>OY728132.1:315766817-320566817 GCA_963277665.1 Viscum album | reverse complement strand
ATCTCAAATCAATACTAAGATAAAAGACCCAATACTACAATAATAGAATGTCGAAGACAAATGTATTTAAACAACATCGATAAAATGTCCTAGCTAAAAGACCCTAATCTATGGTGAAAAATGGTCTGAGGTAAAAGGCACCAAACTAAAGTGATTGATGGTACTAGATAAAATACCCTAAAATATAGAAAAAGATGATCTATGATAAAAAAACAAGAAATTCAATGATAGAGGGTCTAAGATAATATACACTAAACCAAAACTGTATAATGACTACTATATGATAGCCTAAACTATAAAAATATAAGGTTAGAAATAAGATACCCAAAACTAAAATATTATAATCATTGATATAAAAAGATATTTACTACAAATATATAATTTTTTGAGATAAAATACCACAAACTGTTGTGATATAAGGTCCAAGCTAAAAGACCCAAAACTAAAGATATAGATAGTCTGATCTAAAAGACCCGAAAAATGTGATATAAGGTCTGAGATAAATGAAAAATAACTAAAACAATTTAAGTTCTGATTTAAATGATTCTAAACTATTAAAATAAGAGATCTAGTTAAAATACATTAAACTAAAGTTATAAAAGTAATAAGATAATAGGATATAAAAATAACTGTAGATTGTCTGAGATAAATGGCCCTAAACTAAAACTATACAAGCTCCAATATAAAATACCCAAAACTATATAGTTATATATCCCATAAAAATACCCAAATATAAATCAATAAATATTATGAACTAGAAATACTAAAACTATACCACAATGACAGTCTATCATTTAAAATCCCAAATGATCTACCATGTGGACCCAAAAAAACATGTTATGCTCACCAAAAGTGTTGTCTTCAGCCAAGGAATGTGTACTCACACTATATGATATATATTCTAACTGATAATCCTTCTATAAATCATGTTATATCAAGATAAAAGGATAAGGTTTATCTGTGAGTAATGTCATGTTGGTGGGAATTCATGAGTGATTCTTGAAAGAGAATCTATTTTGATTTAAATATTTCGATCCACACAATAATGAATACTTGTTATTATAAAAATGATGGGTATCTTTGATGATTCACATAATATGATATCAATGAAAAATGAGTCCACATCATGAATGAGAGGAAAAATATGAAAATATATATAATTTTTATAAAATATATTCACGGATAAAACAATAAATTGGATTATTCTCTAAATTATCAAGTCTCTTTGAGAATATCATAAAAAATTTCATGCATATCAAATATCTAACTAAAATAAAATTCCATCTTCTTAGATGGTCAGGTAAGAAAGTTTCTGGAATGAGGTATCAAATGAATGCTGAAATGATAGTCACCCAACCTCTTATGCGTCTACCCCATGGTGGAGTGTATCAACCAATGTGATCACCATCAAAAATATCTATTGAGAAGTGTCCTATGATGATGTAGACTCTGAATGATCGTAATTAACATGGGCTCTGATTTCCTTGTGTATCCATTTCATTAAGGTCTCAGCATAAATTCGGGGTTATTGTGTAGATATCAATAGGCTACCCAACTCTAATTCCTCCAATTCCTTCTTCATCTACTTCACAATAAGACACTCATCAACACAATCCTAAATGTTCCTCCTGTTGATGGCCAAATATCATGATGTTAAAAAAATATTACTCATTATTCTATATGACAGTTGGTGATCGAAACCATCGTCTATAAAAACATTAAACAATTGATGAAGGTGTTATCCATAGTCATGAAATGATTCCCATGGTGAATCATAAATCAATGCATTAATCTCTTTCCATATTGGCATGTGAAATGTCTGAGAATCAATGTCTAAGATAATTCATGCACTAGAATTTGTAATTGTCAGATGAGTTGGAAGATATATATAAGAGGAGGACTCATATACCTTACTCCAAAAAGAAGGATTACCCATTGTATAAGTTAGAGGGTTGATTTCCTCAAAATAATCAGTCTTGATATTAGGATACTCTTCATTAGGACATGGTCACATCATTTAAGTATATCCCAAATCATTAATCAACCACATTGATTCTATAATAAGATTGGTCAGCCATGAAAATTAATTTTCCAAAATATGACCTGATCATCCTATAACTCCACATAGTTAGGATAATACCCATTCCCCAAAATTATCCTATGTAAGAAATACTAGAGCATCAATGATATGAAATATGATCTTATAATTAGGATCTTCACATGCTAACATCATCCAAAATAGATAGATGATCCTGAAGAGTCTCTATCCAAACACACTGGTAAAGGGAAGGGGGATAAAGTATTAGATAAATTCTATTGAAGAGAGAATCAACATGGTATATATACATCCCAAAGTATATTATCTACCACCCTATAAATAATAACTCTTTTCCTGATGGGAGATCATATATGAACTTTCATCATGGTAACTTCTACAGTTTTCAATAATCATCCCAGTCAGCACAATATAAGGGATAAAATCAATGATATTAGATAATTTTAAGACTTGTCTAACGTAATTAGATCATTGTGATGTATCCACCACCTCATATATGTTTTACATTATGAGATTAAAAAATTTTATAGGAATCCTAGTGGAATTATATTGTTCATAACAATGGATGTCCTATCATATCCAAACAATGGAAATGTTCAAAGACCCTACAGGATATTATTATTAAATTTGAACCAAGATTTGTTAAAGGTTTGAATGGACCATCACTACCTACTTGAGATTTTATTCCTTCAAAAATTAGAGTTACCATAACCAACATGCTGCCATAGATACCTTAACATACATCCCCTTTTATGGAATGACATTACATAAAAAACAAGTCCCTAAATGCATCCAACCTAAGTCTCGGGGGGATCTTCAGGTTCATTCTGTATCCCAAAAAAATATATTCCCATGATTTCTAAATAGACCAATATGATTCAGAAAATCTGTGAAACTACTTGTAAAGGTACTAATTTAGGCATGTGGTTATTGTCCTGGCCCCGCTATGATTATGGAACTTATTGATATGGTCTTTGAAATAAATGAATGATCACATCAGTAGGTCCTTCCTCAGATAAACCACCACAATGGTTACAATTTCGATCATATAAAACATGATTATTAATGGGATAATCCCATACATATACATTATGGAGGAACTCATCATACACCTCTCTAAGAGGTGGAATCCAACCATGTTGGTAGATGACCCACATGCTAACACCGATATCACTATGAGAAAAATATTATTTGGTGGTACCACATATCCAATGACTGATCAGTTCCCAAACATGAATAGGCTGGTGATAGCCAATGAATTGGTAAATTCATAATGATTTATAAAGATGGACACTATATAACTTTTTAGTGAGATCTATGTATTTTATTTATGTCCCAAAAGGGCCATCCCCATTAAATTTAGAAATTTCATCTATAATGAAGATTCAATTTGTAAAACCATCCAGAATCTAGGTTGTTTTTATAAGAGTTGAATATAGTCATGTAATTCTAGGAAATGGGATGATGATAAAAATCTCATCCATCCATACTGAATAGATTGTTTTCGAATATAAATGGAAAATGACAAGGGGTGAGTTGACACCATCTATAAATACTCAATAATTTTCATCTAAATATAGTGAAAATATGTTGACACATAGTGAGATGGAATAATGAAGTTCTAATGAGGGATGAAATCATCAACTAATAAATATAACTTATATTGGTGAATCTGGTGAGATAGTGGAGAATCATGAAGCTTGGATAAGATAAACCTATTTAAGAACATTTTATTAGAATACATTGGATATAGGGGTTCCATCATTGCAACTTATTTTTATTAGGGCACTATGATTGTACACATATGAGGAATATTGGTGAGAATCGGATGCCATCTAAACAGAAGTAAGTGAAATGTGTTAGATAGATAAAATGAATTATTTTAAATGGAAGGACATTAATTATGGATGTTTCATGCATATAAAAATATTTTTTTAAGGAATTTGTGAATCATTTAATGGGATCATGGATCACCATTCTCCCATAATATATGGGGTCACATGCACCCATAGGGTAATGCGTAGCCACATTACCCCTTAAGGACTAGTGATTGAATGTCATGGGCATGGTCATAGGAGCCATGTGATAGACATAAGATCATAATATCATCCCAACAGACAATAAAGAACATAAATATTATCATGTTCCCATGACTAAGGATTACGTAATTATAAATGTATAGATTATAGTTGGTTCATGTGGCCACCATAGAAAAAGCGGTCATGTGGAGTTGTTCTATGTAAAAAGGATTATGATAGGGTGTTGTGATCAGGTCTTATGAAAATGTTTTGCAATAAGAACACATGTTTAAATCATGGTGAGAGTGAGGGAGAAGTGAGTATCCAGTTTATTTGGACTCCCTGTGAACCCCTATGTGTACGGAATTATTTAGAATACCAATCATCACTTGAAAGACCAATTTTCACCCAAGACTAC
This sequence comes from Viscum album, assembly GCA_963277665.1. Taxonomy (NCBI): domain Eukaryota; kingdom Viridiplantae; phylum Streptophyta; class Magnoliopsida; order Santalales; family Viscaceae; genus Viscum; species Viscum album. Next base: position 320,562,325 of record OY728132.1, on the reverse strand, counting down.
AATTAACAACATCAAAAATGAATAGTTGGGAATTTAATATCCACATAATTGATACCATTCCCCATGGATGTTGCTCTTTAGGGGGGGGGGTATGCCTACCAAATGAGATCTAGAAAAATTATAAATAAATAAATACCTAATCAGGGGTTTTATATTCCCCAAAATTAAAATTAAGTGGGAGGTGAATGGGATGATTTGATCACATGACCATCCAAGATATACATGATTTCATTACCATCATGAAGTATCATGAAGGTTATATTCTTATTAAATAGCCTCTATATGATCCAATGAAGTCCAATCTAAAATGTCCTTTTTCATACACAATGGTTCCCTAGACCATCCTAATATATGTGGCAGTTTCCCGATAAGATCCCCTAGATATGAGAGATTTCTACTAGTGGGTTATGAAAATCCATCCAATGAAACTTATAAAATATGATGAAAATATCATAATAGAAAAAAGCCTCTTCTGGTTTTGAAATTCACATGATGCATCATCAATATGGAAGACGATTCTCCACATAAACATAAAAGTAAGCCTGCAGGACACCCATAATTTTAAAAATAAATCAACATAAATAAAAGGAATTTGGTGGGATTATATTGTAGTCATGATAGAAATTTGATGTGACACATGTGGTTTGAATGATACCGAATGTGCCCAATGATATTACTGCCTCCCCTCACGAAATCCATTTGGCTTGTCCTCCTCATTACATTAGGATCATCGAGTATGTCCGGGTGACATCAAGATTCTGATTCATCTCCTCAATGGAAAATGGATTTCATTGTTTTTTATGTGATCACACATATCCTTATTATCTTTGGTGTCCATGTGACACATCATCAACATGTAGGTTGATTTTCTCCTACGACACCCAAAAAACCTCATAAACTCCTAATCCATTGTATAATATAAAAAGGACTTAATAAATTGAAGGAGGTGGAAGCCTTTTTCATTCATTAATCTCACGTGATATTATAAAATTATCAGTTTAAGGTTCATGAGATACCCCATGACTTTTCATCATCTTCCTATGATGTCCCCTTGATAATACAACATTTTCTCATTGAAATTCCCACATGAGTAATAAGAAATCATGCTATGGCCTTTAAGAGGCATCCAGATACCTTGAAATCACATGGACATGTAAAACTTAACAGCATGAATCGACCATAAAATGCATGACTGATTGAAAAACCCCATTAGTATAAAATAATTTAATAATGGAGAAATTAAATTGATGATCTTACAGTTACTGAAAATCAAGAGGCACCTTGGGTGCTACTTATGTCAAGACCTCATGAAGATGTGTGATTCTATGTAACTTCACTGATTCCATCCTATATTTCTAAAATATGAACTATGTTAATAACTGATAAAATATGGTGGAGTCATATAAATCCCACAAACCAACATGAATAAATGACTCTTAAGATAATGATTTGTCCTTTTCAAATACAAAAACATTGGTTCTAGAGAGTATTTCTCATAAGGGTTGAGCATGTGATCAGAAAAACATTCCCTTAGGTAAGATCCACCTAACAACAAGAGAAATCATTCCCTATCCATATAGCACATCCCGTTACCAATCATTGATCACATGGAGGACATCAAGCATGAATCACAATGAACAAACCTCACTATTGTTAGATTAAGCGAGACATAAAATAAGTAGGCACTATATAAATCTATTGTACTAAAAAAATAATGTTTATAAAAAAGACTAATGGTGGGAGATTTACGTGAAGGATAAAGATACTGATCCATATGTGCATCGCACAAATGTTTAAGAAAATTTGAACAAACTAGTAAATATATCCCAAATTATGAGACACTCATTAAGTATTTTATTTGGGTAATTTTAAGTCCTATGGACATGTTGAATAAAATAAAATGGTACCCCTAGAGAAGGTCAACCATGTCTTGCAAAAACCTCCATGTTTGACATTCACGTCGCAAGATGTCCCTCAGATACGTGTTAGATATATATAATGGAACCAACACATGTTTGAGGAATGTTACGGTATCACTTATGTATGTCAACTGGATCTTGTGATTCCCAATAGGAATAACATATTAGATTAGTGATACCCTCTAAACACATCATAAAGGAAATTTGACGTCGTCTGGGACATGCCACACTGAATCTCTTGACACCCTCCAGACATATCACGCATCTCTCATGATGAAACAATGGGATTTCAGTTTGATAATGTGGTAATCTCGAGACAATAAAATTGGAGTCATGTGATGGCTTCTATGGTCTCCGTCCATGTATAGAAATGTTATTTGGATGAGTCATCCTAGATCATGTAAAAACCCGTATACATTCCATCCATGATTTATGATATACCATGGAATATTCAACTAGATAATATGATTTCTATAATAAATGAAAGGGAAACATCCTCTGACATGTGAATAAGACAATCAGGGAATTCCAAGAGGACAATAAACACCTATGAAGTGAAAGAAGGTCGGTTCATAAGGGTATCACAGGGCTTTATAACTTTTTTCACCCTCCATGTGTATACCCCAACCAATGGGAATCATCTGTGTGGAATATTCAATCTAGGGAACTATTATGAATTTAATTCCGACCATAACAATGATACATAGGATGCCTCTCTAACGCCCGAGATCAATATTAAACATTACAATTGTTGTCTTAGTACATATGTCCCACATCCATAAGTAGTGATATTGATTATTTTCCTTACCTTGTTCGTCACTCTGAAAATTCCTCACATGGGTTTAGATATATGTAATGGTCTTATCATATGCATTGTAAACCTATTCCAATGAAAGAGAATCCTAAGAGTGTAAGCCCTGATCAGCGTCATACTATGTAATGTCTTTACTAAAAGGAAACATCAATTTGTTAGCCCAAACCGACTAAAATATAAGAACTCTATTTTCTGAAATAATTAGGATATGTCCGAAACCATCACAATTCTAGAGAAAAAATAAATATCCTTTTTTGTTGTAATCCCCATGTATCATTTCAACCATTAACACCAAATAATTCACATGGGATGATCAAACTATCTAATACCTCAGAAGACTAAGAAATCATTGATCTAAGATGAATCTAATTTATGAAGTTATTATTATATGTAGGACACTTGCTCGAGGGTCAAGCACATTGTTTATCATCCCAAGGGATGTCCAATTACATATGCCCCCACATCCATATGAAATAAGGATGATCAATTTCTAATCATTATTTCTCATATCATGTATAAAACACATGGGAAGAGGGAGGAGAAATGAGAACCTAATTGGAATCATCAATCTCTTCCATCAATGACAATCCCAGTATATAATCCATAATTAGTGGTACGATACAAACACCCCAACACATAGGGAATCTACCTTTGGGCATGTCCAGAGTGTATGATAAAACTATGATAACTCTTATTCCTATCATAACCATGATATGTAGGACATCCCTTCTGGATTTAATCACAAACATCATGTGCATCAAGGACCACATATATATTTCATCTAAATATGATGTTTAACTACACGAGTATAATGAACTATGTTATTTTTAATTCCTATTGTAACTATGTAATGTAGGATGACTCATAATGGCTTAAACATTTCCTTACAATACTAAATACCTCCCTACATAGAATAAAATCTTGATGTACCTATTAATACATCTTAAAATATAAAGAAACTACCCATCGCTAATAAATGGATTAAGAACCTTAGATACTTAAAATTGGATTAACTAATGAGATCCCCATTCCATTATTCATTAATGAGATTTCCATTATTTTGGGTATAAAGAGAATTAACCTCTAATATTTTGGATATGGTAAGTAGTACCATACATGGATTAGTAAGAGATTATCAAACATATCTTAAGTCAATATGATAGTCATAGAGTAGGAAATAAGTCCACCTTAATGGGTGTTATTATCCATACAACCCATCCTCTCGACTAATTAAATTCCCTAAGCAACATTGTCTCTAAAACACAAGTGAACAGTTCCCTTTGGAATGTAGGTTTGAACCACATTATGGATAAGGTTACCATTTTTAGTTTCCATTAAAAATTATAATGTTAAAATGATGTTAATGATTTTCCCATAAATCAATCCCCACCCAATATCCCATCAGGAAAAAATGAACCCTCATCAACTAGGGATACCTAATAATCCCATTACAATCAAAAAAACATTCACATGGTATATCTGAAACATGATAAATGATTTTTCTTCCATTTACTTTGTCTCCCACCACTGTATATTATTGATCCCAATTAAAACATTCTATGGATATCCCAATACATAAAAAATATGCAACAAAATATTTCTTAGACTGTTGGGAATTTAGTTACATTAAATATTGATCATAGATTCTATGTTTATTACAGGATGTTGACATGGAAAAACATATTATACTATTCAATTGAGAAGTATTTGATTGATTAATTTCTAATAAGATAGAATTATATTTATTTATTCAACATAATGTTTCTCATAGAACAATATGAATTGTGTTATTGTATTTTTGGTGAATTCATTCGACATTATTAGGTAATAGTTGGAGGTATAATTATATAGCCCATGGATGCATTGATTGGTGAATTGAGGGAAGAAAAACACTTATTTTTCATACGCCTACCCCTAAAATACATAGGGTCTTGGAAAAGGGTCCTGGATAAGTTTTTATGGTTCCCAAAACAATGTATTCTCTGAGTATGAGGTCATGGATAATTATTATTTGTGTTTTCAATTATTATAATATATATATATAATTCCCTTAGTTTTAGTTTATTATTGTTTTTTTATTAATTACATCCATATCTATTATGAAATATTTATATTATGAATTATTCTATTTATTTTTACTCCTTACTATAAAAATGATATCATAGTTATTTGTTTTCATATCCATAGGAAACCTAGAGTATAACTGTGTGTAATTATTATGGATATGATGGAATGTTTAATCATTGTATAATAATTTTCTATAGCGGTAGATTATATTTTTAAATCATATGTATTTATGTATATAGGATTCCAAGGAAACCAAACAATTTTTTTCATTAGGAAATCTCAAATTCATTACATATAATTTCATATTACTACATAATATGGGTTTAAAGTGTTTGAGATTTTGACAAATAGTATTTGAATGAATGTTATTATCACTATTGGTGAATGTTTTATTCATAGTAAATATAGTTAATTTTTAATAACGGTATCCAAAAAATTGAATGTATAGGTATAAAATATATAATATATGTACATTTTATTATATATATCATATATTATTCCAATAGGTATTAACCATTAATGTACATTTAATAAGTTATAAGAATATTCAATGTACATGGTATCTACCACCAATTTATTGGCCTTTAACCAATTCCCAAAATCAATGCTCTTAAATACACTCTTTAGTTATTTGTTTTATTCTATAATAACATGAATTTATCCTTGGTATCCATTATAAATTCATATCTTTTTTTGTAATGACCAAGAACACTATCAATGGAATTTACCTTCTTATATTTATTTTATATTGTATATATCACATAAAATCAGTTAGGTAACATGATACTGACATCATAAATAATAATGATTTAAATAAAATGTATTTCTAGAATTCAAGGAACCCATTCCAATGAAATACTAACTTGACCTTAGGAAATGTAAAATGATCCTTATGAATAGTAATTTATCCGAATGAATCATAACCTCACCCATTTTTTAATAAATAAAATTTATCCATCTTATAAATGAATGTTTGAGATAATAATATCATAGTACAGGTAAATGAATATTTTAAAAATTATTAATTATGTGTTGGTATTTTCTTGAGTAAAAAATAATAAAGTACAATTTTATAATTAAAAAAATTATTAATTTTAAAAAAAATGTTATCATAAATCCATATTTAGTTTGTATTTGGATTTTAGGATAATTTAATGTAATATTAATTAATATTTTAATGTTCTATAAAATAAGTTTTGGATTTATAATCACTATTTTTCGAGTAAATGATGGTTTTTATTAAAAATTAAATATCTCAAATTTTAAAAAATATTTTCATAAAACTGATTTTATTTATAAAATCTAAAAATTAAAAAATAGTAAGAGAGAATTTTTTGTTTTTTTATAAAATACATGAATTTTTTATGTATAGTAAAATAAAATGATTTACAATAAATGAACAATACAAGATTTATTATTTCATAGGCGATGGTTGGATGATGTAAGAACATGTGGATAAAATTAACCTGAATAAATTTCTATATTTTTTTAAAATAATCATCATTATTTCTTATCATCAGAAAAATAAGAAAATAATGAATTAAAAAAGATAAATTACCCCAATTCATTACTATAAGTTCCACCAATGTCCACCCTTATCCTCACACCATCCAAGATTGGTGCCTTATCATATATCTACCCAATGTTCTCCCTATTACCCACCCACACATCCATGATCTCTTATTTTCATCAAAAGACCAAAGCCATTCTCATAAAGAATGTTCTAAAGAAGGTTTCTTCAAGTGGTAACCTCTTATTCTTTTTCAATTTAATTCTTCTCCAGTTTTATTATTTTATTATTCTCTCCCCACAAAATTTTTCCAAATGTAAAAATTTAATCCAATATCATCAATATACTGGATATATATATTGTTAATGGAATATAATTTATCAAACACTTTTCCCTCTCACTTTAATTTTTTAAATGAAATCAGCATCCATTGGGTACTGATTTATAACCATCATGCAAGTCATATTTTCGTTCTTCAGTTTCTCCTTCAAGGATGGTGATAATAATATATTTATAGATAAAAATAACTATAATATATGTATTACAACCATTATTATCATGTATAGGTAGTATATTTTCAAAATAATAAATAATGAAACAAAATGAGTTTGTTATGATTAATAAACATTGTAATAATGTAAACCATTTTAAATAATTGTATTATCTAAGGATTCAACCTCATAACATATAAAAAACTTATATATATAACCATTTAAACTTATTTAATTTCATTAATATCATATAAATTTATTTCTGGAGAATTAAATACAATTTTCATGAACATAAATATTATTATACATGTATACAGATCTTTAAAACAATGGAAACCAACACACACAAGAAATTAAATTATATTATATAACACAAAAAAATCCATAAAAGAACATAATAATTATATAATATATCAATTTTATATATATAATATTCTATATTAATTAAATATTGGATTTAATTTGATTTTAAGGGACATTAAGGTCATTTGTAGAACACATTAAGACAAAAGGTAAGGATTTCTCCCTAAAACATTATTTCTGATTTGAGAATATGATTTCTACCTCTTAAACCCATTGAAATTCCTAATTATTCATATGTAATACTCATAAAATCGGTTTGAATTTTCTATATATGTGTACTAATTAGAATACTTCTTTCTTTGAGGTGGAGTTACATGTTTTATAAGGATCTTTCTCAATTCATCCAAATATGAAAACCCGATTAAAGGAAACATCTTCATTTCTTACCCAATATCATGTTTCATAGATAATTTATTTTAAGACAATTTTTTTCTAAAATCACTAATTTTTAATGAAAAAATATATTACATAATTTTTGTTTTATACAATGGTTTTCCCGAAATAAAAATTTGTTTCAATGTTAAAATACAATATCTCTCAAGAATTCCTATATATTATTATAAATAGATTTTCATATAATTCAACACCCTTATTGAATATTATGTTTTAGTACGATTTATATTTTATTATATAATATACTATGTATTATTGAATTATTTATTATTATTATGATTTTGGTTGTGAAATCATGATACAATTCACCTTATTACTATGAATGTCCTGTGATTATGTTTATTGATAGGGGTATATTATTTACATTTCATATGGTTGTATAAATATGAATTTATATGTTAGTTATGTTTCAAAACATTACTATGTGGAATGAATTATAATTATTAGGTGTCGATAAGGGCCATCAATATCCCCTCGGTGCATTGGTATGTCTTAGGAGACAAAGTATTTTTATGTATGGTTTAATACCAAACATGATTATATATGTTGTCTTGGACAAATCATTGATGGTATGTTTATGATATAACACATTATGTGTTACCTCATTATGAGATTAGTATTTTATATTCCATACAATTATTCTAAGAGTGATATATATGTGGTTAATTTTTATACTCTTATGATCACATATATGGGATTATTTAATCATTTTTTATTCCTTCCACTTTATGCTCACATATTTGTTTTAATAAATTTCCTTTTAGTTATTCACCTTGACTTAAGGTTTATTTTAAATATTAAGTTTTATTACATAATCTTATGTAACGTCTGATCTCACCCTAAATTATCTTTATTTTCCCCTAGGATGAAAATATGTATATCATGAGTGAATTCCAAGGATGATATAGTTGTTTATGGGTGTTTCCAATATAGATGCTATGTTTTACTAAATTTATCATTACAATGTCAAAATTTTATATGTATATTATTTTCAAAAGCTACAAAACTATTATTTCCTTTGGGATATAATTCATTTTTTATTTTTCCAATTTAATAAAATACTGAACCAACTCAAGGCAACTAGGTTCGGGGTGTTTATAGGTTATATCAGAGAAATTTTAGCAGAAACCCTACAAAAACGATTTAGAAAATATTGATTAAGAAACATAACCATAACATAGAATTTGAGGATATGAATAGAATAACATCCTATAATTTTGGTGAGGTTGATATTATGTTGAACTTCCTTGAAATAAATTCATGTCTAGATTCTAAAAGTGGACATGGTTTTGGAATACATGTACCTTGGGTTATCAACTCTAGCATGGTGTGCTATGCCTAGCTCTGGGAGACCCGGTATATAACAATGGGCCTTACTGCGCACCTGGTTTGACACACCTGAAGGCTATAAATAGGATAATTCATATTTTATTTACAACCCTATTATGAAATATTTATAATTAAATATTTCCCAAAATAAACCATTTTAATTATTATCATAATAACTATGGAAGTAATTTTAAATTATGCTATGTGTTTTATTATGTTGATATTATACATTACAATTCAATACCTAGTAGAGTGTATTACATTTTTTATAAATGGTTCCTAGTGGATTGAGTAGAGACCACATCAACGCACACATCCCATGTAGAATTTACCCAGGTTGCAATATAATTATTTTAATATTGTGGCTTCTACAATTGTTGATAATCTTATAAAAACACTATGAATGTTGAATCATGCAACTAAAAATAACCATACATATATGGAGCATCAAAAACCACAATCTGAAGGATCAATTTTATACCTCTTTATGCAACAACTACCACTATCATTATATGGGACTACATAACCACAAGTAGAGTAGTAATGGATAACTTCCATAGAGAAGATATTTGTCACTTTGGGATGTAACGAAAGGGATAATGTTTTCATGGTTGTTTATTGTCTATCAAGAGATATAGGTCTATGTTTTTATCTAATTCAAAACATATAAGATGAGGAATAAATCCCAAATATGTAATGGTGGTATTTTAAAGTATTTTTCCTAGAAAAATATATTCCATACAAAAAGAAAGTGGATATGGAGAGTAAATAGTTGAGTCTAATATTGAATGATGATAAAAATGTATCAAAGTACAATAACAATTTACATGGTTAGCAAGGTATAATGGGAACACCAAAATAATCTAAGGAGAAGGACTGTTCAATTCATTATTGGTTTAAAACAATTCATCTAAGGTGAACTTCTTTCCAAAAATTTATAATAATATGATGATATTGTCTAATTCACTATCAGGACAGATAAAAAAATTTATAATTCATATGACTTCAATGTAAATAAAGAGATTAAGAGGGATACTGAATACTGTGGAAAATTAAAAATGGTAATGGGTAATGAGGGATTATTTTATACTCCCTCATGTAGTTATTACTAGAGTAATCACCCAGATACTTGCCTAAAGAGAATGGGATTCTATTACAGGTGTGGAGAAAAAGTACACCATGCACATGATTTTGATGGAATAAAAAAATTGTATAGAGATTAATTATATAATTGTAATGATATAAGAATTTATGCACATTAATCTCCAAGGATACAAGGAAAAATTTCCAAAATATGGCTAAGGGATTATGTCTATGATTATACTGTCACAAATGACATGATTGAAGTTCCTAAGGATGTTGTAGAAGGTAAATTAATATTTACCTCAAATATAGCCAATTCATTATTTGATTTTGGAACATCACATTCAATTATATATTCTTATTTTCGAAGAAAATTTTACATTTACAATTTTTTTAATAATGGAGTTGTTAGTAAAAAATCTTAAGGGAAGTATCATTGTGACATAGCAGATTAAATCCATCCTATTTATAACATGTAAACATTGTTTAGTTGCTTAAATTATCATCATACCAATGATTTATTTCGATAAAATTCATGGTGTGTATTGGCATTCAAATTATGATACAAAAATATATTATATGATGAATAGGTTTACTATTATGGATAATAATGTATACTCACATATGATTATATTATAATCTGGACCATCATATTCTTATAGAGATCCACCTTCAGTAGTTCATATGAATGCAATTTGTGGGGAAGAAGGGAAAGAAATATCGATAGGTGATGAAAGAAATATTTGAATTTATTATGCATGTATTGTTTAAGAATTTGTTCATATATTTCCAAATGATTTATCTATAAATCCTTTAGTGCAGAAAAATGAGTTTTCTATTGATTTTATTATTAGTGTAAGGTATATATTAAATACTCCTTTTATATTGTCTATAATGAATTAGTGGTTTTAAAAAAACAGCTAGATGAATTGAGTGATAGATGATTTTTTCTCCCTAGTATTTCACTAATGGTAGCATTGGGTCACTTTCTCATGTAGAAAGGTGGATCCATGAGGATTTATATTGAATATAATGAAATAAATGATGTTAAAATAAAGAACAAGTATTCTCTTCCTCTAATGTATTGTTTGTTTTATCGAATTCATAAGGCACAATATTATTTAAGGATTATCCTCCTATCAGGATATCAGTAGTTTAATGCGATGAAGGATGGTATTATAAATATATATAATCAAACCTCATATGTGAATTATGAGTTTATTATAATTTCTTTTGGACTAAATAATTCACCCTATGATTTCAAGTATTTAATGAAAATAGATTTCATGGTGTATGTTTATGAGTTTGTTGTTGTATTTATGGATGATATCTTGGTATAATCCAAAATATACAAAGATCATGAGAATAAAATTCACTTTATAATAAATAATCATACATTAAATGAGTTATATGGGATGTTTAGGAAGTGTGAATTTGGGATTAAAATAGTTTCAATTCTTATCCATATTGTCTTTATCAATAGAATATTAGTTGATCCTGTAATGAAAATGTTATCTCAGGAATAGCATACTCCAACAAACATAACTAAGGTGTGTAGTTTTTTTATTTTATTATGTTATTATCAGCATTCCGTTCATAACTTCCCTTATTATCTAACATGTTAACCAATATTACTCGCAATGGGTTATGTTCACATGAAAAAGGATGTGAATAATGTTTTGAAGAATTTAAGCGGAGATTTTTGAATTCTCAAATCATGAATATTCCATTATGAAATAGAGTATTTGTGATTTATTATGATAAATCAACGAATGGAAAGGTAATCATTCCTAATGTATAATGATAGGGTTATTTCCTAAACATCAATGAAGTTAGATACTCATGTACATAACTATCTGACTCATGATCTTGAGTTAGAAGCTGGAATATTTTCTCTGAATAAATAAATAGAATATATTTATGGTTTATTATGGGATATATATATAAATCGCCATAGTTTTGAATATATATTCTCTTAGAAATAACTAAACATGAGGAAAATGTGAAAACTATATCAATTCAAGTATTATGATAGTTCGTATACAGTACCACCCAGTGAAGGTAAATAAGTTATATGATGCACTGAGAAGGAAGGATCACAGTCTTCTCAAAAATAATGATTGAAAAGATCCTGTGTACATGGATCATGAAAATATAGATATGAGAATTACCATGGAAGGTGAAACATCATTGCATTATGAACTATTTTCCAAACAATTTTTATTCGAATTAATTAAATGTTCCCAGTGTAATGATGTGAATCATAAAAAGAAAATTAATGCATTGAATGATTAAGTGTATCTAGAAAATATGTATGAGGATGGAATTTTCAAATTTTTTAGGAGGCAATGTGTTCCATATATACATGAGTTAAAAAAATAATTTTTTAATGATGCCCATTTCTCAAATTTACCAATACACCCTATTAGCAGAAAGATGTATAGAGATCTAATGGATGATTTTTATTGGTTTTATATGTTGCACAAAATTTCTTATTATGTATAAAATGTTTTTATTCTATCAAAAGGTGAAGACTGAAATACAAAATCCTAATGTTTAAACACCACCTGTATCTATTTCTACATGGATATGGGATGACATTATAATGGATTTATACACATTATTACAAACAATCCTTGTAAAGAATGTTGTAATATTGTCGATTGATGATTGAAATACCAAATCATCAAATTTTATTATTATAAGGGAGGATTTTGCACAAGGTTTTCTTTCATGAATACATATTAATAATGTTTTAATAATTAATAGAGATACTACATCAGTTATGTCTGATTGTGACTCGCAATTTATATAATATTCTTTTGGGAAATTTTCATGATATCATTCGATATTGATCTCAATTTGAGTACTTCTTATCACCCTCACACTGGAAGGAAATTAGAATGAATGGTCCAAACATTAGAAGACATGTTGGGATCATGTTAACTTGACTTTCAAGGTATTTGTGATGAATATTTACCATTAGTTACATATTACAATAGTTTCCAATATAGTATAAAAATTACACCATATTCAACATTTTATGGAATGAAAAGTAACAAAACAACTTATTGGGATGAAACTGTGGAAGGAAGATTTTCATCCCAGATCTTGTGAAGGAAACAACAACAAAGATAAAGAATAATCAAACCCATATCAAAGTAGCTCAAAGTATGTAAATGATCTATATCGATAAACAAAGGAAGGATTTTGAATTTTATGTGGGAGATCATGTTTTCTTCAATGTATCTAAAGGAAAGGGTGTTATAATATAAATGAAGAAAGGGGAATTGAGCTTCATGTACATTGGTTCTTTTTGAAATTATAAAGATAATTGGAGCTATGTATTATCAGTTTACAATTCCACCTCACCTTTCTAAGGTACACAATATAGGACCCCAATCATAAAAAATTAAATAATCTTTAGTTAAGTCAAGAAGTCAGATTCATGATCTTTTCAGGTTTGGGGTTTTAGGTAATTATGACATATCTATTACACAACATCATAATATTTAGAATATAGACAATTAAACATGGAATCTATTTTTTCATTATCGAAAACATTATAACATAAAACAAGATTTATTTTCATGAGAAAAAACTTCATGAATTATCCCTTTTTCTTACCCTTACTTTTTCCCTATGGAAAACATTTCAAAAACTAGGGATGGGCACAAAATTTCCATAAGGGATAAAAAATATGGATTGAAACTGTTGTCAGTTAATGATTTTTCCACAATCATAATTTTCACCCTTAATACATAAAATCTTTAACAAACCTCAAGAAACCATAAGAATCCTAAAAAATATATTATCAATTGTAAATTATAAAGGTAACTAGTAGAATCCATATTATAGTTATATTCTATCTTTCATAGATACATTGGGAGTAACCTTCATGGTTCCATTTGTAATACCCATCATAGTATATCTATAAAACTCATAAGATAAACCCAACTATTTAACATCATCTCATTATACAATGAATTAAAGATCTATCACAGGGTAACCTACCATTGGTTTTTCATGAAACCACACATGAAAATAAACAATGTCCATAAAAAATAACATAATCATGACATAGAAATATCATAAATGAAAAATAGAATTTCAACATTGTTATCACAAGATGAAATTTCAAGATATTGATATAGTCAATCCATTAGTAAAACCATTTTCATTACCAATATTCATGAAAATTGAATATGGTATTTATTTTTCATTTAAAAATATTACTGGTTTTATAGTATGAAAAATGTTAAATAATGTTCATTGTTGCAGATAATTCATTGTCACCACAAACATTATAAAATATTCCTTTTTTTCATTTAGCAAACTACTTCATAGAAAATGATTAATTTTGAAAACCATTAAATTAAATTAAAATTAAAGGGGGTTTATTAAAAACTGTATAGATGAAGGTGGTGTATAATATCCAAATATGCCTCAATGAAAAGAGATTGAGATAAAGTCCTTTACCTTAAATATGACTTGTTTAGTTTTTTATTTATTTTCCATAAAAATTAAATAATTTTAATTTCTACTTCCCTCAGAAAAAATTTCATTTTAATTATTTATTTTATTTAACCTATTACCATGTTATAAAAATTACATATTTACTAATGATCATTTTTTATGCTTTTTAAATATTCCGTACTTGAGTAGAAAATGAATATGTTATGATATGAAAAGACCATGTAGTCATAATTCCATAATCTCTAAAAAAATATTCATGTCATTATAATATATTTTGTAAATAAATTACACTATTAAATCAAAATATATAATAATTTTATTAAAAATTAAAGATGTTATATTCTTAGAGATAGTAGGTGTTAGTTATTCAAGTGAAACATCATTCATTTTCAATTTATATTTTTTTGAAATAAGGTAATTATTATTTTCGTTTCCAATATTTTTTATAAAATTATTAAAAATATAATAATCACTTAAATCTTTATATATATATCCTAGAATTGATTTCGTGAATAAAAAGTATTCACATCTATTCGTGGAGGTGATATTTCACACGTATGGACGAACAACGTTGTCATTTTTATCTGCATATAAATGTATGGAAATAATTGAAGTATTATTATTTTACAATCATAAATATGTCATTAATATCATATATAAACCTTAAATCCATTCTCATAACCAGTATTGAAAGATAGAAATGAAAAATGAACTATACTGGTTCGTGAGGTGGTAATTTTCCGTACACATGAATGAATTGTGGTTTTTCCATTTGATGAAATCGTAGATGGATTTAGGTGATGAAATTAATAAAGTAATGTATCATTATATTTGTGATATTTTCATTGTTATATCATAATAGATTAATTATATTTTAAGGAGTAGGAAAATGAAATAATATAGAAATGCTTATAAAACTTATACCTCTTCTTATGATGATAACGTTTTAAAAACACCTTATACCCTCTAAGATGATTGTTTTGACAAAAATAAGGACTTAATAATGTGGTTAAGGATTCTAGGGAGAGGTTTGGGAAGACTCTTTATGAAAAAAATCATTTTATAACTATGAGTATTAGGGAATAGTTGGTACCTTTTTATAGGAGAGGGGAGGGGTACCCTTGGAAACTATTAAAACATTATATTAATATAATTTATTATTTATATCCAAAAGGCTCCAACAAGAGTTTCCTATAATATATGATGAGTATAGTTAGGAATTATCTAATTAAAATATTTTTAAAATAGTATTGAGATTATTTCAAACCTTAACTTTTCTGTTTTCCATTAATTATTTTTTTTTAATTTTAATTATGTTAACGACATATTAAATTTTAAGAGGCTATAAATTTTATATATATGGTGTAAATTTCCCATAAATGGAAACTTTATTAAAATTTACACCACATTATAGTCACTTTTAATTTATTAAATATTTCACGATTTCTAATTAATTTAATAAAACATTATTTATAAAAACTATTAGTTATGTTAATATGGACACTATTTATACAATTTAATTAAATGAAAATAAAAACATAGTGATAAAATAAAAAAAATCCATTTAATGGATTTATAATATGTCATAGTTCCCTATAAAAATCAAGCATGGAATCATATTGTCAAATTTATATTTATTTTAATATTATTACTATTATTTATTTGAATGTTGTTTTAATAAATATATAATTGCATCAGAATTCTGTTATAGTTAAATTTAATTATTTAATTCATGAGAATTATTAAAAATACCATGATTTAGGTAATATTTTTATCTTTCTTATTTATATTTATATTAGAATATATCATTAATGTATCCCTATATTGACATTGTTTTAGTAATAAGAGACTTTTTTATGATATATTTATTTTTAGATTAAATAAAATTTTCTTAATGTCACAATCACAACCATGTTACATCAAAAAGACAAAATTTAGGCCCAAATATTTTGATGGTCAGAAATAACTATCCAATATGAATTGGAAAAGTATGAGGTTATTTTATTATTATTATAATATTATTTTTACCCTTATTTACCAGATTTTCCCTTTAAAAGTGGAAAATAAAATACTAAATCTATTGTTCATAAAAATAATTTTGATCATATTGGACCACATTATTCGTAGTGATTACAACCATGTATGATAGTTTATGAAAAATAAAATTCACAGATGTGGAAAAATTAAATTTAAAATTTATCTCGTTGTTGGAATGAGAAAATTGAGGTTTTATGTAAACAGTTCAAAAGTTCACATCATTTTTTCTATTAATTTTAAATATAAATCCTCCACCATTGATCAGCATTGAAATAAATGATAAAAAAATATTTAATTAAACCTGAAAACCTTTTAAAAGGAAAATCAAACTATAAAATGTAATTAAATGAAAAATACTTTTTGAATAAAAATGCAGTATTTTTTATTATTCATGAAACAATGAATTTTAGAATAAAAACAACAAAAAATCTCCCAATGCATATTTTGATTCGTGTTTCAAAACAAAAAGAATTTTCTGTCAAATAGAACATGTACAAGTGTCAAAAATAGATTCAAATACGGTTGTACACTAAAAAGAGATAAAACTACCAGTAAAAAGTATTCACGATTTTAATGCTTAAAATTATATTTATTCTGATTTTATGCCTCTAAAATTTCTACTAATAAAGTGAAAACATTTGATAAATAAGTTTAATAATAATATAGTTAGTTTTGTTCATTCCTACAACAAAAATATTTAGCGATACCTTCCATTTAAAATAATATTATTAGTAATGTATTATTTTTTTTGGTAAAACTCAGTCGTGTGTGAAACAAAAGATTTCGAAGAAACCAGTTGTTTCATGTTGCGTAAGACATTAAACATAGCCCCCCTATTATGTTAAATTTAATATCTATTTTATAAATATTAATTTAAATGAAAATCTATTATTCAATAATTACCTAGAACGTTACATCCATTCCCCCTTTTGGAAATTTTATCCTAAAAATTTTATTCACATGTCATATTAATGGGAGTATTTATCCTTCATTGAATTTTTAGGTCCTCATGTTGCCTCTTTAATCAAATGATTTATTTTCACAAAACCATAATCTGATGACTCAACTTATTCTACTACACTCTCTATCAATAGCCAATAATCAGGATTGCTTGTTCCTCAAAAGAAAGATTCTCTTCCAACTGAACTGCATCTGGAGTCAAAACATGAGATAGATCCATATAATACATTCTGAACATTGAAACATGAAAAAAATTGTATATCTAGGATAAAATAGTAGGAAAATACACTCGTTAGAAAATTGATCCAACTATATATTTGATTTCATAGGGTCCAATGAACCGTGGACTCAGCATCCACATCTTACCAAAACCCATCACACTTTCCTATGGAGAAACATTGAGAAATTCATGATCAACTTCCTCAAAAAAGGATCCTTCCTCCAGTTATCCACAAAAATTGAATTCCTTCTCAGAGAAATATTTATGTTTTTTTGAATCAACTGATCATTTTCATCCACATATTAAACCAATTCTGGTCCCATTAACATAATTTTACCTACTTCATCCAAAAAAGATGGTGTTCGACATCGTTTTACATATAATTCCTCAAATGGATCCATCTATACACTTAAATGAAAACCATATTATAAGAAAAATCAACCAGTCAAATATTTTGATCCCAAAATCACTATAAATCCATTGAAAAAGAAAGTATCATATTCTCCATGGTTAGAATTTTTCGTTCAAACTGCGTATCTTATGAATGATGAGAAGTTGTACTATAATTTAATTCAATTCCCAATAACATTTGAAGGCCTTTCCAAAATGTTGAAGTGAAACTCGGATGACAATAATATAAAATAGAGAGGGGAACTCCTTGTAATGTGACTACATCTTTAAGATATAACTAAGAATGTTGACCTAGAGGCTATGTATCTTGAATAGGATGGGAAAGAGAAGATTTGGTAAATATATCAATAATAATCCAAATCACATTATTACCCTGAGAAGTATTAGGTAATCCCACTATGAAATCCATGGATATATTTTCATATTTCAACTATGGCATAGGAAAATGTTGAATCACACCCTTAGGAAACTATCATTATGCTTTCACCTACTAACAATTAAAATAATTCAATATAAATTTTGGAATATCACTTTCCATTATGTCCCACTAGTAATACTTCCTAAGATCACTATACATCATAGTACTACTAGGATGAACTGAAAAGGAAGAACTATAAGATTCATATAAAAACTCTTTCTTCATCCGTGGATCTCAAAGAACACATAACCTCTTACCAAATCTCAATTCCCAATAATAATCAATATAACATTCAGGAAACATACCCTTTTGAACCAATTAATTTTATTTTCCATTTCCTTATCGTCCTTCTATGTTTGCTTAATTTTCTCTAAAAAATAATATTTAACTAAATCTTGACAAAAAAGGTGAATTTCATATACCTACAACTTACAATAAAAAGTTCATCAAATCATTAGTCAATAGGTCATGTTCCAAAATTAACATAGTCAATATTTCAATACTTTATTTACTCAAAGCATCAACCACATTAATTTATATTCTTAGATGTTAATGAATCAAGTAATTATAATAAGTTATTAATTCAATCCATCAACTATGTATCAAATTTAATATCTTCTGTGGGAATATATACATCAATTTTTTGTGATCAGTATGTATTTAACACATTCACTAAAAAATACCTCCAAAATTTATAATTAAAAAACAACATAAGATAATTTCATATAACATGTATGGTAATTTATTCATGATTTTTCATGTAACGTGAAACATAATCAATTTTCAGATCATTCTGCATTAGTCCAAAACCACGTCCTTTCAATGAATAATCATTTTAAATAAAAAATTCACCATTATTGGAGGGTAACGATTGAATTGGAGAACTCCCCAGTGATAGTTTTGTTCCTATAAACAATCATCACATTCATTTGTTTATATGAACATAACACCTTTTATTATTAACTTAGTTTGGTAGCGAGATATCCCTGAAAAATTTCCAATAAATCTCTAGTATTATCATGTTAAACCATGAAAACATTGAATATTTGTTATATTTGTGAGTTTGGTCCATTATTAATAAAATTTTGTTTTATTTTCATCACTAGTTATGAAAATCATTAGGAATAATGTGACCATGTGGTGAAATGTTTTGTAACCAAAAGTCACATGTGCTTAATTTTGCATAATATTTATTTTATTGTATGGTTAGTAAGAATACCCATAAATGACATCCATGAAGTTATTTATTTCTAGAATATATCAATATTTACACAATAAAAAAACCAAAAAAATATAAAATAACTCATAGAATATTATATTAATAATATCCATTAAAACATATGTTTCATTAGTTAACAAAAATTTCACAACTGAAAATTCATAATTTCCATATATAGAACAAAATGTAGTCTTTGGAATGTAATCTTCCTTTATATTCAACTGATTGTACCCCGACCTCATGTCAACATTCAAAAAATATTGTGGTCCTTCGAGATGATCAAAAAAATCATCAATATGAGGCAATGGATAAATGTTCATAATAGTGATGTTATTCAAGGATCTATAAACAAAGATAAGTATCAATAAACAATATTTAATTAAAAACAAGATGGGAGAACCCCAAGGTTATCTGCTATGTCGAATGAAACAATTTATAATTACATAGACAATTCCATCTTCTACTAGAAGAGATAAATTTCAGCCATTCGATTAGGGGGTTTAAAATTTGTCTTAGCATTAGGAAATAATTCAACAATAAATTTAAATTCTTGATTAGGTATAATTCAAGTTAACATACTAGAAAAAAATTATGATTCACATATACCAGTATGACAATATTAATGTGAACAATTCATTTATATTTAACAATATGTACAAGGTAGAATTTATTTCCATATTTTAATAGTTTTTCAGCCTGTTGATATGTTATCAATGGTAATATTTCATTCATGTACACAAAATGAATGTCTTTTTGAAAAGAAAAATATTTATCACTATTGTAAATAATATCATGGAAAACAAAAATCCAATCTATACAAAAAATAAAATCAATCTCTACTAGAGTAAAAAACATGGTTTTCATGTAGATTCCTTCCACCGAAAAGGATATGAAAATTATTATAATTTCATTTTTTTTCTTTGAATTTTCCCAACTGCATTTACCATATGTTTTTGATTTATTTCTTGTGGTGGAATTCTCAATTTACTACAAATATTTATTAGAAATGAATGAATTTTTAGACCCCAAATGAAACAACACATTGGAATAATCCGAATGACACAAAATGTACATGATAACACTTCATTTGATTTCCCAACATTAGTTGAAATAGTTCCTATATATTTCACAAGACCTTTCTACTTAACGTCTGTATGCTCCCCATAATTTGAGTTTTTCATCAGACACTCAATTCTATAATGCTCCATCTCATTTCATTTTTAACATTTGATTGATTGTATATCAAATTTTTTCTTATCACTATAATTATATTTTTTAGATTTGTTATTTGCCTTATGGACTATTTTATCACATCTAAAGCACATACCAGAATTCAGAAGGCATTCGCCACTATTATTTTTATAAAAAATTCCGAAAACCATAAGCATTATTATTTTACAAATAGAGTTTTTTGAAGAATTATTCCCTTTTCACCTACCTATTCAACCTCTTAATTTATTTTCAAAGAATACACGATCACCTGAAAACTCCATTTCAACCTTCTCCACACATCGAAAAAAAATTCTTAACTTTTGAACTCACAATAATCCAATGCCCTTCAATACATTTGATTTAATCCTTAAAACAAACGATTGACTTCACTATCATGACCTTCAATGAAATTTCGAGCATAAATTACCAATCATGTGATTTTTTGTTCTTATATAGCCATTGACTCCTCACATTGCCTCAATTAAAATAAATTTTTACAATCCTAAGTCCAAGAACCTTAAGAAAATATTTCTCATGAAATATACTTTTTAATTCATCAAAATATAGAGAATTAATATCCTTAATGTACCTGATATTTTTAACCACTGACCACTATGAATTAGTTTGACATTCAAAATTTTAAATAAAAAGAATGACCTTTTGATTTCTTAAATACCACATTGCAACAAAAATAATTTCTTGATCATTAATACACCATTAATCTATCACATGGTTAGTTGATCCTCTAAATGATGTGGATGTTTCCTCATAAAATTTTACAATAATTACATGTTTTTATATTTTTAGATTTGGCTGATCTCATTCATGGATACAAATAACATTGATATTCTGAGTCGATTATTATATCAATGTAAAAATAGTTTATTTCTGATTCTGACCATATTATGATACAGATTTGGAAGGTTTTTTTCTAATTTATTCCATCCCAACATAACTGCCATGTTTTCACTATGGAAAACCATTCTGAAGAAACATAAATTATCCAAAAAACATGGTAATATTAAAATTCAATATCATTTTAATTTCACCAATGTGTACAAAATAAAGGATGAATATTCTATTAACAATATCCTATTACCTATAGGTAACTTAATTGACCTCTGATACCAACTATAATGGCCCAACATTAAAATTTTCATAATCTTGAGTAATGTCTTGAATTTAAATTTATGAAATTTTTAAGATTATAATTTTATTGAATTAGGTCATATTTATTACATAAAATCTAAAAATATTATTTGTAGAAAAATATACAAACTATCCATTTATTTCACAATATAAAACAGTTGAAGATAAATAATGGTTTTTTTCTTAAACAAAATATTCTAGACTTCTTCCATTCTCTTACTAATCGATATAACATTTGGAAAAAATTTCATAAACATGGGATGAGCACAAATATCTCATTAATGGATATAAAATATGGAAGACTATTAGAAATTTAGGCTACAACCACTGTTTAGAACCGTGGCTATAAGCACAAAAACCGTGACTTTATGGTATAGCCACGATTTCATGAACCGTGGCTGGTATTGGCATGGCTATTGGGCAGAGCCTATAGCCATGGTTCCAACCGTTGTTATATACCCATATCCACGGCTCCAACTGCGGTTATACGGCTATACCTATGGTTTCAAACCATGGTTATAGGGTATGCCCAATAGCCATGCCAATACCGGCCACGATTCATAAAATCGTGGCTATAGGCCTGTAGCCAGGGTTCAAACTGTGGCTATAGGGCTTTAGCCATGGTTTAAAACTGTGGCTATAAGGCTGTAGCCATGGTTTAAAACTGTGGCTAGAGGCCTTTCCATTGCATAAAAAAACCAGCACGATTCACTGTGTTGGCTGTTGAGAGGACACTACTAGAACCCCTACCCCATGCTTCTACACCCCCCTGCCCTCACCCCAGTACCTTGCACCCCTCATGGCTATAGGCCTTTCCATTACATAAAAAAAACCAGCACAGTTCACCGGGCTAGCTATTGAGAGGACACTACCAGAACCCCCCACCCCCTACTTCACACCCCCCGCCCTCCCCCTACACCTTTCACCACCCCGACCCCCTCCTCACTCCACACCCCCTCCCCTGGACATCCCCCCTCCCCCCTAGACCCCCACTCTACCTGCATCCCCCCTCCGACCCCCTGGACACCCCCTCCCACCCTCCGGACAGCCCCCTGCCCCCTCCTCACTGAACACCCCCTCCCTGAGGACAACCCCCCTCCCTCCCCATAGACCCCCCCACTACACCTGCATCCCCCCTCCACCCCCTAGACACCCTCACCCCCCCGGATAGCCCCCTTCCCCCTCCTCACTGCACAACCCCTCCCCCTGGACAGCCCCCTACCTCCCCCTAGACACCCCCACCACTCCACGTGCATCCCCCTCCTTCCCCCTAGACACCCCTCCCTTTCCCTGGATATCCCACCCACCCCTAGACAACACCCCCCCTAGAGAGCCCCTCCCCACCACTCTGCATGCATCCCCCTCCCTCCCCCTTTAGCCCTCTCTCTTTCCCTGGACAGCCCCACTCCCCCTGGGCAACACCCCCCCACAACTCCCCCTACACCCCCTCACCCTGGACAACCCGACCCACCACTCTTCATGCATCCCCCCTCCCCTGCAGCCCCCACCCACCCCCACTCCCCCTGTAGCCCCCCACCCTCTCCTGTAGGCCCCCCACAACCTCCACTCCCCCTGCATCCCCCCACCCTCCCCCTAGACACCCCCTCCCCCACCACCACTCCCCCTACAGCCCCACTTTCCCTGGACAGCACTACCCCCACTCCCCTTGTAGCCCCCCTTCACCCCTTCCTGGGCAACCTCCATTCCTAGACAGACCCCCCCGGACAGGCCCCCCACCCTACACCCCCAAACTGCCCTACACACCAGTCAATTGAATTGAGAAAACCAAAAACATGATAATTTATGGTATTATACAAAAAATTCAATTCAAATTTACTACAATAATAAAAAACATACTAATATTACTAGAACTAAATCAAATATCATTAATCCAATTTGAGTAATGTTGAACCAAACCAAATGGTTTTGAAAAAGATAAAACTGAACCAAACTAAAAATAATGTATCAAAACTAACTCAAACCAATCAAAACTGACATCAATAAAGCATGATTTGGCATGAAAAAAATGAAACTAAAGAAACATACCTGATTAGATCTAAAATTAATTTAATTGAACTGAATAGCCCTAAATTGAACAAAATGAACCTGTTAAATTTGAAATAAACCAAAAAAATGAACCCAATAAAAAATAACTTAGCAAACCTAACCTGGCCCAAACTTAACCAAGGATCCAGGCCTTGTGATAAAATTTTAGAAGGCATCATGCTCACAAGTTGAGAGGATATCCCAGTCATGTGGTGCTTCAATGTCCTCAACAAGATCCAAAACACACTGCAAAAAGATTGGGAACACATAAATAACAAAAACCCTAATTTAAATTGAGCCAAAGAATAAAAATGGAAGAATCGTTACTTGAATATGATGTTGAACTCACTAACTTCTATGGTGGTGGGTAGAATCGGCCTCATCATAAGTAACCACCTATAACTAAATAATAGAAAAAAGTGAGATATAACAACTTTTATATATATGTGATCAATGTTTCAACTGTATATGATAAAAGATACATCACTCCATAATCAAAAATGAACAATTAATATTTAGATTGATATGTAAATCCCAATACTGAATAACATGATCTTCAATAAAGTCCTTTTGTTTAAATGAAATCCAATTTCATTCATACATACACAACAGAAGCATTGGGGTAATATTATTCTATATCTATTGAGTATTACATAATAGAGTAGGTTGTTCCACTATCGATGGGAAACATGAAAGATATGAGGGGATAGTGATGCAGTTTGACACCCCTTAGGGTGTGTTGTATTTTATTGAAAAAATGTGTGGACTTTCTCAAGATTATTTGTTGAAAATATGGGGATATTAATGGACACCCCTAATGTGAGTTTGAGTTATACATGTTGACAATGAGATGTGGTGGACGAAGAGTGGTGATGGTGCTTGGCCATGTGTGGGAGTTCATGTATTTAAAACTATAAATGTAGGTGTTTTCAAGTCCTGCATGCAATCTTACACAATATCAGGATGCTTCATGTAAGAAATGATCTGAGGCATGTAAATTTCTCAATACCCATTCAAAATTATTTCTTTCTCTTAAAGGAAAATTCATATCCCATCAATAGGCAAATAATTTCTCCATGTTTCCCACTGCCTCTAAATTAGGGTATATATGAAATCTATGGGGATGAAAAATGAGTAAGATTGCTTGGTAGATTGTGTTGTGGGGATGTAACTTCTTTTTTAATGGGTCATGCCCAAAATCAGTAATATTTTCATCTACATTTCAGAATTGAGAGGATTCCTTGGTGAAATACCATTTACCAGCCTTATTACCACATTTTCGGAATCTTTATCCCCCTGTAGCCCCCCTTCCACCCTGGACAGACTCCCCCCTCCCACTCCATTCGGACAGACCCCCATCCCACCTCGGACAGACCCCCCCCCCCCACTACAGACCACCCCTACTAGACATACCCCACCACCCTGCACCCCCTGGACATGTGTCCAGGCCCCCCACTGCAGACCAACCCTACTGGACATACCCCCCCCCCCCCACCACCCTGCACCCCCTGGACATGTGTCCAAGCCCCCCACTGCAGACTACCCCTACTTGACATACCCCCCACCCTGCACCCCCTGGACATGTGTCCAGGCCCCCCACTACAGACCACCCCTACTGGAAATACCCCCCACCCTGCACCCCCCTGGACATGTGTCTATTCCCCATGATATTTACTAGACACAAAATAAACATGAAAACAAAACAAAACTCTACCACCTAGCATTAACATTTCCAAAACATGAACCCACTAATGATGATAGAACCATATCCATCCAATAAACCAACAGCTCAGTCATCATATGCTACAACTAATAATACAGATTACAGACCTGAAAACTAAAGGATTAATAATTCTTGAAACAAATATTCCCAATATAATAATTCAATCAAACAAGGAAACTTCCATTAAAGAACCCCCAGCTTCATACATAGTTTTTTCCAAATTTGGGCCACAAAAATGCATTCTGTTGAGCCAAAAAGAGGAGGAAATGGTTCCTAATTACTATGACAATAACCACAATAAATCTAACCAAATTCCATTGAAATGAAATGAGGCTTTGGTGAACACCTAGTTGTCAACTGAGAGACTACCAGTTTACATTTTAATTTCTTATATATATGTCTCTAAATATATTTGTGTGAAAGGGGTCCCATACCAGCTTCATTGCAGCACAAGGCTAGACAGTGGAACTTCCAGAAATAAGAAGCCCAAGTTGTTCGGTTAAGAGATCCATGTTCTGAGAATTCTCTTCTGGAAAGACCCCCCCCCCCCCCCCCACTCCATCTTAGATATCCCCCCCCCCACCCACCACCTCTTCCACTGCAGGCCCTGCCTGGAAAGCCCACCAACCTCCCTGGACAGCCCCCCTGGACAGCTGGAATCTTACTCCTTCCAGACAGACCCCCCCCCCCACACTTCTTCCTGGACAGACCCCCCCATCCAATCCCCTTGAAAATCCTCCCCTATCAGTTTGCATAGATTTCTTTCGGAGTCTATTGCCATTATATGGACTCCATCCAATGCTACATCTGAATCAAGAATTATGCATTCATCATGGAACAAAATATTCATAGGTCTATTGAATGTTGGTCTTATGGAGTATTCAAGATAATCCAATCATCGTTCTTATGCAAGACCATGAACCTTCCCACAAGATAGGTCATTTAACATGAAACCAGGTTGATAATCCCCACCATAATAGTATAATTATTGTTACCTAATAGCACTCACATCATTCTACCTATTCCTAGACTAGTCCTACGTTGAATGTAATGAATAAAATTTATTGTAAATTAACACATGATTTCCAAGATACTACCATGTATTGTATACACCAAGATTACACAGAAAAAAACATACCATATTCAATGATTGAAATAAGTTATGACTTTTAGTAACCAAGGTGTGGGATATGAATTTCGACCTAGATAGTTTTTATCCCATCATACATTTTGCTACATTAAGCCATAGTATTTCTATTAAATGAAAAACTCTCGTCAATCACACAATGGTACCTGGATCTATCATTGATGTTGTCTTACACCATGGAGACATCTGCACATACACACACACTCCTTTGGGATACCAAGCGCTATCATATTCGCATTGAACACGTTGGTTTCCAACTATATGGGTGACCCTAAAATAAATTCCCATGTGACCTACTATCACCACCGCCTTGGAGATCATCCACATAAATAGAAACATTCTCAACGGTCAGATCACCACCTCACTCTGTAGTTTCAATGGACCCTTCATGTAACCACAATGTGAATTATCATTCACCATTTCATTCCCATCAACTCATGATTACACTACTCTTTACTATAACATAGTGATTCCCCCATGAGTCAAGGACCTCCAGGCCAGGACACACATTCCATCACATTTTTTCCCATTCCTGTAGCCTTCAAAACACCATCAACTATCTCAGATTCATGTATCTAATATTGATCTTTTTTCTATCATATTGATCTTCCTCAACTTCATAATAAGAATATTGTTCTTGCTCCTAATTCCATTTAATATTTAGATCTTCAATCACTTCCGGTGCCTTCATAAATGGCCTTACCTCTTCAATAGATTGCTTTGTTTTACCAGAAGATCTAGTAGCCCAAGGGAATTGATAAATTTGAATAATACTTACAATGAATAATTCTTTTCCCTTTACTGACTGGATAATTCCATGACTCACCGATGTATTTCTTCTAATTCTGTAAGCCAAACCCAAATGAAACTATCTCATGATGATCCTACTCATAGTCGAAAGAAAATTCAGAATCTACTTATTTATCACTTTGATCTGGTTCTTCTTAGATATTTAAACCAACCTGCATCATTTTTCACCTAGTAATCACTATCTTTCACCATTAAGGATCATTATCACCCTCGACATTTTCATTCAAATCTTTGAAATAGTTGTGAATATGGATTGAGTTTTGGGGGATCACATCTTAGAAGACAACTACATTTTAGAATCACTTGTATATGGACCATAAAATGTCTAAGTATTCAGTTCTGCCACATTTTTTCCAAAAAAAAATCTATAATTATACTAGAAGAACCAACCTAGAATGTTGAAATGTGATCTGAATCTAATGGAATCGGACTACAATAATTCAAAATTCAATAAGTATTGATCATAACAACAACATCATCATACTCCTTCCCTTTTCACCCATTTATAGATGTCTCGGATTCAGAATAGGTGGATATAGTAGTGGAAGAGCTTGGCTCGGCCTCTCCCATGACTTGAATATCCCACTTGGATCTTTCCAAGTCTTTCCTCAAACTAACAATGATATATGTGACCCTTAGTTCTAGTTGCAGTGACCTCACCCCCTTCTAGTGAGAATCATTTATTATGTTGCCTTTGATTTATGAGTTACCTATTGATAGGCCTACATGATGTTAAACTTTCTCCCCATGCTGGCAGTTGGATAGATCATGACTCTTGTGTCTACATGATGAACAGAATTCATCCCAAGATTCATAGTAGACCTGCTAATTCAAACAAAGCTCCCCTTTAATATCAAAGAAGATACAATCCATCAGTACCATTGATGCATCGATCTCAACACATATTTTAGGGGAAACAAGGTGGAAGAAAGTTATGGTATGACTATTAATACATAAGGAGTGGCCAACATATTACCAAACAATTTAAGAACACCAAATTCTAAAATGGGGGATGTAGGATAGGGACGGAAATCCAAATCACCATGGAGAGAAGATCTTATTTTAGGTGGAACTTGAAAAACCAATAGAAAATAGAGATGGTTAAGCTAGTGAAAGCATGTGGAGAATTCAATCAGGAAGAGATAAGAGAATCATCAGTTGAAAAATTAATCAAATATTTCCATAGATCCATAATCCCTATAATAACCCATTCAAGAAAACTACATGAATCGAAAATAAACCTATAAAAGGTTTCCATCGAGGGTAGACTCTTTCCGAAGTGAGCCACTAATGTGAGATTCAATATAAAAGAAGAATTTAAAAATTATAAGGGGAAACTATAGTCTTAATAATTTCATCATCTCATGATAGAATTTTAGGGATAATTTCAATTTTGGGAAGCTGGGAAAAAGACTGGGGATGATGAATGGGGATAATGGTCAGTACTATGAATCGAGAGTAGTCAGGATGAATCCTCCCCCCCCCACCCCAATAGAGGGGGACCAGAGGGGCATCCATGCATCCTACAACATTATCGATGGAAGACACATGATCGAAATAGGTCTAGCCTTAGATGTAGACAAACATAAGAGTTCAGTCAATATAATTTCATCAAAAACTCATATTAGTGCTTTCTCCCCAATAATCCTAACATCTCAACCGTTCCAAGTCCAATCACACAACCACCCATCAACTAGCATCTTCTCAAACCCTAACTGTATAATTGTACTATATCAATCTAAGATCAGATCATTTAGTATCAAAATAATCTATGTTATCGGGATTCATACCCAAAAACATTCAGGCCAAGTATCCTACCAATACTTCCCTTTGAAATCCAAACCTCAATACTGAAACGCCTAATGTGCTTTTCATCATGGAAGCCTAAATAATCCCCATCACTATACCACATACTTGATGGTACCTATAATGCACCAATATGATAATTTAAATCATCTACCCATGATTTTGTCTCTAAAAGAACTATCAATCCCAGGATAATGCCTCTAATAGATTACAATCATATACCATATCTCATCTCATGCATAGTACCTGAATAACCAATATCTTGAATCATATCTCAAGGGAATCAGGCCCTCCAACCTAGCTCAATAACCACATCTTCCATAGGTCATATCTCATAGGGAAACATCTATTTTTTCCTATTTCAAATATCTTAATACAACTAATGTGCTAACACCCACTCTAAATTTCTCAAATATACGCATTTGAGGCATTACATTAAATTCACCATCCTACTAGGGAACTAATCCTAAACTAAGGTTATACTGTAATCCCCAATCCTCAGCTCGTCCCAATTTTCAATATCATCCATGATATCTCAATCAATCATGAAACTGTAGTCTTCTTCCCAACCTGAACTTACAATTAGTGAATTATTCTGAGGTTCCAAAGCACTATGTCCACCCAATATGTGATTGAGTTCAAGAAAGTAGAGAAAAACCAACGGGGTACTATGCATAACCGATAAATATAGTGTATGGGTAGATGATATGCTCAGTTGAATAAATAAATAAACTGTGGAATCATAAATAAATACCCATCATTGATCCTTTGGCTATAACATGACACTCAGTATAGGTTATACCTGCTTTGCTTAGTGTCATAGTTTTTTTAGCATGTCACATGATCATTCCCACTAGTACGGAGCTCAATAGAAATGTATTGTAAGGTGAAAGAATCGATTTAATAGAGGTAATTTTAGTAAATCTAATTGTATCAAGCCAATGACTAATTCCAAGGAGTGTGTTCTAGGAAATATTATAGTATCGAGCATATAACAGATTTCTAGGGGGATAGGCATAGGAAATCTAGTAGTATAATCAGTAGAATCTAATCCCTGGAGATGACCCTAGGTAATCATATGGACCCAAAGATGGAATCCCAATATCCTAGGAATTATATATAAACCAAAATATTGAATATAAGGGGATTTCCCAACGCATTCATATTTTATTAGGATCAACATCCAGAGCCTAAGAGCACATCCCAAGCATCCTATTTAGACCATATAGGTGAATATTAGGTAAAATCATGGGTATTAAACATAAAGCCTTAAGGGTAGTGTGTCCCTACCATAATATCTCATATAACACATTATATACATGTTGTCAATATTCTCAAACTCAACTCAAAAAACAAAGGTTTCCCTCTCAAGAGCATGACCTATCATCATCTCTAATGTCATATCATCGTCGCTAATTCCATATCTAGATCACACAAAATTGATTTGGGTTCTAAAGTGACACCTACAATCATCTATAATCCTTATTGCATGCACCCTCACAAGGTTCAAAATCACTGAGGCACCCTCATGGGTTACCAAGGTTACATTACAGCACGAACACCCTATGTGGATTCCTTTATCAAATTCACATCTATCATGTCAACACCCACCACTGGGAATCACATCCCTAGAAATAGACATAAACATCTCACGACCTCACTATACTCATAAAAAATGCCTCACTTTCAAAGATATAAAGAGATGGAAACCTTCCTATATCACCTTCCAAGTCACACTATGTCAGTCCGCTCACCAAACCTATCATCAATTTAGCTAAATTATACCCACCAAGGTATCTAAACCTAATTAGGGGAGGAACACCTTCCTACACTCATCTCTACTAGCATGAAGGTTTTAAGGCATATTAAAGATCTTTAATGGCCTACTAGGTATAATAACTATATCTCATCACATCCTTCCACATGAAGGTCACCAGGGACCCTAGACTAAGTTCCAATGTGCTTATATAATCAACTTTATTTTATATACACCCTGTATGGGGTTCATGTTTCTCATGGCATAAAATTATACTTATAATCGTAGAAATCTTCGGTCGAGATATATAGTCAGTTCACAATGGTCTATCATGGACCTTGGAACTTTCCACAATTAATTAAAATGAATTATATTATAATTAAACTAATTAAATAATTTATAATGGTTAACCTCTTGATGTGGTGAAACTGCACACATCACATTTCACATAAATCCTGTATAAACCAAAGGGTTAGGCCCAAGATACAACTGACCTTAATTGTAGTTATTTCTTTTAAAGAAGCATGGCCACCTTCTATGCTTACATAAGATCTATCATCAACAGAGGCTCCTAACCTGGCCCCAAAATTACAAATAATCAATTGTAACATTTTATAATTAATTGTCTTATCCAATTAAATTAATTATATTGATTATAAATAATTTCATAATTTAATGAAAAAAGACAGAAATGATTAATCAATCACTAGGCTGCCTCAATGCCCCGAAACCATGAACAAACACACAAGGAGGTTCCATGTAATACACCCAATACTATCATGGGAAAATCCACAAAAATGGTACCTATTTATTAGGTGATTTCAGTAATTTTAGCAGAACACCATTAATAAAATCATCAGGTGACATACCTTTGATGACACAACATGAAATAACATACAGATATTATCTCAAGACATCCTATATCTACACCAGGAAAAATACTCATCATGTGGGACAATTTCCACCATCTTTTGGTGGAAATTTCCAATAAACCCCAACATAAATCTTCTAAAATTATATACTATGGATGGAAACCAAAACAAAAGGAAAGTTATGGAATAACTCACTCGAAGTCATCGTCAAATAATTCCTGAAATTGATCCCCTCTCAAGGTGGATCAAAGGAGGGATAGTGAGGTAGAACTATCAAGAACTAGCCTTATTATAATATCCAAAACCCTTTAAACCCAAATCACCCTGATTTCAAATAAACGGGACTACCCCCATGTAAAAAAGAAAATTCGGATCCATTCATGGCATGAACAGGGGGTTCATGGAATGATTTACCTTTCACATGAGTAGCTTTCGTGAAGGAGTAACCATTAAAATCATTGCAGAATGTGTATGTGTTGGCTCGCGTGGATCCCACTCATGGAAGGTCTCAGTTCGGCTGATTCACTGATTGGAGGAGGAACGTGCAAAGAAGGGGGTGGAGGAGGAGACGAACGTGTGAAGAAGGGGATGAGAGGGATCGCGTGAGGGAGGGGTGAACTGAGTGGAGAATCTGACGAAGATTGGTCAAGGGATAATTCACTAGTTGGTGACAAGGGAGAAAGTTTTTTCGGGTGGGAGATGAGTCCTGACGAGGGAGAGATGCGGGTGGCAGATGAGTCCCGACACCGAAGAGATGCAGGTGGGAGATGAGACGCGATAGAGTTAAACTAATTTAATAACTATTTCCAAGGACTCAGTTTAGTCATAGGTTTAACTATTCTAATGACATGGTTTTCAAATAACTGTGGTTATATTATAATCTATTGCCACATACCAATTAAACCGTGGCTATAAATCATTTTTCTAGTAGTGGAATAAAACTGATAGACCGTGAAATCATTTCCAAAAAATCATAATTTTCACCAATAAAACATATACTATTTAACTTACCTATTTATAAAAAAATATTCCTTAAAAACATATTATAAAAATTAATCATAAAGTTATGTTGCGACAAACATATCATTGTTACATTGTACCTCTCACAACAACATAGTTAAAAACAATTGTGGTTATATTTGGAATACCCATCATAGTATACTGTAAATATCATTAGAGAAACCAAACCATTTAAATTAGTATTATTACCAAAAGCATTGGAGTGTTATCATAGGCTCACCCACCCTCAGTTTATCACGAAAAATCTTGTATACCTAAAAATTTTCCAATAACTATATCATAATCATAACACTAAATAAAAAAACTAAAATAAATATTTCATTTCCACATAGCAATCAAAAATATGATTTCAAGATATTAATATAATCAATCCCCTATTAAATCTATTTTAAATACCAAAATACATTAATTGGTATTATATTTTTTATTTTTATTTTTAAAACATTATTTGTTATAGAGGAATCCAAATATCAAATAATGGTTATGGTGGTAGAAGAGTTATTATCACCTCATAAATTCATAAAAAATAATTTCATCAATGAGTAAAATGCTTCATAGATGTTTTTAATACCTTTTAAATAACTATAATGTAAATGAGGTGTTATTATAAACCATATTGATGAAGGTGGTGTATAATATCTAAATATGTCACAATGAAAGGACATTAATACAAAGTCCTTTATCTTGAATCTGATTTTTCTTGTTCAATATATATCTTCTTGAATATCAAACAAAAGTTATTTTCTACTTTCATAAGAACATTTTTCAAGTTTATTAATCAATTTATATCATGTATTATCATTTTATAACAATTAAAATTTTATTTACGTTCATGTTAGATGATTTTATAATATTTTGTACTTGAGTCGAAAATAAACATGGTATGATATAACTAGTCCATGTAGTCACAGGTAGAATATATCTAGAATAATATTCATTAAATAATAATATATTTTATACATCAATTATACTATTAAATAAAACCATTTATTTATGGTATGAAAAATGAACAACATTATATTCATGGAGATGTTATGACGAATGTATGCATAAGTCAAAGTTTTCATTTTTTTGTTGATCACTATAGAAATAAGGTAATTAATATTTTATATTCCTAGAATAATAATAGTATTATTAATTTCATCATAATAATTTAAATATAATTATATATACCATACAAATGATGTGGTAAACAAGAATGATTCACATTCTTTTATGGAGGTGATTGTTCATATATATGCACGTATGACATTATCAATTTTATACGTATATAAATTAAGAACATAATTGAAATATAATTGATTTAAAATGATACATATTTCATTAATATAATATATTAACATTTATTAAATCATTATAACTATTATTGATACATGCTGATAAAACATGGTCTATATCGTTTCACAAGGCGGTAGTCTTTCATACACACAAACGAAATGTTAATCTCACAATTGATGAAATTGGAGAAGGATTTAGGTGTTAATATTAACATCTTAACCTCTATGTATATTTAGTAGACTATAGTTATTTTTTCATCATCTATGAAGGATATTTGAAGGATGTAGAGAAATAAATAAAATAGAAATAAAATCATAAATCTTCTTTGGTTTATCACCATTGACAAAAACAATAACACCACAATGAAGGAGTTTATGCATAAAATAATGCCTCATGATAGTGGAGAGAGATTATAGGGAGAGGTTTGGTGTGATAATAAAAGATCCAAATGGTATTTCAAGTGTTAGTATTAGAGAATAGTGGGTAACATTTTATAGGAGAGGTAAGGGACACTCATGGAATCTCTTAAAATACAAAATTAAAACAAACTAATTTTAAAATATAGAAGAATCCAAATTGAGTTATGTATTATAAAATATGAGGATGGTTTAAAATAATATTATAAAATATTATTTATACAAGTATTATTTTTTTAAGCCTTATCATTTCGGTATAACCTTAATAATTTTCTTTAAATTTTAACTGGGGTAAAACCATTTAAAATGTTTAGAGGATAATTTTTTTTGTTATATGGTGTGAATTTCAA
The DNA here is from genome assembly GCA_963277665.1 of Viscum album. Lineage (NCBI taxonomy): Eukaryota > Viridiplantae > Streptophyta > Magnoliopsida > Santalales > Viscaceae > Viscum > Viscum album. The sequence goes on along the minus strand of OY728132.1, from coordinate 320,527,030 downwards.
ATAAATTCATTGTTAATCTACATTTTTACTTTATAATAGTAAATATTTAATTTATAAATGTTTTCTTATTTTTAAATAATTTCCATAATTTTTTTTTATAAAATATAAATTTTAGAAATTTTGAACCTATTTATTTTATTGAATTTAATTAAAATTCAAAAAAAGTAATAACATCAAAGAAACCAATTTAATGTACTTACAGTCACGAAGATATTTTTTGATGGTATAAAATATTTAATATTACATTTATTATAATATTATTAGTATTATTATTTGATTCATTCTTTAATAAATATAGTTTGGGATAATCCTTGTATCATAATTGAATTTAATTATTTAATTCATAACAATTATAAATAAAAAACCATGATGTGGGTACCCTTTTAAGATTTATAATGAATATTGTTGGTATAAGATATCACTAATAAAATCCCATATTAATATTGATTTATTAATAATAAACATTTTTATTATATTTTTATTTTTTACATTTTTATAAAATGTTCTTAATGTAATAATCACACACAGTGGATTCCAAAGGCAACACATTTGGTCCACGTAATTTTTGGGTCATCCATGGAACATTGAACAATATTAGAACATTTGTTAGTGTATATTTAAATTATTACAATAATATTTTTTCCCTATTTACCTGATTTACAGTTTTACCGTGGAAAATAAAACACTAAACATAATATTAACCAAAACAATTTTGACCATATTAAACCAAATTTTTCAAACTGATTACAACCATGTATGTTATATTTTTAAAATTAATTTCATAGAAGTGGAATAACTAAATATAAAATTAATCCTATTATCGGAATGTGAATAAAAGTTTTTTATATAAAATAGTTATATGTTCACATAGTTTCTCTATTAAATTTCAATATAAAAATGTTTCCAATAAACTCCATTATATTAAACGATTAACAATTAATCTACATACACATTGAAACAACTAAAAAGAACAATTATATTATAAAAATATATTAGATGAAAATGACGTTTTCAATTAAAATTCAGAATTTTTCACCAATAATTTAAAAAATAATTTTATCAGAAAAATACCAAAATTAAAAAAAAAAAGTAAATTTTGATGTCCTATATCAAATGAATAAGACTAATTTTTTAAATTGAACTTATAATATAGTCTGAATCAAGAATTAAAGAAATGGTCCTCTATAAAAATGTGTTAAAAATACCTTTTAATAAAATTAGAGTATTTAATGTTTATAATTGTATTTATTCTGATTTTAAGACTCTAATTTTTTTTAGATCAATGTAAAAACATTTAATAAACATTTGTTATCACAATATAGTATGTTGTATATATTCCCTCTAATACAACTATTATATTATAACCACCATTTAAAATAACAATATTAATAATGTACTATTTTTGGATATAATTTAATCATGTGTAACATAAGATTTCATAGAAACCCGTTTTTTAATTTCAAGTACACTATTGATAAAAACATTCCTATTATGGTAAAATTATTATATATTTAATTTAAATTAACAGATAAGAAAATTTATTATTCTATATTTACCTTGTATGTTACACACAATGTGTTCCAAATATCATTATTAAAGAAGTACATGCTAGACCCAACACATTTAATAATAGTAGAAAGAATAGAATTAGAACCCGGATTATGTTACTATGAGGAGCCTATCATGATTTTGGATAATAAATAACTGGTGTGGTTCAATCTGAAAACTAGGATTATAAAGGTACATTAAAAAATCATAAAACTACAGTGGAAGTATTAGAGCTTAAGGAGCATATGATAAAAAACCACCCAAATCATTTTGTTCACTGACAATCTAAAAATTTCAAACCAGAAATATTTAAATGATAGAGGGAATGTAGAGAATCAGAACATTATCAATTAAATTTCAGCTATTATGTCTATTTCATATAGTAATATCACATTAAATCACTTATAGAATATACAAAAAATATTAAAAATGAAAAATGAATTAAACAAGAGGTATTTTCATATGTTAAGTAACATATACTAGTTAAATAGGAACATGATAATAAAAATATCAATATAAACCTTATGAATAGTAAATTGGCCAAATGAATAGTATTCTAAACCATATAGAATAAATAATTTCTAAGCATCTTATAAATGAATGTATGATATAATTATATCATAGTACAGGTAAATGAGTATTTTGAAAATGATTAATTAAATGTTGGAAATTTTTAAGTTACAAATATTTAATTTTAATTTTATTATTAATAAAAATATTCATTTTCATAAAAATTATTCATAATTTAATATTTTTTTGTCTTATGATTTTATGATATTTTTATGAGACCTTATTTAACTTTTCAGAGTTTTATAAAATCAGTTATAGCATTAAAATCTGTATATTTTTAGAAAATGATGGTTTTAATTAAAAATTAAATTTATTATATTTAGAAAACTATTTCATAGAAAATATATTTCATTTTTGAACTCTACAAGTCATAAAAATTGGTAGAGTTTATTTATTTTATTTTTCTAAAATACATGAATTTTGGATAAAATTTAAAATATAATAATATAAGATAAATGATAAAAACATGATTTATTGACTCATATGTGATGTTTGGATGATTTAAAGACCATTAGTTTAATCCCACTTAAACGTTTTACTTTCATTATCAACATTAAAAGACATTATTTTTTTTCTTGAACAGTGTAATGAATAAATGAATAAAACAATGAGAAATCACCCATCTAATCTAATATGAATTACACCCCTCACCATCCCTTCCCCTCAAACCATTCATGATTCAATACATTTCATATTTCCACCTAATATTATCCCCAATCCTACCCCCACTTCTAGGATATTTTTGTCTCATCATAAGAAAAAAACAAATCCCCTTAATGAGGTTATCAATGAGGAGTATTCAAGAGGTAAAACCCTCTTCCCATTCCTTTTAATTTCATTCCAAATACTTATCATTTATTATTCTCTCCACACAACCTTCAGAAAAATGATCATTATAACAATAGTAAAATATATATAATAGAATGATATCATGTTAATATAATATACTTAATCAAACTACATTCCCACTCTCTCTTATTTTAAAAATGAAATCATCGTCCGTAAGGTGCAGATATGTACCATTTGTAGTTGATTGATTTTAATTATTAAATTTATACATAAAGGATGGTAATGAAAAACTTTTTATGGTTAACATAGACAATTATATATGTATTAAAAACATTATTATGTTTTTGAAGTAACATATTTATGTAATACTAAATGATAAAAAAAGTTCCTTATAATCAATAACCGTCGTAATAATGTAAATAATTATCACTAAATGTGTTATATAATTATACATAATCAGACTGTATAACCAAATTACATATATAAAAATTGAAAACTTTTTTAAGTTATATAATATATTATAAATTCAATTCTATTGACTTATACCCATTCCGTAGGACCTTCCATACTTGTATACATGTATATGGAACTTGAAAACCAAGGAAACAAGTGTTCCAATGAAATAAAAATATATCATGTAACTTTTAAAAAATATGTAAAATTACATACAAAAATTATACTAAATGAAATAAATCAATAAAATGTTCTTAAAAATCAATTAATTTATTTAATTTGAAAATTTATGACATTAATTTCATGTGCATAACACATTCAGATATAAGGTAAGGGTTTATCCTAGAACAACAATTTTTCATTTGGGATTATGATTTTTATCCCATTATAAAAAATAAATTATTAAATAATCTGATTTACTAATCATAATTTATGTTGTAATGCAATATATAAATGGAACAATTATAATCCATCTTAAATTTATGGGGAGATACATGTTTTAGATTGGTCCTTCTCCATTATTCCTAATACGTAAGCATGATTAAAGGGAACATCCCATTATATTACCCAATTTCAAGTATCAAACATAATTTAATTTTTGAAAATATTATTTTCCTAAAATCATAAATATTATCATGAAAAAAACCATATTCTATTTATTGTTTTATATAATTAATTTTCCAAAATAACTTTTCTTTGCAATGTAAAAAATAGTATTTATTTTAGAAATTCATCGATGATTTTATATGAGTACATTCATATACTTTATCTCCATTTTTTATTCTTAAGATTATTGGGATTATAATTTTATGATATCATCTAAAATATTTTATTGAATTTTTTATGTTTAGTATCACTTTGGATGTTATTTCTTGATACTATTCACCATCTTACCATGAATTTTTAGTGATTTTGATTACTGATTGGGAATTTTATTTACATTTAATATGATAGAATAAATGTAAATGTATATGTTTATTTTGTTTCACCTAATTAATATAATAAATTCATTAGACTTATAAAGTTTTTGGTGGGGCCAAAAATTGCTCCTCTATACATAAATCGGTCTCATGATTCAATATAGTTTGGTCTTGAGCTAATGTCTTACTCGATTATATATGGTGTCATGGTTGAAGCCGTAATGGTATTTTTATGATGAAATATATTATGAATTACCTCATTATAAGATTAGTATTTTATATTCCATGTGAATATTAGACTTTTTTAATATAAAAGGTTATGTTTCATTATCCTATGATAACTTATCTGGATTTATTTCATTATTTTTTATTCCTTCCATAGCATGCTCAAATTTTTTTGTTTTAATAACATGAGTTTTTAGTTATACCCCATGACTTGTGGTTTATTTTTATGATTAATTGGTATTACATTCCCTTACTGATAATCATAGATCAACCATTTATTATTATTATTTTCCTCAGGATATGAAGATGTATATTACGAATGTTTTGGAATGATAATTTTGAAGATTATGGGTCATTCTAATATAGTTACTATGATAAACTTAATTTTATTTTCTAATGTTGAACTTATATATGTATCTTATCTTACAATACTACTAAACTATTCATACCATATTTATATAACTACCTTGTTTCCTATTCCAATGTAATTTTGTAAGGAATGTTTTCCGGGAAATTGTGGATGGGGACTTCACACATTGGTATATGATGAATTTTACCATACTATTGAGTTTTTTATGATAACATATTTCATTAAGTTTCGATAGCCTGTTTTAGAATGATATAATATCAATATTGACAATAATTAGTTTTTTGTTCATATTTAATGACACAAATTTGCTCCCCCCACCATCACCTATATTAATATTTTCATTCACATGTCAAATACAATCTCAAACATCACATGTAAAATATTCATATGGGAAATGTAAAAATTGTTTTTAGAAGGATAATAAAAATAATATCACTAATATTACATTGGAAAAATATAAATTAAACGCATTTTTTATATTTGTTTTGTATTCATAAATTTGGATATCAATGTTATGATTTATCATGTAAAAAAATGAAAAAATGAAAATAGTGAGTCCTCTAAGTCCATATGTTGTATAATGTATTTATGATTCCATTATATATAATGTGATTAATTATGAATTAAAATGTTTTTAATTGATAACCCAATATTTATATAGGAATTTTATATTATCACTTCATTGATTATCAAATGAATAAAATTTTATGATTTATCCTCCCGAACAAACCATTCCATTATATAATTCTCTGTTGAGTGAGTTGTGATTTTTTTTACTTTTTTCACATATGGTTAATAAAATCATATCTCAAGTATTCACCACACTAATTTATTTAATAAATATAAACACTTTTAATAGTTTATTTTTTATATTATTTTTCAACTCTGTAATCTTTTCAAAAAAATAAATACAATTTCCGCATAAGATACAGAGAAAACTAATATGTGATGATAGTACTAGTTATAATGTTCAAATAACCATAACAGTAATATATTGTAATTATTATATGCGCATCACAATATATTACACCCAATTGTAATTTTTAACTTTAACCATTTCTACTAAAATGTTCTTTGATCATTTTAAATAATGAAAATATAAAAATTTATCAAATAATTTATAATTGAATGATTCCTTTAATAAATCATTATTGGGTATTGGGATTTTTTATTTAATTATGGTCTCATGTATATAATATCAGTGATAGGTGATTTTAATATCAATTGTCTTAAACATTTTTAAGAGTTTTATAGTCTATAATATTTATATGAAAAATAAATACACCATTTCTGATATTTCCAATTCCATTAATAAATAATTAATATATATATAATTTATCATATTCTTGAATGTAAACTAATATTTTACTAAAAAAATTTAAAACCCAATGTTTTATTTCTGATGAAAACATAGTATCTTTTTTCTAATGGTGGAATTAATCCTCAATGAAAATATATATATCCTAAATTAAAAATAATATTTAAAAGATTGATAACCCATTTTTAGAAAATAGATCCAATTTTATAATAATAATTTATCTAATATTTCAGTTTATATATATATATATATATATATATATATTAGTTAAATTGTGTGATGAAATATTAGTATATAACACTCATGAGTCAGAAGTAGAGTACTTGGCTTGAAGAAAATATAGATAACAATTTAATGAATGATTTACATTGATAAAAATTCAAAATTATATACATATATAAAATATTTTTTAAATAAAAAAGAATATAATTTCAAAATATTATTGATAATTAATTCCATAACATATAATTAGTAATATATGTGTGTGGGGTATAAATATTATATCAATTCAGTAAGTTAGTTAATTGAACATATTACCCCAAAAATGATATCAATGTACATCATGTCTAATGATGAGAAAAGATCAAGGTTTTACTATATATTGATAAAAATTATCATTTATCCTAATATATAGATATTTACAAGTAAAATAATGTTATTAATATCACATATGAATCGTGTAATGTTATTGGGACAACAATTTTCCAAATTCATCAAATGAATGTTCTCAACTATATTCATCTAGAAATTAAATAATATAAAGAAACCCATAAAAGTTCAGAATAAATTTTATACTTGAAATAATTAATTTAATAATATTATAGACCACCATAAAAACATTAATTATATATAATAATCCTTGGGCATGAATCTTTGTCATGAACTACCCATTTGGATTACTAAGGTCTTAATAGGTGTTCACATTGTAATGAATTCATCAATTAATATTAGAAGATTTTTCATAGACATTATATAGAAATGAATCATATTTATATCATTTAATAACATATAATCCTTTTATTTATTAATTATTATAATAATTTAATTTGTTTTTCAATCCATCAACAAAATTAATTTGATCCAAATAAATTAATATATATAAAAAATTATAGCTAGTGATTTCTGTAATTTATCAAGGTAAAAAATATTAATATATCCACATGTATCCAAATGTATCTCATGAACTAGTTATATGAATCCCTTTCTTGATAAGTTATATAACTTTTACCACTATGCACCATTCAGATCATTATTAAGTCAAAATATCCACCCAAAAGCCCACTTATAATTGGTTGAGTACATTTGGATACAACAGAGTAGGCATAACTCAAAATAAGTGAGGCCTTAGACTATATCACCCATTAATATATAAATACTACACGTGAAATTAAAAAATCGCTTGAATTATTTATATATAAACTCCATTAAAAATATATAGAACATTCATGATACATTTGGTGATAACATATCACGACAATAGAAAATAAAAGGTACTATAATTCCACAAATCCTATGAATTTTAAAGATATAAGACATATAAAGATCATCCTTACTATGGGTACTCCTAAAATAATATCATGAAAATAAATCATGAATCCCACCATTGAAAACCAAGGTCCATCATATATTTCCAATAATTACTAGGAACTCTTTCATAATAAACTAAACCATCAACACATTCAGTAGGACTATAACTGACATTGTGCATAATTTGTACAAAAAACACTTGTTCGATCAAGGATCATACATGGGGGAGTTTAACCATACTCAGTAAGACTCATTAAAAAAAATATACACAACATCAAAATTATTTCCACAATAATAGAGAATAAAAAAAAGTAAAACATGAAATGATAATCATTGTTTTATTTACCATGATAACTCTCAAGAAAAAAAATGAAGGCCTAGTCATTTTATCTCCAAACAAAGAGGGTCAAGATCTTATTTGTAAATAGGGATGGTTATAGAATTTAAAATTACATAATATAAATTCAACATCCCTTCATGCATCCCATATCAACGGAACATAATGGGTTATATATGAGTCAAAATTCTTGATTTATCAAATATCATCCTCCCTTGTAACTACCATTTATTCATCAAAAATAATAAATAGGTACATACTACTCACTACGTTATGAGAAATTTCAAGTAAATTCCACAAAATATCTCCCATTATATTAGTGTCACAAGTATAGAAACCCATAGGGAAACCATTCATTTCATATAAAAGGGTCTACATCAAGGGAATACCGAGACCTGTATGTCATATGAGATATTGAAACAAATTCCTTAGTATATAGGAGTAATACATGACCCTTTATATCATATGATATAATGGATCTTGTGTCTCATATCAATCGAGATTTTTCATGAATATATCATTAGATAGTAAAATAGAAAGATGATCTTATTTCCTAAATATATAACAGGAATACCAGATTCAAAAAAAATTGATGTGAACACATTGATCCTAAAAATTGAACCCGGTTATCAACCCTAGGAATAAAATAGCTTCATTTTCTGTAAAGAAAAAATATTTGAATTACAAAATCTAAAAATTCATTATCATCTACATCGATAAATACTCAATATATGTTAATTATTTTAAAAAATTAAAAAAAATTGAATAATTGAAAAGAACACCCCTCAAATGTGGATCACTCTAGAGGGAGATTTAAATACTAATGTAAATGTGGTGTATGGATTATATTATTTAAGGGTTTCATAATTTTTTCATAATATCGGTTGGAATCAAGGAAAATTTTAAAAAAAATCAACTGTTGTTTTCTTTATTATACACATTTTAGGAGAATGTATAGGAAATATCATACATAATGTGTGTTTAGTAAAGTATTCTATTGCATTGGTAGCAAATGGATAGGTTAATACATGGTTAGATCTTTTAGAGACTATTTTTTTATTATTTGGAATGAGGTTTCTCATGAAAATATTACCATGTTATGCTAGAACCATTCAGGTTGTCGTGTGAATGTTGATATTTTTAACAGTGGGGTTTTCATAGTTGGATCATGGCTAATCAATATTTTCAGTTTTCCCAGGAGTACCACATTGATTATTATTTTGTTTAGGGGAAACTAAAATGGTTATTGAATAGTTTAAGGAGTTTTTATCTCCAAACCATGTAGATAGACTTTTTATATATTCGTTCAAAATACACTTTCCCACATAGTTTTCCTAACCAATCATCCAAACCAAGTCGTCCACCCATTTATACATAATAATGTATTTCCCTATATCAATTGATGATTTTAATGAATTTATAATTCATTCAATCCAAATTATATTTGTTAAATTTTATTTTGTGCATGGGGACATTCTTCCCCTCCATTCCCCTTAAATTTCGTACTGTTTTTCATATTCAACTGCATTTATCAGGAATTATCTATCTATTCCTTTCGTGTCATTTCTATTTACATTATACCATTGGTCTTATGCCTTCCAAAACACTAATCACTATTCATGTTTTGATTAGGGTTTATAATATATGAAATTAAGGGTCCTTGGATGTATTGGGATTATAATAGTTATGTCTTTTCTATTTTAGAAACTTTCCATCGATAAATATGTTTTCTAGATTCTTTCTACCAGAATGTTGTATGTGTTTCTATATCCATCAATTGTATAAAATAAAATATCTTTTTTTAATGCTGAAATTTATTTTTGTTCCAATTTATTCATATATTTAATTTTCATTAGGGGTTGGAAAATTGTTTTTAATTTTATTTACATACTAGGGTGGTATTTAAAAATTATATATATTACACTTTCTTATATATATATTTCAGAATGAAATTTATTTAAAAAATTTCCACGAGGATTATCAATGAGAAATTAATTATTCATATAGAGATTTAGACATTAAATTTTATTTTAATCTTATATTTGATACTTCATGACAATATTCTAAAATTGGGTATGCAATGTGGTTATGCCGAATAATTTTACGACATAGTTTTCTTTTGTTATTTTTAAATGCACTATTTATCAAGGTGGTTTATTTTTTATAGAATTTAATATCGTGTTTTAATGATTTTGTTTTTAGATTAATAGAATTAAATAATTTCAAATGAATTAAATTTTCCTTTAATTCTAATCTTGATAAAATAGAAATGCTTGGAAATTAATAATAGAGTTCTTTAAAACAATGTAAGACCCTAAAAGGATCTCATTCTATTTAATTTTATTGATATATATTGTACCCCCATGGGGGAATGTTTTGTATTTCTTCTCTCAAACAAATATAATTATCCGGGATTGATTTATGGAAGGGTGTGGGAGTTGAGATGTTTGACTTATTTATTTTTCATCATTAATTACTTATGAATTTATCTCATTATTATTTATTTTATCAAAAAAATTTATTAACGTCATGGGATTCATGTGAAACTTTATATGTGATATAGATGTGAGAAATCCAGTTTTATGATTGTGTGTCGACTATACAATGTTTTGTAGTTATACTGAGTGTGCTAATATGATAGATAATGTGGAATATGGTAGCCTGAGCACTCCTATGGTGGATTATGTGTCTCTTATAGTTTAATGATACTATGAAATTGTATGTGGATTTTTATTCTATACTATAGTTTATTTTTATATTCCATTATCTCATCACATTATTACTATGTTGTATCATTTGATTCATACTTCATATTTTTGATTTTCAAGGGATATCTTTTCTTTCATTATTTGTATATCTGAACGTGTTATTGATTGCATGAAACTATTTTCAATTCATATTCATTTCACATTATTAATATTTTAGTGGATTTTATTTTTCCATTAAACTATTCTTATTTTGTTTTTTCATTGAAAATGACATATAAGCTAGTTTTCATTTTTTTTGTTTTAAAAGGAAAAGATATTTTTCTATTTTAAAAGTAATTTTTCATTTTTTAAAAATTATTAAGTGAAAGGATTTAATTAGAAATATTAATTTAAATGTCACAAATTAGTGGCTTAAAATTGTTTCAAAAGAATGAATTAATTTATGGTTTTAGATCTAAAATAATACCACATGTCAGATGAGCCCTGTTGATTTATCAATACTTTTTCATTGGCTTTCGAAAAAGGGTTTTAAAGTATTATTATTCTTACCAATCATCCTATTAAACAATCATCCCATTTTCACTAGGTAATGGAAAATAGCTATAAAATCCCTACTGAAAACCAATCTTCCTAATTCAACTACTAATAGGGGGAACACCGCGTGATGAATCCATCGATTTTAGATTTTATATAAGGAACTAATATAGGCACCATAGATCACAATATATTTTGGTGATATTGGGGTGAACCGCCCACCATGTGGTCTGTAATTATCATGTCAACCACTCTCTGATGCCTATTGGGACCAAAACATGCCTATTTAATAGTTGTGTATCATCCCCATCTGTAGACCAATATAAATATTTATCTTCATCTGAGATGATTTCCCCTAGAAAACTATATTCAAGATCAAGTAGTTTCTTCATTCTCAATTGTTTCAGAATTGTTGAGTTCACTACTATGTATGTGAGTATGGTCCAACCATGATTCTCCAAAACCTCAATGTGCATCTATAATTATAAATACATGAGAAACATTTACCAACCACCTAATTAACATTATATACCTATGTATTTTTGTTAAGAGCGTCATCCACTACATTACCATTACATAATATTAGGAATGTATGAAAAAAGTGACTCTAGGTACTAAACCCACATTCAATACACGAGATTTAGATATAATGGAATATATATTTACATGAGTCTTTTTTATTACTGTATACTATTAAATGATCCCCATGTAGATAGTTTATCCAATAGCATATTGCATGAACCAATAAATCATGCTCAAGGTCGTTCTTAAGGTAATTGCATGCATGAGGCCTCATCTAATGATACATATATAGAAAGAGTTCCTCGCCCTGCATCATAACAGCTCTAAGACTAATGCTTGATGCATCACAGTATACATTATAGGTGATGAATTCACTGTCACATTTTACTCCAAAAAGTATGATTCACAATAATTTGACCATAAAAAATTCACACTCATCTTTTTCAATCCTATAAGAATAACAGAAAGGTGTGATAAATCTTGTATATAGACATATTAATACCCTAATAACCACAACAGAATTATAATGTCAATTATGTTATTCGGATACTACCAGGAAACTAAAACTCTCAAATCTATCTGTCTACTAGAACATATTAATATGAGATAATGGTAACTGAAAAGTGGTACTTTTTGATACAAATGTGGAATTTATATATATTAGAATTCATTTTATTCTCTCTCATTGTATTCAGTCTGATATCAAGATATTTGGCATGCTGGTCTATGGGTGGCGAATACTCTAGTTTTCCATCAATAAAAACATCCAAAAATGAATGAAAATACTAGTGGAAACCCAAATATAGAATAGCCATGAAAATAGTAGGTGTGTTAATGAGACCAAAAGGCATGAATATGTACTCGTATAGACCATTAAATCTCTTGAAATCTATTTAGGGTAAGTATGAGGACCTGACATACACCTGGTGGTAGAAAAACCTAAAATATATCTTTTAAAACACTCTCTCTCCCAAGAGTGGATCCAATAGGTCACATATTCTAGATTGAGGATATTGATTCTTTAGTATGACTTGGTTCTATAAATTTCAATCCATAAAAATCATAATTTAACTATCCTACTTATTTGGAAAAAGGACCTACAACCCCCAAGGAGATTTTATTATGCATATAAAACCATTAGCACCCATATCTTTGAATTAATTATTGGGATCAAGATGTTCAATGAATGACTTCCTATCAGGAGTAATATTCATTGGTGATTTTCCTGAATAATCTATATTTTGACTTATACATCACATACAGGAGGTCGAATAATGAATTCATTACGTAGTGCTTCACCAAAATTATCCCCACAAGAGACAAAATATCGGGTCCTAACCTGTAGAAATCCATGAAAATACTGGTAATATGATCTATCAATCATCTATGACTCTACTGCTCTGGTATAGCTCTTGTCCATATGATATATAATTATTCCTAACGAATGTTACTAATTTCCTTCATTGATGAAAAAATTTCCATATGACTATAGTAATACATATAGACCCAATGAGCAACAAGCCATTCCATATTTATGATTCGTTCAAATCCCTTCATGATGAATATGAAAAGATTCCACACAAAAATATATCCACCCCTATAATGGAGAAATACCATAGAATGGAAACCCTCGCTGATCAGACACCTAATAGGGTATCATTGATCATAATTCCATAAAAGTGCTTGATCTTGAGACCCATACACTCTATAATTTATCCATATATAAATTAGTTTTATACTACTATGTTAGATAATGTAAACACTAAAGTGGGTGATACTGGTATTGTACCTCATATAGTAGATAATTTTGTGCTCTGGTTCTCTAGAATAGGCTGAAATGCATGAAACTAGAATTTCTCATGGCCTTGAGTCACTTTCTCACTACTCTAAGCATACCCACTCTACTAGAAGTGGGATTCATTAGTTTTAAAACTTATGTCATGACTACCACCTTGTAAATAGTGGTTGGTTGTGTTCTAGTATCCTACCTATTTTGATAATGCTAGACCAACTCGTAAATATATATTAGGCATAGATCCTCTCTCACTAGGTGATGAGGTAAATTCTAAATAGAATCATTTTATATGATATATCCAAACATAGACTCTTCATTTCACTAGAACTTGTAAGCACTAATGCTTCGTGTGTCCCAGCATCGCACATTTGTGACATATCAAAAAGCGGTCAACATGAGAAACATGACTACTACTACCTCCATGAGTAGCCTCAAAACATAAATTTTTCCCAAATGAAGGACCACTAATAAATATAGGTACTTATTCTCTATGATTCACACCATTATCTTCCTTAAAATTTCACTCTATGATAGGTTCTTGGGTATATATTTCTCAAAATATTACTAAACATGAATACATTGATATATGACTTGTTGGTGTACACTATCACATTCTCGAATAATATGGAGGTTATAAGATCATCACCTTCTAGAGTATGAGTGAACCACTACCTCTCTATGAAACAACCATAAAATTCCATAATATGTATAATTACCTAAAGAAGGTTACTGAATTATAGAGTTCTTTTAGACATTAGAGTTTGGGGAAGAAAATATTCATATAATATCATCAGAAAATCTACCATAACTATATCATAGTGGAAATATACCAAGGAAATCACATACCACCACATCTTGATTGAATCCCACAACATATACATTACATGTCAGACCCTCCACTCTAGAGTAATCTCCATCTACTAAAATATAGAAATAGCAGCTTCAAGCCATTACACAATAACATGTGGTCCTCCATCCCCTGAAACGATTGGATGATTCTTCATCTAGAATTCATGACTCAACTCTCCTATAAAAGTGTTTGGCAGAACAAAACACTGTATATTCCTCATCCAATGTATGAATCCATTTTGTAACTAGGTTTTAGTGACCATATCACAAAAATGGAGTGTGTTTATAGGAGGACCTACATGTGGATTCAATGGAGGCTCAATGACCACCTCCCCAAGTACATCGTGGTCAACAAATTCATGTTGTACAACTAGATAAAATCATCAAGACATGATACTACAATTCCAATCTCAGGCCTTATAATATATATTTATAAATGAAAATATTACTACTAGAAAACTAGTACAGGTACATATCTTTCCAATAAAAGCACTCTCAAAGTTATGCATAATCTAAAAGAATTTTCTAGGTAGTAGAAGAGACCATTATTGGACAAAATAATTAATGTTATTCACCAAATACCCAATACTATGGATGCTTTTTGGTCAAAGTATCCATTTTCACATGTATTATTTAGAGTATTCATACATTGTATGTTACTTTTATTTCAAATTTCCACTCATTAAAATATTTAAATCAATATAAATTGGATGAATTAGATGGTATTAAATTTCTAATCCTAGAGGGACCATTGTCTATATGAACAAAAACATGGAATCTACATAAACCATACCATTAAACATTCCATCTCATACAACCAAAGGTTCATAGATCCACATTAAAAAATCAATTGATTAATGTGTCTGGTTTAATCTATGATGGAAAACGCTCATAGTTCAATGCAGGAAATTTAATTTTCAATTATTTTTTCCAATCCCAATAAGAAAAGTAAATAGACTTTATTACCTAATCAAGGAACTAGAAATATACAATAGGTAAATTCACACTGAACGTAGACGTGACCATGTAAAATGCATGGAATGTTGTCATATTATTCCTATAATGACTCATCTAATTCAACCCCATTATTAAATTGAGACATGAAAGCAGAGTTATCATTCTAATTATGAAAATATAAAAATCATCACAAAACATGTGTTTCATCCTATAGTGAATTCATATAAACAATTAATGGAATAATGAATAATAATAATTTCTTATACCATCTAGTTTGGGATTCACATGTACATGAGTATGCTTTTTCAAGTCCCAAAATCAATTCCAAATTAAATTAACTCCCAGTATCCTATATAATACCCCAAATTTAAATAAAATGTACAAATAATTCTCTAATACAACTTTTTAACATATCAACCTGAGATCCAATTAACCCTCTCCCCAGGTAGGTGTGTCACGTGGCCTCAATCATGTGTCCCAGTAATCTAGAGTCTTCCAACATGATGAAATGGAGTAAAAATTGTATAATGGTGAGAGCATAACCTCAATTTAAGGAGGATTAATAAACATAACCACAATTGTACAATATAAAAATTTGATATAAATAGTCATAATAAATAAGTTTAAAATAAAAATAGAACTGAACAAAAGATCAATAATCTAATTACACAATATAGTTTCATATACATGGATTCATTGAATGCTGAAAATTTATAGATAAATAGGTTACATGTATGTAAAAACACTAAAAAATGAAAAAATACAACTCCACTAGAATCTTCAGCATATAGTTGGTTCTATACTACTAGTCACCATTTAAAGTTAAGAAAAGTATTCAAAAAACTAATGAATAAAACATTCTTTTATCTATAAACATATTCATAAAATCATCCTGGAAAATATAGATTTCTCATATATGATGTGTGATAAATTATTAGAAGGACATGATAAATAATGTTTATATGTAATCAAAGTTGTGTTCATATCTATGAAGGGAAAATGTAATCAATGAAATAACATGAAATGATGAATAAATTAATAACTAACCACTTAGGTTCCTAAAATACAAGTGGAATCTCTACCAGCTTAAAATCATGGATGGAAAGTTAGTATGATAAGTGACTATATATATACAAAATATATATATATAGTGTAATTATATATTTATTCCAATTATATAGACCATGTGTGTCTGGACACTAATGGATATATACATGGAGTAATAAGTGCTTTCTAGATCAGGGTATGACTCTGTCATCCGTAACTTCTACAAGTGATCCTATGAGATCATGAAATAGTGTACATTTTGTACATGTCATAATTAGTTGGATACATCATGCTTACCAATATAGATGTTGTGTGGTCCATCATGGAAAAACTTAATGAAAGGGACATGGTGCATTATTCCCACCATCTGAATAGTTGTTGTGGTGTGAGATGTCATACTCATCACCCAATGTGATGCAGAGTGAAATCTTCATGAGAAAAAAAATCCCTTACCATCATACCAAATTATATTTAATGGTGTAATTATAAATATATAAGGATTCATGAGTAAATACCTCCCATGTTGTATGTTCACCAAGACAATATGTATTAGCATGGAATAACAATTCAATTAAAACATTTGATAAGGATTTTACCAATAGGTGTGTTCTTTCCAAACTTTCATAATTTCATATATACAATTTATTTCATGTATGTAATAGAAAACCAACATGAATAATCAATCCAAAGTAATCAATCAATTTATGAGAAAAAACAAGAAAATTATATTTACATGGGTCAATGATTCATTTTAAAAATGTCATAGTAAATAAAATAAATTGAAAGTTGGGAAATTCAAATTTTAGATTGGTCCATGTACTTAGGTGGTGACTTGGGTTCGATCAAGAATAACATGAAAGATGCAATTACATTATAAATCAATGCCAAATTCATAGATGGAAACCCGAAATTAAAATAATTGATTATAATGGGAAATCAATTTTGGCACACCCATGTTGTGTCCATAACATTGGTCAATATCCTGTAATAAAATATACAATGCACAATGAGGGTATATAAAGGTGACTAGTTCAGTTTTATACTATTAACTCTTGTAAATTGAAACCTATGAAAAATGACGGTGTGAAACACAAAAAAAATGATACAAAAAACAAAAACTATTTGAGAAAATGAAAATACCACCCACCATTAGGATTTTGATGACTACTCATATGATGGAGTCATCAAATTTGATGTAGGATGAATGAAATATGTGAAAAATTCCAATACAATGAAAATAGGGAATATGGTCTTGCACCTTAATAGAACAACGAATATGAAGATACAGAAAAAAAGGATGGTAGATGTTTGTTGGCCTTATTATGATGGATATAATGATGATAATGTATAATTATTTGTACTTAAAACATATGAGTTACCAAGATGAATATATTAGGTAAAATGGAGAGATACGAGAGGATTTGAGAAGTACATCCACTATAGAATTAAAAGATAAAGAAAAAAATATATTAAAAGAGGTTATTGAAGAAAATTATTCCAATTCAACTTCAAAATCTGGGTACAAGGATTGGAACCATGGGTTTACAAAACCACGTAACAACGGTCCTCAAAGGAAAATATAAAAAATATCCCAATGTAGTTAAGGTTAATGGATTCCAAATCCATGCAAAAATAATTTCAATTTACATTTTTAAATTTCTATAGGTTTTAGAATTGTCAGGCCCATGGGTTTTCACACATTCAGGAATACCATGTGGCACATTATTTAAAACAAATTCACCGAGCAGCATTAGTAATGACTGTACGAGTTGGGTGGGCTATGGTAATGTAATATTTAAAAAAATATGGGTTTAGAGGCTTCGTAAAATTCCTTGAAAACCCTCAAATCACCCTTTTCTCTATTTAGAATCATTATAAGGGTTATATAATAGAATTTATACCAAAAAATGAGACTTAATTTATTTAAAAGACAATATGTTAAATGAAATATTTTACAAGTTCAAATTTCATGATACTTACGAACTATTTTCTATATTTTGGGGATTAAGAATGCCTCAATGTTCTAGTGTTGTGATGGGTTGGGTGAAGGCTAGTGAGGGAAGGATAATTACATAAATTCTTCCCGAATCACCATGTTGAACATTGTATGAATTAAAAGTGTTCACGTGAAAAGAAAATGGGTCCCAATGTTCTTAAAATCATGGAAAATATGTGTGTAACATTACTATAATATTGTGTTGTTTCTTATTTATTATACATTTTTTATTTTGGAACATTCATTTAATTATAGCTTCCCAAGATGCAAGTGTACCCATGTTGTTTCCTCATTCCTTTATAGGCGGGGGACCCATTTCCATCACCTAAAAACATAGTGGTCCACTTGTCCCACTCTATCGCCAGTGGTTTCTATTAGTTAGTTAGGTATTCTCAATATCCACATAAAATTAAACATATTTTAATTTTCATTTTCTAAATTTTTCTTCATCACCTTTATCTTTCATCACCATTTGATCCATAGTAATAATAATTATTTCACATCACCACTATTGATGTAATATCACATGAATAATCCTCAAACATCACATATATCCCTTGGGATGTAGACCCAATATTTTAGGATTTCATCATAGAACACATTAGGATCGAAATTTCTAATTCATGAGTGAAATAAATAATGGATTGTGGTTGGTGGATATCATAACCACCCAATATGATTTTTAGTTGTATTATATTTAAAAAATATCAACATGGTCTGATAGAGTGTTTGATAAATGTGAGAAAATAGTTTATATAATAGTTTTTTCTATCAATGATGAATAATACCATTA
The DNA here is from genome assembly GCA_963277665.1 of Viscum album. Classification (NCBI taxonomy): domain Eukaryota; kingdom Viridiplantae; phylum Streptophyta; class Magnoliopsida; order Santalales; family Viscaceae; genus Viscum; species Viscum album. Next base: position 320,507,772 of record OY728132.1, on the reverse strand, counting down.
CCTAATAATAATTAAAGGTTAAATAATTCCATTAGTCTTAAGTATTAAATGATAAAATAGTGAGGAAAATATTTACCAAATATTTAATTTAAAGATATATTATAAATCAATGTAATATTATTCTATAAAATTAACTATTTATTATAATTTAATTTTTTCATAATATCTGATTAAATAATATACTAACATTCATTGAGAGAATAAAAACTAAAAATTATCCAGAGGAATGAATATTTTGAGCATTCAATTTCAAATTATATTTAGGAATAATGGGGAATTGAAAATATAAACACCCCACCCTAGAAATGATTTCCTCAGTGAAATTTTTTTCTCTCACATACATCATCATCATTGAGTTGATGAGGTATTCTTTGACTCCTTAATAAATGATACACTTCAATGGAACTCTCAATTACTAGGGTTCAAGTAGCTAACCCTATTAATTTTCATTAATAGAATTATGTAGAAATAATATATACATTGATTTAATAACAATTAATGAAATAATAATTTGTTTTTCCAATATTAAAATTATAAAATATAATTATTCTATCAATGATTTCAAAATTTTGGGTGTGTGATTCCAATTGAAGATATCATATAACTAGGTTATAATATTATTATAGAAACAACATTTTTCTTTGATTTACATTATATACTCTAGTAATTATGAAATATAAAAAATCATTATAACACATGTGTTGGTTAAAAATATAATTTTTTTAAATCAATATATTTTTATCGAGAAAATATAGAGCCTTCAATTTTATATACGCTCAATATGGGGTAGAAAATACATCTTAGAGCCAATATATACAATAACTTTTTTCCCATTTTCATCTGGATTTTTAAATTTACCATTATACGTCAAGAGATGTCCAAAGATAAGGATGTGAAATACTGAAGTATGATTAACTAAGAAAATTCCAAATGAATATATCCTCTAAAGATTAAAAAAGTTTTTTTCCATAAAATTGAATACTCTAGGGATTATAAACATGGAATTACAAAAAAATCAATATTCAGAATGAAATAAATCCTCATATGAAATTTTGTTAACATTGAGGGTCTGAGATCCAAACAAGAATTGTATAATCCCTATTTATAGAGATAATAACCATTTATCCATAGAGAAATGTATGTTATCCCATATTTAAACATAAACTTAGAGTAAACATTCTTATGCCGCATGTGAGGCTTCTAAATCCAATAACATTATCTCATTAGGGTAATTATTCCATATCAGATTAAAAGAAACCATGATACACCAATATTTTCTTCAATGTGGTCCACTACAAAGGATAAACCCTATAACACCTAGACCAAAATCATGGGTTTGAACATGAATTTCCAAATAACATTATGAGAAACTCCCTATATTGAAAATATTTTCCAAAATTGTTGAGCGTATATAGTAATGTGGGGAGAATATACCATTTATAATCATATACATCTATAGAAAATAAAAAATATACAATTAAACAACAAAATATAATATATCATGAAAAAAATATTTAAAAAAATCATGAAATTTCAAATATGTGTAATAAAAAATCCCCAAAGTGTATGTACAATAATTATAATGGTAAACATGAAAATAATAAAAATAATAAAAGTTATGTGTAAACATTCTATAGTTTTTCCCAACACCAAGCCTATTTCCCATCTCGAAGCTATGTAGTAATATGCTGCAATGCCCTTTCACTTTTTGGAATCCCTGAACAAGAAGGCTTAACATGCATCATGTTCCAACGAATGGTGAGATTTTAGTCCCAATATAATTCCACATATTCATCATTAACATATTTTAAATTGTATATAAAATTATAAGACATGATTAATCCGAAATTCAGACACATGAAAAAAAATCACATGCTGAGCGACCTTGTGGTAAAGAATATACCACAACCACAAACGTACCTATAGTGAAACTATGAAAAATGTGCATAACTTATGGTCTATATCAAGACTTATACCATGTTATGTAAACCCATTTTCCTTTAAATAAAATTAATGTTCATTCATTAAGGAATTATTCCACATCTTCCACATTAAAATTTCATTCCCATGACTCATGGTAAGATGGTCACCTATTATGGAATGGATGACTAGAACATTAATTCTATAGTCTCTCCCATGTACTCATGGACATTAACAATCATTACCTCATACCTTCATATGTTGAAAAACATCCAATGTAATATGTCATTCCAATAGTCTAAATATATTTCATGATTTGGATTTAACATTCATTCAAAAAATACAGAACTAAAGAGTCATGTCATCCAGGATCCCCCTATAATGAAAATTTAAAGTCCATTAGTGCCACATATCAACAAAAACACTAAAAAAGATTACAGTATATATTTTTAGAACCACATACATGATAATTACATAGAATGTATCAATATATAAAAATAAGTAAATATATATTATATAGAACATTTCCAATGAAATTAATGACATAACAGAGAACACACAAGTCATGACCATTATATTGTATAATGGACCCCCTTTGAACATAAAATGTAATTATCATTCAAGGGACTATACAATAGTAAAATAAAAATAAGAATAATTTTCTAAAAATATATATTAAAGTCCAAAAATATTTTGGAATTCCTACCATTAGTGTCACAATGCCAATTCGTGAAATTAGATGTGTGTTGAAACCCATATAATGCATGGAAATTAATATTCACTAGAACAAGGTCCAATTTATTAACATAGATATTATATGATTGGATTTAATTTATGGAATGTTTATGTTGGATTAAACCCATATCAAAAAACTAAAATGGATTATTAATAATTTCTAGATCATAGATCAAGAAAAATGAGGGCATGATATCTCATAATCAAACACCAATCTATCTATCATGAATTAAGTATATATATGAAATCATGGTTAGTGGTCTATTGATCAAGTGAAAAAAGATTTTAAATTTGGTAAATAATGAATTATTAGTGAAAACTTTCCTTGAATGGATATATCTAACCTCAAAATATGACCCATATTTATTTGAATTTTAAAATCCAAGAGGATGGGAATGGGATCCCAAAACACCAAGGGATAGATTCTTTGGATGTTCTAGTAACATTTTGGTATTATTTTTTATAGTATAATTTAAATGATTATATTATATGGAATTATCCAAAAGAAACAGTTAATTATTTCTTAATTTGGGAACTACCAATTTGCCAGAGGGCTCATTGGAAAGTTGGTGGCACCACCTGCTGGCCACTGCCTCACTACTAGTGGGGTAATGGGATCATCAAAAATATTGGTCCAATTTCTATTATAATCAACTAGCTAGTTCACCCCACTAGTTAACTAATTGTTTTTTCATCCATAGTGTATTTAACATCCTTTTATCCAAAACTCTATAATGTATCCTAATTGTGTTCATTAATGGACCTCACGAATGACTCCTCAAACAGTCTTGGATTCTGACTAGAAGTGGATGTGTAGACATAATAACCTGTTGCAATATAGTGGACATTAAAAATATATGAGTTTAAATTAAATAGTGTAAATATTAAATCCCTTCCTATATGATAAATGATGAACCATAGTTTTCAAGTAAAAAGACACCACATAATGTTTGGATGTAATGTATATAAATATCAAATAGGAAAATTAATGATAAATGATCATGATGACAGAACAACAAAAATTTATAATTCCCAAATCCCTATTTAATTACCTTCCACATTATTGAACCCATCAATCATGAAAAAATTAATAAGAAGGTCCACATACCTTTTACAATCATATATCCATGTAATCATCTTCATTAACAATTAGAGGCCAAAATAGGGTTTGCGTAAATTCCATATGTATACCCCATTATGTCTAAACAAAAACTATTTGATAATAAGTGTATGTAGTAAAATGGTTATAATGTGTGTTAATTTATGAAATAATTATATAAAAGAATCATTCTTCCCTATCACCATGTTATGATATCTCTTAAAATTTAGGACAAATAATCCAATCTTAACTATATGTCCATGGATTATTCACATAACCGGTTGTAGCACTTTATATATGAAATTCAACATCACATAGTATATTCCTTTATATATTAATTTTACGATCATTGTGAATGACTCTTCATGTAATCATTTTTTCATAATTCACAACACAATTAATAAATTCACTAATACCACAACATTACATCTTAATAAAACATTCCCAATTTTGACAATTAACATTCCTATTTCAATCAACCACTTATTCAATAATCAAATAATGAAATAAGCACAGTGAATATATCAAAATAAATAACTTGAAATCTGATGTCCCTCTAAAGGTATCTCTTATACATTATCAATTTATTATTTAATCAAGGATAGGATATCCATACAAGTATTTGGAATCCAGGTATCAACACCATTCGGTATAAAGTGATACACGGAGTTGTCAATGAAAATTATTATAAACACCAATTATACTATTTATAAATGTCAATGTTTTTTTGGATTAATAACATAATGATTCACATACTTTAAAAAATTGAAACCAACCACAAGGATTTTCATTAAACCAACAACCACTAATCGATGATTAAAGAATCAATCTCAACTAGGAATGAAAATTAGGAGCTAAGTTGATGAATATTACAAGGAGAATTCAAGATGAAACTAGATCTAAAACATATTTTATAACGATATATATATATTATAAAATTACTACACATAACGAATAAGAGTGATGGAAAAACCAAGAAGAAACAACTTAGTATATATTAAACAAATGATTGAGACATCCAGAAGGGAAGATATAAATCCAAATTCACCTAGTGTTTCCATAGGATTTGAGGGAGATATTTACCATGAATGAAATTAAAAAATATGTGATATGTTATTTAACACAACTGGTTATGATATTCTCACATCCTGAATAAATTTCAGGACATTAACGTTTTGATTCATGAGTTATAATGAAAAATTCATCACCTCATGTTAAATTAATCATAATATTTCATTTCACAATATGAGATAATTTCATATTTTGTAACCATTTCATGACCTCAACTAGTTCACAACATTTCTCTACCATCACTTCCACATCATATAATATTTTGATGGCATGAAAGTTCTCCAAAATGATATTTTATCTCAACTAATATAGAGATAAACTGAACCACATCAAAAGAAGTCTGAACTCACATAGAACCCTATAATGCACTGGAAATATTTAATCATGGACACCATAATTTCAAATAAACATACATCCCAAAAAATTAGGTCATTTTCAAATAAAAAACTATCTATATCTAAAAAAGACACATCCACTAAAGAATTAAAGAAGAAGGATCCCACAAAAGAAAATGTGTTCAAACAAAACTCCAAGAGGTACATATCTAGAAAAATAAAGGATCTTATATCCTCCAATCTATATAACAGCTCATCCTCAAGACACGTAAAGAATAATAATGTAGTCTCAGGGATCATTTATAGAAACTATTCCATAATATCATATTTTATCTCCTATGTATCCTCTTAATAAATCTATTTCTTTCACATCAGATTATGTAGAGGATTGGTCTTACCCAATATATACATCTCAATATGATCCATAACTAATATTGGGTAATCCCAAATGGAATCATCTAAAAAAATCATGATGTCATAAAATCAACCACATGAGAGTAATATTGATTGTATCATTAATGTTTTGACATAATAATCATGTCACACATGGACTATAGAACAATGGATGGGTCAATCAGTACTCCACTAGACCAATACTTTCTACTCTCTCAAATGGCCTAATAAAACTATGTGATATCATTCCCAAATTACTGATATGAAATTACTCCAACCCTAGAGACACCCATTGAAAAAATGATAACATTCCATGAACTCCAATTTAAAGAACTTATATTTACCATACTATTTATGTCTTCTAAGTATAGTCACCAAATACCTCCCCATTAACTAATCATAGTCAGTTGTCTATTGAAAAATACTATGACTATCAATTATATAATCACCTTACTCTTAACAGAAACGATGAAAATGAAATGGCCAACAATATAAATCCCCAAAAGGATTTATTTGGATCGATGAATTGAATATGTTATTATAAAAAACTACATGAGTTTTTAATGATTCAAAAAAACAATAGAAATTGAAAAACATGCACAAATAATATCCTACAAAAACTAATTAATCCCTTTAGATTGCCTATTAGTATGTGGATGACAAGTCATACATAGAAGAAAATATGATCCCAATGCCTTATGAATTCCCTTCCTATACCAAATCATGAATGAAAATCACTATTAGAAATAATAATTCATATAAAATTGTGAAACCAGTCTTCCTCATACGTATATAAACTACATAGATATTAAATAGTGAAGGTCTCCATGATTTGAATGAAGTTGGACGTCTTCATCTGTCGATCTATGATGGCCTCTGATACTTTTATTTTACCTATTAACATGTGATAAATATCATAATAAATCTCCCTAATTACTAATAAATTTATATACACTATTACTGTCTATGTATATCATGATATTTCTTTATTAGACCAAGATGCACTTCCCTTCTAGATGAATGAAATACCAACTTATTATCCTACTATAAGCGTGTAGGAACCAATAAATTGTAATTAATGGGAAGAGGTTTACTGATTCCATGAAGAAATCCTAATGGATCCCGAAAATCTAATAAGTGTCTCATATCTAGGACCCATTGATCAGATAACTTCATTTTCTAGTTCAGGTCATGTAGTAGGGGTATAAAAAATTCAAAGTTAGTTATATTCATCCTTGAGACTCATATATATCTATATTCTTGTCTATAAAGAGAGTAATCTTCCTCAACATGTCACAGGACTCCAAAAATAATTTCGTTATATTGTATAAAATGGATGCTATAATGACATTTCCCTTTCCTTGTGTATATGACATATCATATTTTAATTATTTTAGATACTCAACAAACCTCCTATGTTTAATATTAAAGTCCTATTGAGAAATGATGTACTAGAGTCTCTTGTATTATATGTAAACCAAAATTCTTTCCCAAAATAAACTCTCTCCTTCATCTTAGGGAATCTACCTATATATATAACAATAAATCATTAATTGGATAACTCCACTCATGTGATCTCAGATATATCTGTCCATAAGAAACAATTGGTCCTCCTGTATCAGAATTTATTCATGTCCAACTCTATATGAATCATTTTACATGGAATATTCCATAACTATAATAGCTAAAATGATAATTTTTCGGTGTTTATATTTTCACTTAACTCTAAAATTATCTCCCACAAGCATCCCCTATAAAATCATCAGACCATTCATTTTCATCCAAAACATCGGTTCTTCAATGTGGGAGGAGTCCAATATAAAATTCCCATACTGTCATTACAAACAAAGAAATATAATAATATAAAATTAATTCCTAGTATAATTCCTAGATAATATGGTTTTAACCATTTTTGGGTACAATGACACCCTAGACTCTCAGATTACATGCCCTAATAATTACACATAATCAATAAATGAACAACTTTTGGTTAGATTCACATGAAACTAGTTATCTCTTAATTTACTTAGGACAATTTCAAGATGATGGGAATCATCGTCTTCTTACTAGGAGTAAAATAATATATCATCATGAAAATCAACCACTAATTTACCAAATAATGGTTTAGAAATCTTATTAATTAAGGCCATGGATACACTCTATTCATTCATTACACTGGACGAAATCACCATGGGAGCATAAAATTCATACCCGCACATATATTTAATATGATGTATTTATGATGGTCTCACACAAAAATAGTGGTATTCTGGTCTGAAATAGAACTTATATAAGAACATTGGTCCTCTTATCTACTCCAATTGGTTTTCAATGCATGTAAGGAGATATTGGTTCTTGACTATCATCTAGATCAATTTATAATAATCCTCACCCAAGGAAAAAAATCGCAGCATCCTTCTTGGTAAAATAACTAGAGGCTTATATGGTGATTTCCTAGGACATATGAAACAATTGGCTTTTATATATTCCAATGGGACTTTCAATTCAAAAATATTGTTTGGTACCTTCCAGTATGGTGGGATAAAAATTAGTTATACTCTCATCACAAAATCGATTAAGAACATGATCTCTTTATCAGATGGTATTCTATAAAACACATCAGTAGTGACATAAAAATAAAATTTTCTACACCTGGAGGAAACATGACTTTCAGAATTCCTTCATCATAATGAATAAGGCTTCCTATTTGATATGTGAGCCAATCTAATCTACACTAAATTTATCATGAATGACCATCCAGAGGATACCACACACCCATGTGAATATATTTTCTTTCATCTAGATATAGGAAATAAAAAATCCTCAAAATCATGTTCGTATGAGACTAGTATAGAACAATATAATTGATACCATGAATAAACTTGAAAAATTTTATTTCTATCAGAAATAGTTCACAATGGAAATGGTAACCACAAATTTCTAGAGAACATCCCTTGAAATCCTTGGTAGTCACTGACCACACCTCCAAAATTATATAAATGTTTAGGACACCATCCAAACCTTCCATGGAAAATCCTAGACCATTTTAATAAAATTTAGATATAAATATTTGTGATTCTAATATAATAAGAAAATCAACTTCAATGTCCGACGATACAATAATAGTACAATAGAGGGAAAAAGGTATAACATCCAAACTAGAAGGAGTAGAATGTATAGAATGCAACTGACATTCCCATATACCCTTGTATCATTTTTGAATCCCATAAGTTATTCCATTTACCATTTACTTATACAAACATTATGGGGTATTGTGTCCCCTATTTCAAGGTAAATGTCTAAAAGAATAGTATGTACTAGTCTACAGTAGGGTAGTTTTCCCCATCAAAATTTCTAGAACATGTTCTGATCCCTCACCACTTCTCTGTTTCTCTATTCCACTAAAAAATTCTATAGGTGACCCATCATACCATATGAAAAACAATATAATGTAGGGTACAACTACTAATGATTCTTGTGCTAGAATATTCCACACTGATAGAGATGTAATAGAACAATGTCCTGAGATTTATTCCCAATAACCTTAATAATATGATAATTATTTCCATAGTGATCAATATAATTCAAATTAATCATTCCACAAGAATTAAATCCTAATTTTTGACCTACTAAAACAACATGGTCATCGCTCATGGATATCTATAATTCCATTATATGATGACTTTCTGATTCATCATAACTAAAAAAGATGATCAAATAAAAAACTTTCACATGTGTCATTATTTCAAAGTGAATCCCATCCTAAGAATTTATTATCCAAAAAAAGTCATCATCATCTAAATATGGTGCAATGTAATAAATTCAATGAAAAATAAAAATTATTCCATCACTAATATGCTCTCACATGTCAAGTGCGTTAACTCATGTGACTTCTAATCCATCACCATTTTTGGATATAATTGAAACAAAAAATTTCCCTCAAACACTTCAATGAAAAATCCACACACTACAATTCCCTATATTGTCTAACTAATCCTTGAATATTAAATGAATCCTAAATTTATAATGATTCACCCATCTATATGCATGTGATTATGTTTCATGAAGATCATATGTATTGAATCGGTATAGAACTCAACTATCTGGGTCCATCCCTCTCTAGTAAACATAAGTTAATTATGAGGCTAAAAAACTAACATCATCTCACACATAAAAGGAATTGTGTGAATAGCCTCACATTAAATAAATTCCACAACCCTTGGAAATATATCCTGAAGCTGAATATCCATATGATCATTGGGAGAAACGGGATTATATTCTTCGTTTATTATATGAGAATGATTATTTCCACTCTCCAAATGCTCAACACAACTGTGATGTGGATAAATTTCCCCTATTAGAGAAACTCTCTCCATATAACATAATAAAACATATGTCCATCGTTAAGAAGTGAAAAAAACAAAGAAAAATTTGATCATGTTCTCTATAAACATTTTTTAACAAGTGAATTCACCTTACATAATTGTTCATTAATATTAATTATTAGATATAATATGAATATTGTTAAACAGTTCATACATGAATATATGTCACATGAAACATATATTTCAATATCATGAAAATGTTTTGTCATGATATACCTATATATGACTATCATGATGTGGGTAGATTCATTTTTAACTATTTCATCAAACAAGTATAAATATAAATAAATGATAACATCACTAAACATGTCTACCAACAATGGTGAAATAATATCAACTAGAAAAAGTGAAAAACATGAAAAAAATATCCCATACTTGGGAGAAAATATTTTCCCTTGTACATGGGTGATATAATTCCATGCACAAGTTCGTTACCAATTCATGAATCATACTAGTATACTCTCTTCCATTAAAAAATACTATGGTAATAGAAAACAATAACGTTCTCATATAAAAACACTTTGTCACATCCCTTAATATAACACTCTCTCATACGGCCAAATCTAGTTGGTTGTTGGTCCTCATGCCCTCCTCCCCATATGATAGAGGCTACTAACTAGCAGCGGATTTTTTAACATATAATAAATAATAAAATATCATATTGACACAAATATATAAATATTATATTATAAAACTAAAATATAATGGATTGACCAATGTAAAAAATTAATAAAAACCCATGTAATATCGGTCTAGACAATTTCTAAATGTAAAAATAACAGTAATTGATCTCAAATATCATTCATAAATAATTAAATCTAAAGGTCTCATTCATAATCCCCATGTCGATCATGACTACATTCTCTAGGATATCAATCATGATTAAAATGAGCAACAATCTCACATTCAATTATCTAAACATGCATCCATGTAATCTTCTAGGGTACCAAATAGAGTCATGAATATTATTTGAGTAAAACTCATTTGGTTGACAGATCAATGATTTGATTATAATATAATAAAATAAGGAAATAATTAGTTTTTTAATAAGAAAATTAATATGGTACAAAATTAAACTTTATTTGACACAGTTCAATAATACCTCTAAACAGGTATCACAAGCATAAAAACTATAACCAAAATTCTAAGGAATTGTAACATAAGTTGGTCAATCCATATTATTATTAGAACATCACTAGGAAAATACCTTTATATAAAATTTTTAGCATATCATGGAAATACAATTATATATGTAGTTTAGCATCACTGGGTATAGATATTTCTATAATTTTTTTAATATCACTATGAATATACATATAAATAATCCTTTCAGAATTACATGGAATTTCTATTTATATAATCATTTTAGAAGAATTGTCAACACAAGTAATAAATAAAAGAATAACAAATCATTACATCATTAACTATGATGGAAAATTTTGGAAATTATCTTTTTTACAACAATTATACATTAATTTAATAATCCATAAATCCATTTTCTAATGTTAATATTTAATGCAAAATAACCTAAAGTATTACGTAACCATAACACATATATTTAATCCAGAAAATATTTAGTAATAAATCATGGTTAGACTCACCCTATATATAGTCGTATTCTAGGCCTCAATGTCATTGGGTCCAAAGGGACCCAATGAATTATCTAAACACATGTTTATCATCACCCATTATTCTATTTTTAAGTGGAATGTTGTTTGTGAACAATCATAAAATATTGAACAAACATAAACAAATAGAAACATGCCATATGGCTTTGTTTTTGACATCATAACTAAAAACTGTAATTATATCAACTCCCTCATATAGTAACTCCAATATAGATCAAAGAGATGAATATCACAGGGGGAAACCAAGATCACAGAAGATTCAAACCCATTTAAATTTTTTTTATGATATTGCACTATGATAAAGAATAAAAATTATAATATGGATTGAAACATATAAATCCACTTGGGTTGAAAAATGGATTCATAATATCAGTCTAGATTAGACTAATTCTTGTCACATAGTTATTTATTCCCCTTAGTATATCTAATTAAGCGTGGAATATTGATGTGAACAAGTAAATTTTGGTTAAAAATAAAATACCTTAGGAAAATATAGTAATATTGGGTCATGTTGATTCACTCACAAGTGGAAATGTTTTCCAACCTACCCTTGTGGATGACTAAAAGAAACATTTTGAATCATATGATACACAGAACAAGGATGAGGGTGACCTCTATGAATCTAGTTATTTTTTTCAGGAGGATGATGGTAAACCCAATCATATTTAGGAATCATATCAAAAATCATGTTTAATAATAGGGAAAGTTGATGGTGGGATATTATAGATACATTATCACAAACCCCAATAGACTAGTAAATTTAGGTACTACTCTAATATGGATTAAACAATAGTTATAATATCTCTTGAATCATCTAGGATGGATAATATTGAGCATCCAAAACCATAGGTGATTATAGAACCTATTTCAAAATCTAGTTCATATGTAGAGGAATATGATATAAAATAATGATCCATGTTTAATGAGATGCATATCTGATTGATGATAATGTGAGTGAATAATTTTGATCATCGATGGTTTATCAATGATGATACCATATTCGAAAAAGACAGCAATTGTAATATTTCAGATGAGATGTATCTTCGAATCAAGAAACATAGTTTTGTTAGGATGGATGATTGATATAATAATAATCCTGATTTCAGGTTTATATATGTAAAATGGGATTGACTTTCTACTAGGTTAATGTTTTTCTTTCTAGTTATCTCTATGGTATACTTTCCATCACTCTTTTGTAATTTTTTTCAAACCCCTGAGATATTTCTTATTTATGGATGGTATATAGATGTTTAGAGCCTCATTATGAAATGTTGCTCAAATTGATGTATTCATTTGTAGTAATTAATGAGAAAACATGTGTTCATTTTACTTATTTACTTTCATCGGTGATGAAACACAATCTACAAGTAGAACGATTCTGTATGGTAACTAGCATGAAAATCATCCATAATCATCTAGGGATTATTTAGTTGGTTTCATAATATTTAACAATACTTGGTTTTAGTAAATAAACTTATGATTATATTTATGTAGTGATTTTTATGGAGATAATGGAAATAAAATGTATGTGAAATGTTTATAGAGATTTTTCCTACATTTTTAAGCTGATGATCCAAATTCCTTTTGGCTTTCATTTGGATTTGATGGATACTTGTAGGAGACAAGGGGAAAGCAGATTAATCTCTTCAGCTTCAACTCTTCTACAACCCATGGTGGCATCTATATATTGAGTTTTCTTTTTTTAACAGGAAATTTTCCCTTATTTCATGTAAATCTCGGCTTATATTACACTAAATTTTTTCTAGTGTACAATATATACACAACATGATTCTATTTCTCTAATTCCATTTAATAAATTTCTTTTGTGCATGAATTGGGAGAAAAATTCACTTCATAAATTTTCTAAACAAACGAAATAAAATTATATTGCCTTTATTTTTTAAAACCATTGGTCATAAGATTTTCACAGCATGTAATCCTTTCACAATGTAAATTTAATAATTTAGGGGATCTATAAAGAAATGTATCACCTAATTTTAGAATAACTACGATCAACCATTTCATTATATGATATAGTTTCCCATTATGTAACCATTTCAATCATTGAATCAGCTCATGATGCCTTCCTAGAAAAAATTTCATGTTTTGTAATATTTTCATGGCATAAAAGCTTCTAGCTAATATCTCTTAGATCATCCCCTATAGAAAAAAACAAAAAACACCACCAATTCCTTCCAAACACACACTGTTCCCATTGAATCCATCGACACATTTAAACTCATACTCCATTAATTAAAAAACAAACTTCCCTAATCTTATGTCATATTCTATAAAAAAATATATTCATCCCCAATCGAGTCACAAACTCCTTTTTTATAAAGAAGAAAAACCCAAGATAAATCACGGTTAACTAAAACACAAAAAATGACATGCTTAGAATGTTATGTAATCTTATAGTTCATCCCACAATGTACCACAAAATCAATAACATAATTTTAATCCCTATTTATTCATATTCCAGACCCTCATGGTATAAAAATAATACAATAAATGTTGAAAAATATATAAAACATACTATTAATGGTCATGAAATTATAATTTTCCACCATATTGAATTATTTCCCTAAGAAGAGTCTCTAGTTTTATTGATCAATAAACATACATTATTTCACTGAAACAATAAAATCATCCTCTAATGTCTCTTCATGAATATCAATATGATAATAATGAACCAAAAATCGAGTTCCATTCTTCCATCTCAATATTTTCTCACATTGTTCAATAATCCAAACTAGGAAATCCATAAATGAAATGTTAGTAACTCTTTTAGTTTTTTCATAATGGATCAATTTTCTTGGATTATACATCAACCTCTAAGTACGAGAGACATGGAATGCGTCATGAATACCTAAATATCATATAATATTATCTAAATGGTATGCCTCTATATAAATAATCTCATTAATATATAATGGTCCAAAGAATCATGGTGATTAATTCCCTTCCTCACATAGTTTTCGACTACAAGTTTGAGTAGTCAAACTTTGAAACAATTGGTCACCATAGTGAACTCCAAGGGTAATTCCTCTTATAGAAAATTTTTTATAAACCCACTCTCAGTGATGGAAAAACCCTTTTATATTAAATTAACTCTCTTAGTGTAATTTTATACCATTCATTACCCCACTAATTCAGCATCACCTACCCTGTTAAAAATTATGATGACCAAAATTAAAAACTATAGAGTTCCTCAAATGGTCCAATTTAAAATGAAGAAAAGATGTTGTTATTTCACATGAACTCAACCATAGAACATTAATTTCTTCATTCTCAATGAAATTCCCAAACACATAACAATATAAATTTCTATAACCCTAGTATCATCATCTATAATTTTACATCATTCTGTGGATGATATAACTCAGTTAGTGTTAGTTGCGTAACCATAGCCTTATGTATGCCCTGCCATAACTTTTATGTTAAGAAGAAACCATTATCTAATAATATTATCAATAGATTCCCATAATGGAATAAAATATCCATTTCATATTTCTTTCCCAACTCATTAACATTATTCGTCTCTAAAATTTGTAGGTAATGATCCATTTAAATATTCTAATTGAATATCACCAAATCAAAATCCTAAATACTCATGGTTCTAGATTCCTAATCATTATTCCCATAAATTGGTCATCCCACATCAACAAAGGAACTTGATTCTGCTAAAGAAAAGAACCATGATGCTGATTCTTGGACATTATATGTGAAGAGGTAATGTATTATAAAACATAACATCTATTGTTTGTCATCAAATTTTTCCACCAAATCGATTATCAGATATCATGATACATCATCATAGACCATGATTACAAAACCCATTTGGAACATGAGAGACCCAAATTAGATAATAAATTAAGAAATGTTTCAAAAAACACCCTCACAAATGGATATAATATCATTCTTATATAAGAACCATCTTAGAATAGAATCACCCCCTCTGTGTGTTCCCACATCGATACACAATCATGGTCTGACACTTGGTTCACTATCACATGGTCCACAAACGAACATATGATAACTAGTATCTTAGGGGATAGTATTCTAAGATACTCATAATAATCCACAATAAACCTACCCATTAAACTCATTAGAGGTTATTACTCTTATACAAGACATTATTTATGATCTATAATCTCATTAGTTTTCATAATAAGAGTATCTACAGTTACATTATAATTCCCTTGTGGATAATAATTCTTGATGTTTAATGTCTATTGATACTACAAATATATCCTCTTCTTCATATGGATATCGCACTAAGTGAAGATGTATCACCAGATCTGTTTATATATATAGATGTTAAACTTATCATAGAAGAGATAATTTCACTAACACATAATTATGTATAATATATCTAATAACAAAAGTCATGAATTAGTTATTTCTACTCATAATGAAATAGCTGACGTGTCCCAAATGTGAATTCTGAAACACAGTACATTAACACATCTCCCAACCCAACATATTTGGCATTAACATACATAGTGAAAATAATCAAATTAATTGAAGGAATCATAATCGGTGATGTCATCAATCTCATATTCAAATCATAGATAGCTTCTTCACATTAATCATTCCACTCAAACATCAATTGATTTTTCATATTCTATCTCATTAGATGTTCAAAATAAGATAATTCATTAATAGAGTATCAACATTACCCCATGATACCATGTGGGATCCCGATCTCAATCACATTCATGGGATGCGTCAATGATATCATCACATCATCCTTGATTTACTCTATTTAAAACTTTTCAAAATTAATAAAATTCCCAACGGAACACTCCTCATGAATCCATAATGTGTAATTTCACATTTTATCAAAACGATGATAAACTTGTACTAAATCGATGTCAGTGGTCCTAGTAGCCTTATGAGATATATTACAATATATCATGATTTCATCCTTGAATACAATGATGAAGTAGTTATGATATAAAGGTAAAATCATGTTCATGATAACCACACAATAATGGATAATTTTACAACCAAAAAGAAACCAAAAGAGTATCATGTAAATAATATGTACTCCAGATCAATGTATTGGGAATATCCTATATTCTATCACATAATTTATGGTATCTTATACAAGGATCAATGTCTGAAATCAATGATTATCCCTATAACAGATTGAATAGATCAACAACCACAGGTAAATAATATATATTCTTCATCATTGCCTAATTTATCTTCTAATAGTTCACAATGAGTAATATAACATTGTATGACTTCATTGAAAACAACATTGGATTACCCCAAGGAGATTTACATGGTATAATAAACCGATTCGCATCTAAATTTTATAAATATACCTTCAACTCTATCAATATAGATTATTAAATATTATAAAATGCATTTGATATAAGATATTCCCCAGGAACAAGATCAATCCTCAAAAAAAATTATCTCTCTAGATGAATACGTACGAATTCATCTAGAATGAAATCCTCATAATGATCACCCACTCGAGGGAAGATAAAGGTGGATAAAACCAAATTTAATACAATATCCTAGCATATTATTCTTTTATTTTACATATCTAGTGTGTATTTTGTAAGTACTATCCTACCAACTCTAATATCTATCTCCAATGTTTATATAATCTTCTCTCATCTAGGAATGTCGAATTATCCATATCAATGGTGAAAATGTTTATAAGATCAATGTATAAAATTACATTCAAAAAATCAAATTCAAACTAATATTATATATGATCATGAATCCCCAATATTATCTATAGATGTGAACTACTATCAGATATTCACGAAACAACTAGATTAAATTCATTATCTTTCCCCAAGAAATTTGAATAGTTAGAATATAAAAATAAAACATGACTGATAATATCTTGTAAAACGATGACATGGCCAAATTTAAAAGAATGGGAATCTCTTTTATCATACAAGGTCATAGATTTTTTTCGGTAATCATGATTATATATTTAATTGAAAAGGGTCTCACTAAATAGATGGAAAGAACCTCACTTCTCCAAAAATGCTTCTTCGATCAAGAGTATGATTTTTCTTCTATGTTTTATGAGTCACCTATGTCCCCAAAATATGTGGTTTCAAAATGTTATATAAAATTTCCCTACCTAACACCCATACCATGGTCCTCAAATAAAGATAATAAATTTAATAGAAATAACTTTTAAATATTACACTTCATTCAAAATCATTGAAACTTCAAATGGGAATTCTAATGTGATGTGCTAAAATGTCTCTTTTATGTACATTTATAAAATGTTGTTGATTTTCTTACCCTAGAGGGAGTAGAATAAGGGTTAAATTTATCTATCTGTCAACCTCCATACAATACATCCCCATCCATTATTATCAAATAATGAAATGAGGAACATGTTATTATACATGGATATTTTTACATTTAAACATTATAAGCTCTATGAAAAAATTCATTCCCATTCACCTTTTCCCCCTACCCAATTATCTTGTAACCCCAATAAGAAATTTTTGTTTAATTCCCCAAACCAGATATTTGAGCATTTGATGAAGTATAATTATTAATTTTCATGTCTTTTTCACATCATTTCCAACAAAAATAGGATCAATGAATAATAACTAGAATATGTGAGTTGAGTAATTATAAATCAACATTATCTTATATTTAATCTCTATATATTGTAGAGATCAGTCCTACTTTAGAATTTTGTGAAATACCTCCTCAAAGACTAGCTCATTGAAGGCTGACTTAGTAAGATCCTCAAACATTGCATCCCAAATAGTGACACCCCAACAACCCCTTACAGGTTTATGATATATAAATATATCAAAATTCATAGAAATGTATTATCCAAAATTTCAATGATCACTAGATTATCTCAATCAAATCATATAGATCCCGAGGACTAACATTTCCCTAGAATACCAGTTGATTTTGCAGCTAATATTCATGGACATGGTTATCCATCGTTAACGATTCCCCTTCATCCTAAGTCTTTACAATATGTATGACTCTGTATTGAGGCACTTATACCATCTAAAATATGATAGTATAGTGTTAGAGTATTCCCTGGTGCATGATCTTGTGTATACTATGGTGGAATGTGAGCGTCTCCTATACCATTATCATTATAGATTATATAAGGAATTTTACTTCTAATTTCAAATGAATTTTTAGATAACCTTTAATACCATCATTAGGGGAAAAATAGTAGTAGTTATAAGGCACATATAAGGAATTCATATTTTAATTCATGTCATAGGATATAAACATAGATAAGATATAACATTTTTAGTGGTATTGAATTCTCAATAATATTATTTATTTCATTTATCTTATCCATAATCACACACAAAAAATCACATATATATGTATATATACAAAATAATAGCACAAACAAGTTAAACTAATTAATACATGACAAATATATAAAATGAAATAATAGTACATATATATTAATAAACGGACAAAAATTAATTAGAAAACCATTATACAGTAGAAAAAAAGGATATATATGACATGTGAACCTATATGCCAATTAATGATTCATTATTGAACCCAAATCCAATAAAACTATATTATATACTTCATTAATTATAAATTAGAGGTCCATTGGACATGAATTGGTGGGTAAGATGAAACTCCTTAAAATAATATCAACATAGCACATCTCTATTCTACAATATCCCCAAAATAATATACGGGAATTTTTAAGAGCCATTGATATCATTTGGTTCATCTCAACTCAATTTAGCTAGTTTTTTATGTTGTTATACATAATCGTATTGATTCATCCCAATACCTAATTGGTGAATGACTAGAACATAGGGTCTAATGTATTGAAGGGATACTATAAAATCTATAATAAAATCCATCATATAATAATTTTTACATTTAATAATTTAAATAAATAATATAATAGAGGATAATACGAATAAATTCAGTAACATATGTCATTCCTAGTCATACATCTTTTAATAAAATAGGAATCCACCATGTTTGATCAACCAATATAATGGTATAAAAGGAAATAATATTAAAAAATGTTTTTATGTTTCCTTATGGTGTTGGACTTCGTACCACATCCATATAACAATGCATTGCTCCACAAAAACATACCCCATGACCTTTTACCTTATCTTGATCCTTGATCTTAAACACTATATACACCCCATGATTCACATTCATGGTGTGTGTGTGTGTGTTCACCACAATTTAGAACCCCCAATTCATCCTTGAGGTAATCTTATATTTATATAAAAATGAATAATCTGATCCAATGATAAATTTCACACAAGTATATAACCAATTATGTTCTTCATGATTTTGCACTAACCTATATATCATGAAGCTTAGTTGTTCATACATCGATGGAATTACAGATGAATATCACATGTGGTTGATTACATGTGTTAGATCATTCTTTATAACATCACCAATAATAAATGACAATGCATGGTTTACCATTAATGAATAACACCACCCATAACTTTAATGGAATCTATTATAAATGACACATCATTACCTAATCTATTTTGATGGTATGATTTTTTAGCATGCACATGAAAATGAATATATCACCTATTCTATTATTTTTAAAATCATTAAATCATCATATAATATATGGAAACTTTTAAAATAGTTTATTGTGTTCCCATTGTCTAACCAAATGGAAATTTGTAGCGATGAGAGAATATGAAAATCCATAAGAGATGAGTTATGTTGTCTATTACACCCCTCAAATGATCCAACAATGTCCATCAGGTGAAAATTCTAACCTCAAAATTGAATGAATGATTATAATGGATATAAAAACAATAAAATAAATCATTATTAACCACGGAATAATATATCACAAAAATTGATTTTAAAATCTATAAAATTTTACTCAAGTTATAAATTAAAAAAAAGGTTCACATAAATGATAACCATGAAAATGAATCATGAATAAACCTAACCTCATAAAACATGAATATTGTGAAAGAGAATCTCCACTGGTTAGATAAATACAATTCAAACATGGTAAATAATTCCATTCAATTTCCTATAATAGTTTGAAATTTCTACCTTTGGTGCGATGGATCCAATTCCCATAATCTATTGTAGAATGATCCCAGAATCAAACATGCAGTCCAATATTTACTATTACAAGGTCCAGTCCATAAACACAAAAACATCATGTTTAAAATTCAAATAAGTAATAATGGAATGAACATTAATATACAGAAACATGAGAAAAAAATGATTTTATCAGTCATATATCTCAGAACAATTTGAGAGTGGCCAGAAAATCACTTGATCTAACAATGATATATTCACAAATAAGTAATTATCAAATTGATATAGATTAACATCTATAAATATTTGAAACATGGATTGTATATATTATAAATTCTAGTGAAGGATGGATAAATAGTATTATAATGTATATATATATGACCTCAAATTATTCACTATGTTGATATAGATATCATGTATATAATAGGAGAGGTATGGTACCCCATGATTAATAAGGGAGATCTATCCAAGTTCTACATGATGTGTTTATGATTTATTTTTTTTTTTGTTGGTTCATTAATCATATTTGATAGAAAATAAAAAATAAAAAATAAAAAATAATTACTCATGAATCTGCACACCATTTGTGTCCTAATGTCTTGCCAGCAGTGGTCTAGTGTGAATTGGATGAATTTATACATTTGTACTCAACCACTGATTTCTAAATGGTCTAGTTTTATCCATTAAGTAGTATACTAAGGCTTTCAATCTTCATAACTCAATTATAATTCCATTTATCCTTAATAACACACCTAGAAGGATAAAAATAAATAAACGATACATTGAATAATGGAAACAAATATAAATTCAATGTAAATGATGCTAACCTATTTTGAAAAGCTCACAAATCCAAAATTAATGCGGAATCAAGATTATTATTTCATTACATATATCCATCTTCAAATCATCATATCATTGAGTTCCATGAATGTATTTATCTACAAAACTATCAGTATTTAATGGTAAAATTATTCTTTCAACCCATTTATGTCTCATTATAATCTTCTATCAATACAACATATAATTAATATTTCTATCTTTTGTATGAAGATAATGTTTATACTTATTTCCAAAAAACTGACCAAAAATCATTAAGATTCATAATTTTTATCAAGACATACAATAGGTTTATTTCCACTATTTAAGATATTCATGTTTTGTTTTTTTATCTTTCATGAAGGCTACCCATGTTTATAACTGGAATAAAACATACCTCATTAATCCAAAAACTTTTCAAAAGAACATATTAGGTGTCTAAATATGATACAATCTGAAGAGCTTGGTTTTAAAATTTTGGATTAACTTAATTTATCAGCTCAAAATCCTAATATAACTGATATTGAGTAAAAAAAATTATTACCTCATAACAATACCATCTCCTACAATGAATAATGATTGATTTTATTGGATGGGTACACCTTCAATGATCAGTTAAACAAATGACCCTTATGATCTTGTTTCAAATGATTAAACTCCAATCATGATGTCAACCATGATAATTTGTATAAACACAAAGATAAAACCACTATCTAATTGTGAAAGTGGGTTCAATTTTCATAGACTTCATGAAAAAAATTATGTTATATTTTCTTGGATTTTTCAGTCAAATATTACCATTAATTCATTATAACCACTAAGGGAACCTATATCACATTTGATTAAATTTGGTCCAACACTGTGGAATTAAGATGATTAATATATCTATATCCATTGATGCAACAAATATTTCCTTAAATCTATGTACTCATGTGTATTATTTATCATAAATAAGTAGATTTTTTTTAAAAGTGTCAACTACAAAGAAAAATATTTCAACACCAATTATGATCATATACAATGGCCTCAACCCACATAGAAAAATTCTACCCAATGAATCTATATCCCATACTGTGAATGATTATTTTACATCTATAGGACTCATTGTATATAAAGTGATTTTTAATTCAACAAATAATAAGATCCCATATGAACTATTATATTTGAGTTTTTGTTCAATATTCCACATAAATTCCACATGATTTCTAAACATTCAAATTAAAAACCCTTGATAAACATCTCTATAATGATGGATGATGCTTATATAGATATCATATTATAGAAAAACATGGTTTTCAATTTTGAGTCATTTATTAATTCTTCCGCGTTAAATGCATGTCACTTTTCCATCCGCAGACATAGAATAATAATCCATATATATCATTTAATATTCAACAAAAGAAATTATGAAATGACTAGTCTCCACTAGAAACACCATAAGAGTTAAGATAGTTAATAAAAAATTTGATATAACATCTCATCAAAAAACTCATATTCATATATTTTCCTACAATGATTAAAATTTAAAACAATATTAAACAATGGCTCTATAACCCCAATATTTATATATAATCATCTCACCTATCTATATGTGTTAGTGGAAGATGTTAACCGCTAATGGAATCTCATTAATAGAAAAGGATCTAGTTGGGGTTCCACATAAATAAATAACATAAGAACATGTGATGTAAAATCAATATCCAATGTCAATTCCAATTTTGTATAGGGTCATAGAAAAAAGGACATGAATCATACTCCAAACTGATTCAACTGATGCATGACTATATCAATATGTTGTTTAAATGTTTCTATAATTTTGGCCATTACAACATCATGGATAATAGGTAATAAGAAAGGATGGTGTTTATATTTATCCAAATATAAAATAGTTTATTTTTTATCAAAATAACTCCCTTATATGTCTTTTTATCAAATAAAAAATTCTTTAACCTTAATTACATAATTAAAATATTGATCCCTCCATTCACCATCTACTTATCATTTGGAAAAATGATTACTTACTCACATAACCTAGATATTCCCCCATCATATAATCATACTCTTCTAATGCTCACATAGTATTTCTTTGACATAGATAGTGTTAAATGATAACACTATCATGGATCGGTAACACCACTTTAAGATTTATTACATGAACCACTAATATATATAAATTCCACATCAAAATATGTATGAGGAACTAATCAAAAGTTCTATGGTCTTTGATTCATACTCAAATAATATAACACTGCCATATTAATGTTATAACATATTAAGATAATTCACCATACTGAAGAAGGTCTCCAAATAAAACCATCATAGTGAAGTCCAATCAATATTTTGATAAAAATACCATCCAGTAATATTGCAGCTTTCTGTATTTGAATCAGACAAAAATAATTGAAAATTAGATAGTAAATGTCTAATTGTTTTTGAGATATGATAAAAACCCTCCTATAAAACAGTTCTATAAAATTATTTTTGTCTCATTGCTAATAAAAGATATATATTTCCTCATAATTGATGCAGCGTACTAGTACATGGGTAATTTGGTTCATCTTATGAGGAAAACGAAATTACCTATAAGAAATATCCTCACATAGACCAAAAGGTAGAGAAACATAATCATGTCATTCAAATTTGATATCACCCATTTTAATCTTAGAAACAATACAATATCATTCAATAATTAGTAGTTATATGACCTAATATAGGTAATGGATTATCGCTATCCTCCCACTGTATACAAGATTCCTACTAAAATGTATCACATTTAATTTTAGAGGATGATTCCATAAGTATTATAGAATATTTTTATGGTTTGGCATAGGAAGTAAATGGAAAAACATATTTGGACATTAAGTGGTTATTTTACCAAAATAATTGTTCAAAATATTATTTCATATAGAAATTGGTTGACTAACTTGTTTTTATGTTTAGAAAAAAGGATAGATCCATGGTCGATCTTTTAAGAGCCTCCCCAATATAATAACAAAACTGATGACTATATTAATATCATTACCCTAATATTCCTAGATCATTCCCAACATAAATTATAACTATAAACTCCATTCCTAATAATGAACTATTTTTATTTTATTATGACATAACATGAACAACTACAGTACGACACTATTTTTTGGAAACAAAGAGAGTAATCCAATTCCCAAAACTAATAGGTAAGGTCTAGTGACCAAAAATGAGTTAGAAAAAGAATAAGTATTATATTACATTTCATATATCAATCTACTTCGTATAAATATTCCAATTATATAAATGAATGATAACACAATCATGATATATATATATATATGTGAAATAATTTTATATTTTATTGGCATAACAAATCAAGAGTGAATACATCTCTAGAAATGAAAATAAAAAATGAATGAATGATCTAATAAGCCTTTGAATCTAATAGATACAAGAGATATGAATCTCCACCTTATAGTGTATACTCTTGTATTGATATCCACCTCCAATTCTATCCTCCACCATAACAAAGTACAATATAATGATATGAAATTAAGCATCCTTTAAATTATAAAATATGTTCTACAACTTGTCTCAGAATCTACATCAAATTTTTAAAAATCAAAAAATATTAATAATATATTTTCAATAATAATATATTATATAATAAGTCCATAAACTATTTATAGAAAATTTCATTAGAATGATAATAATTAAAATATGATAATTTTCTAAAGTTTAATTTCAATAAAATTCATTTTCATTACAACACACATATTTTTTTAAACGATAATTTACATATTTAAGGATTTATATTTGAATATTTAAAATTAATTTTTCAATTCATCCCAGAAAAAGTATCATAGAATATATTTTTTATAATTATCTATGATAATTTATTTTTGATATAATAGTAAAAAATATTCAATTTTATAATACTGGAAATTTTTTTTGAATTATTAAATTTTTAAAACATTTAAATATAAAATATATATATTTATAATGTAATATTAACCATTTTAGAGTATTATTTAATATTATGAAATCCATTAAAAATATTATATGACATAATGTAATATTTTATGAAAATAATTTTTTTATATGTCATTAATATTATTTTTACGTAGGGGAAAATCCGGTTTTCAATTTATTTTAATGTCACATAACTATTATTTGAATAGTAAAATTTTTATTAATATCCTGAGAATAAATAGTATTAATATTTATTTAATAAACACAAACTCTATTAAAAAATTCCTTTTTCATAAAAACATCGGTTTACATGTTAGATGCACTAAAATTGTGATTAATTTACATAATCATTGAATGATAATATTAAAAAATTGTTCTTATAATTATAAAATAATGTTAAGATTACATAATATTTCAAATAAAATTTTTTAGAATAAATTTTAATATTTTATAATTAAATCATATTTACATGATAGTGGTGTATCAATAATTTTAAAATTGTTCCTTTATTAATATCAATGAATTTATATTGAATAAAATAAATTTCAAACCCTAAATAACTAACCTAATGTTAATCATAAACACATAAATAAATTTATTTACACTAATTTAGCTATTATTAAAAAGGAAATATGATTATAAATACATAATGGTCAATATATCGATTTCATAATAATAAAGTTTTTCATTATGTAATCTTTTACAATTTCAAATTTAATTAAATTTTATTTTTTAAATTATTTTCGTAAATATAGTTTAAATATTCCTCCATAACCCCAATATTTTTTAATTTATTTATATCATATATTTAGTAAAGAAAGAATCTGTTAGTTAAAAACTAGATATCTTGTTTAATATTGGAAGAATAAAATATAAACTATATATGGTAAAAACCATATAACATGATTAAAAACAAGTGTTTTCATTCTTTTTTGACAAATTTATGACCCATATAAAACATAAAATGCATTATTTATTAAATTTGGAGAAATTGAAACTAGAAATGTGTAATGAAAATCCTAAAATACATTAGTTGATTCCAAAGGGCCCTTATACACTTTTATAAAAGGGTGTTATTTACAGCAATTCAAAGAAAAACCTATCCAATGATTTAGTTCTTTAAAATATGAAAATATAATCTTATTAGATACATACCCCATGAAAAATATCCCATTTTCACTCAGAGTTGAAAAAATCCCATCTATTTCAAGAATACGTACTTGAAAGGATTAAGTCTCCCAAATAAGTATTCTATCCTTCTTATAATGTTCATATTAATAATACACTCCAAATTACAATATAACAATAATAATATAATTAATATTTGTAACACCCCGATATTTTATGAGATATAATATTTTTAATTTCTTTCATATCTTTTGTAGTACGCTACACCAAGATTATCTTGCGCTATACGCAACACCGTATTAGTTTGCAGTATACACAACACTATTCTTGGATTGTGTTACACACTATTTCAAGTTCGTTTTATAGTAGTTATTCTATGAAAAATTGTGGTTATATATAAATATATTAAATGTATAAATGAAATATGGTTGGATTCTGTTATATGCAAAAACAAAGGAGTCTTGCACTACACACAACCCTGACTTGCCGTGCATTACAAGCAATCGCAACCTTCCTAGATAACGTGTGTTGTACGCAATATCGGGTTTCACTAAACAACGATATATGGTCATAATATTATTATAAACTAGTAGTTATGAATAGTATTAACTAAATTTGGAATGGTAAAACATTATTTTTTTCATCTAACACATTTTCTAGAACATCGTGTTAGAAAAAAATAATTTTTTCGAGTAAAATAATTATTTTTAAAAAAATGCAGTTTTGCCGCCTTTTGATGGCACACACACATTAAATCTAGTTTTTGACATTTTTATAAGTTAAATTTGACAAAAATAATATTCTTCTTTGGAATCAGGATATAAAAATTTACTTTGGATAAATTTTTCATATTATGCTGATAACTTTAATATTTTAATGAATAATAAAAACACGGTATATTTTAATTAAAAAAAACTTTTTTCACCATAATAATTTATATGGTTAAATTATAATATTTAATGGTTTTAAATTATAAATAGAATATATTTTTACCATTTAATATAATGTATGTCATTAGCATTGAATTTATATTGAATTCATAGGCAAAATCATTTTAATCTTTTGTAGTGTTTTGTCTTGTAAAACTTGTTTTCATAACAATGGGATTATTTTTAAAATAATTTCTGAAACTTCTGTGATTTGAATTTGAAAAAATGGATTCCATATTTGGAATCAATAGGTCGAAATTATGTTAATAAGCTACATCTTATTTTTAGTCATTATGAATATGAAGTACGGTAAATTTTATTAAGCATAGTTAAGGGTATATTGGGGAATTAAGGGTAAATATAATACTATCTATTTATAATAACACTTGTTCTAATATAATTAGATGATTATAATATTCCCTAAATAATACTTAGGTCGAAATGGAATCTAATGGAACCCACTTGTATTTGATTAAGACCATTTATTTAGTTTATTTAAAGGAAAGTAAAATGTCTCACTCAAACTTTAACTATTACATTATTTTCAATATATAGTTTTAGAAAACATAAATTTGATTATAAAAACTCATTTAAAATTGAAAAAAAATTTCTTTATCAAGGTAATTTATTTTTAGTTTTTAATAAATATTTAATTACCTTAATAGCTTATACATTAATAATGTAGAAATTATTTATTTTGTTAAGAATCAATTATATAGTTTTTATTAAAATATCAATACCTATAAAATGTACCAGAAATTTGACCAAACATTATTTTTCGAGTTTATATATACCCTAATCATCCAAGGGTCGATTTGTGGACCTTTTGGAGCCTTATAAAACCGATTAGGACATTTATATTATTTTATGTTAAATGATGTCAATGATGTCACCTTCATAATTTAATAAATATAACAATTTAAATTTTATTATTTTAAGATGATAAATTAGAGTAAAAATACTAATATGACAGGTTATATATTTATATTTATCATTGGATTTTATTTTTAATTTTTATGCAACATTTAAGTATATTAAATGACTATACAATAATGATGTTGTAATTGTTTTATTAAGAGAAATATCAAATAAATGGATTTATAAATATTAAAATAAAAATTATATGAACTAAATAATGATCTCCACATATTTTTTAGATGAATATGACATGTTAGAAATCTATTAAACATTATGGTTTGAATATATCCTATGTGTGTTTTTTATTTAAATTCAAATAAATGGATAGTGTAAAATTTGACACTATTGTGATTTTATAAAAATAACATAATATAAATTTTTTTTAAAATCACCAAAATATTTAAAAAATATAAATTAAAATTATTATGTTCTAAAATTTCATAAATTATCCAATTATGGACAATTCAAAACACATAAGTAATTATTTATAACAATTTTAAATTTATATCTTATTACGATAAATAAAATTAAAAAGATTAAATAAGGATAAATCAAGATGATAATGTCTAAAATAAATTCAAAACATCTCTAAATTTTATTGGTTGATTATATAACAACCCTATAGAATCTTAGATTTGTATTTGAGTCATTTTGGACGTTTTTATGTGGGGTTTCAATTCATTATAAATTATTATTTATTATAATTCCAAAGGAGCACCTCTCCTCCCTTATAAAAGGGAACCACCTCCCTCTTCTCTTTACACAATTTTGAGCTTTAAAGATCGTCCAACCCCTACCCATTTCCCTTATAAACTTCCCTAGAAACATTATATAGCTTCTGGTCTCCTCAAGAGACCAAATCTAGTTCCCTAAGAGGAAGTTTAAAAGAGGTGTGTCGAAGAAAAGGTAATCTCTTCTACTGATTTTTTTCAAGTTTCTTTATTCTTCATATTATTCAGATTTAGTTGTTTCATTATAAATTAATAACATCAGTATCACTAATATAATTATATGTTATTATAAATATGAAACAACCCCATTTCATCTTTTATCCATCCGACGGAAAACGAAATCACCGCGCGTGCGTATGTACGGAATACCGTCTCCACACCGTGGTGTAATCTGTTTTTCCACCACCACCTTATTTGGATGGGTATAATGGTGTAAAGAATAACTATATATATGTTTATTATAACATGATACTAATTCTGAAATATTTTATCATCCAATCTAATTCCTTTCAATAATTATGGGAACGATAGCATCGCTCGTGCGTACGTACAGATTACGGTCTCCATGACTCGATGAGATTCATTATCCAAGATAACCATTCAAGAATGATTATAAAGTATATATATTAAATAAACATGAAATATATGACATAATAATGATACTGGACTTAGGTATATGTTATTTACATACTTCCATTCAATTTAATAAGGAAACAAAAACAACGTTCATGTGTACGTACGGCCTACCGTCTCCATGAACGGTGTATTTCATTCCATTCATCGATCTATTATATATAGGTATATTCTGAATATATATTATATATAAATCATGTTTTACATTCTGGATTTATTTAATTAGGATCTAAGTATTCATATGAATAATTACAAGTCAAAACACGGATGATAAATGAAACGATTTTACCCAAAACGCTACTTTAACATGAATTCACAAAAGAACAGGTAATATAAAGTCATAAGTGAACCATATATGATATCATAAAGATGAATATTATTCTTTAATAAATCAATAACATTTTTTAAATCATTATACAGGATGTTCAGATACATACGAAGCATATCGGACATAAGGTAAGGGATAATTTTGCAAATCTCAGTTTTATCTGAGATTGCTTATACGTAAGTATTTACTGGGGTTATTATTATCATCTATTTCCATGTTTTCTAAAAATCTTTTCATGTATTTTTAATGTCCTTTTTACCCATTTTTTACTTTTACCACATGTTATGGAAGGAAATCTTTACATTGTTTACCATACAGGGAACTTTTTGACTTTTTTGACAAAAGTATGAGGAGAATGTTTTTTAACTTATACGGGATGAAAAGATTTTTACAGTTTCATATTGCCTAATTTTAAAGAATATTCCTATACAAGTTTTCATATTTATTTTCAATAAAATCCTTTTCTTTTAAAATTTTGTGGAATTTTTTGAAAAGAAAATAATTTATAAGGAGAACATATATTTTCCTCAAGAATTCATTTCAAATGTTTTATCAAAAATATTTTCCATCTAATATGACATTATTTAGCATGTTTATGTTTAGATTATAATGTATGTATTATTTACATAGTTTGATTATTCTTATTATTAAATGATATCCATTTTATTTATATGGATTACATTATGATGGGATGATATTTATGAAACCCAATTTATTCTTTGGGTTATGATGAATGATTTATGTTTAATTTGTGGCACAAGTAAGAATGAATTCATTATGATATGGGTGGTACTTATATCTCCCTCCAATTAATTGGGTTAAGATTTATATCTCATGATATAGACATGGCTGGAATGGTACGTTAATCCGGTTTAGTGATACAGAACTGGAATGAGGAGTGAACTCGATTAAGAAAGGGACTTTTTCCACTAATATGGTCTTGGCAGAAATGCCTTGGCTACTATGGAAATCATATAATGTGATTAATGGTTTTCCACAATTACATGTTTTATTCCCACGCTATTTTATCATGATTGATGTTGCATTATGATTTATGCCTTACATACGGCCATGTTTTGTGTCATTGCTCAAGATTTTGATGTTTAAACATCAAGTTTATGTATTTAAGTTCAAATTTATATGGTTTGTTTCATTTTCTCCATGCTTAACCTTACTGATCATTTGAGATCACCCTTTATATGTTTTATTTTCCCCAAGATATAAAGAAAGTTTTTTGGTAAGAAAACAAAACAGGAAGATATTTATGGGAGATGTTGAAGATCGTTCACCATGATTAGATGATTATGTTCTGAGTTTCCAAAGACACTAAACTATTATGGTCCTTGAGTATTGGTTTTGGTTATGTATTAATAATTTCGAAAATGTAATGTAATGTCCATGTACTTCAAGCTTTGGGTCACTATATTTGGTATCAGATGAAATTTTTAGTCAACCTTTGGAAACTAGGATGTGAGAACTTTAGTGAGATCCCTAGAGATATTTCTAAGGTATGTCTAGGTATGTCCCTAAGTATTTATATAACTATATGTTACAGTCCTAGAATTATGTTGACGATCATGAATAACCTAGGGTGATCCTAAGATTTCATGGGTTAAATAAAGTGTCATAAGTTATACATCCTATAAGTGGATTTTTATGATAATGCAGTTCCTCATTATTTTAACTATTTCTTACACAATGGGTTGTAGTTTTAGTTAACGGAGGGAACTAGAAAGAATTGGGTTAACATTGAATCTGATGAAAAAATTGGTGTCTATGAGCAGAGAAATTGTGTAATGCCTAGAGAGCAAGATATTATGATTATGCTGAATCAGATATTGCGATATATGATTAACAAGGTGAACAGTAGTGGTATTCCTAATTCATCAAATAAGAGGAAGATGTACTTTTATAAATGTTTGAAAGTGGAGGAGCATAGAGAAAGGAATATTGAGATTTCTAATGAAGGTAAGAAAAACCTTGATTATTTCCTCAAATGGAGGGGAAGATGTTGTCTTTGTGGGGAAAAGGGTCATAGAGTGACAGACTGTTATGGAGTTCAATTTTTTATCTGTGGAGAACAAGTGCATTACCCAACTCAATGCCCTGACCTAAGAGGTTACTTATAAATTGAGGAAAGATATATTCCAAGAAAATAATTGATGAGGATGGATTGAATGGTTTATGTATTGGAATTAATGAATAATGTGGTTGAGATACTTTTATGGTATATTGAAATAACTAGGTATTGTTCCATTGTGGTTTTCTATAAGATTATAGTACAGGTAACCATGAAAAGTGATTTGGGAATGAAGAAGATATGCACATAATGAAGTGATATGGATAAAATGAAATGTTTAATAGTATTCATGAGCTCATGACTGATATACGGACAAATGGATATCATGGTTTGATTATATAGATATTTTTGGATTTTGGTATGTAGAAAGAGTTAACGTTGGACAGCATTCATGTTTTCACTAAGGTTCAATGGGTATTCAATTTTCAAGAGAATATATGATTAAGGTATTCAGATGTTTGGAATGTGACCAACCAGATATATCGTATGATATATGGGGGATAAATGATGGTATACACATGCTTAGTAGATGACATTTCTAGTAATTGTTTTCTTTATACTATGAGCTTTGACAGAAGTATTTTGGATAAGCCTAAAGATTGTAATGATTTAAGTTAGACATATGATAGTATTGTTGAAGGAAAGAACATTTTTCGATATTATTATAGAAATGTTATTATAATGTAGTTTTAGAAAAAGGGACAACCTGTAGGACGATCGACAACCCGTCACGTCGGACAAGGCTTTGTGAATCGAACCCACAACCAAAGTGTGAGAGGCCTGATCGCCTACCACTGGCCTACAGGATGTCTATGGTTAGTATAAATTAGTTTTAATTTATTATGTGGTTTGATATATGATGCATAAGACCATTTTATTCAGCATATACAATTAATCTTACTATAGATGGACTCATGTATATTTAATAACTTTTTCTATCCTTTTGATTGAGACAAATGGAATGACCTAACATTCTATCGCATGATCTGTTAACACTTCCCAGAAAACTAATTCAACTTTATTTATTTAAGAGATGAAGTAGAAATTGTTCAAGGCATGAAAAATAGTGAGATTGTACCAAAATCATGTAAGTATTTCTTTTAATTCAAAAAAATACGTCAACATTAGGGAAATGATCTTGAAAACCAAAAATGTTGTTCTAGTGCTCTCATATCTGATGAATCAAATGGTACCTTAGATCATCACAAATTTATTTCTTTGTGACTGTTGGCTTTATTAAAGCCATGTCCTCTACCACTGTCCATCAGAACTTGATGGTTAGATTTCTCTTCCATATCTATATTTTCACCTAAGTTATCCTATGTGGAAACCCATTGATTATCTAATTAGGGTAAACGTTACGTTTCATACATTATTTTTTAAAGATAAGTTATGGTATTATTTTTTACGAGGAGGGTTTCTATGAATGAAACTCTCATGTAATAAACCATTCATAACCCTGATGATTTTCGAGGGCGAAATTAATTTTAAAGGGGGTAGAATGTAACACCATGAGATTTTATGAGATATAATATTTTTAATTTCATTCATATCTTCTTTTGTACGATACACCAAGATTATCTTGCTTTATATGAAACACCGTATTAGATTGCAGTATACGCAACACTATTCTTGGATTGTGTTACACTGAATTTCAAGTTCGTTTGATAGTAGTTATTCTACACAACATTTAGTATATATATATATATATATTAAATTTATTAATGAAATATTGTTGGATTCTGTTATATGAAACAACAAAGGAGTCTTGCACTATACGCAACCCTGACTTGCCTTGCGTTACAAGCAATCACGACCTTCCTCAATAGCGTGTGTTGTACACAATACCGGGTTTCACTAAACAACGATATATGATTTTAATATTATTATTAACTAGTAATTATTAATAGTATTAACTACATTTTGAATTTTATAACATTATTTTTTTCATCATACACATTTGTTAGGACATCATGTGGGAACAAAATAAATTTTTCGAGTAAAATAAGTATTTTTCGAAAAATGCAGTTTTGCCGCCTTTTGATGGCCCACAGACATTAAATCTATTTTTTGACATGTTTATAAGTTCAATTTGACAAAATAAAATTCTTATTTTGTATCAGGATATAAAAATTTACATTGGATAGATTTTTCATATTATTCTGATAACTTTCATATTTTAATGAATAGTAAAAACATGCTATATTTTAATTAAAAATAACTTTTTTCATCGTAATAATTTATATGGTTAAAGTATAATATTTAATGGTTTTAAAGTATAAATAAAATATATTTTTACCATTTAATATAATTTATGTCATTAGCATTGATTTTATATTAAATTCATAGGTAAAATCATTTCAATCTCTTGCAATGTTTTAACTTTTAAAACTCATTTTCATAACAGTGGGATTAATTTGAAATTAATTTCTGTAACTTCTGTGATTTGAATTTGAAAAAATCGACTCCATATTTGAAATCAATATTTCTAAATTCTGTTAATAAGCTACGTTTTATTTTTAGTCATTATGAATAGTAACTACGGTAAAAATTTTTAAACATAGTTAAAGGTAAATCAGGAAATTAAGGGTAAATATAATATTATAAAATTACCCTGACACTTGTTCCAATATAAATAGACAATTATATTTTACCCTAAATCATACTTGTTTCAAAATGTAATTTAATGGAACCCACTTGTATTTGATTAACTCCTTTTATTTAGTTTATATAAATGAAAGTAAAATGTCTCACTCAAACGTTAACAATTAGATTATTATTAATATATAGTTATAAAGAACATAAATTAGATTAAAAATACTCATTTGAAATCTAATTTTTTTTTCCTTTTCATGTTTATTTATTTATAATTTTTAATAAATATTTAATTACCTTAATAGCTTATACATTAATGATGGAGACATTATTTATTTAGGGAAAAATCAATAATAAAGTTTTTATTAAAATAACAATACCAATAAAAAGGACCATAAACTTGAACAAACATTATTGTTAGGGTATATCTATACCCTGATCATCCAAGGGTCGATTTGTGGACCATTTGGAGCCTTATAAAACCGATTATGACATTTATATTATTTTATTTTAAATGATGTCAAAGATGTCACCTACATAATTTAATAAATATAACAATTTAAATGATGTTATTTTAAGATGATAAATTAGAGTAAAAATATTATTATGAAAGTTAATATATTTATATTTATCATCGGATTTTATTTTTAATTTTTATGCGACTAATAAGTATATTAAATGACTATACAAAAATGATGTAGTAATTGTTTTATTAAGAGAAATATCAAATAAATGGTTTTATAAATATTAAAATAAAAATTATATAAAGTAATTAATGTTCTCCATAAATTATCTAGATGAATATGACATCTTTGAAATCTATTAAATAGTTTGGTTTGAATATATCCTCTGTGCGGATTTTATTTAAATTCAAAAAAATGGATAGTGTCAAAATTGACACTATTGTTATTTTATAAAAATAACATAAAATAAAGTTGTTTAAAAATCAAAAAAATATTTAAAAAGTATAAATTAAAATTTTTATGGTCTAAAATTTAATTAATAATTGAATTATGGACAATTAACAACACATTAGTAACTATTTATTACAATTTAAAATTTAGAATCTTATTACCACAAATAAAATTAAATAGATTAAATAAAGATAAATCAAGTTGATAATGTTTTAAATAAATTCAAAACATGTCTAAATTTTCTTTTTTGATGATATTACAACCCTATCTCATCTAATATTAGGATTTGAGTCATTTTGGATGTTTTTATGTGGGGTGTTAATTTTATATAAATTAATATTTCTTATAATTCCAAAGGTTCCCCTCTCTTTCTTTATAAAAGGGAACCTCCTACCTCTTATCTTTACACAATTTTTAGCATTAAATCTAGGCCAAAACTTTCCCATTTCCCTTATCAACTTCCCTAGAAACATTATAGAGGTTTTGGTCTCCTCAAAGACCAACTGTATTGCCATTAGAGGAAGATTAAAAGAGGTGTGTCGAAGAAAAGGTAATCTCATCTACCTATTTTTTTCAAGTTTCTTTCTTCTTCATCATCTTCCTCTTTAGTTGTTTCATTATAAAGTAATAACATAAGTATCACTAATATACTGAAATGTTATTATAAATAATAAACAACCCCTTTTCACCTTCTATCCATCCTACGGAAAACGAAATCACCGCGCGTGCGTACGTACAAAATACCGTCTCTATGTCGTGGTGTAATCTGTTTTTCCACCACCACCTTACTTGGATGGGTATAATGGTGTAAATAATAACTATATATATGTTTATTATGAAATGATACTAATTTTATGATATTATATCATCCAATCTAATTCCATTCAATAATTATGGGAACAATATCATCGATCGTGTGTAAGTACGAATTACGGTCTCCACGATGTGATGAGATTCATTCTCCATGTTAACCATTCAAGAATAATTATAAATTATATATACTAAATAATCATGAAATATATGACATATTAATGATACTGGACTTATGTATATGTTATTTACGTACTTCCATTCAATTTAACAAGGAAACAAAAACAGTGTTCATGCATACGTATGGCCTACCGTCTCAATGAACGGTGTATTTATTTCCATTTATCGATCTATTATATATATATATTATGAATATATATTATATATAAATTATATTTTACATTCTGGATGTATGTAATCCTGATCTATGGAATCATATGAATAATTACAAGTCAAAACACGGACGATAAATGAAACGATTTAATCAAAACGCTACTTTAACATGAATTTACAAAAGAATAGGTAATATAAAGTCATAAGTGAACCATATATGATATCATAACAATGAATATTATTCTGTAATAAGACAATAACATTATTTAAATCATTATACAGGAGGTTCAGATACATACTAAGCATATCGAACATAATGTAAGGGATAATTTTTCAAATCTCATTTTTATCTGAGATTGCTTATATGTAAGTATTTACTAGGGTTCTTATTATCATCCATGTAATTGTTTTCTAAAAAAAATTCATATATTTTTAATGTCATTTTTACCCATTTTTGAATTTTACCACATGTTATGGAAGGAAATATTTCTTTTGTTTTCCATACAAGGATCTTTTTGACTTTTCTGACAAAAGTACGAGGATAATTTTGTTTAACTTATACGGCATGAACAGATTTTTACGATTTCATATCACCTAATTTTCAAGAAGGTTACTATTCAAGTTTTCATGGTAATTTTCAATAAAATACTTTTATTATAAAATTGTGTGGCATTTTTTTAAATGAAAATTATTTTCAAGGAGAAAATCTATTTTCCTCAAGAATTCATTTCAAGTGTTTTATGAAAATTATTTTCCATATAAGATGATATTATTTATAATTTTTATGTTTATAGTATAATGTCTCTATTATTTACATGGTTTCATTATTCTTATGATTAAATGATATCTATTTGATTTATATGGATTACATTATGATGGGATGATGTTTATGAAACCCATTTTATTCTTTGGTTTATGATGAATGATTTTTGTTTTATTTGTGGAACAAGTAAAAATGATTTCATTATGAGATGGGTGGGACCTATATCTCCCTCCAATGCATTGGGTAAAGATTTATATCTCATTAGATAGACATGGCTGGAATGTTATGTTAATCCGGTTCAGTGATACATGACTGGAACAAGGAGTGAACTCGATTCTGAAAGGGTCTTTGTCCACTATGATGGTCTTGGCAGCAATGCCTTGGATACTATGGAAATCAAATCATGTGCCTAATGGTTTTCCACAATTACATATTTTATTCCCATGCTATTTTATCATGGTTGATGTTCCATTATGATCTATGCCTTACATAAGGCCTTTTTTGTGTCATTGCTCTAGATTTTGATGTCTAAACATTATGTTCATGTTTTTAAGTTCAAATGTATATGGTTTGTTTTATTTTCTCCATTCCTACCCTTACTGAGTATTTGAGATCACCCTTTAAATGTTTTATTTTTCCCAGGATATATTGAAAGGAATTAGGTAAGAAAACAAAATGTGATGATCTTTATAGGAGTTGTTGAATATCTTTCACCATGATTAGAAGATTATGTTCTGAGTTTCCAAAGACACTAAACTATTACGGTCCTTGAGTGTTGGTTTTTTTTATGTATTAAGAATTCCGAAAAAGTAATGTAATGTCCATGTAAATAAAGCTTTGGGTCTCTACAATATTTATATATTATTAAATTATTTTGACCTCACTTATTTAATCAGTGAAATCCACTTATAAAAACAATGTTATTTCAATAGTGCATGTGTAATGACTACCGCCTCAATGAATAAATTTTTCATTTTTTGATTTTAATTATTTATCAAACCATTTTAAAATATATTAAAACTTGTAAAATGTATAAATATACCTTTATAAATATTATATAATGATATTATGTAAAACTCAACACCTACATCACCATACATAACTGTCACCTTAATGTTTTTTCATGTTTCATTGGTTTAACCACATAGTGGAATAAACATTATAAAACTCTCTCACGAATGTCTATCAAAGCATAAAAAATATTATTATTATCTAAAAATATGTAATTAATTATTTTTTTATTTTATTTT
The DNA here is from genome assembly GCA_963277665.1 of Viscum album. Taxonomy (NCBI): domain Eukaryota; kingdom Viridiplantae; phylum Streptophyta; class Magnoliopsida; order Santalales; family Viscaceae; genus Viscum; species Viscum album. Next base: position 320,468,991 of record OY728132.1, on the reverse strand, counting down.
TATATTATATCTTTAATATACTATTAAAATGTTATATTTGGCCGCTAATATGACCAAAAAATATAACACCATTTCAAATTTCATGAAAAAACAATGTGGATAATTATAATAAATAAATAAAATATGATAAAAAATTATCCAAATTATAATAAATAATTAAGGATAACATTCATAATATTTAATATAATATATACAATTTTTTTATGTATGATGACAAATATCTACACACAAAAAATCTAGAACAATGTGAGGGTTTCCTCTAAATGCTTCATCATTAACCTTTCAATCAATGTTATCTACCAATTTCTAATAACTATGATGTATATAATTATCATGATTTATTAAAATAATGTTCAAGATTAAACACATTGTTTTTATTAAACCTATTATTTTCAATCATCCTGTGAATATTGATTCAAATTAGTAAATCATTATGGGGGTTTGTCTAAAATTTCTCTCTTTCAAACATATTTTGTATTATAACCCAATTTAAATTTCTGTAGTTTATATATTTGATATTTGATTTATAATATATCATGTATTCATTTATTCATTTAATCGTTTAAATTGATGTTCAATTTGACTACTCCACTTTATTTTGTATTTCAGTTAATTCCTCTTCATTTTGTAGCGGATTTTAATTACTCAAACCCTTTATTAGTTAATAAATACTCTACTTTGTAAGAAACCATTAATGTTTGATATATTCAATAATATTAAAATTTCATGTGATGTTTCAAAATTAATTATAGGAAAATAATGTTTCCTAAAAATTTCATCATACTAATGATTATATTGGTGTTGAAAAATGTATTATTTCTATGAATAATTCCCATTTATTGTAATGGTATATTATTATATTTCCATTTTCTTAATTTATAGCCCATTTCTTCATTCCTTAATTGAATTTTTTTATTTCTTATAATAAATTCATTTCCCGTTAGTAATTTTAGATAAATGGTTTTACCATCATTTTAATGATGTGATTTTTTCAATAAATGAATTTTTAAATATTCTAAAAGTTTTCCAAATTTTAAAAATAAAATTTTTTATCTTTCAAAATATATATTTTGATAACATTTATGTAATTTTAAGGATATATATCTTTTTGACTTTATGAAACTATTTTTACAATATTTCAAATTCCCTTTTGAAAAAAAAATAATGTTAAACTTCAACTTTTATAAAAATTATTAATAGTTTTTTTAAAATCATTTTTATTTTAAATTATATTTTTGATTCTTTATCTCTCATTATGTTATGTTTTATGAATTATAACCATTTTACATTGACATGATTCCTTTTTAAAAGTGTTCTTTATATTCTATGATCATTTATTTTTATGTTTTGTTATGTATATTGATTGTAAGAGAAACCAATTCTTTTTTTGTGGTCTCATTAACTATTTTTTCTGTATGATTTCATGTGGAACACCAAATTATGGAGGATTGTGTGTGGGTTCTAATATATTACTCCAATTCATTGAATTTATCTTATGTCTCATGAGCTCATAATGGTAAATTGAAGGGTTTTTTAAAATGAAAAGATGGAACAAGAGAGGATTTGTCCAAAGAAAATGGGAACACATGAGGGTTTACAGTAAGATTAATCAAACATGGAAGATCAATCCCATGACAAGATGCGAACAAAAGGATAAATCCGAACAAAAATTGTTACATTGGAGGTTTTATCCAAAGAAAAATGGGGTATATATGCGGTTTAATCCCATGTTTTAGGGTACAAGAGAGTATTTTCTAAAAATAACACAAGTGTTTATCCCAAGACCAATTTGTGATGAATATATTTGTTGATGGCTTGGAATTATGGGTTTATTATTATTATTTTTACATGGTATTCTATCTTAATATTTTACCCTCTATTTATGCACCATTAGTCATGTTTAATGTTTCCTTATTCTATTAAAATTATTCAAAGGTATGTGTTTATCCATTTTAAAATATATATAATCCTATAATGAATTATGGAAAACTCTTATTTTTTATATTGATAATTCTTCAGTCACTTGAAGTAGGAGTTCATGAGTTTCCATGTTTTTCATTACCATTGTTTTTACCATGTTTATATCTCACGAATTGTATATAAAAGTGTATATAATAATTTTATTATTTATAAACTATTATTGATTAGTATGAGTATTTATCTAATCTTGAAGGATCTTAATATATTATTCCTCGAGCTATGTGACTATTTTCTATATGTACTAATTAAATCATTATATCAGTGTTTTATTTACATATGAATAACATGGGTTTCTATAATTGGTATCAAAGGAAATTTTTTATTATTATAGACACTATTTTAGGAAATTGAAAGATTATTTTAGATAACATTAGTGGAATCCCTTGTGAAATGACTAATGGATGAGTTTTTTATATGGTGATATCTTGAAATATTTTTAATTTATTACAAATTTAGTTTTCCTTTAAATGTATTATACTATTTATACTAAATGTTGATATAGGATATCACACATATGTACCTCGGTGTAATAATCACAAAAAATGTTTCTTGGGTATTAACTCAATAAAACACAGTGCATAAAAAAGATGGATAATTTCACACCTTGTTTGAAACTCACTAGGGATATTATTTTTTTAGTAAAATTATATTTATAATATATTAAAATTGATTTATTATGTTAATGAATACGAATATTATATATGAAATAATACATCATAAAAAACATTGATTTAACAAAAATTAATGGTTTATGAACAAAAAATAATGTGATTTTTTAAGCGTAAGACATTTTGTGGATAAGAATGTCATACTGACAATATGATGTAAATATTTATCATTAATGGATAATATATTTTCTCATTTTTTTAAATGGATGGAGAAATGAGTTTTTCATTTCATAACAAATTGGGTGTACAATATATGATTGATAAACCATGTGGGATGGAAGCTGTTGTTAAAATCCATTTGGTTATTCTCAAAAAACATTATTGTGTCATGAATAATAAAAATATTATTAAATGGCATACTAAAATTAAAATTAAGAGATGTCTGGAGTTTCTTAGAGAATTAGTTGTCATAGATGATGAAGGAAAAAAATAATCAACTTCCTAGTTGAAGAAAATGAGAGAAGAAGAACAGAATGAATTATATCCAAAGGATAAAAATGATATTCAAGTTTGAATTAATTTGTTATCAAGATCATGATTTACAATCTAAGATATAGATTTTGAATAATGAAATAGAGTTTCAAAATGTGGAATATCTCTAATGATTGGTGTTTGGGAATTTTTAATAATGATTACCAAACCCAAAATCTAGTGAGGATAAAAAAGAATAGTGACCCTTTCAAAAAAAAGAAATAAAGAAAATCATAAGATATACTCAATGGTGGTATTAGTTCAATGAGAAGTATGTTAAACTTTAGACTCATCCAACAATATAGATTTTTTGATATCGAATGATAATATAATTCTAGATATTATAGTACATTGAAGATGTTTTCTATGAGAATCAAGTCAACACTGTAATGATTTAATAATGTATTTGATTAATATAATATCAAATTATTATTTCATTGAAATTATCTTTATTTGAACCAAGGTAATTATTCCATTGAGGGGATATAGTGTAATGTTGTCCATTGAATAACTCACTATAAATTTATACCACATGAATTGGGATAATACGTTTCTCATAATTCACATTACAAATAAATATGTATATTAATGAAATGATGTCTATGGAATCTCTATATAAATTATTCATTCAAGTTGTATTGATGAAATGGATAGAAGGAATCTAAATATTTTGATATGCCTCTTTGTACAAAATATAAGAGTTTCATAATCTCACCCGAATTAGTAAGGTTGAGATGATATTATAAATTAACTATTAATTAATACTAATATCATTGATACCAACAACTATCTTGGTTAGTATGTAGTAATTAATATTAGGGTTATTGAATTTATTTAGGGGGGATAATGTAAAAACGTGAAAGTTAAGATACATTAAAATACACTATATGTTCTATAATCTATTTCACTTGTTATTACTAATATAAAGAAAAATCAAAAAATATTATGGAAACAATATAAAGAAATCTATTATAAAAATTAATATGATAAAATTTTAATAGTTATTACATTTAGAAATTAAATAAATAATATTAGTAAATATTAAACTATTTATTTTTAGTTAAATATATTTTCTTTATATTATATAATTTATATTTAAATTAAAAACATAAAAATTTAGAAAAAATTAGATAATATAACATTTATTTTATATATCCTCACAAAAAAATTATCTAATGATATATTGTGGATATTTCTCTAATATAAATTATTTCAATGTGAATAGTAAAAAATATATGTTTTTCTAATACTGTTACGTTTAAATTACATATAAATATTTCAAAAAAAATTATATATAATATTTATTAATAAACTATAATAAATAATTCAAACATTTTTTTCAAGCTGTAAATCCCATGATTCTCACATTATAAAATCATTTAATATTTTACAAAAATATGTTTCATATATTTCATTACTTAAATTTATACATGTGAAAATTCATATTTTCGATTTATTTTAATGCCACATAACTCTACTATTAATGGTAATTATCTAATTATTAGATTTATATTCAATAAAATTTATAATTTTTTACAATATTAAACTATATTATTAAAAAATATATTTTTCAAAATATAATTGAGTATAGTAAGTTGTGTGCACTAACGATAAGATCAACTTCCCTAAAATAGAAAAAAAATTATAAAATGGTTCTTATATTTGAGATAAATTTTTTATATTCTTTAATATTACTAATCTAATTTGTTTTTATAAAATTACATTGTTAGGATTTATTCTAATTACCATGGTAATAGTGGAATAAAAAATATCAAAGTATTTTATTCTCAATATCAAGGAATCTATATCAAGTCAAGTAAAATGATAAAAAATTTTGAATAATATATTATTTATAAGGAATGAAATAATTTTATTATAACTCATTTAGTTTTTTTATGATAAATAATATTATGAATCTATAATGGTAGTATTTCAATTTTTCTTCTCAAATAGTTTTTCAACACCTAACTGATTTCAATTTAAAATGTAATTTTATTATATTTTGAAATTGATTAAAATAAAATATAGGTAAATTTTGGTTCCATAAAACCAATATTTGGTTACATGTTTAATATTATATTCTTAATAAAACACAAAATCGCATAGTTAATAACTAGTTAAATGTTCAAAAGTAAAAGGGAAAACTGTAAAAATATAATGATAAAACCAATATAAAATGTTTACAATATGTATGGATGAATTTTATTTTCACTTATCCTCAAATATACACATTAATATCCCTTATTTTGAAACTATTTATTCTCTTACTACTTAGTAGTGTTGTAGAATATTTTAAATATAAAAAATTCACTGAAACGTGTCATTTTCTGGCCTTATTTAAGGAGACCCCTTACCCCATATCAATGATCCCAATATAGTTTTATTCACTCTTTTAAGAAATTAATTTATACTATCACTATTATCCTAACAAAATTACATATTACCATGATCACTCTTTGTTATATGAATCCATACTATTCGATGAATACTTCCAAAAAAATCAAGTATCCAATATATGTAGAATATCTTTCATATGTTTTTTTAACCATACTCAGAAAAATATAATATCAACATAATAATATGAATATATATTTATAATTATCATACATATATGTTATTATATTTATATTTCAAAACATACTTACAAGTTTCCATCAAAATTTGAGAACATTGAAATGTAAACAATTTTCTCTCTGTGAACTACCACCTTCATAAAGAATCCATTTTTTGATTTACTTATTAAATTTCATTGCATATCCAAAAATATTAAAATATTGGATCACCATGATGAATAAAAATTAAATTTATGATTATTTTTATATATATTTTTTCAAAATAAAGATATAGTGAATCATACTTATCCATTTAGTTAAAGTGTTTTCATGTTTGGGATGGCTAAATCAACAACTTGTTTATGTTTTATAAAACTATATCTTGGTATCTATGAGAAAAAAAATTATTATATTATTATAATAATATAAGAAATATTTTTTTATATTATTTTAATATTATAAATTTACCTAATTAATTAAATATCACCTTTGATTACTAAGTTTTCCAAAATAAGCCATCACTAATTCAATTTTAACCAAGAAATAAAAAGAAATAATAAAATTAATAAAATCCATATAATAATAAATCGACCACATTAAATTGAATATTAATATAAAATGTTAATATTAAGGTATATTTTAATGATAATTTGTAAATTTATAATGTTATGAACATGGGAATAATGATTCTAGAAAATGGTAAGGGTATCGTCTAAATTTCCCTTTATTTTGACATGTTTTTATATTATAAAACAACAATTCATTTATATGGTGTATATAATACCCCAGAATTCATATTGGAATATTCAATTATATAATTATTTTTTTATAAAAAATCATAATATTTTGAAGCCGTCAATATCATTTGATTCCCAGATTATAAAATATGTAATGGATTTCATCTCAATTTTAATTATACGGTACATGATTGAATTATGAAACTAATTATATATATGTGATGTATATAATACATATATGAGATACTAAATTATGTTAATAATTTTAATTATTATAATCTATGTAATGTTTTATTATCCATCTTGTTGTGGATTTTATTTAAATGCATATCTTGCTATAAGGGGTTTTGTAAAGTCAGATCCATTCTTGTCCATTGTCATTAATATTTGTATTAAACATTTCAATATATATCTATTATAAACTATGATGGTATAATTTTTTTGTCAATCCTTGTTTTAAGGGGGAAATAATTTTACACAACACATTCTTATTCTATTGTGATTCTGTTGATTTATAAGAATGCAATTATATTGAAAATAATCCCCCATTACATTAATGGGTTTTCTTCAATATCCAATTATTTACTTTCCTCCAATGTTATAATTTAGAAAATATGGGTATTTTTCCAACAAGGATAATTTTATTCCACATTGTTCCTTTTATATTTCTTGATTTATTACACTCTTTACAGTGTTTTATTTTAAATAATGTATTTTTTTAATATTTAGAAGGTTTTCCATATTTTGAAACAAAACGTTTTAATGTCAACATCACATTTTTTACATAAGTATTTTTTTTCATGGAAAAATTATTTATAACTCTATTTAATAAGAATTATAGATAAATCATATTTCCATTGTCAATAATTTTTTAAAAAATGATTTTAAATTCATATTTTATATCAATGATTAAGTGTTTTTTTGAACAATTTTTTATTTTGATGTATACTTTTCTTCTATGGTTTATCTCTCAAGAATTTTTGTTTTAATCACCGACAATATATATTATGATTTGATTCTTCTTGGATAGTTAGTTTTTTATTATAATATTATCCTTAATTTTTATATTATGTGATGTTTTTATATAGATAATGTGACCTATTATTTTTAAAAAAGTTATATGAATGCATGTTTTTGATTATTTTTAGTTGGATCATGTTTTTAGGGATGACGATGTGTGGGGCCTATGTCTCCATAAAATTCATTAGTTTATTCTTATTTATACTAAACTCAAAGTGAATAGGAGAGGATTTATCCCAATACAATATAGTATATATAAGGATTTATCTTAATCCAATGGGTATATGGGAGGATTTATCTAAAGTAAAATGTCACACAAGAGGATTTACCATAGGCTAGAGGGTCCACTGGATGTTTAGCCCAATGAAAAAAGAGAACATCCAAGGATTTAACCCCATCCAAATTGCGTATGAAAGAGTTTTATTCCCAATACATTCATTACACTGGGGGATTATCAAAATCCCAAAATGGAACCCAGATGATTTGAAAAATACTATTATTAGACGAATATCATGGTGGGTAGTATTGACATATAGTTTCTTATGATAATTCTTATACCCTAATCATATTTCATAATATAGGTCCCATGTTTATGATCCATGAATAATTTTTAATGTTTAAAGATTCCACACACTTTGTCTAAGATATATGTTCGTTTATTTTATATTAGTATTACTTCTATAATGTATTATAGTAAACTATTATTATTATATATTTTTTAATAAGAAATTACTCCCATACACTTATTTCTCATGTACTCATAATATATCCTTTGATAACTTGTTGGAATGTTTTTTTATACTAGATGCTTGAGGTCAACACATTATATATTTTCCTTTCTCTAGGTTATGAAAATAAATAAATTTTAATTAAATTATAGAAATTATTTTATAGGCATAAGATTATTGATAATAAATTTCTTATAAATAATTTTTTGTATTAAATATTGAGGAAAAACCCAATCAGCCCTCGATTTTTCAAAACTGCTTAAATTATATATTAATAAAATAATAGTCTTAATGTTTTGTTTATTTTTTATCATTTTATCTATATAAAATTATTTATCACACACCACCATGTCCTGCCATGATTAATCTCCAAACAAGAAAAAATAGCTATAAGTTAACCCTAAACATATTCAATCATATCCATAGTCAGATGAGAAATAAAAAAATCAGTAAGGAGGCCCATGAATGGTTGACTATAAACAAACTTATTAAAACTCCAAAAAAATAAAAGTTATATAAAAATATTAAATTGTTTTATATGGATCCATATTATGAGAGTGTAACCAAGAATAAGACGGGAAAATATTATCTATAACTAAAAAACATGAACATATATTATTCTCAATCATCTCAACTCAAATAAATAAAGATTCAGCTCTCACATAGATTGATGGATTCTTATAGTACCAAAAGATCCATATATTCTGATTTTTATAAATATATGTACAACCAATATCAACGGAAGCAGGGGGTGATCGAGGAGTCACATGTGTTGAAGTATCTACTATTGTCCACATATCCAACTCCTAAATTGTTCTGCTGAATCCTAAAAAGGGATCCAAATCCTTATAGTGTAAATAACATTGGACAAGGAAATTATACACCATAGGTCTCACCATATCAATGTATCCAATATTGAAACCCAAACGGAAAATACACCATTACCATAAATAGGTCACTCGTAAGCGAATAATTATCCTTTGTACCATAACAACAAAAGTGTGATCAAACCATATAACATCAGTATAATCCTAACGGTGAATCTATATAATGTTGGAAGACATCCGCATAGAGGTATTGTTAACCATATGTTGGAGATATCACACATTTAATAAATAGGGGGGATATCTAACCCAACCAATAACTTGTAATAGAATATATCATTCCTCATGTATATAGTGGAAGACTTAACCATATTTATTAACCTGTTTACATGGAGAGGATCGTGTTCTCTATGTATATATAGTGAAAATAAATGACACTATTTTAAACTACCCTATTGACTGAGGATCTTTTTAAACATGTATTTGTAGGGAATAACTGAATGTATCATTTTGATACGATGGATGATCAATCACTTACATATATATGGGGAATAACTAACTATTTTAATAAACTAAAAAATTCAAATAATATCACAAAGAAAGGTATATATGGGAATTCTATACCATACCAAAGGAATTAATAATCAAATATCATTGTGTCCAAACCTCATCTTAATTCTTATGAATCCAAGTAAAAAATATGCTTATGTCAACATGAAAACATACCTATATTTTGTAGGCAGTTGAACATTTTTATATTTGTGGATAAATACTCAAGATAGAGTATTTTATTTTCTTAAATGGATAATCGATAAAATAAATTGATAAATATAAAATTAACGATGGATTAGACCTTTTGGTGTCCCCATTAGAGTTCCACATAATGCACTATAAGAGGATTTGACATTCCACATCATTGAAATGTGTTACCCCACATGTATTGTAGATCTGTCATGTTTCCATTTTTCCTTTTTCTAGTCAGAGGACCACTTTTCTCACTCATTATAACCAATCAGGTGGATATTTTATCCAAACCATACTTCTATCCCCATATAATTTTGACATATAACACTTCTCCATTAGTCCAAGCCTCTATAGGCATCCAATTCCTCTTTATCATCGTCGATCCCAATTGGTAAGCTGGCCCTACTTCACATTATCATATCATCATATATGGTGTGTCCTCCTATCATAAAAGTTTCTATCTTCCAGTTTGTCATAAATAACCACTAGTTTTTTATTCATCATCATTGTATCTATTTTCCACATTCACTAAATCCTAACATCGAGCCTCCCACAAAACCACTGACAATCATTACTAATCTGAGTTGATATTTGGTTTTTTCAACATCCAAAAAATTGGATCATAAAATATTATATATTAAGGAAAAATAAAATATTGTGTCTTTTGAAAATCCCATCAATCCAATATAAATTATCAATTTTGTACTTTGATAAATGATGATAATGGAAAATAGATTTTTTTTAAATGGTTTAAAATATTACAATTATGAGTCCCATCAATCATAGATGCATAAAAACATAAAATAAAAAAGTAGATGCAAATGAAAAATTTCCACAAATACATTAAAATATATTATGGTATTTTTGACACACATATTTATCAAGTAATTAAAAAAATTATAATCAATCTATGTAAACTTCTTATGTGAGTCAAACTACTGATGCTAATAATATTTTCATTAACATATTTCTTATTGACTTATTCTATATCATCGAGTTAGTTGATACATAAAATTATCATAAACTCTATAAAATTGACAAATAATCATTTTCAAATGACATTCATGTAGTGTTGAGTGATGATATAAAACATGACTATAATAAATATTGTTTTCTAAATAATGTTCATTGTATTATAATCCACTATTAATGGGGATTTATTCAACCCCTCCCAAATAAATCCCCTATAATTTAAGTCTCATTTATTAAGAATCATGGGGTTAACCATAATAATAGATATAAATATGATTATATTAACATATTATATATGTTAAGGGTTATAATTTTCAATTAAATAAATAATCAAGATTTTATAATTTTTTATATTCAAAATTAATTCATCTATCTACAATGGAATAACACTATGGTATCTAATTCTAATTATTTTAATACCAAAGCTAGGTTACAACAATCATTCTAGACTGACCATAAGTGTTTGGTTTTCTATACAAGGACTTGATTAATGAAAAATGTTAATTTCATGTATTATGAAAATAATGTTAGAAATAATATTTTTCAACATAAAATATATTTATTAATGTCAAATCATGACAAAATTTCCATATGATCTCTTCATGAGGGTAAAAAATAAACCTCATAGTAAATTTTGAACTCACTTTTTTACTCATGTTTGGTAAATTTAAAATTTCACCATCGAAGAGGTCTGAGAACAAGAAAAAAAAACCATGTTAAGTCTCACTAATAATATAATGGGTTAATATATAAATACATAGCCTCACATGAAACAAATATTGACACAATACAAAATATGGTGAGATAGATCTTAAAATAATAGTTTAATAATATAGATTTTAATCTTATGATGTAGTTAAAAGTCCAAAATAAAGTTGAAATATTCATATATCTATAAAAAATACCTTAGTTCATATAAATTCACCATACCTAATATGTATAAATCATAATCAATATCAATTAATGATTTCATAACTAAAAAAATATCGGATTTTTTTAATGAAACATATTTTTACATAATAACTAACATGTGACTCTTATAGAATGTTATGGGAATTATAGAAAAAATCAAACTCATTAAATAAAATAATTCATAAAAAAATATGAAATTTATATACATATATATTAAATAGGGATTTAAATTAAAAAATGAAAAATTTATTTGATTATCATGTAAAATTTCTACATTAGATAATAAAATTTTTATTTGAGAACTATATATATATATATATTCTCACATCATGTCACTTCTGAATGGGACCTTTGGGCCCATGTTAATGAAGGTATTTGAAAATAATGTCATTTAAAATTCAAAACACCATGCTAAAGAAGAATAAATTTTTTTCACTATAAATGAAATTATATGTAGACATTTTATCAAAGGACACACCTTTAACCAGGCCATGATTACATTTGACAACACCTTTTGGGCTTAGAGTAATTCAATAGACATATATTGACAGAAAATATATTGCAGTTATTAACATCATGGTTTCAATGTGGAAATATCATTTATCTAAACGACTTTTATTTTATTATAAAAAAAATTATTTAAATAATAAATTTTAGGATTTTATATTCCATAATATGAAAAATCAAAACATTTTTATAAAACCATTGTATTATTTTGATAATTTTCATATATATATATATATAATGTTGTGGCTTAGAAAATACTGTTAACTAGATTACATTACATTGAACTAGCCACATTTAAATAGATCAACTGTATTTAATATATGATCCACATTATAGTCAGAAATTTCTTTTTTTTAAATAGATAAGTCTTTAATTTAACTATTATATCATTTATAAAAAAATACATCTTTTATTCTTTCACTAATTTAACAATAATAAAATTCATGTAACCACAAATAAAACATTACCTTATATGTCAATATATAAAAAATTGATATTAAATATTAGATTTCTTGAATGATATCCCAAATATATTAACCTAAACACAATAATGGTATAGAAAAACCATTCCATTAAAAAAACAATGAAACATTGAGTTTTTCCACTTCATCGATTATGAATTATTTTATATATGGAACAATAATTTCAACACAACGTAAATATGACATATTCTTTGATAAAATAATTTAAAATAACAATATTTTAATTCCCCATTTATTCAGAAAGTCTATTTAATTTAACATCAACTACTAAAATACATATATTCACAAATACATTCATAAGGGGAATCTGACTATATCACATTTCAAATTATTAGCAAGTGAAACATAAAAATGAATTAATTTATTCATATACCTATCTAGTGTAAAATTTAATGGATTTATTTTTTACATCACTCAATCTTCAAAAATTTGATAAATGAAATCACTTTTCAATGTAATAATAAATATTATTATATCACATTTATGAAAAATTATTCTTATATATGAATACAATATGCAAGCATATTTTTTTATCACATAATATATCTTGGTCTCTTAGATTGTATAATTATCTATCCTATCTTTGAGAATTTATGGCCTTCTTTCAACTTATATCAAAAATATGCCTACAAAATAATCAATACCAAATAAGTTATCTTTTATTAATTTTATTACTTTATTAATTGATAATAAAATTTTAATGACCATGTTTATTACCCATAATCTAAAATTTTACTTTTCCCCCAAAATATCACATTGATATGATTTTTAAATTTCCCATCTATGAACTAGATCTACATATATGGTTCTTATTAGCCTGAAAAAATGGATATTTTTACTCCTAAAAATAATTGATTTTATAAGAAACATTAAAGGATATTAAATTTCACTTGTCAATTTTTATAACTGATAAAAAATACTTTTATTATATCTATTTTTAGAACTGATAAACTACATCAATTATTCGAATGTTCAAATATATTTACAACACTATGTTGTAACCCAATAAAAATAAAACTACAATTCAATTATAAATAAAATTAAAGTAAGAATTCATAAAAAAATATTCATTATAATAATTTTAATAGACTGAAATCACATTAATTTTACAATTTAGTAATAACATTACATTTTAAAAGAACACCATTGATGACCCTGTATTTAACTATATTTGGGACCGCCTTGAAAATGTGGTCAATCATGAGATCAGTTTCTGAACACACAACCCAATATAGAGAATAAAAGATGAGTGTATATGTAATAATAGAATATTTTCTGTTACACATCTTATAAGGAAATAAATGAAATAATATATGATTTAAATCCTTAATTAAATTCAAATTTTAAACCTAAAGCATAATCATTGAGTCATATTTGTCTTGGATGTGACTTATTCAAATTTGATGGGTTCATACATGTCACAAATGAATTAGTTATTTTTATAATAAATTATCATGAATAACTATCTGTTTTTTCTAGTTTAAAAATATATGGTGTGTGTTATGCACTCAACATTAATTTAAAATGAAATACTATTTTGGGCATACCGGCCACCCCATGTGAATAATTTATGTATTACTAATTAATACAAATCAAAAATGGATTATGGTTCATTGTACTATATTATAAAAACAATTATCACATTTTGTTAGTTTTGAGTATGTGATGTGTGTTATGTACTAAAATAATGATCCAAAATGAAATCATGCACAACCAATCATACCATCGACACTGTTTTTTAGATTATTTTGAAGATGATTCTAATATATTAAAAATGAATTTTTTATCATTTCATAATCGATATATACAATAACAGTGAATTTTAATTTTTTTTTTTTTGTGAAGGATGCCCATTTTAAAATGAAATATTCGATTTTACATGAAAATAGTAACATTGATCCGTACTAGGAACATTTTCTACATGTCAAAAACAAATTATAGAAATTTTTAGTAAAGTATGATGTCATCTTAAACACATGTACTTGGTTTTCATTGGTTAAAACACATTTTGAACTAAAATGTCACTTTTAAAATAAAAAAAATTACATTGAGTTATAATAGTCACATTTTGTGTTGGATATGACCATTCCTTGTTCCTAAAAATTAAATATGATCTATAGATTGTTTTTTAGTGTATTAAGACAATTTGTGTTTTTCTATGTTTTCAGTATGTGATTTTTGTTTTTTATATTAAATTTTACTTAATATATAACAAGAAACATTTAGTCATATGAGACACACCATTTTTTATATTTTCATGTTGATAATTCTTATATATATCCAAAATGACATTTAAATTTTTTCAATAATTATCGAAAATAATCAGAGTGTTTTTCCTTGGTTTTCAATAAGTAAAGATATTTTGGAAAACAATTTATCTCTTAAAATTAAAACACACACATTGAGTCATACCAGGAAACAATTGTATCTAATTGACATGAGAATGATTCATATACATCAAAAAAGACATCAACATCAACAAAATAATGTATAATTATCAGGGGATTTATTTTTTCATCCATGGGTGACGAATGTTTTCCACTAAAATATCACTTTTAAACTATGAACATGTACTTTTTCTAATAACATAAATTTATGTTTCATATTAATGTGTAATTTATTTTCACCAGTAAAATAATACTTATAGATAACTATTCTAAAGTAATAGGATTTCTAGATCTCGTTTCCTTAGTTTTGAATTTAAGATGTCTGATTAAAAAATTATTTTAAATAAAAATATGAATTCAATAATACTGAACACACTATGTATTATAATGAATTGAAGATGATTCATACATGTCCAAAATTACTTATCATTAAATTTATTAGTGTTTCATGAAAATATGAGTGTTTTAATTGGTTTTCAATGAGTGGGGTATGCCTTGAACTATAACGTAACATTTAAACTCAAAACAATCACATTGATTCAAATTGGGCTCATAATGTGTTGGATTAATGCATGGTTGATTTATATACATCAAAATGACTTATGGGTCATTTTATTAATTTATCAATATAATTTGAGTTTTATTTTATATAATTCAGTTTAGGAAGGATTTTTCAAATTAAAATCATGATTTTAAATAAAACATTTACTTTTTTTCATACATCGGACATTTCTTGTCTAATTGGAGTGAAACTAGTTCTTACATGTCAAAGATTATTTATTAGAATATTTATAAATGTATTAATTGAGTATTTTAGTAGTTTAACGATATTTAGTATTTTGTGTATTATATTAATTAAAATGGAAGATTTAAAATGAATACATGTCTTTTTTGTTATATCAGGATCTTGATGTATTGTATTGATTTGTGGTCAATTCCAGCACATAAAAAATTATTTATGGATTATTTTCAAAAATTATTAAGATTATTAAATAAAATTTTCTTTCTGTTCAATATGGGATGTGTGTTCTGAATTAAAAACACAATTCTCAATCAAAACATACTATTTTAATCATATAAAACACATGATGTATCAAATTGATGTGTGGTTAATTTTTAAATTTAAAACATTACTTATGAAATGTTTTGAGGAATTTTTTTTGACAATCCAAGTGAATTTTCATGTTTTTTTGTAACGGTTTCAGGTTTTGGGCTATAATATCACTTTTGAATTGATAACAAACACATGTAGTCCTATGATGAATTTATTTTTCCAAATTTAATTGAGGATAATTTCTAAACGTAATTAATTATATTTATATCATTTTTTTAATTCATAATGATAATATTAGTGGGTTTTCATGATTTCCATTGAGTGAAACATTTTTTTTAACAAAACTATATTATTTATTGAAAAATTAATCATTTATTCAAAATAGTCACATCATGTATCGAATTGATATGTGGTTTATTAGTACATATTAAAAAATATATATAGATCATTTCCTTAAATAATATTGACAATTCAAGAAGTTTTATTCTATATTTATTATGTGATGTATATTTTGAAAAAAATTATAATTTTAAATAAATACATGAACAATTTTTTATACCAAAAAAACATTGTATTAGAATAAGGTGTTTATTACTCTTATATATAAAAAATTCTAATAATAAATTTTCATAATGTATCAATCTAATATAAATGAATTTTACAATATTGAATGTGTGAAAAAAATTTAATCTAAATTGCTCCATTGAAAAAAGAAACCCATCATATTAAGTCATCATTGGAAAACTATTTTTTTTGATTAATGAGTAATCGAATATAATTTGAAAAAAATAAATATATGTAATTGTCTTAATGTATTAATAAAATCTGGGAAAACTATTTTGGTTATGAGTATGTGATGGGTTTTTTGAATACAAATGTTTAATTTTAATTAAAAAAATAAACCCTCAGTCATAGAAAAACTGTAACATAACCTCTTTAATGGAACATAGAACATTTGGTGATCATTCAATGTGTAAATATTAAAGAAAACTAAAATTATCTGAATAATCATTTTGATATAAGTGGGATGTTATTTCCAAAAAATCTTGATGAAATATCCATTCTAGAGGACGATATTATTTTTTGTATAGATTATATTTTAGTTAATCATGAAATGATAGATTTTAGAGCTAATAATGTTTTATTAATTTATTTTATACACTTTATAACCTACCATTTATATGAGAAATTAACTAGAGATGGTACTGAATGTTTCCTAGATCATATTTAAAAAAATGGAATTGTTCAAATTGGTGACATGCATGTAGTGATAGAATATTGGGATTTTATCTTCATCAATTTCATGTATGTAACACCCCAGGATTTCGTAGTGTGTTATTTCTTAAAAATAATTCAATAACTTGCACTACACGCAACACCGAGTTCAATCACACCATGACGTACAAAAAAAAAGCCATTAAAAGAGGTAATGAATAGTATTAACTACATTTTGAACTTTATATAATCCTTATAATTTTAGAATCCCTATTATGAGTTTCTTAGTCATAATGCAAGAACAGATTCATTTTCAGTATTGCACTTTTATCAACTTTTAATAGTGAAACCTTTTTAAATAAAATATTTTAAACTATCTGAATAAATGGGGACATCAAAAAAAATTTAAAATGAAACATCCCAAGCTTCCACGGTACGCTTTCCTTTGAATAAAATAGTAGCGTGTGTTGTACGCAACCTTGAGTTTTAACACACGCCACAACCAATCAAACTAGCCGTTATGAATAGTAATACCTAAATTTTGAAATTATATATATATTATATTTTAAAATGGACTTCATTTTTGGATTCGGAATATCGAATTTATCCTAAGGAGAAATTTTGGTACTTTTCGGATAACTTTCATATTTTGATGAATAGTGAAAATTACTAAATTTTAATTAAAAACAACTTTTTTAATCAAAATAATTAGTAGTGATAAATTGTGAATTTGAGTGGTTTTAAAGTATATTTAGAATATATTTTTACCATTTAATATAATGTTGGTCATTGGACATAATTTTACAATTAAACCGAACATAAACAAGTGTCAATCTTTTGATAGTTATTATCTCTTAAAAACACGCTTTTTGTTTTGACAGCGGGAATTAATTTTAAATTAATTTCTGCCACTTCTGTGTTTTGAATTTAGAAAAATGGATTCCATATTTGGAATCAGGATGTCTAAATTGTGTAAATAGTTAACTTTTATTTTTAGACATTTTGAATAATTACTGTGGTAAATATTTTATTTACCATGGTTAAGGGTAAATCCGGTAAATAAGGGTTAAAAAAATAATATTATAATAATACAAAATTACCCTAAAACGTGTCCTAACCTTATTGGTGGACACATACCCGACCATGGGCATCCTTGGGTCGATTTGGGGACCCCTTGGAGCCACTTGTATGTGGTAGGGACACATTATATTAATAAAGTTAAAATAAAAATAAAAATGGCATAAGCTTACATATTTTAGAAGAACAATTTTTACATAGGGTTATACATGTTGGATTTTCGATTATAAATATTCATTAGAAAGCTAAAAAGAGTTTCTACATAATTATATTTTATTTATAATTTTTATACATCAAATAATTTAAATTATTAATGATACAATAATGATGCAATGTTTACCTCATTAATAAATCATTTAAATAAATAAGATTATAATGATTAAAATATTATCTAAAACCTGTCCAATTCTTATTGGTTGATGTTATTTAAGATATGAGTCATCTTATATTCGACCTCAATTATTTTTGGACCATTATAAACCGAATATAATTATATTATAAAGTAATACTTTCACTCTTTCCTAAAGAGCCCCTCCTCTCCCTTATAAAAGGAGACCACTTCTACTCATTCATAACACCTCTCAAGCCACTTGGCTCGTCCAAACTCTGCCCAAATACTCTCCCAACATCCCTCACTACAACCTAGAGGCCTTAGTTTGATCATAAAGCCAACCTAAGGATCCCTTTTGATCAAATCAAAAGGAAGAACCCGAAGAAGAGGTAATGTTTTCACCACCCCTTTTCAAGTTCCTTTCTTCTTCCACTTCTTCTTTATTTGTTCTTACCATTCTAAAATAATAACTCCAGTATCTTACATATACTGTGATGTTATTATAAATATGGTACAACCATATTCAGTATTCTATCCACCCTTTGAATAACATGTCACCATACGTGCGTACGTACGGCTTACCATCTCCACGTCGTGGTGTAATTGTAATTCAATATATTATTATTTGGATGGGTATAATAATGATGTGTAACTCATGTAAATAATAAATATAACATTTTAATGATTCTTTATATATGATATACCATCCATTTATATATTATTTTAATATCAAAAGAATGATATTGTCGCTCGTGCGTATGTACGGACTACCGTCTCCACGAACACGATGAGATTCATTCTCCATCATATCCATTCAAGTATAATTATCATTTGATGATTTAAAAATGATTTTTAAGGACTTGATATCATTCTGGATATGAATAAGATACAACAAACATGGCTTATGTAACAAAACATATAAAAGAAAATGAGTAAGTTAACACCCGAAACGACGATAATTCTAAGATATTATTAACAAATCAATATTAAAAGATCATATATGATATCATATTAATATATATGATTCTTGTATAATTTAATAACAATTATTTCACCATTATACAGGAGTTTAACCTACCCCAACCAAGGAAAAGTACAAGGTAAGGGATTTTCTTATCTCACATTCAATTCCGTGAGATTTCCATTGTTCGCCACTAAATTATTGAAAGTGGTGTATTGTGTACTTCCATTTGATATATATTATCATGATTCTCTTTATATTCATGTTATTCTATAAATCATTTGGTGGTTATTAACTTTTGTCCATACGACTCAGTTGATTAACGTGGTAAGGGTTTTTCATCTCACTCCTTATTCCCGTGAGATTCATGCCATATTGTCACCATCACCTTTTGTGTGGTGTATGTACTGCCCATAATTATATTCTTTGTGTAATACACTATAATTTATGTGTATTTACATATTCATTGTATGATACCTCTTTCATGGGTTGTATGGTTCATAAGTTACCAAATTGGTAAGGTTTATTTCGCAATCTCTTCATTATCCGAGGTTGTTTATACGTAATAATCTACTGGGATCTCTTTATCATCCACATCCATGTTTCTTAAAAGTGAATTTCAAAACATTTTTACTATTTACTAGAATATGGTTTAAAGTCATTTATACCCTTGTTTTACTTTTTATAAGAGGTTTATAAAGGAATCTTTCTGTCGTTTTCCAAACAAGGTTCTTTTTAACCTTTTCGATAAAATTAAGGTAAGAAAGTTTTTTTTTTAACTTATACGGCGGGTGTGGCTATTTTCCGCCGTTATAAAACCGTCGAAGCTTCCCTTACAAGATAATAAGAATATTTTTAAAAAAAATTGTTTTATTTCATAAATATAATACTCTTAAATTATTTCAAAATAGAAAGAGATATTTTTCTAAAATAGTCTTTATTTCATCTATGTCAACATCCTTTGATGGATTATAAGCTTATTTGAAGTTGATTTATTATGATACAAAACATCCATATTTTATTGAAGGATTTGTGATATTTTTGACTGTGGATAAGTTATTCTTATGTCACTCATGGTTTTTTTTAGAGTATTGACATTTCATAAGTTATTTGTAATACGAATGTTTATGTTATATTTCAACCTTTCATTCAGATGAATGTGTTAGACAAGTATGTTCCGGGTTGGGGACCGGTAAAAGTAAGCCCTCCGGTTTGGTCTCCGGTTATTAGAGGAACTCTGGTTTGGTCTCCGGTTATTAGAGGAACTCTGGGTTGGTGTCCGGTTATTAGAGGCACTCCGGGTTGGTGTCCGGTTATTAGAGGCACTCCGGGTTGGGTTCCGGTTACAGTTAGCCCCAAGGTCTTGGGACGAGGCCTTGACAAAGAAATTAAAGTTCAGCATTATGCATTCCATCATTATGAAAGTGGTTAGTGATTTTTCATGTGATTATTCGATTAGTATAATATCTATGTGAATGAGTAAATGGCATTATTTCATTTTATTTATGCCATACAAAGTTGAAAGTTCAAGTTTGAAAGGCTTTTGTTTTAGTTATACATTGCCTTAAATGTTTATTCTTATTTATGAAAGTTTCCACTATATTGTTATCCTTACTGGGCATTTGAGCTCACCCCTTTTCTATGTTTTATTTTTCCCAGGAAGTGAAGAAGTAAATTATGAATGACCTGCAGGGATATTATGTGGGGATATGAGTGTGAATTATGGAGACATTATGTTGTTGTAGTAGTTTCTCATTTTATGATGTAATGTAAAACTTATGAATATATCTAGTGTTTCCAAGGCTACTAAACCAATCGGTCTTTCGAGATTTGATCTTTCTTGTGATCATTCCAATGTTATGTAATAATGCACCGACTCTGGGTAACTAGGGTCGGGGCGTTACAATGTAGTTATTACTTATTAGGGGGTTGATTTTATAATTTATTTATCACTTAAAATTAAGAATATTTCAATGCCACCTTATTAAGTGGATAATGTAATACTATTATAATTGAAAAATAAAATGAAGGAGTTGAAAGTTAGGAATTTTATTCACACTTCCGCATCCCAATGGGGTTCTTCAATATTATATGATAATATGAAATATGGTTCATGAAAACATTTCCCTTAATATAGAGTTTTTAATAACATCACTATGATTAAAATGTATCATTTTCCTGATATTGGTTATTTGATTGATTTATGTTAGATATAGACATAATTCTAATATACTGATCTCCGGTTTGGGTAACATTGGTTAAATGTTAAGAAAGTGATATTCCAAAAACATCATTTCATTCTAGATATGGGAATAATAATTTTATAATTATTCCATTTAGTATTTATAATTCACTTCTTGTATTTATTGATATTGTGAATTGAGAGTTATATTAGTTCTTGTATAATTTTATGGTAATGTTTACAAATAAGATACTAGTATGCTCTAAAATTATTGAGTATGGTGAATGAAACTGATGATTTTTTGTAAATAAGAAAAATAATCTATATAAATCATTTTGTAAGAATGAATTGTTGCTACAACAAATTTTTTTTATATGGATCTGTTTTTATAATTATATAATAGTAGTTGAAATTGGTAAAATAAAATGTGTAAAATAATGGGAAAAAAATTCATAGTGACATGTACATTTCATAGTTTATTAGTTTACCATTGGTATATTGCTAAAAAGTATTCTCGTTTCCTAACCTAAAAACAATGATAACTCATAAATGAGTAAAATTTATACAAAAAAAGAAGGTGATGATTGTATTCATAAACTAAAAAAATATTGATGAATTATTGTGTTTTGTACCTACCATTTAGAAATGGTGACATTTTCATATATATTGATTCTTTATTGAAGGGCCTTGGATGTGTCATGATATTGATTGATATGGTAAATTTTAATGCCTTACAACAACTAAATCATCATTATCTAAAAATTAATATGCATGAAATAAAATTATCTATTTTGGGTTTTCATTAAAATAGGATAGAGGTGTCATTTATATTGTGTAGAATGAGAAATATATACCTACCAAATAAAATTTACATAGATATATACAAATAAATAGTTTTCGTGGGGGGGGAGGGTTATTTTAACTGATCAATGATTATGACTAAATGATTCATTACCATTGTGGAAAAGGAAAATCAAATATATTAATTCTTTGTGTTAAAAAATAATTCTATATTGTCTATTTAAAAATTTAAAGGAGTCTCTTTTTTAATTATGTAATGAATTTTTTCTATCAAATTTTGGATTCATGCACTTACTTTTTCTTTGTTTCAGGTTTTAAAATAATCACCACTATTATCATGATGGAGAAGTCTAAGAAATAAGACCATGATTATTAGTAAAAGGAATTATTATTTAATAAGAGTATCACCACAAAATTTAATGTTGACAAGTAATGTATTTTTGGATTTTTATAGAGACTATGTATGTTTTGAGACTCCTTGCTTAAGACAGAATTGTTGAGTAAAGATCATAGATCCCAATTTTATGTTCATCTAGGATGAAATATGATGTATAAAGACCATCAATTGTATTATGGGTGGGATGTAATGAAAAGAGATATTGTTGACATATCAATGAAATGATTAACATGCCAATAGCTTAACATAGTTATATATTTACTGAAGGATATACTTCATCCTTTTATAGTTCTAGATGGGAAATGATAAATTATA
Source organism: Viscum album (assembly GCA_963277665.1). NCBI lineage: Eukaryota > Viridiplantae > Streptophyta > Magnoliopsida > Santalales > Viscaceae > Viscum > Viscum album. Next base: position 320,445,674 of record OY728132.1, on the reverse strand, counting down.
TCAATAGATTTTTTGGTGGAATTATGAATTAAATCCCATGGTAATAATGTAATTTGTGTTATTATTGATTGATTAAATAAATTTTTAAATTTTCCATAATATTATGATTTAATTTATTTAGATCATCATTCTCTACTATACCTAAAAGAGAGAGTTAGATTACATGGTGTTATTTTGTACATTTTAATAGATATCGATCATATATTCACTTCTAATTGTTTGAAAGGATGTCATGAATTATCGGTACTAAATTAAATTTCTTAAAATCCATTAAATGTTATTTTGATAGATAATCCACAAGAATTTTTCAAATGATGCATTATATTCTCCTTTTTTATCAGTTGATTACCTATGATGTTGAGAACACTATATTAATGTTGTTCAGTTTTATTATAATAATGGTTTCCATTACAATATACAAATGAAACCATTTTAAGAATTATATTGAATACAGTGTCAGATTACATCTTTTTGGGATGTTGTAAGAGAATAGAAGTTTAGGCGACTATGGGGGGTAATGTAAATTGATTAAAAGGATTATATTATTTAACAACATATTATGATTATAGGGGTATAATTCAAGATATAATATATTATAGTTACTTTAAAACCATCAATTCACTTTCTTTCATCAGGAATTTTACATTATATTTACTTTTTAAGAGACATAGCTCACAACTATTATATAATATACCCATATATATACAATTTGGAAACGTATACTCAATATCCACTTATCCCATAATATAATTATTTTAAAATAAAACATGTATTGTTTTCCTAAAAAATCGTCATGAAGAACAACATAACTTATACAATACCCAAATCCATCCTCAAACATGGTGATAATTTTTTAATATATGGGATGAGAAAAAAAGCATTGTTTGTGACCGAAAAATAATGAATGAAACATTATATTCATGAATGCTGATAAAAATAATCCTTTTTAAAATGATAATATTGTATCAAAATAATCATTTTCATACCCAATAAACAAAAATCTAGACCAAATTATTTTTATAAAATATTTCATTATAAATATTAAACGAAAAATAAGATGAAAAATGATTATTTGAAAAAATTAAAAGGAATTATATTTTTTCTTAATGTTATGATTTTCAGACTTAAAAATTTTCATATAATTTTCATTAAACATAACATTATTATATTACCCTGATAAATCCGTGATTCACTTAAAACCCTATTATAAGAATTGATAAAAACATGTAGGTTATATATGTCATAATTTCTATAAAACTCTTATATTCAATATTGCAAATTGAATAACCATATGGTTGACTATTATACCTAACACATTGTATGGATATTATAGTCCCACACATTGTTGGGTTATCATTTAACGACTTTTTATTGGTTAAAATTATAACCACCTACCATTTTTTATGATGGAACCATCAATCATTATAAAAATTCTGAGTAACTCTAAAAAATAAAATCACAACAAAAATACATTTTCCTACATTACACATATAAAAATAATATTTTTATTTGAATTATAACATTATTTATATTAAAATATTTGATCGAATTTAATATCCTTTTTGATAATAACTGAAAAATATTGAAACTAGCTTTGTATTTGAATAAAACAAGAAATAGTGTAATGTTAGCCAAAAATAAAATAATGGATAAATTAGAGTGGAAAATCATTTTGGTTGTTTATGTTAAAGTAGAACATTCCATGTTTTATTTTTATATTTATTGACATAACATTCTAAAATAATATTTATTAGGTAAAATTTTCTATGTAAGAAAAAATGTCACTTAAAATTTTTTGTCCATATAAATATGTTCGAAAGATATTTTTTTTAAATATTGACATGGAATAAAAATTATTTTAGATCAAACATGGAAATATTATTTTTAAACTAATGTCTCTTACCTTTAGTGTGACATTTCATGTACATTCTCTATCTTCCAATTCATTGGAAAATATCCTTTTATTAACCCCACAATACCAATTAGATTTTTATTCTTCCCATACTATGGACTCTTTAAAAGTTGATGGTATATTAAAATCATATTTTGTCAGTGAATCGTCAATACAAATGGATTTTCAATTTTGGCGATAAGAGAATATGTTCCCTTTTATAATAATATGGTGGGGAAGTATTAGAATTTATTAAAATATCAATTTAATATCATTTTTATGTCAAATTTAATAGATTAAAATATAATTTGAAGATTAATCCAAATCATCATACATATAATTATTACAAGTTTTTATCCCATTTTAATGCAAGTATATTTTTAACCCCCCCCCCCCCATAAACATTCTGACACCTAACATGAAAACATTCATAGTTACTATAAATGTAAAAATATCCATTAAATTGGCCATGATATATATATTAAAATAGAAAATGATATGATTTTTTGGAAATGTATATAATTTAATAAAATATTATTTCTATAACATTTGAATAACATGAATTATAAAAATATCTGGTTTAGATGACTTTTATAGCATCAATAAAATTATTAAATTTATGTAAATATTTTAATATGTCTCTATAATGTTATATTTATATTAAAAGATAATGGGGAAAATTAATTTTTTCAAATTATACTACTTTTAATGTTTTTAATATCAATTTTTAAATACATCTATTAATTGAAAATTAATTGTGTAAGCACTGTGTAATAAATTAGGTTAATTATATATTAAATAATAATATAAAATAAATATAAGATAATGAAGATAAATTTACTATACTTTATAATAATATTTATAACAAAAAATATCATCTAGTTATCCCCATATTAAAAATATTATAATTATTAATGGGGATAGTGTAACATATTTGACTTTGGATTAAATAATATTTTTATAATGCTTTTAATCACATTCAAATGGCCCCAAAATAAAATATTTCCATGCCTATGATGATTAAGGATGATATATACTCATAAAATAAAGAAATTGGAATGTTTTAGAGTCATTTTACACACCATAAAATTTTTCATTTAACTATTAATTATATGATTTACCCTATTGATGGTAAAACAAGATATATCAATACTATTCATATTTAGAAAATGTAAAAGTGCCTTAATTCAAAATTTATACCCCATATTTCTAAATATATAATAAGTTTGTTATTATTCAAAAGATTTAGGTTGAATAATTTAATTTAAAATAAAAGTATTGAAACGTGGTGAGTTTTTTTATAAAAATGAATTTTTTACGTTGATAATATTTAAATATCTATCAAGGATTATAATGTCTCTCATGATATTTGTGATCACATAAATCATCATGTGCCTCCTATCAAGGCATCAATGATGGAACATTCCACATCTAATTTTCAATGTGAGAATGGATGAACCATCCAATTCTATATAAAAAACACTATGGATAGGCTACTCACCGGCCAATATATGAGTTCAAATGAAGTTGATTTGGATGCTTAAATATTCATAAATGAATACACAACAAGTATGGAACCCACATGGTGTGTTTTTAAACATATATACTAGTTCGTTTCGTTTCCATCATATTGAATATTGGCCACATATAACAATGTGGCATGCAGTGGAACTCTATGTAATGTCTAAACCAAAATATTGACTAAATCACGATGGTCGTCATCAGTCCGAAAGGAAAAATAAAAATTCCACTAATATTCCTATGAAAATGGTTTTATATGGAAAAATGGATAACAATATTGTGATCCTAGTACAAAAATATTGGAGAAAGCTATTCACATGCCCAAATTTGAATCCTAGTGGAAAAGTCACAATTGATCACATCGTGCATGAATGGAGCTTCATCATCCCAAACCAGGAACCCTAATTTAAAAACCAATATTGGTCTCAAAAAGTCTGCTTCAATTTTTGTGTCACAATTCCATGAACAGTTCATCATTCAGACATACTATGAAGAATATATGTCAGATAAAATATTCTCCAATAATAAAAATAATATTTTTATTATTAGGAGTTTATTTGAATGGAGTTATGAGTCCAAAGAAGGAATTCATCATCAATATTAAAATGACCATCTAAATTATAGGATTACATAACCATGGATGGTTTTTCAATAAGATACCACAAAAAAATTACCATTAATAGAAGGTTTTCCCCAAGAAAATAAATTATAAAAATAAATTATATAATTATTATTAATTTGTTTAACTTATTATTATAAGAGGAACATGGAAAAATTGTTCCCATTCAATCAACACATTCTTTTCGAATTACACCAAATGGGAACCTCTTTATCGCTCAAATATTATGTTATAAATTATTTATTCCTAATACATAATATAGTTCATGAATATAAATGAAGAAATGGAGTGTGTGCCTCACCCTCCTCCAAACCGTTTACAACACATAGTTCACCCCAATTAGAGTCATTCATTAAAATAAAATCATTTAATTACAGTTATTTTCTTTCATTAAATTAAAATAAATTAATTTAATTGACAACCCATTTTATGTCAGTGCAATTATTATTATTTATTATAATAACAATAAAATTAATCCATCTATTTGATTATATAATTACAATTAATAATATGAATTATAATAATTTTGTCAACAACTCTAACCGCATTGACCACATTTGAGCACCACATCAGAGATCTGAGTTCAATCATAGCCAATTCCATGACAAGATTCCCCCTACATGAGAATCTGCACAAGACCTTCACTAAAAACCTATTTCATCACACCGCATGTCATCACCGCATTAAAGTAGGGAAAATAAGGAAAACATATCTGATTTCGAACAAAATTTGATAGAAAATCTCATACATTCTATAAAAACTAATTCATTCACCAAAAACCATCATGTTCATTTTCAATATGTCCCCAAACTCTCAATCCACATGTTGATTCATCCACCACAATGAGTATGGGGAGTTCGATTACACCAAAAATGTCCATACAATTTTGATTCATAACCATGAGGTTCAATGATGAATATCAATAGAATGAGGTGGGAAATTACAAAATAACTATGGTGAAAATCATTTTTGGGCAATATTTTGTTGCCAATAATATAATAATAGTGAAACCGGGGTGATAAACATGTCTTGGACAATAAATAAATTTAATGAATAATTTATTTCGATAAATTCTTTAATTCCAAGGTACATTTAAATGAATATGAAGGAAACAACATTGATTATGATAAATAATATAATCATATGGACAGTAACAAAAAATGATGATTCATAAATAAATTATGGATTGATCATTGATGATGATTTCAATCCATGTCAATGAAGATAATATGATGCATCATCAACCTATTGATTCAAGTCAATCCAATCATGAATCATGATTCGGTCACAATTTGTCAATTAAGGAAGATCTCCACCTCCTCAATGACCCATAATAGGTTATACATCCAAACCATGATGATTTTTAATATGAGGGTATTTATTTAGGATTTAATTTTTTCGTTTAATATAAAAAAATTAAAAATTTATTCTTTTGATTTAATTAAACATATCATCCAATGACTATCTCATCCAAACACCGCATGATGAAAATATTTTGGTTTCTTCTAGGGTGAATACCATAGTCCAAAGTCAACAACAGTCTCACATTTCCCATATGTGTAAACTTTTTTGAGATATTTGGTTTGGGGTTATTAAATAAATTAATTAAATTAATTAATGTATCCAATACACCCACCAATAGATGCTCCATATGAACATCCCTTCCAGACCAAATTTAGGACACGCATAGGGAAATATCTACATTCTAGATTCAACTATCATCTTATATTTATTATTTGAGAAACTATTTGCGACATTCTTCACTCTTTCATGAAAATTGTGATCACACAATAAAAACATTTTTAATCTTATTTGGAAGTTAATTATGAACTCACCAGACCTCAGAATCATGTTTTTTCTTAACATTGTTTAAAAATATTCATAGGAATATTCCAATGTCAATCACTAAAAAACTAGAGTCTATCTATTTTTCACATATTCAAATATTTTCATCCCTTAAACGTATAAATTAAGGAATATGGTAGGAATATAATAGTGTATCTTGATATCTAAAACATCTTCAAGATATCAAGATATCTTTCCAAAGTAGACATGTCAAACTCCATAATAACCTCCTATTGTAAGTAGAAAAAAATTACCACACATCTATGAAAAAGATACCATGATTCCCTTGTTCATGGAATTCATCAATTGAATCTGATAAAGATATTTTTCAAAAAATATCTCTAAATTAATATCCCCATGTTTTTTATCCCTAATTAACTAAGGATGACAACGGGTAACAACCATCTAATAGAGGTGTATTTCACCATCCTCCTCCAAAGTATTCATCTATAAAGATGTCAAACTCACTATCACATTGCTGGACAAAGCCGTATGAAAAAACTAATAGTGAGCATCTAATTCAATGACCATGCCCTAGGTGGCCCTTATGCTCCTATTACTTTAACCATTGCAGGGTCAACTCTCACTACCATGTCTGAGAAGACATATCCCCAGAAGAGGACCTTCAAATCATGAATAGACTCCATTAAAGATTTTATACAAATAACACTTCCTGATCACATTAATAATCATCCTCATATGTATCATGTGTTCAACCATGGATGTCACAGACACATGGGTTCCATTGTATAAGAGTACCACATACCAGTTTCAGAAAGGATCAGAATATGGCTCATAATTCTTTAAAATAGTGATGTGGTGTTCAAAATTCCAATGTGTATAAATAATAACTTAATGAAGTTGATGAAACTTTAGGAATATATAATCGGTATATCACCCCTCAACCTGGAGATGGTGATAACCCATCATGATCGTAAACACCATTATCCACTTCACCTGAAAAAAATGGTTGAAGAACTAAATAATTCTCTTGGGTTGATAGTCTTCTATTTGTAACCTAGCTGAGGTGATGCCAACCCACATCTAAACTCTTATTATTTTCTTCCCCGCTGTAAAAAAACATAGGGCTTCCCATGTAAATACACTGGGTATCACAACATCATACATTTGTAGACACTTCATCCAAACCAACTTCTCTCACATCACCATGGGGACATTTGATGTTCTTGTTAAAACACAAGTATATCCTTGGTGTACGTATATGCATTGGTCCATCACATGATGGGGAGGTAAATATGTCACCACACCATATCCCCCACCAACATTAGATGGATTTTAGAGCTCATAAAATCCAATATTCTCAAGGTTAATAAATTCCAAATTTTCGATCAACTGTATCCTCCAATGAATGATCACATATTCCTCTATATTAGAATCATTCCTCATAAAAGGGGAAACCAACATATCACAACCCAGAATTAGTACCATACTAACTTGTAGAAATAATCCATTCATGGATGGTAGGCAACCAATCCATCATGTGTAAAACAATGTTGTTTCCCACTTTCACTACGAAAATAAATCCTAAACAGATCTCTCTCTATGCCATGTTATGTAACACTATATTCAGATACACATGATCACTAATCCTATATGTTGGATCCTTCAATAGAAGAGTTGAGGAAAAACTACCTCCATTTGTATATCTGGTTCCTTAGTAGGTAATATGTCCTAGTAAATATGTATTAAAAATTTGTGCTATCTGTAAACTTGAACCAATGAAGACACAAGTTGTACCCCAAGCCACACTCGAAGCCAATGATCCACAATCTCCTACCGCCGAAATCAATCCATTACATTTACCACTTATTAACTTAAACAAGGGAATATTCCAAAACCTTATCAATCTAAAAAGAACTCAACAACACAATTCGAAAAAACTCATCCTCCACACATCAATACTATCCTTTTTGGGATCACAATGACTCACCCAGAACATTTTGGATTGTGTTTCAGGAACACGTCACAGTCGGGGAAGTGTCCCTATATTTTTCTTTCCTGAATCCACCTTAACTATGAATAACATATTGCTCTTAAAATTTCATGCATCTCCTTGTAGAAGTATCTCTCTGATGACCACCATAGAAAGTGATCCTAACTGACCACATAATTCTAGCCTAACTACCCAATATGGGAGACTGTCTCAACATGATACCTGGGAAATAATTATTTTAGAAAGACCAAATGCACATTTAACATAGGTGTGTCTTCTATTGGTACCACAAGAACCATATACTGATCATTTAATAGAATTGGTTATAAGTGAAACCATCATATCGGTCAAGATATTCACAACTCTGAAACTATGATCACTGAATAATTCCAAACCACCAATACCTGGTGAACAAGATCCTTATCTAACCTCACAATAATATAGTTTTATAACTAATGTGGTGTGCTAACCATATAAACATCCTCATCCTAATTTTCATGTACCATATAATTCTAAATTGGTTGGGATGTTTTGACTGACCTGATTAGAAGAAAATACCTCATGGGATATACCATGAATTGATAAATCAGCATTCTTTGGAATTTTTGACATCTATAAATCAATAACCTATATGGAAATATTCTCAAAGGAATATAAATATTGATCAATATGTTCCAAAATCAAATGAAAAAATATATATACACATATAATTTTGTGGATATTATTCTTGAAGGATAGTCAAAGACTCGATCTTATATGATGCATGCAAAATTGATCCACAGAACAAATGCCTTGGTGTGCTGAGTTGACAAATAGGTAGTCAAGGTCCATGATGAAGGGATACGTCAGCCTCTTTCATTATCACTAGAATCCTTACCCTGAGATCCTCATTCAAGATACATTAACAATATTTCCTTAAATGAATCCAAATCCTCTTAAGGGGATTAGTTCGAACAACATCCCAAACAATGATGTTGCACTCATACCAATGAATGAAATGCTCCTCAACATCTTATATCTGACATGCGTTACAAGGAAAACTCTTGAATATTCATTCATAATTAGGTATTTATAGAGGATTTAATTTGACCATTCAATATAAAAAATAAATAAATTATTTATTATTTTTAATTAAATTTACATGCCAACACCTGCCATATATGACCCTCCTATACCGACCATCAATAGGTCTCACCTAGGGTAAACATCACATTCCAAACTCAGTGGTTCTCTCATATTTCCCATCAGAGTATCATTTTGAGAGTTAATATTGTTAGGGTTATTAAATAAGTTAATTAAAAGAATTAATTTATCCAATCCAACCACCAATGTCATCTCTATCGGAACATTCCATACCGAAAAACTTTTTGTTGTTCCGAAGGTAAAATCCACCTTGTATATTCAATCGTGGTCATTGATTTTTGATTTGAGACAACTTTTATGAAATATTCCACTATTTTAGGAAAATTCAAGCACACAATTATACTATATTTAATAATATTATAAAATTAATTATGAACTCAATAGGCTTTCAAATCGTGTTTTGTCTCAACACCTACCTCTTAAAATATTTATTGGAATATTCCATTGTCATAAACACAAAAAAACAATTTTCATTATAAGTAATGAAAATAAACACGTTGGTATCAATATTATTACCATTTACATTCCATATAACAATAGGATTTATATCATTTCTTCTCACCTTAATAATTATGATTTATCTTGTCCCTCTAATGTGTTTTAAGTTTTATAATATGTTGGATTTTCAAACAATAATATTTTATATTTTTCAATATTTTAAATATATTGTTCATATGTATTGGTATCATAACATGTGGTGAAAAAAATACAATTGGATTCACATAATCATCATATATAGAATTCATTATCCATAGATATAGATGAAACATTAATTTTTTTAGTTATATTATGTAGTAAACACATAATACTATTAGGTAAAACATGTATATTTCTAAATAATTATTAATATTTCATGGATCACTTTTTTAGTAAATTTTGATATTATTTGATCCATTTATTGGGTACCCAATTCCTCTCTTTTTTTACCCTCTAACATAAAAGGTATCTTCTATATTGAAACCATTTAAAATTTATTGTGATAACACAATTTATGAATCCTTAAAAATTTACTTAATATATAACTATGTAGTGTTTATGGTAGATAACAGAACAATTGACACCATTTTATATGAAGGGATTGTGATATAACATACTTATGATACACATTATTCAATTGTTAAAGATTTTTCCTTGTATGACTCGTTAATAAAATTCAATTTCATGGATATCAATTCTTTGATTTTAATTATTTTCCAATTGTAAATCCTTTTCAATTGACAATTTAACACTTGAAATGTTCTATAATCTATCTCCCATGTTATTGTTATTATTTTAATATATGAGATATTTGTGTAAGTTATTTTTTATCACTGGTACCAGAAACATTAATCACATTTAAATGAAAAGTGAGCCTAATATTTTTCATTATACTTCATTCAGCATGTTACATTTTTTAGAACACACAACCATTATTTACAAACCCATTATAAGATAATATATCCACAAAAGGACCCTTTCTTGTTATCAAAGATATTATGAAATTTAATTTTTATTTTCAACCAAATCCAAAAATATATCACCTCAAATCCATCCTTTAGACTATATACTATGTGTATTTAATATAGATATTTTGGCCCTTAAAGGATTCAAAGACATACGAATTACATTATAGGTTGGAAAATATTGTAAATCATATAATCTATCATGTAAAGTATAATTGTGAGCTTACTACCACCCTGTAAAGGATATTAAAACAACCCAATTTTTTAAATTCATTCACCCATAAGTCACCCATTATGACATGATTTCGGAAGAAAAATTTATTTTCATTATATAGGCAGTGAGTATAAGATCTTATGGATTCTTCAATAATTGTTTTCCCTTAAATTAATCTTTCAAAACAACATATATTTATGATATACCATTTAAATATTTTGATATACCATTCAATGGGGTATACCAAAATATATTTTACATGAACATATTGTTGGATCTATCTGACCAAGTATAACATAATGTGAACCATCAAATCAATGAATGGTTGTGGTAAGACCATATTTTAATATTTATATAATTTTCTATAGTTTCCAACATCGCCATTACAATAACATTACTACATATATCATAGAAAATAAATATTATCATGATTAACGATTAATAGAATTATTTATGAAAAATGAAACACATAGCAATTGGAATTATATCATGCATGAAAGCATTAAATTCATGTGATTATGGGCCCTTAATCATTAATTCATTAATTAAAATGATATTTTTGATATTTTATACATATCCCTCAAGATCCATTATATTATTCATGAAGTTAAATAACCCATATCTATATTTACTAGTCATATTTTATGCTCTTAGAGGATGGAAGTTCATCTTCTACCCTTCAGAGCTACCAAATATTGATGTATCCCCTTGTTATTCATGCATATACTATCCTTAATGACATCATTTGTTTTACCAGTTATATTTAGTAACTAGAAAATGACACTATCACATACATTTTATTCAAAATGGATTGCATTATGTAAATCTGTAATGTATATTCATTTTTAGATTGATAATTCATAATAAACTGATTACTTTTTTCAATAGATTATCAATTGGTTATTTAAAAAATATTTACAGAAAATTATTACCATATCTTTAAAATTATTAATATATTAATCCAAATTTTCTATAGATGTTGTTAAAACATATTAAAATTTTCCATTTAATGATGTCTTCTAGGATCATTTTTGATGTCATTAGGGTAAATTGTTTTGATAATCACGAAACAGAGTAATAGAAAAATGGTTTATATTCATTGAAAATTTTCCTTTTTCAGAAATAGGAAACCATTTAACTCATTGAATGGAAAATATTAAAAATATTCACAAGTAGAGAATTAATTTATCATTCCAAACTATATAACTCTCAACATAGATGTTTCATTTATATAAGAATCATATAATGTAACCCCTTAATCAAATATTAATTTTCAATTTTTCATCAATAGATCCAAACAAAAAACAATGTCATTATGTAGTTTTTTTGGTCATGATATATCCAGAGAAATTATAATTTATTTTCGCATCATGAATGACCATAATTTCATATTATAATTGAATAAAGTTATATTTAAGGTATTTTGATTTTTTATTTATATACCTAATGGATTTGATCCATCTATAGATAGCCCATGATGATGGTTTCCTGGATAACATCCATATTATGGATACTCATTCCAAATATTGATCCACTAATGAGGCATTATTTGGAGATTATGTTTTCAGTATTTATTTCAAGTATTGTCATTAAATATCAATTGTCATACATTATATTCACTTCTATATTTTTTTGTGATCTATGTAATAAATAAATTATAAAATAATAAAATTTAAATGACATGATTTTTATTTTTTGGTATCGATATGCACATATAGTTTTTAATGTTTAGGTGATACATCATCCTTGATGAATTTAAATTCCTTTGGCCATGATCTTATTCTCTCATATAACATAACCAATCAACATAGCATTCATTTGGTGTCATATTTTCATCAATAAAGTTCATTTCAATTTCATATAATAAATTTTAAGAGAATAATTTGTTTTTTATGCAGGTGTTTATCCATATGTGTCCATAATTTTATTCATGTACATTTAGTGTTGCTAACATAATCATATATTTATGAAAACCAAAATCAATGCGCTTATTTAAACAAGACACTAACATAGGAAAAACATTGAAAAATCAAGATGTACTTATTCAATTTCAATTTTTATTTCTTCAATATGATCTTCACAATCGTTCACACCTTTAATCATATCCTTGAAATGATATTCTTCATTGATAACACTTTTAATAAAATTAGAGGATACATAAAACAACATTGTATTATTTTCACTATAAATATTTAGTTTATACCCATTTATAGTTGAACACTTAGAAAATGGATTAATTCCATAATATAAAAATTATTAATGAAAATACAATGTAGTAATTAGTGTTGAATATTAATGATTTAAACATGCATATTGAATTTTTGAAAGGTAATATGAATGATACATGGAAACATGATGAACTCTATAGACCAATCTATATACTCATTTATTATAAGATTGGAATACTTCCATTTTCCATTTACGTATAACTAATTTCATTCAGTAATGTACATATTTTCTGAAGAAATGAATAATCTAAAGTTGTCAACATATAATACTAAAAGTATATTTTTATATAATCACAAATATAGTCATCACATGGGATATATTTTGTGTCATTTTATCAGTGAAATGAAAAAATATATAATGACAAGATACTATGTGATTATCAATTATTATGGCAGATATTATTTTATAAAATGAAAAATAATATCATATAATGTTTTATTTTTATAATAAAATCATCATAGAAGATAATTCACTCCCTCTAATAACCAATGATCATAAGAAACATATGTAATTTTATATCATGATAAATATTATGGTCTCTCAAAAAATATTTCCTTATAAAAACAAATTACTTATTTTCATAATTGATTCTTGAGTGTATGAAAAATGAAATAACATCGATTATGTTTATTACATTTATAAATTGATGATGGATATTATATTACATTAAAAAAATAGAATCCACAAATATATATACCCATATTTCATGTTTAACTCATCCTTGAGATGTATGAACTGTTTTTCATCAAAAGTTTTTGAATGTTTTATAATTATTAATTTATTATATATTTATATGTTGATATATTACATAAACAATTTCTTAATAAAATAAAAAATTTAGGTGAAATATTTCTTATTCTTCATGTTATATGATCATTTTTTGTAAAATATTTCTATATGAAAATAAATGTTTCAAAAAAACCAATGATTGAATGATATTTGAAATGTGACTAAAAACACATCATAGTGGACCATATTAACTTATGGTGTATAAAAATTTTATTTAAGAAAATGAATATGGACCAAACATGGTATACAAGTTAGGTTTATTGAATTTGATATTTTAAACAAAAAATATATCACATCACTATTAACCCCTTTCAAATATGTGTTTTTTCACTATTCAAACTACTTCTAAGTTATTTTTGGTATTTTTGATAACATTAAAAATGATTTTTTTTAAAATAATCAATATTATATTGATTTGAAATATATATAAAAAGAACATATTATACTTATACTCGTATAATTTGAATTATTTTGAAATGAATCAAACACAATCATAAAATTATATTAAATAATTAAATTATATAAATTAAACAACTTTAATAAATTATGATAATTGAATATAAAATTCATCAAATTTTCAATATATTATTTGTTAGTATAAATTTATATCATAAAATATTTATTTTAACTTATCTCGTTATACAAAACCATGAAATCACACAAAATATTTTTTTATTTCTTTATTGGGTAATAATTAATATATCAAATTTAATACACCACAGTATTTTGAAGATAAATACGATTATATGTAAAAAATGAATGTAAATGATTTATTGAAATTAAAATATTTAAAGTTTCAAAATTAACAAGTTCATGGAATTATCCCTAAAAAATTTATGTATTAATGCATCACATAAAATAAACTAATTTTTTATTTGAACAAGAAAATTTTTGTTTTAAAAATAATCAATTCTAGAAAATTTGTGAATTTCCAATTTTTTATAAAAAACATATTGAATATAATGTAAATTTTAATATTTATGACAAAAAATAATTAGTTATTTATTCTAATTATAACGTAAAAAATGATTATATCTATTTTTTCAAAAGGATTTAATCTAATGATGAACAAAATATTTAATTTCCAATTTTTTAATCAAAAATTGTGAATGTGATATAGAAATGTTTTAAAGTATTTTTCATTGAAAAAAATAGAACAAATTTAAATAAAATTTAAATGTAGAAATGAAAATTTCTCCCAAAAATTTTGTGAATCAATATAAAGAACCATTATAATATATTTATAGAATAATTTTTATGATTTAATGCGTAATAAAATTAGAAATGAAAAAAATTTGTGATCATTGTAGTTATTAATATATAATTTAAAGGTATAATAAAAATTAAAAATTCATCCAAACGTGCCCCCAAGAATTGATCAAATTAAGAGAACCGATGACAATAACTAAAAATTGGCAAAACACGCACCAAAATATCATGAATTGAAGAAAACCCAATATAAACATGAAAAACAATTGAATTATTGTTTAAAAATAAAAAAAATAAAATAACTCCAATTTGATTATCAATTTATAAGATTAAATCAACATAGGGAACAATAGGATTCGACTCCTATGAGAGATTGAAATGTGAGAGTAGGGGCAATCTCATTGAAGGTTTTCTTAAAATAAATGAAAACTTTTATCAGTGCTACTTAAAAAGTGGTGATAAATGTTATATTTAACAATATAAAAATTTATGTTCTCATTGTGGATATATTTATTTACACAAAATTGACATTATAAGTGAAGCCATCATGATAATTACATAATAAATTAAACATTTCTCAATGATAATAAATACTGGGAGAAAATTAATATTTAAAACTAAAATCAAAAATTAAATTACATTAATTAATATAAAATAATTTATAAAATAATTTATCTTATAATAAATAAATAAAAAACTATAATATTATCTCAAATAAGTAAATTTTTAAATATATAAAAATAGTTTTTAATAATTTTTATATTAAATTTAATAATAAACATGATCAGATTATTCTAAATGCATTATATTAAAATATATAAAATATTATTATGTCATGACCCGCCTTCATGAAGATGGATGATGGAAGGTAAAGTGTCACAACCATCCTTCTCCAAAATGAAAAATGTTAGATAATTACCCTGGAGTCGTGCCTCCAGTATGTCTTGGGGCGGCGACTAGCTCCCATGGTATATACATTCTAAAAAAGATGGGTGGAATTTCCATATGTCGTTGAAAATAAGATCTGGAGATAAAAATGTCCATCACAAAACCAATCCAAGACACACATATATAAAATAAATCCAAATATCCCACCCATATTCGTTTTTAAAACAAAACTGTAACAAATTCAATTAAAAAATACAAGTAAATACCGAAAAGGAAAGATAACAATCGACATAACAACTGTCCAAATGTTTGTGCTGGTAGTGCCCCAAACAGTCCACATAGTCATCATAGAAAATTTAATTAATATTTCTAATGTCGTTTAAGAATACATGTATACATAGTAGGAAACACAATTTCTCTTGTTCTCATGTGGGAGAACCATAATAATACTCCAGAAAGAAAACATAAGATATAACAACACTTAATAAGGAATTTTTGCCATCCCCACATTACCAGGGCATGCTGACCAAGTAACACAAGTCATGTAATGTAATAATTAATCACATAGATCATAGGGGTAACCCACCCCACTTCCAATTGGTTAACTACTCATACCATAATAGAAAATTTCATGGGGCTTTCACACACTTCCACAATCTGCATGTCACAACCCGCCCGAACACACATGGGTCTAAGAGCTAGTCCTGAAACCTTGTAATGTGAATTTCACCACATCCCAGTCACAAAAACCTAGTCCACAACCATAACACATACCACCCATAGACATCTAGTACACCACCATACCTCATCTTAAAGACACATGGGAAAGAACACTACATATAATCCCTGAAACACCTTGGAAAGCACACCTCACTCCAAAAAAAACATAGGCCTCACAACCACAATACAACCTACCAAACTTATATTCGGATACCAATGACTAAGAGAGGCATAAGATAAGATCTAATAAACTTCTATCAATCCTACCGCCAGGATATTTGGAATGATCACACTCCCCTGTGAAAATGGGGGAATTCGGCACATAGTGCTCAACTTTTTTGGGGTGTGTATAGAAATAATAAGTAAAAAATATAATATGTATATATATATATACCATGAACTCAGACCAAACTATGGGTTTTATTCAACCAAAAAACTATTACACAAAACCACCTTTGTTTTTACCTCAAAATTCATAACTACAAATCAAGTCACAGTTCCCATCTAACTCATTTAACCAATTATCATTATTTATTAAGATGAAATTTTTTTATTCCGTCCTTAATCAAGAATCTACCTACCATACCACAAAATAGGAAAAATAACATAAACCACATAGTGGAAAAATAACCACAGTAAATGAACTCACTTAATATTCCCTCTCTATTTAATATCCACATGAACTGATACCATTATTATTCATTAAATGAAATCCCTCCTATAAAATCCTCCAAAACAAGAAAAACATCCATCGGAGAGCTTCACCCATCAACACCTCCCATAAAAAACAGTGGAATCCCCACATCACAAACACACCACACACTAGAAGACAAACAGAAAATAATCAGGTTATAGTTCCATTGTACAACACCACTCATTCATTCCTTACTAAATCAATCCATAAACATGAGAATCTATTAAACCACCCAAACCACCCTATAAACATATAAAAAATCCCAACTGTATCTCCATACAACTCACACAATCTTTTATAGAACAAAAACCTATGGCAAAAGTCAAACATGACAAACATGGAGAGGAGAATTCCGATTTATGAAACACTCATTCGTTAATTCAACTTTCACAATATAGGGGTTATCACAAAACAATATTTTCCCAGAGGAATCCATTTTTTAACTGGGTTTGATGGTTAATACTATTTTAATATTAAAAGAATTTTAATAAGAGACCATCAACCTCCATTCACAAGACATCGTTGGTGCCCAAACTAAGACCACTAATGGATATGATTTTTAGTAGGAATACAACTCTTAAATTTCATAACATGGAACAAAATAATAGTTAACATAATAGGATTATCATAATAAAATTATTATACCCTCATATAATATATAATTATATGTCTAATTTTAATCAAAACATGTTCAATTATCTTCATTAAATTTGGATTCTACAATATTCATAAGGAGTATTCCATGCACCAACCCTACAGATACATAATGTGAAATACAGATGAAGGGATCCTTACCTTGATAGGCAGATGATTAACACCTCATCCTTGCACCAAACCAGGTGTGCATAAGGCTGTAGGGAAACCCAATCCAAGGGTTCAATATAGACACTTGACTCTTAAGGGAAGAATGGTTAGTGGATTCCCGATATCAAGAGTAATGGGAAACACAAAAGGATGAAAGGATGTTGGATTTTTAAAGTCCATGTCCTTTATCAATGGATAAAATTTTATCAAAATACATTAAAGTGGGAACATGATGAAGACCAAAAATTTTAAATATCTAAAATCCTAAATGTGTTAAGAATTTAATTATTTATATTATATAATTTTAAACTGATTCAAAATCACACAAATATGGTTCTAAACTCATTTACATATAATAAAACATTAATGGGGGAAAACTAAAAAAACTGTGTAAAATTTTACATTTGAAAATCTGACAGAAATGACTCCCCATTGGGTGAGTCCAAATGATGAGTTTTCAGTGGGTGAGTCACTAGTGGATGACTCACCCTTAAAGGAGTAACCAATGAGAGATACCTACAAGAGTTGCTGTGAAAACCTACCAATGGTTACTCACCATTCAATGAGTCACCGTTAAAGGTGTCAGCATCATTACTCACTATCACGACTCACTGTCAGTGACAAACAATCAGTGATTCACTATCATGAGGCATTGTTGTGACTCACAATTGCGATTACCTACCGTCACCACCTGCAAGTTCAAGACACATCATTAGAAGATATACTGTTTGAATAAATGGATTTTTGAAAAACTCAAGAAATGAGTCACTTTTACATCATAGGGAATCTGAAACACTAGATTTTCACAATGGAATGGACTGAAGAGGTTTCATCCATTACATCAGATACCTTTCAAAATTTTCTCACCCTTGAGAATTAGAATCCATCCGAAGATGGTAGAGGGGATTGAACAATCACCCTATGAGATACATTTAATTAAATCTCTACACTTGAAACCCCACTACCAAAATCAATGTTCAATGGTAAAACACCTTGTGTTGTTCATAATTTGGAGTAAAACCTCATCAAATAAGAAAACCTCATATGAAATCTTGTATTCCATCTGACTATAAGTAAAACCATATAATCACAAGGACCATACTATCTGAACACAAGAATTAGATAATCCTATCATCCATGTCATGATGCATTCCTCTCTAGGGGGCATTGAATACCCCTCATGAGTTTATTAACTTTGAAATTAATGCATCATTATTTGGAATTGGGTCCTACCCTTTCCACATGTCAGTAGTTCATCACACATGACAGAACAACGAAATAAATAATCTCATAGAAAAAAAATGTTCAAATGTCACATCACATGGTAAGAAATAACAAGTAATACACAAAAAAACATTGAGTACTAGCGAAAAATGTGTTCTTCTCACTCCCATGTACTCTTCTCTAGGCCACCATTCCTCTACAATAAACGAACGAAGGGAATGGTTCCTCTCTTCAAAACCTTCTCATGATGATCCTTGATCACTGCATGCTTTTCCATGAATTCCATTTCATCGTAAAAATCTAATTATCTCCATTTAATGACATGGGAGTCGACATGATGATACTGATGGAGCTGATAGACATGAATGGAGTCGTGTACCTTCTCCAACTATGGTTGTAGCACTAACTGGTATGCACCGTTTCCAACTCTCCCCGACACCTCAAATGGTCTGATGAACCTTGGACAAAGAATGCTCCCTCTACCAAACCTAGGCTACCCATGTTGATGTGAACCCTTGAAGAACACATGGTCCCCATCCTCGAACACCAAATGAATACTCATACGATCAAAATACTACTTGTGTCGGTCTTGTGAAGATTTAATCCTATCATGGACATGATGTAGCTTCTTTGTCATGCTCTTCCGAACCATAGGACCATGTATAGTAGTCTCCTTAACCTTTGTCCAACCAAAAGGAAAATAACATGGTCTTATGTATATAGAATCAAACAGATCCCTGGAAATAGAAGAGTGATAGCTATTATTTCATGAAAACTCTACTAAGGGGTGGTGATGGAAAAAAGATCCACCAAAGTCAAAGATGCATGCCCACATTATGTACTTTAATGTCTGGATGGTTCTCTCTATCTACCAATCTGTATGAGGGTGGAATGCAGTGCTGAGGAGTAACTATGTTCCAAAATCATGCTGAAATCCCCTCAATACTCAAGAGGTAAACATGTATCCCAATCCAAAAAAATGGATCTTGTAACTCCATGTAGCCACACCACCTAATCCACATACCTAATGTCTAAGGCATCAACTGTGCTTGACTCTGAAATCATTATGATGTGGTTTGATTTCAACACCCAATATAAGACTACCAATATTGTATCACATACTCTATGAGTCATGTGTGACCCTGTGATGAAATCAATCAATATTTCATCCCACTTATTGTTTCATCCAAGGCTAGGAAAACTACCTTCTAAATCCTAATTACATCTTGGAAACACTTGCATGTTTGTATACTGGTGAGCTGTAAAACACATGGATAGAACCATCATGCATCGCCACTGGAATATTCAGGATCCCGTGGAACAACATCCAATTCTCACTATCCTATGACCATCCCTCTAGAGAATCACACTAGTTAGCATTGTCTCATATCACTTCTTTCTCTAACTCCCCACACAAAGGCCCCTCAACCTTCCACATTAGAGTTGACATCACTGTCATCATAAATAGACCACCTCTTCCATCATCCATTTATGAATCTATGTTCCAGTCAGAAAACTTCTCCACCACCTTCCATGAATTTGTGGATTCCCAAACAACCGCTTTATCTAGATCCCTAATCAAATAATCATCCATGAAATTCCACATTACATAGGTGTAATATTTCTAAAATTTGTAGTCCTATAGGAATACCATCCACCTCCAATTATGCATGTTCATAACTCATTATAAAAAATATACGTCAAGATCATGTGATCTGTGAAGACCACAACGTTTTCCACAATGAGTTAATACCACCAAAAAATCAGTGTGAACATGAGCCCTAATAGTTCCAGATCATGGGTTGCATAGTTACATTGATGGGGACATAACTATCTAGACCCATAAGAGATCAATTCTCAAGGTTGAATCAGTATAATTCTCTATCCTGAAAGGGAAGCATCTCAAAACACTTCAAATAACACACCTTCATATGGAAACTGGAGCACTAGAGAACTGACTAGATTTCACATTAGGTAGAAAAATACTTATGGAATCTTATCACTACACACAAATTCCTGATAATTCTTTGTCAATGCCTTCAATGTACCTCAAAATCATGTTAAATTAGGTAAGAATCTTCTGTTATAGCCTACAAGATAGAAAACACAGTGAACCTCTGCCACATTCTTTGGTGCTCCCCAACAAACAACTGAATTGACCTTTGATAGGTCTACCACTACACACTACTATGACAAAACATGTCCATGAAAAAAACAAATCTCATATAGAACATACATTTGGACGTATTTATAGAGATATGGTGTCTTAAAAAGAAATGAAAGATGGTTATGAAAAGCTGGACATGCTACTTCAATGAATTTGAGTATATTAGGATTTCATCGATGAATACAATGATGCACCGTTCAAGGAACCCACAAAATAAAAATTTCATAATCCCCATGAATAGGAACAGTGTATTCAGAAAACCTAATGGTGGACTATGAACTCGATGTTCCCATACCTCCATCTGGAACAAGTCTCTAGAATATCACCCTTCTTCACCCTCAACCTGTGATATCTAGACCAAAAATCGATATTAGAAAACCAAAATTCTTCTATCAGCTGCATGAAATGAATTTCTATCATCAGGATAGGGTAATAGTTCTTTAAATACACCTGATTCAACCTCTACTATGCTATATACAACCTCAAACATCTATCCTCATTTATCTAATAAAAAACTAGAGCACCCCCGTGCTGACACATTGGTTTTTTCGTATCTATTTTTTATCAAATAATCATAATAAACACTAAACTCTAACATATTTTAAGGTTTCATCTGATAGAGAACCACTGAAAAAATAGGATAACCAGGGTATAATTCAATCCCTTACACAACATCACATTAAGGGGGTAGAGTCATAAACTCTTCAGGGAAGACATCCGTGGAATCCACAACATTGCTGGGAACATCCACCATCTGATCATCCACCGATTACACTAACATCATGGTTAACAATGAACGAAGAGGCTCCACATATTTTATACACACCTAGAAACCTTTCTTGCTAATGGAATAAAAATATGTCCATCCTTTTCTGAAAACATGGATCTCCTCTGAAGGAAATCAATAAAAACAAGAACAGAATACAACTAGTAGATACAAAGGATGATATCATATAACTTCACCTGTATGATGAAGAGATCCCCATAGGTCTGGTGTGTCCCCTAATCATTCTACATCCCCATCATACATATGAAAAGATAGTTTTACCACCGACTAGTGTAATCAACACCATTTTCACAGAAATACACTATTTTTCTAGTCCTTGAGCATGAGAGAGAGTGGGTGTAACAAAGTAGAATGAATAACCTAAATAAAAAACACAAGTATGAGTACTGAAAAAACTAATCATACCTATAATGATCTTAGGCCTTGATAGAACTTCTCCCTATAAGGCATGCAACTGACCAAACCCATATCCTCAATCCCTCTCATAACAACTGCCTCCTCAAATATACCTTGGTCGAGGTCCTCGAGGAACACCATGAGGTCGTCCCTCTCGTACTCCATTCCCCCTTAGTGGAGTAGGTGCCTACTATCACTGCTGCTAAAAAAACCTTACTTGAAAATGTTAATGAGGATAGGACTAATCCTCCCCACACCACCATACTAAACCAGAATAGACATCAGGCACTGAATATAATGATTCCAATAATCCCCATTAGAGAAAAACCTTGTTCCAAAGTTCACAAGAAAGGAATGAGGACTAGAAGGTTGAACTGGAAACTACTGAGGTTGGATCCCTACAAGTCAAAACTATGATGTCCTTGGCGGCTGAGACATACTTCTGGTAAACCAACTTTTTGAAGAACTCTTTTTTCTCCACTATCATGGTAAAACACATTGGGAGTGTATCTGATCAACTACCACTGCCTTCTTCTAGACCTCACTATATGTCGGCAAGTTGAACGGGGTAACTATGTTCTTTGGAGAAGGATTATATGAATCCTCCAAACATATAACACTAGAATCCTCATACTAAAAGAGATATGGGTAAAATGAAGGGGATCCTTGAACTTGATCCCCAACTCCCATACAGACATATGACCATATTAGTGGGAGAGTAACTCCTGCCTTTTATTAGACATCATGGATGAAGAACATAATTCAGCTCAGAATTCCTTCTCAATGTCGAACCATTGAATGCCAGCCTCCTTCCTCTTACCCAAGTGCACCGTCCACCACTAACATGTTCCACCATGTATGTAGCTTAATGCCAATGGAACCTAGTGCTCCCTCCGATCTTGGATGAAACTGAAGTTGATACCAAGATCTTTGAGCCATCTTCCATATCCATATATATTTTTTTCCCTATTACATTTTTTGATCATACCTATGGAAAGAGCGCAATTTTCATTTCCACCAAACATCCTCCTTGACTAGATCAACCCTCCATCGATCAACTGGATCACCTTGTTGAGCCTCAACTACCTGAACCACCAGTGGATGAATACTGGGTTACATAGCTAAAAGTATAAAAAAAAATTCCCATACCGGAGTACGAATAATTTTTTTTAAGATTCCCATTAAGTCATCATTTTAAAAATTCCTTGAGACACCCAATTCAATGAATAACACAAGTCATTAGGATTCATGTATATTTCATAGGGTCTCTAACCTAAAAATGGTGTATCCTCACTTGGTCATTTGGTAGACTTATATTCCATGCATTGAATCAAATGGGAGGCATAAATCATGTGTCCAAGCTAGTCTTTCCTAGACTATGTTATGCACAAAGACCAACTAACATAGTTAACCTACTAATCCTTTCAATCCTCACTACTCCAAACTCCAAAGTCCAAAATATTTTAGAACTGTCACCTTTTATAGTATTCATTCATGACCATTCTGATTGATGATGGGGAAAGAAAGGTGAAGTGTCATATCCATCCTTATTCAAGAAGTTGGATGAGAGATAATAAAACCTGAGTCCCACCTATAGTAGGCCCCTAGGTGGAGACTAGCACTAAGGGTATAAACATTCTAACAAGGATTGGGGGCATTGCACATTTTATTTGAAAAGATTATCAGGAAATAATATGTTCTATCCAAAAACAACTCCATGATGTATATATATAAAAGAAATTCAAAAATACAACCCACGTGCATTATTAAAACAATACTACTACAAATAAAACGAAAAAACCCAAGTAAATACACAAAATTAATGCTATTTAGTGAAACACCGATTGTGCCAAAGTCTCAAATAGTATTTCCTAGAATGGTCAACATAGTTATCCAAGAAACCCGAAAGGACTTTCATAACATATGGTGAACATTCAAATATACTCAGTAGGAAACACAATGTCCCTCATCCATAAGTGAGGGATGTATACTAATGTTACAATGAGAAAACATAAGAACCAACATATCCAAACAAGGTATTCTAAATATGTCCAACTCACCGAGGCACACTCACCATGTAACACAAATCAAGTAAAGTAATATAGTAAGATAATATATGATAGGATACCCTACACCAATTCCCATAGGTTAACTACTCATACAATAATGGAAAACATCCAAGCGCATCTGCATTCTTACACAATCCCCATGCCACATCCCACATCCACACACCTGGGACTCAGAGATAATCCCAACACATGATAATTTTAAGCTCACCACATCATCCCCTTAGCCAAATGGTCCACAACTGTTCCACATCCTACTCATAGATACATGGGCCACAACTATAACTCATGCTAAAGACACCCGAGAAAGCCCACAACATCTCATCTCCTAAAACATATGGAAATCATACCTCATACATAAACACTTGGGCCTCACAACTGCACCAGAACCTATTTTAAGGGTCATTGGAAACCAATGCCTTGAGGAGGGAGCATGGAAGAGCCAATAACCATCCATCCACCCTCCCACCAGGGTGATGGAAAAATACACACACCACATGTCAATGAGGTGTTCAGGACATAGTTCTCAACTATGGTGTTGTGAATATAGAAATAATATGAATAAAAATAAATTCATTTATATATATATGATACCAAGGACTCATCCCACCCTATATGTTTTTTCAAACAAACAATAATCCCACAAAACAGCACTTGATGGTACTTCTAAATTCACTACTACAAAACATGTCACAATTCAACACATAACCCCATAAAACTAATTTATTCACTTATCATTGATTATTAAAAATTCCATTTATTAATTCCATCCTTACATATGAACTTAAAAACCATGCCACACAATAAGCCACGCAACATAAACCATAAATAGTAAAT
The DNA here is from genome assembly GCA_963277665.1 of Viscum album. Classification (NCBI taxonomy): domain Eukaryota; kingdom Viridiplantae; phylum Streptophyta; class Magnoliopsida; order Santalales; family Viscaceae; genus Viscum; species Viscum album. The sequence goes on along the minus strand of OY728132.1, from coordinate 320,420,235 downwards.
ATTACCATAGGTAAGCAACTCACTTCATTTTTCTACTTCGTTTAACATCCACACCAACAACTTCCATTACCATTTACTAATGTAACCCCGCCCAAACCATCCTACAAAATAGGATAACTTCGCTCTTTTATCCCCACCCATCAACACCAATCATCATAACCCTTAGCATTCATGCTACATTAACACACCACAACCAGAATAAAAAACAAAAAAAAACATGTTTCCAGCCACACTGCACGACGTCTATCATCCATTCCACAATTAATAAATCAATATATCAACCTTATCTTTAATTACACCGCTATAACTACCTCATACCCACAACAATGACCCCAACCACAACACCACACAACCCACAAAAGGCACGGAATAGAATTAAACCACACTATTAAAAAAACAACATAGAATAAAGCATGTTGTACTCAGATTTTCAAAAACAAATCATTCTTTAATTCTAATTTGATAATCTAAGGGTTATCATAGAAGATTTTTGATCTTGAGGCATCAATTTATATATCCGATTATATATAGTTAATAGGATAGTTAAATTTATAGTTATTCAATAGAAGAATATCAAAATGCATTCGCAAGTCATAACAAGTGTGGAAGAAAAGACCACCAACAACCATGATTTTCAGTATTCATACATCCCATATAATTCTCAACATGGGTCGAAATAAAAGCTAAAACAATACGATGATAATCATCAAATTTCCATCCCCTCATTAATATATCATAACATGTTTGATTAAATTTAATAAAGGTTTGGTTATCTTTTTTAAATTTGGATTCAACAGTATTCAAAAGGAGACATATGTACACCCAACCCATTGGATAAACTATGTAATAGAGATAAGAAGGGATGCCTACCTCAACAAACAGATGCTCAGTACCACCTCTATTAATTAAATAGGGGTGAACAGGCTACATGGAAACAAAATCTATGGGTAAAACAAAGAAACATGAAACTTCATGGAAGAAAGATTTGGGGATGCTCAATAACATGTGTAAAGGGAAATGTACAAGAATGAAAGAGTCTCATCTTTAGAATGTCCAGATCCTATATCAATGGATGAAATGGATTCAAAATTCGTTAATGTCAAATCATGATCAAGAAACCAGAATTTTACTTTTGAAAAGCCTCCCAAGAATTATGAATTTAATTATATATTCTATATCCTTTGATACAGCTTCAAAAACAATGAAATATTATTTTAAACTCTTTTAAAGTCAAATAAATTGTAAAAGGGGTGAAACTGGAAAAACAAGGAAAATTTTGACATTTGAAAACCTGTCGGGAATGACTCATTGTTCAGTGAGTCTCTGTCGCAATTCACTGGAGAGTGAGTCACCGGTGTACGACTCACCGCTGGATGAGTCACCAGTGTGAGCTATAGGGGATGAGTTACCAATGGAGATTCTACATTCTGTGAGTCACTGTTCATCAAGGCACCATTCGATATGCTACCATTATGAGAGTTATCATTCACTGAGATACCGTTCGGTGAGTCTATGTTACAACTCATCGTCACAACCCACCATTAGTGACTCTCCGTCAATGTGTCACCATTAGCAACTCTTTGTTTCACGTCACTAATGTGACTCAAGGATGGAATGACCTACTATCACCACCTACGGGTGGAAAACTCACCATCAGATGAGCTACCATTGGAAAAAATAGATTTTTGACATGCTCTTAATAGGATTCATTGTTTCCTCCTAGAGTACCCCAAACACTAGATTTTCACAAAAGAATTGACCCGAGAGGTCCGAGTCATTTCATATTATGATAACGTAGTATATCACAAAAATTATATAATTTACAAAATGATTAAAAATTATCAAATTATTAATGTTATAAAAAACTATTTTATAAACTATTAAATAATAAATTAAAAGTAAATAAATAATAAAAATTACATTTTAACAGAATTTTTTTCATAATTATTAATTTTAAAATAGTAGAAATTATATATATAAAGATAGAATGAGAATTATTAAAATAAAATAAATAAATAATATTAATTAAATTACATGAATGTTACAAATATTAAATAAGAAGGAATAAAGGTTTATAATTAAATTCTAAAAATGAAAGAAATTGAAATATAGCAAATGAAATAAATTATAAAAATGAATAATTACAAAATATTAAATATAAAAAATTATTAAAAATTATTAGAGAATAAAATGATGAATCAATAAAGAAAATGATTAAAATTTAATAATTTAAAATTAATAAATTGAAATCATATTAGAGAAATGGAATGAATAATATTAGTTACACAAGTTAATGCGATATTAAAAATGAACAAATATTCAATAAATAGACAAAAAATAAAACAAAAATATAACAAAAAGTGATTATTGATAAATAACTAATTATTAATGAATAAATAATAATTTTATAATTATTTAAATACAACTTTCTAAAAAATATAAATTAATAATCTTAATTTTTTAAAATTACATACCTATTAATAGTATGGAATATCATTTTTTTTAAATGTATAAATGATAATAATTCTGAATACACATAAAAAATATAAAATTAAATAACATACAAAATGAAAAATTATAAAAAATATAAAAAATGGATAATTATTAAAAATGAATTAATATTATCAAATTACTTAATGTATAAATGAATAAATGTTAATAATTTTAAATAATTAAAATAAAATATTATTTAAAAATGAATAAATAGTACTAAATTAAATAGTATGAAAAATATTAGAAATGATTAGATATTAAAATAAATTACAATAAATATTTAATAGAACATTTAAATATATCATATTAATAATAAATTAAAAATTCAAAATATAACAATAAGAGTTATATAGTGATTTAAATTAAAAAATTATTAAAATTAAAATTAGAAAAAAAATAATTCTATTAATAGAATCAAAATTGAAGATGATAAATATTAATAAATAAATATGTATAATTAATTATTATAAATAAAAAAATTGAAAAAATACTAAATTTATATGTGTTTGTGTGTAAATATTTATATATAAATTAGCATTAATTACATTTGAACAAAAAAATGAATTTTCATGTGGTTATTTTTATGCATATCTGTGTGCATATATATACACATATAATATTATGAGTTTTTTTAAATTGAAAAAAATAAATGACTTCCTATGTTATATAATGATATATTTATAGATATATATATATATATATAAATTACATAAATAAATATAAAAAAATATATACAAAAAGGCTTGAAAATACATACAGATTAATACAAATACACATGCAAATACTCTAACAGGAAAATTAATAAAAACATATAAACATACACATTCACCAATAGATACCCATACACATACATATACACAAACACAAACAAAAACAGAAAAAAACACATACACAAACACATACATAAAAACAAACACAAACACATACACATACACTTATTTATACTCATACACATACACATACACATAGACACACACAAACACATACACATACACATACACATACACATACACATACACATACACATACATAGACACATACACATACACATACACATAAGCTAACAAATTCACATACACATACACATACACATACACATACACATACTAATACATACACACATACACATCCAAATACACATACACATACACATACAAATAAAAATACACATACAGATACACATGCACATGCAAGTACACATACACATACTCATACATGTACATGTACATACACATAAAAACATATAAATTAATATATACTCATTAATATACATCTACATAAACACACATATACACATAGACACACATACAATTACAGACACATATATAAATATATATATTCAAACAAACACATGATACATAAACATAAACTAACCATGACACTCATAGAATATGGGGGTTTTTTTCAAATATATTAGACCTTTTTATATATCACATTACATGAGAAAAATATTATAGATTGAGTTTTTAAAAAATAATTTTCCTAAATTTTGTTACATGAAATTCCAAATTTATATTGTGCTACGTGAAACATAGAGGTTAAAAGAAAACTGACAAACTATTAAAATGTCATTATTTAATAGGATAGTTTCCAAGTAGCAATTTAAACGGTGGTATGAAAAGGATTAACTAAATTTTGAAAATATGGGTTGAAAATGTATATATAATAAATTTTTTAGTGAATAATTAGTTAGAAATGTAAATAAATACATTTTTAACATAAATGGATTTCTTCTTACAAAAATGAATGGATATGCACACAAGTGTGTTATATATAAATAACTTAACCCAAAAAAAATTATTTATTTTTATTATTTATTTAATGATAAAATAATTTAAAATACATCTTATATGTTTTGTAAAAAACAGGAGTGAATAAATCAATTTTTTCATTTAAAAACTATATTTTTCTAGAAAGACAATTTATCACCATTTTATGGTACATTTATATTTAAACTAATTTATGACACAATTATAAATTTTCATTGTAAAATGATCAAAATTTTCAAAATTAGAATATAAAAATTTTCATAGGTTTAGTTTTTTGGACATTTCTGAAATCCTTTTTTTGGTGAATAGTGAAAAATACTGATTAATAGTTTATAATTGAATTTTAATTTAATATATTTATAATGATAAATTATATCATGATTCTGGTTTTGGGTTTAATTTGTATTATAATAAAAATAATAAAATAATATATTTCATTGGAATCAATTTCATATTGAATTTACATATTAAAACATTGTATATTTTTTAACACACCCACATTAAAAACCAGCATTTAATACGCATTTTACAAATTAATTTTAAATTAATGCTTGATACATATGTGAATTGAAACTAAAAAATAAATATTCCATATTTTTAATTCGAATAATTTTTAGTTTTTATTATTTTAAACATTATTTGTTTCCCAAAATAATTGTTAATGTAGTAATAACTAATTATCATAATCAATGAAAAAAATGAGTGTACTAGGGTTCTAAACTTCAATAATAAGAGTAAAAACGAACTGAAATATTTTTTTAATATTTTTTATGAATATATTTTGTCCTTGAACCCCTATATATATATATATATAATTTAAATTTATTTTTATATTTCTTTTAATATGACCAATGTAGTGATTTAATTAACAAAAAATACAAAAAGATAAATTTTTTATTTTTATTTCCAATAATTAAATGGGATATGGATATAACATATTATATATGGTTATGTATATTACATTAAAAGATAAATATGTTTTCAATATAATAATATTTTTTCATTAATTTTAATAAATGAAATAATTTCATTAAATATATAAGAGTTTTCGTCACAACAAATATTTAGTTAATAACTTAGAAGAATAAAAAATAACAAAGTTAACAAAAGTGAAGTAAATTGAATAAATAATTGAATTCCACTATTTTATTATATGAATATAATATTTTACACAAGTTTTACCATAATTTATTCAAATTACATCATTTTATTGTTAAATTTTAATTTTAAATTTAATGAGTACATCCAAAATTTAGATTAATGCTTTGTTCTAATAAATTCAAATTTTAAAAATCATTTAAAATTACTAAAAATATTATTTTATGTGAATTTATTTTAAAATGATAATAAATATATTCTATTTTGAAATTATTTACTCAATATTCTTTTATAATTACAATATTGATCATTAAATAGAAAAACTATGTTAGGATGGTTAAGGTTAAAGCATTGTTATGGCACATTACATGCCAATATTTGAAAATTAATTTCCAACAAACATAGAATTTAAATTTTATAAATTATATATAATATTTATAAGCAGTAGTAAATATTTATCAAATTGTATGTATTCTTATTTATTCATAATTTATAAAGTACCTAATCTAGAAAACTAGTTACAATAGTGAAAAAACAACATATTAAAAATTAAGATATTTAGAAGCCATGGAATAAAATGATTAAAATATGTTTTTCATTTTGTTTTGGAGGTGAGGATCAATCATATCATCCCTCCATAGATTTAATTATTATATTTTAAGACCCATGATGTAATATTTACCTCCCAATATTGAATACCTTTGTATATTTATAATAATAACACTCGTACTAAAGTATAAAAATTTATTCACTAACTCCGCATCATCATAAAAACAAATCCATTTGGACTAACTATGCTTTACAAAAAAAAATATCTCAAACACCCTAACCTCATGAAAAAATTATTAATTTGGTCGATAACCATCCTTGTATGTTATTTGGTTTAGTACAACATGGGATATCCAATGATGATTTAGTTTCAATTAGTATGACAGAATTCATTTCTTAAGATAATCGTATTGGTTGTGTAACTTTTTTTTTCTAAGTGACTTATTCAATGTTTAACACTAGTGTATTTTGTGTGGTGTATATAATACCCTATTATTTGATGTATAATTAATCATGATCATTTAATTTTAATTGATTTTTATATTGTCGTTAATCTTTCATCGGGATGATGATTCAAAAGTTACAGAAACCATATTGGATTTTTATCTCAATTTAACATCTTTTTGACATATTTAATGTTTTTAACCAATATTATTTTAAAGGATTGTATGTAGTCCCTTTAAAAATTAATATTAATATTTTATTTTCCATTAGGATATTTTATAATTTTTTAATGGAATTCCAACTTGGAGGTTATGTTTCAAAGCTACTAATGTTGAGAGAGTTTTATGTTACAAAGTCATCATTTATCAAAATTTATTATGATTGTGACCCCAATGATGAAATAATATTATATATATCTCAATAATCAAAATAATGTTACTCTTATATGGTTATGACATGAGAATACATGTTTTCCTTCACTTTCAATGCTATATGTAAGCAAGCGTCAAAAAATAATATTTTTTAAAAAATTCAAATTTTTTGGTGAAAATTCATTTTAACCCAAAAATATTTTTTTATAAATATTGTTTTAAATGTTTTATTATATAAAATGACTTTTAATTAAGGATTATAAATATTCATGAATAAGTTTTCTAAATGTTTTTCAAACATTTTTTATATGTTTTGAAGTTCTTTTTTCAATGAAATTTATTTCGAATATGGTTTATGTTTTAAAATTTTATTTTCAATGAAGTATTATTTTCATTAATAAATGTTCCATGTAATATATAAAAATATATATATCAAATATTTAATACTTTGATATAATTTAGGATTTACTCGAGATATGATCCAATTAATCCTTTATTATTATTTCTTTGAATGGATTTTTTATGAGGAAAAGTTTTTTATGAACACATTTATCAATACCATGTTATAACATAAAACATTATTATGAAACCTTACAATTTTTATAGGGTATACTATTATGAAATGATTGGGAGAAATTCATATTCACAATAAGTAATGAAATGATGAAATTTTTGTGATTCTCATCTAACTTCATTGGTTGTGATATAATGAATTTTTATGCTTTTTATAATATATAAATATTGTTTCCATTATTTTATGGGTGGAATATATATATATATATAAATCCATTTAATTGGAGTATAAGAAATTCTTTATTATCATAGAGGGTACAGAGGTGGCCAAAAAATCCCATAATGGGTGTTATATGAGTGGTTATCCAACGCCTGAAAATGTGGGTGCATATGTGTTTATCCCAACGTTGAAGTAGGTATATTGGTGGTCACCCAAGCCTAAAATGTAATGAATATCATTGTGGTTATACATAACATAAAATTATATATGCATTTTTAGATTTATAAATTCCATGTCTTTTTATAATATTATTCTATCATGTCTCATGTTCTTTGATTTATTTATGATTCATGTCTTTTTTAACATCAAATCATTATGTTATTATTCTGAACTGTGAACTTCAATATACCTGGTGTTGTTATTATTTTTTATTCTCATGGTCTCATACTCTTATTCTCATGTAATTCTTTCGTATCTCTTGTTTTACCATAATATGAATCTGACCTCACCCATTATTATATTTATTTTCCCTATAATAGGAATAATGGTTTTATGTAGGTCTTTATTGAGTAATTTAATAATTTATATGATCATTATGGTAGTTTTTTATAATTATTCATCAAATTATAAGATTTTGTTTGATGTTTCCTAAGGTAATAAAATATTACTCTCATCATGCATGTTTTATATTAATATTATGATTATTCATATATAAATATTTAATATCAATATATTGGTAGCATGGATCCCTATAGTTGATATAAAATTAATGTTTATAATAACCTTTTCCAATTTTGATGAGAAACAATTTATTGAGATCCCTACAAATATTTCTATAGATATGACTTGGGTTGTCACTATGGATAATTCAAATAATGAATCCTTGTTTAGGAAAATTCCCCAATGTTTTGGAAAGTGATTAAGATTTTCAATTACAATATATTACATTTCGTTATGGATACTATTAGTGGATGTGACTACAGAACAAATATAAATAGGGGAAAGAACATTTATGGCACAGTATTGAGCTAGACTCAATCGGGAACTATTCCAGGACAATGTTCTTTGTTTCATATATAGATTGATACTCCTCAAGGACGTGTTTTGGTAGTTCATTGAATCTTAAGAAACCATCATAAAGGATTTACTTAAATTATTTGTAACACTCGTTCCCCATTTTTCTTTTATGTTCATTATATTTATCATTTTTTATGAAGTGTTTAAGGTTGTGTTCCTATTGAGAAGTTATTAGTTTTGAGGCTTTCATGTGATTTTTTACTCTATGCATGGTTTGTGTGTACTATTTGAGTAGAAACCATGTGGATGTTTAGTAATGGCGGTGTTCTGTATTCATTTTCTAATTTTATGGTTTAAATTGCATGATCTGATCTTGGATTGACTCAAACAATGTGAGAAAAAAGGGGTAACTATGTGGATTATTTATATTGTTTAAGAAATTTCACAATACTTGTGCATGGTTTAGAAAAAACATTTGGTAAGAGTGAGAGAATCTAAGAAATTTTTTACATTTGTTATTATAAAGGATGGAACATGAATTTCCAAAATATATGGAATACTTGTGTGGGTATCATCCTCTTCCAGTTGAGTTTGCATTCATAACACATGGTTAAGAAATCAATGTTGCATAATCATTCTACATGCCCATGTTTTTTAAAAAGAATAAATTAACTTATTTACTTTCGTCTGTATTAAAAAAAATCAGCCTCTAACCACACTTTTTTATCCTTGGGACACGAAGAGGGATCAAAATTTCATTAGAGTTACTTATTCTTCTTCCATTGGTTTTTTCAAATGGTTATTACGTGATTTACTCAGTAGTTTTGGTCATTTTCACATCTCTCTATATTACCCTCTACGTTCATCAATTTTTATTTCCTTGGTTCCTAGTTGGATGAACCCTATAGTATAGGGATGATGGTTTTCTTCTTTTTTATTAGAGGCTAGGGTGTGTGATTTGGTACTTGGTCATTGTTCTTGCTCTATTATATGTATCATTGGGTTCTCTTGTCATTATAGTAGTTGTATCCCTAAATTTTCTTTCAAGAACATTCCATTTACTAATTTATTTCTTTCAATAAAATTTTAATTTTTTTATTTACTATTGATTTTATTTTTGATGAATTCATTATTTCTAATGTTGAATATTTGTTTTTAATAAAATTTCAATATAATTAATAAATTATTCCTATATAATTAATCATGTGTAGTGTTTGATGAAATAAATATATCTCATTATAAAATGATATTTGGTAATTTTATATTGTGTTTGGATTTTTAGGATGTTAGTAATTATTTTTTCACAGTGAATTGAGTTTTTGGGAGTTGTTGTAATGCCTAATTGTGGTCCAGTAATCATGTATGAGTTTTCATGATTGATTTTAATAGTATTTACAACTTTCAAAATTTTTATTCACATATTTTTATTGGTTACCATTGATGTGTCATTGGATGTGGGAATATCCATAGTTTCAAGAGAGTCATAAATGGATTAGAACACAAATAATAATTTATTTTTATAAAAATTCACACCATAATCATGGAATTTAAAACCACATGTCCCTCTTCTTTTAAATATATCATAGCTCCATTACTTTATAGTTATTCATCTAAGACCACTATGTTTCCAAAATGGGTCCATGCTTCCCTAATGAAATCAAATGTGGTTTTCATGTGTGTTCCATAATGTTTGTCTTTTTTGGAACTATGAAGTGAAATAGGTTAATTAAATGACTCAAAAGGTCCATTCGACAACTTGTGATATTTAATAGGGTTTTCACCTTAGCTATGAAAATGTTTTGGAAATTGGTTTTAAAAATGATTTGACACGTTGGCCTGGTTGGCACATTGGGAGGTTCCATATGTGATGGGAAGGACAATGTTAATCCATCCAATGAGAGGGAATTCACATATTTAGTATTGGTGTTTGAGAAATGCATGTATAATCGCAATTTTGGGTTATGGTTAATTCCATGAATACGATGAAAACTTCATTATAACTTATAATATTACCATGTGTTTCTCAGACATTATCTATCGTGTCGAGTGATAGTTTCTTTCTATTCCCTATTAGAGGACATGTAATCCTGGAGAGAGGACATCCCAAATGGGATTTAGCACATATGTAGTTACATTATAGTATCCATCAACATTAATGAATATTGAGATTGACTAAATGTTGTAATGTGATTGTGAACATTTTATATCTATATTTTTATTCTAGATATGTTTAGTTAATTCCTTAGATTAGAAATTTGTATAATTTTGAAAATTTTATAGTAGTTTTGTTAATTGATAATTATCATTTGTTGACATGCAGTTTTACTATTGCCTATATTTGTTGTTTTTTATTTAAATTCCATGGTGTTCATCCATTTTTTTTATTTTAGAACCTTTATATGTTTTTTGGAATGTGTTATTACATTGATGTCTATTTTGAAATTATGTTTAAAAAATATGTGTTTTTTCAATCGAAATGATGCGATTGTTTTTAAAGAGGGTTTTCTAGAAATTCCTTATATGGATTTTAAAGATAAAAAACTATATTTTTAAAATTAATATAGAATAGTATATATGATATTTCTAGGTAATGTAAATTAATTCATTTTATGGTCCTTACCTACGAAACTATTTATAATCATACCAATCTTATCCCACTCACTATCTCTTTACATGATCTATTTTGCAGGTTCAAGATTTGTAATGGTTTTTTTCTAGAGAGGGATTATTTTTTTGGATGGTGGTGACCAATATGTAACATGAAAATCATGATAGTCTTACTTCCTTATTATTTTTTTTATTTTTTAGTTTTCTATTTAATTCCATTTTAGGTGTATCTAAATCTATTTGTCGATTTATTTTATTTATTGGATTATGGATTCTCCATTTTATATTTTTTTTATTTTAGTTGTTGGTTTCTATTTACATTGTGATTAACTCCATATACAAAGGATGAGCCCGTAAGGGGCGCCGTTCCGTGAGGTCTTCCCCTGTCGCTGCCAGTTTTCTTCTCCTTAGGATGGCTCGGCTTCTCCCCTCTGCACTCCTCCTCGGCGATCTAGTGGTTTCTGGTCCAACGGCGGCGTCGACGACCTCATGGGCTCAGCCATCTCAGAAAACCTCATCGTTTATCGGCTTGTCCTTGCCCTCGCTGGTTAGGGTTTAGGCGGCGCGGTGCAGATCTTGTGTTCGAGACCCAGCCTCGGTGGTTGGAGGGTTGCTGCCTCATTTTCAGTAGGATGGGAGTGTGGGAGGTGGTTTTCTTTGGTCTTCACGGGAGGTTCTGATTGCTGCGATAGGATCTGCAGATCTGACTTACGGTGAGGTTTTCTTGGAATCTGACGGTCTTCGCGACACCTGGATTTAATTTTGCAGTTCGTTGGAGATGATGTATTGATCATATAGAATGTGGGTAGATGTAGCTGGATTTGCGAAGGGGTTCTTTTCACCTGTCTTTTGGTTTCTCGTTTGTTGCTGGAGATGCAGTTAATGACGAAGGTCCTGATGTTGGCTAGCATATGTGCCAGTATTTACCGATATTGTGCCATTTTAACCTATTTAGAAGTTGAAGGGGTTCTTTTCACCTGTCTTTTGGTTTCTCGTTTGTTGCTGGAGATGCAGTTAATGACGAAGGTCCTGATGTTGGCTAGCATATGTGCCAGTATTTACCGATATTGTGCCATTTTAACCTATTTAGAAGTTGAATTTTGAAATTTGAATCTTCAATGGTGGTTCACGGTTTGATTATTTTTTCTTGTGGTGGGCTTGAGGCAACTGCACGCTGGCTGTTCTTCTTTATTTTCACTGCTGTTTTGAAAAATGCTATTAGCTTTGTAATCTGTCCTTGCTCTGGTTTTGGTATGTCTTAATTTAATTGTGAGGTTCCCACTTCTCCATAAAGTGGTTTACTTTGAAAATGAAAAAAAGTGATTTGGCCATTGTGCTAAATCATTACCACAGGATTATCATTGATTCCCATCACCAGTTTCCTTTCTGAGAGGATTTTAGATGCATCTTATTACATGTCTCCAGAAAGATCATTTATTTGGTTTGGGGTTAGCCCATGTTTTTTCATGAAAAAATTGTATCATAGTAGATGTTTTTAATTTTTGGGATTCATGTAGTTTTAATATTAGACATTGGAGAGACAATAGGTATTAATGGGAAGAGTACCATGAACTATAGAACGTCTTGATCCTAGAGTTTCCAGGGTAGTCTTTGACTTAGGACATTTATTTTAGACTTTGGGTTTGTGGTTTGGGAATGTAAATCGAAGTGCTATGGTGTTATAATGTTTTCATACATGGTGTGTCAACTAATGTGGAGCTAGAGTGAATCGTTCAACATTCTCCCTATGGATAGTGCTAGCTCAATACATGGTCTTCTATACCATTTGACTAGGATAGCCTTTAAAATTACTTCCATATAACTGGGGTTATGGTGTGGATTTGTTTTGGTTTGGTTTTGGTCAGTGTGGGTGGATTTGAAAATTAAAAATTGTTTCTGGAAAAATGATTTTCAACTGGAAAAATATTTTGGTGTTTGGTATTACTTTAGAAATTGGATTTGGTGTTTAAATTGAATTTGAAAGGGATTTGGGAATTTTAAATAGTTTCCATGGAATATAATGGAATTAAAATTGGAATCGAAATGGTGATTTTGAAGGATGATTTGGTTTTTATTTGTGATGTAACATTTACAATCATGGTGTATTGGTGTGAAATTTACCTTTGGAAGAGATTTTGATTCAATTTTTTTATGTTAGATATAGTATGACAGGTAGAAAGATCTCATTGGTCTTCTGTGAGTCTCTTCCGGTTTTTTTCCACACCTAAACTCATATTGGGTTCTAAGTCTTTATAACATATAACATGTTTCTAGTTTCCCATGGTGATTAAGATCTTCTAGAAGTTGCAGAATGGCTTGGTGATTTGGAAAGTGTTTTCATAACTTTAGGAACTCCTTATGCCACGAGAGTGTGATATGTTTTGGGTTCATTTATGGGAATGAGTTTTGATAGGTTAATGGTGGTTTTCACATCATCATTTTATGTTGTAATTTCTTAGGAAATATTTTTGATCACATTTTTCACAGGGATCATATATATACAGAATAAGTTAAAAATGTGTCTAAGATATTGGATGTTCAGTAAGGGTAACAGGTGGTGGAGGCCTATGTTGATCATTTTGAAGATGTATTTTATTTTTCACTGGTTATATATTCAATGTATACATTTAATTGTCTTCTATTTTTATGGGGTTTTCATCCATGCGATAAAGAGAGAGTTCCCTCAATGGAATTTCAGCACATAAATTTTGAGGATGAAGAATTTTCTAGCCAGGTTGTTTCTCAAAACATATTTCCTAGTTTTATGAATTATGGTTTTTGTTCATGCTCTTGAGATCTCCCAATTACTAAATGACCGTATGGAAAAAGAATCTAATTATGTGGAGTAGTCATAATTTGTTTTTCATTCTTGTTCACTGATGCGTTCTCATGTTTTCTTTCATTGTAGTCTGTTGAGAATTAAATGCCATCTTATTGTAGTCCTCCCATGCTTTCCTGATGATGATACTATTTGGGTGACATGGAGATTTTATGAATGCAGTGCTCCAATAAATAGTACTATTGATTTTAGATTGTCAGCTCTTGTATGTGGGTTCATAGATGCTTAATGGAAATAATGATCTATCCAGTGGCTTTGGAGAGAATATTTTTCACATATTTTGGAATTTATTGGTGTGGTGGGGCATGGTGAACAATTTTTTGGCTACCATTTCAATACAGTGATAATTTAAATTTCCATATTTTGGTTTATTTGTCTTCGAATGATCCTTTATGGTTTATGAAGGGATTATTTGCATAAATTTCATAATGTTTAATTATTGTGTTGTGTATTGAGATAAAGATTTGGTTAACAATGTGAATTGTAGTGTCATGATCTTGATACCATTCAATGGTGCCCAAACACGGTGGGAAATAATACTTCAAGAATTCCTTGCTAAATTTCAGAGGATTCTGTCTATCTGTGTGGGCATAGGGTGTGTCTGTGAAGAGACTATGACATCATATAAGTAGTTTGGAATGGAGACTAAATAGAAGAATAAAAAACAGTAAAGTTAGAATATGAAAAAATATAATTGATATCTACAGAAAAAATATCTAAATGATGGATGATGAATATAAATAATAGATGCAAAATTGATAACATTGATCATGATATTGTAAAAAATGAAATATCAAAGGAAACTAAGGATACAAGATCTATCGATAAGGTGGAAAAATATAAAAAATGAGTAAAATTATACTACATGCACCTCAATCATAATCTTGGTACTTTTCCCCATGCTCCACTCTAATGATTAAAACCAATCATGATTTAAAAACCACAAAAATTCCACTTATCCATACCTATAATAAAAAATATTCTAGGAAACCAAATGAAACAAATTAAATGTGTGAGATACAATCACAACAGGTTTTCACCTATGGTGTCTAGGAAAAAAGGATTTCATGTAATAAAAAATTATGGTCTTCCATGATAATAAAATAATTATGATAACAACTAAATAAGGGACACATTAGCACGTGTTCCTAAATCGTCACCCGACTAATACCACCAACTTTTTCCAAAGCCAGCTGTCTAAAAATTGGTAACTGTGCCAGTTAGAATAGGTATACAAGGTCCATTGTAATCCATTAAACTATGTAATACATATAACAAATCTAGTTCACTGGATATGGTCTCATTTCCATGTCACTCTATAAGAATGTTAATAAGTAAATATGAATCACATATGAATCAAAAAAGAAAAAATCCATATGTCAAATCCAGTTGTAGAGTCCTAATAACATATAAGGAAATCAACAAAACTTTATATTGGTTGGTATATGAACATCTGATATAACTGCTAGCTCTAAGTCTATCCAAGGTGAACCCTATGGAATCCATTGTATCACACAAATATATGGTGACTCTAATTATTAACCATGTATCTCACATAGGGTAATGGGTACCACTCGAGGAATGGAGTATCCATATTTTAAATGATTTGATCCTAAGTTTCTCCACTAGGAAAATAGTTTCCCTCATGATTATAAGTAACATGGAACCCTAATGTATCAGTCCTACAACATCAAGTAGTAACCAACCAAATAGGGAAATTTCGTACATGGAATCCATAAAACTAGTTCCATGTTCTCTCCTAGCCTATAGGAAGTGCTAAATAGTAACTACAGAAAATCACAAGGAAAGAAATATATTTAATTATTATGATTCAATCTAAATTATTATGGAAAAAATATGTATGGTGGAACACATTGAATAGTATGTGTCTAATCCTATTTCAAAAGTAGAATTTCAATAGCTCATACTAAAAATATTTTGAAAAACATGGATTTTTATTCAACACAATCAACTATGACAAAAATAATATACACATGGAATTATCAATGTTTATGAAATATGTGAAAAATGATGAAATTTATGAAAAGTAATGAAATATTGGATGAAGATTAGGAATTCTACAACTTGAATAAGAAAATAAGTATAAATCACATCGGAATTAATGTGAAGCATCAATGGACACTTTGAATGCCATCCCTTTACCTTCATTAATTATAAATATTTATGGAATTAATAAAGTGGAGGCACTAACATGGTAATTAACCATTTATGGAATGTTTATTATTCCATTTAATGTTGGAACACCATAAAGGGTGATAATGGTAAGGAATGCACATCATTGATGGTTTTTGTCACATGGTAGAGTCATAAAAGACATGAAAATTAAATTAAAATAATTTATTATTAAAGAACATGGAATCACCAGATGGTTCTAGAATGTGACACATCATCCGGTCATATAAAAATGGATAAATGAGGGGAAATACCTTGGACCAACTATCATAATTTAATATCTACAACTCATCAATTATCAAGTCTTGATTTGATCTATGATAGAAGAAATTTCATCAATTGTTACACACATAGAGAATAAGGGAAAATCCATGAGAAAATCCCAATAAATGGAAGTGGAACCCTAAAACAGAAGAGTTCAAAACAAATAGGTAACTTAGTGTTTTTCATTGCATCTAATGGTGAAGGATTTTGTCACTTGTGAAGGTATTATTCTCAAACCACATGAAGAGGGACGAGGAGATATATGGAATTATGGGGAGATGGAAAACACACTAGAATGGAGGAGGAAGGAAATAATTGGGATTAAAATCAATGAAAAGGGTTATTTGGTAAATTTCACCCAAAACACACTGTAAACAGTTTGTTACATGATTTGGGTGAAAAAATTCTAATCCCATTCCATTCACTACAATAATGGGATCCCCGCATGGTTGTGCTCAGGGTTTGTCTAACCATGATGAGAATCTATGAATACCTATGTCAACAATTTGTTGATGGGTCACATGGCTACGCACCTTGGCTCATAGAGTTTCAAACAAAATGTGTGTCCCATGAGTCCCCAATGTCTACAACCACTTAATTTAGGGAAACCACACTAGCTGTGTAGTATAGTTTTCTCTAACAATGCGGGCCAGTCAACCTTATATATTTTCTAGGATCCAGACTTCAAAAAATACCTAAAAACACTTAAATATTCTTTGACACAAACATGAACCATTATTAGTGCAATTTTAATGATTTTTATGAAAACATACTGATTCGTACCTTTGAGAAAAACCAGGATGTTACAATATCCCCCCATTAAGAAAATTTTTCTCTGATTTCGATTATGTGGGTAGTATAGAATCATCCTAAATGAGTTTCATCCAATGTACAGACACACCATTCTTATTTTACTCGGTATTTTATTTTATTCATCCATGATTCCATTTAACTAAGTCCTGAGGAACTGACCAACCTCAGATAACCATCATGCTATGATTGATGATACATATTGTGTGCTCCTCAATGGACACATCATATTCTTGTATGATATCCTAAGGGTCAAAGGAATGAGACATGGAATCATGATACTGTTAGTGATATGATACCTAGAAGACATAACACATGGAACAAAACATATGAGGTAACAAAAGTAGATAGGTTACCAACACATCTATATCAACTATCTCGAATGACCTGATTGTGATGATCACATTCCCTCTATATATATTCATGAATGACCTAATAACATATATACAAATTGAAATACCCAATTCCCCACATTTATATATATAGGTCTACTATGATGTTGAGTACATGAAATATTTCTAGACAGAGCTGTCTGGATACCCGTCTGGATGAGTTGCACATGATATGAAGTCCCCACAACAATGCAGGTATCTAGTAGGGCTACCTCACCGACCACAATCATTTAAAAATACAAATGAAATGGTCTACCATAGAGGGCCTTATTCGGATCCATCTAAAATGTTTCTTAAAATTAGATATTTAAGGAATACCAAACCAGAGGAATTTGTTTTCTCATGAACATCCAAATTTAAGAATACAAGCATGAAGCATATCCTCTAACAGCTTTCTGATCTTCCAAAACTACCTATCGGTTTTAGGGTGATATCCAATACCCAATGAACCTTCAAATGTTGTGCCATTTGAAGGCCTTTCCAAAAACTGTGATGTGAAACATACATCTCATTCAGTTTCATTATAATTGTGTAAACAATTAAGATTCATTATTTTTAGTATGTAAATCCTTCCTAAAGAATCAAAAAATAATATTTATTGAATTGGTAGTAAGTTCTAAACCACGTTCGACCTATAAAAAGTCTCCCATTATGCAATGGTACCTCAAGGGGATCTCTATAAACCCTTCACAAAATGCATTGTGATGTACTTACATTTACATGCAAGAATGGAGAGAGGCTATAGCAGTTTAGAAGGTTGTTCGTGCTCTTCCTTCACCTGATGATAGGTGGAGCACTGAGTGATGTAACATGATATCTATCTCCTCATAACTAGACACCAATAATGAAGACATATATATTTGTAAATTTTGGTAAGCCCAAGATGAACTACCTAAATAAAGGAATGTTATTCACTCAACAACTCTTCCCATATATCTGAAGGCACCCATACCCATACATATATTATTGGAGTATTATTTCCCTAAAAACCAATATAAGATGTGAGATCTCAAATGTAACACTCTCCCTCAAGAAAAGACCTAAAAATATAACATATTCTTCATTCACACCCAATCTAGTGGATTTTAATTACCCTATGGAGTTGATATTAAAAAAAGTTCACGATGATCGTGAACCACTAGATATATCATAGAAAACAAATCCTTAATCTACAACTCAGTACTTCATGCATGGAAATATTAGGTCTGGGTCATTCAGCTCAATACATTATCCTCGACATTACCCTTACCAATTGTGTAATAAATCACCTAGTCGAATGATTTTTGGTTTCCTTCCCACCATAGCTACCTCATATTCTAGTATCACTTTATGGATAATTAATATAATCTTTTATGATCCATTTAATCAAAAAATCACTCAACCAACAGATAGTGCCTCCAACAACATTGACCATGAACAAAAGATTCTAGATTGATATTTTGTGATTGTTAAATCTATCTGTGTATTATTAGATTGAAGGACCCATATGACCTGACATGATCACCCTGAATCAGAACTACACTAATCTTGATTCTTGAAAACTTAAAATATAATATATAACACCTACATATATCTAAATGAATCATGATTGAGGACCATGTGATTTTTCCCATTAAATACTAAAAAATTCCTCATAAGATTCAGCCTAGAGAAACAGAAGACTATTTTTAGTTATGGCTGTATGTGTCACTGCTAATGAAGAGAAGTCACGGATAAAAACCCAAAAATATATATACAACATAATAAACTATGAATATATAACATATTCTTGGGATACTCCTATGAAACCATGACTCTAACCTTCTATGGATCAACTGATATGCCTACCTCAAATATGATATGACCTAAGAAGTTATCCTTAAGGATACAAAAGAGGAATTTACCGAGCATCGCGTAGAGATGGATGTCTCTCAGTGTACTCATCATAATATCATGATGGGTTTCATAGTTGTGTTTGGTTCACGAGTTCATTTGGATGTATTCTATGAATACTACCACATCTGAATATATATATATATATTTATTTATATATGAATGGAGAACTCTATTACTAAAATCCATGAAGACTATCGACATGGTCTTTATATAGAAAGGCCTAACCAAATACTCCTAAAAGACATACCTACTCTGAAACACTATACGTGGTATATCAGATGGTAACACATGCTCCTGATGGTATCTAGATATCAAATATATATTGGATAAAATTGTTTCATCCTTGAAGATGGTTGACATGTTTTCTGATACGATGATGTGGATATCGATTCATCAGAGCTTGATGGTTTAATAATCAGTAATCCTTGTACAATATGATGGTATTGACCTAATACATGGAGAAAACAATAGGATAGCCACATATTGATGTGTTGGGTCTAATAAAACACACAAAATAAAAGTCTTCAAGTTTCTACATTAGTTTTTGGAGCTCTGTAGATTCCATCCTATATGGAGGAATGGACACTAGTGTCTAATTGGACACTATCTCTATAAATAATTCATGATCTATATAATTAGGTAGTAAAAAAAATATTTAAGAAAAATTTCCATGAAAGGATCCAATACAATATTTCACCCTACTAACTACATTCTTGGATCACTCTTATAGATACTCTCGAAATGAGCTATCACTTTTTGAATCCAAGTAGACATGGGTTCATCACAATATATCTTGATATCCCATTCTCCCTTTTGTATATATGTTCTTCCATCCAGGGATGTGAATGAAACCCATCAGTGATATCATTAAACATGGGTATGATAAGGAACAATATTTCCTATATGAGAATGAAGTCGAATATGGTCATCTCAAGAATGATGAAACTCCATAAAAATGCACCAAATTATTTTAAGGGGGAACTCATAACACTAACATATTACTTCTTTTTTAACCCATAACAACATTTCGAGCAATGTGACATCACATACACACTTTATTGTAAGGTGAAAGCATTTCAAAATCATATAAAATATAATATATTTTAAAGAAACTATATCAAAATGAGATGAATCTAAAGTAGATGATATTGAAATGTAATTTTATTAGTTATGGACCTTAGGCTCCTCTACTATGGTGATGTCTTCACTACATACATTTGGAATGACCAAAACCTTGAGGTAATGCATGAATAGCCAGTGTAGATCCACTCTACTGAAGCTGATGATATGGGGCATAACTGTATCAACCATGAACACTAGTACATCCTAAATAGCTTATAGAATACAAACTCCAATAATGAATTTTTGGTGTAGATCCACTCCGAGATAGATATTATGGTACGAATACTCTCTAACTGGTCAATGAAGGACAATAATTACAAAATATCTTAAGGTTTCCCCATTTTTCACAACATCGAAACTCAATTGGGTTTCACATACACTGGGTATTATTATGTCATGGATGACCACATTATGACACACTATAGATCTATCAGCACGTTTCACTTAGTCGAAGCCACCCCCATGTGGACCATTGAATCATCACTTTCTATATATAGATGAACAATCACCCTCTCTCAGAACATTACCTTCCCAGATCACATTTCAAGCTTCTAAAATTCTCCATTATATAATAATTCATAGTTCACTATCTTTATAATAGTAGTTAAATAGAAAAAAATCTTCTAAGTCTGGGATGAACTCTATAGGCCTTCCCCAAAATTCATCAAAATTTTCAAATCTTCCCCAGTGAAAAATAGAGAAATAATTTGGAGGATGGTGAAATATATAGAATAATCCTATACCATAATGGTTTAAAGATGATTGTTTATAAACTCTAGGGTGTGATCTATAATAACGTTCTACCAGAATAAGTGATTATAGATATTCATTTGTAATTATTTCAAAAACATTAATCGATGTCTCTTAGATATAGATATTATATCCCACCATCACTTGGTATAATCATGTAACATGTAACTAGAAAGCATTAACCTCCATTTAGGAGGAATATTAGGTTGCATCATAGACACTATATCCTCAAAACATAAATTTTCAGCATTAGTCCCACCATCCCATGAGAGGTGGGACGATACTACTGCTGAAAATTCTGGGACATCATGGCTATAGTTTGGGATGGTCGGTAACACCACAAACAAACTAAGTAAATTTAAGGAATCTTTCACAGAACTAGGAATAATTTCCATGAAGATGATCAAAATGTGGTTCATCTGGTAAAAAACCATATATAACATGATTGGATCATATCTCAGGACCTTTAGAGTGTGCTCATCACCACTATCTTAGCGAAAACATAAGGACAACACAGTGTAACATCTCTAAAAATACCATGTGAATGAAGGTTCCGGCCACAACGGAAGCTCTTGGGTGGGTGTGCCCACATGGGATTTTTTGATTATAAATGATCAAACTAGGATCAATACGATGATAAAGGCTAGACTCCTTGGATCAAATCACAAAAATAGAAAAAGAGTAAGAACAGTCCTGGAGACACAAACGAGGATCATCCCAGGTTGATTATAATGAATTTAATTTACTGACAAGAAGTAACTTCTTGTTTGTGTATTATTTTTTGATATTTCTGATCACATTCTGATGTGATTTTTCATTACTTCGCAATAGCCATGTGTAGACTTCCTCTAGAAGTGATCCACATGTGCACCACGTATCTCTGGACATCGCCAAAGGAATCTACAAGTGCTAGCGTGGAGAAGCCTTTGCAATCATTGTCCGACTTAGATCGTCTTGATTCGATGGAGGAGGATATCTCTCGGTCTTGAGAGAATTCTTGGAGAATGTATTTCCTTCGGCATTAAAAGGATTCTCCAGAATTGTAGTGCACAACGATTGAGGAAAATTGTTGTGGTTGTGAGGATATTTATAATCGGGTTTCATGTTATAGAGTTATGACAATAAATAATTTTGTTACGCATTTTATTTATTTCATTAACTCTTATTTAAAACCCCCATGTCGAAGATTTAATACTTTGTCATCCACCCATGCTAATTATACAAAATTTATTTTAATAAAACAATATTATATCCTCAAAATCCTGACTGGAAAAACTACATGGCATGTAATCATTAATACATGGCATGTACTTGTTTTTCATAAAAAACTACACGGCGTTTAATCATTAATACATGACATGTAATTGTTTTTCATTTCCTTTCCAAAATGAAAAAAACACGGTTTGTAATCATTAATACATGGTGTGTACTTGTTTTCAAAATAAAAACTACATGGCGTGTAATCATCAATACACGACGTGTACTTTTTTTCATTTCATTCTTCCTCCAACATTAAAACGATTTAGGCTTCCTTGAATAATTATTAAACCAAGTACGAGAATAATCTTTATTCTACTTGAGATAATTGAATACACATACCGTGTGAGCCTCTATGACTCATTCACAATGGAATTAGGCGGTCTTTCCTAATGTACAATATTACTGTCTAGTAATGGGTCAAGGCACCCAAGATAAATAAGCTGATGCCGCATCGACGTGTCACCTCATACGAATGCTTACCATGTAATTTAATCCCCTTTTCTCGATATCTCATCAATCTAGTTTCATGGAAGTGCTATAAACATATATGCTTGATTTGTCATTCTTTGACCTCTAGAAATAAACTCTTCGTTACACCATGGCCATGGAATTTGGTTGACAGTTCTATTTCTATCAAACGGCCCGAGATATCTACTTCTATAAATATGGAAGGGACAAATACTTACTTGACTTATCCATTAACAACATGTCATTCATGACACACCCAATACACCCTAATTCCCGCCAACTATCATTGTGACGGTTTTCATCAGAATATCTAAGTACTCGAGTCATGACATGAGTTAATGATAATTTACCAGTTTAAGGACCAATACACACAATTTTAGATTATTATGTCTGATGACACCAAGACTTACGGAATTACTACTTGTGGGTCTATTCTCATAATATCCCATCTTAGAGATTACCATGTTTGAACTCCATGAGAGAGAGTCTTGTCTTCTTATGAGTACTCACACATGATGGAATGTATACTATGTGTCCTATCATAGTATGTCATCCATCCGTAGAACATTATTTTACAATATTTTTATAGCAGTTTAAGGTTCTCATCATAGCGGGGATCTTCCATGACCTTAATAATGCAAAAAATATTCCATGACATTATTATATTATAGTCATGCATAATAATGAATAATATATAATAAGTGTACATTCACGTAATCAATGTACAAACAGTTGGTTCTCAGGACACCAATTCTAACAAACTCCCACTAGGACTAGAGACAACTACCTACGACTTTTAGTCTGCTAGACCTCACATGGTGATCATGTTTCTACTGAGTCAAGGCTTTAGTCAAGGTGTCTTCCACGTTGTCTTCCATGGAAATACTGCTCACTGCAACTTCACCTCTCTGAGAAAAATCTCTCAAGAGATGATACTTCCGAAGTACATGCTTTTTTATCTAATGTGTCCTTGGCTCTTTTTCAAGAACCAATGATGTAGTATTATCACAATAGTGTGTGTATGGATCCTTACTTCTAGGTAATTAATCTAGATCTTGGACGATGCTTCGCATCCATACATCTTCATTAGCTTCCTCAGAAGATGCGATTCACTTGGAATCTACTATAAAATCTACGACCACAACTTGCTTTGAGCTCTTCCAGCTCACTATACCTCCAGTCAAACTAAAGATGTGTCTACTATTTAACTTCATTTCATCTTGATCAGTCTTGAAACTAGCATCTACATGTCCTCTGTTGACTAGTTATTCATCTCCTCCATAAAATAGGAACATATCCTTAGTTTGCCTCAGATACGTAAGGATAGTCCTGACTACCATCCAATGTATCTCATAGATCAGCTTGATATCTACCTACCACATTTAATTCATAATCATCTACTGGCCTTGTACATAGCATATCATACATTACTGACCGAATCACGAATGCTTAAGGGATCCTTGCCATTTTCATTCTTTCCTCATCTGTCTGAGGACACATTTTATTGGAAAGATGAATGCCATGTGACAGTGGGGAAAATCCCCTATGAAATTGTTACATACTAAATCACATAAGTATCTTTTCAAAGTATGTACTTCGACTCAGACCCATCATTCGCTTAGATCTATCATGATAGATCTTGTTCCCAAGAATATAAGCTGCCTCGACCAAGTCTTTTATACAGATTCATTATTACAACCATTCCATAACTGACTATAAGACAGGAACTTCATTTCCAATTAGTAATATGTCATAGACATATACTATTAGGAAAATGACCACACATCCACTAAAAATTTTGTAGACACAAGGATCACATTCATTCTTTACAAAGACAAATTCTGTTATGGCTTCATCAAAATGAATGTTCCCTGACCTTGATGCTTGATTTAATTCATAAATGGATTTCTGCAACCTGCATACCTTGTTGGCATACTTTGGAGTCACAAAGCCATCAAGTTGTTTCATGTAGACATCTTCCTAGAGGTTCCCATTAAGGAATGTTGTTTTGAAATCCATTTTTTAGATTTCATAGCCATGTAAGAGACAATGGCCAATAAGATTCTGTTGGATTTCATCATTGCGAATGGTGAAAAGGTTTTGTCATAGTCAATTATTTGATGCTGTCTAAAACCTTTTGCAACTAGTCATGCTTTATAGGTGCTGACTTATCCCCCCATGTCTTCTTTATTCTTGAATACCCACTTATTACCAATAAGCTTTACATAAACTAGAATATCTACCAAATCCAAACATGGTTTTGGTACATGGAATCCATTTCAGAATTCATAGCTTCTTGCCACTTGGCAATGTATCTTCCTTCAACTGCTTCCTTGTAGGTAAGATGATCATCATTGTTAACCAATAATGAGTCACCATCCATGGTGACAAGAAAATCATATCGTTCTAGTTCTCTCACCTCTCCCATGCTCCTACGTTGTTCTTATGTCTCTGTAATAGATTGTTCTTCCTTGGGGCTTTGTGGAATCTATTCTTGTACCATCTCCTATGTAACTTGAGCCTTGACTTCATCAAAGTATATCTTTCTACCACTATATCGTTTGGAGATGTGCTCCCTCTCAAAGAATATGGCGAGTCATTCCACTGTAACATTTTTATCTAAGGGGTTGTATAGGTAATATCCCCGAGTTTCCTTGGGATATCCTATAAAGAAACACTTTCTGCCTCAGGGTGAAAGTTTTTTACCAGAAGAGGCCTTAACAAATGATTCACTACCCCACACATGTAAATTCGATAAAATGGATTTGTGTCCACTCCATAACACATATGGAATACCATTTATCAATTTAGTTGGTACTTAGTTTGGTATGTGTGTTTCTGTTTGTAATGAATATCCCTAAATGGATAATGGAAGACTCGCATGACTCGTCATTGATCTCACCATGTCCATCCAGGTGTGGTTCCTCCTTTCACTTACACAATTTTACTGAGGTGTGTAAGGAATAGTGAGTGGAGATAGAATCCCAAACTCCTATAAGAAATCATTGATGTCTTGATTAAGATATTCTCCTCCGCTGTTTGAGAGGAGTTTCTTTATCTTCATACCAAGCTGGTTGTCAACTTAATTCTTGTATTCATTGAACCGATCAAAATAATCTGAATTATACCTCAGTAAGTAAATATATCCATATCTACTATAATCATCATTAAAAGTTATGAAGTACAAGAACCCACACCTTGATTCAACTGTAAATGGACCACAAACATATGTTTAAATCTAATTTTAGAATATATTTAGCTTTTTCACCTTTCCAACTAAATGGGGCTTTGGTCATTTTTTCTTATAGACATGCATGAAATAAACCACATGGTTTTAGTTTGAAAGAATCTAAATACCCATCTTGATGTTATTTTGTAAAACGTTTCTCATTAACATGACCTAGCTAGTGATTCCAAAGTTGGGTGTGGTATGAGTCATGTGAATTAACTTTTTCATTGATTTCATTACTTGGTTTGTGTAGTCTAACACCTAAATGACGTTATATAAATGTGCCCTATCAAAACAAATGATATCTATATAAAAGTAGCAACATTCATTTCCAAACATGAGGATTAATCCATTAGTATATAATATAAATACCAGAATAAAGTTTTTGGTTACATAGGGTACATAAAAACATCCTTTCCAAACGAAGACAATCCCAGTAAGAAATGTGAGGTGGTGGAATTCGATAGCTACAACAGTGAGTCAGGCTCCGTTGGCTGTACGCAGATCTACCTTACCTCAATCAATCATTTTGAATCTACATGATTCCAATATTTAGATACATATGTGAGCACCACAAGAAGCATATAATACCAAATTAATAGAAACAGATAGATTTCATTTGATAACAAACACACCTAAAGATTCCCCTTGCTTCCTTGGCTGGGTGTAGTTTTTCTTCCAGGGGCCCTTCTTGCCACATGCAGAACAAACAACTTCATGTTCTCTTGCCTCCCCTTTGATCTTACTTTTCTTGGAAGGCCTTGAAGAATTGTTGGGATTAACTCTCTTTTCATTTCCTTTATTTTTATTCACCATAAGGACAGATGGCTTTCCACACTCTATATCATTGTCGATATCGCTAATGAAGATAATGATATCAGATAGAGATTTCTCAATGTTGTTCATGTTCAAATTTACAACAAAGTTAGAGAATCTCTGGGGGAGTGATGTAAGAATGAGATTGGTACCTAGTTCATCTGAGAGTTTAACCCCTTGATCTTCCATGCTCTCAATGAAGCCAACGAGCTTGACTACATGAGGCCCAGTGAGGGCACCCTATCCAAGCTTGCTCTAAAATAGAGACTTGGAGATCTAAAACCTTTAATGTCTTTCTCTATCCAGGTATAGACCACAGAGGTGCTCAAGAATTCTATAGGGATCCATGTCATCATGAGACATCATGATCTCACTAGACATTTTTGATAGCATCAAACATTGAACGTCAAGTGCATCATTCAAATGTTGATCATAGACCAGGAAATCTTCATCACTCGCCCCTTGGGTGGGAAAATCAAGAAGTGATCACTCCAGCATGTGAAACTTTCGTTCATGGCGTATGATAACCCGAATGCGCCTAAACCATTCTTGAAAGTTACTGCCGGTGAGGATATTGTCTTTATCCAGAATTGATCGCAAATAAAATGAGGTTTATGAGTTTTTCGTATTGATTCTACAAATTAAAAGATCATTTTTATTAGTACTTTTTGATTACATTTTTTCTAAAATAACAAATGATTTTATTAATTATTCCACTATTTTATCAAGTCCCAATGGTACTCCTCATTGAACTTGGAATGTCCAGTTTCCATGAAATTCTAGTGGAAAAGATCCATATTCCCCTTCGCATAACCCCCAAAAGGGTTGGTCATGCTATTTGAAGCTATTTAGGTAGGTAGGTCTTTTCCAACTATGAGCTTATAGTTCCTCTATCTGTTGAGTGGACTCCACAATCCTGAAATCCTGACTTGGATTTCCTCAACACTTGCCTCCAATTTATAACAAGTCTAGCAAGGGATACTCTTCTTGATGTAAAATGTTTAAGTCAACCTAAAACGTTAATAAGAAATTCTTTTATAAAAGGAAGTTTCCCAACATGGTTTACTCAAACCCTTAGATTTATTGAGTCCTTCCCTTGATCAAGTAACAGAAGGTTTGTTCTGATTTAATATGGTATTTGAGGGATTTTATTCTTTATGTGTAGTTTTTCATTATCACATGATTGTTAATATTAAGTGATGATTTCTTGGGTTATTAACCATGTTATGATAATGTTTACACGTAGACATGTTTTTATTTTATTCCATATTTGCATAATTGTTTATTTCATTAATTTTGTGACCGCGACAACACATACATAATAAATAAACCATTCAATCAGACAGAAATAAAATAAGATGGCATGATCATGAGCTTCTATTGGTTAACTAATCTAGTAGTTTTGATAAGCTAACCCTGACCTAGGGAAAACACCTTGAACCTGATGGTTCGTGTTTTACATCTGCCACATTTCCACCTTTGTATCTTCTTGGGTTGGTTTCCCCTTAACTTCAGGTTTTGAACCATCTCCTGTAACATGGTAGATCCTCCATTACATGGGGTTTAAATTAATGAAACCATGGGCACACATGCCCTACATATTATCAGAAGAAGGATCACATGCCAACAAATTTTAATTAAATAAATTTAAATGAATCCATACAAACACAAAGGGTATTTTATCTAGCTCATGATCATCCATAGAATGAAACAACATTTAAGCATATTTAGAATTCAAATTATTTTAATCGTTCTTTTATTTAAGATAAGTCACGCTTGAATTAAATTAATTATGATCTTATAATTAATCACCTCATTAACTTAAATTCCTTTCTGAATTTCCCTGAGATTCTTCTCATCCATATTCCTTGTATAGGTCATTGTACTTTTGAGGAAACCTGGTGAAATTCCATTTTTGGAAAGTACACGTCATGTAGGATAGATTACACGTTGTCTAGTTTTCACACTTTATCCAAAGTACACACCGGGGTATTTAGCGTGTTTTATATACATTGGAATTTTTTTAGTACAAGATGTGTAGATTAATCTAACATGGTGTGTACTTTGTTGTTACGTGGTTAAAAGCCTGGAAATCTCGTGTACGTGGTACATGGAGTTTCCTTGTACACGGTTTAACCTGGGCCAGATCGAACTACATGGAGTGTTGATTCAACATAAACGATTTGTATTCTGGTTTCCATGCACCATTAAATTATGGTCCATACACTGTAATAAATACTTAGGCATGCTCAATTCACATGGCATGGTTTGGAGGACCAGTACTGGTTCGTTGAACCAAAGTACACAGTGTGTAATTTTCACTACTCGTTCTATATTTTTGTGTTGTACATACAGAAAGAGAGGCTCCTCCAAATGAGTTCCTCATTTTTATATTAATTAAAATTAAAATAAAAAATGTATTTCTATGATGTGAATCATGAAAGGAAGGAGGAAGAACATATCTCGTTCATTCAATTTTATAGAATGATTTATCATGAATTGAATCAAATATTAATTCTTTAATTATCAGAAAAATTTAATTACTATAATCAATGTTGTAACCTCCCTCTAATACCATTTAAAAGGGTCTGGGAATAGTGGAAGATTGTGGGTGGATGTGCCCATTTGGTCGTTTTTTCATTAGAAATGGTCAACTTGGGATCAATATGATGATAAACAGAAGACTCCCGAGATCGAATAACATAAATAGTCAAAGAAGAAGTATAGTTCTGGAGCCACAAACGAGGATCGTCACAGGTTGATTATAATTAATTTAATTAATTGGCAAGAATTACCTTTTGGGTGTTCTTTATTCGTTGATATTTTTGATCACGTTCCGATGTGATTCTTCATTGCGTCGTAGAATCCATGTGTAGACTTCCTCTAGTGGTGATCCACAGTTGCACCACGTATCTCTGGACATCTCCAAAGGAATCTCCAGATGCTAGTGTGGAGAAGACTTTGTTTGATTTGTCTGCCTTATATCATCTTGATCTGATGGAGGATGATCTCTCTGGGTCTTTAGATCATTCTTGGAGAAATGAGTTATTTCGACCTTGAAAGGATTCTCAAGATTTGTTGTGCACAACGATTGGGCAAAAGAGTGGGGGTTTTGTGGATATTTATAATCGGGTTTGAGGTTATAGAGTTATGAAAATAAATAAACGAGTTACACATTTTATTTATTTCATTAAATCTTATAGAAAACACCCAACTCAAATAATTAATTTTCTGAAATGCACCCACAATGATTATAATAAATATCAATTAATAAAACAATATTATAGGCTCAAAATACCGACTGGAAAACTACACGGTGTGTAATCATTAATAATCAGAGTGTACTTGTTTTTCATAAAAAACTACACGACTTGTAATCATTAATACATGACATGTAAGTTATTTTTCATTTCCTTTCCAAAATGAAATCTACTCGGTGTGTAATCATTAATACACATCGTGTACTTGTTTTCAAAATAAAAACTACATGACGTGTCATCATTAATACATGGAATGTACTTGTTTTCATTTTATTCATCCTCCAACATTAGAACAATTTATGATTCATTGAATAATTATTAAACCACATATGGTAATAATCTTTATTCTACTTGAGATACTTGAATACACTTAGTGTGTGACCCTCTAGGCATCTTTTTCATTGGCATTATGCGGGCTTGCCAAATGTCCATGATTACAGTTTAGAAACAGGTCAAGGCACCCATGAGAAAGAAGTTGACGCCGCATTGATGTGTCACCTCATATGAACGCTTACTGTGTAATTTAATCTCTCTGTCTTGATATCTAAGAAAGAAGGTTTCTTGGCAGTGTCATAAACCTATATGCTTGATCTTGCATTCATTGAATTTCAGAAATAAACTCATCATTACACCATGGTCGTGAAATTTGGGTGATATTTCTATTTCAATAAATGTGCTCGAGATATCTACTTCCATAAATATAGAAGGGAAAAATCCTTCCTTGACTTATTCATTAAAAACATGTCATTCATGAAGCACCAAACGTACCCTACTTCCTACAAAATATCTTCGTGATGGTTTTCATCAGCAAATCTAAGTGCTCAAGTCATGACATGAGTTAATGATGATATTCTTGTCTAAGGACCATTACACACACTCATAGATAGTAATGTATGATGACACCAAGACATGAAGAATTACTACAGGCAGGAATTCTCTCATAATCTCCCATCTTAGAGATTACCAAGTGCGAACTCTATGAGAGAGAGTCTCGTCTTCTTATAAGTACTTGCAACTGACGGTCTGTATACTATGTGTCCAATAATAGTAGGTCATCCAACTGTAGAACATTGTTCAAGAATATTGTTATGGAATTTTAAGGTTATCATCATATCAGAGATCTCCCATGACCTTAATAATGCAACAAATATTCCAAGATAGTATTATATTGTAGTCATGCAGAACAATGAACACTACATAATAAGTGTACATTCACGTAATCAATGTACAAATAGTTGGTTCTCAGGACACCAAATATTGAAGTGAATACATCAGATATGATGTATAATGGATGAATAAAATATATTTGAATAACTATAAATGAAAGGTTGGTACATGTCCTTCAAAAAACATGACAAAACCCTTAGCCTTCTCCCAAAGCACGGTCTTGGTAAAAAGGAAAAATTAAAAGAATAAACACTGAGAAATCGAATACATCCCATAGCTATATAAGAGTAATGGTCATGGTCTCACAGTTTAAAAATTAGGGGGCCATTTCATTTAAACATGTGGTATTCATTTTAATTACATAAAATAAATCATCCCCCATTATTTTGGATGAACTAGGTTGATGGACAATCCAATTCCTGATGGAATATAAACCTCATGAGTTGAAATTTTCATCCAATTAATCAAAAACATAACATATACCAATAAATTTATTTGGAACACATCTATAATTATAAAAAATAATAACTATGATTCCCAATAAGAATGGAATGACAGTAAATCCCTTGATAAATAGGTGATATGTGCTAAAAATAAATATGGTATGACACAATGACTAACATTACAAGTCCTATTTTACATATTTCGATTCATTATTTAACATGTCCTCATATCCTTGGGGAAATCAATATAAATAATCATTCAAATAAAATAGTTATTAATAATACCATTAGAAAAGCGAGTCACCACATTTTTAAGTCATATTTACCATAAATGGAAAAATTAATAAGTGAAATTCCCATCCATGGTAAGGTGGGATTCTACTATACATTGTTGTGATTTGTACTAGATCATAATAAATCCCAAATCCTAATTTCATAGTCTTTTTTCAAAACCAAATAGTATGAAATAAGAAAAATAATTCTTTGATACTAAATTTTATCATCCTTCCATGGTTGCAACTCAATGGTGCCCTGAGTTGGTGGGTCACATGACCTCATGAGTACCTCTACAAATTACAGAGTATGACGACAACAAGTGAGGGATTAAAGGGATTTCTTTAGGGAGACAATTGCATCATATACTGGTCTATATAATATTATAAATTATGAATAAGAAATTTTGTTATAATAAATAGATCTAGATAGTAGTTGAAAATATTGAAAAAGACCAATAAATGGAAATATTTAACTGGAAACATGCGACTGTAAATAATAGATAAAAATGATAATGATGATAATTATTCTATACAAAATGTGAGTATGGGGAATAGTGTTTATACAATAACATACTAAAAGATGGAAAAAATATAATAAATTGAGAAAAATTGTACTAAAAGTATCATAATCATAGTCTCGGTCATATGCGATGTGCTCTACCATAAAGTTTCAAATCAGTCAAACATCAGAAGCTTCACACGTCACATTATCAATACTTGTGATTATATAGCCTAATCAGGTAACAAAAGGAACTGAAGAAGGGTATGATATACAATCTCATCATGCTGAAAACCATGTTGTCTAGGTCATTCCATTTTAGGAAATAAATAAATAACAGAGTTCCATGTTAATAAAAGAAAAATGATAATAACTAAAATATATACAACTCAACCCAAGTTCACAAATGGACTCTCGATGGATACCTAATCTGTTGGCCAAAGAAATATGTTTGAAATGATTTACATGTTTAAGTAACAATATGTATAGAAGGGAAATTGTAAACCATGAAACTATGGAATCAATACACCAATGATTATTATTTTTCTTGGGTCTCGTTTATATGTCATTGTGGTAGAATACCCATAACAATTAAATAAGAAACACTTATGACTTGAATAGGCAATTAGTCCATCATTTAATTCATGTGGATAATTCTTGATTCTATATAAGGTGGTCTACATAACATCCAATGAGTTTATATTGGAACATCTAACAAAAAAATACATCTATGTCCATATAAGCCTACCCATATGATGTCCATTGTATATATCATGGTCATGTGACAATTATTATATACATATTATCTAACATATGGACCATGTATCATCGAAGTCATAGAGTAAATATATTTTCAAGGAACCCATTCATGGTTACCCTTTATGGAATGTAGTTTCAGTCATGTGTATAAGTAAAATGACCAGAGAGACTATACCCAACAATACAATGATTCACTACTGGTGCATCAGGTACTGACAAACAAAATATGGAATGTCCATACATGTAATCAATAAAATGGGATCAATTCTATCTCCCAACATATATTAAGTGAGCCATTGTAACCATGGAAAATCATAGTGAAATGAATAAACATTATTACATTCTATAAAAAAATCATATCATATCCACATTCTATAAAATTAACCAGATTTAAAATTCAATCAAAATAGATATGGAACAAATATATATAGCTACGAACAAGGAATAACATGTATTTAATCCCATGTTAAAAAATAAATTTCAATATCCCAAAACAACAATAATTGAAAAATATATAATTCAATTAAATTCAATAATGTATGTAATAAATAATAAACACATTTAATTATCTATGATCAATACATGAGTAAAAAATAATGACATGAATGGAAAACAATAGCATATGACATTAAGTATATGCATTAAAGAACTTTGACAATAAATTATTCATAAAAAACATGGGAATCAATGTTAATAATCATGGTCCACTCTCATGGTCATCCATTTACTTTAATTAAAGTTAATAATATATCTATAATTAAAATACATACGAACTCACATGTTAATTAAGAATTTTAACCATGGTAATTAGGCCATTCATTGTGGTTAGAATCGATGTTGTCAAAAAATGAATGCAGAACACCCCATGGATGGATGTCATCATATGGTAAGGCCCCTTAAGACCAAGAAATCCATTTAAAATATTTTATTTTACAAGAATGTGGCATCGCTAGAAGGGTCTGATGTACAACACAATGATTAGTCAATTTAAAAAATAGATAAATGACCTGAATGATCCTAGAACACCTACCTCAATATATTATCACTCCACTCATCCATTATCTAGTCTTGATTCAATCTATAATGAATTAAATTAGAGTCTACTTAATATGGATTTAAAATATTTAAACCCCATCATACCAAAATATAAAAAAAAGAAGGAAAAAGATCCTTGATATAGATGATTGTACAAGGAAGATCGTTACAAGGGATTTATATTTATTTTGATGGATTTTTATTCACACATCAGTGGGGGGATATCTCAAAAATCCAATGAAGGTATAGTGGGAGATCTTATACATCATGGAGTAAGTAAAAATCAACTGGAATTGAGGAGGAAGGATTAATTTGTGTTTAATATAAAAAATTTGGGGTATTTTGGATATTTTACCCAAAAATTCACTACGCTTTGTTTGGCATTATTGTTTGGTGAAACCTTACACCATTTATTCGACATCCAACACTGTAGGGTAAACCACACATGGTCTGGTGCACAATTTTCCTATCTAAGAATAGACCATGTGAAGCCCTTTATCTAAAATATATAGATGGGTTACACAACTGTAGTAACATTGTGTGTCAACTAAGTCCCCACTATCTGTAGCTGAACAGTTTAGAAAAACAATGTTGGGTGGGTTACAAATTTTTTTCAAACATTGAGGACTAGAATGCCTTATAAATTTTTAGGGTTCATGGCTTCGAATAGACCCCTGAGATAACAAAATTACCTTTTAATCCCCTATGAATAATTATTACGGTAATATTATGTATTCTAATACAAAAAAATTAATGGTTTGTACCTTTGATAATATTTGGAATGTTACCTAAATCTATTTTGGTATTTTCTATACTTGTATTATAATGTTTATGTTTTCTGGAAAATTAATATTATGGTTCCTTCCAGTGTCCAGTATGAGTCACTTTTTCTATGGGTTTCTATTTTTCTAGTGCTTTGGAATGTTCCAAGTTTTCTAGTGTTAGTGTCATCGTACAATAAATTATGTACGACAGATTTAACCCTTTTCATTCCATAACTATGGATCTCATTTTGTGTTATCTCTATAAATATTTTGGAATTATTTGTGAATTAAAAATGTCACACTGAGGATCATGGATTCATTACACATCATTTAGTTTCTAGATTTTGATTTTGGTCTTGTTTTATTGGGTGTTTTTCTGGTGGAAAAAAATTCATGGTAGGGAGAATTATAATTGACTCACCCATGTTTAATTTTATTTTCATTATTATTTTTTATTTTCATTGTGTATATAATATTGGCTGAGGTTTTGGTTTTTTCTGAGGTGAACATTTTAGTTTTGGAGATCTTGCGTATATTTTGACCTTCTGCACAAATTGTGTGCATGGTTTGAGAGTAAATCATGTGGCTACTAAAGGATAAGGGTGTTGTGAGTTTAATAGCTTATTTTATTGTATGAGAACTATTTTACTCCAAACCCATGTGTCTTGAGAGTAACTATTTTGCATGTTGGTGGTGTTTTAGGCAATTCTAATGACATGAACATGGTCAAGAGAAAATTTATGTAATGTGTGAGGGAGTATATATTATTTTGACAGATATTATTTAAATTGTTCCCACATTGTTTCCCAAAAAGTGTAGCCAAACAATTTAATTATCATCCTCATCATGTATGGTGCACATGGTTGGTTCACTGATTCATACTATTTGTTTCCAAATCATGAAACATTTTCATGTTCTTAAATTTTTTTAAATTCATATGATTCCCCACATGTGTTTTAACTCTAATCAACCTCCCTTGCATATTTGTCGACCTAGTTCATGAAGGGGTGTTCTATGCTCTTACACTATGATTCTTCCCCCTCCATTGTGGATACCTCAAGGTTTCTAAGTGAATTACCCTTTGTTTTTTGTTAATTTTATCCTCTTATACTCTCACTCTTTTATTTCTACATTCTTTAATCCATTTCTTCCCAGTTGATAAAAACCATGGGTATATAAATGATGTTGGGATTTTTTGTTGGATAATGGTGTTTTTTCCTTTCTCCTTAGGATTCGTTCTTCCACCTTTTAGGTGTGAATTTAAATCAACTATTGTTTAGGTAGGTTTTTTCATCCATTTCCTTTCTATAACATTTTATATGATGGTTGAGTATTTTACCATTAATTTCTTAATTTCTTTCCCATTCTTTTCATGTGTCTGTTGATAAAATTTGGTATTTCAATGTTGGAAGATTATTGAAAATTATGTTTCTATGGATTTTTAATTTATTCATATATATATATATATATATCCAAGATAGGCGTTTGATATTATCCATATAATAATTATTAAATGAAATCAGTTAATTTTACATTGTGTTTTTAATTGGTTGGATTTTGGTAATTTGGATTTTATTATCAATAGAGTATTGTGTGTGGTCGTAATGACTCATTGTGTTTCAATACATATGTTTGATTTTTTATGTTTTTTGGAAGTAGTAGTGGTGAATATTTATATTTTTCATTAAAAAATTGAATGAATTAACATATATAATCTATTAGATGTGAGAATATAAATATGTTTGTCGGGTTTAAATATGGGTGGTTACTCAAATGATAATGGATTTGTATAAAAATGTAAAAAATAAATCATATATTTCAAAATAAATTTATAACATTTTTATTCTCTCCCTTTGAAATTATCCTTTCTAAAGGTTCTTATAGAACCCATATAATTCTTAAATGACTCCATGGTTTCCTAAAGATATCAAATGTAATTTTAATATGTGTTTCCTAATGTTGATACCATTTTGATACATGATGTGATATTTGGATATTAATGTAAGAAAAAGTACTATATGGAACCTTTGAATATTAAATGATACTTTCAACATGTGTTAGTAAATTGATTGGGAATTTTTTTTCCGAAATCATATTTCATGTTCTCCCAGTTCGAATATCGAGAAGTTACATGTGTGATGAAAATCCTATTGTCACATTTTTGGTGATTGATCCTTCAAATAAATGATTTTGTGGTATGTTAAAGGAATTGGCATTGAAATCATTGGGTTATATTAAATTCCAATAACGTGATGACATCCTAATTATATATTGTAATATAATAATGGGTTTCTAGTAAATCATATATATCATTGAGTTATGGTTTATTTCTGGTCCTGATTAGATGGACTACTACCCCCTAGATAGAGCATACTATAGGTGAAATTTTCCAATAGCTTGGTTAGTTTAGAGAAGCCAGGTTGGTTATTGACTATGGAGTTGCACCATAAACTAGAAGGTTAGTCTAAAATGAGAACATTAAGGGATATAATTTAATTTTTTTTATGAAATTCCATATTTGTATGCACATATTTTATTTTACAACACATTGGTTAGTTTTTTAAATATAGATTATTTTTTTCCACTTACACTATCCCCTTTATTTATGGTTTTAATTTTATATGAATATTTTATTTCATTAGTGTTTATTTTTTTCCCATTATCCATTTTTGGTTGTTTTCATTCCTATATTTATTTTTTCATATAGTGATATAAAAAATAAGATTCTGTTTGGAAAAAGAAAATTTATCCAGTATAATGAAAGTGGATTTTCTAGAAAATTTGATTTTATCTCTTTAATGAAAAACCCTTATATTTTGTAATGTATTTAAAACTATCATTTTTTAAATGATTCAGTAAAGTCAATGTATGCATTTTTTAGTGCATAACTAAGCAGTCTTATGCTAACAATATACTTCTGCAACTCGATTTCAAAAGACCAAATAATTTTTTTGTTTCATCTTTATTTTATGATTTAATATAAATAATTCTTCTTGTGTGGATGGTGGTGAACAGGAGGTCCCATTGATATCATTTAAATCATGGATCTTTCTCAATTTAATTTTTATTTTTATTTTTTTTCCACTAAAGATGTATATAGAACTATTTTGTATTTATTTTATTCTGTGTAATATAGATTTTCTTATTATTATTGTTATATTTATATGTTTAGGTTAGTCTATATTTATATATATATCTATCCTAATGGAAAATATTTGATTCCTAACATTGGTTTCCAACTTGGGAGGATTAGGAACACCTCCCATTCCTTGTCACATTCCATCTTAGGTGAACAATTCCTAGATAACATGGTTAGTTGATGCCATTTAGACTATGAGTGACATATGATATAGATAAGTTGTTATAGAATAATTTTTTTCATGATATAGACATCCTATAATATGTTTTTAACTATTAAGTGGTTCTTACTTATGATTATTTGTTTACACTATTATTTCTATTTTATTCAATGATTGGAAACTAATACAAACCATATTAATGATACATGAAAATAATAATATAATGAATGTCTTCATTAGATTCCAAAAATTAAAGGATATATAATAAAAAATCTTATTTAAATACTAACATAGCTTTCCCAATGTAATACTCAAGATAAAATACCAAACAAGAAATGGAGGGAATAATTTTATGTTATTTCCTTCAGGAGCTAACTTCCACCTAATTTTAGTAGAATGACCGATAATCTATTTACCAAAATAGGATTATTACAATTTAATAGATTTTTGTTTGTTCTATGGTGTTTGGAACATGAAAAATTCATTATTATTTTATATTACTAGTAAGGTGAATAAGATCAAAAGGGAAAACTTATAAACATTATGACGAAACATGATGAAATTGACTCCATGTATTGGGTTGAGTTCAAGAAATTATTTTTCAATAAGTGCATTCTTCTTGTTCATCAAATTAATAGGATCAAGGAGTTCCTCGAGATAATGAAAAAGTATAATGAATATTTTGGTACCTATGAAGAATATTTTATAGGTATTTTGATGTATATTTTTGTTATTATCATTCAACCCAAATATATGGTTGATCAATTATTCTATGTTTTACAAAAAAAACATTTAATGGTTTTATACATATGAGTATTTAGTATTTATGAAGATAATTTTGTTTAGTAACAATATTAAAATGGAGGTTTGAGTTTTATATCAATATCATGATTTTAATAACTAATGGAAGATTTATTTTTAAGTTATATCTAAGAACCTAGGATATATAATGATGAGATTTCCATTATTCTAAATGTGTGGGAAGATAAATGGAGTAAATATTACTAAGTGGACTACAAATTTTTTATATTTTTGATAGAAATGTTATCATGTGGATGAATTTATAAGTTATGGGAATAAGATAGAAAATTATTCAAATAATTAGAAAACCCCACATAATGTACCTCTAAAACATTAAATCATCAATTGAAAGGATTTTGGGAATTATACTAATTAGCTCCCCAATATATGGTCTATTGTGGGTGACAATACACAAAAACATCTAATGACAATTCTAAAATAGAAATATTATAATATAAAAATGGATGATTTTAACAATGGAAATTAGGGAAAACATATCCACCTATACATGGTTTTAAATTTCATATTTTATTTCATATTAACGAGCCCTATGAAAATTTTATTGACCATCCATTAGTTAATTTTCATGTGATTATTTACATGGACTCTTAATAAGGAATTAACATGTTATATCAGCAGAAGGATGAACCCATGCTTCCAATGAAATTGTTTGTGTATAATAATAGAGGGTTTGAAATTAATTTATAATTTTATTTGATTTAAAACGGTTTTATTTTAATAAAGGTCATCACCATGTTTTATGATAATATGGTATGATGTTATTAATTGCTTTTTCATGTGATAATAAAGAGGTACTATATGATATTTGAGATATTAATGATAGGTTGATTTTAAGAAATTTAGTATCATTATTTATAATTTTTTTATAATGGAAGGGTTACACAAAATACCATTTATTGAATGGTTTAAGTTAAAAATAGATTTTCGTTTTAGAGATTAACCTATTACATTATCATATCAATATTTATTTATTGTGGATAACCTATGAACATTGTTTCATTATGATGTTAAATAACTAGAGAATGAATGAAATATCATTCTATTTATGGGTTGTACAAACCGTTAGTGCTTTATGAATAAAAATTTATTCTTTATTTCAAGGACTATTAGTTGAAGTGGAAATTTATCTTTGTAAAACCACATAATGAGACAAATATTATGAAAATCAATTTAATAAATTACATATTTTCTTGAAATTTATTCAACTTTAGGAGAATAATTTTTAAATAAAATGTCGCATCATTATAATCAACTTTGGATGATATGAATGAAATTTCAGAAGACTCTTTGGTTTATATAGTTTAGATCATTAAATTTAGGTTGATAATGATTTCAATCAAACTCCATATTTATTTTGGTGCTTATTTTCTCTTCCATTACCAAATTTTTAATTACCGTCAATGTTCACTTAATTTGAAACCAAGTATAATTTATTACAGAAAACCATCCAACATTCCAACCTATTTTTCCAGTGGATATATTTCTAACCCTTTTTATGATATGGGTTTCTATGAAGGAACATTGTAATGATTATCTTTTGATGGTGGAGAGAAATTTCTTGAGTGAAAGTCATTTTTATTGGGTAAAATTTAACACCATTGGATTTTGAAACATTTTTTTAAATATAATTTATATTATTAGTATATTTTTAATGTAATGCACTAATTTTATTTGGAATATATTCAGTAACATGGTTTTCTATTGTTACACACAATTTTATTTCTCTAATGTGTTACACACAATACTGATTTCAAACCAATCATGAAATAATATATAAATGTACCTATTTAATATGTTTTTTTAAAACATGAAATCATGATAGGTAGTATATATTATATTATATAAATTATGAAAAAATGTTTTCCAAAAGTTTATATAATAAATTACTAGATGACTTTTTAATTAGAAATGACAATAAAACCCTTTTGAAAATAAATGGATGTCATTTTATAAATACAGTGTTTATGTACCCAACTATGATTTATAATAATAAATTAAACAAATAAATTTTTCTTAAAATTTTAATGAAATTTATATATTCACAAAAATTTTAAACATTTATAATAAAATTTTTATAGACAGTATATAATAAAAAATACAATTTTTTGATTGAAAATGGTATTTATCTAAAAATTAGTTTTCCCATATTTTTGGTGACTGTAATATAAAAATAATTTTTTATAGTTAACTGAAATTTATTTGATCAACTAACAAAAATATAGAATTTTTACCATCAGAATTATTATTGGGTGAATTTTTGGGACTCTTCTGATAAGTTTTACTCTTTTATGATCCTTGGAAAATTATGAGTTTTAATTGAAAATTTACTTTTATTTTAATGTTTTTATTATGTTAAATAACATTTTAGTTTTTACTTAATGTATAATTAGTTCAATTATAATTATAATTTACCAATTAAATTCATTGGAATAATTTTTATATTTAATTAAATCATTAAGGAACTATAAACTTTTGAACACTTTCTCTTTGAGAACATGTTTTCACTTCATGTCCATGGGATTAATTTTAATTTATTTATTGATAAATTACAGA
The DNA here is from genome assembly GCA_963277665.1 of Viscum album. NCBI lineage: Eukaryota > Viridiplantae > Streptophyta > Magnoliopsida > Santalales > Viscaceae > Viscum > Viscum album. The sequence goes on along the minus strand of OY728132.1, from coordinate 320,378,260 downwards.
ACTTGATTTGAAAAAAATAATTCCATATTTGAAATCATAATATTTTTTATTTTTTGATAAGGGAACCATATTTTTTATCAAAAATGACTACAAAATGGAGTAAAAATTAACAACAATGACTAAAGTATAAATTAGTTTACTTGGGGAGAACTAGAATGATAAGAGTAAAAATATCGATAAATATTGTCATAAATTAACTTTATGAGGTTATTTAGACCATTGAAACCAAATAATATAAAATATTGTAGCTTTTTTCTACATTACATTAAATATAAACTATATAGTATAAAAATTAATAAACATGAAAAAAAATTTACATTAAATTTCCACAATGCATTTTGATATGGTAAAAATCCATATGTTTATATATATATATTATTTCTAAAGATAATTGATATTTTATTATCATAAAAATTTATCATGATATTTTATATATGAAATAATAATTTAAATACTTAGGAATCGACAACACTATATATATTCAGTAAATAAATAAGATATAAAAAATTAAAAAAATATGTTAAATGTGTAGTAAATTGAATTAATTATGGTTTTATATTATTTTTATTGATGAATATATCATTTTACATAGGTTTAAATTTAATTTATTCTAATTTAATCATTTTATTGATTTATTTTCAAATTTAAATTAATAAACTATCATCAAAATTTACGTTAATGATATTTTATAGTAAATTATATTTTATTTAATGATATAAATATAATAAAAATCCTATATAATACAAAGTTATTTTTAAATATAAATAAATAAAAAATATGGTCCAATTATGGAAAAATTATTCAATTGTCATTACTATAACGACTGTTGGATAGTAAAAACTCTATTAGTGTGGTGAAGGTTAAAGTAGTTTTCTTACACATAACAAGTGCCTGTATTAAAATAAATGACCATCACACATAATATTCATGTTTTATATATTATATATAAAATTTAAAATCAATGGTTCAACATTTTTTAGTAACAATCACTCCAATTTTTTCATAATGTATAAATTATATAGGTTAGAAAATCAGTTACCATAATGGAAAACCAAAATGGAAAAAAGGGATATTTAGATTTTATAGAATGTATTGTTTACAAAATGTGTTTTATTCAATGGTGGTGGTGTGGATCAACCATATCATCCATCCACATCATTAATTAGTATATTTAGAGGCACATGAAAAATATAGAATACCTAATAGGGAATTAATTAGAGTATTCAGAAGAATCCTTTTTCTCCTCAACTATAAAAGGGACATCACTATCCCCACTTCTACACACATCAAAAACCATTTCTCAAAAATCACAAAAAAAAATTACTTTTAATCATCCATCCACTCATCCTATATGAATTAATATTGGTAAATATATAACCATGTAAGACAATTGGGGAAAAGAAAAATGTTACAACCCATTAAGAGGATGTTTTTATTAGTACGACATTAGTAAATACTTAATGTTTGGGGATTTATAGCATCCCTTCTATTGAAGTGAGACTTCACCCTTATTCAAAATGAATATTATAGTGTTTTTTATATTTCCCTATGGAATTATTTAAAATTAATCTTAAACATTAAATAATAATTGACGTTTTTATTTATTTTATAATATTACTAAGACTATGATTCAAAAGTTACTTATGCATTATAGATTTGTTTCTCAATTTTTCATTATTTGATAAACCTGTTATATTTTGAACCTATATTATTTTATTAGGTCTATATAATAAACTATTAACATTTAATATCATTAATTTATTTATCATCATGATATCTTAAGCTACATTTAATGTTATTGAAAAAGGGGCCTACAATTCAATGTACTGAATATGATATGACTTTTGTTTTACGATGTCATTATATATTCTGAATGTTTATTATTTTGATTTAAATGATGAAATATTATGATATATATCTGAGTAAACATAGAAAATTTATTATCTTATGGTTTTCCTTAAAATAAATTTTTCCATTATTTACCCCTCAATATATACTCATGATTTTAGAAAGAATGTTTCTAATAAAAATCGTTATTTCGGTTGAAAATTATTTTTCTTCCAAAACAATGTTTTCAATGAATTTTTTAAAATGATTTATTCATTATAATGTTGTTTAAGGAGTAATGGTTATTTTCCTCATGAATATTTTGAAATTATTTCTAATTCATTCATTATATATTATCCTTTTTATTTTGTAATAAAAATATTTTGGAAATGTTTTATTTATTAAAAGGCTATTTTAAATGAATCTTTATTTTCATTGATAAATGTTACACATAATATTTCAAAATTCATCACTATATAACATAAAATCCTTAGATATAATTTATTCATTATTGAGTAATTGATCTAAGTAATACATTATTATTATTTATTTGAATACAATATGATTATGTTGAAATGTTTACAATGAAACCCATTTCAATAACATGGCTAATAAAATGATAAAATGATTATGAACCCAAAATATTTTTGTGAGTTATGATATGATGAAATGATTGTGAAACTTGTCTAATTTACTCATGTTAAGATATGTGGAAATATTTTTTATACCAATTTCATTTCCTCGGTTATAATATGAAGAATTATAAAGATCTTATAATACAAATAAAAAGGAATTTAATTATTTTACGACAGGTTTCTATATATTACTATGATGTGTTGGGTAATTGTAAATTATCGACGAGCTCATAGGGCACGTGGGTGGTCATCCATAGCTTGAAATGGAGGCTACAATAGTGGTTATTCCAAACATGAAAATGAGGTCACATGGAAGTTTTTACCAATCCAAACATGTTATAAATGTATTCATGTCTAGCCTATTAATTTTATTTTATCTGATTATGTATATGACACAAATTCTACATATTATTCAGATGATATTCTATCATGGATCATGTTCATTGATTTCCAAATGATTAATTTCTTATGAACATTCAATAATTATACCACGGTTCACGATTATAGTATTTGATATGAAGGGTATTCTTTTTAATTTTTATGATCATGTTCTCAAAAACATAATACCATCGTAGGTTTATATTTCTCTCATTGTTTACCATTTCATTTCATCTAGGCTCCATATTTCTTATGTTTACAAGTTATAGATTATGATGAAATGTTTTATGTAGGGTTTTATGTATAGATTAATATTGTGGATGATATTAACGGGAGATTTTGAATAACGTTTATCATAATAGAATACTATGTTTCATGTTTCCAAAGGCACCAATTGATTATGTTCATTGGGAATGTGTTTTTTTAATGTAATGAATATTCATCTAAAATGATGTTATACCATTTTATGGGAATCCTAGGTCCCTACACACAAATATATATATATATATATATGCATACACACATAATAATACAAAAAATCACATAGACTTACACATTAAAATTCATAATTACTACATCTATATACATGAACATAATTACACACACACGTAAAACTCATGAAAACCCATGCATACACATAAATAAACACATATACTAAAACATTCAAAAACATAAAAATGCACACATTTCAATACAAATGTAAAAATACCAACAAATAAATACTCAATCATACACATATATACATCTATTTTTAAATTTTTTCAGAATATTAAGTATGACTATTAATATATAAATTTAAATATGAACTATAGTAAAATAAATATATATTCATTTAAATATATTTATAATTATTTAAATAAAATTATAAAATATTTAATTTAATTAGTCATTATATAGTTAATGAATATGAATATTTTTTGTAAAAATAATTATTGATTAATATAACCATTATAATTATTTACATATAAAATATGGAAAATAAGATTGATTATTATTTTTGTGCTAAAATATAGTTATTTAAATCATATATATATATATATATTATATTTAAAAATATATAATTAGTTTTATATAAATCATATATAACAGTATATAAATATATATTTATTAATTAAATTAACCATGGTTCCCTTTATTAGTTCTTTTCAGGACTGTTAAATGGTTAGACTTTATCATAACTAATTAATGAGTTAATGAACAAACTGTTATCATTATTAAAATAAGACTTGATAAAGGGTTAACCATTTCTAATTATATTTTAATCATTGATAACTATATTGTTTATGATTCATTTTTGTTAATAATGAAAAAATGTACTAATTTTTAAAAGTTTTTTCTAAACACTGAATTTTGTGGATATTTTAGAAGTAAAATTTTTTCCTTAAACATAGTATCTATTAAAATTTGTCACATTCTATGATCTTTTATTGGATGAAAATATATTTTTATTATAAAATAAATATAAGAGAAAACATTTCAATTTGATTAAAAATTATGATAGTCATAATATGTTCTATTAAATAAATTTCATGAACAATCCATATATAAAAATAATCTTATAGTACATATATTTAAAAATGATTCCCATAAGTAGACTTCACATAACATAATAAAAAATAATCTAAAATAATAACAAAAACAATATATAAATATTTATATTCATCAACTAATATATATAAAAATAATTTAATATACCTTTAATATATATATATATATAAATATATATATTCCCCATAAACTAATAACATCAATGATTATATCATTGCACCATATGTTCTATCATTGAACTCCTCTTATTGATGAAATTATGTCCAAAATAATATTCTTAACACCCATTTTTTCTTAATAATAGAACCTTATGATTTAATTTTTTTTATCCATAATATAATAAATGTTTGGCATAATGATATTGAAATTTTTACAGTATATAAAAACAAATTCTCACACCCATGTGTGAGAATAAAGACCAATCATATACTTGTTGAAATAACTGTTTTTTTACTCTATGTGAAAACCTGAATTTATATAGTAATAATTATGGGAAGGCCTTGGATAAAAAATTTACAATTTTGTGGGTGTACTGATGTAAGATAATAGTGCATTCCTCATATGTATTTTAAATACTTATTTTTATGGGGTTTCATTACATGATTTTATCATTTCAAGGAGTCTCCCATTCATTGGGAACTCTCTACTATGGAATATCTTTTTAAGAATCTCATTATTCTCATCTAATGTGTTACAATGGTAAAATTTAAACATTAATTATTAGGGGAAATGATTTTATTTTTCATGAAAATATGTCGCAAAAGATCATTCCCAATCTAATCCTTCATTATTTCAGACATAGATCTTAGTTTTATCACTAAAAAAATATTTAATATGGATAAAATCTCATAGTTGGGGAAATATCTCCCTGATATCATTTTGTAGTCATATTTGGAGGATTCCATGTTTGAAATAACCCCACGAAAACCTTCACAAATAATCACATGGACACAGAAATTCCACTGGTATATTTCAAGAGAATGACACAACCATGGAGAAGTCCATGGTGGGTAGAGTTGGTACACTGTACACCTACCAAAGAATTTAGAAAAGGTCTATCAATTTTCCATCGCTAGCTATAATCCACTAGAACAACTAAAACGGTCCGAATTCTCTTTAGATACCACTTTTTTGATCATTTCCTTTGTTTCTTCATCTTATGGAGCATAAAAATTCATAAAAGCTAAAAATTCATCACCTCACATACCAAAATCTATGGAATGATGATGATCATTGTCAATGAATTGTACATTGAGTTTTTACTTAATTCCAAAGAAATATAAACATCACAATGATCCTTGTACATCTTCTATTTGAATCTGATCTCCTAGAAAAAATTATTTTATAATAAAATATACATTCCAGCCTCTGATGTAGAAATGCAATCTATTCCAGTCATTGATAATGTAAGAAACATCTAAATCCAGGACTAATATGATACATGTATCCTATAAACATATAGATGTATCATGATACAGAAATATTGTGGTTAGGTGCACATTATATATCTATATCTTTATGTCCCTTCCAGAGTGGATCATATATATCATATCAAAAACATGATATTGATGTAGAATTATAATACCCAAGAATACAATTTACAACCTTATAGTAAAATATTCCATTATTTTAGAGTATTAATCCAATGATCACCATTACATATGGAATTTATGTATTTACACAAACAATAACAGACATTAATCTTCCTAATATATTAGATTATTATATTTTCCCTATCACCAGGATATCGTCCTTGGATAATGGACATTAACAATTGATCAATGTCATATTAATTAATAGGGGAATGGTCACCTATAGGGGTTTCTATATGGAGAATCATTTTAAGATTAATTAAATATAATTTTTATATATCTATAACAACCTCCTCTTTCTATCACATATGATCTTAATCTTGAAAAATTGTTGAACCACTCATGTAATAACCCGGTTTGTGCTATAAAAGACTTTGGAATTTTCTTGATGTTATTCCAGAGTAGAACCTTCAGACTGCATACGATTCCGAGTACCGGTGTGGTTGGAATTATATTTTATGTGTGTTCACACTGGGCATGCCAAAGAAATGGGATAACTCCTAAACTGTGTTTTGGAGCAGAAATATGAGTGAACAGATGGATCCGAAATGGGGTTTTTACCCTTAGAAGATCTTAAAATATGTCGTCGCGGGACATTTGGACCCCTCTCCCATTAACAAAACATTAAATGGATAAATAAATAAATAAATTTATTAATTTAATGTCTTAACTCAAGTATTTCTTAAATAGTAGCTCGGATTGGAAAACCGAGGGCACTGTTGAGTTCGAAGCATGTCATTTACCCAAGGAGGGGTGTATATTTTGTGGGCGCGGGCCTTCTGTAGAAAAAGTCCCGAAGGACATAACCGTAAATAAAATAATTAAATTATTTTATTTTATTTTGGATATTAAATTAAATAACTCTTGAATGGAAACTCATATTAGAATTCTGAGACAAATGTTGAATTTAAAATGCGGTGTTTTACCTAGGCGCTCCTTAAAACGCGGAGGTGAGGGTTGTTAGGATCCCACACCCTTTTGCACATGTTTTGAATATGTTTATAAATAGAGGAGTGGGTAGAGAATTCATTCTCCAGCCAACTCACCCTCTCTCTGCCCTCTCTGAATCTCTCTCTCCCTCTATCCATACTTCGATAGATCAATGACGAGTCGTAGATGGATCGCAACAGGAGCGGATCGAGCATGTCAGTGGAAATGAGAAGATCAATTTGAGGTAGGATCTATCTCGTTTTAAGTTTCAATTCGAAATTTAATTTAAAAATCCTTCAAAATTCCTTAGTTTCTTTATTTTTTTATCATCATTGATGGTCGCACGAATAAGGCCATCAATCCATGCGGGGAAATAATTTGTTTCATCTGTGTTTTTTGTTCTTTGCATATACCGTTCAATATTCTCGGTCTCCAATTAGACCGTTGGATCACTGGTCAGAAGGTAGGGAACTCATCTTCACGTGTCCAGGAACCCACGGTAAGTCGCGATTTTGCAGTCAGGTCTTCGGATTGAGCCTAATGGCTCGTTGAAGGTGTCACTGGACCAGGGGTTTGCCGGAACCACTCTAGCGTGGAGGCAAAAAATGCAAGCAGCCTGGGAGAACCTGAACAACGGAACCGGGGGGAAACGCGGTGGCAGTCGTCTGGGGGCATGCTGCGGAGCAGGGGCCTGCCGGATGGTCAGCCCGTGCTAATCGCCGGTGAGGCGACGCGCCTGGGAGGAAAACAAACCTAATTTTGTGAGTCACTCTCTGACCTGGTAAAAGGGGTGGGGCGTGGTGTCCTGCTATGGAAGAAGACCCAATCTAAAAAAAGGGAATGGTTAATAGGAAAAAAACAAGCAGGGCATCTCTCCATTGATTATAGATAGGTTTAAAAAAAAGGGGGTATGGAATGGTGTGTTCTGTAAGGGGGTGGGAATGAGAAAAAACAAAAAGGTGTTCTTTTATTTAAAAAATGTGTTAATAATTTAATAAAAATAAAAATAATATTATATTATTATTGTTAATAAGTGGTTTTTCTGAGATAAAACCCCCATAAAGTGTCCGTTTGAAATGTTGTCTGTGGCTACATAGTCCTGACAATTAGACTGTCTTTTTGAGTCCAATATTCGATACTAAATTCAGAGATGAGGTGTGGCCCACACGGGCCACCATTCGAGATATGTGCAACATTTTATAACCTTTTCATCGGACGTCCGTTTGGGGCAAATTAGGAGTTTTTTCAGGGTGTTTTTCCGAGGGCATTACAATGGCGTAATCTGCCCTCTTTAATTCTGCATAATTATGCGAGCCCATGAGTGTCGTTTTTGGAGTTGGTGGTGATTTCTATATTTATCACCAGGTGTTCGTTTCGGAAAAATGGATAGTCAATCTTGTTTACCTTTTCAAGATGATCGCAATGGTGCGATCCATTCGTTGCACTTCGGGACTGAGATGCAGGTCCCACGAAGCACCGTTTGTGTGCAGTACGGTGAAATGAAACTTTATCTCCGGATATCCATTTCAGTCAAGTCAGCAGTCAATTTGACATTTTTTCTTGAGGGGATCACAATGGTGCGATCCGCCCGACTATTTTTGGGACCGAGGCTTGGGACCCCGGGACGTCTTTCGGGCGTAAAGCAGTGTTAGCAAATTTTCTGTCAGATATATGTTTGATGTGAGTAGATAGTATATCTCACGTGTCTTTTTGTGCAGAATAAAATGGTGCAATCCGTTTGGATGTGCGGAGTCTCATTAGAGATCTCATTAAATGTGGAAGTATGAAAGGTGTACCAGTGGTGGTTCTTCCTACGGTGTTTGTAGGGAACCCTTGGCGTGTGGTCAAATTCACTTCTGTGAGACTGAAGATAGTGTTTAAATAGGTACGGTTGGTCGTGCTTGGACCGTGGAGGAAGCAAGTTGGCGAAATTACATTTTTCCCTTCGCGATGACTTTGGGAGCTATGCGTTCCATAGACATTGGGCTAGAGATGTGATAAACTCTAGGAGTATACGAGAAAGCTGGGAGGTACTTTTTGTAGTTGAACCCTGGAACGTTTGTGTTCATGGTTTGGATATGAGATAGGTCCACACGTTGTGTGGTCCCCTTGTGTGTTCCATGTTCTTATTTATATACCTTTGACCTCTCGTGATGTATAGGGTCCTCCTATTCATGATGGTTTAGACCAGCTGGGTTGAGTGGTTTCCCCTGGTTCAATTCTCGATGGTGTGATTGGCAGAGTTTTTTGGGTTTCCCTTTTTTCCTTTAGCTGTGTGGGCTTTCAGTATCACATCCCTTCATGTTCCCTGGTAGAATTTTGAGGATTTGGTGTGACCAATACATCACATGAGCACTGATCCACTACTCAAGAGGTTGTTTGCAGTAGAGATGGCCAGAGCAGTTCTAGGTCTACCCTCCAGCAGGGCTGGGTAGTGGGTCGCCGATCGACTTATTCCAGGTATACCCTCCATCAGGGCTAGGCAGTGGTTCGCCCGTCGACTTATTCCAGGTCTACCATCCACCAGGGCTAGATAGTGGGTCGCCTGTCGACTTATTCGAGGTCTACCCTTTAGCAGGGCTGGGTAGTGGGCCGCCTGTCGACTTCTTCCAGTTCTACCCTCCAGCGGGGCAGGGCAGTGGGTCGCATGTCAACTTGTTCTGGGTTTACCCTTTAGTAGGGCTGGGCAGTGGGTCGCTTGATGATGTATTAGGGTTTACCCTCTAGCAGGGCTGGGTAGTGGGTCACCCATTGGCATTTCAGACTCAGGCCTTCTTATGAGGCTATTCGGTGACTTTTCTTCGTGTCTATCAGAGCAGGACGCTTGGTTGTATGGATTAGTGATGTGACAATTAGACTTTGAGGACCTCTAGACTATGTGACAGTGATGAGGTGTGGTTTGACTTTCCACAGAACTCTCAATAACTAGGGGTGCTTCCCCCACCGAGATGTGTCCTGGTGACGCGACCTAAAACCTTGCGGGCGAGTCAGTGCCGCCCAAATCGGATAGTGTCGAAGTGCGGGGATTTGAGCCCCTTGACTTTCAGTTTGGGGCAGACGTACAAGATACTAGGCATCGATGGTGTTTACTTATTGGACTGTTGGAGGCTCACATTATTTGGCTGAGCTACGAGATGGAGATCCCCTTACGATCATGTTCGGGTTACTTGACAGAGCATATATATATGTATATCTTGTTCCAGTATCCACTTCTTGGGTTTTGGTTACTCCCCTTCTCAGAGAGGTGAAGACATTCGGGGTATGCCACATGCTTTCCGTGTCTAGCTTATCGTGGTTGGGCGAGTCTACTCTCCTACTATAGGTAGTGAAGACTCGACGAGAAGTCCATCTTCTCACCGTTTCTCACTTCTTGTGTTTGGGCGAGTCTAATTAATTCCTCTTGTTGGGTTGAGTTGTACTCCTTACTGCACTCTCAGTTGTACTCCTTTAATTTCACTTGTTAGATCTACTACTCACCTCTTCAATACCTCCTTTGTTACTCCCTAGAGCCTTTGGGGAATCCTAATGAGTGTTTTTATAATCACCCCTGCTTGGGATTTTCCCGTACTTGGTGTGCCCTTACAGACGACGGGGAGCTTGGTTTTCACTTCATTGGAGATTAAGTGTTCGGGAGCTTGGACCACGTATGGTGGCCGTAGTCTGTATCTAGGTGTGGGACTCTCCCAGCTGTTTACTTTTGTTTACCTATTGCCGGGTTGTTGAACTTTTCTGGTTGGTCACGTGTTTTGCCCCTTCTCTTTTCAGTTTACCTTCAGAACTTCTTTTGTACTATTTATAGGTTGATGCACCTTTTGTGGTCTGTATATAGAAGTTGTCACATTACATTACTTTACTTTACTTTTCACTCTATAGTTTTTCATTGAGTGGGATGCATGTGTGTGTACTGGTACTCAGGAAAAGGCCTCCCCCTCGAGTTTTTTATCCATCGGCACTTGTCGCCATCCCCTGGCTTATAGAGGAGGGATTGGGGTAGTTGGGGCTCGAGCTTGGCTAGGGTCGTGTCATGACAAAGTGGTATCATAGGTGGTTCGTTCCATGGGATGTTGTTCAGATGATAATAAAAAGGAATTGGTTGGGATCTAGGACAAAAGTGTCAACGTATCTCGAGAGCAGCTCTCAAGCCAGAGAGACTAGTGATGGTGCGACGGCCGACATATCCATTTACCAGGACCCTGATAACCCGCTTGTCTACTCAGAATTCTAAGACACTCGTTGTAGGGAATTGTTTGTGCATCAAATAGGATTGTGTCTTTGATTGTTCTTCTTGAGTCATCTCCCCATTTTTGTTATAGTTGTATAAATATTTTCTCATCTGATCACAGAACTCCTTGATAACATTCAAGATGTCTTCGCAAAAATAGACAGCCAGGATACCCGCTATGGTTCGTGAAGATGACCATGTGAGCTATGAGGACTTAGTCCTGGACCCATCATGCAAGTCCCTTACACCGGGTGGGCCGGTAGAAGCACCCCCTCTTCGTGAGAAGCAGACAGCTCCAGTTGAGCAAACAGAGTTTGAGCACAGGTTGAGCGCGCTTCAAGAGTTCTAGCATCAGAGACTGCTGAGGCTCAGCGGTGAGACAGACCCTCATGCAGTATAGGTTTGGATGGAGATAGTGGTTTATCTTTTCAGGATTGTGCAGATGCCGCAGATCAGATGATGGCTTTGGCCGCCAGCCTTTTCCACAGAGCAGTTGGGGGTTGGTGGTGTCTGGTGTCTCAGTTACTCGATGAGTCATCGCTTTCGTGGGGTGACTTTCAGCTATTGTTTCCTGAGGAGTTTTAACCCTCCTACTTACACTTTTTTCTGATCCAGAATCTCTTGTAGTTTTGGCAAGGAGAGATAATGGTGACCGAGTATGCAACTAGTTTGACATACCATGCACACATTTAACCGAACATGGTCCACGACAACAACTTCTGAGGGTGGAAGTTCGTGCAGGGTCTCCTCATAGAGATTCGTGTTGTCATAGTACCCTTGGGAATTCACACTTATGTCGAGATGCTAGATCAGGTGCTGGTGACAGAGAGATTCCTGTTGCGTTCTACAGTTGGTGGTGCCAGCAGGCTCGACAGAGCCGAGACGTCTGCCATAGCTTACAGGCGTTGGAAAATAGAACCTCGATGCAAGTGGATTTCTGATAACTAGGCATAGGGGCATGGTCATTCACCACGGTGGAACTGGAGGGAACCATTTCATCCCAGAGAGAGTCAGTGTAATGCTTGAGATGAGTGAGGTCACTTGGCACGGGACAACCCGACTAGGCACGCTGAAAATATCAGGCAGGCAGTAGGTGCACCACCTTGGCAGAGGGAGCGCCGTGATAGGAGTGGTGACCAGAGAAGTGCTGCTAGCAGAGCAGTGGGAGGAGCTGGCAGTGGGGGACGACCATAGGAGGTCTTACCATCACCACCAGGCAGTCCACATCAGGCTCCATAAGCTGACAGTTGGGACCACGGATAGCCGCGAGCATTGGATGTCTACGATCCTGCAGAGCAATAGGTGATGAGAGGTACTCTTTACAGCTCTTCAAATTTTTGTAGTAGAATTTTTAGGCTTTCTTTGAGGTGTTACCAGGGCGACGCGTGGCGTCGGTCTAACCCTGTGTTGGAAAGGTAAAATGCGTGGAACCTTTCTCATTAGTCGATGATAGCGACTCCTTTGACTTTCGAGCGTGAAAGGGATTCTGGGTCGTGGGACATCGACTATGAAATCTTGTATAACCAGGTATCTTTGGGTGTTTTAGCAAAAGGATATTCTTAAAGAGGGAATCATCGGGATTTGTCTGAGGTCCAAATGGTGATTCTAGTTGTGGCGTACGACGTAGGGGTTTGGCTGAGGAGGTGAGCTACCCCTGAGGGCCTTCAGGCCGTTTGGGACCATGTGAAGGGATTGTGAGGTTGTCTAACTCCTTTCCCTAACCCCTCCTAATATCTGGAGTGGGTGCATGGTGCCTCCCACGTGACATACCTAAGGAGATATGTGAATGTTTATATGCACGTCATGTGCAAGGGAATACCCCATGCGAACGGATCAAATCCTTTGTACGCGGTGACACAGAACTCTGTAAGGGTTCTTCTGGGTATGGGAGTTCCAGGTGAGGGATTAGTACCCTGTGTTTTTCCCTTTTTTTTCATTTCAGGGATGAAAATATTGAAGGTGGGAGTGATTTAAGAACCCTGATTTTTCTATAAAACACTTTGGAATTTTCTTGATGTTATTCCAAAGCAGCACCTTCAGTCGTCGTACGATTCTAAGCCCCAGAGTGGATGGAATTAAATTTTAAGTGTGTTCACACTGAGCATTCAAAATAAATGGGATAACTCATAAATGGTGTTTTAGATCAGAAATATGAGTGTACAGATAGATCTGAAATAGGGGTTTTACCCTAGGAACAACATAAAATATGTCGTCTCTGTACGTTTAGACCCCTCACCCATTAACAGATCATTAAATGCATAAATAAATAAACTAATTTATTTGTTTAATGGCTTGACTCAATATATCTTAAACGGTATCTCAGATTGGAAAACCTAGGGCACCATTGAGTTCGGAGCATGCTGTTTACTCTAGGAGGGGTGTAAATTTTGCGAGCATGGGCCTTCTGTAGAAAAAGTACAGAAGGATGTAACCATAAATAAAATAATTAAATTATTTTATTTTATTTCAGATGTTAAATTAAATACATCTTGAATGGAAACTCATATCGGAAATCTGAGATCACAGTTGAATTCAAAATGTAGTGTTTTAACTAGGCGCGTCATAAAACTCGGAGGTGCGGGTTGTCAGGATCCCACACCCTTTGCAACATGTTTTCTTTATGTTTATAAATAGAGGAGGGGGTAGAGAATTCATTATCCATCCAACTCCCCCTCTCTCCTCCCTCTCTGTATCTCTTTCTCCCTCCATCCAACCTTCGATAGATCAATGCCGAGTCGCCGAAGGATTGAGCATGTTAGCAAAAATTAGCAGATCAATCTGAGGTAGCATCTATCTTGTTTTAAATCTCAATTCAAAATTTAATTTTAAAATCTTTATAAATCCCTTAGTTTCTTCATTTCGTTTATCATCATTGATGGCCGCATGAACAAGGCCATCAATCCATGTGGGGAAATACTTTGTTTCATCTTGATTTTTCATTCTTCACGTATACCATTCAATATTCTTGGGCACCAATTAGACTGTTGGATCACTCATCATAAAGTAAGAGCTCATCTTTACATTTCCGGGAACCCGCGACAAGTCGCGGTTTCATGGTCGGGTCATTGGATTGAGCGCAATGGCTCGTCGAAGGTGTCATCGGACGAGGGGTCCACCAGAACCACTCTAACGCAGAGGAGCACAGCGCGAGTAGCCTTGGAGAACCTGAATAGCGGAACCAGGGGGAAACGCGGGTGGCGGTCATATGGGGGCGTGCTACAGAGCAGGGGCCGGCCGGGTGGCCGGCAGGTGCTGGTCACTGGCGGGGCGATGCACCTGGGAGGAACAGAGACCAGATTTTGCAGGTCTCTCTCTAACCTGGTAAAAGGGGTGGGGTGTGGTTTCCTGCTAGTGAATAATACCCAATCTAAAAATGGGAATGGTTAATATGGGAAAAAACAAGTGGGGCATCTCTCCTTTGATTCGAGAGAGGTTTATAAAAAAGGGGTATGGAAAGGTGTCTGCCTCGTGGGGGGTGGGAAGGAGAAAAAACAAAAATGAGCTATTTTCTTTAAAAAATGTGTTAGTAAATTAATAAAACTAAAAATAAAATAATATTATTATTGTTAATAAGTGGTTTTTCTGATATAAAAACCCCATAATTTGTCTTTTTGACACGTCGTTTGCGGCTGCGTAGTCCCAAAAATGAGATTATTGTTTTGAGTCCAATATTGGATACTTAATTCGGAGTTTAGGCATGACCCATACAGGCTGTCATTCGAGCTTTGTGCAATGTTTTATAACTTTTTCATCAGAAGTCCATTTGGGGAAAATGAGTAGTCGTTTTAGGGTATTTTTCCGAGGGCATTGCAACGGAGCAATCCGTCCGTTTAAATTCTGTACAATGGTGCGGGCCCCATGATGACCATTTTGGGATTTGGCTGTGATTTCTATCTTAATCACTGGGTGTCCGTTTCAGAAAAATGAATAGTCAATCTTGTGTACTTTTTTGAGAGGATCACAATAGTGTGATCTGTTCGTTGTGCTTCGGGACCGAGATGCAAGTCCCATGAAGCACCACTCGTGTGATATACGAAGAAATGCATCTTTTTCACCAGTTATCCATTGCACTCATGCGATCAGTCAATTTGACTTGTTTTCCCAAGGGGATCACAATGGTACGATCTGCACAACTATTTTCAGGACTGAGGCTCGGGACCTCGGGACGCCGTTCGGGCGTAATGTAGTGTTGGAAACTTTTCTGTCGGATATCTGTTTGAGGCGAGTAGATAATCTATCTCGCATGTCTTTCCGTGAGGTTTACAATGGTGTGATCCGTTTGGATATGTGAAGTCTCATTATAGATCTCATTAAATGTTGAATCATGAAAGGTGTACCGGTGGTGGTTCATCCTGCGGTGTTTTTAGGGAACCCTTGGCGTGTGATTGTGTTCACTCCTGTGAGAGTAAAGTTAGTTTTTAAAGAGGTATGGTTGACCGTGCTATGGCTATGATGGAAGCAGGTTAGATAAATTACATTTTATCCCTTCAGGATATCTTTGGGTGTTATGCGTTCGATATCCTTTGGGATATAGATGTGATATACTTCGGGAGTTTATGAGAATGCTAGGAGTTACTTTTTGTAGTTGTAACTGGGAACATT
Organism: Viscum album; assembly: GCA_963277665.1. Taxonomy (NCBI): domain Eukaryota; kingdom Viridiplantae; phylum Streptophyta; class Magnoliopsida; order Santalales; family Viscaceae; genus Viscum; species Viscum album. The sequence continues at coordinate 320,362,526 of OY728132.1, read as the reverse complement.
TGTGTTCGTTGTTTGGAGATGAGACAGGGCCACATGTCGTGTGGGCCCCTTGTGCGTGCCATGTTCTGATTTATGTACCTTTAACCTCTAGTGGCGTAGAGTTTTCTCTTATTCACTATGGTTTAAACGAGTATGGTGGATTGGTTTCCCCTGGTTCTTTTCTCGACGATGTGATCGGGGGAGTTGTTTGTGTTTACCTTTTTCCTTTATCCATTTGGGATTTCAGTATCACATCCATTCATGTTCTCTGGTATAATTTTGAGGATTTAGTGTGACCAATACATCACACAGGCACCGATCCTCTACTCAGGAGGTTGTTTCCAGTAGGGATGGCCAGAGCATTTTCAGGTCTACCCTCCAGCAGGGCTGGGTAGTGGGTCACATGTCGACTTATTCCTGGTCTACCCTCCAGCAAGGCTGGGTAGTGGGTCGTTTGTAGACTTATTCCTGGTCTACCCTCTAACAGGGCTGGGCAGTGGGTCACCTATCGAGTTATTCTAGGTCTACCCTTCAGCAGGGTTGGACAGTGGGTCGCCTGTCGACTTCTTACAGGTCTACCCTCTAGCAAGGCTGGGCAGTGGGTCGCCGGTCTACTTGTTCTAGGTTTACCCTCTAGTAGGGCTGGGTAGTGGGTCGCCTAATGATTTATTAGGGTTTAACCTCCAGCAGGGCTGGGCAATGGATCACACGTTGGCATTTTATACCCAGACCTTCTTATGAGGCTAGTCGGTGACTTTTATCTGTGACTACCAGAGCAGGACCCTTGGTTGTACGGGTCAGTGATGTGACAGCTTTGACATTGAGGACCTCTCGACTGTGCGATAGTGATGAGTTGTGGTTTGAAATTCTCCAGAACTCTTAAGAACGAGGGTATATTTCCCCACCGAGACAGATCCTGGGGATGCGATCTGAAACCGTGCGGGTGAGTCTGTTCCACCCAATGCGGATAGTGTTGAGGAGCGGTGATTTGAGCCGCTTGACTTGCAGTTCAGGGGAAGACATATGAGATACTGGGCATCAATAGTGTTTACTTATGGGATAGTTGGTGACTCACTTTATTGGGCTGAGCTATGGGATGGAGATCCCCTTACCATCTTGTTTGGGTTTCTTGACATAGCATATATATATGTATACCTTGTTCCAGTACCCACTTCATGGGTTTTGGTTACTCTTCTTCCAAGAGAGGCGAAGACACGTGGGGTATGCCACGTGCTTTCCATGCATAGCTTCTCGTGGTTGGAAGAGTTTACTCTCCTTCTATAGGTAGCGATGTCTCGACAAGAAGTCCATATTCTCACCGTTTCAATCTTCTTGTGTTTGGGCGAGTCTGCTTCCTTCCTCTTGTTGGGTTGAGTTGTACTCTTTACTGCACTCTCGGTTGTACTACTTTACATTTCCCTATTCAATCTACTACTCACCTCTTCAATATATCATTTGTTTCTCCATTGAGATTTCGGGGAATCCTACATAGTATTTTAATACTCACCCCTTCTTGAGATTTTCCTGCATTTGGTGTGCCCTTGTAGATGACAGACAAGTTGGTCATGACTTCATCAGAGCTTAGGATTTCAGGAGCTTGGACCACGTACGATGGTCATAGGTGGGTTCTAGGCGTGGGACTCTATTAGCTATTTACTTTTGTTTACCATTTGCAGGGTTGTGGTACTTTTCTGGTTGGTCGCTTGTTTTTCCCCTTTTCTTTTCAGTTTACCTTCATCACTTGCTTTTACTATTTTGAGGTTGATGCACCTTTTGTGGTCTATTTATAGTATTTGGCACTTTACATTAATTTTCTTTTATTTATACTCTTCACTTATGAATTGAGTGGGCTATGTGTGTATGTACAGGTACTCAGGCAAAGGCCTCCATGAGTTCTTTAGCCTTCTGTTCTTGTCGCCATCCACTAGGATATGGAGGCGGGCTTAGGTTAGTTGCGGATCGAGTTCAGGTAGGTTCGGGTCATGACAACTCACAAGTATTCCATATAACATTTCATGGATAAATACTTTTTTAGACTTGATAATCTTAATTTTATACTTCTAATTGATTAACATAGAATAAACATATAGTAGGATTAAAATGAACATACTATACTTAAATATCTTTATGAAATATTAAAATATTTCTAATTTCATCAATTAATCACAGTAACTGAATCAAAAGTACTACACCACTTTATGGGAGTATCTTTTTTTTATAAAATCCTTAAATCTATTTTCACATGAGGTATTGATTTTTTAAAACCAAAAAAAATTAAGAGTCTTTATATATATCTCATCAATGAGGTTAACCAAATGATAATATGTCTTCACATCCATCTGAAGAAGCTCAAGGTCCAATGTGGCTACTTGTCCTAAAATGTGTTAGTTTTAATCCAACATAAGAGTATGTGAATATATTTCGTCAATGTAAACAAATTTCTTTTGAAGTATTCCTATAACTAAAAATTGATCATTATACTAGAATTCCATAATAGTATTATCCATCACGAGCATGTACAAATATTATTTTTTAGTGGGTTTTTATCTCTTGGTTATTCACCAAATTTTACACATGTTTTCCTTCAATGAATCCAAATTATATTCAACGTAATATTTCCCCATTAGTTAAAAATTAGATATACTACTCCCTACTTCCTTAAAACCCATAATATATAAAAAACATGTACTCAGGCTATGAATATTTTATTAATAAATCCATTCTAAATTAAGATCATTTAACTAGTGAAATATTATATTTTGGAGGGACACCATTACAAGGAACCTGTGATGGTTCATCATTTTTTTTAGATTTTTGAGTCTCTCATGGATCAATATCCCCATCCACTACATCTTTATCTAATATGAAAGGTAATTCTAAAACCTCTTCCGGAATATTGTTAGGTTGTATTTGTAGTAGTGTTAGTTGAGGAACTGATTCATTGAAACATAAGCTTTGGGGAGTTCATTTATTTTTTCCTTAAGTGTTCAGCTCTCATCTAAAATTCAATATCTAATTTTTATCACCATATTAACCATTGTTTTCAAAAAAAAATGTATTAAAACTCATCATCTCTATAGCTAAAGAATATGAATTGTTTATATCTCCCATATAGCTTCTTCCAATGCAATTTATAAACATGTTAAATTTCCAAACAGCTAAATATATCTAAATGAGAATTTTAGGGATTTTTAACATACCATATCATTAATGTAATATCATAATTTAGTGGAACTTATGGGGATCTATTTATTATTTTTATAGAAACATGATCAACATCTCTCATTAATGGCTTAGATAGCTGAAAAAATATTATATCTCAAACCATATCAATCATTGTACATTTTACCATTTCTAAAAATCCAATATGTTTTAGGGTACATGTGAGAAAATTATCATGTAATATTTCTCGAATCCTACAATAGTTATCAATCTTATTTGATGTGTACTCTCCTATGTTTTTAATATGAATACAATTGGGAATCCTTGAAGTTTCACTGTCCACCAAGCATGGAACATCTTGAAGTAGTCGAAAACATCATCATTTTCCATAACAACAACCGAAAAAACATTAAATATATGTTATAAATGATTGTTAGAAAATATTATTTACCCCATTGTAAATCCAAATTCCTTGGACCACATACATGAGGCAATAGAATATCGAACAACTGTAATATACATAGAGAAACAGAATTGAATGAGACTCTATTATGCTATATATATATATATATATAGTTGTTACAATGAATAAGTGGCCGATCCTTTATAAAACCAATTTAATAATTCTAATATTGGGTTTATTTTCCTATTTCACAAAATGGTAGAGTATATCTTGTTATAGATTGAATGAAAACATTCATTCCAAAATATTTTGGTTGAATTCATATATCTCTTAATGATCATTATACTATTTTCTTAGTATGTGTCTTTAGTTAATGATAATAGATCTTATGGTGACATTCTATTTTAGACTCCCAATGATATTTTAATATAATTTTTTTAAACAAAATTTATTCATTATAATAGTTTGAGTCAATGAATTCAAAAATTACAAACAGTTATTAGGCTGATTGTGTATCAACCATTCTACTGGACTTGGATATTACCCATCCAAATAATCTTTTGCAAACTATTATCTACCATCATGAAGAAACAAAAATTAATAGATTGATTTGAAATGAACTACTCATGATGTAGTGTAACGTTATATGATACTACAATATGAAACCCCCATTTTGTTTCGGGGATTTATTTGGGACTGAATGTATCTCTTATATATTTCTAGAAAATCACAAATACTCTATTGATGTTAATATGTATATATTAATTTATTATTTCATGGATACTAACTTGGTCAATATCTTATAGAAAAATTTAGTTGTTCTTATTAAAGTGAAACTGCATGACATTGTTGTATAATTTTATATATTTTCTTCATATCTTACATGGACCTTAAACTACTATTGATTTTTTATACATAATTCCCCTTGTCCACATCTCAGTTATCTCCCTTTTCATTTATACGATAAGAGATTGAATTAGTTTATAACTCAAATCCTTTATTAATTCTAGCACTTTGAACATTATATCCTTTTCCATTACCATGGTAAGTCTTCCTCTGAGCGTAGAGTTACTAACGATGTCCCCTAGCATACCGACACTATTAAGAATTCAACAATTTTTATATATTTCATGATCTTCATTCTCTGATGAATTACATGAAACAATAAATAGATTCACCATGATCTAGATCATGTGGTATTGTTTTTATTTTAAAATTTTACTCTATAGAAAATGATTCATTAACATCTTTAACAATAGTATCATTATTCAAGTTGACTATTATTTCCATGAATTTTCCAACATCATCCAGAGTTCATGTGTTAATGTCACTTGAGAATCGTGGTGGAATACAATGTGATCTATCTATTGGAATATTTTTAAAATCAACTTCTTATTCATCGTATTCAACTCACCATCCTACGTAAACTCATGATGCATGCCATATTTCTCAATTAGGTCAAAAAATATACTCTAAATAAAATAGATCTAACATTTTGGATTGAAATTTTTTTATTTATTACAAGATAACATGAAAATACCTCCCATTGGGGGATATATTATTGAAATATTTTTTTTAATTTATAGAGTAATTTAGGAAAACGATGGTCAATTATTTTCCATCATGTACAAAATGCTAAAAGAAACTCATGTAACATCAAAAAATGAAAATTATTGATCATGATATGATCAAAATTGTATCAGTGGTTGAGATTGACCAATAAGGGGGAAATTATGTAGCACTAACATGGAACATTACATAAGTTCATTGAAATTTCATGGAAATTTCATCAATAATGGAGTAATATTTTTTTATAATGTAATTGTTACTTTAGATCCTAAACATTGATCATTTTTTAACAACATAACATGATCTAATATTATATCCATTTTAGTGTCATCTATGTTATTATAATCACCTCTATATGAGTTTTCATAACTACATTTAAATCATGATATTGTTTAACATGAATTTTATATTTAATAGAGAATATCCAATTGACCACCATTTGTAAATATAATACCACATGATGTGATTAATTAATAAATATGATAGAAGAATATAGGGATGAAATTATTTTTATTTTTATAGGAAAATGTCAAATTTTACTCCTCCAACTCCTTTTTGTGATAGTGTGGCATGCCAAAGAAGATATTTTAATACCACGAAAAATGGCATCGTGCATGCGATGTATGTTATTATATGGATTTTGGGTACCTTATCTCCTAGACAATGATTAAACATTAAATAAATATAAGGATCCCATTTTATCTATATTTATTAAACATTTTATTCCATTGGAATTAACATTACATGTTCATTAATAATTATTCATCAAATCATGATTTTGGGAAATATAAATTATTTAATTACTATTAAATCTACACTGGTCACAAATATTTATCAACTAATACTTCTATTACCACAAGATTTTATTTTATTTTCATTTTGAGAGAATAATATAGTGATAAGTATATTTCATTTCTCATGAAATATAGTATGAATCCCCCAAAATCATAATTTTATTTCTCAAACATGGAACTCCCAAGGATCTCTCATAAATCCTGATATCTTCAATATAATATCTTTGGATTAGGGATTAAAATTCATAACATTGTTTTATAGGTATGGTATTATGATTCTTTTTTGGCACAAATCCTTCAACAACCCTCACTAATAATCACCTACACAAATTACTACTTAAGGTGAAATTCCTAAACTAGAAGGAATCAATAAGGAAGTCCATGGTGGGTAGAGTAAGTGCACGAAAAACATACCAAAGTTGACGAAAAACTCCAACATCATCTACATCACTTGAATAAGTGGTAGAATTCAATCCTCACTGGATAATTTTAGTGGATGTATTGGGAATATATAGGGGTCGTTATTATGATGAGGAAATATATGTACCCATATTATTTGTCCTCTCAAACACTATTTTATTATGGATTCACCATATGTACAGGATCTCATCATGGATGAAATTTTCAAGTAATTTTTCAGCACCCTAAGAAGTGTCAAACACGATCAATTTTGGGTTTTTAATCTCTCCACCTATTCATCACGAATTCTCTTGGGATAAATGGTTTTCACCTATAACATTGTATATGGTCATTTTCCAACTAGATTTGGATCACTATGGACACTATCCATGAAGGGAGGATAATATGAGTTATAAACTCAAATCATGGTCCATTTGATGTATTAGAAACTAACTTCTTCTCTCAGAGTTTATTTTTCACACATGAGGTTCTATATCCCCAATATTCTATTCTCTATATTTGTATCCCTAAATTTGGGAATTTATGTTCATGTTCAATTATGGTTAATAAAAACCTCATGATATATATATTTCTATCAGTCTAGAACTTTTTCCACCACTAATCCAAGTAGTACTATATGTTTCAAGATCCTTGGGACCTAGGTTTTCCAGTGATTTTTTTTCTTTTTCACAATATTGGATCCCTTGTACATATTTTATTTTTGGATCCTAGTATTAATTATCTTATTTAAGCTACCAAATAATTTTATATATTAGAGTTCACGAATCGTAATTAGAGGAAACAAATCTATATTATAATATATGGATGAAGATATGGTTTCTCTATCTGTGAATATGTATATATTTTTTTTATCCAAATTTGAAATATATTTATTTTATAATGTTGTTATGTGATTAAAGTTTAAATTACTACCCTTTTTTGGTTTTCAACTAAGTCAAATTATGCCTCTTAATAATTGAAAAATTATGAAATTATTAAATGAAAACTGAAAAAAATAATGATCATGTATCTCAAGTTTCACAATTAACAAAGGTATAATTATAGAGACCCAAATATTTACGTACATGGACATTACATTACTTTTGAGGAATAATTAATACATAACAAAAATAGACACAAAAGGACTGTAATAGTTTGGTGTCTTTGGAAACTCGGAATATAAGCTTCTAATCATGATGAAATATCTTCAACAACTCCCATAACGATCTTCCCCTTTTTTACCTTACCTAAAACCTTTATTTATTTACTAGGGAAAATAAAACATAAAAAGGGAGATCTCAAATGCTCAGTAAGTGCAAACATAGATAACATAAAACAATCCAAAAACATTTGGAAGCAAAAAACATGAACATGAAATTTAAACATCAAAATCTTAAGCAAAGGCATAAATCGTGGAAGTACGTAAGGCATATATCATAATAGAACATCAACCATGATAAAATATAATGGGAATAAAACATGTAATTGTGGAAAACCATTAGGGACATGATATGATTTCCATAGTATCCAAGGCATTACTGCCAAAACCATCTTATTGAACAAAGTCCCTTTCTGAATCGAGTTCACTCCTCATTCCAGTCATGTATTACTGAACCGATTTAACTTGTCATTCCAGCCATGTCTATCTCATGAGATATAAATCTTTACCCAATACATTATAGGGAGATATATGTCCCACCCATCTCATAATGAAATCATTATTACTTGTGCCACAAAATAAACATAATATATTCATCATAACCCAAAGAATAAAATGGGTTTCATAAACATCACCTCATCATCACATAATCTATATAAAACAAATGGATATTTCATCATAAGAAAAGTGAAACCATGTAAATCATAGAGACATTATACATGACACATACACATATTAAATAATTTCATCTTATTTGGAATTTTTTTTTGATAAAACACTTGAAATGAATTCTTGAGGAAAATATCCTTTATTATTCAAAATCATTTTCGTTTCACAAAATTCAATGAAATTTTAAATGAAAAGTATTTTGATGAAAATATTCATGAAATCTTTTAGAGGAATCTGCATGAAAATAAGGCTTTATAAAACCATAAAAATCCTTTCATTCCATATAAGTTAAAAAAACATTCTTCTCATACTTTTGCCAGAAAAGTCAAAAAGTACCTCGTAGCGTAAAAAAAGAAAGATTCCTTACATACCATGTAGTGAAAGTCAAAAATTGGTAAAAAGGACATTAAAAATACATGAATACACTTTTATAAAACATGTACATTGATGATAGAAATAACCCTAGTAAATACTTATGAATAAGCAATCTCGGATAAAAATGAGATTTGCACAATTATCTCTTACCTTAAGTCTGATATGATTCGTATGTATCCGAACATCATTTATAATGATTTAAATAATTTCATTGACTTATTACAGAATCATATTCATTGTTATGATATCATATATGGTTCACTTATGACTTTATATTACCCGTTCTTTTGTAAATTCCATGTTAAAGAGCGTTTTGGGTAAAATCATTTCATTTTGTCATCCGTGTTTTGACTTGTAATTATTCATATGATTAATTAGATCATGATTACTTTATTACAGAATATAAAACATGATTTATATATAATATATATACAGAATATACATATATATAATAGATCAATAAATGGAAAGAAATACACCGTTCATGGAGACGGTAGGCCGTACGTACGCATAAACACTGTTTTCGTTTCCTTATTGAGTTGAATGGAATTAAGTAGATGACATACAGATATATATATACATAAATAAACTAGCTTTATAATGTCATATATTTCATTATTATTTCTTATATATACTCTATAATCATTCCATAAATGGTTAACATGGGGAATGAATCTCATCGCGTCGTGGAGACGGTAGTCCGTACGTACGCACGAGCGATGATATCGTTTCCATGATCGTCGAATTTTATTGGAGTGTATGTATACTATTTCAGAATCAATACCACTTTACAATAATAATATATAGTTTTTTATTTTCACCATTATACACATCCAAGTAAGGTGGTGGTGGAAAATAGATTACACCACGGCATGAAGACGGTATTCCGTACGTACGCACGCGTGGTGATTTCGTTTTCCGTAGGATGGATAGATAGTGAAATAGGGTTGTTTAATACTTATAATAACATTTCATTATATGAGTGATACTGATTTTATTACTTCATAATGAAAAAACTAAATAAGAAGATGTGTATGAAGAAATAAAGTTGAAAGAATCGGTAACAGACATTACCTCTTCTTTGAAGCGCCTCTTTAAGAACTCCTCTTTGGGAACCACAATTGGTCTCTGAAGAAGACCAAGACCTCTAAGATGTTTCTAGGGTTGCGTAGAAGAGAATTTGTTAGGGTTTTTCCAAGCATGAATGCTCAAAGTGGTGTGAGGAAGAGAGGGAGGAGGTGCCCTTTTTATATGGGAGGAGAGGGGCAGCTTTGGAATAACTAAAATTATCATGTTATTATAAAGTCATATTCTGTTTTTAATAGATCCAAATTAAGTTATTTAAAATATAAGGTGGGTATGGGTTGAAATAATATCATCCAATAGAATTTAGACAAGTTTAGGTTTCTATTTGAACCTTATCATTTTGATTTAAATTTAAGTTAAATAATTTTTTTTTACCTTGTCTTCTTGTTTTCTTACACTATAAGGTTAATAAACATACTATAACAAGCCAAAAGAACCCCAAGTTGTTTATTATTAATATATATAACCTTATCTAAGTCATTTGGCCGAACCTTATATTTTTAAGAATAAAATAACAATTAATAATATAATATTTGTTTTAAAAACTATTTTATGTCAATTTTGAAACTATTTGGTAATTGATTTTTGTGAAAATTATAACAGAATTATTAGTTCGAAAAATGTTAATTAAATCTATAATAACAAGTCATATTAACAGATAAAATTATTGTAATTGATAAAAAGTCTCAAATTTAATTTATTTGGGTATTTATAACATCAATTATGTCAATATTTCATTAATAATATAATTACTGCATCATCATTGTGTCATAAATAAATTATATTATTTAAAGTCTAAAAATTACAAATAAAGTACCATTATATAGGAAACAGTTTTATCTTTCCAATTAATATTTATAGTCGAATTTATCTTATGTATAACCCTATATTAAAAATTATTTACTTATTAAACTTTGATTTTAACTCTTTTAACACTTCATTAAATAAATTAATAATAAATGTCCTAATCTATTCCAAGTGGGCCTAAATGGTCATATTTTATTAATAAGGTTGTTTTTGGTCGAATTACACTTATCCAATAGAATTAGGACATGTGTTAGGGTAATAATAATATCATTTTTACCCTTAATTACCCTATTTACTTTTAACCGTGGTAAATAAAAGAAAAATGTTACTATTCACCAAAAATTATTTTCATCTCATTGAACCACATTGAACTTAATAAAATCAACCGTGTCTCTCGGATTTTTTTAAATTCCATTCACAGAAGTGGTAAAATTATGTTTCATGTAAATTTGCAAATTCTCCTAGGAGGTGGGTAAAAGACGGTGAAAAGTTCAATAATTTTTTTTTACATCTAAAATTATTATAAAATGACTCCAATTAATTACATTGAACTTATATAGGTATTATGTTTCAATTTTGACCTAAAATAAATTTAAATAAAATAATTAATTATTTAAATAAAAAGTCGATTTTTAAATAGCAACCTAGTGTTTTCACTATTCATCAAAAATTGAAAGTTTTCAGAAAAATACCAAAATTTCACCCTAGGCTAATTTCGATATTATGAATCCAAAAATGAAGTCCATTTTGAAATATAAAATTTATAAAATTTCAAAAATTGGGTATTACTATTCATAACGGCTAGTTTATATAACATATCATTGTTTAGCGAAACTCGGTATTGCGTACAACAGACGCTATCGTGGAAGGTCGTGATTACGTGTAATGCAAGCCAAGTCAGAGATGCATGTTGTGAAAGCTCCTTTTGGTGTAGCGTACAACACAAGACATTAATGAAATTAAAAAGAATATTTTTCATAAAATCTTGGGGTGTTACATTCTACCCCCCTTAAAATGAATTTCTCCCTCAAAATTCATTGGGGTTATAAATGGTTTATTACTCGAAAGATTCTTTAATATTAACCCATATCGTAAAAAGGAATACCAAAACTTGGCTTTAAAAACTAAATTTTAAAATGTAACGGTTACACAAATTAACTAATCAATGGGTTTCCACATAGGAGAACATAGGTGAAAATATGGATATGTAAGAGAAATCAAACCGTCATGTTCTGATGGAGAGTGGTAGAGAACATGGCTATGAAAAAGCCAACAATCACATAGCCATAAATTTGTGATGATCTATGGTACCATCTGATTTATCAGATATAAGGGATCCAGGACAACATTTTTAGTTTTCAATATCATTTCCCTAAAGTTAAAAATTTTGAATTAGAAGAAATACTTACTTTATTTTAGTACAATCTCACTGTTGTTTGTGCTTTGAAAAATTTCCACTTCATCTCTTAAAGAAATAAAGTTGAATTTGTTATTCGTGAAGTGTTAACAGATCATGTGATTGAATGATGGGTCATTCCATTTGTTTCAAACTAAATGTTAGCAAAAGTTATCAAATATACATAAGTCCATCTATGGTGAGGTTAATCGTATACAGTTCCAAAAATTAACTTATACTTCATCTATCATCCCACTTAATAAAATAAAAAATAGTTTTTACTAACCATGGACTTCTTGTAGGCCATTGGTATGCAATAAAGGCCAGTCACACTTCAATTGTGGGTTCGATTCCCACATTCTTGTCTGACGCGATGGGTTGTCGCCCGTCCTGTAGGTTGTCCTTTTTCTAAAACTACATTACTATAACATCCCATCAATAATATCAAAAAAACTTCTATCCTTAAACAATACTAACTTATGTCCAACATAATCTATTCCAATCTTTAGACTTATCTAAAATACTTCGGTCCAAGCTCATAGTATGAAGAAAAAAATTACTAGAAAGGTTATCTACCAAGAATGTGAATACATGAATTTATCCTACATATATCATAAGATATATCTTGTTGGTTGTATTACAAACACATTAATACCTTAGTCATATATTCTATTGAAACATAAATTACCATATAACCCTAGTGAATACATGAATACTTTCAAAAGGTAACTCTTTCCACATACCAAAATCCCAAAAAATCTATATAATCAAACCATAATATCACTTAGTCCTTATATTAGTCATGAGTTCAAGAATACAATCAAACATCTCATTATCTTCTTATCCCTTCATTATACGTATATCATCTACTTTCCAAAAATATATGAATAACCTTCCATGGTTACCGGTACCATTCAACATATACTTTCAAATACTTTAGGAAAAACAATAGTGTAACAATCCTTAGATGATTCTTTATTCCATAGTACCATACATTATTATTTATAAACATACAATCATCCCACTAACTTCTTAAACCACTAACAGAGATTCATCATTTCATTCATCTCATATTTCATTTGTAGTCTCTTCATCATCATCCACATAAATACTACTCATATGACCATGCTGATTCTCTTCATGAGACTTTCCTTTAGGGCATTAGTTTGCATAATGCCCTTACATTCCACATTTAAAACATCTAATCATCGTTGATGTCATAGCAATACCATTATCCTTGTCCATGGTGTTAACTGAACCTTTTCCTTTGCACTTACTGGATTTGTTTCCTTCTTTTCCACACCCAAATCATCTTTCGGTTCCTTTGAAAAAATATCCTCTATGCCTCTTACCACATGATTTACATGATGGAAATTGAACTTTCTTTCTTCTATGATCATCATGAAACTCCATCTTTCTCTTATTATCTGTGTCGGTAAACTTACCAAATTTGAGATTATTGATCATATTATGAGATTTCTTATTAGGCATAATAACAATTTTTGGACTTCCAAATCATGTTTTATTTGGTTTCTCATGAATAATATCATTCCATTGTCCGTCATATCCTCCATTATCGTGAATCTTCCTATTTCCATCCATTTTCTAAAACCCAAAAAAAATAATGTGAGAGGAGAAAATCATGCTAGGGAAAAGAACATAGTAAAGGGGGAGTACCCTCAATATCTAACATCTTAGGTTAAATTCTATGATCGTTACTATAGTTCTAGGATTATATCCTATACGTATACTTATCCTTAGGGTTATCCCTAGACATACCTTAGAAATATCTATAGGGATCTCACTAATGTTTTCGCATCCTAGTTTTCAAAGGTTGACTAAACCTTACCTCTGACACCAACTGTAGAGACCCAAATCTGGACGTACATGGACATTACATTACTTTTGCGGAATACTTAATACGTAACAAAAACAGACACACAAGGACCGTAATAGTTTAGTGTCTTTGGAAACTCAGAATATAAACTTCTAATCATGTTGAAATATCTTCAACAACTCCCATAACGATCTTCCCCTTTTTGTTTCCTTACCTAAAAACTTTCTTCATTTCCAGTGGAAAATAAAACATAAAAAGGGTGATCTAAAATGCTCAGTAAGGGAAAACATAGATAAAATAAAATAATCCATAAACATTTGGAATCAAAAACTTGAACATGAAATTTAAACATCAAAATATTGATCAAAGACATAAATCGTGGAAGAATGTAAGGAATATATCATAATAGAACATCAAACATGATAAAATATAATGGGAATAAAACATGTAATTGTGGAAAACTATTATGCACATGATATGATTTCCATTGTATCCAATTCATTGATGCCAAGGCCATCTTAGTGGAAAAATTCCCTTTCTGAATTGAGTTCACTCCTCGTTCCTGTCCTGTATTACTGAAACGGTTTAACTTGCAGTTCCAGCCATGTCTATATCATGAGATATAAATCTTTACCCAATGCATTAGAGGGAGATATAGGTCCCACCCATCTCATAATGAAATCATTCTTACTTGTGCCACAAAATAAACATAAAATATTCATCATAACCCAAGGAATAAAATGGGTTTCATAAACATCACCTCATCATCACATAATCCATATAAAACAAATGGATATTTCATCATAAGAAAAGTGAAACCATTTAAATCATAGAGACATTATACATGAAACATACACATATGAAATAATGTCATCTTATATGGAAAATGGTTTTGATAAAACACTTGAAATGAATTCTTGAGGTAAATATCCTTTATTATTAAAAATAATTTTCATTTCACAAAATTCCATGAAATTTTAAATGAAAATTATTTTGTTGAAAATAGACATGAAATCTTTTGGAGGAAGCTTCATGAAAATAAGGCTTTATAAAACCGTAAAAATCCTTTCATGCCGTATAAGTTAAAAAAACATTATTCTCGTACTTTTGCCGGAAAAGTCAAAAAGTACCTCATAACATAAACAAAAGATAGATTCCTTACATACCATGTAGTAAAAGTCAAAATGGGTAAAAAGGACTTTAAACATACATGAAAACACTTTTATAAAACATGGACATGGATGATATAAATAACCCCAGTAAATACTTACGAATAAGCAATATCGGATAAAAATGAGATTTTCACAATTATCCCTTACCTTATGTCTGATCTGCTTTGTATGTATCCTAACCACATGTATAATGATTTAAATAATTTTATTTACTTATTACAGAATCATATTCATTGTTATGATATCATATATGGTTCACTTATGACTTTATATTACCCATTCTTTTGTAAATTCAATGTTAAAGAGCGTTTTGGGTAAAATCATTTCATTTGTCGTCCGTGTTTTGACTTGTAATTATTCATATGATTAATTAGACCATTATTAATTAATTCCATAATATAAAAAATGATTTATATATAATATATATTCATAATATACATATATATAATAGATCGATAAATGGAAATAAATACACCGTTCATGGAGACGGTAGGCCGTACGTACGCATTAACGCTTTTTTCGTTTCCTTATTGAGTTGAATGGAATTAAGTAGATGACATATATATATATATATACATAAATAATGTATCTTTATAATGTCATATATTTCATTATTATTTCTTATATATACTTTATAATCATTTTTAAATGGTTGACATGGAGAATGAATCTCATCACGTCGTGGAGACGGTAGTCCGTACGTACGCACGAGCGATGATATCGTTTCCATGATTGTGGAATTGTATTGGAGTGTATTTATACTATTTTATAATCAATAACACTATACAATAATCATATATAGTTATTTATATTCACCATTATACCCATCCAAGTAAGGTGGTGGTGGAAAATAGATTACACCACGGTGTGGAGACGGTATTCCGTACATACGCACGCGTGGTGATTTCGTTTTCCGTAAGATGGATATATGGTGAAATAGGGTTTTTTCATACTTATAATAACATATCAGTATATTAGTGATACAAATTTTATTACTTAATAATGAAAAAACTAAAGAAGAAAAATTGGAATAAGAAATAAAGTTGAAATAATCGGTAACGGACATTACCTATTCTTTGAAGCGCCTCATTGAGACCTCCTCTTAGGGAACCAAAATTGGTCTTTGAAAAATACCAAGACCTCTAGGATGTTTCAAGGGAAGTGGAGAAGTGAATTTTCAGGGTTTGTCAGAGCTTGAAGGCTCAAAGTGGTGTGAGGAAGAGAGGGAGGAGGTGCCCTTTTTGTAAGGGAGGAGAGGGGCACCTTTGGAATAACTAAAAATATCATTTTATTATAAAGTCATATTCGGTTTTTAATATCTCCAAATTGAGTTATGTAGAAGATAAGGTGGGGATGGGTCGAAATAATCTCATCTAATAGAATTTAGACAAGTTTAGGTTTCTATTTTAACCTTATCATTTAGATTTAATTTTAAGTTAAATAATTTTTCTTTTACCGTGCCTTCTTGTTTTCTTACACTATAAGGTTAATAAAATTACTATAACAAGCCAAACGAACCCCAAGTTGTTTATTATATATATATATATAACCTTATATAAGTCATTTCTCTGATCCTTATATTTTTTAGAATAAAATAACAATTAATAATATAATATTTGTTTTAAAAACTATTATATGTCAATTTTGACACTATTTCGTAATTGATTTTTGTGAAAATCATAAAAGAAATATTAGTTAGAAATAAGTAACTTAAATCAATACTAACATTTCATATTAACATATAAAATTATTTTAATTCATAAAAAGTCGCAAATTAAATTTATTTGGATATTTATAACATCAATTATGTCAATATATCATTAATAATATAATTACTGCATCATCATTGTGTCACAAATAAATTAAATTATTTAAAGTCTAAAAATTAAAAATAAAATACCAATATGTAGGAAATAATTTTTTCTTTCCAATGAATATTTATAGTCGAATTTATCTTATTTATTACCCTATATTAAAAATGTTTACTTATTAAACATTGATTTTAACTATTTTAACACTTCTTTAAATAATTTAATAATAAATGTCCTAATCTAATCCAAGTGGGCCTAAATGGTCATATTTTATTCCTAAGGTTGTTTTTGGTCGAATTACACTTATCCAATAGAATTAGAACATGTGTTAGGGTATTAATAATATCATTTTTACCCTTAATTACCCTATTTACTTTTAACCGTGGTAAATAAAATTAAACAATTACTATTCACCAAAAATTACTTTCATCTCATTGAACCAAATTTTACTTACTAACATCAACCGCATCTCTCTGATTTTTTAAATTACATTCACAGATGCGGTAAAATTTTGTTTTATGTAAATTTTCAAATTCTCCTAGGAGGTGGGTAAAAGACGGTGAAAAGTTCAACAAAATTTTTATATATCTAAAATTATTATAAAATGACTCCAATGAATTACATTGAACTTATATAGGTATTAAGTGTCAATTATGACCTAAAATAAATTTAAATAAAATAAATAATTATTTAAATAAAAAGTCGATTTTAAATTGTAACCTAGTGTTTTCTCTATTCATCAAAAATTGAATGTTTTCAGAAAAATACCAAAATTTCACCCTAGGATAATTTCGATATTTTGAATCCAAAAATGATGTCCATTTTGAAAGATAAAATTTATAAAATTTCAAAAATTGGGTATTACTATTCATAACGGTTAGTTTATATAACATATCGTTGTTTAACGAAACTCGGTATTACGTACAACAAACGCTATCGTGGAAGGGCGCGATAACATGTAATGCAAGACAAGTCAGGGATGCTCATTGTGAAAGATCCTTTTGGTATAGCATATAACACAAGACATTAATGAAATTAAAAAGAATATTTTTCATAAAATCTTGGGGTGTCACAATAATTAACTAACAAACAACCACCCTTTGATCTTATGAGAAATATAATAAAAATCCATCATGATAATACCACCATCACATGGAGTCCATAATATATTTTTATGGGTAATAAAATATAAATAATCTAATGGAAATCCCATTTTTTCATTAACATGTGTAATAATAGATAAAACCAACCATGGGTATGGTGGGAATAGTTATATCATTATACGATCAACTCATTTATTGAAATCCATAATAATACCTAGTAAATCATCAAAAGAACCAAAATTAAATATTAATAAAATAAATATCATAAATAACAACAGGATTCAGGTCAAAATATCTTCATGTAGACTTCATGATCAATATATCCTAGTGAAATCCGACATAAAATCACTTCCTCATAGATGAAATAAGCTACTATAATCCTCATTTTTACTAATAGTACATTTTAATCTCCTACAATGTGATAGAACCATCTCCTAAATGAAAAATATTGAACAATGATAATGACAGTTCTAAATATAATTATTGAAATTATCATTCCACAAAAAGTGGGATCCCCCAACCATATATAGGATCCAAAAATTCAATAATGATATTTATGTGACAATTTGAATTAAATGGAAGTCAAAATGAAATATAT
This sequence comes from Viscum album, assembly GCA_963277665.1. NCBI lineage: Eukaryota > Viridiplantae > Streptophyta > Magnoliopsida > Santalales > Viscaceae > Viscum > Viscum album. The sequence goes on along the minus strand of OY728132.1, from coordinate 320,344,207 downwards.
AACACATGAATGTTGGATATTATGATCATTGAAACATGTTAATTTATTTTTTTTAGACAAAAATTTATAAACCCATTGATTCATTGCCAAATATAAAGAATAAGGAAGATATTCTAATGTATATATGCTCAAATCATCAATCATATGCCCACTTGTCACAAAAAAACATGGGATACCCCAGATCAATGAAACAGTTTTGGCCCATGATAAGGCCCAAAGGGGTATTCTCGATCCTTACGGGAGAGTGACATGTAATGTAATATTATAATATACCAATTGGAAATGTTTTTTTTTCAAAATAATCAATAGTTAGGTAAGGAATATCAAATATATGTCTGGAATAACAATTTATTTCATTGGATGGATACTCCATAGAAATAAGTATTTAAAAAATAATTAGAAAATCAATGAGAAATAAATGTAATTTTATGGAATAGTGATAAAAATTAACAATAACCCAAAAATACCAGATATATGTTGTATAGTGGAAATACTAAGAATCAGATAAAATGATGATACCAAAATAAAACTAATGAAACCTAGAAAGCCCATAAAAAACCATATCTACGAGAAATCATAACATCTCCATATTCTGTCACCATCAGCCTAAACATATAACTTGATAAAAAAAACCCATGTCAATATATAACCATATAAAACTAGAATGATAGAAGACATGATCTGTACCTCAATATTGGAATCCACCCACCCATCCATGTATACCATTTAATGAAAAAAATTTAATTAATTTTTAATATATGTATATTTATAATGTAGTTTTTCATTTTACAAATTAAAAAATGGAATTGCAGACTTAGAGGAAATACATATAAAAAATGGAAATGGAAAACAGTAAAGGGAGAATATATTATTGTTCTGCATTTACAATAAAATGAAATGAATTTAAATTTTAATATAATTTATAACTTTTTTCTATTGAATAAAATTCAAACATAATAATCATTTTAACATTCAATCATGGGAACCTATGAGGAATGGGTATATTGTTTGAAAAGTCTATAAAAATGATAGAATATTAATGTTACCATATAATAAAGAACTATCCATAAAACATGGTATATATCTGATTATATTAAAATAAGTGAAGAATCCCATAACATGAGTAAGATTTTTCTCAAGTCAACTAGCAAGATCGAGATCCATAAATTTTAAAAAAAAATATCTATATTTTTATGACCTAGATTGTCCAGATTTTTAATGACATGTAATCTGTAGTAGATATAAAATAATAATTAATACTAATATATAAAACATAATGGAATAACGTAAAAAAATATCAACTTATTCCCTAATAATAATCAACCTTATTTCCCGCATAAACTGACACACACACACACACACACACATATATATATATTACACAATCCCTTTCATTGGGAATTTTTATATATATAACACAATTAAATGTTCATTTAAAATTAATATTTAGAGTTTGTTTTAAGAAGACTTTCAATTATAGAATCTAACATTGAATGTGACAGCTAGTGATCAAGTCTATTTCTTGAAGACCATGTTTTAAAAATACTTTCAAATACCAAATACATGAGTACCACCTAAAACAAAAAAAGTTAAAAGAATACTATTTATCTTTAAAGGTTCAATCACACCCTTAAACCATAAAATTCTAAATTATGTTTTATAAAAAATAATAAAATAATTATAGTTTGAAAATTAATTAAATATGTCATACTAGACCAATAAACACACACGAATTGTTCAGGGATTTCTAAGACTTGTTCTATATTTTGAACAAAAATATGTAATCTATTTTTTATTTGACATAATGAAAATGTTAACACATCCACCATAATAAATAATAGTATTTTTTTAGAAGTAACTATTGTAAATTTTCTATCCTTATATTTATGATATATTATTTTATCTTGCTCATCCTTACTGTAGTTCAATTCCTCTAGGAAAACCAACTTCTAATCAATATGATATGAATTAAACATATCCAAGTCATTATTATTATCATAATTTTTGTTCTTAAGAACAAATTCACAAGTGGATATAGCAAAATGTTCTACAACCATATGATATGAGGGAATAAATAATTTTTTTTTAAATTTGAAAATATTACATAAATAACTATTTTTATATTAAATTTGTATCTATAACATCACATGAAATATTTATAATCTCATTTTCTATAATGTTACCCATTAATACGTTAAATGATTCAATATTGGAATTCATATTCCATTCAAAAAATTAATATTTCTACACCATTTAATGGATGAATCTTTTCCTAACACACAATTTGTGTTACTCATAAAAAAATAAAATAAAAATGTACTTTCAAATACCCACATGAATTATATGTATAAGGGAAATCAAATTTTTATTTAACTGTTTATAATTATATTAAAATGAAAATATTGGAAAAAGTAATAATTAAGGAAAAGTTAGACAACCCCACATTTGTATAATGATCTATAAACCTTTAATATAGTTTTTTGATAGAACAATATTTCCCCTACCTACTGATTATTTAGTCGAGATAATCTAATTCAACATAACTAAAATAACACATAGGTATAAAAAAATATTAATCATATAAATTAAAGATACAAGACATAATTACCACCATTTTTCAAATTTGATGAATGATATATCTTTTTCTATCACACCTGGATTGTTATACATGACATAAAAATTTATATGATGGAATCATCTATCTAATATAAATAAATCATATTATATAAAAGGCATAATTATTTTATAATAATGGATAATAAATTGATGTTGTGGATTAACATCGAAATAATCTCAATCCAAAAATATAGAGTGAAATCTTTTTCCAACTAGTCTACTCTCTCTATATAATTTTGATCTTACACATAAAATTTATTCCATAGGATATGTCCACCACACTGATCATCTGCACAAAGAATATCAAACCAAATCTATTATAGATGAGGAGGCAATAAACTAAATAACCATATCATAACCTAGAGATAAAGGCAATTAAATTCCATGTGAAAGGGGATGTCAACATATTGTTTTCCACGTATTATGAACTAATATCCCCACATACCCACTATTTCATGAGTTGAGATAGAATAATTAGCATATCATTATTCCACGAGATACACATGAATCCATAAAAATATTGTATAAAAAACATTTCACATACCAATCACATAAAATCTAGTTGAAGTGGATGACCAACACCTTCATATAGATATTCTTATTATACATATATGTTATATCAATTTAGGTGAATATTCAATACATATAACAATAATTTATTACATAGGACATTATTGGTTTTGGGTATTTGGAAGTATGGATACACAATAAACTAGTACATAAATGATCTACAATATTCTTGATAATGTTATTCACAACTATCACCCTTCATAGATGTATCATACATTACACATTATTTATAAACCAAGGAAGGGAATAAAATAAAAGGAAAAAATAGATTCTTAGAAAGGGTAATCAAAAGTAATATCAATCAATGAATATAAGAGACCATAAGATAAGAATATAGTTATGAGAACATGATAATATAATTATAGAATCATACCCATCTATTTATAAGATATTTCCATGAAATAATACATAATGATTGATCAATAAAAATACATAGGAAATAAGAATGTGGAATTTTATATTATAAACCAACTTCCACGATAACATATAATATGAAAAATTCATTAATTTTTGGAACACACATTAGACTAAAAATAAATTTCTTAGTCATGGATAACATTCATGACAATAATAATAAAGTAGTTTCACTCACCATTCAACCATTTTCATTATCAAAATTATCTCCAATGCCTATCTTGAAGTAAAAATTATGATACTAAACATAGTTCACACTCCATTCCAGTCCATTTTTAGTTATTCTATATACTTATTTACCAAATTAATTAGAGTGATATATAATTATATTCCCACACATCACATATTAATAACCATGAATATGTATTCCACAAGGTGATAATCAATACATCAAAACAGAAAATCATTACCCAAATAAAAAATATGGGTTTCATAATAATTTCTTAATCATAATCATAAACTATATAGATCAAGATTAATAATAGTGAAACATGATCTTAACCATTTAAAATCAAAACAAAAATAAAATGAAATTGTTATAAAAAAATTAATTATAGATGATCTCAAAAACATTTTATGAGGGTAGACATTATTTAAATTTGAATTAAAATTTCTAGATTATATAAATTTCCAAAATTTTATAGGAATATTTTTATTAATAAAAAAATATTATTACAGAATGTCCAAGTTAATTTGAATTAATAATTGTCGGTAAATATATTCATGAGGAATATGTTAAAACAAATAACCTTATCATGATTTCAATAAAATGTCTAATGTACCCTGATTAGAAAATGAAATTATGGATTTTTAAAAAATTTGTTATGTGTTTTAAATATCCTGAAAATTAAATTAAAATAATATTTAGATAATTTTAATGGAAATTTTAAAATCCTTTTTAGTAATTTATTGACATTGATGTAAATATTGATGAAAAAATTAGAAATTTGTTCTGTTTTCCATGAAATGATTCTTTCAGTCCCTTGAGTACATTGGGAGAAAAAAATTAATGTGAAAAATATAAATTAAATGAAATATATATTATATATTAAAATAAATTATAAATGGGAGATTTAAATAAAAAAATGTCTCTACATTAAAATTTAACAGTGATAACTCCTAGTAAAAAGGAGCAAGTGACATGATAATCTTACAACTTTAGTAATAATTGAAATAAATTCATTTCCTTCCGGAAAATTAAATATTTCTATAAATATAATGATTTGAAATTAGGATGAATCGAAAATATATTTTATTGTATTATATTCACTATAGGGAAATGAAAATTTTGAATTACCTTAAAACATACCTCAATAAATTTATATTTTGATAAAATATCTATAATATTATAAAATATTAATTTTTATGTTTTATTACATCATGTATAATATTAATAAAATTATTTTTATTATTTTAAATAACCATAATAAAAATTATAATATAATATATATTTAATCTATGTCATTTCAACACCTGTTTAATAAAAACTATTTATTCGAATAATTATTTTGGGTGTTATATTATTCATTTTTCATTAATGAGTTAATTATATTCTTTTGGACCATGAACAATGACCATAGATAATACACCTAGAAAAATATAACCATGACATAAATATCATATAAATTCATTAAATACAATTTTATATCCATTCGTATAATGTGTTGATGAAAAATTTATTATATGATGATATAGATAAGGTTGTTTTTAAATACGTATGAGTAAAGTTTCAGATTTTTTATGGATGAAATAATGTTTAGGTACAAAAAATTAAATTTTAAGAATATTTATTATATCATAATTATCATATTTCAAGATATTATATAATATAATTACTATCCATGGATGATTGGGTTGGAAAGTGATTAGTATTTCAACATAGAGGTGGTAGTCTTCAAAACATAGAATTTAAACATTCATCTACCATTGGATTGAGAAGAGGTGGTAAATGGTTTTTAAATAATCTTAATAACATATAAATATATTTAATAGAATTTATTATTTATTATTTTATGGTTAAAACATGTATATAGTGAGTAAAGGAAGATATAAAATTGAAATGTCATGGTTATGATCTATAAATTTTTTTTGAGAGACCACATTTGAATTAATCTATATGCCTTGATGGGATGGTATAAGAAGAATTCCATTACCTAAATGTTATTGTAAAGGTTTCTGGGAATGTTTTTGAGAATGTATTTTCAAATATGTATGGATTAAATGGTGATAATAAGGGAGGATATGAGGGTCCTTTTATATGTGAGGGGAGCAACATATAATGAATTCAATAAATGATTTCTATGATTTATGGTCACCTCCATGGGGAAGTGTCTCAAAATGGAAATGGATTATAATTTAGGATAATATTTAATTTAAATATATTTAACCAAAATGAATTTTATAGATGTGGTTGCAAATACAAACAGTATAACTTTTTTTAACCCACTTGTATATATGTTATAACATTAACTGTGGTAATTAAATTTTACAGTTTTAACAATTCACAACAAATAGAAATATATTCAAATGAATTAGATTATTATTATTATTATGAAACTGAATATGAAATCCATTATACCAGATTAAATATTTATATATGTAAAAATAAATTTTAAATAAACATGATACCTTCAAAGAATACACATGTTAATAAATTGAATCCTTAATAATAAAACATAATTTACATGTAGTAATATCCTAATAAAGCCATAAAATGAATATCTATATAAATTATTGGATATCTGATTGGAAATTTCGTTAAAAATATTTATCAATATATATTAATGTAATTTATTATGTTGAAAACAAATTGTGCACATTAAAATTATTCTTGGAAAAATGTGTTTTCGTAATACAAAATGAAATTGTATGAAAATAATGTATAATGATGATTAATATATAATTAATAATATTATTCATAATTATTGGATAAATATGTTTCATTGAGAATTAATTAAATTCATAATTTAATTTTGGACATGAAAATAAATGATATTATTTATAAAAATTAGTATTTCCCATTATGCAATGAAAAATAAATATATTCTGAAAAAAAATTAAAAATACATAATAATATAATATTGATAATATAATTTCATGTTTTTTATTAAATTATGAAAATTAATATTGATGTTACCATGAAAAATTTTTATTGGATAAAATTTGTGATGAAATTAAATTTTTGTATTGTAAAATGACATTATTAAATATTGTGAAATAAATTATTATGAATTAATCAATTATTGTAAAATATTAAAAATATAATAACTATGAGACATGTATCCCATAGGAAATATTTTTTTATAGTTCAATTGATACAAAAACTTACATACAGAAGTATCGATCAGTTTAGTATTTTTAAAGAACTTAATACATACATATTACCCTTGTTACATTGACAAATAAACATTGAACAAAACAATAGAAAAATGATTCCTTGATAGAAATTCAAACATTTAATCTTTAGAATATGGGGATGAAAAAAAATTGATGTGGTAAAACTCTTATAATGTATTACATTAATCAATAATAAGTAAACCAACTCAATAAATAACAATGTAAATCTAAATAAATGAGAAGCACATCCCATTATTAAATTGATAATGTAAATGCAACCTTTGATTTTTTTTCATAGTGAAAATATAAAATGAATTAATAAATTAATAATAAATGAAGAAAAATTGTAATAATTGGACATCATGAATCATTAAAATGAACCATTATACTATCAAAAATTTTTTTGGTTTAGGTTAAAAACTATTCTCATTCTTCTTGGAATCATACATGAAGTGTTTGGACCCATCAATATTACCTCCAAATTTTATTTAATCATTCAATGCGCTATCTATAATAGGGGCCCAACCATTACATCATGTCCAAATATTTCAATATAAATATATTCAATTCATGAATAATATTACTTATCGAAATTTTGATATTGAGTAGAGGATATAAATTCATTAATTTTTTCACATTTAAAACTTCAGTCAAAGAAAATAGCATATGAAAAAATGTTAAATGGATAAGATAATAATAATATCCATGATATATGAAATCTATATATTTAATTAAATCATAAGTGAATTATAGTCACAAATTAATGAGAAGTATATATACCCCACACTAATAAAATAAGTGGAGAATTCGACAAAACCAATGGGAATATCATTTTGGAGTCCATGAAAGAATGAAATTAAATAATACAAGAAAATAATTAATGGAAAAATGAATAAATCAGGAAAAATTATTCCCAACTGATATGAATATATTTACACAGAGTGTTTAAGGAACATTACAAATTTGCCTCTTTTGTGCGAGTTAAGTAAAATAATTGAGTTTAAAAGAAAAGGAAAAGGAATAATTGTTTGTATAAAACGTGAAATGGAAAATAATAGTTTTTCACGATAAAATGTCTGATATGAAAAAAATTTTATCTTAAAATAGATAATGTATGAAACTTGAATATGGGTAAGAAATTGGAATGGACCCTTTAATTGAGTTATCCTATCATGAATAAATGAAAAGAGAACCTTAAAAACATGGATTTTCCATCAGTGAAAGGTTAAATGAGATTAGTAATTATTTTTTAAACATATACACTGAATATATGAGGAGTCCATAAGAATAATTACCAATTACATTTAAAAAAATATAATGAAAGTGTATCCGAAATAAAAAAAAAGAGGTTTGGGGTGGATCCCATACCTTATTCCTGAACGTGTTTTGTACTTGCACTCAATGTCCTGAATAATAAAATTAGATTTATTAAAAAAATTATTAAAAAACTATTAAACAATTAATTTAATTTAGTATATATTTTTAATATTTATTTATGGTCCTTTTAATGACATATATTATTTTATTTTTTCATTCTAGACTGTTAATTTCTTTGATTTCATGATTTGATCACATGAATTCATGTATAAAAAAGGAATCATCCATGATGGTGGTAAATGGACACATCACATACTGTATATTAAATTTTAGAATACAAAGGATAGTAGAAGGAGTTTAGTGATGAATTTTCCATTATCAAAATAAATTTAAAGTATATATAAGACAATGGAGATATCATTCATGACTAGATATTATAGGTTATTGAAGGATATAAAAATAAAATAACATAAAAGTAAATGAAATGGGTGGATTATGTTTTTTTACTCTTGAATTCATCTCATTGATATCATCCTTAAGGTACATGGGTTTGGACTATTGGGTGATACCTGTAACACGAGAACACGTGGGATAGGTTTTAGAGGGAAATTGAGATAAAATTGGAAAATCATCAAGGCATTGATGGTGTGAGAAGTAAAGGTGGTGATGGTTTGTATTTATAGTGGAGGAGAGAGTAATTTTTTGATTATTCTAATGATTTGTTTACTAATTTTGAAGAAGGATATTAATAGATTGAACTGTATAACTAATTATATTAAAATAATTAAGGATATATTAATATCAGTACATTATATATTCCATAAATCATAAATGACTCAATAATTCATGTATTTAACTTATAATGTATATTACAATATTTCATGATTGATCAAAATTTCAACTATTTTAAAAAAATCCCAAATATTCAACATAAAAAATTTTTAATGTATAGAATTCAAAAATGAAATCCATTTATAGAGACTAATTTTTTATATTTTGGAAATTTATTTTTCAATTAAAATATTCATTTATTTAAAAATTATGAATTTAATATTGTAACATGTCTTTTGAAAAATTGAAAAATTAATTAATAGTTAAAATATTTATATTACAATCATAAGAAACAAATTCAAATTCTTTATTAAATTATATGAAAATAAATTTTCATAAATATTTTTTTAATTATATAATTTCAATTAATAATTTATGTTTTATAAAATTTACAACATGTATTTAGTCATTTTCATAATATTTATTTACTTGTTCTATGATATAATTATAAAATATTTTCATTTATAAAATTCCAAAATTTTATTTATACTTTTATTGGTGAGGATAATAATATATTGGAAGGATTAAAATTCCTAAGGGACACATTACTATTCTAATGGTAATATTATGATTTCATTTGTATATGTTCTTAAATATCATTAAAAATCCAAAAATACAATTCATAAATAATTTATAGATATATTTTTGTGTTCTATATGTCATTTTATATGAATTATAGTACATGATATAATTTTTTGTGCAATTTAATATTTATTACAAATTGAATTTATTTATGAGGATACATACTATAAAATCATAGGGTGTTATATTCTTCCCACTTTTAAAAATTTTTCCCATTGTTTTTCTAGAATATTTCCTTCTAAAATGATGAGGGTGGTTTATCTTCATAAGATCATTAGGTTCCCATGTTTCTTCTTCCATTTTACATTTTCTCTAAATAAGATTTTATAGTTGAGTAACCTGATTTCTCAATACTTTCTCTTTGGTGTCAATAATCTAGATATACTCCTAAAAATAAAGCAAATCATGATGCAGTTCTGTTTATTATCATTTGAGCTAATGTGGTCGGTCTTGCATGTACATCAGTAGCGATGATATGTGGAACATATCATGAACATTGGTGGGACATAGTGGCACTAATAATCAGTTTGATACATCTACAATTTGTTCCAAAAGTAATTTTTTTTCCAATTCATGTGGTGATCATTTTCCCTTTCTTACAAAACCTTAAGACACTCTTAAAGTAATATACCTTCATAAAGACATGATCTCTCACTTGATACAACAACTACATTCATCAGTTGTCAGCATGAATCTTTTTCCTTATATTATTTTCTTTGATATCATCATGAACAGTCTTAACCATTTTAATTATCTCATAACATTGTTCTAGGCCTACATGTTTCCTCTAAAAAACATCACCCCAAGAAGTTGGATCATGAAATATTGTGCAATTTAAAGATTCATATGGTTCCCTTTAATTTATAAAATGTAAACTAATATTGTATGAAATTTATACCAAATCTAAATATTGATCTCACATAACATGTGTCACGACCCGACCCTACCCGGGCTCGAGCCGCAACTACCCCAAGCCCTCCTCCATAGGATAGGGGCTGGCGACCAGCGCCGAAGGCACAACAACTCGGGGAGGCCTTTTCTTAAGTACCTGTACACACACACGCAACACACTCAATGAAAAAGTGCAGAGTAAAACAAAAGGAAAGCAGAGTAAAGTGCAACTGCTATATATATATATATCCCAAAAAAGTGCATCGACCTCTTAACAGTACTAGAAAGTGCTGAAGGTAAACTAAAAAAGAAAATGGGCAAAACACGTGCCCAACTAGAAAAGTACCACAACCCGACAACAGGTAAGAAAAATAAAATAGATGGAAGGGTCCCCCACCTGGAACCTAACTACGACCACTGCACATAGACCACGAACCTGAAATCTTAAGCTCGACTGAAGTCACGACCAACCTGTCTGTCTTCTGCAAGGGCACACCAAGTGCGGGAAAAGCCCAAGCAGGGGTGAGTATAAAAATACTCAGTAGGATACCCCGAAAGCTCGAGGGAGCAACAAAGGAGGTACCGAAGGGTGAGCAATAGATCTAACATGGGAGAGGAAAGGATTACAACTGAGAGTGCAGTAAAGAGTAACAGCAGTAAAGAGTCCAGCTCAACCCAATAAGAGAAAGGAGGTAGCCTCGTCCATACACAAGGATATGGAAATGGTGAGAAGATTAACTTCTCGTCGAGTCTTCGCAACCTATAGCTGGAGAGTAGACTCGTTCAACCATGAGAAGCTAGACACGGAAAGCACGTGGCATACCCCGCGTGTCTTTTCCTCTCATGGAAGGAGAGTAACCAAAACCCAAGAAATGAGTATCGGAAACAAGGTATATACAAAACCATATGTGCTGTCAAGAATCTCGTACAAGACCGTAAGGGGATCTCTATCCCGTAGCTCAGCCCAAGAAAAGTGAGTTGCCAACAGTCCCAGAAGTAAACACCATCGATGCCCATCATCTCGCAAATATGCCCCAAACTACAAGTCAAGGGGCTCAAACCACCGCACCTCGACACTATCCTCTTTGGATGGCACTGACTCGCCCCCACGGTTTTAGGTCGCATCATAAGGACACGTATCGGTAGGGGAAAGAGCCCCTCTACTTGAGAGTTCTAGGTTAAGGTAAACCACACCTCGTCATTGCCCCGCAGTCGAGAGGTCTCCTCAAAGTCAAAGTTGTCACACCACCGACCCATACAAACAATGGTCTCGCTATGATAATCACGAAGGAAAGCCAAAAACTAGCCTAGTATAAAGGATTGAGTCTAGAATTTCAATGGGTGTCCCACTTCCCAGCCCTGCTTTAGGGTAATTCATAATATGATATCGGGTGACCCACAGCCTAGCCCTGTTGGAGGGTAAACCCTTACAAGATATCGGGTGACCCACTGCCCTGTCCTGCTGTAGGGTAAACCCTAATACATCATCAGGCGACCCACTACCCAGCCCCGCTAGAGTGTAGACCTGGAATAAGTCGACAGACGACCCACTGCCCAGTCCCTACTGGAGGGTAGACCTGGAACTAGATGACGGGTGACCCACTTCCTATCCCTGCTGGAGGGTAGACCCTAAGACGTCGTCGGCTGACCCACTGCCTTGTCTCTACCGGAGGGTAGACCCTAAGAGTGTCGGGTGACCCACTGCCCTGTCTCTGCTGGAGGGTAGACCCTAAGAGTGTCAGGTGACCCACTACACAGTCTCTACTGGAGGTTGGACACTAAGAGTGTCGGGTGACCCACTGCCCAGTCTCTTTTGGAGGGTGGACCCTAAGAGTGTCGGGTGACCCAATGCCCAGTCTCTGCTGGAGGGTAGACCCTAAGAGTGTCGGGTGACCCACTGCCCAGTCTCTACTGGAGGGTAGACCCTAAGAGTGTCGGGTGACCCACTTACCAGTCTCTAATGGAGGGTAAACCCTAGAATTCAGCGAGAAACCCACTTCCCAGTCCCTACCGGAGGGTAAAACCCAAGAAGTCGATAAGCGACCCACTGCCCAGTCTCTTCTCATGGGTAAACCCAAAAATGCTCTGGCCATCTCTACTGAAGGGTATAACACTGGACAACCGAACTCGGAGTGGGTATCATGCAACCACCCGACTCCGAAAAAAAACCATGGGAAACCACTCAACCCTACTGATCTAAACCATCGAGCACAGATCCATGGGAAAAACCTCAACCCCGCTGGTCAACAATCGAGAACCGAGGGACCCTCTACATCGCGAGAGGTAAAAATTATGCATATCTGAACACAGAATTCACATGGGATCCACACGATGTGTGGCCCCAAGTCATCCCCAACCGAACACACAAATGTTCTCAGGTAAAAACAACCACATGAACCTCCAAGAGTTCTCTTATACTCCCAGAGTATACCACATTCCAGCCCAAAGGCTATCGTGCCCACGACACCCAACGTCAACATGAAGGCATAACATATCAACTCCAACCAGCCACCTCAACGGCTGAGGAATTTACAACCACATCTCGTTAAGCATAACTTCACTCACACGAGAGTGCATGCGATCAAACACAAGGGTTATTTGCAAACACCGCAGGAAGAACCACCACCGGGGCACCATCACATTTCCACATTTAATAAGATCGTGTAAGAGGCTTCGCCCACATGAAAAAATTACTCCATTGTAATCCTCACAGAAAAACATGCGAGATCGACTACTTACTCTCCTCCAATGGATATCTGATAGGAAAGTCACCAATACCGACTCATGCCCGAACGACGTCCCGTGATCCCGAACCTCGGCCCCAGAAACAGTCGGGCACATCGTACCATTGCGATCCCCTCAGGAAAACATGTCAAAAAGGCTTCTCACTTGAGCACATCAGATATCTGGAGAAAAAGATGCATTTCAGTGCACCGCACACAAGCGGTGTTACATGGGACCCACATCCCGGCCCCGAAACACAATTAACGGATCGTACCATTGCGATCCTCTCGAAAAAGCACACAAGGTGGACTTTTCACTTGTCCAAAACGGTCGCCCGGTGATAGAGATGGAAAATCACCATCGACACCCAAATGGCCCTCATGGGCCCCGCACCATCATTCTGAATTAGAGCTGGAAGATTATACCATTGCAATCCCCTCGGAAAAACATCCATAATCGACTGCTCGCATGCCCCAAACGGATGCCCGATGAGAAAGTCGCTAAACGCTGCTCGCAGCTCAAAAGACGGGCCAAGGGGACCATGCCTCAACTTCATCCTCAATGCCTAAAAAAACACTGGTAAGCTCTGCCTCAGTGTCAGGTTCCCAACGCCACTGACGGTGCTTAAAACGGACGTCGGACGCGTCCACTCCATCCAAAACAAGATTTCTCGGGAAGCCCGCTTAGCTGCTTTACGCATGTGCCGTGCCCACGAGCCCCTCGTCTCAGAAGCTAAAACTTATAGAACCACCTCAAAGAGTCCGCCTCGACGTCAGGTCTACGACGCCGTAGACGACGCGAAAAACAGACGCTCGTAGAAAAAGTTACGGGCGTCCAAATTTTTAAGGGGTTTACCCCTGGGCCGGACCGGCCCGGTCCATCCCACTCGGGCCGGCCTGCTCCTGCCGGCCCGCTGAGCCGTGGCCTAGCTGTTGGGCCCAGCCCAGCCGAACCCGCAGCCCGCGGCCTCCCGTGAGGCCCCCTCACCCGCATGGCGCACGGGCGCCTCCTCCACTGACCGGCCGACACGACCGGTGCTTTTCCCTGCGGAGACCCGCCAGTGGCGGGTCTCGGTCTCCCCAGCGGGGTCGTGAGCCGCGACCCCGATCGCGCCCCCTCGCCAGCGCCCTTGGCCAGCAGCCTTGGACGGCCATTCACTGGGACGCCCCGCTGACCGACTCCCCTCGCCAGAACCCGCTGTCGCACCGCCAACTGGAGCTCGCCGGACCACCGCGCCGCCGCCACTGGAAACCGTCGTACCACTGTGCCAACCAGAGAACCCCAAAAACCCGCAAATATTCTCCAGACCACTTAGGAGGCCTCGGAGATCGGATTTCGAATCCGAAACAAAATTCGGAAGGCTCGGATAACGTACTATGCGATCATGGGAATCGATCAATGATCGTATAACAGTTCGATGCTATAAAATAAGCACAATGATTGTGGGAAATCAAAACACGAAACAAAACCTCCTACCTCGAAGGGCGTAGCCCGACTCTTCGTGTGCGGACCTTCGGAACCACTGCACCTCGCCAGAGCTGCTTCTGCAGAGCTGGAGGGGAGGGGGGGGGGGTTTGAGGAAGAAGAAGAAGAATAAAAATAAGAAGAAGAAGAGGTGGGAGTGTTTAAGTACAAATCAGTTAAACGCCCACCCGACAGCCCCGAACCCAAAATTTCGGCAGGGTCGGGGTTAAGCCTCCCCTAGGCTAAAAACCACGCTCCGAGTGCAATGGTGGTTTCAGAATTTTAATCTGAGCCCCCGTTCAAAAGTTACAATGCCCACGCCCGAGGGTGCCAAATTATGAAAACACCCATGGGGCCATTTTCCACTGACGGCCCGCGCCCACAGAACATACACCCCTCCTAGAGTAAACAACACGCTACGAACTCAACGGTGCCCTCAGTTTTTCAATCTGATCCAACGTTTAAGAGATACTTGAGCTAAGCCATTAAACGAATAAATTAATTAATTAATTTATCCGTTTAACGTTCCGAAAGCAAGCGAGGGGCCCAAACGTCCCGTGCTGACATGTTTTATGTCGTTCCAAGGGTAAAAACCCCATTTCAGACCCATCCATATACTCAGATCTCTGATCCAAATCACTATTTAGGAGTTATTCCATTTATTTTTCGTTTCCAGTGTGAATGCACTGAAAATTTAATTCCAACCACACCAGGGCTCGAAATCGCACGTCGTCTTAAGGCACTGCTCAGGAATAACATCAAGAAATATTCCAAAGTCTTTTGCAGCAAAAACTAGGTTTTTAAATCATTCCCTCCTTCAATCTTTTCATACCCGAAAAGAAAAACCAGGGAAAAACTCGGGGTACTAAGCCCACACATGGCTCTCCCGTACCCAGAAGAACTCTCGCACAGGTCTGTGCCACCGCAGACAGACCAAAGGATTTGATCTGTTCACGTGAGGTCTGCCCTCGCCGATGACGTTCATCAGAGCATGCACACTTCTCTTCAGGTGAGTCATGCGGGAGACGTTATGCACCCAAACCAGCCTTTGGGGTTAGGGTAAGGTGGTAGGGAACCTGGACAACCCTTTGCAAATTCTCAAATGGCCTGTAGGCTCTCGGTAGTAGCTCACCTCCCAGACCAAACTCTTACGTCGCAAGCCGCGATTGGAATCACCGCCCACACCTGGAACAAGGCCCGATGATTCACTCCTTAAAATCATCCATATGGTGAAATAACCAAGTATATCTGGTCACGCATGGTTCCAAAGTCGATGTCTCTCAACCAAGACTCTCTTACACGCTCAGGGAGTGATAGAGTTGACACCATCGACTAAAGAGGAAGGTTACACACCTCATACTCTACCAAAACAGGGTTACACCCGACACCCTGCGTCACCCTGGTAACAACCCAAGAAAGGAGCAGGGAGAAATGCGTTTCACAGGTAGAGTCTAACAATTATACTACAAAAAATTATAAGAGTTATAGAGAGAACCTCTTATCACCTCATGCTCTGAAGGATTGTAGAAATTCAAAGCTCGCGGCTATCTGTGGTCCCAACTGTCAGCTCCCGGAGCCCGGTGTGGACCGCCTAGTGGTGATGGGAAGACCTCATAAGGTCATCCTCCATTTCTTGCTCCTCCCACTCCACTGCTAGCACCACCTCCCTGGGTACTACTCTGATCACGGAACTACCCCTGCCATGGTGGTGCACCTTCTACCTGCCCAAAGTTTTCAACATCTCTGGTCGGGCAGTCTCGTGCCAAGTGATATCGCCCATCACAATCATAACACCGCCGTACCCTGATCTATCCTGGTGCCCTCCGGTGCCACTGTGGTGTACGACCACGGCCCGGATCCCACTCACATAAGGGAACCCTCGACTGAGGCCTTTCACTTTTCTGCCACAGTGGTATACGACCACGCCTCCGAAACCGACAGTGGGAAGGCCAACTGCATCTAGATCCTATCCTCCAGCGCCTGATAGCCACAGTAGACGTCTCGTCTCCATCATGCCCACTGACACTACCAACCGCAAAACGTGACAGGAAGATCTCTGTCACCAATGCATGCTATATCACTTCGGCATAAGTGGAAATTCACAAGGGAACTATGACATCACGAATCTCTCGGTGGAGACCCCTATCAAACTTCCTATCTCGGATGTTGTCGTCATGGACCATGTTCGGGTAAAAGCGTGCACGGTCTGCAAAACTAGCCGCGTACTCGGCCACCGTTATCCCTCCCTGCTAAAACTGCATTAGCTCCTGAATCCAAAAGGAGTGTAAGCAAGAGGGGTAAGACTCCTCACAAAACAAAAACTGGAAGTAGCCCCATGAAAGTGACAAATTGTCACGAAACTGATTCACCAGACTCCACCAATGCCGATCAGCTCCATGAAAAAGGTTGGCTGCCAAAGCCACTCTCCGATCTGTCAGCATCTTCACAAGCCTGAAAAGGAAAAACACTGTCTCAAGCCAAACCTCTACTACCTAAGGGTCTGGCTCACTACTAAACCTCAACGGTCTCTACCGCTGGAACTCACGGAGCGCGCTCCACCTGCGCTCTAGCCCCGCCTGCTCTGCTGAAGCTGTCTGGTGCTCAACAGGTGGGGGTGCCGCTACCATCCCACCAGGAGAAAGGGGCTCGCATGATGGGTTCTGGACTGTGGCCTCATAACTCACAGGGTCATCGTCATGCACCAAAGCTAGTATCCTGGCTGGCTGTCTTCGCAGAGACATCCTGAATATTATCAAGCAGTGTCGTGGTCAGATGTGCATATATGTATATAACAATAAAAATGATGGGGATTTGACTCAATAAATATAGTAAAAGACTCAATCCTATGTGATGAACATCGAATTATCCCTACAACAAGTGTCTCAGCATGCCAAGTCGACAAGCGGGTTATCAGGGTCCTGGTGAATGGATACGTCAGATACCACACCATCACTAGACTCCCTGGCCGGAGAGCCGCTCTCGAGACACGTTAACACTATTGCCCTAAATCCCAACCAATTCCTCTTATAGGGATGTCTGAACAGCGCCCCAAGGAACGAACCACCTTTGATATCACTTTGTCACGACCCGACCCTACCCGGGCTCGAGCCGCAACTACCCCAAACCCGCCACTATAGGCCAAGGGCTGGCGACCAGCGCCGAAGGCACAACAACTTGGGGAGGCCTTTTCCTAAGTACCTGTACACACACATGCAACACACTAAATGAAAAAGTCCAGAGTAAATGAAAAGGAAATCAGAGTAAAGTGCAACTGCTATATATATATCCCACAAAAGTGCATCGACCTCTAAACAGTACAAGCAAGTGATGAAGGTAAACTGAAAAAGAAAAGGGGCAAAACACGCGCCCAACCAGAAAAGTGCCACAAGCCAACAATAGGTAAACAAAAGAAAATAGCTGGAAGGGTCCGCCACCTGGAACCTGACTACGACCACCGCACGTGGTCCATGCTCCTGAACTCCTAAGCACCACTGATGTCACAACCAACCTGTTCGTCGTCTGCAAGGGCACACCATGTGCGGGAAAAGCCCAAGAAGGGGTGAGTATAAAAATACTCATTAGGATACCCCGATGGCTAAAGAAAGCAACAAAAGGAGGTACCGAAGGGTGAACAGTAGATCGAAAAGGGGATAGGAATGGATTACAACCGAGAGTGCAGTAAAGAGTAGCAGCAGTAAAGAGTCCAGCTCAACCCAACAAGAGAAATGAGGTAGACTCATCTAGACACAAGGAGCTGGAAACTGTGAGAAGAATAACATCTCGTCGAGTCTTCGCTACCTATAACAGGAGAGTATACTCGTCCAACCACGATAATCTAGACACGGAAAGCACGCGGCATACCCTGCGTGACTTTGACTCTGTTGGAAGTAGAGTAACCAAAACCCAAGAAACATGTATCGGAAACAAGGTATATACAAAACCATATGCTCTATCAAGAAGCCCTTACAAGACCGTAAGGGGATCTCCATCCTGTAGCTCAGCCCAAGAAAAGTGAGTCTCTAATAGTCCCAGACGTAAATGCCATCGATGCCCAGCATCACGCACATCTGCCCTGAACTACAAGTCAAGGGGCTCAAACCACCGCACCTCGACACTATCCGCTTTGGGTGGCACTGACTCGCCCGCACGGTTTTAGGTCGCATCACAAGGACGTGTCTCGGTGGGGTAAAGTGCCCCTCTACTTGAGAGTTCTGGGTTAAGGAAAAACACACCTCATCATTGCCCCAAAGTCGAGAGATCTCCTCAATGTCAAAGCTGTCACACCACTGACCTGTAAAAACAAAGGTCTTGATCCGGTAATCATGGAGGAAAGCCACAGACTGGCCTAGTAGAACATACTGAGTCTGGAATGTCAACAGGTGTCCCACTGCCCAGACCTACTGGAGGTTAATTCATAATATGTGATCGGGTGACCCACTGCCCAGCCCTGCAAGAATGTAAACCCTAACAAGATATCAAGTGACCCACTGCCCAGTCCTGCTAGAGGGTAAACCCTAATACATCATCAGGTGACCCATTGCCCAGCCCTGCTGGAGGGTAGACCTGGAATAAGTCGACATGCGACCCACTTCCCAGTCCCTACTAGAGGGTAGACCTGGAACTAGACGATGGGCGACCCACTACCCAGCCCTGCTGGAGGGTAGACCTTAAGAGGTCGTCGGGTGACCCACTGACCAGTCTCTACCAGAGGGTAGACCCTAAGAGTGTCAGGTGACCTACTGCCCAGTCTCTAATGGAGGGTATACCCTAAGATTGTTGGGTGACCCACTGCCCAATCTCTACTAGAGGGTAGACCCTATGAGTGTCGGGTGGCCCACTTTCCAGTCTCTGCTAGAGGGTAGACCCTAAGAGTGTCGGATGACCCACTGCCCAGTCTCTGCTGGAGGGTATACCCAAAGAGTTTCGGGGTGACCCACTGCACAGTCTCTATTGGAGGGTAGACCCTAAGAGTGTCGGGTGACCCACTCCCCAGTCTCTGCTGGAGGGTAGACCCTAAGAGTGTCGGGTGACCCACTGCCCAGTCTCTACTGGAGGGTAAACCCTAGATGTCCGCAAGCAACCCACTTCCTAGTCCCTACCGGAGGGTAAACCTGAAGAAGTCGATAAATGAACCATTGCCTAGTCTCTACTGGTGGGAAAACCCAAAACTCCTATGGCCATCTCCACTAGAGGGTACAACACTGGCCAACCGAACACGGATTTGGTATCGTGCAACCACCCGACTCCGGAAAAAAACAACGGGAAACCACTCAACCATACTGATCTCAACCATCGAGCACAGAGCCAGTGGAAAAACCTCAACCCCGCTGGTCAACAATCGAGAACCGAGGGACCCTCTACGTAGCAAGAGGTCAAAATTACGCAAAGCAGAACATGACACGCACATGGGGCCCACACGACGTGTGGTCCCAAGTCAACCCCAACCGAATGCACAAACATTCTCATGTACAAACAACTACATGTACCTCCAAGCGTTCCTGTATACTCCTAGAGTATACCACATTCCAGCCCAAAGGCTATCGTGCCCACGACACCCAACGTCAACGCGAAGGTGTAACGTATCAACTCCAATCTTCCACCTCAACAGCTGAGGCACAACCAACCACATCTCGTTAAGCATAAGTTCACTCACACGAGAGTGCATACGATCACACGCCAAGGGTTCTCTGCAAACACTGCAGGAAGAACCACCACCGAGGCACCTTCACATTTACACAATTAATTAGATTGCGTAAGAGTCTCTGCCCGCCTAAACCGATTACACTGTTGTATTCCTCAAAAAAAACATATGAGATTGACTAGTTACTCGCCTCCAACGGATATCCGATGGAAAAGTCACCAACACCGCCTCATGCCCGAACAACGTCCCGTGATCCCGAGCCTCGGCCCCGAAAACAGTCAGGTGCATCACACCATTGCGATCCCCTTGGGAAAACACATCAAAAAGACTGATCACTTGAGCGCATCAAATATCAGGAGAAAAAATGCACTTCGGCGCACCGCACACGAGTTGTGCTACGCGGGACCCGCATCCCGGTCCCTAAACACAAGGAACGAATCGTACCGTTGCGATCCACTCGAAAAAGCACACAAGGTGGACTATTCAGTTGTCCAAAATGATCACCCGGTGATAGAGATGGAAAATCACAATCGACGCCCAAACGAACCTCATGGGCCCCGCACCATCATACCGAATTAGAGTGGGCAGATTGCATCATTGCAATCCCCTTGGAAAAACATCCATAATTGACTGCTCGCACGCCCCGAATGGACGCCGATGAGAAAGTCACTAAACGATGCTGGCAGCTCAAAAGACAGGCCGTGGGGACCACGAATCAACTTCGGCCTCAATGCTTGAAACAACCCTGGTAATCTCCGCCTCGGTTCCACGGTCCCAACGCCATAGACGTCGCTTAAACTGGACGTCGGACGCGTCCACGTCGTCCAAAGCAAGAATTCCCGGGAAACCTGCTTAGCTGCTTTACGCATGTATGTGCCCCTGAGCCCCTCGTCTCGGAAGTTAAAACTCCCGGAACCACCTCAAAGAGTCCGCCTCGACGTCAGGTCCATGATGCCGTAGACGGTGGAAAAAACGGATGCCCGTAGAAAATGTTACGGGCATCCGAATTTTTAAGGGGGTTTACCCCTAGGCCAGACGTGCCCGGTCCGGCCAGTCCGCCCCGCTCGGGTCGGCCCTCTCCGGCTGGCCCGCTTAGCCACTGGGCCCGGCCCAGCCGAACCCATGGCCCACCACCTCCCGTGAGGCCCCCTCACCTGTGTGCCATGCGGGCGCCTCCTCCACCGACCAACCGACACGTCCGATCCTTTTCCACATAGAGACCTGCCTGTGGCAGGTCTCGGTCTCCCCAGCAGGGTCGCGAACTGCGACACCGATCGCATACCGCGACCCCGATCGCGCCCCCTCATCGGCGCCCTCGGCCGGAACCCTCAACTGGCCGTTTGCCAGGCCGCCCCACTAAACGGATCCCCTCGCCAGAACCCGCTGTCGCGCCACCACCTGGAGCTCGCCGGACCCCCGCACCGCCGCCGCTGGAAACCGCCGGACCACCATGCCGACCTGAGACCCCCAAAAACCCGTGAATCTTCACCGGACCGTTGTAGAGGCCTCGGAGATCGGATTGCAAATACCAAACAAGAGTCAGAAAGCTCGGATAATGTAATACGTGATCATGGGCATCGATCGACGTTCGGATAACATTTCGACGCTATAAATTAAGCTCAAAGATTACTGGAAATCAAAACGCATAACAAAACCTCCTACCTCGAAGGGCGTAGCCCGACGCTTCGTGTGCGGACCGTTGGAACCACTGCGCCTCTCCAGAGATCGCCTCGCCAGAGATTCTTCGCCAGAGCTAGAGGAGAGGGTAGAGTTTGAGGAGGAGGAAGAAGAAGAAGAAGAAGAAGAAGAAGAAGAAGAAGAAGAGGTGGGGGTGTTTAAGTACAAATCACTTAAACGCCCACCCGACAGCCCCAAACCCAAAATTTCGGTGGGGTCGGTGTTAAGCCTCCCATATGCTAAAAACCACGCTCCGAGCACAACGACGGTCTCATAATTTTAATCTGAGGCCCCGTTCAAATGTTACAATGCCCACGCCCGAAGTTGCCAAATTACGAAAACTCCCCTGGGGCCATTTTCCACTAACGGCCCGCCCCCGCAGAACTTATACCCCTCCTAGGATAAACGTCATGCTCCAAACTCAACGGTTCCCTCAGTTTTAGGATATGAGCCACCGTTTAAGATATACATGATTTAAGCCATTAAACGAATAAATTAATTAATTAATTTATCTGTTTAACGTTCCGAAAGCGAGCGAGGGGCCCAAACGTCCCGCACTGAAATGTTTTATGTCGTTCATAGGGTAAAAACCTCATTCCGGACCCATCCATACACTCAGATTTCTGATCTGAAAAACCTTTTAGGAGTTATCCCATTTATTTGGTGTTTCCAGTGTGAACGAACTGAAAATTTAATTCCGGCCACACTAGGGCTCGGAATCGCACACCGTCTGAAGGCGCTGCACTGGAATAACATCAAGAAATATTCCAAAGTCTTTCGTTGCAAAAAATGGGTTCTTATAACATGAAATTCATGGTAGCAAGATATGAACATGTCTTATAATGTTTTAATCATTCTTTCATACTATTGTTCAGTTTGTGGGTGATAAATAGTAATCAAATGAAGCCTAGTATTAATTGTAATTTGAAGACCCTTCCAGAATATATATTTAAAATGAGGATATCAATCAAATAAAACTGATAAAGTTGAACCGTGAATTCTTATATCTTCATTAAAATATAGTCTTCATAGGTGGTCAATAGAAAAATTTATATTTAATATAGAAAATATGCCAATTTTATAAGTTGGCCAACAAGAAAATATTTTAATTTATTTCTTCTAGTATTAATTTTTAGTAAAGTGACAATATACATTGTAATTTAATCACACGTCCAAATAAGAGTATCTTGATTTTACACGAATCCTTTAGGATATCTTTTCTTGTCCATCACGTGTTGAAAAACTAGGCACCAAAGCTCATTCTTAGTAATTTCCATGTTCATATTATCCCACTACAAATATTCCTTCAAATCACTATATTTCTTGCTACTACCTGGGACTATAGTGATGTTTGAGCTTTAAAAAACATCTAGTAGTTCTGTTTTTTTATAATGTGTCTATGGGACACATAACCTCTTCCAAAATTTTAGATTTCCATACTCAAGCATGAAGTCTACCAATCTTCCATACCTAACAGATTTAATATTCTTTTGAAATTTATCATCATCAGATTGAGAGCTTCTTATCTTCTATTTTAAATATTGTTTCACAATTATATGAAAATGGAATGATGTTTCCACTTCATTAACAATTCCAATAACCATATTTACTAAGTCCCTGAATATAAGATATTTCTCAATAATAATTTTTGTTATAATCCAATGATCATTTCTTCATAATTAATATTCATCCTTATTTACTTTTCTAATGTGACAGTGTATTGATAAATCACATTATTTTGTTAACTAGAGACATCAAAATTGCCTCATGTTGATTTCTTTTTATGTAAAGACATATTTAATACTCATATGATCCATATATATCTCACATCATTCCTAAAAAAGAGAGTGTACCTTTACCTTTAGAGAAAAGAATAAGGCTTCTTACTATAGATCATGAGATGGATAATATTTTTTACGTGTCATAAACTTGCTTGATTAATATGCTATCAAATTATCATTTTTCAGAACAAATCATCCCCGTCGATTTTTCAATGCACCACCTTATATCACAATCCCATTATTTTGTAATGGAAGAGACAAAATGGAGAACTGAATAATATTCACTTTTATTAATCTAAACACTACTCTCATTCTTTTTCCCACATGAACATAACCCATTTGCATGTGAGCAATTTTAACGGGTTATCCAGTCAAGAAAATTTTTGAACAAAAAATTGAATTTAACCTATTAATCCAATAGGACTATGAAACACAGTTATATTCCTTTGTGTAATCCATTAATGGAATGATTTTGTCTTTATAAAATCAACTAAGCTTCAATAATTTGAGATAATATAGTAAGGAAAAGAAATATATTTAATAGAGAATTAACATTATCAAAATTTACCATATAACACATTGATTCTGAGAGTCTCAATAATTATCCACATGTGATTATCATGGTCTTAATAGTTTTTAGCATTCAATAGGGTATCATCAATGAATTATATTACGAATACCTCAAGATATTTATTTAGTATTATATTAGTCATATTGAAAAATATATTGTGAATCAGTCATTCCAAATGATGTTACTAAGAACACATAATGTCCATACCTCATCTGAAAAACATCCATCCATATATATTCCTTCTTTACTCACAATTGATAAAACAAAAAATGAAGGTAAATCATAGAAAATTATTTATCTCCTTGATTTTGGTCAAATAAATCACCAATAATTGGATGAGGATACTTGTTATTTATTGTACTGGAATTTATTTCTCTACATTAAATTCAAAACATCAAGGATCCATCATTATTTAAAAAAATAATAACAGGGGATCCCCATTGATAACCCCAAGGGAATATAAATACCCTTTTACTCAACTCATCTAGTTGTTTCTTCAGCTCTAATAATTCAATAGTTTCCATTCTAAAAGGAGTGATTGATATTTTTCTTGCATTAGGGATTAGATCAATGGTAAATAAAACTTCATGATTTTGGGGTCTTCCTATGTAATTCCTCATGAAATATTATATCACCACAATATTTCATGTTATATTACTTTTTTAAAAATTCTATAGCTTTCATTGAAGATAACACCGAGCTCGTACGCACTATGATATATCAAACAATCAATTTAAAAATAATTTATGAATAGTATTAATCAAATTATAAAATTTATTGTTGGTTGGAGTGGATACTCAAGAGGGGGTGAATTTAGTTCCTCTTAAAAATTTTTGTTTAAAATATTTATATTGAAATCCCCTAATTCATAAAACTAGTTAAACTGTAGTGAATTTATAATGATTGTAAGTGTTCAATTAGTTTCTCAAATATTGATTATTTCTATGTTAACTTAATCTGAAGATTAAGTTAGCTTTTGAAACTAACATATTAGTTATAAATAATTACAAAAACTTACATGTTCAAATATCAAATTTACTTTAAAACATATTTGAATTTCAAAGTAATTAACAGTGGGATATTGAAAATAGTTTAAATTGAAATAAGATGCACAACAGTTTTAACCAAGAGGTTCAGTATCAAGCTGATAATTATTCCTCTCAAATAGTTTATATAAAACATTGATCAACACCCTAGATCAGTGTTTACAATAGTACTCATGCTATATAGGTCCTCATACCTCTACCACATCTCTACATGGGAAAGAAACTACAACAGCACACAGGGTGTCCAGGTCCCCAGACCTCTGACACAGTTCTACGTGGGAAACACAAATGTATAAAGAGTTTGGTGTGACAATTTTAGTATCCTCCAATTCAGTATAGGAGTTAGTGTGGGTTCAAACAGATAGAAGAACACACACTACTCATAATGTAATAAAAATGATCACATCAGAGCAATAATATGGAGATGAGTTCAGAATGCTCTTGTGTAATGTCAATGCAGCTATGGACTCCTCTGAATTGAAATAGATGAAGCTTTGAGTCCTTATCTAGAGGTTTTCTAGAAAACAATGTTTCGTGGTTCTATTCCTTTACTTCCAGTATAGGTGTTCAACTTTAATGTGAGAGTATTCCTTGCAACACTTGAACCTCCTCTTTGAAATTCTGTTCTTTGTGTGTATGAGTGTCCTTTGAGTACTTCGTGTGTTCTTCTTGTATGTGTCCCTTTGTGAATTATCTATATCCCAGACTTTATACACAATTTTGATCTTTCTTTTATAACTCATGTGGTGGTTTAACATAAGTCATGATTACTTCTATAGGTACAAGGTATAGTTCCCTAACATCCAACAAACATCATTAATTAATTTCAGACATAAGACATGATTACTTCTGCTTGTGTGAGGTACGGTTTCCTGAAATCCAACAAAGATAGTTAATTAATATCAGTTTCATGAAAATCACAATATATAACCATTTCTAACAATCAAACAGAGAGATAGAGTTTAGAGAAATAGGGATTGGTTTCTATTGGTAGCTCTTTGTATCAGGGAACTTCTACCGGTGGACTTGTAATGGTAGGTCGTGCATCGATAGAAGTTACTCTATGTAATGGTAGCATTATGTATCAGTAGCTCCATGTGTATCAGTAGTTCCTTGTATCGGTAGCTCCATATATCAGTATCTCTTCATAATGATGAACTTCTTTCGGTATCTCTTCCTTACTATCAGTAGTTGTTAGCATCGGTAGCAGTAGCTCTCTCTATCAGTACTTCATATATCGGTAGCTTCATTATATCAGTAGCTTGTATCAGTGACCATTTCTATAAGTAGACTTAGTCTATAGGTTACCTCTATTCATCAGTAGATCTATCTGTATTAGTGACTTTAAAACTCGAATGCTTATAAAGTATCTGTTCTGTGCATTTCATTTCCAGATTGAGTTATTATCATGATTAATCATCTTTAAACATTTATAATCATAAATAAAAATTATATAACATATTCCCATGATATGATATGATCATTTTGATATTCATATTAACTTATTATCATGAGGTCATGATTATAAAGTATAATTAATATATATAGACATTATTTAGGATTATCAAAGCATATCTAAACATAGTTGATATTATCAAAATAGGCGAGTCCAACAATCTCCCCCATTTGGATAACCACAAATTATGGAATTATAATCCAGAATAATCTATAATTAATCTGATTAAAATACATCTAATGGAATTTCTCAGTGTGTTCAGATCATATCTCTCAAATGTATCAAATCACCACAAACGTATCAGTGTTAAACTATGGAAAAACATAAGAGTAAAAAATAAATAGAATATTAATTTCTCTAAAAGATACATACTATTATTTCCTCCCTTTAGTGTAATTTAATCCCATATTATAATCCCCATATTATAATTTTTCTCCCCCATTGTGATTAGAAAAAAGATAAAAACAAAGGTTCAAAGCATTTAAGAAGAAGAGAGAAAACTGACATTTTCAATTCACATGAAAAAGGTACACGAGATAGTACAAAAGAGATACAATAAGTACAAATATTCCTATAAAATGTCCTAGACACAAATCAATAAACCTCATCAATAGGTAATTTGGATTTGGATTTGGGATCAGAATAGGATTCAGGCTCGGTAGGCATAAATGAAGGCTTGGGAACACCAGTGATGATCCAAGGTGGTTGAGAAACTGAAACACTGCTCGGCCTGTAATGTGTACTCCTTTGTGTGATCATAGGAGTAATACTTCTGATAGCTTGAGCTGGAGTCAACTGAGGTCTGGAAGCAGACTGACCAGATGCAGGAAGGGATAGAGGTACAATAATAGGGGTTCTGTCCACATGTAGAAAGGGAAGTAAGAGATTCATGAAATCAATGAAGATACCTCCCCCTCTCCCCATAGTAGAGATAAAATCATTATTGTTCTAAATAAATTTGTCTAAAGCAAGGGTCAAATCTCTGAGCTTACTAACTTTTCCATTAAAGGCGTGAGTAATTGGGGGCAGTTTCAGATTCTCTAACAGTAGCTTCAAATGATTGGTTAGCTGATTCTTGGTGTACACTCTTTGAAAATAGCAAACAATTTTGTCTTTGATTTCCATCTGGGCTACAGTATCATCTCTCATATTATCTTGGACAATTTTTCTGATATCCCTAGTGGTAGTAGTCACCTGGGAATCAGATGAGCTACTGGTACTAACTTTACCATGTTCTTCTTTCAGCACAGATCTAAACTGGTCAACATCAACTGAAACTCTGGACGTTCTCAGAGGTTTAACATTAAAAGATATTGTTTCTTTGAACGATTCTGTCAAAATCTTTATCAATTTTTTCACAAAAAAAATCCTGAGTACTTAAATGTTTTTTTATGTTCTTCTTAAGATCATCAAACAAATCCACATAATATTTCACTACACCTCAACTATTTTTGATTTCAGTATCAAATTGTGATTTTAAACACATGAAGGTGTCAAATGAAGTAACAAATTGCTTCAAGGAATCAACAGCCGCTATCAAACTCCCAATCTAATTTTGACACACTTTCACATCATCCATCAATTCTGTCACAACACTAGACAAAACTTTTCTCAAGAAGATACCAAATAACTTTCAATCTTACATATCTCTTCAACAAAACTGGTTTTCAATTCATTTTTCAGTGCCTCAAGATCTCCTTTTCTCACAATGACTTCAGGAAGAGCTAGAGGAGATAATGGTTGAGCAGTAACTTCCTCTGAGAAAATATCATAGGACACTAGATGATTTATAATGGGAGTCTCATCATTATAATCAATATAGTCTAGTCCCTATACAACAAATCCTGGATCCATAGACCAATCTTCAACTTCATAGGTCCCAGAAACAGATCCTATCCTTATTGGTTGCTCCCCCTTAACCTGAGCTTCTATTTCTATATCTACAGCAGCAGTAGAAGACTTATTTGGTAATTACTCTTCAGAAGACTCATCTACAAACAAATTCATATCCAATCCAGGTTGCATAGGCTGGGGTATGTCAGCCATAGGTACTGGTCTATCTACTTCATGAATCTCCTCAATAGGCATAATATTGCTCTCAATCAGAGGACTGATACTCAAATAGGAACTCCCATTCTCTGATACATCTTCCTCTTCATCAACACTACAACTATAATCTAGATTAGTCTCCATATGATCTGATATAGGCAAGTCTTCATCATTTATAGAGATTTCATTAACACTTTCTCCTTGAACTGATTCCTTCACAAGTGGACTTGCCTTTCCATATTATACCTTTTCAGCTGTTGGGCTTGGAGGAAAATTAGGATCCCCTCTATATTATATAGAGGTATCCTACTCAGCATCATAATCAGTGTATTGAGGTTCCTCCTTATCAGGTCCTAGACCTAGATCTCTCTTATCTCTTGGCCGATTGTGATTCTCAATAGGGTTAAATTTATCATAAATTTTCACATCATCATTTACCCATTCCATTTTCCATGGGTTCTAGACAATCATCTTGTACATACAAACTATTTTTTTAATAAAAAAGTTGTTTCTTACAACTACTGCCTCATCCTGAGACTCAACCACACCTTTTACCTTGACCATCAAAGAGATCAGCTTTGCAAAGAATAGAGCATTTGTTTTCGATTTTTTCCTGGTCATATATTCATTTTAAATCATCAGAAGACTACACAAATTCACTTTCCCTCTATGCCTTATATGATACAACAAGAATATATATTGGAATCTGAGGTTTTCAAAGTCCCCTATTCTTGGACTTAACACATGCTGCATAAATTTGAACAACAACCAGTTTTCTCCATCCATTTCTGTAGAAACTAAATTTCATTGTGTGCCATCTCTAGTGAGCTCTTCCAAAGTATTTTCATACTAAAAAATGTCACTAGTGGGAGGAACTGACTTTGAGAAATATCCAAACTCACCCTCATGTGGAAATATCAATCACTCAGCCCATTCAATGGAAGAAAAGGATATTATATTGTCATTCACTACTGATATTTTTCTATTCTCACTTTGTGATTTATAAAAACGAACAAACTCATAAAATTACTTTACCAATTTAGGATAATAAAGTCCATTGTTATTCGAAAAACATTCGAGCCACCCCTGTTCCTCAAAAATCATTTAAATCAATGATTTTCTACATAGGATCCATTCTGCATAGAGTTCTTTCTCGATTACTATTCCCCTTTTCATGAGATGTGGTGTTAAATGTTTCTTCACATCATTGTAACCACTATACTCTCCTTTGAGTATCTTGGAATTCATCTCATCACTATCTTTAATGATAGTCAGTCTCATCACTCATGCCATTCTGCGAATCGTGAGGTTTAGGGTTTGAGAGAAATGAAGGTTTGGGATCTAAGGTTTGAAGGTAAAGGGTTCGAGGCGGATTGAAATAAGGTTAAGACTAATGTGTTTTCATTTAGAAATCATGAAATAAATAAATAAAACATAATAAATATAATAAAATAGTTACAGATTTTGGAGGCTAAAAAAACAAAAAGTATAAAACACCTCAATCTAGCGGTAACATATACCGGTGAGGTTTCCTAACGGCGAGGTCCACTAATAGTGAGGTTAAAACGGTGAGTTCCATACCAGTGAGATATAATAGTGTGGTTCATACCAGTGAGGTATAACAGGGAGGTCCATAGTAGTGATATATAATAGTGAGGTCCATACCAATAGGGAATAATAGTGAGGTCCATACCAGTGTGGTATAATGGTGAGGTTTATCTAATGATGAGGTTTACCTAACGGTTAGGTTCCTTCTAACAGTGAATATTTTCAATTTGTGTGGCTTAAGGAAATTTTATCATTCCAAACTCATGTCTAATGTAACTTAACCTTTCTGAAGATAATGTCTTGGTTAATATGTTAGCTAATTAATGTTCAGTGCTTATAAATTTAAGAGTAATATCACCCTTTTAATAACGATATCTCAAAAAGTTATGTCTTACATTAATTTTCTTAGTCCTAGAGTGAGATATTAGATTCTTAGAAATATTTGATCACATGAGTGTTATCACAGTTTATAGATACATTCCCAAAATGATATATATAGTCAAATAAAGTGTGTTTCATCAACAGAATTTGTGCACAACAACTACCAGCTACTATGTACTCTGCTTCAGCAGTATATAATGCAACAGAATTCTGCTTTTTACTACACCAAGATAGTAAGTACATACCTTGAAAGTGATATGTTCCAGAAGTGCTCTTCCTATCTAAATTGCAACCATAAAAGTCAGAATCTGAATAATTTGTTAAATGGAATGATTGTCCTTTTGGATAAAATAATCTTAAATTATTAGTATGTTTAAGATATTTGAAAATTATTTTAATAGAAAACAAGTGTGGCTTTTTTTGGATTAACTTGAAATCTTGCACACATACACAAACTAAACATAATATTTGCTCGACTAGTAGTAAGATAAAGTAAACTCCTAATCATACCTCTATAACTGGTTTGATCCACTGGTTTCTCAGTTTCATCTACATCCAATTTATAGTTGGTACTCATATGTGTATCACTTTCTTTATTACTATCCAAACCAAAATGTTTTAAAATATCCTTGGTATATTTACATTGATTTAAAATAATACAATTTTAATTTTGAAAAACATGAAATCCAAAAAAATATTTGAGTTCTCCCATTAGACACATTTCAAATTCACTTTACAAACTCTTTGAAAAATCAGTAGGTAAATCATTTTTAAAAGATCTGAAAATAATATCACCAATATAGATTTGTAATATCAACTCAACTTTGGAAATCACATTGACAAAATGATTTGGATCAACAATAACTTTAATAAAACATTTTGAAATAAGAAAATTACGATGTCTATCATACCAAGCTTTTGGAGCTTGTTTTAAACCATATAAAGTATTATAATGTTTAGAAACTCGATTTGGAAAAAAATGATTAGTAATTCTAGGTTGTTGTTCAACAAAAACAACATTAGTTATAAAACCATTTAGGAAAGAAATTTTAACCTCCATTGGATATAACTTGAAATTCAGATGAGCAGCATATGAAAGTAGAAATCTATTAGCTTCTAACCTAGATACTAGTGAAAAGGATTCCTCATAGTCTATTCCTTCTTGTTGACTGTAACCTTGTGCAACTAACCAAGATTTGTTTCTAACTATATTTCTAGACTCATCAACTTTATTATAAAAACCAATTTAGTGCCTAGGGTGAAGGTGTACATCGGTCGGTCTACTACTTCCCAGACTTTTTTATTTTAAATTTATTTACCTCTTATTGCATAGCCATTACCCAAAATTAATCATTGATACCATCATTTATATTTTTAGGTTTTGACTATGAATGTAATTCTTGATGTTCAACTGGAATTCATTGAGAATCTCTAGTTTGTGTTCCTCTATCAAAATCTCCTATAACATCATCTAAATGGTGGTTTTTAATCATCCTAGTTGGTCTAGAAAAACTAGGGCTAGAAATTTTATGTTCATTTACACGTTCGGGTTCAATAAAAACAGGTTCGGGAGAATTTCCAGTACTGGTTGTCTTAACAAAAGGTTAACTGTTCTTGTCATTAAGGTTTAGAAATGACAAATATTCTTCGAGATGTTCAAGAGGGGTATTAGGTTCATGTGGATTGGTTTTATCAAATTTTATGTCTACGGATTCTTCCACACAATTGGTTGTTCTATTAAATACTCTATAAGATTTTCTAGATAAGGATTAACCTAGAAATATTCCTTCATTGATTTTGGAGGAAAACTTATCAATATTATCTTTAGTATTGAGAATAAAGACTTTTCAACCAAAAAATATAAAGTAATTAACTTTAGGGTTCCAATTATTCCGCAGTTCATAAGTGGTACTTTTAAGAACATGTCTAATAAAGACTCTATTTATTATATAACGAGTTGTATTTATAGCTTCATCCCAATAGTAAACAAGTAATTCATACTCATTGATCATAGTTCTTGCAATTTATTGAACAGTTCTATTATTTCTTTCTATTACACCATTCTGTTGAGGTTTCATAGGGGAAGAAAAGTTGTGACTGTAGCCATTGTGTGAGAAATTTGTTTCAAAGTCTTGATTTTCAAACTCATGTCCATGATCACATCTCAGGGTCATTGTAACACCCCAGGTAAATAAAGGATATGACATTTTCATATTTATCCATATTTGTCAATAAAATATTGATATGACTTTAAAGGTGACGCTATGCTCGATGGTGTACCCAATACGCAACAACGAGTTTCTTGGGAATCTTACGTTGCACTCTAATAATAAAATAATATTATTTCACATGGTAGTTAACATGTAGCCGTTGTATTGGCGGGAATGGATAGAAATAACTAAAATATGATTATATATGTTTTTTAAATGTTTTTACATTTATCCAATAAAATCTAAAGGCTTAAAATACGGAAAGAATTCAATTTTAGGCGTATATGCCCTAGTTTTCACTAAAGGTTCACTTATCACCTTTTAATGGAGAACTGTCATTAAATATAGGTTTGTTCACTCTTAAACATTCTTTTGGACCAAATAAAACTCTTATTAAGAATCGGGACATCAAATTTTACTTTGTGTAATTTTTTGGTATTTTTCCGATAAAGTTCATTTTTTAATGAATAGTGTAAAATGTTGTATTTTAATTCAAAACCTCTTTTTAATCTAATTTATTTATATGATTAGATTATATTTTGAATTGGTTTTAAAGTTAAATTAGAAAATATTTTTACCATTAAATCCAATAGTGGTCGTTGGAATTAATTTCACTTTGAAAACAGACTTAAAGTAGTGTCAATCTTTTGATACTTATTGTTTTATGAAAACACGCTATTTGCTCTGACAGCGGGAATTAATTATTAAATTAATTAATGTGACTAATATGTTTTGAATTTTGTAAAACGGACTTCATTTTTGAATTCGGAATATCAAATATAGCTTAGGGTGAATTTTTGGTAATTTTCTGAAAAAATTCATTTTTTGATGAATAGTGAAACCACTAAGTGGTACTTATAAAGACTGATTTTCCGTTTAAATGAAATTTTGCCATCATTGTGTTTTGAATTTCAAAAATCCGACATACATGGTTGTCATTAAGAATTAAAATGTGGTTCAATGAGATTATAATAATTTTTTGGTGAATAGTAACTTATTAAGTTCTTAATCGCGATTAGTGGTAATTAGTGTAGTTTAAGGTAAAAATAATGCTTTAATAATATGAAATGACCTAGACACATGTCCCAACCTTATTGGTTGTATCATGGCCGACCAATACAAGCCATGGGTCAACTTGGGGACCCCATGGATACACTTTGGTTAGGAAATGACATAAATAACTTTTTATTTAATGTAAAAGTAAAAATGACACAAACATAATATGTTTTACGAAAAAAAATTTTACATGGTGATATAATTATCATATTTTTTTTATTATAAATAGTCATTGGAAAGCTAAAAAGATTTCCTACATCATAGTATTTTTTTTATAATTTTTAGACATTAAATAAATTAAATTATTTATGACATAATAATGATGCAGCGATGACATCATTATTTGACGATTTAAATAAAATGGAAAGATAATGTAAAATCTATGAACTACACATGTCCAAAAATTATTGGATGAGTGGATTTCGAAGACGTATCACCTTATCCACGAATTATATCAATGTGGGGCCTTTTAATACCAAAACACATTTTCAAATAAAGTAATATTTCTTACTTTCCAAAAGTGCCCCTCCTCTCCTCTTATAAAAGGCCCCCACCTCTACCTCATTTCACACACTCCTCAAGCCTTTGGCTCGGCCAACCCCTGCCCATTTACTCTCTCCACATACCTCTCCTCGTCCTAGAGTATTCCCTTTGTGCATAATCCTTTCAAAGGAAGCCTTTAGGCTCAAATCAAAAGGAGTTACACTTTTAAAGGTAATTCATTCTCTCATGTTCATTTGTTTTATTTTGCTTCTCCAACCCCCTAAACTCTTTTTATTTATTTCTTTTGTAACAACAACAGTATATTAAATATAATAGGATGTTGTTATAAGATTTATTCGAGATAAACTCTCACACAACTACATCAAATGGTTAAAGAACATACGGTTTCCGTGGATGGCGAAATTCTGCCTCCCGAAACGATGATTGTTCAATACTGATTTAACACCTTCAAAGGTGGCCATTATGATGTAACTATTTTTATATATGATATATAATATGTTTATGTTTTCCTTAAGCTTCTGTTTTTTTTTCATTTTGGGCATACCTTTATGGTTTCCATTATGGGTAAATGCGATATCTTCATTTAAGGAAGTGCGGACTACCGCCCCCTCAAAGTGATTTGATTCGTTAAATACCATATGTGGGACGTATAAAGGATGGAACTATGATATTATATATGATATTATACTGGAATTATAATATACCTTTATATCATTATTATTCCATTCTATAAAATACGAAATAGAAATGAAAGTAGCGTTCATGCGTACGTACGGATTACCGTCTCCATGAACGGTGCATTTCATTTATTACCTCTAAATGATTATGTAATGTTATAAATGCATGAATGTACTGGATATATATGACATATATGATATCTAAATGATGAATACAATTTTGTATATAATAAACATTTGGCCACAAGAACAACATGTAATTGTAAGAAGTCCACTTTCGACTTAAGAACCAAATATCGGCAAAACAAATATTATTAACTTAAATGATTACATAATGTTTATGACTTGGTAATAAGTGATATAAATAGGAATAATTAACTTGAAAAAGTTTCTTAAGGAAGTAGAAATTAACTCAAGTTTATTATTCAGGACGTTAAAGAACGATCGAGTCAAGTCGGACCCGAGGTAAGGGATCCTACTCCTCTCTTTTTAAGTATACACTTTTATGTCATTCCTTTTAAAGCTCATATTTCTTGTTATTGGGATGATATTTTATATTACACTTACTGTAATTCTTATGTTCGTGTGATGAGAGACCCTATTCTCTCTTATCAATCCATTTAGGAAGTTTTGAGTGGCGCCGTTAGGCTGTCGAATTTTCGTAAGGGATTCTTTCATCTCACTTTTATTCTCGTGAGATTTATGCTACTTTTGACACAAATTCCATTGAGTGGTGTATTTACTGCCCATTATTCTACTCTTTGTGTAATATACTTTCGTTTATGAGTATTTACATCAATGATCTGTTGTCCTTCTTTCATGGGGTGTATGTTTTGAAAGATACCCAAGTCGGTAAGGGAACCTTTCACCCTCCTCTTTTTTAAAAGACTTCTTTTGTTGGGTCTTTTAATTTACATATTGTTATGTTGGGATATGTTCTCATATATCCTTATTTATGTAAATTTTATGTCCAAGTGATGAGATACACTTTTTATCTCTCATCAACTCATTTTGATGTGATGCCGTTAGGCTGTCAAGGGAACTTTTTAACCCAATTTCGATTTCTTTGGGTTGAACATGTAGTCATTGAATATGTCATCCATTGAATATGTGTGAATGGCCTTTTATTGTTTTACACTTAATATCCACTTATATTGGGTGTATTTATATTTGTCACACATATTTTCGAGATTGATTTGTCCTTAATTTAAGGATACCTTCTTTATAAGGGATTTCATCACATTTGACATTTCTATTGAGGGTTCATTGTTGTTATGCACCAATTCACTCTTATATGGTGTATATACTGTCCTTTGGAGTATTATATAATGAATACATTTATTCTCATGATATTATAAAGTTCTGACTAAATGTTATTCCTCAATCATTGTATTCAAGTGTCTCTAATTTTGGTAAAACCACTTTAACCAAAATGTCATTTTAAATGTTTTAATTATTTGTTCTTATTAATATCCATGTTTTCACATTGGTTTTAAGGATTTATTTATATGGATATTAATGGTTTAAAATTTTAAGCTTCAAGGTGGTATGGGACACTTTGATTCAAAATCTCTTTATTAAATGTTTTAAATGGTTTTGAAAATGGTTTTGATAAAGGATTCTATTATGATATATTGTGATGTGGAAATGTTATCATTCCTTTATATTGGTTTTATGTTTTATGATTTTATATTGGTACTTGGACATTTTAACGGGTGGTTACGTTATAAACCATATGACGGGTGGTGCCGTGAATACCAGGACGGGTGGTTACGTTATAACCTCCAATGCATTGGGTATGGAAGTCGGCCGTATGGCTATTCCATTAAGTATGTATGGAAATTGGCCGTATGGCTATTCCATTAAGTGATATGTGTGGAAGTCGACCGTATGGTTATTCCACTTAAGTATGTTTATGTCCCAAGTTACCTTTATATATGTTATGTGTTCTTTATATGGGTTTTATGGTAATCCTTTGGTTACAAAAAGGTAAGTAATGATACTTTTTTTTTCAGTGAAAAGTTTTTAATACTTCATGAAGGTGAAAAGTATTACATTGATAAAGTATTCATGGTTTACTTGTTATTTTGAAAAACTAACAGTTTTCATTCTTTGTGTATCCCTTACTAAGCTTCTTATGCTCATCCCAAGTTTTTGAAATGTTTTTCACAGGACATAGTGTGGAATAGGGTCAAGGATGGGATCAAGGGAAAGTCATGCTACCTAAAACATGGAACTATACATGTTTCTTTTAAAGAGTTTTTATTTTATGGAAATTTAGTAGAAGCGACTACTTTGTAATCTTTTGAGATGTAATAGTTATGTCCTAATTCTCTAAAACTCTAAACCTGAAAAGATCCTCAATGTGAATTAGTAATTTAATTCAATATTAAGTAAGGTTTAAGGCTGGGGCCTTATAGTTGGTATCAGAGGTCGGTTTAGATAACTTTAGAGGTTAGGGTATTCTTTAAGCATAAGTGACATTACCATAATGGTTAGGATTTCAGAAAGAGTCCTAGTTTTAGATAAAGTGAATGAGTAAGTGTATCTTAGTGCTTACCTTCCTCATTAGTACATGATGGTTTTGTTGATATACTCACACCGACATTTCTATTTTTAGTGAATGGATGGATCTAGCAGGCACTAAAGAGACAACAGGTTTGAAGGAAACTGTGGTGGTTCTCTGATTAAGATACTATATAAAATGGAGGATTCAATGAGGAAACTCGTGGTTGTTCTAAACCAAATATCAAGGAGTCATGATCAACCACTTCAACCTTGGTGAGTTCTCTAATGCATCATGTACGAGATGGCCAACTCGATGTGGAAATTCAGGTAATAATTATTAAGGTAACCATTAGGGTTTATATGATACTTAATT
Organism: Viscum album; assembly: GCA_963277665.1. Taxonomy (NCBI): domain Eukaryota; kingdom Viridiplantae; phylum Streptophyta; class Magnoliopsida; order Santalales; family Viscaceae; genus Viscum; species Viscum album. The sequence continues at coordinate 320,305,984 of OY728132.1, read as the reverse complement.
TTTAGGTAATTATGGGATACTCTATGATATGATGGAAAATGAAAGGAATGAGGTAAACTTGAGGTTAAAATATGTTATGATTATTCTTGAAGATTTTATCTCATTTTGGGGAATGTTTTAAGAATTATATAGTTTTGGAAAAAGGACAACACGTAGACTGTGTGACATCCCGTCGCGTCAGACAAAGCTGCAGGAATCGAACCCACAACCAATGTGCGACTAGTATTTATCGCCTACCACTGGACTATGTGAAGTCCCTAGTTAGTTTGGCTGATTCATTCTAGTTATATGATTTTATGAATTAAGAGTAAGTTGATTTTGGGTTATTTATGAAAATGATTAACCTATCATGGAGGATATGTGATTAGGATAATTACTTTTCAAAACGAGACTTTAGGAGCAACTGATATTGTTTGGAGATAAATGTTACGATTTATCTTGGAAGACTATGTGACTAAATCCTTCAAATATTTGGGTTTCAATCTTATATTGGTTTACTTTGAATAATTTTATGGACAAATTGATTATATAATGGTCCTCGTTGAACTTTGGGTTTTGTTGGACAAATTTTGGAGATTAAGGATAGATTTTCTTTTTATAAAGGGTTATCCTTTTCTGGATTATCTGATCTTGTACTAGCCTTTTTGGTTTTGGTTTTGGTTAAAGACATGGGAAGTATATAGTTCTATTTTGTGGATTAGATGATTCTCTAGAAGTTGATTATAGTACTCTTAATGTGAACAAGTCTTCCTAAATACTCGTCTTTTGGAGAAAATATGAGTTTGTGTAAGGAATATAATAAAAGTTGAAATTCAATATGATAAGTGAATATGTTTCCTTATGAATAAATTCCTCAATAAAAAGTAACTTAAAACAAAAATGTTGTCTATTAACTTTTCCTACTGGGGAATCGAAGACCGTTTAACCCATCACAAGTTTGTGATTCTCTCATGGTTAACTTTCTCCTAAACATGTTTTCTATCACTCTCCATCAGAACATGACCCTATGTTTTCTCCTCCATGTCCATGTTTTCATACTTGGAATCCTAGTATGGGTTAACTCGGGTGATCTTTGTACTTATCTTTCTTTATTTTAAAGTGATTGTTTTACCGACTCTTGTTCCGATGTGGGACGTTCAAGGATGTTTCCAAGCTCAATTTTAAAAATTGCGAGGATGCAATTCCCAAAAGGGGGGAAGGATGTAACACCCCAGGTAAATAAAGGATATGAAATTTTCATATTTATCCATATTTTTCAATAAAATATTGATATGACTTTAAAGGGGACGCTATGCTCGATGGCGTACCCAACACGCAACAACGAGTTTCTTGGGAATCTTACGTTGCACTCTAATAATAAAATAATATTATTTCACATGGTAGTTAACATGTAGCCGTTGTATTGGAGGGAATGGATAGAAATAACTAAAATATGATTATATATGTTTTTTAAATGTTTTTACATTTATCCAATAAAAGCTAAAGTCTTAAAATACGGAAAGAATTCAATTTTAGGCGTATATGCCCTAGTTTTCACTAAAGGTTCACTTATCACCTTTTAATGGAGAAATGTCATTAAATATAGTTTTGTTCACTCTTAAACATTATTTTGGACCAAATAAAACTCTTATTAAGAATCGGGACATCAAATTTTACTTTGTGTAATTTTTTGGTATTTTTCCGATAAAGTTCATTTTTTAATGAATAGTGTAAAATGTTGTATTTTAATTCAAAACCTCTTTTTAATCTAATTTATTTATATGATTAGATTATATTTTGAATTGGTTTTAAAGTTAAATTAGAAAATATTTTTACCATTAAATCCAATAGTGTTCGTTGGAATTAATTTCACTTTGAAAACAGACTTAAACTAATGTCAATCTTTTGATACTTATTGTTTTATAAAAACACGCTATTTGCTCTGACAGCGGGAATTAATTATTAAATTAATTAATGTGACTAATATGTTTTGAATTTTGTAAAACGGACTTCATTTTTGAATTCGGAATATCAAATATAGCTTAGGGTGAATTTTTGGTAATTTTCTGAAAAACTTCAATTTTTGATGAATAGTGAAACTACTAAGTGGTACTTATAAAGACTGATTTTCCGTTTAAATGAAATTTTGCCATCATTGTGTTTTGAATTTCAAAAATCCGACATACATGGTTTTCATTAAGAAGTAAAATGTGGTTCAATGAGATTATAATAATTTTTTGATGAATAGTAACTTATTAAGTTCTTAATCGCGATTAGTGGTAATTAGTGTAGTTTAAGGTAAAAATAATGCTTTAATAATATGAAATGACCTAGAAACATGTCCCAACCTTATTGGTTGTATCATGTCCGACCAAGAAAAGCCATGGGTCAACTTGGGGACCCCATGGAGACACTTTGGTTGGGAAATGACATAAATAACTTTTTATTTAATGTAAAAGTAAAAATGACACAAACATAATATGTTTTACGAAAACAATTTTTACATGGGGATATAATTATCATATTTTTGATTATAAATAGTCATTGTAAAGATAAAAAGATTTCATACATCATAGTATTTTTTTTATAATTTTTAGACATTAAATAAATTAAATTATTTATGACATAATAATGATGCAGCGATGACATCATTATTTGACGATTTAAATAAAATGGAAAGATAATGTAAAATCTATGCACTAAACATGTCCAAAACTTATTGGATGAGTGGATTTAGAAGTCTTATCACCTTATCCACGAATTATATCAATGTGAGATCTTTTAAAACCGAAACACATTTTCAAATAAAGTAATATTTCTTACTTTCCAAAAGTGTCCCTCCTCTCCTCTTATAAAAGGCTCTCACCTCTACCTCATTTCACACACTCCTAAAGCCTTTGTCTCGGCCAAACCCTGCCCATTTACTCTCTCCAAATCCCTCTCCTCATCCTAGAGTATTCCCTTTGGGCAGAATCCTTTCAAAGAAAGCCTTTAGGCTCAAATCAAAAGGAGTTACACTTTTAAAGGTAATTCATTCTCTCATGTTCATTTGTTTTATTTTGCTTCTCCAACCCCCTAAACTCTTTTTATTTATTTCTTTTGTAACAACACCAGTATCTTCAATATACTAGGATGTTTTTATAAGATTTATTCGAGCTACACTCTCACACAACTACATCAAATGGTTAAAGAACATATGGTTTCCATGGATGGCGAAATTCTGCCTCCCGAAACGATGATTGTTCAATACTCATTTAACACCTTCAAAGGTGGCCATTATGATGTCAATATTTTTATATATGATATATAATATGTTTATGGTTTCCTTAAGCTTCTGTTTTTTTCATTTTGGGCATACCTTTATTGTTTCCATTATGGGTAAACGCGATATCTTCATTTAAGGAAGTGCGGACTACCGCCCCCTCAAAGTGATTTGATTCGTTAAATACCATATGTGGGACATATAAAGGATGTAACTATGATATTATATATGATATTATACTGGAATTATAATATACCTTTATATCATTATTATTCCATTCTATAAAATACGAAATAGAAATGAAAGTAGCGTTCATGCGTACGTACGGATTACCGTCTCCATGAACGGTGCATTTCATTTCTTACCTCTAAATGATTATGTAATGTTATAAATGCATTCATGTACTGGATATATATGACATATATGATATCTAAATGATGAATACAATTCTGGATATAATAAATATTTGTCCACAAGAACAACATGTAATTGTAAGAAGTCCACTTTCAACTTAAGAACCAAATATCGGCAAAACAAATATTATTAACTTAAATGATTACATAATGTTTATGACTTGGTAATAAGTGATATAAATAGGAATAATGAACTTGAAAAAGGTTCTTAAGGAAGTATAAATTAACTCAAGTTTATTATTCAGGACGTTAAAGAATGATCGAGTCAAGTCGGACCCGAGGTAAGGGATCCCACTCCTCTCTTTCTTTTTAAGTATACACTTTTATGTCATTCCTTTTAAAGCTCATATTTCTTGTTATTGGGATGATCTTTTATATTACACTTACTTTAATTCTTATGTTCATGTGATGAGAGACCCTATTCTCTCTCATCAATCCATTTAGGAAGTTTTGAGTGGCGTCGTTAGGCTGCCGAATTTTCGTAAGGGATTCTTTCATCTCACTTTTATTCTCGTGAGATTTATGCTACTTTTGCCACAAATTCCATTGAGTGGTGTATGTACTGCCCATTATTCTACTCTTTGTGTAATATACTTTCGTTTATGATTATTTACATCAATGATCTATTGTCCTTCTTTCATGGGGTGTATGTTTTGAAAGATACCCAAGTCGGTAAGGGAACCTTTCACCCTCCTCTTTTTTAAAAGACTTCTTTTGTTGGGTCTTTTAATTTACATATTGTTATGTTGGGATATGTTCTCATATATCCTTATTGATGTAAATTTTATGTCCAAGTGATGAGATACACTTTTTATCTCTCATCAACTCATTTTGATGTGATGCCGTTAGGCTGTCAAGGGAACTTTTTAACCCAATTTCGATTTCTTTGGGTTGAACATGTAGTCATTGAATATGTCATCCATTGAATATGTGTGAATGGCCTTTTATTGTTTTACACTTAATATCCACTTATATTGGGTGTATTTATATTTTTCACACATATTTTCGAGATTGTTTTTTCCTTAATTTAAGGATACCTTCTTTATAAGGGATTTCATCACATTTGACATTTCTATTGAGGGTTCATTGTTGTTATGCACCAATTCACTCTTATATGGTGTATATACTGTCCTTTGGAGTATTATATCATGAATCCATTTATTCTCATGATATTATAAAGTTCTGACTAAATGTTATTCCTCAGTCATTTTATTCAAGTGTCTCTAATTTTGGTAAAACCACTTTAACCAAAATGTCATTTTAAATGTTTTAATTATTTGTTCTTATTAATATCCATGTTTTCAGAATGGTTTTAAGGATTTATTTATATGGATATTAATGGTTTAAAATTTTAAGCTTCAAGGTGGTATGGGACACTTTGATTTAAAATCTATTTATTAAATGTTTTAAATGGTTTTGAAAATGGTTTTGATAAAGGATTCTATTATGATATATTGTGATGTGGAAATGTTATCATTACTTTATATTGGTTTTATGTTTTATGATTTTATATTGGTAATTGGATATTTTAATGGGTGGTTACGTTATAAACCATATGACGGGTGGTGTCGTGAATACCAGGACGGGTGGTTACGTTGTAACCTCCAATGCATTGGGTATGGAAGTCGGCCGTATGGCTATTCCATTAAGTATGTATGGAAATTGGCCGTATGGCTATTCCATTAAGTGATATGTGTGGAAGTCGACCGTATGGTTATTCCACTTAAGTATGTTTATGTCCCAAGTTACCTTTATATATGTTATGTGTTCTTTATATGGGTTTTATGGTAATCCTTTGGTTACAAAAAGGTAAGTAATGATACTTTTTTTTAGTGAAACGTTTTTACTACTTCATGAAGGTGAAAAGTATTACATTGATAAAGTATTCATGGTTTACTTGTTGTTTTGAAAAACTAACAGTTTTCATTCTTTGTGTATCCCTTACTGAGCTTCTTATGCTCATCCCAAGTTTTTGAAATGTTTTTCACAGGACATAGCGTGGAATAGGGTCAAGGATGGGATCAAGGGAAAGTCATGCTACCTAAAACATGGAACTATACATGTTTCTTTTAAAGAGTTTTTATTTTATGGAAATTTAGTAGAAGTGACTACTTTGTAATCTTTTGAGATGTAATAGTTATGTCCTAATTCTCTAAAACTCTAAACCTGAAAAGATCCTCAATGTGAATTACTCATTTAATTCAATATTAAGTAAGGTTTAAGGCTAGGGCCTTATAGTCATAATCCTAAATCCACTATGTTTTTCTACCGACTTGGAGTTTTTAATTAAATAGGAACCAGATTCACTTTTGTGATAAAGAAAGTACACCCATGTGTATCTAGAAAAGTCATCTACTAGAACATCGACATAGTGCTTCCCATTAAAACTAGTAACTCTAGATGGTCCAAATAAATCCATATGAACCAACTCGAGAGGTTGAAAAGTTGAAACTTCATTCTTTGATTTGAAAGATACTTTATATTTCTTTCCTTTTTGAAAGGGATTACAAACTTTGTCAGTTGGGAATTTTAGTTTGGGTACGTCTCTAACTAAACCATTCCTATTGAGTTTCTTAAGTGAATGAACATTGTAGTGTCCTAATCATCGGTGACATATCCACGATTATTTATGAAAATAATTTAAACAAGTAACCTTTTGGTTGGATAAATAATTTAAATCTACAGCATATACATTTTAATTTCTTAATGTAGTAAATACCTAAATATTTATAGAACAAAATACTTTGCAAGCATCATTGTAAAATTTAACGTTGAAACCATCATCACACAAATGAGTAATGCATAACAGGTTTCATTTTATTCCATCAACAAATAATACCTTCAAAATTAAAATTGAATCATTATTACCAGTCTGGCCAAAGCTGTTGATCTTTACTTTTGAGTTATTTCCAAAGGTGGCATTCCCTCCATTAACATTGATTATGCTCTTAAAAGAATGAGTAGTCTCCTATCATATGCCTTAAACATCCACTTTCCAAGTACCATATCTTCCTACAGGAACTTTTCCAGAAAGTTTCCAATAGAATAGATTTAGATAGAAGTTAATTATGGTACCCAGATTTTCATGGGTCTAGAAATGTTAGCAAGTAAAACTTTACGTACATAAAATTTTTTAATTGTTTTCTTATAATTAATAGATTCAAATGATTTTATTAAATAAACTTTTTTTGGCCTGTAAGAATTTGAATAGCTAGACAAAGCATAAGAGTTTCCAAAACTTAAAGTAGCATCATACTGTGCAGATTTTGGAATAAATATAGTCTTAACAATATGTCTCTGTCGAGGTTGGTATCCTAAACCAGTAGTATAATTTGGTGAATCATTTTTTCCAAGAATTTTAGTGAGAGTATTCTTTCCATTTGTGAACTTCTCTATATCTTTTCTAAGTTTCTCATTTGAAAATTTAAGTTCAGTATTCTCCTTTAACAGTTGCGCATTATTTTCCTTTTCTATAATAAGATCTGATTTAATGGTAATAGTCAAGGCATACTGTTTCTTCAATGATTTGTACTTATCTTTAAGCTCATTATAGGTATCTTCCAACATATTATAGTATTAAAATAATTCATATTTATACATATTATCATCTTTATTTGAATCACTTTCATTCCTAGAATAATAATCATTGAGCATAGGGGAATTAAGTGTAACCTTAGATGTTTCAGTCATGAAACACATGTTGGAATAATTCTTTTCTTCATAATCAGAAGATTCAGATCTACTTGAGCTATCTTCAGAAGCACTCCATGTAACTTTCATGGATTTCTTGTATTTATTGTCATTGAAATCATATTCCTTCTTAAACTTCAATATTAGACAGTTATCCTTAACATGTCCTTTCCTTATAAATTCATAATATACTACCTCACCATCTTTATCAGTTTTCTTCCAATTCCTCTTCCAATTACCTCATTGCTCATAAATACCCTTATAATTTGATTTTCTGAAAATTTTCTTCTTCACATAGAATTTATTGAATCTCTTGGCTATATAATCCATATTTTCATCACTATCTGAATATAAACCTTCACTTTTTGAGATTTTGATAGGTATGTGAAGTTTCTCCATTTCCTTGATCTTTGAGGTAGTAGACTTAAATGACCCTAACTTCTTATTAGGTTCATCATCTTCATCATTGTTTACCTTTATCTCTTCTTTATATACCATCAACTTACCTATTAGCTCCTTGACAGGTTTCTTTACAATGTCACATAATTCTCATATAGAGACCAAGGTTCCTCTCCATCTATCTGGTAGGCATCTCAGTATCCTCATGATTTTCTCTTTTTCTAGAAAAACTATTTCTAGTGAGTTCATTGTATTAATTGACTCATTAAACCTGGGATACATATCAGAAATAGTTTCAGCAGATTTCATTTTGAAATTTTCGTACTTAATAGTGTATGTATTTAGTCTCATTTCTTTAACATTGGTTGTACCCTCATGGGAAACAGCCAAAGTATCACAAATTTCATAAGCATTATTACAAATAGATATTCGATTACATTATCCATCTCCTAAATAAAAATACAGATAATTTATTGCATTACAATTATTATTGTATTCAGCTTTCATAGGTTCATTGCAAGTAGTCTCTGGAATCAAATACTGGGACTCTATAGCAGTCCAGATGTCAAATCCAATACTTTCGATGAGAATTTTTATTTTAATTTTCCATTAGGCATAATCAACACCATTAAATAAGTGTGGAATGTTAGTATCTACACCTTATAATATGTTATCCACAATAACTAAGTTTTAAAAAGATATATAATGATATAAAAATTTATAATTAACATAAATATTGAGTTTTTTATGATACAAATAAAATCAAAGTGGAAAACCTTTAACAAACAAACAAGGTGTTAAAAATAATGTTATATACTTCTTTGATACCAAATGTAGTCCAGAGTTGATACTCATGAGGGGGGTGAATTGAGTTTCTATTAAAAATTTCTGTTTAAAAGATTTATATTGAAATCCAACAATTCAAAAAAAAAGATAAATTGTAGTGAATTTATAATGATTTTAAGTGTTCAATTTGTTTCTCAAAGATTGATTATTTTTCAGTTAAACTAATTTGACGATTAATTTAGTTTTTGAAATTAACTTAATGCCTAGAAAAAATTACAAACATTTCCTAGTTCAACAATTAGAGTTACTTTAAAAATAGATTTGAATTTCAATGTAATTAGCAGTGGAATATTAAAAATAATTTAAACTGAAAGAAGATGCACATCGATTTTAACCAAGTTTTTTAGTCTCAAGATGATACTTATTCCTCTCAAATATTTTATATAAAACATTTATCCACACCCTAGAATGTGGTTTACAATAGTTCTTAGAATGTCCATGCCCTCAATCCTCAACCATATCTCTACATGGGAAGCAACAACAACAGCACTCTGGTTGTCCAGGTTTCCAGACTTCTACAACAGTTCTACATGGGAATGACAAAGGTATAAAGAGTTTTTTGTGAGGATTTTTATATCCTCCAGTTGCACTTAGGAGTCAGTGTGTTTCAAAATAGGCAAGAGCACACTCACTGCTCTTAATGTAATAAAAATGATCATAATAGAGAAATAATATAAAGATGAGTTTAGAATGCTCTTGTCTGATGTCAATACAGATCTGCAATCCTTTGGATTGAAATAGATGAATCTTTGAGCCCTTCTATAGATGCTTTCTGGAAAACAGAGTGTCGTGGTTCTGTTCCTTTACATCTAGTATAGGTGTTCAACTTGAATGTGTAAGTATTCCTTGCAGCACTTGAACATCCACTTTGAACTTCTGTTCTTGATGTGTATGAGTTTTCTTCGATTTCTTAGTGTGTTATTCATGTATGTGTCTCTTTGTGCATTATCTATATCCCACACTTTATATGAAACTTTGATCATTCTTTTATATCTCATGTGGTGGTTCGACATAAGTCATGATTACTTCTGTAGGTATGAGGTACCATTCCCTAATATACAATAAACATCATTAATTAATATCAGACATAATACTTGATTACTTCTGCAGGTATGAGGTATTATTTCTTGAAATTCAACAAACATCATTAATTAATATCAATTGAATTAAAAACACATAATATGACCATTACTAATAATCAAATAGAGAGATAGTGTTTAGAGAAATGGTGAATAGTTGCCATTGGCAGCTCTTTGTATCAGTAAACTTGTACTAGTGGACTTGTAACGATAGGTCTTGCATCAGTAGCTGTTATACTCTATAACGATATCTTTATGTATATGTAGCTCCATGTGTAGTGGTAGATCCTTGTATAGGCAGCTCCATTTATCAATAGCTCTTTGTAACTGTGAACTTTTGTCGGTAGCTCTTCCTAGCTGTTAATAGTTGTTAAAATCGGTAGCGGTAACTCTCTATATCAGTAGCTTCCTCTATCGGTAGCTTAATTATATTAGTATATTGTATTAGTGACCATGTATATCAATATACTTAGTCTATCGGTGACCTTTGTTTATCGGTATATCTGACTGTATTAGTGACTTTAAAACTCGAATGCTTATAAAGTATCTATTCTATGCATTTCATTTCCAGATTGAGTTAGTATCACGATTAATCATCTTTAAACATTTATAATCATAAATAAACATGGAATAAAATATTACAATGATATGATATGATGGTTTTAATATTCACATTAACTCATTAGCATGAGGTCTTAATTAGAAAGTATAATTAATATGTAGATAGACATTATTTGGGATTATTAAAGAATATCTAAACATAACTGATATTATCAAAATAGGTTAGTCAAACATTTATAAATATTATTTAGGCATAATAAAATTATGCCTTGAAAATATAATATCAAAATTATCTAATGGTGGTGTTTTGGAATTTTTTCTGAAAAGTTTCATTTTTTGGTAAATAGTGAAACATACTACTTTGTTATTAAAAATAGAGTTTTTCATTTAAATACATATATTAATTTAAATTAATTTAAAATTCACAATAGGTAAATAAAGAATATATTATTAAAATTTATGTCATAAAAATATTCTAATAATATAATTATATAAGAAAATTTATTTTACTTTTGAACGCCTCTTTTACCCACCATCTCACCACATCTATGAGATTAGTGTTATGATTAATTATCATGTGTATGTGAGATGAAATTAGAAAAATGTAAATACGAGGTTGTAATTATTAATAAATTTTTGGTTTAATAGGATAAACATATTTTTTTGGTGAATAGAGGTTTTACTTAATATTTATTTAATTACCAATGTCAGCAAAAATCATGTCATTATAGATATAGAATAATATTATAATGTTATAAAATTACACTATCACTTGTGGTAATTTAATTTTATGTCTGTGTTACGAAAAAAAGAATATTTGTTTCTAGTTTGGGATGACATGGAGCCACTAGGTTGAATTTAATAGATTTATGAAATTATATTTAATGAAAATCTAATTTTGTTATACTTTTGTTTTTAACAAGTAAAATATTTTTAGTATGAGGTTTTATAGGTCATATGGATTACTATAAATAGAATTTATAAAGATAAGATATTTATTTTGATATTTGTAATTTATTTTTTATTTTAAAAAATTCACAATTATAATAAATGGTGATATAATGATGATGCAATATTTTTTAAAAGAAAAGAAAAATCAATTAATTGACATGAATATAATCAAAACAAATTAAATATTTTATTCCATAAAATAATTTTTTATATTATATTAACATTTTAATGAAGATTTATATTAGGTTTGTTGATAGCATAATGTTGTTATAATTTTTAAAAAAATCATGTAAATAATACTATAAAAATTGACATAATTTATATTTTAAAATAAATAATATTTTTTAAATGATTTAAAAGTTATTAAAATTTATATTTTACACCTATCTAGTAAAAATAGAATATATATATATATATATATATATTAAAAATTAGGGCTTCCTATGACATTCTATGGTAAATTGATTAATGTTTTAGTGTAAATAATGCATGTAGTCTTGATAATAGATAAACTGTTTAACAAAAGGTTAAATGCCAAAATACAAGATTAATATTGTGACCTAAACATGTCTAAAATTCATTTCCTCAGATGATTTAGTACCATATTTATATTATCCAATAAATAAAAACCATTTAAGATATTTTAAATAAATATTCAATTTATATTTTGTTAATAGTTCAGGAGTTTCCAAAAGTTCCCCTCCACTATTATAAAATGGCACCTATAATTCTATCTTATTCGTACCTGTAAATCCATTCGGATAGATGAAAACATGACCATTTTTCAACAAAAATTCCCCAATTAATCATATAGGACATTCTTTGGGCATAAATCCTACCAAATAAGTCCTTTTTTGTAAATCAAAACAAGATACTCGATGAAGAGGTAATTTTTTTAAACCTTAAATTAAATTTCAATCATCTAATAAATTAAAAACATATTATTATCATAATAAATTAATAAATATTGTTTCATAAATATTATGATATGTTGTTTTGATTATGGGACAAAACATATTCATCATTTTACCCATCCAATAGAAAAAATAACATCATGTGTGCATACATACAACTTACTGTCTCCAAATTGTGGGTAATTTTATTTTCAAAACTAATTTATTTATATTGGTATAATGATAAAAATAATTTATATAAACTATTAATATGACAAGATAATTATTCTTTATAATTTATAAACCATCCAATTCTATAACATTGAACCATTATGGGAATGATATTGTCACTCGTTCATACGTAGGACCGGCCATTTCCATGATTCGATGAGATTTATCGTCCACTCTAACCATTAGAGAATTATTATGAACATGTATATAATGAATCAGTATGAAATATATGACATAATACTTCTACTTTAATAATATATATATATATATATATATATATATACAATTTATTTACATTCTTCCCATCAATAATACAAGAAAATGAAAACATTTTTCATTTGTATATAGGACCTTCCAACTCCTTGAAAGTGGTATTACATTAAAATATATATATATATATATATTAAATAAATATTATATATTAATAATATATTATATTATTTAAATAATAAAATCATTATCATTTTAGTAGGATCAATAATAACATGTCAAAACTTGTACGGTTAACAAAGTGGTTACTACCTGAAATGTTGTTTTATCTTTAAAATTATTCATAAATTGGTAACATAATGTCATAAATAAATCATATAAGATATCATAAATAATATTATGATGTTTTTTAATTTATTAAAAATTTTAAATTGATTATATAGGAATTTCGAAGATGTTAGAAGAGTATCATGCCTAAGGTGACAGAATTTTGTTTCAGTAATAATTTTCATGAGATATAATCCATGATCACTACCAATTTCTTGTGTGTAGTCATTGTAATCCCTCTATAATATATCTTATGATGAATAAATGTTTTTCATTATATTTAAAAACCCATTTAATGATATCAGGCATATTATTTAAATGTTAAAAGGGGTATGAGATTCTTTGAATGATTAAAAAATTAATCCTTTCTCCATTTTAATATTCTGAATATTATTGTACATAATTATTTATCATTTCATAAAAGGATTATAATTAAATTTTCTGTCCATTTTTTATTTAATTTAGTTTTTTTCAAAATCAATCTTCTAGGTATTAATATAATGGTTAATTTTTCTGTATCATTATTATCCATTATTATTTATACGCAAGTATTTATTGGTACATAATTATCATTGAAGTAGAAGTTTGTTAGTTTTTATTCAAATATAATCTGTTAAAGGTTTTATGTAGGGGTTAATTAAGAAAAAAATTATTTTAAATTAATATAATAATTATTCTTCTAAATCATTATCATTTTTTCCATGTTTTTGAATTTATTTTTTATAGATTTATTTATAAGTATGTTAATAAATTAAAATAATTATTTTAATTTCACTCAAATGTTTCAAAGTGTCATGAGACACTTGGATTAAAACATCTATTTTTTTAAATTTGATATTTTGTAAATTAGTTTTTTTTAAATAAATCAATTTTAATTATAAATGATTATTTCGCTTATTTTTTATATGATTCTATTAAATTATTTTTATCCATGTCAAAATCTTAAGAAGTATTTTATGAAGATTTGTGTTTTATTTCTTATGATACAGTCTACACTTTTTCATTGAAGGGTTTATGTGATGTTTGACTATGTATGTGATATTTTGATACCATTCATGGTTTTTGGTTAATGTTTTAACATTTTTTATTCTAGTTTTAATAATAATTTTTATCTTGGATATTTTTCACCCATTTCATATAATTAATGAATTGGACATAGTATGTGACGGGTGGACCCCTATATAGCCCCTCAATGAATTAGTAGGTCTTATGAGAAGAAATAAGGTGGAAAGAAAACCTTCACATTTTATTCCATGAAAATTAAAATTTTCATGAGGTTAGATCTTGAAACATATAGAAATTTTATCTAACCATTTAATTGAACTATCATGAGTATAGATCTTGATAGTTTCTATGTTGATGATATATATAGATATCACATACATCCATCATTATACATTCTCTCATTAAAATATTATTAATTGATATTCCATATGACTATTCGACTAGTATAATATACATTTTCATGTATATATGAAAATTATTTGATAATTTTATTTCTATATTATTATCATTATTATAATCAGAAGCCGTTAAATTTAGTTATATACCATTACATAAAAGGTTAAGATTAGATATGGGAGCATTTGTTGTATTATTTACCATTACAGACCATCAAAGCAAACACCTATCCTATGTTTTATTTTCACAGGATGCCATGATGTGTTTTCTGATTGAATAGTATGGTTAATCATGTTGAATAATTTAATAATAAAATAATTATCTATATTTTATTTTTTGTTATAAATCATTATGTAACGTTCATGTATGTAATATAATTTCAAAAATTGCAAAGCTGGTCAGTCTTTTTTTTATTTTACCCATGTATCTATGCTATTGTATTAAAGTAATGTAGTAGATTTAGGATTTAGGGTTAATGTAATTACAATTTTTATCAATGGGTGTTTAGTAGCAGCTTTGGAAACTAGAATAAGACATATAATATTAGAATATATAACCGTATGAATTACTTTGAAGTTAAACATAACTATAGGGTATCTTATATTGGATTTGATAATTGATATCCAAGATTAATCCTATGGAATTATGGATTAAGAATAATATAACCTCATAAAGATATCCAAAATATGATTCTTTATCACAATATCACTATGATTAGTGTTTCTGATATTTCTATTTGAGGATTGGTCAATGATTATAATTAATAATATTTTACATGCAATAGTTATACTAATGATGATGAAGAGACAACATAAGGAAAATGAAATTAAGGTGGTATTATGGAATATGATGATGATGTGTTGTTAATGGTTTAATAATGAATTAAAATGAATAAATTTCATTTGAATTTTGATTCAATAATTATTTCATCAATGGTGGATTTGTTATAAAAATTTGGAGATATATAAGGAATGTGATACTATGATTCTTCTTCAAGTATTTTGAATTATGAATGATTTCATTATATAATTAAAGGTGATCAAATATTTTTTATGTGAAATTAAGAGATAAATTATGTTTTATAGGGAATTAGAAGTTTATATATATTTTGTAAATTTAGAGACATTTTGGGACAATGAATTTAGAAGGTGGTATTTTGGTCGATAGTTATGATTGGTATGGGTTAAGTTTAACATTATATATTATTGTATGATGATTAAGTATGATTTAATGGATAACATGTGCTAACCATTTTCATTTTGGAAACCATTTAATGGATGAACATAATTCTTATGGACTATATGATTTTTTAAAAGTGATTAATTGATAAAAATTTATCATGAATATTCATATCAAGGTGAATGAATATAATAAAAATATATCGAAGAACAACCATAGAATAACCTTGAGATAAAGAATGAAATCAATTATTTTTTAAGAAGTTATTTTCTGGATAGTTAAATAGTACCTCACCTCTTTTAAAATGTATCTAAAACATTATTATCTAAATATTTTAATTTTTGTTATACTGATTATATTTTAAATAATTATATTTTTATTGCATGGAATCACTCAAATTTCTATTTATCGTTAACTTGTTTGTGATTGATGACCTCAATAACTCCCTATAAATATTTAAAACATACCTCTATGAACATATCTTTATTTTAAACCAATGTTTCTATTCGAGATCATGTTTTTTTTATGACCTTCACATTTCACTTTTCCACTTATTAAGAGGATGTTTTCTTAATCCTATTTATAATGTGGGATTCCAACATAGAAATTTTCAAGTATCAACCATATATATTAAATTTAAAATTCATTAATTTTGAGAATTCAATTTATTGAAATTGTAGAATAAGTAGCAGTATAAGATTTCACAGTAATCATATTATTAAATAAATTAATTACCTTGCACATTGTGTATCCCTGATATTATGCGCATTGTAATCTTTCAAACTAGTCATTTAAAAATCTTTTATTAATAGTATGGAAAAAATTGTAAAAATTATATATTTTATATTTAAAAATAGGCTTCATTATTGAATTCAAAATATAAAAATTATCATATTATTATGTTTTGGTACTCTTATGAAATGTTTCATTTTTTGATAAAAATTGAAAAATATTGAAATGTTTTTAAAAACAGAGTTTTCCATTTATATAAATATTTTAATTGAAATTTATTGTAATGTAAGAATAGATAAATAATGAATATATTATTAACTATATGAAATTGGAAGAATTATTAAAATAAATTTTGATATAAAAATTTATTGAACTTTTTAACATCTCTTTTACTCGTTTTATCGCCACATCCCATAGATTATTATTAAACATATGTCTCCCGTTCTTGTGAATTGAATTTAAAAAATGGAAATAATTGAGTGTAATTATTATGGTATATTTGTTACAATAAGATCAAATAGATTTTTTGGTCAATAGTGACTTCAACAAATTTTTATTTATTTACCACATTGAAGGGTATATCGGGAAATTAAAGAAAAACAATATTATAATATTATAAAAATATACAAAATTTTGTCCTAATTTTATTGGATGAGTTTTTTACACATAAATAATCCTTGGGTATATTTTGAGGCCACTTAGAGAAACATGAATGACTTGAATATATTTATGATATTATATTTTTAAATAAAATCCAATTTTATTATATTTTTATTTTTTACAAGTAAAATATTTTTATTAAGATATCATAAAAGTAATATTGTATAATATTAATTTTATTCAGAAATATAGAATTATTATATATATCTTGTAAATTAATTATAATTTTATAAAATAAATAATTAAATTAAACTGTTACACAATGATGATGTAGTAATTGTCTTAATAAAGGAAAAATAAATTAGATGATTTGAATAGTATTAAATTAAATATAATTTGAAATATTTGTTTCCATACATGAATTTTTTAAATTAAACTGAAAATATATGGATTAATTAATGTATTTTTTTAGAAGTAATCATGTTGTATAATCTTTTGCGGTAACTAGTAAAAAATAAGGTCAAAATTTATAAAATGGGATATTAAAATAAATAATATTTTTAAAAAGATTATAAATTTGATAAGAATATATATTATATACAAATTACTATTGTAATGTTTAATAAATCATAAATAATTAAATTGGAGTTCTTTTTTTATTATAATTATCGTAACCATATTGTGTAAAAATAGAAGTAGTCCCTATAAGAGTTAAATTGGTTAACTAAGGGTTAAATCCAAAAGTTAAAGTTGTTATTGTGACCTAAACATATGTAAAATTATTTTTATTATATTATATAAAACCATAATAATCATACCCATTTTATAACATAGATTTTAGATTTTTTAAATAAAAAATAAATAAATATTATATTCATACTTTTGGAGTTTTCGAAAGTGCCCCTCCCATATCATAGAAAAGGGAACCTCTCAGGCCCTTTAATTCACACCACAAAACCTATTATTATTTAATAAATCCAGAAAATTTCTCCTCAAAACAACCCTAGATTCATCATCGAGGCCATATTTTGTTTGAAATCTATCTTATGAAGTCCTTTTGTAAAAATAAAAAGGAGATACTTGAAGAATAAGTAATTATTTTACACAGACAATTTAATTTGTTTTCTTCTTCTGCTAACTATTACTATGTCGTTTCAATACTAATTTAATAAATATAATATAAACTATATTATTATATGTTATTATGACTATGGGAAAACTTTATTCCTCTTTTTACACATTTTTTGAAAAAAAATATCAGAATGTGTGTGTATGAATAACTTATAGTCTCTATGCCATGTTGTAATTTTATTCCACCCATCATTATTTTGATGGGTATATTCATTATTATAATGGATATAAATAATTAATATGACATGATAATCACTATTTATAATTAATATACCATCCTAAACTATTTAACCATTACTGAAAGGATATCGTTGCACGTACGTACGTACGACCAAAAATCACCATAACGATATGAGATTAATCTTCCATGTTAACCATTAAATTATAATTCTAAAAATATATAAAATGAATATGTATGAAATATATTACATAATAATTCTAATGGAATAATATATATTTATATAATTATAATTATTTTACATTATTCCTTTCAATATGATAAGAAAATTTAAACAAAATTCATGCATATGTACAACTTACTGTCTCCATGAATGGTGTATCTGTTCCAATTATAAATATATATATGTGTGATTAATATATATTATATATATAATTTATTAATTTATGGAATTAATTAAATCATGATCTAACTAAATGGATCATGATTTACATGACAAAACACTAATAATTAACATAACAGTTATTAGCAATAATGTTGCTTTAACACTTAAATTATTTATAAACAGTTCATATAAAGTCATAAATAAATAATATATTATATCATAATTATTATTTTCAATTTTATAGAAATAATAATACATTTAAAAAATTATATTGGAGTTTTGGACATGTACTAAGAGTATCAACCCTAATGAAATGGAATTACATCTCACTTTTAATTTTCATGATATAGAGGCAATGTTCACCACCTATTTTTCTTTGGGGTTTATGTACTTCCCTCATTATAAATTATATCATTAATATATTTATCATCATGGTATTTAAATATTATTTTGATGATATCATATGTATTATTTAATTTCTCAAAGTGTTATAGGACTCCTTGAATGTTTAAAAAAATAATCCTCTCTCCACTTCAATATTTTTATTATTAATTTACATAATTATTTATATGCTTATAAATGTAATTTATTACTATTTCATATTTTATTCTAATTTTTTTATAAGAAATAATTTACCGTTTTATTTAATGGTTATTTTAACAATATCACTATTATCTTAGATTATATATATGTATGTACTTAATAAGACATAAACATTTTCCTTGTCCATGTTACTTAAAAATTATTTTCATATGATTTTTTTAAGATTACATATTATGGTATATTTTAAAAAAAATATTTTAAATTTTAATATGATTTATTCTTCTAAATATTTCTAATTTATCTACATGTTTTTGAAATGGATTTTTTGATTTATTTACAAAGACATGAATATTTTAAATTAATTATTTTGAATTTATATCAAATGCTTTAATGGGGTGTGGGACACATTGATTCAGTAATATATTTTTCATAATGTATTATTTTTTATATTTTCATATTTTAAATAAATTATATCAATGTAAAATCAAATATATATCAAACAAAATATTTACTGACATTATTAGATTAATTTCATCTATGTTAACATCCAATGTTATATTTTATGATTATATGAGTTTTATTTATTATGATACAATATGTTACATTATATTGAAGGGTTCATGATATGTTTTATTTTATATGTGATATTTTCCAACCATTAATTTTATATGTTTAATGTAATAACATTTTTTATGGTATTTATAATTTGAATGATTATGTGGGTTATTTTTCACCATTTTAATATGAGGAATGAATTTGATTTATTATGTGATAGGTGGGGCCCAATATATCCCCTAGATGCAATAGAGGGTCTCATGAGAAGAAATCGGGTGGAAAAACCCCTTCAAATTTGTTTGTAATCAGTTTTAAATTTTCAAGATGATAGATCCTTACATGAAACAGAAGGTTTTATAACAACAATCATAAATTATCTTGTGGATATATCTTGAGACTAGATATCTTGAGGATATACCATGATAGTGTAAACATCCAAAATTATGAATTACCTCATTAAAATTCTAGTTATTGACATTCCATGTGATTATTTTACAATTCAAATATCTATGTCAATGTTTATATAGAGTTATTTGACTTATTCTCTATATATTATACTCATTATTATAATTAAAATTCATGGGTTTGAATTTTATTCCAAGACATAAATGTTTATACATTTTTATGAAAGATTTTTTTATATTATTTACCCCTACAAAGCATATTATCTCACCCCTTTCTTATGTTTTATTTTCCTAAAATGCGATGTTGTGTTTTATGATTGCATTGCTAGGTTATGTAAGGGGAATGATGAAATTATAAAAGAATTATATATGTTTTATTTAATTTCATGAATTGTTATATAATGTTCATTTATGTAATCTATATTCAATGTATAGTAAACTAATTATTCCATTGGGATTCGAAATTTTTTTCTATGCCTGTGTATTTAACTAATGAAGCAGTAACAATTTTCAGTGGTCGGGGTGTTACAAATACATCAATTTATTCCTATAAAACTTTAACATTCTAAATTCAAAGATTAATTTTATCTTCCCAATATTTTGTTTTCTCTTACTTATAAATAATTTCATTTAGTTGATCTAGAAGGTGAAGATATTGATAATAATAAAATGATTATATTTTTTATCTAAAGAAAACTGATTCAATATCTTCATCACAAATCATAATTTTATTATTCTTGCAATAAATAATCGCATAATATTTTTAAAATCAAGTCCCAATTGAAGATAATATCATATTCACCTATTGATATGATGAAAATTTTAGATATTAATGAGTTTTTTGTGTCATAACGAAGATACCTGTCAGTATTTTATTCCAATGTGACCCCCTTCAGAAGATTGACCGAAAAAAACATTATTAAATTAAAATGGAAATATCATATTTTCTATGAAAATTGGGACAATTTAAAATAGTGAGATGATCCATATTAAAATAATTCATTGGATAAATCTTATGAATGGGTTATTGGGCCTAAAACCACATCATTGGGTAGTTCAACATTAGCTATAGTGATCATATAATATTCTCTATATCGCCTTAACCTTATATGTGGTAGATTGATCAAATTCTTGGGATATTGATTTCAACAGTTCAAATTTCATTACATTTGAACCGTTGAGAATCATTACACTGTTTCTAACCCAAGCTTTCATTAGATTGATGACCCATTCTCTAATCATATTGAAATATGCCATGCCTTTTAATTATTTAACCATATTATTCTATTCAATATTTTTAAATAATCAAACATGCTTTATTCAATTCTTATTCATTAACGCTTCACATTTTCCATGGATATCAAAATAACTCTTCATCTACTGATTTACCATAAAGATATAATATCTAGAAAATTCCATCTACATTTGGATGGAAATTAATACTAATTAATCATTAGATGAAATATTTTGAGTATCTAGTTCCCTTTCGAGAATCTCTTCGGAACATCAAATAAAAGATACATCCTTTTTTCAAAATAATGCATTTAATAAATAGCGTGTATAGCTATTTATTGAAGGTAGACTCATAATATACCACTATCTCTTATTTATTTTTATTTAAATTAATCAATTTTTTAACAATTTCAATTCACTATTCAAAATGAGACTATTCATTAAAGAATGTATCATTAAATGTTCTTCATTATAGGTATTTTATTTCATCTTACCCTTTAGTATTTTAGATCAGTGACCACCATTGATCACCATATACCTTGAGACAATATAATTAGAGTACCACCTTTTTGTTTTCATTACATCCCAATTCTGAAAATATCTTTTCAATTGACATGATCCACAAATCATCTAATGATGCATTATAAGTCCCTCTAAAAAATGGTGGTTTTACTTTTTGACATGATATAACCTATGTGTAGTATGGTTATTTGTAAAAAATATAGTATGTTCTCTTAATACAGTCATGATATGTTCTCCTCCAACACCAAATATATTGATATTATCATATGGAAAATACTTACATTTTCTACGGGTATAGTTTCCTTTCCTTCCATTAGGAACAATCACAAAATAATGACTCATATTAAGTTAAATCATAATCATCATTATTATTGATTTAAAATTCAACACTAGGATTTATTATAATTCTTAAGTTAATTTAACATATAGTTCTATAGGATTTAAGTAAACATCCTCTAATTCCAACTGTAAAATCCACATCCCTAGTAGTGGTGACTTGGTGGTCATTTGATTACAATGTAATTGATATAATATATCACATCACAATGGATTGATCAGTTTAGTAGACTTTATAAACTAGATACATACATGGTATCTTAATTAAATTGGTAATTAAAAATAGAACATAATAAATGAAGATAAAAGAATAATCGACATATATTCAAATATTGCATCATCATATCAAGATAAGGGAAAATTTAATGGGTAGATCTTAAAAGTTCAATATTGATTATGTGAATCAATAATAAGTTAATAAAAGTCAATAAGGCATAATATAGAGGTAAATAACTAATAAATCATGTCATCAATAAAACAATACTGGTAATGCATCCATATATTTATTCTTAGCAAAAATATCGTGGAATATACTAATTTAATACTAAATAAAAAAAAATTATTAATCATTGGTTGTCATATATCTATTATCTGAACCATTATACCGTCAAAATGGTGTATTTATTGAGTAAAAAACCATATGAGTATGCATATAAATATTAATTAAGGGTTTATCACAAAATATTTTCTATCATGAGACCAATTGATGAATTGAGGGGCTATTTATAATTGACCCCATTATCACTACAAGTTAAAATCATCATTCATACAATGATTCAATTGATGACCAATATAACTTATCATAAAAGTTTTATTGAGTAGAGGATTCCGATTCATTAATATTTCCACAATTGAAACATCATTCAAATAAAAAACAATATATAAAACTAGTACATGTATTTGGAAATAATAATATTCATGATACATGAAAAATAGATATATGATGAAATAATTAATTATATATGTTCATAAATTAAAGGGAACTATAAATACCCCACACACAAGTAATATATGGTGAATAATGAATTACCAAATCTAATATCATAAAAGAGTATATGGGAGTTTGTATTCAAATCAAAATAGGACATTAATAATATAATATAGACATATTTTTTTATATATAATGGCCAAATGAAGTGAAAATATATAAATTGATTGATTGTGAAGCATTATAAATGAGCCTCATTTGTGTTGTTTAAGGAAAATATAAAAGAGTCTTTAAAATATGAAAAGGAATAATTTGTTTTTCCAAAAACCATAAATTAGTAAAGATAGATTTTTATGGTAAAATTAATAATTTAAATAAATATTGACAGCATAAAATAGATTATGGATGGTACTATAAAATGGTTAAATAATTGGGATGTTCCCTTAAACTGGGGCTACTTATCAGGAGAAAATGAAAAGAGAACATTATAAAACTTGTATTTCACCTCATTGAAATTATAAATTACCTTATAAATTTTTTTGGATAATTATAGAAATTAAGGGGATTTTATAAAAATTATTAATAATTAAGTTTGGGTAATGAGGTAGAATGAGTGACCTGAATGAAAAATAGAGGTTCAAGAAGAATCCCTTACCTTATGTAAGAAACTGTTCTTCACTTATACACAATTTTCATGATAATGAAATTTGATTCATTAATAATTTAATTCATAACCTATTTAAATATTTTTTTTATTTATTATAATTTTATTTTGTTCATTTATGTAATTTTTTTTGAGTTATAAAATTCAATTTATCTATTTGAGAGTGATCTATTACTTGGTTTTCATGAATAATTTACGTGTATACATGTATAGAATATCATCTAAAATAGGAAATAATTATATAGAATTGAAATTAAATATTATTATTGGACATAAATAATATCAAATGGTTTTATAATCAATTTCCATATGAGTATTATTTATTATATAAAATGTTAATTAAGAATGTTAGTTTATTTTGGTAATATTTTTATAAACATAAACTTGTTTTTTAATATTAAATATTACCTATATATATTGTTTCTATATTTATCAATAACATGCAATATACAGATTATCATATTTTTTATCCAACATAATGGTTTTATTACCATCCATGAATGTGGAATAAAAAAATTAAAATGCATCATACATGACGGTAGTAAATCGACACATTAAGCAGTATATTTTCATTTTTAGAATAAATACTAAAGGTGAAAGGGATTGATGATGTATTTTACGTTAAACGAATAAAATTCTATTATATATAATATAATTTATGTATCATTCATGTTTTTATATATTATTTGATGAATGGATATGAAAAAATAACAAAATAGGAATGATTATGGGTTTTACCTCTTGATTTCATATCATTGAGAACCTAGTTTATTGACTTGGGTAAGGTATTATCAGTGAGAGAAGTGAGACAGGAAATTAGTGAAGAGTATTATTGGAGATATTGGGCAGAAATATTATATGATTCAATGATTTTGTGGTGTGAGGATAAGTGGTGGAGGGGGTGGTATTTACCGTGGAATTGAGTGGTATATTTTTGAGTATTTTATTAATTTGATTAATTATTTTGGATCAATAGTATCGTTAGATTGAACATTATAAATAAATATATTAAAATGACTATGGAAATATTGATATTATAGGATTAAGTCATCCATTCATAATCAATGACTCAATAATTAATGTATTTATATTATACTCTAAATTACAGTATTTTTCTATTCTCTAAAAATTCAACTATTTCAGAAATATACTAAAAATTCAACCTCAAAATTAATTGACATGTAGAATAAAGATATTTTATCAATATTTTGAAAATAATTTTCATAAAATATGAATTTTAATTTTTAATTAAAATCATCAATTGTTAAAAAAATACGGATTTTAAAATTACAACTGATCTTATAAGTGTTTGAAAAACTAATTATGGTCTCATAAAATTATCTTATAAGAATAATACAACAAATTATTAATTCATGAATCCATTTTACTAAAAAAATTCATTTATGTCAATATATTAATTATAAAATTATAAATATAATTTAATGTTATATAAAAATACCAACTCTATATTGATCATTTTCATAATATTTATTTACTTATAATATGATATAATTATTATATAGTTGCATTTAAAAGAAAACTATTATTTATTTATACATTCATAGATAAGGTTACCATTCCATTGTTCAAATTTATATTCCCTTGGACCACATAATTATTTCAATGTTCATGTTACTAATTAATTGGTATATTATCCAGAATTGCTTTAAATAAACCTCTTATTTCATTCATTATTCATTTATAATGTTAGTTTTCTGCTATATATGGGATTTTATATGATTTATACCATATGAAATAAATTTTTGTTCCATGTAATCTATCAAATTAATTTAATTTATTTAAGATCACACATCCCATATATTTTTTGGGTGTTATCAAAAATCATTATACATATTTTGCGTATATTTTTTATTAATATTCAAGTGTTCAAATTTAACAAGTTATTTATAATAATTTGTTTTATCACATTACATACAAACTCATGTTTGTATGAATAGTATGTTAATGAATTGTTCCTATTTATATAAAATGGGGTATATATAAAACATTACCATGTAATATTCTAATTAAATTATAATTGATTACAAGTTTGAATTTTTTTTACTATTATACAATCAAATGTAAATGTTTTTTCATCACATCATCAATATTCCATTATAATTTTTAAAATTTCTGATTCATCCTATTATCTACAAAAAAATTGAGTAGTTTGGTTATATTTATCATTTTTAGTATTATCCAATATTTATAACATCTGATTATCAAAGTAAGGATCATTTTTAAATATTATAAAATTTATCTTTATTACATATAAAGGATAAGGAGTGATTAAAATGACTATAGATACATGATACACATCATGAACATTATAGAGGTTTAGTGGGTGTCATAAGTGATTAAATTAATTCCTTACTCAACCATAAATATAAAAGAGATCAATATACCAATGGTTAATAATTCATTTTTCTGAATATAATGACAATATTCTCTATAGATATTCAATTGAAACCATTTTGACCAACATCATGTTTTATATGTCACTAATGATCGTCTATGTAATCCTTATGTCAAATCTAAGCAACCTAGATATAATGCAGAATGGATTTAAAAATCTCTACCATTTCATTAACTATATCATGTCCCAATATATTTCATTATCAAATATCAATCAATAATATTATCATTATTCCCTTCTTCTAAATAAGGATTGATGATGATACTTCTGAATTATTGAGTAAAATCTATTGGTGTATGAAAAATCAACTGAAGGAATGTGTTCATCAAAAAGACTATTAAAATATAGAGTAAAAGATCAAACATATCCTCTTGGGTTTTATTGTCCCACTTATAAGAAACATATGTATAAGTATGATAATATATACTAAAACATAACTTAGTATCATGAGAATGTGGAAGAATTTTCCAGATCATTATGTTAAACATAATATCATGGTTATAAGTAAAAAAATTTGATTTCCAATCTATCATTAAATATTCCTTAAGGTTTATCAACATAATATGGTTAATATAGAAAGATTCTCCTACACATAAATTATTTACTGCAAACTATCCTTATTCATCCATGTACAGTATTTCATAAACTATTCCAAATGTCACTGAATTCCTTTTATATTTTTTATTTAATGTATTTGTGGTGTTTTCTTCCCGTAAACTCTATCCATATTTAAACTATTTCATGTTGAATTTTTTATCATATAGTCACAATACTATGAGGGTATTAGTTCTCCTTATATAGGTAAATATATTGGAATAATCTTTTAAACCACGATTTACCAATTTTTTATTACAACACCACCATCGCCACATACCACCCCTTTCTCACAAACAATTTTCTTTAAGGGATTAGTGTACAAACATTCTACCTATGAGATGGAAAAAACCACCACCAAAATTCTATAAATGACACCATTTACAGTTTCTAAAAACTCCACCTTCATTTTGTGAAGGACACACCATCCTGCAAATTGTGAATCCTTCCACGTACAACAGGCCATCCCAAGGACCACAAGACTTTACTAAAACCACCTTCTCTATATAAATTATTCCTTATATGTAGTCCCTGTATTTTTTCCACTTCATGGTTCATGTTTAACCATTCAATGTACCAAAATTAATGATCTATAAAATTTTCCCGGAATAAGGTTCGTGGTCCATGATTCCTTTGCTGAAACTCGTCATTTTTTCAAACAACAAAATTACAGATTTTGAGGCATAAAAATATGAAAAACACTGGGAATCTACCTCGCCTTCATTACATCATTAAACCTCAATCATATTACCACATTCATCAAAAAATACTTGATCAAACAAATGCGGATTGAAAATAAACACAACTCAAACTCAATTTAGAGAAAAAACAACTTGTATTCCATGAAAATGATCATATCATCCCCTTATAATTTTTTTTACTTAACCAAAACATGGTGAAATGAAAACCATTGAGATAAATACTATATAATATATGTCTTCATAATATCTCACCATATTAAACAATTCATAAATATATTTATATACATCTCAATAATTCTATGACTAATATAGAAGGATGATCTATGAAAATAATTAAATAGTTCTGTCATCACGTATATAATTTTCTTGAAATATAATAGTTTTCTAGAAATTATATTTCCATTGCAATAATGGTTGAAGTTATGAATTATTTCACACTATTTTGTACCTCCACATACACCTTTATTTCATATTTAATCTTTACATGTATATATGGTCAAACACACATTTTATCAATATAATATTTATCCTCTCCCTTTAGTATTTGAATGCCTTTTTTTCATATCTATAAATATTGGATGAATTTTGATCCTAATCATATATACAACTACATGATCCTTTTGACATAAATCATCAAGAGCCTTGTTCACTTATAAAGGTTTTTATTTTATAGAGAAATCAAAATCATTAATTATCTAAAAAATTATTTATCTCATATTCAAAATATTAATATATTAATATATTATTTAAACAATTATTATTAGTATATAAGTCATAAATTTATCAATAATAATAATTTATTAATATATTTAATGAAAAATTTTCCATTCTAAATCCAAATCATGAGTCAGGTAGGATTTCTCATGAACTATAAATAGGAATGTGTTATAGGCTATCAAAATATTATTGTATATACAACCAAAAAAACCCGTTTTTTATGAATCATTATAAATAAAACAACATTCTTAAGTATAGGTTACTTTGATTATAGGTTCAGTAAATAGCATTCTATACATTTCCTTGTATTTCTCCTCACATTCATTAGTCTAGAAGTACTTCACTGCCATCCATGTTAACATAGTGGGTGCATTAAATTGTAATGGTAAATCCCTCTTACTGAATTTATAATTTCCATCCAGTCAAGTTAAAATATGTATTTCATTCATATTGGTTTGTCAATGAAAATATTAAATAACATTTGTCTTTGAATGATCCCCCATTCTAACCCAATGTTAGATTATATAAACCAAAAAAGTAATGTTTTTATATCCAAAATTAACACATGGTGAATTTATCATAGAACATATCCTTCCCTATGGAGTTCATTAAAATAATCAACATACCTTCATGTTATTTATTACAATATTGATATATATTAATACCATTTGTAAAGACTACTACATACTAAATGTGTAAATATCTAATGAATCTATTCAAGAAGTACACTATTATAGGGAGACAATTATAAATATATAACTGAATTCAATATAAATTTCTAGTTACCATACCTTGAATAGAATGTTGTTTTTAATTTACTCATCATTGACCCTCAACTAATAGTATCGACATAGAAGTTAAATCAAAGACAAATATGGAGCTTATTTTAATTGATCCAAAAAATTCATCAATAATGGGTTTTGGATACATATTTATTATCCCAATCTTATTAGCTTCTAAAAAATAAATGCATAGTGAAATTTATCCATACATAATCTTGAAGAAAAATATATATTCTCCCAATTGTAACAAAATTTTTCATATTAATTCCTTATCAATAATCTATCAGGGATTCATTTGAAATTCTTAAAACTATGTTTGAGATATTATATATAGAGTATTCAAAATATGTGTCACAATGTATGTGAGTTATATTGAAATAATGAATACACAAAAACATGGTAAAACATATTTAAATACCTCAAAAACTTATTTAAAACAAAAAAAAATTAGGTTGAGTTACTCACTTACTATCTATGTTATATAGCCACCTTTTATGGGAAATAAACACCCATTTATCACAAGTTATTTATAATGGAAGATCGCAATTACAATTACATTGATTTTAAATCATATTATGGTTCAAAATATCCAATATTTATCCCTCCCTTATAAATTTAAAAATTATTTATATAAATAATGTAAATTCATGACAAAAATTACATCACATTAAAATTGAGATGAATATAAATATTTGTTGTAAAAAATACCACAAGCATGGAAGAATAATATACAAGAGATGAGAGTATAATTACATTATGAGTTATAAATAATAATTTATTATATAATCATTTATGAAATAAATATGAATTTTTTTTTTTTTTATAAAATAGATTAATTCATATGACTATGTTAAAATAAGACACTTAAAAATTTGAGTATACCTATTACAACCTCAACATTATCTATCTATCTTAAATCCACTACGAAAAATAGAATAGTAAATATGAACATAAATCATTGTTAATTATAGTAATTATTCATGAAAAAATCATATAGTGTCAATTTCTTGAAAAATTAATTTCTGTATAGGAAACCATATATTTATTATAGGTTTTCCATAGTGATTATTTTTTCAAATCCTTCTTAATGGTTCATAAAAAATTCCATGTAATCCTAATAATACCCCCAATAGTTTTATTCATGTATGATGTAAGGCCCTCTTTCTCATGTATCCAGATGAAGGATGAGATATACATGACCTACTATTTTTTTATTACCCCTTGATGAATCCATGGAAAAAAATGTCCACATGTAGTATCATGATATAAATTAATTTTTTAAAAGACCATACTAGTTTATTTTCTATAATAAATGATGTTTTATATAACCTAGGATGTCATTATGTTTTCAAAAAACAAATTTCATCATCCTACAAAACAAAATTTACTTGAACATTATTTTGATACAAAATCTAGTTAATAAAAAAAATTATAAATATTTATTACATAATTTACATTAATATTATATATATATATATCATAATATTAGGTAGTTTAGATCCCTATAAGTTTAGTTTATTTGGAAACATGGATACATAAAAATATATTACATAAAATATCAACTTCATTTCAATTTATGTGCTTCAAAACTGGAATCCATGTTTGAAATATCCTTCTAAAAACCATTCTTCATAACATGTGGAACAGAAACATAGAAAATAGTGAAATAAGTTCCAAATAATTGTAATTATAATAGATATCACTATCTAATCCTAGGTTTTCATAATATAAGATTACGTGTAAGAGAATGTATGCTTATCATTTTAAAATCAAAAAACATAAATTTATATTTCATAATTAGATAACATGAAGTAATGATATATCAATATAAACTATATAAGACATAAAATATTGTAATCATTAATAATCAAAATGAGCCTTTAAAACACATAAAAATCAAATAACTATGTTTTTCAAACAAACCAAGTCACAAAAAATCAATTTCTCAGTGAATTCCCACCACTAAGACTATCACAGTGGATTTGGTTCAGAACATATACCATCAATTCATTTTTCATGATTGTCCCCCAAAATAATTTTATTTTACAATGTTCATAATCAAACAAGTATCACTTTCGAGTCTTGTTGAAACAATCCATGTATTTATAGAATAATTAATTCTATTACCCATTAATATTATGGAATATAATATTAATTTTAGAATAAAGGGGCAATATGTATGATTGTGTACCAGAAATGAAAAAACATGTTTCTCTAAAATCCCATGTGGCACACAACACCGAGTTAAACTGAAAAATAATTCAATATTATTATTTTTCTTTTAAATGGTAATTAACTCCTAGCCATTGTATTGGATGGAATAAATATAATTAACAATATTATGAATTTAAAAAAAAATTAAATGTTTTTTCATTTATCCAATAAAATTTAGAGGTTTAAAATAATAATGAATCCAATTTTAATCATAAAATACTCTAGCATTTTAAATATTTCATTTTACAAACTTTTGATGGAAATCCATTTTTAAATTTTTTTTTCATTTTTAAATGTTCTATGTGAAAAAA
Organism: Viscum album; assembly: GCA_963277665.1. NCBI lineage: Eukaryota > Viridiplantae > Streptophyta > Magnoliopsida > Santalales > Viscaceae > Viscum > Viscum album. Next base: position 320,274,617 of record OY728132.1, on the reverse strand, counting down.
TACTCTCCTTATATATCATAGTAACATAAAATTTTCTTTGGGTGAAATTTTGGTATTTTCTAATGAAATTCTTATATTAATTAATAGTGAAAAATACTTCATTTTAATTTAAATCTGTCATTTTGTCTACTTTATTTATATAGTTATTTTATCATGATAATTTATTTTAATGTGTAAATTGATTATGTTTTTATAATGTAAATAAATTTATGTTATTGGATATATTTGCACATTAAAATTTTACATAAACACATGTCAATATTTCAATACAAGAAATAAGGGGAAAAAAGCCCCTTGAGATGGGCGGCTGCCATTGGTAGTCACTAGACATAAAAAAATCACCTATCTATTGCACCCCCACCCCCACCCAACCATCGTCACTCGTGCACCCCCAGCAAACCCTACCTTCCTCTGCTGTCGGCCCACACAAGCCATAACCACCCTCCGCCACCGGTCGCCTCTGCTTCCAGCTCCGCAAACTCGCTCTTCGCCGCACAATCCCTCTCCCTGGTGCCTCTCCCATCACCACAAATTCCCACCACCGCTGCCGTCCCGCACAAGCCATCACCCGTCACCGCAAACTCTCTCACCCATCTCCGCAAATCCCCTCAGCTGAGGCCAACCCGCACAATCCCTCTCCCTGGCCCCTCACCCCTCACTAATGTCGCACCAGGAGTCCATATCAGCACCCATCTGACCGCCGCTCCCCAGGCCTCGCCCTGCCTCTGCCTCTGCACCCACCTAGGTTGGTTAATTTAAATCATTTTTTTCTATTGATTCCTTCACCACCAGTCATTCCTTTACCGATTCTTCTTACTCATATTTTTTTTGATATCTCCCATGTGTTATTTTCATGCAGTGAATCTTAATCTTTTGTTATCTCCCATCTTTTGTTATCAGGAATCCATATTGGCATCTTAAAGTATACAATTTTCCTTGTTCAATTCATGTTTTTATTCAATCAAGATTAAATAGAACATTGTTCTTGAACCATGAAGAGTTGTATGCATCAAATTAGTGCATCCAATTTCTTAGTTTTAGGCATGTTCGATTGCTTTGTTTCCAACTATTTTTTGAAAATAGTGTTTTTTATTTGATATATGAGTGTGTTTCTCCCTATTATTAAACTATTGTATATAAATGGTGTAAGGTTGATCAATCCCTTAATGTTATGATATCCAGGAAGCTATATCATCTTTTACCCCCTATTTTTTGTGTAGCATGTTTTGGAACATATTTTCTTGGTAGTGGATTCAATTTCTTTATTTATCATTGTGTATAAATACACTTCAAATATAAATGATTTTTTGTTTTAGGAGATAAACAGATGCCTTCCATCTGGATTCATCAAGAATGGGATAGTGGCGAGTCCCCCAATCATTCTTATGAAAAAGTTTTATCTTTGGGTTCTAGGGTATTCATTCACTCATATTGAATGAAACCTTCCATTTTCCCTAAATATGAAACTATAAAATTTTACAATGTAAGTATAATATAGCTTTAATATTCTCTTTGATATAAGTATTTTCATGTTCTTCTCATTGAGATAAACAAGTAAACAATTCCATAACTATAAACTTTTAATTTTTTTGTTTTAATAGTTATCCCTCCATATGACTGTCTAGTTAGATATAGGGTTTTTTTATTATCCCTCTATCCATAACCATGGATCCATGATTGAGCTTATACACTATTTTGGTGATGGTTGTTCCAAAACTTGCTTCATCTAGATTTCCTACGAAAATTAAGATTTCCACCAAACTTGGAATGTGTCGGACTAAGTTTAATTACTTTGAGATAATGTTAACTTCCATTCATTGTCTATACCTTAACACGACCCTTTACCATTATTACAAGAGCTTCATAATCAACTATATATTCCTTTACAAAACTCTGAGACACATAATTTTCCATGAATCTGTTATCTTTCCTGGAGTGGAATGATGATCCAAAATCATCGAGTCCAGCAGAACATTACCACTCAATTAAAAATTAGAAATACCTTTAGCTGTCATAGAATTAATAGAACTAGTACTTCCAAACACTTCACAATATAATTTTACCCATCATTTATTGAATAATTTATTTATATGGCCTCTCATAATGCATTTTCAATATGATGAGTTGGGACTAACCAATTCACCTCAGATTAATTCACATGATTTTTCATCTGATTTCCTATGAATTATTTAATGAGAAGGTTATACAGATCCGTCTGATGTGAGTGTTCTTCCAAAAAAATGTCGAACATACTTTTTTGTAAGTTCTTAAATCAGGATAATCCCTCAAACATCATTGAGGAAAAAATTAGATTTCCCACAAAAAAAATTCATTACTATAGTCTTGTTACTATCAGAAAAGGATGATAACTATAATAGTACCCACACATGTTCAAAAAAGTGTACATATAGATTATATCTAACATCAAAACATGTAAAAATATTGCAATTATTCAACCAATAATCTATCATTTAAAATACTTGTGTTTAAAAATCACCATATCATAAAACCCTTGTTCATCCCTGTTGGCTTGTCATTCACATCCCCCAGAAACATCCTCAGCTTTACCGTGGTCTACACCTCCTAAATGTTAATGGAAACATTCCAGGATAATTAAATCCATATAATATTTAGTGGGTTTTTATCAATCCTCTCACATTCTATATTTATGAGCTTCTCTGGCATGACCCCAATTCACACAACTTCTTTGTTCTTTTGAATGCGGTAATATTCCATCCTAATTTTCTAGAATCCAAAGTCATTCCAATAAAATTTTTCAATATAAAACAAAACATCCTCTAAATCAATTTTTCTGATTCCTATACACTACAACTAAATCAAAAAACACCATGGTAATAGAATTTTACCATAATATTTTAAAGAGTGTGTGTTATAGAGATCTGAATCAATCACTGAGACCACTTTTATTTAGAATCATGAGAAATATTCAATCATTAAATTTTATATTATTGAAACTTAGAAAAAGTGAAACCAAACAACAGGACGGATTCTTGTTATCAGTGTCCCACATGATATAATGACTTTTCAACTTTCTGATCACACAATGTCAATTAACTTGTACATAGACACCTAATGATAAAATGAATACAAAACATTAAGGAAAAATAAAAAATCAAAGAAAAAAGAATAGTTTTATTTTCAGTAGTTTGAAATATTAAGACCTATATCTGTGGGTGAACAATTGCTACAATTTTCATTAATATTGGAAAATGGAAATCTTAAAAGCATAGTCAATATTGAAAATAGGGTCTCTTTAGGGCGTCTTGATCGTTTTTTGGTTTTTACTTATGATAGCTACTTTTTCATTCATGACTCTATTAAATCTCACCTATTTTTATTCTTTACTCTGTTTTCTGTTGTTATCATTCTATAATCCATTTTAGTCAAACATGGAGGTGTGGTGATAGATTGTACAATAATATATTTGGAAAGTGTGTGATTGGTTTTGGTATGTTCATAGGATTTCACATCCATTTCATTATATATTCTCTTGTTTATTATTCCGAGATATAAATTTTTTATTTTATCGATGGTATGTCCACTTGCAATTAGGCAGTCTTTATTTTAAATATATTTTGTGATATGAAAGTTTTCTGTAATATGAAGTCTTGTGTAAATATTACAACTTGTTATACGGATATTAATATGGATAAGAGTTGGATTGATCTTCCAAATCATACGTCTAAATAATATGTTTAGGTCATTATATAGTTTATTGATTTCACTGGAAGATTTCAAAATAACTATATTAGTTGTCCATGTAGAAAATGTGCAAATAGATATCAATTCACATGAGATACCGTGAGGGAGGACCTATTATTGAATGGATTTATGAAAAATAATAAGAGTTGGACACTTCATGGGGAAGAATATATTAATTTTCAAAATTCAGATTCCATTCAGATGGATGTTTATGCAAGGATGAATGAGCTAATGCATGAAATGCTTACTGAAATGGTATGTGGGTTGGCTCATAAAGGCATTGACATTCAGAATGTTGAGACCTCTGAGATAAATCTGCGCTCTGGTGGAGATCATGATTCGAGGAGGTTTTATGAAATACATGATGATACAAAAACCGAATTATATTATGGATGTACCGCTTTCAATAAATTTTCATTCATCATGGTGTTGTTTCATTTGAAGGCTTTGAATCAGTGGTTAGACACATCGTTCGATATGCTGTTGGTGTTATTGAAAATGGTACTTTCTATCGACACTAAGATTCTTGAGTCATATTACCATGATCATAAGATGATAGAGAACTTAGGTTTTACATATGAGACCATATATGCATGTGCAAACAACTTTATGTTGTTCAAAAATGAAACTATCCATTTGGATATTTGTACGGTTTGTGGCACTTCTAGGTGGAAACATAACAGGGGAAATCAAACTCATCAAAGTTAGACTGCGAACCATGGAAAACCGATTTCCATAAAACAAATGTGTTTTTTTCCCCTAAAGCCAAGGTTGAAAATAATTTTTTATGTAATATAATTTTTCTAATTTAATGTGATGGAATATGAAATGAAATCATGAATGTGATATGTTAACCCACGTGGAAGACTCTCGTGCATGGAAGGATTTCGATCAGAGACACCCCGATTTTTCCAAAGATGGTCGTAATGTCTGATTGGGATTGGCAGCAGATGGTTTCAATCCATTCAAGTATATGTTTGTTACAACTCATATCACATGGACCGTGGTTTTGGTTTCATATAATCATCCTACGTGGATTGGTATGAAACAACAAATTATATTACTTTCCACTCTTATTTATGGACTTAGAAGTATGAGGGATAAGATTGATGTTTACCTTCAGCCATTGATTGATGAGTTGAATGAATTTTGGGGCGTGGGTGTGATGACTTATAACTGTGAAATTAATGAAATGTTCAAACTATAGGCTTCTTTATTGTGGAAAATCAATGAATTCCCAGCTTATGCAAATTTATCAGGATGGAGTGAAAAGGGGGATTTTTCTATCCCTTGTTGCAATAAAATTAAATATTCTATATGGCTTAAATATTCAAAAAAATGGGCATACATGGGTCACAAACCTTTTCTCCCCCCTCAGCACATGTTCATAATGGACAAAGTGACATTTTATGGTCTTAGAGAGTTCAACCCAGCACCAAAGATCTTGATAGGAGTAAAAATATTGACGCAGATTGAGGAAGAAAACATCCGCACGGTATAAGAAATTCAGGATTTGGTGGATCATCCATTCCCTAATATTCATGGTGCGGGTAGACAGCGCAGTCACAAATTTAAAAAGAAAATTATTTTTTATAATCTCTCTTATTGGAAAACTAACATGCTAAGGCATAATTTGGATCTCATGCACTTTGAAAAAAATGTTTGTGATAATATATTGAGGTCCATTTTAGCTATCAGTGGAAAACCAAAGGACCATGTTAATTCACATTGTGATTTGGAAGAAATGGGTTTATGGAAATAGTTTCATTTACAGTGGGATAAGGGAAACAAGGAATATATGCCTGCTGCACAGTATATGATGACTAAAAAGGAGAAAGAGACATTTCTTTCCATTTTGAAGATTATAGCAACCCTGACACCAGAAGACTGAAAGCGGTGTCTGAAACAAGTTGTGATTTTTTTTTATTTTTTTTATAAAACAGATTTACATTAGAAAGAAATTTTCACATCTTATCCCAATACATAGGATCGTCTCGGTTTAGGATCTTGGAAAATCAAATGCTACCGTAGTACTTCTCCTGAGAACCCGGCAGGGTTAAGCCTCAACATGGCGTCGTTACAAAAAGTACTTAGGGCTTGAGAAAAACTATTACACACCTGAAAAACATAAATTTAAACATAGGGTGAGCATAACAATGCCCAGTAAGGGGTTTTAAAACGTTTAGAGAAGATTCTACATTCAAAAAACTCTTTGAAAACAAACATGAAACAATTATAGAGAGATAGCATTAACATTTTCAAACCATCAACATTTTCTGATCGTACTAGCAGACATTTTTTCAAAAGACCATTTTCATAAAAGTTAGTTGTGCTAAAAACATGAATCAGAGTGCGCATGTATATGAGATGTGCATATTGTATGATATAGTCAGGCCAACTTCGAAAACCTTGATATGAGTCTAAGCATTCATATCATGATTCATTAGAACATAAAAAAAGATTCATATGATTTTATCATTAGGTATTCTTCTCTTGTATAACATGTCATTTGCACACATGATAAGCCTTATGAACATAATGATTCTTAAGTAAGGATTCACAATCCATTGGTCATTCATTTACTATTTCATATCGAGGGAATTCATAATGTTGTACATTATCGAGGCCTTGTGCCAAGACCATACGGGTAAAAACCCAACATAATTGTGATTAACCTCCACACATGGTTGTGAAAAAATATAGCATCATGTTCACACATATTTTCAATTCACTCATGATACTTCATCACATTACCCAATGCATTGGAGCGCTGTATAATTCCGGGCACACCCGTCACATCATTTTAAGTCCCATACATTCCTCATATGTCTTAGCATGAACTCAAATACATAATTCTCATGTGGCATAAAACTTACATTCTTAGTCCATAATCCCATTTGTACGTGTTTGTATTGATTATGTAAAAGGATTAGACTTATTGGTTTCACATTAAATGATGACAAGTATGAAAAATATTATTCTTGTACACATGTAATAAGAACTTGTTTACATAAAATGATGGGTTAAAACATGAAATAACTTTTTCATTTAAACCCTTATGAACGTGGCCTTTTTGAAACCGTGTTGATACCCTTTTAAATTTGTGGCACCCATTTAATTTATGAACCAATTATTTATAAATTACTAAATCTCAAACTCAAAGGTCCAAAGGCAGTACTTGTGAAACATCTAAAATACAAAACATGGTTTATGGCCTATGAGGTGTTTAAGCATAAAGAAATATTTACACCCATGAGATCATGCATAAAATTATATATATATAAAAACAAAAATAATTACCTTTACTTGAGAATCCCAATTCGAAATGCATATGGATTCAGGTAATGTGACAGTTATAATAAAAAAAAATTATGTACATTTAGAGTGTGTGTTTGGGATCTGCATCCCCAAAGTTAGGTTTTAATAAATTCTTTCAACTGTGGCATGAATTAAAATAATAAATGGTTTAGGGAAACCTTAATTAGATCATGTTTATATATCCAAACATACATGAATTATGAATAAGGATACACAAAAACATGAGGGACTAGACCCCTTGCAAGCGATTTATGCTTTGAAAACAATACCCATAAACGAATGATCGCCCTTCGAAGATCATTACCTGAAATGGGTTGATTGTATCCACATATATATATATGAACATATATATATATTTAATTTGAAAGTCTATAACTGATTCAAGGAGAAATTATAAACATATATACAAAGGTATATATCCATGAGGAAAAGGAATTAGTGGAGAAGGGTTTGCATGCTACTTTGAATGCACGAAGCCTCTTGCATGTATTGTGTAATTAAAACATTTTTTTGAAAACTCAACATGTGTTATTATTTAAAAGTGTTATGAAATGGTATATACATATATATATATATATATATAAATGTATGGACATAAATATACATATAAGAGCAAAAGAGTTTTTTGAAAAGGATGAAAACAAAGACCAGGTGGATCCCTTACCTGTCTTAGAATGTGCAAGGAGGATGGGCTGTCACCGTTCGCACGTCAAGAGGAGGAAATAGGTAATTTGAGTGCAAGAAACTAGGTTTATATATACATGGTGTTTCTCATATTCTAAATATATAATCTATCGCAAATTGGATAAAAACAAGGACTTTAGTGAATTAAAATAACCCAGCATGTTTCTTAGGAGAGTGCACAAGGAAGCCATTCGGTGATTATAATATATATATAAACATATAAAACATGAAATCCATACCCAAAACAATAGAGAACGTACTAAGGAAAATAAAATAAAATTTAACAAAAATAGATCGGGGAAGATCCCGTTGGTAGAAATCAAGGTTGCAGGGCACCATTTTTTTAAAAAAATAAAAAAAATGGAGAAATCAAGGTGAAGGAAAAGATAAAAGAGAGGATGAACGAAAACCAGGGGTGTCTTCTAGTTTGAGCGTGATGGGAAAGACGATGCGGAAAGAAAACTGGGGAGAGAACCGGGTGGTCAAGATCATTTGGATCCTGATCGGATGGTTGGAAAACACGTGGAATTTAAAATTCGAGTGGACGGATTCAATTATTTTTCAAGTGGATATAACACTTGATGAGGGGGAACTGTAGCGCTTCATGGTCATGTGGAAAAGTGGTGTGATCAGATAAATGGATGGGATCGCGTGCGACGTGATCCAATGGCTCAGATTGTGTATCGCTCAAATTTTTGGTTCCCACATAGAAAAAAAGGGAGGAACGGTGATTCTTTATAAGCTTGAGGCTCCGCTATCCTGCCCAGAAATCATAGTAAACATGCATGGGGGCCTTACACATGGGCTCCCTCTCCCCTCTCACAACCCTCCCTGCAGGCCTCAGCCTACATGCGCACTTCCACGACTTCACTCTCGCAGTGGAACGCACCCCTCCTCTCCCGTACGCCCTTCAGGGAACCCATGCTTGTCCAGTCATAGAATGGGCTCGGGGCTAGGCTAAGCCACCCTGTGTGTGCCTCCTCCCTCAACCCAGCTTGTAAGGGCTGGTCAAAACGGGTTAATTTTTTGTTATCCCAAAACTTCCAATTGACAAACTCAAAACAACATAATATTTTACTCCATAAAATTTTATTTTATTTATTTCTTTTCATATATCAAACAATATGCTTTTTAATTAGTCAAAAAATGTTCTCAAAAGCATTACAGACCAAAAAATCTAACTTTTAATTATCAAATGTAAAAAATGTTTTCAAAATTAAAAACATTATACATACCATTTTTTTGAATTATAGTGGACAAATATACCAAAACACTGTGATTTTAAAATTCCTTGTATTCGAAAGATTAGTTCAATTTAAACATGTTTAATAACAGGATTTTAAAGCACTTAATTACTTGATACATCTCAAGAAGATTTTACATATTGAGGAATAATTTCAAACTGTGTTCAACAGAAGGAAATTATTATAATTTGTCATACAATTGATCAATCTATAAAACCATAATGTCCATATATTTTTGAATAATTACGGAAAAGTTCCTGAGTTATGTTTTGAAATCATAAAACATAAATATCTTAAACTTATTTTTGAAATACTTCAAAATCATGAATATTCATAGTCAATTTAGTCACAATACCTGATGGCTATAAACATAGACGTTGCAAACGTGACGGTTACATAAATGGAAATGGTCGAATTTTAGTCCTTATAAAACATGATTAGAGCATTCTAACTCTAATCAAAGAGACACAAAAGATGGTTCTCTTCATCCCCTTGGTGCTTAGTATGATTGTTGTGGTTCTTTTCATGGCGTTATTGGTTGTGGCAGATCCGAAGGAAATCCACTTCTTCTTTGGCATGCTTGTGGTGATGTGGGGTGTACTGGTGATTGTGATTGGCCTTCTTATAGGGATTTTTGTTAGTTTTGGTCCTTAGAACATTGTTTCCATGTATCCATTTCTCATGTTTTGAATAAATGACAATTTTTTTATCTTATTTTGAGGGCATTGTGTAAAAAGAAGAAGATAAGTAAAGAGTAATAATTAAAACCATTATTATTATAGCAATTAAGTTCGAGGCATTACATTATCCCCTCCTCAAAAAAATTGTGCCCTCACAATTCAATTACACCCTTAAATAGAACCATAGATACTTTATGCTCTAGGTTTCTTCTTCCATGACCACCATTGCAGGTAATCTGCTGATGTTTCCAAGTGGATTGCTATATTGGATCCCAGTTGCTCGATCTCCTTAGCCCATATACACTATGAACAGCTAGGGTCAAACCTATATATAAAGCATTCGGTCTTCCAAAGGGTTTCATGGGAGGTGTGGAGATTATAGATTTGAGAGAGATCTACCTCTCTATTAATCTCCCGGACTACCTATCATTTAAACACATCAAATTCAAAAAGCATCCCATACATACTGAAACATAGGACCTGAATCATATAATTTGCTCGGGTGTCGCCCTCCAAGGCATCTTCATGAAACTTCCTCAGGGATAGGTGTTTTTCAGAGAAGGTGAAGTAAAGAAAGAGATCTTTATGGTACTCTCATTTCTGCCTGTATTCTGATAGTTTTTCAGTTGCTATGCGGTGGTAAATCTGATCACTTCCCCGGTAGGTCCGAAGGATGTTCGAGCTAAGGGATACCTTATAAAGGAAATTGCATAACATGAGTAGGTTATAAAAGGGTGGTAGATTTCTTAACATGTCTTGGTGATTATGGACTCTAGCAATTCAGTGTGATGTGATAAAATGTTGATCGATGATCTCACGTTTTCCATCTGAAAAACAAGGGACATGTTTTACTTAGAAAATCCAAACTAGATTACAATAAAGCCATTTCTTTTGTAGAAGCATAATATGATACCATAACATAAAACAAAACATGATTCATTTAGAAAAGTTTGTAGACTCAAGGTGTTAAATAATTACCGTGACATCTTTTCACAGGTACAATTGGTGTTAGTGATTTCTTGGGTTCCTAATTCAATGAAACATTTCGATCTCTTGGGTCCAGATGCAACACTGGCAACTAGGATCAAACATATAAGGAAATATATGGTTCAAGGTAAGGACAGAATGACGTGTATGAAGTTGGGAAACATCGACATAAACTATATGTCAATAGTGTATGTGAGTATGCTCGTCCTTGAGAGCTTCAAAGTCCATAAGTTGACCACAGAGACCGTAGGTCAAAATCTGACAAAGGTATACTGCTTAGAGGTCACCCACTTGTGCAGCTTCTTCAATGTCTTCTTGAGATAAAGTGTTATTAGCTAGGGTAAAACATTTAAACAAACCCTCATGGTATTTTCCTTGTTGTGTATAAAACAGAAACTGGGCAGGCATCATAAAAATATTGTCTAGGCTAGCTCCTCGGTTAAGTTGAAGTACTCGAGGAGAATTAGACACATGGTAGAGGGTTTTTCATGACAGATGGATATTTTAAAATGTCTCATAATTTTCCGCACATGCCAGTCCCACTATAGTCTCTAATACTTATGTTGGAAGGGTCACAAGGTGCGATTCATCAGCCATATGAAATATTAAGAACAATTTTTCTTAGTATGAGGTAATTAGGTAATTTATGGTTACTCTAATTTTCCAGATTTTTTCTAAACATATCCTCTGATACCAATTATAGTGACCCCAACCCAAGAAGATTGAAAGATGTGTCTAAAACAGGGTGTGATTTTTTTTTATAAAAAAAATTTACATAAGAAGGAAATTTTCACATATTATCCCAATATAGTGGATCGTCTCGGTTTAGACCATAAATTCCCATCGAATATGAATATAAGCCAAAACTAGAAAAACTAGGTGTGAAAAAATTAACTCTTATACTAATTATTTTATTTAAACTCTCTATAATGAATCCTTATTAATGGTTCGATATTTTTATAGGGAACCTATATATCGAACAACACTTAATGTTTCGAGATTAGTTGTGATAAATAAATGAGGGAGGAGTGAATCAATTTTCAGTTTTTATTTATATCCAATATTGAATATTTTTAGCTAGTTAAATAAAATATCAAATAATTTTTTATTCTATCATCCTTAATATATTTTTAGTAAAAATAATGCTATGACGATTTCATTTTTAATTTGTAACCAAAAATTATACTTCATAATAGGGTTGGTTTTTTTCAATATTAGGTTCCAATTTTATGAATCAATATGAATGAAATTGAGATTTAATATGTGGTATCCAATATATTTGAAATTGAATGAAAACTCTCTACAAACAAATTTAGGGTTAGATGGATTTTTTATGGTGAACTAAATACTAGTTAATTAAATATTATAATAGATAAAGGATAATATTTATATCATTTTATATCCTTACGGTTGGTGAAAATTTCATTATTGATAGGAACATAATAGTGAATCATTTTGTTTTTACTACCTAGGTTTTATAGTGGACCAAGAAATACTCAAATTTAATGGACATATTATTCACTAATCTTGTATCACGATGGTGATAATTATATGAAAACCTATTCTCCTTACGAAAGTAAAATAAAAGAAGTTGTTTTTAGTATTAACTATGGGAGTTCCCCCAGTATTGATAGATTTTCCAATGAATTTTTCATCCCTTTTGGTATATTATTCATGATGATGTTTTTATAAAGGTTCAATTTATTTTTTCGATGTAGGATTATTATATAGGAAATAAATTATTAATTAATTTACATGATTATTAAGGTTGATAAATCTAATGAAATACATCAATTGAAGAAATATTCATTGTTCTATTATATTTTTTATATTATTCCAAGAATCCTTGCCTCTAGGAATGAGAAAATTTCAATCTAAATCATCAATTATAATGAATTATGATTCCTCCAAGGGAGAACTCTATACGATTGTATTATAATAGACACTGAATGTTTTAATATTCATAATAAATCCACTAGAGGGGGTTATATGGATTTAATGATATATAATAATACGGAATTTGACACTATGGATTGGGGATTTATTTCCATTGTGTAGTCCAATTTTTCATTCAGTGGTATTTTCATAATTTTGATAAAGACTCATCATTCCTCAACACACATTTCAGTCTTAATTAATGGATCCCATGAAGGTTATTTCTCTTTATCTAGAGGGGTGAGGCAGGTTGATCCCCTATTCTTGATAATATTTCCCACTATATTAGATTATTTGAGTAATATCCTCATACATATTTATTATAAGGGAATGATTAATCCCATTACAACAAATATTGGTATTCTATATCCATCCCACATATTGTATAATGATGAAATTATTTTCCTTTCCCCCGTGAAAACAAAAACATAAGGCTAATGACGGAAGACATTAAACACAATGGAATGATTTTAGGTTTGGAAATAAGATGGAAAAATTATTTTGTGTATTTTTCAAAGATTATAAATATGGATATGAAAAATGACATCATTTATGATATGGGTATGAAACTACATATTCCCCCTTTAACATATCTTGGGGTCTAAATATTTTGAGGTATGACTCGAATCTCCAAAATTTGAGATTTTATGTTTCATATTAGATTGAAATTAGATAAATCAAAATGTAAATCCCATTCAAATAATGTAAGAATATTCCTCATGAAGTTAATAATTTTGTCTATATTTTTATACTCACTTATTGTTTAGAAATGTATAATAATTTTTTTTCAGATAATAGATACTTATAAAAAATGTTTAATCGTTAATGGGAACATTATTGAAAATATAGTAAATACAATCTATTAAAATACCTATTACATGCGTATTTATATTAGAGGAGATGTAATAATAAATCATGAAATAATTAAAAAGGCCCTTTAAGTACCTTTTATTTAGAGGATAAATAATTAACTACCATATTCCATGGAATTTATTAGAGATATAATAATTCACTTGATCAAGGATGGAAATAGTAGTTACACGGAGTCCTCTATTTGGCATGGACTAATGTACTCATTTAGTTGTATCCTTACTTAGTATCACTAGTTGGCGAATAGAAAATCCCCTATAAAATTATGTTCTAATAATTGGATAGGTCACCCCCTCACAAATCTGATAAATTATGATCTCTTTGTGATGAATTTTAATTCCAAAAATATGGATTATCTTGAAAATTAAAATGAACTCCCGGAATATATAAGGAATATCATTCAAAAATTATGCATTCACTAATCAATATGACATTCTAATCAGGGATCCAACTGAAAATGGTGTTTTTACACAAAAAACGTCTATATTAACTTTATTGGAGGGATTCATCATGGATGGATTCAAATGTTAGATAAAATTGGATTTTTATGTCTTGAATCACACTAATATGTAGGATTTCCCATATTAATTTCCATATAGATATTTTAATAAATGTCACTGGTATATCTTTATGTATTAGATGTTATTAATGTTACCATCATATTCAAGATATTAATTATATCTTCTTGAGTTGTGCTACTTCATATTAAATGTGTAATTTTTTATCAATGTTTTTATTGTCATGATTACATTGAATAATTACATTTTTATGCCTACAAATCATTAATAATGGTAATTTATGAATTCATCATTAATGTAAATTTCCAATTTCATGTGGCAAAATTATTTATTTTATCCAATAAATTTATAATACTGTAAAAAAATATTATAACTGGTCACTCAATAATCACAATTCTTATATGATAATCTTCACAATGGTCAATGACATAGATTCCATATTCAATTTTAGATGTAATAATTTATTACATGACCTTATGGTTCTAAGAACCCATAACAATCCATCACATTTTCTATGTTTGAAAGGAATACAATTTGTTTTTTTAAACCCCCCCCCACTCATGGATAAAATATAATGTTAAACGAATGGGGAATCTAATGGTAATATAGGACCTCCTAGATATGGGTTAGTCTTTAGGGACTAAAAAACTAACGTAGTGGGATATCTTCTTGGATATAGAGGTATTGTAACTAAATTAGAAGTGTAGACTATGGATTTCATAATTGCAATGAAAATGGGGAAGTAAATAGGTTGAAAAATGTATGTCCATATATTAAATTAATACCTTGGTTCAAGACGTATGAAATGGTTATATTCATATAACAGTTAACCTCACTACACACTATATTGAATGAAGAGTGTGCCTCTCAACAATGTGTTACTTTATTGTAAATGTTATCTTGAAGAGATTTATCTTGCAAATGGTAAGGCGAACAATGGTGATTGAATGTATAGAAGTGTATTCTCTGATGATCTTATTGATGATCTCATACCCATTTTACATGCAGATTATTATTAGATTCCTTATTTTTAACTTTTTTAGACAATTTGATTATATAAATTCATGATGGCTTCTGATACAGTATGTACTAACCATTTAGAATATTTTTCAATAAATGAAATCTATGAATTGGAAAAAAAACTCATATTATCTTATCAATAGGGAAGAGTAAATCAATCAAGGTGTGAAGTTAACGTATACAATCAAATCGCATAGTTAATTTTTAAAAATTATGCACCTCTATTGTGTTGGGGATAATGAAATTACTTGGGTCATGAAATATCCTAGATAGATTTTGGGTCATGATAGATAGAAAATTAGTTCATATGATAACCAATTTATATTATTTAAATTTCTTTTTCTAGGAAAACATATCATTGAAAAAATTTACAAACATTGGTATCTAATTGATAAAATCAAGTAATGGGATGTTATATTGCATTTTTTAAATGTATCCATATCTTTAAAATATAAACCATCATCAATTGATTTCAGAAGAGGATTTATTCATACATGTAAGGGATATTATAGATATGTAATTATTCATTTTTATAATATTACATTTCCACTTTTAACATGATTAATATTAAAGGAAACTCAAATTTGTATTTAATTTTGGTTTATTTTTCATTATCATTCAATCAAATACTAAATTCAGATTCAATTGACTGGTTTCCATTTTTTTGTCCTCCATGAATCTTGTCAATGAGATATAAAACAAATTAACAATATGAATTGTATGTAATTATAATTTAATATTACTTGATTATTGATTTACCATTTTTTAAAAGTGGAAATGATATCTCCATGAAAACCCTCCACGAACATAATCCATGAACTGATAGTTGTGTGGGTGGATTTCAGTTTATTTTGTGATTCCATAAGATGTATCAGAATATCATTTATGGATGTTTGTTTTTATTTTACATCATAATTTTCTTCATGAAGATATTTTAGAAACATTGAGTGTTTATGGTGGGGGATGATATAAATAATTAAAATCCAATTTAATTGGATTCCAAATTTCTTATTCAATTATAGAAGCATATTAATATGTGATTACTTGTTTTTTTAATGATTGTTGTTTTGTTAATTATATTGTCTATGGTATATACGACAACATATATTACTATCTTGAACATGATAGAAATTATAAATGAAATTATCTAATGACTGGAAAAGCTAGTTGACTCTTGGGGATGTGGCTAATAATGCTTCTCAAAAAATGTTTTCTTAAAATTGTCTCATGTGATAATTTTGGGAATAACTATTATTTTAAGGTAAAAGTGAGTCGAAATTTGTTTTCTAATTTACCTCTATAATAGTTAATCTTATATGTAAATGTTTGGATTATTGTGATATCCACTCTATCAGTTCTATAAATTTGATTCGTTATTTTACTATCAGTTGTCTTATAAAGGAAGTATATAACATGTTCTAACCATTTTATAATTACCCCTATTTTTTCATAAATAAATATTACATATTAAAATAGTAATATTAATTAAATAACAAAATGATCAATGATAGAATCATGTTGGTTTTGTGTATTTGGAATCATAGACACATAATAATCATGTTCATAAGTGAACTACATAATCTCCCACAATGATATTCATATCTATAACCCTACATAGATATATCATAAATAAACACATTATTCACTACCTAGATAAAGGTAAAATAATAAAATGAAAATCTCAAATACACATTGTGGGTAACCATGGGAGATATTAATCAATTATCAAATGATAAATTTTTTGATTCATAATAGTATTTGATTCTGAATACAATATACAATTTCTATATACAATCTATCATGGACTATAGGAATGATTAATAGCCTTAAATATTATTAGTTTAAAAAATATTTATTATTTGAGGGAGAAATAATGATAGTTTAATCATGAACAATAATTTCATGGCATATTAGTGTGTCACCATAATATGTGTACGAAACATTTCATATGGAATAGTTATATAATGGGACCATAAAATAAAAATGGATCTGAAATCAACACCTATTTTCTATTCTGTTTCAGGAACATTAACATGTATCCCATAACATATCAAACACATTGAATTTTTTCACATAGAGGATCGAGCACATCGACTTGTTTCCCATAATTATATCATGATACATAAAACATTACACAATGCATTGGATGGATATATAATTCCAAATCCATTAATAACATAATGAAAATCATATATATGTGTTCAACAAGATCATAAAGCATTAATCATACATAACCCATGAAAATAAATTGGCATTTATAAATTGTTCATCCTAGAATAATTCATGGAAATGGAATAGGTGTCCCAATAATTTCAACAATTTATCATATCACAACCAATTGAAATGATCCATATTTCATAAAAATCTCCCCAGCATAATCATAAAACATCCATAGAACGAATTATGATATAACCATTGGATCATATCCCCGAAAAAACATAAGCAATACCAAATCATAATGTCAATAATGTATATAAATACCATTAAATATCATTAAAAACACTTCAATAATATTTTATATCCTTTTTGATATAACGTATTTAAAATATTTGAATTTTTAAAATATTAATTAAAATATATTCATTAAAATTAATCCAATTAAACTTTTAATGGAATCTTCATAACATTCACTGATGAAGAGGGTTGTAAATCTTGTTGAATTCGTATACATTAATACTAATATTCCCCTCATATTTTATGTAAAAATTTAAAATTACAATTTTTTAAAATTAAATGAAGAATAAAATTATGCAATTTTTTAATAAATTAAAAATGGGTGAATTTTTTTAATCAACAATTATGGAATAGAATAAAAAAAAATTAAAATATTTTTAGAAAACAAGTACATAGATGAGAAAATATTTTACTCCAGATATTGATATAGAGTTGGTATTTCTCAAAAAAACATTTCAATTTATTAATTACATAATGAGAGGAAAATTAAATTGACAAAATTATTATAAAAAAATTAATGGGTTTATAATAATATTCTTGAGTGTTAATAGATATATATCAGAAGATAACATTTCTATAAACAAAATCAAAAATAATCCTAATTAACATTGAGATATGACATAAAACCTTTTCCACTCATTATATTTTAAAACGTAAACTCCACGATTGAAAGAACCTTATATGGGTATGTAAATATCTCTAATATTTAAATAAATAATAAAAAAATAAAATCATTTACATTATAAACACTAGAAAAAATAAATAATGATGAATATGGAATTTGTCCTGCAGAAATAAAATTGAAAAGAAAATCCCTTACCCCATGTATCAAAATCATTCATCAATGATCCATAATCATATATAATAAATATTGGATTATTATAAATATATTAATAAACCATAATATTATTTATCATACTAGATATCATTTACATATGTCATTTTCTGTAATTTTTTTAAAAAACTTCACACTGAAAATCTTTATTTTATGTAATAACTCTTTAGTTTATTCTTGTATGTTTCGATTCGATAGTTTCGGTCCTTGTACATTTATTAGGGTTTCATTATCTCAAGAATTTATGTAATGATCTATATATCATATATATTCAGTATATAAATATTTCCTCTCATCCATGAAAGTTATATATATAAAAATGATTAACACTGTTCATGGGGAAAGGAGGTTATATATACACGTGAATATCATTTCCCTTTTCTTGATAGAGTTAATGAAATAAGTTTTAATATTACATAAAATTTTTGAATTATATCATTCTCATATAATAAATACATTAATTTAAAATATAATTACTTCCATCCAAGTCACAAGAAAATGGGAAATATATCACATCTTTTCATAGATGTGGTAGGTCATTCATACACACTAATGCCATTATTTTTTTCCCTCAAATTTGATGATAAAAAGAAAGATGTGATTTTAAAATTAAATAATTAAAATTATTTCATAAATTTAATATATATACTCTAAAATCATAATTATATCTAACTATCATAGGTAGTGATGAAAACTGAATTATATCAGTTCATGAGGGTGTAAAAAACTATACACACAATCTACAATTTCATTTCCAAATTTTTGGGAGGAGATTTATGTAAGTATGGAAATAAATATAATAAAATATTATAATTTTTAAGTTAATTATTTTATTATTTCAAAATTTATTTAGAATATTTTAAGAATGAGTATGTATAAAAAACCAAAAAATGCATGTATAAGATTGATACCACTTCTTCCCAGAACCTCTTTATGGTTTCTCAAAAAGCATCTTTAAAATGGATTTAATATAAAAAAACACACAAGTACATGGTGAGGGAATATTCTTTGTATTTGGTCGATGGTTGGATAAATCAATAGTCCTTTATAGTGTTTACAGTAGAGGAGAGGGGGTTCCCTTAAACAGGTGAAAAATATGAGCATTTTTTATGTACCCAAACTATTAAATAGTGGGAAGTCACTCTAAATACATGAAACTCAAAAATACATTAAATATTTATTTATTGGATGTTATGGATGATAAATCCCCCTGGAAATTAAAAGTGACCTATTTTAAACATGTTATTTCCTAAAAAATTATGTTTGGTGACATTTAACATTTTAGTTTTCACCAAATTATCAAATATTCTTATCTAGGAATAATATCAACTCATAATAAAGTATAAATTGACATTATGACATGTTTTTGACAAAATTATTATAAATACAATTTTCAATTTATTATATAAATTTCTTATGTGTGTGGATAATTAATGTTAACACAATATCATGTAACGTGAATACCCTATTACAATTTTAACATTTCTAATTCATATTCATTACTATATAAGGGTAAATAAATGATTCTATAAAATTATAAAAGGTCCATAAATTTATAATGGTTGATATTATAAACCATTTTCTAACATAATAGTGTGACAGAATTTACAAAAATTAATAAATAAATATTTATTATAAATTACCATTAAGGTAATTTTTAACAATTTTCATTTACTTTGATGTAAAAAACATCATGAAATAGATGTATTAGAATATAAAACATTAAAAAAAATTTCAAAATTATCTGAAATAACTTAAACCAAAATTTTTATTAGAATTCATTAACTTCTAATTTTTTTAAATCAATTCTATTATTTTCTTTTTAATACAATAATTATTGCATCGGAGTTGTGAAATAATAAAAGGAAATTATTTCATCAATAATTTTTAAAAATAATTGAACATGATAACTTAAAAAATTATCCTCAATTTTTTTAAAACAAAACATTCATTTTTTATACCTATTTTACTCATAAGATATTTTAAAAATTAATAGAGTGTTTTTTTCCAATTTTATATACATAAATTATTATAGATGTTATAATAATTGAAATTTATTTTGATAATGGGTAATATATAGGATTTAAATGTTATATTATAAAGAAATTATAAGATAATATAAATTAAATAAATTTTGAGGTCATTATAACTGTTATATGTTAAGATTTTCTCCATTAAACTTGTTTTACCAAAACCATAATAACAATTTATTTCTATATTTTCAATTAATTATGAATAAAATTTTTGTAGACCATATTACCCAATATTAATTACTATAATTCAAAATAATTTGTAACTTTATTAAATTCAATTCAAATATGATATGGAATTTAATTTTTAAAAATATATAGTCATGATGAAAAAGTTGTTCGTTAAATATTTTTTTCAATATAATAAAACATTTATTATATCTATATTTGTCATTAAATTGATTATAAGGATCTATATTCGGTTATTAGTAAATATTTGAAATAATAATTTTATAAAAATAATTATAATATAAAATGAAACATTTTAAATTCTTTATACTAAAAGGTTGATTCAAATAAAATGTGTTATTTTTCAGTATTCATCAAAAAATAGATCATTTAAGATATATATAAATGACATAATTGAAGATAAAATTTCCCATAAAAATTATAAAACAAATTTAATTTTTTAAATTAAAATTTCAAAATGCTTAAAATTTATTTTTCTTAAAAGCAGAAAAAAATGGACGAAACCGCTTTTTAGAAAAAATATATTTTTAAGGATAAAACATGACTAATCATTTCAATTTCCAATTACAAGTTTTAGATTAATCATTATTTTTTTAATATATTTTATTTTTTTAAATAATTCACAAATAAATATTAATTTAAATAATTATGATAAAAATACATTGCAAGAATAAAAATAGTTTTCTAGAAAATCACTTATTTTCTATTTAAATTATTTTCATTTTCATTTATAATCAATAAAAAAACAAATTCACTCTGTTCACATTAAAAATATTAATTTAACAATTTATTTATTAATATTCATATCAAAATTACAAATAACTATGTTGTAAAACTATACTATATAATTATTTGATAAAATTCGTTGTTTATCACAATGAAAGCTATCAGTAAATTTATTTGAGAAAAAATTTCATAAAATATCTGAAAATTAAATTCAACCACCATAAATTTTTTTACAAAACATTTGATCTATATTTCTATTATCAATGGTTTTAAATTTGAAAATACATTTTGGTAAAGCAAACTTTCTACAATATTTTAACAAAACAACATGTAGATAATGGAAAAAATGATCTGTCATGGTAATCTAGAATAAGAAAATTCATGGGTATTATTTAGAAAACAAGGAGCTGGAAGTTAAAATATTGATATTGAGTAGAAACTTATCTCCCAAGGAATAATACCAGGTGATAGAGAACATTTTCAAGAGAATGTTAGCGACCAAAAAACCATAAATATGTGATGGTTAAAAATTCCATTTATTCACCTGAAAATGAAAGGAAAAGTTCCGATTTTTTAAAAAAAATAATATTTCCAAAATCTTAGGTATTTTTTTAATATCAGGATGAAAAAATATATACAAGATAAATTTAAATCTCATAATAATTATTCAATACATTGGTTGTGATTTTATATATTTTACTTCATTTTTAACTCTTATAAATGAATATCGAATATTAGTTTTTTCCTATATTACTAAAATAAATTTTTAATTGATCATAATATCTAAAAACATGTGGAATTTTATTCCTTCCATCTCAAAATAATTACCCAAAAAATGGGAAGTAAAATTTCTCCAATAAAATACATTAATCACCAAAATTTCAATAGTACCCCCATTGTTAATCATAAAAAAATCTATAATTATTTTTCATTAAATCGTTGTACAAAAAAAATTATTCGATTTATACCTTAAATAATGAAATGATTTAAACTCCGTAAATGGTTATATAAGGCACCATTTCAGAAAATCAGTAATCAGTTCCAATTTAATCAACACATTCCAATTTACAAATGAATTCCCAATATCTCATCATGCCACCATAATAATCTCAATATCTGAAACATATGAAGGGTTATCTTACTTTATTAAAAATATCACCTTTTTATTCAATCACATTTATATTCAATGAAAAATATTTAACATATATTTTAAAAACCATAACAAAAAAACTTATATTAAGTCATCCTAATATATTTGATGATTAATATAACATAATCATTGAATTTTAATATAGTAGTAAATCAATCATCCCACTTCAAACTCAATCTGTTGACTAGAATTCATTATTTTATTCCTTAATACTGATTTTCTTTCCTCTATCATTTGTTATATCTTCGTCATAATTTGTATATATATATATATCCATTAATCAAACACCCCTATTGATTCAATTAATTATCTTTCATCAAATGAATTTATCGTTAAATTCCCATAATATCCACATTTAAAGCAATTATCAGTCAATGATACCTTATAGAGACTATTATTCTCATAGATTGTATTAACTAATATTTTTGTTCCTCATTCGTAGTAACAATAATTGTTCCCTAATTTTCTTCACAAAAAAAATCTTCTCGCTCCACTGATGAATTAAAATTAGTTATTCTTCAGATATTATGGATAACTGGGATATTTAATCATCTTCTCTATATGGTCTCCACTATCAGAACTTTGAGAAAACACTATCATTCACACCATTGGCGAGTCTTTGATTTGGTTATGTTGAATTTTATTAGTCATGTTTTATGATAGATGATTGGGAAAAAGCACAACATCTTCTTCTCTATTCATAGTCCTGTTTGGTTACTCATAATCAGATTCTAAATCAAATTGAATGTAAAACTCATTTATTATAGTTTCTTCCATTCCCTAAAAAAAATTCATATTGTGATAATAAATAATATTAGTGGTAAACCAAAATATAATTATAAAATAAAATACATTATTTATAAATTATGAAAATTATTTATAATCTATTATATATTTGGATTAGCCCGCGACATTCAAAGCTATAATATATTTAAAGACATTAGGATAGTTTACTAACATTTTTTGAATTTCAAAATCAAATAACCAAGGATATTTAATACATTTTAATATTAAGGATTATTTTCATGAACATAGAGATGGTAAAGTTCATATAAAAAATATAATTTAGAAACCCCTTTTCCTATAATTTATAAAAATTTCAAGAAATTTTCCTTCATATAAACTCATACATTGACTAATCCTTAGAGACATCCCAATAATTATCTTTATAAATTTTTCTACATATCTGAGGAGTGATTTCTAATACTAGTTTCCAATTGTTAACTGATATTTTATTCTGATTCCAACTATATTTACTAATTCATTTCATACATGGTTATTAATTACTTTTAGATTAATACTAATTTATTACACAAATTATCGACATATGAGTATAATAGTTTACTTTGTTTGGATAATAGTTTCAAACTATTATAATTTGGGGAATTATGCTTTACATATATCATAATCATCGAACCCCTTAGTAATACTCACAAAAATAACCAACATAAAACCTTTCATGAAAACATGGGGAATGAAATCATAGGAAATGGAGAACTAATAATAAATTGTAGATAAAGGGGATATAAATAAAAATAACATGAACACATGTGTATTAGAACTGTATATTTATATACGATAACCATACCTTGATGATAAAAGATCAGAACATTGATTTATAATATATTTATTGGATGTTTCTAATAAATTAATCAAAATGAAATCATAGATCATTATCTATGAGATAATAACATCTGAAGAGTACATGAAAATTTTCAATAATAAAAATAATAGAAAATAATTTCCATTTTCAAAAAATCTCACTTACAAGGCAATCATAGAGTAATGGTTTCACTCCAAAAAACTATCATAGCCATCAAGTTTCACTGTAAAGACCATTATATACAACAATTTCCCTTAATCTTATGAGTTTAACATTTATTTTAATAATATATATAAAATAATATATACATATTTTCCAAATTTATTGGAGTGACATATATGTCCCACCAATCTTTGGTTTTAATGTTACCATCATCATTATTTATAATTTAACAATCTACCTTGATTATAATGTAAACAAAATAACACAATGAGGATAATAAATATGTGTGACATACGATCATGACATTTTCATATTATCATAACACAATAAATAAAATGGTTTTCATAAAAAAATTATCAAATCATATCTTATGCAATAGATATATGTTTAGCAATAAAATCCATATTTTATAATATTAAAACCATTAAAAAAATGTTGGATTCATAGAAAATTTTTCATGGAATTTCAAGTTCATTGAAACCAGATTCATAATAATTGTTTCACCATAATAATAAACCATTTAGAGAAATAAAATTAATTTTATCCTTGGATAATAGCCACATCAAATACAAAGATACATCATAGGATGTTATCTTATATAGAAAATGATTGTGAATGATAAATCATTTGGACCATTTATTAATGTAAAATGTTTTCTTGAAAAATCACTAATTAAAAACATAAAAATAATCAAACAGTTTAAAAATAAATGTATTTTATGATAATAATGAATAATGATAATATAATATTACAAAAATTAATTTTCATTATGGTGGAAGACATAGTTCATTCTATACAAGTTAAAACATGGATTCTTGACAGATTGATTGTTAATGTAAAATGTGATTTTCTAGAAAATGACATGAAGATTATATTAAATATTTTTTAAAAAAACTAAAACATGGTTAAATATGTATTTAATAAATCATTTTAATATGTTTGAAAAATATTTTCAATTTTTTAGACAACATGGTTTGGAATGCTAATGCGGTTTTATCCAAAGTGTGAAATAATTATGTTTTTTATAAGAAACATTTTATCAATTATTATATGCAACAAAGAGTATAGAGATGGTACTATTAGTTGAAAATATCTTTAATAACAATATTATAATGTAATTTAATGAAATTTTGGATAGATATCTCATCATATGTATTCATTGGATGCATAATTATTAGTAATCCAATATAAAGGATGTCATTGTATCATAGAAGTCATACCACTTTTGTTAAATTTAATCATATGTCCCATGGAATAAGAAAATAAAATGAAAAATACAATATCATGAAAATAAATATTTTCTAAATATTAAATATCCATGCTAATCTATATAAACCACATAAAATATGATATGTATATAATATAATATTTTTCTCAAGGAAAACAAGTTGATACAGAAATAAAATTCACCTTTTTAACCTTTTAAACAATAATACTATGGAAGGGATATCCTCAAATGGGGATTTAAATACTGATAGTAATCATTATTTGAAAAAAGAAATCTTTATGGATATTATATGCTCCACATAAAATAAGAATGTGGTTAATATTCCATGTATCTCATAAATGTAAATAGTGAGATGGATATCCATTACCCATTTTGTAATCTATTGAATCGTAAGCCTCAATAATGAAGAAATTAAAATTAAAATATTAATATAATTAAAATGAGTAGAATCATTATATATAATTTCAATGGGGTAACATATACACCATAATAATAAATCAAGTGGTGACATTGGATATGTCACCCAAAAATAAAAGAGATAATATAAATCCCTTCACACATTAGTAATATTTCGAATCATAATCCCTAGTAAAACATTAAAAAATGAAACATTTAACTTAATTAAAAATGGATATTAATGATATAACCTGTCAATGGGGTAATATAAATTACACAAATATGAAATTATTTGGGTGTTCTAATATGTATCTTAGGAAAAATGTAAGATAATATAAATTGATTACCATAGGTTTCAAAATAATTCCTACAATTTCAAACCTCATATATAAATAATATAAGATATCAATTATAGTAAAATAATTATATATATATATATATCATATCACATATAATTTACTTATGACCATTTTTTACCTGTTTATTATCAATTCCCTCAAAAAATCATGTTTTTGATAATAACCCCTTTTTTTTCATATATGATATGATATGCCATTTTGTTTCCACTTATATTTATCGTGGTTCCATAATATCCAAAATAATAATCATGATATAATTATAATATTAATAAATTAATTATACATTTAAGGCTAATAATTAAATATGGTTTTCAGAAATGAGGAATGTTATGATTGTGGAGATAGTTGGTCGTATGTATATATGAGTACCCCTTCCAATTTCAACGATCATTAAGGAAAATATGTAAGTAATGTTTTTATAAAAATCTAATAACAATATCATGATAACATTTTCCTCATTTACATATAGATATAAATATCATCTGTGAGGGTTTATAATGAGAATTGAGACACATCTCTTTGTTAATGTGGTAATCCACACGTACATGAACAACAATGTAATTTTTCAGTGAGTGAAAATGTATGATATTATTTGATATATTATATTTTTATAAAGGTAAATATTTAATTAATATAATTACTATTAAATTTATATCCAATATATTTGTTAAAAATATCCTGGTTATCTTTAATATAATGTGTTACCGAAAAATTTATCATATCACTTCGTGAGGTGGTGGTCCATCATACATACCAGCGATGTAATTGTATCCCCAATGTAATGGAATGTAAAAATATGTATATGAAATAATAAATATATTGGTATAATAATGTTATAAATATTATATATATATATATATATATACTTTATATAAAACATCAGACCCAACTGTGTGAGATGGTAATGGAAAAAATGAATGACTTCAATTTGAGAAGTGGTAGTCTATTGAACATATGAATGATGATTTCGTAACTTATTTGTTTGGTGTAGAAATATTATTCGGTTATTACGTCAACATTACTAAATTTTAGAATATATTATTTACTAATGTCATTACATTGGTTCTTTTAAAACATAATTTAAGGTGGAAAATTCAGAATGAAAAAGAAGGATCATAGAGAATAGTTTTTCTTTCACTTAATAGAACATTATTTGGATCTCTTATTAAGAACCATAATGTTGGTCTTTTGGGTTTATTATCTACCCTATAACATGGTAATGTACTTCTGGTAGAGATAATTCAATTTTTTTGATGAACTATACATATTCAGATGTGAGAAAATGTTATGGGTAGTGGCATCCATTTATATGTGGGGTAAAGTAACCAACATGGAAACTGCATAGAAATTTCATAATGAATAAAAAATGATACATCCATTAACAAGAAAAAATGACTTTAAATTCTATATTTTTTATAGAAATAATGAAATATGGGATTGAAATGGGGTTTATAACAGTGTTGTGTCATTATTAAAAATAATATATTTTGTATAACCCCATAGAAATCACACTTTTAGCTTATCCATAATAATTAATTATTATTATTTTATATATTCATTTCGGTGAAAACAATATGCTAACATTATTAGATAATATATTTTCTTATGATTAAAAAGTTTGGATCCATTTTTATATATTCCATTCATAGAAGTGGGAAAATTTATGTTAAAATCAATCCCAAATACATGATGAGAATGTGGGTTTTTCATTATGAAATTCTCAAATGTTTAGAACTTTTTTATACCTAGAGCAAGTCACAATGCATTATGAAGGTATTACAACACAAACCTGATCAATGATATCATCAATATATGAGTGAAAATTAATGAAAGGAAATTATATATATTATCATTAAATATTGATAAATATTTCATTAAAATTATTTTCTAATTTAAATCATATATATTAATTTTTCTTACTTTACCACCTTTTGTGTATTCTGTTAGTGAAATACGAATCTTATTTCATCTTGTGTCTGTAGTTCATCGTATACAAGAGCAACATTATCATATATTTAATGAGATTTAATGTAAAAAATGTTTTATATAATATAATGACTCAATAAGTATAATTATGTTCTAAATATGATATATATACATTATATCTATCAGAATATCTATCATTGAGAAATGGTAATAAAGAAAAAACATTTTTTCATGTAGAGGTAATCCATCATACACGAGAACAATGATTCCCTAACAAAATTTATGGAACTGGAAATGGTAGTAGGCCACGTGGTTATTATAAAATAATATTATTATTTGGAAGATAATTATGACTCTATAATAAAATAGTAATTTCAATAGATTGACATTCAACTAAAATAAACATTCTCGTGGATGAACAATACCAATTCTTCAAGTATCCTCATTAGTTTTTCACTAATGCCTTAATATTTTTGATTTGTTCAAAAAATATGGCTTCTATACACTGTTTACAGATATTTTAATTTGATGTGGGAAGGTCTTGGATGAACTAATGTTGTATTTTTTAAGAGATGCACAGGGTTTCCATTTAATAGGGGGCTAGAATACAAACATGGTATTTTGGAATAGATTTCAATGCTCCAAAAAATTTCATATTTAAAAAGGCTACCAAATATACAATTACATTAACTTATAAGAGGAATGTTAAAAATGTTGGTATTCAATAGTTTTTATAAAACATTATATGTCTTTTAACATTATCTTATTAGTTTAACAACTAGTAAGGCCATTTTTCACATCACCCACTTTAAATAATTTTTACCAGTTTCAATATTCATTTTATTCGAAATTTAGGTTGACCATTTTATAAATTATATTTTATTTTTATTCAAAAAATAGAATATATTTCTGGAAATAAAATTAATTTTAGTGGAAAATAATGATTTAAAATTAATCACACATATTTGATGAGAAAGCATGTTTTTAAACAAAAATTACACAAAATTATAAAATGTTATTAAATATAAATTAAATATAAATATGTTTCCAATGATGTAAATTGGGATAAATTATATAATATTTTAAAAATATTACTTTAATTAAATTCCAAATATAATTTATCATTATAAAATATTTAAATGGAACATAAGATTTCAATTAAAATTCATTATTTTAACTATTCATCAAAAAATGAAACATATCTGAAAAATCTAAAAAATTAACCCTAAATTAATTTATCTATAGTCTTAAAAATTTTATTTATTTTTATTATGTCAAATTTCAAAATGTTTTCAAAATTTCTTTTAAATAATGTGTACAATGGGTGATTAAACGGAATTTTATAAAATTACAAATTTTCAGAAAATGTATAATTTTATTTTTAATTTTTATTATTATATTATTAATGAATATTTGACTAATAAAATTTTTGAAAATAAATACAATCATAAGTTATTTAATCCTGTTCATTACTATCATATAATCATGTTGTAGATTATTGTAATATTAAATATAAATAGAAATAATATATTATTGTTTATTAAAACATGGTCTCACATGTAGCACATGTTATCAAAGAAACTCAAAAATTCATGTAAAATAACCCATGAAATGTGGTGTTTTTAAATATAGAATGTTTGTGTTCATTAATTCAAAAATATTTATATACTTATCTACAAACTATACTAATCTTAGCTTTTCCATCTTTCCACGTGTCCTCCCTACGAGACTCCACGCTTATACAAGGACTGCCTTCCATGTATACCATCCACGAAAACCCATTATTGACCCTCCATTCCTCTTTCGCGTGATGTTTCCATCGCTGTCTGCTCCTACTCGCTCTATCGACCTAGGGTTCTCGCTGCACTGGGTCGTCTTCAAGCTTCGTCTCAATCAATTTGTTTATGTGAATCCCTATTATG
The DNA here is from genome assembly GCA_963277665.1 of Viscum album. Classification (NCBI taxonomy): domain Eukaryota; kingdom Viridiplantae; phylum Streptophyta; class Magnoliopsida; order Santalales; family Viscaceae; genus Viscum; species Viscum album. The sequence goes on along the minus strand of OY728132.1, from coordinate 320,244,658 downwards.
CACGCAGTTTCAATTTGATTCCACTCATGCTGACGCTTCATATGCTATCACCCTACGAATCCCATAAACCCGGGTCGTCATCTCCCTCACAGTTCTGGTTTCGTTCCATCCCTCTTCCGCATGCGGCTTTTGTCCTTCAGTAGATTGATATTTTCTTCACATCCATAGCAATTTCCATTGGTTTGTCTTACAGCTCGAGTGACAACTTTTCTCGACCTACGATTCCCATAGACAACGGTCAACATATCCCTCCAATTCGTGGTTTCCATCAATTTTTTGGTTCCGTCCCTCCAATCCCCTCCCATGCTCGGGATTTACCACCTCTTAGGGTCCCCAGTAAATTTCATTGGCTCTAAAACACCCCTCTACATCCATGACTCCAGGATTGTCTCTACCTGCACATATAGATACTCTACATTTAACTCCTCTATCTCTGACTCCTATACCGATGGCTGCTCCGTATTCGGCTGCTTCGCATTCCACTGCATCGCATTCAGCTGATTCGCATTCGGCTGCTCCGCATTCCCCTGCTCTGCATCCAGCTTCTCTGCCTCCATCTTCTACGACCTCGGTCAATTCCCTCCAGATACTCCATGGACAACACCCCGATATTACCTATGGCTACTCTACCTCTGACTTGTATGTCGGTGACTGTTCCGCCTCTGGTTTCTCCCACCACGACTCCTTGGCCTCCAACTCCTACCATAGCATCTTCCCCGCCAACCTCTCTTCCATGGCCGAACAAACTCTCATTCCTCTCTAGATCCCAAACACATAACAAAGATTGGGGTAATATCATTATTCTGCCTCAGAATTTAGTCTTCTTGTGTGATTTCTTCTGTTAAGATTCTGAATCTAAATTTTTTATTTCCCTGGTATATGATTTGTTAGTATTAATTATTATTCTCATTTTTTATGGAATTTTCCTTTGTTTTCCATTTAACATTGGCTACAATTTTACTCAATTTCCTTGAGAAGAATTTTATTTGATTGTAGTTCTGGATCAGTTTTTAAAAAACTACCATGAATATTTTGTATATTCTATTTCAGGTGATGAGATTAGGCTGACTGCTGGTATGTTTTATTATTTTTATTCTTTGTCATGTTTTATCATATGTATTCTTTATTTTTCTCTATTATTGGATGAATTTATGTAATGTTATCTACATTGATTTCTATTATAGAAATCTATTTATCTGACTGCGCTGTTTTGTACTGGAAATTATCCATTAAAACCTTTTCAAAAAATGTATCCAAAATGTAACGCAATATTACTGATTTCACATCACAGTTGTTGGGGATCCACTAAGTTTTGTTTTCCAAATAACTACACCATTGCATATATTCAGAGACACAACAAATCAAGATTTGTTGACTGAAATCCTATAGTCACCAAAAAACAATATACCATATGAACTTTTTTATGTGACTAAAACTACTTAAAGTGGGTTTTTATTGCATTCCCTCATGTTTTACATGTCCTACATAAACTATAACTTCATAAGTCACAATTTAGCTAAAATAGCATCACAGTCCTTGTATGGCCATCTTCTCTCAATTGTTTTGCAATCAGATGTAAAGGATAAATATTCTTTAATTTATAATTCCATGCTTCTATAATTTACATGAAAAAGAACATTTACATACATTTTTTAAATTGTATATTTCCAATTCCCTATGTTTTAATTTTCATTAGTTTTACTCAAGCGTGACATTTGAATGTTATCCTTTAATATTCATTTTGTGGGTTGGATTAAGAAGATATTTAGAGAAACATACATGAGCTTAGTTAATGGATCTTAGATTAATTAATCTTTTAATCCCCCAGAATTAAATAATGACAGTGCTCTATTTATACTCCTCTTATTTATCAAAAATATTAATAACAATACAATGATATGTCAATAGACTACTTCACATGCACATAAAACCAACAACCCAGTGATCCTAACATTATGTGAGGAAGGTAGACATTCAGATGAAGTAGAAATGACACTGCTCTATAATTCTATAGAGTGTGATGGAGTTTGTATTATTTTTGATGTAACTTCCATTCCGTCATTGATGCAACTCCTATTTTCATTTTAAAATTCTTGACATTTTTTTTCAGGTGTAAACATGAAACCTCCTACATAACTACCTTAATGAGGTCATATAAAGGTGATGTGAAATAAAATGGAATAGATATATGGGGGAATTGTCAGATAATGATGCGGATCCAAGGTCACATCCCAATCACTTAATATTTACTGTTTTATTAAAAACATTATATATTTTGTACCTACAGAATGTACAAGTTTGAAGTTTTTTATGTTGAAGACATTTTGGAAAAAATGTATTCTATTGGAAGAGTGTATAACTTCATGTTCTTGAAAATCTTCTACAAATTTATACATTAAAAATTATGTAGTGGTTATTTACTTTCTTCCATACGGTATTTAATTCAATCATTTTCACATTTCTCATTTTTAATATTAAAATCATTGTCTCATCATTATTTTATATGCCTTGTATTATTTCAAGGCATGATTTATGGTATTTGTGATTGAAGTTGAAAATGAAATCAAATTTGCATCCATGAAATATACAGTTTAATATTATATTAATCTATCATATTTCTTTGTCAAAAATTTAAATGGTCAATCCATATTCGAGGTACTCGTATTCCATTATCTTGAAGTGAAGTGCAGTTCATGTGGAAAATATTTATAGAATGTATTACTACTAGACATCTCCACTTCCAGGTCTCTAGGTATTAAAATTTCTACAGAATGAATGAACCTATTATTGGCATGGTAATGTGCTCTCATTATTCTAAATTGCCTTATTGTGAAGTTCTTGGGATTGGAAGAAGTGTTGATGCATAAAAGGAGCTGCTTTATGTGATAATGTCCATCCTATGTGCTACTCTAAAGAAGGTTAGTCTTTTTCTTCAGGGTTTCATTCAAATTATTTCATATTTATTGTTGGATTCTAGGTGTGCCTCACCTTATATTTTTGCTGATTCCCTCTCATATCAAAATGTTGTGATGCTCTTTAACTCCACCAAAAGAGACTTCTAGAATTATGGGTTTGTTTATAAATTTATAAATTAAATGGCATTGTGTTATGATTGGTGACATAGATGGTGATGTTTTTGCTAATATTATTTAGCAGGTACAGTGTTTGGATGCTTTGAATATGGATTTTGGAGGCAAATTATGATATCTGTAGGGTGGTTCGAAATGGTGATTTCAAATGGTGGATCTAGATGGAGTTTTTCATATTGTATATTTCAGATGTTCATCAACCGTAGGGTGTTGTATTTCTATTCCTTCATTTCATCTTGTGGGTAGTTATTTAAAGGATATGCCTTTTCAATGTTTTCCCCCTATGATCATCATCATTATAATGTGGACATTATTGTGATATTTGGGTAGGTTGTTTTTAGATTTATATAGAACAATGAGGTATGCTAAATCAATGATATGGAGAGATAAGTAACTGTAGTTTTAGTACAATTTAAATGAAAAAATAAGTTCATTTTGAAAATTCATTAATTTCACGACCTTTGTAACATTATAAAAAATATGGAATTATGTTATCTTATATAACAAGATGTTATTATGGAAGAATACAAGTAAGATATAAGGAAAATAGCTATAAAAGTGTAGTGTAATTAATGTTATGTAACACATTGATTGATTTTATTTACCCTCACATTTTATCTTACATTTATCTTACTTGAAATGTTATCATGTAACATTAATCAACATTTTTTCATGAAATATGGACACAAGTAAAACACTTATAAACCAAAACCACATTTAAATATTTACATAAATCGATTTATAGTCAACATATAAGAATCCCATAAATCCTTGATATATATATATATATATATATATATATATATATATGTTTAATGGCATAAATTTTATATTAGGTTTTTATAAGTGGGGATATTATATCAACCAAATACACTGAAAATAACATATTTATTTAGATTTCAAAATAAAATGTAACATATTATACAAATATTCTTTTTCAAAATTTGAAAATTCATATAATTTCACTCTTATTTGTTTGTCAACTATTTTAATGGTGTCTTCATATTCTATGAACTCCTATTTCATTATCATACACCATTACTTTCTAATTTAATTTTTTTCAACATTAATGTTTCTTCTAAAATTTTATAAATATTAATCACTTATTAAAAGAAAAACCAGTAATCGAATGCGTCGTGTAATAGCACGGGAGAGTTCTAGTTTTACATATTTTAAAGGATAAAAGCATATTTTTTTTATAAATATTCATGTTTTAATATTAAATATAATTTTTTGGACTTGTTAAAATCATCCACATTCAAGTTAGTTTATGATTTTATTTATAACAATCACACTAATTATCCATTTCATGTGATAAATGTTTTTTTGTGTTTCTAATTTAATTAAATAAAAATCATTCCAGTTGTTCTTTGACCAATTTGTCCCTTTGAAAGTCCATATAGACCACAGAAGAATTCCTAAGGAATCTATTCAAGAAACTCGTCAATCTATGATATATTTTTTTTGGGATCAATAAAAAATTAAAAATTATTATATGCATAAAAAAATATAGTACGCCATTACATTACATATTGGAATAAAATTATGAGGCCCAAATTGACCAAAAAGTGCCCTAATGAATTCATGAAATTCCAAAACACAATTCTGTATGGGACTTTTAGACAAACCAAAATTAATTACATTCCACCTATTCCAATAAATAAATTTATTTGAAATTATTTGTGAAAAATTATATATATACCCTCCCTTAGTTTTAGAAGAAATTGTTCTAATTTTAATTAATATATATAGAAATTAAATCATTTTCATTTAGACCTAGGAAAAATTATACACATACTTTAAAACATCACATGATTTAGAAAAACATCAATAAAATTGGCCAAAAAAGTCAAATAAGGGAAAATATTTATTGGTGATCGTTCCAAATCCCTATATAATACTTATAGAAATACTAATTCCCCATATTCATCCATCTAAATTGAAAAATTGTTGAGGAAACTTGAGTGGTACTGTTGAAATGTAAACCGTCATGAACCAGCCCAGGTCGACCCTGAACCTGTCACCCATTACATCCCACCACAAGTCCTGAGAGGCATTCTAGATCCTCGTGGGATGGAGACAAGCACCAAGGGAATCAATAGAATACACTATTGAATTATTTATCTCATATAAAAACAATCAATCAAAATGTGGAATGAAATGGATAGCCCAAATACATTTATATAAAAATTGAACTAATCATTATTTGTACAAGAAACTGAATGTAGAACTAAACCAACAACTCAACTAACCAAACCTGATAAAAAACATACTCCATGTGCCCTTGCCAGCCTTTCTCCAACATAATGATCACCTATCACCCATGGTGATGGAACTCAAGATGAAACATGCACATGGGCTAATAACAGAAGAAGATTTTAGACGTTAGTATTAAAACTCAGAAGGTCAGCCTGATATTCTATTCCCAATGCACATCCGTTAAAATAAAATATACATCAATTTCATGTTATAAATAGAAGTATAATGGAATGTTTTTTAAATGACATCCATGCTATAGAAAAATACCAGTCCAAAACATGCATGTTTTATAAACAAGAATGCTACTAACAATTTTCAAAGAGGAGCAACGTCAAAATGGAAATAGTTTTCAAGAGGGATTATAAAAGTAATTTACCATTTTAAATAAATCACATGCACTTATGAATTTATCAACAAAATACACTTCATGCCGATAGTGGGTACAAAATAGACAATGAGAACAACTCACAGGAACGCCCCTAAGCACTAGTTAATTGTGAGCCCAAGGTAATTCGTATCTCGGTGAAAGTAACCATAATAAATATAGGTTCTCATGTAAACGAGACACTAGTAGGGAGAGTAACCATAACCTAGAGGTCCACCACTATCATCATAATCATCATTTAGTTATTTTTTTCATCATCAAACATGCTATGTGAAATAGAGGCCAAACCCCAGAGGATCACTTGCATACTTGTACACATCTACCTGCCTAAATACCCGAGATTCCCTTTAGTTCTCAATCATGTTAGATATATTATCAAATACACAATTCACCTAAAATTTCCATTCCCAAAACATAATAACAAAAACATCCCTGAAACTTTCATAACATTTCCTTAATGAATCAATAACCCACAAAATATTTTTGTAACACAATTTCATGGAGTGTATTGAGGCTTTTCCCATAAAACTCATTCAAAAAAACTCTTTTAATTATAAAAACACAACAGAACCATACCCAACCATATTTTTAATCCTCAAAATCATTTAATAAAATCATTTCATGGACCTTAAAACAATCTCAATTGACACAACATGGTATACACATGTAAAAAACGTATTTTTTATTTTTAGGAAAATCCAAACGGCCCATTGAACATTATATCAAAACTAACATTTGACAAATCTATGAATATCAATTTTATTATGGAGGTGTATACAAACAATTTAAATTAGAAAACAAAATTCGTAAATCCCTAAAAAATCATGATATATATTCAAAGCACAACCATTTTCTTAAGGATGTGAAATGGGCCATTTTCCGGTAACTCTGGCCAAAACATGTTTTAAACCAAAAACAATTTGTTTTTAAAACAAAATACATATTTGATATCCATAAATGGAAGCCAAAATAATTTTTTTAATGCTGAAAATTTATTTATAAATCCAAACAAATCATTTTAAATTGCACTTGACACATAAAAGCCAACCAGACAATTTAACGAACACGTGGCATGAACTCTTTAATAAAACAACTTATTTTTAGCACTTAAAAATGTATAAAATACACTTTTCATGCCATATATTTATTCAATATACTGAAAAATATTATTAATACCATAACCCATGAGCTAAATCTCATGAAAAAATTTATCAAATAAGAGGAGTGGACATTTATACCAAAACAACTATATTTTTTAACAAAATAAGGCATAAAAATAATTAGTAGAATATAAATTAAAACCAAGATTTCCCAATAGCTCATATCAAATAAATGATGTTATAAAAGCTTTAGAATGATGAAACATAATTGATAAAGGCTTTTTTCAAGGGATATCCTTCCTCAATTCCATGGTGTAATGGAAATTCACAACCAATATCACCATCCTAGGGTTTAGAAACACTAAACCTATGACTACCAGCAACAAAAGAACCAATACCCCATAAAAATAATTGGATAACATAAACCTAGGTCTATATTTACTATGGGAGATTATAAGTCCACTAAATAATTAAAGGAGGAAGAAGAGGGTGGATAATGGAGAAGGAATCTGACCTTTTCAACTAGAAAACAATTTGTATTCCATTATATTTGCATAATTAGAGAAAAAAATGGTTTTGAAATTTATTTTCAGGATCCTAATGTATAGAAGAACCATGGAAGGAGGATTATTGGGTCAAATAGAAATAATTAAATTAATTATGTATGAAACAATTTACCTTCTTGATTTAGGACGATTTAAGGAATCCTGAGAAAATTCTCTGTAATATTGGATTCAAATGAGCTCGAAAGAGGTAAAATCTATAATTTATGTGAGGATAGGTATTTTATATTTTAGTTGGTGGTTGAATCACTAAAAAATATTAAAAAATGTAAATTATATAAGTGAAACAATTATTTTTTTCAAACTAGAAATGGACCCACGGGCTTGCGAATTACCAAAATAAGTAACACAACTTCACCATGATTGTGAATTATTATGGGGTCCAAAAGGATATGGAGGATTTAATATTTCATTTTACACAATGTATAAAGAGTAATTGGGGATTTTTTTTTGAAAAACAATGGAGTTATAAAAGAAACTAAATAGGTTTTTGAAACTGGAAATGGGCTCACGGTTGGCCCAAATCATGAAGTAATGACCCTCTATCCAAAAACACCTAATCAAGCAATGGGGAACTCAAATTAGGGTGATTAGACATATATGGTAGTTAAATAATCAAAATTAATGTCACCCAACACCCATGAAAAGGTTCATGGTTTCCAATGAACCAGATCAATATCATGACTTGAAAAGAAATAAACGGGTGTGACAATTCTACCCAACATTAATGATTTCCACCCCCAGAAAGACATAAAACATTCCCGATAAAATATAAACACCTATGGATTCCTTATAAAGATGATATAGCCTCTAAATACAAGGAAATATCATTCACTATTAATATAATTTAATCTTATTGCCTCAAACAAAACACCAACTCACCACCACTTCCTGAGAATCAACCGACAGATCAAGTCACAACCTCCATAACCAAAATAACATCCAGATTGTTGGGACTTCTCCTAATGAACACAACAATCACCCAAACCAAAGAGAAATCATGAAATACCAATATTACAGGGGAGTCCATAATGTACTCCACACCATTAAGAAACTAATAGCACTAGAAATGTTCTTAGGATAAAATTCTATAAGAACCATGGTGGGTCTCCCCAGCATTAGAAACCAACTATCAACGAACAAACAAGAATTCAACCTGAGGTTGAATCAAGGAACAATCACACAATCACACTAAAACTATTCTAGTACAACCTACCAAAATATATTTAGAGTAACACAACAAGAATATTTAATCCACCCTCTCTCAAATGGAGGCAACAATAATTGGTCCAACACTCTCTGCAGATATCCAAACCATCACCATTAGAAAGGGGAGTGAAGGGGGCCCAATCATTGGGCCATTGAATCTAAAAAAGAAACAAAGGAACTACCTCAATGAAATGGTAGAGGTATGAGCATGGAAATACTACCCATAATCCTTGGACTCCACACTACAAACCATCTTCTCTCTGAAACCAATCGTTGAAGCTCTGATGGATGAAGCGTCTCTTGCCTCATAGTCAGGCTTTGATAATCCCCAACATCTAATCCATCCCATATTTTCATGAAGTTCCGCATAACACTCCCAATAAGAAACAACAGATCAAGAGACACCATGGAACTCTCTTCCTCAACAACACATATTTACCCATAAAAGTACATGGAGATACACAACACTATTTTCTCTCACTCTAAAAGAAGGGAATAATGAACAAGGCATAGAAAAACACCCACTAAACATCACCAATCACAACTACTAAAACCGAGAGAATCACCATAAAGGTAAGGCACTTTAAATCGATCACAAACAGCTTTCTGTTTCAAAAAATGGGATAATGTATCATTCTAATATAGGGATTTAAAATTTGAAACAAATCATTAGGTTGATCAACTCGAATTGTTTCCAATGGAGAACCATTCATGGACAAATCACAACATCCAACACATCTTTAAAAACCCACTGAACATTATCCCAAAATAAAGCCACCAAAAAAATTCAATCACAAGAAGAAACAAGATTATGACTTCTATATCATAATTAAGAATACTAAATATTTGAAACGTCTATGAAATAGGGTAAACAATCTAAATAATTGTCAGTTCATAACAAACACCAAAATTTTTCATCTCAAAACTCATTTACAAAACTAACTAACATGGAGGATTTCTACATTCACCAATAGTGTTTCCTCAAGTCTCACTAACATGCACATTTCCAGGCCACTCATGGAACCCAACCACTATTTCATATAGGACAACCTTATAGATATTAATTAAACCATGTATGTGAGAACCCATTAAAGAACAAAGGGATAAAACACAAAACATCATTCCAAAAATCATTTTCCTTCCAATGGAACACTAACCAACTAGTCAGACACCATTTTCAGATTTCCAATGACAATATACCCTTCATCAAGAACCATTAGATTAAAAAAAATACATTTAATTTAATTTAAATTCCAAAAACAACCATTCTATTGCCAATATCCATTTACCATTTTACAAAAAAACCAGCATGGTATCTTTTCATAATCTGATGGCCATTGAGACCAATACACTTTCTAGGAAAACACCAACCACTCAAAACCAATTAATTAGATTCAAACACTTTTAAACATCCCCAAACAATACATTTAATACAAATATTTAGAATCACCATAAAATGATTCACACTTTCAAAACATTTTATTTCAACAAACCACACGTTTTGATTGGGGAAATTCCAACCTCGTTAAATCATTTCAACTTCCTCCAATTTTTTTCACAAAAACACAACCTTACAAAACCATTCTTATATTTAATTTTAGAAAATCACTTTTTCATATTTTCAATGTCCAATCCACTTTTTATAACCCATTTCAAAAATTCTCCCAAAGGGATTTTAAAACAAAAACTCAGAATTCAAGAATGGTCCAAGAGACCCAAAAAAGAGAACTAGTGTCGGTGGGTGACTTGACCATATGGTTGGATCCCATTTTTCAAACACAATACCAATACAAAGAGACTTATTTGGACTATTCCCCATCTCCACATGGATTTCCAGGCCTTATGAGCTCACAGAGGCCATTAGTCAAACTCCCCTTGTCATATCGCAACACAATACAATTAACAAGAACAAATGACAGAAATAAAACTTGACTTCCTATGGAAACTCGAGGATCAGAATGAGAAAGAGTTCATGAAGCTATTATTACACTTACCCATAAAGTCCCAACAATACTACTACATATACCTTGACATGAACCAAATAAGAAGGGTTCTCTAAAAGGAAAGGTCTGCCAAGATCCAACCTACCTCTGATACCATTTTGTCACGAACCAGCCCAAGTCGACCCTGAATTGGTCACCCAGGCGAGCCCATAACAAGTCCCGAGAGGCATTCGCATTCCTCCTCGGATGGAAAAAAGAACCAATGGAATCAATATAGTACACTAGGGAATGCTTTATCACATATATAAACAATCAAAACCAACAGAAAAAAGAACGTGACAACCTAAAATACATATATATAAAAATTGAACGAAACATTATTTATTCACGAAACTGAAAGTACAACTAAAAAACAACCCAACTGAGCAAACCCGATAACCATATAACTCCATGTAACCCCTCAGATCACTATCCAAAATAATTATCACACGTTCCCAACATGATCGAACTCAAGAAAAAACATGCACAAGGGCTAAAAATAAAAGAAGACTATAAGCATGAGTATTAAAACTCATAAGGTCAGCCCGATATTCTATTTCCATTTCCCATCAATTAAAATAAAAGAGACATAAATTTAATGTTATAAATAAAAATATAAAGGTATGTTTTCCAAATGAGGTCCCATGCTATAAAAAAAATTTACATACAAAAAACATGCATCTTTTATAAAGAAAAATTCTAGTAACAATATCCAAAGAGGTGCAACCTAAAAATGAAAATAGTTTTCAAGAGGGTTTATTAACAGAATTCAAAATTTTAAATAAATAAAACACACTGCTTAATTCATAAACCAAACACACCGTATGCCGACAGTGAGTAAAAAATAGCCAATGAGAATAACTCATGGGAATTCCCCTAGGCACTGGATAGTTGTGATCCCCAGGTACCTCATATCCCGATGAAAGTAACGATAATAAATATATGTTATTATGCACAAAAGACACTAGTAGGCATCATGCCCATAAATATAATGACCTAGAAATTCAGTGGAATTTTTTTTCATAACTACATGGGTTTTTTACAAGTCCGAAAAAATTTACAGTGCTTGATTTCTGTGGCCCGGTGTGCCTAGAATAAATTTCTGATGTTTTTTTCAGGTATATTCTGAAAACATATGAGGGGAATTTTATAAGATTTGATTCTGACCTCAGAATTGAAATCTGATGGCATCATTGAACTTGCAGCACCGGTATTTTCTTAAGAAGACTTTAACCTTGATGACAATTGGTCAAGAATGAATGTTATTTTTTTAGTTTTTTAGATTAATTTAATTAAAAATAATGTGTGTATTTATTTTTATTCTTGGTGGTTAAAACTTCCAAGAGGCAGATAGAGGTGGGGGTCACTGCACCAAAACCTCCCATGAGAGGTTATGGTGGTGGGTCCCACCTGAACATAACTTCCCTTAGGGGGATAATTTTTTGTGGGGACCACCTGGGCTTGTAACTCCTTGGAACCCCGCTTTTAAGGTGGAGAAACTCTTCAACTCCCCTTTATTTATTTTTTGACAACCCTATTCACTTAATTGAGCCAACTACACCCCCATTAATTAAATGATTTGTCTCATTTAATTAAACGCCACAATTTGAATTTTTGTTCCAATAATTAATAGACAACACTTTATTATATTTTGTTCCCTTGGCATTTTAGTGGAGCTTGGGAGAAGAGATAACTCTCTCCAACAAAGACCGCTCTTCAACGAAGAACGCTCTCTGGTGAAGAACACCATCCAAACGTAGAAAGACGACAAGGGATGCCATTGACGACAATGAACGACCCCCTGTGAACTTCTTCCTCAGACTCCTTCGACATGAGATGTGTTCGTCTACCATGGATCGACTACCATCTTTCCACAACGTCAACGAATGAAGAATGACAAAACTAAGGTAGGGGGTTTACTTCGAGTAATATCCTTTTTATTTTTCTCACCTTCGGTTGGAATGGAAATATTGTGGAGATTAAAAATTAAAATTGAAAATCATCTTCATAGTTCTTGATGAGCCGATTGTTGCCAACCTAAATGCAGAGGGTGCGGGCCAAAACAACATGGTCTGACCCCTCTACCGATCTTGTTTATGATGAACCTCAGCATGGTGATGAGGTGACGATGAAAAAGGAGACAAAGAAGAAGGTTGTGCTACCCGTGGCCTCTAAGAATCACCCACCCATGTGGCACAACGATGATTCTAGCCAAACACCGCCGACTCGAGTGGCGCCTAGCCTGCCTACCCGCAGCCTCCCGACGCCCTGCCCGACATGCAGCCTGCCTACCCACGGCCTCCCGGCGCCCCCCGGCACGCGCCCCGCCTGCCCGAGGCTTCCTGAAGCCCTGCCTGGTGCACAGGCCCCCTTTTGTGGCCTCCCAGCACCCTCCCAGGCCTGCGACCCACCTACTCGCGGCCTCCCGACGCCCTGCTCGGCACGCGGCTATCCTAACTACGGCCTCCCGGCGCTCTTCCTTGTACGCGGCCCGCCTGTCGGCGGCCCCCTCACCCTGTGAGGTGCCCCCGCGTCCTACCAAGTGCCCACACATCCTACCCGGAACCCTTGCGGCCTGCCCGACCCCTATCGCGCCCTCCTCGGCGCACCCGCGGCCTGCCCGCTGGTCTCCCAGTCGGACCGACCTCCCGGGACGAGTCGCCTGAGCCACGCCCCACGTAGCGCTAGCCGAACCATCAACAACACTAGTTATAATGGAGCGAAGAAGTCCTTTTGAGAACACCCTACTACAACTCAAGGTATAGGTGAGATGTGGTCAGGTTTGATCATACACAAATCCAACCGGGACCCCCGTACAAAAGGCGAATAACTAACAAACTGGGCACCCGATTGATGCGCCGTCTGTTGAGTTGAGAACCCTATGACTTGGCGGACCATTAAGATACTTCTACGTGGGTATTCTTGAAAGTTGAAGTATCGACCAGCAGGTTGTGGAGCAGATCTTCCAGAGACGAGCAAGCATTTGTGTAAGAACCTAGTAGCTAGCTTAGACTTGATAACTACTGACCAATTCAACTCGAAGTGACTCGACTAGACTAGTGGGGAGCGTCTCTATGTGTGCACGACAGAACCACGGTGGGGAGCGCCTATGTGTGAGCATGGATAACCAACGGTAATTGACACATGGAGTACATCTATATGCTACTAGGGGAGCACCTCTATGTGAGCACAATAGACCCACGGTGGGGAGCACCTCTGTGTTAGCGCAGAAGATCCACGGTACTCGACAGGAGGAGTAGCTCAACAGTCCAAGATAGTGGGAATCACCACTATGTGATGCGGCAAGCCCACTGTACTCAATAGAGGAGGAGTTCTCCAGCAGTCGAGGGTTCATATTGATATTATCCTTAAAATTAAATCCTGGTTGAGATGAGTCAATTAATTTTGTGTTTTCCACATGATTAAGATGGGTTAGTAGATAACTGAGGTATATGTATGGGACACAGATGAACGTGGAGTGCTAAGGAGTCCATCTATACCTATTCTTTAGGTAGGAACCCCAGAGGATGACCTAGTAGCTTCTTTACTTTTCTTCAGTTGTACTTGATTTCAGTTGTACTTGTATTTTCCTTTTGGGCTTGTCTTTCCGGCCCCTTTTAACTTCCATCAATTATTTTGTATAATGTTTTACTATTTGTTTTACTTCTAGTTGTGTACTCTATTGTGATTGTCTATAGTTATAAAGGCATTGCCTTTCTAGCTTTGCAATTTACGCCTTTGGTGGTAGTCTCCATCCCCTGTCCTATGGAAGGCGGGCATGGGGTAGTCATGATACGAGCCCTAGGGGATGGGTCGTGACAAATTGGTATCAAAAGGGTTGATTGTACTACAGAACTTAGAACTCTGGTCTTTCTTTTCTGTGAACCAATAGTGTTAAGGGTATAAAGTGTGGTTTTCAGTTCAGGGAGTCCAGTGTTGGTTCGGGCGAAAACGTATCCATACACCAGGACCCTGACATCTGATTTCTGACTTAGGGCACAAAAACAATGATTGCGTGCATGTTTACAAAGGTTTCATTTAAGTCATCTCTACCAGGTCAGATCACCAGATATAATATTTTGACTGTGTTGCATCTGTTTCTTTTAGGATTCCTCCCCACGAAATACCAGTTAGAGCCCTAAAAATAATATGCACTAACATCCAACCGAGCGACGAGGCCTCGGTGCATCGCTCTTTACCAGCAGAGCCACCAGAGATACTACTTCCCATTGGGCCACCGATGCCACCTTCCCCAGCAGCAAACGATACACGCCTCTTGAGCGAGTTTCACGAGTTCTAGCACTAGAGGCCACCCAGGTTCAAGGGAGAAATGGACCCACATGCTGCTAAGGATTGGATGGAGGAAGTGGTGAGTGTCTACATGCATGTATGGACACCATAATACTTCAGGGTGATCCTCACCGTGAGTCACCTTCCAGCAGCAGCAGGCAGATGGTGGAGCCTGATGCTCCAGGTGCATGATGAGGTGATGGTACTCTGAGCAAACTTCGAGAGCCTGGTTCAGGAGGAGTTTGTCCCATCCACTCTCCACACAGTGTAGATTCATAGGATACTTCATCTGAAGTAGGTAAACAAGACAGTAGGACAGTACTCAGTGAGGTTCACCGACCTCTCGTGCTACTCCACTGATATGGTACGGGACCCATTAATTTCAGACCAGACCTTTTAGCATGGGATCAGGCGAGTGATAAGAGCATCGATGATCTCCCTCAGCATCCCAAAAAAGTAGGACTGTTAGAGAGATCCCTCCTAGTGGAGAGTTTCTGTGCTGAGACGGAACAAGATGAACTACGCTACATATGACCTAGAGTTAACAATAGTGGTCTTCTCCTTGATGATGTGGAAACACTATCTGATGGGTGAGCACTTTACCGTGTACTCTGGTCACAAGATTATTTGGTATATCTTCTCTCAAAAGGATCTAAACCTGAGACAACGAATTTTCTTGAGTTCCTCCAGGAGCATGACATTGAGATAGTTTATACTCCTGGGAAGGGGAACTTTGTTGCAGATGTTCTCATCAAGAGGACTGGTATACAGCTGCTAGGAGAGGTGATAGAGAAGCTAGCTAATTTACAGATATCCTTTGTGGATGGAGACAGAGAATCCTTTTGACAGTCTCTTACAATCAATCTCCCACTTTTTCAGCGATTCAGGGTGGCATAGTGTGGAGACGCTGACTGCGAGATGCGACGTGCTCTGATATCCATAGGGCAGGCAGCTGGTAGATTTTCTGAAGGTTAGGAGCATGTCATACTCTTCAAAGGATGTACCATGGTACCAGTGGCACTTCAGGAGGAAGTTTTGAGGGAGTTCCACACATCCCCTTTAGTGGTACATCCAGGAGTGACGAAGATGTACCAGAACCTTTGACAACAGCATTGGTGGATGGGTATGAAGAAGGTAGTAGCAGAGTTTCTCTCACGGTGCCTCACTTCTCAGCAAGTGAAGGCAGAGCACCAGGCACCAGCAGGATTGGTTCAGCCTTTAGAGGTCCTAGAGTGGAAGTGTTATGGGATATCCATGGACTTCAAGATGGTTCTTCCACGTACATCCTGGGGTCATGACTCATTTTGTGTGATCGTCGACCGACTCACCAAGTCATCCCACTTCTTATCGATCAGAGAGCAAGGTTCATTAGAGATCATGGGATGCCTCTATGTGAAGAAGATTGTGCATTTACATGGAGTACCTTCCTCTATTGTCTCCGACTGTGATACCGAATTTACTTCTCGGCTATGGAAGTGGTTGTAGGAGGCCTTCGGGACCCAGTTTTTCTTGAGCACTGCATTTCATCCTCAAATGGATGGTTAGACCGAGCAGACCATTCAGACCCTAGATGACATGATATGTACATGTGTCCTCAACTTTAGTTGTAGTTGAAAGGATCACTTCTTTTGGTGGAGTTTTCTTACAACAATAGCAATCAATCCTCCATAGGGATGGAACCATTTGAGGCCTTGTACGGGTAACCTTGCAGACAACCCTTGTGCTGGACTGACCTTGGGGATTCAGAATTATTGGGACCCGAGATGCTATAAGCTTCTACGGAGAAGGTGTAGATCATCCAAGAGTAGATGAAGACTGCACAGAGCAGACAGAAGTCGTATGCTGATATGAGAAGGAGAACTCTGGTGTTCATGGATGGAAACCACGTCTTTCTATGGGTCTCACCTTGTCGAGGTCTACGGAGATTTTCTCAAGGTGGATAGTTATCTCTAATATTTGTTGGACCTTTCCAGGTCCCCAGTAGAGTAGGCGAGGTGGCTTACCGCTTAGCTTTTGCACCTCAGTTGCACCGGGTGCACGATGTCTTCCACGTATCCCAGCTGAGGAGATACATGCACAACCCTTCCCAAATCATCGACCATAGAGAGATAGATATCGACGATGGGTCGACTTTAATGGATGTTCCAGTGTAGATTGAGGATCGACAGGAGCGGGTGCTACATGGAGGGTTGATACCTCTGGCGCATGTTCTCTAGCAGCACTTGAACCTCCAAGAGAACACATGGGAGCGGTAGGCTCAGATGGCGGCTCAGTACCCCCATTTGTTCCCATAGTTTGAGTTATAGATTACGGGGATGTAATTCTTTAAGGTGGGGACAATGTAAATACTCAACAATTATATGGAATTTGTTTTCATAAATACATGGGATTTTTACTAGTCTGTAGAAAATTACGGTGCTTGATTCTGAGGCCCGGTGTGCCCGAAAACAATTTCAAATGTTTTGTTCGGATACGTTCAGTATATGTACGAGGGAGATTTTATAACTTTTGAACCAGTTCTTGGAATTGAAATCTGAGGGCACCCTTCAACTCCCAACACCAGTCTTCGCTTAAGAAGACTTTCTCCTCGACGACGGCTGGTTGAGAATGAAATTTAGTTTTTGAGTTTTTAAGATTAATTTAAATAAAAATAAAGTGTGAATTTATTTTTATTATTGGTGGTTAAAACCTCCCAGAGGAAGTTAGAGGTGGGGGCCACCACACCATAACCTCCCATGAGAGGATATGGTGGTGGGGCCCGCCCGAACATAACCTCCCTTGGGGGGATAATTTTTTGTGGGGACCACCCGGGCTTGTAACCCTTGGGAACCCTCATTTAAGGTGGAGAATCTCTTTAACTGCCCTTTATTTATTTATTTTTTCCAACCCTCTTAACTTAATTGAGCCAACTCCACCCCATTAATTAAATGA
The DNA here is from genome assembly GCA_963277665.1 of Viscum album. NCBI lineage: Eukaryota > Viridiplantae > Streptophyta > Magnoliopsida > Santalales > Viscaceae > Viscum > Viscum album. Next base: position 320,226,850 of record OY728132.1, on the reverse strand, counting down.
GTAGTCACATTTAATTAAACTCCACAATTTGAATTGTTGTGCCATCAATTAATAGACAATGCTTTTTTTTTCACTTGGCATTTTGGTGGAGCTTGAGAGAATAGAGAACTCTATCAAACAAATACCACTCTTCAAATAATAAAAATCTTCCCATGAAGAATGCTCTCCAGATGAAGAACTCGAACGAGGGATGCCTTCGACTATGAAGAACGACCCCATCCGATCTTCTTCCTTAGACTCCTTCGACGTGGGATTTGTTCGTCGACCACGGATCGACGACCATCATACCGCCACATCAATGAATGACGAATGATGAAACTATTGTAGGGGGTTTACTTCGAGTAATTTCCTTTTTCTTTTTCTCACCTTTAGTTGGAATGGAAACATTGCGGAGATTTTAATTAACAATTGAAAATCATCTTCTTACTTCTTGATGAGGCGATTTTTACCAACCTAAACGTGGAGGGTGTGAGCCAAACCAACATGGCCCGATCCCTCTGCCGATCATGTTTATGATGAACCTCGGCATGACGATGAGGCGAGGACAAAGAAGGTGGTAATAACGATGGCCGCGCAACCCAATGCCTTCGTGAATCCCCCACCCCCATGCGGTGCACCGATGCTTCCAGCCGAACACCTTCGGCTCGAGCGGTGCCCGACCCGCCTACCTGCGACCTCCCAGCGCCCTGCCCGGTGCATGAGCCACCTACCCACGGCCTCCAGCACCTTGCCCAGCATGCGACATGCCTTCCCATGGTCTCCCAACGCTCTGCCCATCGTCCAGCCTACCAACGCACTACCCGGCGTGTGGCCCGCCTTCCCACATCCCCCGCGCCCAGCCCGACGCCCTGCCGGGCACCCCCATGGCCTGCATGGCACCCTCCCGATGCCCCCGCACCCTAGCCGGCGCCCCTGCGGCCTACCTGGAACCCCTGCGGCCTGTACGACCCCTGCTTCCCCCTACCCGGCGCACCCTTGGGCTGCCCACACTATGTGCAACCCGCCTGATGGTCTCTAGACCAGCCTGAACTCCTAGGCTGAGTCGCCCGAGCCGTGACCCTTGCGGCGGTGGTCGAACCGGCCCCAGCCTCCGGGCAGAGCCGCCTACGTGGCAACCCCGGGATGAACCGCCCTTGAACTCTGCGGGGCTGGCCCCAGTGGACCGGGCCGAACATAACAGGTTGACCCACCCAATAGGTGGGGGTGGACCTAGCAGGCCTGACCGGGTTGACCCATACCGGGTTGGACCAGACGGGGTTGGGCTGAGTTGATCCGACTGGGTTTGACCGGACCTGGGCCCATTACCGACCCATTAACTTTTTGGGCCATATCTTTGGCACCAAACGTCCATTTGATGAACCGTCAGTGGCACTGGTATTATTAAAGAGAAGTTGTCCCTTTGAGAATACCCCACTAGAGTCCGGGGTAGAGTTGAGATATGGTTAGTTTGGATCATACATGAATCAAACCAGGCCTCGGGACAAAATGCTAATAACTAACAGACGTGGAGTGCTTAGGAGAGCATATAAACCAACCCTTCATGTAGGAACCCCGGAGGATGACCCAGTAGCTGATTTAATTTTCTTCAGTTGTACTTGCTTTCAGTTTTACTTGTACATTCCTGTTGGGATTGTCTTTCTGAACCCTTTTACTTTCCATCACTTCTTTTGAATAAAATTGTACTTAGTGTTTTACTTCTAGTTGTGTACTCTATTGTGATTTTTTACAGTTATAAAGGCAACGCCTTCTCGGTTTAGGGATTTACACCTTTGGTGTTAGTCGCCATCCCCTAGCCTATGAAAGGTGGGCATGGGGTAGTCACGATACGAGCCCCTAGGGATGGTTCGTGATAATAACATAGTGGTCCACCAACATGTTCATCATCATTTTTTAGTTATTGTTTTCATCTTCAACCTTGCTTTGTGAAACAGGGGCCAAACCCCATGGGATCACTTGCATATTAGTACATGTCTTCCCTCCTGGATACTCTAGATTCCCTTTAGTTATCAATAAAGTTAGACATATTATCAAATACACATTTAATATCACAATTCCATTCCCAAACCATAAACACAAAAACATCCCACAATATTTCTCTACATTTCTTTCACAAATCAATAATCCAAATAAAAATTTGTAAAATAATTTCAAGGAGTGTGTTGAGGATTTTCACATAAAACTCATTCAAAAATACTGCTTCATGTATAAACACACAACCAAACCATACCCAACCATATTTTTAATCCCTAAAACCAGTTAATAAACTCATTTAATGGACTATAAAACAATCCCAATTGACACAACATGGTATATAAATGTAAAACAGTCACTCTACTTTTATAGGAAAGGCCAAATGGGCCTGTGAACATGTTCTCAAAATGTACATTTGACAAATATTTTCATTTCAATTTTCTTAAGGAGGTGTATACACACCATTTACAGTATAAAACCACATTCATAAATACCATTAACCACTCAGTATATATATTCAAGACAAAACCATTTTCAAAAGGATGTGAAACAGTCCATTTTTCGTTAACTCGAGTCAAAACATGTTGTAAACCAAAACCCATTTGTTTGTAAAAATGGATCCAAATTGGAAAGCCATAAATGGATCCCAAAATAATTTTTTTCATTATTCAGATATTTTTTTAAAAATAGAAAAATCATTTTAAATTGCACAAGACACATAAAATCCAACTGAACAATTTACCGAAAACATGGGATATACTCTTTAACAAAACAAATTATTTTAAGAACATTAAAGGAATAAAATACCATTATCATTCCATAAATTTATCCAATATACTAAAACATATTTGGAATACATTAAACCAAGAGAGAAAGCTCATTGGAAAAATTATTAAACAAGAGGAGTGCACATTTATACCAAAGAAACTATATTTTTAATAAAATAAGGCATAAAACATCTTTTTCACACAAAAAAATTAAAACCATGGCTTCACAGCAGAACATATCATATATATATGGTTATAAAATCATGCTAATGATGAAACTAAAATGATAATGGTTTGTGCCTATGATATCCTACCTCAAATCCTTGGCATAATGGAAATGCACACCCAATGTCACCCTCCAAGGGTATACAAACAATAAACCTATTATGAAAATACCCAAAAGAACCAAACACACATAAAAATGATGGGATAACTGACCCTTAGGTACACCATGATTGTGAGAGATTATAGAACCAAAAAATAATGAATGGAGGAAGAAGAGGGGGATAATGGAGAAGGAATCTAACCTTTTCAAATAGAAAAATTTTCATATTCTATTAGATCTGTAGCCTTTTTGAAAAGGGAATGGGTTGGAACATGTTATATCTACTCCTAAGGACTGGAATAACTAGGTAATGAACATTTGTGGGGAAAAACACTAATTTAATGCTTTATGTATGATGTAATTTACATTCATCATTCTGGATGATTTGAGGAAACTTGATAACATTTGCCCTAATATTCGATTCAAAAGAGATCCAAAGAGGAAAACATGATAATGGGGGTGAGTATAGGTATTTTGGATTATAGTGGGAGGTGAAATATCTGAAAATTAGTAAAAAATAAAAATGATATAAAGAAACAATTTATTTTTTTTAAAACTGTAAATGGGCCGATGGGCTAGCCAGATACCTAAATAAGTAACTAAAATTCACAATGATTATATATTATTAAGGGTACATAAGGATATGGAGGTGTGAATATGTTATTAGAAGAAAATTATGATGTTGAATGGGTGAAAAATGTAGAAAACATTGGATTTATAAAAGAAATAAATTTGGTTTTTAAAACTGGAATTGGGATCACGGTTGGACTTAATCATGATTTAAACTCCCTCTCTCAAAAAACTCACAAACAAGAAATATGTAACTCAAATTAGGTTGATTTAACATATATGGTAGTTAAAAAATCAATATTAATCTCTCCCAACACCCATGAAATGGATCTATATTTTCAATGAACCCAATCAAAAAAATTACATGAAAAGAAAAGAAATGGGTGTAACAAAAACAATCCACCACCATGGCCCATAAATACACTATCCTCCTATCTTTAAAGTGGGTTAGAAAATTAGAAAAGAAATATGTGATTTGGAATGAACATATCTATTCAATGATATTGTTAATACATAACATTGTCTTTTTTCACCAAGAGAGACCGCTCCTCAAATTTCATTTTATGATTATTTCCTCTTTCTTATTTGTATTCCTGTATGTTTTAATCATTTTATTTGATTATTAATGAATATTTAATTATCATCATTTCTATTTTTCATAAAAATTATTTTGTGGAATTATTATGGTATAAAAATATTTTCAATTATGATGAAGACCCATCCCTATTATGACCATCCCATTCAATGAAATCCACATATTTTCCTCTCTTCACGGCTTGTGTATGTGTTTGGAACACCTCTATTTTCTTATCCAGTTCATTTTCATATCATATCAAGACATTAAAATAAGTATCATCAACCATAAAAATTAAATTCTCATTACCTATGCAAATCACCCATTAGGAGGAGTCATAATTTTGAAATTTTATTTGATTGAGAGCTTTTTCTCAGTAAATGTTCTCTTAGTTAAAATTTATTTATATAAAACATAAAATTTAATGAATTAATGACATGTTTTTAAAATGTGTGGAATTCATGTTTTAGTTGAGTCATATATAAACTACTATAAATATTTATTTATTTTGATTATAAATCTAATTATGTTATGACTTTCATTAATACCACAACACATAGGAATTTATATCAAAATATTCTTGTGGAGGGGTTGATAATATAAAAAAAATCTATTAAAAACCTCTAAAACATCATAATAATAACACCCAAATATTTATATCACCCAAATAAATAGAGAATATTCAAATAAAACAAAATCCATCAATCAATATAATTTTTATCATCATAAAAACCCATCCCTAGAAAAGAATGATAATAAACGACTCTAAAAAATTAGTACCATCACCAATGATTCATCCTAATTTCCATTGTTAACATTATAACCATAATGAAATTTTGAATTTTTGATAAGAGAAAATCTACTGTGTGTTTAATGGAACCATTAAAGGGGATGTAGTAATTATTAGTTGATATGTTTTTTACAACAAAATAAAAAAAATATAAAAATATACACAAAAGGAAAAAAATCTAATCCCATAAAAATCATATATTGAACAAAACCCCAAATAATCACCCTCTAAATTTATCCTTAAAAAACATCTATGAATTTTTCATAGACACCCGAAAAATCCCTTGGAAATTTTTGACCCAAAAATCAAGTGAACTCTTTGCCGATATAGGAGGAATATTATGAATAATTTAATAAATCATGACATGTTAGTTCTCCATCCAACAAAATTAGATATCGAAAATAATGGGGAAAAATACAGTGAAGAACTCAACAACTCTGACATGAATTACCACCCCTGTAAAGACCCAATATTTCCACTTATTTTTATTAAATAAATGGGAATTTTACGAGCCCATTAAAATTGACGGCATGTGATTCGGAGGCCCGGAGTGCCAGGAATGAATTTTTGATCTTTTGTTCAGGTATGTTCAGTAAACGTGTGAGTAGGTTTTTTTCTAACTTTTTATCCGGTGCGTGGAGTTGAAATCTGAGGCCTCCATTGGGCATGCAATGCTGGTATTCACTTAAGACTTTTACATCGACCACATTTGGTCGAGGATGATAGTTAGTATCTGGGTTTTCCGTGTAAAAATAAAATAAAAATAAAAGTGTAACACATTTTTATTTTTATTTGCAACCCCCATGTGGGTGTTTGGTGGTGGGGTCCACTAAAACTAAACCTCTACGTGGATGTTAGGGTGTGGGGAACACAAGACCTTAACCCCTCATGAGCGTTTATAGTGGTGGGGACCACCCGAACCATAACCTCCAATGAGAGGTTATGGTGGTGGGGACCACCATAGATTAAACCCTCCTTTTTAATTGAGAGAAAATCTAAATCCACCTCATTAATGTCTAGGTGCCACTTGACATTATCCACTTTAATTATGCCAATGGACCACATTAATTGTGCCAAGATTCCATTAATAAATTAAAACTTTTTGAATATTATTCCAATGACTTAATAGATATTATAATCTATTATCTTGGGCTGCCTTTTTTTGTCTGGAATTTTGGGAGAGGATAAATTTGGGAGAAGGATCCCAATGAAGAACGCTCCACCGACAACGAACGCTGATGAGAAACGCCTTAGACTACGAAGAATGACCATGACTTAGACTTTATTACTCAGAAATTCCTCCGACATAGGATGTTTGTCTACAACGAATCGACGTACACATTTTTTCACCAACATCAACCAACAATGAACATTTAGGGGCTTAATGCTTTTGATTATCACTTCAAAAGTACGTCCCATTTTTTCTATTGCGGGTTGGGAGGAATATTTGAGGGTGTGTTTGATGTTCTTTGTTCATGTGAACCTCTTTTTACCACTCTAATATGGAGAGTGCAGGCCAAAAAAACATGGCACATCCTATTCGTAACCCTTGTGTTGATTTGTGGTGTTCTTCAAAATGGAGGAAGGCGAATAATGTGACGAAGACAATGATGGAAATGGTGCTGCCACCCGCGGCCTCCATGATAAGCGTCGCCCCTACGACACCCCAACCTCCTGGATGAACCAACCCCACGCCGCCACCAGCCGAACCAGCCCCGCGCCGCCGCCGGCCTACCGGTTACGGGCCGCATTGTGCCCCAACCACCCCATCCGAGCTGCCCCGGCCGCTACACCCTACCAGCCGAAATGACCCCGGTCGCCCCACACACTGGTCGTACTAACCTCGGCTGCAATGCCCTGGCCGTAAGGCCGTGCCGCCCCAAGCCACGCCTTCGCGGCCCTCCGAGCCGAACCAGCCCCACTCCCCAGGCCGAGCCACCCTCGCGGTGCCCTCCGGACCGAGAAGCCCATGCAGCGCCCTCCGGGCGGAACCGCCCTCGCGCCGACACGTGGCCAGTTCATGCCCTCGTAGTCTGTACACGCCCTTGCGGCAGGTCCACACCATTGCCGCTGGTCTACGCCCTCACAGCTCTCCGCAGCCCCTCACAACCAGCTGGACTGGGCCCAGTGAGTCGGGCCGAACCCAACTGGCTTTCCAGCCCAAAAGGCCAGGCTAGACCCAACAGGTCAGACCGGGTCGACAAAAACCGGTTCAGACCTATTTGGGTCGGGCCTGGCCAGACTGGACCCAGGCCCACTACGACCCATTTACGCTCTTTTGGCCATATCTTTGGCACCGAATGTCCGTTTGAAGAACTGTTAGCAGCGATGGAAAACATGGAGCGTGATGATCCTTTTGAGTGTACCCAACTAGTGTTTGGGATATAGTTGAGATACAATCAGTTTGGATCATGCACATATCAAACCAGGCCCCCTAGGACCAAAAGGATAATAACTTACAGACCAGACAACCGATTGACATGCCGTCCACTACGGGAAAAAGAGTCCTTTGCGATGGTGTATTTTCTCTAGGAATTAATCCCATCGCAAATGGTCCATCCCAGGGGTTATTTACGACGGGGGGTTCATCTTGTTGCAAATAACAAGTTCTTTGTGATGGGATTTGGGGTCCCTTCAGAAATATTAATGTGCTCTTTGGCGTGGGATGTATGCCAAAACGCGAGAACGTTATTTGGGATAGGGGGGTCCCCCATCACAAATAGTGTGTCGGTCGCGACTAGATTTGTGGTCCCATCACAAAAGGTAATGAGGAAAAAGTATGTGGGAATGTTAGTATGTAATGGTGCAAAAGTATCCTCACCTTTTAACAAACTGACGAGCTTTGAAGGAGATATTCTTTGTAATGGGGGAAGAATCAAACACCCAAATATTATTTGAAATAATTTTCAAGTAGATTAAAATTATTTTTTTGATATATTATGTAACAAACAACATAAATATTTGTATGTGTAACATGAACCAACAGTTTTATATTTTGTTACACACATCACAATATTTAAATGAATAATTATATATAATTGAAAGGATATTATTTAGAACGATTTTTATTTCCCTATTATTTAATTGGTTGATTTAAATAGGGAAATCTAATTTATGAAAATACAAATTTTCAACATCTATATTAAATGAATTCTTTAAAAATTAATTAAATCCAAAATAAAATAAAAAACATTTAAAATAAGGAAATTCTTTTTCTGAAAAAAAATATTCTTCTTCACATGATCATTTGTTATCTCAACATATTAAATAATTCATATTAGGTGAATTATTTATATGTAAAATAGTAATTAAATATTACCTCAAATTTTTATCATTTATATTATGTGATTTGTAGGAATGTGATAATAATTTTACACATAAAAAATAAATTTTTCTAAAATTGATTTGGTGAATTTTCCACACACATCATTAAAATAATAATTTCAAACAACTTAAAATTAAATTTCTAAAATTACCATTATTTAATATAATCATTCCAAAAATATCATTGAGTAATATTTTATTACTATTTGAAAAGATAGTTTTTTACTGAATCATAAATACGAAATATATTTAATCGTAATTTAATTTTATTCATAAAATACAAAAGATTAATTTTATTTGATAGTGATTTTAAATTTAAAATTGTTTCAATAATAATTACATTGATATAATTTAGTATATATGAATCTATTTTTCAATAAATTTATATTTAAAATATTTTTAATCTTTTAAACATTTTCCCTTGGAAAACTACATTCCCACCACATCTACAACAATAATTTTAAAATACAAATTCCCACTTCATTGATTATAATTTTGAAAAATGGATTAAATATCTTTAATAATAATAATTTTTATTATCTAACTATGTAATCATTATTTTTTAAATTAATTAATATTTAAAATAATATAAATTAATTTTCATGGTAATGGTTAAAATAATTTAATTTGGGTTTACATAAAATGAGAATAGGTAACATGAAATAGATAACCATAAAAACCACATTTTATATCATTTTAAAGACCTCATAAACACTATGGTAAGATAGTGGACCAATTAGGATTTCTTTTTACAGTAAAAATATATGGATAATGTTTATAATTTTTAGAAATTCCATGTGTACACTATATTATTCTTATAAATGTCCACCCACACACATCTCCTCTTGACACCTAAAAATCCCTTTTGATAAAAAAACATTACAAACATAAATACATTATATAATATTTTAACATCAACTTATAGGTCTAGTTTTGATGATTAATCACTCATAAAAAGTATTTATATATAAACCTAAAGAGGTGCTCCATTGAAGAGTTAAAATTGTTTACCTTGATTTGGTTATATTTAATCCTCCACCACATTAGAATATTATTCAAAAACTATGATATCATCAAACTAGTATATTATATATAATAATATGATATTATGTCAATAGAATATGATATATCTATTTACCATTCCAGCACATGGAAAACAAAATTTTTCGATCATGTATAAGGAATACTACCACCTCACGAACTGATGTTATTCAGTTTCCATGACCACATATCATGAATCGACACAATGAATGAATTAATATTTATATATTAAAATTATTATTTTATATTACATTTGGTATTATAATACGATGTATAATTTCTTACCTCCAAACCCAATGTAAAATGATAATGTTGCTTATGTTTGTAGTGGATCAACGTATAGAGATCCAATGTGTTGTGTTGATCATTTAAATTTTACATAAATGATAATATGTCTTTATTGAATTAATTAAAATGGTATTATTAAACTAATTATTTTTATTTAATAATTATTCTAAAATTACCTTCTGAATTTCCTTTTTTTGGTTAAGATAATTTTATTCATCTGTATTGTGGACTACTTTCTCACAAAGCGATTTGATTCCTTTATCACAAATGATTTTAATTGAGGGTAATAAGGGATTTTTTTAAAAATTTATTCAATATATATTAAATAGATATTATTTTGGATTCTAAATATTTTATGTACCTTTCTTTCATTTAAACAATAGTGTAAATTGAATTACGATCTACACGTATGCATGGCCTACCATTTCTATGAACATTGTATATAATTTTTCATCGTTACCTTCTATTGAATACAATAAAAACATATTTTCTTATTATTTATGATATTTATAACCTTTATAACATTCTGGATAAGGAATAAGAATCAATATAATATTAAACTAAACAAGAAATAAAAAATAAATAGAAGACAAAGAAATTGTTAGCTGAAACATGATTTTATCATAGATTATTACCAAACATGTAATATAACGTCATATGTATATCATATATGTTTATATATATATATAAGTATGATTCTATAGTATATATATAATTAATATGTATTTGACATAAAGTATGTTCAAATGTTTATTAATAAAATCGATACTTAAGGTAAAGAATTTGTGCCTAACATTTATTTCATTGAGAAACTATACATGTTCGACACATGTGTCATATATGTGATTTTTATACTATCAATGAATGTATTTTAGGATTATTCTATATTAAATTTTATTTATTCTCATATCCATATGAGTATATCCCTTCCATGGGGATTACAGTTCCATATTACCTATGTGGTAATGGTTTTATGATACAATCTCATTATTTGTCTTGATTGCTTATGTTAATGATTCCAATGATGACAAATTATGATGAATCCACTAGGAAACACATGAATATTCACATACTATAGTTATTTCATGATAAAAAATTATCACTTTATTTGATCCACTTTATTCATTCACGATTTAAGGAAAAACGTTTAATTGATATATGATTTTATATCATTATTTGATTAAATCCCATTATATCAATAATATATTTGATTTATAAAAACATTTTAAGATTATCTAATGAATATATTATATAAATTTTAACCAATGTTTGAATTCTTAAAATTATTATTAAAAGGAATCATCATGTTAATTTTCAATCGAGGCTAGTTTTTATTTTATAGAAAATGTGAAGAAATATAATTTTAATATATAATGCTTTAGTGGTATTTCCCAACCACATGGACGTTAATTTTTTTAATATTCCATTACATCATTGAAATTTTAATTTCAAATAAAAGTATTTAAAAAAATATGTTTTAATAAGTCTTTTTTTAAAGTAAAAGTATTTTTTCATCAATAATGGTTTTAAATAATCTATAAATATTCCATTATAGGTTTTGAAGATAATTTAATTTTTTTGGAAATTTTTTTATAATTGTAAGTGTATTGAACGTGGAAATTATATTTTCCACATTATATTTTCTATGTTACCATTCAAAAAGAAATTCACAAAAAGGAAGAATCCTTTAAAGTTTCTAATTATTTATTGTTGATATAATCCGTGAAGACCATTATTAATATTCAAATAAAAGTATTACGATAATGATATAAATATGTCTATAAAATATGTTTATTTTATATAGGATATTTTATATTTATATATTTTTGAAATTCGTTGATTTACATGGGATGTGATATGTTAAATATTTCATAAATCCCACTAAGTTTCATGGGTTATGATATGATAACCATTTTAGGAGTTTCTAGACCACGTATATTTTACTTATCATTATATGTTGAAATATATACATATATATATATATATATATATATCACTAAAATTAATTGAATAATAATTAATGTTATATGATCTTAAAGGGTACCTGTGATATTATTCGAATATTGAAAGTTAGTATTTTGGTTGTTCTTCCAAGCTCCAAAGAGGGTGTACTGTAAAATATCACAAGCCCGAGGTAGGTACATGGGTGGTTATACCAAGACTAACAAGTTTTGAATTCACGGGTGGGTAATCATGACATAATATTTTTTATTCTCATGTGTATGCCAAAACCCTATAAAGCATTCCAATTTTATTCTCTAACGACCTATGTTATTTGATTCCATTATAATTCATGTCATATGAAAATCCATGATTTCAACCATGAATAATGTTTATGATCTATGATATTCATAAAATGGTTTGTAAATATATTTATAATGTTATCATTCTCAAAATGTCATCTTAATATTGTTATGTCCATTGTTTAGCCATATTGAGTATCAAAGAACATCCTGTATTATATATCTATTTCCTAGGATATGAAGAATTGTATTATGTATGATATGTATAAGAAGGGTATAATTTATGATGTACATAGTGGGAAATGAGATATATCACTTATGATATGATTTTATTTATATTCATGTTTCTTATATCACTTTACCAAAACTGTTCTAGAATATATTGTAACATTATGTAATGAGTATTTTATTTTTATGAAGTAATATTTATGTATCACAAGTTCAGTTATCTACATTAATGTTGAATGATTTTACTATTATTTATAGATTATATATATAAACATATAAATTTAAATACATATAATTATTATTAAATTCGGTTTAGTTAATATTTTTTTTAAAGGGTGAGTTCTGGTCAAAAGACCAGAACTTAGAGATTTATTCAAAAGAAAAGAGAAGCATACAAGTTACATGAGATGGAAAGAGGGAATATTTCTGGAGTCCTTAATAAAAAATGGTGTCAACTCCGGAGGGAGGTCATTCCTCCAAGTGATCTCATGTGTGACAGACATGTTGGAAATACCATCGGCGATCGTATTAGCCTCACGATAGGTATGAGTGGAAATAAGGTTGAGGCTAATGAGCACGGTGAGGCAGTCCATCCAACGGGGGGCGAGAGACCAAGAAAGATGAGCATCACCCTTCCAGATGGCCTGCACAATAGTAGTGGTGTCTCTATCGATCCATATATTATTCCAGTTGAAAATATTTGCATAGGAGATGGCCTGAATGGTAGCAAGCATTTCTGTCTCCAGCGCAGAAGCAATGCCGCAGCTTCCATAGAAGCATCCGAGGATTCAATCCTGATGGTCGCTGAAAATTCCTACGCATCCCAAAAGTCCAGGGTTGCCTTTTGAGGCTTCGTCCACATTAACATTAATCCATCTAGGTGGAGGTTCCTTCCAGAAGACTTTAAAAGTGTAGTGTGGCATCAGAAAATTACCTTTGACACCAATTCTGCGAAGGGTTTCAAGATCTATGACAGAATTGTCACAATAGACTTTTTGGATTGTGGTTTCCTCTTTTAGAGCAAGAAGAATCATCATTTTACCTACATTTACATTAAACGAGATATTGTGGAAAAAATAATTATTTCTACCATACCATAGAACATGGAGAAGCTCTGAAATAGTAGTTAGAAAGAGATTCTTGATTTGGGGAGACCTCAGAAACTCCAACGTTCTTTTCAATTGTGAAAAAATAAATGTGTCCAAAAGCAATCTTCTCTCAAAAAGTTCAAAGATGTAATTCCAAAGGGCCATAGCAGTATCAAAAGATAAAAATGATGATTAATGTCCTCTCGATGTTGATTTCACAATCGACATTTAGAACAAAGATAAAATCCATAAGATTTCAGGCAAACTTCAGTAGGTATTTTTTGATGAGAAATACGCCACATGAGTGTAAGACGAGAGGGCTTGATCCAGGCCTTATTGAATTTGGAAATCCAATTAAAAATTTCATCCTCATTTGGGAAATGATGGTAATAATATTTTTTAGAATCCAACAGGACATTATGAGCAGGTTCACAAACCAGAAAATCCTCATTGGAAGTGAATTAATAATTATCAACAATCTCCTTGATAGGATCCGGGAGTTGAGAACCAGAGGAATTGATCATATACATGATAGAGTTGTTCATGGGATTAGGGGTGAAAGTATTAGGCACATCCGAAATGACGGGGGAGCCAGTCCAGTTATTAAACCAGAAATTTAATGATGAATTCTTACTAACAAGCCATCTATAATTTTCCAAGATACAGTGAAAAGAAGCTTTGATCGATGGCCAGATAGAAGAACTCATGTAATTAAAAGAACTAGATTTAAGCTTATCATGGAAATGAGTTTTGAAGAATCACATGGAATGAGAGTTATTATGTATGAGAGACCACGTGAGTTTGGCTTGAAGGGCCTCATTAACGGTTTTAATATTCTTAAAACCAATGCCTCCGTTTTCAATGGGTTTACAACAAGTGTCCCAAGAGGCCGTAACAAATTTTCTATCTAGAGTTCTTCCACTCCAGATGAAGTTTCTTATAGCAATATTTAACCATTTAATCAGGCCCATTGTACATTTGTAGAACATCATGGAATAAACTATATTATAGACAATAGTGGATTTGACAAAGCAAATCCTTCCATCCAATGAAAGGGATTTTCATTTCCAGGAAGAAAATTTATTTTGAATTTGATCAAAAATGTGTTGAAAATATAAAGCTTTTGGAAGACCCCATAATATGGGAAACCAAGGTATGTGAAAGGTAAGGTTCCTTCCTTAACCCCTAAGACATTGGTGATAAGAGATTTCCTATTAGAGGGGAAATTTTTACCAAAGAAAATAAAAGATTTTTTCCAGTTAATAAACTAGCCAGAGACCTCCTCATAGTGTGAAATGATGGATTTAAGTTTATGGATATTTATTTTATCTCCTTGGAGTAAGAGAATAATATCATCGGCATAGAGGAGATGTGAGGGAGCATGAAGATTTCTAGAATCAATAATTGGTTTGATTCTGCTTCGCTCAACGTTGAGGGAGAGCAGTCTACTAAGGTAGTCTTCACCAATAGAAAAAATGATAGTAGGGAGCGGGTCACCTTGTCTGACTCTTTTAGAGCATGTCACACCCGCTATTTCAAAATTTATTTATTTCATTAATTTTATTTTCATTGGTTAGTTCGGGTCGAAACCCGACTTAAGATTTCAAGTCCCTTGTGTTTTGGTCTTGTTTGCGTCCAGCGCGACGCGGTCGAAGATGCGCGGCCTCGCTTGGGTCCCCGCACGGCCTCGCCGATTCACCGCACGCCTTGCCGGTGTTTAATTAATGAAATAAAACGAATTAGAAATTTTGTTAATAATAATAATAATCGTAATAATTTCATTTGAGATTATTATTATTATTATTAATATTATTATTATTTCTCTTATAGTTTATTACAATTGTTATTTGTTTTGTTAATTTTCTTATTATTGTTATTATTATCTTAATTGATATACTTTTTATTTTATTCTAGATTTATCAAATGAGTATTATTATTTTTTATCCTCATCATTCATATTCCAGTTTATTATTATTATTATTATTATTATTATTATTATTACTTTACTTATTTTATTTTCTTTATTTCTATTTATTTCTCCCCCTGCTATCCCCTCCTCTTCGCGGCTCACCCCTGCCCTCTAAACCTAGCCGCCGGCTCCCTGTCATGTTCCCTGCCTCGGCCTTCTCTCAGCCGCACGCCGCATGCCGTCACTGCCTCCTCCCGGCCCCTTGGCCCGTCGCACCCCGCCTCCCGCTGGAACCCCTCGCCGTCGCCCAGTTCCGGACAGCCGCTCCCTGCCGGCTCCCCGTTTCACCCGCCGCAACCTCGCACCAGCCCCCTCGCGCGTGCACCATTCCTGGATCGTCGTCGCCTCTTGCCGCGCCTCCCTTCCATGGCTCGCCGCCGTCGAAACAGCTCCCGCCTGGCCAGCCCGGACGCGCCGCACCTCCTTCTCCTGCTCAGAGTCACGCCGCGCCCCTCCCCAGTTGTTTTTTTCCTTTCCCGTCGCAACCCCCACCAGCATCCGCTCCCCACCGCCGGCCTCCTTACCAGCCGGCGCTGCCCCGCCGACACCCCTCGGACCAGCCACCGCCGCCCCCACCAGCACCCGCTCCCCACCGCCGGCCTCCTTACCAGCCGGCGCCGCCCCGCTGGCCTCCCACTCCGGCAAACACCCCCCCCTCTTGTCCCGGCCAACTTCCTTGTTGTCGGATCCCTAACCGCAGCCTCCTCCAGCGCTCTGGTAGCCTCCGTCAACTTTCGGCCGAGACCCCCGTGCCCTCCCTTGCTCGACCGAGTGTCCAGCGGCATTCCTTCTCGTCTTTCCGGCGTTGCGAAACCCTCAACAACCTCCGGCGACCCTGGACCGGCCTTTCGCACCCACGCCGCTGGTGCGTTTCACCTCATTTTGTTGTTTCTACCTTTTGATAAATTTTTGGGTTAGGGTTTATGTGGTTTTTGGTCTGGATTTGATGTTATTCTTGGTCCAATTCATGTTGTAGGGCCTGCTTTTAGTTTGTTTGTGGTGCGTATTAGGTGCGGATGAAGGTCCGCACAAGATTCGGGGAAATTCAACATCAAGGTAGGTAGTTCCATGCCATACCATCTTTAGATGATTTAAATTGCTCGTTAGTTAAATTAGAATGTGTTCTAGTGATAAATTGCGTGATGCGAATTTTATTTTTGATGCGCTTCGATATTCATATTGTTGAATTTTAGTTGTTTTTAGATAAATGCCAATGTTTTCAGGTGCGTTGTGTTGTTGAAATTTTCAGACATGTTTTAGTAATTGTTTAAGGTGTGAAAATTGTGTGTACAATGTGTTGGGATGTGCAATTGATTTTAAAATGTTTACGACATCTAAAATTTGTTTTTTTAAAACTAAGGCCTTGTAGTTTGCATGTGTGATGTTTTATTAATTGAGCAATTGTTTAATCAAGTGTCATTTGAGATGCAGAATATGGTTGGGAAGGTTTTTGGGGTTGTTTGGTAGGTGCGAAATGGGTTTTTGAGTTCTTGAGGTGTCTATGTAATTAAATGTAGATGTTCAATGAAAATGAGTCATTTTGGGTGTGTTGTCGTGTTGCGAAATTTTGGAATTAAATTGAAAATTTTTTGAACAATGGGAAAACATGTTTTGGTTTTTATAAGCTACATTTTTTTAAGCGACGTTATTATCTGAAATTGAGTTCGTCTTTCTTGTGCAAACCTTTGCTTTCTAATTTTAAATGTTTTATAAATTGTTAATTGCACTTATTAGATTATATGTGGAGCGTGGGAGTTTTGTTTGACAGAATTACGTGTGCATTTTTTTTAAAGGGATTCTTACATGTGAAATTGGGATTGCCTCTTCTGAAAACTCTTATTGTGCTATTTAGAAATGTTCTTCAAATTGTTTAAATAGATTGTCAAGTAATGCAAGTGGTCCGAACTATGTTACAAAATTATCTTGGTGTGCGTGTGTTTTTTTTTAATGGTGTTTGGGTATGCAAGCGGTGACTTGTAGGTGTGATGTTTTGTTTGGTTCGGGATATGTGAAAGTGATATAAATTATGTGAATGTGAAACATGATTGAGCACAAGGGAAAACCCTGGGTATCTAGGTGGGCAGACTAGAACTAGTGCGCTAGTGAACCGGATGGGTGTCGTCCCTGTTTCACTTAGCTGGATTGACGATTGCAACACTAACTAAACATGATATCTGAGGGTCGTGGCCTTCTAAGCCACGTGTTCTGAGGGTCGTGGCCTTCTAAGCCACGTTTTCTGAGGGTCGTGGCCTTCTAAGCCACGTTTCACCGAGACACGAGGTTTCTAGGGTCCCACTCGAGCTAGATGAACCTTAGGGGATTTACCCACAGTGCTCTACCATCAATGGTGGTGCCTTCTGTCGGCATATGGGGGACCACTTGGGTGTTAGCGTGTGCGTGTGTGTGTGTGTGCGTGTGAGTGTGTGCGTGTGCGTGTGTGTGTGTGAGAGTGTGTGTGTGTGTCCATAATGAGCTTCTCTCATCTTTTTTTTAAAATCGTGTCTATGAAATGAGTTCTTTTTAGTGTTTTTCTTTAGCATTTGGGTTTGTAACTGTTTTCTTTAAAATTATTTTTTGAAAGTATAATTTTGAATAAGCACTTTAAATTGTCTTTTGATGTTGTGGCATGGAACTTATTCTCGGTGGCATCCAACTGGGCTTTTAGCTCACACCCTACATACACCCTTGGGTGTATGTAGTTTCTTGTTTCTTGTGTATTCCAGGTTGTCCGTCGTGCTCAGCGATGGTGGTTCTAGTTGCTGTTGGTCTTCGTGTGCAGGTGGGTGTTGGTAGCTTGGTGATGCAACTTCTCGTGTCGCATGAGGTTGGTTTTGGAGATTAGTTCTCTTTTCCTGATGTTTTCATCTTGGGTTTTTAGCCGAATTGTAGACCTAAATCTGTTTATAGTTTAGAAGTGTGTTTTGTAGTCTATTTCCAGTTTTAGTTACTTATCTGGTTGGTTGTATTTCTGTCTTGTATTTTGGGTAAAACCGTTCCCACTGGTTAAACATGATACCCGGGCACTTGTGCCATCCCGTGGAGATTGGGAACGCCCTTCGGGCCTTTCCGCGGACCGGGTCGGGCGCCGGGTCGGATGACGACCCGGCCTGGTTCGTGACAAAATGGTATCAGAGGGCAAGGTTTGCTCTCTTGGGTCGTTCTCTTTTGAGATAGAGTCCGACTGGACCAAAATTTAGGTTGTCGGAACTTGTCGTTCTAGCTACGAGCAATGTGCCTGGCCAGCACACCTCGTGGCAGGACTCGAGTTACCAAAGTGTGTTGAGGTTTGTCTGAGTTTTTAGTTCTTGTGGATGGTCGTGTCTAAGGGGAAATGAAAAGGGAGTAAGGTCAGTGGTCTTAGTGAGCTCGCAGGGTCTGGCAAGCCTTGTGGAGCCGGGGACACTGTCCTAAAATACTCTCTGTGGCCAGTGGCGTGATTGGTGTATGGCCGCCAACCATACTTTCCAATCAACCACTGTACCTAGTTTCTTCCTGCTTTGTTTATCGTCTCTTTGTTCTGGATTCGTGGAAATTTGGTTTTTAAGTAAAAATGTATTGGTCTTGAAAAATGTTTTCACATGAAGTGCTTTGGAAAATGAAATGGCGTGTGACGTTTGAAAAGTGTGGGTTGGAAGTTTTGGTTTTGAAAAAAAACAAAAAATGGAAAGGTTTGGTTTTGATCCTTGGCGCTCTCATGGGAAACCACATGCATGGGTGTATGCGAAAAGGGAAATGGTTAATGGCACGAGCGGATGAGTGCCTGGATGGATATGAGGTGGGTGCTGGTACAACACGAGAACATGCATGTGCAAGGCTCATGGGACACCATTTGTGTTTGTGCAACTCGCTGGGTTTGCATATTTTCGAAAGGTTCTGTTAAATGAAAAATTTGGTCTTTTAGTATCCGGTGGTTGCGTGGTGTATCCTTGTGTTTTGAAGTTGTTGTGCGTTAAGCGTTTCGAGTTGAGGATTCTTTTTAACTAACTTGTGTTTTGATTTTGAATTCTCTTTTTTGTAAGTTGGTCAGTTGGTGCGAAAGCGTGTGGTTAATGGTCTCTTTTGAAATGTGCTTTGGGAAGCCCTTGCTGTGGGTTCCTCTACACGTTTGGTGTTCGCTTGTGGTATGTCCTGACCATTGGACCAGTTCGGTTGGGTCCATGGTTTTCTTTCTTAGCTAGTATACGCCCCCAATAATGAGTTAATGTGTGAACGACGTGGATGGTTCACCGTTGGCCGACCCTCCAGTTGACTAAAGTAAGGACTCTTTCTTTTAGTGACAATGCTATGTCTATTCCTTTTTCATTCAGTTAAGCGGATCCTCTCGCAGTATAATGACAGGTGCGAGGGGAGTTGAAGGGAGTTTCGGTCTTCTTGAGTTGTCCGAGTCATTGGGTATGAGGTTTGACGTCGTCATGTTTGAAGGATTCCCCCTAGAAACGGCGAAAGGAAATCTAGTGGGGAAGTGTGAAGGTGGTTCAGAATTTTTAGTGTTGACCAATGCCTAGAAGGGATTTGTAGTATTTACAGCGGCCGCAAGGGTCATGTTCGGTGACTTCTTGCAGCGTGAGATCTCTTTGATGGTCAACGGTGGTTTGGAAGCGGTAAAGGAGACTCCAGTGCGAAAAAGGTGGAAGCAACCCTAAGTTTTTGGTGCGGTCTATCGTCCTAAATGACCTTTAGTCTTTGGTTTGTTTCATTTAAGGAAAGGTTCTTGTTAGGTTACTAGTTCGGCAGACCCGGTCATATGAGGCTGCTATGGTCGTTTGCAGGAATCACGTGGTGTTCAAGACGCGATTTAAAGTCCTTATTAGCATAGTGTTCCTCTCAACAGCAGTGATCATGTTCAGGTGATAATTCGTGGTGTCGTGTTCTCATCCAGTGTGACAAAGAGTGATGCGCATGCACCATTAAAGCTCTTGTGTTTGTGAATGTTTAGTGTACGATTAGTTGGATGTCGTAATGTGTTGTGGCTGCTGGTGTTTCCTTGGTTGTAGTGTGATTGCGTGTGACACCAAAAGGAGAAGCTCCGTTCGGGAGTCTTCCATGCCTGACTACGAGGCAGAAGATGCTTCAAACATCAGGGCTCCAGCCACAGGCCTCGGAGTGAAGCTGGCGCGTGGTCAGGAACCCCAAGAGTATATGAGACCCTGACCTTATTTCTGTCATCAGTGTTGAAAGTAGAGGCGGTTTAAATTATTTCTATGGTTGTTCCACTAAAAATGAGTCGTCTGATTGCGTAAGGTTTTCGTGTCCATGTGGAGGCGTGTTCGTCTCGTGCCTTAAAGTCTTGGGGGTTGCGTTTCACTGGATGCAATCGCTTGAGTGGTCCTTATGAGAGTCTGTTGGGTAACTCAGTCTCAAATTTGAATGGTGTTCATCCAGAAAATTTTGAGATGTTGGTTTGTGGCCGGTCGTGGTTTTGATGCTTAGTGGTCGGGCCCCTCCCTCCCCGCCCCTTGTGGTGGGGTGCTTGGTTAGCATCGAGGATTTTTCAATGTTCTATATCCTCCGTTAGTTCTAGTGGTGGTGAGACCCAAGATGACTCTCGCACAAAGGTCTATGAAATAAATTGGTGTTGGCCTTTCCTTAATGGTGGGGAGTCTGCCCAGACCTCCCCATATTGGTTTTCTAGTCTCATCTCGGGCGCTGGTTGGTTCTAAATGGTGGGGAGACCCACATTGGGTCTCGCACGAATGTCTCTAGATTGAATCAGTGCTAGACTTTTCTTTACTGGCGGGGAGTCTGCTCGAAGCTTTCCGTGCCGGTTTTCCAGTCTCGTTTCGAGTGTCAGTGACTTCCTAATGGTGGGGAGCCCCTCGGGCCTCCCCATGTTGATCTTTTGCTTCTGTTTTTAAATATGGTTTGGTGAAAAGTGGTAAGAATGTTCTGTGGATGTGGGTTGACCTTATTTGTTCATTCTATCTAAATGGTGTGGTTCCAGTCTAATAGTGCTTGAGTTGTTTCGGCTTGCGAAGTTGGTTTCCGTGGGTGTGAGAGTTCCCTTCCTTGGTCAGTCAACTGGAGGTGTTCTAGCTCTTCGGGGCGGACGACACATTTCGGAAAGTCTTTTTATGAGTTTCATGAGGTTGTCCTTAAGTCACTTCCTCTGAGCACGATGCTTTGCCTCTTTGCTTGATGTTTGTGGAGATTCCCTTTGAACCTTAAGGGAGTGTGGTTTTCTGCCTTGGGGTTTGATTCTGGTTGTGGCTTTCCGGGGACGGAAAGCTTTATGGTGGGGAGAATTGTCACACCCGCTATTTCAAAATTTATATATTTCATTAATTTTATTTTCATTGGTTAGTTTGGGTCGAAACCCGACTTAAGATTTCAAGTCCCTTGTGTTTTGGTCTTGTTTGCGTCCAGCGCGACGCGGTCGAAGCTGCGCGGCCTCGCTTGGGTCCCCGCACGGCCTCGCCGATTCACCGCACGCCTTGCCGGTGTTTAATTATTGAAATAAAACGAATTAGAAATTTTGTTAATAATAATAATAATCGTAATAATTTCATTTGAGATTATTAATATTATTATTAATATTATTATTATTTCTCTTATAGTTTATTACAATTGTTATTTGTTTTGTTAATTTTCTTATTATTGTTATTATTATCTTAATTGATATACTTTTTATTTTATTCTAGATTTATCAAATGAGTATTATTATTTTTTATCCTCATTATTCATATTCCAGTTTATTATTATTATTATTATTATTATTATTACTTTAATTATTTTATTTTCTTTATTTATTTTTATTTCTCCCCCCTGCTATCCCCTCCTCTTCGCGGCTCACCCCTGCCCTCTAAACCTAGCCGCCGGCTCCCTGTCATGTTCCCTGCCTCGGCCTTCTCTCAGCCGCACGCCGCACGCCGTCACTGCCTCCTCCCGGCCCCTTGGCCCGTCGCACCCCGCCTCCCGCTGGAACCCCTCGCCGTCGCCCAGTTCCGGACAGCCGCTCCCTGCCGGCTCCCCGTTTCACCCGCCGCAACCTCGCACTAGCCCCCTCGCGCGTGCACCATTCCTGGATCGTCGTCGCCTCTTGCCCCGCCTCCCTTCCATGGCTCGCCGCCGTCGAAACAGCTCCCGCCTGGCCAGCCCGGACGCGCCGCACCTCCTTCTCCTGCTCAGAGTCACGCCGCGCCCCTCCCCAGTTGTTTTTTTTCCTTTCCCGTCGCAACCCCCACCAGCATCCGCTCCCCACCGCCGGCCTCCTTACCAGCCGGCGCCGCCCCGCCGACACCCCTCGGACCAGCCGCCGCCGCCCCCACCAGCACCCGCTCCCCACCGCCGGCCTCCTTACCAGCCGGCGCCGCCCCGCTGGCCTCCCACTCTGGCAAACACCCCCCCCTCTTGTCCCGGCCAACTTCCTTGTTGTCGGATCCCTAACCGCAGCCTCCTCCAGCGCTCTGGTAGCCTCCGTCAACTTTCGGCTGAGACCCCCGTACCCTCCCTTGCTCGACCGAGTGTCCAGCGGCATTCCTTCTCGTCTTTCCGGCGTTGCGAAACCCTCAACAACCTCCGGCGACCCCGGACCGGCCTTTCGCACCCACGCCGCTGGTGCGTTTCACCTCATTTTGTTGTTTCTACCTTTTGATAAATTTTTGGGTTAGGGTTTATGTGGTTTTTGGTCTGGATTTGATGTTATTCTTGGTCCAATTCATGTTGTAGGGCCTGCTTTTAGTTTGTTTGTGGTGCGTATTAGGTGCGGATGAAGGTCCGCACAAGATTCGGGGAAATTCAACATCAAGGTAGGTAGTTCCATGCCATACCATCTTTAGATGATTTAAATTGCTCGTTAGTTAAATTAGAATGTGTTCTAGTGATAAATTGCGTGATGCGAATTTTATTTTTGATGCGCTTCGATATTCATATTGTTGAATTTTAGTTGTTTTTAGATAAATGCCAATGTTTTCAGGTGCGTTGTGTTGTTGAAATTTTCAGACATGTTTTAGTAATTGTTTAAGGTGTGAAAATTGTGTGTACAATGTGTTGGGATGTGCAATTGATTTTAAAATGTTTACGACATCTAAAATTTGTTTTTTTTAAAAACTAAGGCCTTGTAGTTTGCATGTGTGATGTTTTATTAATTGAGCAATTGTTTAATCAAGTGTCGTTTGAGATGCAGAATATGGTTGGGAAGGTTTTTGGGGTTGTTTGGTAGGTGCGAAATGGGTTTTCGAGTTCTTGAGGTGTCTATGTAATTAAATGTAGATGTTCAATGAAAATGAGTCATTTTGGGTGTGTTGTCGTGTTGCGAAATTTTGGAATTAAATTGAAAATTGTTTGAACAATGGGAAAACATGTTTTGGTTTTTATAAGCTACATTTTTTTTAAGCGACGTTATTATCTGAAATTGAGTTCGTCTTTCTTGTGAAAACCTTTGCTTTCTAATTTTAAATGTTTTATAAATTGTTAATTGCACTTATTAGATTATATGTGGAGCGTGGGAGTTTTGTTTGACAGAATTACGTGTGCATTTTTTTTAAAGGGATTCTTACATGTGAAATTGGGATTGCCTCTTGTGAAAACTCTTATTGTGCTATTTAGAAATGTTCTTCAAATTGTTTAAATAGACTGTCAAGTAATGCAAGTGGTCCGAACTATGTTACAAAATTATCTTGGTGTGCATGTGTTTTTTTAATGGTGTTTGGGTATGCAAGCGGTGACTTGTAGGTGTGATGTTTTGTTTGGTTCGAGATATGTGAAAGTGATATACATTATGTGAATGTGAAACATGATTGAGCACAAGGGAAAACCCTGGGTATCTAGGTGGGCAGACTAGAACTAGTGCGCTAGTGAACCGGATGGGTGTCGTCCCTGTTTCACTTAGCTGGATTGACGATTGCAACACTAACTAAACATGATATCTGAGGGTCGTGGCCTTCTAAGCCACGTGTTCTGAGGGTCGTGGCCTTCTAAGCCACGTTTTCTGAGGGTCGTGGCCTTCTAATCCACGTTTCACCGAGACACGAGGTTTCTAGGGTCCCACTCGAGCTAGATGAACCTTAGGGGATTTACCCACAGTGCTTTACCATCAATGGTGGTGCCTTCCGTTGGCATATGGGGGACCACTTGGGTGTTAGCGTGTGCGTGTGTGTGTGTGTGCGTGTGAGTGTGTGCGTGTGCGTGTGTGTGTGTGAGAGTGTGTGTGTGTGTCCATAATGAACTTCTCTCATCTTTTTTTTTAAAATCGTGTCTATGAAATGAGTTCTTTTTAGTGTTTTTCTTTAGCATTTGGGTTTGTAACTGTTTTCTTTAAAAGTATTTTTTGAAAGTATAATTTTGAATAAGCACTTTAAATTGTCTTTTGATGTTGTGGCATGGAACTTATTCTCGGTGGCATCCAACTGGGCTTTTAGATCACACCCTACATACACCCTTGGGTGTATGTAGTTTCTTGGTTCTTGTGTATTCCAGGTTGTCCGTCGTGCTCAGCGATGGTGGTTCTAGTTGCTGTTGGTCTTTGTGTGCAGGTGGGTGTTGGTAGCTTGGTGATGCAACTTCTCGTGTCGCATGAGGTTGGTTTTGGAGCTTAGTTCTCTTTTCCTGATGTTTTCATGTTGGGTTTTTAGCCGAATTGTAGACCTAAATCTGTTTATAGTTTAGAAGTGTGTTTTGTAGTCTATTTCCAGTTTTAGTTACTTATCTGGTTGGTTGTATTTCTGTCTTGTATTTTGGGTAAAACCATTCCCACTGGTTAAACATGATACCCGGGCACTTGTGCCAGCCCGTGGGGATTGGGAACGCCCTTCGGGCCTTGCCGCGGACCGGGTCGGGCGCCGGGTCGGATGACGACCCGGCCTGGTTCGTGACAGAGCATTTGAAGTATCCCCTAGGCGAACCATTAATAAGGATAGAGATATTGGCTGAGTTAAAGATGTTTTTCATTTTACTAACACATGAATCATTAAAGCCAAAACTAGAGAGGACTTTAAAGATGATGGTCCAGCCAATCGTGTCAAAGGCTTTAGTGATGCGCAGCTTAAGAGCAACATTTCCACCACTAGTGTTTCTATTCAATAAATTAGTGGATTCCAAGGCAAGGAAAATGAAATCTTGTATATATATTCTTTTAATAAAGCCGAACTAGTTACAGGAAACAATTTTGTTGCTAATATTATAGAGCCTATTAGCATGGGTCCTCGTGATAATTTTAAAGATAGAATTTAAGAGGGAGATGGGTCGAAAAAGGTGAATTTCATCAGCATTTTTAACTTGAGGAATTAACGTGAGGAATTGTGAGTTGAGAGCATTGGGGAGAACCCATTTTTCAAAGAAACATTTAACTAAATTACATACGTATTTTTGAAGGACATCCCAATGTTTTTTATGAAATCCATTTTTAAAACCATCAGGACCTGGAGCACTGTCTGGATTAAGACCGAAGACAATGTCATTAATTTCCGAATCAAAGGGGTTGCTATTGAGAAAACAATTATCCTATGAAGTAACCATGCATGTGATAATGTTCGGCAGGATATCTTTGTTAATGTTGGGACCACTGAAAATGTCATTGAAGTAGGAAACAACATGATTAGCAATCTGTTCCTCCGAATCGATGAGTTTATCCTCAACTCTTAGGCAAGAAAGAGGATTACAAGATTTCCTAACACACTGAAGAGAGTTGTAAAATTTGGTGTTTCTATCACCATCATTAAGTAATTTTGTTTTGATGATTTGCTTCATTATGTTATCTTTAAAGTTAAGTAGAGAGATCAATATAGTAGAGATGTTGATTTCTTCTTAGGGATCAATATTGAAACTGGATATGCTGTTGTTATTCTGAATGAGTGTCAACTCCTTCTCCAAATCCTGATTATATTTATCAATTAAAGACGATTTAGTAGCGTACCACTTTTTAAGAATGCTTTTAAGGGTTTTCAACTTAGTGGTGCAAGCAAAGGCATCATTGTGGTTACCCATATTAGTCCAGGAAGAATTTATTATAGAAACACACTTCGGGTCCAAAGACTATGCCAAATTAAATCTGAAAGGAAATTAAAGTTTCTGAATGTTTTGAGGGATGCTGACTAAGATCGGATGATGATCAGAAGCAAGATTAGTGAGGGTAGCACACAAGATCTGGTTCCATTTATCAAGGGAAGGCTCAATAATGAAATCTCAATCGAGTTTACTTTACACCACCCATTTGTAATGATGTCTATACCAAGTAAATTGGGCAGCTGTAAGGTGAATCTCAATAATATTATTGTCTTCTATGGTAGCTTTTAATTCTCTAAAATAGATTGAGGAGAAAGAATGAACAATATTTTCAGAGGGTGAAAAAATAGCATTAAAGTCACCAACCAAGACCCAATGGTCATGAATCATGGAATTGATGTCTGAAATCTCATTCCAAAGAGATCTTCAATCCAGGTAATTGTTTTTGGAATAAACAAAAGTATTGAAAATGTGAGTGTTATCTAGGTAGTAATCACACGTCAGAGCTTGATCAGAGAGACTAAAAATGTTGACATTTTGCAGTGAAGTGTGATAAAAATCCAGAGAGAATAAACATAACCATTGTTACAAGATCCTAAGAAAGAAAAACCAAGATTGCACAGATATAAGAATCTAGGGGCAAAGATAACTTTGGGTTTATCAATGGCAAGAAGCATATGAAGATGGGTAATAATAAAACGTTTCAAAACATTAAGGGTTTCAGGGTTTGCAATCCCCTGACAATTCTAGTAGAGAATATGCATTATTATTTACCCTTGGGGTTTGACCCCCCTTTCATTTTATTTACATCACTTTGTCCTCTAGTTTTCCTAGGGGAAGTGTTCTTGTTGGGCGTGCAAGTTTTATCCTTGTTACCTATGGGAGACATATGTTTAACAATGTTGCTTCCTGCCTTTAAATCAGTTATTTCACAATTAGTCAACAAGCAGGCAGGATTGAAAACAGGGGCTGTATCCAAGGGACCCAAATCCAAAATTGTGGCATCAACCAGAGCAGGGGTATTTCCATCAACCAAAATAGAAACCCCCTGATGGAGGGCCACAGACTCAGAAAATATGGGTAAATCCCTTGAAACTGAATCTGTTTCAAGGGGTTCGGAGGCTGAAATAATGGCATCAACTAAAACAGGGGGATATGTCTGCATTGAAATAGTGTTAGAACATACTTCAGATAAAGAAGACTGGTTAATGGGAGAAGTATAGCAGCTAAGTGGAGAGGAGGGTCTGTTTTTAACCAAAGGAGTAGTGGGAACAACACAAGGAATTGAAGTGGTATCTTTCCTATTGCATTCCATTTTATCAGAAGTGGTTTAATCTTGAAAACATGTAGGTGAACATTCTAAAACAGTAATGGGGAGGGGGAGTGTGAGCTGGGTTCCAAGAGATGGGCCATCCACAGTTCTGGTCAAGGAGGACTCACCCTTATGAATGCAAGTTTGAGAATCAAAAACCAGAGGAGAATCTTTAGGAATAATGCCATGTCCCAATGTTAGAGAAGACTCAAGGTCAGCTTTGGAGTGAGACTCAATAAAGGGGTTATGATTAATTCAATTATCTTCATTTTCTAGTTTTTACTTGATGGCCTATACCTCTAATTCCTGATCCTATTTCTCCACCTGGTCTGCCCAAGATACCCCAGGCTCTTTCATGGATTTAGGAATCCATTTTCTTGTATTGACTTGGGGAGGTTCAGTTTTATTAGGGAAGGGGACTCTTTCCTTCTTCTTTTTTCTGACTTCTATCCAATCATAGGGATTATGATGATTGGGGGCTCTATGAACCATTCTACAAACATGAACAGAATGTCCCATAATTTTACAGAAGTCACAAAAGGAAGGCATGTTTTCATACTCAAGGTCAATTACAGACTTGTAATCTTTGGCATGAAAAGAGATAGTTTTAGGAGGTTTAGTTTCAATATTGACATCCACTAAAACCCTTTCATACATTCCCAAGTCAGCATTAATGGTCCTTTGATCAATTTTGAGAGGGGTTCCAATTCAGGCTGATAAGTCATCACGTGTCCTAGGGTGCCAAAAAAGCCAATTCAAGGTGTGGAACCTAACCCAAACTTGTGCAGATTTGCCTCTTTGTGTATTCAGATTGAACGAAAAATCCCAATCTGAATGTCTCAGAAATCCAAGCATCAGCATTAAATTACCTATTTTTGGGACACAATTAAGATCCTCCTGAGAGTAAAGTAGCAGAAGAAAAAAACATTCTCTCAAAGGGATCAATTTCTAATTTGTTATACCCCAGCAAATTGAGATTCTTTGTTTCAGTTCAACAAAATACCAGGGTTTTTCTCCTTTAGCACATGAGACACATCCCATTAAAGAAATCTTACAGAGGTTTTGGCGCAGTGCAATCGCTTCCGGATCTGCTTCAATAGAAAAACCTCCCTCATCCAATCGTTTATGGTCGAGTGAGGTTTTGTACCTCTAGAAGAGGAATCATGTAATCCTTTAAGATCTTCAAGAAAGGAAATACCTCACAGGGCTCGACTTATTGGAGGATTAGATCCATAATCCAAAAGGGCTTTCCCCGGGTCTAAATCTTCCAGAATTGAGATTTCCTTTACATGATGCTTTTGAAGAACCTCAGCGAGTTCCCAACTAGGATCGAAACCATCCATAGAGAATCGAATCAAGGGGAAGATGAAGGACATTGAAAGGTTTTTAGCAGGCTAAGGTTTTTCGAGCTCTTCGGAACGGGAGGCATTTCTCCCTTAATATTGTATTCTTATGTTTAGTTAATATAATATCATATTATGTTGTAATAATTAATTACATAAAAAACTATTTTTTGATATGATTTTACTTGTTTTTCTTATGAATTATATTTATCCACAAATATGAATTGAATTGGATAAAATTTCTTCAATATTTTTAATTTTAATAACTAATTATATTAAAAATATATATCTTGATTTTCTCATATTTTATAGTAAGAAATACAGAAAATAATTACCCTAGTTAATGTTAAAATAATTTTATCAGGGGTGGTCGGTTATAACATATCATAAAATTATTTTTTCATATTAAACTTGTCCAAATAATATTTTTTTGTTAATATTTAGTTATTTCCTTATTACATATTAAAATATAAGGTCATTTGTAGGTATTGAGATGTAGAATGAAATAATCATTTAGTATATTTTTGTGGAATTTCCATGTGGTTTACAAGAAGTTACCCTCCACGCTAATAAAATGGAACCTCATCCATTCAAAATTTCACACCAATTAATCCACTAATATGAAATCAACCCTAAAAAATATCTACTAAAAACCATTATCATAGTTATGTAGGTTAAATAATTTTAGAAAACTATCCTTGGGATCATCAATAACATATCCAAAAAAAATTCTTTGAGAAGGTTATTATTTTAACCAAGCCCATTTTTCTTTACTTTTCCTATCCGCGCCTTATATTATGTACTAAAAATCAAAATATAATAAAACCAAGATATAGCATATACATAAATTTTATTATATGAATGAAATATTATTAAACCATATCTTTCTAATTGAAATGTATATGAAATCCATCACTTTTGTTACTGTAAGACTACCACCGTGAGAAAATATGTAATTTGTTTCCATCATTAACTCAATAGGATATTAATAATAATTGAAATCATAAAAATATATGATACATGTGATATTATATTAATTCATTAAATTAATATATCATCCTTTTATATACCCTTTTACAAGTTAATAAAATTATATCATCGCTTGGTTTTACATATGGCCTACCATCTCTATAGGGTGATGAAATTATATTTTCATGTCCTAATTTTGGAAATGTATATAAAAATATATACAATGAATAAATACGATATTTACTAGAATAATATAATTTAATAGATAATGTAACTATATCTAATACAAATGAATAGGAACATCCCCAATATAACTTGCATGAGAAAATGATACACTAAACACTCAAAAAAATGGTTCTAATGAAATATTATCAACGAAATGGTGATAATATATTATTAGAGGATCATATAATTTTTTAACCTTATGGATATGGTTAATTTATCAATTAATATAAATTATTATCCCATTATAAATGGGGTTAAATCGTGTTATGGTAATGTAAAGTGAGAAGAAAGGGATTCAGTCTCAATTTATACAACATTGAGACATACTTGTTATTATGGACCTATTAATTTTTTTATGATTTATATACTTCACTATTAATGTATTAATAAAAACTATATATTCATTATTAGTAATTTTTTTATTAATTTATATTATTTTACTGGATTAAAATATAAAATTGTATATATAGTTAATAATTTATGATATAATATAACATCCTTTTGGAATTGATATAATACCCATTGAAGGAATAATATCATTTATCCTTCATAAGAACTAGTAATTTTATAATACACATGATATTCAAGGAGTTTCCATATTTTATTTTATTATTTTTCCCGTTATTAATTAAATCACTTGAATAATATTTTAAAAGAAAATATAATTTTATTTCCTTAAAAAAAAATATATTTCTTCTATTTCCACATTTTTAAAAATTGTTCTTAAAAATAAATTTTATTTAGAAAAACTATATTTTAGTAATTTCTTTATTGTCTGTATCTTTTAATAATAATTTTCATGGAATCATTATAATGATTTATGAATGTAATTTTTTTACATTCATTAAAAATATTCTAATGAAATGATTTATTAATGTATACTTAGATAACAAACTTCCCCATCCCAATTAATTATTTATAAAATTTAGCATCATCAAAAAAATCTCTAGGTTTTTAAAAATATAAATATTTTTTCAATTATTATTTATTTATTTCACTTATGTTACCTTTATTCTTCTAGTGTAAATAATTTTATTTTAATCCAATATTCTAGATGAACTAATTGCAATATCTTGGATCTACCAAATTTTATTATCATTGACAATATATTGAAATTTTCACTTCCATAAGATATTAGTAAATTAAATTTAACCTAAATATACATATTCATTATAATGGATTTTATTATTAGAATAAAACATATGTCATTCATATATATATGGTGTTTTACTTGAATGTTATTTGGCTGAAAGAGGAAAATATGAATAATCCATCTTTTTATTCCATTCGAACAATTATTTAAATGGAATAATGTTTATCAATAAAATCATACGTTAAATATATGAGGAATAAATTGGTCATGTAGTGAAATTGGGTCATCAAATTACATTGACCCTTTATGAATTGACAATTATAATGAGACAAATCAATTAGAAAAAAAGGTTTGTCCCATAAATTTAAAATATCATTTTACACTATGTTTACAATAAATATGCCAAGATATCAGATATCATGATGTCTAGTATATAACATTTCATTCATTGATAATTAAATTATTGTTATCCATGATATTTGTTAAATTGATACTATCAATGTATTCATTTTTTCATGTTATTAATTAATTTGAATGTGTTTTCAATTTTTTCCTTCCCATATATAATGTTACGTATTTACTGATTATAGATTCCATTTTATACATCACTTAAAAAAATTTTGAGCCCCACTTCTATTACTTCATTTCTTAATGAATTTTAATATTATTTAATAAAATACGTTTTAAGGATATTGAGAATTTTTTATGATGTATATTTATTCCCCAATGTAAAATTTGTATCTTGTATTTATTATTATCTCCAAGAGTAAAAATTTGATTATTACATCATGATTAGGTCCCTAGAATATATGAAAAAATAATAAACTAGATACCCGCTACGTGATACAAGGGATAATGCTATTATAATCAAAATTGTTAAAAAACATGGAGCACTTTGACCTAGATATACAATGATTAAAAAAACAAAAACATTTCACATCCATTAATCCATGATCAACATGAGATAGATACTAAAATGGAATATCTTGAGAAATTTATACATTTTAGGTCCCAAATGATTTGAGGAATATGCACTGCTCGAAAACTGTATTCATAATTACACTATTTCCAATTCATAATAGGAGACACATAGATTTCCAAAGTGTGTAAACCAGATGGGGGACTTAAAACCCATTGAAAAGGACCTCACATTTTGATGAAGATCTTGATCAGTATTGGTTATCATCCCTTAAAAAAAGAATATATAACCCAAACATCATTTTGATTTATAGGGATATTAAAATACAATTATTACAGGAATGGACCCCACATACCGAAGAAATTATAAAGTCTATAATTATATATATAAACCATTGTGGACATTTAATTTTTTTTAATATTCCACTAAATAATTGAAGTTTTAATTTCAAATAAAATTATTTATAAAAAAAATTATATTTTAATAAGTCTTTATTTAAAGTAAAAGTATTTTTTTCATCAGTAATGGTTTTAAATGATATTTAAATAGTCATTTATAGGTTTCCAAGATAATTTAATTTTTTTGGAAAATTTTTAATAATTTAAAGTGTATTCAATGTGGAAAGTATATCTTCAAAATAATATTTTATATTTTACCATTCAAAATAATTTCACAAAAATGATGAATCCTTTAATGTTTCTTATTATTTATTAGGGATATTATCTGTGGAGAGAATTATTAAACTTTCAATAAAAGTATTATGATCATGAGAGAAATATTTTTATAAAAGATGTTTCTTTTACATATGATATTTTATATTTATATTTTTATGAAACTCATTGATTCACATGTGCTGCAATATGATAAATAATTTATAAATCCCATTACTTTTCATGTGTTCTGATATGATAATCATTTTAGGATCCTCTAGACCACATATATTTTACTTATCATTATATGGTGGGATATATATATATATATATATATATATATCACTAAAATTCATTGAATAATAATCAATGTTATATGATCTTAAAGGGTACCTGGGATATTATTCGAATATTGAAATTTTGTATTTTGTTGGTTCTTTTGAGCTCAAAAGAGGGTGTATTGGAAAATATCACAAGCCAGATGTAGGTATATGTGTGGTTATCCCAGGCCTAAAAAGTTTTGAATTCATGAATGGGTACTCATGATATAATAATTTGTATTCTCATGTGAATTCCACAACCCTATAACACATTCCAATTTTATTCTCTCACGTCCTATGTTATTTGATTCCATTATAATTCATGTCATATGAACACCCATGATTTCAACCATCAATCATGTTTATGATCTATGATATTCATAAAATGGTTTTGAAATATATTTTTAATGTTATGATTCCCAAAATATCATGTTAATATTTCTATATGCATTTTTATCCATGTTGAGTATCAAAGAACATCCTTTATTATATATCTATTTCCCAGGATATGAAGAATTGTTTTATGTATGATATGTATAAGAAGGGTAATAATTATGATGTATACAATGGGAAATGAGATATATCACCTATGATATGATTTTATTTATTTCCATGTTTCCAATTTCACTTTACCTAAACTATTCTAGAATGGATTGTATCATTATGTAATGACTTTTTTATTTGTATAAAGTAATATTAATGTATCACAAGTTTAGTAATATACATCAATTTTGAATGATTTAACTATTATTTATAGATTATATATAACCATATTAATATAAATAAATATAATTATTATGAAATTCTGTTTAGTTAATATAATATCATTTTATATCATAATAATTAATGTCATTAAAAACTATTTTTTCGATATGATTTTACTAGTTTTTATAATGAATTATATTTATCCACAAATGTGAATTGAATTGGGTAAAATTGATTCAATGTTTGAAATTTTAATAAAAAATTATATCAAAAATTTCTACCATTATTTTCTCATATTTAATAATAATAACTACAAAAAATAATTACCCTAGTTAAAGATAAAATAGTTTTATCAGGGGGTGGTTGGTTATAACGTATTATAATGGTATTTTTTCATATTAAACTTGTCAAAATAATTTTTTTATTAATATTTAGATATTTCACTATTCAATATTTAAATATAAGGTCATTTGTAGGTATTTTGGTTTAGAATTACATTATCATTTTGTAATATTTTTTGGAATTCCCATGTGGTTTCCGAGAAGTTACCCTCCACACGAACAAAATGGAACCTCATCCCTTCAAATTTACACACCTATTAATCCACTAATCTAAAATAGACCCTACAAAAATATCTACTAAAAACCATTATCCACACTATGTAGGTTATATAATTTTAAAAAACTATCCTTGGGATCATCAGTAACATATCCAAAGGTGTTTTTTTGCTGAGAAGGTTATTATTGTCACCAAGCCCATTTTTATTTAATTTTCCTTTCAACGCCTTAAATTATGTATTATAAATCTATATGTAATAACACCAAAATATTCCATATACTGAATTTTTTTTATATGTATGGAATAATATTAAACCATCTTTTTCTAATTGAAATGTATAAGATATACATCACTTGTGTGTATGGAAGACTTCTGCCGTGAGAACCTATGTAATTTGTTTCCATCACTAACTCACTAGGATATTCATAACAATGGAAATTATAAACATACGTGATACGTGTGAGATTATATTATTTCATTAAATTTGTAAGAACCCGGATCTTCGTTCAGGCATGTGTTTCCTTTTTTCTGGTGTTTTTAAGAAAAATTGGTTTTCTGGAAATTTTCAAAGTATACGCCATGTACTTTTTGAGTATGTGTTGTGTACTCTGATCCAGCTCAAAGCCATGTGCTGGCCGTTCCCGGGACACACACACTGTGTGTAGGGGTGACGTGGAGGCCATGTTTGGCGGTGTACGGAAAGGACCCAGCACACGTCGTGTACTCTAAAAGTACATGCCGTGTACTTTCTTTTTTTTTTCATTAAATAGACAGGGGTCGCACCTAACCCCTATTTCCATCTTCTTCTCCAGTTTTTGACCATCCGAGAGCATCCGTATAACCAAATCTTTGACGGAGTCCTGCCTCGCCATCCGTTCTCCGATTCGAGCACGGTCAATTGCATTGGAATCACAGATATGAGTGCTTCCTTCTGCTTGAGGATTGTTTCTTGATTCTGCCTTGTATTCAATTTATCGTGGGATGACAGTTTTGTGCGTTTTCTCAGATCTACATCATTCTAAGGGGAACTTGTCTTTGAGGTTCATGTATATCGATCTCCTAGGATCTAGGTAGGTGGTTTGTGCCTTTATGTAGAAACTTGATGGATATTTTGTGCAATTTCCACCAATACCCTTGAACGGGGTATTGTGTGTTTCCTGTTTTTACCTTGTTACTTTCCTGATTTTCTTGATTGCTTTAGTAGAGGTTATTGCTTGTGATTAGAGTATTTTAGTTTGTGCTCAGTTTGCTTTCCATGCTTGTTATTCCTATTTGGCGTTTTTCCAGTTTCCATGCCTAGTTGTAGGATTGTGGACTGTTGCCTTGTTTTTCTGTTGAGCCTTAGTTGATATCCAATTAGTTCTTGATGTTTACATGGACGATGTACAGGAACGCTGACCATGTATTACCTTTCACTCAGGACTGTGAGAACCTAGAGTAGTAGACCAAAGGGGGAATTGACGGAAGGGCTTCTCCAGAGTGTCTTTTAATCATGATGCGAGACCAAGGGAAGAATTGATGGAAGGGATTCACCAGTGTGTCTATTAATTACGACGCGGGATATAGGGGGAATTGATGTTGAGTGCTTCCCCAGAGAGCCTTTAGAAAAATACGAGACTATAGGGGGAATTGAGGATGAGTGATTCCCCAGAGAGTCAGCTTATTTGTGTAGCTGTACCAGAGGGGTGAGACTGCGTGTTATTACAATAGATTTTCTAGTAAATATAGGTTAAACCATAGGGGTTAGACTGTGAGTGTTACCTGGATGGTTACCTGTTTCTTTATTTATTGCTGGAAGCTTACTTGTGTGCTATGCTTGTTAGAACTGTTGTTTGTAGCTGTTTGTGCTATTCTGTTTACTGCGACTTGTTTTAGTACTACCATGTATTCATTGACTGTTAGGCACAAAACATTGGGTGATTTTCTACTGGGATTGTATCTCACACCCTATTTGGGCCATGATTTCTGGCCCAATCAGACTATTTTATTGCAGGTATAGACAAGGGCAAGCGATCTTCTACTTCAGGATTTTTATTACACTAGAAGCTGGGGAGCATGGGAACGAGTTGTGGCTCGCGTTGCTGAGGAGATTATTTTGTTTTTATTTTGCACTTGGTTTGAGTTTTATTTCATCACATTGTTGTGTTTTCTGTTTTCTTTATATACTTGTACCTAATGCATCATTTTCATCATAGTTATATCTCTACATTGCTTCCGTTGTTTGGATTTTGTTGTTATGCATGTTATTTACTGCTTCCGCTGGTTATTGTTGTTTCATACCTTGTATACCTTACCGAATGAGGGCATAGTTTCCCCAACGACTCACCAAGGCCCTCACTGCTAGTCGGAAGCCTCTGGAATTCGGGGAAACACGCTTGAGGTCATGTGGCGAACCGGGTACATGGCACCAGTGGAGGAGCTCCGGACTCGGGTCGTTACAAAGTGGTATCAGAGGGGTTCTTTTCTAATTCATTACTATTTGGAGACCTTAGCTAGGTATAGGTAGGATTCAGTAGTTGGAATTAAGTTATTCTTGGGAGTAGCTAACCCGTGTACAGGGAAAATCCATACTACCTCGTTAATTGTAGTTTTCTGGTTTTGAGATTTTATGGTTGGTATGTTTTCACCTAGAGTGATTCGTATGGCTTGTGCAGTTATTGATTTGATATTTTGGTTCTATTTCTGTCGCAACCTGATTAGATGAGGGTATTCTATCTCATTCATCATATAGGAACTTGTAGAAATCACATGTCATGCATTCTTTCCATGCCATCTAGGGTGCATTAGCGATTTCATGCTGTTGTGATAGGCTCTGTCTAAATTATGCATGATTTTGTGATAGATTCTTGATAGATTCTCTGTTGTTATGTTAGAAAACTGTTTGTTTTGATCCTTGCGTAAAAATGAACGCCGAATTTTGGTTTCATGAGCTGTTATGGGCCCTCACGGAAAAGAATTTGGAACCTTTTCCCTTGTTTTAGTGTTTCTGGAATTTTGCGCTGTTTCTGAGCTACTGCCCAAAAAAACCTAGAATACACGGTGTGTACTATTTAGATATTCGCTGTGTAGTTTTTAGGTAGTGTCACTAACCATGTGGGCAGAACACAGTGTCGTGGGAGTAACTTCGGGAACACGCCGGGTACCATTGGTACACGCCGTGTGAGTTTGGAGCTGTGTACCCGGCCGTGTCACTAACAACACGGGCTGGGGAAGCTCAGGTAGAACACGTCCTGTCCGTAGGGAACACGCTGTGAAGTCCTGTCCAGGAACTCAGCCGTGTCACGAACAACATGGGCCGGTGTGACCTTCTTTTCTGCACACCATGTCCATAGGGAACACGCCGTGTTGTCCTGTCCAGGTACCCGACCGTGTCACGAACAACACGGGCCGGCGTGACCTTTATTTACACACATCGTGTCTATAGGGAACACACCGTGTAGTCCTGTTCAGGTACCCGGCCGTGTCACGAACACCACAGGCCGATGTGGCCTTCTTTTCCACATGCTGTGTTTGTTCGGAACACACCGTGTAGTCTTGACCAGACACTCGGACGTGTCACGAACAACACGAGATGGTGTCACCTTCGACTATACACGCCGTGTTTGTTTAGAGCACGCCATGTATGGTTCATCCGTGTAGACGAACATGTGCTTAACAACATGGTTCGTCGAAGCCTTGACTAATGCACACCGTGTTTGTTTCGAACACGCCGTGTAGTCTTAGGTTGAGTCGGACCGTATGGGTTAGCCGTGTATGGAAACTCGGACAGGGGAATAGTTTACAAGTACACGCCGTGTGTGGGGGTCAACACGCCGTGTAGTTTTTAGTGTACACGACTTGTAGGGCAGGAGTACACGCCCATGTTAGTGGTTTAAGAAGACACTCTGTGTAGTTTTCTACACGTCGTGTCGTCATGTTTTTCAATCTTGTGTGTTTTTCTTCCCCTATTCCCGTTTTGCACTCTTGTGTTCTCTGTCCTTGTTTTCTTGATCCAAGGTGTGCCTTTGATCATTCAGAGCTATACCTCCGAGATGTCCTCCAGTCGTACGTCTATCGTCAGGCAGTGATCAGACGCCAGACAATGCTGATCAGGGACTTCCTGTCGATCCCCCAGTCGATCCATCCTTGGCACCGGTTGTTTTACCAGTCATAGGAGCTAATGTGCAGTTCAGGGAGGGTTTCATGAGGATGATGCAGGCCTTACAGGGAGAACTGCCTCCTTCCTCGTCTATGGAAGACTTGACGCGGGTCTTTTAGCAGCATCCTCCTCTAACGTTCTTGGGGGAGGGAGGACCTCAGGCTGTAGAGTCATGGAAGGAATCCATACTGACTATTTTCGAGCATCTGGAGACGCCTCCAGAGAAGCTGGTCAAGCTTGCCACATACATGCTCCGAGACTCCACCAAGAGGTGGTGGGACGTGATCTCATAGGCGGGTCAGCAGCAGGCTATGGCTTGGGAGGAGTTCCAGCACGTGTTCTACGACTACTTCTACCCAGAGACCCTGAAGGCCGATCGAGCCTGGGAGTTCATGATCTTAGAGCAGGGTACTATTTCTTCCATGGAGTATTCCTCTCATTTCACTGAGCTGCATCGTTTTACACCCCTTCGAGATGGGAGTGGGGTATTCTTGGCAAGGAAGGTTGAGGATGGGCTAAGGCGGGAGATCTGCTCGCAGGTGAAAATCTTCCAGCTGACTTCCATTAATTCCATTGTCAATGAGGCACTGATTGCGGAGCGCAATCTGAGAGACTCTGGAGCCATGAGTCAGGGCGGTTCTCCTTCCAGTGCTATCTTTACTTCAGATGATAGCAACAAGTGCTGTAGGGAGCCTACGTGCGGTGATGAGAGGAAGCGATACGCATCATCAGGCAGCCATGTGACATGTTACCAGGGTGGCCGAATAGGGCACACGAGGCCGCAGTGCCAGAGAGACCCCATGGAGTGTCTATCTTGTGGAAAGATGGGTCACCTTTAGCATTTCTGCCAGGTTTTATCACCAGAATCCAGTGACTGGGGTTCTTCCATGACTCTTCATTCAGGAGCAGCCCCACCAGTCTCTCACCAGTCAGGGAACTGGAGTTCCTCCGTCTATTCGGGCCGAGGTGGAGGTCGAAGCCATGACGGTCAGCCACCAGTCCCTCAGCACCATCAGGTAGGTTCAGCTCAGAGTGGTCAGTCAGGGGCGCAGGACCACGGTGCAGGACAATCTTTCACCATGTAGTAGACTTATCATGAGCAGGATCTCGACCCTTCTACTATTCGAGGTACGATTTTAGTAGCCTAAGTTTTATCTTCAGCCCTTTTTGATACTAGTGCTACGCATAGTTTTATCTCTGTTTCCATTGTGGAGAGCCTTGGACTCTGCATCTTTTCTTCTACCGAATCATTGACACTAGACAAACCTTTGGGAATGAAGACATCTATTGTACGTCAGTGTAGAGAGTGCCCTCTCGAGGTAGCAGGGTATCACTTCTTATGGGATCTCTATATCCTAGAGATGACAGGCTATGATGTCATCATTGGCATGAAATAGTTTATTCCCTTCCAGGCAGTCGTTTACTATTATCATCGCAGAGTCAGTTTCATTTCACCAGAGGATGAATCTTTCCTTCATAGAGGCGAATGGGACGTTCGTGCAAGTCGAGCGGGACTCAAGCATCTTGGTCTAAGAGGAGTGACGACCCAGATTGCTAGCCTTTACCTGGATGATCAGGGGACTCGATAGTTGAACATTATTCTAGTGGTGGATCGCTTCCTTGATGTCTTTCCAAAGGACTTTTTAGGTTTTCCTCCAGAGCGTGAGGTAGACTTTTCTATTGAGCTCGTGCCAGGAGCGGCACCAGTGTCCATTACTCCCTATAGGATGGCTACACCTGAGTTGCAAGAGCTCAAGAAGCAGTTGGATGAGCTACGGGCTAAGTGTTTAATCTGACCCAGTACTTCTCCTTAGGGTTCGGTTGTTCTGTTTGCGAAGAAGGTAGACGTTACCCTTCAGCTTTTTGTCGATTATCGGAAGCTGAACCAGTTGGCAGTCAAGAACTGATATTATTTTCCGATGATTGATGACCTTTTCGATCAGCTTCGATGATCCCGGGTGTTCTCGAAGATTTACTTGAGGTCTGGTAGTCATCAGTTGCACGTTAGACCATCAGATATACCTCTGACAACCTTCAGGAGCAGGTACGGTCTTTACGAGTATACAGTCACGCCCTTCGGACTCACGAATGCACCTGCAGTTTTTATGGAATTGATGAACCCAGTGTTCCGTCCTTACTTGGATTCATTCTTCGTGGTCTTCGTGGAGGATGTCTTGGTGTACTCTAACACTCAACACGACCATGCCACACATCTTGAGATCATTCTGAGTACACTGAGAGAGCATTGACTTTATGCTAAACTCTTGAAGTGCCACTTCTGGATGGATCAGATTCACTTCTTGGATCATGTAATCTCAGAGGCAGGAGTATATGTGGACCGAGAGAAAGTGAGAGTTGTAGTTTCCTGGGATCATCCGAAGAATGTTTTTGAGGTATAGAGCTTCCTAGGGCTGGCTGGATACTACAGACGCTTCATTTGGGACTTTTCCCATTTAGCAGCACCCTTGACAGGTCTGACCAAGAAGGGGGAAATGTTCTTATGGTCAGATTCTTGTGATTCAGCCTTTCAGGAGCTAAAAGGGAGGTTGACGTCAGCACCGATACTAGTCTTTCCAGAGCAAGTCAAGATCTAAACTGTTTACTGTCATGATTCGGGTATCGGGCTGGGAGCTGTGCTTATGCTGGGAGATGGAGTCATTGCGTACGGGTCTCGGCAGTTGAGGCCACATGAGAGGAACTTCCCACCGCACGATCTGGAGTTGGAAACTGTTGTTCATGCCTTGCACTATTGGAGACACTATCTTCTTGGAGATCACTTTGTGGTCTTCACTGACCATTAGAGTCTCAAGTATATCTTCACTCAGCGTGATATGAATCTGAGGCAGTGTAGGTGGGTTTAGTATCAACAGTCTTTTGACTTCGAGCTTGCATATACGCCAAGAAAGGGCAATGCCGTGGAAGATGCGTTGAGAAGAAGAACTAAGATTCAGGCAGTTCAGGAGGCTATTAGGGAGTGGAAGCTGATGGCTATGTTCTCTGAGATGCATCTAGTGGTGCACGACAGACGAGGACAAACTTTTCTATCTTCTGTAGCTGTTACCTCCATGCTACTTGATCGGGTACGGTTGAGGCCTCTATCAGACTCGGAAGGCTTAGTCCTGTGGGAGAGTGTGTTAGGAGAGGACCCTCTTCCTAGATGGACAATGGGTGTGGATGAGATCTTGTGTTTCCAAGGACGCGTATGAGTGCCAGCAGATATATGTGAGGAGATCATGTGGGATTTCCATTCCTCAGTTTGGGCAGTTCTTCCTGGCATCACCAAGATGTATCTGGATCTTCATCGCTAGTACTGGTGGCCAGGT
Source organism: Viscum album (assembly GCA_963277665.1). Lineage (NCBI taxonomy): Eukaryota > Viridiplantae > Streptophyta > Magnoliopsida > Santalales > Viscaceae > Viscum > Viscum album. The sequence continues at coordinate 320,185,179 of OY728132.1, read as the reverse complement.
ATGAAGAAGGATATTGCTGGTTTTGTCCTGAGATGTTCTACTTGTCAGCCGGTGAAAGCAGAGCATCAGCGATCAACAGGCCTTTTACAGCAGCTACCCATTCTGGAGTGGAAGTGGAACGATGTTGCAATGGACTTCGTGACTGGGTTGCTGAGGTCACCACGAGGGAACGATGCTGTTTGGGTTGTCGTCGACAGACTTACGAAGGTTGCTCACTTCTTGTCGATCAAGGAGAACTTTAGTGTCGATGAACTGGGATGAATTTACATCAAAAAGATCATTCTTCTGCATGGAGTTCTGCGCTCTATTGTTTGAAATACAGATGCACGTTTTAACTCTTGGTTCTGGCAGGGACTTCAGAAGGCATTGGGTGCACAGGTACTTTTGAGTACATCATACCATCCCCAGACAGATGGCCAGTCCAAGCACATGATCCAGGTACTTGAGGATATGCTCCGAGCTTGAATCCTTGACATTGGCGGTTCTTGGGAGATGCATATTCATCTGGTGGAGTTCACCTACTACAAAAGTTTCCAGGCGACCATTCATATGACACCATACGAGGCTTTGTACGGTAGTCCATGATGATCACCCTTATGCAGGCTGGAGGCAGGAGAGGATGCTTTGCCGGAACCTCGTCTTGTTCAGGAGACATCAGAGCAGATAGTGCTGATTCCGAAGAGGATGGATACAGCACAGTCTCGATAGAAGTCTTATGCTGATCAGTGGAGACGACCTCTGGAGTTCTAGGTCAGCGATCAGGTTTTCCTACGTGTCGCACCGATGTTGGTACACGAAAGGATTCAGAGATAGGGTAAGCTTTCATCGCGGTATGTCGGGCCGTTTGAGGTCTGGGAGAGTGTGGGGATGGTCGCCTATCGGTTGCAACTACCTCAGAGGTATCGGTCCATGCACAATTTCTTCCACGTCTCTCAGCTCCGACGTTACTTTTCAGACCCATCTCACGTCTTTCAGCCTGAGGAAATTGATCTTGAAGCGGATGCATTGTTCGAAGAGAATCCTATCCGGATTATCAATCGTAGTATGAAGGTTCTCCGCGGGCGGTCTGTTCCTCTGATACGGGAGAAATGGCAGAACGAGCGAGTATAGGACGAGACCTGGGAGAGGGAGGCCGATGTATGATCACAGTGGCTGGAGCTATTCGGTGATTCTTCTTCTCCACCTCGTTAGGGAAATTCGGGGACGAATTTCTATAAGGGGGAAGTTCGTAAGAACCTCGATCTTCATTCAGGCATGTTTTTCCTTTTTTCTATAGTTTTTATGAAAAATGGTTTTTCTGGAAATTTTCAAAGTACACGCCGTGTACTTTTTGAGTACACGCTGTGTACTCTGATCCAGCTCGAAGCTGTGTGCTGGCCATTCCCGGGCCATACACACGGTGTGTAGGGGTGACGTGGCGGCCGTTTTTGGCGGTGTACAGAAAGGACCCAATACACGCTGTGTACTGTAAAAGTACACGCCGTGTACTTTCTTTTTTTCATTTAATGGACCGGGGTCGCGCCTAACCCCAATTTCCATCTTCTTCTCTAGTTTTCGATAGTCCAAGAGCGTCCGTACGGCCAGATCATTGACAGATTCCTGCCTCGCCGTCTGTTCTCTAATTTGAGCAAGGTTGATTGCGTTGGAATCGCAGTGGTGAGTTCTTCCTTCTTCTTGAGGGTTGTTTCTTGATTCCTCCTTGTTTTCATCTTATTGTGTGATGAACGTTATTTGAGTTTTCTCAGATCTACGTCGTTCTAAGGGGAATCTTTTGTCGAGGTTCATGTATATCGATCTCCTAGGATCGAGGGAGGTGGTTTGTGCCTTTCTGTAAAAAGTTGATGGATATTTTGTGCAATTTCCACCAATACCCTTGAACGAGGTATTGCGTGTTTCCTATTTTCCCCTTGTTACTTGACTACTTTTCTTGATTTCCTTAGTGGAGGTTATTTCTTATGATTAGAGTGCTTTTTTTGTGCTCAGTTTACATACCATGCTTGTTCTGCCTGTTTTGCATTTTTCCAGTTTCCATGCCCAGTTGTAGGATTGTGGACTGTTGCCTTGTTTTGCTGTTGATCCTTAGTTGATAGCCAAGTAGTTCTTGAGGTTTACTTGGACGATGTAAACGCGCACTGAGCATTCATTACCTTTCACTCAAGACTGTGAGAACCTAGAGTAGTAGACCAAAGGGGGAATTGATGGAAGGGCTTCTACAGAGTGTCTTTTAATCACAATGCGAGACCAAGGGGAGAATCGACGGAAGGGAATCTCCAGAGTGTCTTTTAATTACGACGCAAGATATATGGGTAATTGACATTGAGTGCTTCCCCAGATATCCTTTAGCACGATACGAGACTATAGGGGGAATTGATGGTGAGTGATTCCCCAGAGAGTCAGCTTATTTGCGTAGCTTTACCAGAAGGGTGAGACTGTGTGTGCTTACCGGAGAGTTGCTAGTACTTATAGGTTGAACCATAGGGGTTAGACTATGATATCTACCCAGAGGGTTACCTGTTTTGTCATTTACTGCTAGCTGCTTACTTGTGTGCTATACTTGTTAGAACTGTGGTTTGTAGCGTTTGTGCTTTTCTGTTTACTGTTTCTTGTTTTAGTAATTCCATGTATTCATTGACTGTTAGGAACAAATCTTTGGGTGATTGCCTACTAGGATTGTATCTCACACCATGTTTGGGCCATGCTTTTGGGCCCAAGCAGACTATGTTTCTGTAGGTATAGACAAGGGCAAACAACCTTAAACTTCAGGATATTGATTGCACCAAGAGATGGTGAGCATGGGACCGAGCTGTGGCTCGTGATTCTGAGGAGATTATTTTGTTTTTCATTTCCACTTGGTTTCAGTTGTATTTCAGCACATTGTTGTGTTTGCTGTTTTCTTTAGATACTTGTACCTGCTGCATCATTTTCATTATAGTTATATCTCTACATTGCTTCCGTTGTTTGGTTTTTGTTGTTATGAATATTGTTTACTGCTTCCGCTAGTTATTGTTGTTTCTTACCTTGTATACCTTACCGAATAAGGGCATAGTTTCCCCACTGACTCACCAAGGCCCTCACTGCTAGTCAGCAGCCTTTGGCGTTCGGGGAAATGCGCTTGACGTCATGTGGCGAACCGGGTACGGGGCACCAGTGGAGGGGCTTCAGACTCGGGTCGTTACAAAATTATTATATCATCCTTTTATATATCCTTTTACAAGTTAAGTGAATTATATCATCGCTCGGTTTTACGTATGGCCTACCATCTCCATAAGGTGATGAAATTATATTTTAATGTCCTTAATTTTGTGAATGTATATGAAAATATATACATTGAATAAAAACTATATTTAGTATAATAGTATAATTTAATAGATAAAGTGACTATATCCTATACAACTGAATAGGAACATCCACAATATAATATGCATGAGAAAATTATAGAGTAAACACTAAAAAATGGTTCAAATGAAATATTATTAATGAAATGGTGATAATATGTTATTAGAGTATCATGTAATTTATTAACCTTATGGATATGGTTAATTTATAACTTAGTATAAATTCTTTACCATTATAAATAGGGTTAAATCTTGATATGTTAACGTAAAGTGTGATGAAAGGGATTCAGTCTCAATTTATACACCATTGAGACATACATGTTATTATGCGCCTTTTCACTTTTATATGATTTATATAATTCACTATTAATTTATTAATAAAAACCATAAATTCATTATTAGAAAATTTTTAATTCAATTATATTCTTTTACTAGTTTAAAATATAAAATTTTCTAAATAGTTAATAATTTATGATATAATGTAACATCCTTTTGGAATTGATTTAATATCCATTGAATGAATAATATCATTTATCCTTAATAAGAACCTATAATTTTATAATTCACAAGATATTCAAGAAGTTTCCATATTTTCTTCTATTATTTCTCTACTTATTAATTCAATCACTTGAATAATATTTTAAAAGAAAATATAATTTTATATCATTTAAATAAAATATATATTTCTCCTTTGTCCACATTTTTCAAAATTATTCTTAAAAATAAATTTTATTTTGTAAAATTATTTTTATTGATTTTTATATTGTCCAAATATTTTAATAATAAATTTCAAGGAATCATTATAACAATTTATGACCATAATTTTTTTACATTAATTAAAAATATTCATAAGAAATGATTTATTTATATATACTTGGATAACAAACTTCCCCATCCCAATTAACTGTTTATAAAATTTTGCATCATCAAAAAAGTATCTATGTTTTTAAAAATAAAAATATTTTTTCAATAGTTATTTATATATTTCACTTATGTTAACTTTATTCCTCTAGTGGAAATAATTTAATTTCCATCCAATATTCTAGATGAACTAATGGACATAACATGGCTCTATTTAATTTTATTATATTCAAAAATATATTGAAATATTAACATCCATATGATATAATTAAATTAAATTTATCTTAAATATACATATTTATTATCATGGTTTTTATTAGAATAAATGTTATGTCATTTCTATATATGGTGTTTTACTTGAATGTTATTTGAATAAAAGAGGAAAATATGAATAATCCATCTTATTATTCCATTCGAACAATTATTGATATGGAATAATGTTTATTAATAAAATCATGCATTAAATATATGAGGAATAAATTGTTCATGCAGTGAATTGGGGTCATCAAATTACAAAGCACCTCTATGCATTGACAGTTCAAAAGAGACAACTCTTTTGGAAAAACAGGGGTTGTCCCATTAATTCAAAATTTCATTTGACACTAAATTTACAATAATGATGCCTAGATATCAGATATAATGACTACTAGTATATAGAATTTCATTCATTGATAATTAAATTATTATTATCCCTAAGATTTTTTGAAATTTATACTATCAATGCACTCATTTTTTCATGTTATTGATTAATTTGAATGTTTTTTTAAATTTTTTTCCTTTCCATATATAATGTTACTTATTTACTTATTATAGCTTCAATTGTATACATCACTTAAAATTTGTTTTATCCCCACTTCTATTATTTTATTTCCATATAATTTGAATATTATTTTATAAAATATATTTTAAGGATGTTGAGAATTTTTTATTTTGTGTATTGAATCCCCATAGTAAAATTTGTATCATGTATTTATTATTTTCTCCAAGACTAATAAATTGATAATTCCTTCATGATTAGGAACCTATAATATATGAAAATATAATAAACTAGATACCTGCTAAGTGATACAGGGGATAATGGTATTATAATCAATATTGTTAAAAATACATGGATTAATATGACCTATATTTATAATGATTCAAAAAAAAAAAAATAGATTTCCTATTCATTAATCCATGATCAAAATGAGATAGATACTAAAATAGAATATCTAGAGAAATTTATACACTATAGGTCCTAATGATTTGAGCAATATACACTTCTTGAATATAATAATCATAATTCCACATTCCCAAATTCATAATTGGGGACACATAGCTTTCCCAAGTGTCTAAATAAGATGACAGACTTAAAACCCCTTGAAAAGGACCTCACATTTTGATGAAGATCTTGATCAATATTGGATATTATCAACTTGAATAATAGAAGATATAATCCAAACATCATTATGAGTTATAGGGATAATACACTACAATTATTACAGCCCCACATACCTTAGGGAGTACAAAGTCTATAATTATACATATAAACCATCGTGGACATTAATTTTTTAATATTCCATTACATCATTGAAATTTTAATTTCAAATAAGAGTATTTTTAAAAAAAATTATGTTTTAATAAGTCTTTTTTTGAAGTTAAAGTATTTTTTTCATCAACAATGGTTTTAAATGATCTTTAAATATTCCTTTATAGGTTTATATGGTAATTTAATTTTTTTGGAAAATATTTTATAATTTAATGTGTATTCAATGTGGAAATTATATTTTCTACATTATATTTTCTATGTTACCATTCAAAATAATTTCACAAAAATGATGAATCCTATAATGTTTCTTATTATTTATTGGGGATATTATCTGTGGAGAACATTATTAATATTTCAATAAAAGTGTTATGATCATGTTAAAAAGATGTTTATAAAAGATTTATCTTTTATATAGGATATTTTATATTTATATTTTTATAAAATTCGTTGATTTACACGGTCTATGATATGTTAAATATTTCATAAATCCCATTATGTTTCATGGGTTCTGATATGATAATTATTTTAGGATCTTTTAGACCACATATATTTTACTTATCATTATATGGCGGGATATATATATATATATATATATCATTAAAATTCATTGAATTGTAATTAATGTTATATGATCTTAAAGGGTACCTGGGATATTATTCGAATATTGAAAGATTGTATTTTTGTGGTTCTTCCAAGCTCAAAAGATAGTGTACTAGAAAGTATCACATGCCCGATTTAGGTACATGGGTGGCTATCCCATTCCTAACATGTTTTAAATTAATAGGTGGGTACTCATGGCGAAATAATTTTTATTCTCATGTGTATTCCACAACCCTATAACACCTTCCAATTGTTTTCTCTCACGACCTATTTTATTTGATTACATTATAATTTATGTCATATAAAATTCCATGATTTCATCCATTAATCATGTTTATGATCTATGATAATCATACAATGTCTTTGAAATACATTCATATTGTTATCATTCCCAAAATATCATGTTAATATTATTATATCCATTGTTTAGCCATGTAGAGTATCGAAGAACATCCTGTATTATATATCCATTTTCCAGGATATGAAGAATTTTATTTTGTATGATACGAATAATAAGGGTAATAATTATGATGTACATAGTGGGAAATGAGATATATCACTTATGATATGGTTTTATTTATATCCATGTTTCCTATTTCACTTTACCTAAACTATTCTAGAATAGATATAACATTATGTAATGAGTATTTTATTTTTATGAAGTAATATTTATGTATCAGAAGTACAATTATCTACATTAATATTGAATGGTTTAACTATTATTTATAGATTATATATATAAACACAATAATTTAAATACTTATAATTATTATGAAATTTTGTTTAGTTAATATAATATCATCTTATATCGTAATAATTAATTTCATACAAAACAATTTTTTGATATGATTTTACTAGTTTTATTATGAATTTTATACATCCACAAATGTAAATTGAATTGGATAAAAATGTTTCAATATTTGGAATTTCAACAACTAATTATATTAAAAATTTATAACTTTATTTTCTCATATTTAATAGAACAAACTCAAAAAAATAATTACCCCAGTGAAAGTTAAAATAGTTTTATCAGAGGTGGTTGGTTATAATGTATTATAAGGGTATTTTGTCATATTAAACTTATCAAAATAATAATTTTTTGTTAATATTTAGATATTTCCCTATTCCATATTAAAATATAAGGTCATTTTTAGGTAATGTGGTTTATAATTACATTATCATTTAATATTGTTTTGGGGAATTTCCATGTGGTTTCCAGAAGATACCCTTCACAATAATAAAATGGAACCTCATCCCTTCATATTTTCACACCTATTAATCCAATAATATAAAATAGAACCTACAAAATTATCTACTAAAAACCATTATCCTCATTTTGTAGGTTATTTAATTTTATAAAACTATCCTTGGGATTGTCAATAACATATCCAAAAGATTTTTTTCTATGAAAATGTTATTATTGTCACCAAGACTATTTTTCTTTACTTTTCCTATCTGCACCATAAATTATGGATTAAAAATAAAAATATAATAACACCAAAATTTTCCATATACTTAAATTTGATTATATGTATGGAATAATATTAAACCATCACTTTATAATTGAATTGTATAATAAATCTATCACTTGTGTGTATGAAAGACTACCACCGTGATAACATATGTAATTTGTTTCCGTCACTAACTCGCTAGGATATTCACAATAATGGAAATCATAAACATATATGATACATGTGAGATTATATTAATTCATTATATTAATATATCATCCTTTTATATACCTTTTTACAAGTTAATTGAATTATATCATCGCTCGATTTTATGTATGGCCTACCACCTCCATAAGGTGATGAAATTATTTTTCCATGTTCTAATTTTGTGAGTGTATATAAAAATATATTCAATGATCAAAAACGATATTCAGTAGATTAATATAATTTAATAGATAAAGTAACTATATCATATACAAATGAATACGAACATCCACAATATAACATGCATGGGAAAATGATACAGTAAAAACTCAAAACAATGGTTTTAATCAAATATTATTAATGTAATGGTGATAATATTTTATTAGAGGATCATATAATTTATTAACCTTATAGATATGGATAATTCATAAATTAATATAAATTCATATCCCATTATAAATGGGTTAAAATCACATTATGTTAAAGTAAAGTGTGAGGAAAGTGATTAAATCTAAATTTTTACACCATTGAGACATACATGTTATTATGCACCGATTCACTTTTATATGCTTTATATAATTCACTATTAATGTATTAATAAAAACTATATATTCATTATTATTATTATTTTAATTCAATTATATTCTTTTACTGGTTTAAAATATAAAATTTTCTAAATAGATAATAATCTATGATATAATGTAACATCCTTTTGGAATTTATTTAATATCCATTGAAGGAATAATATCATATATCCTTCATAAGAACTAATAATTTTATAATGCAGAAGATATTCACGGTGTTTCCATATTTTATTTTATTGTTTTTCTCATTATGAATTCATCCACTTGAATAATATTTTAAAAGAAAATATAATTTTATATCCTTTTAAAAATTATTTATTTCTTCTATGTGAAATTTTTTCAAAATTGTCCTTAAAAATAAATTATATTTAGTAAAATTATTTTTTAATAATTTTTATATTGTCCCTATATTTTAATAATAATTTTCAAGGAATCATTCCAATGATTTATGAAATTAATTTTTTTACTATCATTAAAAATATTCAAAATAAATGATTTATTAATGTATACTTGGATAAAAAACTTTTACATCCTATTATTTATTTAAAATTTTTAGCATCATCAAAAAAATTATCTGTGTTTTTAAAAATAAAAATATTTTTTCAATTATTATTTATATATTTCACTTATGTTACCTTTATTCTTCCACTAGAAATGATTTTATTTGAATCCAATATTCTAGATGAACTAATAGACATATCTTGGCTCTATTAAATTTTATTATCATTGACAATATATTGAAAGTTTCACTTCTATAAGATATCATTAAATTAAATTTAAATTAAATAAACATACTCTTTAAAATTGATTTTTTATTATAATAAAATATATTTCATTTCTATATATGGTGTTTTACTTGAATGTTATATGACTAAAAGAGGAAAATATGAATAATACATCTTATTATTCTATTCGAACAATTATTGTAATGGAATAATATTTATTAATAAAATCATGCGTTAAATATATGAGGAATAAATTGGTCATGCAGTGAAATGGGGTCATCAAATTACATAGCCCCTCTTTTCATTGACAGTTAAAAGGAGACAAATCTGTTGGAAAAAAGGGGTTGCCCCATAAATTAAAAATAACATTTTACACTATATTTACAATATAGATGCCATGATATCTTATATCATGATGTATAGTATATATCATTTCATTCATTGATAATTAAATTATTATTATCCATGAGAATTTTTTAAATTGATAATATCAATGTATTCATTTTTTCAAGTTATTAATTAATTTGAATGTGTTTTTCAATTTTTTCCTTTCCATATATAATGTTACATATTTACAGATTATATCTTCTATTGTAGACATAACTTACAATTTGTTGGAGCCCCACATATATTATTTCATTTCCATAGAATTTGAATATTATTTAATAAAATATCTTTTAAGGACGTTGAGAATTTTTTATGTTGTATATTTAATCCCCAATGTAAAATTTCTATCATGTATTTATTATTTTATCCAAGACATATAAATTGAACATTCCTTTATGATTATGACCCTAGAATATATGAAAATATAATAAACTAGATACCTGATACGTGATACAAGTGATAATGATATTATAATCAAATTTTTTAAAACAATATGGAGTACTATGACCTTGATATACAATGATTCAACAAACAAAAACAATTCCCATTAAGTAATCAATGGTCAATATGAGATAGATACAAAAATGGAATATCTAGAGAAATTTATACACTGTAGGTCCCTAATGATTTGAGCAATATGCACTCCTCAAAATATATAATCATCATTCCATAATTCCAAATTCATAATAGGGGACACATAGCTTTCCAAAGTTTGTAAACCAGATGAGGGACTTAAAACCCCTTTAAAAGGACCCCACATTTTGATTAAGATCTTGATAAATATTGGTTATCATAAACTCAAAAAATAAAAGATATAATCCAAACATCATTATGAGTAATAGGGAAAATACAATACAATTTTTATAGGACATGCACCCCACATACCTTACGGAGTATTAAGTCTATAATTATATATATAAACCATGGCCTTCACCATCAAATCAAATATAATAAAAAAATTTATATCATTGATTACTAACACACCCCATCTCTGGAGGGTTACTGTCGCAACTAGTGTACAAGTTGATCAAAACATACAAAATGATGTTATCCTAAGGAGGCACCCAAATAACTTCCCAATATTTTACATTCATGATAGTAATAGGATTCAAATTTCAAGTGAAATGGCCATATGAAAGTTATGAAATCACATATATCTTTAATCCCTGTCCAATCATGGTGTGATTAATTGGATATTAAAGAGATATATTATCTATAATTTAATATATATATATATATATCTCTGTGTGTGTATATATACTGTGAAGTATTAATAAAAGGATAAAAAATCAAATCTTATACTCTAATGAAAACTATATTAGAAATCATCAACTCATAGGTGAATGAGTATGAGGGAACCTCCTTATATTCTATGTCTAACAACAAGTATTTTTTATATCTACATTTTAATGTGGAAAAAATGATGAATAAAAACTACTATTTCATTTGTTCCCACTACTTTTCTTTTTAATGTGTTAAAAATTTCAAACAAACTCATAGTGTTTACCAAGATAAAATGTCCATGCATAAGATTTCACCGTCCAATACCACTCGACAATGTCCCAATCATGGAGAAATATGAATTATAGAAAAAAAATTATATAATAGAAACTTACAATAAGTTATGAGTTCTTAAATCATACATTTTACTGAGTATTTCCTCTATAGAATATAGATAAATAAAAAAGAAATAAGAAATAATCATACATAATTAATAGTTTTGTTTTATGAAACACAACATTTGAAAAATATTACATCAAAAAAATGTTATTAAATATATATATATATATATATATCATTATTCACTAAAATAATCACTTATAGAATATACAAATATTAATAAATATATAAGGATTATCTACTACCATCCCTCATCCCCATATCCAAACCCCATCAGAGATATCCATTATCTTGAAAAAAATTTCCTCTACCCTACTTGAAACAAAGATCAAGAGTTCCATCAGGTAATAAAGTGATAAAGCCTCTTGATTAAGGTGTGATTGTAAATCAGTATGAAACAAAAAATTATTTACATAACATAACCATTAAATAAAATTTACACATGATGTGAATTCATTAGAAAAGTAAATAAAAGTACGGATCCTTAAAATGGCCATTGTCAAACCTTTTGTTATATGGTGACACTTGAGGTTAACCATATCTAATTCAACTAGCGACATATGTATATGAGATATTTAGATATACATTTATATTTTTCAGCCTCATTTAAATAGGAATGTGAGTTTTTTATTTATAGGATTGTCCAAATTAATAATAGATTTTCATAACATAATTCATTTTTTCCAAATAATAAATATTTATATTTTAAGGTGTGAAATGATTCCCAAAAGGTTAATTTTTTGTTTTATGGGATTTGTGAAGGTTAGAAACACAAAATTGATGATTTGTAGAAGATATATATGGTTCATTTTTTAGAGAAGTTAGATTAAAGCATGAAACTAGTTTCATATGGGAATAATGTATATTTTATCCTAATGATGGGCCCAGTAGGTTGGGAGAATTGGTTCAGAGGTGAATGTAACATCACATGGTTGGAAATCGTGTTTATAAACATTTCTTGTAATTGTACATGTGGTATAGATCTCATTGCAGTGTCCACAAATAATTTTTGTATATTTTGATGAACCATATGAGAATCATTGCATGGGGGTTTCTCATTGAGACATAACACAATATAGATGGAATACATTAATTCAAACATTATGGAATCTGAATATTTTTTAAATGTTCAAATTCCCCCTCATCCTTTAGTATTTTCTCTTCCAATGAATCCTTCATTTCTCTAAGTCCAGTAACTTATTGAGCTCATACCATGGCCTCCTATTAGGCATTGATGGATAAATATTTTTTCAAATAAAAATCATTCTCATTCATACATGTTTTAACTCCCTTAGTATGTGTATGAGTCATATCATATCATTTCAATATTTATGTTACTGTATTAGAAGTTACTTCCATGAATGTTCATTTTACTTATTTTCATGTAATTTTTTACTATCGTCGATACCTCTTATTTAGACTCTAAAAAATTTTTCTTAATAGACTAGTGAGGAGTAATTTTTAAAATAAATGTGGTTTGTATGGAATCATATTAGGGTTTTATCATTTTAAAAATATTCCATTTTATGGTGCGCTATACTTTTATTATTTAATATTCTAAATAATGAAATGTTTTATATAATTTAAAATAGAATGAATTCATTATCCTTGAGGAAAAAATTCCACTGTCATTTTTTTAACATAATCTAGAAACACACCAATATGGGTAGTTTGTTATAATCAATGAAACCTACACATTGTTATGTTTCTAAAAGACCTTTTATCGGTGTTGAATTACCCCAAATAAATTGGTTGTTTATGTTAAATTAAATTTAATTGTAAAATACATCAATTTAACCCTTTTATAACATTCACAATGAATTGGTTACTTGTCTTAAATGAATTGAATTTGGAGAATATATTCTTTATAGTAGAATTGATTTCTAATTTACATAGTTTAACTATGATGTCTACATATTACCCTATGATCATAGATAATATATATCCCTTCCATATATTAAATGAATGGTATGTGGTTATTTTAAATACAATGTTTAATTTAGATAAATGGAATGAAAATTCCATGACATGTCACATTGAATTTAACTTGCTGAAAATTGAATGAATTATAAAAATATTTAGGAACTGTTGGACATTGAGATCATCACCATTCAGTTATAAATGTTTGATATAATATTCCAATCCATTTCATTGAGTTCATTAAGAATTATTTCCCTGATTATAATTATTATTATTATTATTTAAACTTTTTGGGCATAAAGTCCTATTTAATTTCTGTCATATTTCTGGGCATGGAGCACCACATATGGGAATTATGTTGATTATTATATAAAACTATTGAGTTTGGAGTCCCTTACCCATGAATTGTAATTATTGGACATGTTTTTCCTATCTATTAATGGTAATTATGGGTTTGGGATCCGTTATTATTCATTTGACATCATTAGTCATGATGACCCTTAATTAATGTATTATACATTTATGATATCCTATTGTGGATGCATGTGATTCAAACAATGGGACCTCAATAGAGAATATATACATGTATATAGACACACACACACACACACACACACACATATTAGTCTATACATATATATATGTATAATATGGAATGTTTATAGGCATTCCAATATGGGAATTAGTAGGCTTGGTCATCTATGAGTATTATAAAGTACCCAAGGTCGACTTGAATACATTTACTAATTCACTAACTATTTATTATACCTATAAAATAATATATATTTTTACTCATGTAAATAATTTCAGTAGTCCCCATTACTTGTTTCGTATTGATTTTATCTCTCACCTATTTCTGGTCTTCATTTGGTACCCATGAATATCCCATAGTTATAGGATATGACATGTTATGCCCCTCCACGGTATCATAATTTTGGACCATGATATGACATGTGATCTTGAGGTCAATAATTTACATGGGATGTCTTCATGAGTCAATGTTATTTATTAATTTATATTTAATATTTTATGAGGTTGATTCTTATATATGTATTACTATCTATATTATTTTTTCATTGTGTTTTGTGAAATATCATGTGTATTCATCTATTAAATATTTATCATGTCTAGGGTATCTCTTTATGATAATATTTTTCTTTTTTCATATATATATTCTTAAAAAAATTCAATTTATGATAATTATTATTAATTTTATATTTAGTTAGAGTGTATATTCTCCCCACTATACTACCTTCAAACCTTTTCTTTTAGCTGGTAGCCTCTATAATACATGGAGGCACTCATTAGGACATGTGTTCAAACAGTTCAGATACTATTATGTTGTAATACATGTTTTTATGATAGTATTGGTGTCATTGGGACAATTTTTTTTGATAGTTTTTGGATGATAGAATAAAGACTGTGAATGTTTAAGAACGTAGTAAATTTCACATCTATGGGTTCGACCAACCCATATAAGAGGGTATTTTATGTTTACTAGGATGACAATATTACCATTAGTGATTTATATAATTTTATTTGTTATTGATTAATTTACTTATGGTAATTTCCTTTTTCTCAGTATTATAAGTGAAGGGGTGTATTCATGAAAAATTTTCGGAACATAGGATTATAACATCATTATCATTCTTATCTATAAACCATGCTACTCTATTTTCCTTATCACATGAATTTATTCCCTAGATATACAATAATTCACTTCATTAAAATAAATTAATATTTAATATAAATAAATTGTCTACATTAATATAAATTTTGTTTTCCAATATATCTTGATAGTGAAATTATATTTAAATATCTTGAACTTCAATAATAAAATTTTATTAAAATTATAATATTAAAAATCTAATGTAATTACATATTTTATAATAAATTCAAGTTATTTATTTTGGATATACGTAAAATGATGTATCAATTGGGACATTTAAAATCTAGTAACATTATAACATGTGAATGATTACACATGTAGCTATATACTCTTACATTGGACTAGACCCTCATAGAAGATTTTTTGTTTCAAATTCATATGAGAGACTCCATATAAGTATAGTATTAATCATTAGTAAATATATTTTATTCAGTTTATCCCAGGTTAGAATGATTGTACCATTATAGGTTGATTGTAATTTTTATTAAATGGTTCTTAACCACTATGGGCTATGCTTTTGATATATTCGTATTGTTATTTTATCTGTTATCATCCTCTTATACAATGTTATTTAAATATATATTGTGGCATCTAGTTGAACCTAGTCGACTTAAAATAATAAAATTCCATTTGACTGCATTTGATATTTTTAGAAGAGGTTTTACATAATTAAATTTACATTTACAACATAAAGGGTGTTTCCAATATAAATTGGGAAGAAAATTTTAGGTATCTATTATTTTTTGGAGAAAATATATGTTAATAAATAGTTGATAAAAAATCCAAATTACGTGAGGATTTATTTAATGCTCATAGAGACAATTAAATAATGTTCTTAGTATCATTTTCCATTATAATTAGAACATGATATCCAATATATATTATCTTTATTAATTGTCAAAATAAAATATCAATGATTAAATTACATAATAATTTAAAATTTAAGATGATTTTAGAGAATGTACCATCATGTAAGGGTTAGTTTTTTGGTTTCCAGGTGACTTACATCGTATAGGGATATAAACATTACCCATGGAAATCATTTGTGTGTTCTATTATTTACTATTAGATAAATGGTTAGGAAAGTGTTTCTAGAGACCCTTATAGGCATATATCATGTTTAATAATTAATACCTAATGGTATGTTATGGGTTATCTTGATTCTAGAAGCCTAATCTGAGGTGAATTGACATTGGTAGATTCTTATAGAGAGTTATACGAGATAGGTTACATTCGAGTGCTGTTTGACTCTAATAAGAATTTGTTTTATTAAAATAACAACTAGTATGAGTGGTTTGTAATTATATAAGAGAAAATATAATTAGATATATTAGACTCAAATTATGATTAGGTCCGGTTGGTCAGACATGTTTGGAGATTGGTCTTCCTCATTGATAATCTCTTAATCCTTCACTTAATTGATTGATTAATTCATATGTCATTTTCTATTGGATATAAATATTAGGAAAAAGGATTGGGGGTAATTCTTCCCATATTCAATGTAATGTTGGATGAAAATAATCATTGGTCCTGTTAATTAACAGGGAATCACTACACTTGATTCACAATTGTGATATCGAGGTGGTGTGCAGAATCAAATATAGTGCTGTTGGTTTTAAAAAATTCATTGACCCATATATAGATCAATTATTTTTGTTAAATATTCGATCTAGTTCAAGTGAATAGGATACATAACACAATAAATCTCGCAATATTTGACTACATGGTCAAATCCATCAGAATTTATAATGGTAATCATTAATAGTCATCTTTAGAGTATTGTGGAATGAAAATTAGGTGTCAACTGTGAGAATAGTAGCCATGATTTATTTATGGGTTTATATTTAATTATGGTGCTCAAATTGAAATTATTAATAGATTGGGTATAGTCAATATATCATTCATTTATGGTTTGAATATTTATGCATGTTACTAAGGAGACCCATTGTTATGGATAATAAATTGTGTCAGACATGTGCATAAAAGTGAACCTATTATAGAGTGATTATAATTTTATATATTAAATATTCATTAGGGTTAATTGCTTAATCACTAAAATGAAGTCGGGTAGTGGGTAATCTTCTAAAGATTCATGTAATTTTTAGGACCCTGAATTTTGAAAATGTATTCCAAGGGGATATATGTTATTATTGGACTAATGTTCCAGGTAGCATTTTCAGCATAAATATTCGGTTAATGATGTAATGGATTGTGATTCAGGTTTTAAATCAGTTAATATGATATATTAATACTACTATCAATTATAATATTATTTTTTATGGTTTCATGTGGTTATAGTTGATGTAATAAATGGTGATTGGCCTTTTTTAGGATTCAGATTGATTGTTTTAGATTTTATATCTTTGAGTATTTCATCAAAGGTATATTTGTAAAATTATATGAATTTACCTATTATGTGGTATAGAATGGAAATGAACCGGTTTATGAGAGATAGTATACTAGTTGTTAGACAATGAATTTTTTTTATAAATGTTATATTCTGAGTTTTTAATGAAAAAATATAACATATTTTGATGTTGGGAATTTCTCATATAGAGGCATACATGGCTATTGATTTCATATTAGTATAATCCTAGTTAATAGTATATCATGATAATAAATCATGAAATAATCTATATTATGCTAATATATATCAATTATATTTTGATATACTTAAATATCTTTATTTGGTATGATGAAAGAACACATTTTTAGTTGATAATTAGTGAAATTTAACAATTATTTCTACGGTGAAGGATTAAACCATTGGTTATTTGAGGCCGGTGACCATAGTTGTATGTTCTAAATATCAATCGATTAAATATGAATTTCTATTGGGAAGTAGGAATGAGTGGTGGTTAAAATTTTCAGTTTTGATCAATGATTATCTTGTTCCAAGACATTATAGTCATTATTTTGAAAGGCATATGGAGAATAGGCTGTATTAATTGGTAAAACATTTTATTAGAAAAAAGACATGGATTATCCTATTATGCTAAATAGATATTCATCATTGAAAGAGAAAAGTCATGTGATAATTCCCAAGGGACCTTAAGATTGGTTTTGAGAACATAACTTGTCTATCTGATTCCATTGGATAATTGAAGCATGTATGACTGCATTCTGAGTATATATTTTTAATTATATCTTCGAATTCTAGGAATTCTATTTTATTTTTTATGCTTGATTATTGGAATTGACATGGATCATTATATAGGTTTGTATTCTTCTATGTGATTAGTCTCTCAAGTAAGAATTCCTCACATATACTCGTTGACACTAGATAATTCATTGACTCAATCTCCTGTTGAGATACCAACATTGTTCCCTGTCAGTGGTTTTATTGGGCGCATATTTCAGTTTTTTATCAATGTTTCACATTTAATATACATGGTATGGAACACATACGATTAAATCATTTGAATAAATTACATTGATTCTTAGGTCATTATAGACTTGTAGTTAGGGTTGGTAGATGGCTTGTTTTTAACACTAAATGGACATTGATTCGAGTATTAAACTATTTTTAATATTCTAGCATGGTAACAAGAATCCACACAATATAGTTGGTCTAGGATATATCACCAGATA
Organism: Viscum album; assembly: GCA_963277665.1. Taxonomy (NCBI): domain Eukaryota; kingdom Viridiplantae; phylum Streptophyta; class Magnoliopsida; order Santalales; family Viscaceae; genus Viscum; species Viscum album. The sequence continues at coordinate 320,166,704 of OY728132.1, read as the reverse complement.
TATGTTATGGGATTCATTGGTTTTCCGATAAAAAAACTCTGAGCTCATCAAAATAACGAAATTGGGAATTTATTTTTATGGAGGTTTGGCTATAAAAGCTGATCATTTTTATAATTATCTAACTAGATATGGTTAATCATTTTATTTATTGAGTATATGTATATTGTTAGTGAGGAAATACATTGGAAAATTAATAACGATGGGGCCAGTTTAGTGTAAGGGTCATCCAATTCATTAAATGGAATATGAAATGCATCATGTTTAAATCTAGTCTACTAGAGATTGGCCATTTTGATAAAATTAATTTACTAAGGGTGATACAATAAGTTTAATATCATAAAAATTATAATAGAATCTAAATGATATTGAGGGATATATTAAATATTTAATTTCTATAGTGGTATCATTGTGACATATAATTTTCCATTAATAGATGAAAACAATATATAGGATCACCAGGGACTATTTATGGAAAGTGAAAATGATTCAATCACGCATCTGGTTATATGGATATTAGTAAGAACAATATCGATGTTATTTTTTTCCTAACAATACATCAATCAAATTATTTTTGATTAATTACTATATTATTAATTTAGATCATGTAAACATGTTTGGTTTTCTAATATTCAACTTTTTCCTTTCAACATGAGTTCTTGTCAAAAGATAGAATGATTGTTTTTTTGACCATGAGGAATACTTGAGGATGAATTATTCCATAGTGTGGAGGTTGTAAAATCCAATGTTTTAGTCAAAAGTGATATTCAAAAGGAATTTGATTTTTTGGATTTTTCGATGGGCCAAATCCTAAATTCAAAATCAGAACATATTAATGATTTTCACAAAACTAATTGTTTTTTATAGATATTAAATGAGACCCCAAATATGGATAAGAGGAATTATGAACATATCTAGTGTTCATGAAAAAATACAGTTGTTTTAAAGAAGGTAGCCTCAATGCATGTTTGAGACATTGTTAATTCTATTCATGTTTCTTAATAGTGAATTTTATATTATATAAAAACATTTTTTATATTAACATTGAAATAGACAAAGAAATCTTTGTGGATTGGGGTAGTGGTGAATCCTTAGCAAGAAGATTAGGGCATTGTTTTTCTAACCATGAAATAGAAATGTGTGAGAGGGATGGGGATTGTAAAAGTAGCCAAAAAAGATCATTTTAGTGTTTAACTAAGTATGTTCATAACTATGTGTGGAGGGAAGGTGTCTCATTGGAAAGTGGCCCCACATAGTTGGTTCCTAGAAAGATAGACATTGTCTCCAAAACATGAAAATAATTAATTAGGCTAGAAATTACCATTTTAACTAAGCCTTATTAAACATTTTATAATACCCTCTTTCATTGCACTCATTTAAATATTCTTCTATTCTACTCCCTTGGAATCCTAATTTGATTTGATGGATCTCCATTATTTAGACTCTAAATCAAATTTCATCAGTCGCATTTGATATACCTAGGTATGGAAATTAGTTTTGTGGTTTAATTTATACCTCTATTATTATTTATATGATGTTATTTCCATTAAATCTCATTTACAATATTTTTTTTGATTTTTTTATTTCATTTATTAATCTCATTTCAGTTTTATGTAATGGCTGATAATGGATGAGTGTCGCTTCTTTGGTTTATGATAGGTGGTCTATATATCCTTACACTGAGGATAAATTGTATGTAATATTTGTTTTTTTCCATGTGATATAAATTCTGTGAATCACATTCTATATAATAAATATTTTAAAAATTATTTATAATTGGTTTATTGGTTTTTATTGAGGCCCAATATATACAATTGGAGCTTTAAACCATTCAAAAAACAACCCCTTATGGCATGTCATTTGAATTCCATATCAAATATACATTATTATGTTTTTAGATCTCCTTTTATTGGATGTTTTGTTTCACCTCAAAAGAGATATGTTTATGAATAATTAAATTATATGGTTAAATACTATAAAATTAAGCCCTATATTAAAGTAAAGAAGAAATGGTTAGTCAAAGATATTGAATTGAATTGGCTGTTTTGTAATTAATTGAATCATGCTTATTTAGATATTGGCATGGAGTCATAGATAATATTTGTTTAAAAAAGAAGGATTCTTATTCCCCCAGAGATAATAGATAATCTTGAACCTGTGTCATTTGGAAAATTGTACATAAATGGTTTCATTAAATGAAATGTGTAATTTACTTAAATTGAACATTAATCACATTAAAATTTTATCTACATGTTATATCACATATGATTTAATTAATTAAAAAAATGGTTTATTTGTGATTGAAATGTATTTCATCCGTATTATTATTTAAATATTGGACATGAAAATTTGTTTTATTTTTTTATATTTTTTTGAAAATGATTACCCTTATTATAATAATCATTATTTTTATTATAAATAGATTGACACATATATCCTTATAATTATTGTAAATTTTTGGGCCCAGATCACCATATATTAACATGGATTTCCTTACTTATTATGTATAATCATTTTTATTAATGTACCTTATCATTGAATAGTAATTATGGGAAATAGATTTAAACAACATTAAATAATTTATGGACATGGTGTTTCCATATTATTTTTCAAATTATTGCAATGTATTCCCTTATAATTCTTTTGTGATTATTTGGAATGATGTCCCTTTTTATAATTATGAGACTTGTATGATACAATGTTATATATTCCTTGGTTTATTTACTAGAGTACATTCTTGTGAACACACAGACACAGACACACACACACATATATATATACACACATTTGAATGTGTATTTGTATAAATTGTTGCATGCTTAGAGAGAGTCTATCTTTGGAAGAGGCATATATGGTCATCTAGTTTTTCATAATAGAACCTATCCTAGATGAACACATTTAAATATTCACTTAAAATTTATTATACAAAAAATAAACTCCTTATTTTTTTATTCACATATTGGAATTTAATAGATAATATTAGTTGTGGCCTACCATGATTATATAAAAAACCTTTATGAGTTGTAATTTGGTACCTGGAAAGATGTCATGTCCATAATATAGGACCCAAAATATTCTTCCTTTCTATTAAACATTTAGATTGGGACGTGACATGAGAGCTTGAGGTCGATCGTATACATCATATTCTTATGGTATTCAATGTCCTAATTTTTTTATGGTCTTCTTGTATATATTAGTTGATGTATAATTAATTCCTTATATTATTTGGCATAACAAGTTCATAAATTAGGGAATTATTAATCATTGCAAGGGTGTCTGTATTTTATTGTTATAATTGTTTAATTATATACTATAAACATCATGTTGATTAATTATTTTTACACAATATTTATTATTTAGCTAGATATTATAGTCTCTACATTGTTTCACCTTCATACCGTCACTTATAGTAGGAAGCCTCTCAAATATGGGGAGGAATTCATGACGCCAAGAGGACATTAAATTTTCCTACTTTTATTGAGTGATCATATCTGAGATACTACATATTTCCCTTCATATTACTTTTATATAGACTAATGATCTAAATATCACCCACTATATAAAACCTCATTTCATTATTGTGGGGAATGGAGTCCACCTCATAAAAAAATCATATATGACATCTAATGGATTACATCACACCACATAATACCTTATATATCAACATGGGGAATGTAAAATACCTTTAAATACCATCATATATCATATTAGTGGAAAAAATTCTCATTTTTACCCCATATCATATTATACATCATTATACTTCCTCCCTCCTTAGGTTTTCCACATTATATAGAGACAGATGGGAATCACAACCCACACAGTCAAATTAAGGGATACTCACCATGGATTTCTTCACATATACCTATCTCTACATCCTAAATAACTGTTTATTATCGGTTTTGACACTCAAGGTAATATCACAAAAATATATCAGACATACATCCCATAGTTAATTTTTTCATTTATAAACGGACATATAAAAATTGGATGGCTAAAAATTGGTATATGATTCCTATTACAAGTGATTAAGTATTGAGTTTTTATATATATGGTTCTTTCAAACTATATCAACTTTTTGAGTTAACATTCATTAAAGGTATTAATTTTGGACACCTATAAAAATGTTTTACTCCAAAAGTTTGTATTAGAACATTTTATTTCCACATTTTAGAGTTATTGTACCAAATAGTTTCATAGGTTTTTCAATTCTAATAGTTTTTTGAAACCAATGTTTTATATTATTTATATGAACACTTAGGCAAATGGTTCGATCAAACCTTTTGTATATGCCATATATTTTATCATTTCAATAAAACCATTTGTATAGGTGATGTCATTATTTTTCTGAAATAATATTTATTTTAGATACATAAAATTTAAAATAATATATATATATATATATATATATATGAAAAGATAATCATAATATTTAGTTCAGAATAGTGGTACAATATTTTGAAAATAACAATGATCTCATTATATCAATAAATCGAAGAGGAATTTATTTTAAATAGAATACCAATGAATATGTTTTGAATTTATTTTACCATATATACTTTAAACGACCTGTAACCACCAATTTGAGAACAGTCATTTTACACTACCTATGAAAACGGTTGGACCATACAGGTGATATATTTATTTTCGAATGGTATTACACCCATCATCTAAAAAACATATTGTTATAGGATTTTTTAATAGTTTGATAGATTATGAAAACATTTTCAAAAAAAATATCCTATCCATTATTTTAGTTGTGATCACATAGTATTAAGCCAATATTCATGCTCTTCTATCCCTTATAGGATTCCTCTATGGCCATTGACACTCATAGTATTTCCTAATCAAATTAAACAATTCACACACAACACCCATGGTGTTCACAAATGTCTACAGACTATATCGAACCATATCCTTACAATGTTCATTCAAAACCATATCCATTATTAATATAAAAATTCAATATTTTAAATATTCTGTATTTTAAGCTATATCATACTATAAACCACGTAAATTATATTTAATTTAATCAATTTTTTCTTACAACCCTCACATGGGTCTAATCCCAAACATTCTTAAAATATAACTCTACCCATATCAGAGTGGAAATGCTTTCCTCATACCTCATCATGTATGGAGGGGATTGTCCTACTTATATAACTATGAGAGAGTCCAATTTGACATCAAGATGATTTACCAATTCATGTGTGAGACATACAGTCCTCTCACCAATTAGAAATGGACCAAAGCCTATCATTCCAAGAAACATAGTGATAAATAACTAACACACACTTTTAGAATATCATATAAAACATTAGGAGACATTTCTTATCTCAAGTGACATTAACAAATATCTTCACCACATTGGTAATATTGTATATAGGGGACATTTTTTCCCTCAAACATCACTAGAGAACTGGCTAAAATCATAAGTGGCTCATCACACCCAATCTTAAGAAACAAAATTTAACCTTATGTTATCTTATAACACACAATTGTCTATATATCATAATTCATATTAATGGGTTGTCATATGGAAATTGGGGGCTAATTAATTAAACTAACATTCAGGATTCCATCATAGACCAAGAATTTATTTTAATTTTTTTTTGGAATTTAATAGGATAACATATTTGTAAAATTATTGTTCTTCTACCTACCATAGGATGAGATTACCCAAAAAACCAATTATTATATCACTAATAAATCTTTTATCTCATGTAAATAATACCAAATAAATAATTATAATAGCTTATTGTTATTTATTCTATTTCTCTAAAAAAGTAATCACCACCTAAATCACACTGAATAGTGTCCACATACTAGTACTCAAGAAAAAATATTCCATATTCTTATGGGATACTCTAAATATATAATAGAAATATCAATATGACATGGAACCTGTTCATATGTGATTTAAATACAATTTATCTTTAACCCTATAAAAAATAAACTATCAACAGGCACCCCCCCAATTGTGATAAATTGTATGTTCTCATAATATCAGGAGATCTATTAGAAAATAAATTTAAAAAATAAATCATATCAAGATGATTCAACGATGATTGTGTGGACTAACCAATAAAACATAGAAACATTAAAATAAAATAATAGTCATTGAAGGGTGAAATAATGCATAATATAAGAAAGAAATCACCTTAAATATTTTCACAAAAATAGTCTTCACCCACAATGATAAATGGTATTTAATGATAAATAAGGTCGATGATTAATCTAGTTTTCCATCTATTCATCAACCTAAGTGTGGAAGGAATGGATGCTGATGTCATATAAATACATTAAATGAAAAATTTTAATTAATATATTTTTACGAAATTAACACTGTTTAATGGGTATCCAATTGGGTGTCAACTATGAAGCTAACCAATGGATTCATTTTTCACAACACACATAGTTATACCACATTTACTAATAGTATTTTATTCTATATCCATTAAACTATGCAAAAGTTCAAGCATAAATGTGTATATAAATCAACTATATCCATGAAAATATTTCACATTTGGTCATAGGTAGCCTATATCAAGGATTTATTCTGAATGACAACTGATAATTTGGGAATTGAATAGACTATATCTATAGATAAAATCTAACTATGGATATAGGCTATAATGTAATGAATATATAGAAACTATATAGAGAATCTGCCAGTATACATGGACTACACCCAACCATGCATATAGATAAGATATTTCTATGGAAATTAATAAAAAAGTAAATATATAAGTATTTTAGGAACCTACATCCCTAAATACCATGATTATTGCTATTAAGGAACTATAGATTTCAGTAATCTGGCCCATTTTAATAGCATGTTGTGGTAGTGAAGTAATAATAAAAATAATTTCATAATAGATTTTAATAAAAATTATTATTTTTTCACTAAGAAATATATAGATGTATATAATTACTTCATATATGTTTATAAAATAGTTGTTAATAGAGTTTACGATGCTTATTTATTCTTATAAGATAAATTGGTTTGAAAATAATTGATATATTATTATTTGAAACCAATTTCTATGATTTTAGATAAAATTTCCTTTATGATCCATGTGAAAGGAACCTATTTTCATGGTCACGACCATAAAAATGTGGTTATATTATTAATGTGTGATGCCCATGTAGATTTACATTTCACCTATGGTCATATCCTAATGTATATATATATTATGAAAGTGTCTACATGTGTTATTTAATACATTCATTGTTTATCAACAAAGTTATCCAGTATTTACACCAATATTTACAACTCAATACATTTATAATTAATAATATCACATAGATTATTTGAATGATTTTCAATTCATGGACTAACAATACCAAGGAAACCCCATATATAATTTTTTTCAACATGTTTCTCAATAATGATGAGATGTCAGTGAAGTTTCATAAGATGGGGTTTTCACATGGCCTCCCCTAATTAAAAAACATCTCTCATGTATTTCCCTAAAATGAAGTGTTTTTTCATAGGGTTTCTGGTAACATTGAATTAATTATATGCATATAGAGAAGCCTTAACAAAATTAAATATCATGTACACATCTCTTGACATTCCCATGGCAACCCAAAAACCTCTATCATATATCTAAACATAGTATTTCTCTTTGAGATTCTATATTTCTCTAAATCTAGGATCAAATTCCAAGTTGAAAATTTCCCTTTATTTAATAGAGAAAAAATTAGAATATTCCTTAAATATAATAAGTAGACCTAAAATGGTTATTAAAAATTTGGTAATTATTCCAAAATAGTTTAATTCTATTTAGGGGTTTACTTATCCCCACACATTCTATGAATCATTTTTGGGATCTAGTGTGTCACGACCCACCTTCACCAAAAGGAGGGAAGGGACTACAGATTGACAGAACCTTCATTATTTAATTTGAAGGAGAGATAATGACCCACGAAACCCACCTTCAATAGGTCCCGGAGTGGCAGCCAGCACCAAGGGTATCGAATCTCACACAAAATGGAAGGCATTAACCTTTTTATTTTTATAGGATCGAGAGATAAGATATAAACCCCAAAAATACCAAGGTGGAAAGTAAAGGTAATACCAAAAGTAACTCATTCCCATATGCATGTTTAATAGTAAATGATATAAGCCACAAAAACTCCAAAGGTAAAGTACGCAGAAAAAGGGAAAATGGAAATAGCAACTACACCAAGGTCCGAGCTAGTACAGTCCCACACGATCCATGAAGTCCTCATGGAAACCTGAATTTAGTTTTATATACATAGGGTGAGCATACAATTATACCCAGAAATGAAAACCAAAGACTCTTTTGCACAAGTGGGAAGGCATTCTAATGTCCCATGTAAAAGGAGATAACCAAAGCACCTAGAAAGGAAAACTATCCACTGAAGCCTCACCAAGGCACACTCCCCAAATAATTCAATTCATGTAATGTATAGTAATAGCACATCGATATACGGGTATCCCGCACCACTTTACCACTAGTTATTGAAGACATCCTATGCATTAAACTAATCCTGCCATTCTCACTGTTGTCCCACTACCACACCCTCCCACACACACCTAGGCCCCAACCGCACATCCCGCCCGTAGACACCTAGGCCACAACTACAAATCCCACACCAAGACACCTGGGCCACAATCGCATATCCCACTCGAAGACACCTGAGCCACAACCGCCACACATAACTACAGCCGCAAACACCTAGGTCAGAACAATTTCTGCCACGCCCAAAGACACCTGGGCCACATCCTGAAGACAGTTGGGAAACAACCTGCCTGCAAACACCTAGGCCAACCACCAAAACTATCCAGTTGGAAGATTCCTGGGCTAATAATGGACTTTAGGATATCACAATCGGCCCGAAGAGTCTTGGGCTATTTAGGAAAGGGAGAAGAAAAAGATCCAAAAACCATCCACTCAGAGGAGTGTTGGAAAAAACACCCTTCCCCATGAAATAGGTGTGTTCGGCACTAAGTGATCATATTGGGTGGGGCACGAATAAGAAATGTAAAAACTACAGATATATTTATAGGTAATAAGCACCTATCCCAACCCAGGCTTCCAAAATCTAAGCACAACCACCCTTGAAACTATTCATTCATAAAAGAACAACACATCACTAACTGCCAAGTCACAACTGATTCCCAAAACCAATTCCCCATTTTAACCATTCTCATTTACACGTTCAAGTGATCCCATTAGGTGAATTCTACACTACTGGGCGACTAACATGCATAACCACAAGCCAGGAAAAGAGAAACAACCAAACAACATGTTGAGCATTCACATCTGGTTCACCTGTAAAGTTACAACAACAAAAGTGGATTGGTGAGATCCCTCAAATTACTGGAACCCAAGAAAACCTCACAAAGGGGTAAGTTATATCCCTCTAAATACTAGAAACAAAACAAACCCCACGACCCAGCCCCATGTCCCCAAAACCAGGAACAAACAATTTCTCAACAATAGAGGATCCCACCCGAGATCGTGTCACAACAGAGAAACCACACAACTTCAGATTCACAACCATCAACCATACCATAACTGGGGATCCCATCCATGTCCACACCTTCTCATAAGAACCAAGTAGAACAACACACCTACTGCCAAATAGAATGGGAATCTTCCAAGTTCATGCACATCATTAATTAGGTTCTTCGTTCGATTTGTTAACCGAGGTGGTCACATAGGGATTATTGTTTTACTGAACATCCATTCAAACCAAATGAGTTTAGGTGACTAACCAATTTCCATGTTATAGTTATTTATTCATCACAAAAGACAAGGGTTTATTAGGATGCAAGGAGAGACCACCAATGACTATGATTTTCAATGAGCACAAGCCCATACAGTTCACAACACATATCAACATAAAGAGTACAACAGAGCATCGATCACACCCCCATAATTCTTTAAGGTTCAATCATTATCTTCATTATGTTTGGTTTCATTATTCCCCACATAAAAAAAGCATACCCACCACGCATGGTGCATAGTAAGGATAGAGGAAGGAAAACCCTACTTGATTGATCAACGATAGAAGTCTTTCCCCATGCGCCAAGAATGAGGAAAAGCGCGACTTGCAGGGGAGGGATGTCGGGAACTCCAAGGTCAAGCTGAAAGACTCCAGCATAGGCATACCACAAGTCTTGAAAAGGGGAACTCCAAATGCACTAAGAAGAAAAGGAATCCAGCCAAGAAGAAGAAGAAGGAAGAAGAAATTCTCATGCGATATATAGATAAGATCCCATTGTTACGGGATATGGGGATTTGAAAGGAATTAAATTCGGATCATAGTTACCCATGCGGTTGGGTTGTTACACATGACAGGATTAATTTTTATTTAATATCCCCCATTGCGGAGGTTCCTTGGGATTTTTGGGTTTTAATTATGGGATTTAAATGGCTTTGAACCACTTGAAAATGCTTAAAAATGCACAAAAGAGGCGTTATGGGAAAAAATACAGAAGAGAAAACTGACAAGGATGGGAGACATCGATCAGTCACCCCAATCGGTCGCATTGATCGGTCACACACCGATAGGTCGCACACCGATCGGTTGCACGCCGATCGGTCGCACGCCAATCGGTCACACGACGATCAGTCGCACGCCGGTCGGTTGCACACTGAAATGACATCCTACCACCGAGACTTCAACCTTATGATCTAGAATTTGGAAAAGGGATGGACCGTGAGGGTCTGGATCATCACATCATTTACCTCTCAAATCATTCTCACCCTCGAGAATTTAAAACCAGACCTGAAGAAAGGAGGGGGGTCCGAACAACCACCCCAGAAGATACCTCTCAGGAGTGAACCTATCGGACACATGGGAAAACCATACCTCTATAAGAAACCATGAAACATTTAAGTTTTAAGTTGTCCCATCATTCGGGTTAGGGAGTTTCTTCCTCCATGTCAAGATACTATCCGCTTTGGGTGGCACTGACTCGCCCACATGGGTTTAATCGCATCCACCTTAATGCGTCTTGATTGGGGATCGGGTTCTCCCCTCCCCGCAATAAGTATTTTTCACACACATCTAGGGAATAAGAAAAATACATTATATAGTTAACAAGGTAAAGTATTCCCACAAAACCAAGTACAACAAACAGAACTACTAAAAATAGCTCTGGTTACTAGGCACGCATCTGCGTCTCCCATTCCTAGGTACATTCCTCAACCCACCATGCCTCCCCAACACAAGAACCATAGGAATGGTTCATCCATGGATCACCCTCTCATCAAGATCCTCTATCATCATTAGTCGCTTCACTAACATTGCATCGTATTTGATATCTAGCTCTCCCCAGTCAAGGACGTGTGAGTCATCATGCAGATACCGACGAAGCAAGGACACATGGATGACATTGTGCTCTCTTTGTAGTTGTGGTGGCAACGCAAGCTGGTAAGACACCTCGCCGACCCGCTGAAACACCTAGAAGGGTCTGAAGAATGTGGTAGAAAACTTACTTCCCCTGCTGAACCTCTACTGCCCACGTTGAGGGAAGAACTTCAAGAACATGTTGTCCACGAGCCCAAAATCCAATGGCCTCCTCCCATTATCGGCATATGGATTCTACTAGTCCAGAGCCACATAATCCTCTCCAATATAAGATGAAACTTCTTTTTCATGCTATGTACCACTTCCGGGCCAAGAAAACCTACATCCCCAACCGTGGTCCCACACATGGGTGAGCGACATGGCCTCCCGTACAAGTCTTTGAACAGAACCATGCCTATGGTAGAGTGGTAACTGTTATTGTAGGTGAACTCTACCTAAGGAATATGTATTATCCATGATCCCCCAAAGTCCAGAACACATGCTCGCATCATATCTTCCAAGGTATGGAAGATGCTCTCTGGTTGTCCATCTATCTGGGGGTGGAAGGCAGTTCTAAGTCGTAGCTGGGTGCCAAAAGCATGTTGCAATCGCCTCCAGACTCCTGAGGTAAAGCATGAATCCCTATCCGAGACTATAGACCATGGAACTCCATGAAATCACGCCACCTCATCTATGTTCCTCCGTGCTAAGGCATACACTGCACTCGACTCCTTTATCGCCAGAAAGTGGGCCTATTTGGTTAACCGGTCCACCACTACCCAGATATTGTCGCAGCTAGCTTGAAACTTGGGTGTTCTCGTGATAAAATCCATCGAGATGTCATCCCACTTCCACATGGGGACATCCAAAGGCTACAGTAAACCACATGGAACATGGTGTTCATCCTTCAACTACTGAAACACTAGGCATCTGGCCACGAAATCTACTACTACCCATTTCACCCTGAGCCACAAAAACTGTCCCCTTAGTCCCTGGTACATCTTGGAAACTCCCGAGTGCTCTGCTAGGGGTGAGTTTTGGAACTCTCTAAGAACTCTCTAGCAGATCGCCTTTGGAACAAACATCTTTCCCCAGAAAAGAACTCGATTCTGACCATTCTCCGTCCACCCTTCCTGAGCATCACCTTGGTTAACCTAGTCATGCACCACATTACTTTCTGAGTCTCCCCACTGAGACTCCTCCACCTGTCGCAGTAGATAAGACTTCACTATCATCTGATACAGGAATCCTACTCCACCTTCAACCATTGCATCCAGGTTTAGGGCATCCAACTATTCCATCACCTTCTAAGCATCTACTGACTCTCTAACTACATCCTTCTACGACTTCTTGCTCAAGGAATCAGCCACCACATTCCCATTTCCTAAGGTGTAAGAAATATTGAAGTCATAGTCTTGAAGTAATTCCATCCACCTTCGCTCCCATAAGTTCAGGTCTTGCTGGGAGAAGACATACTCCAAGCTCTTGTGATCCATGAAGACCATCAAGCGCTCCCCGACGAGGTAGTAAAACAAGAAATTTAGTACGAACATGACTGCTGCAAGCTTCAGATCATGGGTGGCATAGTTTTTCTCATGGGGACGTAACTTTCTAGACCCATAGAAGATCACCCCTTACCGCTACGTCAACACACATCTTAGGCCATGCCCTGAAGCATTACAGAACACTTCATATGTTTCCCCTTCTTATGGAAGCCAAAACACTGGGGAGCTAACCAACATCATTTTCAGATAGCTGAAGGCTGTCTCGCACTGCCCATCCCATATGAAAGCTCGATCTTTCTTCATCAAATCTGTAAAAGGTGCTGAGACTCAGGAGAAGTTGTGCACGAATCTTTGGTAGTAACCTGCCAGCCGGAGGAAACTACAAACCTATGCCACGTTCCTGGGTGCTTCCCATGAAACAACTACATCAACCTTCGATGGGTCCACTTCTATCCCCTGCTCAAACACCACGTTCCAAATGAAGTTCACTTCTCGTGTCCAGAACATGCCATAGGAAAACTTCCCATAGAGTTGGTGTCGTTAGAGGACCTCTATAACCATTCTCAAGTGCTTAGCGTGATCCTCCTCTAATATTTAGTAGATCAAGATGTTTTCAATAAATATGACTACCAACCAATCCAGGTACTCCAGGAAGATGGAGTTCATGACCCCATGAACACAACTGGAGCATTCGTAACATCGAATGACATGACTACAAACTCGAAGTTCCCATATATACAACTGAAAGAAGTCTTCGATATGTCACCCTCCCTCACCCTCAGATAGTGGTATCTTGACCGCAGGACAATCTTAGAGAACCAACATGCTACCATCAGCTGGTCAAAGAGAGTATCTATCCTCGGGAGGGGGTAACAGTTCTTGACCGTTACATGGTTCAGTCTCCTATAGTCTATTTACAGCATGATACCACCAAACACCTTCTTGGAGAGTCAGACTTGATCACACCATGGCTACTTACTTGGTCGACCAAAACCCTTCTTCATCAGATCGTCAATCTGAATCCGCAACTCCCATAACTCTGAAGGGTCCATCCGTAGAGAGCCATCAAAATCCGATGAGAACCAGGTTGCAAGTCTATCCCAATCTCGATGTCACGTTGAGGGGGTAGAGTCGTCACCTCATTAGGGAAGATGTCCATAAACTCACTAACGACCCCTTGAAAATCCACCATCTCTGCATCCACTGACTCCACTGATAGGTCAGCTAATAATTAGGGGAGGGGTTCTCCTCGCCCGCTGCTCCCTTGGAAACTCCGCTCGCCGATGAATGTCACCCACTGGCCGCCCATGTCTGAAAACACAACCCTTCCTATGATGCAATCAAGGAAGAAACATACAGAGAACAACAAGTCAATGCCGAGGATGACATAATATGGATGTATCTCTAACAGTTGAAGATCCCCGACTGATTGATGTGGCCCTATCATCTGTCTGCATCCACTAGTGCAGAAAACGTTTTTTACGTCAGTTATTTTTAATTTTTTACGTCCGTTTCTAGCCGACGTTAATACGTGCGACGTTATAAATAAGGTTTTTGACGTCGGTTATTTAAAAACCGACATCAAAAACATAAAATCGCGATGTTTATCACGTCGGTTATTTTAGAACCGACGTGATAAAGGGCCTGGAGAATGGTTTATCACATCGGTTATTTTAGAACCGACATGATAAAAGGCCTGGAGAATGGTTTATCACGTCGGTTATTGAAGAACCGACGTGATAAACGGCCTGGAAAATGGTTTATCACGTCCGTTCTTAAACAACCGACATGATAAATAGGGGGTGAGGGGGTTTATCACGTCCGTTCTATAAGAACCGACGTGATAAACCGGGATGAGCGTGGTTTATCACGTCGGTTCATATAAAACCGACGTGAAAAACCGGGGGAGGGGGGTTTATCACGTCGGTTATTGTATAACCGCCTTGAAAAACCGGTGGGAGGGGGTTTATCACGTCGGTTAGTCAATAACCGATGTGATAAACCATTGTCCAGGACGTTTAGCACGTCGGTTATTCAATAACCGGCGTGCTAAAACATTCTCCAGGCCCTTTATCACGTCGGTTATTAAATAAACGACGTGATAAACCATTCTCCAGGCCTTTTATCATGTCGGTTATTAAATAACCGACGTGATAAACCATTTTCCAGGCCTTTTATCACGTCGGTTATTAAATAACCGACATGATAAACCATTTTCCAGGACTTTTATCACATTGGTTATTAAATAACCGACGTGATAAACTATTTTCCAGGCATTTTATCACGTCGGTTATTAAATAACCGACGTGATAAACCCAATTTTTTTTTAAACAGAATGCAGTGATCTTCTGTCCACCAGAATCAACCAAAAAATAAATCAAGAAATCATACCACAAAAATAGAATTACATCAAAAATAAGCATGTAAATAGATAACATATAAAACTTACCCACTAGACAGCATCCACCCTCATTTATACCCCATGGACAGCCCCCCACACCCCGTTGGAGCCCTCACCCTCATGTATACCCCCTGGACAACCCTCCCCCACCCCATTGGAGCTCCCACCCTCATGTATACCCCTTGGACAACCCTCCCCCACCCCATTGGAGCCCCCACCACACTCCTGGACTGCCCCCCGACCCCCGGACACCCCCAAACACCCCTCGACAACCCCCCACCTGCCTGAACAACACCTCCTCACCCCCTCACCCCACTTGAAAGCCCCCACCACACCCCTGGACAACCCCCCACCCCTGGACAGCACTCCCACACCCCTGGACCAGCTTCCCACACCCCTGGACATCCCTGCCACCCCCCAAGACTGTCCCCCCACCCCACCGGACAGCCCTCCCAGACCGCTGGACACCCCCAACCCCACTGAACACACCCCCACACCCTGGGAACCCCTCCCCCACAGACCCAAATCCATACCAGAAGAACCATCAAAAGTAGACCAAAACAAGAAGTAGAGCAAAATTAAACATTCACTTATATAACATTCAAAACTTACACTGTCAACTTCAAAAAAAAAACTAAATCAAACCTAAACAACTACCAAATAGACAATTAAAACGACAATATTCAAAATTACATTTTACATTACAAACAACTAAAATTCAATCAAACCTGTAAAATAATTTGACCACTCCACTTGTACCTGTTTGATGTCTTCAGCAGTATAGGGTTGAGGGTCATCAAAAAGCTACAAATGAAAAAGAATATAGTTAACGTGTATAATGAATAAATCAAATTGAAATATAATGGCAAAGTTTAAGAGGAAATCGTACCAGGTCAAAATTCACAACTGTCCCAGTTGTTATTATTTCATACATAAATCTTAACATATAATATCCGCATTCGATGAGGCCTTGTTGTTCATGACAATTCTATTTTGAATGAGTGTAAATTCAATATATTATTTTTATGTAATAAATCAAAAATCAAAAATTATAAATGGAAATTTACCTTTGCCTTTACATATTTGATCTTTGCATTTCTTTTCTTTGTGTTTTTTCAAAAGTAGACCCATGCACTGTTAGAAAATAATACTAATGGGGTAAATTTAAAATTCATTATAATATATAAAACTATTGAGAAATTGAAACTTACTTTTCCAATATATTCTTAAAACTTGCCCGCACATCACCATGAACAGAGCATATCCAATAAAGAGCTTTCTCCCTTGGGCAAAAAATCCCTAACATCCAATGATTACTGATAAAAGGAAATTTAATGTTAGTGGTTTTTTATGTTAAAAGATAATTAACTCTTTGAGAGAAATGTGTTTCATACCTCTCACAAAAAGGCATCATCCAACATCGTTGGATTATATTCTTTTCAAATCTTTCAGCAATATAAAACATTCTTTGTTCCTCAGTCAATGCACATGCTTCAGGGGAAATCAATTGCGGGTCCATGAATCCATATACTTCTGTCAGTTCATTCCTCTCACAAATTTTATAAAGATACCTAATACAAAACATATATAAGTATACATTTTTAATAAATATAACGCAGGGAAAATGTGTTAAGACTTACATGGAAAAAATTTGCACCACGTTGATGCCCAACTTATCTCCAGTAACAAGCTCCATGATATCAGATTTTGTAATCCCCACACTTATTTCACGTCCACAAACATGAGATTCCATTGGAAACTCATAAAAATCCAACAACAAATGTGAATATCTTGACAATCTGTCAAGACCACTGGAATCTGTATCTGATGTCATAGCATGTTGTCTTTGTTGTTGTCTATACAGTATTTCTTTACCTTTGAAGTATTCCTGTGAAAAAAAATTGAGAATTATAGTAGTTTTCAAATGATAAAACAACTTTAATAAAAAAATAAAATAAAAGATATAACATTCATACCTCTATGGTAATGAGTCGAAGAAGTCTGGATGTCCAAACTAAAAAATGGACGATACTCTGTCCAACTGTCTCCACCTCATCTATAGGTATTGGTACCCTAGCTGATCTATCTATAATATCCTGTACATTGACCCTCTGATTCTCTAACTCTAATTGTTGATGATGAACTGTATCTCCTATACAATATACCAACCCGTATGCTACTATATGATGTTGAGAATCATCAACATACAACTCGCAATATGTAGGAAGCTGCGGCGGAGGCGTAGGATAAAAAATGGGGTCCGCAGGCTGAGGTGGGGGAGTGGGAGCTACCGGCGGAGGTGGAGGATAAATAATGGGGTCTACAGGGGGAGGTGGAGGAGTGGGAGCTACAGTCTGAAATTGTCTTTGCATTTCTGCAAACATAGACTGCACCGAATCTCTAATCTTGTCTTCCATCGTCGCATTAATATTTTGAACTTCAGCCTCCAAGGATTCTATTTTTTTTATAAACCCCCTCAATTTTAGAAGTTGAAGAACGTGGAAACACTTTTCTTACCGATACACCTGTCGAATATCCTCTTACACGACCAGGATGTTCGGGCCTTCCCAATGCTGCAAATAAAATATCTTCCCTCCCAGTAGCTGTAAATGTCCCCTCTAAACTCTGCTCCTCAAGAGAGTCCTATATTAATTAATTGAACATTTCTGTAATGATTGAAACTTATATGAAGAAAAAAGTTAACTTAAATAAATTAAATATATATCTTACAATCCTCTCAGCTATGATTATCGATTCTTCCGAAAGATATTGCCCTTTTTTTCCCTTCCGAGCTCTCTTCCATTTTTCATGTCTAGATGGAGGGGATGGAGGGGCCACCTCTCCAGAGCTTGAAGACTCAGCTCTTAGTTGTTGAAATTTTTCCGCTATCATTTTTTCTTCCAATAATGTATACCCTCCCCGAGATAAACTATGAGGGTATACATTTTTAGATTGGATCTCCTGATGAGCTTTCCTTGTTTACTATAATTTAAGAATAAGAAATCATTAACAAAACATTAATAAAATCATTTATATAAGATAGTATATAAAAGTTTACATTTCCCTTACCAGAAATGAATCTTTTTTTCTAATTTCAAAAAACTGTCTCCATGTGTCTTCATCTATAAAAGGATATATACGACATGGATTGTCATGAATCCTATGACCATAAATGAAATCAGATGTGAGGGTTGATTTGAAATCCCTCCATCTCCTGGCAGCCAACGATAAGCATTTCTTCCTGACTCCTCTAGTGTCAGGAATATCAAATGTCATCTGATAAAGAAGAGGTTAAACATATTATATATACCAGAAACATTAAAAGAATGGTCAAACAATGCCAAAAGATCTTACCAAAATAGTCTCCCACAACTGAGAGATAATCTCTTTATCCACACCTCTCCAATCATCATACAGAATGCTTACTTTGGTCTTAGCCTGAGTTGCAACAAAACTCTTAAAATCTTTGGCATTCGGACCTCTAGGAATATCATCATCATCAAACTCAACTACTATCCTCTGATCCTGCGTACGGGCAAGTGATAATTTTGGTAAACATGTGCAACCACGTTTACCAACCTTTGAACTCTTTGTCGTAATAGGAGCATGTGAATGTTCATCCCTAGAGGTATGACCAGCAATATGCTCCTCCCCAGAATCATGTGGTTGATCATCTGAATGATCTGTCATTATCCTTCAAATCAAAAAAACAAACGTCAGTTCACAAATATACAAATTCAAATATTTTAATACTACATTGTAATCAGAAAATAGAAAAGTGTACTAGGTTGCATAATAGTAAACATTGGTAATATGGTAATCATGTTAAACAATGGTAAAGATGGCAAAGATTGTCAAGATGGTCAAGATGGTCAAGATGGTAAAAAATGGAAAAAATGGTAAACCTGGTAAACATTGTAAACATGGTAAAGTAATTGTCAGTGAAAAAATATAAAAATTCAAATATTTTAATACTAATGTAATCATAAAATAGAAAAGTGTACTAAGTTACATAATAGTAAACATTGGTAATATGGTAAGCATGTTAAACAATGGTAAAGATGGAAAAGATGGTCAAGATGGTCAAGATGGTAAAAATGGTAAAAATGGTAAACCTGGTAAACATTGTAAACATGGTAAAGTAATTGTCAGTGAACAAAAATAAGCATTTTAAAATTCATTTAATGGTTATAAACATGATAAAGTAAACAAAACAAACTTAAAACAAACAATAAAATATACTTATTTTATTTTAAAACATGTTTTAATAAATAAAAAACTTACAATATCTAACATTTATGGAAAAAATAAATGTAAACAAGAAATAAACATATGTTACCTGTAATTTTAGGAATGTACAGATGGATTGTTTTCCCAAATTCCTTCGTCGTGATCATTCCTTATGGCACAAACTATGTCTTCAACATGATCGTCATTATGTTCTGTTAATATTTCCATTGAAGTAGGGATCTCACATAAATCAGCATATTCATCAAGTTCAACCTCACCAACATATTGTTTTTTGCCTTGTAAAACAATAGCCCACTGCATATCTGATTGATCTACTACATAAAAAATTTGTTTTTCATGTGTTTCCATTATAAAAGAATCAGCTGTGTCTTCCAATCTATTCAGATTAACAAGTGTCATTCCAAATTCATCGTGTCTGACACTGTTGTTACCGTTAAACCATTTACAGTTAAAAACGGGAACTTTAATTTTAAAGTAATCAACCTCCCATATGTCTTCAATCAATCCATAATATTCATTTGATGCAGAAATTGGGTTTTTGTCCTTAGCACTCGAAAAATGCATTGCTTCTGCAAACACCAATACACCAATATTCTGAACTGCACTTCTGTTGTCCTGAGCTTTTGTATGAAATGTATAACCATTAATGTCATAACCAAAACATGTTATCACATTTAAACATGGACCACCCACTATCCATTTTAATGTCTCTGATACATCTGATCTACCAAGCAAAGTCTTTTTAATCCATGAAAAAAAAGTTTTGTTGTGCTCATTCAAAATCCACATTTCTTTCTTCTTTGGATGACATTGTTTCAACTCATTAATATGCAATGCGATATATGGTTGAGCATCAGCTATGTTATTCAAGATGTATGATTCTAACTTCTTCATCTGTTCAGCTAACAATGATTTGACTTTCAAGCCGCGAATCCCCTTTCCCTCATTATTAACTCGTTCATGGAGAGATGGAGGCAAACCTATGTGTTGCGCCGCAGCCAAGTATCTCATACAAAACTCTGCTACCTCCTCAGAAATATACTTTTCAATAATGGAGGCTTCAGGTCGATATAGATTTTTAACATACCCCTTTAATATTTTCATATACCTTTCAAAAGGATACATCCAACGAAGATATACAGGTCCACAAAGCTTTATTTCTCGAACTAGATGAATCATTAAATGCACCATTATATCAAAAAAAGTTGGAGGAAAATACATTTCCAATTGAAAAAGTATAAAAATTGCATCCTTTTCCAAAATGTTCAAAGCATTCACATCAATCGCCTTGTTACAAATTGAATTGACAAAATAACACAACTTCATTATAGTCTTTCTGACACGAATGGGAAATATTCCACGCAATGAAACTGGAAGAATTTGTTGCATCATGATGTGACAATCATGTGATTTCATACCTATCAACTTCAATTCCTTCAATGAGACAAAATTTTTTACATTAGAAGAATAACCTTGAGGCACTTTGGTATCATGAAGACACTGACAGAAGCTAATTTTCTCCCTCTTCGATAATGTATGACAATCCGAGGGAAGAAATGTTCGTCTTCCTTTAGGAGTGGGAGCTAACTCCAAACGTATTCCCATTGATAGTAAGTCTAATCTTGCATTCAACCCATCTTTAGTCTTTCCTTTAATATATAACAATGTTCCAATCAAAGAATCACAGATATTCTTCTCCACCTGCATGACATCAATATTATGTTTAACTTCATGATACCTCCAATATGGTAGCTCAAAAAAATTGACCTTTTCTTCCAAATATGTCTATCATTACCAGATTTCTGTGTCTTTCCCAATGTCACGTCAAGGTTTTTCACCCTCTCAAAATACAGATCATGGGATAAAGGTTTTGGAGCAGTATCAAATTCTTGTGAGCCATTAAATGCCTTTTTTAGTCTTCTATAAGGGTGTTCCATAGGCAAAAACTTTCGATGACCCATGTACATTGTTTTCCTCCCATGATGCAATTGAAAATAGGACGTCTGTTGTTCGCAAATTGGACATTCTTTATACCCTTTAACACTGTATCCAGACAAATTTCCATACGATGGGAAGTCATTTATAGTGAACAGAAGCACTGCATGCAGTTGAAAATATTCCATTTTATAAGAATCATACACCCTAATACCATCAGCCCATAACATTTTCAAATCATCAATCAACGGTGACAAGTAAACATCAATATCATTACCGGGTTGCTTTGGACCAGAGATCATTGTACTCAACATGACATATTTGCACTTCATACAAACTTCAAGAGAGAGGTTGTAAATTACCAATAAAACAGGCCATGAACTATGTGTGCTACTGAGTGTTCGGTATGGATTCATTCCATCTGTGCACAACCCTAGTATGAGATTTCTTATTTCATTTCCAAATGTAGAGTACTGCGCATCAATTTTCTTCCATTGTGGACAATCAGCTGGATGACGTATTTTTCCATCACATACCCGCTCTTCAGCATGCCATCTTAACCTTTTTGCATCATGTGAATTAGCAAAGAAACGTTTGAAACGATTAATTATAGGAAGATACCAAAATACCTTTGAAGGGAGCTTTGTAATCTCTACATCACCCTATGATTTTTCTTTCACCTTATACCGTGATGTCCCACATTTTGGACACTCTGACAGAAATTCATATTCCTTCCTATATATAATGCAGTCATTCGGATAGGCATGTATTTTCTTGTATCCCAATCCCATCGGGCATAATATTTTCTTGTCTTTGTAATGTGAATCTGGAAGATCGTTATCTTTTGGAAGAATGTCTTTCATCAATTGTAGCAGCTCTGTAAAACTTCTGTCACTCCATCAATGCTTCGCCTTCAGGTTAATCAATCTTAACAATGCCGACAGAACCGTAAAATCTGTACAACCGGGATATAATGGTTTTTCAGCATCACCATATAGACGTGCAACTGTCGGTTCTATCTCAATTTGTTCTGCTACAATATCGCGAATCATTTCTTCAATTCCATCGGAGTTACCATCTTGCGAATCATCATCATCAGTGACATTCCGTCCAGTTTCACCATGCCAAATCCAAGGGCTGTAACTCGGATTAAAACAATGACATATCAGATGATCTTTTATCTCTCTACTTTTCAACTTCTTTATATTCAAACATTTCAGGCATGGACAGAAAAAAATGTCACTACTTGGAACATTTCGTTTTGCAAATTCCAAAAAGGCATCAACACCTTCCTCAAATTCATTTCTCATTCGATGTGCCGTAATCTAACTTCGACTCATTATTACCTATAACAAATATCAACAAAAAATATATATTTTTAAGATAAGACAAAACATGTTTATATGAAAAAAATCATAATTTGAATGTAAAACAATTTAAAATATAAAACAAATCTTGAAAGTAGTAGTAGTTTTCATAAGTACCCAACACCAAATAGATATACATCGTAAGTGTCATGTTAAAAATATGAATATAGACCATTTTTTTATGTTTAATAATATTGTCATATTATCTGATCATTCTGATTATATATTAGAATTACTATATCCGTTTGATCCGATATATAATCTAAGGACATTAATATTTCTTTAGAAAAAGTAATTTTAATATCATGGTAATGTAAAAAAAAGTATATGTCAAACTATATATATGTAATACAAATAAAAAAATACATATGTGTTTGGCCTGGGTTTCACACATAAAACAACTCATCTCACAGATTAAATTTTTGAATCATCCTACATAATACTTATTTTTATAACTTAGGGAATGAAAATAATAAAAGTTTTGATTTATGATACTCATTATGGGTAAACATGATATATATAAATATAATATCTAATCTCATAAAAAGATATCCATGGGGGTATAAGAGAATACACAAAGCACATGATCAAAAAGATAAGTGAAACAATTCTATATAATCATAGATCATAAAACCTGAGTCCAAGTATAACAATTTTAGCATAACATAAGACATGATTTATATGATAGTGGGAACATGATTTAAAAAACCTTATTCACAAGATCACAACATTGGTATGTGGAATAAAATAAGAGTGTGGCACAAAAATAATCATATAATTCATAACATATGTCAAGGGAAAACATAGTTTCATTCACCTCATATTGGGATATGTTAATCACCTTTCCTATAATTTATTATAATATTTCTTACCAGACACATCACATAACACATTGGACATGGTATAACCATCTGTATCCCATATTGATCTATGATATATAATGCATTGTCGAATGCATTAGAAGGATATTATAGACCCAAATGTCACATAATGAATAACCATATATATGGGTGAATCGTGATCATCAAATCATTTATAACACTTTCGTAGATCAATTAACTAACAAAAATGAAATGGGGGTCATAATTGTTTTTACAAAACATAATAATTATTAATACATAAAAATGTGTTTGGATGGTAAGATAAGATAATATACCTAATTCAATCTAATTATCATTAAATTATTTCTACCTAGATAGAAAAGACCTTTATAAGAAATATAATTTAACTTGAGAATGAAAAGAAAGTACCCTTTACCTTTTTTATAATGAAAAATATGAAAAGGATGATAATAATATTTAGGTAATATAATTTTTTTATGAATTATTAATAATAAAAGAAATCACCTCACTTGGTTTTGTTGAAAATTGGACCTACCATCGTATTCAAGAAATCAGATACACTTTGCATGAAAAGGTCCATCATTTTTAGGAGACGACTGAAAGAAGAAATGTATTATCAGACTCACTATGAGTCCAGAATGAAATATTTGATTGTAATAGGTATGAATTGATATTTTTATGAATGCAGATGAAAACAGATGATGGTTTTCTGATCTAGGAGTTCTAAAAATCATAATTTTTTGAAAAAATATTATGATGTAAGAATGTTGAATGAAATTTTAAGGATAGGTATTACCGATTGTACCTGGTCCAATTTCATTCATGAAAATAATTTTCTGCACAATCATATTGAAAATATGATTTTAAGAAAATAAGTACTACCAATCTTCATCCAGAAAGACACATTCCAGCTAAGTAGGAAATAATAATGTTGCTGGAAGAATGGAACGTTACAGTACCACCCATTATTATTCAGATTTTGCTGAAGCTAATCCTCAATGTTTTAATAACCATTTGCGAGTTGAATGTTGCGAGTTGAATGAACATAATAACCATTTGCAATAAAAAAAATTCCACGAGATTCAAAAACGAACAAAAAGCACATCAAGAATCGAAACAAAAACGAACGAAATAAATTCGTGGAAGGCTTACTTGAATGTCGCGATTTGAGATGATAGATCCGAGAGGAGTGAAGAAGATAAACAATGAAGCCAAAATGAGTGTAATGAAGGTGATCGACGAGCCGATTAGGGTTTACCACGCGAGAGAGAGACGAGCCGGCGACTGTCAATCGAAAAAATCGTAAATGACAGAACACGAGCTTTAATTCTTTTAAATGCTTTATAACGTCGGTTATTATATAACCGACGTTATAAACTTTTTTAAGCTTTTTTACGTCGGTTATCTTAAAACCGACGTAAAAAAGCTCTCGTGCTTTGGTTTTTTAAGTCGGTTATTTTATAACCGACGTAAAAAAACCCGATATCTACGCGTTTTTTACGTCGGTTACAAAATAACCGACGTAAAAAACCCCCCGCGCATTGGTTTTTTACGTCCGTTATAAGATAACCGACGTAAAAACACAACAGGCTCGATTTGTAATGTCGGTTATTAAAATAACTGACGTGAAAAATCTACTCGCCGCATTGTTACGTCGGTTATATATAACCGACGTAAAAAATGGTGACGTTAAAAACGATTTCTGCACTAGTGATCCTTGAAAAACGTACAGCAAGTCGGTCTGACCTCCAACTGGTGTGCTCAGCACCAGGGGCACTGGAATTATCTCAGCATCTAAAACCAGAGCATGGGACAGACTGCGTGTAACAAAGGAGTGCGAAGCTCTTGTATCGAACAAGTCATATGCAAGGGTACTAAATAACCTGATCATACCTCAAACGACCTCCGGCCCTACTGGAACTACTGCCTCTGCGGCGTGCAACTGGCCAGGCTAAGATCCTCTTCCTCTCGGCTGTCGGCCACCTCCCCAACCATGCCCGGGTTGAGGTCTCTGAGGATTGCCCTAGGTTCGGCCTCCTCCTGCAACATCTGCCCTCGGCGGAGTGGGAGCCCGAAACCCCTACTACTGGTGTTAAAAGGTCCTAGATGAGAATTGCTGCTACTAAGGTTGGTGCTAGAACATCCTACCCACACCGTACTATACTCTATCAAGGAACTGATTCCAAAGGTGCCCATGGATTCCAAAGATGAAGCATCTCGGCCCTGGGCCCAAAAAAAAGTGCAAGGGATGGAAGGTCGGAACTAGAACTGCTGAGGCCTACTCCCTGCTGGTCGAAACCTAGAGGGTCCTGATTCTAGAGGCCTGATGCTGACGATCATCCCCTTTGACAAGCCCAACTATATCCCCTCTTATGACACACCTCCCAGAGTGTGCATCCTCTCCACCACTTCAGCTTTCTTCTGCACCTCTAAGTATGTTGGTAGTGTGAAGGGAGTAACAGTGTACTGTAGAGAAGTTCAGAGTGCCTCCTCTAAACGTCTCACCCAAGACTCCTCATCCCGAAAGAGGTCTGGGGCAAACCGAATGAGATCCTTGAACTTGATCCCCATCTCTCTCACTGACATACTCCACTACTGGAGGGAGAGTAGCTCCTGCCTCTTCTCATCCTTCATCATGTAAGAGAGTAATTCCTCCCAGAAATCCTCGAAGTCTGCCCACGTCACCTCGGTCTCCCTCTCCTCCCCAAGATAACGTGTCAACCATTGACGTGCGGCACCA
This sequence comes from Viscum album, assembly GCA_963277665.1. Lineage (NCBI taxonomy): Eukaryota > Viridiplantae > Streptophyta > Magnoliopsida > Santalales > Viscaceae > Viscum > Viscum album. Next base: position 320,140,338 of record OY728132.1, on the reverse strand, counting down.
CGCATCTGGCTTACAGCCAAAGAAACCCAGTACTCCGTAAGAGCTCAGATCAATATGATGGCTATCACTAGCTCCTCTAGCCAGCTCTCTGTCTCCACATCTGAGATGTTTCCCTCGTACTTCCCAAGGGTCTATCGCTGAAAGGCTTGAAGCATCTTCCGCCACTAATCATCCTACTCTTCTCAGTTGGTCCTCTGCCGATCGTCCAAGTCAACCTCCTGGGCCTCGATCTCCCGCAGTACTCGTGGTCGCCTCCCAGGTGCCATAGCTACAAGGTAATCAAGGAATGCCTAAGCTCAAGTAGTGTATAATATTGTTCTTAAATTTTCTTAGACTTATTTATTTATTTTTGAATTCCCAAGACACCCAAGAAACATAAGAACACAATTAATTATGATTTATGCACCGTTCCTAGGGTCTCTACCCTACAATCAGTGTAGCCTCACTTGGTCGTTCGGTAGGTCTAGAGTCGACGTATCAGATCACAGGGGGCCCTAAAATCCCATTTCTTAGCCATTATTCCCAAGAAAAACTCACGCACCAAGGTCACCCAACACTATTTTCCTACCACCCCATGAAAAACTTACTTTGCCTAACTCCATACTTCATCATATCTCTCAACCTCACTCTTCTGATACCATTCTGTGAGACCCACCTTCACCAAAAGGAGGGAAGGAACATAAGATTTCTAGGCCCTTCCTTATTTAAGTTGAAGGATAGATAATGACCCCCTAAACCCGACTTCAATAGGCCCCAGAGTGGCAAACATCACCAAGGGTATAAAATCTCAGACAAAATGGAAGGCATTACCCTTTTTATTTTTATAGGATCAAGAGATAAGATATCAACCGCAAAAATAACAAGGCTGAATGTAAAGGTAAAGCCATAATTAACCCATTCCCATATTCATGTTCAATTGTAAATGATACAAGCCATAAAAACTAAAAAGGTAAAGTACCAAGAAAAAGGGAAAATAACAACAGCAACTGCCCCAAGGTCTGAGCTACTATGGTCCCGCACGATCCCTGAAGTCCTCTTGGAAACCTGAAAGCAGTTTTATATACATAGGGTGAGCATACAAGTATAACAAGTAGGGAAAAACATAGACTCTCGTGCACAAGTGGGGAGGCATTCTAATGTCCCGTAAAAAAAGGGGATAACCAAAGAACCTAGTAAGGAAAACTATCCACCCAAGCCTCACCAAGGCACACTCCCCAAATAACACAAGTCAAGTGATGTATAGTAATAGCACATTGATATTCAGGTATCCCACCCAACTTTCCCACTATTTATTGAAGACATTATACACATCAAACCAATCCCGCCATTATCACCACAGTCCCACTGCCACACCCGCCTGCACACACCTGGGCCACAACCGCACATCCCACCCACAGACAAATAGGCCAAAATCGCAAATCCTGCCCACAGACACCCGTGCCACAACCGAACATCCTGCCAGTAGACACTTGGTCCACAACCGCCACACATAACCACACCCGCAAACACCTAGCTCAGAACAACTATGGCCACGCTTGAAGACACCTTGGCCTCATTCCGAAGACACTTGGGAAACAACCTGCCCCAAAACACATGGGCCAACCACCACAACTACCCTTCCAAATGATTCATGGGCTAATAATGGACTTTAGGCCATCTCATACTACCGGAAGAGTCTTTGGATATTCAGGAAAGGTAGCAGAAAAAGAGCCAATAACCAACCACTCAGAGGAGTGTTTGGAAAAACACACTTCCCCATGAGATGGGGGTGTTCGGAACTAAGTGCTCAACATGGGTGGGGTGCAAATAAGATATGTAAAAAATACATATATATGTATAGGTAACATGCACTCATCCCAACCTAGCGTTCCAAAATCTAAGCACAAACACGCTTGTTACTATTTATTCATAAAAGAATAGCACAACACTCACGGATGAGTAACAACTCATTCAAAAAACCAATTACCCATTTTAACCATTCTCGTTTACACGTTCAATTGATCCCATTAGGTGACTTCTACACTACTGGGCGACTAACAAGCATAAACACAATCCATGAAAAGAGAAACAACCAAACAACAAGTTGAGCATTCACACCCAGTTCTCTTGTAATGTTACAACAACAAAAGGGGATTAGTGAGATCCCTCAAAGTAATGGAACCACAGAAAATATCACAAAAGGGATAAGTGAGATCACTCAAAGTACTGGAAAAAAACCCCAAGACAAAGCCTCATGTCGCCAAAACCAGGAAGCAACAGTTTCTCAACAATAGAAGATCTCACCCGAGTTCATGTCAATGTAGAGAAACCACACAACTTCAGATTCACAACCAACAACCGAATCATAACTGAGGATCCCATCCCCATTAAAACCTTATCATAAGCACCAAGAAGAACAACACACCTACCACAAAATAGGGTGGGAGACTTCCAGGTTCAATCACATCATTAATTAGGATCTTCTTTCTATTTTTTAACTAGGGTGGTCACATAGAGATTCTTGTTTCACTGAACATCCATTCAAACCAACTGAGTTTATGTGACTAACCAATTTCAATGTTACAATTATTTAGTCATCAAAAATGTAAAGGTGTTATTAGGACGCAAGAAAAACCACCAACGACCATGATTTTCAGTGAGCACACACCCATACAGTTTACAACACATATCAACATAAAGAGTATAGAAGAACATCGATCACACCCCCATCATTCTTTCAGGTCCATTCATTATCTTAGTTCAGTTTGGTTTCATCATTCTCTATAGAAACAAAAGGATACCCACCACGCACGATGCAGATTAAGGAAATAAAAAGGAAACCCCTACATGATTGATCAAAGATAAAAGTTCTTCCCCACAGGCTAGGAAGAGGGAAAAGCGCGACTTGTAGGGGAGGGAGGTCCGAAACTCCAAGGACGAGCACAAAGACACCAGAATAGGCGTACCACAAGTATCGGAAAGGGGAACTCCAAATGCACCAAGAATAAAAGGAAACCAGCCATGAGGAAGAAGAAGGAAAAAATAAATTCCCGTGCGATATATAGATAATATCCTGTTGTTACGGGATATGGGGATTTGAATGGCTTTAAATTCGGATAGTGGTTCCCCAAGATATTGGGTGGTTACACATGACGGGATTTATTGTTATTTAATATCCCACATTCGGGAGGTTCCTTGTGATTTTTGGGTATTAATTATCGGATTTAAATGGCTTTGAACCACTTGAAAAGGGTTAAAAAGGCCCAAAAGATGCGATACAGGAAAAAATGTAGAAGAGAACCCGACAAGGATGGGTGATACTGATCAATCGCACCGATTGATCGTCCTGATCGGTCACAATGATCGGTTTCACATCAATCAGTCGCACGAAGATCGGTCGCATGCCGATCGGTCACATGTCGATCAGTCGCACGCCGATTGGTCGCACTCTGATCATTCCCACACCAATCGGTCACACACCGAAATGATATCCTACAACCGAGACATCACCCTTACGATCTGGAATTTCCCAAAGGGATGGACCATGAGGGTCTGGTTCATCACATAGTGTTTAACATTATAGAGATATAATCCATAAAAAACACTAGGTAATATCATCAATGGATTATAATGTATAAGAAGACATGGAAAATATGATTTGTACCCAAAGATTATTAAATTTAAATAAATATTTATTCAAATTTTGCACCTCGATGAGGAAATACAAAAAACCACATTGCTGGGGAATTACACTACATTCAGTAGTGTTTACTTATCATGTAAACACAGAGATACCATATGGGCTTTTACATGCGTTCCTGCCATGCGTTATCAAAGTACATGATATGCCTAATGTTAGAAAAAACATGTATTCCTAAATAACACAACATGGCATGTATCATTAACCATAGGATCATGTAAATTTATGTTATATGATGTTGGTCTAAAGGAACATGGGTTGTGGCTCCATTGGGGTCATCTATTAGTGGAACCCAAAATTAAATTACCTATACTATCATCTACATGTCATTTGTAACTCTAGGATAAATCTTGATGTGTATTATATATAAAACATCAAAATCTAGACCATTGACCATGAGTTGTTTGGAAAAATTAAAATTAAAATTTTCAAAAAATAATTACTACTACTATTGTGGTATGAAGTGTTAAACCACTGAGAGGGATTAGTGATTGCGCATACCCCTACAAAATAACAAAAATATAAAATATAATAATTAAAATCAAATTATATGAAATGGATTGTAGTGTGTGATAATGGAATGTTGAATGGGTGATCTGATAATTAGTACAGACAGAGAGATACACAATTAGTAGATGAGATTAGGGATATTAGACTATCATGAATTTATTATAACATAATCTATTCATACTCAATCATAATAAAATAGAATTATTACTATGAAAAATGGGGTTTATACAGTAATATCTCACTTCAGTAGGTTAAGATTGATCTTATATATTTCTCTATAAATAATATTTCTATCATTAATAGGTAATTGAAATTCTCTTAATGGAGAAGATAATGTTAAACTCTTCCATTTTTAGTACATTATGTTAATATATAAATTTAAATGATCTCAATAATATCCTTTCTGTATTTAGAATAGAAGATAAATGATGCTAAAAAATGGATGAAAAGAGATATCAAACAAATACTTATATATATGAAATTATTGAAATTAAGAGAAGGATATAATAAGAAATTTATAACATAACGACACAATTACCAATAAAAATTAGTTAATATGCTATGAATTAAATTTTAATGAAAATAGAATGAAATTGTATCAGGATAATAAAATAAATGAATGTGAGAAAGTAGAATGAATATTATCTTCATAATTTTTATCATGTCCGCCCTGGAGCCTGCCATGATTATATTGAGACCCTATTATGGATACTTTCTTCGGGTTATGTGTTCTCTTAGGACCTAGTTGATGGTGGAATGAATGATAAGATGGTGTGTAGATGGTCCTAGAATCACTTCAGAGAATGTCCCTTGATGTCATTGGATGACTCCCCCAGTGATCTTCTGTCCTTATATAATATTAACCAGAAAATGTCCCCTGCATAAATAACTTTATCCCTCTCTTAAACATGGGATGACCAAATATTTCCAACACCAATTCCAGTGGAAATCCTATTGAGTGTATTAATAAAAATCCAAGGGAATCAAATTCAGGAATAAATTTCAATTATTTCCATCTCCATACACATAAAAAATAATTAATAATTTATAATTATTATAATTAAATGTATATAACAATATAATAATATATATATACACATATAAAAACAAAAAAATAATAAAAATATAACGACTTATTATGTTAATTGGTCAATATATAGTTAATAAATATATAATAATTAATATACATAAATATGCAATTAAAGGTATAAACAATTGTTATAAATATGATATATTATATTATATTATAATTATTAATAAGAATTATATATTTACAAATATATGAACCTAATATTATTAGATATTAAAAAATATATATTTATTTAATTTATTATAATTATATAGTTTATTATTATTACTATTGTTATATATTTTATTATATATACAATTATATAAAAAAATAATTTTTTTGTGTGGAAGTGGTGTTGCATAGTCAGAAATGGGGGGAGGGGTATTCAAGATTCATCCCCAACAAGGATGAGATTGAAGGTTTGAAGGATAATGGAAGGGTGGAATTGACACATCTCTTTCAAAGTGAGGATGATTTGTATATTAGAGGCCATGATGGTGGTCAGATTTCAACTCAGCGACACTCAATGGTAACTTGTAGTGGTGGATATTCTTTCTATATATGGGGAGGAGGCTCTCCCAATTATTATGAATTGAGATATTCAGTACTGTCAATTTTTGTTTTCTTTATCTATTTTTTTCATGTGGAATGAGGTTGAGGTCATCGATTACACTAAAGTGAAGATTTTTATATAAAAACTGATTTTGTGGTTTTGATTTAAGTTACATATTTGGCTACTTAAGGGATGGTGATTATTTATATACAATGGTTTATATTTTAGTTGGGTTCTTCTTCCAGTGAGTTTAAGATGATATTTTTTGAAGATGGAATAATTGTGGGTCAATTCAATTTACGGAAGACATTGGATTTGAATAGTGGATTTCTAACGGTGGGTCGATCAATAGTGTTTACTGATTCAATAAGAAGGGGAGAAAGCAGTGAATCCCTTGAGTCATATTTATTTATTTTAATAGTTTCCTTGAGAAACATGATGCTCTAGTGAATAATGAACATCGGTGCAGCATACAGGTAGTGGGTTGTAATCTAGCGGTATGAGGTGGTGGTGGTCCCATTGCCTAAGCTGGGGGTGGTAGTCCTGAGTAACAAGATCTATAGAAAACTCATTAAAATGGAACTTTTTCTTGTTGATACACATCATAGGGATGAGTCATCCTTCCAGCAGCAGATTTTTGTTGATACTCATACATGTTGTAGTAGGACCTCACTTCAACAAGTGAAAGAAAAATAAAAAAAAGTTTTACAAATAAAAATTTCAAAATAAAATGAATGAACTTTAAAAAAATAAAAATTATTAAAGATAAATTATTTAATATTGCATTAATACTTATTAATTAACTGAATTAACATCAAACAATAAAACATTATTTGATGAAAAATCAAAGTAGAATAAAAAAGAAAGAATTAATTTTTTTATGTATACATTAAATGTGCTAAAAAATAAATTAATTTTAATAACCATGGAAAAAATAAAGTAGTGAAATATTTAATTAATACGATAAATAATTATTTACTTGAAATTTAATTTAAAAAGAATTAACAAAATCTAAAAACTAAAAACAATTATTTAATATTATTAATTTGAAAATTTTAAATAAATTAATAAATGATAAATAATATTAAAAGTGAAAAATAAGAATGAATATAAATATTTTATCAAATATAATATTCACATTTTGAAGTGTTGGAATGATTTAATAATTTATATTTCAATAAAAAAATCCATAAAAATATAAAAATAAATTCATAAATTATTATTTTTTATAAAACTAATTACATTTGAATTTTTTTAACTAAATATATTATTTTGATAATAAAATTACATTTTTTTGTGAATAAAGGTTTTTGAAATGTATGTTAATAAACCACCAAATAAAACTCAACCACAGATTATCAATTTCAATCCCAATAAATACAATTTTTTTATTAACAATGAAGGGAATGAAGAAATTATCATCCAGCCAATTCTCTAAAGCAGTTTAAAAAAAATAGCGGAACCAAAATCACTCGAGTTCTTTAAAAAATTTAATAATATGAATATTACCAAATATATTATTTCATTTTAATGTTTTCATATTTGAAATAGGGATAAATGGTAATTAAAATGGAATTAAATTATCATCAAGAGACAAATGAATTAATCATTCCAACCTCGTTTTTAAAATTTGAAGATATATTTTTTCTTTTGTTTTATTATTTTTTGAGTTAATAATAAACCTAAATGGATCAAATAATATGTTTTTTAAATATGTCATTTGTCACAAAATCCAGGTGTGTTTAAAATTCCCCTCACATAATTGACCTTATTTTTGAAAAGGCACCTCATTTTAATTTATACCATCAATATTTATTTTTCATAGAAATATGTAGTGCACATATTGAGTTTGAAAATGTATTATATTTTTTCACATTAACACACCTAGAACCCATGTCCTAGAGACTCTCCATGGGATACCATTTTTTCCATTTTACAGTAGTTTCATAGGATATAAATTATTATCTTTAAAATTGAATCGCCAAATTGTTTGATGAAAACAATAATATGTATGCAGGGATTACGTTAAAATTAATTGTTTTCCCTTTTCCTCATATAGATCATTAAAATAGACTCCCTTAAAATATCCTTTCAATTTTCATTATATAAATTTCCACACAAAAATTGGCACAAACGCTTGGATTTCATGGAATTCTAACAATTCTAGACACTTTAAAGCCTCCATACCTAGAATTAAATTATTTCGTAAACATGATGCACTAGTTTTATTTTTTTAATTTTAATATTTTATTATTTATTTTATTAGAACATATTAAAAAACAATAAGGAATTTACTATTTTCAAGAGTGGATATTTTTAAAAAATAAGTGGGGTTTAATGTATTATTATAAAATCACTGTTTGTACTAACTAAGAAACCTCCCCTACAAAAAAACATATCGAAGTCATAATTTTTGAATCTCATGTTCATAAACATTGGTAATAAACTATTATTCAGAAGGATTTTGTAATGAATCCTACACTATATTTTTTTTGAGGCGGTAACAATGATGTTCAATTGTTTTTTTACACCAAAAAAATCATTAAAAACCAAAAATATACACACAAACATTATATTACACAACAAGACTACCAAGTAAACACTAATGATTAAAAAAAATTAAATCATACATGGGAGTTCTAGAATAATTTTCATTGGAGTAAGAAAAAAATACATTACATGAGTCAAAAACTTTATTGAATAGAAATATGAAATTGAGGAAATGTGAAAAACGACACAACATTGAATAAATAAAAAAAATATTATTTTTAGAAAACACTAGAAGAGGCCCAAAAAATAATTATAAATAAGTTAAAAAATCACTCTACATGTATGTTTAAGCTCTATTAAATGTGGTCAACAAATTTAAAAACCACTATCGTAAAAATTATATATTTATGAAGGTAAAATAACTATTTTCCAATAAGTGGAAAAGATTAACATGAGACTATTGAATTTAAACAATAACTTTAAATTGAAAAATTCTTGAGTTGATAGATGTATTATATTGTGTTATATATCTATAAGTATAAAAATTTAATGAAGGCCCAAAAAAAATTCTTTCACTAGTAATGATTCTTATAGAAAACCAGGACCTCCAACAAAATTCAACATACTAGTCATGATATATTATAAATGACTCTTTTATATAGTAGTTTAACAAAAACATGTAAAAATATTACTATGAAACTCCTATTACTATTGTTCATCGATTAATAAATACACAATACGAAGAATGTATAATTTATTAAAAAATAAATTAAAAGCTAAAAATTGGAAAATATATATGTTATCTTCCACGTTGCACTAGTTTTATTGTCTCAAACCATAAATTATTCCTCTAATCATTTGTACCCCAGATCCATCAATGGTATTAAATTAATGATTGTTTTGACTTAATTATTTTCTATGGAGATAACCATAGGTTAACAAAACAAATTCTCATTTTAATAGCAATAAATATTCACAAAAATTATTTGGAACAATAAGATGTTTCATGATTTCTAGATCAAATTGGCCTAAAAAACAACATCGTTAACACTTAAAAATGTAAACATCGTCCATTATAAATCACCCAAAAAATAAAATACTAATCCCAAGAGTCCCCCACAGATAGTTTCTTTTATGAACATATAATTATTAAAAAAATTCTCAATAAAAATCTCACCTTTTTTTGAAAACAATAATAACACATCATGTAATGAAAACAACTCAAAATAATCCCATTTACTGGTACTATTATAATCATCCATGATATTTCTTTTAAACTCTACAATTTAATTTAATGAAGGCAATTTTTCATAAAAATGATTAATATCATCACTCCAAACATAAAACTCAGTATGTAGAATATTCCAATAAAATTAAATTGTTCACTATGGTAATCATTATGTATCTCAATATGTCTAAACCCATAATATTATCCACAAAATGTAACCATGAATATTTCATAATCATATATAATGATCTCATAATTATGATCATTAAACTCACATTTAGAGAAAATAGAATCTTAAATACACTTATATATCTCTGGCTAGAATGAGTGAAATGTAGTCTATAGATTAAGTGTAAATTCTTACTTAGGACATAATAAAAAAGCACAAAGAAAACATATAATAGGATAGGGAAATTTAATCAATGTAACATCTAGATGGGAAGAACCATACTCATATAAGACATCAATATTGAAAAAGTTATTCTCATCAACAACACTTAGGTCAAAATTCTCTTGATGATTGGTGTCTTCAAAAACCAAAATTTATTCTATATCATCAATAATATTGAGTTTATATTTTCCTTTGGAAACATTGATGATAACACATTCAGTAGAATGGAAGGGTCTGTTGAAAATTATTTGAACCATTTCATCTCATTCCACGTGAATAAATATAAAATAAATTGATATTTTCATTTTTTTCTAAACTAACTAGTATTTCATCAACCCTTCCATAGCGGTGAGTGAGTGACATATCAGCGAGTTTAATACAAACATCATTCAGATTCAAATTCCTAAAGGATAAATTTCTATAAATTTATAAAGGTTTAAATTTTGTATATGATGAAAAATATCACAAACTATTATATTTTCCACATCCTATTATTTGACAGTGAATAATAATGATTCCAAGGACTTCAAATTTGGAGGAAACTTCCTCTATAGAACCATACTACATTATTCATTATGATTTATAGTATCCAACATCATAAAATAATTTTTAGAATCTTGAACACTCTTGGTGGATATTATATATGGTGGAAATTTATATAGGGATACTATGAATTGAATGTTTAAGCAGATGGATTGAATCATTTTAAAGAACCTCAAGTAGCCTAGTTCATCAATATTATTCACTCTTTCCTATAAGGGAGTGGGTACAGAATAATATTTTAATATGAGTTCATTATTCACCTGATCCTTACAAACATATTTCTTATTTATATCATTAATTATTTACAATTTCATTTTCCCAGTATCATAGGATTTTTATAGATGGGTTCAACATTATGGACATTTTGGACCAATCAATCTAGATTTCCATATTCAAAGTTTTCCGTAATTCAATTATCAAAATATTTATTTTCACAATTTTTAACATACCCATCTTGCTACTTTACATTCTCATGTTATATAATTCCATATATGGTTGTAACAGAAATTAAAATCCCTATTATATAAGGAACTATTGTTTTGGGAATCATACCCTTATCTCTTCCACAAATTTTGCCATCTATTTTCCCTTTTGAATCTCCATTATTTGTACAATAATGTTTTTCCAAATTCATTGAACTATAATCATCCAAAACCTTCAGCAACATAATTTTTTATTCAAATTTAGGCTTGGATGACTCACCTTATATTTATTTTGGAAAACAAACTGGGATATGGTTGGAATTCTAGGACAGTGGGATTTTTGATGACACATTTCTCATTCTAGAATAAGTTTGGTTATTTTTTGTATCCATTATTGTATGGGTCAAAAATGGATCATTATCCCCTATATTAAAATATATATAATCAATTATCTATGTATTCCACTTATTTTTGAAATGGAGTTTAATGTTTTGGAAGCATCATCGAGTATTACTGAACATCCCACCTTGAACGTACTGCTCCATATGAACTCTATCATCAAAACAAATTGTGGGATTCCTGCAGATCTATGAAAGAATATAATTCTTGTAAACATATGTTTTAAATTTTGATAAGGTTTATTACATAAATGTATCACATCAATATTGGAATTAGTGAAGTAACCCCTAAAAATTGGTCAAATAGATTTTCGGTGTAAGCGGTGATATAATTGTTGAAACTATATATAATAATGTGATATCCTTTAAGGTGATTGGGAAATTTGCATAGACTACATATAAAAATATTTCATGCATCATTATACAACTACAACTTATCCATAAAAAACCCTAAGTTCTTATGTCTCACATATATGTAGTGTTTAAAGTGTAAAATGTAGGAAAAAATAATAGAGAACAAAATACCGTGATTGAAATATTTATTCATATACATTATGGAACTATTTTAGCAAAATAGCCATAGGATTTAATGATAACACTCTCAATATCATCTCTATGTCATAAAAATAATTCAAAGGTAGTTTCTAGTATATATATAAAATTTTTTAGTGTACTCAAGTGATTCCTATAATGGAAGTCCATTGAATGATGAAAATTGAGAAAGATGATACTTTTTTATCTCAAAGAACCTATATATATGGGAAAACCTAATAGATGATGGAATACTTGATAAAATGTAATTTTTAACTCTTTATGTCTAAGTATCTTAATGACAAGACTAGTGGTATGTGGAACATTGATTTCTAGATATTTAGAGGTTCTTAAATCTAGTTTTACCATATTTCACATTTCATTTTTTTTCTATCAAAATAACAATCTTTTTAGATTTTGGAAAATATAGTTTCATGTTATATCTTATATGAACATGTGTTCATTAGAATGATATTAAATATTGGACTGTTTTTATGGGTTTTTTGTTTTTTTGTTTTCTTCTACTTTTTGTATAATATTTTTTAGTTTCTGTAATATATATTTTTTCTTTTTTTGGTTGGTTACACATATGTTCCCTAAAAAGAGAACCATAACATGACCTCAAGGTCATGGAATTATGAATACTTAAAATTATTAAACCAAATTACAACAAGTTTCATGGTAAGAAGTGTCAAACGACCATGAATCCTTAGTGAATATTTATACCAAAATAAAGTAACAAAAACATCAGAAACTGAAAAGTGAAAAAATATAAAAAAATGAAATGTTGTGGATGAAAATGGAATGATATAGGGTGATCTATGAATTATGATAGGAAAATAGTGATAAATGCATTGTTTGAGATTAGGAAGATCATAAATTTATGAATTGATGAAGTTATAAATTGTTTATTCTATTGTTAACCAAAATTGTATTAGTATAGATAAAAATTTGCTGAATCCATTAGCTCTCACATTACTCATTAAATGAATGTCATTGATATTTCATTAGAAATTAAAATTTGATAATTATAAGGGAATTAAAATTATATTAATGTGGATTAAAATGTTACCCTTTTGGATTTCCAATACTTCTCTTAAAATTAAAAAAATGGCCGCTATCATCACCTTTTTGAACATAGAATAACAGAGAAATGATTATCAATATAAGAAGATAGATATCTGAGCTAAATGGCACCAATTCAATGGTGTAAATTAATATCATAATATATTAAGAAACTCAAAACAAAACAATATGATTCCCCTATAAAAATATTATATAAATGTCAAGGATTGATGCAGTTAGATAATCCAGTTAGTACACATCAAGGGAATCAAATATTGGAAATGGAGAAAGTATCAGGATGATTTCTATGATGATTTTATTCTTTCTCTGCCCCATATTCTAATATCATTTGTTTTAGTCCTTTCTTATAATCCTTATTTTTGATGGTGTGCCCTCTCAAAATCATAGTGAATTATAGTATGGATGATCTGATGTTGGGTAGATGTTTCTATAATTACCTCTTAGATAGGTCCCAAATGACTCCAGATGGATCCCCATGTTATGGCCTATTATTATATTATGTTAACCAAAAAACCCTTCATTCCTCAAAAGTATTCTTCCACTCATCAACATGGGATCCCATGAGAAAGATGTGGATTTTTTCCAGTGGAATTCCTTATGATTGAAGAAATTACAGTCTTACAGAATCCAGTCATTGCATAAACATATTGTAGTGTTAGATCCCCACATAGAAAAAAATACTTTTGATATTAAAATAATGTTAATTTATTTATTAAAGGATTTGATATATATATATATAAATTTAATAAAAAATTCAAATAAAAAATAATTATAAATCCCTAACTATTATATAATTATAACTAAACACAATTATTAAACATGTATATATATATGAAATAATTAATATATGTATATTTTTAGGATGATTGGATTTGTTATTTGATAGAATTTTTGATGGTTTGGAGCAGCTACTGATGAGGATTTTATGATATTGGTAAAGGATGGAAAAAAATGTGGATATGTTCTTTTTCAAGAGGTGGGTGTATTATAGGGGGAGCATCGATGGTGGGACTAAGATAACCAGAATTTGTAGCTGGTAGATGGTGAGGCTTATGGTCAATACCTTCAGTCATTGTTCTCAATCTTAATAATGTTTTATTGATGATGTGACTCAAAATTTTATGGATTATCTAGAAGAAGCTAAAAAAGTGTGTTTATTATTAGCAATGTGTTTGGGATCTGGTGGCAGAAGGACTGGTGGTGCCTCATAATAGTGGTGCCTTTAGTAGTTGTTGGAGTTCTCGAGGCTTCTCATTGTGGTGGCAGTTTCTATGGTGGCATCGTCTCTTGTGGAAGCTACTTTGGCTGAAACTCAACTTGGTATGAACTCACCCTGGTAAAAAAATAGCATGGAAGTTAATCTTGCAATAAGTAGCAGGACCTAGGCACAAAAAACAAAAAAAAACAAATTTTTTTTAAAAAATTAAAATTTGGAAATTAAATTAAACATGAAAATTTAAAATTAAAATAAATAAAGAAAACATATTTATCAAAAAATTAATATGAATTAATTAAATAAAATAATTTTAAATAAAAAAAACTAAACATTATTTCAAAGGAAGATTAAAAAATAATTAACTAATTTGATTTATGAAATAATTATTAGTACTAAAAACTTTTTAATAATTTATAAAAAAATGCTAACAAATGATTTCAACAAGTAATTTATTGTTTATTTTAAATAAACTAGAATACTGAATCAATATAATATATTAATAATAGTAATTAATTAAATTTGTATGATATGAAAATTCAGAAGAAACTAATTAAATAATTATTATAAATATTATAATTAAAAAGAATAATGAATATATATAATTTATATTAAATATTAAAATTAATGATGGTTCACACCAATTTATTTATTTAATAATAAATTAAAAAATGATAAAATAAAAAATTAAAATACTATATTATATTTTATTATCAAACTAACAGAATTTGATAATTATTTTTTTAAATACATTATTATGATTTTAATAATACATTAAAACTCAAATAATTATGTGCAGATATGTGTTAAAAAAATCCACATCAACCATCATAATATATTTTTATACATATAATGTATATCACATGGGGGGAATGAATGTATACTAATCTACACCAGAGGTTTTGTAATATATGGTCTTACATGACATCATCATCAAAACAACATGATATTTGGAATATATTTTATAAATTTCTCAAAAAAAAATAATGACACAAAATGTGTTCTTTCCTCATATGTAATGTCATCTAAATTTCATGGTGTAATAAATTTTTGAATAACCACGTCTTACTTTTTAACCAAAAAACACTATTGTGTTAATCTTATCCTTTCTTGAAGATGTTACAAAAAAATAATAAAAAAATTCAGAATCCATTGATGAGGGAAAAAACTAATTATTTTAGGACTCAACTAATCATTGGAGAATTCATGGTCCCATGTAAACCCTTCATGATATTTGGATGATCTATCAGGATCTGGTTCAATTAGCCCCAATTGGATAATTATTGCCTCACCTTACACAAATTCATGTGAACCCCCTCTTATAAATAAAGAGTAAATCTCATCCACATCTCATGTATGTGGGGAATTCCATTGAGGGATTAAAATTTTAACTATTATGAAAATAAAAAAAGGACACAACCCAAGAACAAGAGCACAATCTTGTTTTTTATCAATACTATTTAAAACCTCCTTTTTCAAACTCAACCATAATTTTTTTATTTACATACAGTTAATCATTTAAGAGATATTTATTTACCCATTCACATGATTATAATATTTACTTAGAAATATTATAAATAATGAAAATTTGAACTGAAAGATAATTACCCAAAATTCGAGACAAATTGTAAAAAACCCATAATAAGAATAGAAATTTATTAGAAAATTTTTCTCAAGTAATTTTAAATAATAAATTAAAAAACATCCAATATTATTGGGATATGGTTTCAAAATAAAAAAATTATCCTCGCTCAGTGAATGATAAAACCCATATCATTACATCGACCGAAAATTCAATAAGTTCCTCTGTGAAAAGAATGTGACTATATAAGCATATTAAGATGAAAAAATAAAATTATAATGTAGGGATATTGTGTACCCTAACATGAGATGTTACTTATTATAAAGGTGTGTAAATATATGAAAACGCATAATATAACCCTCTTAGGAACATATCATATTTCAATATCTTATATATTGGGTTCAACATCAGAGTTTATATTTCCTCCACGAATGAAAAACATTTTGGAGACAAACCTAATGAATTTATATATACAAGAGTTAATCACATTTCATAAATCTCATTTAGGATTTCCACCAAAATTTGTTTCCTTCAACTATGGTTTCCATATTCAATCTCGTATGATGTAATATAATAAAACAAAACTATTATTCTGAAACAAATCATTCTATGAGGCCTTTATTATGAATTTTTAATGTTATACACAATAATTTTCTTACTAAGGTGACTATAATATGAGGATTATATAACAATTCTAAATTCATATATCAAGCACCTTAATAAGATCACTATGCCACAAAATCAAATCCTTATATTTCTCCCCAAAATATCACACATGTGAGAACATTTATTATATCTTTCTCAAGGAATGAATATATTATAGATCCCATCATTAACTAATTTCTATCAACCATAATATCAACATGATTGTATCACCGTTCAAAGTATGACTCTCATCCTCAATAGATAACCTAATCTTTTAAATGTGTAATAAAAGTGACATATTCCAAAACTCATACACCTGAAAAAAAATATTATATTAAAATTGACCTCCTCACATATCTATATATGTGGAATAGCATATCCCTCTAAAACTCATACTAAGTCACAATATATGGAACATAGATGAGTAATTTGATTGATAATTTGATAGATACTGATCGTAAAAAACATTGATATTTTTAATCAATATATAAATTAGAACATTATTAAGACATCGACTAAGAATATTGGAGATAATAACACACATGCCTCCATCCATGATAAAATACACCCTGATTTCATAGATCAACATCATTTTTATCTCCATGGAATCATATGAGGTATTCTACATACAATCCCAACAATTTCTACGAGCATATCCTTGAGAATAATAAATAAATTTGAAGAACTAAAAAATGAATATTATATATCCTATAATGAAAGTCAATGTGAATTTATAACTATTGAAATTGGAAAACATATAATACCCATTAAAGGAAATGACATAACATTATTTACAAAAATATATATAACCATATAAAAAATCAATGGTGTATAATGATATGGAAAATATCTAATGAATGAGAATGACATTATTTATCTGGGGATTTATTTTCTCATATCATAGATCTATCATCCAATGAATGTTGACCATGGACTATTTTATTTACAACTAAAAACCCCAAAATAATAACCATCCCCATAAAAATCATACATTAATTGATAATTCTTAGATAATTATATCATTAAAGTGGACCACATCACTATTGAGAGACCTATAAAACCCCTATTCCAAATTTTACAAACACTCATGATAAAAGAAATGCGATATTCACCTCTTGGAGAATTATATAGTCATAGCAAGTTGTTTTAATGATATTTTTTATCCATGTATCCTTGTGTAATATTGAAAAAAGAAGATTTTAGAATGATTCAGTGATAAAAAATATGAGATCATTGATTGAAATGAAATGGGATGTATCCCATGATACCCTGATCAATAATAAAATCAATACATTAATAACTCACACTTATTTGGGGTTCTAGCCACTAACCCTCCAAATAGAGTGAGAATCATCTATTTTTGTTCATGGGAGGAAGTGGATTTATATATTATTCTTCATTTTCCATTAATCAATCATCATGATTAATATCATCTATAAATTCTATATCAGTTATGGAAAATAGTCTCCCAATATAATATGTGTCACATAATTGTGGAAAAAAGACCTATAAATCTATTAGAAAAATATACACATAAATAAATGTAAATCACTGTAACACCATATATATATATATATATAATATACTGATAGGCTACACCAACCCTAATAAATTGGCCTTATTGGGATTCACACTGATCTATGAGTTCTGAAAAACATCTACACGCCCAAAAAACTACAACTAATAATTGAACTATGGTGTGGGAACGAAACATTAATGAGAGTACATAAATCAATAAATACAGTAATTGACATCATCAACTGAGGATTCCATAAACCAAATTTTGGGTGGGTATGGTGGAAAGGGATAAAAAACTTGTATTGAAATAATTACCATATGTTATAGCATATAAAGGATTATATCTTTGGGTTGAGGAAATGTTCATTCTCTCATATGATAGTATTGAACCCTATAAAATGTTTTCCATCCCATGATTTTATATATTTACAGATTACATGTGCCAATACCAATTGAAGTACATAAGATCCTATGATTATTATTAAGGAAAGAATTAATCCCATGTTAGCCCTAGACACTATTTTCAATATTGGGGCAGCATAAGTCAGTACGAAATTTATGTTATACATGGGTGTACATTCGAATCCCATTTAGGACCGTAATCCACATCTATTAGGTGAACCAATTAAAATGGAAAATTATTATATCATATAAAATATTTATAAATTTCAACATTATACAAAGAAAACAAAAAATCTATTATAGGGTAATTACAATAATACTAATTTCAGGGGTCACGCTCCTCTTACCATCAATAGAATTTCCATTTTGAACCCCTAGACAAATTATTATAAGTAATTACTAAAAATAATCATCACATGGAAACAAATCAGTGTAGGATGGTATAATATGTAACTAAAAAACCCAAAATAGTATATGATGCATAGTACTACATTAATATACCATCTAATGAATTCCCATATAACCTCATTTATGTAGTTGATAAATAGTTTCCATGAATAGGAATTTATCCACCATACTCCCTAGAAAGGTTTCCTATTATGAAAATTTATCCTCTGATTTTCACAAATAACATCCCCATATTTCCTTACATAATTTACATAATAACATTATCTCTAAACTCCGCTACTAGGAAAATAAACTTTCATATGAATCCTAAATAAACAAACCAATGATAAACCCACCTATAATGGAAGTATTCCGTGTATGAATCATCAATCCCACTTCCTATATTACATTGAATTTTCATAAGAAAATATAATAAGTAATGAATAAATAGAAAGATATAGTCTATAAAACATAAATAAGATATAAATTACCACCACAAACAATCCATAAAAAAAGAATATAAAAAAACATAATTTATTTTAATAGTCATGATAAAAATACTATATCTCAATGGAATAGCCAAAAAATTATAGTCAAAATGTTCAAAAAAATAATGGATCAATATATTAAAACGTATTCAAACATCATGTTACTTGAAAAAAACCCATTCATTGTGAATATTCAATTTTTAGAGCCACCAAATCTGAAACCGCATGGATCCATATAGCTCCATTTCCACTATAAACATGCGAAAAGAAATCAGCACTAAATTTTTTTAGTTCTAATATATACAAATAATTTTTTGGAATGATACCCATACAGGGGTGAGTTTTAAAATTGAAATATGTAAATAACCAAGGCAGTAATGGAATAAAAATTGAATTCTTCATTTAGTAACATGTTGAGTTAAAGAACTACCTATCTAAATTTAAAATGTGTGAGTTCAAAAGGTATGGAAGAATTTGGGGAGGTAATTATTTATCAAACCCAATGCAATTTGAAATTAGAATGAAATATTTTCTTATTATATGATCCATATATACAATGATGATTCATCAAATAAATTTTATGCCTCAGGTGAACATAAACTACCTTCTCATTTGTTACACTGGTGAAATACCCCACTTGGAAAACATTAGGGAACTATAAACCCAATCACTAAATCATACCACATCTAAAAATGTAGGAATATACCATACTAAATGTTATCTTAACATATTATAAACCGCACCATATGATATAAAGTAATAATTTTTATATTGAAAAAAGTGATAATACAAATATATTAGTGTATCATCATTCATGGATTAATGTTCAAATCCATCGAGTTTATATCATAAAATAGATCTAAATATAAAACCCTGTGTATTAGTTAACATGATCCCAGACCTCCCCCACAAGGATAAATAATTTCCAATAGTGTAACCAAACCAAGAAAAGGTTAAACATAACCACATTCAATATGTGAGTTCATAAGCCCATTATACTAGAGGGAAAAAATTAATGGAAAAAAATTATTGGTCCAAAACGATTAATTTCATACAAGATTTACATTATGGAGAAATCAAAAAGTTAAAGGGATTATTCTCCCTCCACATAAAAGATATCCATCAAATCAGTAATCCAAAGTGGGATACTAGGATAATCTGCTAAAAAAATGTCCTTAATCATCAGAGAAAATTGATTTTCCATAATACCATAAGCATCATTGCACTATTAAATAATTTTTCATTATTTACTAGGCTACGAAAACAGCATTTCGAAGCTACCGGCCAATAATAAATTAAACATGCCTCAACAAAAATCCTAATACATCAATGTTAGTACCTTCTCTCTCCCTAAATGGGATATCCCATACCTCAAGGGGATTTTCAGCAAAACATATTATAATGACATGGAAAACACAAACTTAACATCATTGTGGTTGCAATAACAATATAACTGTATATATAATTGATATATCACCCCACAAAGTGATTTAAATGATTTTATATCTTTTTTAGATTACCCACCCTATCCCTTGGGTGTTGTAGCACCCCTGGTTTAAGGTATGTGGACTTTTTTATGAGTTTATATGTGTTTAAAGTTCATGGGATGAGTTGTGAAGAGGTTGGGAGAGTTTGGAATAGTTTTGGATGAGTTTGGAAGCCTTTAAAGGGGTGCACGGTTTGAGCACGGTTAGTTGAAACCGTGCGGGCTATCCAGGAAACCGTGCAGGGGAGATAGTAGGCTTCGCACAGCCTGTATATGGTTTTCCAAACTGTGTGATGCAATAGTGTGGACCGTTGCTCCCAAGTTAGTAGCGTGCGCAATGTTAGCACACGGTTTTCTAAACCATGCAGGCTAACCGGGCAGCCACTTAAAAATAGGGTTATATGATCCGAGCTCCCTCGGGCTTAAACTATTTCACTCCAATCTTCCTCCCACTCGATCCTCACTCGAGATTTTGGGTTCTCGGGGGTTAAAGGTGCTCTCTCACTCTATTTGGAAGTGTTTCAAAGGGGTTTCAAGGCGTTTTGAAAGTGATTTCCTCGTGTAAGTCTCTCCTCTTGTTTCTCTTGTGTTTCAATCTAGATATACATCCCTCTCTTTCGTGGTTTTATAGATCTAGACTTGTTCTGTGTAGATCTAGGGTTGTGGTTGCATTGGATGTTAGTATTAAGGCTTGTGGATGATAGGGAAAGTGAATCTAGAGAGGTTTCGGTGGTGCGTTCGTAATATTTGAGGTGCAGTTGTTTGTGGGTCGATTTCTCGGGATCCCTAAAGGTAGGTGGCTTCTCTCTCGACTCCACATGGTTTGAACTAGTGTTTCCTTGTGACAATGCTGAAAATTAATTATGGATTATTATTTGAAATTGGTTGGAAATCCCTTGGGTGATGTTTTGGGGATTATTTGAAAAAGGGGTGTTTATGGTGAAATTCTATTGTTGTGGATTTTAAAATAGAGATTTTTATATGGGTTGTTGAGATTGATTTGGGAAAATGGTTGATGGAAAATGGTTTTCAATAAAGATGTTTTTATTGAAATGTGGATTGGCATGGAAAATGGTTTTCAATAAATAGAGTGTTTATTGAAGAGGATTGGTATGTGATAGAATTGGTTGATTGCATGTTTTTGGGGCAATGGTGGGTCATATGCTGGTTGATGGCTTGATGGGAATATTGTGTGGAAGTGGTGAGAAGTGCCACTATAAAAAGTTGATGGAAAGTGGATGGAAGGGCCACCGTCAAAGGATAAGTGGACGACAATATCCACTAGTTCTGAATGGGTGAACGGGTTAGGTGGAAGTCCCACCATTTTGATTGTTTTAGTGTGAATGGGTGAACCAGATGGGCAGAATTCCCACAGTTTTGGTTGTTTTTTGTGCATTTCATTGCAAAGAGAAATTTTCGTGCTAACTTATTAATGGTGGAATGGTTTGTGGCATGTTTTTTAGCATTCCCTTGGTTGCTTCGGTTGGATGTGATGTCTTGGTATGGGCATGTTTGACTTATGATTTTTTTTGCAGTTGTGATTTAATTTATATAAACTGTTTTATATAAATGTGCTAACGGTTTTATCCTAGTGGGGTGTCTAGGGAAGTAATTTGGGGAAATCCTACTGAGTTTTTGTAAGAACACAGTTCTTATTTTTGAGGTACGTGCTTCTACTTTTTCCTTTTCCTTAAGTGTTTTTGAGAAATTATAGAAAATGGGGAAAAATCCTGAATTTTGGAACTAAACACCGTGTACTTTTTTCACATGCCGTGTACTTCTGGCTGTGTGGGGATGAGTACATGGTGCATGTAGACATGCCAGGGATGAAGGGTGTACGAACTGACAACACGCCATGTAGTCAGTCTGCAGGCCTAAACAGCAAGGCGGTGGAGCAGTTGATAGCTGGGCGACAGTACACCCCATGTACTTTAGAGTACATGTTGTGTACTCATGTCGACGGTTGAACAGTGTGGGGATGCCTCCAAATGAATAGTTAAATGAAAGAAGTACACGCCATGTACTCAGAAGTACACTCCCTGTAATTTGTTTTTTTTTGCTTAAAAAAGTTAGTAGCCTCCTCATTAGACATAGGAGGCATTTGAGCCATTTTGGAGCAAAGGAGGACGACCGACACTTTGAAGATCCGCCGGGTGTTTGTCTGGAATCTGATTCGGCTTCGGACGATCTCGTTGGAACAACACGGGTATGCCCTCTCCTCTCCTGGAACCGTTCTTACCAATTCTATCCCGAGGGGAAGTTATTTACGTTTGAATGGGTTTTGTTCTTCGTCAGATCTACTCCATTCTTGGGAATTTCTGGAGGCAACGTTCGGGTTTAACATTCGTTGGCGCATAAGGTAGGTGGCTTTGTGTTTATTTTCTAACTGTCGTGTGTTTTTATGTTTTTTTGGGCCACGAACCCATGTTGGGGAGTCGTGTGTATGAGGCTGTTGCTATATTTAATGTCTAGAATTGCATATGTGATTAAATTGAGATAATAAAATGCTGGTTGGGATCGTTTCTTGGATCTTGAACCACCTCAGGGGTGTGTTTCACTGTTTAGCCACTTGGCCAGGATATCGGAGGGTATGCCTTTAAAGTAGTAATAATAGAATTGTCTTAAGAGGAATTGCTTGTTTATAGCTTTTGACATGTTGGGCATGGCCCGATTAACTGTTTAGCCTGAGGGCTCTGTTGTGATTAGCCAGAGGGTGTGATTGTTTTAGCCTGAGGGCGATGTTCTATTTCACCTGAGGGAAACCTTTCATTCCTGAGGTCTTGAATTCTATGCCTGAGTGTGACACTTCATATGCCTGAGGGAAATTTATGTTACGCCTGAGGTCAATACCTGCTGGTTGGATTCTGTATGGCCTGAGGGAATACATGAGGGCATGGTTTACTATTTTAGCCTGAGGGCACGGTTCTGGTTGGCTTGAGGACTTGGTCCTATTGAGCACAAGAATGTTACTAAATTAAATAAATTAAATGAATAATAAAATGGCAATTTAATTGTTAAGATAGTTACTTTTTAGTATTGATTACTTTATTGCATTTTACTATTGCACACTGTTGTTGAATGCTTACACGTAGTTGGGAACGTGTCTTTGGTGGGTGCCTACTGAGATATATTTTTCACACCCTGTTTGGGCCACGCTTTTCAGCCCAAACAGATTACATTTCTACAGTTGTAGATAGGGGAAAGAGTCCCTATACATGTACTTGACTGTTTCTGAGGAGTTAGAGGGTATGGGACCGAGCCTAGTATCGCGATTCCGCTGCCAGCTGTTTTGCTTGTTTTGTTGTACTTTGTATTTTGTTGTACTATATTGATAAATAAAATGTTCTGTCTGATTTCTTAGAACTTGAAACATGTAGCATGATCATTTATATACTATTGGTTATATCCACTATTGTAGATTATTTCAGTTGTGTATGTTTTACTGCTTCCGCTGTCATTGTATGTTTTATTTAAATTCCGCTGTGCTACACTTTGAAAAATGAGGGCATATTTTCCCCACTATCAGACCTAGGCCCTCGTTGCTAGTCGGCAGCCTCTGGCGTTTGGGGAAATGCGCTTGAGGTCACGTGGCAAACCAGGCTCAGGGCACCCGTTGTGTGGCACCCGGGTCCGGGACGTTAGAAAGTGGTATCAGAGGGGTTTATTTTCATTGACTTACTATTTGGAGCCGTAGTCAGGGATAGGATGGAATGGTAGTTAGTAATAAGTTTTGCCCGGGCATAGCTAACTCGTGTACAGGGAAAAGCTAGTCAAACTCATATTTTTCATTCTTTTTATTTTGAAAATTTTACGGTTGATATGTTTTCACCGTTGGGTGACGCACTTTGAGATTGTGCAGTTTATATTTTATCTATGGGTTTTATTTAGTTTCAACCCGATGAGATGAGGGTATGCCGCCTCGTGCATCGTATAGGCACATGCTATAAATCACATTCCATGCATAGTTTCCATGCCATGTAGGTGCATTAGAATTTGCATGTTGTTGTGATAGTTGTTGTGCTAATAAAACATGCAATTGTGATTGTTGCTTGATAAATACCTGCCTTGTGATATGGTATTTTTTTTTCTTGTTTATATAATGGATGCCAAATTTGGTTTTTGTGGAGTATGGGCCCGCATTAACCAGAAATTGGTGGAGCATTGACTGTTTGTTGGTTATAACACATAAAAGATGTCAAACTTTTATTTGTGGGAATTATGGCCCCCCACAGGTCAGAATTTGACACATAGGTGTTGATTTTCAGTATTTTCTGAGTTCTGGGAATGTTTCTGAGGCATACTATCTGGAACCCCAGTGTACATGCCATGTAGTATGTTTATACACACTGTGCATGCTCTTCTGTTCGGGAAGAGAAATAAAATTTTTGAGTACACGCCGTGTACCCTGAGTACATGCTGTGTAGTCTATTCCCGTGTCACAAACCGTGTGGGCGACGACACGGGGTAGGGAAAAGCATGGGTAAAACACGCCCTGTACCGAATGGACACGCCGTGTAGTGTGACCTGGAGTCCGGCCGTGTAAATATCAACACGGGTCAGTGAACTCCTTGAAAGAACACGTCGTGTCAATTATAGACACACCGTGTAGTGTGACCTGGGAACTCTGCCGTGTAACTAACAACACAGGTCGGAGTCACCTCTCCCTGAACACGACATGTACCTGTGGGACACTCTGTGTAGTATTGTCCGAGGACAGACCGTGTGGAGTTAGCTGTGTGGCTGGGAAACGGGGTGGTGTATACGCCATGTGCGGGTGTAACACGCCGTATAGTGTCAAGCCGAGTAGTCGGCCGTGTCACAGACGACACAGGCAGTTGGAAAATAACACCGTACATGTCGTGTAGATATTATACATGTTGTGTAGTTTTGTTCGACAGAAGATGTGTGGCTTAGCCGTGTGTAAGGACCCGGGAAGGGGAAGAGAAGTCAAGTACACGCCGTGTAGTCAGTGTACATTCCATGTAGTCATGTTTTGCAAATTTTCAAATGACTTATTCCTCTTGTTCCATTGTGTTTCCTTCATTTCAGTATTAATAATCATGAATATGATGTGTGATTTTGACCTTATAGTGTCATGCCACCTAGACGACCACGAGTTGTTCGCCAGGAGAGAGACCACGATTATACTCCGAATATGGTGGGCCATGGGCTACCAGTTGATCCACCAACAGAGCCAGATGCGGCACCAGCTGCAATACCGGACACAAGCACGGAGGCACAGTTCCATGAAGGCTTTATGCGGTCAATGCAAACCTTTTAGGGAGCACAGCAGGCTGCCACATCTATGGCTGAGCTGACACGTATCTTCCTGAAGCAGCATCCGCCCACTTTTTCAAGGGATATTGGACCACATGCTGTGAAGTCTTGGCTAGGATTGATGCAAACTATTTTCGAGCACTTAGAGACACCTCCAAGGCAGAGGGTCAAGCTCACGACTTACATGCTACGTGATTCTACCAAGAGGTGGTAGGATGTTACCACCCAGTCATGTCATCACAGAGACATGGTGTTGGAAGATTTTCATGCAGTCTTCTATGACTTCTTCTTTCCCGAGACGCTGAGGGTAGATAGAGCTCGAGAGTTCATGAATCTGCAGTAGGGTGCTATGTCGGTGATGGACTATTCTGCTTGATTTACAGAGCTTTAGCATTTTTCACCCGTGCTGGTGGGTGATGAGATGTTGAGAGCCAGACATTTTGAGGATGGTCTTCGGTATGACATCCGAGTATTGGTGAATGTTTTTAGGTTTCCTTTAGTACAGGCTATTGTAAACCAGGTGCTGATTTCTGAGAGGAACCTATGGGAATCTAGTGGTGTGGACCAGGGCGGTTCAGCACTAGTTACTGGTACTATTTCTACTGGAAAGAGGAAGAGATAGATGGACTTATCTTAGGGTGGAAGTACCATCCATGCAGCTTCTTCAGGTGGCCCGATCAGGTGCTACCAGTGTGGCAGAGAGGGGCACAAGAGGCCATAGTGTCCATGAGACCCAGTGGAGTGCCGAGATTATGACAAGATGGGTTATCTGCAGTGATTTTGTAGGGGGTTTCTACCAGTGTCTAGTGAGAGGGGTTTTGTACAGACTCCGCGTGCAGGAGAAGGACAAGTGGCTTCTTACCATTCGGGGAACTGGAATATGTCAGGGCGTTCAGACCGAGATGGTGGTCGTGGCTGTGGTTTCCAGACACTAGGATCGCAGAGGCAGCAGGGCAGGACAACTTAGGGTAGCCAGGCTGTGTCGCAGGGCCACAACACTAGGCAGGCATACGCAGTGCAACAGACCCAGCAAGAGCAGGATCCTGGACCTTCTACAGTCAGAGGTACTATTCTAGTATCTTCTGTCTTGTCTTCAGTACTTTTTGATACAGGTGTTACACATAGTATTTTATCTATGCCTGTTGTGGAGAGCCTTGGGATCTGTGTTTCTTCTTCTTCTGATATCATGAAGTTATAAACTCCATTGGGGACTAGGATGGCTGGTGTGCGTCAGTGTAAGGAGTGCCCCCTTGTGGTTGGAAGGTATCACTTCCCTTGGGACCTCTATGTCTTGGAGATGACGAGCTATGATGTCATTCACGGGATGGACTGGTTGGTTCCCTTTCGAGCCTTTATAGACTTCTATCGTTGCAGGGTGAGTTTCATGTCACCAGAGGGCGGAGAGTTTCTATACAAGGGCGAATGGGATGTTTAGGCGAGTCGAGCTGGACCAGAGCATCATGGGTGAGGTGGAATCACATCCCCGATAGCGAGCATATATCTGGATGATCAGGGAACTTTTCAGATGGATTTCCCTCCAGTTGTTGATCATTTCAGGGATGTCTTCCCAGACGACTTTTCAGGTCTACCTACGATGCGTGAGGTGGATTTCTCTATTGAGCTCGTTCCAGGTGTAGCACCAGTGTCCATTCCTCCTTATAGGATGGTTAAGCCTGAGTTGCAGGAGCTCAAGAGGTAGATAGAGTAGTTACAGACAAAGGGCTTTATCCGACCTAGTACTTCTCCTTGGGGTTCTCCAGTCCTTTTTGCGAAAAAGGCAGACGGTACCCTCAGACTTTGCGTGGATTATCTGAAGCTGAACCAGTTGACGGTTAAGAACTGATATCCCTTGTCGAGGATAGATGATCTATTTGATAAGATTTTTGGAGCACGAGTGTTCTCGAAGATTTAATTGTGATCCGGATATCATCAGCTGCGCATGAGACCATTGGATATACCGCTTACCGCTTTTCGGAGTAGATATGGTCTGTACGAGTACTTGGTTATTCCGTTAGGACTCACAAACGTGCCATCGATTTTCATGGCTCTGATGAATCATGTGTTCTATCTGTATCTTCATTCTTTTGTGGTCGTATTCGTGGACGATATCTTGGTGTAATCTCACACTCGACATGACCATGCCACCCATCTTGAGATCGTATTGACTACACTGAGAGAGCATCGACTATATTCTACGCTCTCAAAGTTCCACTTTTGGATAGAACATATTCACTTCCTGGGTCATATCATCTCTGAGGCATGAGATGCAGTAGACCTAGAGAGGGTGAGAGCAGTAGTTTCCTAGGAGTATCCTAAGAACGTGTTTGAGATACGAAGTTTCTTAGGGATGGCTAGTTACTACAGACGCTTCATACAAGACTTCTCCCACATAGCAGTACCATTCACAAGTCTGACTAAGAAGGGTGTGAAACTTGTTTTGTCAGAAGCTTGCGAAACAGCTTTTCAGGACCTGAATGGAAGGTTGAAATCATCACCGATCCTGATACTCCCAGAGCACAGGAAGAGCTATACAGTTTACTGTGATGCATCAGGTATTGGGATGGGAGCCGTTTTGGTGTAGGGCGACCGAGTTGTTGCATATGTGTCTCGGCAGTTGAGGCAACATGAGAGGAATTACCCGATGCATGGTCTCGAGTTGGCTGCAGTTGTGCATGCATTGCATTTTAGGAGACATTATCTGTTGGGAGTGCATTTTGTGGTTTTCATTGACCACAAACGCCTCTGGTATATCTTTACTCAGCATGACCTGAATCTGAGGCAGTGAAGGTGGGTCGAGTACCTACAGTCCTTCGATTTTGAGCATGCCTATACACCTGGTAAAGGTAATGCAGTAGCTGATGCACTGAGCAGGAAGACTCAAATACAGGCAGTTCAGGAGGCTAGTGGTGAGTGGCAGCTCATCACTTTGTTCTCTGAGATGCATCTGGAGGTGCACGACAGTTAGGGGCAGAATTATCTTTCCTCTTTAGTTGTGACATCTACCCTCCTGGACAGATTGAGGATGAGATAGCTATTAGATTCAGAAGGCCTAGTTCTATGGGAGTCGGTGGAAAGTGAGGACCCTCCTCCCAGTTGGACGATAGGCGATGATGCAGTTTTGCGTTTCCATGGACGAGTATGGGTTCTAGGGGATATACGCAAAGAGATGATGAGGGAGTTTCATGCTTCAGTTTGGTCAGTTCATCATGGGGTTACCAAGATGTACCGTGACTTTAGGCATCAGTACTAGTGGCCTGGTATGAAGAGATAGATAGTTGGTTTTGTTACGAGGTGTTCCACCTGTCAGCAGGTGAAGGAAGAGCACCAGAGGCCAGCTGGGCTGTTACAGCAGTTACCAATTCCAGAGTGGAAATGGGATGATGTCGCGATGTATTTCGTAATGGGGTTGCCGAGGTCACATCGAGGCAATGATGTCATGTGGGTTGTTGTGGATAGACTCACGAAGGTAGCTCACTTTTTTCTGATCATGGATCCCTTCGGTGTTGACGAGCTCGGAAGGCTGTATATCCGAGCGATTTTACGTCTTCATGGGGTCCCTTGTTCTATCATTTCAGATAGGGATGCCCTCTTTACATGTTGGTTCTGGCAGAGTTTTCAGAGGGCGCTGGGTACACAGGTGCTTCTAAGCATAGCATGCCACCCTCAGATAGATGGCCAGTCAGAGCGGACGATACTGGTGCTAGAGGACATGCTGGGCGCATGTGTCCTAGACTTTGGGGGCTCTTGGGAGAATCATATACCCATAGTCATGTTTTCCTTTAATAATAGTTTTCTGGAAACTATTGAGATGGCACCATACAAGGATTTATATGGTAGGTCATGCCGATCACCTTTGTGCTGGTTAGAGGCATGTAAGGCAGCTTTACTAGGGCCACAACTCGTGCATGAGACATTTGAGCAGGTCCAGTTGATTTGGAAGCGGATGGCTACCGCGCAGTCTCATAAGAAGTCTTATGCTGATCGCCGTAGATGACCTTTGGAGTTTGTGGTTGAGGATCAGGTTTTCTTGCGTGTTTCACCAAGGCTGGGACACAAGTGGATCAAGAGACATGGTAATATTTCACCAAGGTATGTGGAACCATTTCAGATTCTAGAGAGATTCGGGCTGGTTGTCTATCGGTTGTAGTTACCACAACAGTACCGAGCCATGCAGAACATCTTCCACGTGCCTCAGTTGCGTCACTACCATTCAGACCTGTCTCACACCTTTCAGCCAGAGGAGGATGAGCTTCAACATGATGTGTCCTATGAGGAGAATCTGATCCATATTGTAGACAAGAGCACGAAGGTTCTCCGAGGCTAGTCAGTTCCTCTCGTACGGGTGCTATGACAGCATGATAGAGTGCAGGACGTGCCCTAGGTGCGGGAGGCCGACATACCTGCTCAATTGCCAGAGCTGTTCCGAGCTTTATCTTCTCCACCCTAGGAAGGGCAATTTGGGGACGAATTGCTATAAGGGGGGAAGTTTGTAAGAACCTGGTTCTTATTTTTGAGTTACGAGCTTCTTCTTTTTCTTTTTCCTTAAGTGTTTTTGAGAAAATATGGAAAATGGGGGAAAATAATGAATTTTGGATCTACACGTCGTGTACTTTTTCCACACGCTGTGTACTTCTGGCCATGTGGGGATGAGTATGTGGGGCGTGTAGCCATGTCGGCGATGAAGGGTGTAGGAACTGACTACACGCCTTGTAGTGTTACCTAACATGCAGTGTAGTCAGTCGGCATGCCTAAAGAGTAAGGCTGTGGAGCAGCCGATAGCTGGGCGACGGTACAAGCCGTGTACTTTAGAGTACATGTCGTGTACTCATGTCGACGGTTGAATAGTGTGGCGGTGCTGCGAAATGAACAGTTAAATGAAAGAAGTACACGCCATGTACTCAGAAGTACATGTCGTGTACTTTGTTTTTTCAGCTTAAAACAGGCAGTAGCCTCCTCATTTGGTAGAGGAGGAATTTGAGCCATTTTGGAGCCAAGGAGGACGGTCGACCCTTTGAAGATCCGCCGGGTGTTCGTTTGGAATCCGATTCGGCTTCAGACGATCTCGTTTGACCGCACGGGTAAGCCCTCTCCTCTCTTGGTACTATTCTTACCAATTCCTTCCCGAGGGGAAGTTATTTACGTTTAAATGGGTTTTTTTCATCGTCAAATATACGCCGTTCATGGGTGTTTCAGGAGGTGGAGTTCGGGTATAACGTTCATTGGCACATAAGGTAGGTGGCTTTGTATTTATTTTCCAAATGTCATGCATTTTTTTTGCATTTTTGTGCCACAAACCCATGTTGGAGTGTCATGTGGCTGAGGACGTTGCTATATTTAATGCCTAGAATTGCATAAGTGATTAACTTGTGATAATAAAATGCTGGTTGGGATTGTTGGTTGGATCCGGAACCACCTTAGGGGTGTGTTTTAATGTTTATCCGTTTGGCCAGGATACCTGAGGGTATGCCTCTAAAGTAGTAATCGTAGAATTTCCTTGAGTGGAATTGCTTGTTTACTGCTTTTTACATGTTGGACATGACCCAGTTACTTCTTTAGCCTGAGGGCGTTGTTGTGATTAGCCTGAGGGTGTGACTGTTTTAGCCTGAGGGGGACGTTCTATTTCGCCAGAGGGCAACCTTTCGTGCCTGAGGGCTTGACTTCTGTGCCTGGGGGTGACATTTTCTACGCCTGAGGAAATTTTTGTTATGCCTTAGGGAAATACCTACGAGTTGGATTCTGTATGGCCTGAGGGAAAGCCTGAGGGCATGGTTTACTATTTTAGCCTGAGGGCACGGTTCTGGTTGGCTTGAGGGATTGTTGCTGTTGAGCACAAGATTGTTACTAAATTAAATAAATTAAATCAATAAAAAAAATGGAAATTTAATTTTTAAGTTAGTTACTTTTTATAACTTCTTACTTTATTGTATTTTACTATTGAACATCGTTTTTGCATGCTTACACGTAGTTGGGAACGAGCCTTTGGTGGGTGCCTACTGAGATATATTTCTCACACCCTGTTTGGGCCACATTTTTGGCCAAACAGATTACGTTTCTGTAGGTGTAGATAGGGGAAAGAGTCCCTATATAGGTACATGACTGTTGATGAGGAGTAAGAGGGCATGGGACCGTGCCTAGTATCGCGATGCCGCTGCCATCTGTTTTGCTTGTTTTGCTGTACTTTCTATTTTATTGTACTGTATTGACGTATAACATGTTATGGCTGATTTCTTAGAACTTGAAACATGTAGCATAATAATTTATATACTGTTGTTTATATCCACTGCTGTAGTTTATTTTAGTTGTGTATGGTTTACTGCTTCCGCTGTCATTGTATGTTTTATTTAAATTCAAATGCGCTACACTTTGAAAAATGAGGGCATAGTTTCCTCACTATCACACCTGGGCCCTCGATGCTAGTCGGTAGCCTCTGGTGTTTGGGAAAATGCGCTTGAGGTCACGTGGCGAACCAGGCTCGGGGCACCCCTTGCGTGGCACCCGAGTCCAGGATGTTAGAAAGTGGTATTAGAGGGGTTTTTTTGACATACTATTTGGAGCTGTAGTCAAGGATAGGATGGAATGGTAGTTGGTAATAAGCTGTGCCCAGACGTAGCTAACCCGTGTATAGGGAAAATCCAGTCTACCTCATATTTTGCATTCTTTTGATTTTGAAAATTTTACGGTTGATATTTTTTCACCGTTGGGTGATTCACTTTGAGATTGTGTAGTTTATATTTCATCTATGGAATTTATTTAGTTGCAACCCGATGAGATGAGGGTATGCCGCCTCATGCATCATATAGTCACATGCTAGAAATCACATTCCATGCATAGTTTCCTTGCCATGTAGGTTCATTAGAATTTTCATGTTGTTGTGATAGTTGTTGTGCTAATAAAGCATGTTGTTGTGATAGCTGATTAATAAATATGTTCCTTGTGATATGGTATTTTTTGAGATTGTTTATATAATGGACGCCAAACTTTGGTTTTTGGGGAGTATGGGCCTCCATTGACCGAAAATTTGTCTATCATTAACTGTTTTTTGGTTATAACACATACAAGATGTCAAAAATTGATTCGTGGGGAGTATGGGACCCCAAGGGTCAGAATTTGACACATAGGTGTTGTTTTTCAGTATTTTCTGGGTTCCGGGAAAGTTTCCGAGCCATACTGTCTAGAACCCCAGTATACACGCCGTGTAATATTTTTATACACACCATGTACACTCTTCTGTTTGGGAAGAAAAATGAACTTTTTGAGTACACGCCATGTACCCTGAGTACAGGGAGTGTAGTCTTTTCCCGTGTCACAAACCATGTGGGCGGTGACATGGGGTAGGGAAAGGATTAGGTAAAACACATCGTGTACCGAATGGCAAGCCGTGTAGTGTGACCTAGAGTCCGGCCCTGTAACTAACAACACGGGTCAGTGAACTCCTTGAAAGAACACGCCGTGTCAATTATAGACACACCGTGTAGTGTGACCTGGGGACTTGTATGTGTAACTAACAACACGGGCCGGTGTCTCCTCTCCCTGAACACGCCATGTACCTGTGGGACACGCCGTGTAGTCTTGTTCGAGGAAATACCGTGTGGAGTTAGCCGTGTGGATGGGAAACGGGGTGGTGTACATACCGTGTGCGGGTGTAACACGCCGTGTAGTGTCAAGCCAAGTAGTCGGCCGCATCACAGATGACATGGGCAGTTGGAAAATAACATCGTACATGCCGTGTAGATATTATACAGGTCGTGTATTTTTGTTCAATAGAAGCCGTGTGGCATATCCATGTGTAAGGACCTGGGAAGGGGAGGAGATGAAAAATACATGCCGTGTAGTCAGTGTACACTCCATGTAGTCTTGATTTGAAAATTTTCAAATTCCTTCTTCCTCTTGTTCCTTTTTGGTTCCTTCATTTCAGTCTTAATAATATTGAATCTGAGGCGTTCTTTTTACCTTGTAGTGACATGCCGCCTAGATGACCGCGAGTTGTTCTCCAAAAGAGCAGTGCTGATTATACTCCGTAGATGGTGGGCCATGGGCTACCAGTTGATCCACCAGCAGAGCCAGATGAGGTGCCAGATGCTATACCAGACATAGGCACAGATGCGCAGTTCCATGAAGGATTTATGCCGTTCATGCAGACCTTTCAGGGAGCAACGCAGGCTGCCACATCTATGGTTGAGCTGACACGTATCTTCCAGCAGCAGCATCCGCCCATGGTTTCAGGGGATGGAGGACCACAGGCTGCGGAGTCTTGTCTAGGATCGATGCAGACTATTTTCAAGCACTTGGAGACACCTTCAGGGCGGAGGGTCAAACTCGCGACTTACATGCTGCGTGATTCCGCCAAGAGGTCGTGGGATGTTACCACCCAGTCAGAGCATCACAAAGACATGGCGTTGGATGATTTTCATGTAGTATTATACGAATTCTTCTTTCCAGAGACACTGAGGGAAGATAGAGCTTGAGAGTTCATGAATCTGTAGTAGGGTGCTATGTTGGTGATGGACTATTCTGCTCGTTTTACAGAGCTTTAGCGTTTTGCACCCATGCTGGTGGGTGATGAGATGTAGAGTGCCAGATGGTTTGAAAATGGTCTTCAGTATGACATCTGAACGCTGGTGAATGTTTTCAGGTTTCTTTCAGTACATGCTATTGTAAACCAGGTGCTGATTTCTGAGAGGAACCTGCGGGAATCTAGTGGTGTGGGCCAAGGTGGTTCAGCACCAGTTACTAGTACTATTTCTACTGGAAAGAGGAAGAGACAGATAGACTTCTCTTAGGGTGGCAGTACTAGCCATGCAGCTTCTTCAGGGGGCCCGATCAGGTGACACCAGTGTGGCAGAGAGGGGAACAAGAGGCCGTAGTGTCCACAAGACCCATTGGAGTACCGAGATTGTGGCAAGATGGGTCATCTGCAATGCTTTTGTAGGGGGTTTCTACTAGTGGCTAATGAGAGGGGTTCTGTGCAGACTCTACGTGCGGGAGTAGGACCAGTGGCTTCTTATCAGTCTGGGAACTGGAATACATCAGGGAGTGCAGGCTGAGATGGTGGTAGTGGATGTGGTATCCAGACAACAGGATCGAAAAGGTAGCAGGGCAGGATAGCTCAGGGTATCCAGGATATGTCACAGGGCCATGACACTAGGCAGGCATACGTAGTGCAACAGACCTAGCAGGAGCAGGATCCCAGACCTTCTACAGTCAGAGGTACTATCTTAGTATCTTCTGTCTTGTCTTCAGTACTTTTTGATATAGGTGATACACATAGATTTATATATGTTCCCATTGTAGTGAGCCTTTGGCTCTTTGTTTCTTCTTCTTATGATATCATGACACTATAAACTCCGTTGGTGACTAGGACGACTTGTGCGCGTTAGTGTAAGGAGTTCCCCCTTGAGGTTGGAGGGTGTCACTTACATTGGGACCTCTATATCTTGGATATGATGAGCTATGATTTCATTCATGGGATGGATTGGTTGGTTCCCTTTCGAGCCTTTGTAGACTTCTATCATCGCAGGGTGATTTTCATGTCACCAGAGGGCGGAGAGTTTCTATACAAGGGAGAATGGGATGTTCAGGTGAGTCGATCTAGACTAGAGCATCATGGGCGAGGTGGAATCACAGCCCAGATAGAGAGCTTATATCTAGATGATCAAGGAACTTTTCAGACAGATTTCCCTCAAGTTGTTGATCGTTTCAAGGATGGCTTCCCAGACGACTTTTCAAGTCTACCTTCAGTGTGTGAGGTGTATTTCTCTATTGAGCCCGTGCTAGGGATAGCACCGGTGTCTATTACTCCTTATAGGATGGCTAAGCCTGAGTTGAAGGAGCTCAAGAGGCAGTTAGAGGAGTTACAGAAAAAGTTCTTTATTGGACCTAGTACTTCTCCTTGGGGTTCTCTGGTCCTTTTTGCGAAAAAGGCGGACGGTACCCTCAGACTTTGCGTGGATTATCGGAAGCTGAACCAGTTGACGTTTAAGAACCGATATCCCTTGTCAATGATATATGATCTGTTTGATTAGATTCATGGAGAATGAGTGTTATCAAATATTGACTTGAGATCCAGATATCATCAGCTGCGTGTGAGACCATCAGATATACCGCTTACAACTTTTCGGAGCAGATATGGTCTGTATGAGTACTTGGTTATACTGTTCAGAATAACGAACGTGCCAGCGGTTTTCATGGATCTGAGGAATCGTGTGTTCCATCTGTATCTTGATTCTATTGTGGTGGTATTCATGGACAACATCTTGGTGTACTCTCACACTCGACACGACCATTCCACCCATCTTGAGATCGTATTGAGTACACTGAGGGAGAATCGACTCTATGCTAAGCTCTCTAAGATCCACTTTTGGATGGACCAGATTCACTTCTTGGGTCATATCATCTCCAAGCTTGGAGTTGTAGTAGACCCAGAGAAGGTGAGAGCAGTAGCTTCCTCGGAACAGCCTAAGAACATGTTTGAGATATGGAGTTTTTTAGGGATGGATGGTTACTACAGACGCTTCATACAGGACTTCTCCCGCTTAGTAGCAGCGTTGACAGGTCTGAATAAGAAGGGTGTGTAGTTTGTTTGGTAAGAATCATGCGAGACAACTTATCAGGACCTAAATGGAAGGTTGATATCAGCACCGATCCTGATACTCCTAGAGTAGGGGAAGAGCTATATAGTTTACTGTGATGCATCAGGGATTGGGCTGGGATCCCTTTTGATGAAGGGTAACCGAGTTGATGTGTATAGGTCTTGGTAGTTGAGACCACATGAGAGGAATTACTCGACGCATGATCTCGAGTTGGCTGCAGTTGTACATGTGTTGCGCTATTGGAGACATTATCTGTTGGGAGAGCATTTTGTGGTTTTCACCGACCACAAAAGCCTCATCTATATCATTACTCAGCATGACCTGAATCTGAGGCAACAAAGGTGGGTCTAGTACCTACAATACTTTGATTTTGAGCATGCTTATACACCTGTTAACAGTAATATAGTACCTGATGCACTAAGCAGGAAGAATCAAATACAGGCAGTGCAGGAGGCTAGTGGTGAGTGGGAGATCATGGATTTGTTCTCTAAGATGCATCTAGAGGTGCATGACAGTCAGGGGAAAACTTATCTTTTCTCTTTAGCTGTGACATCTACCCTCCTGGACAGAGTGAGGAT
Organism: Viscum album; assembly: GCA_963277665.1. Lineage (NCBI taxonomy): Eukaryota > Viridiplantae > Streptophyta > Magnoliopsida > Santalales > Viscaceae > Viscum > Viscum album. The sequence goes on along the minus strand of OY728132.1, from coordinate 320,103,273 downwards.
GAGACAACTATCGGATTCAGAAGGCCTAGTTCTACGGGACTCGGTGGCAAGTGAGGACCCTCCTCCCAGTTAGCCAATAGGCGATGATGTAGTTTTGCGTTTCCATGGACGAGTATGCGTTCCAGGGGATATACATGAGTAGCTGATGAGGGATTTTCATGCTTCAGTTTGGTCAGTTCATCCTAGGGCTACCAAGATGTACCGTGACTTGAGGCATCGGTACTGGTGGCCGGGTATGAAGAGGAAGATTGTTGGTTTTGTTATGAGGTGTTCCACATATCAGTAGGTGAATTCAGAGCACCAGAGGCTAGCTGGGCTGTTACAGTAGTTACTCATTCCAGAGTGGAAATGGGATGATGTCGCGATGGATTTCGTAACAGGATTGCTGAGGTCACCTCCATGGAATGACACCATGTGGGTTGTTGTGGATAGACTCACGAAGGTAGCTCAATTTTTTCCAATCAAGGAGACCTTCGGTGTTGACGAGCTCGACAGGCTGTGTATCCGAGAGATCATACGCTTCATGGGGTCCCTTGTTCTATCATTTTAGATAGGGGAACCCACTTTACGTGTAATTTCTTGCAGAGTTTTCATAGGGAGCTAGGTACACAGGTGCTTCTGAGCACATCATACCACCCTCAGACAGATGGCCAGTCAGAGCGAAAGATACAGGTGCTAGAGGACATACTGGGCGCATGCGTCCTAGACTTTGGGGGATCTTGGGAGAAGCATATACCCTTAGTTGAGTTTTACAATAACAATAGTTTTCAGGCGACTATTGAGATGTCTCCATACGAGGATTTATATGGTAGGCCATGTCGATCACCTTTGTGTTGGTTAGAGGCAGGTGAGGCAGCTTTACTGGGGCCACAACTCATACAGGAGACATCTGAGCGGGTCCGGTTGATTCAGAAGAGGATGAATACCGCGCAGTCTCATCATAAGTCTTATGTTGATCGCCACAGACGACCTTTGGAGTTCGTGGTCGGGGATCAGGTTTTCTTTTGTGTGTCACCGATGCTGGGACACAAGCAGATCAGAAGACATGGTAAGATTTCACCAAGGTATGTGGGACCATTTGAGATTCTGGAGAGATTTAGACTGGTTGCCTATCAGTTGCAATTACCACAGCGGTACCAAGCCATGCACGACATCTTCCACATGTCTCAGTTGCATCACTACCATTCAGACCTGTCTGACACCTTTCAACCAGAGGAGGTTGCGCTTTAGCATGATGCATCCTTTGAGGAGCATCTGATCTGTATCATAGAAAGGAGCACATAGCTTCTCTGAGGCTGGTCAGTTCCTTTCTTATGGGTGCTATGGCAGCATGGCCGAGTGTAGGACTTGACTTGGGAACGGGAGGCCGACATACATGCTCAGTGTCCAGAGCTGTTCTGAGCTTTATCTTTGCCACCATGGAAAGGGAAATTCGGGGATGAATTTCTATAAGGGGGGAAGTTTGTAAGAACCCGGTTCTTATTTTTGAGGTAAGAGCTTCTTATTTTTCCTTTTCCTTAAGTGTTTTTGAGAAAATATGGAAAATGGGAAAAAATACTGAATTTTTGAACTATACGCCATGTACTTTTTCCACACACCATGTACTTCTGGATGTGTGGGGATGAGTACATGGGGCGTGTATCCATGCTGGCGACGAAGGGTGTAGGAACCGACTACACGCCTTGTAGGGTTACCTTACATGTCATGTAGTCAGTCGGAAGGCCTAAACAGTAAGGCGGTGGAGCAGCTGATAGCTGGGCGATAGTACAAGCCATGTACTTTAGAGTACATGTCGTGTACTCATGTCGACAGTTGAACAGTGTGGTGGTGCCGCCAAATGAACAGTTAAATGAAAGAAGTACACACAGTGTACATTCTTTTCTTGGCTTAAAACAGGATGTAGCCTCCTAATTTGGTAGAGGAGGCATTTGAGCCATTTTGGAGCCAAAGAGGATGACTGACCCTTTGAAGATCCACCGGGTGTTCGTTTGGAATCTGATTCGGCTTCAGACGATCTCATTGGAACCGCACGGGTAAGCCCTCTCTTCTCCTAGTACCATTCTTAACAATTATTTCACTAGGGAAATTTATTTACATTTGAATGGGTTTTGTTCTTCATCATATCTAAGCCGTTCTTGGGCGTTTCAGGAGGCGGCATTCGGGTATAACATTCGTTGGCGCATAAGGTAGGTGGATTTGTGTTTATTTTCCAATTTCTGTTCATTTTTGTGCGTTTTTGTGCCACGAACCCATGTTGGGGTGTCGTGTGGCTGAGGCCGTTGCTATATTTAATGCCTATAATTGCATAGGTCATTAAATTGTGATAATAAAATGCAGGTTGGGATCATTGCTTGGATCCGGAACCACCTTAGGGGTGTGTTTCACTGTTTAGCCGTTTGGCCTGGATACCTGAGGTTATGCCTTTAAAGTAGTTATCATAGAATTTCCTTGAGATTAATTGCTTATTTACTACTTTTTATATGTTGGGAATGGCCCGATTACCATTTTTTCCAGAGGGCATTGTTTTGATTAGCCTGAGGGCGTGACTGTTTTAGCCTAAGGGCGACGTTCTATTTCTCCTGAGAGAAACCTTTTGTGCCGGAGGGCTTGACTTCTGTGCCTGAGGGTGACACTTCATACACCGGAAGGAAATTTCTGTTACGCTTGAGGGAAATACCTATGGGTTGGATTTTTTATGGCCTTAGGGAAAGCCTGAGGGCATGGTTTACTATTTTAGCCTGAGGGCACGGTTCTGGTTGGCCGGAGGGCTTGGTGATGTTGAGCACAAGATTGGTACCTAATTAAATAAATTAAATGAATAATAAAATGGAAATTTAATTGTTAAGTTAGTTAATTTTTAGTACTTCTTACTTTATTTCATTTTACTATTGCACACTGTTGTTTCATGCTTACACACAGTTGGGAACGAGCCTTTGGTGGGTGCCTAATGAGATATATTTCTGACACCATGTTTGGGCCACACTTTTCTGCCCAAACAGATTATATTTCTGTAGGTGTAGATAGGGGAAAGAGTCCCTATACAGGTACTTGACTATTGCTGAGGAGTATGAGGGCATGAGACCGAGCCTAGGCTCATGATGCCGCTGCCAGCTGTTTTTCTTGTTTTGCTGTACTTTGTATTTTGTTGTACTGTATTGATGTATAACATGTTCTGGCTGATTTCTTAGAACTTGAAACATGTAGAATCATCATTTATATACTGTTGGTTATATCCACTACTGCAGTTTATTTCAGTTGGGTATGGTTTAATACTTCCACCATCGTTTTATGTTTTATTTAAATTCTGATGCAATACACTTTGACAAATGAGAGAATTGTTTCCCCACTATCATACATGGGTCCTCACTGCTAGTCAGTAGCCTCTGGCATTTGTCGAAATGCGCTTGAGGTCACGTGGCGAACTGGGCTTGGGGAACCCGTTGCGTGGCACCCGGGTCTGGGACGTTACAGTTTTAGTACTCACCCCCTGCATTGGCACGTTGGTGTCTTTGCAGATGTCGTGTACTGTGACATGGGAAATGGTAAGGCATCATCCTCCTTTAGTGATGCGTTGTGATGTCTTGGTGGAGCTTGGAGCTGGGTGTGGAGCTGTGGAGGTATCATGGCTCTTGGTTCTTTGGTTTTTTAGTTTCCTCTTGTACTCTGATGTTGGTGGACTTTCCTAGTTGTTTTTGTTTGGGGTTGTACTGTGGAAAAATTTGGTTGTTTTTGGGAATACATGTTTGGGTGTTTTCTTGACATGTATCTTATAGTGGCTATTAGTGGATGGGTTGGTTGGTATTTTCTTAAGGGAAAATCGTTCCCCAACATGATCTTGAATCCCTCGGCATTTATTACAAGCCTTTATCATCTTTGGAACATCTCTTAAGGCCAAGTATCCATCACCACCTCCTCAATACAATGAGGTAGGGGCGAGGTGTTACAAGTGGTATCAGCTTGTTCGGTCCTTTGGAGTTCATTCTCGGATTTGGTGTGGACATTCGTTGTGGTATACTTCTTGACTTGGGATGGTAGCAAGGTGTAGGATTGTTGGAAGTTAGAATGTATATCAGAAAAGAATGTAGATAACTCTTTTATGATGAAATTCAAGTTACCAGAGAGTTGGGTACATATGTGTTTTGGTGACACTTATAGGCATTGGAAATCTCATGGTCATATGTGTATCCAATGAGATGAGCATGGCATGCATGGCAGAAATGACTTCCCACTAGGATGCATATTTCATTGGGGTATAATGATCTATGGGATGAACTCAGAAATGGTTTTCTGTGAAACCGTAATATAAATAATTGGGATATTTTATAAATGATATGATTTTCAAAATGGTTAAAACATGGGAAATGTGAACTTATGGAAAGCGTTGTTGTGAAAGTGTTGTGTAATGTGATTTGAAATTGGATTTCCTGATGTCTACGAAAGTGATACTCATGGTTCTTTGTTTTCTGTTTATAGAAATGGCATCAGGTAGGCATCGTAGAGACCAACCAGATGAGGTTGTTGAGAATGTGGTAGCACCTGAGCCTCAGGTGAACCAGAAGCTAGTGCAAAGCATAGTGCTATCTTTCTAAGATGTGGAATGTTGAAACAAAGTGGATGAACCAAGACATGTAGAACATGTGCTTCAGTTTCAAAAACAGAATCCACCCATCATCATGGGTAATTCAGACCTAGAGAGGGAAGAAGCATGGTTGAGTAGAATGAAAAAGATATTTGAGTTCTTGGGAACTCCGGTAGAGTTAAAAGTGACATTGGCCAAGTATATGTTGGAAGATCATGCCCTTTAGTGGTGGGAGTTGGTAGTCCATGCGGGGACGGACTAGGTTATGATTTGGGAAGGCTTTGATGAATTGTTTAATAAACAATTCCAACCACATACGTTTAGAATTCAGTGTACGATAGATTTCATCAGTTTGAGGCAAGAGCTTATGTCTGTGACAGAGTATGCAACTATGTTTATGAACTTAGTGTGGTTTTCACCTGATGTGGCAGGTAGCATGTCATTGAAGGAAAGGATATTTGAAACAGGGTTAAGGCAAGAAATCCGTTCAAAGATAGAAGTGTTGTGTATATATGATTATACAAAGATGGTAAATAGAGCCTCAGTGGCCGAGATGGATTTGTTGGGCGCTCCGGGTGGAGGAATCATGGTGGTACCCATGGTGAATAGTGGGAACACTAATTCTGGGATCAAGAGAAAGAGAGACACTTATTCGTAGGGTGGGAATATGACATATAATCTGACAGCAGGATCGGTATATCTTCCTCCGAATCCCCAAAGCAAGCCGGGATGTTTTCAGTGTTGTTCTATGAGCCACATCAAGAGGTATTGTACGATACAACCTCGAGCATGTCATAATTGTAAGAATACGGGGCATCTGCAGTGTTATTGTCAGAATCTTCCAAGGTCAGGTGCACGTGACACTCTCAGGGATCGCAGACGCTGTATGCTTCGATGGAACGGGGACAACAACATACCCCTCGTCAGCCGAGTAAAGTGGGACATTGGGATTCTCAAAATACCACGACGCCTCAGCAGGGAAATAAAGAGCAGAGTGTGGCAAGAGAACTTGTGTTTGAAGCTGATCAGTTTATGGTGGATGATCGTTCAAGACCATCTATGGTGCGAGGTACTATTATTTTAAATTCTACCTTGATGCAAGTGATGTTTGATATGGGTGATTCAAACTCTTTTATTACTGCACATGTGGTTGATTTTCTGGGCTTAAGGGGATAAATGATTCCCTCAGTTTTGAAACTTCAAACTCTTATGGGTCAAAAGGAGTGTCGATCCTTCTTTGTATAGAGAATGTTGTATCGTTGTGGGTGAGGTGGAGATAGTGTGGAACTTCTCAATGATTGATATGGATGGGTATGATGTACACCTGGGAATGGATTGGCTGATTCCTATTAAATCCCACATTGATTGTGATGCACGAACAGTGGATTTTATAACAAATGGTGGTTATAGACTTCTCGTTAGAGGAGAGAAGAAAGAAAGGCAGGGTGCATCAGGTTTTTTGGCACTAGCAGTGGGTACGTTATCATATCAGTTGGCTGTGTTGTCATTATAATCGGTAGAGAGTGTTGAGAAAACTGTTCCTTCGGTAGTGGTGGATCAGTTCATGGATGTTTCTCTTGAAGAATTATCTGAGTTACATCCCATAAGAGAAGTGTAATTTATGATTGATCTCTTTCCGGGGACCAGTCCTATCTCACTTCCCTCTTATCGGATGGCACCAGCAGAATTATGGGAATTGAAAATCTAGTTGGAAGAGTTAGAAAACAAACTGTTTTTCCAGCCAATCATGTCCCTATGGGCAGTGACAGTGTTGTTTGTGAAAAAGGCAGATGGAACTTTGAGGCTTTGTGTTGATTATCATAGACTTAAACAAGATATGATAAAGAATAGATATCCACTTCCATGAATTGATGATTTTTTCGACCAGTTGAGGGGTGCCCAGTGGTTCTCCAAGATCGACCTGAGGTTAGGATATCATCAATTTCGGTTGAGGAAGGAGTATATTCCTAAAACAGCTTTCAAATGTAGATATGGCCATTATGAATATGTGGTTATTCCCTTTGGTCTAATGAATAGGTCAGCGGTGTTTATGGCATTGATGAATCCGATATTTCAGAGATATATGGATTCAATTGTGGTGGTGTTTGTAGACGATATTCTAGTGTATTCAAAGACATGTTCAGAGCATGATCAACACTTGGTGATAGTGCTGGGGATATTGAGGGATCATTGGTTGTATTAAAAATTGTCAAAGTGTGACTTTTTGATACGGGAATTTAGTTTTCATGGCCATGTGATTTCTAAAAGGGGTGTTTTAGTGTATTCAGAAAAGATAGAGGCTATTATCTCATGGAAACCACGAAATACTTTTTTTGAGATACAAAGTTTTCTTGGTCTAGATGGGTATTATCGGCGTTTGGTTCGTGATTTTTCACATTTGGCTTCACCGATGAGAGTTTTGGCAAGAAATGATGTTCTATTCCACTGGAGGAATAGTGCCAGTAGTGTTTCGATGAGCCAAAGGATCATCTTACATCAGCACCAATCTTGGTTTTTCCATAACTAGGAAAAGGAAACGTGTTTCATTTCAATGCATCAGGATCAAGGTTGGGGTGTGTTATCATGCAAGGGAATCATGTGGATGCATATGGCTCACGGCTGTTGAGAGTGGATTATAAGAACTACCCAACTCATGATTTGGGGTTGGCAGCAGTGGTCCATGCTTTGAAGGTGTGGCTTCATTATCTCTTCGGTGAGAGATTGACAGTATATACAGATAATAAAAGCTTGAAGAACATTTTCTAACCAAGGGATTTGATCTTGAGGAAAATTAGATGGATGGAATATCTCTAGATGTATGATTTTGACTTGATGTACACACCGGGTAGGGGAAATTTGGTGGCAGATTCATTAAGTAGAAAATCATATGCTCAAGTGGTGAAACAAGCATTGGACCAGTGGAATTTGATGTCAGTTATAGCTGACATGCGGTTGGAATGTGAGGACCAGGGCGATAGAGCAGTCTTCTTTCTAGTTTTGTTGATTCCTGACTTGGTTGGCCTGGTAAGAGAGGCACATATATCTGATCCTAAGTGTGTTACCATGGGTTTGAGACTCAATGGTTGGGAGACCATTGAGGGTTGGAAACTGAATGGAGATTTAGTTTTGTGTTTTTGGAATCGGATGGTTGTACCATTTGCTTGTCAAGAGGTTCTTATTAGGGCGTATAATCATTCCAGGTGGGCGATTCATCCTAGAATTATGAAAATGTTTAGAGCGTTGAAAGCACATTTATGGTGGGATGGTATGAAAAAAAGTGTGGCTGAGTTTGTTTCGAGATGATGGAATTGTCAACAGGTCAACGTAGAGCACCATAGGCCAGTAAGAATGTTTTAGCCTTTACCAATCCCAGTTTGGAAGTGGGATTAGATAGCGATTGATTTTGTAACAGGTCTCCCAAGAATGGTCAGAAATCACAATGCCATTTGGTTGATAGTGGATCGGCTAACGAATTCATCCCATTTCATCCCGATTTGTGAATCTCATACGGTAGAGGATCTTTAAAAAATCTATATCTGGGATTTGGTAAAGAGGCATGGTGTTCCAGTTTCAACTATATCTGATAGAGATCCGAGATTTACATCTTGTTTATGGATATCCCTGCAGAAAGCCCTGGGGACACATTTGACGATGAGTACGGTGTATCACCCTCAGATGGATGGTCAATCCAAGAGAACCTTACAATCTTTGGAGGATATGATGCAGGATTGTGTCCTGGATTTTGGTGGCTCGTGGGAGGAGCACTTGTCATTGGTTGAGTTATCATACAATAACAGTTATCAGGCATCTATACAGTTGGCTATGTTTGAAGCATTGTATGTGCAGCCATGTCGTTCTCCACTATGTTGGGTGGAAACAGGTGAGTCCTTGATGGTTGGACCAAGCATTATCCAGGAGACGACCGAGAAGATCATGTTGATCAAGAAGAGAATGTAGACAGCTCAGAGTCATTAGAAATCGTATGCAGATCATCGTCGACGACCCTTGTCATTCGAAGTGAGTGATCATGTGTTTTTGATGATCACTCCTTGGTTGGGACATTGTCAGTATGGGAAGCAGGTAAAGTTATATCTGAGGAATATTGGTCCTTTTGATATTCTTTAGTGGGTTGGTGAGGTGGATTATTGTCTGACTTTTCCACCTAGGTTTAGTGTAGTGCACAATGTGTTTCATGTGTCACAGTTGAAATATTTAGAATGATAAATACTTAAATCATTTAAAATTATGATCGTCATAAAGAGTACCTTTCAAAAATCCTTAAAATATTCATATTGATTTTTTTTTTATGAAAAATGGACATGGATGATAAAAATATCCCGGTAAATACTTACACATAAACAATCTCAGATAATAATGAGATTGAATAATTAACCCTTACAAATTTGGTAACATACGAAACATACATCCCATGAAAGTGCTATCATACAATGAATATGTAATTACACATAAATTAAAGTGTATTACCCAAATAATAAAATTATGGGCAGTACATACACCACACAAAGGGTAATAGTGGCAATATGGCAATAATCTCATGGGAATAAGAAGTGAGATGAAAACCCATTACCTCATGTCTGATTTGACCCGTTAGTTCTTTAAAATCTCGAATAATAAAATAAAGTTAATTTTTACATTCTTAAGAACCTTTATAAAGTTTATTATTCCTTTTATATCACTTATTACCATGTTATAAACATTATGCAATCATTTAAGTTAATAACGTTCGTTTTGTCATTATTTGGCAATTGAGTCAAAAATGAACACCTTATAGTTACAAGATGATCAAATGGTAAAAATATCATTATATCCAGAATGATATTCATGATGAAGATATCATATATATCATATATATCATATATATACATGCATTTATAATAATACATATCATTTTTGGGTAAGAATGAAAAGTACCGTTCATGGAGACAGTAAGTTGTACGTACACATGGACACTACATTCATTTCTATTTCTTATTTTAATGGAATTAACACATAATGATAAATAGGTATATTATAATTCCATTATAATATCATATATAATATCATTAACTCCAGCCTTTATACATCACACATATGGTATTAACGAGTCCTGTCACTTGGAGGGGGCGGTAGTCCGCACTTACTCAAATAAAATTATCGTGTTTACCTATAATGGAAACCATTAAGGTATGCTATAAAAAAAATAAAAAATCATGAAAAAAAAATAATATATATCGTATATAAATACAGTTCCATCATAATGGCCACCATGAGTGGTGGTAGGAGGTAATTGAAAAATTATCATTTCGTGAGGCGGTAGTTTTCCATCTACAGAAACATTATGTTCTTCACCTATTAGATGGAGGTGTGTATAAGTATAATTCAAATACATATCATAACAAAATCCTAGTATATTTAGTATACATATGTTGTAATTAAATAAAGTAATAACAATATTTTAGGGGTTGGAGGAGAAAATTAAAAAAAATAAATTAAGAGAAATTGTTACCTTTAATTTGGGTAACTTCCTTTTTATTGATCCAAAAGGACTCCTTGAAGTGACCCTATGGAGTCAACACTTCTGGGGCCAGTGATGGTACAAGCTACCACGGAGAAGGGGCAGATCATCCATGAGCAGATGAATACTGCACAGAGCAGGCAAAAGTCGTATGCTAACAAGAGATGAAGACCTTTGGAGTTCTAGGATGGCGACCACATCTTTCTACGGGTCTCCCCTCAACAAGGTCTACGTAGATTTGGCTTAGGCAACAAGTTATCTCTGAGATTCATCAGAAATTTCCAGGTCCTCTGCAGAGTTTGTGAGGTGGATTACTGCTTAGAACATCAACCTCTATTACACCGGATGCACAAAATCTTCCACGTATCATAGATGAAGAGATACATCCATGACCCTTCTCACATCATTGACCATGGTGAGTTGGACATCGATGAAGGGGATTCTTTCATAGAGGTTCTTGTAAAGATTGAGGATCTACAGGAGCGGGTCCTACGTGGACGGTTGATACCTCTGGTGCACATACACTGGAAACACGTGAACCTCCAGGAGAGCACATGAGAGTGGAAGGTTCATATGTGTGCTCAGTACCCCCACTTGTTCCCATAGTTCGAGTTGTAGCTTAAAGTGACATAAAGAACTGAGGTGGAGAGGATGTAAAGACTCGGAAATACCATGGAATTTTTTTTAATACAAGGGGATTTTAGGAGTCTGCAAATTTTGACAACACATGATTTCGAGGCCCTATGTTCCCGGAATCGATTTCTAAAGTTTTGTACGGGAACGTTCAGTAAACATACGAGTGTGATTTTATAACATTTGAACCGATGCTCAGAATTGAAATTTGAGGACACTGTTGAACTCACAGCACTAGTATTCGCTTAAAGGGGCCTATCACCTTGAAGATAGTTGGTTGAAAATAAAATTTAGTTTATTTGTTTTCATAAAAATAATAATAAAATAATGTGAGAGAAACTTTATTTTATTTGAGCTCTCATGTGGGTGACTAGTCGTTGAAACCTCCTCATGCACGTTGTAGGTGGTACCACTACACCTTAACCTCACATGAGAGGTAATGGTGGTGGGGACCACCCGAACATAACCTCTTGCGAGATGTTACGACATGGGGACCACCCGAACATAACCTCCCATGAGAGGTTACGTCGTAGGGACCACATGAGGGCTTAACACCCATATTAATGGAAGATAGTAAAACCTCTCAACTCTCCCTCATTAATGAGGGAGAGCCTCATGACATTCCTTTAATTAAATTGTTCCAATATCTCCTAATTAATTTGGGCCAACTCTCATGAATTCATTAGGGGGAGCCAATTAATTTAATTCTTCTTTTTGAATTTATGTGCCAAAAAAATATTAGTTAACTCAATCTATTATTATTTCACTTTGAATTTGGGTGGAATTTGGGAAACAGGAGTGCTTGGGAGGTTTATAATTCTCCCTAAGAAGAATGAATAATGCATTCTTCCAACAATGAACGTCAACAATGATCCTTCTTCGACTTTACCCCCGGACACCTACCGATATGGAGGGTCTTCTACAGCTGACAGAAGTCAGGTTTGGAAGCGTATGGAACATGCGACGATCGAAGATTCTCTTTATCTACTTTCCGTGACTCGGTCAATGAACGATGAACGACAAAACAATTTAGGGGGTTTAATTTGAGAAATATTATTGTTCATCTTATCATCTTCGTTTTAAATAAATCGATGCGAAGAATTGAAAATAATTGATGTTCATCGTGCCTCCCCAAACCGGCCGCCTTTCCGACCTTCACACGCACCCCCGCGAACCGGCTGCTAGCCGGCCTCCAGATGCGACCCACACACCTCCGTTGAACCAAATCCCTTGCGGCCTCCTGGTCAATCCGGCGTCTTGGACCCCATCACGACGCCCATACCGAACCAGCCCAGCCGCGCCCTCCAGGCCGAGCTGCACCGGGCCACGCCCTCGCGTGGCTCCGGGCCGAACCGCCCTAGCTGCATGCTGGGCTGGGCGGAGCGGGCCGGGCCAAACCTAACAGGCTGGCCCACCCAATGGGTAGGTCCAAACCCAAAAGGTCGGACCGGGTCATCCCAGACTAGGTGGGATAGGGTCAGTCCGACCAGGTCGAACCGGACTCCGACCCACTACCAACAGTTTACTTCTTTGGCCATATCAGTGGCACCAAACAACCGTTTGATGAACAGTCAGTGGTGTTGGTTTTCTAGGAGCACAACGGTCCCTTTGAGTATACCCCGCTGGAGTTCGAGGTAATGGTGGGATATGGTCTGGTTGGATCGTACACGAATATAACAGGGACCCCGGGACTAAAAAGCATATAACTCACATTCCAAGCATCTGATTGATGTGCCATCTGTTTCATTGAGACCCCTATAATGAGGCATACCATTTAAATACTTTTACCTAGGACATCATGATAGTTAGTGTGTATAAATGTAGCTCATGGAGCAGTCCCTCCCAGAGATGAGGGAGCAGAGTACGGAGACCTAGTCGGTGGCTGAGACATGATGACTACTGACCGATTCAACACGGATTGATTTGACTAGCCTAGTGGGGAGATCTTGGTTATGGTGACAGACTCATGAAGGATGAGCTCTTGGTTGTGGATGTAGACCAATGGCACTCGACAGGAGGAGTACCTCTACCAGATATTAGTGGGAGCACCTGGTTCTTGCGGCAGACACACAGTGGGGAGCGCCTTGGTGACGCAGCAGACCCATGGTACTTGACTGGAGGAGTACCTCAGCAATCCAAGTTTAGTGGAAAGAGCCTTGGTGTCATGGCAGTCCCACTGTACTTGATAGAGGATGAGTTCTCCAGCAGCCTTTGTTTTGATATTGTGAATAAAAATCCTGGTTGATCTGAGTCAGTAACTTTCTGTTTACATCATGATTGAGATTGATTACATGATAACTTAGGTATATGTAGTGGCATATACCTAAGTAAGGTTATCTATTGAATTCATACTTTGTGGTTTATCTTGGTTGGATTTTATGAGACCTTGAGGGTCTCAGGATCTCTACTGGGCATCATTATACTCAACCCTTCATGGGCTATGCCTGCACCTCATTGTGTTGGATGTAGATGATGAACAATGCTTAGCAAGGCTGAGTGGATCAGGATTGGATAGTACCCGGAATTTGACCACATGGTGTGACATTACACGGAGAATATTGATAGACGTTGAGTGTTGTGGAGGCATTCTGTACCTACCAATTAGGTAGGATTTCTTGGTGGATGATCTAAATGATTTTTATCCATTTTTCTAGTACTTTTACTTTCCATTTCATTGTACTTTACAGTTGGGCTTGTATTTCAGGCCCCCTTTTAATTTTTAGCACTCTTTAGTACATAGTTTTAATTACTGTTTTGCTTCCATCATTTATTCTATTTGTGTGTGCTTACAGTTTATAAAGGCAATGCCTTACCATCTTAGATTTATGACTTTGGTGCTAGTCGTGGGCCCCTTTCCTATGGAAGGAAGGCTTGGGGTAGTTACGGCACGGGTCCCGAGGACGGGTCACGACAGTAATGATTTCATCTTGAATAATAATGATAATCATCATATATAATATCCAAAATATGATGAATAAATATTTTAATTTTATTCCTACACTACTAAGTATTATATATATTTTTCAATAAAAATTCAAATACTATTGAGGAATCAATACAAGTTACATTAAATGATACTGATCCCTCTGTTTTTAATAAAACCCTAACCTGCTTTATTGGATGTAATCTATTAAAATGTTTTTCATCATATACTAGAATAATTTTCTCACAAGGAAATAATATATGAATATTTTTATTTTTTATTCTTAATAAATATTATCAAATTATTATTTTTAAAATATTTTTTTATTACCCAAGAATTTTACTTTTGATATAGAATATTTAAAGTGATAATATCATTTTTGATGTATACTAACAATTCACGAGTAAAGATTTTTTGATAAATTAAATTTAACATCTTGAATTTATTTCATGATTTGAACTTAAGAAACCAGATAAATATTTAGGTGACAAGGTTTGGATAAAATCCATTCAAGATGAACTCAATGATTTTAATAAGAACAATTTCTAGAAATCAAAAAAACATCCTAATGATATTATATAAATGGAGTAAAAATAATTTTTAGAATAATTTTAACGACAATGGAATAATAGTTGAAAATAAATATCGAATTATTTCTATGGGATATAATTAAAAAGAAGGAATTGAATATGATGAATTCAATTATATATTAGTAAGACATGAATATATTGAAATATTGTTATCCTTTGAAGCATTTATAAATTTTTATCTATTTCAAATGGATGTGATGTTTTCTTTTCTATATAGAAATGTTTATTAGGTAGTTTATATAAAAAACTATAGGGTTTTGAAAAAAATATCCATAACAAATTTTTAATCAAATAAAATAACTTTATGTACTTATATATTCCCATAGATATTTATATGATAGGATAACTAGATTTTTTTGCAACAAATATTTGTTATTTTAATATAAAATCCAAATCTTTATATAAAAAAACAAAATAAAAAAAATATTATTTTAAAAATATATATAGATGAAAAAATATTCGGTTCAACTCAAAAATATTTAATAGCTTCCATTGAGGATCTTATGATGTATAGGTTTGAAATGAGTATTATGGGTTGGTTAATATAGATTATATGTTTTTAAGTTTAAGAAAATATAGAAGTGACTCCAATATCTCAACATATGGATATAAAAGACCATATTTTGAAATTCATATATGAAAACTGTAAATGTACTAATACTCATATGAGGACCTCTAATAAAATATATTTTGATGAGGATGGGATAATTATATATCAACAATATTTGTATATTGATTGGTAGACTACCTTAATTTATATATAGTCTTTGGAATTATTGTTTTAAAAATTATAATGTGAAATATATAATGTTAGTCCAATAGATTCCCATATTAAGGCTAGTGAAGGACTCATTTGTAACATTAAATAAACAATGGATTAAGGTGTATTCTATTTTTCTAGTAATGATTTTCACCTAAAAATATTATTATGTTGAATTTGGTGGACGTAGAATTGATATAAAAAGTACATTTGAATCATTTCCCATATTTGTAGAATCAATATATTAATGTTCATATGTGAATCAACACACAATATCACATTTCACTGCTGAATTCGAATATGTAGTAGCTATATATTGTTGGCATCCAGTGTTATAATTTCAACACACAATCACATATAATGGAATGAGTTTTACAAGAAATAAAATTATGTGTCATAACACGTCTTCCATTGCATTATCTAAAACATCAAAAAATCACTCTGTTGACAAGAAAATAGATATATGACATCACATACTTCATGATCACACAAAAAGTGGTGGTATAATTTTACACTACATGGGAATGTGAGAACAACATGTTTATATTTTTACTAAGCCCTTCAATTATAATAAATTTTAATACATTTTAAATAATATAATAATGATAAATATCAAGTGATTATTTATATATAATTATATTTTACCAATATCTTTATAATATTAATCATTTTTCAAAGGAAGCGTACATATCTTTTTTGTTTTCTTAAAATATTTCATTTAAAAAAACATAATTTTCAAAAAAAATATTTTATATAAATGTTCTAGTTTCCAAACATACTATTTAAGACTCAATAACCTTTATATAAATATTTGGAGTAAATATAGTTTGGATTCAGAACATATCATAAAATTATCCATGCTCATTATTTTAATGAAATTTGTTTCATATATTTTTTTATTTACTATTTTTTTTCTTGAATAAAATTTTGTTTCAAACGTTTAGACACAAAAAATATCTTACAATCTATCATATTCAATTTTTAGTTATAGAAAATAAGAATAACATGTTACTAACACTGATGAAACTATGTACTCTAAACGGTACTCTTCTATTTTATTCAATTTTATCACTTATCCATTAGATTATTTTATACAAGATATTTATGAGTTATTCTTTAAGAATAAATATTTTTTTTATTGTTTTATATCATAAACGTAATGTTTTAGGACTATTATATATTTTGATAAATAGTTTTTGTTGGATTTTATGAGATAATGTATACATTTGAAACATTATTAAATTTAATCTTAGCCATTAGATCAGATAAATGTATTAATATAAATCATTGAATGTTATGGAATACGAAGCTTAACTATATGAGCTTATATAATGGTGGGACACCCAATTGTCCCAAATCCGTTCTATATATGTTTTTTACTAACTCTATTCACTCCATCAACAATATATTTTGATTATTTTGGAATTCTTTGGATTACTAGAACATGTAACAATATGATGGAAATAATGGAGGATTACATAAAAAGGGATATTTTTAGATAAAATATTGTGGATATAAATTGTTATAAAATGTAAGAATCTATTTTAAATAGAATTATTTCATTAAACGGATAGGAGAATCACTATGTAGAGAAACTAGAATAAGATTTCTATTTTTACTACACTAAAATCACCATAAAATTATATGTCTCAGGTGCCATTATTTTATATGATGGTATGGATATAGTATCTTTCATGTATGTATTGAATAATTATATACTTTCATAAAATTTTTAGAAGATTTAGTTGGTGTACATTGGGAGGTGAAACATTTTTACCTTCATATATGTTAAAATATAATCTTGGGTATTTTGTAAAATATAGATTCGAATAATATTTATTTTCATGTAATGGGAACATATGAATCATTTCTCACATATCACCATATTATAATGTTGTATATTTTTGGATAAATTTTTATATAATACCATGGCTGTGTGTTAGGTTAAAGAAAAAGGACTTTGAAATACTTGTTAAATATTTCATGACAAATATGTTTAAGGAAAACATATAAAAATTTATTTTCATTATGGTGGAAGCTATCATGAATTCCCTGATAAAGTCAATGTTTATTATCTTCACTTAATTAACTAATAAGATACTATTTATTTATAAATAAATTTTATATGTGTAATATAAATCATACCCTATTACAAAATGATTTCAATGTTTAGTAAAGAAAAACTCTTACGAATGTTGATGGTAAATCATTCCATGTCAAAGATGTTTGGTGAGATGTATTAAGAAATCATGTCTAATGAAAAAAATTCAAAGATTGTAGATGATGATATAAATAAGAGAAATCCAAATTAATCCCCAGTATGGAATAAAATTAATGAAATGAAGATGTTAGATGATGAATTAAAAAATCATATGGACCATAAGGTTGGAAAAACGAGAGGGAACCCATGTTTTTTATTGATGTTGTTGAGTAAATATCCATAATGAATTATACTTAATATAATTTTATGCAATAAAAAATTATGAGGCTTCCACAATAATGATATTTTGATGGTTTGTTGACCACTGTAGTAAGATAATTACAAAATCCACACCTACCATTTTCTCATAATGATAAGTTCTACCCTGATGATCAACATCAGTTTGATGAAATTACGATTATTCCATAATTGGTTCCATTAGTGGATTCAAAATGAAAAAGGAAAATATGTTTTTGAATAAATAATAATCTTAGTTCCAGAAAAAAACATTTTCAGAAGGAAAAAAATCACTCTCTAAGTTAGTTGGAAAAGTAATTATCAAAACTATGGTGTGGTTAGATAAATAAATGAAAGAGGAAGTATATAATAATGTAATGTAAATGAATAATTATTATAAAAAGTATAATAATATAAAGTGTAAGGGATGAAGTAGAATAAG
Organism: Viscum album; assembly: GCA_963277665.1. Classification (NCBI taxonomy): domain Eukaryota; kingdom Viridiplantae; phylum Streptophyta; class Magnoliopsida; order Santalales; family Viscaceae; genus Viscum; species Viscum album. The sequence goes on along the minus strand of OY728132.1, from coordinate 320,085,394 downwards.
TTTTTGAAAATGAGAAAAGTGAAATTGATGAAGTTTAAGATGGGAATAAAATATCAGAATCATCATTGTCATCAGAACTACCATAACAATCAGATATGGATGTTAACATAGATTACTTAGTAGAAGAAGAAAAGTAATCATCATAAACATAATAAAAGAGTATTTATATTAAAAAGGGATGTGAAATTCATATTCTAATGTTGAATAGGAATATCAAAAATTACTTAAGAATGCATCTAAAACTAATGAATCACATAAGAATGTGGATTTTATATAATTTTAATATGATTATAATGTCTCAAACAAAAGAAAATAAAAAAATTTATAAAGAAGAAAAAACTAGTGCTGAAAGACCATGAATGAATCCTTTAAAATCATTATCATGATCTTTAGACACATAAGAAACTATTACAATTTTTTTTTGAAATTATTTTAAAATCATTGTTTAGGATATATGATACCATTTCTCATAATTATATCATATAGTAAAGGTGAAAACTCATTCATTGTATTATTAATTATGAATTTGTCATATTAAAGTACTCACAATATATATTGTTCTTAATGAGGTATATTTGAAAAAGTTTCAAGAAAAATACATGACTCATAAAAGATAATACAATCAAATGATCAAGTGGTAAAATAAATTTTATAGTGATATCGAGAATCTTGACAAAATATTTATTGAAGTTGTGAAACATTCATTATAAATTGAATATTGTGTTTAGATTTATTATCTGATGTATCAAATCAACTGAATTTTGTTGATGAATTTAGGTAAAAAAATAATGAACACACTAAGGGTGTGAATATACTTAATTAAAAGGTGCCCAGTTTGGAGATGTAGAAGTTGAGATGGATTTTTTTAATATCCAATAAGATAACGATAATATTTATAAGGATGTTGAAGTAATCAGTTGGGATTTCAAAAAGAAATATGTGATGGAATATCAATTTATGATGATCAAATCATTAGTTGAAAAATATCAGAAGGACCACAATAAATTCAGAATTATGATGTCTGTTGTAATGAAATTATTTAATAATTAATGAACACTTTCAATTTTTAACTGCATATGTATATTTCCAATTATTTTAGTTGTTGATGGACATGAATTACTTTTATCTAAATAATTTTCTTGACTATATTAAAATTAATATTTAATGTATATTCATTATTTTTTTGGATGATTTGTTATTTCACAAAAAAATTATATCATATATAAGTTGATGCTATAATTTTAGGATATAAATTTTCGAAATTATAAAAAAAATTGGGAGGGGGGTATATGAAAATTTTAAAAAAGTTTCAGAGATAAATAATGTGGTCATAGTTAATTAATAATATATTTTTAAAGAGGGGATTTACTAAAAATGTTTCAGGATATATCTTTTAGGGGAATAATTCTAAATGTATGTGAAATTAAATGTATGAATACTACCAATTATTATATGATGTTTTCATAAACATTGGGGTAATTTTTATATAAAAGTAATATATAATGGCCTTTTAAAGTAAAGGGTTGTATGTGTTAAAAAAGATGTATTTTCATTTAATTATTATTTTTTGTTCTTTATAAAATGGTGTATTTTTTGAGTACTATGACTTACTTATTTTATTTACATTTCTCTAGATTTGAAAATCATAATAAATTTATTAAACATGTGTTTTTGAAAAAATTTCAATTCAATGTTTGGTAGTTTTTTGGAAAAAAATGACATTTTACCATACATAAAAATATTTCTAATGTATTTAAATGAAAAAAATATATTATTTATTAGTTTGATCCATCGGACTAAAGGTGTTTCTGATCTATCAGACAAACCATTTTTCTATCATGTGGTTAGAATTATGTCGTTTCTATTAGACTATCAAATTTCTATACCACCAGAATGAAACTGGTACTGATACATCATGCTGACCTTCATTCAGTTTATCAGAATGAAAATCATTAAGATATCCCATCATTCAATTAAAATTTAATAATTATAGTATATAGAATTTTTCTTATCATATTGGATAATAAATGGAATTGAAATGGTGCTAATAATTATACCTAAATAATTAAATTATTCCATATTATAGTGATGTGTCTAGTTAATGATATCTGAGGAAATTGATACATACTCTAAAATAATATTGTTGGTTATTTTTTTATAAATAAGATGTCATTTGAAGATTTTGGAGAGGTTACGATATGTTACTCAAATATTCTAAATGTTACTCAGAGTGATATTATCAAACCCTATCATTTTAATAATTTAGAAGGTTGAAGTTATTAGGAATACTCATAAGGATTGTAATTCACATTGAATAAATTGTATTTTTTTTATCATGATAACTATTGAGGGCTTCTGATGATACAAATGTATAAGTAAATTTTATATGTTGTATCATATGATTATTTGGATAAGAATACATAGTAAGATCATTGTATTGAGTGCTTCTAAGAATAGGATGATAGATATTTACCAATCATCATATCAAGGGATTTCCTTTATAAAAAATCATATCATGTAGTTGGTGATAATATATTGATATATTTAATCTAGTTTTTCTGAACACATTTACTCATAAGTTTGGAGAGTAATTTATTTTAATATATCATGTATTTAATTATTAATTTTAAAAGATTTGTATTTCTTTTTTTTGAAAGCTTTAAATTTAAACTTATTATGTATTATAATGTTTGATTATATAAGAATATTCAAAAACATATTATTATATTTGTCTGTATGCTATAATAACTAAATGAAATATAATATAATTATATAGTTTCTGATTCTATATAGATTACTGTAATCATCAAAATATATTTTTTTATGATAATCTGGCATAAAGTAGATTTTTTATTAATTTTTTAAAACATTAATTTACCCCTGTGTCTATATATAGTATCCCTTTTTACCCAACACCCATGTTTGATTACATTGGCTAACATGATTACATTAAGTACTAAAAGAAACATAGACAATGGCTAGTGATGTTTTTCTATTCAATATTGGTTCTTTGGTAGGACATATTCCCCATTTGATGTTATGTTTTCTAGTTCGATTACATGGAATGTTTATAGACAATTTGACACTGCTTCATGAAGCTATTATAATCCTAATGTTTCTTTATGGCACCAAATTTACAATAGTTATTTATTTATTTATTTTTTAAATCCTATATTTTTCACATAACACATGTATACTCTTATTTAATGGTTTGTGGCATTAACATTGTATTGGTTCCCTCTAATATTAACTCACAAAATTCTCAGGCATCCATGAAACTTGGGTACACATTAACCATTCACTAATTATTAATAAGGTTATACAATTTCCTAGGATAATATTTTTTAGCCTGAAAAGCAATGAAAATTTTTGGAGACACGTATTAGTTGACGACTAGGTATAATCTTAGAGCCTAGAATATTTTCCATATAACATTTATTTCAATATTTGATTGTATGATGGATAAACCTTATTATATAACTATATAATCCATCATTATTGTTATTATTGGTTATAATGTTTAATTATCCCTACATACTCTAAAGGTTTATCATAATTTCTGATGTTTTGATTATTGTTTCACTAAATCTCACTCTGATATGATGATACAATCTCCCCTGAATAATACCCTATATCCTCTAGCATGTAGAGAGGTTTTCTTGACATCGTTTTCTGTCTTAATATAGTTACAATACAGTAAAACACATATAGGACATTAAAAAATTGTATCACAAATTATTGGTGATTGATATCACTACATGTATCACAGTTCATTTTATATTAAAATTTGGGAATAAGGTTGAAATGTGACGTGGTAATATTTCAAGATCTCTGATTTATATTTGGATTGGGCATTAAGAACACCTTTTATAGTTTTAATTTCTACTCTCTAGTGATAATGGATTGTTGTTATTTTCACAGAGTGGTACAATTGAATTATTTTAAAAGATAATTAAAGACATTGATTTTGAGAAAATGATTGATTATTTGTTAATTTTTATTATTTTCACATATGATAAAGAGGCATCTCATTTATCATATTTTACATATAATAGTCACATGAAATTATTCGGACTATGTGTGATATATGTCACGGAATATGACAACGTAACATTTCAATGTTCTAACAACAACTCATATGGTTTTCTCCATGTATGTTCTTAGTATAAGTATAAAAAGATGAAGATATATATATATATATATATATATATATTATGGATGATAGGTCATTTGGATCTATAAAATCATTCTCATTGAAGATAACTATGTATTCTATTGGTGAATGAGATTTCAAGATACACCTAGTCTGTTGGAATTTGAATTATATGTCATTATTAATGTCCACTTGTTTGTGGTATCCAAAAATCTATTATTAGTAAATATTCAAGTAACAACATTTATGGGTTTTTACATATGGTCTGGAAAGCCTTTATACTTAACCAACCCTCGTTACTATGAATCATTTAATGTTGGTGATAATTAGATGATAAAAATATGTTCATGAGGATTTGACCTTAACAAGAGGGAGTATCATGACATGAATATGACCATAGTGTGTGGGATATAAATTATGGGGATTTTTTTTATTAAAACATGTGATTCTTAATGTGTTTTTCATAAAATATGGATTGGTATGATGGAATCTGAGATTCCTTGGGAAATTAACATTTGGTTTTGGAAGACATTTTGTGAGATATTATATTTGTGAGGTCTGCTTTATGTGCTAGGTGGATACTTATTGTCATCATAGATATGATATAGAATATTTGTGATTCAGAATATTTTTTATATGATTAGTACATGATATTCAATCATAACCCAAGTGAAGAGTTGTTTATGGAATTTATGACCCTAAAATATAGGAACCATTGGTATATTATTCAGTCTATGAGATAGTTCATGTGAGGTACTACCAAGTATGTGGTATATAAATATCATTTCTACACATGATCATAAACCTAAAATAATAGGGGTGATTGTGCAATGATAATTTTTAAATTAAAATGATTATGGTAATATATTTTGTTTATGAAATATGTTTATTTATGACATGGGTCTTATGGTATCAGGAATAAGATATTTTTGAGAGGATAAAGTATGTTGTACAACCATTACATAAAATAAAATTCAGATGGTATGTGATGGATAGGGGTGGTGTCATTGGGTAATCAATCGAAAATTAGTTGTGTATAAGAGGAGGTTTGATGTTCTTGATGATATTCTTTTAGGATTCTATCCCCATGGTCTGATAATAACATCAAATCAATTTGGTGAGTGGTTTCCTCAAATGTATATTTTCTATGGTGGAATTGTCGATCCAATATTAAATGAAAGATATGTATTTTATGGTTGGTGAATTTCATGTCTTTATGGATTGACACATGTGTTTATTTATGATATCATGATTATATTCTTGGGAATTTTTATGAAAAATATTTATATTTGGGAGTTAAACAATGTTTTTTGGATGGTATGACCCTCATTTTATGATAAATTATTGGGGATGAAATGCACGTAATTTTCGAGCTATTGATATATGTAATATATTGATATTATTAGATTGTGGTCATTTTCTATCAGGAAAACATGATATTGTTTATATATATTAATGGATTGAGCATGGGAATGTTTTTGAAACCCCATCTTTGAAGGGTTACAGTTGTAATGAGACTAGTTAGTTGATTATTGGTCTAACATTGAGATATTAACTATTACTAAAATTTATTTATCTATTTAAATTGTATGCACTGTATTTGGATGTTTTTCATGAAATTAAATGGATACAGAGAGTCAGTATCAGATGAATTTTTGTAATTAAGTAATCTATTTGTGATATAGATTGTTTTTTTGTTGTTTCATATGGTATAATATGGTGATAAATTTTTCTTTCTAATGATTCAACCATGGGAATTCATTGGGAGTAAGGTTTAGATTCCATTGTTTATGTTGGGATTAAAATTTTTTCACATGTATGGAAAAAATATTTATATACTAAATGGATAATGAAGCATTATATTTTAAAATAATTTCATGAATGATTCATCCAATGATGTTTCAATCGGTACGTGACATATAATTGGTTTTAGTGGGTTTGCAACCACATCAATCATATTATGTTTGGTATGGTTGTTATGTTCAAATTTTTTGATGGGTATTTATGAGTAATTTTTTGTGTCTTCAATCACTATTTTATATAGGTGGAGGGCCATATGATTCAGTTAAGAATCTGGATAATGAGTGATACTGGAATTGGACTGTAATTTTATGGTTATTTGTTTAGGTGAGTTTGAAACTGCATCACGTGGAATATTGTACAACTCAAAATCTATTTTGATATGACAATATTATGGCAGTGATTTCCATGGGTTAGAATCATATAGTGTGAGTAGAGTTATAGAGTGGATATAACTATGAACATGATAATGAATAAATTGGGTTTGTTATGATCATATAGTGTGAGTAGAGTTATAGTGTGTGTAGAGTTATAGTGTGGTCAGACACTATCTTCGTAGTTTGTTATTGGTATTGTATGGTAGATCAAAATTTAATGATATGTGATCTATTTCCTTGGAGAAAAACTATGGAGATTGTTATATATTTGGATTTGGATTATAACGGATTTTTGTTGAATATATAGCTGGTATATTCTATATTTTTGGATGAGTGTATAATGATGCTTCTCATGGATCAGAATTGTTATATTGGGATGGTTAAAAATATATTATCCTTTTTGTGTTGTGATTCCCCATCAAAATTTTAATTTTTTATATTTTTTTGGATGGTTTAATAAGGAAAAAAAGAACCAATTAATGGATCTAAGAGTTCACATGTAACTATTTGATCTTTGTGTTATAAATTTAGGCTTGATTGGTGTTTTGGGTGACTCTATGAGTCTTAAGAGCTATGTGTTATGTTTTGGTAGTTTTTTTGTATTTTTACCAGGGTTCTGGGTTTGATGTGAACTATTTAAGATAATAAATGTAGAAACCAATTTGTAAGGATATTTTTAGTTCAATATGTATATCACTTGATTTTTGTGAATGGTTATAGAAATATTTTGGAATCCATATATATATATATATATATATATATCATTGTAAAGAATGGAAACGTGGTATTATCTAGGGAGTGGTACATGATTTGAACATTATTGGAGAATAATTGTGTGAAATTTTTTAAAAAATGGAAGTATTATTTTTCATCTTATGTGAGTTTTTTGGTGGACCAGGTGGCCCAACCATGAGAATGTAGAATTAATGGATAATCCCCACTGAATCATTACCACATGGTTTAATAACCATCAATATAAAAAATATTTGAAATTTATTATTTTCCATGGGGATGTATTATTGGGAAAGAACCTATTTTCTTATTCTCCATAAAATACATTCCTCATATAACTGAACACACACTCACTCTTATTCCACATCAATTTGGGGGATTTTAGATAAGATTTATTTTAGGATTTTTGTATGAATTATCCTCTATTACCATCCATTATTTAATACCCTTGATTTTTCATATGTCTAAATATTATCTAGATTAGGGTTCATATATGATTTCATTAGAGAAAATGGAATCAACCAAATATGTGGTGGAATTAAATCATCTTAGAATGATTATGCCCCATGATATTGATTTACAAAACATTCAAATAAATCAAATTATCAATGTGGAAACTATAATTTTTTTAATAATTTTTTATTAAAATAACTCTAATTTCCCATTGAATTAGTATCGAAAATTTCTGATTATCCTTTGGTTAGTGTCATGAGTGTTTTGATTACCTCTTATATCTCATTGCTCAGGGTTCTTGTGAGACATTTCCATCCAATGAATTGTTTGGTATTGAAAAATAGAATATAATAAAATACATATTTTGATGCATAATATATAAATAATATATAAATTTGTTTTTTAAATATTTCATTAAGAGATGTTTTATGTTGAGATCGGTACTGATGAGGTGATTCTTGTAATGAACCACCACGAGCTACCCTCAAACCTTGCACCAGACACAATCATTTTCATATTTGAAGGGAATTCCAGATCCCCATAGGCTGGTAACATGCATTTGTGCATCGAATGAAAAAGTAGATGGAAGAATTTTTCTCTTCCTCAACAACCACATGGATTATATATATATATATATATATTTATAAGAATCAATGAAAGAATAACAAAAAACCATGGAAACCAATCTCTATTTAAAAATACATTTTCATCACACACAAATAATAATTCTATTTGGATAAGTCAATTATATAAAGAAATATCATATTAGGATAATGATCAGAGCCTAGAGACAGAACCATCAATATACAAAATTTGTTCGACAAAAAAGTAATGAGATCCACCAACAACGAAACCCAACAACACTAATAGAGACCCATGAACCCAAATCCTCACACCATAGAATTTATTTAATTAATTTATAAAAGGTTCATCAGATAATTGGAAACTAAATACCTTAAGAAAAAAATCCATCCACACCATGACCAATATGGAACCACCTCCTAAAGACGATTACACAACAGATTGAAGAGTAAGACAAGAGGAATCTATAACATATATCAATGAAGCTGATGACCCAACTAAGGGATTATACTGTGATCAATAACAATAAAAAGGGTAAGGGTTACTCAACTAAAGATATGCATCACAATTGCAATGGATGTCGAGTGTCGATCAGATCAATATTGGATGATCTCTAGGTTGAGGGTGATGATTCTTGGAGAATAGAACATAATCAAAGCCTCTATATGAGTATTTTTAAAATAGATGTGGGCCATTTCACAACCTGTAATATGGAAGCATGATGTGAAATCCACAGTGTACAAGTATGCTGAAAAATCCATCACCTTGGATTAAAATTCATTTATTTAAAGTCACAACCTGAAACCAATATTTATGATGTATAAAATTTCACATCATTATTACCCTTTAATTGCTTGTAACCATCAATAGTTATATAGAATTTAACCTAGTTACACAACATGAAATTCGTTTTGAATCCAACAAAGAATCTTTTTAATGGTGAAGGTATAAAAAAATTATGAATTCAACATTATAGGAATCCTACGAATTTCAAAGGAGGGAAATCCCAAGATGAGTTTAAGGGTGTACCTGACAAAACAGTAATGACATGTTACAATATCCCCTACTATATAGTCCTTCAGTCCCCGATAAGTCATGTGGAAGATGTAATCCCAAAAAAGATGAGGCCACTACTCCACCAATATTTACTCAAGATCCCAATTTTCATGAAAATTTTATCTTTGTTTCCATATAACTTTATCCAATAAAATTTAGTTCCCATGAAATATTATCACTTGAGATTCAGAAATTTCCATTGGTTTCTCCAAAAATGAAACATGTGGCCCCAACTCTCCCATCTCAATAAATGAGTGTGATCACGATGGTATTTCCAGATTTGATGTGGAAAACATGATGGATAACTGTTGAATGAATCAGAAATGATGACCAATAAGAAAGATGCCTCAGCATCATAGTGCCATCAAATGGTCTAACATATCTCATATCCCACATTCCCTTCATTCCAAGTTAATGGTGACCCAACCAATGAGAAACATTCTAGAAATACTAGTCACCAATATAAAACACTAGAGGGTGATTTAACTAATTTGTGTATGATTCTTCTTGACAATGGTCTATATATAGATGTTGATTCACATCTTTAACCATCGTAAATGTCTCTGGGAAAAAGCATGTTCCAATTAAAGATACATCATCCAACTGCACTAAACAATGATGTGATCTACTTGGGTAACACACAATGCATCAAAGGGAGCCCGTCTTATCGATGTCTGATTAATATTGTATGAAAAATTAAAATAGTCCTAGATGGTTATAAATTTATCCTTAAAAATACAAGACATAGCCACATAGCATATGATCTATATTCTAGATCACATTCTCTATTTAACCATCTCTATGTTAATAGTATGTTGTTCCCAACATTAAATGAGTTTTTATTTATTCATGAAGATTAGGAAAACCAAGGAAAGCTCTCTGAAACAACGACATATAGACTCTGATGTAACCTCACAATCTCATGCACATATAGATTACCTATATCATCAATATTAGTGGCGTCTTTTGTTAGAATTAAATGAGAATATGTCGTTAACCGATCAAAATCACCTGGATAGGATTCCACCATTTGGGCGTCAATGGTAACCCAATACAAAAAATACATGGATACATCATCCCAATTCTAGATGAGTACAAAAACAGAATGAAGAAATCTTGATGGTTTCAAGTGCTATGCCTTAATCCATTGGAAGGTGTAATAGAGAGACACCTAATCCACGATGTCACCCTTCATAATTGATAACCAAAATCAATGCCTCATGTCATAATAAAACATTGTATTACCTTGTTGAATGGACCAAATATTAATATAAAAATCTAACAAGACTAAAATCATCATAGATGCTTGGATGACAATATTTTTCCCTTTGTGAAGCATACCATTTGAAGAATAAGACCAACCTGGAACAGTCTCCCCACAATTAAGGGTTTCTCATATCTTTTGAAACTCATTATTCTACTATTGTCTCAACAAAATAGTCTTCATGATATATGATGATAACTAAATAGTTTTCACAAAAATTATTGAAACATCCTCATGGGTGTCATAGAGAAACTGAGGAAAAATACCTATAGGATTCGAAGCCTACTTCGATTCCAGAACATCATATAATCATACATTCTTATTAATAGTGTTTGTAAGAACATTTCACTTACTAGGGGTGTAAGAGATATTAAATTTATATGTACAAAGGTATTATACGCATTATCTCTATATGATATTTAATTTCTTCTGAGAATGTATACAGTTAATAATTTTATGAGAAAACAAGACCCTAAACCATTCCCCAAATAGATTGTTTTTCAAAACATATAAGAAGATGCAAGAATGTGGAAAGCACTAAATCAAGAGTGGGTTAATTCTTTTTAAGTGGGAAAATATTACGAGATCTGTAAGATACGACACGGTCATCCAGAATATGAATACATCCCCATCCATCAACAAAATCATATAAAATCACCATATAACCCTTACTGGGATAAGGTAAGATCAATAGAGGAGCCAATGTCAGAATCATTTTCAGTTCATTAAAAGAAGACAGACAATTCTCATCCCATGTGAATTTTACTGAATTTCTAATTAGATAATTCGATGGTGAATCAATCTTAGAGATGTCCATGAATAACCCTTGGTACTATCCAATATGACCATAAATGTTCTATATCTCAAAGACATTCCTTGGTACCTTCTATAAAAAAACATCCTTCACCATATCTTGGTCAACTAATAATCCATGTTCATAAATATTATATCCTAATAACTTCATTAAATGAATCAAGGAACTACATTTTGAAATATTTCGATAGATATGGTGACTTCAAAAAAATTTCTGAACCAATCATAGATGGTTGTCGTGCCCACACTAGAATTCTGAAAAACCAAAATATCATCCATGAACACTACCACAATAGTTTCAATATACATATGGAATATCCAATTCAATAAAGAAATAAACACCTAATTAGTATTAGTAAAACCAAAATGCATCAAAAGATATTCATAGTGGCTATACCCGCACCTGAATGCTTTCATCGATATATTAGACTCTTGAACTCTGAGCTGATGATAACCCAATAAATGATAAATCATTGAAAACCACTTCTCCCACTTTAACTAATCAAACAGATCATCCACATAAGTCAAATGATAATTTTTTTTATTAATCACCTGATTTAAATTCTAATAGTCCCCAAATAACATAAGTGAACCAAATGCATTCTCAAAAAAGAACCCAGAGGATTCCTAAGGAGAAATTATAGGTACATTGAATCCCTTTTCAAATAGTTCATCATACTAAATTATGTGATCATTCATCTCTTACGGATCCATATGATATGAACATATTGATATTGGTTTCATACCTAGAATCCGGAAAATTATAATGTATACCTTTATACCTCGAGGAAAAATGTTTATGTCATCTTATAAAACATCTTAAAATTATCGAACAACAGTGTTAAAATAAATTATATGAGAGAAATCATGATGATCAATCACAACAACATATATATAACTCATTTTATTTTGGAGGGAAGTCCCTATACGAACTTATCACTTATCCCACTCTCCCTAAAACAAATGAGAGCTCCCATCAACTGGATGAAAATATACACACTAAAGATAACAATCAACCTAATATCGAAGAGATAGAGTATAGTATATAATGATGATGATGTCAAACATATCTAAATATGTATAGAGAATTTACTAGACTTAATCCACACAAAAAATTATAATGAAAAATAAGGTCTAAAAAATCCCTTTTCTTTTTTATTATGGAGAGGTGTCTCTACATCTTATATAAAGGACATAAGTTCCATTGTATGTTTAAGAATATAAACTAAATATGATGATATAAAAGAGTTGTAGGAACAAATATCAAATAAAAAAATTTCTACTAATGCTTCTATAAGGATAGTCTATCTATGTATTGCTGGAACTGCATCAAATTTCAATGTACACTCATCTAATACCGGAAAATATTTCACTATTGAGGATTTTGGCTAGATCCCTATAGTATTTTAAGATTCGAACTACACAATAGTATCCTTTGGAGATGAACAATGCTATCGATAATTACGCATTGTCATATCTTGAGAGAAGCGATACAAGTGGATAATGCATCCAGATCTATTAAAAATAATTTTAAGCATAGGTCAAGAATGTATTGTGTGTCTTCACTTTCCATACTTATAGGATTTGAGAGGAACATTTTCGATTACAACTGATGTTGTAGAAGAGGCTTTTCGATGAGGCAAACATCCACCAATTATTCCAAGATCCCACCACTTTATTTTTTTCCCATGCAATCCACTAAAGCTATGTTTAGATAGAAGAGATGATGTGAAGAAGTTTATAATTCCTTCAATATTCATCTATTACATTTCATACATATCTACTGCCTACACATAGGTAGAATGAATCAATATAACAAACCAAAGATCTCATATTCAATCGTAAACCCAACATGAACTTTTTCTCCATCAACTGGTCATTTTTTTACCACATACAATGAAAAAATAGACAACCTCCGAAAATTAGTTAGTGTACACAGACAATAAATTCTCTCTGTTCTAAAAATCTATAATTTATAAATAATTTTATAGTATTAGGGACTATAGAAAAACTACTGACAGAAAATGGTTTTGAAACCCCTCTAAATCATTTCCATGTTCATGTGTTTTTAGACAATGGAGTCCCACCACCTCTTTCTTAAACAATAAATCCTGAAAACTATACACATTAATCAAAAAATATTAGGTGCTTCAAAAAAGTATAATATCATATCGATCCAATCTATTCGTTCATAATTTTATTGAGTTTATGTCATTATTTTAAAATATGGTGTCTTCTCTTGAATAAATTCACACGATATCTCTCGCTCTCCTCCATCTGTTATTTGTATCTCAACAACATCGTTTTGAAATCATTGTACCTCTTGATTAATGTCTAGAACTCCCCATAATATAGTCTCTATACGATCCTGATCTATAGGTCGATTCACTTAAGTGTAATCAACTACACCCAGCAGAGGAACTCACAGAAGATCGATCAGACACATATTGTTTCACACTAAAACATGATAATGATCAGACAAAAAAAAATCTCAATTGAAACTAGAAATCCCATATAAAAAAATGTTTAAAATAAAACCCAACACTAGAGACACATTCCCCAGCATCCCATGAAAAATTTTGTATCATTACAACTTGATATGGCTATGCACATATTACAACATTCCTCTCTAGTCCTAACAATCTTATATCCAGCATAATAGACATCCAAATATGAGTAATAAACAGAACCGACCTCCTATAAATCCAAATTGTAACGAACTGACCCATGCTACCCTCAAACCAAGACACCAACCCGATCTATCACATAACTAATGAGAATTCCCAATCCCCATGGGCTGGATACAACCACCTGAGAATCGAACGAAAAACCAGTGGGAATGATTTCACCACCTGTGGACTACAACATGGATCATATATATATATATATAAGGAATTAAACAAGAGAAGGATAAAAAATATATATTTCATAAAATTTGAAATATAAATGAAATAAAAAACTAGATAGAAATCTAAAAATCCAAAGGATAATTCCATCTAAAAAGGACTAAATCCAAATTAAACTCTATGTGATGGCATGAAATAACTCTCGCCATCTCACCACAAGCATTCCAACTCTGCTGACAAGAAACCTCACCACCTCACTATAGTTCTTTGCCTTCCCCTGTATTGGAAGACATTGAAAGGACTACACACTAATGAAGAGTTGTGTAAGGTGCGAGCAAATAGGTTCAATGGGATCCCACCCAGGGGTTCTATAAACAGTTTCTATATAATCATTTTTTGGTTTATTTTAAAAAAAACATGTCATGATAATATATGATGATGTTTTTATAGAAAATATGTTAAAATGTTCTCTATTTAACAATTCCAAACAAAATAATGTATAATATGTATATCAAGTCTAACTCAAAAATAAATTCAATACAAAATAGAAGAAGCATCACATGAATCAATAACATGTATCAATATATGTAAGACCATAAATTTACTCATACAATAGTAAATATATTTTACAATATTGTTCCTAGAAAACATGCCTCATAAGCCGCAAAATACCCATTCAGTATACCCCCTCACAATGTAAATATTTTTATCCTAGAAAAGCATTCCTAGAAAACTGATGAAATATACCTGAGACATTATCCTAATAAAATAATGGATGATGGCCTCAAGATAAAAATTCCACATAAGTACACAAATTACCCCATATACACTTTTTAACAATTCAATTTTAGTATTTCAAAATTACCCATGACATTTTATTGTATCAGAAACATGAGAAGCCCAATTTCTCTTTAAATCCCCTTTATCAAAACACACAAATTGTCACATGAATTTGATAAATAATTTTTTTAAATCATTAGGAAATAAATAAAATTAATATAGGCTAGAGAAAAAACCACCCACCTCAAATCCCAGGTTGCACACGCCCAAAACTAGATCCACCATCAACCAAACCCAACAACATCACTAGATAGACTAGAAACAAAATATATACACCATGTCATTGATTTAATTGGAAAATAAAAATGTCGTAAGAGATGGGAAAAACAAATACCTAATGAATAGATACCCGCCACACCACAAACAACAAGGAACTACCTCTAGAATAAGATATCACAATAGATCATTGATGCAGACAAGAGGAAACAACAACATAGATAAATATATTATATAACACAACCAAAGGATTCTACAAAAATCATTAGCAATGAATTAGCGGAAATGATACTCACCTAGAGAGATGCAAAAAAATTTAATAAGAGATCAATGAACAATTTTATTGATGTAAAAGATGTAGTGCCTCTAAAATATTATAGGGAAGAGCACTAGGCTGAGTTGAGGATGCATAGAGAAAAAATCCAAGACAAAACAACGAGGAACGTGTTTTAAAACTAGACACAAGACATTTCTGAACATGTAATATAGTTAAATTCCATTAAATTCATGGTGTATATTTACACATTAATATATATCACATTAGATTGTATATTGATTATATAAATAATTCCTGAAGTGAAAACACTCTTTTCAACTTTTAAAATTTCACAGCATGAATACCCTATCACGGCTTGTACCAAGCAGTAGTTACACGGTGTGTAATATAATTAAAAAGTATGAAATCATTCTTCATACTGTAGAAAACGTTTGTTAATGTTTAATTTACAAAAAATATTAGAATTCAACATTATAGGTATCCTCCGAATCTCAATGGGGTAGAAAACTACAATGAGGTTAAGGAAAAATATGATAAAACAGTAATGGGATTTCACAATTATAGACTTGTACGAGCGTAGACCATTCCATTTTATATTAAATTATAATATAAAATGGATATTAAATGAAATATGGAACCCTTATTCACCAAACCTATGGTATTTAGGAATTTAAATATTCTCATTATTTTCTGTATGGACTCACCATAAAGGGTTGTTTAACTATAAAATTATATGATTTATTTATTTAAATTATGATGGTTACAAATGAACTAAAAATTATTCTATTTCTATTAGGGTCCTTGGGTACTAAAAAGATAGTGTCATGTGGTGATAGATGAGGCCTATATATCATATATGTTCACAAAAATATATCAACACTGAGGGGTGTTATATAAATTAAATGATTTAATATATCGACCAAAGTGTTTGGTTCCCTTAGAAACATTTAGTTAGATGTCATGATATAATGAGGTGGTATTTTTATTTATTTTCTATAAGAGAATAATAAATATATATTAGACTTATTAAATTTTTAGAAGATAATTTTGTGAGGGATCATACCCCATTGTACTATGATAACCATTGTTGGTAGACCTGAAGGAATTATTGTACATGTTATGTGGGTGGTCTGGCATTTTTTTTCTGACTATTGTGATCGGAATAGATCCCCCAATCATGAGTTAAGAATATAAGTAATGAAAGGAGAGGCGAATGAGGTCATGATATTTTTATGAATAGGATGTGTGGGCCTATTACCTCTATATTTTGTGTGTCTACCTCTTCATGGAGATTATGATATAGGAAACCACAATGAGTGTTCATAGTTATATAACCCAAGGGACACTTGTTGGTGTCTCTACAATGACCAAAACCATAGGCACATAATATTACATTTTTTAATAAATAATTTCACTTAATTAATAAAAAATCATAAGTTAATGTTCTACTACCTTGTGATGAATTTGTAAAAAAATGAAATATTCACTAAATAATAAATATCATTCTTATACAATTGAATTTATTTCACAATACCAATAACTGATTAATACATAGTTATACTTCATCATATGAAACCAATTCCATACACAGTATAATCTTCAAGTCATATTACACATTTTAAATTCATTCGTAACCTTGGGAAATGTAATCATAAGAAGGTTCTTACTCAAATTATTAGTATGGATAAGCAAAATATAATCATCTTAAAGGATCATGGAATCATTAGATTGTAATGACAAGATAATATATGACATCATCTATGTAATCAAGGTTCCCACCCAATTAAATCACAACATTGGGTAAAAATCACCAGTGTGGATTATTTTTAGACCCCAATACCATACAAGACATCTCATTATATAATATTATTTTCATTCTGCATTTCAGGTATATATACATTAAATCCCAAAAATAACATTAGATAATTTAAAATTTAGAGAAACTAATCACCATACATTATATCTCATGAGACAAAAAAAAAAGAAAATTAATTTAAGGGATACATTACTTTTTGACCACTATAAAAATCATATTATCAACTTTTATAAGTGTTGAACATAGAAAAATAATACATAATTTCATCATAAGAATATTAATCTTAGAATGAAATATTATTTTTATTTCCCCAAAACATGAAAATAAACCATATGGAGTGATAAGGTGGATATATATAAGAACATATCCTAAATTAAAATAAAAACATAGAATGATTTCAATATATTTTAAAAACCAACATTTTATCAGGAATGATGAAAATGGTAACACATAAGAAGTGATCATGTATTAGATTTTTTGATGTTCTAAGTTAAATCAGCAAATGAAAAATATAAATAGTATGTAAATCCTGGCAATGGAATTTCATTTCATTAAATCCATTTCAAAACATAGAATTAAAATGGATGAATTATAAAAAAATGTATTTATAAAATTTAATAAAATTATTTTGTAAGAAAATATCATAGGTTACTTACAAAATATTGTAATAAAATATTTAATTTTAAAAACTATAATTATTTGTTTTTTTCTAAAAAACAAGTCATGAATCATTGAAATGGTTATAATTTTATTCAAATGAAATATGGTCAATAAATTATAACATTTTTCATGGAAGGGAAAAATTTATAATTATAAAAATACAATAGTTGAAAACCATAATTAATTTAGGATATTATGAAAACCTTTTTTTAAGAAGTAAAGGGAAATATTATAGTATCATTATTCATTAAATATAATTATGTTTGAAAATAATATAGGAGATTAATTTCATGACGATAAAAACGTGGACTATGGTGACAAATATTAATTTATATGGAAGATGGTTATTGATTATATTGTCTCGTTATCAATAAAATGGAATTCATCAAGATCATTGATTTAAATAAAAAGTTATATTATTATATAATAATTTGATATATCATATGCGATTAATGTTGATTCTAAAGAAGACTCTATATAACTCTAGAAATTATATTCTGTTATGTAAAATCATTATATTTTAGTGAAGATATCAATCATAATACAAACTAGGATGAGATTATATAGAAGTGATGTTTCCATAATGTATAAAAATTCATGGTATTAGAGGTCAAAATGTTGTAATTACTGCATATAAAATTATTTAATAGAAAAATATTAGGTCATACCACATTGAATGGTTATAGAGTTGGAAACCATGATGTATAAACTTGATTTCCATAAATTATCTATGACCACATATAATAATTTTTTTATTGGCGGACTCAAAAAAATATAGGTGTTAAGACAATATCATGTGATAGATGGAGAATAGAATTTGAATATTACATCAATGTAAGGAAGATAGAGATTGTTTTTTGAGGAAAATAAAATTCTTTCCATTGTTTAAGGGGTGGTGGTAGAACTATTTTATAATATGTGAGAAAAGTATTTTATACTTAATTATAACAGCGTATTATAAATTTATAACATGTAAATATTATGATGTGGTAGAAAAGTAATAAATATTGCGGGGGGGGGGGGGGGGGGGTTAAATTATTCCAAGAATCTAAGAAATAATTATTATAATAGATTTTTTACAATGTTTTCTACTACATTAGTCATCTAATTTCCACTTTAACCATTTTTAGTATTACCTTAGTAACTAACTCCTACATAATCAATTTACTAATTATTAAAAAATTAAAAAATTTCCCTAGAAAATTACTTATAAATATTTTTTCAGAACATGATAGATATTTAATTAGAAAATTTTTTTGTTTAAGAAAAATTAACTTTTCCATTATTGCTTATATTTTAGAAATTCCCATTTTTAGAAATAACTATTTTTTATTTATAAATTTTAATTTAAGGATAAAATTTTCAATGAATTTTATTCTCATGATATAAGTTGTTTTAATGTTAAAAAATAATTTTTTTAAAACGAAAAAAAATGATTATTTTTCAATAAAAAAATTTTCCAAAAGGAGTAATTATTGAAAAATATTACTTAATTTCATTAATCATAAACAATACCTTTCCTAAATTAATCATAATATTTTTAAAATTAATATTTTTATTTTAGAAGATATTTTTTTTATATAATGTGTTTTTTAAACATATGTTTTTTTCTATTAATTTCTTCACAATGTTAGTTTTGGAAATAAAAATACATGCTTCAGTCTTCACTAAAAAATAAAAATATTTATGATAAAACAAAATTAAATTTATATTAATATATCTTTTTTATGAAAAGTCCAAAAAATAATTTAATTTTTTAACAAAAATTAAAAAATATATAATTTTAATTAAAATTTAAATCATATTGTTGGTCTAAAATCAGTTTTTTATCATAAATCATCATATTGGTATATTAAATATTTACATAAACAATTTTATAAAAATATAATAATTTTAGATTAATCATTTTTTAACATATATTTTATTTATAAAATTATTTTCATATACATAGATACACAAGTTGAAACAATTTTAATAGAATTTTTTAATTCAGAATGTTGTCAAATCATTTTGTACATACATTTTAAAAAAAATGATAGTCATTAATATATATATTTATTAAAATTTTAATGTTTCAATATTACATATATATAATTATATAGATCGCAATATTTTTTTAAGGTAAAATATATTTTGAAATAAATTGGTTATACATTCTCCAATGTTAAATAAATTCTTTAACTATAATTTTAATTACAACTTATTAATAACATTTCATATCATTGTATTAATATAAGTATTTAACAACATATAATTTTGATATAGGTATAATCTTTTTAAAACATTGTGAACATTAAAAATTTTATTAGAATTGTTTTATCCCTAGTATTGAGTTTTCCCCAACTGTTTCATCGATGATATAATGGTTATTCAGCATAATGATTCATATTATATAATTTGATAATTAATGGTTTCTATAAGAATCCTCCCCTTGATATTATATTATTAGATGATATGAAATTTAATTTCTATATTTGAAAAAATAAATACTATTTTAGGTATAAGAAATATATCAATTTACAAAATTTAGTTAATATAATCTAAAGGTTGGACAATTATACATAAATAATTCATAATCCCACAAA
Organism: Viscum album; assembly: GCA_963277665.1. Taxonomy (NCBI): domain Eukaryota; kingdom Viridiplantae; phylum Streptophyta; class Magnoliopsida; order Santalales; family Viscaceae; genus Viscum; species Viscum album. The sequence goes on along the minus strand of OY728132.1, from coordinate 320,064,924 downwards.
ATAGGTAACGATCCATATAAATTTGATATAATATTGATACCTCATGGTTCTTATTTTTCAGAAAGTAATTGGTGGTTAAATCATTCATTTAATCTCTATATTGATGAGTAATTGTACCTTACCCCAAATTATTATAAAAATTTTCTACTGTGTTATTTATTTACATGGATTTTCCCTGTAATCATACTCTAAATGTTTTTTTAGATTTATTATCATCTCAATCCCATTGATAACATCACAGGATTCAATATTTATTAAATTCCATACATGTAAAACAAAAAATGCTCCTGTATCCTCAGAAAAAACATTATAATAACATAAATCATCTATTTTCCTTAAAATTGGGTTCCTCGATACACTCCATTATAGCATATCAAACATATCCAAGATTGATTGGGACATTTTCCTATGGGTATCATTCCATATTTCATACATGAAATATATTTAGTCTAATTCCCTTCATCATCTACATCACCTATACTATAATGGAACTCCATATAAATCTTCAACGGTGTGTTTTGAAACTCATGTATTCCAAAATGGTAAATCTTAATTATTTGTTTTTGGTTTATTGTAATGATATGATTTCTCACTTCATCTCTTATCCCATTAGGTTTCTTATCAATAACATATTCACTTTTTAAATGGAACCCATCGTTAAATTGCATCCTTCTAGAACAACACGTTATAAAAACTGGATTGGTTTAATGATTATTAATAACAATTTACATAATAATAAATAATAATCTTATGGAACGATCACCCTCAAAATATATATCTTTTCAAAACAATCACATAATCAATAATTTAAACTTAAATAAAAATCATTACAATCATCATTTCCTCAATTTCGGTTCCCTCATTCTCCATTATTTAAAATCATAATATAATATTTCATAATACTTCAGGAAGATAATGTTATCTATTCATGATTATACCTTGGTAGTGTCAAAAATATAGTGTGTAGTTAGACATATTTTTCATTCACCAAGAGTTGATTAATTTAATACCCAACATATAATTTTTTGGACAATTATTCTTATGTATATCTATGATATATCATATATCAACATGTACAATACATAATTGGACGTTAATTCTATTAAAACCATTTTATCTATGATTTCCCAAAATGTAATGATTATATATTATTCATAAGTTTATTCCTAGAGATTGTTCTAACATTATCTCACCCTAATTATAAAAATAATTACATAATGCCTATAATATTATGTATATATCACCAATCATTATAAACAAAATATTAAATTAATTTTCATGTAACAATAATTAATGAAAAAAACCTGAAAATTAGAATGTCCCTTGTATCAGTATGAATTCGGGAAAATTCCATTATCTAATAATAACTTATGTATTATATATCCAAAGTAATGTTTTTCACTATAATATGAACATGATAACCCCAAAATAATTCTTCACCATCTCCCATAAATTTTCAAGACATGAAAATTTTATTAATACACCAAACATATTATATTACTTTAAATTATATACAAATGGAACCATTAAAATGAATTAGCTTAAATTCTAAGTATAATATGAATAATCGATAAAAATAAATGATAATAAAAGATAAAATGATGAATATATGGGTATGAAAATATTCAAATGTATCAAAAAATATATATAATTCATAGAAAATAAATGGTCTAAAATATTCCATAAATCATATCCTCATGATTTACCCTAAAAATGATATTGAAGGATCTTGGAATCATAGGATTAAAAAAATCACAAGATAAAAGAAAATTTCATTATAATTAATGGTTTATTACCAATAAATAAATCATATTTATGAAAATTATAATCGTGGATTGAGTTCAATCCAAAATCCATACATAACACCTCATGAGATAAATATCACTACCTAATGGATTATAATGATGTAGAATTTCAGGTACACCCATCACATAATAGAGTGTTACTAGGATAACCATACATTCACTATATATAGTATATCAGGGTTCAGAAACATTTCCAACTGAATTGTAGGAATATAAAATTTTAGGTTTACAAAAAAATATTATTTAAGTTAGTTAGTGTGAAAAAATAGACTTCATTTCAGCCAAGAAATATTAAGAATAGAAATTAATGGGCTTCATAAAAATTTACACAAATCATGACTTCAAATATTACAATAATAAAGGATATATTATTAAAAAAACATATCCACATTTAAAAAGAAAATAATAATATAATGTATACCTAAATATAAAAATACCCTTGAATATATAATTGTTCATATTGCACAACATAATAAGCAATCAAAAATTATATTTTTTAAACTGTTAGTTGAATACCCCAATGGATAAATATAAATATTTATCATCCAAGAAAACATGAATCCAAATATTTATAATTACTTTTAAAATTAAATTGAAATTAAAGTGACATTAACAAATAAATTTACAAGATGTTATTAACATTTTTGTGATGATAAATTTTACAAGTATATTTTGAAATACCTTTACAGAATGATCAAATTAAAACATAAATAATATTAAATTTCAATATAAAATAAAATAATAGATCAGTGAAAAGGATATAAAATTATTCACATAAAACGTGGTCTCAATGATAAAATATGGAAACATGGAAGAAAACTATTTTTATATTAATTACAATAAATTGGTCTAAAACCATCATCATAAAAAGGTATAAACATAATTATGAAAATAGGTGATGGAAAATATGATTGAAAAATTACTAAATATATGGCGGGGTTTCCAAATAAGATAGGGTAACATTGGATGGAAGAGTAAAATAAAAATATAGTTGATAATATATCATTTAAGAGAATGATAATTATCTTAACCATTGATATATTATCACAAAGGAAGAGAATTAATAAATAATGATTCTTTTAATAAAATGATTTCTTCAATGATATTAATATAGATAAAATAAGAAATAAAATAATAATCTCATCCAGAAGAATTATAACTCTAGATTTCATATTTTTTTATGAAAAATAATTATTTTTTTGGGAAGATATCTATTATATTTCATGGTAAGAACGATATTTAATGGATGTTATGTTTCCAAGATAAAAAATAATTCATTATTTCATAAGTAATATAGATGAATATACATTAAAAAAAATTACTACATTATAAAAATACATTAATGAATGACCTTTTAAAGTTGTGGAAACTCTTACCTTTTATAGTAATATAACAAAACACACTATTACAAAATTAAATGATTTTTGTTTTCCTTATAACATTCCATACAAATGGATCTAATAATGAAATAGAAGGATGATTGAGTCTGGACAAATATTAATTGGTCTATAATTAATGGAAAATGGGTATATATTCTAATTGAAAACTAATTATTAGTTATTTCTTATATGAGTGGTGTGGGACCCTATTTTATGTTTTGAGAATTGTATTCTATTAATTATAACCACTTAATATAAAAGGGGTCAACTGAAAAAAATAATGTGTCACTAAAACAAAAAATGGATCCTGGATGAAATAATAATATGAATCTATCATACATAAATTTACAATCATTTTTTCAACTTGTTTTATGTCCTTCAGTATTAGAAATATAACATTTCAAATTTATTGTGTCACTATTGTTAGAAATTTTTTCCATACTCATTTACTTTTAATATAATAATGTGATATCATCCATATAAAATAATCGATACCTATATATTCCAAATATGAAATCTATTTTATCAAAAAATAACTCAATTTCTATTGAATATCAATTTAGAAAGTACTAGATATTACGAGTAAATACCGATTTTTATAAAAAGATTATTTTTAATCACAAATTGAATCTGAAATGGAAATTTATCCATTTATATTATTTTAATAAAATAAATATTCTTATTATGAAAATTAATAATTATTTGGATTAAAAAATACCAAATAATAGGTTTTTAAAAAAATTTATAAGAAAATAAATCCCAAAATGTTATTTATTAAAAATATTATTTTCTATTCCTATAATTTAAACCCTAAATTTTCCATAATCAAAATTATATTTTTAAAATTCATAATTTTAATTCCTTAGTACATATTTTATTAATTATATGGGTTTATATAATTATTCTTTATTCTTATAATTTCTTCTAAATTTTGGTTTTGGTAAAAAATACATTTCCTGTATTCAACTAAATATAAATTATTTTATGAAAATCCAAAAAAGTAATCTTATGCTAAAATTATTGTGATGTGTAAAAAATTAAATTTAAAATTTTAAAATACACATTTTATAATTCATAAATTTATCATTTAAGTAAATTCATAATTTTTGGTGGAATATATTTTTTCAAAAAAACTATTCTTTAGGTATATTAATTATTCATTAGAAATTAAAATTAAACTTATATATCTGACATAAAAAATACACTTTTTAGTATATAAATTTTAGGTATAATAATATTTATTTATCTTCTTTGATCCATAAATGAATCCATTAGAAAGGGGACCATTATTTCATAATGCGGTTACAATTTTTTGTATTTATTTTATGGAAACCATACAATGGTAAATATCTATTTTATTAAAATTAATCACATCATATTGTGGTTATTTGTCACATGTCAACAATTCCATGAAACAAAATTTTATTTAAATTAATAATGTATTCAAATCTATAGGTGTCACATTCCCTAAGATATTATTTTAAATAGAAATAGATAATAAACATGATAAATGCCATCAGTTCATTAATAGAGCCTCAATACAGAAATATGGTTTTTTATTTTGATAAAGTTTTTATTTAATTTACTTTTTAAATTTATAACATATTTATTTTTGTATGGGGGATTCCAAAGGGTTTATAGAATACTTTTTATCTATGGATCTGGGTTGGGGATGTGGCCACCTAGGATTACCTTGGATTCACGAGTATAGGTTTTGAACTCTTTCATTGATTTTGTTGTCTTGATTACACCCCATTGATATTTTCATAAGGGATGATACCCCCCTTCATATAGATCTGGGTACTATAGACTGTCCTAATTTACATTCATCCATTGAGAGTTTTAATTAAATGGGTCATCCCCATGTGGGTAATAATATATATAATGTGTGGGTGAGCCCCATTGCGATTATTTCTTGTATATTTTGAGGGAAACCCTGGGTGTTTATTTTATATATACATGGTGTGTCATTCTCAAGGAATTTATCTTATCAAAACAGGGTTTGTCCACCCCAAAATTATTATCTTATTAATGTATAGAACATTATCCCAAAGGTGTTAATCTAAATTATATCAACTAGGTCATCCCTTGAGTGCTTATCTATCATATATTAGGGAGAGTAAGATCCTAATGTGATTAAATTTGTGATAATTATTACTGTTTGTGCATAGAGGAATTCCAACAACGATGATGTAATTTTTCTTTTGGGTATTTGTTATAGGGATGGAGATGGTCCTCCAATGTGATAATTTTGGATGACATGATTATGTGACATTCGTTGAGGAACTCTCACATAATTTAAATTAGTTATGACCAATCTTGGGTTTCATTAATGAATATAGTGGTTTAATGGGGTTTATATAGTTATTTTTGAAGATTTTTTTATTTATCACAAAAAATGTATAAACAACATTTATTGGTTTTTAATCTAGACATGTTGGTGGATATATATATAGTCATACTCACACCCTACTCTAGTGGATATGAAACATGTATACTAAAGAATCCATAACAACTTAAAGGATTTAAATGGAATGGGGAACAAAATTTTCTCATTCATATAGATTATATTCGACGATTATTAGGGAACATGATGATGTTTTGTTTAGGTATTATAGTGGATCCTATTCTGCATTAGTCATGTATATCATTTTAATATTTTTTCATCATAGTTTGTGGTTGTTATTATATTATATTATGTCTCTACATCTTTATTAATAATGGTTAGGATTTTAATATATTTGAGAATTATATGATAGTTTATTATATTGGATTAGTTTTGGATTATTTTCTAACTATTGTCAAATTTGGTATAGTGGAAGAGTCTCTACAGTACACTACCCTAGTCCCCAACTGATAGTTGGTCACTTCTTGCTTACATGAAGTTATAGTTTAGGACTTCTGGAGGCCCAACCCATTGTATATAAATATAACATGTCAGGTTTTTTAATTATTGAATCACTAATTAAATACATGTAGTAGAAAGTGACCTACATTCTATTCCAAAATTTACATCTAAATATCTGGTCCAAATGAAATTGAATTCACCTTAATTTCATAATATCCTCGAAAATATCTAGGTAGTAGAGTTCAGTGACCAGTTGAAGATCCTTCATCAAATTATTAATGTATAATGAATATATTGTCGCAATACTAATTTTTTTTCTCCCATCTACTGTTCATTTTTTATAAATGGAATGAAAAATTGTTAAATGAATCCACCCTTCATTTAAAAGAAAAAACCATCAAATGTTGTATTTGTATTAGGTTATCAATTATCAAAATATTATTACTATTATAGAATTTAAATAAAATTACTTGGTGACAAAGCATGCCCTATTATTTGACGAAATTGGGAATCACATAGTATATATGAGAGAATAAAAACTGAAAATGTCCAAATTGCATGATAAATTTGACAAAAGTATAAAAAATGGATGCATGAATCGAGTAATTATGAATATAGGTTGAGGTTGAGGATCTCATATTATTAAATTTCAAATGGTATTTTAATTCTTACCATAAAAAGATATTTATCTTATAAATCTTGTATAATAATATCATATTCTAGATATAAATTAATATAAAATACATAAGAAATATAGATACATCATAATATGGATTTTTACCTATTCTTTTTTCAATTAATGAAAAAAATGTTCAATAATTTTCTATACCTCAGTAATCATTTGAAATTTTTGTTAGTGATAATCTATATTACAAATAAATATTAATTCCATGATGAAAAATACACATAAATAATAACGGAAATAGACAAATACATTAATGAATTATGACATGTTTAGTTAATGATTAATCTGTGATCAATATTTAATCTCATAAATGTGTGTACCTTATTATATATAGTTGGTCCATATATGGAGACATGTGTATTATCATATAAGGCTGGGGTGACTCTATGAGATTGAAAAAAATGAAATTTGGTATCTTCTTTAGTGTGTGATATTTTATTGATTGATTCATTCAAAATATATAAAAATATATCAAATCACCATAATATATTAATATCTTAATTTTATATGTTAAATGGATCGTTATGTATACAACATCATGGAAAATATTGTATTGGATGAATATGGAATCATTATTACCATCATGATATAAAAAATTTAATTTATTTTCATATAAGAGATTAGTTATTAAGAAAAATGAGATTTATTGAATGGTATTTTTAAATGAGGATTGAATCATTACAGATGTATCAAGTACAGTAATAATAAACCATTGTGTTATTAATATTGATATCCTAAAAAATATCTCATAGAGGAAACTGTTTTATGATTTTTTCATATTTTGGAAAACAAAAGACCACCCATTTTCTTTTCTCAATTCTATATAGTTTAACCCAATTTTTTGGTCCTTTTTATTGATAATTGTTTTCCAAATCCTATGACCAGGGAGGATTATACAGAATAAATGCATCTATTTCCTAGAATTACCATTATCTTTTTTCAATGTGACATGTTTTGTAACTATTATAAATTTATATTAACAAATTTGATAATTTCAATGTTGGTCTATTGATTGTTGCAGATATTTTATTTTTTCTTATTTCTCAAATTGTAGTTTTTACCTATTTTTTATTATGTCACATTCCTTAAGTAGTTTATTATCATGTAAGTCAAAAAAATGAATTTTTTTTATCGAATAAATGTATCCAAAAGGTGAGCCATTTCATCTACTTCTATGAAATATATATGATCAACATGAATAATAAACCAATTACACAATTATAGAGAGTTCTATGGATTATTTTATTAAAATTATATTTATACTACATGAAAACCAATTCATTTTTTAGTGCAAACTAATGTGGACCACAAGGGATCAAGAATATTATTCTAATTATTTCCTTGAAAATATAAATTATTCCATAATTGGTTACATTTGAGGAATTAAAATAAAGTATATAAGATGAATAAAAAATATATAAATCAAACATCAATGTATTTCAATTTTATAATTAGTGGATGATAGATGTTAATAGAGGAAAAATAAATTCAAGTGATAGGTTTCAGTATAAATTTATTGCAGTGTATGTGGGTTGGATAAAAATATTCTTTTAACAAAATAATTCAAATTGTTAGAATTTCAAAATATTTATTCACCAATTCTATTACCTAAAAAATGCTTCACATGAACATAAATGATCTCATTATTATTCTCTAGTAATTGATTTTGAATATTCAATCACAAATTGAATGAAATTCATTTATAATGAAAATGAAATTTAAGAAGCGTTCATGTACCATAACTCTAGAAAATAATTTAATTGAAAAAATAATCATAGAGAAGGGATAGAGAAATAAATTCAAAAACACACATTCATGGGAGATGTTAGAATTCTCTATCTAATTTTTTACTCCATTATTAGGTCTAATATCCATATATAAGTTTTTGATTGGGCCATATTTTTTTGATATATTTAAAGAATGGTTAATTATTCCTAGGTTATGAATATGGATGTCTAAGTATATAGATTCTAGATTTTCAGTAGGCTACCATTTATGGGGTTTCATCAAGAAAATTAATTTATCTATCATTCATTTTTAGTTTAATTGTATTTTAATATAGAATATTGTGGGGAAGAGTTTAAATTCATTGAACCATGAGAAATGCTTTTCTGAATTTACAAATTAAATCGTTAATTGATCATCGAATCAATGATTCAAAAATGTTTTGTAATAATTTTATTAAATTTAAAATTTATCCAATATAGACAACCATATTTAGTGGTGTATAAAATTTATGTTTGTAGCACTTCGACTTTGTGTTGTGTTGTTACATGGAAATATACAAAGTACGTAAAACATTTAAGAACCCATCACCTTTTTATAGGAATTGTTACTTTATAAACAAGGATATAAGGTATCAAAATTTATATATGGTTATATTATAATTGTATTTCAATGATAAAATATAATAAATATTCAATTAATAGTTTCAATTAATTGTTTTCTGGAATAGAGAGATTTGGGGGTATTATCCAATGTTTGATATCATTATTATGTATTGATGTAATAAATATAGAAGAAGGGATATAAATGACAAGTAAATGATTACCATAAATATTAATACCCTTATTATTGTTATACATGAATAGATTGTGGTGATTAAAAATCTACATGGCCTAATATGTTGTGTTTAGGAATAGAGTACTCAATAACAATGAGCATATATCAGTCTCGAACCAACCATGGATGAGTAGTTATGGATATTAAAATTGAATTTAAATAAATTTTTGTTCTTGTAATAGTATAAAACATATTATTTATATATTACTATATATTCTTAAATAAATTAATCATGCCACACAGATTTTTTATAAATTATTTCATCTATATTTATTCACTATGTAGTAAGACCCAACATGAAAAGGGATACCATACACAATGATAGGTTTAATAGTATTTAATTTTATGTATAGGCATGAAATATATTATTCAATACTCACAATATATCCTATATTAATATTTTTCAAGTCACAACGAGTTATTATAATATAGATGTTATGTAAATTTAGATCATATAAATGAAGAGGTGTATTATTCGACCATGTGATTAAATCTAGAAGAATATCCTTGTAATTTCCCCTTGTAATTATATATTGAATCATTCAATTATAAATGATTTAAATAATGATATTTTTTAAAAATATTTTCCATAATCAAGGTTCCCATTCATGGATAAGGTCTTATTTAGGGATATTGGGCCATAAAGAATGGAATATTCATATAAAATTACGTCAATGTGGGTAGATGTTATTTAATGAAGTTTAATTTAATTTTTTAAGTATATGTTGGTCATTGATTTAAGGTAAATATGGTGGTTAACTCCCTATATATGGTTTCTTATATGTTTATCTTGTGAGTAAATTTAAAGGGCTTCCTTTAAGGGTTAAAATCAATATGGGAATCATGATATGAACTAGTGGGATCAAGAACACGGATAAATATAATTTCCTTCCATATTATTATATAACTATTACATAATTTTGAAGATAAAAATATAATAGAAATAAAATTAAATGATAAAAAGGTTTAGGGTCTCAAGATAATTAGGCCCATATACAAATTGTACTTAATAAAACATAGTTATTTATTCCCTCTTATTTATACATAAAAAATCTTGTGTTTTTTCTAGTACACATAATCATATTTTTTATATACAATAAAGAAATGGGTGAACTAAAATCCCAATATGAGGATGAATAAGGGACATGATTTAATATAACATGGGTGATAATAATCATCACCATTATATCATAATCAAATGATAACCATTAATGTAACGGCCCGACCTGAAAGCCACTAAATCGGTGCTCTGAGCCGGTACACCACAATGCCTCAAGCGCACCTCCCCGTATGCCATAGGCTATCGACTAGCAGCGAGGGACTAGAGTGTGATGTTGGGGAGACTATTCCCTCGTACCCGAGTAAGAAAATAGTAGGAATAAATAAGTATCAAATAGAGTGTAAAGTAAACAGAATGCGAAATCAATGAACAACTGAAATAGAACCAGATCTAATAGTAAAATGTGGTAAAATCCCAAATAGCAAAGAAATAAAATACAATACTAGTCACCCATTGGGACGACCATATAGATACAAGTACAAAATAAACATAAAGTAAAAGTACATGGATCTAATACCAACTCTGAGGCAATCTGCTTACCCAATCTCCAAACAATATCGAACTACATCAGCCCGATCCTTAGAACCACTCGAGTAGCTCAACAAAATCATGCAACACTAGGCCTTAGAACTATCCACCATGTAACTCATGCTCAACCGGAAAGCCAGACAAATGGTCTACATGTACACTGAGGTGCACGTGTAGGGGTGATAAATAATCTTAGTAGGGCACCCTGAAAAACAACCTATTACTGTGCTATTATGTGTATGCAACAACCACATGCTAAGCCTTCCTGGAACAAAACAGAAGAAAGTAAACCAAATGTGAAACCACAGTCAAACCTAGGGTATGTAAACCCTATCAACTGTGCAAGTGCCACAATGAATGTCAATATATATACACATACACATGTATAGTCCCATACCTATACACATATACATAAATTTTAATATTCATTATTAAGTTGATTCAAATAACAAGAACAACATCTGTTATCGATCCTTGGGACCGTAAGCCCAATCTCATGGACATCATGTGGAAGGGAATTAAGCTTAACATTGTGCCACTCACGCAGTGAATCCTTATGTTGATCTTTGGGTCTGTAATCCCATTTACATGTACCTTCTTCGACCAACAACAGCTTAAGCATAGACCCTCTGGGGAAGCACACACCGTCAATTCCCCCAATAGTCTTTTATCGGTATTAAAGGCGCTCTGGGGAAGCACTCAATGTCGCATTCCCCTTGTGGCCTAAGATGATGAACTAAAGACACTCTGAGGAAGCACTCAACATCAATTCTCTCTGTGGTATCAAATATTAATATTATAAAAGAAACTCTGGAGAAGCACTTACATCCATTCAACATATGTTCTACCACCCCAGATTCTCACGACCCTGTGTAAGTCAACAAGTATAGGAAGCCTATCGGCCAAAGTAAACCACAATAACTACTTGGCTAACAGTCAACAACATAAAAACATGTCATAAATACATACACCCCATCATAACAATACTAGGCATGGAAACAAGGTATCCTAACAGGCAAAGCCAGACCGAACGGTCAAAATCACACAACATGGGAAAACACATCCATATCAATGTAAAATACACTATTTATAGTCAAACCTAATATACTCAGGAACACAAGGAATAGTAGGCATCCTGAAAAACAATAAAGACTCATCACATCAGTCTCATCAGCCACCAACAAAGACACTCATCTGGTAAACACTACGACATCAACAAACAATGTCAGATATAAACAAACAGTTAGTGTGGCCTGAATGCCCAACCCAACAATTCATCCATAGCCCCATGGATTTACTAGTTTGGAATGTGTTCTATGTGACACCCGATCCCCATAACTTCCCAAAACCAATGTAACAACTCAGGGTTGGTCAAACAACAGGAACCCGCAAGGTCCCTCAAGTCAAATACAGAGGAGACATTATTCTCGAGATCCTCCATGTAAACACGAGCGAAGGCATCCTACTCGGTATCCTTAGCGAAGAGTAAGGGATTAATCCTACACAAGATCCTAAAATGAAGTAAAAAATATTCATTCCATAACATGGTTCCTCTCAAATGAAAAATAGTAGAGAAAACCTACACGGGGATTTCAAGGTCAGTAACAAATAAATGCATCCCTTAGGGGATCCTTGCAAGTGCCTGGTCTCAAAGCCTCATAGGCCAGAAGGGAACATCTCAGAAGGGGATCTTCGTCTAAATAATTGTTTACGGGAGATATATCAAAGCTCATCTCCTATTAAAGTTCTCAAATAAGATGGTTCGAACACCCAACCTATCATCCACGCCAATTCTCACTCTTAGGTGTCAACTGAACTTGATAACTGGAGGAAGAACCCCTCCTTATGGATAGAAACACCTCAAAACCCCATTTATATGACCTCTAATTGTAAAAATGATTCCACCATTGTGATATATGTGTAACAATTATTAGAATAGACTACTCACACTCCCAATTCTGACTTCTAGAGAATAAGATCTCCCAAAACTACTAAACTGAAGCAGTACATGGCCAGAGCACATGGCCATATCACATTGGGCTTGCCTGTGTAAGAGTACCCGACATGTACATTACTGTACATGTCTTTTAATCTTAAGAAAAAGTCACCCTATGTGTGTTTTCACTAAAAAAACATACCCATGTACTACTACACGGTGTGTACTTATATTACACGATTTTAACTCCTTAAAACCCGCCATTCCATGTCTTATTCCACACGGTTGGTCAAACAGAAACAGATAGATGGAGTGTAATTTGGAACACTTATTCTTACCAAAACTAGAAAAAAACACGGAATGTTCCCACGGAACACAGGTCGTGTCTTCTGGGTTTTCCGACAGGGAATCCCTTAAAACGCTCGAAACACATGATTATACCCACAAAACAACAGATCGAGCCTCATGGGCTTAAAAGAAAGAAATATAAGGTTTTAAAAACATAAGAAACATGTTTTAAGGGGATCTATGGTGAAAACATAAACAAACCTACCTTTTGGCGGAAACCACCGAAGCTTCGGTTGATTTCACATCTCCCGGTTGCCGTATGCCGACTGAGCATGTCGAGAGCTTCGAATCGGTACCCCTCTTGCCTCCCAAATCTCTCTCTTTCTCAATCTTCAAATCCCCCCAAAAAATAAATGACCAAGTAGGAGTTCATATGGAGCATTCACAAGAAGTAGGATGAAGGAAGAGAGAATAAAAAAATAAAGAAGAAATGAAAAGGAAGAAAAAGTTGCACGGGCCGTCCCCGGTGCCCGACATGAGTTTATGCCTTCCCTAGGCTAAACTCCCTATTCCGGACTCAACGACGTAGAAAGAATCTCAATCAGACATTACATTATAATTTTTTTGACAAACAAACATACAGAAATAATTTAACATTTAATTTAATTATATTAAATATTAAATATTCCAATAAAATTTGAAAGGCTCAGATTTCCACCAAACACTTATCCTAGTGTAAACACCATATTACGGGACCAATATAGTTGTGAAAAAAAAATATCTGATATCTGCTGGTAGGGGAAAAATGACCATCATACCCATCACAAGCATCCAACAAGAAAAAATAAAATTTCTTCTCAAAACTACACTCCAGAAAAACATGGGTTCTTACAATTAAAATCATGGGGGAAACAATTGAAAAAGGTTGGAAACATTCAAATATATTAAAATTAAACATAATATCATTGTGGTCAAATACCACACATAGTTGTAAACAAATGTATCATTATGTTTACGCATAACATATCTTCATACTCATTATATTAGTATTGTTAACACATATTGCATAATGTTCATGAATATTACACATTATATCCTGAGATACATCAAATTTCTAATTTAAATGGATGTTTATATAATTATGATAGACCCACCACATCACAATGTTTAAATAATCATGCACACCACAAATAATATATAAAAATCATAGTCATGAAATATCCCATGGAAGAGGATGAGTTTCATATGGATTTCATAAATAAATTCATAAATAATGATTGGAGTCCTAAAATGAAATATTGATATCCTACAATGGAAAAGGATATCGTTTTTTGGGATTTGAAACAACCAATGAGATTTTTATGATTTTTTGAATAATATTTTTTTGGAAAATTATTTGCATTTGAAAAAGAACTATGTGGAAACATCAATATGCACAATATTAAAGGGAATAATAATGAGATGATATTAAAAAAACCTTAATGGAATACACATACTCAAATTGATGTGAAATAAGGAAATCCCAATAAATGGTGGTAGGGTTCTTAATTCCCCTTACCATAATCCCAATTAATTTCTTTACATTTTCTTATCCTAAATAATATACAATGATTTATTAAAACATTGATCCAAAAGTGAATAATTGTAATTTTATACTATTTACCAATTATTTAAATTTAATTATATTTCTAAATTCTGTTATTTTTAATTTAATCATTTTGATATAGTGGTTTACATAAAATTTCCCATTTTTCAAACATTTCAATATTTTGTTCAAAGTATTTTATAAAAAATGAAAATTAAATCCTGAATATAATAGTACAAGTATTTTATTATTTATAAATTATACATAATTAATATAATCCATACACATAGGTGGTTATTATAATTGAATAAGAAATGTCTTCTTAAGTTGTTAACCAACTTTGGATGGGCCATTTTCAAAAGAGAGGGAAATATAAATTTGAAAAACATTTATATCATAAATATGATTATTCTAGTAGACTAACATCATTAATATAATGATAAATTATTTCCTAATTAATCATATATGTTTTTTGTTAATGTGGTGTTGAAAAAATGAAATAGAAGAAGAAGCATATATAAAAAAAGAGGTGCATCGATCAAAACATACTTAATCCATGGTCTACCATCCCTTGTGTGACACTAAAACCCCTCGGTGTTTATAGTTTTGTTACTCTATAACATTATTAAGGACCATTTATGGGATGATAGGAAGGAATTTGGAAATGATTAGGCTTCAAAAAGTGAGGGACAAATGGTTTTCAATGAGAAGGGAGTGTAGTTATATAATCATAAGGGTACTGGTATTTCTGGAATAAAATATTGAAAAAATATATATCTCTTTTAAAACATGTATTAGATATTTTTTCAAAATAATTCATATATAATTATTATACAATTTATTTATGAGATTATATAACTTTTTATTGATATTAAATTAAAAAAATCATGATATATATATTTTTTAGATCAACACCTATTATTTTGTGTAATCTTTTGATTCTAATGAGTGGGTTATAATTCTCAATGGTAATGTTTGTATACCAAAATTCATGTTTCTGACACCCCAAACTTTGACAGTACGCTTCCCTTGTAATAATACAGTAGCGTGTCTTGTACGCAACTTCGAGTTCTAACACACACCACAACCAATCAAACTAGCCATTATGAATAGTAATACCCACTTTTTAAAATTTTATAAATTATATCTTTAAAAATGGACTTCATTTTTGGATTTGGAATATCAAAATTACTTTAGGTTGATTTTTTGGTATTTTTCTGAAAATATTCAATTTTTGATGAATAGTGAAAAAACATTGAGTTATTGTTTAAAACTGAATTTTTTAAATAATTAATTATTTTATTTAAATTTAATTAAGGTCAAAATAGATAAATAACACCTATATAAGTTGAATATAATTCATTGGTGTTAGTTTAGAATAATTTTAGATATATAAAAAGTTCATTGAACTTTTCACCGTCTTTTACCCACCTCCTGCAGAATTTAGAAATTCAAATAAAACATAATTTTACCGCTACTGTGAGTGGAATTTTAAAAATCTAAGAGACATGGTTAATATCAATGAGTAAAATGTGGTTCAATGAGATGAAAATAATTTTTGGTGAATAGTAACTTTTTACTTTTATTTACCACAGTTAAAAGTAAACATGGTAATTAAGGGTAAAAATGATATTAGTCTTATGTTAACGCATCTCCTAATTCTATTGGACAAATGAATATTGAACAAAAAAAACATTAGGAATAAAATATTATCATTTAGGTCCACTTGTATTAGATTAGGACATTTATTATTATTTAATTAAAGAAGAGTTAAAAGAGTTAAAATAAAAGTTTAATTACTAAAAATTTTTTAATATAGGGTCATACATAAGATAAATTCGATTTTCAATATTCAATAGAAAGCTAAAGATATTTCCTACATAATAGTATTGTTTTATAATTTTTAGATATTATATAATTTAATTTATTTATGAAATAATTGTGATGCAGTAATTACCAAATTAGTGAAATATTAAAATAATTGATATTATAAATATCCAAATAAATATAATTTTAGACTTTTAATGAATTCCACGAATTTTATAGCATAATATGACATGATAGTATTGACATAATTTTTTAATTAATCATGCTATTATGATTTTCACAAAAAGTAAATACCATATAATGTCAAAATTGACGTAAAAACGTTTTTGAAAAAATATTATATTATAAATTTATATTAATTTCATAAAAATATAACATTAAAAAAAGTACTTATATTAGGATAGGTGTATCATTAATAGACCACTTGGGGGTATCTTGGATGTATATAGAAATTTTATGAAATATATAATATAAAAATACAAAGTGACATGGTAAATGTCAAACTAATTAACTAAGAGTTAAAACTAAATGATAAGGTTAATATAGTGACCTAAACCTATATAAAATCTATTGTTTGAAATTATTTAGACCCATCCCCACAATAGACTTTGAATAATACACTTTGGAGACTTTAGAAACCGAATATGAATTAATTATAAATTAACACTTTAAGTTTTTCTTAAAGAGCCCCTCCTCCCCCAAATAAAAGGACACCACATCTAACCAATTCATCATACAATAAAAGCCATTTGGTTCGGAAAAAACCTACTAAAATGTTCTCTCAACTTTTCTCACGTCAACCTAGAGGCCTTATTTTGATCATAAAGCCTGCCGATGGAGCCCTTTTGATCAAATCAAAAGGAAGAACCCGAAGAGGACGTAATGTTTTCACCACCCTTTTCAAATTACGTTATTCTTCAACTTCTAATTTCTTTATTATTTACATTCTAAAATAATAACTATAATATCTTTTATATACTGTGATGTTATTATAAAAATGGTACAACCATATTCAATATTCTATACATCATTTGAATGAAATGTCACCATACGTTCGTACGTACGACTTACCGTCTCCATATCGTGGTGTAATTGTTAGTCAATACATTATTATTTGGATGGGTATAATAATGATGTGAAATTCATGTAAATAATAAATATAAAATGATAATGATTCTGTATATATGATATAACATCCAATTATATATTATTTTAATATCAAAAGAATGACATTGTCGCTCGGGCGTACGTATGGACTATCGTTTCCACGAATGCAATGAGATTCATTCCCCATTGTATCCATTCTAGACTAATTGTGATTTGATTGTTAAAAATAATGTTGAATGACTTGATATAATTATTTATATGAAAAATATACAACCTATCCATAACAAACATGGCTTACGTAAAAAAATATATAAAATAAAATGAGAAAGTTAACACCTGAAACAATGATAATACTAAGATATTATTAACAAATCAATTATAAAATATCATATATGATATCATATTAATGTATATGATTCTTGTATGATTTAATAACAATTATCTCACCATTATAGAAGAGGTTAACCTACCCTTAACCAAGGAAAAGTACAAGGTAAGGGTTTATTTCACAATCACTTCATTATTCGAGGTTATTTATACATAATTATCTATTGGGACCTCTTTATCATCCACATCCATGTTTCTTAAAAATGTATTTAAAATCATTTTTTGGTCGGAGTGGATACTCAAGAGGGGGGTGAATTGAGTTCCAATTAAAATTTCTGTTTTAAAAACTTTGTCATAAAAACCCCCAAATAAAATACTGAATTAAACTGTAGTGAATTTATTTCAAAGTAAAGTTTATGTTGGGTTCTCAAGGGATTGATTATTTCCCATTTAATCAATGCAGAATGGTTGATTAAATTTTGAAACAAACTTACTGATTTACATCTAATATAAACACTTGCGAATTTAATTATCAAAGTGACTTTAAAAAAGTTTTAGTTTTAAAGTAATTAGCAGCGGAATAAAAGAATAACTTTGAAATATATAGCACAACAGATATAAACAAGAGGTTCAGTATCAATCCAAGACTTAGTCCTCTCAACAATTTTTATAAATGTGATCCACACCCTAGATCGGGGTTCACAACAGTTTACAACTGTCCAGGTCCAAGACCTCCACCACTGTTATTCGTGGGAAACCGAACAACATAAACCAGCTGTCCAGGTCACACACGACCTCTACCACTATCCCAGTGGGAAATAAAAGATGCAAGAGTGTTAGTGAGGATTTACAGATCCTCCAGTTAAAGTACATGAGACAGTGTGTGTGTAAAATACAGCAGATAACACACACTGCTCAATATGTAAAAAGATAAATCACAGAGGCAATGATTTAGAGTTTAGAAATGGATCTAGTGATTGCAGTGCAGCTCTGGACTCCTTGGTATTGATCAGAATTGGTTCTGAGTCCTCTTCTGGTTTTTTTATGGAAAACAGAATGTCGTTTTCTTGGTATCCAGGTTCAGAGATAGTGAGAAATGTAGTCGATGAAGTTCTTCAATGTCCTCGTGAATGTACAAAACTCTTTTTGAGTAAACATAAGTGTGTATGAGCTTCTGTGTCTTCTTATTGTGAGGTATTCTATTGTCTTCCACAGTTATATCATCCACCACTTTTTTCACTCATATAAGTCTTGTCGTTGTCACATGGTGTGTTTGCACCAACGGGGACTTCTTGTACTTATGGCACGAGCTCCAGCAAAAGAAATGATTTCTTTTTGCAGGTACAAGGTACGGTTCCCTGACATCCAATAACCATCATTAAATAAATGATAGAGCATTAAAATATTCCTAATATGACCGTTGGATAGATTAAATAAAGATAAAGAAATTCAAACAGCTGTTTATAACTGTTGGCGAATCAAGTGATCGGTAGGTCATCAACATCAGCATCGGTGGCTAGACATCGGTGTGTTCTGATCGGTGACTCAGATGATCAGCGTTGGTGTATCATGATCGGTGACTCATTTGATCAGCATCAGTGAGACATCTTCGGTGAGTGAGATGATCAACATCGGTGTGTCATGATCAGTGAATCATTTGATCAGCATCAGTGAGACATCTTTGGTGACTCAGATGATAAGCATAAGTGTTTCATGATCGGTGACTCATTTGATCAGCATTGGCATGTCATGACCGGTGACTCATTTGATTAGCATCAGTGAGACATCTTCGGTGACTCAGATGATCAGCATCGGTGTGTCATGATCGGTGAATCATTTGACCAGCATCAGTGAGACATCTTCAGTGAGACCATTGTCTTGACAGAACACAAAGTGTCTGTTTGATCCAGAAGACGTCCAGAATATGGATTAAGCAACAATGATCTGTGATTATTAAAACAGAAATCATAGGAAGAATTCAAAAATCTTCTATAGGGCTCAACAATATCCCCCTTTTTAATAATCAAAAATCTTAGTCATAAATAAATATATCATCAATAATAGTGACAAGGCATAATAAGAATAAAAACACAATGAGATATAAATCTCCCCCTGAATTTATGCGTTTAAATATCTATGCAAGCATTTCAATAGAAAGGTTCTCCCCCATTGATAAAAAATCTCCCCCTTTAGAGATGCATCTCCCCCATATATATACATATTTCTCCCCCTTTGGGATAATCAAAAAGGAGGGAAAATAGATAAAGAAGAGATTAAAAGAAGACATCAGAGAGAATAAAAAGAAAAGAGAATAAAGTTTATAAGGTACATCACAGTACAAAAACAACAGGGTTCACCCTATCAACAACAATGCACAACTATTTCTTGGGATGTAACGGGGCTTTGCCTTTGTCGTAAGGATCAATGGTTGGTATGTTGGAAGGCTTGGAGGCAGGTTGAACTGGGAGAATTTGAAAAGGTGGTAAGATGACTCAGGAAGGTGGAGGAGAGGATGCCACTGGGATTTTCTATGGAGCTGTAGGAGCTGGTTGAGAAGATTGTTGAGGAACAGGTCATAGGTGAGATAGAGCTTGAGCAATGGAGATCTGATTTGGAGCAACATTAGTGGCACTGAGAGGTTCAGCAGTAGGAAGCACAATGGTGGTGGCTTGTTTATTCAGATAAGGCTTCAAAATATTTATGAAATCCTGAATAACTCATGCACCACACTGCATAGCCTTCTCAAAATCAACCTTATTCTCCATGAACAATTCCAAGGTAGGAGTAAAATCTTGAAAATGACTAACTTGAGTCTTGAAAGCTTGAGTGATAGGAGGTAGTCTCAGATTGTCAGCTAACACTTTGAAATTCGCGGTCATCTCATGCTTTTCATAGATTTTTGAAAATTAATGGTCAACCTTTTCCTTGATCTCTCTATTAGCTTTAGTGGCATCTGCTGAATATACTGTTACCATCTTATGAATGTGATCACTGTGATCCTTCATCTTTCTCAATGAGTCCAAATCAAGAACTTGTCTAATGGCGGCCAATTCATCATGCACAATCTGCCTTAGAGCCTCTAGATCATGAGTAGTGATCTTGGTTACTTTGGCTGTACTGGCTTGAGAAACTATTTTAGTTATCTCAGCTTTCAACTTTCTCAGATCAGACATCTTAAGATGTTCAATCAGATTCATCAACACTTCCATCATACTAGAGATGGTTGATCTAAATTCGTTTGATAAAGAAACTAATCCATATTGTAGATCCTTCAGAATCTGATTCAGAGAGGCTATGTGCCAGCCAATAAACTCACCAGTGTTGGCCAGGTCTGGTCTAATAGCATTTGAAATTTGTTCTCTGATTGTATCTCTCACAGTAGTATGCAAATCACTTTTGAACTTATCAAAATCAGACTGAGAGGTAGTAGAACTAGGTAGATGAGCATCTGCAGCATCAACAACATGATCAAACCTTACCTCAACAGGTTGGAATTCCTTCACAACCGTAGCAGATTCTGATTGTTCCTCTTTTTCTTCAAGATACTCTAAACCCAAAACAGAAAAACCAGGGTAATCATCCCAGACAACAGCACATAGAGTATATTTCGGTTTATCATAACTTTCTTTTCCACTGATTTCTAGAGAATCTCTCTTGCCATTGGAATTTGTTTCTGGTAAAGATTGATGTGTTTTTGTTGGAGGTACAACAAGACCATCCACTGGTCGGTTATCACCATCATCATCATTATCATCATCATCATCATCATCTCAATTCCCATTTTCATTCTTCACAGAAACTTCACTGTCAGATACTTCAGTGTCACTAGCTTCTTCATCACCAAGAACTGGTTCTGATTCAGGTAAGGGTAAAGGTGGACTGGAATGTCCAAAGTCTATTCTTCTCTTAGGGATCACAGTATCAGGATCACTACTATCATCAGGAGGTAACATACTGCCTTCTTCTGTTTCAGCTTCTTCCATCCCTTGTTTACCAGACTCTTCAGTGTCCTTATTCCTTTCAACATCTACTTCTTCCTCGTCATCAGAATAAATTGGCTCCTCATCTGATTTCAATCCAGGGTCTCGCAAACCCTTCGTCCTCTTTCCATGATCAGTGGGATTGTAGGATTCATACAACATGTCCTCATCAGCAACCCAACATTTCTTCCATGGGTTCCAATTTATTTTCATACTTTTACAAATTTCTTTGTTAAAACAAAAAGGACTATCAGATTCAGCTATCTCATCAGATTCATCAACACATTTCAGATTCTTTAACATAGCAGAGATCACTTTGGAATAGAACAGGGTAGTGGATTTCTTAGAAGGTTTCACCATTCCAGCTTTGTGCTCCATTAGATATCTACACAAATTGATCTACTCATGGGTCTTTAGTAAAAACAATAGAAAAACATCCTGGTATCTTACAGCAGCAAAATCTCATTTCCTAGGACAAATTTGGTGCTTAATAAACTTAAAGAGAAGTATACATTCACCATCCATATCTGAGGCTATGATTCTCCTTGACTCTCTGTTTCCAGTCAAAAGCTCCGAAGCTAACTCATAAGTGAAGTATTCAGTGGTTGGAGGAATTTTTCTAGCATATTCCTCATACCGACCCTCATGGGGTACATTCAAACATTCAGCCCATTGTTTAGAAGAAAAATATATTTTCTTTCCTTTCACTACAGAAGTCATTCTGGCAGCCTCTACAACATCTAAAGTAACTTGCAGATTTATATAAAACTCATGCACTAGATTTGGGTAGTATACACGAGTGTTATCTGAGAACCAGGATTTCCATCCTTGCGATTCTAAAACATGTAACAACAGAGACTTACTTGTCAAAAGCCAGGAAGAACTGACTTCCTTTTCTACAACAACAATCCGAGTTTCCAGGTTTGGATTTACTGATCTTTGAGTGGTACTACTCGACTCACCTCGAACAAGCTTTGAAGGTACATGACTTTTTGATCCTTTGCTTGGTCTCTTCTGTTTAGCCATTTGATGATTCTGGGGAATGCAGGAGTTCGAAGGTTCGAAGTAGAGGAGAAGAGAGGATATAAGGCATGGTGGGAAATGAAAGGTCGAAGGTTTGGGGAATAGAAATAGCCGTGTATCATTTATTTCATCATTTAG
This sequence comes from Viscum album, assembly GCA_963277665.1. NCBI lineage: Eukaryota > Viridiplantae > Streptophyta > Magnoliopsida > Santalales > Viscaceae > Viscum > Viscum album. The sequence continues at coordinate 320,041,846 of OY728132.1, read as the reverse complement.
GGTTTCCATAATAAAGATAAAAGTAATTAATTAATTACAACATAATAAAAAGTAATAGAAATAAAGATCGGTTTGACAGATCAGTTTCACAGATCAGTTTCACAGATCAGTTTCACAGATCGGTTTCACAGATCAGTTTCACAGATCAGTTTCACAGAACGGTTTCCTAGATCCGTTTCATAGATCAGTTTCACAGATCAGTTTCACAGATCGGTTTCACAGATCAGTTTCACAGATCTGTTTTAAAGATCTGTTTCACATATCAGTTTCACAGATCAGTTTCATAGATCAGTTTCACAGATCCGTTTCCCAGATCAGTTTCACAGACCAATTTCACAGATTAGTTTCACAGATCAGTTTCACAGATCAGGTTCACAGATCAGTTACATAGTTCGTTTTCACAGATCAGTTTAACAGATCGGTTTCACAGATCAGTTTTACAGATCCGTTTCACAGATCAGTTTCACAGATCAGTTTCATAGATCAGTTTCACAGATCAGTTTCACAGATCAATTTCACAGATCAGTTTCACAGATCATTTTCACAGATCAGTTTCACATATCGGTTTCACAGATCGGTTTCACATATCAGTTTCACAGATCGGTTTCACAGATCGGTTTCATAGATCAGTTTCACAGATCGGTCATACACAATTCTTGTTTAATAAAATTCATTCTTTCAGAGCATAAAGTCTTTGTAGAAATATCAGCTAATTGATGTTCAGAACTAATAAATTCTAGAGAAATATCACCTTTTTGATAATGATCTCTTAGAAATTGATGTCTGACATCAATGTGCTTAGTCCTAGAGTGATACACAAAGTTCTTAGATATGTTGATCGCACTAGTGTTGTCACAGTTTGTTGAAACATGTTTAAAATCAAATCCTAAGTCCAATAAAGTGTGTTTCATCAACAGAATCTGTGCACAACAACTATCAACAGCTATATATTCTGCTTCAGCAGTAGACAATGCAACTGAGTTCTGTTTCTTACTACACCATGATGCTAGGGACTTTCCATGTAAATGACATGTTCCAGACGTGATCTTCCTATCTATCTTACATCCAGTAAAGTCAGCATCTGAATAACTAATTAGGTCAAATGATTGTCCTTTTGGATAAAACAAACCTAAATTCACAGTATACTTAAGATATTAAAAAATCCTTTTAACAGCCAGTAAGTTTGATTCTTTAGGAATAGATTGAAATCTAGCACACATACACACACTAAACATAATATCTGGACGACTAGCAGTATGATAAAGTAAACTCCCATTCATACCTCTGTAATAGGTATGATCAACTGGTTTCCCAGTTTCATCAACATCCAATTTACAGGTAGTACTCATAGGTATATCACTTTCCTTAATACTATCTAATCCAAAACGTTTTAATAAATCCTTAGTATATTTACATTGATTTAGAATAATACCATCTTTAGTTTGAAAGATTTGAAATCCAAGAAAATACTTAAGCACTCTAATTATGCTCATTTGAAACTTATTTTGCATAACCTTTGAAAATTCCGTACATAAAGAATTTTTAGAAGATCCAAAAATAATATCATCAATATATATTTGTAATATTAACACATCTTTTGAAATACTTTTTATAAAAAGAGTGGGATCAGCTATTCCTTTTGTAAATCCTTTTGAAATAAGAAAGTTTGAAAGTATTTCATACCATGCTCTTGGATCTTGTTTTAAACCATATAAAGCTTTAGAACGTTTGAAAACATGATTTTGAAAATGAGGATTTGAGAAACCAGGTGGTTGTTCTATAAAATAATCTTCAACAATAAAATCATCTAAAAAAAGAACTTTTCACATCCATTTGATATAACTTGAAATTCAGATGTGATGCATAGGCAAGTAATATCCCAATAGACTCTAATATTGCTACAGATATAAAGGTTTCCTCATAGGTAATTCCTTCTTCTTGATTTTAACCTTGTGCAATTAGCCTAGCTTTGTTTCTAATGATGTTTCTAGATTCATCAACTTTGTTTCTAAACACACATTTTGTGCCTATGGTTAAAGTGTCCATAGGTCTTTCTACTAATTTCCAAACATTGTTTCTTTCAAATTGATTTAGTTCTTCTTGCATAGCCATTACCCAAAATTCATCATTGATAGCATCATTGATATTTTTAGGTTCTAACAATGAAATAAAAGCCTGATGTTCAACCTGATTTCTTAGAGAAGCTCTAGTCTGTGTTCCTCTATCTAAATTACATACAACAACATCTAAAGGATGGTTCTTTAGAGTCCTAGTTGGTCTAGAAAAGTTAGGACTAGATATTTCAGGTTCATCTATAGGTTGGGAATCAGCAGAAGCAGGTTCTGGGAAATTTCCAGAATTGGATGTTTTTACTACATGTCCACTGTCCTTATCATGAAGGTTCAAAGCAGATAGATCATCTTCAATATTTTCATGAGAGGTCTTATGTTCATGTGGATCAGTTTCATCAAATTTGATGTGAATAGATTCCTCCACACATTTGGTTCTTTTATTGAAAACTCTATAGGATTTACTAGAAGTAGAGTAACCTATGAAAATTACCTCATCACTCTTTGGTGAAAACTTGTCAAGAGTCTCTTTAGTATTAGGAATAAAGGCTTTTCAACCAAAAACTCTGAAGTAGTTAACCTTAGGTTTCCTATGGTTCCACAACTCATAAGGGGTTTTCTTAAGAATAGGTCTAATCAAGACTCTATTGATAACATAACAAGCTGTATTTACAGCTTCAGCCCAAAAATAAACAGGTAGGTCATACTCATTAAGCATAGTCCTAACAATTTCTTTAAGGGTTCTATTCCTCCTTTCTACTAAACCATTCTGCTAGGGTGTCCTAGGGGCAGAGAAATTGTGACTATAACCACTGTGTGAGCAGTAAGATTCAAACTCATGATTTTCAAACTCACGACCATGATCACTTCTCAGGTTTTTAATTTTAATACCACTAAGGTTTTCTATAGATTTTGAGTATTTAACAAAGTATGAACAAGCTTCAATTTTGTGAGCTAGAAAATATAACCAAGTATATCTAGAAAAGTCATCTACTAAGACATAGACATAGTGCTTCCAATTTAAGCTAGAAACTCTAGATGGACCAAACAAATCCTTGTGAACCAACTTGAGAGGTTGATAAGTTGAGACTTGTAACACCCCAAGCTTCCTCGGTATGTTTCCTTTCGAATAATGCAATAGTGTGCATTGTACGCAACTTCGAGATTTTAACACACCATAACCAATCAAACTAGCCGTTATGAATAGTAATACCTATTTTTTGAAATTTTATAAATTCTATCTCTCAAAATGGACTTCATTTTTTGGATTCGGAATATCTAAATTATCCTAGGGTGAAATTTTGGTACTTTTCGGATAACTTTCATATTTTGATGAATAGTGAAAATTACTAAATTTTAATTAAAAACAACTTTTTTAATCAAAATAATTAATAGTGATAAATTATGAATTTGAGAGGTTTTAAAGTATATTTAGAATATATTTTTACCATGTAATACAATTTGGGTCATTGAACATAATTTCACATTTAAACCAGACATAAACAAGTGACAATCTTTTGATAGTTATTATCTCTAAAAAACACGCTTTTTGTTTTAACAACTGGAATTAATTTTAAATTAATTTCTGCCACTTCTGTGTTTTGAATTCGGAAAAATGGATTCCATATTTGGAATCAGGATGTTCAAATTGTGAAAATAGGTAACTTTTATTTTTAAACATTTTGGATAATTACTCCGGTAAATATTTTATTTACCATGGTTAAAGGGTAAATCCGGTAAACAAGGGTTAAAAAATAATATTATAATAATACTAAATTACCCTAAAACGTGTCTTAACCCTATTGGTTGATACATGGTCGACAATGGGAATCTTTGGGTCGATTTTGGGACCCCATGGATCCACTTGTAAGTGATAATGACACTTTATTTTAATTAAGTTAAAATAAATACAAAAATGACACAAGCATATATCTTTTAACAAAACAATTGTTACAGAGGGTTATATATGTTTTATTTTAGATTATAAATATTCATTATAAAGATAAAAAGATTTAATACATAATGATATTTTATTTATAATTTTAGACATTAAATAATTTAATTTATTTATGACACAATGATGATGAATTAATTACTTTAATAGTGAAAAATTACAATAATTGATATTATAAATACCCAAATAAATATAATATGAAACTTTTAATGAATTAAAATAATTTTCTAGGATAATATGACATATCAGGATTTATTTAATTCACTTTGTTCGGAGTAATCAATCTGTTATGAGTTTCACAAAAATCAACTATTGAATAGTGTCAAAATTGACATAAAAGAGTTCTTAAGACAAATAATATATTATTAATTGATATTAAATTCCTAAAAATCTAAGGTTTGGAAAAGAGACTTATATCATGATAGGTTCATCATTAATAGAACACTTGGGGGTCGCTTGGATGTATATAGTAAGTTTATTAACCATATAATATAAAAATAAAAAGAGACATTGTAAAAGTGAAACTAATTAACTAAGAGTAAATACTTAATGATAAGGTTAATATAATGACCCAAACCTGTCTAAATTCTATTGGTTGAGTTTTTTTCGACCCATACCCACCTTAAAATTTAAATAATAAACTTTTGAGCCATTATAAACCGAATATGAATTTATTATAAATTAATATTTCTAGCTTTTCCAAAGGTGCCCCTCACCTCTCTTATAAAAGGGAACTCCTCCTTCTCATTTCTTCACACCTTCAAAGCCCTTTTGTTCGGACAAACCCTGAAAAAATACTATCTCAACATCCCTCACTACAACCTAGAGGCATTAGTTTGATCAGAAAGCCAACCTAAGGAGCCCTTTTGATCAAATCAAAAAGAAGAACCCGAAGAAGAGGTAATGTTTTCACCATCCCTTTTCAAATTCCTTTCTTCTTCCACTTCCTCTTTCTTTGTTATTACCATTATAAAATAATAACTCCAGTATCATATATATACTGTGATTTTATTATAAATATGGTACAACCATATTCAGTATTTTATCCATCCTTTGAATAACATGTCACCATACGTGCATACGTACGGCTTACCATCTCCACGTCGTGGTGTAATTGTTATTCAATATATTATTATTTGGATGGGTATAATAATGATGTGTAACTCATGTGAATAATAAATATAACATGATAATGATTCTGTATATATGATATAACATCCAATTATATATTATTTTAATATCAAAAGAATGATATTGTCGCTCGTGCGTATGTACGGACTACCGCCTCCACGAACGCGATGAGATTCATTCTCCATCATATCCATTCAAGTATAATTATAATTTGATGATTTAAAAATAGTATCTAAGGACTTGATATCATTCTGGATATGAATAATATACATCCCATTAATAATGAATATGGCTCACATAACAAAGAATATAAAGTAAAATGAACTCGTTAACACCAGAAATGACGATAATTCTAAGATATTATTAACAAATCAATGTTAAAAGATCATATATGATATCATATTAAAGTAAATTATTCTTTTATAATTCAATAAAAATTATTTCACCATTATACAGGAGGTAAACCTACCGTCGACCAAGGAAAAAGTACAAAGTAAGGGATTTTCTTATCTCACTTTCAATTCCGTGAGATTTCCATTGTTCGCCACTAAATTATTGAAAGTGGTGTATTGTGTGCTTCCATTTGATATATATTATAATGATTCTCTTTATATTCATGTTATTCTATAAATCATTTGGTGGTTATTAACTTTTGGCCATACGACTCAATTGATTAACGTGGTAAGGGGTTTCTTATCTCACTTTTAATTTCGTGAGATTTCCATTATTCACCACTTAATTATTGCATGTGGGGTATGTGTACTGCCCATGATTGTATTCATTATGTAAAATACTTTAATTTATGGGTATTTACATCATCAAGGTATGATACTTCTTTCATGGGTTTATGTTTCGTAAGTTACCTAATCGATAAGGGAATTTGAAATTTCAATTTCCACTCATTTGGCATTACACATATTTCATTGATTATATTACTCCAAGATTATGTGTGGAATCACTATTAATTTGATTATGTCATAATTTCCACTCCCCTTCTTGTGGATATACTTTTGATACACATAATCACTCCATTGATAATTCTCAAGTCATTGATATGAATTTGATAAGAGTAATTCACCATTTGTTGAGTTAAACATCCAATTCGTTGGTGTTGTTTTTACAAGAATATGTGTGAATATCCTTTGATTGGTTTACAATGAATATCCAATCATATTTAGTGTATTTATATTTTTCACACATAATTATGTTGTTGATTTATCCTTAACCTAAGGATACAGCCTTTATGAGAGATTTCATCTCAATTTACATTCCATTGAGACTTCTTTGTTGATATACACCAAATAACTTTTATGTGGTGTATATAATGTACTTTGACATAGTATATCATGAATCCCTTTATTCTCATGATATTACAAAATTTTGATTACCTCAATTATTTGTATTCAAGTGTCTCTTTTGGTTAGAATCTCTAACTAAAATACCATTTTTAAATGTTTTAAAGACTTATTCATCTAAATCTTTCTCATTAATGTCCATGTTTTAAAAATGGTTTTAAGGATTTATTTATATGGACATTAAATTTTAGAAATTAAAACTCCTTTTAAAAAGTTTCAAAGTGGTACGGGACACTTTGATTCAAAAATCTACGTTTAAATGGCTTCTTGACAAATAGTGTGACTTTTAAATGTTTTCAAGAAAAGGGGGATATTTCTCTCAAATAGTTTTGATGATTATTTTCATCTATGTCAACATCCTTCATTATTCTTGATTGAGGTCAATGTGATGCAATACAATCTTCCATATTGTATCGAATGAGTTATGTTTGACTGTGGATGTGCTATTTTTATACCATTCATGGTTTGTGGTAAAAGTATTGACATTTCGTATGCTAGTTTTAATATGAATGATTATGTTAGGTTTAAACCTGTTCATATGAGGAATGCATTGGACTTAATAAGTGACGGGTGGAGCCCGCTATAGCTCCTCGATGCATCGGTAGGTCTTATGAGACAAACTAGTGTCTTGGCACAAGGCCTTGGCAAAATCTTATTTGTAGTCTTGGCACGAGGCCTTGGCTATGTGGTTATGATAGTCTGGCAATATGCATTCCATCATTATGAAAGTGGTTATTGATTTTTCATGTGATTATTCAATTAGTAGAATATCCATGTGAATAAGCAAATGGCTTTATTTCATTTTATTTATGCCATACCATGTTGAAAGTTCAAGTTTGAAAGTCTTTTGTTTTAGTTATACATTGCCTTAAATGTTTATTATTATTTATGAAAGATTACGCTATATTTTTATCCTTACTGGGCATTTGAGCTCACCCCTTTTCTATGTTTTATTTTTCCTAGGAAGTGAAGAAGTAAATTATGAATGACCTGCAGTGATATTATGTGGGGATATGAGTGTGGATTATGGAGACAATATGTTGTTGTAGTAGCTTTTCATTTTATGATGTAATGTAAGACTTATGAATATATCTAGTGTTTCCAAGGCTACTAAACCAATCGGTCTTTCGAGATTTGATCTTTCTTGTGATCATTCCAATGTTATGTAATAATGCACCGACTCTGGGTAACTAGGGTCAGGGCGTTATAGTTGGTATCAGAGGAAGTTTAGTACAAACCTTGGAAGCTAGATTTAGATATACTCTGATTAGAGCACGTAGAACTAAGATGAACTTTGAGGATTAGTATAAAAGAACTTCCTAGAATTTTGGTATTGTAGAGATTTTGTGAGTTTTCCGAGCAATACATCCCTGTCTGGATACGACCAGGTAGAGGTGGCTCTGACACAGATGTACCTAGGGGTAAAACCCGAAAACACCGCTTTGAGCTAGACTCGAACAGGAACTGGTGCACGACAACGGGCCTTGCTGTACTCTTGGTTACGACACTCCCGGGGGATATGCTTAGGATAATTTAAATTTTCTTTACAAACTGATTTAAGTAATATATATATAAGATGAGAGTAAATGACCTTGGTTAATCCTAATATGTCTCAAATTGAGAATATGGTGACATTTTAATCTCTAAATGATTTTACGACTACTGTTACTCACACAATGCTTTCTAGTTTTAGTCAATGGCTGGATTCTGAGGAAGTCATAGTGACTTTGAGAATGATGTACAAGGTAGGAACGGTGGTGGCAATGAGCAACAAAATGGATTGCTGATAGGCGTAAAAGATATCGTCTTTATGCCAAATCAGTTTTCCAAAAATATGATCAACAATATATATATTAACCAACTCCCAGACTCAACAAGGAATAGAAAGGTGATAAATGATAAGAGCTCCAGTAATGGAGACCATGGAGAAAAGAACCCTCAATTTTAATCATGCAGGAAATGTGGAAAGAGACACCCAGGAAAGTGTCTCAATGGGACAATGAAATGTTTTACGTGCGGGAAGGAAGGACATAAAGTGAAGAATTTCCGAAGAAAAATGAAGAGTACTATGGAAGAAGATAAAAATGGTCCCAAGAGTCCATTTACAGTCATTTTCCATAAATGTAGGGGACCTGGCCATTACCTGAGTGAATGTACTATTCTATAGGATATTTTCTTGGTCAAAGAAGAATCTATGTGGAAATAAATGGTTGGAGAAAAATTTAAAAAGTATTAGCACTCCTTGTTGATGGGTTTACTTTGGAATAAATTTCTCTTGTATTTGTAACCCCGCAGTTTTCCATGTGAGAATGATATTTGAGGAAGAATTGTCTCTTCTCTTGTGGATATAGGTATAAATAACCATTTGGTTTTATATGATCATTGGGGTTTGAGAAAATTATAAGTTATTATAATTTGGGATGAAAATGCAAGGTATGATATAACATTTGTGGTTAAATTATGTTATTTTGAGGAATTTATCTCATTTTGGTAATATTATAAAATATAGTTTTTGAAAAAGGACAACACGTAGACCGTGTGACAACCTGTCGCGTCGGACAAAGCTATGGGAATCGAACCCACAACCAAAGTGCGATTGGGATTTATCGCCTACCACTGGACTACGTGAAGTCCCTGGTTAGTGTGACTATTTTTTTGTTAAATGATTTTATTGATCAATAATAAGATGATTTGGGTTCTTATGTCTTATCAAATGAATACCCTTGGTATAGGAAAATGATTTGGTGATTAAGTGATAAATGTTATTTTGGAAGATGTTCGCTTTGTTGGGAACACTATATGCCCAAGGAAAATAGAATACAATGGGGTTTCATTTGTAGAGTAATGGTAGATTTTTATCTACGTTTTTATTGTGGATTTATAGTGATTTGGGTTATTTATGGAAATGATTAACCTATAACAGAGAATATGTGATGATGTTAATTACTTTGAAGTATGTGACTTTAAGAGTATTTGATGTCATTTGGAGATACCATTTAACATGGGAGACTACATAATCAAATTCTTCTATGTTTTGGGTTTCAATATTAGTTTGGATTATATTGAAGGATTTTAAGGACAATTGATTATTGAATGGTATTTATTTAACTTTGGGGTATTGTTCGATTAATTTTAGAAATTAAGATTAGTGCATATTTATCTCAAGGAATATCCTTTTGGGGGATCATTAGATCATTCACTAACCATTTTGGTTTTGATTAATCTTCAAAGACAATATAAATATATAGTTTATCCTGCATGGATCATGTGATTCTATAGAAGTTTATTCTAGCTCTTCCAGTGTGACCAAGTCTTCTTGAATACTCATCGTTTAAAAAAAATTGAGTTAGTGGTGGAAATTTATTAAAGAATGAAACTCTACTTAAAAAGTAAGTATATCTCATAATTTTCTTAGTCAATATCATAAATTAATTCCTCGTCCTTATGTAATGTAACTTAAAAAAAATGTTGTCCGTTTACTTTCCTACTAGGAGACTAATGTTCGTTTGTCCCAACACAAGTTTGTGGTTTTCTTATTGTTAACTTTCTCCTGATCATGATTTCTATCCCTCTACATCAGAACTTGACACTTAGTTTATCATCCATATCCAGGTTTTTCTAAATGAAATCCTAGTATGGGTTATCTTGGATGACCCTTATACCTCTCTTTCTTTCTTTTAAAGTGATAGTTTTATTGACTCTTTTTCCGATGTGGGACTTTCCATTATATTCCCAAGCAAAATTTTAAAAATTGCGAGGACGCAATTTATTGAAGGAGGGGAGAATGTAACACCCCAAGCTTCCTCGGTATGTTTCCTTTCGAATAATGCAATGACGTGCATTGTACGCAACTTCGAGATTTTAACACACCATAACTAATCAAACTAGCCGTTATGAATAGTAATACCTATTTGTTGAAATTTTATAAATTCTATCTCTCAAAATGGACTTCATTTTTTGGATTTGGAATATCGAAATTAGCCTAGGGTGAAATTTTGGTACTTTTCGGATAACTTTCATATTTTTATGAATAGTGAAAATTACTAAATTTTAATTAAAAACAACTTTTTTTATCAAAATAATTAATAGTGATAAATTATGAATTTGAGTGGTTTTAAAGTATATTTAGAATATATTTTTACCATGTAATACAATGTGGGTCATTGAACATAATTTCACATTTAAACCAGACATAAACAAGTGACAATCTTTTGATAGTTATTATCTCTAAAAAACACGCTTTCTGTTTTAACAACGGGAATTAATTTTAAATTAATTTCTTCCACTTCTGTGTTTTGAATTTGGAAAAATGGATTCCATATTTGGAATCAGGATGTTCAAATTATGTAAATAGGTAACTTTTATTTTTAAACATTTTGGATAATTACTTCGGTAAATATTTTATTTACCATGGTTAAAAGGTAAATCCGGTAAACAAGGGTTAAACAATAATATTATAATAATATTAAATTACCCTAAAACATTTCTTAACCCTATTGGTTGATACATGGTAGACCATGGGCATCTTTGGGTCGATTTTGGGACCCCATGGATCCACTTGTAAGTGATAATGACACTTTATTTTAATTAAGTTAAAATAAATACAAAAATGACACAAGCATATATCTTTTAACAAAACAATTGTTACAGAGGGATATATATGTTGTATTTTAGATTATAAATATTAATTAGAAAGATAAAAATATTTCATACATAATTATAGTTTATTTATAAATTTTAGACATTAAATAATTTAATTTATTTATGACACAATGACGATGAATTAATTACTTTAATAGTGAAAAATTACAATAATTGATATTATAAATATCCAAATAAAAATAATATGAAACTTTTAATGAATTAAAATAATTTTCTAGGATAATATGATATATTAGGATTTATTTAATTGACTTTTTTCGAAGTAATCAATCTGTTATGAGTTTCAAAAAAATCAACTATTGAATAGTGTCAAAATTGACATAAAAGAGTTCTTAAAACAAATATTATATTATTAATTGATATTAAATTCCTAAAAATCTAAGGTTCGGCCAAGAGACTTATATCATGATATTTTCATCATTAATGGACCACTTGGGGGTCTCTTGGATGTATATAGTATGTTTATTAACCATATAATATAAAAATACAAAGAGACATTGTAAAAGTGAAACTAATTAACTAAGAGTTAATACTTAAAGATAAGGTTAATATAATGACCCAAACCTGTCTAAATTCTATTGTTTGAGTTGTTTTCTACCAATCCATACCTTAAAATTTAAATAATAAACTTTGGATCCATTATAAACCGAATATGAATTTATTATAAATTAATATTTCTAGCTTTTCCAAAGGTGCCCCTCACCTCTCTTATAAAAGGGCACTCCTCCATCTCATTTCTTCACACCTTCAAAGCCCTTTGGTTCGGCCAAACCCTTCCCAAATACTATCTCAACTTCCCTCACTACAACCTAGAGGCCTTAGTTTGATCAGAAAGACAACCTAAGGAGCCCTTTTGATCAAATCAAAAGGAAGAACCTGAAGAAGAGGTAATGTTTTCACCACCCCTTTTCAAGTTCCTTTCTTCTTCCACTTCCTCTTTCTTTTTTATTACCATTATAAAATAATAACTCCAGTATCATATATATACTGTGATATTATTATAAATATGGTACAACCATATTCAGTATTCTATCCATTTTTGAATAACATGTCACCATACGTGCGTACGTACGGCTTACCGTCTCCACGTCGTGGTGTAATTGTTATTCAATGTATTATTATTTGGATGGGTATAATAATGATGTGTAACTCATGTAAATAATAAATATAACAGCATAATTATTCTGTAAATATGATATAACATCCAATTATATATTATTTTAATATCAAAAGAATGATATTGTCGCTCGTGCGTATGTACGGACTACGGCCTCCACGAACGCGATGAGATTTAGTCTCCATCATATCCATTCAAGTATAATTATAATTTGATGATTTAAAAATAGTATCTAAGGACTTGATATAATTCTAGATATGAATAATATACATCCCATTAATAACGAATATGGCTCACATAACAAAGAATATAAAGTAAAATGAACCCGTTAGCACCCGAAATGACGATAATTCTAAGATATTATTAACAAATCAATGTTAAAAGATAATATATGATATCATATTAAAGTAAATTATTCTTTTATAATTCAATAAAAATTATTTAACCATTATACAGGAGGTAAACCTACTGTCAACCAAGGAAAAAGTACAAAGTAAGGGATTTTCTTATCTCACTTTCAATTCCGTGAGATTTCCATTGTTCGCCACTAAATTATTGAAAGTGGTGTATTGTGTGCTTCCATTTGATATATATTATAATGATTCTCTATATATTCATGTTATTCTGTAAATCATTTTGTGGTTATTAACTTTTGGCCATACGACTCAATTGATTAACGTGGTAAGGGGTTTCTTATCTCACTTTTAATTTCGTGAGATTTCCATTATTCACCACTTAATTATTGCATGTGGGGTATGTGTACTGCCCATGATTGTATTAATTGTGTAATATACTTTAATTTATGGGTATTTACATCATCAGGGTATGATACTTCTTTCATGGGTGTATGTTTCGTAAGTTACCTAATCGATAAGGGAATTTGAAATTTCAATTTCCACTCATTTGGCATTACAAATATTTCATTGATTATATTACTCCAAGATTATGTGTGGAATCACTATTCATTTGATTATGTCATAATTTTCACTCCCCTTCTTGTGGATATACTTTTGATACACATAATCACTCCATTGATAATTCTCAATTCATTGATATGAATTTGATAAGAGTAATTCACCATTTGTCAAGTTAAACATCCAATTCGTTGGTGTTGTTTTTACAAGAATATGTGTGAATATCCTTTGATTGGTTTACACTGAATATACAATCATATTTAGTGTATTTATATTTTTCACAAATAATTATGTCGTTGATTTATCTTAACCTAAGGATACGACCTTTATGAGAGATTTCATCTCAATTTACATTCCATTGAGACTTCTTTGTTGATATACACCAAATCACTTTTATGTGGTGTATATAATGTACTTTGACATAGTATATCATGAATCCCTTTATTCTCATGATATTACAAAATTTTGATTACCTCAATTATTTGTATTCAAGTGTCTCTTTTGGTTAGAATCTCTAACTAAAATACCATTTTTAAATGTTTTAAAGACTTATTCATCTAAATATTTCTCATTAATGTCCATGTTTTAAAAATGGTTTTAAGGATTTATTTATATGGACATTAAAGTTTAGAAATTAAAACTCCTTTTAAAAAGTTTCAAAGTGGTATGGGACACTTTTATTCAAAAATCAACTTTTAAATGGCTTCAAGACAAATAGTGTGACTTTTAAATGTTTTCAAGAAAAGGGGGATATTTCTCTCAAATAGTTTTGATGATTATTTTCATCTATGTCAACATCCTTCATTATTCTTGATTGAGGTCAATGTGATACAATAAAATCTTCCATATTGTATCGAATGAGTTATGTTTGACTGTAGATGTGCTATTTTTATACCATTCATGGTTTGTGGTAAAAGTATTGACATTTCGTATGCTAGTATTAATACGAATGATTATGTTATGTTTAAACCTGTTCATATGAGGAATGCATTGGACTTAATAAGTGACGGGTGGAGCCCACTATAGCTCCTTGATGCATCGGTAGGTCTCATGAGACAAACTAGTGTCTTGGAACAAGGCCTTGGAAAAATCTTATTTGTAGTCTTGGCACGATGCCTTGGCTATGTGGTTATGATAGTCTGGCATTATGCATTCCATCATTATGAAAGTGGTTATTGATTTTTCATGTGATTATTCGATTAGTAGAATATCCATGTGAATAAGTAAGTGGCTTTATTTAATTTTATTTATGCCATACCATGTTGAAAGTTCAAGTTTGAAAGGCTTTTGTTTTATTTATACATTTCCTTAAATGTTTATTCTTATTTATGAAAGTTTCCGCTATATTGTTATCCTTACTGGGCATTTGAGCTCACCCCTTTTCTATGTTTTATTTTTCCCAGGAAGTGAAGAAGTAAATTATGAATGACCTGCAGGGATATTATGTGGGGATATGAGTGTGGATTATGGAGACAATATGTTGTTGTAGTAGTTTTTCATTTTATGATGTAATGTAAGACTTATGAATATATCTAGTGTTTCCAAGGCTACTAAACCAATAAGTCTTTCAAGATTTGATCTTTCTTGTGATCATTCCAATGTTATGTAATAATGCACCGACTCTGGGTAACCAGGGTCAGGGCGTTACAAGACTTCTTTCTTTGGTTTGAAAGAGATTTTATGTTCCTTTCCCTTTTTACAGGGATTACAAACTTTGTCTGCTAGAAATTCAAGTTTGGGTAGGTCTCTAACTAAGTTATTCCTAGCAAGTTTTCTAAGTGAATACACATTGCAGTGTCCTAATCTTCTGTTCCAAAGCCAATACTCTTTATGAAAATCAGTTAAACATGTAATATTCTGCTTAGCTAATGAGTTTAAATCAACTGCATAAACATTTTCATTTCTTAAATCAGAAAACACTAAAACATTTTTTGAATTAAAAACATTGCAAGAATTGTTTTCAAATTTAATATAAAAACCATCATCACATAACTGAGAAATACTTAAAAAATTGTATTTAAGTCCATCAACAAATAAAACTTTAGAAATTAATAATGAGTTAGTGTTTCCAATCTGGCCTAAGCTGATGATTTTTCCTTTTGAGTTATCACCAAAAGTGACAAACCCTCCATCAACTCAGACTAAGCTTTTAAAGCATGAGAAGTCTCCTAAAATATGTCATGAACATCCACTGTAAAAATACCAAGGCTTTCTACAGGAGCTCTTTAATCAGGTTCCCGAAAAAACATATTTAGATATGAAATGATTTTGGTACCCAGATCTTCTTGGATCCGGATAGGTTAGCAAATAAAACTTTAGGTACCCATATTTTTCTAATGGGTCTCATAAGATTTCTAGAGTCAACATATTTTGAAAGATAAATCTTATTAGATCCATAACTATGAATATAACTACTTGAGGCATATGATGTTTCAGAACTAGCTACATTCTTTCCAGATTTAGGAATGAATTTAGTTTTGGTAACTTTCCTTTGTCCAGGTTGGCATCCTATACCAGTAGTGTATCTAGGTGATATTTTCTTTCCTAGCATCTGAGTAAGAGTATATTTACCATTTTTAAATTTATCTAAGTCTTTCTTAAGTTACTCATTAGATAATTTTAGTTCAGTATTCTCTTTATGCAACTGATAATTCTTTTCTATTTCAATATCAAGATCAGATTTATGTTTAACAGTTAAAGCATACTGTTTCTTTAATCCTTTGTATTTGTCCTTCATCTCATTACAGGGTTCTTCTAACATATCACAATATTCAAATAGTTCAGATTTTTTCATGTTTTCTGAGTCATAATCATCTCCAGAATAATGTGAATTTAAAACAGGAGTTTCAGATGTTACCTCAGAGGTGTTTGTCATAAAACACATGTTTTCCTTATTTCTGTGTTCAGTCTCAGAGGATTCAGATTCACTGGAGCTATCCTCAGAATCACTCCAAGTATCCTTCATGGATTTCTTATACCTATTTTCCTTATATTCATACTTCTTCTTGAACTTCAGCTTTAGAAAGTCCTCTTTTATATGTCCTTTGCTTTTTCACTCATAGCAGACAATTTCATCTGTTTTGTCAGATTTATTCCAATCCTTTTTCCAATGACCGTCATTGTCATACTTAATTTTGTAATTTGATTTTCTAAAAAACATCTTATTCCTATAGAACTTTTTAAACCTTCTGGCAATGTGAACCATCTCAGCATCACTATCAGAATCACTTTCACTATCTTCACAGCTTGAACTCTCATTTATAGCTTGAAGTTTCTCCTTATCCTTGTTCTTTGAAGTTGAAGATTTGAGAGAAATAAACTTTCTTCTAGTTTCATCATCTTCTACTCTGTTAACCTTGAGTTCTTCTTTATACTTCATCAACTTGCGAATTAGTTCCTTGACTGGCAGTTCACCAATATCACATGATTCTCTAATGGAGATAGAAGTTCCTCTCCGTCTTTCAGGTAGACATCTCAGAATTCTCATAATTTGTTCCCTTGATGGAACATCCTTTCCCAGAGAAGTCATTGTGTTGACAATTTCATTAAACCTGAGATACATATTAGAAATGGGTTCATCAGGCTTCATCTCAAAATTATCATACTTAATAGTATAAGTGTTCAATCTCATTTCCTTAACATTAGTTGTTCCTTCATGAGAAACGGCTAAGGTATCCCAAATTTCATAAGAAGTTTTACAGGCAGATATTCTATTAAATTCCACATCTCATAAAGCACAGTACAAGGCATTTATAGCTTTGCAATTATTATTGTAGGCAGCCTTAGTAGCTTCATTCCAAGTAGTTCTAACAGTGGTAGGAATTTTATATTCTGATTCTATATCAGTCCAAATATCAAAACCCATGCTCTCTAAATGAATTTTCATCTTGATTTTCCACTGAGCATAGTTAGTGAAATTGAAAAAGGGTGTTCTATTGGTAGAAACACCTTCAAGTCTGTTATCCATGATAACATACGTAAAGAAAAGATTTTAAAGAGATAAAAATTTAAAAATAACAGAAATTCTAAGAACTTTAAAATACAACTAAAATCACAGTTGAAAAATAGAGTACAAATTTTTTTAAACAATCCTCTGATACCAAATGTTGGTCGGAGTGGATACTCAAGAGGGGGGTGAATTGAGTTGCAATTAAAATTTTAGTTTTAAAAACTTTGTCTTAAAAGCTACAAAATAAAATACTGAATTAAACTGTAGTGAATTTATATCAAAGTAAAGGTTTTGTTGGGTTCTCAAGGGATTCATTATTTCCCAGTTAATCAAAGCAGAAAGGTTGATTAACTTTTGAAACCAACTTACTGATTTACAACTAATATAAACACTTGAAAATTTAATTATCAAAGTTACATTAAAACATTTTTGGTTTTAAAGTAATTAGCAGCAGAATAAAAGAATAACTTTGAAAGATATAGCACAACTGATATAAACAAGAGGTTCAGTCTCAAGACAAGACTTAGTCCTCTCAAAATTTTATATAAATGTGATCCACACCCTGTATCGGGGTTCACAACAGTTTACAACTTTCCATGTCCAAGACCTCTACCACTGTTATTCGTGGGAAACAGAACAATAGCAACCAGCTGTCCAGGTCACACACGACCTCTACCACTATCCCAGTGGGAAATAAAAGATGCAAGAGTTTGAGGGAGGATTTATAGATCCTCCAGTTAAAGTACAGGAGACAGTGTGTGTGTAAAATACAGCAGATAACACACACTGATCAATATGTAAAAAGATAAATCACAGAGGAAAAGATTTAGAGTTTAGAAATGGCTCTAGTGATTGCAGTGCAGCTTTGGAATCCTTTGGATTGATCAGAATTGGTTCTGAGTCCTCTTCTAGTTTTTGTCTCGAAAATAGAGTGTCGTCTGCTTGGTATCCAGGTTCAGAGATAGTGAGAAATGTAGTCGATGAAGTTCTTAATGTTCTCGTGAATGTACAGAACTCTTTTTGAGTAAAATTAAGTGTGTATGAGCTTCTGTGTCTTCTTATTGTGAGGTTTTCTCTTGTCTTCCACATTTATATCATCCACCACCTTTTGCACTCATATAAGTCTTGTCGTTGTCACATGGTGTGTTTGCACCAATATGGACTTCTTGTATTTATGGCAAGAGCTCCAACAAAAGAAATAATCTCTTTTTGCAGGTATGAGGTACGATTCCCTGACATCCAACAAACTTCATTAAATAAATGAAAGATAATTAAAATATTCCTAATATGACTTTTGGTTAGATTAAATAAAGATAAAGAAATTCAAACAACTATATATGACTGTTGGCGAATCAAGTGATCGGTAGGTCATCAGCATCAGCATCGGTGGCTAGACATCGATGTGTTCTGATCGATGATTTAGATGATTAGCATTGGTGTGTCATGATCGGTGACTCATTTGATTAGCATCGGTGAGACATCTTCGGTGACTCAGATGATCAGCATCACTGTGTCATGACCAGTGACTCATTTGATCAACATCGGTGAGATATCTTCAGTGACTCAGATGATCAGCATCAGTGTGTCATGATCGGGGACTCATTTGATCAGCATTGATGTGTCATTATTGGTGACTCATTTGATCAGCATCGGCGAGACATCTTCGGTGACTCAGATGATCAGCATCTGTGTGTCATGATCGGTGACACATTTGATCAGCATCGGTAAGACATCTTCGGTGAGACCATTGTCTTGACAAAACACAAAGTGTCTGTTTGATCCAGAAGACTTCCAGAATACGGATTAAGTAACAATGATTTGTGATTATTAAAACAAAAATCATAGGAAGATTTCAACAATCATCCAGAGGGCTCAACAATTCTTACTATTTTACAGACTATTTGTTAAAGTCATTTTTATCATTTTTGACTTTTTATAAGATGTTTATAAAGGTATCTTTCTGTCATTTTCCAAACAAGGTCCTTTTTAACCTTTTTGAAAAAATTAAGGTATGAATGACTTTTTTTAACTTATACGGCGGGTGCGGCTACTTTCCTCCATTTTAAAATTGTCAAAGATTCCATTACACGATTATAAGAATATTTTCAAAGTAAATTTTTTATTTTAAAATTATGTAACTTTTAAATTATTTGAATAAAAAGAGATATTTCTCTCAAATAGTTTTGATTTCATCTATGTCAACATCCTTTGATGGATTTTAATCTTGTTTGAGGTTGATTTATTATGATACAAAACTTCCATATTGTATTGAAGTTTTTGTGAAATATTTTACCATGGATGTGTTATTTTTATACCATTCATGGTTTATAGAGAAAGTATTGACATTCTGTATGCTAGTTTTAATACGAATGTTTATATTATGTTTAAACCTATTCATATAAGGAATGCATTGGACTTAATAAGTGACGGGTGGGTCCCGCTATAGCTCCTCGATGAATCGGTAGGTCTCATGAGACAAACTAGTGTCTCGACACGAGTCCTTGACAAAATATTATTTGTAGTCTTGGCACGAGGCCTTGGCTACGTGATTATGATAGTCAGGCATTATGCATTCCTTCATTATGAAATTGGTTATTGATATTTCATCTGATTATTCGACTAGTAGAATATCCATGTGAATAAGTAAATGGCATTATTTCATTTTATCTTTTCCATATTATGCTTATGTTCATGTTTAAAAGGCTTTTGTTTTAGTTATACATTGCCTTAAATGTTTATTCTTATTTATGAATGTTTCCGGTATATTATTATCTTTACTGGGAATTTGAGCACACCACTTTCAATGTTTTATTTTTCCCAGAATGTGAAGAAGTATTTTATGAATGACCTAAAAGTGTAGTATAAGGGGATATCAGTGTGGAGACAAGATGTTGTTGTAGTTTTCACTTTATGATGTAATGTAAAAATTATGAATTTATCTATTTATTTCAAGGATTCTAAACTAATCAGTCTTTCGAGATTTTATCTTTCTTGTGATCATGCCAAGGTTATGTAATAATGCACTAAGTCTGGGTAACTAGGGTTGGGTGTTACATTTGGTATCAGAGGAAGTTTAGTACAATCCTTTGAAGCTAAATTAAGATAAACTCTGATTAGAACACATAGTCCTAAGATGGACTTTGAGGATTAGAATTGAAGAATTTCAAAGAATTTTGGTATTGTAGAGATTTTGTGAGTTTTTCGAGAAATACATCCTTGTCTGGATACGAGCAGGTAGAGGTAGATCTGACACAAATGTACCTAGGGGTAAAACCCGGAAACACCGCTTTGAGCTAGACTCGAACGGGAACTGGTGCACGACAACAGGCCTTGATGCACTCTTGGTTACAACACTCCCAGGGGATATGCTTAGGATAATTCTCACTTTCTTTACAAACCATTATGATGGGATGATGAGTATATACTTCCTCAAAGAATTTTTTTTTGATTATGGATTATATCCATAAATTTTTCAATTTATGTTATGTATTTTACAAGTATGGAATTATGTATTTTGATTCATAAACTGATCTAGTTTATGACATTGTTTAATAATAGTGCCTAGTTGAAGGAATGGAAACTGTATCAATGCACACACTCAATGTAGGGATTTTCTTCCTGCTCATGATAATTATAGTGGAGATAGTGATGCAACTGGTGCTGATCAGCTAATCACCATTTTGGGACAACTCACTCATGTTATGAATAATAACCTTACCTGTATGGAGGATCCTGATCTACAGCGTGAAGGATCAATGTTATACCACTTCATGAGGAAACAACCACCAACATTAAATGTTAGTACAAATCCCTTAGTAGCTGAGCAATGGATAAGTTCCCTAGAGAAAATATTTCAGACTTTGGGGATTAGTGAAAGGGAAAAAGTTATCATGGCAGTTTATCGCCTCACTGTAGATGATATTCAATGGTGGTCATTGATTAAAAATACAAAGGAAGATAATGAAGTATCAAATATGGAATGGAGGGAGTTCAAAGAGATTTTCATAGAAAAATACTTTCCTTGTGTCCATCGAGCAGATATGGAAAGGCAATTTCAGATTCTGAGGCATAAGGGGGATGAGAATGTCGCAAAGTATGAGGCTAACATTACAAGGCTAGCAAGGTATGCTGGAGATTATATACGTAACCCAAGAAGTAAGATTGATTATTTCTTTGATGGGTTAAAACCATTTCTTCGACGAGCATTAGTATCACAATCCTTCTCGTCATACGAAGATATTGTATCATGTGATATCAAGATAGAAAAATAATTCTCTAAATCATACAACTTTAAAAAAATGAAAGAGAAGATAAGATCCGCTTATCATTCTGGGAATGGAAATAAAGCTTAGAAGGGAAAATTTTAATATCCATCCTATAGTAAATGTGGGAAGAAACAACCCAGTATTTTCTTAAAGGTAATGGGTGTCTATTACAAGTGTGGTGAAAAAGGCCACCAAGATCGTGATTGCAAAGGGAATAAAGAATATACTGATGTTCAGTGATATAATTGCAGGGAGACAAGAAATTATGCAAATTAATGTCCTAAGAATTAGGGGAACATATCTTAGAAACGGCCAAGGGATCAAGGCCAAGCTTATGCTATTACTACTACTGATGTAGATGCTCCAAAAGACATGGTGGCAGGTAATTTAATGGTTTCTTCATGTTTAGAAAATGATTTATTTGATTCGGGGTCATCACATTGTCTCATATCTTCCCAGTTTTTAAAGAAAATTAGATATTTCCAATTTGATTTAACGAGGGAGTTGTCAGTCAAAACCCCTAAGGGAAGTATCATTTCTACAAAGTTCTATGGATCCATTCCCATTAAGGCATATAAATGTTTTTAGCTGCTGATCCCATCATAATAACCATGACTGAATTTGATATAATCCTTGGTATGGATTGGGTTTCGGACCATGATGAAAAAATTTATTGTAAGTAAAAATAGGTTACGATTTATGATGATGATGCTAAGGAAGACCTTATCTTAAAAGCAGAATCTTCACCACCTAATTCTTTTCTAGATCCACCCCCAGTATCTCATCTAAATTCAATTATTGGGGAAGAATAGAATGAAATAACTGTGAGTGAGGAATGGAATGTTCAAATAGAGGATGTACCTATTTTGAGAGAATATGTTGATGTGTTTCCAGAAAATTTACCTGGACATCCTCTAGAATGAGAAGTTGAGTTTTCCAACGATTTAATTCCTGGTTCAAGGCCCATATCGAAGACCCCTTATAGAATGTCCACTTTGTAATTAGTTGAACTAATGAAACAACTAGAGGAATTGAGTAATAAGGGATTTATTCACCATAGCGTTTCTCCTTGGGGATCCCCTATCCTTTTTGTTAAGAAGAAAGATGGATCTATGAGGTTATGTGTCGACTGCAGGGAAATCAATGCTATAACAATAAAGAACAAGTATCCCCTACCTCACATTGATGATTTATATGAACAACAACATGGAGGTAAATAATTTTCAAATATTTACCTTCAATACAGATACCATCAGTCCTGTGTATAGAAGGAATACATTCTAAAGACATCATTTCGAACCAGGTACGGGCATTACGAGTTTACAGTAATGCCTTTTGGGCTAACTAATGTACCGTCTGTATTCATAGACCTAATGAATAGATTTTTCAAGGCATATCTCGATGATTTTGTGGTGGTATTTATTGACAATATCTTGGTATACTCCAAAAGCTATGAAGATCATGAAAATCACTTGCACATTATCCTAAAGACTCTTAGAATACATGAATTATATGTGAATTTTAGCATGTGTGAATTCTGGCTTCAGGAGATTTCTTTTCTTGGCTATATTATATCCAAAGATGGAATATCTGTTGATCCTTCTAAGACAAGAGAAATCCAAGAATGGCCAGCACCAATGAGTATTACCTAGGTACGCAGTGTTATGGGTTTAGTAGGTTATTATCGACATTTCGTCTATAATTTTTCCCGAATGGCTAACCCATTAACGAAGCTCACGTGCAAAGGGGTTAAATTTTTTTGGACAAAAGAGTGTGAAGAATGTTTCAAAGAACTGAAGAAAAGATTAGTCAATGCTCATATATTGACTCTACCATCGGGGAATGATGGGTTCATTATTTATAGTGATGCATTGAAGAAAGGACTTAGTTGTGTCCTTATGCAGAATGATAGAGTTATTGTCAATGTGTCACGACTGCAGAAAATTCACTAGAAAAAATATCCTACTCATGATGTTGATTTAGATGCTATAATCTTTGTTTTGAAGATATGGAGACATTATCTCTGTGGTGAAAAATGAGAGATTTCTACAGATCACAAGAGTTTGAAGTATATTTTCTCACAGAAAGAACTGAATATGAGGCAAAGGAGATGGCTTGAACTACTCAAGGATTATGATTGCACAATACACTACCACTCGGGGAAGGAAAATAAGGTGGAAGATTCTTTGATTAGAAAAGATCATGGAGTTTTGATCAATATGAAAATTGAGAGCTATCATATTTTCATGGATCTAGTAAATTTGGATATGGGAATAACAATGGAAGGGGAAACATCAATGATTTTTCAAATGGTATCCAAACCATCTTTACTAGAAAAGATAAGGAGTTCTCAAATTGATGATGAGGAGTTTAAAAAGAAGAATAAAGCTGTGAATGATGGGAGATTGAATGACTTTGTGAATGAAGATGGAATTTTGAAATTTGGGAAGAGACTTTGTGTTCCTGATATACCTGATCTGAAAATGGAATTGTTGGATGATGCTCATAGTTCAAATTACTCTGTACACCCTTGGAGCACCAAAATATGTAGATATTTGAAGGAACATTTTTGGTGGGACAACATAAAGAGGGAGATTACAGATTTTGTGTCAAGATGTATGGTTTGTCAACAAGTGAAATCTAGAAGGCAACATCCCGGAGGAGTCATGCAACCTCTTCCCATACCAAAGTGGAAATGGGATAATATTACAATGGACATTATCATGGGACTACCAAAGACTCCTAGAAGGAACGACGCAATATGGGTCATTGTTGATTGTCTTACCAAATTAGCACATTTTCTTGCTATAACATAAGATCTATCACATGAATGTCTAGGAATTATATATATTAATGAAGTCGTGAGACTTCATAGAGTACCCCTATCAATTGTTTCTAATCGTGATCCCCATTTTACTTCAAGATTTTGGAAGAGTCTTTATAAGGCCTTGGATACTGAACTTCGTTTGAGCACTGCCTACCGACCTCAAACAGATTGACAATCAGAACAAACTATTAAAACCATAGAAGACATGTTGAGATCATGCTCACTTGACTTTCAGGGTGTGTGGGATCAATATTAACCTCTGGTAGAATTTTTTTATAACAATATCTTCCATTCGAGTATTCATATGGCACTATATGATGTGTTATATAGAAAGATATGTTGCACACCAACCTGTTGCGTTGATGTTGGTGAACGAAAACTTGTAGGCCCAGAACTGGTGGAGAAAATTATGGAGAAGGTGAATGTAATCCAAAACCACATCAAAGCAGCTCAAAGTAGGCAGAAGAGCTATGTTGACAACCGAAGGAAGGATTTGAAATTTCAGGAAGGAGATCATGTTTTTTTGAAGGTATCTCCATGGATGGGAGTTATACGTTTTATTAAGAAAGGTAAACTGAGTCCCAGGTACATCGAACCATTCTAAATTTTATAACGAATTGGGGTTGTAGCTTACCATTTCGCAATGCCGCGAAATATTTCCAAAGTTCACAATGTGTTCCACGTATCACTGTTGAGAAAATACATGCCTGGCACAACGAATGTACTTACTTATGAAGAATTAGAACTGAAATCCGATCTTTCTTATTGTGAAGAGCCTTTCCAGAATCTAGATACGAGATAACATGTGCTAAGAAACCGGATGACTCATCTAGTAAAAGTTCTATAGAGAAACCATAAAATGGAAGAGGCAATGTGGGAACCCGAGGAACTTATGATGAAGAACCAACCTAGTCTTTTCATGCGGTAGTATTCTAGAAATTTAGAGGACGAATTTTTTTAAAGGAGGGGAGAATGTAACACACCAAGCCTCTACGGTACGCTTCCCTTTGAATAATACAGTAGCGTGTGATGTACGCAACTTCGAGTTCTAATAGACACCACAACCAATCAAACTAGTCGTTATGAATAGTAATACCAACTTTTTAAAATTTTATAATATTTATCTTTCAAAATGAACTTCATTTTTGGTTTCGGAATATCGAAATTAGCTAAATATTATGTTTTCATATTTTTCTGAAAACATTCAATTTTTGATGAATAGTGAAAAAACACAAAGTTATAGTTTAAAACCGAATTTTTTATTTAAATGATTTTTTATTTTATTTTAATTTAATTAAGGTCAAAATAAATAAATAATACCTATATAAGTTCAATATAATTCACTGGAGTTAGTTTTGAAAATTTTTATATATATAAAAAGTTTATTGAACTTTTCACTGTCTTTTACCCACCTCCTAGGATAATTTGGAAATTCAGATAAAACATAATTTTACCACTTCTGTGAGTGGAATTTCGAAAATATGAGAAACACGGTTAATATCAAGGAGTAAAATATGGTTCAATGAGATGAAGATAATTTTTGTTGAATAGTAACTTTTTACTTTTATTTACCACGATTAAAAGTAAATATGGTAATTAATGGTAAAAATTATATTAATATTACCCTATCACATGTTTTAATTCTATTAGACAAGTTTATCTCGACCAAAAACAACCTTAGGAATAAAATATTATCATTTAGGTCCACTTGGATTAGATTAGAACATTTATTATTATTTAATTCAAAGAAGAGTTAAAAGAGATAAAATCAATGTTTAATTACTAAAACATTTTTAATATAGGGTTATACATAAGATAAATTCGATTGTAAATGTTAATTAGAAATATAAAAATATTTCAAAAATAATGGTATTTTATTTATAATTTTAAGACATTATATAATTTAATTTATTTATGACAGAATGGTGATACAGTAATGACCTAATTAGTGAAATATTAAAATAATTGATATTATAAATACCCAAATAAATATAATTTGAGACTTTTAAGGAATTACACGAATTTTATAGCATAATATGGCATTGTAGTAATGACATAAATATTATTTTTCGAAGTAATCATGTTGTTATGATTTTCACAAAAATCAAATACCAGATAGTGTAAAAATTGACATAAAAGAGTTTTTAAAACAAATATTATATTATTAATTGATATTACATTCATAAAAATCTAAAGTTTGGCCAAACGACTTACAACATTAAAGGTGTATCATTAATGGACCACTTGGGAGTCGCTTGGATGTATATAGTATGTTTACTAAGAATATAATATAAAAATACCAAGTGACATGATAAATGTCAAACTAATTAACTAAGAGTTAAAACTAAAATATAAGGTTAATATAGTGACCCAAAACTGTCTAAAAGCTATTTTTTTAAAGGATTTAGACCCATACCCACTTTAGACTATTAATAATCCACTTTGGGGCCCTTATTAATAGAATATATATTTATTATAAATTAATACTTTATGTTTTTTCGAAAGAGGCCCTCCTCCCCCTTATAAAAGGACACCACTTCTAACAAATTCCTCACAACATCAAAGCCTTTTGGATCTGCCAAACCCTGCCAAAATATTCTCTCAAATTCCCTAAATTCAAAAAAGTGGCCTTAGTTTGATCATAAAGCCATCATATGGAGTCATTTTTATGAAATTAAAAGGAAGAACTCGAAGAAGAGGTAATGTTTTCACCACCCTCTTTCAAGTTCCTTTCTTCATCAACTTCTTCTTTCATTGTTATTTCCATTATAAAATAATAACTATAGTATCTTCAATATATTGTGATGTTATTATAAATATTTTACAACCATATTCAGTATTCTATCAATCCTTTGAATGAAATGTCATCATACGTACGTAAGTACGACTACCGTCTCCACGTCGTGGTGTAATTGTTATTCAATACATTATTATTTGGATGCGTATAATAATGATATTAAATTCTTGTAAATAATAAATATAACATGATAATGATTATTCATATATGATATGAAATCCAATTATATATTATTTTAATGTCAAAAGAATGATATTGTCGGTCGTGCGTACGTACGGACTGCCGTCTCCACGAACGCGATGAGATTCATTCCCCATAGTATCCATTAAAGTTTAATTGTCATTTCATAATTAAAAATAATTTTTATGGACTTGATATCATTTTTTATATTAATAATATACAACCTATCCATAAAAACACGGCTTACATAACAAAACATATAAAAGAAAATGAGTAAGTTAACACCTGGAACGATGATAATACTAAGATATTATTAACAAATCAATGTTAAAAGATCATATATGATATCATATTAATGTATATGATTCTTTTATAATTTAATAACAATTATTTCACCATTATACATAAGGTTAACCTACCGTCAACTAAGGAAAAGTACAAGGTAAGGGTTTATTTCAAAATCTCATCATTATCCGAGGTTGTTTATAAGTAATTATCTACTAGGACCACTTTATCATCCACATCCATCATTCTTAAATATGTATTTTAAATAATTCTTACTATTTTACATACTATGGTTTAAATTCATTTATACCCTTGTTGACTTTATATAATAAGTGTATATAGGAATATTTCTATCGTTTTCCAAAGAAGGTACTTTTTAACTTTTTCAAAAAAATTAGTGTAATAATATCTTTTTTTATCTTATATGGAAGCTGCAGCTATTTTCCACCATTATTAAATTGTCAAAGTTTCCCTTACAAGATTATATGAATATTTTCAAAGTAAATATTTTATTTTATAATTACGTGACTTTTAAACGATTTAAAAAAATATATATTTCTCTCAAATAGTTTTGATTTAATCTATGTCAACATCCTTTGATGGATTTTAAGATTATTTGAAGTTGATTTATTATGATGCAAATATTACATATTTTATTGGTGGTTTTGTGATATATTTGACTATGGATGTGTTATTTTTATACCATTCATGTTTAATAGAGAATGGATTGACATTTTGTATTCCAGTTTCAATATGAATTTTTATGTTATGATTAAACATGTTCATAAGAGGAATGAATGGGAATTAATAATTGACAGGTGGAGCCTGCTATAACTCCTCGATGAATTGATAGATCTCATGAGACAAACTAGTGTCTTGGCACGAGGCCTTGACAATATCTTATTTGTAGAGTTGGCACGAGGCCTTGGCTACGTGGTTATGATAGTCTGGCATTATGAATTCATTCATTATGAAATTGGTTATTGATATTGCATGTGATTATTCGACTTGTATAATATAAATGTGAATTAGTAAATAGAATTATTTCATTTTATCTTTTCCATATTATGCTTATGTTTATGTTTAAAAGGCTTTTTTCATAGTTATACATTTCCTTAAATGTTTATGCTTATTTATGAATGTTTCGGCAATATTGTCATCCTTACTGGGAATTTTATCTCACCCCTTTCAGTGTTTTATTTTTCCCAGTATGTGAAGAAGTATTTTATGAATGACCTGCAGGGATAGTATAAGGGGATATGAGTGTGGAGACAAGATGTTGTTGTAGTTTTCACTTTATGATGTAATTTAAACTTTATGAATGTATCTAGTTATTCCAAGGCTACAAAACTAATTGGTCTTTCGAGATTTGATCTTTCTTGTGATCATGCCAATGTTATGTAATAATGCACCAACTCTGGGTAAATGGGGTCGGGGCGTTACAATGTTACTATTACAATTGTCACATTTCAAGCTATAAATAAACCTAATTCCATTCATTCATTATATAAATCTATTCTTATAAATGTTCATTACGTCCACATTCTATAATGTTTCTTGGTTTACAAATAGGATCTTCTTCTACATACCGTTTCCAGCAAAGGCGATGGTTTAAGAAAATTGTTTTAATCCATTTATTTCCCTCAAATCTTTTCTATTTTAATTTGTTTTTCATATTTGAATGTTTTAAAGGTTAATCGGTTTCAATGATGATTAAATGAATAGTATTAATAAATTAATTATTATTTTTCTATATATTTTCATATATCTATAAATTATATAATATTATAAAACACATATTCATTAAGGAAATCATAATATAAAAAAACTAGGACATTTTTTTCATCCCAATTTAGAAATATAATCCCTAAAATTTCAACTTATATTATCAGCTTAGAATATATGAGGGTAATATTGTTTCATTGTTTCCTCTAGTTCACATGTCATTATATCATACTTATGGTTCTTATATAAAATTATGAGAAGGTATGTTTTTTTAGAAAATTGTTCCAAAGTCTAATATAATCCATGGTTATTCATAATAATTTATTTCACTATCTAGTTGTACCACCCATTGATTTAGTACTGTTGATTGGTTTGGTATGAACTTCTTTAAGAGATATATATAGAACCCATTATGAACATCATCTATATTTTGTGGGAATGAATGTGGATAGAACACTTCTAGTATATGATCAAGGATCACAATGTGGGAAATTTACTTAGGGAAAATCTACCCTTTAATTCAAAGATACATGAATATCATCCAGGATGTTATTACAATGATAAAATTTTATCCAACATAAAAAAAATACTTTTTGGGTTGTCAGCATAAATAATTTTGTGACTCAGAGAAGAAGTTATATATTATTTATTTCCCTGATCCTTCTCTACAATATCATTCACAAGATAAGTTCTATGTATCACTTTTTCCACAATTTCATGCAATGAAATTAGAGTTTATAATTGCATGTCATCTATAACATCATATAGATCCAATTGAATACTTTTCTTGAAGCTATTATTTTATGAAAACTACACAAACAAGAGATTTCAAAACCATCCTCCTTTGAAATCAACTTTGTAGTCTATTATAATTTCGTGGAAAATATGAATAATATTTTCAGATTGGCCATCAGTTTTGAGGTTATTGGTAATTCTGATATTCAATTATGTACACAAATAATTTTCAATTCCTATCCAAAATTAATATGTGAACTTATTATCATGAAAAGAGATTATTGAAATGGTAACCCCATGAATCCACACCACATAAATTAAAAATATCACAGTTAGTTTATCAAGAAATATATCTTACTGAATACCAATGATGGGATAAACCAAGTTGGGTGGATCCAACACAACCAATATCACATTATTCATACCAAATTTCATCAGGAGAATGGTGAGAAATTGCATAGTTACATTCTTTTATTTACACGTGGGTATAGGAAATGGTAGAATCATCTCATTGGTATTATTTCACTCTTATTTAACATTTGTATATACAAATGATTGTGAGATATACTCTTCATTTTCTTTCATTATGACTTCACACCAGATGTCATTAAGATGATCTCGGTATATCATGGTACATCATTAATGGATAGTGAAAGGCGATACATGTGCATTATATAATAGATTATTCATTATAACAAGTGATTAAGGAACATAAATCCTCATTCTATATTGAATCAAACAATACTAATTGATTTCAAAATCATTCTATTTCCATTTAATTATTGGTTTCACTATAATTTGTATCTGTAGATAATTCATACATGCCTCCTTGATCTTCTATTAGATATATTGTTGGGAAATTATTTGGATAGGGTAGGATTCATTCCCTTCTGATATGATTTCATGATCTATAGCATACACATCAAGGATGAAAGGATCTTCCTTAATCCTTGTCAGGGATATAGTAGAATGTTTTTTTACTAATAGAATCGACAACCTAGGATTCCTTTTTTAGAGGGTATTGAAAATGGAAATCCATTTCCATGATTATATTTAACAAAATTATTTTAATCATTTTCATATCCTTTATATTGAAAATATATTTAAGACTCTTGCCATAAGAATATATATCACCATTTTAACCTTATGGTGAGTGAATCCATATATTCAATGAATCAATCATATATGATAAATAGATATCATTATTCATGATATTATCCCCATACAACTTTAGCCACATTGAGGAATATGATATAAAATTATCATTATTGATTAGTACAAAACCCAATAATTTATTAGAAGCATCATTTTATATCATAAACATTTCATTGATTGTTGTTAGTGTGACTTCGGAAAATTTTATACCCATTTTAATGATCAACTTAAGTAATTACTCACATTATTCCATCAACACATACATTACCCCATTCCATGTAAATGTATATAGAGGGGTATAAAATAAAAATAAATTTACAAAAAAATGTTGCTAACTAACTAATCCATGAATTATACAAATTTCAATTACACTAGTTATTCTAGTACTCTCCTCAATTTCGTATTTTTAAGGCTCAAAAATAAATTCATTAACATGTGATCAAATTAGCCCAGAATGTGACTTGCTATATCAAAAATTCACTCTTTACAAACATTAAGAACATTTTCACAATCCAAATAATTTCCAACAAAATCCATATATTCTCTTCATGTTCCACCATTATGATGTTTTAAAGGAGCATATAATCAACCAAAACTACATATAATTTGATGAGGTAGTCTTGGAATACCCTATTCATCAAAACTATGAATATTTCATGGCAATTAGTATGTCCAAAGGGAAACACTATGAATTCATAGTTCCCAAACCATGTATGAAAATATATATCACAAATATCTTCATTCTTCACCATTATATGTTGATATCCCTTATAATTATCTTGCATTGACATGTATATTTATATTATTTAATGAACAAAAAAGTTATTAATCATAGAAATATGATTCTTTTTATATATAGTGATATTACTGAGATATCAGTATTTTCAAAAAAAATCCACACTAATCCATCATTTCTCTATTAAATGATCAATGGTGCGCCCCATGGAGATTCAATATGGAATACGAACCTTTTTTCAAAATACTCTTACATCTGCTTCTTTCACTCCTACAGTTCAATCGGGCCATCCAAATAAAGAAATTTTAAAATAGGAGGATCTATTAATATGATCTCTATTGAGATATAATAGTCCAGGTGTAGGGGAAATTCATGTAGTATTTGGTAAATAAATTAGTGTAATTCCCATAAAATGGTAATTTCCCCCAGCTTGATACCAAACATTTCCTCAAGAATTTGGGAGAGTGATTATACATAATAGGGTATCAACACCCACACCATTATGTTATTTTCCAAATGATATTTATGATATTCATTAAATTTCATAGGATCATTGGATTGTTTGATATATTAAAAGAGATTTGTTTTTTCCGAATGTTGATTTGAGCTCTATATAATGAGTTCGAATCCATGCATTATATATTTTCAAATTCCACCAAGTTATGTACTGTGACATTCCCTGGAAGATATCTACTACATAAACTTACATGGTATGATTCCAATACATTGATTTAAATTATTTCATCACTACTTATTTTTATTAATATATATACTTATTAGTTATAGGGATTCAGTTCAATAATACATGAAAAATTATACGATATAATGGAATGTGTATAACAAGAATTAAATAGAAAATTTTCAATTCTCAATTGATTTGTAAGTATATCTTATATTATAAAATTATCCAACTCGACATTAGTAGTAGTGGTGAAATAAGAATTCTCATGCTCTTATCAATTTATTGGTTTATGAAATTTGTTATGATCAAGGGAATATAGTGTTGAGATCATTATTTTATGGTTACCATTCTCCATATAGTTGAATCATTGAACCATTGTTGGAGCATTAAAAAGATAAATACTTTCCTCTATCATGTTGGTTGGATTATTCATGTCTCTTCGTCATTCATAATCTTGGTGGCCTTATCTCTAAATCACGACACATATCCCTATCCATTTAATTGAATTCCAATTGTTTTTATTCCCAATATTTTGACATTTGTGTATAATGATTTATATTAATCCCTTTAAATTTTACCCACCATCATGAAACTCCATAAGTATATTTCTAACTCAAAACACATTTCACTATTCTCTACATTACATCTCAAATTTGATAGGAAATTTCACTACTTCTTCATGACTTCCAATGTATCAAATATAAATATCCTTTTAATTGTGGTATTTTTATCCAATATATTATCATTGTGTTTACTATAATTATTTATTTAAAAAACTAAGATGTATATTGAAATCCTTATTAGTTTTTCCTCATGATCCATGATAGATACACTTTCTATTTTCTTCAACTGTATTAATTATCTCTCCATTATTATTTTAAGAGTTTGAAGGAAGTAATTTGTAAAAAATATTTTCATAACGTATTTCCACACCATAACAACCATTTCATATGTTATTTGGTGTTATTTATCATTTACCAAAACTTATTGGATTGTATATCTTAATGAACAGTATAAAGAGTCTCTATCTGCATCTCAGAATAGTGGAGAACAATAAAGATCATATCTATTGAGTTACCCACTATTGAAAAATAAGTGGATAAAAAGATCCAATAATTTACAATCATATTTTACATATAAGAGAATCTTTATAGTGTTCATTAATTATGACATACTTCTATCTCTTACCCATCCCTATATCCTATGTAATGAATTTAATATTTGGATGAGAACAAGATGCCCATTAATGGATATAAAAAGGAAATCGTTAATCAATTGATAACATAAAAATTTTTAAAAACCATTTCATAAAAACAAATTAGCATGAATAGAAAAGAAATGATGTTTCTTAGGGACATATTTATCATATGAATCTTACATTAAACCTTAAAAATCTACAAACCTTTTCAGTCAAATTCCATCTCTGGAGTACCCAATGCATTGGAGAGATATTGTGGGGCATACCTATAAAGACCTGGAAATTACGTGGAACATTTTTGTTCTTAAATACTTGGGAATTTTACAATTCTGAGAAATGTGACGGCGCATGATTCTGAGGCCCAGTGTGTCCCGAATCAGTTTTGGAATTTTTGTTCGGGTACGTTCAATAAACATACAGGTGGGTTTTTATATCTTTTGAACCGGTGCTCAGAATTGAAATAAGAGGGCACCGTTGATCTCGCAACACCGGTATTCGCTTAAGGAGACTTTCACTTCGACAGCAGTGAGTCGAGATTAAAAGTTAGTTTTTCGGTTTTTGTGGAAAGAAATAAAATAAAGTGAGCTCCACTTTATTTTTTATTTAAGATGCCATGTGGTGTTTGGAGGTGGGTCCCACTAGATCTATAACCTCTTTTTGGGGGATGGAAGTTAGATGTGGGGCCACCACACCTTAACCTCCAATGAGAGGTTATGGTGGTGGGGCCCACCCGAACCTAACCTCCCATGGGAGGTTACGAAGCGGGGACCACATGGGAGTAAACCCCCCCCATTAATGGTGGGAGGGAAAAACCTCTCAACTCCCCTAATTAATGTGGGAGAGTCTCTCCATACCCCAACCGTTATTGGTGCCAACTCCCCTAATTTAATGGTGCCAAATCCACCACTTTAATTAAGAAGGATCCAAGTAAATTAATTCACCATTTTGAATTTTATGCCAACAAATTAAATAATAGATTAACAAAATCTATCTTTATTTTGGTTGGAATTGTTCATTTTTGTAGAATAATTGAGAGGAGTATTATTGGGAGAAAGCTCTAAACGCTGAATTCCTTCAACTATGAAGAACGCTGAACATCTTCGACTTCTTCCTCAGATCTTACCGATGTGGAGAATCATCCACAACTGACATGCAAACATGGGATTGGAAGTGTTCAAGGATGCGACAGACGATGATCTCATCTGTCTTCTTCCCCGTGACTCTGTCAATGGCCAATGATCAATTAGAGGGTTATTTTGAATAATATTATATTTTTTCTCTTCTACGATTGAAAAGGAAATGTTTCTGAGGTTGTAGAACAATTGAAGTTCAACTTTATTACCTCTTGATGAGCAAAGTGTTACCACCCTAAATGCGGAGGGTGCAGGCCAAACAAACATGCCCTGACCCCTCCTTAATTCTTGTTTGT
Source organism: Viscum album (assembly GCA_963277665.1). Taxonomy (NCBI): domain Eukaryota; kingdom Viridiplantae; phylum Streptophyta; class Magnoliopsida; order Santalales; family Viscaceae; genus Viscum; species Viscum album. Next base: position 320,006,681 of record OY728132.1, on the reverse strand, counting down.
GATGATCTTCATCATGGAGACGTATCAACAAAGCTGGGTTGATGGCGATGAAGGTAACAAGCAAAGGCCGCACTTCTAACAGCCTCTACGAACTGTGTCGCGACCAGGCTGCACTGCGCTCCAGGCTGAACTGAAACCCTCCAACTGAGCCACCCTGGCCCGCATTGCCGCCGGCTTCCCCAGTCACTCGCCTGCCTACCCGTGCCACCCGGCTCACGGCCGCTGCTGGCCTCATGTACACCCCGGCCGAACCCTGCCGGCTCGTACAGGTCCGAGCCATGCCGAACCGTGCCGAACCAGCCTTTCGGCCTCCTAGCTGCCCGCTAGCCCGCCTAACACACAACCTGGCTGCAGGCTGGCCTCTGTGAAGCATGCCACGCCCCGGCTGCGCTGCGCTCTGGGCCGAACTGTAACCCTCCAACTGAGCCCCCCTGGCCCACTTCGCCGCCGGCTTCCTTGGCCAAACCCTGCCGGCTCGTGCCGGCCCAAGCCGCACCGAACCATGCCAGAACGGCCTTCCGGCCTCCCAGCCGGCCGCTAGCCCGCCTAGTACCTAGGCCGACTCCCTGCTAGCCGGGACGCACCCTGCCCTGCCGCCTGTCGGCCCGCCTAGAGCCCTTCTTGGTCGCCCGTTGGCCCACTTGGCACCCTGCCTAGGTGCCTTCTGGCCTGGTCACGCCCTACCCGGCCGCCTGTAAGCCCTCCAGCTGCCCTGCTAGCCAGGACACGCCTCGGCTGGCTGCCTACTAGCCTGGCCGCTCCCCGCCAGCCTACACGCCGTCCTACCCGGCAACCTACCGTGTTCCCTTCTGGACCGTGCCGGCCCGCTCGCCCTGCGTGCCACGTGCCGCCCAAGCTGTGCCCCTTGCGGCATTGGCCTAACCCATCTCGGCCATCCGTGCTGAGACGTCGAGCCGTGTCCCTCGTGCTGCAGGCCAAACCACATTCGAGCCTTGGCTGAACCACCCACAAGACCTGATGGGCTAGGTCTAGTGGGCCATACCGAACATAACAGGCTGTCTTTCCCATTGGGTCGGGCCAGACCAAGCAGGTCTGATCGTGTCGACCCAGACGGTGTCAGACTGGGTTGGTCTAACCGGGTCGGATAGGACCTGTGCCCACAATCGACCTGTTAGGTTCTTTTTTCCCATATCATTAGCATCAGCCTCCATTTGACGAACGGTCAGCGACACTGGTTTTCTTCGAGCGTGATGGTCCCTTTGATTATACCCCACTGGATTTAGGGGTAATGTTGAGATACAGCCAGGTTGGATCGTGCAGGAATCCAAACGGGGCCCCGGGACTTAAAGGATAATAAATCATAGACATGGTGTTTGATTGACACATTGTCTTTTACGTTGAGACCACCTTGACATGGAGGCCCTTTGAGATACTTCATCATGAGACATTGTGATGTTAGATTATCTTCTAGTAGCTTGTGGAGCGTATCCTTCCAGAGATGAGCGAGCATAGTGAAGAGACCAAGAAGATGGCTGAGACCTGACGACAACAGACCATTTTGACTCTGAGTGACTCGACTATCCTAGTGGGGAGTGTCTTGTTGTCACGGCAGACCCATAGTGCGAAGCGCCTTGGTGTCGCGAGACACACACGATATTCGACAGGAGGAGTACCTCAGCTGGCTACGAGGGGGTGAAACATAGTGACATGGAAGACCCACGGTGGGAGCACCTTGGTGACGTAGCAGACCCATGATACTCGACAGGAGGAGTACCTCAGCAGTACAAGGTTATTGGAAAGCACCTTCGTGTCGCAGAAGGTCCACTGTACTCGATAGAGGAGAAGTTTCCAGCATCCATGGTTTTGATAATGTGAATAAAATTCTAGTTGAGATGAGACAATAACTTTTGTGTTTACCTCATGATTGAGATGGATTACTTGATAACATAGGAATATGTATAGGCATATACCAAAGTGGGTTTATCTGTTGATTTGATACTTTGTGTTTTATCCTTGTTGGATTTTTGTGAGAGCTTGAGTGTCTCAGGGTACCTACAAATTATCGTTATACTCACCCCTACGTAGGCTATGTATGCTCCTCGTTTTGTTGGTTGCAGACGACGGAAAGCACTAAGTGTGGCTGATAGTACCAGGACAGGATGGTACTCGGAGGGAGACCATATGACGTGTCGGTACACGTAGGAGACCGACAGATGTGGAGTTCTGAGAAGGATATATGTACCTACCCTTCAGGTAGGATCCATGGTGCACAATCCTAGAGTTTCGTGTTGAGAAGGATATATGTACCTACCCTTCAACACTCCCTTGTTATACAGTTTTACTTAGTGTTTTGTATTCATCTATGTGATCCGTTGTGTGAGTTTATAGTTATGAAGGCAATTCCTTCCCAAATTAGAGATTTATGCCTTTGGTTCTTGTCTCCAACCCCTGACCTTTGGAAGGTGGGCTTGGGGTAGTCACGACACGGGCCCCGAGGGACGGGTCATGACATTACTCATCACAAATTGATTTACAATGGGATAATTGGGGATAAAACCATCATATCATGAGAAATAAATTGGTAAAGCAACCTTAAACAATTTTCCAAGAACAAATAACAAAATAAAATAGTATATTACTAATTTAATCCCTTTAGAAAAACACATCCATATTTCAAAATACCCTTATTTCGTAAAAACCAAACATTAAAAGTATAAAAACAATTCTTATAATAATGAAATAATTCTCAAAAAAATTTACTATAATAACATATAATTTAATCATTAATTAAATAAAACATCTTAATGATTGGAAAAAATTCACATGACATTAAAAACAAAACAACTATTTTGAATTTTATAAAAGAGACATTTGAAAGGATTTTACAAGGAAAATCCATTACAAATATCATATCATTAAATTAGTAATATATCAAATGAATGGAATATATATATTCGCTATAAATTAAAATAAAAAATTAAAATTTAATAAATATCAATTTTACAAATAATCATAGAATTAAAAAATCAACAAAGTAGAAGGTTAACTAAATGAATGGAAATTTGGTTTAGAATTTCGTTACCTAATGTTAGTCTTACAGTAAACATGTTCAAACCTCTTGAATAATGGTTCAAAAATTGTTAGTAATATATTAAATTACTATATTAATATATATAATACATTATACGGTCTTTTATAATTTAATTTCTCCTTTTATAAAAAATATTTTGTTATTTTAATTGTTTTAGGTGCGTTCTTTACCCAGTTTCTATGGTTGGTTCATTATGAATATTCTTATAGAATTGAAAAAAAAAACTCCATAGGTGGAATAGAAATGTAATTAAAATATTCTATATATTTAAATTAGTCCATATATAATTTTTCTACAGATATTAGGATGATTCATTAGATGAAACATTATGGATATTTGTTTAGGTCATTGTGGTGGTTCATTAATCATCCCAAACAAGTTTCTATATATAATTAAGTATTAGCAATATATTTTCATTAATGAAATTAAACGTGGTTATATAATACACCTTAAAATATATTTCAAAAATTAAAAAAAATTATGAATCTCCAAGATAGAATTAATGTAAATTGAAAAAAACGTCTATGATTTTGATAAATCGGCAAATTGAAGCCACTGTTTTTATTTTTAGAATAAAAGGGAGAGGTGAATAAGTATGACACTGATTTTTTCAATAAACAAGAAAAAATTATATTATATACAAGATAATGAATTTTCCATGTTTCTTGAATAGGATCGTATGAAGAGAGTATAAGAACATAAGAATAATTAAATGATAATAAAATAACATGAAAGAGGTTTTTAACCTCCTGAATTATCCTGAATGAGAACCTTTTTAAGAAAGTTTGTTTTGGCCATTTAGTTAGACTATAATGTAATTAACATGTGTAAGGGTCTTAGGAAGAAGATTGGGAAGAATTTTTTCAATTCTCACATATTGATATATGTAAGTAAAAGAGGAAGTGAGGTGTGGTATTTATATTGGAGGAGAGGAGGGGTAACCCTTTATTTTAATTATTATTTTATTATTTATCCCATGATATGAAATAGTGAAGGGTATTGAGACTTAAAATAGAAATTTGTTTATGTGAGTTATATCCAAGGGTTCTTACCTCAGTATAACATCATCCATGATTCAATAATTCATGTATTTAGCCTATTTCGTAAATTATCATATTTCACATTTCAAAAAAAATCTAGTATTTGAGATAAATATTAAAAAATAACCCTAAAAAATATTCGACAAGTATAATTAAAAAATGAACATAAATTTGTGAATATAATTTTATAAGTATGAGAAATTTAATTTTTTACTAAAATCATAATATATCCAAAATGAACCAGTTTTATCATAATCACTGATTTTATAATAGTTTTAAAAATTAATTGAGGTCTCATAAAAAAATAATATTATCATAATTAAATAAAATATTAATAAATAATCTATATTAGGATAATATTTTTTTAAATCATTAAATCATTTATAGAATTTTAATTAAATATTTATTACTTATAAATATTCCATCACATAATTTATATTTTCCAAATAAAATTATTTACTTTTTCAATGATATAAATATACTATATTTTCCCTTATAGTATGTATAAATATTAATTATAAATTTTTGGTGTGTTTACTATTATATTGGATATATTACTGTTCTTAATGGTCATTTTATTTTTCCATCAGTATCAAATCATTAATTTATATAAATAACATTTCTTCCATTAGACATTTATAATGAATTTGACTATTTAATTCCAGAATTAAAAGAAATTGTTTTATACATGAATGTGTTGTAACATTCTCCCAATATAAAATAAATTACTACATATTATTTTTTATCACTTATTAAACAAGTGAATATACATTTCCATTATTAAAATTTAATATTCCAATATTTCTTCTTCAACCATGTGGTTTTACGGAAAACCATTACATAGAGAATTACCTTATTCATCATTACATACTCTCTTTAATAAAGAATCATAAAAGGTTTGTGTTCATAACAATGGATCTCTTCTAGCTAAAATAATTACAGGATAAAAAATTAGATGGATATGTCACATACATTCTCCATATCGATCCATTTGAAAAATTGTGTACCTGAGATAAACATGGATGAAAAGATACATAGTTGTAAACTGGCCCATCATTCTATAGAATTTCCACATTTATTTATGAATATTGGATATATATTTAATTTCAACCAAATAAATTACAGTTATCTATGTATATATTTTACAGAGAATTTGGTCACCAACATGGAATGAATGTTGTTTCCTACTGTTATCTGCATAAATTTTCTTCCCACTCTGAACTGTTTTCATTTATGGATGAATCATAAAATTCTATGATAAATAATATACATATTCCTTTCCTATAAAATTATTTTCTATAAAATCAATATAAAACATTGGAGTTCAACACCGATTTCCATATAATGTCACAAAGGGTTCCATATATATACTAGAATGAAAAGTGTTATTATTAGAAAACAATACTAAGAATGATGTTGATCCAAATGTCCATGGTAATCCATTGCACAACCCAGAAGAATATTCTATAATATTTTTATTTATTTCTTTGATTTTACATCAAATTTATTATGAATGGTTTCATTGAAATTTAAATCTATTCCCAATGAATTATGAAGGCCTTTTCTAAATTTATATGTGAACTTCAGATGTCGGTCAGATAAAATGGAAAGATGTACTCCATTTGACCTAACAATTTCATTTAGGTACATTTGAGAATGCTGACCCAAATACATATTATCTCAAATAGGAAGTAAATGTGAAGATATAGTCAATCGGTCAACATGAAATAAACTTTCATTGTCCTCTCGAGAAATATTTGGTATTACGACCGTCAAATACATTGATATATGTTCATATTTCCACTCTATAACTGGAATGGAATGAAGAATCACCTTCTGTTAATTATAATATTCTTCAAAAAATCAACATGTCAAACATTTCACGGTCAAATCAGATATATATCATTTCATTGTATCCCTCTAGTAATACTCTCGATGGTATCTATACATCATGGTACTGCCTGAATAATCTAAAAACCGAGAACTATGAGATTCACATAAAAAATATTTATTAATCTGAGAATCACATGGAAAACAAATTGTCTTAACAAACCTCAATTAACATTATCTATCAATGTTCAAATCAAGAAACACACCCCTTTTAACCAGTTCTACCTTTTTACAAAACTCATGGCATTCCTTCTGAGAAATCTTTATTATGTCTGATAGAGATAAATACAATGAAACCTAAAAGAATTCATAAGAATTTGCTACACTGACAAAGTAAAATCCAAAATTAATATAATCATTGATAAAACTGTCACATTCTAAATGTATCATGGTTAATGTATAATTATATTTTTGACTCAATGTAACAATAATTTTTTTTCCCGAATGTTCAGAAATCGTGAAACCATAATCCATGGTTAGTTCCAACCATCTTATCTATCAAAATTCCAATATATATGGAGTAAATATATACTATAAAAATTTATGGTGAGTATATATTTGAAATTTTATTTCCTGATAATTATGACTCTAAATTTTTAATGAAATAAAACACCAGCTAATTACAAATCGTAATTATATTAATCTAACTCATGCGGTTACAACCATTTTTATACATACACAATTACATGGTTAATAGGGATTAAGATAAAACTATTCCCTTTATATGAAGCATCAATATAGATAACAAATTTATCTGTTCTAAAAGGCATGGTTCGAAATCGAGAATTCAGAAATCTTCTTTTCAATTGCTGAAAATAATAATCACATTCTTTTGTCAATATGAACATTACTCTTTTTTGACTTAATGGGAAAAGTGTGAAAGATAACTATTAAAAGTTTTCCACAATACCCCATTATTAGTCTTCCAATGCAATGAATCTATGAATCTCGATTATATTTGTGGGTCTTGACCGTTCATCAATATCTTTTTTTCTAGTAGGATAAATAATTATGATACCTATATAAATAATGTGACCATGGAAAGAAATTTTTTTCAACCAAAATTCACTCATTTAAAAGTTTGCATAAATTTTTGGTACTTTTATTGTTTTACAAACTTCACAAAGATTTATTTTATGAAACTATTTAATTTTATAATATACTATAATTCCATTAATATGTCCAACCAAAATCATATCCCTAATATCATGAAATATTATATTTATAAGATCAATTAACACATCAGGTTATTTTGTTATCCCAAATTTCATAAAAAATAATAATTTCTATATCTAGTATGGATCACATTCATCAGAATGAATTGTTCATTTACACTAAACATATGATACACAACCTTCATGTGATCATTTGAAAAATTCTATGACCCTAAAAGCTAAACCAATAGATCATATATATGAAGGAATGGGTACCTGTTATTAATTATGATGTTATTCACAGATCTATAATCAATTAAAAGTTCCATTTAATGTTTATTATTATTAACAAAAATGACAAGAGCTCTCCATAGTGACCTTCTTGGTTAAATTAAGCCTTTATATATTATATCCAGAATCTATATTTTATATTCAGGAAGTTTCATTGGATCCCTCAAATAGGTTGTTTATAAATTGGTATAGCATTTGGAAGAAAGTAAAAAAGTTAAAAAAACCAATCAATTATGAAAACTATAAGGAAAATAATCTAGAGAATATCAAGATAAATATTTACCATTGGTACATCATTAATCTGAAAAATCCCTTATTTTCAACAATATTATCGCAATAACATTAATTTCAATCTTTTAATAGTTTCTCCACGTCAAATATGTTTTTTTTAATTTTTTGAAAGAGAATTTATGGTAGTGGTAAAAATTCATTAGGATTACAAAATTAAAATTTTCGTATTCAAAATTCAATATTTAAACCAAACAAGATCCAATAATTCAAAATAAAGTGATCCACAATTCCAACCAAATATTCACCTCGAAGGATATGAGATCCACTACGTGGAATAAGGAGAGGCATGTAATGTCTCATCCAAATATTCACCACTATGATCGCATCACGTAAGGCATCAGACCTTTACCATAATACCTTATCCTATAGACATCATCTTGAACTCCTCTAGCAGTCAAACTTAGGAACCATCAACTTGTATCAGTATCACAATAATGGAAGCACCAGCAAATCGATGAAGGATGGAATCCCATATTACGTCGACCCACCATACCGATCACCAAATGAACATGGCACTATCATGCACATACTTATAAAAATCACAATAAACAATCAATGTTTCACATAAAAATAGCACTAGAGACTACTGTGGAACAAATAACACTATTGAGAGACACCAACCGATGTTTCCACCCTCACTACTATCTCATCATCATTCCACCAATGATCAACACAATAGAATGAAACCACCATCTTATATCGTGAACCACCATTGATGAAAAAAAAGATAAACCCAAACGAGGGTAGTAGCATTAAATAAAACCAAATCAGGAGGCAACTAGGAATAAAACGTGAACAAAGGAAACCCAAAGAAGGATGGTCTAGGGGACTCTACGACCGTCGAACTGTAAGGCCCAAAATCCATGTGTATCTACTTATCCAAATCTGACCAGGAGTAGAGTGGTGGAACACTGGGTCAGATCAAGGTGAGATGGCTGAGGAAGAAGCCGTAGAAAGAAACCCTATAAAGAAATCCCATCAACAAAATGAAAAAACTGGGATGGAAGCCATGCAGGAAGAGCCGACTCTAGTAGTGCATGGAAATCTGACGTCTGCCAAATCGCTGGCCCAAAACCTCAGAATATCCCTAGATCCCAATCCCACTTAGAGAGGAGCTATGGAATGTGAGGTTATAGTGTAGTAGAAGCAGCCGAGATGTATCCAAAGTGCAACACATAAATGGGAGAAGAAATGAAGACTGGAAACCCAAAGAGGAACGAGCGATAGAGACTAAGGAAACAGGAAAAAAAAATAGAAACTATGTATGAGAAACATCATTTACTCAAAAAATGTATCTTATCATGATAAAAATTAATCTTGTATATTCCTAGAATAAAATTTATCTCAACTAGAGGCAATAAAAAAGGATTCAAATTATATTCTTTCCACATATAAGGACACATAGACAATTGTAATTACTTTCCTCTATAATATTTAAACTAGGTGTTTTAACCATAAGATATGCCATCATTTATTGAGGTGCAAATTCAAATTTAGTTAGAAATTTCTAATAAATGAATGCATATAAAAACCATGAATCACGAAAAAGAATTGAAAAATCTATAAAAATTGTGAAATATACCTAATACATATTCGTTTTATATATCATAATATACTGAAGTGGTTTAAATGTATTTTTACACACCCTTCTACATTAAATCCAACTAACTTCCTTCATGGGTGACTATACATAGAAATACTTTAGAAAAAAAAAACAAAATTCATTATAGTTAATGACTATCGTAATCTACATCATGTTAATTTTTGGATAATTTTCCATGCACTAAAAAGACATGTTACTAAAAATTCCAAATTGGAATCATTTCAAAAAAATTACAAAACTTTCGTCAAGATTCTTTTCGAAACACTATTAAAAATTAGTGAATCTTTTTTCCTACCTCACAATTTATTTGTTGAGTTATTTGATAATGAATTCCAACTTGAACACTTCTTATTCTTGTCATAATGAGGAACATATATGTTCGAAAACTCCATCTCAAAATTTTAAACCTAAATAATTAGATTCTAATAGATTTTAATTTAACATGAATCCAATGATCTTCATAAAATTGGATTCCAACTAGAGTAAATTATATAAATTTTAATATCAATGTACTGAGTAAAATCTTGTACATACCTGGTAAATATCATAAAATTTTATTCTTATGAAACCATGTAATCATAATCTTTCTAAATCAATTACAATAATTTTTTCTTCATAATTAACTGAATTGTTTTAGAATAAAATATTCCATAAAAATAATCTCAAAATTTTCTCATTACCAATAAAAAAAATATACATTTTTTCTAGTATTCTTATCCACAGTCCACTTTTTATCAGCCTCGTCTTTAAAACGCTAATGGTCTAGGGTTAAATTTTATCATTTCAAATATCCCCTTAAATAAAATAGATTTCCAGACCATTTATCCATGATTCATCTACCACTGATTCATATGATCCACCTAATTATAGGGGAGGTTGAATCATGAATTTTTCCAAACAATATATGTTCCTACATGGTAGATGAGGATCATATCAAGCCTGAAAATGAGTTCCATTTATCACCTAAGTCGATTTTTCCATTACAATCAACATTTTCTTAGTTACAATTCCCACTATTCAAAGCAATAGATTTGGATAGATATCTGCCTCTTTGTGCCTTATTTAAATATCAAAGATATTTCTCTTGTAGAAAACCATTAAAAATTATCATGCATCAGTAAAAAAACATCGTAATTTTCAAATGATATATCATATAAAATTAGTCATAAAGTAAATTTAAATTATGGTATTATATTAACATCATCATATCCCATATGGTCACCAAATCCAGCATTCAATACCAACTACAAGGGCCCATTAATAAAACATTAAATAGTCTTAAATTTTAGAAATGAGCTTACATTCATTCACATTGACGATCATATCATGTATATATTTTTATATGATTTGGATATAATAGAAACCAAACATACCACATTCATATAAAGAGTATATTACATAAATAGTATCAATTTTTTTCAAAATATAAATCATTAAAAATAAAATGTGATTTCATTGAAACGAGTTCATAAAATTAAACATGGATTATTTCTTTGTCATACCAATCCTTATAACATTTCAATACATTCTAAAATATTTGGTTGTGCGCAAAAAATATTGGTAAAGAATATAGTGATTGAAATTTTCAATAATGTGATAACATAAAACCCATAAAAACCAATTAAAAAAAAAAATTTACTAGAATTCATAGTAACATAATGATTTTTAATTGGGAGATATTTACCATATCACTATTACATAACACATTAAAATTGAATAAACTTTTTTTCATCTTCAATATTTAATGTACTCAATGCATTGGAGAGCTACAATGGGGCTCATCCATCATATCTTCATCTATTATGGGGTCAACCAAACTTATGTTGAGTTATAATTGGTCTCGTCCCAGAATATATTGATCTATAATGGGCACAACAAATTGTAAATAATTTTCAAGGAACATATCTTGAAATAATACTCTTGATCACTCATTTAAACCCTAGAGAAAATCACCTACATATTTAAAAATGATTTTTTTTCGTAAAGAAATACTTTCAAAAAATACAAACTGGGCACATAATATTGAAATCATATTCATAAAAAATAACTATAAAAACATATAAAGGAACAATTATAGTGATATAAAATATTAAAAATAGAATAATGGTATTAATATATTAAAAAAATAAAAATCTTTTAGAATTTCAGAAATGAGACATTTAAATGGATTTTAAAAGGAATGACCCTTACAAATACCATGGAATTAAAGAAAGAATAAATGAAAAGAAATGAAAATATATATTCAATATAAATAGAAATTATAAAACCATATAAAATAAAAAATCATTTTAGAAATAATCATATCATGAAAAATCAGTTAAGAATAAGGTTAACCCAATGAATGGATATTGGGTTAAAAATCCCAAAACATTTGGTTTTAATTATATTAGATGTGTCCAAGCCTCTTATAAAATCCTTAAAAGAGTGTGATTAATATATTAAAAAACAATATTAATATTAATTATAAATAATATTATCTTTTGTAACATCTTTAAACCAATTTATTAATAATATGTTTTTGTCTCCATTTTTTGAGGTGTGTTCATTACATGGTTTCAATAGTTAGTTCCTTATAGATTCTCTTATTTAATGGAAGAGAAAGTATAGATGTGTAATGAGAAGGTATTTAATTTTTTTCTAGAAATTCCAATTATACAATATATCAAATTTATTTCAGATATGAGGATTAATCATTAGAAAAACATTAATGATATTCGTTTAGAACATTTTTACGGCTCTTTAATCTAAACGATCTAGATTTTGTATATAATAAAATATTACGAATATATATAAATTAATTAAAATAAAAGAGGAAATATCATAAAAATTAAAAAATATTTCAAAAATATTTTTTATCACCATCCATCAATTAAGTAATGGAAATTGAAAACACATATGTTATCATGTTTCTGAAGAAAAACAACTTTGATAATGTCATTATTTTTATAATAAAAGGCAGTGGAAAAGATTTGGGATGATAAATTTGTCCATAATGATTATATTAGTACAATATATAATATATTGGATCATCCATTATTTTGGGATATGATGTGGTTAAGAGAGTATAATAAAATAAGAATAATTTAATAGAAAATAAAATAAAATAATGGAGGATTTTTTCCACTTGAAATATCTTCCTTGAGAACCACCTTAATGCCTTTATTGGCCATTTGGTGGGAGAATTAGGTCTTAGATGTGGGGATTATTCATGCAATTAGTATTGGGTATAATTTGGGTAATTATCAATGATTTAGAGGTTTGGGATAAGAGGATGCGAGGTGTGGTATTTATTGTGGAGGAGATGAGGGGTTTTCAATTATTTTAATCATTATTTTATTAATGTTCTCAAGATAAGAAATAATTATGGTTCTTGTGACTAAATATAGTAGACATTTAATTTTATTTTGAAATATTTGTGATTACCTCACCATTACATCATCCATGACTCAATAATGCTTGTATTTTTCTAATTTCCTAAATTATTATATTTAACTATTCACAAAAATTGCATGTATTTCAAAAAAATAGAAAAAAATTCAGCCTAACATTTATTTATATGTAAAATTGAAAAATGAAGTCCATTTTTTGAAAATAATTTTCTAAATATGATAAAGTTAACATTTAATTAAAATCATAATTTATACAATGAATTCTAGTTTTAAAATAATAAATATTTTTATAGCAGTTATAAAAAATATTTATGCTATCATAAAAATATTATAATCAGAATAAAATACAATATTATTTCATGAATATATTCTATGAAAAATTATTTTATTTTAAATCCTTAATTTCATAATTAAATTGTAACTAAATATATATTTATTATAAAAAATACAACACTTAATTTATATTTTTGAAAAAAAGTTATTTACTTCTTCATTGATATAAATTTATCATATTTTTACATATTATATGGATAAATTTTAATTATACATTATTAAGTGATGTTACTTTTATATTGTCCCGGTTATAATTCCTAATGGTATTGTTACTATTATTGTGGTCAGGTTACTATTCCATAAGTATAAATTTCATAATTTCAATAAATAAAATTTATTTTTTATTTAATTTATAATGAATTTTAATATTTATTTATAGAATAAATTGAAATTAATTTATTTTTACATTTTTTAAAATTAAATAACAAATGGAAATTATTGTGTTTCATAAATATTTCACAACAAATAAATTCTGAAATAATCATTGGGGTTCCAAAATAAAATATAGGTAATAATTTGAAATAAGAGATCATTTTTCTATGGAAAATAATTGGAAAATGATGTGAAAAAATATTTCTTATGGATATAAATTATTTATTGAAAAATCATTATATTTGGATAAAATTCATGTTGGAAACATTTATATCGATAAAATAAAAGAAATAAATTATTAAATTATATTTATGGAGCATTATAAAATTATCCATACTAAAATTGATCCGAGATTAGAAAACCCCATTGAATGGGATTTGGGATTAAGAATCTCGTTACCTTAATTCCAATGTTATTTTATCGGCCTATTGCATCCTTGAAAATTTCATTTAATTTATTAAAACAATGATTCATAAGTATATTATGTTAATTTTGACCCACATATGTCAATTATATTTAATTGATTATGTATTTATATTTCATATTTATAATGTAGTCATTTTAATAACATATTTTACGAATAATGTTATCATTTTGCTACAATTTTTATATTTTGTTCAATGTCATTAACAAATATGTATAAATAACTAAATAATATTTTAATACATATAATTACATAGTATATATTATATATAATTTATAATATACATCCTTGTATTTTATTATAAGAATAGACTTATCAATGTCTCCATATGTGGTTGACCAAACTTTGATGTTAAATAGTCAAACGAGAGGGAATTGTTTTTTTTGAAATGTATATATATATATCAAAAATATTATAATTAAGCGTATTAACGTAATTAATATAATTTAATATTATGTTTGAACAATTGTTATATGTTTTTTTATATGTGTGGTAAAAAATGATTATTATAAGAAGAATAATTAAAAAATTGATGAGTTAATCGAAACATACTTGATCAACAATGTAGTTTCTCTCGAATGATAATAAAAATCCCATAATTATTTGGGTTAGGATTATCCATGACAGTTCTAAAAATCCTAAGGGGAATGAGTTGAAGGATTTTGGTTTTGTTAAGGCTTTTTAATGTGTCAGATGATAATTTTTATAAGGGGTGAGAGTGGTGTTATTTATACCTAGGGGGGGGGGTAATTTGTGGAATAAAATATAGATTAAAATTTTATGTCAAAGGTAACCCATAAAAAATTTAATTTTTAAAAATTAAAATCATATATAAATATATATAAATATTTATAAGAGTCCAAAGAGACTCTAATATTTTAATTCATTTGTTCATTAAAAAATAATATTAAAAAAATAAATTATCATTTAATGAAATCACATTTGACTTTTGGTATTTGAAAATTATTTTTAGGTTTGAAAATTATTTTTATTTTATTTGTATTAGTAATTTATGAAATAAAAAATATAATGGTATAATATAATTTTCAATTAAATATTATATCTTTATTACATCATGAAGGATGTAATTTAAGATACACATGATTAGTGAAAAACTGTATTTTTATAATTCACCCAAAATGTTATGTAATTCAAAAAATTTACAATAAAACGCATAGTTTAATTTGTTGTGATCATTTAAAAAATTATTTATGTTTTCTAAAAATAAAATGATAAAATCCAAAATTATAATTTTTACTATGTAAATTCTGGTAATTATGAATTACATTAAAATATTGTTTATTAAAAAATATTCATATAATATTTGAGTTTTTTAATATTGATATTAATTTTTTGTTAGTATAATATTTATATACAATAAAATTAATCAAGATAAATATAATTTATATCATCATTTATAATATTATGTTATAATTAGTATTCTAATTTCCTAGATTTTATTCCCAATGGTCTGGTTTCTATTCCCAATGGTTAGGTTACTATTCAATCACCTGTGTTAGTACTCAAATAGTAACATAGCCTCCTATAAATTTCTCTACTTTCCTTTATTCATTAATAATCACCATTCATATAAAATATCTATAATTTTATTTTCTATTGTTTTTCTTAATTTACTTATATTTTTTTATTTTCTATAGTATCAAAAGTGGGAGAAAATTTTCTAGTAGATCGGGGTGATCTATTTTCTCTGATTTTATCTTCTAATTTCTAAATATTTTTCTCATGTTAAAATACTTGAAATTTTAATAGGATTCATTATTGATTAATGTAGTAATATTTATCAATGAAATAATAATTTTTCAGGTTATCTATATTATTTATGAGCATACGATTACATAATATAATACAACATAAATTTATTCAATCATCAAATATTAATAATAATCAAATGTTCATTACTATAATGTGGAAGTATATTGAAATATAGGAATACGTATAAAATAAATTAATTTGGTTTAACTATATATCATATATTTAAATTAATCTCTGTAAATATTGTTCCAAAATTATTATTATAGAGATACACAATTTAAATTCAAAAATTTAATAAACTTTAAGATGAATAATCGATATATAAAATTAAGACCAATGACAAAACATAAAGGATTAGTGTATATTGAGTCTAGATATATAATTCATAATTTTTTGAATAGTATTCAATGTATCAGATATATAATTACTATTATATACAGCCTAAATAAAACCATTCTACTCTACCAGGGAAAGTAAGAAAATATAATGGGTGAACAAAGAGGCATAGTATGGGTATATATCACCAATATCTACAAATAGTAATATACATCTACAAAAAAAGAATAATTTTACCAGGTTATATTCCTAAATATAAATTATTTTTCCAAATATAATATTTATCTTGATCATAAATAACCATGATTGTACCCAATTTATCATTTATAATGAAAATGAATCATGAAATAAAACATTATCATAATAATAGATAATATTCATTTGAGATAAAAAGATATCTTGACCCATGAGGGAATAACATATACATATGGTGCTATTAAAAATATTATATTATAACATTGTGATAATGTATAAATAAAAATAGGATTAATAATTATTTTAAAGACATTAAATCAGACCCTTGCATATAGTTATGGACATGAAACCAGGGACATAAATAATATTATTGTCACGGAAAGTACGTATAAACATAATTTTATGTACATGAAATAATGAAAAATGAATACAATTGTGATCATAAAATATGGTTCTCAACTAACGTATTTATCTCTTTATTTTTTCATCATTAACAAATTAATTAGTGTGATATAAAATTCTATATATGGAAATCATATAATAAAAATTCTATCATGTGGGTTCCACCTGATGATGAATTATTCCCCATATAAAAAAACCAATGGAATGGAACAACATTTAAGAAAAATCTCATTATTATAATGAAAAATCATATAAATAAATAATAATGATGGAAGAATAGGATCCTTTCCCATACTAATCATAAGGAAAATCAATGCATGTTATCTGATAAAAAATTCAATTTAAATATCACATGAAATATTTCGTTAGGAACATACCATTTTGAAATTCAATTTTCTTCTATAAACCTAATATATTTATAAAATATTATGGTAAAAAATATATTTCCAAATATTATTTGAAACATGTTATGCAGGATTCATAGTATTGAGTGTTTTTTACTAGGAGAAATTTTCTTCATGTCATGTTTGTGGAAACTATGGTTCCTTTACAATTTTTGTTAATAATTAAAATATAAATTACCCATAAATTCATTTTATGTTTAATAATTTCTCTGGGAATAAATCCCATAAAAATTAAAATATAAAAAATCATAATAAAATAAAAAAACATTTACAAGATTAATTTAAAAAAACATGTACATCGAAGAATATGGATTTGCGACAGAAGATCGAAATAATTTCATATTTTATTCCTCATGTATGCTTGATTGATACTTTTACATCCCATTTTATGGAAAATATAATTGATATTAAAGGATTGATGATCATAATAAAATTTCAATATATTAATAATAATTACATTATTATTTAATTATTAATAACATGGATTTAGTGTTGGTAGAAGGAGATATAAATTGATTTTGGTTTGGTAAAAAGATTATATCTTCTTCATCAGGCCACCTTTAGATCGTTTCTTAAGGACATTTTTAATATACTTATCAAGAGAGAACAATTGCAAGATTATTTTCATTGAAGTTTATAATTTATGTGGGTAAGGTATTTTAGTGATAGATGGCTCATGGAGGTGTAGTGAATGGAGAGAAGGGGTATCCTTTTATATGGGAGGAGAATTGAAAACATCAAATTAATAAAATGATTAAAATAAAATTCAGTAACATTTAATCCAAATTCATCAAAATTGCTATATATTTCATGGAATATATACTAATGTATAAATATCCTTTTAAAATAATATTTGGATTGGTATTTGGGTCATTTTATATATTATCATTTGGTTTAACTCTTATATTAACATATTTATCCTTAGTTATGGTAATCCCCTTTTCAATAATAAATGGTTATAATTTTACATATAATTTATCAATTAGAAAATAATTTGAAATGGAATGATGTTTTTTTACCACATATCCTTTTATATTTCCTCCCACAATACTTTAAATTTTTTTTAAAATTTTAAAAATATATTATTAATAAAAAATATCATTAGTGTTATTTTTGTAACAACTCATTTACTTTCAAATTAATGTATTATAAAAAATTATTTAATTTGGATATAAACCATTAAAAATACCAAATCATATTATATTTTTTGTAATAAATGCATTGAATAAAATAATTCACCCTTATTCTCTGCTCTTCATATTTAAAAAATCATAAAATTTATTTTTTAATTTTCTAAATAAATTATCTTTTGATGTTGCATATGAATTTATGTAAAATATTCAATAAATAAATAGATTAAATAATTATATGATAAATAAAATAAGTATTTTTTAAAATAATAATTAATTACCATGCATATCTTATTTTATCCATATGAAATAATTTAAGAGTTATAAATGTGATGAGATTAAAATTTTGTATATCTTATTTTCATAAATTTATTTAAGAGTTGTAATCTATGAATAATGTACTATGTTTTAATATATATGGATAACATATGGGTATAAAAAACTCAATTTATAAAATATGATAAAATCAGGTTTTTTAAATATTTAAATTCTTATCACTATGCATTATCTATATTTTATTCATTTTATCGTTACATCGGTGAAAAACATTTTTATGAATATTATTAATAAAAATGAAAATAATAGGGAATAATATTAATAATTTAATTAAAATTTCTCTAAATATTAAATCCATTTATTAAAAATATATTTTTAGATGTGGTACATGTTCATTATAATGTAATCAAGCAAAAAAATATAAGAATTATATTTTGGAAAATGTATTATTTGCATAATAGTGGATTCATTCACATTGACTACAATATAAATACTGAAAATTTAGTATAAAAGAAATTTATTGAAATTATATTCGTTTAATTTAATTAAAATAGATATTTAATTATTAATTTTTAAATTAATTTAAATTAAAAATATTTTTTATGTAACACAATTTTAAGAAAAAAATTATTTTTAAACATAAAAATGAACTAATACAAAAAAATTAGTACAGATTAATATTTATAAATTAAGATTATATCAAATTAATATAGTAATATTTAATATAAGAATCATAAAAAATAATAATGTTACATTTTAATGAAAAATATTTTATCTTTCAAAAAAATTAGTAATTTTAACTTTCTACTAAAAAATTTATCTCTAACAATAAAAAAATTGTTTATTTTAATTTTCAAAAAATATTTCTTTTTTCTCATAAACCAATTGAAAATTTATATTACATTAATATAATAATATTCACACAAAATGAAATAATATACATTTCTATATAAATATATTTGAAACAAAAAATAACCTTACTAAAAATGGATTACTTATATATTTTTAATAAAGATGAATATATAAATATAGTAAATCATATATATATATATATATTCTTCATATTCATACCTATCAATTTAATAGAAGTGTTATAAAAAATGATGATTGGTTTTATGATTCGTGAAGTGTGTCAAGAAATC
The DNA here is from genome assembly GCA_963277665.1 of Viscum album. Classification (NCBI taxonomy): domain Eukaryota; kingdom Viridiplantae; phylum Streptophyta; class Magnoliopsida; order Santalales; family Viscaceae; genus Viscum; species Viscum album. The sequence goes on along the minus strand of OY728132.1, from coordinate 319,987,184 downwards.
ATTTAGAACAAAAAAACATTATGACAAATATATTCTTGAATTTTACAGTCATACATTCTATCGGCCATTAAATAAATATATCCCTAAAATATTTATCTCCATTTACATATTCTAAAAATTTAAAGTACTTTTATTTAGATTTAACATCATATAAAGAGATACAACAATTACTTATAAAATGGAATGTGCGAATCATAAAGGTTACTTGAAATAGAACGTAAATGTATTCCTCTATGACTAAAAAATTTTTGGGATGTTAAATTATAGGACTAGAGGATAAAAAAATAATCCTTGAAAAAATAATGACTGAAAATTAACATGATCATAAATACATAATTACCAAAAAACCACATTTCAATGAACAGATGAATGACCTTCAATTAATCATAAATCAGTGATAAAGGATATATTTGTATTTGAAAACAATGTTAACAAATTGAATGAATTTTTTACTATAAAGAATGAGTATATGAGGAAATATAATAATACTAATTCATTCTATTTAATAAGTAGAATTTTATAATTTTTTGCTCATTGATCAATGCAACTTTTATCAAATTTTATACTTTTTTAAATGGCTATTCAAGAGGAATTTTTTGTTTCTGATAAACTAAAATTATATTTCATTAAATCATAAGATTGATAAGCCTTTCATTATTCCACTAAATGATTACCAAACCAATATAAATAAGATATATTACAAAATATACATAAATATAATAAATAAAACATTTTAGCCTCAATAAAACCCCATAATGTTCAAAATCATCCCTTATATATATTCAATCCATAATAATCCTCCAAAATATGTCTTACCAAAATAACAGACTATAACTCACAAGGATATGATCAATTTTTTTAAAGAAATAATTAATATTTCTCCCAGAAAAACATGAAGTGTAACATATTTTCACATACATTCATTTGAATACCTTTATTATCCAAAAAACTACTAAGCATAGTCAATATAAAACCATAATGAAATAGTATATACTTCCAAACAGTAACACTATCATTGTTTCTTAAGTAGAATAAAATACAAATGAATATATTACATTAATACAGAAATGAAAAAAACATCTTCAAAAACAATCTAAATCAGTTTTTCATCAATTTACTAAACAAGCTCTCATTTACAAATAATATCCCATTTATTCAAAAATTTCATTAATATACTTATATAAAATAGAACTTATGAAATAATCATATGGAATATATATAGTCTTATCATTACCAAAATCATATGATTTCCTATAATTAAACATTACCACTAAATCATTTTTCATTTTCATATCTAACATTAATTTTTTTTTAAAAAACTATTATTAAATACTAATGAGGTTGAATCCTTATATGATTCAGTAGTCATAAACATAGATTATCATTCATATAAATATATTAAAAATTACTTGTTGAATCCTAATTTGAAAAAACAATATTCCATAAACATAAATGATTATATTAACATTTTTACTCAATTTTCTAGTATTTAATATTTTTAATAAGGTATCAAATTTTATATTTCAGAAGTTACAAACATATAAGACATTGAATTACTTATAAAATCAATGCAATATGACCATAATTTAGTCGAATAAAACATATTACACATAACTTATTACATTTTTATGTATGCTCCGTCGCACATTATTGAAATGAATAAAATGAATATCTCATTCCACAAGGGTCACTACACGCTGATAAATCCTAGAAAGTCATCTTATTCTTATTTTTTCTGTTAGGAAACTCATTGAAATTTAAATATGTAATCATTTATCATGTTAGTTGATTTGTAATAAGAATTTGGTTTTTATTTCCAGATCATATTTCATTTTGTTAATCATGTTAAAAATTATTACATTGTATATAAGTGTAAATTAACAAGAATATTCCAAGTTGAATCCGTTAGACCAAATTTCATCTTTTTTCTAAAAAAATAAATTGAAAAACGAGTGAAAAAACATGAAATAAGGCTATAACTTGGTATACAGTCCTCCCTAATCTACTACTAAAAATGGACCACTGGAACAAGATAAAGAAACTACAGGTTTAAACTATTACCATCTTTCACAGTGAGGATAATACATTAGACAAATGATTGATCGGCCATAGGATTTCCACTTATTATGCGCCAGCTTCACTCTCGGACATATGGATGGATCTCAAATTATTGAACCATATCTTTCATAATAGTAAGGCATTATGTACCATAGAATAGAACACATTCTTCTAGTTCCACAAAAAATTACACTGCGACTTCAGATCAACCCAATGAGACATGACACAATTCCAACTCACTTTACCCTAACCTATAATTTTAGAAAAACAAGGGCATAGAGGGAGCACACACATCAAAAATTGTTTCTTCGGATGAGAAACAGAATGAGGGAATGATATATGGAAACACCTTCCTCTAATCAAAGAATTTAATGTTTTCACAAAATGAGATACACTTTTGACAACAAAGTCTCATAGAATATTTTACAACATCACCTTTATAGTCAAACAAGAACATGACATCACATGGAGTCGTCGAACATGACCATTGTGACTGATAGAAACAATTCATGGAAAGGGACCTTATGTCATGTCCCCAAAAAACAATCATTTCTAGAAAACACCAACAATAGCCTCTATTGATCAGATTTTCCAAACATGGGTCTTTACATCAGTCCTCGCATGGAAGAGACTAGAGAAGGACCCTGGGGCCCTCTTAGAGAACATACATCACTAAAAACCCCAATCTAATGTCACCTTTGATGACATAATTAAATTAAGAAAATAAGGTCTATTTTATACCACTGTGAACACTTTCCCACTATAAGATGATCAAAAAACAAGAAAATAAAATAGTATTGACTCAATCTCTAACGCTTGAGAAAAAGATTCCTTATATTGACCAACTAGTGGATATTCCTACAGAGAAAAAATTTGGGCTACATTTTAGTTGTGCATTAAATATTAGTGAGGGTGTACCTTATCCAATCAGAGAACACATGGACCCAACCAGGATTTTTCATTCATTCCACAAACCAGAACCAAACACATGAGGGGAACCACCATAAAGGATCCCCTTAATTTTCTATAAACAGCCCACTAGCTATCCCTTCAACCGAACTTACTAAAGAAACATAAAACCAAAACACCATTCAAACAAAAGGGGATCTTGGACTCAAAACATCTATCAAAAATAAGATTTAAAAAAATACGTATGACACACCATCCCAAACTAATCATCAAGAAATGAATTTATCATTTAAAATTGTCTTTTAAAAAACAAATGGTTCGGCGTTTTACATATCATTCAATGGTAAACCATGGTCCTCACTCGTGCATGTTTCCATGCCACACATGGAACCCTCATAATATCCATATTGGAAGTCATCTTGTCCTCCCATTTACAATCCATCATCTCATATTACCCCATGCATGTGGTCTCTCATGGAAATACCAAAGGTTAATGAAAAAAATTCCTTCCACTATTCAAAACCAGATCATTCAACTGACAATTCATTTTTGTCTAAAATGGTAAATAGAAAATAAGAACCTAATATATATCTCACCAAAATATTTAGAAGTACCCAAACATTCAAGAAGAACTATCTTTCAATACAATCCATAATTTCAAAATATATCAACATTTTTCAAAAAATGCCCTTTCATCAACACCCATCCATTTAAAAACCCATCACTTTATATTTAAAATAATATTAAAATGGTTCATAAAAAATTTAAAATCATTAATAGTTACCAAATAAAAATTTACCTCAAAACAGTAGACATAAATTCCAAAAAAAACATCATTCAACTCAAAACACTTTTCAATAATTCAGTAATGTATATTTGGAAAATCATTTCAAAACCCAGTATAACATAATTCATACTTTAAAAATAGGGTTAAACACACCATTTACCTTTTGAAAATAGATCTGAAAATTTATTTCCACCATTTATAAAACAAGACACTTCCAATTTACTGAAAAATCATTTCATAAAAGAACACATTTCTTAAATCGTGTTTTATTTATAGTTTTGAAACCAAATTTCCAATATTCCAAAACAAAAGGAAGAAAAGAAAATTCAATAGGAAACAAGTTTCGATGGGTCAATTGGACATATGGTTGGAATCCATATGCCAATTACTTCACCATCACAGACAATGTTCTATGTAAATATCATCATCTCAAAATGGCTTGTTAGGCCCTGTGATCTCACTAAGACCATTGACCCATATATTTTTTTTCATTTCCCCTAACATTAATAATACTATAAAAATACAATGGACTTAGATAAAAACCGTCTCCCCTTAGTGACTTGAATCACATCACAGAGTGTGATGGTCGGGCACCATACTCATAATCAAGATTTCATGCCCAGAAAATCATAACACCGAAATATCCCGACTCTTCCCCAAATAAGATGACTCAAAGAGTTAACATAAACCTACAGTAATAAAATTCTATCATGAACCAGATCTAGATGCCTTTAATACCAGTTTCTAAACCATTCCTTGGAAGGATGGGAAGGGAGCTCCCCATCCCCAAGGGCTGGAATAATTTCCCAGGTATCATGAAATGAAATTTGGGAATGATTTACCAATGTTTTTTAACATGATGTAATAAATGATTCCAATAAATCAAATCTGGATTTTTAAAACAAAATATATTACATAAATTTCATAATTTATTAAAACAATTTAAAAAAACGTTTAAATACAATTAATAATGAAATAATCCCAAAAGGACATCCCATGAACTACTTCATGACAAGTGGAAACTCCCACAAGCCTTCTTTAAAACACCACATCACAATGGTCAGCTAGAATCCCAGACAACATACACTATGGTTTTTACCCAAACTGTGATAAATATAACCAAGTATACATACAACCAATGGTGTACACAGTGCGTGAGACAAATTCCCATAAGATTCCACCAAAAAAAGATTCCATGTGATAATAATTATAATACAAAATTCTTGCGTGTTTTGTAAAAAATATAAATTTGTAGCATCCCGACCCCAGTTACCCATAGTCTTTACATTATTACATAACATTCGAATTATAATAAAAGATCAAGTCTCAATAGACCGATTAGTTTAGTAGCCACTGAATCACTAGATAAATTCATAATGTTTACATTACATCATAAAATGAAAACTACAACGACATAGTATCCATATATCAAACTTATATCCCCTCATACTAACCTTTCAGGTCATTCATAAAATACTTCTTCACATCCTGGTAAAAATAAAACATATAAAGGGGTGATCTCAGATTCCCATTAAGGATAACAATTTATGGGAAACTTTCATAAATAAGAATAAACATGTAAGGAAATTTATAACTAAAAAAATGTCTTTTAAACATGAACTTCAGAATAATATGGTAGAAATAAAATAAACTAATTCCATATACTTATTAACATGGATATTCTACTTTTCGAATAATCACATGAAATATCAATATCCATTTTCATAATGATGGAATGCATAATTCCAGACTATCATAACCACATAGTGAAGGCCTAGTGCCAAGACTACCAATAAAATTTTGTTAATGTCGTGTTCCAAGACACTAGTTTGTATCATGAGACCTACCAATGCATCAAGGAGCTATAGCGGGCTCCACCCGTCACTTATTAAGTCCAATTCATTCCTCATATGAACAAGTTTAAACATAACATAAACATTCATAATAAAACTAGCATAGAAAATGTCAATAAATTCTCCATAAACCATGAATGGTATAGACATAACACATCCATAATCAAACATATCAAAAAACCTTCAATATAATATGTAATTTTTCTATCAAAATAAATAAACTTCAAATAAGCTTAAAATCAATAAAAGGATGTTGACATAGATGAAATAAAAAATATTTGAGAGAAATATCTCTTTTTTTTAAATCATTTAAAAGGAAAAAAATTATAAAAGAAAAAATTTACATTAGAAATATTCATATAAGATTGTAAGGGAAGATTCGACAATTTTATAATGGCAGAAAATAGTAGCACCAGCCGTATAAGAAAAAAATTCATTCTTACCTTAATTCTGTCAAAAGGGTTAAGAATGACCTTCTTTGGAAAATGACAGAAATATTGCTTTATAAATTTCTTTTAAAAATTCAAAAAAGGGTATAAATTAATTTAACCCATAATTTTTAAAAATGTAAGAATGATTTGAAATACATTTTTAAGAAACATGGATGTGGATGATAAAGAGGTCCCGATATATAAATATGTATAAACAACCTCGGATAATGAAGAGATTGTGAAATAAACCCTTACCTTGTACTTTTCTTTTGTTGAGGGTAGGTTAACAACCTGTATAATGGTGAAATAATTGTTATTGATTTAGAAAATAATCATATATATTAATATGATATCGTATATTATCATTTATCATTGATTTGTTAATAATATCTTAGTATTATCGTCATTTCGGGTGTTAACTTACTGATTTTATTTTATATGTTTTGTTATATAAGACATTTATGTTATGGATAGTTTGTATCTTATTCATATACATAATGATATCAAGTCCTTAAACATTATTTTTAATCATCAGATGAAAATTAAACTTGAATGGATATGATGGGGAATGAATCTCACCGTGTTTGTGGAGATGATAGTCCGTACGTACGCACGAGCGAAAATATAATTTTTTTGATATTAATATTATATATATTTGGATGGTATATCATATATACAGAATCATTATCTTGTTATATTTATTATTTACATCAATTGCATATCATTATCATGCCCATCCGAATAATAATGTTTTGAATAACAATTACCCCACGACGTGTAGACGATAAGTCGTATGTACGCATGTATGGTGACATGTCAATCAAAGGATGGATAGAATAATGAATATGGTTGTACCATTTTTATAATAACATCACAGTATATATGAGATTTTGGAATTATTATTTGAGGATGGAAATAACAAAGAAAGAAGAAGTTGAAGAAGAAAGGAACTTGAAAGATGGTGGTGAAAACATTATCTCTTCTTCGGGTTCTTCTTTTTGATTTTATCAAAAGGGCTCCTTAGTTTAGTTTTATGATAAAAATAATGCCTCTAGGTTGAATTTAGGGAAGTTGATATAATATTTGGGTAGGGGATGGCCGAGACAAAAGGATTTTAATGTGTGAATTAGAGTGAAGGGTGTGTTCCCTTTTATAATAGGGGTGTGGGGCACCTTTGGAAAATCTAGAAATATTATTTTATAATAAATTCATATTCAGTTTCTAATAGCTCCAAAGTGACTTATTTCAAGGATAAGGTGGGTATGGGTCTAAATAATTTCAACCGATATATTTTAGATAGTTTTGGGTCACTAAATTAACCTTATTATTTATATTTAACTCTTTGATAAATATTTTTCACATTTATCATGTCTCTTTGTATTTTTATATTTTATGGTTAATAAACATACCATATACATCCAAGATAACTCCAAGTGGTTATTTAATGATACTACTATAATTATATATTTATATTGGATGAACCTTAGATTTTTAGGAATTGAATATCAATTAATAATATAATATTTGTTTTAAAAACTCTTTTATGTCAATTTTGACACTATTTGGTATTTGATTTTTGTGAAAATCATATCAGAATTATTACATAGAAAAAACATAATTAAATTAATACTAACACATCATAATAACCAATTAAATTAATGGAATTCATAAAAATTCTCAAATTAAATTTATTTGGAAATTTATAATATCAGTTATTTCAATATTTCATTAATTAGGTAATTACTTCATCACCATTTTGTCATAAATAAATTAAATTATTTAATGTATAAATAATATAAATAAAATACAATGTTGTATTAAATATTATTATATTTCTAATTAATATTTAAAATATATTTTATCTTATGCATAAACCTATATTAAAAATGTTTTAGTAATTTAAATTTGATTTTAGATTTTATAATTCTTCTTTGAATTAAATAAAATTAAATGTCCTAATATAATCCAAGGGGACCTAAATGATAAAATTTTATTCCTAAGGATTTTTTTGGTTGAGATACACTTGTACAATAGAATTAGGACATTTGTTAGCATAATATTAATATCATTTTTACCCTTAATTACCCTGTTTACTTTTAACTGAGGTAAATAAATGTACAAAGTTACTACTCAAAAAAAATATTTCTATCTTATTGAACCACATTTAGTCCTTGATATTAGTTGTTTCTCTCATATTTTTGAAATTCCACTCATAGAAGTGGTAAAATTATGTTTTATGTGAATTTGCAAATTCTCCTAGGAGGTGGGTTAAAGACTGTGAAAAGTTAAATAAAATATTTATATATCTAAAATTATTCTAAACTAACCCCAATTAATTACATTGAGCTTATATAGATATTATAAATCTATTTTAACCTTAATTAAATTTAAATAAAATAAATAATTATTTAAATAAAAATTCGGTTTTAACCTATAACTCAGTGTTTTTTTCACTATTCATTAGACATTGAATGTTTTCAGAAAAATACCAAAAATTCACCCTAAGATAATTTCGATATTATGAATCCAAAATTGAAGTCCATTTTGAAAGATAAAATTTATAAAATTTCAAAAAGTGGGTATTACTATTCATAACGGCTAGTTTGATTGGTTTTCGTATGTGTTAGAACTCAATGTTGCGTACAACACATGCTACTGTATTATTCAAAGAAAAGCGTACCGTGGAAGATTGGGGTGTTACAAATTTAGGTTAAAATCATAATAAGATAAAAAATTAAACAAAATCAATTTTTAAGTGGGATACTTTAAAAGAAAACAAAACTATTATATAGAATGAAAGTGCTACTGAATGTCTTCATCCAAACATATCGTATGCTGAAGGAACATATAAAATATCTGATGAGCACTAACAATAAGAAAATAACCCTAAGGAACTAGATCATTGTGGGTCCCAAGTACGTCGTATCTTGATGAAGGTAACCATAACTATATCTATTCACATGCACATGAACAACTAGTATGAATCATACCCATAAACTAGTGGTCCCCCAAAATCAACATACTCATCATCATCACATTTATTTAGTATTATTATCGTCAAACAAATTACATTAAACAGGGGCCAAACCCCACTGGATCACTAGAATACTAGTAAATGTCCACCAAACTAGATATAAGTGTTTTTCCATCATGTTGTCAAAGAATTTACTCAAACCATCAAATAAAATTTTCACATGAAAATACCAATTCCAACCCACACAAAAACCAAACCACCCACACACATGTCACAGGATCCTTTTTTTTCATTCAAATTAATTTTGGAAATCATACTCACACCAAAATAGATCACAACATGTTTGACGTATCTTTTATAGTTCAAAAAATCCATTAAACAATTTTTAAAACCTTTTAATGATATTTCACATCACATAACATCCTTGTAACATTAATATTTTCAATTTAAAAAGTACACTCATACCAAAATAGTTTAGCAACGTAGTCGCACCTCTTACATAAATCTGAAACCATTTAAAACATTTATAAAAAATTCCAAAGAGTGTAACCATGATTTTAACATAAAATTATTAAAACCCACTTTTGAGTCCACTAGAATAAAAATATAACGGAAAACCAAAATTGTATGCCCTAAAACCTTTTAATATAACTATTTTTAGAATAATAGAACAAAACCACTTGATAAAATATGAAAAACAATAATTTTTCACAATGATTCCCCTTAAAAACCAACCCCATAACAAATGATTCAAAAAATAATATCTACACCACACAAAATGCAAGATAATACTGATAAAAATTTAAATCAACAAAAAATAACACATCAAATACATCTTACACAGGGAATCACCTACCAGTTGTCCCAAAAACCTCAAACCATTATGTGAAACTTCAATTGCACCACTACTTCACCACAAGGGAGTGAAAAACATCATAATACCAAAATATTTCACCAAAAATACACAATGATAAACCATTGGTATTAAACCTAGCTTATGTACATTTTATAACATCAATAAAAAAATGTTTGAAAACCTTAGAAAAAGGACAAACCCTTAGCTAATTGATTAATGAAGGAATGAAACCCACTTACATTAAATATCTTCAATAAAACTCCCCAAATAAAACTATATTTGAATTTTCAAATAGCAAAAAATTAATTTTAGATTCAAATAAGGCTTATGAGGTCATAGAAACTAGAATGGGAAAAAAGAGTGAAAAATAAAGGAGCTATGAAAGAAACGAATTCATTCTTCAAATCTAGAAGATTTAAAAAACATTGTAAATATTTTCCCTATTCTAAGATTGAAATTAACTCCAAAAATGGAGACACAAAGATGGAGGCATTCAAGGTTCTTATGGGCTTCGAGTGGGAGTTGGACTCACCAAAAAAGAGTAATAAATGAATAATATATTAAATAATTATTTAAAAAACTAAAAATGTGCTTACAGGATGGCCCAATTTGTTAAATAAAAACATAAATCCACAATGATTATGGATTTCTAGAGGGTTTAAATTTATATGGTGGAGTTAATAGGTTTGGGGAGGCCATGATTTAAGTTGAATTGGTGAAAAATATTAAAACATGAGATAAATATAAAAGTAACAAATTTTTTCATTAAATATGGAAATGGGCTCACGGTTTGGCCCAAATCATAAAAACACACCCTTTCCATAATAATTGTACGGGTAACCCCACACAACAATGAAATAATGGAAATTAATTTAAAAAATTACCATTAAATGAATTCCTGGATGTGATAAAAACAAAATCTATTAATGATTAATGTTTAAAAATTATGATTATATCTAATTAATATAGTAATATTTTACATTAAGATAAAAATAAATTAATATTCTACCCTTTTAATGAAAATGATGTATAGTTTTTAAAAAAAATCATTATTTTCACTATTTACTAAAAATTCTATCATTCCAGAAAAATAAAAAATAACTATAAAACAATTATTTATTTTTATTTAAAAATTTATTTCATTTATATCAAAAAAACCTTTAGAAAATTTATATTACATTAATATAATAATTTCACCCAAAATGACATAAAATCAATTTCTTTAGATATATATTTGAAACCAAAAATAAAATTACTGAAAATTTGTTACATATATATAATGAAATAAAAAATATTGAAGTTTATTAAATTATATTTATATATATATATATATTTATTCTTATTCCGTTTGATACATATATAATTAATAGAAATGTTATAATATATTATGATTCAATTTATGCTCTGTGTAGTGTTGCAGGAAATAATTTAGAACAAATACAATATTTTTAACTAATATGTACTAAAAGTTTAGTGTCATACATTCTACCAACCATTAAATAAATTTCTCCCTTAAATAATTATCTCTATTAAAATATTATAAAAATTGAAATTAACTTTTTTAGATTTAACATCATATAGGGAGATATAACAATAATTTTAAAAATATATTTTGTGAATCATAAAGTATACATGAAATAAAACATAAATGTATTCAAATAAAACTAAAAAATTAGTGGGATCTTAAATTATAGGAATAGAAAAAAAATAGCATCCATGGAAAAATAATGAGTGAAAAATAATGATCATGGAATCTTAATTACAAAAAAATATATTTCAGTAAGGGGATAAAAGGCTACAAATTATCCATAAACAAATGTTAAATGATAAAATTTTATTTGAAAAAAATGATAAAAATATTGATTGAATGTTTTAAACTAATGATCGAGTACATGATAAAATATAATAATATTGATTCTTTGTACTTAATAAGAAGAATTATTTAATTTTTTTTCTCATTGATCAATGAAACTTCTATCACTTCTTATGCTACCTGAAATGGCTATTCAAGAAGAATTTTTCATTATTGAAGAACAAATATTAAATTGAATAAAATCATATGATTGATATACCATTACTTATTCCTCTTAATGATTACAAAAACAAAAATAGATATCATAATTAAACAATATAAATAACTAAAGAAAATAATACATTAGAACCGCAATAATAACCCCCAATGCTCAAAATTAACCATTATATATATTTCTATCCATAATAATCATTTAAAATATGTCCAATGAAAATCAAGTATGAAAAATCACTAGGATTTGATAACAATTTTTTCATTTAAAACATTAAAATTTATCCCCAAAAACATGAGGTTTCACATATTGTCACATTCATTCATTTGAATAACATTATAATCCTAAAACACACTACTATACTAAGTCAATATAAAACCATAATTAAAACATATATGCTTCTAAATGGAAACATTATCATTGTTTCTCATTTAGAATAAATTATAATTGAATATACTACATTAATCTAGAAAATAACAAACTTCATCAAAAATAATCTACATCATTTTTTCATCTAATTACTAAATAAGTTCTCTGTTACCAATAATATCCCAATTAATTCCTTATTTTCATTAATATCTTTATTTAAAGTAGACATTATGAAATAATCAAATGGAACATATATGATGTTATCTTTTTACAAATCATGTGATTCCCAATAATTAAACATTACCACTACATCATTTTTCATTTTTATATATAACATTAAATAAATTTTTAAAAATTAATAATGAAAAAATTGTGTGGTAGAATCCTTATGTGATTCATTATTAATATACATAGAATATCATTCATATAAAACTATTAAAAAATAATTGTTGAATCTTAATATGTAAAAATAACATTCCATTTACTTCATTGATTATAATGACATTTTTATTCAGTTTACTGGTATTTAAATATTTTAATAAGGTATCAAATTTGATATTTCACAAGTTACTAAAACATAAGACATTTAATTACATAGAAATTAATTTCTATATAACAATAACATTGTCATAGAATTAATATTAAAAGTACATTAATACATTATTCTATATGAGCCATCACAAATTCTTGACAAGAATAAAATGAATCTCTCATTCCAATTGGCTAACTACAAGTTAAAAAATAATATAAGTTCATCTCATTCTTATTTTTTTGTTAGTATACTAATTTATATTTAAACATATAATTATTAATCATTATAATTGATTAGTAATAATCATAAGTACTTTCCTTCTAGATCTTATTTCATTTAGTTATTCATGTGGAAAATTATAACATTTTGTATATGATTAAACATTTAAATTAATTTTACAAGATTTATCCTTTATCATAAAAAAATATCATTGTGTGAGAAATAATAATCATAATTAGAGATCATTAAAAAATTCAGATATCTAATGAAAGAAAAATTATTTTCAATCAATGAAAACTTATGTTTATCCTAGTCCATCTATAAACAACATTTATTCAAATCCATTGTAGTTTTTCATAATAAAAATATTAATTAACCCATTGATATCACCCTAGAGTGTCAAACTAGATTCAATTTGAGGTTACACTCACTATTCTCTAGAATGGTGGATTAGATATACACAACCAAATCATTTCAATGTTATTAGGCCTTGATGCATATGTTACAAAAATAAATACACCATTAGTATCTAGATATTGATTTATTTCTAGGAAAACTATATAATATCTACATTACAAAATTATAGGATGTTATCCTACTCATTTAATTATCCCTATATATTTCACCAATGTTTATTTACTATGTTCACCAATAATTTACAAAACCCTATACTGATAAAAACTTAAGAAACTAAATATTTTCATAGATAAATATTTAATCTTGTTATATGAATATTAAATGCATTCCATTATGATACACTATTGAACTAAAATGGTTTAGTTCCTTTAGAAATGCGATAGATAAAATTTTTATTTGATGAATGATGAAAAATTGTCCACATATAAAATGCTTCTAAAATATTACATACATGAAACTATTATTCTTATTTTATGGAAGGAAAAATGATAGAAATGTGGAGATACACTCATTATAGTTAAATATAGGATATAAGAAACAATAGTCATATTTGAGTATTAGATAATAATGATGAAATAAGATCTTGATCATGAATTAAAATGTTCATACCCAATTTTTCAAAAATCAGAAATGGGATTCGTGTAATAAAACATTATCAAAATGTCGGACAATATTAAAAAGTGTGAAGAATCAATTTTAATAATTCAAGATACATATGAGCATAATATGTACATATGAATGTGATACAAACATATACCTATAAAATTCTAAGCAGATAACTATAGAAATTGGTTCACTCCTCAAATTATGGAAATGAAATCAGTCCCTCACAATAACTTATGGCCATGAAACTAAGTCCACACATGGACGTGAAAAAAAATATTCATGCATAATAATATAGAAATGAAACCAATTATATTGATATATTTTTAAACATGAATTCTATAAAAAAATTATATAATGAGTTAACCATCATTACCCAATCCATTAGAGAGCTATTCAATTTCATCCAACCTCATCAAATAATCATAATTAATTCATATGTGTTATTCATGATCATAAATCATTCTTTATATACCACGAACCATAGAATAGAGATGTGTTTGATTAACATATCATCATTATAATTGTATCATCAACTTTTTTCAAATAAAATACGAACCCTCATTGATAATAATATTTCTCTATTTTTTATGACAAAAAATAAATTTCCATTAAAAATATTATAATATATGATTCAAACTATTTTTGAATGTTTAAACACATGGTTAACTTCACAAAATATTTTATAAAATAATTTTTCAGTCCCGAAAAATTTTTGGACGAATTTCTTAGGCCCATTGATCCTTAAATTATATTGAATTAAAATATTAAATATATTATATTATGAGTTTGTTATGTTAAAAAATTAATTGTATATCATCCAAACATTGGATAACATGGGGAGTAAAAGAGAACCATCATGCCAGGGATGAGGGATTTACCCTTGGTGGGACGTAACATTTGTGGGTGAGAAACATTGGGTATGATCACATGGTTGAATAACTTCATTAATATAATTATTATGTTATTTGTTATTTAAAATAATAAAATATATCCTAAATGGTGAATCATTTGATAATTAAGATACAATCATTAGAATTGGTAAGGGGGATTCCTATGGAAAATATAAGAAATGTGCACTCCATGAATTTGGTTATAATACATTTTATGATAATTAATTTAGTATATTTTATATTATAATTATTTTTTTATTAATTGAAATCCATTTTTATGGTTCTTCATATACACATGGTAAAAAATTTATTATCTTGAATGATATATTTATAAAAACACCAAATCACCGCCATTGGGATCCTTTTCAACTAGACAAGTTAATTAGGATAAAATAATGACACCAGAAAGAATTTTATATTCAATAATAAAAGAAAAATGTGCATTAAATATTGGTTTTAAATGAAACATTTTTTTCCTAAATTGTAGAATCATTCCTCCACTATTATTTGTAGATCCTATTTAGACTGATTGATCCTAATAACCTCTTTTCTTATGGTCATGTGTCTGATGATCAACAGGGTTTCTCTGGTGGGGTATGATATGATCTCTACATATGGTGTGTGTGGTTCTTATTTACAAGTTTAGTTATTCATTTATTAGTTATCTTATCATATTTTAAATTATTTTATCATTTATCAAAAATTAAATTTATTACATAATAATAATATATTTATAAAAATTTACTAGGAATAAGATGGATGTTAAAAGATGACTAATCATGTGATAAGCTAATTATTTCAATAGAGGATTATAACACTAAAATAGGAAACTGTGATTAATATAAATTATCAAAATAAATATTGGTACGGAAATTATCGTTTCTAATTGAAAAGAATTATCAAATGATAATTAAAAAAATTGTCAATAAATAATAATTATTATTATAAAATTTGATTGTCAAGGGATAATCCATATGGTAAAAATAGATAATTCATATAAATAACCAAATGATTATTTTGTAGAAATTTTAAAAATATATCTATGATGTTTTATCATAAGATTATTATTCTAAATTATCATTGAATAATTTATAAAAGAAATTATATAATAAGTATTATGGATTTTTAGAAATGTTAATTATCAAATTATAATTAAAAATAATTATCGAATGATACTTTTGATATACTCAATAAATAATTAAAAAAAATATCTAATCATAATTACTATATTATGAAAGGAAAATTTATAAAATTAGAAATGTAAATTGAAAATATCATTGATTATCAAGGTATAATTTAAAGAATTTATAGATGATAATTTAATTTATTTATAATATTATAATATTAAAAATGACATAAATAAAATTTCATGATTTTCAAAAGACAAATATTAAAATTGTCAAATGATAGTTGCTAGATTATAAATGGATAATTATTAATATGATATAATGATTACTGGGATATAAAAAAGGTAATTTGTATTTAATTTTCAAATTATAAATATTAAAGATAATTTATGAGAAAATTTAATAGATAAATATAAAACAATAATATATAATAATTTATAAACTGATAATTAAAAGTGTTGTTTTTTAAAAAATTATCACGAGATAATTATGAAAGGATACATGGAAATAAATTATAAAAATAAAATTCTAAGAATTTAATTTATCATAAATTACAAAGATATAATTATAAAAGTGTATCTTTTGATAAATTATAAAGGGATAATTATTAAAGTATAATTTAAGAGAAATTATCAAAACATTTATATAAAATGACAATTTTTTATTATTTGTCGAGATTTAATTATATAATGATAATTTATGAAAAATTATGAAACTATAATTAGAAAAATAAATTTCATAAGAAATTACCGAATGATAATTATTCTTATAAAAATTACAATGATTGGACTCACTGACCAAATACTATTATTTGAAATTATCTATGAGAGATAATATATTCTCACATATGAAATGTTATTTCTCTTTGAAATAAAATAACACATTTTGGTTCATGGAACCCCTGAAAAAACATGATCATTAGAATGATTATATTTATGACATAAATTACTAAAATAGGTGTTCTTTAATGTTGAGGTTTCTAATACATTCATTTAACCACATATGGTGGTTTATTCTTTTCATAGACATTAGTGACTTTGATGTCGGATGTTCCTTACCAATATGGGACTTGTATATATTATGTTATCATGATACAATATTTATGTTGTAATAAACCATTATTTATATGATATGCATGTGGGTGTGTTGGTAACCATGTGCATACATGTTTATGTGTGATTATACCGATATTGATACTGACGTGTCTAATCATTCCTTGTAGTAACATGTATTTTTTATATTTACCATAGCCTATGAAATTTTTCAACATATACTGAGATAAATAGGTTGATCCCTGATGATTGGAGAATGTTGTTTCCAAGCATGATGCAATCCAAACATCTGTAACTGTTGGCATAGAAACCCCTATATAGGGGAAATCATATTGGCTAGCTAGATGGAACTAAGATACAAATATGGAGCCATTAGATTGGTTGTTATGAAATTATATTGTTTTTAAAGATGTATGTGGATAATATTGTTTAGGGGAATGATGTTAAGGTCATTTAACAAACCTTAATATGTACTCTCATTTTAAGGGCCCACATGGCTACCCCAAA
This sequence comes from Viscum album, assembly GCA_963277665.1. Lineage (NCBI taxonomy): Eukaryota > Viridiplantae > Streptophyta > Magnoliopsida > Santalales > Viscaceae > Viscum > Viscum album. Next base: position 319,969,573 of record OY728132.1, on the reverse strand, counting down.
TGTGGAGAAAACATAACTTTTTTTATTGGAAGATTCTGGTCAAGGTTTCATTATAACTTGGTCCCTCATCGATTAAATGGTCATGCGGTTTAGTTATCAAATAGATGGATCGTATGATATTTAGATGAAAACAACAAAAAGTTTGTGTTACATACCATGTAATTATTTAAATTTATTACAAATTTATTAAAATGAATTAGTTATTTATATTAGTTACTAAAATATTAGATACTGTTTAGATCAAAAAGAAATAGTTTAAACTAAAATACTTTGGTGAAAATATTTATTTAATAGTATATAAGAATAATATTGGAATTTTAATTTGAAAATATTAATATCATATTTAAATTATTATATGAAAACTTACTTTAGGAGAAATTTCTGAATTTTTTTTAAAAAATGATTTATTCCCAAAAATATGAAAAATAAAGAATTTTGTAAAAAAATCATTTAATTTAAAATTAGGTTCTTCATTATTATCAATATATGATGATAATACATATTGTTTTTAAAATTTTGTAATTAAAATAATACAAAACAAGATTGTTTTATGTGAAATTTATATATTATATATGATTATATATTAATTTAGATTCATAAAATGATTATTATTATTAATGGATTTAATATTGATTCATATTTTAAAAAAAATTACAATTTTTTGAAACCCGATATCTCGCTGCCTCAATAGGATAAATTTTAAATTAATTTTTCCCCTTTTAGTGAATTTAATTTTACAAAATGTACACCATAACTGGAATAATAAAAATTTATAGTATCTAATAAAGATAACATTAGTTAAAAAAATAATTATTTGTGAATAATTTTTAAAATAATAACTGTATATATGTTAATAACATGTTTACCAAGAGATGATACATTATACATGATTATTAAAATGAACTAAAACATGATAAAAAAATAATTTTCTGGAATTTTTTATTCTTTATACCATATTTTATTGATAGTGGATAATTATTGGATCCTGAGGACATGAAATGAATGTTTTCAGTTCACTGTTTTTTGAAATAACATATGTTCCACTCATCTCACTTTTAAAATGCCACAACCTATCCTCCCGTCATAATTAATTGTAACCACATTGGTTTAGAATAACAAAAAAAATCCATTCAAAAAATGCATCCTATCAACATAGATGACTTTTTCACGTGAAACACAACCAATAAAGTATTTTCAAGAAAAAAAATCAGTTAACCAAATTACAGGTCACATTATCCAATGAGCATTTTTATATTATTTCTTCTTCCACCCCATTAAATTCATTTAAAACATAAAATATATAATAACCATTATATTTACTATATAATAAGATGTTATTATGTAAATTTTATAACATAAATAATTTCCCAATTTCATCAAATGTGTTATGAAATCATAATTCATGTTTATAGGACACTACCACCTCAAGAACCGATGTTTTTTATCCATTACAACATATCATGGTTGGGAATGATGATGAATATTATATATATATATATATGATATTTATAAAACAATTATACATGTAGAAAAATTTATCATATATAACTCTAAAAACTATTTTTTAGGGATACAATAACGTCAGTCATGTGTATTGTGAACTATCTCCTCACAAAGTGATGTTATTCATTTACATATAACATGATACATAGAGGATAAAAAGTGTTAATATAATTAATATATTTCATATAAATATCATATTTATGATAAAATTAACATATATATCATTATGTATATATGTTATATTTTTATTATTATCCCTTTTCGCATAAAGAAAAATATGTATCATAGTACATTGATGTGTGGACTACCGATTCCTCCAAGCAATATGATTCATTTTATTCATCAGAACATCCAAATAATGAGATAAATATGTATATTTAATTAAATATTGTGCTATTTAATATATAATTATAATTATTGAATGATAAAATATTTCATACCTTATTTCAATAATGATCATTGAAATATAGAAATATTTCTCAAACAAGTGAACAATATACCGTCCCCAATATCATAACATTTTATTGTTTTTCATAACCATATTTATTTTATGATATTAAAAGTACTATTTATTATGATGTCTGATAATTTTTTAATGAATATTTTATAGGTATATTTATAAATTTATTTTTTTAGAATAGGAGCCCTGCCAAATTTAATTTTTTATACCTTAGTTAAATATCATTAAGACATCACAAAATTATTAATTGATAATGAAATTTTATATATCATGTGAATATTTGAAATAAAATTACTAATAAATATTAATTTTTTCCCATGAATGTAAATACATAACATGTGTTTATAGTTCATAAAAATTAAATACACCAAATAATTCAGACATAAGGTGTGAAACATCATCTCAATTTCCTTTTGTTGAGGAATTTTTCAAGCACTATTTTAATTCAATCGAAATATATAAAACACATTTTTCATGTTATATAATGAATTTTTATATTTATATGTTATTTAATGTTCTTTAAATATTATTTTTTATAGTAGTTATGATTTTAATGTTTTTAAAATGTATAATGTAAATTCCTTCTAATTGAAACCTCTAATTTATTTTCCATTAAAAATGACTTTCCCTTCTATGTCAATGTTTATAAAATGATATTTTAATTTTTTTATAAATATAAAAGATTTGTAAATTTCATTTTTTACTTTATTATCTGGGAGATTCAAAGGGAATATATTTATATGTTTATAAGGAATATTTTTACAACCGAGAGATGAAATTTCATAATCATCATAGACATGTTGAGAATGAATTTTTAGCCACTATGATCATTATTTATTTCCTAGATTACTTTTTAAGATTTTTTTTTTATTTAATTATTTTTTCCTTTTAAGTTGTTTATTTTTTTTATGAAAAATGTGTTTTTAATATGAATGATTATTTTTAAATTTAAAATAATCCCCAATTAAGAATGTAACATGTATTTCCGAATAGTGTTTTTTATATGATTAAAATTACTTTTTATTATAAAATTATATTGTGAAAATGATAAAGAATAATGTTAATTTATTAATAATACAGTCCTTGTGAATTATACAAGTAAAATTAATGTTACCAGATATCATTTGTTGTTCCCTTTATAGCTTATATGATGTGGCATCAGATATAGCATCTGGTGATCCCATTATATCTTAGAAGACTGGTGATCATAGATATAACTCCAATTAAATGGGTAATGTACACTATCTTAATTGATATTTAGTAGGGAATTTCCCATGTGATTAAGCACTGGACGTAATGAGGATTTAGATACTTCTGTCACATGTTTAAAAAAGTATTTAACTGTGTTTCTATATGTTGTAATAAAGTATTTTTAATTTCATGCTATGAGTTTGAAATAATTTAATTGAGAAAAAAATCTTTCTTCCATGTGATAATTGATTTTTTATTTTTCATAAATAATATTTATTTAAAAGTAAATATTTTATGGGATTTCATTATATTTTTCTAGTAAATATTTCTTTTGTTTTTATATACCTTACTATGTTTTTTTTACATCTTCTGTTTGTAATTATTTTTCACAAGTTGGGTAAGCGATAAGATGAAAACTAGTTTACATTCAAGATGATTTTTAGGAAGAAACTATTGTATCATTTGAAAATGTTTTATATATGGGTAAAAATTGAAACTGTCTGAAAATATCCACATTGAATTATATAGATTAGTGACATATGTGTTATGACTTAATTCTCCAAAAATATAAAACTAAAAAGATCCTAATGGTGAGAAAAATTAATTTCATTACTAAAAATAAATATTTCTTATTTTTTATGACAATCATATTATAGTTTGTATTAGAGTTTGTATTTTATAATTATAGAGGTTAGGAAAATATAATACCATGCCCATGAAATATTTTTCCCTGGGTCACGCTGAAATGATATGTAATTTAATGATTACCATGTTTCTTTATATAAAGAATACCTGTTCAGAATGGTTTTCCAAAATAAAAAATGGTGGCTATTATTTGAAAAAATTGAATGGAAAATTTGCACCCAAATTAGAATCTTTATATGGATGAAATCAGAATAGTAAAATTTGTTGTAGAAACATATTAGTTGACATACGAAATTAATGTTGGTGGTATCCATTATAGGGAGTAAAAAATCTCACATGTTGGAAAATATATATTATGGAGACATTCATGAGGCAATATCCCTTATACAATAATGGATCATTTCCCATGTGATAACTATATAATGGATTTATTCCCTAAATATGATTTTTGATGAATACAGATGTTCGAAATGCTACAAGTTAGAACATTTTATTTATAATATTCATGTTTAAGAAAATTTTTGGTGGTATTTAATAATTAATATCAAAGAGAAAGATGATATTTAGGTCATTGAATTGGAACCATTTATTTATATGTTTCATTGAAAATAATTACTGAAGATTATTTCAATATAAATGATTCTAGTTCCTGATACTAAGGAATAAATTAGATGACCGTGTAGCTACATATGAATATAAATTCACATTAGTGTCTAGGGATGTGCTATATATTAAATTTGTGTCTGAGATATAAATAAATATTTTTCACTCATAGTTGAAACCCTATTTATTTGATGATTTTGTTTTATGATAATTTAAATGTTTTCAAAAATTAAATCATTATTATAATAATTTTGAGATGGGGATAATGTCATGAATATTAATCTACATGAGATGTGAAATAAAATTCCATCATGGTAAGAAATAAAGAAAAAACAATATAAGATGTTTCAATGTAATCGCCCAAAATGGAAAAAACTGGAAAATGATATATCAAAGAATGTTTGATGCGAACTGAGAAGTTTTTTCATTGTGGATGGTTCTATAAATAAGATTTTTATTGTAATTAATAGAGTCATAAACTACTAAATAATGGGATACTTGATATCTATCCAATTTTGGAATTATTATACACAACGATTAGTGATAATATTTAAATATATGTTAAAATAATGTTTCATTGTATGGAAGTAATAATTTTCGGAAACATAATGTTGTCTAAAACACATTTTACACTATTATACTTGATTTCGGTCCATCAAACTTAGTGTTCATTTATATAACACTTAAGTATTCATATTATCGCAATAAACAATTTTACTTTGAATCTTCAATTTGTTTAATTTTTATTTATTTTCATGTAAATTTATAATAATCCCTAATTAAATTGTGATATAAATTATGGGTAAAATTATGTTACCTGTATTAATGAATCCAATATTTATTGTAAATTATTTTTTTTGTCAGTGGGGTGGTCATTCATGAGAATATGGCTGAATATTCCATAAAAGATATTTATTTAATTCATGGCATGGATTAGCTTTCAGTTTTTTTATACTAAGATAGATTTCATTTTAGAACATTTTTTATTCAAAGATTTTATGACATGTATAATTTACCTAAAATATTATAAATTAATTAGATATAGATGTGAATGTTAACTTTTTAAGGTTGTTTAAAATAAATAATATATTCAAACATTTTATTTTTTGATAGTTAATGTATACATGAATATATTACCAAATTAATTACTTCATGTTATTCCAAATAAAAAGGACAAGATTATTACTGACATAGTATATGATGTTAATCATATTTAAAAAACATTTATTGAATAGAAAAAATTGATTTTTTTAATTGCGAAAAGTATTAGAATTGTTATAAGATAAAGAAATCATCCAACCTAGGACATCATAATTGAATTCTCATATTTTTTCAATATTGTTGAATGACACATTAAATTTATAATAGATCCATTAATAACATCACTGTTAAGAACATGTATCATTTATTTCATATGAATGATTTGATTGATACTCTCATGGGAGATCAATATTTCTATAATGATGAAATGAGTTTGGGGTATCATCTACTAAATTTAAGGATGAACAAATATAGAAGACTATATTACAAACCATATATGAGATCCATGTGTTTTTTTACATCGTTTTGATAATCTAATTGAATATATGTACTTATGAAATTTAAGAATATAGTTTTTCAGGAGTTATCAGCTGATTTTGTGGTTTTATTTATTGATTATATTGTGGTATATTTTAAAAGGAAATAGAATCATTATTGAAACATATCAGTTATTTTTTGAACCTTAAATGATCAAAAAATATATTGTATATTTATATTATATGAAATTTGGTTGAATAAAATTAATTTAATTGTATATATTGTTTCTAAAGATTTAATAAATATTAAACATGAAAAAATATGTTTAATAATTGACATGTCCTAATAATATTATAGTGATTCATAGTCTTCTAGGACTAGTAGGTTACTACTATCGTGTATCGCCCCGACCCTAGTTATCAAGATTCAGTGCATTATTATATAACATTAGCATGATCACAAGATATCACGTCTCTAATGACAGATAAGTTTAGAATCCTTAGAAGTACTAGATACATACATAAGTTTTACATTACATCATGAAATAAAATAACAATAACATTATGTCCCCTTTGAACACACTCATATCACTTTGCCTATACCTACAGGTAAGTCATAATATACTTATTCACATCCTTGGAAAAATAAAACATAAGAATGAGGTGAGCTCAGATGCTTAGTAATGATAACAACATTGTAGAAACTTTCATAATTACGCATAATATTTTTATGAAAATGGATAAGACAAAAACATATTACTTTTAAACATAAAATTCAGCATAATAATGCAGAGATAAATCAAATAATGTCATTTACTTATTCACATGTATATTTTACTAGTCAAATAATAACATGTAATATCTACAGCTAATTTCATAATGATGGAATTCATAATTTTGGACATCATAAACACACAGTAAAGGCCTAATGCCAAGATTACAAATATGATTTTTTCAAGGCCATGTTCCAAGACACTATTTTGTCTCATTAGACATACCAATTCATCAAGGATCTATTAGAGGCTCCACCCGTCACTTACTAAGTCCAATGCTTTTCTCATTTGAAAATATTGAATCACAATATACCCATTATTTTTAAATAAATCATAATTTTTTTAATAATTTAACCATTAAAAATGAATGGTATAAAAATAACATAACCACATTAAAACATATAAAAAACCTTCAATATAATATGAATGATTGTATCATAATAAATCAACTTCAAACAAGTATAAAATCCCTCAAAGGTGTTGACATAGATGAAATCAAAAATATTTGTGAGAAATATCTCATTATATTTAGAAATCATTTAAAAGTCACATTATTATAAAAGAAAAAAATTATTCGAAAAATAATATTATAAACTTGTAATGGATGTTTTGAAGGTTTTATAATAGCAAGTAATAGCCACACCCACCTTATAAGTAAAAAAACATTCTTACCATTAATTTTCGAAATGGTCATAAAGTACCTTGTTTGGAAAAAGACATAAAGATTCATTTAAAAACATTTTATTAAAATTAAAAATTTTATTAATGAATTCAACCCATATTCAAGGAAATTTTAAAAATATTTTGAAATAAATTTTTATGAAACACAGATGTGTATGGTAATGATATCCCAAAGGATACTTACATGTAAACAACCTCTAATAAATAAAGAGATTTTAAAATTAACCCTTAAGTTGTAATTTTTGTTTGTAGATGGTATATTAACCTAATTTATAATAGCTAAATCACTGTTATTGAAATCTAAACAAACCACATATGTAAATATGATATCATATCCGATCTTCTAATATTTATTTGTTAATAATATATCAGTAGTATCATTGTTTCAGGTGTTAATTGGTTCATTTTCCTTTATATGTGTTGTTATGTAAGTAATGATTTTTATGGATAGGATGTATTTGATTCATATCCATAATTATATTATGTTCTAAAATATTATTTTTTTAATCATAAAATTAATTTAATTCTTGAATGGTTATGATGGGGAATGAATCTCATTGCGTTTATGGAGACGGTAATTCATACTTACACACGAGTGAAAATATCATTCTATTGATGGTGAGATCATATGTAATTGGATGGTATATCATATATAAAGAATTATTAACATATAATATTTATCATTTACATTAATTATACTCGTTATTGTACCCATTTAAATAATAAAGTGTTGAATAAAAAACTACAACATGACATGGAGACAGAAAGACCTACGTACGGACGTATGGAGACATTGTCATTAAGTGGATGGATAGAATAATGAATATGGTTGTACCATATTTATAATAAAATGACATTATGTAGAAGGTACTAGAGTTAATATTCTAGTATGGATCCAACATTGAAAGAGGTAGTCGAAAAAGAAAAGAACATTGAATGATTTGATGAAATAATTACATCTTCTTTGGGTGCTTCTTGTGATTTGATCAAAAGGGATCCATAGGATAACATTATGATAAATTTAAGTACTCTATGATGATGTGACAGTAGTTGGGAGGATATTTGAGTAGCTTATGTTTGATCCAAATGGCTTTGAAGGTGTGATTTTGTGACAAAGGGAAGTACCCATTTAAAATAGTTGGGAGGGTCACTTTTTGAAAAGATTGAAATATTAATCTATTATTCAATCATATTTGGTTTATAATGGCTCAAAAAAGATTTATTACGAGTATAAGGTGGGGTTGGGTTAGAAACATATTAACCAATTGGTTTTAGACTGGTTTGGGTCACCATATTAACCATATTTTTTATATTTAACTCTTAGTTAAATATTTTAACTTTACGATGAATTCAAGTATTATTATAATAAATATTTAATAAGCTTACTATAAAAAGAAAAAAGAATCCCAAGTGGTTATGTATTGAAATATATAACTTTATCTACCTTCTTTGGCATAAAATTAGATTTTTTGTTATATTATATCAATTAATAATATATTATTTGTTATAAAAACCCATTTATGTAAAATTTCACACTATTTAGTATTTAATTTTTGTGAAAGTCCAAAAAAACATGATTACTTAGAAAAAATAAATTAAATAATTAATAAAAAGTCATATTAACCTATAAAATTAATGGAATGCATCAAAAGTTTCAATTTACATTTATTTGGATATTTATAATATCAATAATTTTAGTATTTCATTTATAAGCTAATTGTTGCATCATCATTGTGTCATAAATAAATTTAATTATATATTTTCTATAAATTAGAAATTAAACACCATGATGTAGTAATATTTTTATCTTTCTAATTAGTATTTAGATTAGTATTTATATTTTGTATAAACCTATCTTAAAAATTGTTTAGTTATTAAATATTGAATTTAACGCTTTTAAGTTATCTATAAATAAAATAATAATAAATATCCGAATCTAATATATGTGGATAAAAGAGTGTCATATTTTATTCATAAGGTTTATTTCCGTAAAAAACACTTATCGAATAGAATTATTATATTTTTAGGATAATTATTATATCAATTTTACATTTACATACCCTATTTACTTTTAACTGGGGTAAATAAAATTCAAAAGTTACTATTCACCAAAAAATATAGTCCTTCTATTGAACCACATTTTACATACTGATGTGAACCATGTCTCCTGAATTTTGGAAATTAAATTTATAGAAGTGGTAAAATTATGTTTTATGCAGACTTTCAAATGGGCCTAGAAGGTGGGTAAAAGAAGTTAAAAAATTCAAAAAAATTTAATACATTTAATATTATTATAAAATGACTTAAATAAATTACATTGAAATAATATATTTATTATATATCTATTTTGAATTTAAAATAAATTTAAATAAAAATAATAATTATATAGAAAAAATTCAAGTTTAAATAATAATGTAGTGTTTCTCACAATTCCTTAAAAATCAAATGTTTTCAGAAAATACCAGAAATTCTCCCTACACTAATTTTGATATTCCGAATCAAGAAAATGATGTTCATATTGAAAAAATAATGTTTTTAAAAATTTCAAAAATTCATTATTACTATTCATAATTTCTAGTTTGATTGGTCGTGGATTCCTAAAACTCGATGTTGTTTACAGTGCAATCTATTGCATTATTCGAAGGGAAGAAACCCCTGGAAGGTTGGGTTATTACATTATTCCCTCCATCAAATAATTTCAACCTATAAATTTCTAGAATATTACTGCATAAAAAGATTTGGGTGGTTATTCATCATAACATCCTCGGGTTCCCATGTTACCTCTTCCATTTTAAGGTCTCTCCACAGAATTTTTACCTGATGAGTTATCTGGTTTCTCAACACCTGTTCTCTAGTATAAAGAATGTTGACATGCTCATCACAATAAGGCAGATCATGTTCCAGTTCTATTTCATCACAGGTGAGTAATGCATTTTTCTAGGCATGAATTTTCACAATAGTGAAACGTAGAACACATCATGGTCTTTGGAGAGATTTGGAGGCATTTACAAACTATAAGCTACAACTCCAATTCATTATAGATGTTCGAAAGGTCTGATATACTCGGGAATTAATTTACCATTTTTAGTGAATCATTAAACACCTTTCCATGGAGATAACTTCTAGAAAACTTGATATTCTACATGAAATTCAAAATCCTTCCTCTTATTGGCATATCTTTGTTTCCTACATTGAGCTGCATTGATTTGGGTTTGGATAATTTTCACCTTTTCCACTATTTCCACAACAAGTTATTGGATTATATGCTTTCTTCTAAAACATCATTCCAATAAGTTGGTGTGAGACATTTCTTTCCATATAATGCTTCATATGGTTCCATATGAATAATTTAATGGAAGCTATTGTTATATGAAAATTATACTAGATGTAAATATTGATCCCACATACATTGAGTGTTATGTAAGAAAGATCTGAACATGTCTTCTATGGTTTGAATAGTTTGTTCTGATTGTCCATCAGATTGAGGGTGGTAGGTATTACTCAAAAAAAGTTTAGTATCCAGGTCCTTCTGAGGACCTTTCCTGAATCTTGATGTAAAATGGAGATCATGATCAAAATCCATCGATAGGGGTACTCCATAAAGTCTTACTACTTTCATAATATAAAGTCATGCTAAATTTTCAAGTAGAAAATCATCTCATATTGCTAGAAAATGTGTTGACTTGGTAAGACGATCCGAAATAACCCATATTGCATAATTACTTCTATGAGCCTTTGGTATTCCCACGAGAAATTCCAACGTAATATCATCCCATTTCTAATCATGTTTGATAATATGGTTCGTGCCTCCTCTAGGATGTTGTCTTCTAGCGGTCACCTATTCAGAAACCATACATATTTAGAAATAATTAGAAATATCCATGTTCATGTGGTCCCACCTAAAATGTTCCTTAGAATCTCTATACATCCTAGTTCTACCATGGTGTATAGATAAATTGGAGCTATGTGTGTTTTAAAAAACTTCCCATTTTAGATCAGGTATATCAGGAACACAAATTCACTTCCCAAATTTAAAAATCCCATCTTTATATACGAATTCGATCAATATCCAATCATTCATAGCTATAATATTATTTTGAAATTCCTCATCAATAGTCAAAGAACTTTTTATGCTTTCTAGTAAAGATGTATTGGAAGGAAACCATTTGAAAAAGTAACAATGATTCACCTTCCATGATTATTCTCATATCAATATTTACTAGATCCATGAACATAGGATCCCTTTCAACCCTGATCTAGTTCATAACTCCATGATCCTTTCTACTCAAAGCATATTCCACCATTTTTTCCATCCCTAAGTGGTAGTGTATAGTGAAATTGTTATCTTTGAGTAGTTACAACCATCTTATTTTCCCCAAGTTGAGTTATTTTTGTGAGAAAATATACATCAATCTCTTCTGATCGGTATATATCCCACATATTTCACCATAGAGATCGTGTCTCCATGTCTTCAAGGCAATTCTTATAGCTGGTAAATCAATACCATGAGTGAGATATTTTTTTAATGAATTTTTAGCTGCTGTTATGCATAGGCAATAACCATATAATACTTCATAAGTCCACAACCTAGTCCTTTATGTGATGCATCACTACAAATAAAAAACCTATCATTCACCAACTGTAGAGTCATGATATGATCATTGACTAATCATCATTTCAGTTCAAAAAAATAATCTTCACTCTCTTTTTTCCAATAAAAGTTAACCCCTTTACGTGTCCAAATAGTTAATGGGTTAGCCAATAAGGAAAAATTATCAACGAAACTCTGATAATAACATGCTAATCCAATAAATCTATGTTACTCAGTTATAAATGTTAGTTCTATCCCTTATTTCCTTATTCATGTTTTGGATGGATCAATAGAGATTCCATCCATAGAGATTGGCCACGAAAAAGAAATCTGTTGAAGCTATAATTCACACTTGTTAAACATCCCATACAATTCATTTTGTCTATGAGAATTTTGAATATTACGCAAGTGATTTTCATTATATTAATTTATTTTTGAGTATACCATGTAATAAGTAAAATTATAACTCATAAAGATATTCCTTGAAAACTATATTCATTAGATCCATTAAAACAGAGGGTGTGTTAGTCATTCTAAAAGTCATAAATGTAAACTTGTTGTGCCCATTCCTGGTTAGAAATGTTTCCTTTGGAATGTCTTCCATCATCGTGCACAACTAATGATATCCATATCAAAGGTCAATCATTGAAAAATATTGATCTCCATGATGTTGATCAAATAAATAATCAATGCGAGGTATGAGATACTTGATCATTATTGTTAATGCATTCATCACCCTGTAGTCAATGTACAACCTCATAGATCAATCATTCTTCACAACAAAAATAACAGGGGCTACCCATATAGAAACACTAGGTAGAATAAATCATATTTTACTCAATTCCACTATATGTTTCTTTAGTTTCACTAATTCCACAGTGGCCATTTTTTAAGGGGTTATCAATATGGGCCTTGGACCAAGAATTAAGTCAATGGAAAACACAATTATCTATTCTGGATCATGTCCATGTAAATCCTCTTAGAAGACATCAATATATTCATTCATAGTAGGTACATCCTCTATCTATAAATTCCTTTACTCACCCATAGTTATTTCACTCTCTTCCTCCACAATAATGGAACTTTATAGAGCTACTATGGGTGGGTGTAGATAAGAATCAGGTGGTGACATTTATTCTCTAATGATAATGTATTCATTGTCATCATCAAAAATATGTAACCATATTCTTCTTATAATAAATTTTTTCTTCATGGTTAGAAAGCCAATACATACTGAGGTTAATATCAAATTCAATCATGTCTATGACAATAATATCAGCAGATAAAGCGCGTTTTATATTCCATATTGGAAAATAATTGACAAAATGTTTTTACAATGATACTTCCCTTAGGAGTTTTGACTGACAACTCCTTAATTATGAAAAAATGGAAATATATAATTTTCATAGAAAACTATGATGATGTGAAACAATGCGATGATCCAGAATCAAATAAATTATAGGCTAAATTTGAGGAAACCTTTAAATTAACTGCCACAATGTCATTTAGAGCTTCAACCTCAGTAGTAGTGATTGCAAAAGTTTGTATGTGCTCCCTTGGCCTGTTTAAGGTATGTTTCCTTAGTTCTTAGGAAATTCATTTCCATAATGCTCCATTTTTCTAATATTGTATAATTACACATTGAAAACATATTAATGTCCTTATAAATCATGATCTTGGTGGCCTTTTTCACCCCACTTGTAACAGAATCGCATTCCATTTAGGGATATACCATAGTGTTGCTTTCGACATTTATAGCATGATGGAAATTAAACTATTCCTATTATCTCCTTATTTACATTTCTGGAGTGTTCAACAAATATCTTATTCTCTTCATTTTATTTAATTATGTAAGATTTAGAGAATTCCTTTTCGGCCTTGATAGCACATGAGACAATATCATTATACGATTAGATGGATTGTGAGAAACAAACTCAATGGAGAATTGGTTTTAACCCATAAAGTAATCGATCAATCATACTCCTTGGGATACATATATAATCTACAACATTCCTTGCTAACCTTGTAATGTTTTCCTCATACTTTATGACATTCATATCCTCCTTTTTTCCTTAGACTCATAAATTTCCTTTCAATATCCTCCTTACAGTCATGAGGAAAGTATTTTTCAATGAAAAGATATTTAAACTCCATTCATTACATATTTGAAACATCTTCATCCTTATATGTGTATTGAATTAATGACCACTATTGATCTTCATCTCCTGTGATGCGATAAAAATATAGGAAATCTTTTTCCCTTTCGCTACTCGCCAAACCATGAATTATTTTCTATAAGGAACTTATACATTTCTCAGCTATAGATGGATTTGTATTCCCCTCAGATGTTGGTGGTTATTGCATCATGAAGCGGTATAACATTGATCTTTTGAGTTGTGGATCAGGGTGCTCGTTATGGGTAATGTTATTATTCATAACCTGAGTGAGTTGTCCCAGTATGGTTATATGCTGTTTAGCACTGGTTGAATCACCATCTCCACTATTATTATTTTGAGGAGGAGAGAAATCCATACATGGATGAAGTGTGTTGATATTGTTTCCTTTCCTTCCACTAGGTTCAATTTATAAACAAAGTCAAAAATAGATTAGTTTATGAATGAAAATACATAATTGCAAACTAGTAAAATACCAAACATAAATTGAACTATGTGTGCATTTAATCCATATTCTTAAATTTTTTTTCCTTAAGGTGGTATTTAATCATAAATCCTTCATAATGGGTTGTAAATAAAATTTTAATTATTATAAGCATACCACCAAGATGTTTTGTAATGAAGAGTGAACCATTTCCCATTTTCATGTACCAGGATACCTCAGGACAATCCTGAAACTCCTTGGAAGTGTTTTCACTCCTAGGTACATCTATGCCAGAGCTGCCTCTACCTGCTCGTATTTAGAAAGGGATGTTTTTATTGGAATGGTTATGAAATCTCTACATTACCAAAATTCTAGGATGTTCTTTTATAATAATCCTCAAAGACTATCTTAGGGTAATGTTCAATAATGAGATTTTTTCTAAATCTATTTTCCAAGGTTTGTACTAAAATATCTTTGATACAAACTATAACTCTCAGACCCTAGTTACCCAGTCTCAGTGCATTATTACATAACATTGGCATGATCACATGAGAAAAATTCTAGAAAGAATGATTAGTTCAGTAGTCTAAGAGGTAATATACACATACATAAGTTTTACATAACATAATTAAATAAAAAAGAACATTGTGTCACCTTTGAACATAATAATATCCCTTATACTATCCCTATAGGCCAATTATAACATAATTCTACACATCCACAGAAAAAGAAAACATATGAAAGTGGTGAGCTCAAATGCTCAGTAAGGATAAAAATATTGTGGAAACATTCATAATTTAACATAAACATTCAAGGTAATGTATAATACTAAATCACAATACATTTAAACACAAAATTCAGAAAAATATGGAAAAGATAAATCAAGTAATTCCATTTACTTATTCAGATAGATATTCGACCATTCGAATAATCTCATGTAATATTAATAGCTAATTTCATAATTATGGAATACATCATGCCGAACATAATAACAACATAGTCAAGGCCACATTCAAAGACTACCAATAATATTTTTCAAAGCCTTGTTCCCATATACAATTTTGTCTTAGGATACCTACAGATGCATCGAGTATCTATAGTGGGCTCGACCCATGACATACTAAGTCTTATCCATTTCTCATTGGAAATGATTGAAACCTAACTTAAACATTCTTATTAAAAAAAGAATATGAAATGTTAATACATTAACCATATACCATGAATAGTATAAAATAACCCATCCATAATCAAAATTATCTCAAAACCATAAATATAAGATTGTAGATTGTATCATAATAAATCAACATCAAATAAGTTTAAAATCCATCAATGTGTTATGAAATATATGAAATAAAAACTATTTGAGATAAATATCTCTTTATATTTTGAAATAATTTAAAAGTTATATAATTATAAAAAACCCTTTATTCTAAAACAATTCTTATAATATTGTAATTGAAGCATCAAATGTTTATTAATGGCAGAAAATACCAGCAGTCTCCATATATTTCAAAAAAACATTCTTACTGTAATTCGTCAAAAAGGAAATAATGTAAGTTTGTTGGAAACCGATGGAAGTATTTCATTCAAAACAATTAATAAAATGAAAAACAATATAATAAAATAATTTAAACCACATTATAGAGAATAATAATTTTTTTGAAATACATTTTTAAAAAAGACAGATATGAATGACAAAGAAGTCCCAGTAGATATTTACAAATAAAAAACCTCATATAAATAAATAGATTGTAAAATTAACCATTACCATGTACTTTTCCTTTGTCAAGGGTACGTTCAACACCTGTATAATAGTTAAATAATTTTTATAAAATTATATAAGAACCACATACCTAATATGATATCATATATGAGCTTCTAATATTGCATTGTTAATAATATTCCAGTAGTATCATTATTAGAGATGTTAATTCATTCGTTTTTCAATGTATGTTTTGTTACATAAGTCATGTTTGTTATGCAGATGATGTATTAGATTAATATTCCGAATGATATTACATTCTAAAATAATAAATTTTTAATCATAAAATGAAATTTATTCTTTAGTTGTTACGATAGAAAATGTATCTCATCGCATTCGTGGGGATGGTAATCTGTGTGTACACATGAACGACATTATCATTCTATTGATGGTGAAATCATATGAAATTGGATGTGATATCATATATAATGAGTCATTAAAATATTATATTTAATTTTTAAATCAACTATAATCATTATTATACTTATCCAAAAAATGACGTTTTGAATAACAAATTACACCACGACGTGGAGATTGTAAGCCATACGTACACACATATGGTGACTTTTTCTTTCATAGGTTGGATAGAATAATGAATATGGTAGTACCATATTATAATAAAAAATCAGTATTTAGAAGGTAATGGGGTTATTATTCTGGTATTAATCCATAATAAATGAGGAAGTATAAGAAGAAAAGTACTTTGAAAGGGGTGATGAAATAATTACCTCTTCTTTAGGTGCTTCCTTTTGATTTGATCAAAATGTCTCTTTAGGATGGAATTCTTCTCAAATTAAGGCCTCTAGGTTTATGTGAGGGATTTTTGGAGGATATTTTATTAGGTTTTGGCATAGAAAATTTTCATTGGAGGTGTGATACTGATAGAAGGGGTAGTACACTTTTATGAGAGATATGAGGGTCACTTTAGGAAAAACTAGAAATATTATTTTATTATTCAATCATAATAGTTTTATAATGTCTTCAAAAGGATTTATTTCATGGAAAAGGTGGTTCTGGGTTGAAAAACTCTCAATGATTAGTTTTATATTGTTTTAGGTCACCATATTAACCTTATCTTATTAGATTTAACACTTAGTTAAATAGTTTTACTTTTACCATGTATTCTTTAGTTATTATAATTAATGGTTAATAAACATACTATAAAAATGCAATAAAACCCCAAGTGGTTGATTATTGACATATATACCATATATAATTCTTTATTCTGACCCTTTTTTATGAATGTTATATCAATTAATAATATATTATTTATTTTAAAAACACATTTTTGTCAATTATGACCCTATTAAGTATTTGTTTTTTGTGAATTTCAAAAAAACATGATTACTTCAAAAAAATAAATTAACTTCATACAAACAGGTCATATTAACATATAATATTAGTGGAGTGCATCAAGAGTCTCAATTTACTTTTATTTACATATTTAGAGTATCCTTTATTTTAATCTTTCATTGATAAGGTAATTACTACATCATCATTGTGTTAAAAATTTTATTTATTCAATGTCAAAAAAATATAATTAAAATACCAAGATGTGGGAAATATTTTTATATTTCTAATTAACATTTATAGTCTAATTTATATTCTATATAACACTATATTAAAAAAATTATTTATTAAACAATTAATTTAACACTTTTGACTATTCTTTAAATAAAATAATAATAAATGTCGAAATGTAATCCAAGTGGATCAAAGAGGATCATATATTATCACTGAGGTTTATTTTGGTCAAAAATCACTTATCAAATAGAATTAATACATGTTTTAGGGTAATTATAATATAATATACACCTTTAATTACCCAATTTACATTTAACTATCGTAAATAAAATTCAAAAGTTATTATTCACAAAAAATTATTTTCCTCCTATTGAACCTGATTTTACTTACTGAAGTAAACCCTGTCTCTCAGATTTTTGAAATTCAATTCACAGAAGTGGTAAAATTACTTTTTATGCAAATTTTAAAATGTGCCAAAAATGTGGGTATAAGACATTAAAAAAAGGAATAAAATTTTAAACATCTAATATTATGATAAAATGAATCCAATTAATAACATATAACTTATATAGGTTTTATGTATCAATTTCGACCTTAAATTAAATATAAAATAAAATAATAATTATTAAAAAAAATAGGTTTTAAACAATAACACAGTGTTTTTTACTATTCTTTAAAAATTGAATGTTTTCAGAAAATTACCAAAAATTCACCCTAAGAAAATATTGATATTTCCAATCCAAAAATGATGTCCATTTTGAAAAATAAAAAATAAAACATTTAAACATGTGGAAATTACTACTCATAATGGTTAGCTTGAATGGTAACGGTGTGCTAGAAATCGAAGTTGCGTACAATGCAATCAATTGCATTTTTCAATGAAAAGTGTGTCATGGAACCTTTTGGTGTTATATAGATATTAGAGAAAAAAATTTCATTATTTTATATCCCACCATGTAATCTAACAAAAAAAATTTAAAATAATTTTTAAAAAACTATGTATTGATTTTTTTGTAAATAATATAATGTTATTGAATAATCCAATTTTACCCTACATTCCAAAAATGTTTAATTTCTCATATACAATTACAGTTCCTTGGAATGGATTGTTTATTCATAATATAGAATGATGAGTAAATTTCTAATAGTTATTGTTAGTGGAATCCTCATGTGGTGAATTACCCTAAACTTGATTTGGAATTGTTATTTCTGGGGTTTTCATTAGGAATTTTGATAGGTCATTTGTATGGATTAATGTGTGAAATTTATTATTACCAAGGAATTTGGGACTATATTTTCCAAAATTATTAATTCAACATGAAATAGAGATTATGGATGACACTCTTCATAGAATATGGTTTCACAGTTCATTAACATATTTTTAAAAACAACTATGTGGCTGATTATTTGAATTTAAAAATTAATGCCACATTTACCATATTACATTTGAAATGTGTCCTTTTGATTAATCATTTCAAAAATATTTTTCTATAATTTGATCATGAAGTTACATACTTTGTTTTGTTTGAGGTTTCCGTGCATCTTAACTAGTATTTTAAAATTAACAACGCTCATATGAAAGATCACTCATGTAGGAATTGTAGATTCTATTAAGATGGATTATTTTATTGATTTTAATATTGATAAAGAATGTATTTTAAAAATTTTAAAAATTTTATGTTTTCCTTGTTATTCCTAGTTGAGGAAATTTTTTATAGAATCTCATAGTTCAATATGTCCTATTAATTTAAGAACCATTAAAATATATAGATACCTTTGAGTATACTTTTTAGATGAAATGAAAATATATACTGGTGAAATTATAATGATGTTTTCGACATGATAATAAGATTAAGTATAATTAAAACTATAAAAATAAAGCATCAATATTATCCAATCCTATAGTGTAAATAAGAAAACATATTAATGGATTTCACGATGGTAATTCCATGGAAATTATGAGGTTACAATGTTTTTTTGTTATTTTTGTTCAATTAATAAAATAAACAAATTTCATTCCCATTTGTGATAAATGTATTTAGATCATATTTCATGAATTTTTCAAAATGAGATACTTAAGTTAAATTGGATTCCTCAGTCAATTATATAAGCCTATAATCTATGGTTGAAATCCCAATTTTTCAATAGGATTAATAAGAAATTAGGAAGTAAATTAAATTTCAATATAGCTTTTCTTCCTCAATGTGATGGGTAATCTGAAGATACAATTTATACCTTAGATGATATGATTTTTTAAGATGAACGAATTACCATAGATGTAGGGATAAACATCATTATTTTGGTGAGTTTTCTTTTAATATGAGTTTTCATTCCAGTGTTGAGATTTCACCATTTGAGGAATTATAGTGAAAGCATTTTCGCATAATAGATTTTTTAGATTAATTACTAAAAAATAAATAGATGGGGCAGGAGTTGTTAGAGGAAACTGACCAGAAGGCATAGTTTAATAATCAACATATAAGGATGGAACAATGCATAAAAAATAATGTTGACAACTGGAGTAAATATCAAAAATTAGATATAAGTGATCATGTTGATACAAATGTTTCATCATGTAAAATTATTTTATATTTTGGTAAAAATGATCACAGTTTATTAGACCATATGAAATCATAAAAAATATTGTATAATTTAACTAATAGGTATCCTTTCACTCAATTTTAAATCATGTGAAAAACATATTTCATATTTGAATATTTCAAAAGTATGTATCTAAATCATATCATGTTTTTATCCAGGAATTAGTTCTGTTGTAAAAGAATATTTCTTATAAGGAACATCTTATTCATATTCATAAACATATAGATAATGTTTTTATGAAGGATTTGATTGACCAGTTTAATATTTTATTAAAATACCATATGTTTGAATAAATAACATGTGAATATGAAAATGTGATGAGGGAAGGATATACCCACTTGTTTAATAATTGAATTAATCTATACACATGAAATTTCTGTATGGTTTGGAAGATATTAATTCATGGATAATTTTAAAATAAAATTTATTCAAATTTATTAATATAATGTAAATATTTATATTAGTTATAAAAATATCAGGTATATTTTTAATTCAAATAGAAATAGATTGAAATAATCTCAATTAATATAAGTTTTTATTTAAAAAGATAATTTAAAAAATTCAAAATTTAACTTTCAAAATAATTTATATTTATTTTGAAGTCATCATATAAAAATATAATTTGTGTGATGTTATGGAATTGTTTTTTGAAATTATTAATTTTTCAATGAATATTAAAAAATAATGAATTTTGTATTATTTTATGTATTAG
Organism: Viscum album; assembly: GCA_963277665.1. Classification (NCBI taxonomy): domain Eukaryota; kingdom Viridiplantae; phylum Streptophyta; class Magnoliopsida; order Santalales; family Viscaceae; genus Viscum; species Viscum album. The sequence goes on along the minus strand of OY728132.1, from coordinate 319,948,412 downwards.
AAAATTATAAAATTGAGAAGTCTAGATTTGTTTTAATATGTTATAAAATATCCAGTTTATTATTTCATTATTTTTAAACCATTGAATTACATTTTTTAAAACTCTATTTTTGTTTTTAGTATATTATTGTATTTGTGTTTAAAAATTTGATTTCCTAAAAAAATTTAAAACTATATAATAAATCTCATGATTTATTTTTAAAAATAATCCCTAATGGATATTTTTTTAGTTAAATATATTTATTTCATATCCATACATATTGTTTTTATGTCATAAAATAACTACTATTAGTTATTTAGTTCATATAGAATCAATATTTTCTAAAAAAATAATCTTCCAAAAAATGTTATCTCTGATATTTGTGGGATTAATAATAATTTCAATTTTTGGATGTATGTTAGTTTATTTTGAATAACTATATTCCATATTTTTTAACTGAATAATTTATAATTACAATTAATAAAAACTTATGTTTTAACCATAAGGATCACATAAAAATTTAAAAATTATTCACAGTGATTAAAATAAAAAAGATTTTACCAAGGGTTTTAAAAATAAAAAATAATTGATATATGACCTATAAACGTTTTAAAATCCCATTAGATGTCCATATTGTAGCAATCTCCTTTCTCATATCAAGAATGCACCATTATTGGGACCTGGTGACCTAAAAATAGCCACAATTCTCCCCCTTCATCACATGTACAATCCACTTTGGTACTACCACTTACATCACAAATAAAACAAAAAATTCACACATATATCAATATATTAATTATTTTTTGAAAATTTAATATTATGTATAGCCTATGGTGAAAACAAAAATGAGTTTCCCGAAGAAGTGGTACAATTATTTGGCAATAATTTTTTTTTAAATATTCCTTCACACTATTCAATTAATTTTTAACAAGCATTTTATGATAACATAACCATATTAAAATTTTATATATATTATAATGTATATTTAAAATCCTAAATAATTTTTATATTTTATAAAATGGGTTTTGAAATAATCATTCATTTGAACAATGAACTATTCCCCATGAACCGATGTCATATGTTTTTCAATTACCACCTATCATGGATGGGTATGATGACTGATATAAATTTTTTTATTATATTTTTTATATAATTATACATATGGATTCATTATATCACATATAAATTTTATTAATTTTATTCATTAGGCGATAAAATGATGTTAATTTTGTGATAATTGGACTACATCCTCATGAAGCGATGTGATTCGAACTTCATTAACATTTTGTACTTAATGTAATAAGAGAATAAACAATAAATATATGTGATAGAAATGAAATAATTATTACACTCATGGCATAAATATCATTCCATTAATATAATATAGTATTTTATTTATTATCTTTTCAGTGACTTAAAAAGTGATAATGTATTTTCTATACCTGTGGAATATAACATCTTTAAAGTAATGTGAGTAAATTCAAAACAAAACACAACAGGAATAATCAATTCCTAAAAAAATAACAATAAAAAATATTCCCATGTTGTCTCCATTTCTTGATTCCATTATTTTATTTCAATATTTCTTGCATCATTCAAGGAAAACCATATTTTCCCTTTATTTAGAAATTTTTGTATTGAAAATGTGTTTTTAATAGAAAGTGTGATTTATATATTGAAAATGGGATTTTAAATAGAAAGTGGTATTATTTTATAAAAAATATATTTTATTATGTGTTTAAAATAATTTTTTCAAATGTTTTATCTAGAATAAGTTAATGAATTAAAATATTTTAATCGTGATTTATTTCTTCATAACAGTATATGAGAAATGGTTGTTCACAAATAGAATCAAGTGATCACATTACATCTTATATACTAAGTCCTCCTAGATTCGGGAGAGCCTATTAATGTTTATATAATGTGGAAACCTAGATAGTGTTGGGTGATCTAAATATAGATTAATATATGGGTGTTACCAGATATTTCTCTAATGTATTTGATAATGAGCCTTTTCGTCACCTAAAAAAGGAGGTAGTAACAAAGGGTTTCCCTTATGTATTTTATTGCGATGTAGTTACTAATAAGATAAGTTTAAAATTGTTTATAAATTTCATGCTATATATTATTTATATGTGTTTTTTAATTACTTTCTATTGGTTTTAATGAATTTCATTGAGAAAAAATGTGTTTTTCATATGTAAATATTTATTAAATCTTCTCAAAAATCATTGATATAAAGTAAGTTATTTTATGGTTTTAAATTGTTTCACTTTTATAGTTGTATAATTAAATTTTATATACTGTAATTATCATTTTTGATCATAACATATGATTAAATATTTCTATAGGATATGACTAAGGACGAATACAAGGAATGGTAAAATAACCCCATGATTCCCTTAGATGATCACCCCAACCTGATCCATCCATAGAGTTTGAATCTCTACTCATACCCTTTAAATATTCAATATTGATGACAGAGGTAATCTTGTGCGAAAAAACAAAGCATGAGGTGAGGAGGCTTCATGTTTTTTCCTCTTTTATGACTTTACATAAAGATCGTTTATCTTTCCCAAACATTGCAACACACAATGTATTATAAAGAAGGGAAAAATCTTTTATGTCTCGACATGAGTAGGGGTAATTTTTGAACATCTAAATCTATGAAATCACTCTTTTATTGGATGTCATTCTCTGCCAAAAGGTACCCAACCATAGAAACTGACATATTTGGTCACATGTTTAACTTTTTTTTGGGTTTAATTTATTTAAAATGTGGATCATTGGGTCAATTATTATTTTATATTTTTTGCATTTATGTGAAGTTAAATTGGAATTTCAGAAGTTTTTTTTAGTCAATCTACATCCCAAAAGCCATTGGGTTCATGAATGGAGATTGAGTTTCAATCCGAATGAATCTAAAGATAACATTTCTCAAGATATGATCAAAATTTAGGGAATTAACTAAGTATTATTGAATTCATAGATACTATATGATCTATCCTTAACAATATACATCCTACTATGTAGGGATATGGATACAGAAAATGAGAGTTTTGGTAATTTTTCAGGATTTTTAGTTGATATGGTTATGATTTCGTATTTGGTCGATATGGTATCCCGATCTACTCCTTAATATGAGATTAATTTATGAATTTTTAATGATCATTTTGCCACTATATTTTCAGGTTCTTTTCATATTTGGGAACTAAAGGTCCAATTATAGATGAACCATCAGCTATACTCATTGTATCCAAAAGGGGAATGATGATGTTCAATGTACAAAGAATAAAGAATAATAGGTTTTACATGATAATACTATGTGAAAAAATCATACCAATAAAGAAGATGGAAAAAATAATCATCCTATAGATAATGCACAGCGTTTTCTTCGTGTATCGTTACTATAAGGACCCAACCATAAAATATTACATAATATTGAAATAAATGAATAACTGACATTGAGAATATTCGCAGGTTTGGATCTGTAGAGAATTTGGTCATAACTATGAAATTATATTTCAAAAAAATTAAAAATAAGCCACTTCTACTCGGAATCCATTTTTTTCATAAAATAAAAACTCTTAAAAAAAGAGTCATGTACACTTCCATGTTTTAGACATCATGACTTTACCTTGATCCAATCCTTGAAACTATTCGTATTTAGGTCCTGTGAAATTCATTTCAATACATGGGATAAGGACATATAGATAAGTAAGTGTTATAAAACAAAGAAAGAAAAAATTAGTTGATCAATACATACATAACATAAACTCTTTAACATTCTTTATGAAAACATAAAATTTATAAATAGAACATCGAAATCATATATAATAATGTTAACTTCTGGAACCTATATCATTCTTACATTATAGTTATCATAGATTCATAGTGAGTTACACTAGAAGACCCATCATATTATATTCCCAAAATCTCTTAGGAGAAACATTCACATTTACCTTTTTCACATTACCCAATGCATCTGAGAGCTATCTTGGTCTCACCCGCCCAAGGCATATGAAAAAACCAACTATATATGTAAACAATGCTGAAGAACCATAAAATATTCACAACAAATAAAAAAATATAAGGGAAAGATAAAATTTCCACTTTTAAATTGAAATATATTAATTAAATAAATTAACATAACCCATTCTGTTATCAAAACCATTGTCAATACCAAAATACGTAAAATAGTGTATGTTACTTGTTTTCCTTTTAAACAAATTACTGCTTGTTAAGGAGGGCAAGGATCAAATAATACTCACGGCGGTGGAATTGTCTTTGTAACCACAAACATAAAAAAACATTCCTTATTGTCATTAAGTAAAACGCTTCACATAAAAAGGTTCCCTTTGAATGAATGTAACAGTCAAAGGGATTTATACACTGTATAAATGATTGTCATGTATAAACAAAAATGTACCTCAACGAATGTGGATTGAGACGAAGTCCCTTACCTCGTGTCTGACATGACCTGTTTGATATTTAATATCCAGGATACAAAAATAATGTTAAATTATACTTTCTTATAATCCATTTACATGTTTATTATTCTTTTTATATTACTTATTACTATGTTATAAACATTATGTAATCATTTAATTTAATAATGGTTGTTTTGTTGATATTTGGTACCTGAGTCAAAAACAACCGTATTATTATTACAAGTTGTTCATGTGGTCAAAATTCCATTATCTCTAGAATAGTATTCATGATTTACCTATCATATATATCACATATATCCATTAAATATATGTATTTACAATCGAACATAACATTTGAAGATAAGAAATGAAATGCACTGTTCATTGTGACGGCAAGCCGTACGTATGCATGAACGGTAATTAAATTTATATTTTCTTTTTTAATCGAATGAAAACTTAATGATACATAGAAATATTATTATTACAGTATAATATCATATAAAATTTCATTAACTCTATCCTTTATATGTTCCATGTGAGGCATGGACGAGTCATATCACATTGAGGGGGCAGTAGTCCGCACCTCGTCAAATGATATTATTATGCTTACCAATTATGGAAACCATAATGGTATTATATAAATGGAAAATACATAAGAATAAATAAAACATAAACATAATATTTATCATATATTAATAATGTTCCATCATAATGGCCACCATGAGAGGCGGTTGGTGATATTTCAACAATCATCGTTTCATGAGGATGTAGTTCACTGTCCACCGAAACAGTATGTTCATTACCTATTAGATGGAGGTGTGTGTAAGTGTAGTTCTATTCCTTCTCATAAAAGAAACATAGTATATTGATTATACTAGTGTTGTCATTAAATATTGGTATAAAAATAATTTATGGGGTTGGAGAAATAAAATAAAATAAAATAACTTAAGAGAAGACGTTACCATTAAATTCGGTATTTACCTTAGGTTTGACCCAAAATGTTTTCTTTAAATGCCTTATTCCTAAGATAAAAATTCTAGGTGGAAGAGATTTATCATTAGAGATTATTTGAGGAGAGTATAGATGATCCAAAGGGGTTGAGATGTGTGAGGAATGGGTTAGATGTGGTGTCGTTTTATAATGTGGAGCAGGGGCTCTTTAGGAGTGTTTGAAAAAATTATTTTATTATAAACTTATCATCAGTTTAAAAAGGACCAAAAACACATTAAAGTTAGAGATATGATGACTCAAGTTCGAATAAAACCATTCAATTGTATATGGATTGATTTTTCATAATGATTAGTATTTATAATCTTATTTATTTAAATCATTCATTAATGAGGTAAACACTACATCATTATTGTGTCATATATAATTTTATTTATTTGATGTCTAAAAATTAAAAATGATATACCATGATGTAGGAAATATTTTTATATTTCAAAATAATCTTTATATTCAAAGAGATACCTTATATAACCCAATGTAAAAATTGATTTACTAAATAATATTTCCTAGTGTCAATTTTACCATTACTTTAAGTTAATTAAAATAATGTGTCATTATCACTCCAAAGTTTCTCAATGGGGTCCCAAAATCAACCCAAGTTTTACCATGGTAGGACATGTATCAAAAAATAGGATTATGAAACATGTTAGGTTAATTTATTATTATTATAATATTGTTTATTTACCCTTATTTACCAGATTTACCCTTTAACCGTGGTAAATAAAATATTTAATTATGTAAATATTTGAAAAGTATAAAAATAAAAGATACCTAGTTACAAAATATGGACCTACTGATTCATAATATAAATCTATTTTTAAATATTTAAAACCCAGAAGTGGAAGAAATTAATTTAATATTTATTCTCGTTTCCAAAACAAAATGCATGTTTTTATGAAATAATAAGTATCAAAAGATTGACACTTGTTTATGCCAAATTCAAAGTATAATTACTTATAATGGGTAACATTTGATGAAATGGTATGAAGATAATTTAATTACACTTTAAAACCAATTAAAAATATTATCTATCCATATGAATAAATTTGATTAAAATGTATTTTTGAATTACAATACAGTATTTTAAACAATTCACAAAAAATGAACATTATCAAACAAATTCCAAAATTTCATCCAAATTAAATTTTGATGTCTCGATTATAAAGAAGAATATTATTTTTTCAAATAAGAAATTAAAAAGTTAAAAAACTAGATTTAAAACGTTTTCTCCATTAAAATTTGGTAAATTGGCCTTTTAATGAATTTTATATTATTAATGCGTAAAATTGTATTCATCTATAATTTAAATAGCTAACTTTTATTGGATAAATGAAAAAAAATTTAACAAACATATATAATCATATTTTAGTTTGTTTTATTCATTCTCACCAATACAATGATAAATTGTTAACTACCGTATAAAATAATATTATTATATTATTAGTGTGAAATGTAAGATATCAAAGAAAATCATTGTTGTGTATCAGGTACGCCAACAAACATTGAATACCCATTAAAGTGAAATTAAAATTTATTTCACAATTTTTAATACTTATGTAAATGTTTTATTATTTATTAACCTAGGATGTTAAATCCTTCCCCCTTTTGGGAATTTCATCATCATAATTTTATTCACTTATCAAATAAATTGGTATATTTATCCCTCATAGCATTTTCATATTTCCACAATTCCACTTCATCCATATGGTTTTTCCAAAAAACCATTACCCGATGAATTACCTTATTCACCAACACATGCTCTCTTCGGTCAATAATCTAGCCCGGTTCCTCCTCATAAGAGAGATTCTCTTCCAACTGAACTACCACTACGCTCAAAACTTGAGATTGATCTGGAATATACTTTATCAACATTGAAACATGAAAAAGAATTGTGTTCCTAGGTTAATCATGGAGGTAATGAAACTTTTTACACAACTGATCCATCTTTCTCCAGGATTTCATAAGGTTCAATGAACCTCATACTCAACTTTCCCTTTTTACCAAAACACGTCACATTTTCCATCGAGAAACTTTGAGAAAGACATGATTACCTACCTTGATAGAAAGATCCTTCCTCTGGTTATCCGCACAACTTTTCTACCTGTTAGGAGCTGTTATCATGTTATTTTGAATCAACTGAACTTTTAATACCATCTCTTCTACCAATTCTGGTCCCATCAACTTCCTTTCACCTACTTCATCCTAAAAAGATGGAGTTTGACACTGATTCCCATATAATGACTCAAATGAAGCCTTCTGTATACTGGAATGAAAACTGTTATTATATGAAAATTAATCCAGAGAATGATGTTGGTCACAACATCCCTAGTAATCTAATGAACAATCACATAACATATCCTCCATGGTCTGAATTATTCATTCTGACCGCCCATCTGATTGAGGATGAAATACTGTACTAATATTTAATTATGTACCCAATGACTTCTGAATTCCATTCCAAAAGTTATAAATAAACATGGTATCACAATCGATACAATGGAGAGGAGAACTCCATGCAATCTGACTATCTATTTAACATTCAATCGAGAAAGTTGATGTAGAGATAGAATATCTCTAATTGGAAGGAAATGAACAAATTTAGTCAATCAATCATCAATAAACCATATTACATTATTATCTCGATATTTATTTGGTAATCCCACAAAAAGACCATGAATATATTTTCCCATTTCCACTCTGGAACTGGTAAATAGTAAATCATCCATTTCAGTATCTTCTTCTCTACTTTAACCTGCAGATAAGTCAAACAATTTACATTAAAATTTGCAGTATCTATTTTTATTCCATACCAGCAGTCATACTATTTTATATCCCTATACATCTTAGTAGTTCCCGGATGAACTGAAAACGGAGAACTATGAGCTTCAAATAACAACTACTTCTTGATCTATAAATCACAAGGCACACATAATCTATTTCTAAATCTCATAATACAATCATAATCAATGTTAAAATCGGGAAACTTACCCTTATGAACCAACTCTAACTTTTTATGAAACTTATTGTCTTCTTTATAAGCTTGCTTAATTCTGCCTAAGATATATGATTTCACTGACACCTGAAACAAAACATAGAAATTTTAATCACAAATAACTTCTATGCCAATGTTCAACAAATCATTAATCAATGAATATTATTACAAACATAACATGGTAAATGTATCATTTCCTTTTCGTCTCAAAGCAACAACCACTTTATTTGAATATTTAGGTTTATAATGAATTGTAAAAACATAATACTTGATTAATTATTTCCAACATATCTATCTCATGTTCATTTATTTCTAAGTAAATATATACATTATACATTTGTGGTCAGTAGATATTTCAAATTATACTCTATACAAATGATGCCTCCAATTTTTTAAAGACAAAACAGAAAAATATAATTCTAAATCATGAGTATAGTAATTTAAATCATGAGGTTTCAACTGAAATGATGTATATGAAATTACATGATCATTATCCATTAAGAAACAACCATGTCCATTCAACGAAGAATCACTATAGATAACAAACTCACCCTTTCTGGAAGGTAGTTCAAAAAATGGAGCATTCACCAATAATCTTTTCAATTCCTGAAAACAATCTTCACAATATTTTGTCTAGATAAACATAACACCATTTCAAGTTAAATTAGTCATTGGACTAGATAACCGTGAAAAAATCTCAACAATCCTCCTGTAATATCCTGCTAATCCTAGAAAACAAAGGATCTCGATAATATTTCTGCGTCTTGTCCATTCTTCAACAACTTTTTTTAGGAGGATAAATAGTTATTCCATTTTATGAAACAATGTGACAAAGGAAATAAATTTGTTATAACCAAAACTAACACTTTATGAATCTCCCAAATAGATTTTTTTATTTTATGTTTTGTAAGAGAACCCATAAATGACATTCAAATTCCTATTAACTTTTTTAATAAACCAAAATATCATCAATAAACACAACTACAATATTTTCCAAGAAATCATAGAAAATTCTATTCAAAAGATCCCTGAATATATCAGTTGGATTGGTAAACACAAAAGGCATAAATAAAAATTCCTAATGTCCATATCAAGTTTAAAACGCGGTCTTCAGAATGTCTTCTTCATTTACTTTCGACCAATGGTGCCACAACCTCATGTCAATTTTGAAAAAATATTGTGCTCCCTGAATCTAATCAATCAAATCACTGATATGAGGAAAAAGGATGCTGGTTCATAACAGTGATGTCATTCAGGGATCTATAATCAATGAAAAGTCTCATTGAACCATATTTCTTTCTAACAATCAAGACAGGATCACCCCATGGTGATGTTCTAGTTTGAATGAAACCTTTATCTAATAACAAATGCAATTGATTCTTTATCTCAAAAAGTTAAATATGAGTCATTCGATAAGGGGGTTCTGAAATTGGCTTGACATCAAGAACTAAGTAAAAAATAATTTCAACTTCTCGATCAGGTATAAGACCGGGAAACTTGTCCGGAAAAACATCAAGGTACTCATTTACTACTTGCACATCATTAATCATAATAGTTCATTTGGTTTCAACAATATGTGCTAGGTAATACTAATTTCCATCTTTTTCTAGTTTCTCTGCATCCTGATATGTTATCATAATTAAAGTTTCATTCTTGTACACAAACTAAAAATATTTCTGAAGTGAAATCTCTTTAGCTCTGCAGTCTCTATTATCATGATAAACAGAAGGGTAATCCATACCAAAAATAACATCAAACTCTACTAAAAGAAAACTATATGGTTTGCCGGAAGATTTATTCCGCACACAAGGATAGAAAGGGTCTTTTATTTTCTTTTTGCCTCAAAATTTCCTCCCGGTGTTTTTACCATAACATTAGGATTAATATCTTGAGATGGAATTAAAAATTTATTAGAAAAAATATTATAAATGAACAAATGTGTAGACCCAGAATCAAACAACACATTTTCATAATCAGAATAAACAAACATTGTACATGATACTACTTCATTTTATGGCCCAAAATCTACTGAAGTAGTTGGAAATAATTTCAGCATCCCTTTATGCTTGTAGTCTAACTTCTTTCCCTCAGTTGAGTTCTTTGTTGGACACTCATTTTCCTAAGGGCCCATTTCATTACACTTAAAACATTTTACTGACTATAAATCAGATTTTTTCTTACCATTTCCCAGATCGTTTAAAATGAAAATACAAGCCTTATGTCCCATTTTACCACATTAGAAGCACTTACAAGATTTCTAATGATATTCCCTAGAATTATTTTTACCACAATTTTCAGAAAATGTAAACATATGTTTCTTACCATTATACTTTTTTTAAGATTTATTCCCTTTGTCTTCCACCTCGGCCTCTTTTTTTTGTCAAAGAATATCTGATCATCAGCAAACTCCATTTCCACCTTCTCTACAAACCAAAAATGTTTTTCATAACATTTTGAACACAAAATAAGCTAAACTCTTTCAATAAATTGACTTTAATACTGATTAAAAATGATTAATTTTACTATCAAGATATCTTATTAAATTCGGAACAAACCTTAGGAGAATATTTATCAAGAATAATACCATTGAATTCATCCCAATCAAGAGAATGAATCTCCTCACTATCCCTGATATTTTTCACCATCGACCACCACTGATCCTCTTATACTTCAAAACCGTAAACACCAAGACTATCCTTTTGATGTTCTCAACACCCCATGACCTCAAAACTATTTTCTAGTGCATAAATCCACCCTTCTGTTAGCACATGGTCAGATGATCCACTGAATGATGGGGCATGTTCCCCCTATGAAAGGATACACTACTGACATATTCTACTATGTTTCATCTGGCTGATCTCGTGAATGGATACCACCACCCTTTATAGCCTGAGTAAAATATTCCATCACTACAAAAATATGTTCATTTCATATTCTGGCCATCTCAGGAAGCTGATTGGGAAGGTTTTCTTCCTCTGGATCTAGTCCTATAATATCTTCCATGTTTCCTCTACAGAAAGCCATTTTGAACATAGAAATATCTTAAGTGAAACAACATGGTAATCTGTAAATTCTATATCATTATAATCTTACCATAAAAGAATTTATGGACATTAATTTAACAATATTCTAACTGTTAAAGTTGTCTAAACTGTCCTTTGATAGCAACTATAAGGACTCATCCTTAAAACAGTACATAATTTTGGATATTGTTATAGTATTTATAATCTTATTTATTTAAATCATTCATTAATGAAGTAAACAATTCATCATTAATGTGTTATAAATAGTTTTATTTATATGTTATCTATAAATAATAAAAAAATACAATGATTTTGGAAATAATTATATATATGAAATTAATATTTATATTCAAATACATAACTTATATAAACACATGTAAAAGTTGAATTACTAAAAGATATTTGTTTATGACATTTTTTCCATTACGTTAAGTTAATTAAAATAAAGTGTCATTATCACTCCCATGAGGCTCCATGGGGTCCAAAAATCAACCCAAGGATACTCATGGTTGGATATGTATCAACCAATAGGATTATGACAAATGTTAATGTAATTTAATATTATGATCATATTATTTTTTTACCCTTAATTACATGTTTTACCATTTAAACATGGTAAATAAAATATTTACTCAACTAAATATTTAAAAAGACTCAAATTAAAAGTTACATATTTAACCAAAATTTACCTATTGATTCCAAATATGGAATATATTTTTCTAAATTCAAAACATATAAGTGGAAGGAATTAATTTAAAATTAATTCCTATTGTCAAAAAAGCGTGTTTTTAAGAAATAACAACTATTAAAAGATTGAGACTTATTTATATCCAATTTCAACGTGAAATTACTTATAATTTCAAAAATGGATTAAATGGTAAAAATAATAATCTAATTACACTTTAAATCCAATTAAAAAGATAATCTATGTATATAAATAAATTTTATTAAAAAGAAGTTTTGAATTGAAATACAATATATTTCACTATTTATAAAAAAATGTACATTATCAGAAAAATACCAAAATTTCAACCAATGTAAATTTTTATGTCTCAATAATAAATAATATTATATGTTTTTCAATTATAACATATAAAAGTGACAAAAACATGATTTAAAATGTGTTCTCCATTAAAAGGTGGTAAATCAACATTTTACAGAATATTAGATTATTTGTGCTTAAAATTGGATTAATTCACATTTTAAGCCGCTATCTTTTATTAGATGAATATAAAAACATTTAACAAAAAAATATAATCATATTTTATTTTGTTATATTAATTCATGACAATACACTGGATAGGCATTAACTACCATGTAAAATAACACAATTATATTATTAGTGCACAATGTAAGATTTCAAGGAAACTCATTGTTGTGTATCAGGTATGACATCAAAAAAGCATCCAATTTAAATTAAAATTAATATTTAATTCAAAAACCTTAATAAATATGAAATTTTATTATTATTTATATACCTGGGATGTTATAGTTACAAGGTGTTTTTTGTGTTCAAATTAATGTTATAGTTAAAGTTATTCCCAAAATTGGGTCTTCTAATATTAGTACAATGACTGAGTTTAACCATAGGTAGCCAATATTTAGGGATGCTTTTGTAGAAGAATATGGATTGGAAATTACAGGAATATCTTTTAAAGATATCCTAATAAATGAAAGTGTTGAGGATAATAATGGGGATGTCATAGAGGATTGTCAACTAGATAGGGAAATCACTACATCGGCAGGGGTCGATGAAATGCTCAGGCAGGAACAAATTGAACACTATTCAAAGTCAAGAAAGAGAAATGCAAAGGTCCTTGATGAAAATAAAATGATGTCTATATCCAATGTATCTCTTTTCATGAAAAACTCTTCTCTCAATATAACAGGTGTGAGTGAGTATGCCAGAGGGTCTAGATATTGATCTAACAGTGGGGCATCTGATCTCTCTGTTGGCAGTGATATGCACACTAAATATGCTCCCACTGATTTTAATGCTAATAAAGTTCATCATTAAAAACATGTAAAGATAAAATGGAATAATGAAAATGAAATGGCTCTAGGTTATGGGATAGATTAATATTATAAGCACAATATTCTTTTTGAGCATGATCAACATGCATATTTCACTATAAAAGTAGATCATTATAATGGTGATGAACAAACAATAATTACTATTTTCATTCATGGTAAATAAATCATTGTAACTGATTCTAAATTTCATCATGCTTCTCAAATTTCTTTAAGTACTGTTCATTATTATGGTGCATCCTCATTGTCTAAGTGAAAGACTATTTTCCACCCCGATGACACTTCGATTGTGAGATCTGAAGAACCTAATCCAAAGTATATTGTGGATATGATACAAGAAACTAAATAAATAATTGGAAAGGTAAATGGAAATGTTATCTTGTATAAATATTTTGATATGCTTGATACCAATAGCAGTGATGATTAAAGTAAAACGATAATCTATGTTCCCACAAATAAAATCACGATGAATGATTTTGATGCTAAGACTTCTGATAACGTTGTCCCATGGGAGAAATTAATGAATTTGAGTATAGGGATACATCTTTATGGTATAAGTGTATGTCTTCCTCACCACAATATGAGAACCCTCTCTTATATGGGTTAATTAATCTTATTATTTTCTATTTTGTTTTATTGTTTTTGATCTATCTGTATATCTGTATGTCTGTTACTTTTTTAGTTTTCAATAAAGAGGCCATTGTTGCTCAATTTTTTATAAATTATTTTTCACTTAATTGAAACAGTAAAGGATGATTTAATTTTGAATGTAATGAAGATATTTAATAAACGTGTTTTTGTTGTTTTAATTTTTTTTATTATGGTAACAGGGTTATTATTAAGATATCTAAACTTTGAATTATATTTTTTTGTTATGTATTATTTTTGAAAAAATTTTGTAAATAATTGAACATATAATAAACCACAAATCAATGTAATGTATTTACATTTCTAATACTCAAGATATTGTAATGATTAAGGCGTTTTTATTATAGTTGAGATTATATTTTGACATGGACTATCATGAAATGATCATGTGACAACCACCAACTTATTGGGGTGAGTTTCATAACCTTGAAGGAGATACACGACTTCTCTACATCCATACAGGCAATCACCCGATGTTGGTGGGTTATAGGATCATACTGTCCTTGTAAGTGCATAATGGCTCAAAAAATTTATATTTAATGATCAATTACTTAGTTAAAGATATACTCTTATATATATCTATATATACATATAGTGAAATTATCATATTAACTCATTGGTTTTATTCAAATATCCTCTTGTACTCAAACCCTAAATTGAATTTTTTGTGTACATGTATACTTCATAAACATATATTTGGATAATTACGATAGGCCATTTTTGTATGATGTTGTGATATGTATCTATTGGACTTAATTATTTGAACCAATATTTTTATTGTGTTATAATATGAATGATCATTTACAAAAATAAGGATGGAATGAGAAAATGGTTAGTTCTAGGTGAGTTATGCCATATGTTGAGTTTAAACTCATAGGGAATAATATGTGATTATCCACTGTAAGAGGATAATATTAATTGCTAATATATGTATTTTTCATGTGCCTTGCTATTCATAAATACCATTTTAGTGCATTTTACATTTTGAACACCCATTCTCATCATTTGTGCACTTCATGCCTAATTTGCAGCAATTTAGGCCCAATGTTTCATCTGATTTTAAAGAATTTAACTATACATATTTTAATTTCATATTTTTGGAAATGGATATGCACTTAATTATGAACATTTTTTTATTCAGGGATCAATGGATTATTAATAAAGTATGATGAAGATATTTGGCGATTAAAGGAAACAATTCTGGAGAAGGTAGATTGGATATCATCCCACAGATCGGACTATGGTGCCCACAATACAATCCCAATAAAACCCATAATTTATGGAAGGATAGAACACATATAGGGGAACAAATAATTTTTCTGGAGCCAGTACTAATTCGTCCTCAATGGTGGTGATTAAGGAGGCCAAATTTGAAGATTTAATTTTGGGCCAGAGTGTGTGGCCTAGAAAAACAGCCCACTATTTCAATCATATCTCCCGAACCACAAAGTATTTTGGGCTGAAACGTTACATGCTATTAGGTAACATCTGGGGCTTCATTTAAGGATTCTAGGGCCCACTCAACTTCGGCCTTCTATAAGGTCCTTTAGGCGCGTCTTTCCGGTGGATGCAAGATGGCTTCAACTTCGGGGCAAGAAGTGGAAAAGTCTCTCATCATTAATGTTCCACCCACCTTTTCCCAACATAATTAACTAAAGGCACATGGGATGTTGGGGGCTCGGCCAAGGATTCATTTTTTCCTATTTAAGGCAGTAGTGGTGGTGTATTTAGGGAGGTGGGGTGCTTTCTTTTCATTGTAATGTTATTATGCCAATTTGCCTTTGTAATGTTCTTCCTTCTCATGTAAGTTGTTTGAATCACCTTAGTCTTCAATAAAAGTTCTTCTTCATCTCTTGTTCTGTTCTTCTCCTTATCACCTTGATACCGTTGCCTCAAGGTGTGAATTTATTCACACCAATCCTTGTGATTTTGTTCACACAACGGTGGAGTGATCGTTATTTTTGTTGTTTTTACTTCTTCAATTCCACCCTCATAAGTCTACTTTCCGCTTCCGTTGAGAACTTGTCATCAATGGAGGTCTAGCTATTTTATGGGTTGATCTAAGGGAGTATCAAGGGGCTGGATTGAATGTTATTTCTCATGCCCTAAATGTTATTAATTTCTTCTAATTTAGTTTCTTTCATTCAATGATTTTTATTCTTCCTCTTCCTTATTGAATTTATTCACCACACTTTCATGTGCTAATTACATCCTTTACCTTGGAGTGCTCATGAAAATGATCCTACAAGTGTATAGGTGATTATTATATGTTTTTAAGGTGTTTAATAAGTAAGTGATGAGGTTAGTTTGAATTCATTGAATGAATCCTTCTCGAGTTAATGAAATTAAAATCGTAAAAAAAGGAATTCATTCAATCCACCCCGAGCAATAACCTAGGATCAACTCATTTTCTTATAATTTGAATTCACATAGCTCTTTTAGTTCTCTTTAAAAACAATATAAAATCAACCCAAGTTGGACAATTCATAGCCAAAAATAAATCTCTTTTTATTGAGTGTCTAAAGGTTTTTCTTAGGTCTCTCAGGATTCGACAACACAAGCTACACTACAGGCGACCGCTTGACCCTTAAAACTTGGGTAAATCTGGGCGAGACCAAATTTTGGCGCTGTTTCCGAGGACCAAGTAAGTTCCTTAGACAAAAACCTTCTTTCCTCACCCCCATTCTTCTATTCTCACACATGATCTCTTATCTTTTACCTTTCTCGCTTTTTTTGGGCGCATATCCGCCTTCACACGCGATAACTCAAACAGACTAGTTAGGGTGGAAAGTCATAGGATAGGGGAGTCAAGTACACCATTGGATCCTAACCTTCCTAATACCCCAGAGTTAAAGATTGAGTAAATTTAAATGGATGGTCTTCAAAAAAACCAACTCATAAACCCGGGCGGGAACCAAAATGGAAATCCAAATGAGGCAGCCCCAAATTTGGGGAATGCAGTCGATCAAACCATGAATGACTACCTTACACATACCTGGACCAATGCACCCTGTTGCATTAGGAATGCTGCCCTAGGATATGCCCACTATGTCTTTAAACCTCATGTCCTAAACCACCTTCCAACCTTCCATGGGATGGAGTCAGAAATGCCTTACCTTCATGTCAAGGAGTTCAATGACATTGTTGAAACCATGTGCTCACCACATCAACTTGAGTCAGCTAAGATGAGGCTCATTCCTTTCTCACTTAAGGATCGATCAAAGAACTGGTTAAATAATCTGAGACATTCATCAATCCACACTTGGAACCAACTGCAAAGAGAATTTTACAAAAAATACTTCCCCCATCACAAAACCATTGCACTAAAAAAGTGCATCCAATTTTTTTTTGAAAAAGAGGGAGAGTCATTTTATGAAACATGGGAGAGGTTCAAAGACACCCTAAACATGGTTCCACACCATGGTTTGTCTATTACTGAACAATTAAGAATTTTCTATGAAGGTTTGGGCCCGGGGAACAAACAATTCATTGACATGATGTGTAATGGGACCTTTAAAAAAAAATCCCCAAATGATGCTTACGAGTATCTAGAAATCCTTACTGAACAAAACCAAACATGGGGAACATCACCTTATTCTGAAAAGCCTCAAAGAACTACTGGAATTCCTACACTTAGGGAAGAGGAAATCCTTAGGGTGATACTTGCAGCACTCTCTAGGAAGGTTGAAGAGATAGACCATAGGAAAATCAATGAAATCCAAACTGTAGACCTTGTTTGCACAATCTGTGATAAACATGACCACAAAACAGACAACTGCCCAACCATTCCATCCATCAAGGATGTTCTTTTATGAGGAACACCTACTTAAGTCAATGCCCTAAACTTTCAAAAGCATCAATACCCAAACACATTCAACCCAAGGTATAATGACCACCCAGGCTTCCGATGGAAAGATAACCAACAACCAAGCCAACCACAAGGACCAAACCCCTACCCTACACAAAATTTTCAAAACCATAACCAATTCCAACCACAACCAGTCCAATAACAACATCCTCCAGTCCAATACCAACAACCCATCCAACAACCAAAGTATCCCCCTGGGATAACCCAACCAACACAAACCCCTTCCCAATCTGTCCCTCTCCCAATCCATGAACAATTGCACAAACAAATGGAAAGGATGAACTCAGAAGTCTCATCCCTTAAACAAGAACTTCAAAACATCAAAACTAGAAAGGAACCCATACCCACATAGGCCATTCTACAACAAACATCAAGGGGGGAGACAAGTTGCACTCAAACAACTCATCAACAACTAAAGGTTGTGACAGTTTTGAGAAGTGGGAAATCAATTGAGAAACCTGAACAAATAGTTCAAAACCCACCTGAAGATTCAAACTCTAATGAAAATTCAAATGAAACACATGAACAAAATTATGATACTAATAAAAATGTGAAAGAAACAACTCTTCAAAAAACAACCCCACAACCTACCCCATTTCCTCAACGCATGAGGGGGAAAACCAAGCCTGAATTGAGTAAAACATTGAGGGAAATATTCTCACAAGTCAAGTTGAACATTCCACTCCTCGATTCCATTCAAACCATTCCTGCATACTCAAAATAACTTAAGGATATCTGCACATTTAAACGGAAATTATCACATAAGAACCATGTCCTTCTGGCAGGAAATGTTAGCACAACAATACAAGGAACCCTTCCTCCAAAGATGAAAGACCCGGGATACCATTACATAAATGTTGAACTAGGAGAGAAAAAAGTTGTCAAAGCCTTGTGTGATCTTGGAGCCAGTGTGAACCTCATTCCTTATGCTATGTATTGTTAGTTAGGGCTCGAAGAACTCCAACCCACATCTGTTACTCTTCAACTTGCTGATCGTAGTATTCGAGTTCCAAAGGGGATCTTAAAGGATGTTTTGGTGAAAGTTGAAAATTTCATTTACCCAGCTGACTTCATTGTTCTAGACAATCACCCAAGCTTAGGTCCTAGGGAGAAAACCCAAATCATCCTTAGTCATCCCTTACTTGCTACAATCAACTCTGTTATCCGAGTCCGAAATGGGAACATGACCATCACCTTTGGAAACATGAGTCTAGACTTGAACATCTACAATGAAAACTCTCATATTGGGGATGATGAAGAGATCCTAGAGGTTAATTGGATAGGTAGTGTTGATAGTGAACTCAAGGAACATCAAGGAATTACCAATGGATGTTTAAGTCAAGAAGAGATTGATTTTCTTTGTTCACATGAGGGAAATTTGTCTCCTTGGCTTGAATCTCTTTCAGATTACTCTATTGATGATTTTCTAGAATCACTAATCAATGATACCATGGGTGAACTCAATAACATCAAGTCCATATCCCTTCATGAAAATACTCTAGCTAATTTAGTGGATGAAAATTCTCTTCACAAGGAACTAATTTTGTCAAGAAATGTGAACAAAGAAACTGAGTTCAATACAAAGTCTCTTCCTTTCTTGGAAAGTGATAACCACTCTGATCTTGAATTTAAGGTTTTACCTTCATCACTCAAGTATGCGTTCTTAGGGGACAATCAATCCTTTCCTGTTGTCATTTCTTCCTCTCTTGAAGCCAATCATTAGAGGATGCTTCTAGATTTCCTTAGGAGACACAAGAAAGCCATTGGATGGACCCTATCAGATATTCTTGGGATTATCCCACTTATCAGGACTCATAGAATTGTTCTAGAATCCGATTCAAAGCCATGTCGTCAACCTCAGCGATGACTCAATCCTAATCTCATGGAAGTAGTGAGAAAAGAACTTTTGAAATTGTTAAAAGCTGGTATCATCTATCCTATAGCTGAGAGTGAGTGGGTTAGCCCAATCCATGTGGTTCCAAAGAAGGCTGGAATCATAGTAATAACCAATAATGATGGAGAGATTCTTCCAGAAAGGGTTAGTAGTGGATGGAGAGTCTGTATTGACTATAGGAAGCTCAACTCTTGTACCAAGAAAGACCATTTCCCCTTTCCCTTTATTGATCAAGTCCTCGAGCGAGTGGCGGGTCATCAATTATACTGCTTCCTAGATGGATTCTCAGGGTATAATCAAATCAAAGTCTCTTTAGAGGATCAAGGAAAAACTACCTTCACTTGTCCATTCGGCACTTTTTCCTTCAGGCACATGCCCTTTGGGTTATGTAATGCCCCTGGTACCTTCCAGTGGTGCATGATGGGAATCTTCTCAGACATGGTGGGTGATTGTTTAGAGGTCTTCATGGATGATTTATCCATCTTTGGGGATACTTTTGAGGGATGCCTTCTAAATGTTGAATTTTTTTTTCAAGGTGTGAGGATAAGAATCTCATACTAAATTGGGAAACATTCCATTTCATGGTAAGGGAAGGACATGTTCTAGGTCATCTAGTATCTGGTAGAGGGATTGAAGTTGATAAAGCTAAGGTTGACATCATTCGTCACCTTCCCTCTCCTAAAACTATTAAGGAAGTGAGGTCCTTCTTAGGACATGTTGGTTTTTATAGAAGGTTCATTAGGAATTTCAGCTCTATTTATCAACCACTTTGTGCTCTATTGGTAAAAGATGCTCCATTTTTATGGACAAAAAGCTATGAGGAATCATTATCTAAACTCAAGTCAACTCTTATATCTCCACCTATCATGCAATCTACAAATTGGAAACATTCTTTCGAGCTCATGTGTGATGCAAGTGACTTCGCTGTAGGAGAAGTCTTAGGACAACGGTGTGAGAAAACTCCATGTGTCATTGATTATGCAAGAAAATCTTTAAATGATGCACAAATAAACTACACCACCACTGAGAAAGAGCTACTTGCTGTTGTCTTTTCTTTAGAGAAATTCAGGTCTTATCTCTTAGGATCACCCATCATTGTCTTCACTGACCATTCAGCCCTATAATACCAATTCCAAAAACAATATTCCAAGGCTAGATTGATTAGGTGGGTCCTTCTTCTTCAAGAGTTAGATTTAACCATTAAGGATAAAAAGGGTGTTGAAAATGTTGTAGATGATCACCTCTCTAGGATGGAATTCAAAGACAAATCACACCACCTCTCTGTATCTGATTCATTTACCGATGAGCACCTCTATTCAGTGAGTGATTTCCCTTGGTATGCTGACATAGAAAACCATTTGGTGATGGGTGACATTCCAAAATTCATGGGGACCCAAGCTAAGAGAAAATTCCTTTCTGATGTCAAACACTATGTGTTTGATGATACTTACCTCTTCAAGTTATGTCTTGATCAAATCATCAGGAGATGTGTTCCCGAGTCTGAACAAGAGTCCATTCTAAAATTTTGTCATGGAGAGGCATGTGGAGGCCACTTTTCTACAAAGAAAACCACTACAAAGGTCCTCCAAAGTGGTTTATACTGGCCGAACCTCACTAAGGATTCCTTCCAATACTACAAAAGTTGTCCTCAGTGTCAACAATTAGGATCCATTTCCAAAAGAAATCAAATTCCCCTCACTCCCATTCTGGTCGTTGAAATCTTTTATTGTTGGGGAATTGATTTCATGGGACCCATTCCAAACTCTAAGGGATACCTCTACATCCTCTTAGCTATTGATTATGTTTCAAAATGGGTTGAGGCCATTCCCACCAAGACTAATGATCATTAAGTTGTGATACGATTCCTAAAAGAGAATATCTTTTCTAGATTTGGAATTCCGAGGGCTATAATAAGTGATCGTGGAACCCATTTCTGTAATCGCCCATTATCTTCACTCATTTCTAAGTATGGAATTTCTCATAAAGTTTCCACTGCGTACCATCCTCAAACCAATGGTCAAGGTGAGTTAGAAAATAGGGAGATTAAGCAAATTCTTGAAAAAACTGTCAACCCCTCTAGGAAAGATTGGTCTGAGAAACTCTTGGATGCTCTTTGGGAATATCGTATAACATTCAAAACCATCCTAGTAATGTCACCATATAGGTTGGTTTATGGAAAATCATGCCATTTACCTGTTGAAATTTAGAATAAGGCATTTTGGGCAATCAAGAAAATGAATTTAGACATTTTTTAGCCGAAGAAAAGAGGAAGTTAGATCTTAATGAACTTGAGGAACTTAGGATGGAGGCGTATGAAAATTCAAGGATAAATAAAGCTAGAGTTCAAGCCTACCAATCTAGTAATATCAAAGTTAAACAATTTTAACTGGGAAAACCTGTGCTCTTGTATAGTTCAAAACTTCATTTACACCCGGGAAAGTTAAGGTCTAGATGGTCAGGTCCATTCATAGTGCATCATGTGTACCCTCATGGGGATGTAGAGATTCAGGATCCCAAAAGTGGTAACATTTTTAAGGTCAATGGTCATAGGTTAAAACCATTCATTGAATCATTCAATAAACAGAAAATAGAGGTAGAGTTAACAGAGCCAACCTATGAACCAAGAAAAAATTGATAGATTTAAGATCCATGTCGAGCTAACGACGTTAAACAAAAGCGCTGCACGGGAGGCAACCCGTGGTCTTCATCTTTCTAATCTTTTTGAATCATTTTTTTCCTTCTTCTGCATTTTGTTATTTTAAAAAAAATATAGACTTTTGACCTGCTCTTCTTTTATGAGTAAGGATGGGTATGAAAGGGGAGCACCGTATTCATCCGTGTCACGCGGTGTGATCCCTGAGTAATACCTTACCCAGAAAATATAAAGAAGACAATGTATCATCAGATTATTTTATTTTATTTTATTTTATTTTTTTTGTAGGTATTTAAAAAAAATAGATTGTTGACCTGTACTTCTATTATGAGTAAGGATGGGTATGAAAGGGGAGCACCGTATTCATTCGTGTCACGCGGTGTGATCCCTGAGTAATACCTTACCCAGAAATTTAATAGAAGACAATGTATCATCAGTTTATGTTATTTATACTTTTTTTAGGTTAAAAAAATACAAAAATATATATATATTAAAAAAATTTAAGGCATGTCATAGGTCATTGGGAAAAGCTAGTCACAACCATCTAAGCCATTGGGAGACAAACCAGAATTGAAGGGATACATGGGAATGAATTTTCAACAACAACCACCAGGTGACTTCATTCCATAATTTTCATTTTCAATGTCTTCGTTGAACTTCTATCCTACCCCTTCTATGTTTCAATTCTTTAAACACTAGGGACAGTGTTATTCTAATTTGGGGGGTGGAGATGAAAATCTGTGGAAGGAAAAATGTCATTAACCTTGAACATGATAACACAAATTCCAAACTCTGAAATTGGATATCAAATAATTTTGCATGCCTTGATTCTGATTTTAATGCATGTTTATGTTCATGTGCATAGTTATTGGAAAGTGCGGTTGTCCGATGTGATTTTTCACTGTTATATTTTCATCTATTTAATAAAAAAACACAATGCACGTCCTCTAGATTGTGGGGTCTTAGTTTGAGTTCTTGGGGACCCATAATAAATAGCATAGTATTGGCGATCATTTTAATTTTAACATGAGTATTCAAAAAAAAAAAATTTTGCGCGTAGAGCAATGAATTGACCTAATGTGTGGCTTTTGTCACTTGGGGATCGCGACTCCATAGTTGTCTGGCCCAGAGTTGGGAATTTTATCTCTTTTTGTGGTAATTTGAATTTGTTTTTGATTGAGTTAACTCGAGATGATGCCCGAGTATGTGAGCTTCACTTGGTGCCCTAAGGTCTTTGAGCCTGGGAGTCATCGGCAAAGTCTTGCTACATGGGTTGAGTCGATTGAGTTCAATTTCAATTACCATGGAAAAATTGCAAAAAAAAAAAAACAAAAAAAAAAAGAAAATAAAAAATGAGTACTTATCTTATTATTAAAATTTGATTGCTCCTAGCGCTTCCATCTTTTCTCCCTCGAATGAAAATGAACCCCCATGTCTATTGTGACACACATCACTTCATCATACTTAATTGAATTTGGATGAAATATGGCAATGAATTTGAACAAAGTAATGGGCTTGGCCTTGAGATATTCTTATAGACATGTCTTGTTTTAAATTATTTTTATGGGTTTCATAATTGTTTGGTATGTGATCTTTGGGTGAGAAATGTGTATTAAAATGTTTTTGGAAAAGGTCATTCGAATTTCATTTTTGTGAGATATATTTTGCTCGGGACTAGCAAAACTCAAGTTGGGGGGTGTGATTAGCCACTGTAAGAGGATAATATTCATTTCTAATATATGTAGTTTTCATGTGGCTTGCTATTCATAAATACCATTTTTGTGCATTTTACATTTTGAACACCCATTCTCATCATTTGTGCACTTCATGCCTAATGTGCAGCAATTTAGGCCCAATGTTTCATCTGATTTTAAAAAATTTAACTATACATATTTTAATTTGATATTTTTGAAAATGGATATGCACTTAATTATGAACATTTTTTTATTTACGGATCAATGGATTATTAATAAAGTATGATGGAGATATTTGGTGATTAAAGGAAACAATTCTGGAGAAGGCAGATTGGATATCATCCCACTGATCGGACTATGGTGCCCACAATACAAGCCCAATGAAGCCCAAAATTTACGTAAGGATAGAAGACATATAGGGGAACAAATCATTCCTCTGGATCCAGTACTAATTCGTCCTCAATGGTGGTGATTAAGGCGACCCAAGTTGAAGATTTAATTTTGGGCCAGAGTCTGCGGCCCAGAAAAACAGCCCACTATTGAAATCCTATCTCCCGAACCACAAATTATTTTGGGCTGAACCTTTACATGCTATTAGGGAACATCCGGGTCTTCATTTAAGTCTTTTATGGCCCACTCAAATTTGACCTTCTAGAAGGTCCTTTAGGCGCGTCTTTCCGGTGGATGCAAGCTGGCTGCAACTTCGGGGCAAGAAGTGGAAAAGTCTCTCATCATTAATGTTCCACCGACCTTTTCCCAACATAATTAACTAAAGGCACATGGGATGTTGGGGGATCGGCCAAGGATTCATTTTTTACTATTTAAGGCAGTAGTGGTGGTGGATTTAGGGAGGTGGGGTGCTTTCTTTTCATTGTAATGTTATTATGCCAATTTGCCTTTGTAATGTTCTTCCTTATAATGTAAGTTGTTCGAATCACCTTAGTCTTCAATAAAAGTTCTTCTTCTTCTCTTGTTCTGTTCTTCTTTTTACCACCTTGATACCGTTGCCTCAAGGTGTGAATTTATTCACACCAAACCTTGTGATTTTGTTCACACAATGGTGGAGTGATCGTTATTTTTGTTGTTTTTACTTCTTCAATTCCACCCTCATAAGTCTAATTTCCGTTTCCGCTGCGAACTTGTCATAAATGGAGGGATAGCACTTTTATGGGTTGATCCAAGGGAGTATAAAGGGTCTGGATTGAATGTTATTTCTCATTCCCTAAATGTTATTAATTTCTTCTAATTGAGTTTCTTTCATTCAATGATTTTTATTCTTCCTCTTCCTTATTGAATTTATTCACCCCACTTTCATGTGCTAATTACATCCTTTACCTTGGAGTGCTCATGAAAATGATCCTACAAGTTTATAGGTGATTATCATATGTTTTGAAGGTGTTTAATCAGTAAGTGATGAGGTTAGTTTGAATTCATTGAATGAATCCTTCTCAAGTTAATGAAATTAAAATCATAAAAAAAGGAATTCATTCAATCCACCCCGAGCAATAACCTAGGATCAACTCATTTTCTCATAATTTGAATTCACATAGCTCTTTTAGTTCGCTTTCAAAATAATATAAAATCAACCCATGTTGGCCACTTCATAGCCAAAAATACATCTCTTTTTATTGAGTGTCTAAAGGTTCTTCTTAGGTCTCTGAGGATTCAACAACCCAAGCTACACTACAGGCGACCGCTTGACCCTTAAAACTTGGGTAAATTTGGGCGAGACCAATATGGGTGGACCCATAATCTGGTTATGATTTATTATTCTCATAATGTTCCATATACTATATAATATTTGACCTCACAAATGACTGGAATAACCACCGTCTAATAATAAATATTATAAATTTTTTTCCAAAACATCCCTAGTCGTTTATGTATCAGGACCAATCTCGATAAGAGACCCATAACAAAGGTATGTGGTCTACTACAATAATGGATTCAAACATCTACATCCTCCACACATTCAAATAATATTTGGTTCAAAGTATGTGATAAAATTTATATGCATCAATAATGATGTTTTTTACCTCATTGATACGCCGAGGGGTTTGATATTGGATATAAAAGGGTTTGTGCTACAAGGAAGTACTCAGTGGTGGTGGGGTGAGGTAAAATATTTATGAATATATAAATCTCATAGATTTATAATTTTCAAAAAGAAAAATCTTCTAAGAGTTCCATTCAGTAAACTGATCAATATTAATCAAATGATCACATAAAACATCATCATATATTAATGATAGTGGTTTACCATGTTACATGACTCATTGAGATACAAAAAATTTGCTTGATAGATAATAAAATACTATAGGTTGGTAGAGTTACAGGGCTTCTACAAGATTTCAATGGAATTCCCAGTATAGTTCTAGAAGAAGGAAGAGTATTGCTGAGTTTTCTTAATGTATTGTTGATATAGAACAATGATATATAAATTGATCAATTACACATCATATAACTGCATGATGACTATAAAATATCAATAGTGAAGAGGTTGTGTATTTTCAGAAGTCATTTGAGCCACCTAAGAGTGATTTTTGATAATATGGAAAGATGTGAAATCTTCTATATTTTTCTCAAGATATATGACTATATGATTACAAATGGGATTGAAGAAAACACTAAGCAGAGAACAGGGATCCAATAGGGGTCTAAAACAATAATAATTGATGGAGGGAACCCCAAAAATTCACAATGAGGTTCACGGAGATGAACCCATATATCTTTATATAGTTGATCAAAATAAAATAGATGGTGATGATGAACATCTTACTTTATGATGTATTATCAGGAATTTATTTTTCATATCCTTGTTTATTATTGGTGATTTTGTTATATATTCTAGCTAGTTCTTTACAAGACATTCCAATTGAGTGGTATTTCCCTAACCATTCTTTAACTAAATACATCATTGATTTTAAAAACAATACCAAAGTTAAAAATATAGTGATAGATATTACATCCATTAGTGAGATACTGATGATGGGATCACAGATTAGAGGAGATCATTAATCTATTTATTTATGGGATTGTATGATTTTTCTAAGAACAATTTATATTTGTTTTGGTTATTTATTCACATTTTGCATTGTGATTATGGCGGTGATTCCAAAGAGACCTAGGGACATAGTTGAGATTAATCACTACATACCATCTTCAAACTGATAGATATTTTAAATAAACTACATTAATAATATAATATATTCTTTTATCTTGCATCATAGACATGTTGGTAAGATTTAATTATCACATTTTCGGGATTTGGTACACATTAAATAACATTTTACATGATTCAATTCATATGTAACCTTACAAAGAAATTTATGGGAGAAAAGGATGATCTTGTCTTGTTCAAATGAGGTGGTTGAGGTAGCAGTTGTGATCCCATTTTGGTTCATGAGGCCTCCAAAATATTTATTAGGAATGGGATGTAGTTGATCACAATATATAGAGTAATAATATATAATGTTGGCCATAATATGATACCATTAGAGCTCTATGTGGGTGACTAGGTCTTAAAGAGTGTGACTCCTCAGTTATGGAACTATTTTCTAATTCATAATGAAACAAAATATCCAAATATTGATGGATTATTTGATGTCAATGAATTTGTAGGGTTAGTTGAGTACCTTTTGGAAATCCATCCACTCTATTTAGGCATTCATGATGTGTTTCTTAGATTCGAAGGTACATGCCCAATCTTGTACGTGCTATAGACTATAAGCATGTCGATTTGGGTCCAAATGCATTGTTTTTGGAGTGTCTACTATGTTTATTAAAACCTAGTCATAAATTTAAATGATGGAAGACAAAAGGAATTGTCAAATTGTTTTGGTAGACTAGACAAATCCATGATGAGAGGTGGAAGCATGAGGGTGATGTTTGAGTTGAGCAGCCTGATTTGGTTGAGAAATCACAATATAGAGACATCTCGTGGATGAAAATTCAATATAGAGGGTTAATGAAAACATCAAGGATTATTTATGATAGTAATAAACCCATGTTTAAAACAAAATTAGGTTTATTTTTATATGAAAAAATATTTTTTTTCAATAAAATTCACTTAATATATGATTTAATGAATTTGAAAAATGGTGAGAGAACATTTTACAAATTAAAATATTCATATCAATATTATTGATATCAGGATCTTATAGAGTGTAAGACTATGAGGTTCATAGAGCCCTGATGCTGACATAATAAATATAATAAATATATTATACAAAAAGTGAGTACGTTTTCCAAAATAATTTGATATCTCCCAAATGGTTCACTTGTGTGTGAATTATGAGTCCACCATTATCTGTTGGATGAGGGGTTCACTCAATGTACAACATGTCATTTGTGTGCATGAGATGACTCTTAATATCACTCTCAAGGATAATGTTTTAAATATTTTTATTATAAAATTTGTATTAACATAATTTTGTATAACATAAATGGTACATCATACTATAAATTCAAGACCACTTTAAGGTCTCTGATGTTGGGATTTCTATAGGCGGGGCATAACATTTGTGCATGTCAGGGGTTTTCCCAAATCACAAATAATATTATTTATTTATTTATTTAGATTATTATTATTATTTTAATTTAATTACATGAAATTAATTTATTTTAATGGATGTTTTATATATGTGAATGAGAATCTACTATCATGCTTAATTGATTTAATATACTATGAATCATCACCATTTTGACACATTTGAATTTAAATACCATATTGAGGAGAAATTAATGACTCCTCTATAATGTTTTTGTTGTAACACAGAAATAAATGAGAATTTTATTCATTGTTTTGTGTGACACTTTTTTTAATAAACATTTGGATTGCTCTACCTTAGTTGTAGGTCGACAGCATTGAGTCTGAGTGATCATGAAATAATTCTTGCATGTTGTTAGGTGTCTAGTGATCATATAGGTTTCTTCCACAAGGTGTGATCCGTTATCCTCTTCATAGGTGTGTCACGCCTATGGAGGAGGTGATTTATTTTTTAAATTATATTAGCTTTTTATATAATATTAAATCATTTAAGTTAATTATTCTATTAATTCTGAAATTTTACATATTCAAAATAAATTCATCAAAATTAATAAAGGATGATAAAATAATAATTATCATTGGATAAACCACATTATTATCAAAGATAAATCACTGAAATTACTAATGGATAATTTGTTTGGAATTTAATATATAAGTATAGTGTTATATCCAAATATAATTGTATCAAATTTAATATGAAAAAATTTGTAAAAATTATCAAAAGGAAAATATCATGAATTTTCCATAAATAAATGTATCAAATGATGATAACAATGAATTATCAAATGGATATTGTATGATTTTACAAGGATGAGAAATATTATTAACAAATGATATGTTCCATATTATGAAAGGATAATTTATAGAATTAAAATTATCAAAGGATAAACACAAGGATTTTCCTAGGATACATTATTGAATTTATAATTGATAATTATTTGTAATTTCTATTGGATAATTTTTAAAATTATCAACCAATAACATCAATATTATAAACGGATAACTATGAAAACTATAATATGATAATCAAAACATTGTCAAATGTTAAATATTAAAAAATACTATTTAAAATTGAAATATTATAAAAATATAATATATAATTAATATTAAAAATGTTATTAAAAAGAATAATATTTATGAAATTTTGAAGATAAAATTATAAATGGTGAATTTATGATAAATTATTAGAAGATAATTATGAAATGATAGTTTATGGGAAATTGTGAAAGGGTAATTATAAAAGGATAATTTTTAAGGAACTATCAAAAGGTAAATATTCTAATGGAGATTATTGTAGGTGCATGTGATAACATAGAATGAAAATTAAAAAAATATCTAGGACTGATTAAGTGTAATAATACGTGAAATTTGATTACTATTTAAAATAAAAAAGAACATTTCAGTTGGAGGAACCCTTGACTATAATTGATCATTTTCATGTTGAGGTCCTTGAAAATAAGTTCTTGAAATGGAGTTCTTAACTATTGAGGTTTCCACACCAGCAATCAAACTCGATTAGGCGGATTATCCATCCATATAATGTTGATAAATTTGATATAGGAGGATCCAACCCATCTGGGACTTTTATATATTATATTAATAGGATTTTATATTTATGTTGAAAAACCCCATCCTTGTTCATAGATGAATTAGGTGTTGTGTGTCCAGAGGGTTATATCATTATGATTGATTACACTAACAATTATTATATAGTATATTATTATTCCTTACTATGATATATATTATTTTTGTATTGTATAACATGTGGACATATGTTGTAGGTAACATGATAGTCAGATGGATTCTTCAGGTTGGGCGTACACAGTTTACCAATAAGTTGTAGTTCTAGCATCATTAATGTTTCTCATGGATACCCATGTAGTGGGGAAATCATATTAGCTAGCTATAAAACACTAATATACATTGGTAGAACCTTTTGGATGGGAGTTATGTGGTTATAGAATCCTAAATGGTCATCGTAGCTACCCATATTGAATAGAAAGCATTAGTAGCCGGACACCCAACCTAACATGGTCCCAAAATCTTTAAAGTGGGGAATGGATACACCTTTTTATGAAGAAATAACAGTGTTTTGTTAGAAGATATCAAACCTGGAATACTATGGTGTTGATATATTGATTATTGACTCATAAAAAAGGTCGATATAAACCCAATAAAATCTTAAAATCCTCAATGGTGGTCATGTATATGCATTTTGAGGAGGAAATAATACTGTTTTGGAAGAGGATACGAAACGTGGAATCCTATGAGTAGTTATATTGATTATTAAATAATTATGAAGTTCTGTATTAACCCAATAAAATGGGAAGCTTTCTCAAGACTAACATGTAAAGTGTTTGGTGGGTTTTTAATAGGGTGGAATATGTGATTTTCTTATGACAACCACTAGTTAGGTGGTGTTATCTAGGTTACCTTGATATAGGTACATGGCTTCTCAACATCTATGCCAAAAAATGAGTTGATGTAGGGGAGTCTTGTGTTGGTGTTGGCATGGTGAGTGCATAATGACTAAACACATATATGTTTGCTAAAAATTTACATTTCAAATAAAATAAACAGTAATATATTTTGTATACTTATGGTAAGGCATAATAGGTTGTTTACTACTGATTATTTTCCTCAGAACCTACTATAGAATTTATGTGTAAATTTTATTTCTAGAGATCAAAATAAGGGAAAAAGTCATATGGTGGATGATTTAGTGATGGAGTAGTGTGATATACTGAACTGGGGAAGAAATCAGAGTACCCTGTAGTTTTTATCTTATTTATATGTAATTTATTATATACTTTTTACAATCATGAAAATAATACATCTTTTGGGAGATAATATTATTTGCATTTCATTAAAAGTATATTCATTTTAATATACTTATTTAGTCATATTTTATTTTCCATTATTGTACATTTAATGAAATTATAATTATTGTATAGTATAACCACTATCATATTTATACTTCGGATTTATTTCAGTAACAACTTGTATATGTGGAGGAGCAGATAAGGTCATGTGACCATCCAACTTGGACCTGGTGATTTAGGTCGGTATGTCACAATAGAAATTAACCTTCCAAATAAATAATAATAATGTTATAACATTATAATGTCCCAAATAAAGAATATGTAACATCAAAATATGTCATATTATATCAAAATTCATTTAAAATATCACTTAGAATAAATATATAGTACAATAAAGACAAAAATTAGAAAACACATATACGAGAACATTAAATTACATAAATAATATGAAAACCATTTTATTTTAAATTAATAATTTAAACAGTTAATAGTGGATTCAAAAAATATATTTTTCGTGATGATGAAAAATTACATTCAACCATTTTATGATGAATCACTCATTACATTAACATTTAAGTAAAAATATAGTGTTCCCCATTCAGTAAATTATTATTAGATTCTTTGGAAACAATTTCATCCAAACTGAGTAAATGGTAAAAATTAATTAAAAATTCATAGGATAATTCTAAAACATATGTGAAAATGTTTTTTTTATAATATGGATATTTATGAAAAATGATTTTTTCTGCAATAGATCAATAATTTTAGACTTCTTAAAATTATTTTTTTCACATCATGAATACATGAAGAGTATTTAATGAAATTAATTCATGATATGACCTTAAATAAAAAGTGGGTGACATTTTTTTGCCTCCTAGGAATTTATATCATAAAAGTTCAACATCATAAAATTAATAATATGAAATCCCATTAAAAAATGAGATTTTAAGATCAATCACATACTACTTTCGTAAATTTGAATTATATGCCCCATGAAACATAGAATCACATTTGTATACATATACGAAATAAGATTCATGATATAAATAAAAATACACTCATGGGTAGTATAAATACAACCAAAATGATATATGTTATAACTATGTCATGTGTCTCGTAGAATGAAAGGATACATGAAAACCCCATATCTTGAGTTTGACTTGCTTAAAAAGCTCATTAACCACTAATATAATAAAATATAATTTTTTTTATTTCAATTATATATTGATATAAAAAAACATAATTTTAAATATAATCCAATTATAAATTTTTATCTCCAATTTATTAACGAATCTTTATTAAATTCATTGTCTCATACTGTTAAAAGATTTATTTTTCATTAGATTTTTATTTTTTAAGATCATGTACTTGAACATGGATCGTGGTTTCATAATATCATTAATTACAACAAGGATAAAAATAATATAAAACAAATATATATATATATATATAGTGATAAATAAATCGTATAAATTTTAAAATATTTTATACTATTCATGAATATGGTAGGCCATGAATACATATTAATGATGTTTTCAATTTTTTAAAAATGGAGAAAAAAAATTTAAATAATATTTTATCATTATGGATAATACTTATATTTTACATGAAATATGTATTAATTATATATATTTTTGTTACAATTCATTACTTCATAATTAAGAATTATCATTTCTCTGTGGAGGTGGTAATCAACATGTACATATGAGCGATGTAGTCATTTCAAATGGACTAGAAGGTAAT
Organism: Viscum album; assembly: GCA_963277665.1. Lineage (NCBI taxonomy): Eukaryota > Viridiplantae > Streptophyta > Magnoliopsida > Santalales > Viscaceae > Viscum > Viscum album. Next base: position 319,915,078 of record OY728132.1, on the reverse strand, counting down.
AAGTTAGATATTATAATATATTTCTAGAATAACAATTATGTCATCAACAACACATATAAAAATTAAACCTATCATAATACAAACCCTTGATGTGTGGGGATGGAATATGAATTTTATATCTATATAGTGGTCCTGGTCAACATGTACAAATTAGCGATACTTTCACATGCCACATGATTGAAACATGAGTGGATATTATTTATTTCATTTTCCAAAAATTAATTAATTATATTTATTATCATAAATTTATTATTTTTTATTAATAATAAAAACTATATGATTTAGAATAAAAAAATTAAAAGAGGTCCGGTAAAGTGACTACCACTTCCCCGAGAAGACCACATTAGATATTTTCTTAAAGAATTTTGTAAAGGATGTTTATGGAACAAAAGCTCAAAATTATGTATAGAAAAATTTAAAATAAAATTAATTACATTTTTTATTTATGGAATAAGTATGTTTAATTAAAATAGAGAAGATTTTTCCATTTGTAAGGGATGGAAATAAATGAATTGATATTTCAAAAAAAAAAATATAATGAATCAATTGAATTTATTTACTAAAAATCATTATTAATTTAAATGAAAAGTATGTAGTTTGTAAAAATATTCTACTTATAAATTTATGACTGGTATTGGTTTCATTTTAAAATACATATTTTTGTTTGATAACTACACTTAATTATTTTACCATAAATATTGTAACAAACTTTTGAAAAATTTAGGGTCACAATTTTACAAAACAAATAAACAATAAGCTCAAAAATATAAATTATATGAATTTATAAACAGTTTTTATTCCTAAATTTCTAATATATATATATATATATAATTAATATAATAATTTATATAAATTAATTTTTCATAAAAATCATTAATATCAGTTTTGAAAAAATTGATTTACATTTACATTTAGGTAGTGATGATTGTTATATAATTTTAATATAAGATTTTTAAAAAATTAATAATTTGTTATATTTTTTATAAAAATTAACGTAATTCATCATAATTTTATTATTAAATAAATTATATATATATATATTCCTATATGTGAATAAATAACCAACAAATGTTTTGTATTCATTTAAAAAAATCAACCAATATCTAAAAAATATAATTAAATCAGCATGATAAGAAAATAGGTCATCATTCAAAAACACATTTATAACTAATTGTATTATGTATTTACACATATCTAATATTTTTTGATACATAACAATTAATTGAATGAAATTTTGAATATATATTTTCTATAAATTAATATAACTTCCATAAAAAATGGAAAATGGAACAAACATCCCATATTTTAGAAATTATAAATATTATAACTTAAAAACTCTAAAAAATTTAAACTAAGTCGTATTTTAGTGATATAATAATTCATTTTTAAATAATTATACTATTCTTTACTTATTTTATGCTTTCTAAGGTGCAAAATATTTACCATGGTTTCTATTTGTAATGACTAATAACAAATGTGACATATTTTAAAACATGAATTCCCCTGATTAAAAATATGAAATACATTTGTTAAGAACATATTTATAGAGGTGGAAAAAATTTAAATTATAATATGTGGGAAAATAAAAAACCATTTTAAGAGAGACTTATAATCCTACATAAAAATTAAAATTTTTATTCCATGATAAATAAATTGCAAAAAATTTATCTGAAAGAATTATATAGAATAAATATTCTTTAAATTTCACTAAAATCATTATTTATTAGTGATTTATTAAATTATTTACGATAAAAATATATTTTACAAATAACATTGTATTAGAGAAATTATTTTTAAACCCAAAACATGAAATTCTATTGGAAATAAGGTTTAATGATAATTTTTAAGAAATTAATTCTCCTATTTAAAATTATTGGAGGATAGTATTAAATTCATATAAAATTTACTATATAATGGTAAATTTCAATAAAATTATATGAATGTTTAAAAATTAATTAATTTTACACTCCTCACTGAATATGGTAATATTTATAGAAAAACAATTCACCAACATAAAATTTGGATATAATAATTTTAATTTTTTTTATTTCTATCTATTTTGATTTTTAAAAATGGTAGATTTTATTTATAATATTATGGCATAAAAATAAATAGAAAACATATTTCTAGAAAAAAATATTTTTTATAGAAAATATTTCGACTAAAAATATTTTTCATATATATTGTTAACGGAATAAATAATTATAAATTAAGAATATATTTGAAAAATTATTTAATAATGTGGTTAATCATATTTATACATATTAATTTAATTGAAAAACTATAATATATGTCAGATCATTTAACCCTCTGTGTTATGTGTTATGTAATCTACTAAAAATACAATTTATTTAAAGAGAAATATATTCCTTAATATCATGATGTTACAGTCAATGAAAGCGAAATTTGAGAAAACCCAACATGAATATAGTTGGTTAAAACTCTAGCACACATGGCCTTTTATGGGTAATTTTATTCCACGAATAGTTTATGATGTCCTCAGGGTAGTGCATATATTGTTGAAATTTTGATTAATCATCATGTAATTATTATAAAATAGATTATAAATATATATATTTTTCATAGGTACTTGATAAGAATAAATAAATTCATTGAATGACTATTAAAAGAGTTGGATGAAATCATAATATTAATTATGGAAGGTCTGATCATAGAGGTATACTCAATAATTAGAACGGATGCTTCCAATGTGCAATGTATTGTAGATTAAAACAACACATTATATCTTACAAAAATACGAATAAATCCAATAATATTTTATATAAATATGAATGCATTATTTGGGTTATAGGTTAAATGAATCATGATATAATGATATTATAATATTACCACATACATAACCACATCGATGTGAGAGTGTTCCCAAATATTGTGTTGTATTACTTATAATATAATTTTCTATTATTATAGGATCATGGATAAATTGCAATATGTTTATGTTATTATATATATATGGGTGATATATTATACTGATAGGTCTCATAAGAAAATATATCATTTTTGATTTTATGGTCATGAAGGATTCATATTATGTCTTGTAGTTTTACATCATATGAAAAGTACTCATGTCTCTATAGTTTTATGGTCATGAGATATTGACCATTTCCAATTAGGATAATATATTATATAGCACATTTCCATGTAATTTGAATTAATTTCATGAAATAAGGTTATCAATATCATATAGTTTTTATTGATTCAATGAGGGATTCTATGTATATAAATTTGAAATGATATTCATCATTCCAAAAATAGATAACCATTTAATTTTACTGATTGAATGAAAAAAATCACAAACAAATATAATGTGGGGGTTGAATTGGAATGTTCCACTCAGTGGCAGATATATGAATATGTAATTTCTACGTATAATGTGTTAATGATTTTTAAGGAACATTTATATTCCATTAGGGGATGTTATTTGACACATGTTTTTTGATCCATTCAAATGGGTATTTCTAGTATAGATACTAAAATTGAATCATAATGGATAGAAAAGTGATCCCTATAAGGACTGGGGAATTTTATAGGTGAGGAAAATTTTATCTTCATCGAATAGAATGAAACGATCCTACTAGTCTAGGGATATAAAGGATGGACTAGTCTATATAGTTTAACGTATATTGGATATATTGTATAACATGTAATTTAAATAAACAGATGAGGACTCATGAACTATTATTTTTATAGTAAAGTAGTATTGTCATAGATATTTTTTCATCCATATAAAATGAATTTTCGAAATCAGATGTTGATGATAGAACCCCAATATTTATATAAAGAACTTTGGAGAATTTAATCATATAAATTTTTCTTGTGACAAATTACCATTTAATGGTTGGGTTTATATATAGATATTTTACCTATATATAAAATCCATGTCCCAAGGTATAAACAAATATATGTAGTTTAGGATTATGTATTATGGAAAACATGTAGTGTTCTTTGACATAAGTCAATGTGGTATTTGGAATCCCACTATTTATGGTTATATAACAAGGATATCTTCAATGAATATTGTCTTCATTTAGAGTGGGATTCATATAATGTTGTTCATAGTTAGGTGATATGAAATTGGGGACATCAAATGTAAAATTATATAATTTAAATATTGAAAAACAATTCATTCTTCATTATAATGATGTAATGACCAGACCCCAGTTAGCTGGAGTCAATGCATTATTACATAACATTGGAAAGATCACAAAAGTTCATGTCTTGAAAGATTGGTTAGTTTAGTTGCCTTGAAAATAATAGATACATTCATAAGGATTACAATAAATCATAAAATGGAAAAATACAACGACATTGTTTCCATAGACAACACTGAGATCCCATAGACTATCCCTGTAGGTCAGTCATAATATACTTATTTGCATCCTGGGATAAATAATACCTAGAAAGCGATGAGCTCAGATGCCCAGTAAGGATAACAATAAAGTGGAAAATTTCCTAAATAATCAAAAAAATTTAAGGAAATGTATAAGTCTAAAACAAAATCCTATTAATCATGAACTTCAACATAATATGAAAAAGATAAAATCAAATATTTCCATTTACTTATTCACATGAATATTATAGTAGTGAAATAATCACATGCAAAATCATTAGTCACTTTCATAATGTTGGAATGTATAATTCCAAACATTCATAACCATATAGTCAAGGCCTTGTGCTAAGACTAAAAATAAGTTTATTTCAATTCTTTGTTTCAAGGGACTAGTTTGTCTCATTAAACCTTCTGATGCATCAAGGTGCTATAGCAGCTCCACCGGCCACTTACTACGTCCAATTCATTCCTCATATGAAAGGGTTTAAGCATAACATAATCATTCATATTAAACCTATCATACGGAATGTCATTAATTTATCCATAAACCATTAATGGTATGAAATAACACATACATATCAAAAAATATCACAAAACCTTCAATGAAATTATAGAAGTTTTGTATCATAATAAATCAACTTCAAACAAAATTAAAATCCTTCTATGGATTTTGACATAGATGAAATCAAAAACTTTTTATAGAAATATATTTTTCTATTTTAAAATCATTTAAAAGCCACATAATTATAAAATAAAAATTTATATTTTAAAATTTTCTTATAACCTTGTAACGGAAGCTTCGACGTTGTTATAACGGTGTGATATAGCAGCACCACCTGTATAAGTTAAAAAAACATTCTTACCTTAATTTTGTCAAAATGTTCGTAAAGTACCTTGTTTGGAAAATGAAGGAAAGATTCATTTAAAAACATATAAGGTCAAATAAGGGTATAAATGAATTTACTCCATTGTATAGTAAATCGTACAAATGTTTTGAAATACATTTTTATTAAACATGGATGTGGATGATAATGGGGTCCCAGTAGATAATTACATATAAACAACCTCGGATAATAAAGAGACTGTGAAATTAACCCTTACCTTGTACTTTTCCATGGTTGATGGTAGTTTAACCTTCTGTATAATGGTTAAATAATTGATATTAAATTATAAAATAATAATATACATTCACATGATATCATATATGATCTTTATACATTGCTTTGTTAATAATATCTTAGTATTATCATTGTTTCGGGTGTTAACGAATCCGTTTTCATTAATATTCATTGTTATTTTAGTCATATTTTTTATGGATGGGATGTATCATATTCATATAAAAAATTATATAAAGTATTTAAACATTATTTTAAATCATCTCATGAATATTTTTCTTCAATGGATATGATGGTGAGTAAATCTCATCACGTTCGTGGAGATGGTAATCAGTATGTACGCACAAACGACAATATCATTCTTTTGATATTGAAATAATATATAATTGGATGGTATATCATATATACATAATAATTATAATGTTATATTTATTGTTTACATCAATTACACATCATTATTATACACATCCAAATAATAATGTATTGAATAGCCACGACGTGGAGACGATAAGCCGTACGTACGCACGTATGGTGAAATATCATTCAAAGGATGGATATAATAAGGAATATGGTTGTAAAATATTTATAATAACATCAAAGTATATAAAATATACTGGATTTATTATTTTAGAAAGGAAACAACCATGAAAGAGGAAGTGGAAGAAGAAAGGAACTTGAAAGAGGTGATGAAATATTTACCTCTTCTTCAGGTTCTTACATTTGATTCAATCTAAAGGGATCCATAAGATGGATTTCTGACTAAAATAATTCCACTAGTATGAAGGTAAGAAAGTTGAGAGGGTATTTGGTTAGGGTTTTTCTAAGCCAAATGGAACTGAAGCTGTGAATTAGAGAGAATTGGGAGGGATTTTTATAAGAGGGGTGTGTGGCACCTTAGGAAAAGATAGAAATATTAATTTAAAATAAAATTATTTTCGGTTTATAATTGCTCCATGATGATTTATATAATTTCTAGGGTGGTAATGGGTCTAAAACAACTCATCCAATAGGTTTTAGATAGGTTTGGGTCACTATATTAACATTATCATTTATATTTAACTCTTAGTTAAATAGTTTGACATTTACCATGTCTCTTAGTATTTTTATATTATATGGTTGATAAACATACTATAAACTTCCAAGATCACCTAAAGTGGTTCATTAATGATATATATAATATTATTTAAGCCCATTTGCTGATCCTTAGATTTTTAGGAATAGAATATCAATTAATAATATAATATTTGTTTTAAAAACTCTTTTATTTCAATTTTTACACTATTTTGTAATTTGTTTTTTCTAAATTCATAACAGCATTATTAATTAAAAAAAAAATTCATCTTACCAACAATAACATGTAATATTATCCTAGAAAATTATTGGAATTCATAAAAAGTCTAAAATTACATTTAATTGGATTTTAATATTATCAATTATTTTAATATTTTATTAATTAGGTAATTACTACATCATCATTGTGTCATAAATAAATTAAATTATTTAACTCCTAAAAAATGTAAATAAAATACCATTATGTAATAAATATATTTATATTTTTAATTAATATTTATAGTAGAACTTATCTTATGCAAAACCCTATATTAAAAATGGTTTAGATATTGAACATTGAATTTAACAATTTTAACTCTTCTTTGAATTAAATAATAATAAATTTACTAATCTAATCCAGGTAAACAAAATAGGTTCTTATTTTATTGATATGGTTTTTCTGGTCTAATTACACTTATCCAAGAGAATTAGAGAATGTGTTAGGGTAATAATAATATAATTTTTACCCTTAATTACCCTATTTACTTTTAACTGTGGTAAATTAATGTATAACGTTTCTATTCACAAAATAATATTTTAATCATATTGAACCCCATTTTTTTTACTGATATCTACCATGTCTCTAAGACTTTTTAAATTACTCTCACAGAAGTGGTAAAATTATGTTTTATGTAAATTTTCAGATTCTCTTAGGAGGTGGGTAAAAGGCGGGGATAAGTTTAAAAAAATGTATTTATATAAAATTATTATAAACTTAATCTAATGAATTAAATTGAACTTATATAGGTATTATGTATCTATTTTTACCAAAAATAAATTTAAATAAAATAAATAATTATATAAATAAAAATTCGGTTTAAAACTATAACTTAGTGTTTTTCACTATTTATAAAAAATTGAATGTTTTCATAAAAATACCAATAATTTACCCTAAGCTAATTTTGATATTCCGAATCCAAAAAAGAAGACCATTTTGAAAGATAAAATTTATAAAATTTCAAAAAGTGGGTATTACTATTCATAATTGCTCATTTGATTGGTTGTGGTGTGTTGGAACTCAAAGTTGCGTACAACACACGCTATTGTAATATTAAAAGAGAAGCGTACCGTCAAATCATGGGGTCTAACATTATACCCTTCTTCAAATAATTTTGTCCTCAAAATTTCTATAATATTACTGTATAAAAATAATCGGGTGGTTATTCATTATAAGTTCCTCAGTTTTTCACATTTCATCTTCCATCTTATGGTTTCTCCACAGAACTTTTACAAAATGATTCATTCGGTTTCTCAGCACTTGTTCTCTTGTATCAAGAATCTTGAAAGGATATTCACAATAAGACAGATCGGGTTTCAGTTCTAATTTCTCATAGGTGAGTACATGCGTTGTGTAAGACAAGTATTTTCTAAACAATGATACATGGAACACATTGTGAACTTTGGAGAGACTTTGAAGCATTGCAAAACGGTAAACTACAACCACAATTAATTCTAAAATTATGAAAGGTATTATGTACCTGGGACTTAATTTACCATTATTACCGAAACATATAACACCATTCCATGGGGGTACCATCAAGAAATCATGATCTCTTACCTTAAATTCTAAATCCTTCCTTTGGTTATCAACATTGATCTTCTGTCTACTTTGAGCTTCCTTGATGTGGTTTTGGATTAGCTCCACTTATTACATCGTTTCCTCCACAAGTTCTGGGCCTACAAGTTTTTTTTCACCAACATCGTCCCAACTGGTTGGTGTGTAACATCACTTTCCATATAACACTTCATATGGTACCATCTGAATACTTGAATGGAAGCTATTGTTACAGGAAAATTCTAAAAAAGGTAAATATTGATCACACATACCTTTAAAGTCTTGTGAGAGTAATATCTACATGTTTTCTAATGTTTGAATAGTCCGTTTTGATTTTCCATCTCTTTGGGGAGGGTAGGCAGTGCTCAAACGAAGTTCAGTATCTAAGGATTTCTGAAGACTTTTATAGAATCTTAATGTAAAACATGTATCACAATCAAAAAAATAGATAGTGGTACTCCATGAAGTCCTACAACTTCATTAATATATAGTTTTTATAAATGTAAAATTGGTAAATCTTCTCTTATAGCAAGAAAATGTGCTGACTTGGAAAAATGATCAAAAATGACCCATATTGCATCATTCCTTTTAGGAGCCTTTGGTAGTCCCATGACAATGTCCATCGAAATATCCTTCAATTTCCACTCAGGTATGGGAAGAGGTTTAATGACTCCTCCAGGCTGCTTCCTTCCCGCTTTCACTTGTTGACAAACCATACATCTTGACACAAAATTAGTAATCTCCGTCTTTATGTTGTCCCACCAAAAATATTCCTTCAACTCTTTATACATTTTAGTGCTCCCAATGTGTATTGAGAGATTGGAACTATGAGTATCATCCAACAATTCCCTTTTTAGATCATGTATATTGGGAACACAATGTCTCCTCCCAAATTTCCAAATTTCATCTTTATGCAAAAAGTAACTCAATCTCCTTTCATTCACATATTTAATCTTCTTTTTAAACTCTTCATCATCTGTCTGAGAACTCCTTATCCTTTATAGTAAATATAGTTTGGAAAACATTAGGAAAAGTATTGATGTTTCACCTTCCATGGTGATTCTTATATCCATATTTACTAGATCCATGTATATATGATCCTTTTCGACTATCATCTTGTTCAAAACTCCATGATCCATTCTACACAATACATATGCCACCTTATTTGACTTCCTTGGGAGGTAGTGTATAGTTTAATAATAATCCTTTAGTAGTTCTAGCCATTGACTTTGCCTCATGTTTAGTTTTTTGGGAGATAATATACTTCAAACTCTTGTGATAAGTGTAAATATTGCATTTTTCACCATATAGATAGTGTCTCCAAATCATCAAAGAAAATATTACAACTGATAACTCAAGATCATGATTAAGATAGTTTTACTGATGAATCACCAGTTGTCGTGATGCATAAGAAATAACTCTATCATTCTGCATAAGGACACAACAAAGTCCTTTCTTTAATGCATCACTATAAATAACAAACCCATCATTACCTGACGGTAGGGTCAATATGGGATCATTGACTAATCTTATATTAATTTCATCAAAACATTATTCACACCGTTTTGTCCCAAAAGATTTTACCCCTTTACGTGTCAGCTTGGTCAATGGGTTAGCCAATTAGGCAATATTCAGGACAAAACACCAATAATAACCCACTGAACCAATAAAACTGCATTCCTCAGATATACTCATCAGTGCCGACCATTCATGGATTCTCTTGGTCATAGAAGGATAAATAGAGATTCTATAATTAGAGACAATATGGCCAAGAAATGAAATCTATTGAAGCCTACACTTGCAAAACATCCCATATAATTCATGTCTTCTAAGAGTCTTTAGAATAACGTGCAAGTGATTTTAATGATCTTTGTATCATTTGGTGTATACCAAAATACCATCAATAAATTCCACTAAAATGTCATGAAGATACTCTGTAAAAAATATATTCTTTAGATCCACGAAGATAGATGGTGCATCACTCAATCCAAAAGGCATTACTGTAAAAATGTAATGTCTGTACCTGGTTTGAAATGTTGTCTTATGAATGTATTCCTTAATCATGAACAACTGATGGTATCTAGATCGATGGTCAATCTTTTAAAAGTATTGAGCTCCATTAATTTTGTCAAATAAATCATCAATGCGAGGTATGGGATACTTGTTCTTTATTGTTATATCATTGATCTCCCTATAGTCAATGGAAAACCTCATAGATCCATCATTCTTATTAACAAAAAAGACATGGGATCCCCATAGAGAAAAACTAGGGAGAATAAATCACTTATTAATCAATTCATCTAGTAGTTTATTTAATTCTACTAATTCCATAGTGGCCATTCTATAATGGTTCTTCGATAAGGGCCTTGATCCAGGAATTAAATCAATGGAAAACTCAATTTCTCATTCTGGAGGATGCCCAGGTAAATCATCTGGTAATACATCATCATATTCCTTCAGAATAGGTAAATTCTTTGATAGAACATTCCTTTCCTCATAAACAATTATTTTATTCTATTCATCACTATTAAATGAATTTAGTTGAGCTACTAGGGGTGGATCTAGATAATAATTAGGTGGTGACATTTATTCTCTAAAGTTAAGGTGTTTTTTATAATCATTATCAAAAATAGTAACTTCCTTATTCTTACAATAAATTTTTTCATCATTGTCCAAAATAAAATCCATAATGAGGATTATATCAAATTCAATCATGGGTATGATGATGAGATCCACAGATAAAAAATATTTATATGCCCTAATGGGGATTGATTCACAAAACTTTTTTGCAATGATACTTCAAATTAAAAGTTTTTACTGACAATTATATTTTTAAATAATATTGGAAATACATAAATTTCTTAGAAAACTGGGAAGATATGAAACAATTCGATGATCCATAATCAAATAATGCATTTTCTAAACATGAGGAAACTATTAAATTACCCGCCATTACGTCATTCAGAGCTTCAACATTAGCAGTAGTGAAATCATAATCTTCTCCTTGATTACTTGGAATTTTCTTAGGTATTTTCCCCTCACTCTTAGGAAATTCATTCACATAATGCCCCTATCTCTAAAATTGTATCATTAAACATCGAAAACCTCTTTCTTACCCTTGAAATCACGAGCTTAGTGGCCCTTTTCACCAAACATGTAACATACTCCCAATCCCTTCAGGCAAGTATCGGGGTTTTCGTCCCAAATTTACTGTGGGATATATATTAAATTATTCCTTTCTTCCCCTTATTTCAATTTCTGGAGTGTTCAACAGATCTCTTGATCTCTTTCTATGCTTTAAAGTTGTATGACATAGAGAATTCTTTTTCAGTCTTGATAGAACATGAGACAATTTCTTCTTACGATGAGAAGGATTGTGAGACTAATGATCGACAGAGAAATGGTTTTAACCCATAAAGGAAATGATTTATCTTACTTCTTTGGTTGCGTATTTAATCTCCATCTTGCCTCGCTATCCTTATAAATTAAGCTTCATTCATTACGACATTCTCATCCTCATTTTGCCTCAGACTCTAAAATTGTCTTTCCATATCTACTCGATGGTCATGTGGAACATATTTTTCTAAATAAATTTCTTTAAACTCCCTCCATTACATACTTGATACTTTATCATCTTCTTTTTTGTTTCGAATTAATGACCACCATTGATCAGCATCTCCAGTGAGGTGGTAAACTGCCATGACAACTTTTTCCCTTTCGCTACTCCCCTAGGCATGGGATATTTTCTCTAAGGAATTTATCTATTGATATGATACTGCTGTTTTTGTACACCCATTGTAGGTTGGTGTTTGTTGCCTAATGAAGCGATCTAACATTGATCCTCTATGCTGTGGATCATGTTGCTCCATACAGGTAAGGTTATTATTCATAACCTGAGTGAGTTTTCCCAGTATGGTGATGAGCTGATCCGCACCAGTTGTATCACCAGCTCCACTATAATTATCTTGAGTAGGATGGATATCCCTACATGTAGTGCATTCATTGATACAATTTTCATTTTTTCCACTAGGGGCCATTTATAAACAATGGCATAAACTAGATTAGTTTATGAATCACAATACATAAATCCAAACTTGTAAAATACATAACATAAATTGAACAGTTAATGGATATAATCCATAATCATAATAATTTATACTTTGAGTATGTATATACTCATAAACCATTAATAATGGATTGTAATGAAAATGATAATTATCTTAAGCATATCTCTTGGAGAGTCGTAACCAAGAGTGCAGAAAAGCTCATTATCGTGCACTAGTTCCTGTTCGAGTCTAGCTCAAAGCAGTGTTTTATGGTTTTACCCCAAGGTACCTCTGTTCTAGAGCCACCTATACCTACTCATATCCAGACAGAGATGTATTTTCTTGGAAAACTCACAAAATCTCTAAAATACCAAAAATCTATGATGTTCTTCTATACTAATCATCAAAGTCTATCTTAGGGATATGTTTCCTAATCAGAGATTACCAAAATCTAGATACAAAGGGTTGTAATAAACCTCCCTCTGATACCAACTATAATGCCCTGACCCCAGTTACCCATAGTTGGTGCATTATTACATAACATTGGCCTGATCAAAAAAAGATCAAGTCTCAAAAGACCGATTAGTTTAGTAGCCTTGGAAATACTAGATACATTCATACGGTTTACATTACATCACACAATGGAAAACTACAACAACAATATTTCCATAGAAAACACCGAGATCCCATAGAATATCCTTACAGGCTAGTCATAATATACTTCTTCACATCTTGGGAAAAATAAAACATAGAAATGGGTGAGCACATATGCTTAGTAATGATAACAATAAAGAATAAACATTCATAAATAATCATAAACATTTATGGAAATATATAAGACTAAAACCAAGGACTTATAAACATTATATTTAGCATAATATGGAAATGATAAAATAAAATAATGCCATTTTATTATTCACAAAGATATTATTTTAGTCGAATAGTCACATCCAATATCAACAACCACTTTCATAATGATGGAATGCATAATTCTAGACTTTCATAACCACATAGTCATGTCCTTGTGACAAGACTACAAATAATTTTTTCTCAAGGCCTTGTGACAAAACTCTATTTTATCTCATGAGACCTACCGATTCAATGAGGAGATATAGCGGGATCCACCTGTCACTCACTAAGTCCAATGCATTCCTCATATGAAAAGGTTTAAACATAACAAAAAAATGCATACAAAAACTGGCATAAAAAATGTGAACACTTTATCCATAAACCATGAAAGGTATGAAATAAAACATCCAAATTCAATAATATCACCAATCCTTCAATGAAATTATGTATAATTTGTATCATAATAGATCAACTTCAATGAAACTTAAAATCCATCAAAGGTTGTTAACATATATGAAATCAAATATTTTTTTGAGAAATATATCATTCTATTTTGAAATCATTTAAAAGTAATGTAATTATAAAATAAATCATTTATATTTGAAAATATTCCTATAATCTTGTAAGGGATGCTTTGATGTTGCTAGAACGGCATAATATAGCCACACCCGTAGTATTAGTTAAAAAACATTCTTACCTTAATTCTTTTCCGAAAAGTTCGTAAAGTACCTTGTTTGAAAAATGATGGAAACATTCCGTTCAAAACATATAAGGTCAAATAAGGGAATAAATGAATTTAAACTATTGTCTAGTAAATATTAAAAATGTCTTGAAATACATTATTAAGAAACATGGATGTGGATGATAAAGAGGTCCCATTAGATAATTACGTATAAACAACCTCAGATAATAAAGAGATTGGGAAATTAACCCTTACCTTGTCCTTTTCCTTGGTCGAGGGTAGTTTAGCCTATTTTATAATGCTAAAATGATTTTTATTAAATTATACATGAATAATATACATTAATATGATATCATATTTGATCTTTTAACATTTCATTGTTAATAATATCTTAGTATTATCATTATTTCGGGTGTTAATGGATTCATTTTCCATTATATTCTTTGTTATGTGAGTAATATTTGTTATGAATGATATGTATCTTATTCATATCCAGAATTATATCAAGTATTTAATTTTTTTTAATCATATAATTAAAATTATTCTTTAATTGATACGATGAGGTGTGAATCTCATCGCGTTCGTGGAGACGGTAATCCGTACGTACGCACGAGTCACAATATCATTCAATTGATATTAAAATAATATATAATTGTATTTTATATCATCTATAAAGAATCATTATCATGTTATATTTATTATTTACATCAATTATACATCATTATTATAACCATTCAAATAATAATGTATTGAATTACACTTACACCATGATGTGGAGATGGTAAGTCGTATGTACGCACGTATGGTGACATGTCAATAAAAGGATGGATAGAATAATGAATATGGTTGTACCATATTTATAATAACATCACACTATATATAATATATGGGAGATACTATTTTAGAATGAAAACAATAAATAATGAGGAAGAGAAAGATTAAAGGAACATGAAAGAGGTGATGAAATATTTATCTTTTTTCGGGTTCATCCTTTTGATTTGATAAAAAGGGCTCAATAGGATGGCTTTATGACTAAAGGAAGGCCTCTTGGATTAAGGGAGTATAGTTGAGAGGGTATTTAGGATGGTTTTGACAGATCCAAATGTCTTTGAAGGTGTGAATTAGAGATAAGGGAGGGTTCCCTTTTCTAAGAGGGGTGAAGGGCACCTTAGGAAAGACTAGAAATATTATTTTATAATAAACTTATTTTCGCTTTTTTAATGGCTCTGAAATATATTATTTAAAGTATAAAATGTGGATGGATCGAAAAATACTCAGACAATATTTTTTATATGGGTTTGGGTCACTATATTAACTTTATCTTTGAGATTTAACTCTTAGTTAAATAGTTGGACATTTACCATATCTCTTTGTAGGTTTATATTATATGGTCAATAAACATACTATAAACTTTCAAGAGAACCTCAAGTGGTTCATTAATGACCTATATAATATAATAAATTACCTTTGGCCTAATTTTATACTTTTAGAAATATAATATCAATTAATAATATAATATTTGTTTTAAAAACTCTTTTATGTAAATTTTGACACTATTTGGTATTTTGTTTTTTCTAAATTCATAACAGCATTATTAATTAAGAAACAATTCATCTAACCAACCATAAAATTTCATATTAACCTAGAATATTAGTTTAATTTATAAAAAGTCACAAATTACATTTATTTGGATAATTGTAAGATCAATTATTTTAATATTTCATTAATTAGATAATTACTACGTCATCATTCTGTCATATATAAGTTTAATTATTTAATGTTTAAAAATATAAATAAGATACCATTATGTAGGAAATATTTTTATATTTCTAATTAATATTTATAGTTTAATTTATCTTTTGTGTGTCCCTATATTAAAAATGGTTTATTTATTAAACATTGAATTTAACACTTTTAACTCTTCTTTGAATTAAATGCTAATAAATGTCTTAATCCAATCTATACAGACCAAAAAGGTTCATATTTTATTCCTAAGGTTGTTTTTGGTCGAATAAAAAATATCCAATAGAACTAAGACATGTCTTTGGGTGATAATAATATCATTTTCCCCTTAATTACCCTATTTACTTTTAACTGTGGTAAATAATAGTAAAAAGTTACTATTCACAAAAAATTATTTTCATCTTATTGAACAACATTTTTCTTACTCATATCAATTGTGTCTATCAGAGTTTTTAAATTCCACTCACATAAGTGGTAAAATTATGTTTTATGTGAATTTTCAAATTCACCTATGAGGTGGGTAAAAGACGTTGAAAAGCTCTATATAATTTTTATATATCTAAAATTATTATAAACTGACTCTATTAAATTAAATTTAATTTATATAGGTATTATGTATGTATTTTTACCTAAAAACAATTAATCAAAAAAAATAAATATTTAAATAAATATTTTGTTTTAAACTATAACTCTGTGTTTTTCATTGTTCATCATAAATTGCATGTTTTCAGAAAAATACCAAAAATTCACCCTAAGCTAATTTCGATATTACTTATCAAAAAATTAAGTCCATTTTGAAAGATAAAATACATAAAATTTCAAAATGTGGGTATTACTATTCATAATGACTAATTTGATTGGTTGTGGTGTTTTAGAACTCAATGTTGCGTACAACACACGCTATTGAATTAATCCAAGAGAAGCGTAATATGGAAACTTGGGGTGTTACAAATGATAATTTATCCATAAATTTTAATTTGGGACGATGATTTATTGGGTAAAAATATATATATGAACCTAAAAATTTTAATAAACTCTTTAATCTAGTATGGTAGGTTTCATCATATATAACATTTTATTTCTCACTTGTATCCCAAATTGTATTTGTTTGAATGATTAAAGGCTAATATTTTTATTGAATACACATATTATGTGACTTTTATGAACATTAATTGTGTGAACATTGAATAAAATTTTATCATCATGTTATTCTAGAACATTACTTATTATATTTGGAAACTAAATTTAGGAAAACTAATATTGAATAGAGATATATATATAGGGTAGCATAAAATCAATTAAAGACATTAGGTATTATATATATAATAAAACTTGGTTTTACCTATGTGTTAAAATATATTTTTTGTGATAATACAACATAGAATTTATTATATTTTTCATTATGATTTATTATCATTGTATACTATCTTATGAGGTATATGATACAATATATTTCGAATAGATTGTATAGTTATACATTCACCACTATGTGATGATATTTTGTGTGATTGAACAATATATTGTTTTCCTAATAATACTATTTCAACACGAATGTATAGAAAATGGTGTCATTGTCAAATAATATTTTGTTGCGAAAATTTAATCATATTATAATATTAATCTTCATAATGCTTATGGATTTTATTAACCATAATACAATGAGGGATATAGACTTATCCAACATTCGGAAGAGGTATTTGGTAGTAACAATGCACATGAATTTCAAGGTTGTATCTTGGAAAAATGGAAACATGGCATTTAATGCTAAAACAAATAATGGTAAAATTTATTTAGTGGTGTATAGAAATTTTTTGGGAAGATTAATGTAGTTAGGATGTATTTCAATCGACTAGAAATCCATTATATATTAAATGTATTCTTGCTTCATTTTTAACCTAACAAATCTAGTTATAATAATTTGATCAATGTTATTAGGATCTTGAATATTATATATAACATGTTTTAGCATGGATATCTAACACAGTTGTGACAGACTATCCAATTTCATTTAATATAAAAAAATAATATTTCTTTGATAGGGACATATTTGGGAATTTGAGCCATCATAGTGGATGATGATCTCTTCCAATTACAAGATATATTCATTCCTATATTGATAATGTTAAAAAAATCAATTTTTGAGAATGAAAAGTATTGGTAACATGTGTCATATAGTAGAATAAATCATCGAGTATATGGGATGACCCTGATCAGGGGTATCATTTAATTCATTGATCTCATACATATTAATATTAATTGAAGGTGTGATTTCTATATGTAGTGTTATAAATATTATTTATTCATTATGAAGAATATTAGATGGGTCTATTGTTCTATTAACCAATGTATCGACATTTTTAATATATGAATTTAGTAAATGAGATAGTATTTGTCTATAGGGAAATTTGACCATCATTCCAAATACATACGTATTTAAAGGGATCAATTTTCTTATTAATTTCTTACCCACAATTGAACTTCTTGATTATCAACATTATTTCCCCCTTCCAGAGTATGTCAACCTTTGAATTTTATATAGATATATCTATGATATAAATGATTAATGTTTATTTTTCTTTATTTTTTGTGAATCCATATAGTAATATTATTTAATATTGATGATACATGTACAATCCCTTGTTGTACCCTGTTATTATTTAGTTATTTAATATTATTTCACGTTTATCTCCTAGAATAATCATAAATATACATATCTATCTATTTGGTAGTTTCATGAATTGAGAGAACCTCATATCTAGTTACCTCAATGTTTTGAATTTTTTTTCAAGAACATGGTATGCTGTGAGAAAATAATTGAATACGTAACCATTATTAAATTTTTGAGACCAAAACAAAGTGCTAAATTATTTCAAAATTACTATCAATCTTGAGATAATATCTATTATCATCCGTTAATTGATGGTGTATTTTAGTGGGTGAAGATGAGAAATACGGTGTGTCACGAACATACTCAGATTGTTGTCTAGCATGTAAATGAATCTGGTCTGGGGTATGACCCAAAGGACATTCCCAATACCCAGTGTCTAGAATCTATTTCTTGGGTAACAACCAAAAATCCTTCGTAGATATTTAACCCAATTAGATAATCTTAATTTACCAAAAAATTGTAATATCAATAATGAATAACCAAACAATAAAATGTATAAATTTTTTAATAATCAATGTTTAAAATACTTAAATAAAAAACATTACACTATAATGGAAATTAAATAAGAAGAGTATCTGAAATACATTTATGAAATAAGATGGATATGACCCCCCCAATCCACTAACAACAACACATGCATGTGATGAAACACTAGAAACAGGATCAGCTATCACCAAGTCATATCTATCCTTTTCCAGGGTCATGTATAAAAAATCAATATACAAAAAATGTGTATGTTTGGTGAGAAACAAAATCAAAGTAGGATTCCTCCCAAGTAAAATGAATATATTATATATCATTAACATAATAATTTAATTGAACTCTTTATACAAATCCATTGGAACATTTTCTGGAAATAATTTTAAAAGGAGAACCATTTTTTCATGGAAACATTTTTAGAACAACCCTTTCAAAGGTACCATTTTAAAAGGGACATTTTTATTAGATTTTCTCACATTTTATAGAAATACATCAATGTTCCACTATAAGATAATGGATGGAACCACATCAATCAAGTCTCAGGTCTAAAGATAGAACCATAGGTTAATCCCTATGGGAATTCTAGATTATGTGATACACTAGAACCTCATACCTTAGTGAAATGTGAGACATAAACCACAACCATCATTCTTGTCATGCACAGTCGACTAGGTGAGAACATCCAAAGGTCCTATTGATTGGTAATCATCATTATAATTTAGTTAGTGTTTTAATAATAATTTGGGTTAAGTGATTCTGGGAATTTCCACTTCCATGTCAACTAGTGTCAATCCACATGAAGAATCATGGATTTACACATTGAAAACATTAGTGTAATAGATCTATCTATCCCAACAAAATACAATGGATCCTCTTTGTACTGAAATTTATGTTCACATATCACACATAACACTATTTCACACATGAATTCTTGTAATTATAAATACAATGATAAATCAAAATATTCCACGTACCAGAAAAATTTCAATATTACATTCACCAGAACCACATTCAAGTACATTTACAACCTAATATGATATTCCCAAATCACTATTTTGAAAACCCCATGAAAAAAACAAAAGATTAATCAATTCCTTGGGCGAAAACCCTCTTAGAACAACATGAAAACCAAGTTTATTTTTAGAACATGTTTCCCATTATTCCCACAATATACAATTCGTAAGAAAGGGTTACAACAAGGTAATAAGAATCCATAAATTCTAATTTATATTTGAAAACTCATTACAACCTATAAATCCATATTCAATCATATTTACCACCAGCTATAAAAATTATAAAACCATGTTTATAATAGAACACAATAAAACATACCCAATGATAACCTCACCCTTTATAAAATACACTTCCATTATAAACTCAAGCTATACAATATTCAAAATATATTTCAAAAATAATAATTTCTCTATATCTCATGTTTCCAAACAAGAACATGAATATTAATATAATATAAAAATGGTTGGACATAGAACCACCTATCTCATGTTTGGAAGAATCCAAAATGGTTTGCAAAATGACCACCACACCACCATAAGATCCTATAAATAAATTATTTAACCAATATTCTCATCATAGAACCCTCATAAAACATTTTTCAATATAAATATTTCACCCAACTCACCGGATAACAAAATCCCATCACTGAAGAGGGGAAAACATAGAAATAGGGAGGTAACCATGAGAGAAAGAACATACGTAAGGCTTCAATGATGAATAGGGTTCATAACAACCCTAATATTGATGACCGAGAGGTCTAGAGAAATAGGGGGAAGGTTACCATTCTATGAAATCCATGATCAGGTTGATGGAGGTGGAAATAGGGATAAATAGTGATAAGACACAAATTAAACAATCAAAATATTAATTTATTGGACACCATGGAATGTATTTCTGCACGGTTTGAAAAACTATGTGATAAATTTGCACCCCTCTTTTACAAATAGGTTCAATACAGACTGTTATACCAGAATGATTAAAAACTATGCATTACTATGTGGTTATCCACCTCCCCAAAATGACACTAGTTCATATCATTTTCTAAGAAGAGGAACACGTTTTGAAATGATTTTTCCTACAATGTGATCCTTTCCATTAACCCACAAACATTCATTTTCACAAAAAATCAAAGGGTAACCAAGGAAAAACAGTGTACAAAAACAAATTAAAAGAAAACAACTCTAAATTAATGACAGTCACACCAACTACACTATAGAAATACTATAATGAAAAATAAACCAAGAAAAATGAAGAAAACAAAATACTAGTGTGGAAATTCTCCCAATCATAATATTAGGACTATAAAAACCCATTACAAGGTTTGATATAAAAGAATAATCTGACACAACATTAAAATTGTAGGAAAACCCTCAAAAATTTTATAATGAGGTGTAATAACTAACACCATGAATGGAAATAGTGGTTCATAAGATTTAACAAAGGAGGTAATAAAGGAATCCCACTATTCATATTCTTCCCCCAAAAATTCACAACACCTCCAGTTGGTTGATCAAAATAAGAGTAATTCTAAGAAAAATATAATTTATCTACTAACAATAAGAACATAATTGACATAACCCAATTAAACTCAAAACTCTAATCTATAATGAAAATAAACACCAAACCCACTTATTGTTGAACAAATTCACATCCTTACTTCAATAAAATAGGGTGGCACAGGCCAACCAAAACATTAATTCATTGGAGGATAAAATAGATAGATCTAATAAAGAATAAGAACTACCATAAAAGCAAAAAATACTAAACCATATTCTCAAAAAGTGGAGGCCCGAACAGACTCCACAATGTTAAAACGAACTGGAAATGATTAACTCCAAAATAAATTTCAATGAGACTCATGGAAGGTCTCCCACTATAAAGACAATCCATCCTAATTAAACATTACACATTGATACAGGAAACCGAAAATGGCCCATGTATGGAATTTTCCACATGGACCAACAAACACAGGCTATAAAACCCCATCCATGAGTCTTCTAATGAAAGGAAGTCCAAACCAAGATAAACGAATTACACAATATAACTTCCCCCCAAGACACAACCATTTATAGATAAGTAAAAAATATCATCAAAACGGATTCAAAAAGCTCATCACATGTGTACAACCTAAAAAAATTGTCTTCTATAAAATAACATATTCCAGAATTACATGATGATAATTCAACCAATAATTTTGAATCATGAGTACTTTAAAAAAACAAGTAAAACTGAAGAAAGAAACCTAAACAACCCACACCCAAAATGTAAACCATAAGTTTCACCATGGTTTACAACATCCTTGGTTGTTTCTTGATTATTCCCCAATTTAACTCAAGGTTATACCTCTAGAGAATTCATGTTTGAATAATGTATAGAATCAGAGTGAGGAGATGAAGATTACAGGATGGAAGGCCTTAAATTGTATTAATGAACAACCACACAACAGTCTATAAAGAACCAATAGAGAACAACAGACTGTAAAACATATATCACATCAAAATGAACCTTTCACTAAGATATGTACATATAATATTCACAGGAATCGTCCTTTTATCCTATAATGATATTCAATGGAAAAAAGATCATAGAGAAAAAACATCAATTTAAGGTATGGAATGTATGAATTCACAAATGAAAAACATAGATATATAAAAATATGAATTCTGGAGAGAGTCCCAATATAACTATTACATTTATAGCAAATAAATGAGACACTAAAAAATAATACTAGACATGACTATTACTAACAAAGAACCATTACAAGGAAAGAGTCTTAAAAGCAATCCACAAACAACACACAATTTCTATATATACACATGAAAACTTATTAAGATTGAATTTCCACACTAATAGAATAACTGGAAACCATAGTTAAAGTAATATGATGTAATAACTAAGGGGTTTTAAAAATTGTTGATAGGACCAACTGTCCCGTGTTGTTTTCCCCTCTCCTTAGTAGAATTCCCTTAAACACTTCTAGATAAGACCTTTAAACATGGTTGTGACCAAAATTCTCATATTTTGGATCCTAAAACTCATGGAAACTGATTTTTCTTCATCATTCAACATCCACTCTTTTAATTTGAGAGGAATAAAATAATCATAAAATACAAGTGGATTAAAATATTGAAATAAAATAATAGATTCTATATTTTTATATACTGGTGGGTCTATCAATATTTAACCACCGACGGAAACATTTCAAATATACATTGAATTTATTTCGTTCATACTCTAGATAATCAATAAAATGATGAACCCAACAGTAAATAATACACTAGCCAAAACATAATACAAAGAACATAGAACACACAATGGAATCCAACTCAAATTCCACCAATTTTTTTTAAAAAATTAACTCGCAAATTGTTATTTCAAAACCAATCCATATAAAATGAATTAATCTTCAAAGAACTAATCTTCGAATAAAGATATTAAGCTCAAAAATCATCCCATGAATCTATCTCAAATCACAAGGAGACACAACGCATGTCTGTTTATTATCAGAAAACCACATCATCTTTTAAAATCAATTTTTTTTATTAAAACAACCTTTTGGGTTTCCCCATCACCAATTGTACACCATGGATCCTCACACATTAATATTTTCTAAAAAATTTAGGAACAGAACACATTTTATACACATATATATTCATGTAGTTACCCCTGTAAGTATCAAATGAAATTACATTTCATCATTCATAGAAAAAACAGTCAACCCGCATTTTCATCTTATCAATCCACTTACAATTTCAATGATTAATAATGTAATTAAAAATATCACAAACCCCAAAATAAAAACTCATTTCCATGGCCACACTTCAATATTAAAGACCAAATTCTATTCAAAACAGTTTTTAAATAATAAATATTATAATTAAAAAACACTATATCTCATCAAATCCCATTTCCCCAAAACATTCATCTGGTTAAAAATGATTTCGTCTTATTTGAAATTTTTTCCAAAACCTAATTAAAAATAAATTCATTTTTCCATAGAATTGACTTTGATAAACACCATTTTTCCTTAAAAATATAAAATTTTCAATAAAATATTTAACAGAGTACCCAAAAATCATTTTATTAAAATACACTTTTCTAAATATTACTTCAAAATTATTCTAAAAAATAATTTTCATTATTTATATAACCAACACATATCCACATTGTAATATAATTTTTACAATTTTCAAACAATGTATTCTAAAATAATCAAAAACCAAGAAGACAGAAGAAAATTCACAAAGGAAAACTTGTTCCTATGGGTGATATAGCAATATGGTTGGTGGCCATATTCCAATCGCACCACCATCACAGTGAATATTCTAGTACCATGTCTTTGGATCCCAATGGATCTCTGTTAACTGTTGTATAAATTAAAAAATTGGACTAAATACCATTTAATTTTCCAATCATCAAACAATCATATAAACTAGGTTCCCCAAATAAAAAACAAAATCCCTGTGGAAACTAGATTCCATCCTGAGGATTGTTAGACAAACATAATATTTTTTAAAAAAACCTCATGTCCCAAAAGTCCTAGATTTCGTATATCCATACGCCAACAAATAACAAGACCCATAAAGAGAATAAAATCAACTGATACCATTTATTCATGATCCAATATCAGGTGTTGTCTATATAAGGACCTAGAATTAAACATTATATAATACTGAAATAAATAAATAATTCACATTGAGGATCTTTTAAGGTTTTTATTTTTAGAGAATTAGGCCAGAACTATTACATAACAACTTGAATATTATATATGGATACTACTACTCAGTATCATTTTTTTCATAAAATAAAAACTCTTAAAAGAAACATTTCAACTTCCATGTTTTAGAGAGCATGACTTTTCCTTGATCCCATCCTTGAACCTATTCATCTTTATGTCATGTGGAAAACATTTCAGAAACATGGTATGAGCATAAAAATCTCAGTAATGGTTATAAAATAATGAAGGAAAACATTATCCCATTAATAAATACAGATCAATGAAACCATAGTTTTCAATGATAACATACCAGATGAAAACATAAGATTTATGAATAATACACATAAATCACAAATCATAAAGTTTAATTATGGAATCCATATCAAACATACATTTTAGCTATCATAGTTATATAGTGAGTTACACTTGGAATAATTATCCCAGTATATTCCCTAAATATCTTAGGAGAAACATCACGTTTACCTCCGTCACATTACCCAATGCATTGGAGAGCTATCTTAGGATCACCCGCCCTAGGTTTATCACGGAACAACCCATATACTTAAAAAATGACCAATAAACTTAAAATAATGATAACACATAACTCATGTATAAATGAAATATAACATTTCCACAATCCAATATATCCAATCAAGATATTGAAATAAACAATGCTTTATCAAATCATTTTCAAAACCATTTAAAAAGAGATTTTTGAATCAAAGTTCCCCATACCAGATTGAAGCTTTTAAATGAATTATCATTTTAAAACATTAATGTTGATATAAGTAAATCCTAAAACCCCTTTTGAATACATGGAAATTAATGAGAAATATTTATAAGAATAAATCTTTAAAACATTTAAAACGATATTTTGTTTAAAGAGTTCTTTTAACAAAAATTGAGATGAATGAATACAAATAAATGAGGAATAACATTTAATCATAACATTATAATATCATGAGAATAAACGTATTAATGATATAATATTTCAAAGGAAATTATATACACTATATAAGAGTTAGTTCGTGCATAACAATATTGAAGTCTCAGTGTAAATGTAAATTGAAATGAAATCCCTTATAAAGATAGTATCTTTAAATTAAGGATAAATCAATCACATAATTATGTGTGAAAAATATAAATACAACCAATATAAGTGGATATTAATTTTAAAACAATCAGAGGTCATTCACACATATTAACAGGATGAAATATTCATGATGTACATGTTGATCCCAAAGAATTGAAATTGGGTTAAGAAGTTCCCTTTTAAAAATATGACAGTCTAACGATGTCACTTTAAAATTCAGAAAATGAGTTGATGAGATAAAAAGGGCATCTAATATTTTGGACATAAAGTTTGAACGAATAAGTATATAGAAGGACATATCCCAACATAATAAAATGTAAATTAAAAGACATAAAAAAATAAGTCTTTTAAAAAAAGAGGGTGAAAGGTTCTCTTAACGATTTGGTAACTTAAAAAACATACGCCACAAGAAAGAAGGATGACACAATGAAGATGTAAATACTAATAAACGAAATTATATTACACAAATATTAAAATCATGGGCATTAAATACAACACACAAAAGGAAGTAATGGAAAATATAGCATGAATCTCAATGGAATACAAGTGAGATGAAACCATTTACCACATTGTAACAAACTGAGTCGTATGACCAAAAGTTAATAAACAAAAAATTATTCATAGAATACCATGAATATAATCAGAATAATGATAAAATATATCAAATTATAGTACAAAATACACCACATTAAATTAATAAGTGGTAAAAAATGGAAATCTTACAGAATTAAATGTGATATAAGAAAATCCCGTACCTCGTGTCTGACTTGACCTGTTCATTATTTTATCACCTGAATAATAAACTAAAGTTAATTTAAACATGCATAAGAACCTTTTACAAGTTTATTATTCAATTTATATCACTTATTACTATGTTATAAACATTATTTAATCATTTAGGTTAGTAACATTTGTTTTGTCGATATTTGGTACTTGAGTTAAAAATGAACACCTTGTATTTACATGTTATCCATGTTGTCAATATTCCATTATATAAAGAATGATATTAATTACTAAGATATCATATATATCATATATATCTGGTATATATATTTATATTTTTAACAGTACATACCATTTTAAGGTAAGAAATGAAATTCACCATTCATGGAGATGGTAAGCCGTACGTACGCATGAACGCTACTTTCAATTATATTTCTTATTTTAATGGAATTGAAACATAATGATATATAGTTATATTGTAATTCCAATATTATATGATATATAATATCATTATCTCCATCCTATATACATCCCACAGAAGGCATTAACGGGTCATATCACTTGGAGGGGGCATGAGTCCGCACTTCATCAAATGAAATTATCGTGTTTACCTGTAATGGAGACCATAAAGGTATGGTATAAAAGGAAAATATTGAATCATAAAGAAAACATAATCATAATATATATCATATATAAATATTCTTCCATCTTACTGTCCACCATGAGAGTTGGTAGGAGGTAATTGAACAATCATCGTTTCGTGAGGCGTTAGTTTTCCATCCACAAAAACATTATGTTCTTCATCCCTTAGATGGAGGTGTGTGTAAGTGTAGTTAGAATACAACTAATTAAAAAATACTAGTATATTGAGGATACTAGTGTTTTTATAACATAAAGGAATAAAAATATTTTAGGGTTGGAGAAGTAAAATAAAAGAAAACAATTTAATAGAAAATGTTACCTTTAATTTGGGTAACTCCCTTTGGTTTAAACCGAAGGCCTTTTTGATTTGGCTTTTACCTAAGTTAAGACTTATCGATAGAAGATATGGATTTTGGGAGTTTAATTGGACAGAGTTTGTATGAGCCAAAATTCTTGAGAGGTGTGAGGAATTGGATTGAAGTGGTATCCTTTTATAAGGGAGAGGAGAGGCTCTTTAGGAATGTGCGAAAAGATTATTTTATTATATAATGATATTCGGTTTCTAAAGAACCAAAAATCATTAAAGTATAAGATAATATGACTCATAGTATAAATAATATCATCCAATAGGAATTGGACAGGTTTTGGATAAAATTTTAATCAATATAATATTATATCATTAAATCATTTATTAATGAGTTAAATACTGCATCATTATGGTGTGAAAAATAATTTTATTTATTTTATGTCTAAGAATTATAAAAAAATACCATGATTTAGGAAATAATTGTATATTTCTAATGAATATTTATAGTCGAAAATATATCTTATATAACACCATATAAAAAATAATTTACAAAGAGATATTTGTTTCTGTCATTTTTTCATTTACATTAAATTAATTAATCTAAAGTGTCATTATCATTCATAAGTGGCTCTATGGGGTCCCAAAATCGACCCAAGGATGTCCATGGTGGGACATTACTCGTTAAATAAGGATAAGACATGTGTTAAGGTAATTTTTAATTATTATAATATTATTTTTACCTTGAATTACATTATTTACCTTTAACCGCAGTAAATAAAAGTAAAAAGATACTATTCACCAAAAATTATTTAATTTTATTGAACCAAATATTACTTATTAATGCCAAAAATGTATTTTGGATTTTTGAACTTTAATTCACAGAAGTGGTAAAATTTCATTTAAATGAAAAAGTTAGTTTTTTTAACTACTACTAAGTGGTTTCATAATTTATCAAAAATTGATGTTTTTCAGAAAAATCTCAAAAATTAAGCCTAAGATATATTTGGAATTCCAAATTAAAAAATTACTTCCATTTTAAAAAATTAAAAACATAGAATTTACATTAAATAATATAAAATTAATTCCCTCTGTAAAAACAAATTGAGTGTTTTTAAGAAGCCATATCTATAAAAATATTGACACTTGCTTGTGTCCAATTTCAATGTGAAAATAATTCTAATGACCAAAATTGGATTAAATAGTAAAATTATATTCTAATTACACTTTAAAAACAATTACAAATATAATCTAACCATATAAATAAATTACATTAAAAGTTCGTTTTTAATTAAAATATAATATTTTTCACTATTCATTAAAAATGAACTTTATCGTAAAAATTCAAAAAATTTACACAAAATAAATTATGATGTCTCCATTCTAAAGAAGGAATTTATTTAGACAAATAGAGTGTATTAAACTGACCAAACTATATTTTAATAAGGTTCTTCATTAAAAGTCGGTAAATCGACCTTTTAATGTAAATTATGCTTAAAATTAGATTCATTCACATTTTAATCCAGTAACTTTAATTGGATAAATGTAAATAAATTTAACAAAAATATATATTCATATTGTAGTATGTTTTGTTCATTCCCACCAAAACAACTGCTAGGAGTTAACTACCATTTAAAATAATAATAATAAATTATTAGTGTGCAACGTAAGAATTAAATGAAACCTGTTGTTTTGTATCGGGTACGATATAAAACATAGAATACACTTTAAAGTAAAATTAATATTTAATTCACAAATATTAATAAAAATTAAATTTTCATATTCTTTATTTTCTTGGGATGTTATATCCTTCTCCCTTTTTTAGAATTGTGTCCTCACAATAATAAAACAGGGCATGGAAACTTCATTAAAAGTCCCACATCAGAAAAGAGTCAGTAAAATCATCACTTTGAAAGAAAGAATGAAATGTAAAATGGTCACATGAGATAACCCATAATAGGATTCCATGCAGGAAAACATGGATATGGAAGAGAAAACAAACCATCATGTTCTTATGGAGAGTGGTAGAATACATGATTAAGAGAAAGTTAACCACCCTAAAATCTCAAACTTGTGATGGGTTAAATAGTCATTGATTCCCTAATAGGAAAATTTAACAGACAAATTTTTTGTTTTAAGTTAATTTTCATTGAGAAATTTTTTTATGATCTTAATGAAAAACATAAGGAAACAATATTACTTGTCAGGTAGACTTTCATCCTTTACTAGATTGCTAACAAAAACTCATATTTTCTCCAAATGATGAATTTGCATGATGGCTTGGTCACAATTAAAGCGCTATAGTCTACATTGGGATAATCACATAATCCGCAAATGATGAACTATATATTTCCCATGTTTTTAGACCAAATCCAAAATTGGTTTGTCGATGAGCAGATAATCCCCAAAAATTATAATATTTTACAAAAATAAAAACTGATCTTAATCTCCAAATTTTTTAAAACAGTACCCAAAGTTCAACCAAGACCATTCAATAAACAATTATTAATAAAATTCTTCAATTTAATCCAACCAATGATTGAAATCAAAATATCTGAAGGATTTAATCACATAGTATTCCATGATAAATCTTATCATTTATCTCCAAATAACATCAGTTACTCTTAAAGTCTCATATTGAAATGCAATTAACCTAATCACATATTGTCCATGATAGGTTAATAATTTCACTATATAACCCAAAATAAACTTATTATTGATTCATAAAATCATCTATCTAAAAAGAATTAGTCATACTATCAAGGGACTTCACGTAGTCCAATGGTAGGCAACAAATCCCAATCGCGCTTTGGTTGGGGGTTCGATTACCACAGCTTTGTCCGACGTGATGGGTTGTCATGCGGTCTACGTGTCATCCTTTTTCAAAAACTATATAATTTTATAACATTCCCAAAAATATTGAAATTCATCAAAAATAACCATAACATATTTTACCCAAAACATTTAACTAATAACATTAATTTTTCATCCCAAAATATATTAACCTATAATTGCCTCAAATTCAAGGATCATATAAACCCAAACAGTCCGTTAAAACTATATCCACAAAAGAAAAGATAATTAGACCTTGAATAAAATTTTCATATATCAAACTTAAAGGTTACACATACCATAAAAATTCTTCTAATGTAATCCCTTCATCAAAAGAGCCTTAATACTTTTAAGCATTTCACCATCCTAAAATGTACCATGACACTAGAATCCTATATATGTTGACTTCTTACTCATTAAACATTAATCATGATCCATTAACAATTCCATTCTAGATTACTCTGAAATACTTCTTTCCTACATACAAAATCATGAATCATATCCTAATATTTGATAATATAAAAAAATATGTTAAGAAATAATCCATAAATTTCATTTTTCATTGTCATCTTTCTTCATCCTCAATAAGAATGGAATTTTGTATTGGTAAAAAAATATTTTTATGATACTAGTGATCCCATTCTCGAAACATCTTTGTAGGAAATCTATTTTTATAATGACCATGCACACCACATTTAAAACATTTAATTGATCCCTCATAATGAACTTCTTTCCCTTTCCTAGAGTCAACTAGATGATTCCTTTTTCCATGGAAGGTTATTTCTTTATGACCATCATTTCCACATCTATAGAATCTTCCCATCCCTATGAAACATTTTCTTAGATGTTTCTCTCTGCATCCTTGAAACATAAGTTTTTTAAAATACATACCAATAAGATTATTACCTGAACATCCATGGGGATTTATTTCTCGAATATTCGATGCTTTATAAAAATCAACAGGGTTCAAGTGGTCAATAATGACTCTAGATAGTTGTTTAAGAATAACCAAAAGATTACTCATTCCATCTCCCATTTCATTCAATTTCTCATTCAGAAAACTATCACAGTTTACTTCACATCCATTGTAACATTGATGCCTGCTAGATCCATCCATTTACTAAAACCAAAAAGGTATGTGTGAGGATATTAATAAAATAATCATATAATATCATATCAGGAGGGTAAATACTATGATATACTTATTCATGTTATCTTAAACTCATTCCCTTTATCTAAAATAACTATGACTATTTACAAAATCCTAAACATTATTGTAAGGTCACTTATTCTTAAGGAACACCCTAACCTATAAAGGTTTCTATTCCTCCCTCTGATACCAATTATAAGGACCCAACCATAAACATTACAAAATATTGAATTAAATTAATAATTCTCATTAGGAATATTTTCAGGGTTAGAGTTTTAGAGATTTAATCAAAAACTATTACATAACAACTTCAAAATTACATGTAGACACTACTACTCAGTATTAATTTTTTTTATAAAATAAAAACTCTTAAAAGAAACAAGTCTAGTTCCATGTTTTAGAGAGCATGAATTTTCCATAACCCCATCCTTAAACCTATTTATCTTTATGTACTGTGGAAAAAATTTCAAAAACATGGGATGAGCATAAAAATCTCAGTAAGGGTTATAATATAAATAAGGAAAACATTATCCCATCAATAAATACAGATCAATGAGACAATACTTTTCAATCATTACATACGTTACGAAAATATATGATTTATGAATAACACACACAAATCATAAATCATAAAGGTTACTTATGGAATCCATATCAAACATACATTGTAGCTATCACAAATACATAGGGAGTACACTTGGAATACCCATCACAATATATTCCCTAAATCTCTTATGAGAAACATCACATTTACCTCCGTCATGTTAAACAATGCATTAGAGAGCTATATCGGGATCACCCGCCATAGGTTTATCATTATACCACACATATACGTAAAAAGTTCCCAATTACATTAACAAAATCATAACACATAACACATGTATAAAAGAAAGATAACGTTTCCACATTCTAATATATCAAATCAAGATATTGAAATAATCAATGATTTATCAAATCATTTTCATAACCATTTAAAAAGATATTTTTGAATCATGGTGTACCATACCACTTTGAAACTTTTAAATGAATTATCATTTGAAAAAATTAATGGACATATAAGGAAATCCTAAAACCCATTTTGAAATCATGTAAATTAATGAGAAATATTTATAAGAATAAATCCTTAAAACAATTAAAACAATATTTTGGTTAAAGAGTTTTTTATCAAAATGAGAGATACATGAATACAAATAAATAAATAATAAAATTTAATGATAACATTATAATATCATGATAATAAAGGTATTCATGATATAATATGTCAAAGGATACTATATATTCTATATAATAGTGAATTGGTGCATAACATCAGTGAAGTCTCAGTCAAAATGTAAATTGAGATGAAATCCCTTATAAAGATGGTATCCATAAATTAAGGATAAATAAATCACATAATTATGTGTTAAAAATATAAATACACCCTATATAAGTGGATATTAAGTGTAAAACAATCAATGGTCATTTACACATATTCATAGGACGACATATTCATGAAGTAAAAGTTGAACCCAAAGAATTTAAATTGGATTATGAAGTTCCCTTGTAAAAATATGACAGCCTAACAACATCACTTTAAAATTCAGAAAAGGATTTGACAAGATAAAAATGGTATCTCATCACTTTGAAATAAATTTTATATCAAAAAAATATATATAATAACATATACCAAAATAATAATATGTAAATTAAAATACATAACAAAAAGAAGTATTTTAAAAAATAGAGGGTGAAAGGTACCCTTACCGATTTGGTAACTTACAAAACATACACCACATGAAAGAAGGACCATACAATGAATATTTAAATACTTATAAATGAAAGTATATTGTACAAATATTACAATCATGGGAAGTACATACACTACACAAA
Organism: Viscum album; assembly: GCA_963277665.1. Classification (NCBI taxonomy): domain Eukaryota; kingdom Viridiplantae; phylum Streptophyta; class Magnoliopsida; order Santalales; family Viscaceae; genus Viscum; species Viscum album. Next base: position 319,881,916 of record OY728132.1, on the reverse strand, counting down.
ATATAATAGTGGAAAATATTTCATGAATCTCATCGAAATAAAAGTGAGACCAAACCCTTTACCACGTTGTAACCAACTGAGTCGTATGGACAAAAGTTAATAACCAAAAAATGAATCACAGAATACCATTAATATAATGAGAATCATGATAATATATATCAAATTTCAATACACAATACAGAACATGCAAAGAATAAGTGGTGAACAATGGAAATCTTACGGAATTAAAAGTTAGATAAGAAAATCCCTTACCTCATGTCCGACTTAACACATTTGTTCATTTATCTCCTGAATAATAAACTAAAGTTAATTTATACTTTATTAATAACCTTTTACAAGTTTATTATTCCTTTTATATCACTTTTTTTCATGTTATGAACATTATGTAATCATTTAAGTTAATATTATTCGTTTTGTCGATATTTGGTACCTGAGTCAAAAATGAACACCTTATATTTACAAGTTGTACATGTTGTCAATATTACATTATATCCAAAATGATATTAATGATTTAGATATAATATATATAATATATATTAGTATATATATATATATAACATTACATAACATTTGAAGGTATGAATTGAAATGCACCGTTCATGGAGACGGTAAGTCGTTCGTACACTTGAACACTACTTTCATTTATATTTCTTATTTTAAAGGAATTAAAACAGAATGATAAATAAATATATTATAATTACAATATTAAATAATATATAATATCATTAACTCCATCCTATATACATCCCACATAAGGAAATAATGATTCATATCACTTTGAGGGGGCTATAGTCCGAACTTCCTCAAATGAAATTATCGCGGTTACCTATAATGGAAAAGATAAAGGTATGGTATAAAAGGAAAATAAATAAGCCTAAAGAAATCATAAACATTATATATATCATATATAAATACATTTACATCATAATGGCCACCATTAGAGGCAGTATGAGGTAATTGAACAATCATCGTTTCGTGAGGCGTTAGTTTGTCATCAAGAGAAACATTATATTTTTCATCCATTAGATATAGGTGTGTGTAAGTGTAGTTTGAATCCATATCATAACAAAATAATAGTATATTTATGGTACTGGGTTTTAAAAAAAATAAAGGAATAAAAAGAGTTTAGGGGTTGGAGAAGTAAAATAAAAGAAAACAATTAAAGAGAAACAATTAACTTTAATTTGGGTAACTCCCTTTGGATTGAACCAAAGGACTTTTTGATGTGACTTTTGCCAAAAGTAAGGCATCTAGGTGGAATATAGGGATTTTGGGATCTTAATAGGGGAGTGGTTGGACAATCCAAAAGGCTTGAGAGGTATGAGTAATTGGTTAGAAATTGTATCTTTTTATTAGGGAGAGGAGGGACTCTTTAGGCATGTGTGAAAATATTATTTTATTATATAATGATATTCAGTTTCCAAAGTTCCAAAACTCAGTAAAGTATAATATAAGATGACTCTGAGTGGAAATAATATCATCCAACAATATTTTGATGGGTTTTGGATAATATTTCAATCATTATAATCTTATTTGATTAAATCATTTATTAATGAGGTAAATGCTACATCATTATGGTGTTATAAATAATTTCATTTATTTTATGTCTAAAAATTATCAAAAAATACCATAATGTAGGAAATGTTTTTAGATTTCAAATTAATATTTATAGTCTAAAATATAACTTATATAAAACCATATAATTGTTTTTACAATGATATATTTGTTTATGTCATTTTTGCCATTGCTTTAAATTAATTAATCTAAAGTGTCATTATCATTCATAAATGGCTCCATGGGGTCCCCAAATCGAACCAAGGATGTCCCTGGTAGTCCATTACTCATCTAATTAAGTTAATGAAAGTGTTAAGTTAATTTTTAGTTATTATAATATTATTTTTACCTTGAATTAACCTATTTACATTTATCTGTGGTAAAAAAATGTAAAAAGTTACTATTCACCAAAACTTATTTTCATCTTATTGAACCACATTTTACATATTAATAAAAACCATGTATATCATATTTTTTAAATTCAATTCACAGAAGTGGTTAAATTTCATTTAAATAAAAATGTCAGTTTTTTTAACTACCACTAACTGGTTTCACTATTCATTAAAAATTTAAGTTTTTAGAAAAATACAAAAAATTAAGCTTAAGATATATTTGGTATTCCAAATTCAAAATTTATCTCTATTTTACCAAATTCAAAAAATATAATTTGCATTAATTTATTTAAAATTAAATCATGTTTTCAATACAAATACCGTGTTTTTAAGAAATAATATCTATCAAAACATTGACACTTGCTTATGTCCAATTTCAATGTCAAAATAATTCCAATGAAATAATTGGATTAAATGGTAAAATTATATTCGAATAAAACTTTGAAAATAATTAAAAACATAATATAACCATATTAATAAAATTTATTAAAAGGAAGTTTTGAATTAAAATAAAATATTTTTCAATATTCATTAAAACATGAACTTTAATCAGAAAAATTCCAAACATTTACACAATGTAAATTTTGATGTCCCCATTCTAAATAAAGATTTTATTTTGTCAAATATCTTGTATTAAAGTGACAAAAACTATATTTAATGAGGGTTCTCCATTAAAAGGGGGTAAATTGACCTTTTAATGAATATTATGCTTAAAATTAGATTCATTTACATTTTAAGCCTCTATATTTTATCAGAAAAATGTAAATACATTTAAAAAACATGTATATCAATATTTTAGTTAGTTTTTTTAATTCCCTCCAATACAACATCAAGGAGATAACTACTATTTAAAATAATAATATTAAATTATTAGGGTGTAATGTAAGATTTCAAAAAGAAAAATCTATTGTTGTGTATCGGGTTTGATTTCGAAAATAGAAACCACTTTAAAGTAAAATTAATATTTAATTAACAAATATTAATAAATATGATATTTTCATATTCTTTATTTTCCTAGGATTTTACAGTTTAACTCAGTACCCATCCCGATTGGTTGTCTGGCCCAAAGGGTGTTCTCAAAATCCAACATGATATCAACTACTTCCTGGTTATTATCAACATTCCTCGGTAATGATTTCACCCATTTAGATAATCATTAATAAAAAAATTGACATTTAAATTATGAATCACCGAAATAGGAACAAGGAATAAAATTTTTTAGAATCAAATTTTATAGTCATTAACCAGAACCAAATACACAGGAACTGAAAGATACAAACAAGAATCTACAACATACATCAAAAAAAAATTGGGATATCACCAAAAATCCTCCACCAACATCTCTTATAGGGGATTTGACCCAAGATACAAGACATTACATCACTAGGAAACATCATTCCTCTATATGGTTCACTCAAAACAAACATTATATACACTAAAAGTTATATATAGGGGTGATCCAAAAAAATGTAGGATGAAAAGAAAAGAAAATGATTACATTTTATACCATAAAAATAAATATAATCCTGATATAATTATATAAAATCTTTTGGAACAATTACATGAATCATTTTTAAAATATTACCATTTCATCGAGGAATCATTTTCATAACAACACATCCAATGGTAACATTTCATAATGGACATTTTTATAGGTAAATCATTCTTTAATGAGAAATAAACTCATGTGCACTATATTCCAACAGATATCACCACATTACATAAGTTTCATTGAATAAGAGAGAACCATGGTTCAATCCCTAGGGGTTATTTAGCTAGAGTGATAATGTAAAACTTCGTACCTCAGTGAAATGTGGTACAAAAAACAACCAACATACTTCTCTTGAACGAGCCACTCAGATTAAACATCCCATGGTCCTAGTGGTATCCATTCATCTCCATAAATTGGTTATGGTTGTAATGTTCAATCATGGAACATGATTCCTATCATTTACACTTTCTAGTCTTTTAGTGTAAATCTGCTAGAATAATCTTGGATTGAATCTTCTAAAACACTACAATAAATGATCTATTTAGCAAATCAAGATACCTAGTATTATCTTTGTTCTAAATTTCATGTTCAAATTTCACACATAACACTGTTACCATATATGCATGGAAATCACTATAAATGAACTTGAAATTAACCATTTTCCATAAACCCACACACTTTCCATTTTATACACATGAAACCCACTTTCAAATACATTTACCACTTCTTTAAAAATTCAATATTACTAATTTAGGAAAACACAATAAAAATACACAATTGATCAAATTAATTCCACTGGCCAAGTCCCTTCAAAACCCACACAAAAACCAAGAACATTTTTACAATATGTTTCCCATTATTTAGACAATTTACAATTCACACACAAAGATCACAACATCGAATAAAATATGAAAAAATCATTATTTTTTTATAAATACTCATTCCCACCATTTTATTCCTTTGAAATACCATTTAAAACTATCCATATAAAACATAAAATACTTTTTAAGAATCATACAAATAAAAATACACAAACACAAACATTACATTATGAAAATCAAATTTCATCACAAACACAATCAAAAACACATCCAATATATATTTCACACCATAAAATTGAAAATAGAATACATTTAAATTAAAAAATAATATTGAAATAATTGAACGATGTTATGTCATGGGACTAGCTTTCGCAAGCATTGAATAACCCATATGTTGGTATAAAACCACAACCAAACCACTAAAAGACCCTATAATGAAAATATTTTGACAAAAAAATCAATATAAATCATATTTAAAATACTAAACTACCAATAGTTTACCAAATCCACAATAGACCAAACCTAAATAAAGAAGAATAGAAACCATTGTATAGAAGAGGATACTTGGGGGAGAAACACTTACTTGACAATTTAATGGAAAATAAGGGTAAAAACAACATATATTGATGCCCGAGTGGGATAGGGATGGTTGGGTAAGGATACCATGGCTGAAAAATCCAAATAGGGGAGATGTAGGTGTAAATGGGGTAAAATCCCAAGAGAACACAAATGGAATTTCTAATTTTCAGTGACTTGTGCATTGCGCTACGTTTTCCTGCATGATTTGACAAACTATGTGGAACCTGTGTAGCCTCTCTTGATACAATAGGATAAATTTTAATTGTTAGAATAATTGGTATAAAAACTGTACACTAATTGTTTTTATCCATTTCTAAAAAAATTACATTAGGCCACACGATTTCTTGCGAAAAGGGGCACATTTTTACAAATCTGGAACTAATAATGTGCCACCTTCTATTAACAAAAAAATGTAAATTTTCACCAAAACCAAAAATGAATACCAATGGGTAAAATACTAAAACAAAAATAATCATCAAGAACACCTCAAAATAATATAGCTCATCATACGTGTAACATGATAATAAAATTGAGATCCAAAAATGTGAGGGGACAAATGATGAAAATAAATATCAGGGTGTGATAAAATGGACCCTATGATTATGTATACAATTAAATAGCTTTTAAAATGTGATGATTAATATTTTTTAGTATCTTTAAATTAATAAATATGTATTATTGGTAACATATATCAAAAAACTAAGGCTGAAGTGACTTATTTCATTACATGGACTATTATTTTTAGCAAAGAGTGAATTGGTATATAACCCTATAGTCAAAAAATAATATATGACTAATTTCCACTAATCATGTGAAGTTATGATTGTTAAACATAGTACATATTATTTGGGACTATCAAATAATTTTTAGAAATATTAATCTTATTTTTAGGTGGAAAATTTTATTACACCATTTTATATATATAACATTTACTTGTGGAATTTAAAATAAAACAAATAATAAAATAAATATTCCATTGGAGTCATTTTTTTATTATTATTTGAAGGCGGTAAATGTTGGATTTCATTAGACATTATATGATTGGATTTTATACCAAAATGGTGTACCCTAATGTTACTAAATGTCCCTAATATTTTTCTAAAATAACACCTCATGGGATTTTAAATTATTCAGTGACACATATATTTTTATTAAATTATAACCATATTGATAAGACAATCAAAACAATGCTAAAAGATTCTAAACATATCATCCATGTTCCATTCTATACTCATTTACAAAATTTATATTAATATATTGGACCATGAATTTCGATATGTTTCAATAGAAATATTCAAGTGGAAGGTAATTTCATGAAAAAATATAACCATTCAGATTTCTTGAATGTGGTGGACTAATCCACATTAAAATACAATAAGAATTCAATTTTTCAAAAATATATATCTCTAAATGAGGGGGATTAATCATTTCTATATAATTAGTAGTTTTGTTTATCAGGTTGAAGAAATCTTATTTATTAACTAAGTTTTTCTTTATCTAATATTGATTTTGTATCTGATTTTCCAACTCATTTTCTTGATTGCGATAGTTTTACTGTTTTATTTTATATTTTTATGTTACTTTTGATGGTTTCAATGAATATATTATCATATTTTTATTCCTATTTTGGATAATATGAGAAATTTTACAATGTATTAATATGGTAGTCCCAACTGATTAGTAGTCACATCTGGATCTATTTTGAGAAATTAATCATTTATCCACATTATATATATTTATTTATTCTATGGGTTCACATAAATGACACATTATATTTCTGTATTATAGAGAAACTAATTCATTTAGACTGTAGATATTGCTTTTATATAGATTAAGTTGTGATAGTTAATGAACAATGATTGAGATAACTTCCTCAAATATTGGATGAAAATGTCATCAATTGTCATCATCTTCTAATTACATTGATTAAATTGTTCTCGAACAGGAAGAATGATGTGAATTTTTATATCAGGCGTAATTTTTTTTACCTCATTAGTTTCTAATGATGATTCGTGGGAATTGTTATCATTATTTTTATTTAGATTTTTTTCATCTAAATGGATGGGATCAATTGAATCGTCAGATATCTCAAGAAAAGTATATAAGATACATAATACTTTTAAATTACATCTTCCTTTAAGATTCAAATACTGTAGATTGATTAGAAAATATTTTATAATCTAAATATTTTTTTGACATGGAAATTTATAAATATATGCTAGGTCCATATTGATACAATTGGGATATTAAGAACAATTTGGATTCCAAGATATAATGTTATCCAGGGTTACATCCAATTAAGAATTATATGATTGAAAAGGGTTTAAATTATTTGGATTATTAATCAATAGATCTAATTTTACATAATAATATCATAAAATCTGTATTATTGATACATTTTACTTGATCGTAAACAAGTAGTCATTATAATGTCCGCCCCATAGACTAATAGATCCACCCTCATGGCTGTTTTGATAATTTATCTATATATATTTAGCTACATTTGGTTTCTTCACCATCTTTTTTAGTAAATAATTTTATTCAAAGATTTACAGGTACATAAGGTGGAATTGGAAGCATACATGACCTCGATTTGATTTTTGATAAAGTACTTGTGGAAATGATGTTTTGACGAGTGAAATGTAAATATAATATAGATTCATGACCTTGTATGAAATGAATTTATGACTGTATATTAGAGGAAAAACATTATTTCATACTCCAAGATGTGTTCTCAAAATTGAGTTACGAGGTTATTCTTCCTAACATGAATGTTCTAAAATTAAAATTATTCATCATTTTTGTCTTGGTGGGAGAAAAGATTCCTCTTTAGTTAACCATTTTCTTGATTGTCCACACTGAATTGTGATTGATCTAAATACCATTATAAATTAGTTAAATATTGTTTATAATTTCGTCAAGTCATCTAGGGATCTAGAATTTTTTGATGAGCCTTGGTATGCAGGCTTCGAAACCATGATCTAGGATGAAAATAACATTATCGAATTCATGGTAATAATTATTCCACCGATTTATAGTGAAAATAAGAATATATATCCTCAAATTATTTTTGTAATATGGTATCCTCAATGGAGGCTTAACTATGTTATGTGGAGAGGTTGATGACATAAAATATTGATAAATTATATGGCACAAATCATGATACCTGAAGATACCAATTTTATGGGGTGGAAGTCATCTTATCCGTTCATACGATAATGTACACTATCTCTAATTGGGGGGTAGGATGTCTAAGCGAGACTGGATTGGCATTGGTACTGTTAGGATCTCATTATTCCTCGTCTATTTGTGAAATTCATTATTTATCAAGTCAAATTATGTTGATATGATAATGTTTAAGGTATAATTTTTTGATATATGGTTAGATTTATTTGATTTAGATATTCATTGAGAATTATTTTTTCGTATTACTGATTTATTGGATATCCAATCATGATGTTTATACACATTCCTATCATGAAATTCCTGGTATTATAATTTTAATTTAGAAATATTATCATAATTGTATATCATAAATGTTAGTGTTCATTCTATCATGAACTAATATGAATAAATTATAATCAGATGCATATCGACAATGATAGTATAGTTTTGGATATTAATCCCAATAAGTAAACGAAAGGGAAAATTATTAAGGAGTTAATCAATATAATAATTGAGTATCTATCCATTTAGTGTTATTATAAGGTTATATTCCATACAACTAATACAGATTCTTAGAACATTCTATCTTGAAAAAATTGGGCTTTCTTATTCCCATCATCAATCATTTGGTGAATAATTAATTTCTCTCTTTAATAAAATGTGTATTATTTTTACAATTTTCATTTAATGCGTGGTATTTCCCGAATTTGGGCATGATTAGAAGTTTGCCATTAATTTTTTTATATCATGAGAGGATCTGTATTAGTCTCTGGTTTAACATCTTCCTCCCTTGAACTACTCTGGTTAGTAATTGTTGATCATTGGAGGAAAAAAATCATATTCCAATAGCTGTAAATCATCTAAAAATCCTTAAAAATACATGAATATTTCAGGTGAACAATATTTTATTATAAAACATCATAAAGAATTTATATGAAAAGATTTATCATTTTCTCTATTGATGTTTCATGTTTGGAAATAATTGAGGCCCTTTTAATAAAGAACCAATGTTTATTAGTAATATTTTTTAGTATAAATGTGTATTTTATTTTAATATATTATATTATAAATATACATGAAAATTTAGAAACCAAAGATTTTTTTTCATTAAAAATATTTTTAAAATAATCATATTTAAATGTAGTTAAAATTCTTGGATATTATTACTAGTTAATAAACAAAAAATAGAAAGATAAAAATGGAAAATATTGAAATCCCCAATCATTTATAATTATCACCACCATTACTAATATAACAAAGAAGAATCAATATATTGTTAAGAATATAAAAATTATAGAAAATGGAAATATTGAACCATAATATGTATATATATAAAAATAATTAATGGTTGAATTAAGAGATATTTTATTGACGTATTATGATATAAGGGATTGTAATGTGACTTTTGGAGTAGCAATAGGACCTTTGGTAAAAGTTAACTGACAATTAGAAAAAGTAAATTGGTTGTTGGATTATTAATTTTCACTCCAAATAATAAATATTTATATTTATAATGGTTATCATGATAAATTTAATTAAATATCAATATTATAAATCAATAAAATAAATATTAGAATTAATGAACATAAAGAACATATAATCACATTTTTATCACTTTATTTATTTATTTCATTAAAATATAATATTTTATATTGAAAATTAAATTTTCCTATATAATAAATTAATTTTTATAAAATAAATACCATCTTTTAAATTCGTACTTTTGAATTGTACAAGGGTAATTTTTTGGTAATTTTCTGAAATACTTTATTATTCTGGTGAATAATAAAAATATTTTTTTCACATAACCAGTGAATCCTAAATTTCAAAATTCATGAAATAATTATGAAATAATACATTATATAGATATTTTAATAGAAATTAAATAATTTATTTCATTAATTATTCATTAAAAGACCAAAAATATAATTTCCAAATCTAAAAGCACATTCCAAGATCTATAGTCAAAATTTACTCCATAAAATAACTAATTCCCATTTTTTCCACTTTCATTTTTAATAAAATAAATAGATTAGAATTATAAAGGAGATTTAAATTTTTAAATTCATTATATAGTATTTATATGTGATTTTTATTTTAAATAATATAGTATTACATGTTTTACCTTCAATATGATACTTTATTCTAAAAATACCATTATCCTTATGGATTAGATTTCCCAGTCACTCCCCATAGAAAACATCTTATCCCACAAATTCCAAATCCTAATCTCATCCTAAATCCTTCCTATCATGAAGCATTTCCCCCTTAATGATGTTCTTATGTAATCAAATTCAAAACATAAACAACGAATTTGTGTCATACAATAAAAGCTACACATAGGATTATATATATTTCTATAAAATCATCTCCTTTTGATATTTTATTTATTCTATTACATTGTTTAACCACCTCGTTCACAAAAAATCTATAAGATTAAAAATATAGTTTTTTTATTTTTTTATTTTTTTAAAATACTTCATCTATCATATTTATGGTATATATAGATTTCAAAATTCAATTTCCTTCTCATTTGATAATGTCCTGTCAAAGGTCGGTTTATCAAAAAATGATATATTTCTAATTAAATGATATTATACACCTATGTGGATGGATAATAAAAATTATATATAATATATAAATATTTAATTATGTTTATTAAATAAATATGGATTTAATTATACTTATATATAAATAAATGTCACGAAAATAGTGAACTCAAAGGAAATCATGAATGTCTTTAAGAAATTGGGATATCAAAATGAATAGAATATTAAAAATTAAATTAATATATATAGTAAATTGAGTAAAACTAAAAAGTACTGTTAAAAATTAAAATAATTCACATTTAGATTAATGTGTTAAAAAATATATGTTTTTATTAAACAGAGGAAAAGTGATGAAATAGAGAAGGAATTAAGATAAAAGAATTCTCAAAGCCAACACCCTTTCATAGGGATTTCTCTCCGTGAAAGGAATTTTTTTATGGATATCAATTTTATGTTCATTAATTAATTTTTCATAATATTTCTATTTTCTTTGGATATATAGGATTCAAAAAATATTTCAATCACAATACTATGATTTAAAAAAAAATTGTTTCCCAAAAAAATATTCAACACATCATGTGTTGTGACTTATCAAAAGAAAAATGATATGTTATTCCAATGTATGATTTCCATTTTTTGGTACCCCAATTTTTATTCATTAATTTATTAATAATGAAATAATTATGAAACCAATTCATTTACCTTGGTTATTTTATGTATATTATTTTTATTTATTTTATGTGTCATGCATTGTTTTGAAATTATTGTGATTTCACATGTGGGATTGGAATTAAATATCCCTCTATTGCATTTGGAAATTCATTTATTTCATGAGATAATGTCTAATAATATTGAAAATTATTCTATATTTTCTCACATTCTTGATGTTATTATTATTGAAATACGATATATATAAATATGATGTTATCATTGTTAAGAACTATGTGTGATATTTGAAAACTATAGCATGAATTTTATTTTATAAAATTACCACATTCATTTATTTTCTAGAATGTTTCCCTCTTTATTTTGATAATGATCATAGGATTATGATATAATTATTATTATTATTCTCACACATGTTATATTTAATCACATATCTTATTAATTTAATTTCTATTATTTTTTATCACCATGTTCTTTAATTTATATACTGATGTGATTAACATTACTAAAAATAACATGATATTTTAAAAGGATAATGTAGAAGGATATACATAAATGATTATGATTAATTATATACATGTTGCATATGAGAAAATTTTCCAAATGCACTAAACCATTGGATTTGGGATTGTAATTTCTATTATGATGTTTATATTGAAAATATTTTACTCTATTTATAAGAAATAGTATAGTCATTATAGTTGGTATCAGATATATGGTTTAATTATTTTTCAAATTATTATTAGAAAATGTTAGTGAAACCCCCCAGGATAAGGCTAAGAATATTTTAATATCAATAATAATTTCACTTAGAAAAAGGATAAACATTGGGATCCCATGAGATATTCATTTAGGGTTAATATCAAAAAAGAATACATTTTTTATGATTTTTTTACTTACGTCATGTTCAATAAATACATATTAGGTGCACATCATATTCACTAATGAATGGAAGAATATTTAGTTGATTCTAGTTCTACACAATCCTTAATATTTTATTATGCTTTATTTTACTATTTAATCAATTCCACAATACATTGAAGTAGATATATTTTTTGAAATTGTAGTGGTGAAATCATTGTATACCTATTTTTAGAAACATATCAAGTAAAAGTATATGGGAAAAATCATCATGTAAATATCATAATAAATCCCTTTTTGGAATTTGATATTGTTCTAGGAATTTGTTAGATCCCATTATATAGAGAATAAATCATCTTTATGGAAACATAAATATTATTTCATATTATAATTTATCCAATTCCCCTATAAAATTCAAGGATGGTCCACAATATTCATAAAAAAATCATTCAACAATGTGTGTGTTAATACCATGTGAAGAGGAATAAATTTCCTAAATGGTTTACTCAAAGGAATGTATCAACACTGAGGAATATCCCACAACTAAAGAATATGATGATGTAATCATTCAAGATTTACCCAAAATCCCCCATATTATGAGTTAGATATCAAAATATATTTCATTAATGAATCTTGTCATATAACAAATTTACCACACACTTCTCCCTGATTAAACTGTAGGAGTTAAATATATACCTGGAAGAGAATTTGGATAATGGTTTCATAAACCCTAATTCATCTCCTTATGGTTTTCAATTTCATTTTAAATGTAAAAGGGGATATCAATTGTGTTATTTATCGATTACTTGGAGAACCAAGATATCAACAAAAAGAACATCTATCCACTTACAAGTATTGATTACGTGTTCAATCAACTATTAGGAGAACAATACTTTTCAATGTTGGATCATTGTTCTGGATATCCTCAATTGATGGTGAAGAAGGAAGGTATTTAGAAGACTTGATTTAGTAAAATATATAGAAATTATGATTTCATAGTAATGCCACTAAGATTACAAAATTCCTTCTAAATATTAATTGTTTTGAAGAATAGTCTTCAGATAATACCATGTAAAAATTCTAATATTTTTATAGATTATTTTATGAATTAATCCATGATAAAGTATGAACATGATGATCATATATTAATTGTGTTTTCAAAATTAAGGAAGAATAAAATGTATACCAATATCATAAAGTGTTAAAAATATATGAAATAAGTCACATTAATATCGAACATGATCAGAATTTAAGGAATATTATTGGACCCATCAAATACAAAGGTAATTAAAAAATGTCCAAGAAACACTAGTGTCATTAAAATATATGACTTTTATAGATATTATTTGTACTACTCATCATTTGTGAGAAATTTCCCCCAATTTTCTAGCCCACATATTATGTTATCAATGATAGGGGTAATGCACGTTTGGATGGAAGAATATGAGGAGTCAATTAAGGTCATCAAGAAGAGGGAAATACCTGTATGTGTACTCACAATACTAATAACTAGATAATGTTTTTTATATACAGTTATTCATCTATTAAATTATTTGTTGTAATACTCATATATATTGATAAATTGATATATTATTTCTCACAATAGTTTATGATCTCTAAGAAAAATACAGAAAAATGATCTAATGTTATAATATATAATATTTAATTTGGTGATTTGTTTTTAATACATATATGGATATAATTTTGATAATTATACTTATCACATATTTTTATAATATGTAATCACATTGATGGTGAAATGCATGCATCATATTATATGGAATTAGATAATAATGGAAAATAGTTTCTAAATTCATTACTATATAGGAAGGGTGAGCATGTTAGTTGATGATATTAGTAGAAAATAAATAACTACTTTATCAATGAATTGGATTGAGAATGGCCCAAAAATCATGTATTTTGCAATGTTGGACCACTAAAACCTAATGGAATGGGATAAATACTACCTTATCCAACTGATTTCACAACCATAAATACAAGTGAACATCAAGGATTCACAAAAAGGTGATCTATAAAAATAAAATAAAGTGAATTAAATATCTGAAGGTAAGTGAGATGAATATCACATTGACGATGAATTTTATGTTCAGTTTGGAGTTAGGATTTTTGTTCCTTTATCACATGAGATAATAAAGGATCTATTAGATAATTTTCATAACTAACCAATTTAAATTAATCAAATAAGTATGATGATATATTGTGATATTTGGGTTGCTTTATTGTGGGAACAACCCGAATAAGGACATATCATATTATATCTCACAAAATATTTTATGTAAAAAAGTTAATGGAGAGGGAAATTAGAAAAGGTATGATGATACCACTTCCTATACCCATGTGTAAATTAAATAATGTCACAATAGACTTCTTTGAGGGTCAATTTAAGGCATTCAATGGATTTTATGAAATATGGTTTGTGGTGGATCGACTCACCTTGATTATACACTTCATTTTTATTTATGATGACTCATCGCTTCAACTACACACGATGATATATGTGAAGAAAGTGTCCATGAATCATGGGGATCCATATTTGACCACATAAAATCATGATCCATGTTTCAAATATGGATATTTTTGTTTTCATCAACCTGATTTTATTATTTAATAGAATTTTTACCTGGACTATCACCATCAATAATATGCCCTATCTAATATAACTATTGAAAATCAATACGGGATTATAAATATTTATTAAATGGAATTAAATTATGGATTAGATCAATAAATAAAATTGGTTTAATTTTCAATTAATAATACCCTCCACTCTATTATTAAAATGGATGCATGTGATGAACAATAGGGAATTAAATTTAACACACCAAAATGTTGTGATGAAGTTTGGGAACAAAATATACTGGGATATATTATTTTATATGAGATGATAGAGAAGGTTCCATCCATCCAACAACATAAAAATGATACATAGAGTTTTTATATGATATATGATTACAACTATTAATGGGACTTGGAGTTTTATTACAGAGATAGTGTTTTCCTTTGAATACCAGTATGAAAGAGATTGTTGTAGTTTTGAATGGAAGTTAATTTTAACCCAACTTGAATTTTACCCTTGAGAAAATTCTCAACATATGGGTAGTGGATTATCACCTTGAAAATCCACCAAATATGGATCATGTTAATAATATTTTTCAGTTATCTCTCTTGATTAATCATATACAGGATACATCAACTTTATTGAACCAAAAGGTTTTACAACAGGAGAATGACATCTCATATGATGGAAACCCAATAACGATCATTGGCAATAGAGACCATATTCTAGGAAATATTAAAACTCACTTGGTCAAATTAATTTGGAGGAACCGTAACTATGATGTGGTAACATTGGAAACAAAGGAAAAAATCAAACAAAATTACCCTCATCTATTATAAATCCTAAACGTGGGTTGAAATTTTGGAGATAAATTTTCTAACTGGGTGCGGGAATAATGTAATAATCATATGTTTATCAATAATATTTTATTTCAAAAAAATTGTGTATTGTATTATATTTTATAAAACTATACACACAAAAAATATAGAATAACCTAAAAAACATTATTTTATTATTAAATGATGTTACATAAATCATAAGTTAAATAAATTGAAATTACAAACATTATAGATAGATATAAAATTTAAAATTTAAAATATGAAATTGGTAGAAATAATTTTTCCCAATATACATGAATATTCATCCCCATTGAAAACTCTAAAAAAAATAGAAAATCATAGTAAACAAAAAATCATTATAATAAATAAAAATAAAGAAAATTCATAAGAAAAACATTTATTAACAAATAATGGAAGGTAGACGTATTAATAAAAGGTAATGTGACCACTGTAATACTAATGTTAGTAATTGAATTGTTTCTTGGCTTTTGGGAATTATAATCAAACCATTGGTAATAAAAACCTATATGCTGGAATGGTAATTTTACATAAAAATAATAAATATTGATATAAATAGTAATGATAATCATGATTTTATTTATATATTAATATAAAATACAAAATAACTAATATACTGATTAAAAAAATCAAGGAAAATATATGTATATTTTTTATAAACAGTATATTATTGTATTCATAATGAACATAATTATTTTAAAAAAAATTTATATGAACTAAGAAATATATCTTTTTATTAAATTAAATAATTTTTCAAATTATATAACTGAAAATGTCTAAGTATATTTTTAGGTTATATTTTGAGATACTACAAATTTATAGTGAAAAGAAAAAAATTCACATTACTGATGTATCTTAAATTACATCATTCATTATTTGATAATGAAAAAATATTTTAAAAACATGGGGTTCCTCCAGGATATATTTTATTTCATAAATGAGTCATTAAACTAAAATAAACAAAATTTTCAAGCACTAAAATTACTTTCCAATATGTAGAGTCAAAATTAATTCCTTAAAAAAATTATTTTCGGTTTCATAATTATATTAAATTGAAAAAAAAGATTTATAATTAAAAGGGTTATTTAAAGAATTATGACCACTATATTTTATTAATATATTATTTATGTTTTAAACATTAACTATAACATCTTTGAACATTGATAAAGTATTTTATGCATTATTTTATTCCAAAAATTTCCCTCTGCTCAATTTTGTATAATCATACTTAATACACATAGAACATCACTAATTTTGCACAATAAAAAGAATAAACTTAGGAAACATATATCTTATCAGTCCCCATTTTATCCTCATGGAAGTTTTATATTAATATAGCTCAAAACATACATGGTGTTTTGGTATCATATGAGGGAAGCTACACTAAGGAATAATTATTTTTTTGATAAACTATTTTTTGTATTATTTATTCGTATTATTGTCATTATTTTATAAGAAACATAATAATTATTATTTTAATGTATTTTAACCTTATAATATTGATTTTAAAAAATTATAAGTATCATATTTATGATATATATATAATTCTGATTTCTCTTTCCTATTTTTTTCAACAATGACTTGTTAATGGTAAGTTGACCACCAATGGGGACATTTCCATACAAAATCGTATAACCAGCTTCTAGGACATATTGAATTAATAATTTATATTATATAAACATATAATTACATTTATTAAAATATTCATTATTTAATTACACTCTTATATATATGACTCTAAAAAATTGATAAATTGATGAATAATTGAAATTGTTTAAGTAAAAAAGCATATCATAATGTCTAACTTATAACCAAGGAAATGAAGAAATAGATCATAATGTTTAGAATTGAAAAATATTGGTAAATAATAACATAATTCACTAAACTATTATATATTTAGAATTCCATGATTATTATTCAGGAGGCGCAAAAGTTTTGAAATAATTTATGAATTATGGTTAGGGGATTCTCGAACCAAGTCACATTCATTTTTCATTATATATTTCACAAAAATTTCATGATTCATAGTCTATTAATTTTTCATAAATATCATTTAATTATTATGAAATTTTATTTTAGGGATATAAATTTTTTAACCTTTATTTTTATCCAATACAGTGATTTAACAACAATTCATTTCCTTCCAAAACAAATCATTGACTCCTTAGGTGTTATTTATTATCCAATGAATAATTAATTCATATTATAAATTATGATATTAATATTTCTTTTGGGAACCCTATAGTTTATTCATAATTGAATTCATTATGAAATATTTATGAAAACCATTCAATTCCATGTGTCATTTCATGACTATGACTGTTACACATTCTATGTGGCAAGCAGGATAATGTAAATATAATGATATTATTGTTTTCCATGAAATAATATATCATTATAATGCATTGGGTAATGTAATTTATCACATGATATAATTTGAAATGTTCATGAAATGATTTTATACATGTTCATTATGATGATGTTATGATTATGAACATATGTTATGTGTGAAATTGATGCTAGATTAGTTCACTATAATGTGTGGTATTTGACCACTATGAGATAATGTTTCATTTTTATTCATTTAAAACATACATTCCATTATTAAATACTTCCCTCAAAATTTTTTTGAGTATAATATTATAATGATATTATTACTATGATATATTTTTCTCACCCATGTTATATTTAATCATTTCACTTATTCATACAATTTCTAGGATTTTATCTCTCCCATTCATTGATATATATCCAAATGTGATTACACGTATTATAAAGAACATGAAATTTTAGAATTAGATAGATATGAAATTTCAAAAAATGTTTATCTTTTATTATGTACAACTTATATATGAGTATAATGTTACCAAGACAATAATCCTTATGATCTATTATTTGTATCTTTATTATGTTTTTATCATGAAAATTATGTACCAAATAATGAATAAAACATGGTAGATATAAATTAATATATAAATAAAATACTATATAATATAATTTTCTAGCTTCATGGAATTCATATAACCATGGACCATCATCATTCCAATTTTAAATATGAATTCAATTATGAATTGTACATAACGGTAATCCAAAATTTCAAAAAACCCATTTTTTTCAATAATAAAACCAAAATAATGTTGTCACCTATTGAGTTTTCATGAAAAATATGATCTTTAATACTTTATATTGTTAAATTATTCGAATTATAAGTGAAATGTATTCACAATGTGTCTCAAATATCATTATTGATCTGTAACTCCATTGATTATATGGTAGGCAGGACTTTCAATCAAGGGTGGATGATGAGTTCTTTCCACCCATGTTGTATATGAAATATTTTCTAGTTTTACTTCAACATATGAAATTTATATGGGATCTATATGAATATTTATTTGTATAATATGGTCAATGATATATAATTATATTGTCTAATAGTTTATTTATGAATAATAGGTAGTGGGGATATCATGATATAGTTGTACTATGTATATCTAGTAATAATTTGTAGTTTATTCTGACATGGGGTAGTTTTCAATATGTGGTGGAAAATATTGTCTCACTTGAGGAAATTATTAAAATCATTAGATAATGGGTATAAATAGACCATAGTTTAGAATTGTAAAATAATTTATTTATATAATTTGTTTTTATTTCTTGAGAAAATACTTTTTATTGAATACAATTAACCATAGAAAAAATATTATTCAAAACATATGAATTGTAATAAAAAGGAATATTTTAATTTATTTACTATATAATGGTTCAACAAAGTATATCAACTTTAGTTCTATATTAGTATAACCAATACTTAGTAGAAAGTGATGTAATATATTTGGGTGTATGGTGGGTCATAGATAATACTATAAAATTCTCATTATCATTAAATAATGATATTTAATATGGTGAAACGATTTATTTTTAAAAAACCCAAATTTGTGTGTCTTCATCAGATATCAGTACACACACAATCATGACTTACATTATTGGTGATAGTATATCCAATAGTGGAATACATAATGTGTACTTCTCTATTGGTGTTCTACTCCACATTATGTCTGATATTGATGATGATGAGATTTATTAAAATATAGATCATAATGGTGATCAAATCCCCATCATAGTTTAAATGGGATTTGTTATAATATAATTTTAATCCATGGGGGGAAATAATATTTTTTTGATAATAACATTCTAGGATGAATTTTTATTTTTAATTCCTTGGATATAATTCATTCTCCTTCCTGATGGAAATTATCTTTAGTGTTTAGCACATTTATTTTGAATACCATTATTTTAATGAGTTATTTGGATAATTGAGTGGAAAAAACTATAAACGATGTTAATATTATTTCAAACCAAAAACGTAGAATGTAAAAATCCATAATAAATGATGGGGTAATAATTCCACCCTCCAAATGGTTTGGGGATGTCATAGAACATTCACAATAACATATTCATGTGATTGTGTACTTTATAATCATTGGGGGTGTGGGTGGTTTTAAAAATGACCCCATCAAAAATTATGGGGTTACTACGAAATTATTACTATTTAAAATATGGAAATGAACATATAAAAAGTTTAGTAGAATAAATGGGGATGCGAGGGGTGATGTGTCCTTTATGCGTGAGAGTAGTTTCCATTAAGGGATTCTATTCATTTCTAGGTAAGGATTTTCTTAGATAGGTGGTTATTTTGTTCTCCATAATATAATAATCCAAGACATTAAAATGGATCACTCTTCTATAGTACACTAATTTTTTATTTTCTTAGATATAATATTTCATGGGATATTATAGCTAGCATATGAAAGACTCATTCCCAATACATATAATAAGGAGATAATATTTTAGCTTTGCATTTCCCATTTGACTATACTAACCATTCTATGGACGGATGTAAAATGAACCATATTTTACATCATATTATGTGAATGGATGTTATGAAATTTACGAACCTCTAGTAGATATCCATAATGATTATGATTAATCCCTTCATTAGTATATCATGTTACCTTATAATTTTAGTATTTTATACCACCAACATGTAATAAAAATCAACCTAGCTAGATATATCACTAAATTACTTGATGTGTATGGCATACTCTATAAAAAATATTTGAATTAATTATTATAGTGGATTATAACCAAGAAGGTGTAGGACTAGGCCGAATGCCCATCCCCGTAGAAAATTATTAATAAAAAAAAGATAGTACAAACGCAGGGAGAGAAAGAAATAAAACAGCAATCCTCAAAGCCTCACAGTCTCATGAACTAGAGAACATCAAACACATAATCACTGCCACCTTCTGAGAACTCATCCGGGTCCGCCGACTCCCATTCAGATTGTGGAGCATATTGACTTAGCATTTGTATATATTTCTCCCTCAGTCGTAGTTTCGCTGGGGACATGGGCTTCTTTCTCTGTCGTCCCTTCTTTTGCTCCGATTCTTTCAGCTTTCCATTTTTGGCAGACGACCTGGTTGCAATGGTCCTTGGTGTGTTGGAGTAATCTTTCCTATGTTTCCTCTTCGGTGGAGCAGTGGAAGCTCCATTACTCTCAGCCCTTTGCCCCACTTTTCTGAGAATATCACTATATGACTCTTTCATCACACTATGTTCTCTGCCTCCTTGATTCTCCTTCCCATCACCTGCCCCTAAAGAGCCCTCATGCACCAGAGGGGTTGTAACCGGAACAGATTCCCTGTTACCATCTCTAGGTGTCAAACATGGATACTGGTCCTCATTATTCTGCCTCTTGCAACTTCCCTCTAAGCAGTCCTGCTTGTTCAAAGATGTTACCCTTCCATTCTGCCGCTCTGCAATATCAGTATCACTCAATACATCCTCTGAAATTTCCCCAACATCATCTTCAGCCGGCTCCTCCTGTATCAGAAAATCAGGACCCCCATCAGCCAGCTCACCGAAGTCCTCAGCTAGCTCCCCCTCTATCAGAGTAGCAGGATCCCCATCAGCCTCCTCCAAACCCCCATTCCCACTACGGCCAAACATTTCAGCACCATCTGCAGCCATAACATGCTGTGAGTGTGCTTCTCCTTGATCAATGGAGTCCAGATCAACCAAATTTAAAAATCTGTTGCCCAGAGATACACCGCTGACTTGCTTCATCAAATTTTCACCTTCTCCCATGTCTAGAATCCTGTTTCCACATTCAGATACTGGAATTTATTTTTCCCTGTCGGATTCAATACCAACATTGCACTTTAGATCCTGCTTCAGTCTTTTAAAAACATCTCCAACCGATGGGTTCACCAACCCACTAGATATCCTCTTCTGAAAAGAAACCTCAGCACATGGGGCCCCAGTGTGCGCATATTCAGCGGCTGTAATAACATCAGCTCCCTGTAGTCCATCTGTCTATGACACCATCTCTCGGTCAGGAGCAACAAAAGTTGACACTGCACCAACCTCGCCACGACGTGTGCTACGACGACATAGCAAATCCGAATGACCAAGGCAGTGACAAATCCCACAGAAGGGAGTCCATGACTCAAAGAGGACAGACTGATTCCATCTAAGCTCACCCTCCACCTCAACGCAGACAGACTCAATCGGCTCTATCGAAACATCTACTTCCACACAAATTCTCGGTGCAACTGGATGGCAAGCAACCCGTGTTCGCAGGTCCATACACAAGAAACGGCCAATCATATTTCCAATGACACGAAGAATTGCAGGATTCTGGAAAGGTAATGCGAGCCCAGGAAGCGTAACCCATAACGCTGCGGTCGGAGGATCACGAAGAAGATGAAAGTCAAAAGACCAGCGAAACAGGAAAAATCTAAACCCATTAACCACTCTCGGCACAGAAGTCCAGGCTGTAATTAAATCTTCCTCACTAGAAAAACGTATTTGAAAATGCCTTGAATCCAACATCCCAATAACCACTTTGTCTTGAAGCATCCAGGAGGAGGAGACAAACCTGTGGAAGCAGTCCACATAGGGCCGAGCCTTTCCAAATCTTGCGACAAGGGTATGATCCAGCCGCGACACCGCCTTCGCAAACTCCATAGAAGAGATTGAGACCGAGATTTCACCATTCACCCGATTCAGTACCTTAGGGCAAACCTCAATTTCCGGGAAGTCTGAGAACGAAGAAGGGTCCACACGCCATGGACGAGGAGAGTTGATACCCCCCTCTGGCCGAGGCACAGAGGGGGCTCGCCGCTGCGAGCTCATGTGCTACGCCATCGAGGGATTCGCCGGGACGCCGCTCCAAACGTGTTATCCTTATAGTGGATTATATAATAATATTTATTGTATATTTATGGTATATAGTAATCTATAAATGAATTTGGAATGTTATGTAATGGATTAGACATAAGCCAAATCATGAATGATATGTTTCCCCTTTCATTAACATCTACAAGATGATGGATTTATTTGCTTCTTCTGTTATGGAATACTCCCAAAAAATAGACAATATTGATTATTTTAGTTATGATGTGTGAATTGGATTGATCTCATCAACTACTCCACAAGGTCATCATCTCGAGGTAGATATTGATGATGATGATCACATTTGTATATCATTTGTCTGAGATAAGATGTCTCGAGTTAGTGATTGTCATCATGAAATTACATGCCACAAAATACATAGTTCCAATAAATTTAATGTCAATTTTGATATTCTGTCAACATTGGATGGACCATCATTCCAAAATGTGATTTAATTTTTGAGAGGACAACTAAAAAGGATAACTGTATAGATGATATCTATGGATTATATCATGGATAAATTAGAAGTACCCCAATCATTAAATGTTATTAATGGATTTTATATAAGAGAACCATCCAGCCTATTGATATTAATCCAGTAGTTAGGAAAACAATAACATATAAAATTTGGAGGGCATCTATAGTCAATATTCATATTCTCACTATGAGACCTCTATGTGTGGAAATCTACAAAAGTCTGCTATAATTTCAAAAAATCAATAACATATGGAGGACAACCATGATTATAATTATTCTATATTTTTAATAAATATTAAATTAATTAATGGGATTATTTTTTAATATAATGAATGTACTCATTGGTATTTCTATTGATTGGGGAGGTAATTCAATACTTATCAATGGTTATAGAATTATTAGGATTAGACCTTATGTAACTTCTTTATTGGGTGAATGTGGTTAGAAGAACAATCATGTTTAGACTCGTTTATTGTGTGAAACAAAAAATAATGTAAAAAAACCTTCTTGAATACCCCTTCCTTATTATATAATATTTTAATGACTTCCTTGAATTGAAAATTTAATAATATTTTATTATGAAAAAAATTTATAAGGACATGGGATATCATCCCTCATCTGGTTTTCACCTATTATTTGAATATTCTAATAGGGATCCTTAGCATGGAAAAAATATGAGGATACTTATCAATGGGTTCCACTAAAACATGATGATAGTATTAATATATGCTGAAATAGATACAACTCATATATTTGTATGTATATAAACATAACCTGATATTGTATATTTTACATGTTATTAATATCCCTTGGTTGGGGGAGGGATATGATATATCCCCTAATTGAAAAATAGGATATTCATGTGAACTCCGGTTAAGAATTTGCATCTTACCCCTTCATTTGTCTTTATTCTTCACATGTATATTCTAGTCTTCAACATGAATTGGTAAAATAATATGAAAATTCCCATGATTAGATATCGATATTTGCTAAGTATCCCCATAGAAGTTGATGGGAGTATATATATGGATATTCTTATAGTGGTTTTTTGAAATATTCATATAAAAAATAGACATTAAAACGTTACTTAATCACGATTTTTAGAGAAGACCATAAAATATTACACATCAATGATGTTTTAGGGTTTATAGTTTTAATGAATTATGATATCTTACAAACATGACATTCCACATTCATACACGACGATACTTCTAAACTGTATCCATTTTTTTTTCAAATTGTTAAGAATTTAAATTTTAAACATGATTTCTTAAAAAAACTCGATATCAAAAATCCTGATTCACTTAACTCTCTTACACATCCTTATATCATATGAAAAAATTAAAATAGTGGTATGAGTATAAAACTTTTTAAGGTATATAAAGAAATAAATCAGTAGTCATGTGATAACATAAAAACCAAAAAACCCATAATCATAAAACACATATGCATTGAAACATAATGTATTTTCATTGGGACATATCTACTATATCACTCTTACATTCACCCTTACACATGGAATAACCTTTTGGTCAACATCCATCTATGGAGTACCCAATGAATTGGAGAGAAATAATGTGGCTCACCCATCATTCCTTGAGCTATAATGGGATCAACCCAACATATCTTAATAGACATTGGAAACAACCCTACATAAATAATTTACATTGAAAATTTCATTTTAATATATAATCTTGAAAATCAGAATAAAAAAGTCATATCATATATATATAAAAAACAGTCCTATTGAAATTTATTAATTTGATTTTTAAAAGGATTTAAAAACTAATGTCCCCTGAAATATAATTGGAGTGAGAATTAATCTAAAGGACTGGATATGTGTATACAATGTAATTATACATAGTTCAATTTAATATAAACCAAAACCCATCACACCAATAATCATAATTCTATATAAAGAATAAGGAAGAAGGTTATCCCAACGAATAGAACTTTGGTTAATAATTACATTATCTCATGTTCTTCTTATATAAAATGTGTTTAAAAAACCTTTATATTTTATAAAAGAGTTTTATTAATAACTAAATAAAACATATTAATCTTTATTATCCATTATATGATCACATTCCAACATTATTCAACACATTTATTAGTAATTCTTTGTTATTTACATTATGTTAGGTGTGTTTTTACATGGTTTCCATGATCAGATTATGATGGATATTTTGGTCGATTGGGAGTGAAACTCTTGTCTTGGAGTGGAAGGTAGTTACATATTTCCGTAACAATAAATTATAAAAATTTTAATTATTAATTCTTAAATGAGGATGATTTATAAGTTATAATATTAATGATATTCATTTTTATCATTAATGGCGCTTTGATAATAACAAAGTCATATTATTTTATAATTTAAAAACATGTGTAAAAAATAATTCCAAAACAATTGATGAGACATAATACATATATTACAACTTACTTTAACAATAAATATTGTTTTATGATCCTACTTGAAATAATTCAAGAAAATTGAAATCTGATCATCCATGATGTCGGTAATTCGATACATCACAAACAATGATCTTATTCCTTGAATTAGTGGGAGAGGAGAAGAAGAATGTTGATGAATTTTACAAAAAAATGAGAAAATTCAGAATATGCATGATTTTTGGATATCTCATGCCTCTTGGATAATTGGAGGGGAAGAGATGATAAAAGAAATGAAATGGAATGGAAAACACATGAACATGAAGAGGATTTCATACTTATTGTTATCTTATCCTGTAGAAAATCCTTAAGGCCCTTGATTTTGGCCTTTGGGTGAGCCCGAAAGGTCTTGTTCGTAGGGATGGAGATTGGGTAGGGATTTTTACAGAAATTAGATAACGATCAAGGATGGAGTGGTGTAAGAGGATGAGGGGAATGCGGGTGGTATTTATAGTGGAGGAGAGGAGGTATTTTACATTATTTAAATGATTATTAAAATATTTTATCTCGAAAAAATAAATAATCTCAATAAATGTGACAAAAAATAGAAATAATTTAACGTGAATTCGAACCAAGTGGACTTACATCACATATGATTTCATAAATAGTGTATTTTACTGATAATTTGAATATACAGTATTTTATCATATTCCAATATTCATCAAAAATTCATGAATATCAAAAAAATTCCAAAAACCCATATTAATTTTTCGAAATGTACAATTAAAAAAGGAACTCCATTTTTCAAAAATAATTTTCTAAATATTATTTGCATAACTATTTAATTAAATCATAATTAATTCAAAAATTACCAACTTTAATTCTATGCGTGATTTTATATCAAATTGAAAAATTAACAAAAAAATCATTATCTAAAAGTGTAAAGAAAACAATGTAATAATAAATTTTACTATTCATTAGGGTCATATTACTATTCATATTACTATTCATAAGTGCCTGTCACTATTCACCAAAAAAAAGTTGGTTCCATCATACTCAATATAACTTACAGAATAAAATTGTAGATGACCATGATTCAAATTTAAGAAAAATGAAGCAATAAAAATTGTTCTTAAAGGGTATTTATAAATATCAGCATAAAACAAAGTTTCGAGCATTAGAATGTTTTTAAAACATAAGGTTGTTACATAAACCCCACCATCTTGAAATTGCATCCTCACAATTTTATTTACTCTTTAATAAAGTGAGGGTACCTTTCCCTTAAAGAATTTTCAAATTCCCATGTTGATTATTAAAAAATTTGGATTCTCCACAAAAACTTTACCTGGTGGATTACATTTTTCTACATTACATGTTCCCTTCAGTAAAGAATCTGAACTGGATTCTCTTCATAATAAAGGGTTTCGTCTGGCTGAATTACTTCTATACGTAAGACATGTGATGAATCTTCAACATAATTTCTCAACATCAAATCATGATAGACATTATGTACCTAAGATAAAATAGGATGAAAAGATAATCAGTATAAAAGTTTTCCAACTTTATCAAATATTTGTAAAGGATCAATGAATCTTAGACTTATCTTTTCGTTCGTACCAAAACCCATCAGTCCTTTCCTAGGAGCGACATTAAGGAAAACATGGTCACCAATGTTGAAATTGAAGTCATTCATTTTGATATTTGCATAATTTTTCTACCTTCTCTGAGTTATCCTCATGCGGTTTTGGATCATCGTCACTTTCTTAGACACATCCTCTACTAATTATGGTCCCATAAACATCCTTTATCTAACTTCATCCAATAAAGAGGGAGTTTGACATTGCTTCCCATATAATTCCATTGAAGGTTCCATCTGTATATTGGAATGAATAATTTCTTTATAAGAAATATAAAGATCCTATCATCCTAGGTATTCCATTTAACTAGATCCAATCATATCCTCTATGGTGTGAAAAATTGGTTTTGACTGCCCATCTAATTGAGGATGAAAACCTGTAATGAAATTTAACTTTGTACTCAACATCTCTTGATGACCTTCCAAAAGGTATAAGTAAACCTGTGATCCCTATCAGATACGATGGAAAGAGGAACTCCATGTAACGTGTCATTCTCATTGAGGTGTAATAGAGAAATCAGATCAAATGACATTGTATCTCAAATAGAAAGGGAATGTGTAGATTTGGCAGTCGATCAACAAAAACCCAAATCACATTGTTACCTTGATAAGTATTAGGTAGTACCAACATGAATTAAATTTATATATACTCCTATTTCTACATTGTCACTATAAATGGTTGAGGCACCCCCTTTGGTAAATGCCTCTCTTCCTTAACATGTTGAAATGTCAAACATTTCACAATAAATTATCCACTATATTTTTTCATTCCATTCCACTAGTAATACACTCAAAGGTGTATGTACATCTTAAAAAATCCATGATAAAATAAAAATGGAGAACTATGTGATTAATAAAAAAATCATTACTTAACTGGGAATCAAAAGGCACAGACAACCTTTTTGCAAATCATAAAACATAATCACAGTGAAGGTTAAATTCTGGAAAATTACCCATTCTAATAAATTATATCTTTTTATGTATCTCATGGTCATCTTTATGTGCTTTCTTAATTATGTCTGATAACAATGATGGCAGTAAAACCTGAGACTAAATAGATGTATTCCCCATACCGATAACTTCTAATCCAAAATTTATCAAATCATTAATAAATGGATCATGGTCCAAACGTAACATGGTTAATGATCCAAGATGTTATCAAATCAAGGAATCCACCACTTTATTTATTTTCGTGGAATTCAATTAATCATGAAATCAAAATCCTTTATCATTTGAATAAATCTTCTCGGCCTTATGTTTAATTTCTTCGAAGTTAATATATACTTTAGAGTTTTAGGGTTTGTATATATTTGACATTTGGCTCCATATAAATGGTGCCTCCAAATTTTCAAAGATAAAACCACATCTACCTATTCCAAATCATGTATGGGATTATTTAACACATGGTGTTTTAGTTACCATTAAACATAATTAATTACCTAATCCTTCAACATTAGAACAAAACCAAGTCCCTTAAAAGAATCATCACTGTTGATGAAAAAATCACCAATTGAGGAAGTCAAGTCCAAAAATGGTGCATTCACCAATCTTCTCTCCTGTTCATGAAAACAAACATCACATTCTTCAGTCCAAATGAAATTTACCCCTTTTGTGTTAACTTTGTTAGGGGGATAGATAACTTTGCATTGTTTTTAAAAAAATATCGGTAATAACCTTGTAATCCAAGAAAACTATGAATCTCCCTAAAATTTAGATGTGTTTTCCAATCATCAACCACTACTGTTTTTGTAGGATCAATTATTATTCTATCCTTCATTACAATGTTACCAAGAAATGAAATCTGTTACAACCAAAAAATCACACTTTCAGAATTTTCCATACATTTTATTTTCATTTAAGGTTTTAAAAAACAACCCTTTGATGTTTTTCATGATTCTCTTAATATCTTGAATATACCATAATTTCATTTATAAAAAAAACCACAAACATATCAAAGTACTCATGAAATATTATAATCATAAGATCCATCAATACATTAGGTGAATTATTTAACCCAAAATGAATAACTACATATTCATAATGACCATATATAGTAAGGAAGACAGTCTTAAGTATGCCTTCATCCTTTAATTTCAACTAATTGTTCCACAACCTTATGTCAACCTTGGAAAAATATTATGATCCCTGAAGTTGATCAAACAAATCATCAATATGAGGAAATTGATACTAATTTTTGACAATAATGTTATTCAATAAACTATAATCAATGAAATGTATCATTGAACCATCTTTATTCGTAACAAACAAGACAGAAGCACCCCAAGGTGAAGTGCAAGGCCGGATGGGGACTTTATCTAATAATCCTTGCAACTTATTTTTAATTCCTGAATTTACATTTTAGAAATTCAATAAGTGGTTTTGAAACTGGCATAGCATTAGGAACTAAGAAAATAGTAAATTCAACCACTCGATTTGGAAGAGCTCAAGGGAAATCATTTAGAAAAAAATCCAGGTAATCATTTACCATAGGTACATCATTAATCTGAACAGTTCTCTTATAATAAAAAAATATGAACAAGATAAAATTAATTTCCATACATAATCTATTTAATATAATATTGATATGTTATTAATTTTATGGGTTCATTATTGTACACAAACATAAATTATTTATGAAAAAAAACTTCTTTTTCTCTACATTATATCTTAGCATGATAAAATGAAATATAGTCCATACCCAGAATTATTGTTGGTCGGAGAGTGATGGCAAGAGGGGGGGTGAATTGACTTTTAAAAATTAATTAACAACATAAAAACAATTTATAAATGCAGCGGAAATAAAAAGGGGAAAGACACAATTTGATAACGGAGTTCGGCTTAAACCAAAGCCTACGTCTCCGCTCCCAACTCAACCGTTGAGAGATTTATACTTCAGCTTGCTTTTTAATGGTTGTAGCAAGAAACCCACTAGACGTTTTAAGGTAGGCTAGATCACCTTCGTACAACTTGCTTTTTTATTATGGTTGTAGCAAGAAACCCAAAATGAAAGTGAGGAAGAAAAGGATGGTTTGTTTTAATACAAACCCAATGAAGAACTAAACAATTGAAATAAATAAATTATAACAAACTAGAGGAAGCCTTGAGCACCAAGAGTGTGAGAGTAGTTGATGTAGAGGCATCCCAAGCTTCAAGGATGGAGATGGATCACAAGTAGCCTTAGAGATTTGTTGTTAGAGCTTCAAGGGATCAAAATATCATTCCAATGTATCGGTGGTGTTCCCGGCATCCATCCTCGTCTATTTATAGGAGAAATATCCCCAAATACTTCAATATAGCCGTTGGAGGGCTTCCGGAGCCGTTGGGGGTCAAAAGTACAAGTCTGGTCAAAGCCCAACGGCTAGTTTGACTGGGCTTACCGGCTGACCGGTGCTTGGCCACCGGCGGGCCGGTGCTGCAGACAGAAGGCAGAGCTTTCTGTCTGGTTCCACCGGCTGGCCGGTGATTCAGACACCGGTAGGCCGGTGGCACCTGGCAGTGGGCAAGGCCTACTGTCTGGTTCCACCGGCTGACCGGTGGAACCTGGCAGAGAGCATTGCTTCTGCCAGAGACCACCGGCTAGCCGGTGGTAATCCACCGGTTGGCCGGTGGACTCAGAGAGTCCTTTTCCAATCTTCTTGGGCCAACTCTTTGGCAACCTTTTTCCTATCATCAAACAAACTTGAAAACAAGTTAGAACACGATGAGAGTGATTGTGATCATTAAAATCCAAGAGAGAGGGGTTCAACAATCTCCCCCTATTTTGATGATCACAATCACAAAAGAGAATACTTTTAAAAGGATATGCCAAGTAAAAAAAAAAATAAGAAACTTGGACATGGAAAATTTTAGAGATCATTTTAATACAAGAATTTCATAGATGTATCATGATATTAATCTTGAAAGGATTGAAATAAAGATAATGGTTCATTTTGAAATTGTAACCATAGGTCATTTAAAAGAAACAACTGAAATCAATAACTTAACCATTTATAAACAGATTTTGATGAAAGTAATAACTTAAAATTGAACTTTTAAAAAGAGCACTTAATTAAATGAAATAAGTAACTATGTAATAGAGAGTTTTTCTCCCCCTTTGGGATTATCAAAATAGGAGGAAAAGTATTAGAAAAACAATAATAAGGAAGTAAGCAATGACAAAAAGGATTGATAGATAAGGCAACTTGAATTTTATAAAAGATGAAACGTTACATAGAAAGTTCAAAATACAAATACAAAGACAAGTCAAGAAAAAAACAGGAAAGGCTCTATTCACTCCTAGAGGGCCGAGAGTGACGGCGACGCCTGAAGGTCGGAGGAGCTGGAGGAGCCTGGACCGCCTCAAAGCGACGATCAAGAGAATCGATCTGAGAGTGGAGCTGATCAAACTGAGAGCTGAAGTAAGAAAACTGCAAGTCGAGCCGGGTCTCAATTTGATCCTGGAAGCGAAGGAATTGATCAGCCGTCACCGACAAGCCACTAGTATCAGCGGGAGGGGGAACAGCCTTAGCAGGCTCCAGTGCATCATCACCCTCTCCACCTTCCTCAGCAGCAGCAGCAACAGCCTCACCTTCGCTGTCACCACTCCCTTCCTCTTCATCAGCATCACTGTCCTCACTATCTGAAAGAGGATAGGAAGCAGCAATAGCAGGAGGCATGGCATGGGAAGGAGGGTGTGAATGTGTCTGAGGGGAGTAAGCCTTGAGAAGGCCCTCCTTGTCAGTAATCCACTCCTGACGCCAAGGATGCCAACAAATGTTCATCCGTTGCACCATCATAAAATTGATGATGCTATCCTTCTTTGGCTGCTCGAAGGAGGTAGCACGGAGAGGGACATCAAGAAAGGTAAAGATTTTGGTCAACAAGCGCCCGTGAGGTAGAGTTTTGGACCAGCGCGGGTGCTCAGCCACATAAGACATGGCCCGGAACAGGAACCGGACCAAATTGAAATGAACGCCTCTGGTGATATAAGAAAGAAGATAAATATCAATAAATTTCACCGTATCGTGATCACCGATACGGGGTGCAAGGGTGGCCTGAATGAGGCGCTCAATGATGCGATGGTTAGGGGAGAGCTGGGAGAGCTTGACAATGGGATCGTTGGGCTACCCTGTGAGATGCTCAAGAGCGACAGCAAGATCAAAATCAGGGTCCCGAGGAAACTCCCCCTGAGCAAATGCATGAGGTCCAACATGAGGAACTCCTAGAATCCTGGAAATCTCCAAAGAAGTGAAAGTGATGGGTTGCCCAAGAGCGGTGGTGGAAATGGTATCGACTTCGTCAGAAACCGACCACGTCAGGTGAGCATAAAATTCTTTGACAAGAAGGGGATAAATAACATCCTTCGTAGGAGGTTCAAAAAAAGAATGCCAGTGTTGATATTCAATAATGGAGAAAAGATCGAGACGAGCAGAAGAAAGCCAAGAGTAGTCAATTACTCTACCAGGAAGAATGACTTTGTCATGCCAAATGTCCCGATGTTGAGGGATTGAAGGAGGAGGAGGTGCTTCTTGAGCGATTCCCTTTCCTTTGCGTGAAGAGCGAGGACCCATGATGGCAAAAGGAAAAAAATGAGAGAGATTGAGAAAGAATGGAGTTTGAGAGAGCAAGGAGGAAGAAGGGAGGCTAGGGCAAGGAAGATCCGCAGGTCTAGAGGGGGAGCACGAGAGAGAGAGGAACGAAAGGGGAAGGGTTTTAATTTTAACCCTTCCTCCGGCCGGCCCAAAAAAGAAAAACCCGACACCACCGGTTAACCGGTGATGTACCACCGATTGACCGGTGGTATTAAAATTCATAAAAAATTAAAATAAAATAAAAAAGAGTTTAAATAACTTAAAAAAATAAGCAAGCCAAAAGAGTCAAATATTTAATAGTGTTCATTGATGAATCATTCCTAACTCCCCCTTAATAAAATCAAAACGTTCAACCGGGAGCGGTTTGGTAAAAATATCAGCTAATTGGAAATCAGTAGAAATGAAGTCCAAAGTGATATCCCCTTTTTGAAAATGGTCATGAAGGAAATGATGCCTTAAATCTATATGCTTTGTCCTAGAATGTTGTATTGGATTCTTAGAAATACTAATGGCACTAGTGTTGTCACACCGTATAGGGACATGATCGTAGGAAAGGCCATAATCCAAGAGAGTGTGATGAATCCAAATAATTTGGGCACAACAATTACCAGCTGCTACGTACTCGGCCTCGGCAGTAGAAAGAGCAACACAGTTTCCCTTTTTTACTCCACGAAACAAGGGACTTGCCTAGCAGATGACAGGTTCCACTAGTACTCTTACGATCTAATTGACATCCGCCAAAATCAGCATCCGAATATGAAGAAAGTTCGAAAGAAGTATTAGAGGGATAAAACAAACCAATGTTTTTGGATCCTTTTAAATACTTAAAAATCCTTTGGACCGATTTAAAATGAGATTCTTTGGGATTGGATTGAAAAAGAGCACAAAGACAAACACTGAACATGATGTCAGGACAGGTCGCAGTTAGGTAAAGTAGGCTCCCGATCATAATCCTATAAAGCTTGTTATCAACCGGTTTCCCGGCTTCATCTAATGTAAGTTTACAAGAAGTACTCATGGGGGTACTAATTTCCTTTACTTAATCCATACCAAAACGACTTAAAAGTTCGTTTGTGTATTTGCCTTAGCTTAGAAAAATACCATTTGAATTTTGAAAGATTTGAAAACCAAGAAAATTTTTTAATTCCCCCATAAAGATCATTTCAAATTCTTTTCTCATTAAATCTGAAAAATCAGTACAAAGTGATTCTTTGGTTGAACCAAATATAACGTCATCAACGTAAATTTGGACAATTAAAAGATCTTTGGAAGTGTGTTTTAAAAATAGGGTACAATCAGCTTGACCCATTTTAAAATCATTTTCTAAAAGAAATTTTGTTAACCGCTCATACCAAGCCTGAGGGGCTTGTTTTAAGCCATATAGAGCCTTGGTTAACTTAAAAACATGATTTGGAAATTTTGGATCTTCAAAACCGAGGGGTTGTTCAACAAAGATTTTTTCTGAAATAAAACCATTTAAAAAAGCACTTTTAACATCCATTTGAAAAAGTTTGAAATTTAAGTGAGCGGCGAATTCCAACAAGATCCTAATGGATTCCAATCTAGCAACGGGCGCAAAGGTTTCACCATAATCAATTCCTTCTTCTTGATTATAGCCCTTAGCTACTAGGCGAGCCTTGTTCCGGGTTATATTTCCTTGATCATCAAGTTTGTTCCTAAAAACCCATTTAGTGCCAACAATTGGATGATCATTGGGTCTTTCAACAAGATTCCAAACATCATTTCTAGAGAATTGATTTAGTTCCTCTTGCATTGCAAGAACCCAATTCTCATCATTAATGGAATCATTAATGGTTTGAGGCTCTAGTTGAGAAAGAAAGGCTTGATGTTCAACCTCGTTGAGGATTGATCTTCTAGTTCGTGTACCGGCTTGAAGTTCACCTATAACATTTTCTAAAGGATGGTATTTAGAAGGTTTCCAAACCTTAGGCAAGGTGGAAAATAAAGAAGGTGAAGAGGGTTCTTGATGGTCATACTCCTTGGGAGGAGAAGAGGAATCATTCAAATGAAGCTTATCAAGCTTATCTTCAACATCTTCAATGACCGGGTGAGGTTTTGGAAGAGTTTCATCAAATTTGACATGAGATGATTCTTCGATGGTTTTTGAACGTTTGTTGAAGACACGATAGGCTTTGCTTGAGTTGGAGTACCCAAGAAAAATACCTTCATCGGATTTGGCATCAAATTTCCCCAGGTTATCTTTTGTGTTAAGGATAAAGCATTTACAACCAAACACTTTAAAATAACCAACTTTGGGCAATTTGCCTTTCCAAAGTTCATAGGGGGTTTTCTAAAGAAGGGGTCTTACAAGGACTCTATTGATAGTATAACAAGCAGTGTTTACCGCCTCGACCCAAAAATATTGAGGGAGGATGAATTCACTAAGGAGGGTTCGAGCAATTTCTTGGAGAGTTCGGTTTCTCCTTTTAACCACTCAATTTTGTTGTGGAGTCCTAGGTGCAGAGAAGGTGTGATTGTATCCTTGAGAGGAACACAATTCATCGAATTCTTTGTTCTCGAATTCACCTCCATGGTCACTACGGAGCGATATAATTTTATATCCTTTTTCGTTTTCTACTTTCCTAGAGAATTTCAAAAAGGTTCTACAAGCATCATTTTTATGAGCTAAAAATAAAACCCAAGTGAAACGAGAAAAGTCATCTACTAGGACAAAGGTATAGGATTTTCCACCTAGACTTGCTACAGGGGTAGGACCAAAAAGATTAAGATGTAGGAGCTCAAGAGATTTTGAAGTGGACACTTCCTTCTTAGATTTGAAAGAAGATTTGTGTTGCTTGCCAAGTTGGCATGGCTCACAAATCAAATCTTTCTTAAACTTAAGTTTAGGAAGGTCACGGATGAGCTTGTTCTTATTAAGCTTTAGAAGTGAATGAGAGCTACAATTCCCCAACCTTCTATGCCAAAGCCAAGACTCATTGTCAAGAGCACTTAAACATTTAACATTTTGGCTAGCTAAAGACTTTAAATCAATAATGTAAACATTTTGAAAACGGGAAGCAGAAAATATCAATTTGTTTTGAAAATCAAACACATTGCATAAATCATTTTGAAAATTCACCGAAAAACCACTATCACAAAGTTGACTAGTGCTAATTAAATTATGTTTTAAACCTTTAACAAATAAAACATCTTTAATTAAGGAGGTGCTACCAAAACCA
Source organism: Viscum album (assembly GCA_963277665.1). Classification (NCBI taxonomy): domain Eukaryota; kingdom Viridiplantae; phylum Streptophyta; class Magnoliopsida; order Santalales; family Viscaceae; genus Viscum; species Viscum album. Next base: position 319,845,895 of record OY728132.1, on the reverse strand, counting down.
ATGGTACCTATTCCGACGATCTTGCTTTTTGAGTTGTCACCGAAGGTGACGTATCCTCCATCGAATTCTTCAAGGGAGTTGAACTCGGAGGGATCGCCACACATGTGCCTCGAGCATCCGCTGTCGAGATACCACGAGGCTTTCGAAGTCCTACTTCTTTGGTGTTTATCCTACAAAATCAAGAGAGAATAGATTTTGGTACCCATATAAGTTTGGGTCCGGAAAGATTAGCTAAAAGAGACTTTTGAACCCATACTTGTCTAGAGGGATACATCCTAAGATATTCATCCGAGTAGGTAATGATTTTGGGGCGGCCATATCTAGAATTTTTACAATTGCATTCATAAATCATATGTCCGATTTTTCTACAATAATTACAAAATTTATTTTGAGAGCTCCCCCTTACAAAAGTAGTGGGTGCTCTAGAAGAAGTGGCTTTCTTGTTAAAGCCAAGTCCATGTGTGGTTCTAGCCGAATGTTGAGAACCTAGAAATTTGGTCAAATTTTGTTCACCTTGGGTGAACTTGGAAAGAGATTCCCTTAAATCTTTAATAGTTGAATTCAAAGAATCAACATTTGGAATATCTTGGACCTTAAGGGCAAGTTCCTCATTCTTTTTGAGAAGTTGATCTTTTTCAGAAATTAGAATTTTGTGTTTCTTTTTTAAGGCCAAAAATTTAGAGGTAAGTTCGTGAAAACCTTCCTCTAATTGATCTCTCGCATTTTGGAGATCTTCATAAGACATGTTATTATTAAAAGAAGAAGATGAGGAAGAGGAGTCGGAAGAAGATACCTCATCAAGTGCCATTAGGAATTTTCCACCATCATCGCTTGAGTCGCTTGAAGACATGGAGTCATCGCTTGCACTCCATGTTGACGCTTTGAAAGCATTCTTGTTTTTCTTTTCCTTTAACCTTTTCTTGAAAAGAGAGCACTCCGGTTTGATGTGGCCTTTCTTTCCACATTCAAAGCATGTAAATTCTTTTTCTGCTTTTGGCTCTTCCTTTCGTGCCCTTTGAAAATTCTTCTTTTTCTTCATGAACATGCTCATTTTTCTTGCAAGTTGAGCAATCTCGGATTCGCTATCATCGGAGGAGCTTTCTTGCTTTTCTTTGAATGCTATGTTATTTTTGTCCTTGAAGATTTTACCTTCTTTATCGGCTTGCCTCTTCATGGTAATCTCATAGGTCATAAGTGATCCAATGAGTTCTTCAACCGGCATTTTCATGACATCTTTCGCTTCTTGGATTGCCGTCACCTTTGGAGCCCATGAGCTTGGTAGGACCCAAAGAATCTTCTTGACCATCGTCTCTGCAGAAATATCATCTCCAAGAGACTTTCTCCCATTACATACATCAGGAAAGCGAGTAAACATTTCCGTAATAGATTCGTGTGGGTGCATGGTGAAACTTTCAAAGTCTTGACGATACATATCTAATCTAGTGTGTTTGACTTTGTTAGTGCCCTCATGGGTCACTTCCAAAAGCTTCCAAATTTCATGAGAAGTGGTGCAAGTAGAAATATGATTAAATTCATTACGGTCTAACCAACAATGAAGAGAATTCATGGCTTTGCCATCATGCTCAAAATTAGCAATGTCTTCGGGGGTCCATTTAGACTCATCTTTGCTGGAGAGAGTGTAGCCTTGCATAACAATTCTATATATAGGATAGCCAATACTTCTAAGAAATGTAATACTGCGAGTTTTCCAATAAGTGTAGTCGGTTCCATCAAAGAATGGAGCCCGAGTCATGGAATACCCTTCGGGTGCTTGTGAGGAAGAAGCCATCACTATGGAATTTAGGTTTGTAACCGGTTAAGGTATTACACAAACTTTCCCTCTGATACCAAATGTTGGTCGGAGAGTGATGGAAAGAGGGGGGTGAATTGCCTTTTAAAAATTAATTAACAACATAAAAACAACTTATAAATGCAGCGGAAATAAAAAGGGGCAGAGCTTTCTGTCTGGTTCCACCGGCTGACCGGTGATTCAGACACCGGTTGGCCAGTGGGTCAGACAGAGAGCAAGCTCTCTGTCTGGTTCCACCAGCTAGCTGGTGATTCAGACACCGGTTGGCCGGTGGCACCTGGCAGTGGGCAAGGCCTACTGTCTGGTTCCACCGGCTGGCCGGTGGTCAGGCACCGGCTGACCGGTGGAACCTGGCAGAGAGCATTACTTCTGCCAGAGACCACCGGCTGGCCGGTGGTAATCCACCGGTTGGTCGGTGGACTCAGAGAGTCCTTTTCCAATCTTCTTGGGCCAACTCTTTGGCAACCTTTTTCCTATCATCAAACAAACTTGAAAACAAGTTAGAACACGATGAGAGTGATTGTGATCATTAAAATCCAAGATAGAGGGGTTCAACAATTATATCAAACTATACTGGAGAAAAAACACCAATGTTTGAAGGTAAACACTTTCCACAGACAGTGATAGACTGATTTTATAATTTCTTTTTCCAAAATATATCCTCCAGTAGTTTTTAACACGAGATCTAGTTTTATTTCCTGAGGTTGAATTCCCAATTTCTCAAAAAATTTCTCATAAATGAATAATGTGTAGACCCAAAATCAAACAAAAAATTTGAGAAATCTGTAAAACAAAAAAAAATATGTATCTGATACCACCTCATTTTATGGCTCAACATCTCCTGATGAGGATTCAAATAATTTTACCAAACCCTTGTGCTTCTATTTTGGCTAATTCCATTCTGGAGTAACTAGGCTTTGAAAAAAATGTGAAAAATGACCTAATTCCTTACAGTTAATGTATATCATCATCGGATTCTCAACAATTTTTTGATCATTTCCGTTTCACTAATGATACATGTCTCCAAAAAATTCCACATCAGTAGAATTTACCAAAATTTACAAGACATTCACCAGGATGGATTTCACCAAACATTACACAAGAATAGAAATTGATTTTCATACCTACATACTTCCTTTGAGGAGTTCATCTCCATTTCCTACAAACCAGAACACTTCTTATTATTATAATTCTGAGGCACATATGTTTTTTAAAACTCTATCTAATCTTTTTCATCACAATGAACAAAATCTTAATATATTTTAAACCCTCGTGAGCGAAAATCTCTTCAAATAATGGTATCAAAATAGAGTAAAATATATTAATTTTACATTCAAAATAATAAGTAATATATGGTACATTCTTGGATAGTATTATGAAATCAGATTCATATGCTACCACATAATCATCATCATTCTACTTTATTTCTTAGAATTGATTCTCTATTCTGAGTCGAACATTTTTGGGAAAATATTTTTCCAGATTAAGACTCAAAAAATTATCCCAATAATGATTGTCCGGATCATCTATTTCAGTTGTATTCTTAACCAGATACCACCATTGATCAGATACACCTTCAAAAACATAAATGGCTAGTTTTATCTATTGGCATTCTATGCATCCCATGACATCAATTATCGTTTATAGAGAATTGATCCATCCTTCAACTATCACTGGATTTGTGGTTCCAATAAATTCTGGAGCATGTTGCATCATAAAAGACTCCACAAAAGATAAGTTTATTCATTGTAGATCATGTTCCTCTCTATCATAAATACCTCCACCATTTATTTCTTGATTCAATAGACACTTTTCTATCGCAAACTTCATAGTTCTGATTCCCACAATTTAAGGCTATTAATTTGGAAAAACATCAGCCTCATAGTGCCTCCCTACTTCAGCATCCCTATTTCTTCTATGGAAAACCATTCTATAAAAAATAACATAGATGAATCAACATGGTAATCCATATATGAAATAACATTTCAAATAACTATAGAGTAAAAATCAGGAATGATATTCATTAAATATCATCCCATCCCCTTAAGTAATATAAATAATCCTCTAAGAAAAACTATTAGGATGTGTCCTTAAAATGCTACTTTATCATGAATTTTATGCAAGACCATTCAAATAACACATTTTGGATCATTTCAGGTTTATAGTTTTAAAGAATTATGAAATCATACATACATGACATACCACATTCTTACATGAATATACTACTGAGATAATATCCATTTTTTTAAATGTAAAACATTTAACCATAAATCATGATTTCATTAACCAAACTCCATATAAAACATCATGACTCCCTTTTTTCTCATACACATCCTTATATCCAACATGAAAAACATTTTTAAAACATGGGATGAGTATAAAACATTGTAAGGGATATAAAGAAATAAAGAGTTAGTCAAGTGATAATAAAAAAACCCATAAAACACATAATAAAAAAATAAATATTCATAGAAACACCATTTAGATTTTTTGATACATATTTACCATATAACTCTTACATTCAACCATAACAAAGGTATAACATTTTGTTCAACTTCCATTTCTAGAGTACCCAATGCATTGGAGAGAAATAATGGGGTTCACCCATCATATCTTGTTCTATAATGGGATGAACCCAACATATCATAAGATATAACGAGCTCAACCCAACATTAATAATGTCTGAGGAACATATCATAGTAATAAATTATCTTATAAATCAGAAGAATCCACTCATGCCATATACATACAAAAAACAACCCTTTCTAAATTTATTAAAGAGTATTTTAAAAGGACTCTAAAAATAATGTCCCATTAAATATAATTAGAGTGAGAATTAATATAATGGAATACATATTTTTATACATTTTATATACACAAAGTGAAAAAAATAAAAAAAATCATCACACCAATAATATTAATACAACATAATGAATAAATAATAAGGTTAACCGAATGATTGGAAAATGGGTTATGAATTCCCTTACATTGGGTTATTCTTACCTACAATGTTTTTAAAACTCCTATATAATTGTTAAAATATTATTATTAATATCCAAATGAAACATATTCATGTTTATAAAACCTTATACAATAATTTAACAACATCATTCAACACAATTTTTAGTAATATTTTTGTTTTTTACATCGTATCAGGTGCGTTCTTTACATGGTTTATGTTATCAGTTCTTGATGGATATTTTTTCAGTTGGGATTGAAACACTAGAATTGGAATGGATGGGTGAATACCTATTCCCAGAACCATAAATTATAAAATTTATCATATTGAATTCTAAAATGAGGATGATTAATAAGTTAAAACACTAATGATGTTCGTTTAGATCATTTTATTGGTTCATAGATAATAACGACCTCAGTTTGTTTTATAGATTAAAATATTATATAAAAAAGAATAATAGAAGCATGTATGAGAAATAATATATATATTATAACCTAGTACAGAAAAAATAATGGTTTTATGACTTGTGATGAAGGAATTAAAGAAAATTGAAATCACATCGTCCATGATGTTGGTAATTCGACACATCACAAAGAATGTTTTTATTACTTGAAGTGGGATAGAAGAATATGAATGAGGATGAATATTCCATGAACATGAGAACATATATAATATATAATATTTTTAGAAATTTCATTACTCTTTTATAATATGAGGTGAAATGACAAAAAAATAAAATTTAAGGATAAGAAAACACCTGAAAAAGAAAAGGATTTATTGCCTCTTTAGCTCTTCTCCATGTGATCCTCCTTAAGGCCACTGATTTTTGCCTCTCGATGAGACCATTAGGTCTTGAAAATGGGGAAGGATATTGGTTATGAAATTGGGTAGAAATTCGTGGGGAAGGATATTGGGTTGGGAATTGGGAAAAAATTAGACAATTCTTAAGGCTTGAGAGGTGTGGGAGGATGAGGGGAATGAAGGTGGTATTTATAGTGGAGATGAAGAGGTATTTTACATTATTTAAATCATAAATATATTATTTTTTTCTCAATACTATAAATTATCTCAATTAATGTGGCCAAAAATAATAATAATGTCATGTGAGTTCAAAGCATGTGGCCTTACGTCAATTATTATTTCCAAAATATTGTATTTTATAAAAAATTTGAATATATGGTATTTTACTATATTATATTATTCATTGAAAATTCAATAATTTCAAAAAAATAACAAAAATCCCCCTAACCATTTTTTCATGTTTAGAATTCGAAAATAAAATTCATTTTTTTAAAGTAATTTACTAAATATTTTTACATTTATTTTTAAATAAAATCATACAAAATTCAAAAATTAAAAAATTTATTTCTCTAAGTATTTATATGACACATTAAAAAATAAACCAAGATTTCATTATCTTAAAGCCTTAAAAAATAAAATAATAATAACATTTATAAATAATTATGGTTATATTAATATTTATATTACTATTCATAAGTGTATCATACTATTAACTAAAAAACAACATGGTTCAATCAAACTCCAAACAAAATACCAAAAATAATTTTACATAATCATTTTTTGAAATTCAAAACATGAAAGCATCATTATTATCTATAAAGGCTAGTTATAAATACATACATAATAGAAAGTTTCAATCATTTCAATTTTCTAAGACATTGGGGTGTTACACTTAAATTAGTGTATTCTATAATTTTGGGAATAATCTACGAAGAATGTATATTGTGATTATGGGTTTTAACATTCAGTTCATATTCTACTAAGATAAGCTATAATGATTTTTTTTAAATAGGGATATATAATAAAAATATATTTTTTCATTTTCCCTCATAATGTTTCAATGATATTCACAGGAGGGATAATAAATATTTTATTTAAACATATTTTTATTAAAAATATATTTTTAGAAATCAGATTTGGGATCCTATATATAATACAATTCTACAGTTTTATGCATTTTTTAACCTTTCAGAGACATTATCCTCGGTTACATTGTATAAGAAATAAAGGAAGGGATCTCTTGGTCACCCCCTCAATATTTTTTGAGGGACTAGGACCATGATGAATTATAACTGTGGATAGCTATAATGAACCCAACTAGGTGGATCATACATAACATTGGGTATTTTTTCCGCATAATCATCTATCTCCCAATACCAAGGGATACATTTATTATTGTTCTCCATGTATGGAATCCCAATCAATATTAATTTGTTCGCTCATCTCATGGATCTAAAAGATGTCCTCTAACAGTGGGGTGGTCTATGGGGGCCTATAATGTGTTTTCACTGCCATTAATCATATATGGTGGTCATTCCACCAATTAATTTTTATTCCATAATTATGGTTATCAGAACATGATGTTTTTTGTTAAAATAAATTTAAAATCTCCCTATATTTTTAGAATATATCAATTCTCATGGTTGTGAATAAATATTATGTAGGGAATTAGAAATTTCAAATTAAATGATATAAGACAAATATTAATGAGAAGGAGTTATTTGTGAGTTTTCATGTGAGTAATGAAATATAATTACAATAAGACACCAAAACGAAATCCAAAAAAAAACTATTCAATGTATCATATCAATGATGAGTCCGGTCAATTGATCTCCTTAAATGGATAATGTTTCACATGTAGTTCACAATTTTTTATATACTTCATTTCATGCCCATGTTGAGCTGATCTATATCGGAATTTTGAAAACAAAATGATTCTAGTGTTTTACTTATGATGCTTCATAAAATTTCATTATTAATTCCTTGTGTGTTTCATCATAGTCTATACCTAACATATTTATATTATTGATTGTTTGTGAATGGGTTTCTCATTTCATTATATATACTAAATCAACTATTTATGATTTTTTCATGCGGGTGAGGAATTACTTCTAAGATTATGGTCATTTATTTATCCCCTTTGTGGATTTTAATTATTATTATTATATCCCTTATTTATTTACACATATTTGGATGTATTGTGGGATTTTTATCATTTTAGTGGGTGTATATTTTTTATTTCCAATACTAACTATATATATGTGTTTTTATTAGAAATATACACTAAAATAATTGGATGGTTTGGTTTCAAAGTATATGAAATTGATACAAAATGAAAATTTTAAATCCTTTAATAATTGAAATAATATTGTTCATGTATTTTAAATTTATAAATGGATGTTTTGAGAATATTTAGATGACCACGTTATGTCCTTGTAAAGTTATCTTTTACAAATGACTTATTTTTTTAAAAAATACTGGATAATGCTCCATTATTTTTATTTATTGTAAATGATGTGATGTAATATATAATTATGTGATATTTTGAAATTTTAAATATTGGATTCTTAGTAAAAATAAATGTACATTAATTATTCCCATTTCTTACTAGCATATGGTGCCAAACCTACGAACTCACTTCTTTTGATATACTTCCATTATGATTTTTTTGAGGTTCTAATATTGTCATTTATAGGGTTGATTAATACCAAAATATATAAGTAAGAAGGTGATTTTTAGGTTCTAGTGGTGACTTGAGTTTTATATAGAGGTCTGGGGGTAATCACCAATTTAGATTAGACAAGTTATTTTTGTCTTCTCTGGTGTAACAAAAAATTATGCCAATGATATTTTATTATAATTGGTTTTGATTACATGTATTATAAATATATGATTCTAATTATGAAAGGGAGTCATTGATATATTTTTTTTAAAATTTTATGGTTATTATTTGTTCTTGTTCCATATTTGGATGTTGTAATATTTTTCATATAATATATCATTTTAATGGAAGCCCACTATATTGGAGACTAATGTGGGGTTTATTTATGTAACAATTTTCTATACTATTTTTTAGGAGGTAGAAATAATTCCCCAGCATAATATAAATATACACATTTGTTTACACTATCTCAGGTTGATATGAAACGTATGTCATGCCTTTTGGTGGGACAAATTGGGTTATGTGTCAGGTCAACAAATGGAACTTCAATAAAAAAATGTAATCAGAAATTGTTTTGCTATTTGTCAGTAAATATTGATTATTGATAGGATTTTTTAATCACAATTAACTTGTGTAGAGGATTTATTCAAAATCTACTCCTTGTTCTTGTTGTTATGTTTATGTGGGAATTCAATTTTATTCTTTATTTTTTTTGATTTTTGGTGTTTTATTAATATTTCATTTGTAATTATTGTTCTACTATTCTATGTTACTGGAAATCCCTGTGAAATTTCATGGTAATTTACTAGATTTTAGAATAATATAATAGTAAATCATTGTCCATAAATTTAAATATGAAGGACTATCGATCCATTCATAAACCGTGGAAACCATTATAAAATATTCTAGAGTAAATCTAGCTATTGTTGTATTGTCTAATAAATGTTCTACAATAACATGCATAGTAGAGAAGGTTGGAAAATTATGTTTTTTTGCATACTTTAATTCATTTATACATTATTTTGTTTGTCAGAACCTATGTTTTTATTATTCCGGGAATGTTCTTTGGATTTTTAAAATTTATTAAATCTAATTTAAAGCGATGTTTTGTGATTAAATATTTAACACTTTTTTGGAAAACAACTTTCTCGGTGAGTTACTTATATTGTGAAATGGTTTTGAACTCATAAAATAAAAAATATTTTGGACAATTTTGGTTTAAATCTAATTAATTTTATGGGGATTATGTGGTGAAATTATTATAATATTTTTAATTGTGTGTGTCAATGAGGAATCATATTTTATGAAACAATTTAAATATAATTGTTGGATTTTGAACAATTTTATAATGGTCTTCAACTTGTTTTCTTAATTAAAAATTATTGAAATTAGTTGTTGTTATTTTTGAAATCATGTTTCAAATTGGCTTTTGTAATATTTTTTGGATGTATTTTTTTTCATTTTCCACAATATTTGGATTTTTGGTTATCTTATTTAATTTTGTCTTTTTATTTTTTTATAGAATGTGACCCACAATTAAGGAGTCATAATTTTGAGAAATTAGTCTCTCAGGTAGCCTTTTAATTGATGGTATCGTAACCTTCATAGTCTCATGAATTTACCAAAGTCATAAGTTAGGAGTATAGCCCAATAATACTCAAAGTTTGGATCATTTTATATAGTTTCAAAATGATAATATATATATGTTTAATGTTGATCCATGATCCCATGAAATTATGTAGTTGATTAAAACCTTGCAATATATCTTTGAGTTATTAGGAACATTATAAAGACCGAGGTTGAGTTAAACCAAAATATTGTATAAAAGGTTGGGTTCGGTTTGTGTAAGTGTATAATCCATTAAAATACATTTGAAGTGTCACCAAAGGTATTTTCCAAGGCCTCCATAATTCAATATATTTACCATAATGAATGTTTTACATAATAAGTGAATAATTCTCAAAATTCCATTTATGTGAGAAGTTGATGAAAGACTATATTGATTATAATAATAAAGCAAATCATTTTTAAAATGTGTTAGTTATAGATGACGTGATGAAGGTGTGGTTCTTTTCTATATAATGGCATCCAAAACTGAACTTTGTGGTGTTGCAACCTATATTTTTAACCATAAAAGAAAATTATTACCATGTTTTTGTCACTATGTAATTGTTGATTGGGAAATATGTGGATTGTGATTCTATGACTATGTTCAGATTTGGGAATATTTATACAACTATAATAAATCTAAATATAGTTCGGGTTATTCATTATGGGATTTTTTTGAAATTTTATTATGTAATTACCATAGAGTTCGTGGCATATTTATCTTTAATTAAATTTATTTTATTATTTTCATACTATACAAGTATCCTAGTGAATAAAAAATATTGACTAAATATAACATTTAAATATAGTAGTTAAATTATTGATAAAAATAAAAAAAAACATAAAAAATATATATGAATGATTTATATAATTTAGATGTACCGATTAATGCCTAATTAAAAAATCCTCATTTTATTGTTAATTTACTATGTGGTTCAAAAATATGTTTTCACCCAAAATAGTTCTTATTTATTTTTTTACATATAATATATAATTAATGGATATCATTTTCAGAATTATTATTTGATGGAATTAATGTCACATTTCAACTAATTTGATTAAAAATTTTCATCAAGTGAAATAATGAAATTTTTCTATAAAAGATTAAATTTTTTATTAATGGTTATATTTTTTTATATTTATTAAAATGATATTTTAATAATTTATAAAGACCCAATTTTTTTTAATTATATATTAAAATAATGATGGTGCCCATTTATTATAAATAATATTATTAGTTACATAAGAATTAATATTATATTTGATTATAGTATTAGGTAATTTTTTGGATTATAAACACATTTTTTCATTTATGTATTTTTATAAGAAAAGTGTTATGATAAATAAAATAATTAATTATTCATTAGTTTTATTATCTAAATTTATAGATTATACAATTAATAAAATATTTTAATGTTCACATTATAATTTCATCCGTGAAATTAATGAATGTATATTCAATTTTATTCGTAAAAATGAATTTATATAAAATATATTTTTTTAATTATTCAATTCCCATTTAACATAAAAACAATACACTTATAGAAATAGAATAGGATAAAATGGTTTCAATATATACAATCTCTTTAATTAATATAATTTTATTAGGTCAACATAATTTTCTTTCTCAAAATGAATAGTTAATATATTTTAATATTGTAACCATGGTTCATATTATAATAGTATTATAAAGGAATTAAATATTAGATAATTATAAAATTAAATCATAAAAAATATTACACCTGATTTTATGATCATATATTTACCTTATATCATTTTCTATTTTATGATTATTCATTTCAAATCTTTTCTTTTCTTGATTACAACATTATTATAATTCTCTCTTTCAGAAAATTATAATTTTTTTCATCTCCTTCATTTATAAAAAATAAATCCCCATCCTATTCTCTATATACAGTAATAAACTATTTTCATTGGAATAAACTAAAAAACCATAGATAACATTCATAATCATGTCCTTTAGAGTCATGTTTTATCATAATACCATCCTTTTAAGGATTATGGTGTGCGCTGAATGTGGTTTCGCATTTAAGATGTATAAATGGTTACTGACTATATTAAATATTAATAATTATTCATCCTTTTATAAATACATGTTTTCCATTAATAAAAAATAAATTAAATATAATAAATACAGAAAATTATTATTATACTATTTGATAAACCATTTTCCACCCCCTTTCCATTAAAGTGGAAAGGAAAAGTATTACTGATGTATACATGTAGACTATTAATTCAATGCAGAGATATGATTTACTTTACTTCACCATAATTTAAATATTGTAATTATAATGGATTTATTGGTTTTTTATAATTTTTGTGAATACTTTTTATTCTCGAATTGTAATATCCAATATTCCTTCTTTCATTTAAATCATTTGTATATTTATAACATCTCTATATGGACGTGTGTATTACCTAAAATATAAGGTGATATGATTCATTTTTAATTCTTGTTTTATAGAGATGATAATAATTATATATTTTATAAATATATGTTAAAATTATGTTATAATAATTTTTTGGTAAAAGTGATATATTATTCACTTTTATTTCCTTCAATCTATAAATGTTTGGATACTCTGTTTGGATGTTCTAATTATCATATCCATGAATTAATGTAATTTAATTTTCATCACCAAATTATATGATTATATATAAAAGATTTTATAAATTGTACATATAATAATTTATACATAATTAACATTCTGAATACAATTGAAAATTCATCAATTTTCAAGGACCAGAACTACCAAATTGGTACATTCATGAAAAAAGTATCATTTATCACCTAGAATAGTGATTTTATAAAAAAAGTAAATAAATTTCTCATTAAATGATTTAAAAAAATAATATATATTATTATATGTATGAATATGTTTCTATAATATATTTATAAAAAATATATATGAGTTTTCAACACATAAAATTCATGATAAGACTTGAGGTAACAAAATTGTGTTACATTCTCATTTATGAATGAATTTACACTAAGGAAAATTAAAAAATCATTATGATACAATACCAATTAATGTTCATTCTTCAATTTTTATTTATTGAATTTTATGTTTTCAAACTATTTCCCAAACATTATTATAAATAAGTGTGTTTAAATTTTTTGAAAATTTTACCATATTTCTCTTATTTTGGTTATAAATAAATTGTCTTCCATGTGAATCATCTCTAAAGTGTTTTAAATAATTCTTCTATAATGATATAGTTATTATATAAATTTATTTTCAACCATTTTCAACTATTTCTATTATATTTTAAAAATAATCAATCTATAATTTTCTAAAAAAGGAATTTTTTTATAAGAGTTATTAAAATATATATATTTTATTTATAGTTACTACATGAATATAATATACATAAATCAAGGCATATCAACCCATGATGGATACTTTATAGGTTTTCAAGGTTCTTTTCATTGGATATTTAATTGTCTTCATTTTTTAAATTTTTATATTTGAAATAACTAATTTCAAAATGAAATCTGTATTCTCAAAAAGAAATATTATAGTGATATTTTAATAGTCCTTTTCAACTATAATAACATCATTTTATGTTTCCTATATCTCACTGGGAATATTATCTAATAATATCATCCACATTTTGTCTTAGATGGTTTAATATAATGTTTTTTATCTCTATTTATTGGAAGCTCATTACTTGTCTATGGGTTGACAATGTTAATATACAACCATTAGAAAACCTAATTCATTACGATGGGGGTATAGATAATTAATTTATTAATGTTTTTTATCATCTTTTGGATTAATTTTGCTTTATTTTTTTTGACTAGTTGTTCCATTAAGTCATATTATTTTTAATTACAAATAAATCGTGGGATAATTATGCTAAATGTGAAAATTATTTCCCTTTAACAACAGATTGTGTAAAACTAGTTTCATGGACATATGTTCATCAGTGGACCTAGAATCATGCCAAAAATATTACTCGTGGACTATGTATCATGTATATAATTGTAAGGAAGGACCAAATTTTGTGTCTTTAAAACATTGAGTGAAACCATTTCTATTTTTTTATTTTCATAATGATATAATAACATGTATGTTCTATATTGCTAGGTTTATGTAATCCAATATGATGCAAGATTGATTATTGAATATTACAAATTTGTATGCTTCTGGGATTTGGGTTTGACTATGTTATATGACATGAATCATAATTTAGAATATTTAATTGGATATTTTTATATAATTATGTTTTAGATAATTGTAATCTTGTGTGATCAAAAATTAGTACATTCTATGTTTACCATTAATAAAAATATGGTCTTACCCTTTATTATATTTTACATACCAATTATTTTATTAGAGGTTCTAAAAATTTAATCCTCGGAAGGAAAAAATATAATTACAATTATTGAAGATGTTTAATATTCATTTGGAAAAATATTATTTTAATACACTATACATAAACTAATTTTATATATTTTTGGGTCATGTAACAATGAGTTATGAATAAAATATTAACCTATAACTATATAATTTCTATGTATGAATTTCATATGATTCATTTGTTGATAACACTATAAGTTTTATTATATTTTTTTGGTATATTATGATTAGAAATAATTATTAAAAACTATTGTTAAAAGAAAATGTATAATATAAAATTCTATTTTTTTGGAAACTTATACATTAGGTTGTTCTTATTGGAATGAATATCAATTAGTAAACTATACTTGGATGCATTTTTTGAAAATTTCTTATTGTGGGTAATAATATCATAAATATTTGCACATGTATCTATCAAACATCATTTAACTTCCTAGTTAATATAAAATTGGGTTCGTTGGAGTTGATTAATAATTATGGGTTGTATTTAGTATCTATTAAAATTTATCTTACAAGATATTATTTTATATTTCCCCAAATTTAACAGTCAATTGACTCATTAGCTAGTTGTGAATTTATATATTCCTGAATGTCGATTTATTTATCAAAAGGGTCATTACTTCTCAGATATATCTATTTGAAAATTAATACAACTTTTCAAACTATCCTAATAAGTCAATATTTTTATAAAAACATTCTTAGAATAACTGTATGAGTTCATTTTTGTTTTAAGCAATATGTTATAAAAAAAGTGTAAAACTATAATTAAAAACACGGTTTAAATAAAACAATAGGTTCTGTTACTAGAAAATTCCTAATCAACTCCAATTGTTGATCACCTAACACATAGTATTTTAACATAATAAATAGTTTGCTCCACACCCTGGATTATGGATTACAATAGCACAAAACCTGTCTTGGACACAAGATCTATACCACAGTTCTTCATGGGTAAAAAATATTAGTTCACACAAGGACCTCTTCAATAGTTTAATATGGGAGTAAATAGGTGTAAGAAGGTACGAGTTGAAGGATAAATGTTATCCTTCAGTTTCATATAGAATACAATGAGTGATTTATAGTAAGATACACAGTCTGCTCAAAAGTATGAAAAAATGAACACAATAGGGAAAATAAATATAAGAAATGATTGAAAATTATCTTTCTAACTTGAGATGAAGCTCTGAACTCTTCATACATAGATAAGTTGTTCTTTGAGTTTTCTTCTAGATGTTGACACAAAAACAATGTCTCATATTATGGAATCTTGGTTCAATTACGGTTTTATATGTTTATTCTTATCCTCCTTTGATAAGATGAAGTAGTTTTCCAATTTGATATATGACTTGATTTAGATTTCCCTTTGTGTTCTTCTTTTGTGCTCGAGTTCATAGTGGGTGCATGAGAGTCGTAGATTTTCATCTTTATGTATTACACGCTTTACCTCCACACTTCTATTTTATATATTACATATCATTATAAAATTGATTTTTATTATCGCAGGATGAAAAATAACATGTTTTTTCCACAGGAATAGATTCATCGTACCTTGTACATTCAACTAAAATTCCAAAAATATATTGTCAAATATTTCAGTATCATTAAATGACTCATATAAGACCATAAGAAATAATTTTAATAAATGAAAATTCAAACCATCTATTGGCGAGTCGTCCTGTTGGTGAGACCTCAGTTAGTGACTCGTATGTCTGTATGTCCTTCATTCGGTGACTCAAAAATTAGTATTTCAAAATTTTGGTCTTTCCATACATCAGGGACTCATTACATCACTAACACATTTTAATTATTAGTTTTTCCTTGTGTCTGTAGCACCATGCATTAGTAGGTCAATTGGACAGATTTTTTGTTGATGTCATTGATAAGTATTCTTTATCGGTTAGTCATATGCATCGGTATGTCTTATGCGTCGGAAATACATATGAATCTTTAACTCATCTTTGTTTTTCAGTTAATTATTCTATGGGTTTCAGTGACACAAACATATAAAATTTTAAATGTTCTATCAGTCTTATAGTATAACAAATTTAGATTGTTTTAATACTCATAATTACACATATATAATGAGATATAATCTTATTTCGACTTAAAAAAACATAATTAGTAATATGATTAAAATAATCTAATATAGAAGATAAACATTGACATAAATAAGAAGATTTCATGTGGTAAGATACCTTTTAATATATTACATGATTTGTGATAATTAAAAACATTATAGTCAGATATAGTGACAAAAAATATCCTATCAACCAACAATATCCATCCTTTTAATGATTGCAAATAATGGAATTATTAATTACTATTAGAGAATGATTAAATTTAAAAACATTATTATTAGCTCACATAAATATGAATACGATGAATGAAATTCTTGGGAAGTGAAATGTATCAAAGCATCTTAAACAAATAATAATGCATAATAATATAAGAATACCTAATAATGATCTACCCAAATTAGGAATAGAAAAAATTTGAAGGTAAAAAAGGAAAATAAAAGAGTAGAAACAATTAATTGTCATTCATATAAAAATTTTACTAAGATAAAAAATGTATATGGACTCATACTTATCAAAAAGAATAACTCTACACAACTTAGAAGGGTCTAGGGGTTCCTTCCCCTTATCATATGGATCAATGGTAGGTGTAGTAGGTGGTGGGGGAGAAAGAGGAGCATATGAAGGGACTTTGAGTGGAGGTAAAAGATTTCATACAGGAGTAGTTGGTGCCCGTCCGAGTTTGTGCTGAGATGACAGCGGTGGTTTATGTTGTTCAGTGAAAACATGATGGATTTGGGTGAAGTCCTGAGCAAGTGACATTTGAGAGGATGTTATTGGCATAGAAAACCAAAGATAATTAGTAGCAGGAATAAAAATCGATTCACTCAAAACATAGAGATATGTCATTATCATTTTGATGAAATCATCAATAATCTCACAAAAAACTTCATTTCTTTCTCAATTTCATCCTTATTCTCCATAAATGTATCCAACATAGGAGTGGCATCCTTCAATTATTTTATTTGTTCTATGAATTCTTTTATAACTGGGGGTAGTGTCAAATTTTCATCCAAATACATAAAATTACCTTTATTCAGGTTCATGGAGTAAATCCTTCAGAAATATGAATGTATCAACATTTTAATCTCTTCTACAGTGAAATATGTTTCGTTGGTATATAATCTGACCATATAATGCACATAATCACTATTACTCTCAAATATTTTGTAGGCATCCCAAGCCAGAGTTATCAAATAGAAATTGAATCTCCTCTTTTAAAACATATTTAATTGACACAGTATCCATAGTGTGAGAGGTATAACCAGATGTGAAAGGAATATCATATAGAGTTGGGGTTCAAAAAAATTACACATTTTCTTTTAATTCGTTTCATAGTATGGAAAATTCAGGAACTCTAATATGGGAAATAATATCTGATAGTCCTTTAATGACACTTTCCCTTATAGTTATGTACTCAGTAGTTAATGAATTGAATCTAATAGTTAACTTCTTCATCTCATTCCCATGATTGGTGTTTCATGCCAAAATGGTCTCACTAGTTGTAATAAAATTCGGATAAATTTCTTTTCTCAAGATCTATGAAACTGAAACAACATCATATTGAGATACACTGGATGAGGAAGGAGAATAACTTGAAGTCCTAAATTTCCCTACACCTTCAATCATAGAATGTATAACATTCAATTTATTTGTCATCACTATGTTTTCTCTTCTAGATTCATCAATCTCATATATCATTTGAGACTGTGTTTAATGTCTTACCAATGAACATATAACTTCCTTGAATATCTCCAACTCTACCATACTGACACAGTAAATAGAAATGGATATTGCAACATGTAGCTTTTCAACAGGTACAATGATATAATCATATGAATATTCATAATATAATCATAGTTCCACATACCAAGGATTTATCTCAAATTTAGCCATTATATCATCATCCAGAGGAGTGAGTTTCAGTCCTTACTCATCTGTGTTGATTCTCTTCATCATCTATATTTTTTTCTTTCATGAGCCTCCCCTTCAATCTGAGAATTCAATTTAGTTTTATCATATTCATCATGAGGCATTCTTCTTTTAAAAACCTAATGTGGTACATGAATTTCTTGATCTTCCACTTAAGAATCAACATCATCTTTTTCACTCTCATAAATTATAACATCAGGAAGATCTTTTAACCGAGATTTATCCACAACTTCAATCATTTAAACATCTTAAACATTATCATCCTTATAATGGTCATTATCACTTCCATTAATTTCATAATCAACTTGTCTATATACATGTTCTTCATTTGTATTTTATCACCATATTCTTCATTTTTTTCCTCTTCACTACTACTGAAATTTTTTCCATTTTCATTATATTCTCCTTCTTCAAATGAACTGGATCTACTTACATATTCCACAGTTCCTATGAATTAGTCTTGTTATCCCCATTATCTTCAATAGTGGGATCATTAGAAGGTAAGGTATGTGGATGACTAGAATGGTCCGAAGGAAAAACATTTGCGAGGTCTAGTTGTGTTAGGATCACTCCTATCATCAATAGGTGATCCCATATCTCTATCTACAGGTACATTCTTATCTACTTCCTATGATGAGTAAATAGATTCTTCACTTGATCCCAGACTAGAAACGACCATATTCTTATGCCTAGTTTGATAATATACTGGGTTGATGTTTTCATAGATCTTATCATCATGTCTATCCCATTATATATTCTATGGTTTCCATTTGATTTTAACCCTCCTACATATTTAGTTACTGAGGAATTTTCCACGACACTAAAATTCAACTCTATATCCATAATCTACACATCATTTTTCTTTCAATATAAGTGAGATCAACATTGGGTTGAATAGGGAATTAGTTTCGAAAAAGGGATTGATAATCTCATTCAGGTCCACATATATATATCTACAAAATTTTACCATTATCCATTTTCTCATCATATAAACAATGTAGAAATATTGATATTTCATAGAATCAATGTTCCCTTTCCTGGGACATATTTGATGCTAGATAAATATAAACACGATTCTACATTCTCCACTTAACTCTGTAGTAATTGGTCTTATGTGCTCAACATGATTATTGATTTCCTTTAATATTGTCTTGAAGTAAAAAATATCACTCTCAGGTGGAGTGGTACGATAATAATAATCAAATACAACTTCATTAATAAATTTATGACATTTAGCCCAATTTCTTGAAGAAAAAGTGATTCTATTCCCTTTTACTATAGATTTTATCTAGGTGAGATTAAATTCATAAAAAAAACTACATATTATTGTAAAATTCATAAACCTGCTTCGGGTAAAAGGGTTGTTCATTATTTGAGAGCTGCTCAAGAAAACCATAATCTTTCCATAGCTTGAGTAGCTGAGAATATATTTCTAATATCCATTCCACAAGAACTTATTTTTCTATAGTTACAACATGATTTTACAAAGTAGAATTTATGTGTGGTAAAAATTTGGATGTTTTTCATTTATGTCTCTTAGAAGAATGAGACTTTCCATCATCAAATTCTCACTACACATGCTCCATTCCAATCTTTTCAGTATGAAGGTTAAAAGAAGAAAGATTAGAGGTAATGATATGGGAATAGAAGAGAGACTGTATAGCTAAAGGTGTAGAGTGGATCGACTCAAATTTATATCATTTAAGATTATGAACTTACAAATTCATGAAATTGAGAATCGGGTTCGTCAGAATTAATGACATAGTGTTGTTTTGATAAAAACATAAACTGTATAAAAATAGTGAGGCATCGGTGTTTCCAAGACATGTTATGCATAACACTAATGGTGTCTGCATGACAAGGCATCAATTTAAGAATGAAAATCGTGTCAGCATGACATAGTGATGATGTCATCATGAAAACTATGCCGACATGATAAAGAATTAGTGTCATCATTAAAATCGTGTCGGCATGACATAACGTCATTGTTGGAATGACAACTATGTCAGAATGACATAGCATCAGTGTCGGCATGAAAAACGGGTTGGCATGAATAATTAACTAATAATGATCAAATTAATAACAACACAATGTCATATATATTGATCATTTCTAACTCATTTATGATGTAATTCATTCTATTAGTGTTCAATGGCTAAGTGAATATGTCAACATGCAGATATCCAGTGCCAATAAATTCTAATGTGATATCACCCTTTTGATAATTATCTCTAAAAAGTGATTTATTCCAAAAAAAAATTTGTTCTAGATTGAGATAATGGGTTCTTATAAATGTGAATAGAACTTATACTATCTCATTTTTAGGTACATGAATAAAATTCATTCCATAGTCAAGAAGAGTGTGTATCATCGAAAAAATATGTGAACAATAGCTACCTGAATCTATGTATTCAGCTTCGGAAGTAGATAATGCAAAATAATTTTCTTTCATACTACACCATGAAACCAATTAAATTCCCAAAAGGTGACATATTCTAGAGGTTCTCATTCTATCTAACTTGAATGTAACTAAATAAGCATCAGAATAACTAACTATATCAAATGATTGTTAATTTAGGGTAAAACAAACCAAAATCGATAGTATGCTTAAGGTATCTGAAAAATAATTTAACATAATTTATGTGACTGATTTTGGTATTATCTTGAAAATAGGAACACATACAGACACTATACATTATATTTGTCCTTCTATTAGTCAAGTAGAGAAAACATCCAATAATTATTTTCTTTCTAGTTTGACCAATATATTTACTAACTCCATCGATATACAAATTACATGTTATTCTCATTGGAGTGTCACTACTTTTAATTTTATCAATGACCAATCAATTTAAAAGTTCATTTTTGTATTTAAATTGATTTAAAATGATACCTTCATTATTTGGAAAAAATTAAAAAAAAAATTAATTTGAGTTCACCCATAGAACTCTTTTAAAACACAAATTGAGTCATTTTATAATAATTTACAGATGAATATTTTATAGATTATCTGAAGATACTATCATCTACATAAATTTTAACTACTAATACATCATTAGATATTCATTTTATAAAAACAGTAGGATTAGAATGTTTTTGTAAATTTTTTGTAATGATAAGAGTACTAAGTCTATCATAACAAGCTCTTGGATGTTGTTTTAAACCATATAAGTACATTTTTAATTTGAAAACATGATTTTGAAAATTAGGGTTTCTAAAACTAAGAGTTTTATAACATAAATATCTTTATATATATATCTATTTTGGAATGTACATTTTAGATACATTTGATAAAACATAAAGATAAGTTGGGAATTATAAGAATGTAGGATTCTGATGGCCTGAAGTAAATAAATAGGTGAAAAAGTTACATTATAGTCAATTCATTATTCTATACTATAACCATGTGCAACCAATCTATCTTTATATCTAACAAAATAATCAGACTCATCTACATTGTTTTTAAAAACCCACATAGTGGCTATGGTCAAGGTGTCTTTCAGTCTACCCAAAAGTTTTCAAAATTTATTTCTTTAAAATTTATTATGTTATTCATTCATAGGAATCAGCCAAAATCATCTTTAATTTTAACATTGGTGTTTTTATGTTCAATATGTGACAAAAATTCATGATGTACAACCTTATTTCTCATATAATCTATACTTTTTAAACCTCTATCTAAGTCTCCTGCAACAACATCTAAGGGATGGTTCTTGAGAGTTCTAGTTGGACTAGAAAATGAGTGGACTATAATTTTATGTATACTTAAGGTTTGTGTTCATCATGTCGAGACTCTAATTAAATTCTATAAGTGTTTTATTTAAAAAAATTCATGACAAGAGTATTTGATGATTTTTCATTTATGTAGTGATTTTTTCATATCATCTTCAAGGTTGTCTATGGAGGATTCAGGTTCATGTGGATATGTTTCATCAAATTTGATATGCACAGTTTAATCCAAACAATAGATACTTTTATTAAAGACCCAATAGGAATTACTAGATATTGAGTAACCTAGGATGATTCCGTCATAACTCTTGGATGAAATTTTTTCAATATTGTGCTTTGTATTACGGATATAGGGTTTGTAATCAAAAAATTTTATGTCACTAACATTTGGTTATCTATTTTTCCAACACTCTTAAAGTTTATACTTGATGATAGGTCCAATTAAGGCTCTATTAATTATGCATCAAGATTTATTCAAAGCCTCAACCCAAAAGTAAACAGGTATATCATATTCATTATTCATTATTCATGATATTTCTGTTATGGTTCTATTTCTTCATTCCGCAACTCCTTTTTTTAGGCGTCCTAGGGAAAGATAAGTTATGATGATAGCCATTGTGTGATAAAAATGATTCAATGTCTTGATTTTAAAACACATGGACATAATCACTTCATATGGATATTATTCTATGTCCACCTTGATTTTCCAATATTTTAGCATACTTGGTGAACTAATTACAATATTAACTTTTGTTATCTATGAAATAAGGCCTTGTATACCTATAATAGTCATCTACAATAATATAAACATAATAATTCTGATTTAAACTATAAACATAATATGGTCCAATAATTTATATCTGAACCAACTCTAATGGTTGAGAAGTTGAGACTTATTTCAATAATTTGACAGATATCTTTTGATGTTTACCCTTTTGACATGGATTACATACTTTTTCATTTGAAAAATCATTTTTGGGGATATCCTTGGCTAGTCCTTATAAAATAATAATTATAAGAGAGTGTACATTACAGTGTTATTATCTCATATTCCAAACCCATACTCTTTGGGAAATTCACTTAAATAAGAAACATTTTAAAAAACTAATGAATCTATGTTAACATCATATTAATTTTCATTTCTAAAAGAATAAAAAACTAGTTCATTTTAAAATTAAAAACATTGAAATCATAATATTTAAATTTAACATGAGATACATCATCCCATAAATTTGAAATACAAAATAATAATTATATTTCAATCCATCAAAAAAATGTACTTTATAAATTAGAATTGAGTTAGAGTTACCAATATGGAATAAGACAATTTTTTTTCTAGAGAATTTTCACCAATTTTGACATATCCACCATCAATATGGAATAGGTTCTTGAAACATAAGTATTATCCTATTATATGCTTTGAAAATCTATTATCCAAGTACCACTAACTATTACAAGATCATTTAAAACAACTTTCCTTAAAAATAATCGAACAAAAATATATTTTGGTACCCATACTTGTTTGGGTCAAGTGACATTAGTAATTAATTGTTTAGGTACACACATTTTCTTCATGGGTTACCTATATGAATTATATAACATATTTGAAAATTAGACTATATTTAGTCCATAACAGTTCGAGGTAGTAAATGTTTTTTTATAACTGGAACATGAAGCATAATTTTGATGTATAGGTTGAAAAATAGATTTTCTAGATTTAGTTACAAAATGTGTTTTATATAGGTTTCTCTATCTATTATAATATATAATACTATATGTGTAATTACGAGCTATCTCTTTACGAAGAATTTGAGTAAGAGTATTTTTACCACTGGTATAAGTTTATATATATTAATTCAATTACTCATTAGACATTTTAAATTTATTTTTTTCTCTCTGTAGTTGATTACTGTTGTCCCCTTTTATAGTTATTTCAGACATTATATTTACAATGGGAGCATGGTATTTCAGTAAAGAAATATATTTATCTTCCAATTCATTAAATTTATTTTCCATCATGTTACAATATTAATATAGTTCAAAACGTGTAATATTCTAAGAATCACATTCATCTCGAGAATAATAACAATTGTTTAGAATAGTCTCTAAGGTTAATTAATATGTGTTTTTCATAATACACATACATTCAATTCCATATATCTCACAATGAGATGATGTTGATTCACAGGTTTTATCCTCAAAGGCATCCAAATGGCCTTAATAGATTTCTTATACATCAATACGTTGTTTTAGTATTTATTTTTGTATTTTAATTTTGGAAAGTCATCTTAAACATGTTCTCTCCCCTTACATTCATTGAAGTAATTACACTTTGATTTTTCATTTCTTTTCTAGTCCTTTTTCATGTTTCCCTTATTATCATATATTCCATTATAATTGGTCTTCCTGAAGAACTTCTTCTTCATATATATTTTCACGAATATTCTGTCTAGATGAGAAATCTCTCCAACATTGTCTAATGTAGATTTATCATTACTGGGGGTTTCAACTGAGGATAGAACCTACTCTTTTTCCTTATTAATTTAGGTAATAGTCTTTAATTATATAAATTTTCACTTAAAATCATCTCCATCGTCCTTATAATCTTTCATCTCTTCCACTTACATCATCAGTTTTCCAATGAGTTAATTGATATTTAGTTTACTAATTTCACATGATTCTCTAATGGAGACAAAATATCATCTCCATTTATTAGTACGCATCTATGAATTCTCATAATTTGTTCTTTGGCAGTAGCCTATCCTCCCATAGAGATCATAGTGTTCACAATGTCATATAATCAGAGATACATTTCAAATGTATTCTAACCAAGCTACACTTTAATGTTTTCATATTTAATATTATATATGTCAAGTTTCATTTCCATAACAATATTGGTTACATCATGTGAAATTTAAAATGTATCCCAAATTTCATTAGCATTTTTACATAGTGAAATTTTGTTAAAAAATTCATCTCCTAAAGAATAGTATAAGGCATTCATGGATATTAAATTATTATAATAATTATCCTTTGTTGGGTCATCCCACAAAGATCAAGAAGTAGAAAGAATGTTTTATTAATCTACAATTGAAGATGAAATTTCAAAACCCATACATTCAAAGTGAATATTAATTTTAATTTTCTATAGTGCATTATTTTTTATGATAACGAATGGTGGTCAGTTGTTAGAAACACCTTCTATCCTATTTTATATATTATATGTTTAGATGATGATTTTATAAATATAAAAACTTATTATTAATGTAAATTTTAATATCTTTTAAATTCAACATAAATTACTATTGAAAATATTGAAAAAGCTTCGAAAAATGAATATTCCAAACTCCTTTAATACCTAATGGTAGTTAGAGTAGAGTTATAAAGAGGAGGGATAATTTATTATCTATATAAATTTAGGTTAAAAGGTATTATTTGATGTTAACCCAAGTTTAAAATTTAATTGAGCAGTTATCCAGTACTTAATTTATAAGATACGACTGTTCAATTAATTTCTCCATAAAGTGACTAGATCTCAGGTATATCAATATGATAATTAATACAACTTTTGAAACTATCATAATAAGTCAATATTTGTATAAACACATTGTAATACTAACAATCAATGTTTGATTTTTTTTTTCGGAATATGTGATAAAACAGAGTAAAACTAAAAGTAAAAACACAATAGAAAATAAACAAGAGGTTTATTTTAAAGAAGATACCTAATCCCCTTTGCATTTTTATAACTTTTTACAAATAAATTTAGATTAATAACGTGTTTAATCTACACTCTAGGTCATGGTTCAAATTAGCACATAGTCTTTCCAGGTCACATGACCTATACCATAGTTCTTCAAGCGTACAAACTATCAGGTCAAACATCGACCACCACCATAGTTCTATGTGGGAGTAAACAATTTTAATAATTAATGAGTGGATGGGTATCTAGAATCCTTCAGTTTAATACAGGAGATAATGTGTGCCTTACATACAGATACACACACTACTCAAAATTATGTAAAAACTCACACAAGAGTGAAAATATATACGATGAAGGATTTAAAAGATATTGTGTGTCATGAGATGGATCTCTAGACACTTTAGACATAGATGTTGTGAGGTTTCAGTCTTCAGTTGGAATATGACACTAATTTTTTTTTCGTATTCTGGATTCTATATACATGCATGGTTCTGATGGTTTATTAATCTCATTAATTGATATGTTGATATAATTTTCATATTTAATGTACAGTTTGACTGATATTGTCTTGTGTGTTCTTATGTTTTTCTCCAGATCACAATCGGTACATGGGAGTCATTGATGTTATTTTTTATGTTTTACGCACAGTTACACCACACTTCTCTTCAATATAATGCTTCTCGCTTTGTAAATGATTTTTATTCTTGAGAGATGACAAATAACATGTTCTTTATATGTGAATTTGTTCATTGTACATTATAATATCAACTAATAGTCTTAAAAAGGGTTATTATGTATGTCAGTATCATTAAATGACTCAATTATGACAATTATAAATAATTTTCCTAAATTTCAATTTAAACAATCTTTCAGTGAGTCTTGATGTCAGTGAGACATCAGTTGGTTTCTCATCTGTCAGTATCTCATTCTGTCACTGACTCAACACATTAGCATGTCATTATGTCATTATTTCCATACGTCGATGAATTCTTACATTATCGTCTCATTTTAAATGTCAATGAGTCCTTACATTGGCAGCACTATACCGTAGTGGGTTACATGGACTGACGGTTGGTCGATTACATTGATAGGTCATCGATATCATTATATCATTTTCATCGGTAGGACATCTATGTTGGTACGTCATATGAATCTCTAGGTTATCTGTGTTAGTGAGTAATATATATTGTATATGTCAGTGACTCATAAATAGATAATGTTAGTAGTAATATCTTCAATATAGTACATCAATGTTTGGATGTTGTAATACACATAATTACACATGGATAATTAATTATAAACGTGTTTAGACCTAATAAAATATAATTATTTATGCGATTGAAATGATCTGATATAAAATATAAAAATTTAAAATAATTTAGATTATTTCATGAGGTAAAATACATGTTAATATATGAAATTATTTGTGAAAATTAAAACCATTATAGACAAATATAGTGGAAAAAAATATCAGATGGGACAACACCTTGTTTCACTCCATGTTAGACAACCTCCTTGTATATATATGGTTAATTAGAAATTTAATAATAACCCATCATAGACAATTATTGTTGGTGGTAACCATGAATGACCTAGGGTAATCCTATGGTGTCATAGATTAAAAAGATGTTATTATAATTTATACATCCATTGAATTATTTTTCATCAATAAATGATTACTCATTAAGTTAATTTTTTTTTCACACAATGATTTATTCATAGTAAATGGATTGAAAAAAGAGGAATTGTTTAGTAATTAATCTTAGATGATAATGGAATTTTTTTCCTCTTGAAGAACAAAATTAATTGGAAAATAGAATGATAGAGATTATCATAATACCTAACTATCTATTGCGATATATAATTAACATCCAAATCATGATTGGTCTTTATAATATAACTAAAAGGAAAAAATAGATCTTTTTGGGTTTTCAATCGATATTAAAATTTGATGATATAATATTTTTAATTTTATATGTCTTAATATATAATAAGAACCCAGGAAAATTTCTAAAATGGATGGAAATATCTTTTATTTGTGGGAAATAGAGGTTTAATTCATATTATTTAATAGATGAAATAAATAGTTCATTAGAGGGAAATAATGTTTCTCTTAATATTATTGTTATAGTTAATTTTCATATATAATGGACCCTAGTAATTATTTGAGTTAATTTTTTAATAAATTAGAAAAATTCTATAAAAATATATGTTATATGTAATGTCAATTACTGAATTATATCATGATGGTTGATGTACTCTTATTTCCCACTTAATATTTGGTGATGTTATATTGAAATTTATATGTATGTATCCATTGACAATATTATTGGATGTACATTAGTTGAATTTGATGTGATTTTGAGAATCAATTATCTCTCTCTAAATAGATTCCATAACAACTTATAAAATAAGAAAATCACATTTTATATTTGGATAAAACCAAGGATACATTTTTGTTGTGGTTTTGATAATGAACATATGATGAATGTTAAGTGTAGAGACCCGAAGCCTGACGTACATAGACTTTACATTACTTTTGCGGAATACTTAGTACATAACAAAAACACACACTAAAGGATCGTAATAGTTTAGTGTCTTTGGAAACTCGGAACGTAATCTTCTAATCGTGGTAAAAGTTCTTTAATATCTCCCATAAAGGTCATCCTTTTTTTCTACCTAAAACCTTTCTTTATATCCTGGGGAAAAGAAAACATAAAAGGGTGAGCTCAAATGCTCAGTAAGGGTAAACAAAAGAAAAATCAATCACATCATATACATAGCTTTTGGAAATCTTAACCTGCAAAAGAGCTCATAATATCATAACATGGGATATATCATAGAAGTGAAATGTAATCCCAATAATCATAACTTAAAACATGAAACATTGTGGCATACACACATAATCATAGAAAATCATTTCTTGTTAGTCAAGACTCATTGCCAAGACTATCTTAGTGGACAAAGTCCCTTTCTGAATCGAGTAACCCTCGTTTCAGTCCTGTTTCACTGAACCGGTATAACCTACCATTTCAGCCATGTCTATCTCATGAGATATAAAATCTTTACCCAATGCATTGGAGGGAGATATAGGTCCCACCCATCTCATAATGATACCATTCTTATGTGTGCCACAAAATAATAAATCATACATCATTTCATAACCCATGTAATAAAAATGGGATTCTTAAAACTACATGACATCATAAAACCATTCATATAAGATAAAGGAATTCATAAACATAATTCCATCACAACATAGTCAAATCAATGTAAAAATATGGATAGAAACAGAACCCTTTACTATCTTAGATGGAAAATAATTTTGATAAAACACTTGAAATGAATTCTTGAGGAAAATATCCTTTCTTCTTCAAAATCAATTTCTTTTCACAAAACATCATGCAATTTTAAAAGAAAGAGATTTTATTAAAAATAGTCATGAAATCTTTTGGAGGAAGCTTCATGAAAATAAGGCTTTATAAAACCGTAAAAATCCGTTCATGCCGTTTAAGTTAAAAAAAACATTCTTCGTACTTTTGTCGGAAAAGTCAAAAAGTACCTCGTATGAAAAAGCGACAAAAGATTCCTTTCATATTCTTTACTAAAAACTCACCAAAGAGTAAAATTGGATTTAAACTATTGTAAGTGGATGGAAACAATACTACATATTGAAGGAACATGGATGTGGATGATAAAATACACCCCAGTAAATACTTACGAATAAACAATCTCGGATAAAAATGAGATTGTGATATTTCCCTTACCTTAGGTCCAATTTGCTTCGTATGTGTCCGAACCTCCTGTATAATGATTTAAATAATGTAATTGACTTATTACAGAATCATATTCATTGTTATGATATCATATATGGTTCACTTATGACATTATATTACCCGTTCTTTTGTAAATTCCATGTTAAAGAAGCGCTTTGGGTAAAATCGTTTCATTTATCGTAGGTGTTTTGACTTGTTGTTCTTGACATCATTATTACTTATATCATGATTTACTTACTTCCAGAATATAAAATATGATTTATATATCATATATATTCAGTATATATATATATATAATAGATAGATAAATAAAATGAAAAACACCGTTCATGGAGACGGTAGTCCGTACGTACGCATGAACGCTGTTTTTCTTTCCTTATTGTCTTGAAATGGAAGTAAGTAGATGACATACATATGTATATATATACATAAATACAGTAGCTTTATAATGTCATATATTTCATTATTATTTCTTATATATACATTATAATCATTCTTAAATGGTTAACATGGAGAATGAATCTCATCGCGTCGTGGAGACGGTAGTCCGTACGTACGCACGAGCGATGATATCATTTCTATAAATATTGAATTGAATTGGAGTGGATTATACAATATATCAGAATCAATATGATGTTGTAATAACTATGTATAGTTATTCTTTACACCATTATACCCATCCATGTAAGGTGGTGGTGGAAAATAGATTACACCACGGCGTGGAGACGGTATTCCGTACGTACGCACGCGCGGTGATTTCTTTTTCCGTAGGATGGATAGATGGTGAAATAGGGTTATTTCATACTTATAATAACATATCAGTATATGAGTGATACTGATGTTATTACTTCATAATGAAACAACCTAAGAAGAAGAAGTGGAAGAAGAAATAAAGATGAAAGAATTGGTAACGGTAATTACCTCTTCTTTGAAGTGCCTCTTTGAGACCTCCTCTTAGGGCACTAGAATTGGTCTTTGAGGAAGACCAGAACCTCTAGGATGTTGCTAGGGAAGTGGAGAAGGGATTTTGGCAGGGGGTGTCCGAGCTTGAGTGCTCAAATTGGTGTTAGGAGGAGGGGGAGGAGGTGTCCTTTTATAAGGGAGGAGAGGGGCACCTTAGGAATATCTCAAAATATTATTTTATATTAAAGTCAAAATCGGTTTATAATGGTTCCAAAGGGTCTTATTTCGAAGATAAGGTGGGGAGGGGTCGAAATCCTATCAACCAATAGAATTTAGACAAGTTTAGGATATTATTTTAACCTTATCAATTAAATTTAACTCTAAGTTAAATAATTTAACTTTTACCATGTCGTTTTGTTTTCTTTCACTATATGGTTAATAAACTTACTATAACATGCCAAACGAACCCCAAATTGTTTATTATTAATATATATATCCTTATCTAAGTCATTTGGCCGAACCTTAGATTTTTAGGAATACAATAACAATTAATAATATAATATTTGATTTAAAAACTATTTTGTGTCAATTTTGACACTATTTGATATATGATTTTTGTGAAAGTCATAACAGAATTAAATGTTCGAACCAAGTTGATTAAATCAACATTAATATATCATAGTAACCTATAAAATTAGTGGAATTCATAAAAAATATAAAATTACATTTATTTTGGTGTTTATAACATCAATTATGTCAATATTTCATTAATAAGATAATTACTGCATCATCTTTGTGTCATAAATAAATTAAATTATTTGATTTCTAAAAATTACAAATAAAATACCATCATGTAGGAAATCTTATTAGCTTTCTAATGAATATTTACAATTGAATTTATCTTATGTATAACACCATATTAAAAATGATTTACTTATTAAACTTTGATTTTAACTATTTTAACCCTTCTTTAAATAAATTAATAATAAATGTCCTAATCTAATACAAGTGGGCCTAAATGGTCATATTTTATTCCTAAGTTTGTTTTTGGTCGAATTACACTTGTCCAATAGAATTAGGACATGTGTTAGGGTAATAGTAATATCATATTTACCCTTAGTTACCCTATTTACTATTAACCGCGGTAAAAAAAAGTAAAAAGTTACTATTCACCAAAAAATTATTTTCATCTCATTGAACCACATTTTAGTCCTTGATATTAACCGTGTCTCTCGGATTTTCGAAATTCCATTCACAGAAGCGGTAAAATTAAGTTTTATGCAAAAATTCAGTTTTTAACCAACCACTTAGTAGTTTCACTATTCATCAAAAATTGATGTTTTTCAGAACCATGCCAAAATTTCATCCTATGCTATATTTTATATTCCGAATTCAAAAATGAAGTCTATTTTACCAAATTCATAACATATAAGTTGCATTAATTAATTTTATAATTAAATCCCGCTGTTAAAACAAATAGCGTGTTTTTAAGAAACAATATCTATCAAAAGATTGACACTTGATTATGTCTGGTTTAAATGTGAAATTACATTCAATGACCAACACTGTATTAAATTGTAAAAATATATTCTAAATATACTTTAAAACCACTCAAATTAATAATTTATCACTATTAATTATTTCGATTAAAAAAGTTGTTTTTTAATTATAATTAATAATTTTCACTATTCATCAGAATATGAAAGTTATCCGAAAAGTACCAAAATTTCACCTTAGGCTAAATTCGATACTTCGAATCCAAAAATGAAGTTCATTTTGAAATATAAGATTTACAGAATTTTAAAAAGTGGTTATTACTATTCATAACGGCTAGTTTTAATAATATTTTAATAGCATATCGTTGTTTAGTGAAACTCGTTATTGCGTACTACACACGCTATCGAGGAAGGTCGCGATTGCGTGTATGCAAGGCAAGTCAAGGATGCGTGTTGTGCAAGCTCCTTTTGGTGTAGCGTACAATACAAGACATTAGTGAAATAAAAAGAATATTTTTCATAAAATCTCGGGCTGTTACATTCTACCCCCCTTAAAATGAATTTCGCCCTCGAAATTCGTCGGGGTTATAAATGGTTTACTATTCGAAAGATTCTTTAATAGAATCCCACATCGTAAAAAGGAATACAAAAACTTGGCTTTAAAAACTAAAGTATGAAATGTAACGATTACCCAAATAAACTAATCGCTGGGTTTCCACATAGGTAAAAATATGGATATGGAAGAGAAATCTAACCATCATGTTCTGATGGAGAGTGGTAGAGAACATGGCTATGGAAAAGCCAGTAATCACAAATCCATAGATTTGTGATGATATAAGGTACCATCTGATTCATCAGGTATAAGATCACTAGGACAACATTTTTGGTTTTCAAGATCATTTCCCTAAAGTTGAAAATTTGAATTAGAATAAATACTTACTTTATTTTGGTACAATATCACTATTGTCCGTGCCTTTAACAATTTCCACATCATCTCTTAAAGAAATGAAGTTGAATTTGTCATTCGCGATGTGTTAGCAGATCATGTGATAGAATGATGGGTCATTCCATCTGTCTCAAACAAAAGGTTAGAAAAGTTATCAAAAAAATACATAAATCCATCTATAGTGAGATTAATCATATATGGTTCCTAAAATGAACTTATACATCACATATCATACTGCTTAATATAATAAAACTAGTTTCTACTAAACAGGGACTTCCTGTAGGTCAGTGGTAGGCGATAAAGGCCAGTCGCACTTCGGTTGTGAGTTCGATTCCCACAGCCTTGTCCGAAGCGATGGGCTGTCGCCCGTCCTGCAGGTTGTCCTTTTTATAAAACTATATTACTATAACATCCCATCAATAATATCGAAAAAAAACTTCTATCCTTAAAAAATACTAACTTATGTCCAACATAATTCATTCCAATCATTAGGCTCATAATACTGCAGTCCATTCTCATAACATAGTGAAAACGATTACCAGAGATTTAATACCATCGTTGATCCCCATATATCATAAGATATATTTTGTTGGTCACATTTCAAACATTCAAAGGCCTTAATCTTGTACTCTCTTGAAGAATGAATACCCATTGAACCTTAGTGAAAACGTGAATGCAGTTAAAAGTTAACACTTTTCACATACCGAAATCCTCAAAATTCTATATACTCAAACCATGATATCACTTAGTCCTTATATCAATCATGAGCTCATGAATACTGTCAAACATTTCATTTTCCCCTTATCCCTTCATTATGCGCATATCATCTTCATTCCAAAAATATCTGAATAACCTTTCATGGATACTGGTAACATTAATCAGACAACAATGTTACAATCCTTACATGTCTCTTTATTCCATAGTACCATGAGATTACTTATACAACATTACACATGATAAACATGTAATCATTCCACTACATTCTTAAACCATTGACCGAGCTTCAACAATTCTTTCATCTCACATACCATTGGTAGTCTCTTCATCATCATCCACATAAATACTTCCCATATGACCATACTGATTCTCTTCATGAGTCTTTCCCTTAGGGCATTTGTTTGCATAATGCCCATACATTCCACATTTAAAACACTTAACCATTTTTGATGTCGTAGCAATACCATTATCCTCATCCCTGGTATTAACTGAACCTTTTCCTTTGCACTTACTGGATTTGTGTCCTTCTTTTCCACACCCAAAGCATCTTCCAGTTCCTTTGAAACATTCTCCTTGATGCCTCTTCCCACATGATTTACATAGGGGAAATTGAACTTTCTTTCCTCTATGATCATCATGAAACTCCATCTTTCTCTTATTAGCCGAGTCAGGAAACTTACCAAATTTTATTTTATTGATCATATTATGAGATTGCTGATTCGGCATAATAATGATGTTTGGACTTCCAAATCCCATTTCATTTGGTTGCTCATAAAGAATATCATTCCATTGTCCATCATTTCCTCCATTATCGTGAATCATCTTGTTTCCAGCCATTTTCTAAAACCCAAAATGAATAGCGTGAGAGGCAAAAATCATGCTAGGGAAAACAACATAATAAAGGGGGAGTACCTTCAATATCTAACATCTTAGGTTTAATTCTATGATCGTTAGCGTAGTTCTAGTACTATAACTTATACGTCTACTTAACCATAGGGACATCCCTAGACATACCGTAGAAATATCTCTAGGGATCTCACTAACGTTTTCGCATCCTAGTTTCCAAAGGTTGACTAAACCTTTCCTCTGATACCAACTGTAGAGACCCGAAGCCTGACGTACATAGACTTTACATTACTTTTGCGGAATACTTAGTACATAACAAAAACACACACTAAAGGATCGTAATAGTTTAGTGTCTTTGGAAACTCGGAACGTAATCTTCTAATCGTGGTAAAAGTTCTTTAATATCTCCCATAAAGGTCATCCTTTTTTTCTACCTAAAACCTTTCTTTATATCCTGGGGAAAAGAAAACATAAAAGGGTGAGCTCAAATGCTCAGTAAGGGTAAACAAAAGAAAAATCAATCACATCATATACATAGCTTTTGGAAATCTTAACCTGCAAAAGAGCTCATAATATCATAACATGGGATATATCATAGAAGTGAAATGTAATCCCAATAATCATAACTTAAAACATGAAACTTTGTGGCATACACACATAATCATAGAAAATCATTTCTTGTTAGTCAAGACTCATTGCCAAGACTATCTTAGTGGACAAAGTCCCTTTCTGAATCGAGTAACCCTCGTTTCAGTCCTGTTTCACTGAACCGGTATAACCTACCATTTCAGCCATGTCTATCTCATGAGATATAAAATCTTTACCCAATGCATTGGAGGGAGATATAGGTCCCACCCATCTCATAATGATACCATTCTTATGTGTGCCACAAAATAATAAATCATACATCATTTCATAACCCATGTAATAAAAATGGGATTCTTAAAACAACATGACATCATAAAACCATTCATATAAGATAAAGGAATTCATAAACATAATTCCATCACAACATAGTCAAATCAATGTAAAAATATGGATAGAAACAGAACCCTTTATTATCTTAGATGGAAAATAATTTTGATAAAACACTTGAAATGAATTCTTGAGGAAAATATCCTTTCTTCTTCAAAATCAATTTCTTTTCACAAAACATCATGCAATTTTAAAAGAAAGAGATTTTATTAAAAATAGTCATGAAATCTTTTGGAGGAAGCTTCATGAAAATAAGGCTTTATAAAACCGTAAAAATCCGTTCATGCCGTTTAAGTTAAAAAAAAACATTCTTCGTACTTTTGTCGGAAAAGTCAAAAAGTACCTCGTATGAAAAGAGCGACAAAAGATTCCTTTCATATTCTTTACTAAAAACTCACCAAAGAGTAAAATTGGATTTAAACTATTGTAAGTGGATGGAAACAATACTACATATTGAAGGAACATGGATGTGGATGATAAAATACACCCCAGTAAATACTTACGAATAAACAATCTCGGATAAAAATGAGATTGTGATATTTCCCTTACCTTAGGTCCAATTTGCTTCGTATGTGTCCGAACCTCCTGTATAATGATTTAAATAATGTAATTGACTTATTACAGAATCATATTCATTGTTATGATATCATATATGGTTCACTTATGACATTATATTACCCGTTCTTTTGTAAATTCCATGTTAAAGAAGCGCTTTGGGTAAAATCGTTTCATTTATCGTAGGTGTTTTGACTTGTTGTTCTTGACATCATTATTACTTATATCATGATTTACTTACTTCCAGAATATAAAATATGATTTATATATCATATATATTCAGTATATATATATATATATAATAGATAGATAAATAAAATGAAAAACACCGTTCATGGAGACGGTAGTCCGTACGTACGCATGAACGCTGTTTTTCTTTCCTTATTGTCTTGAAATGGAAGTAAGTAGATGACATACATATGTATATATATACATAAATACAGTAGCTTTATAATGTCATATATTTCATTATTATTTCTTATATATACATTATAATCATTCTTAAATGGTTAACATGGAGAATGAATCTCATCGCGTCGTGGAGACGGTAGTCCGTACGTACGCACGAGCGATGATATCATTTCTATAAATATTGAATTGAATTGGAGTGGATTATACAATATATCAGAATCAATATGATGTTGTAATAACTATGTATAGTTATTCTTTACACCATTATACCCATCCATGTAAGGTGGTGGTGGAAAATAGATTACACCACGGCGTGGAGACGGTATTCCGTACGTACGCACGCGCGGTGATTTCTTTTTCCGTAGGATGGATAGATGGTGAAATAGGGTTGTTTCATACTTATAATAACATATCAGTATATGAGTGATACTGATGTTATTACTTCATAATGAAACAACCTAAGAAGAAGAAGTGGAAGAAGAAATAAAGATGAAAGAATTGGTAACGGTAATTACCTCTTCTTTGAAGTGCCTCTTTGAGACCTCCTCTTAGGGCACTAGAATTGGTCTTTGAGGAAGACCAGAACCTCTAGGATGTTTCTAGGGAAGTGGAGAAGGGATTTTGGCAGGGGGTGTCCGAGCTTGAGTGCTCAAATTGGTGTGAGTAGGAGGGGGAGGAGGTGTCCTTTTATAAGGGAGGAGAGGGGCACCTTAGGAATATCTCAAAATATTATTTTATATTAAAGTCAAAATCGGTTTATAATGGTTCCAAAGGGTCTTATTTCGAAGATAAGGTGGGGAGGGGTCGAAATCCTATCAACCAATAGAATTTAGACAAGTTTAGGATATTATTTTAACCTTATCAATTAAATTTAACTCTAAGTTAAATAATTTAACTTTTACCATGTCGTTTTGTTTTCTTTCACTATATGGTTAATAAACTTACTATAACATGCCAAACGAACCCCAAATTGTTTATTATTAATATATATATCCTTATCTAAGTCATTTGGCCGAACCTTAG
The DNA here is from genome assembly GCA_963277665.1 of Viscum album. Classification (NCBI taxonomy): domain Eukaryota; kingdom Viridiplantae; phylum Streptophyta; class Magnoliopsida; order Santalales; family Viscaceae; genus Viscum; species Viscum album. The sequence continues at coordinate 319,808,583 of OY728132.1, read as the reverse complement.
ATTTTTAGAAATACAATAACAATTAATAATATAATATTTGATTTAAAAACTATTTTGTGTCAATTTTGACACTATTTGATATATGATTTTTGTGAAAGTCATAACAGAATTAAATGTTAGAACCAAGTTGATTAAATCAACATTAATATATCATAGTAACCTATAAAATTAGTGGAATTCATAAAAAATATAAAATTACATTTATTTTGGTGTTTATAACATCAATTATGTCAATATTTCATTAATAAGATAATTACTGCATCATCTTTGTGTCATAAATAAATTAAATTATTTGATTTCTAAAAATTACAAATAAAATACCATCATGTAGGAAATCTTATTAGCTTTCTAATGAATATTTACAATTGAATTTATCTTATGTATAACCCCATATTAAAAATGATTTACTTATTAAACTTTGATTTTAACTATTTTAACCCTTCTTTAAATAAATTAATAATAAATGTCCTAATCTAATCCAAGTGGGCCTAAATGGTCATATTTTATTCCTAAGTTTGTTTTTGGTAGAATTACACTTGTCCAATAGAATTAGGACATGTGTTAGGGTAATAGTAATATCATATTTACCCTTAGTTACCCTATTTACTATTAACCGCGGTAAAAAAAAGTAAAAAGTTACTATTCACCAAAAAATTATTTTCATCTCATTGAACCACATTTTAGTCCTTGATATTAACCGTGTCTCTCGGATTTTCGAAATTCCATTCACAGAAGCGGTAAAATTAAGTTTTATGCAAAAATTCAGTTTTTAACCAACCACTTAGTAGTTTCACTATTCATCAAAAATTGATGTTTTTCAGAACCATGCCAAAATTTCATCCTAAGCTATATTTTATATTCCGAATTCAAAAATGAAGTCTATTTTACCAAATTCATAACATATAAGTTGCATTAATTAATTTTATAATTAAATCCCGCTGTTAAAACAAATAGCGTGTTTTTAAGAAACAATATATATCAAAAGATTGACACTTGATTATGTCTGGTTTAAATGTGAAATTACATTCAATGACCAACACTGTATTAAATTGTAAAAATATATTCTAAATATACTTTAAAACCAATCAAATTAATAATTTATCACTATTAATTATTTCGATTAAAAAAGTTGTTTTTTAATTATAATTAATAATTTTCACTATTCATCAGAATATGAAAGTTATCCGAAAAGTACCAAAATTTCACCTTAGGCTAAATTCGATACTTCGAATCCAAAAATGAAGTTCATTTTGAAATATAAGATTTACAGAATTTTAAAAAGTGGTTATTACTATTCATAACGGCTAGTTTTAATAATATTTTAATAGCATATCGTTGTTTAGTGAAACTCGTTATTGCGTACTACACACGCTATCGAGGAAGGTCGCGATTGCGTGTATGCAAGGCAAGTCAAGGATGCGTGTTGTGCAAGCTCCTTTTGGTGTAGCGTACAATACAAGACATTAGTGAAATAAAAAGAATATTTTTCATAAAATCTCGGGCTGTTACATTAAGATAATTTAATACATAATACTGCCTATTGAGGAAGTATATTAATATCAAATTCTTTGGGAGAAACTGAAAATTCATGATATGATATTTTTTTATAGATATGATGATGTATTTACAAATTATTTTCCTATTATTCCATAGAAACACGATGATGAGTTTTCAATAGAACTAATTCATGATCCTATACCAATTTCATTGTCTCTATATATAATGGAATTGATTGATTTTCTGGAATAAATGAATATATCACAATAAAATCTTGATAGCAGACTATTATTTACTAATGTTACACCAGGATGTTAACATGTTATATTAATTTTGAAAAAAGAATGATCAATACATATTTGCATCAATCAATTAAAACATAAAATGTTTAGTATCATTAACATTTATCATCTTCCATTTATTGATGACTTTTTTTATCAACAACAACTATCTCAATACATTTCCATGAGTGACCTTCATTATTGATATCATCAATTTTAGGTTAAAATGGTGGATATAAAAAAATAAAATATTCCATAGGAGGACTTGTAATTTTTTAATAAAAAGTAATTCTATTTTTACATACCAACGCTCCTTCAATTTTTTTTATTTGATTAATTGGGTCTTCACTGATTACCTAGATTGGTTGTTTTTAGAATTTACCGATTATATTCTTATATATTTATAAAAATTTATGTGCGTGAAGAATATTTGGGGATTTTGTTGAAGATCTTGAGAGAAAAAAACGATGTATTCAAAATTTTCATATTATTATTTTTACTACTTATTTATTTCCTTTTGAGTCATATAATTTTATGTGAAGTTATATCAGTAGATCCTTCGAATATGGAATTTATAATCCATCATACAATAAAGACCATAGTAATGAAGATCTATAGTTTTCATGGGTGTATATATAATATCGTCAAACAGTGAGGGTCTTCACACATATCTAATGTAACATCCCAAGTATGTAATGAATAATAGATATTTTTATCTATGTCTATTAATGAACTAGATAGTGTTTTAGAGGCTTAAAATGAAAATAAATCCAATCTTAAGCTTGGAATACACTAATATTTTTAAAAGATTGTTTTACTACTTTTGATGGAAAACATTTTTGAATCTATCTATTTACAATTTTATAAGATATTTTTTGTCAAAATAAACTTATTCTTTATTATTGGGACATCAAAATTTATTTTTGTGAATTTTTGGTATTTTTCTGACAATGTTCATTTTTTTATGAATAGTGAAAAATACTGCATTTTACATCAAAACTGATTTTTAATCTAATTTCTTTATATTATTAGATTATCTTTTGAAATGGTTTTAAAGTTAAATTATAATATATTTCTACCATTTAATCCAATGGTGGTCATTAGAATCAATTTCACTTTGAAATTGGACTTAAACTAGTGTCAATCTTTTGATACTTATTGTTTCATAAAAACACGCTATTTGTCATAACAGCAGGAATTAATTATTAAATTAATTAATGTGACTTATATGTTTTGAATTTTGTAAAATAGTCTTCATTTTTGAATTTGGAATATCAAATATAGCTTAGGGTGAATTTTTGGTAATTTTCTGAAAACCTTCAATTTTTGATGAATAGTGAAACCACTAAGTGGTAGTTAAAGAAACTGATTTTTCATTTCAATGAAACTTTGCCACTTTTGTGTTTTGAATTTCAAAAATCCGACATACATGGTTTTCATTAAGAAGTAAAATGTGGTTCAATGAGATTAAAATAATTTTCTGGTGAATAGTAACTTATTAAGTTTTTAATCGCGATTAGTGGTAATTAGTGTAGTTTAAGGTAAAAATAATGCTTTAATAAAATGAGATGAGCTTGACACATGTCCTACCCTCATTGGTTGTGTCATGGCCGACCAAGAAAAGCCATGGGTCAACTTGGGGACCCCATGGAGCCACTTTGGTTGGGAAATGACATAAATAACTTTTTATTTAATGTTAAAGTAAAAATGACACAAACATGAGTTATTTTACGAAAACAATTTTTATATGGGGTCATAGAAGTCATATTTTTGACTATAAATATTCATTGGAAATATCAAAAGATTTAATACATCATAGTAATTTTTTATAATTTTTTGAAATTAAATAAATAAATGTATTTATGACATCATGATGATGCAGCGATGACCTCATTAATTAACGATTTAAATAAAATGGAAAGATAATGTAATATCTAAGACCTACACATGTCCAAAACTTATTGGATGGGTGGATTTCGAACCCTTATCACCTTATGCACGAATTATATCAATGTGGGGCCTTTTAAAAACCGAAAAACATTTTCAAATAAAGTAATATTTCTTTACATTAAAAAAGTGCCCCTCCCCTCGTCTTATAAAAGGCCCCCACCCCTACCTCTTTACCCACATTTACAAAGCCTTTGGCTCGGACTAAACCGGCTCATTTTGTCTCTCCACTTCCCTCTATTACTCCTTGAAGCCTCACTTTGGGCAGAAGACTTCCCAAGGAAGCCTTTGAGCTCAAACCAAAGGGAGTTACCCGATTTTAAGGTAATGTCTACTTTTGAGTCCTTTTGTTTTATTTTACTTCTCCAACCCCCTAAACTTTTTCTATTCTCTTATTTTGTAACAAATCCAGTATCCTCAATATACTAGGATGTTGTTATAAGAAGTATTCAAGCTACAATTACACACACCTACATCTAATGGTTAAAGAACATACGATTTCCATGGATGGTGAATTTATGCCTCCCGAAACGATGATTGTTCAACATTCCTTTAACACCTTCAAAGGTGGCCATTAAGATGAAACTATATTTATATATGATATATAATATGTTTATGTTTTCCTTAAGCTTCTGTATTTTTCTTTTTGGGCATACCTTTATGGTTTCCATTATGGGTAAACGCGATATCTTCATTTAAGGAAGTGCGGACTACCACCCCCTCAAAGTGATTTGATTCGTTAAATACCATATGTGGGATGTATAAAGGATGGAACTATTATATTATATATGATATTATACTTGAATTATAATATACCTTTATATCATTTTTATTCCATTCTATAAAATATGAAATAGAAATGAAAGTAGCGTTCATGCGTACGTACGGCTTACCGTCTCCATGAACGGTGCATTTCATTTCTTACCTCTAAATGATTATGTAATATTATAAATGCATGCATGTACGAGATATATATGACATATATGATATCTACATCATCAATACCATTCTGGATATAATGGATACATGAACAACATGTAATTATAAAGGGCTTATTTTGACTCAAGTACCAATGATCCTTAAAATGACCGTTATTAACTTAAAATTACATATTGTTCATGACATGGAAATAAGTGATATAAAAGGAGTAATGAACTTGAAAAAGGTTCTTAAGAATGTATAGAATTAACTCAAGTTTATTATTCAGGACATTAAAAAATGATCGAGTCAAGTCGGACCCTAGGTATGGGACTTCGTCTCAATCTCTTTTCATTGAGGCATATTTTGTTTTATACTTAACCTTCTTTTATATGGTTTATAAACTCCTTTGACTTTTATGTTTATCCAAAAGGAATCTTTTTTATACAAAGCATATTACTAAACAACAAAAGGGAATGTTTTTTCGTATGTATGCGGCGATAACGACTTCTCTGCCACCGTGACCATTATTTTAGTTTCGGCTTCCTCTACAAGCCATACCTTCTTTTTAAAAGAAAAATAAATAACATGTTTTACTTTTCTTTTATTTTGGTATTGAAAATGGTTTTTATAATGTTTTTATTATATCAATGTGTTGTATTGATATATTGTGATTGAAATGCAGAAATGTTATATTTCCTTTATGCATGTCTTATGTGATACGATTATGTTATGGTTCTTGGGCATTATTATGAAGACGGGTGGTTCCGTGATAAACTAAGGGAGGGTGAGCCCGATATAGCTCTCCAATGCATTGGGTAACGCGAAGGAGTGAAACGTTAATGTTTCTCTGAAGAGATTTAGGGAATATACTGTGATGGGTATTCCAAACGTAACCAAGAGGGTTACTCCCTACGCAAGAATGGTATGAATGCCTCAAGTTACCATTATGTATTATGATTTCAATGATTTATTCATGATTTGATGAGGTATGTTAAAGTGATTATGTTTTATGGGTAAAGTATGATTTCATTCTTATGTATATATGTACCCATGTTTCCTTTCCATATTTTTATATCCCTTACTGAGCTTTTTATGCTCATCCCATGTTTTTTTTTGAAATGTTTTTCACAGGTCAAGGGAAAGGTACATGATATGATGATAGTGTCAAGGAAGTGTCAAGAAATAATACATGTTTTGTTTTAAATATGTTTCCATTGATGGGAAAGAAGAATACTATCTTTATGTAACCACTTTGTTTATTTGTGGAATGTAATGCAAGTTTTATGATCTAATTCTCTAAAACTCTAAACCCGAAAAGATCCTCAATGTGTAATCTTCTAATAACTCAAGATTAAGTAAGTTTTAAGGCTGGGGCCTTATAGTTGGTATCAGAGGTCGGTTTAGATAACTTTAGGAGTTATAATTCTATTAAATGATTATCCAAAAATATTTTTTATGGCCAAATTGAAATGATATAGCATTTGAAGATTACGATGTTGCTTCATCAAAGACATGTTTGTTCAGAATGGTTTTCCGCATAGGAAACATAGATGTTTTTTTTGGGAAGTCATACAGAGGGAAATGACCTTCCAAATCATCATACTGAGATGGTCAGAATCAAAATTGAGCAGTTTACTACAGTGATGGCTCATTTGAATCAGGTGATAAGTGGTTGTTTTCATTGATGATATTTTGGTGTTTTCTAAAAGTAAAGAGGAGCATGAAAGGCATTTAAGGGTTATCTTTCAAACCATAAAAGAAAATAAACTGTATGGAAAATTCAGCAAGTGTGAGTTTTGGTTGCAACAAATTTCTTTCCATGGTCATATTGTTTCTAAAGATGGAATAACTATTGATCCTGCAAAAACAAAAGTTGTGGAAGAATGGCCAAGACCCACAAATGTAACTGAGATTCGTAGCTTCCTTGGTTTGGCAGGCTATTACCGAAGGTTTGTTAGAAATTTTTCATGATTATCTCGTCTAATGACTAAGCTAACTCGGAAGGGTGTTAAGTTTATCTGGACAAAAGAATGTGATGATTGTTTTCAGGAATTGAAAAGAAGATTGGTGAATACTCCAGTTTTGGCACTACCTTCCAGGAATGGTGAGTTTGTTATATAAGGCGATGCTTCATTGAAAGGACTTGGTTGCGTCCTAATGCAGAATGATCAGGTAATTGCTTATGCTTCACGATAGTTGAAAACTCATGAGGTAAATTACCCTACACATGATTTGGAATTAGCTGCTGTTGTTTTTGCTTTAAAAATTTGGAGGCATCATTTGTATGGAGTAAAGTGTGAAATATATACCGATCACAAAGGTTTAAAGTATATATTCACTCAAAAAGAGTTAAACATGAGACAGAGGAGATGTCTGGAATTAATCAAGGATTATGATTGTACAATTCATTACCATCTGGGAAAAGCAAATAAAGTGGCTGATGCTTTGAGTCGAAAAAGTAATGCTTCATTAGATATGTTGCGTTTGGAACGCGATCCTTTGGTTAAGGATTTGATGAACTTTGGCATAGACGTTGTTGGCGCAGGAAGTCCTTCTATTTTGTTTCAGGTATCAGTGAGATCTTCTCTATCATGTAGAATCAAGCAAGCATAGAAGCAAGACAGTGAGTTGCAGAAAAAGGTAGTGCTGGTTCAGAAAGGAAAGTTGCCTGAATTCAACATTGATAATGATTGCGTTTTGAGATTTGGGAAGAGATTGTGTGTGCCTTGTGATTCACAGTTGAAGAGAGAGTTGTTATGTGAAGCTCGTAGTTCTCCGTTTTCAGTTCATCCATGCAGTACTAAGATGTATAGAGATCTGCGAGAGTATTACTGGTGGGATGGATTGAAAAGAGATATTACTGATTTTACTGTGAAGTGTTTGACATGTCAACAGGTTAAAGCAGAGCAGAAGTTACCGAAAGGGATGCTTCAGCCTTTACCAGTGCCATAGTGGAAATGGGAGAATATATCCATGGAATTTGTTGTGGGATTACCGAAGTCATATCGAGGTAATAATGCAATCTAGGTTATTCTTGATCGCTTGACCAAATCTGCTCATTTCCTTGCTATACGAGATACTTTCTCTTTTGATCAACTTTCTCATTTGTATCTTAAAGAGATAGTCAGGTTACATGGAGTTCCTCTCTCCATTGTATCGGATCGTGATCCTAGGTTTACTTCTAACTTTTGGAAAGGCCTTCAGAAGTCTTTGGGTACTGAATTAAATTTTAGTACAACTTTTTATCCTCAATCAGATGGGCAGTCAGAACGAACAATTCAGACCTTGGAAGATATGCTACAAGCTTGTTCGATGGATTATAAGGGAAGTTGGTACCAACATCTTTCTTTGGTTGAATTTTCATATAATAATAGTTTTCATTCCAGTATACAGATGGCACCATTTCCGGCATTATATGGGAAGCGGTGTCGAGCTCCAGCTTTCTGGGATGAAGTGGGTGAAAGGAAGTTGATGGGACCAGAATTGATAGAAGAGATGGCAGAAAAAGTTCAGCTGATTCAGAAGCACATGAGAACAGCTCAGAGCAGGCAGAAGAGTTATGCAGATAACCGGAGGAAGGATCTATCTTTCGAGGTAGGTGATCATATTTTTCTCAAGTCTCACCATGGAAAAGTGTGATGTGATTTGGTAAGAAAGGAAAGCTGAGTCCAAAGTTTAGTGGACCATATGAAATTCTGAAGAGAGTTGGATCAGTTGCTTACCAAGTGGCTTTACCTCCGAGTTTATCTCAAGTACACAATTTTTTTCACGTTTCGATGTTGAGAAAATACATGCCAGATCCATCTCATGTTTTGAGTCCAGAAGTAGTTCAGCTGGAAGAGAATCTATCTTATGAGGAAAAACCGGTCCAGATTCTTGACCACAGGGAGAAAGTGTTACAGAATAAGGTGATTCACCAGGTAAAGGTTTTGGGGAAAAACCAGATGATTGAAGAGGCAACATGGGAATCTGAAAATGCAACGAGGGATAAGTACCCCCATTTATTCGATAAGTAAATAAATTGCGGGGATGAAATTTTCTAAATGGGGGAAGGATGTAACATCCCAAGTAAGTAATGAATAATAGATATTTTTATCTATGTCTATTAATGAACTAGATAGTGTTTTAGAGGCTTAAAATGAAAATAAATCCAATCTTAAGCATGGAATACACTAATATTTTTAAAAGATTGTTTTTCTGCTTTTGATGGAAAAACATTTTGGAATCTATATTTTTACAATTTTATAAGCTATGTTTGTCAAAATAAACTTATTCTTTATAATTGGGACATAAAAATTTACTTTGTGTGAATTTTTGGTATTTTTCTGACAATGTTCATTTTTTTTATGAATAGTGAAAAATACTGCATTTTACATCAAAACTGCTTTTTAATCTAATTTATTTATATGATTATATTATCTTTTGAAATGGTTTTAAAGTGAAATTATAATGTATTTTTACCATTTAATCCAATGGTGGTCATTGGAATCAATTTCACTTTGAAATTGGACTTAAACTGGTGTCAATCTTTTGATACTTATTGTTTCATAAAAACATGCTATTTGTCATAACAGTGGGAATTAATTATTAAATTAATTAATGTGACTTATATGTTTTGAATTTTGTAAAATATACTTCATTTTTGAATTCGGAATATCAAATATAGCTTAGGGTGAATTTTTGGTAATTTTCTGAAAAACTTCAATTTTTGATGAACAGTGAAACCACTAAGTGGTAGTTAAAGAAACTGATTTTTCGTTTAAATGAAACTTTTCCACCTTCGTGTTTTGAATTTCAAAAATCCTACATACATGGTTGTCATCAAGAAGTAAAATGTGGTTCAATGAGATTAAAATAATTTTTTGGTGAATAGTAACTTATTAAGTTTTTAATCGTGATTAGTCGTAATTAGTGTAGTTTAAGTTAAAAATAATGCTTTAATTAAATGAGATGATCTTGACACATGTCCTACCCTCATTGGTTGTGTCATGGCCGACCAAGAAAATCCATGGGCCAACTTGGGGACCCCATAGAGCCACTTTGGTTGGGAAATGACATAAATAACTTTTTATTTAATGTTAAAGTAAAAATGACACAAAATGAGTTATTTTATGAAAACAATTTTTATATGGAGTTATACAAGTCAGATTTTTGACTATAAATATTTATTGGAAATCTAAAAGTATTTTCTACATCATTGTATTTTTTTTATAATTTTTTGACATTATATAAATAAATTTATTTATGACATTATGATGATGCAGCGATGACCTCATTAATTAACGATTTAAATAAAATGGAAAGATAATGTAATATCTAAGACCGACACATGTACAAAACATATTGGATGGGTGGATTTCGAACCCTTATCACCTTATCCACGAATTATATCAATGTGGGTCCTTTTAAAAACAGAAACACATTTTCAAATAAAGTAATATTTCTTTACTTTCCAAAAGTGCCCCTCCTCTCCTCTTATAAAAGGCCCCCACCCCTACCTCTTTACCCACACGTCCAAAGCCTTTTTCTCGGCCAACCCCTGCTCATTTCATCTCTCCACTTCCCTCTATTACTCGTTTAAGCCTCACTTTAGGCAGAAGACTTCCCAAGGAAGCCTTTGAGCTCATACCAAAAGGAGTTACCCGATTTTAAGGTAATGTCTTCTTTTGAGTCCTTTTATTTTATTTTACTTCTCCAACCCCCTAAAATATTTTTATTCTCTTATTTTGTAACAAATACAGTATCCTAAATATAATAGGATGTTTTTATAAGAAGTATTCAAGCTAAACTTACACACACCTACATCTAATGGTTAAAGAACATACGGTTTCCGTGGATGGTGAATTTATGCCTCCCAAAACGATGATTGTTCAACATTACTTTAACACCTTCAAAGGTGGCCATTAAGATGACACTATATTTATATATGATATATAATATGTTTATGTTTTCCTTAAGCTTCTGTATTTTTCTTTTTTGGCATACCTTTATGGTTTCCATTATGTGTAAACACGATATCTTCATTTAAGGAAGTGCAGACTACCGCCCCCTCAAAGTGATTTGATTCGTTAAATACCATATGTGGGACGTATAAAGGATGGAAATATTATATTATATATGATATTATACTGGAATTATAATATACCTTATTATCATTATGATTACATTCTATAAAATACGATATAGAAATGAAAGTAGCGTTCATGCGTATGTACGGCTTACCGTCTCCATGAACGATGCATTTCATTTCTTACCTCTAAATGATTATGTAATATTATAAATTCATGCATGCACCGGATATATATGAAATATATGATATCTAAATCATGAATAACATTCTGGATATAATGGATACATGAACGACATGTAATTATAAATGGCTTATTTTGACTCAAGTACCAATGATCGTTAAAAAGACCGTTATTAACTTAAAATTACATAGTGTTCATGACATGGAAATAAGTGATATAAAAGGAATAATGAACTTGAAAAATGTTCTTAAGAATGTATAAAATTAACTCAAGTTTATTATTCAAGACATTAAAGAACGATTGAGTCAAGTCGGACCCAAGGTATGGGACTTCGTCTCAATCTCCTTTCATTGAGGCATATTTTGTTTTATACTTAACCTTATTTTATATGGTGTATAAACTCCTTTGACTTTTACTTTTATCCAAAAGGAATCTTTTTTTATATGAAGCTTTTTATTAAACAACAAAAGGGAATGTTTTGTCATATGTATGCGGCGATAACGACTTCTCCACCGCCGTGACCATTATTTGAGTTTCAGCTTCCTCTACAAGCCATACCTTCTTTTTAAAAGAAAAATAAATACCATGTTTTACTTTTTTTTATTTTGGTATTGAAAATGGTTTTTATAATTTTTTTATTATATCAATGTGTTGTATTTATATCTTGTGATTGAAATGTGGAAATGTTATATTTCTTTTATGCATGTTTTATGTGATACAATTATGTTATGGTTCTTGGGCATTATTATGAAGACAGGTGGTTCCATGATAAACTAAGGGCGGGTGAGCCCGATATAGATCTCCAAAGCATTGGGTAACGTGAAGGAGTGAAACGTTAAGGTTTCTTCGAAGAGATTTAGGGAATATACTGTGATGGGTATTCCAAACGTAACCAAGAGGGTTACTCCCTACGTAAGAATGTTATGAATGCCTCAAGTTACCTTTATGTCTTATGATTTCTATGATTTATTCATGATTTGATGAGGTATGTTAAAGTGCTTATGTTTTATGGGTAATGTATGATTTCATTCTTATGTATATATGTACCCATGTTTCCTTTCCATATTTTTATATCCCTTACTGAGCTTTTTATGCTCATCCCAAGTTTTTTTTTGAAATGTTTTTCACAGATCAAGGGAAAGGTACATGATATGATGATAGTGTCAAGGAAGTGTCAAGAAATAATCCATGTTTTATTTTAAATATGTTTCCATTGATGGGAAAGAAGAATACTATCTTTATGTAACCACTTTGTTTATATGTGGAATGTAATGCAAGTTTTATGATCTAATTCTCTAAAACTCTAAACCCGAAAAGATACACAATGTGTAATCTTGTAATAACTGAAGATTAAGTAAGGTTTAAGGCTAGGGCCTTATATCTAAATTCAAATATCCATGTTTAAATGAAAGGGACCCATGTTAATTTAGATATATTAATGTTATGAAAATTTAAATGCACAAAAAATAATGTTGGTCGGCCAACCAATGTTTAAAATACATAGTAATGAATATGATTTTTAGATTGTTATTAATCAATTAATTTATTGAGAGAGATAAAAACTTATTCATAATAGTATTTTAATAGTATATATCTCATGGAAATTGAAAATTAATTATCATTATTACATATCTCATGATTTAGAGTTGGATGTAGTAATTTTCAAATCCAAAATATTGATGATTTATTTATATGGAGAAATATATTATATATAATTATCATAATATAATTATGCTCTTATTCACAAAAGTATAGATGAATATTTTATAGAGATGATGGATTTTATTGATTATAGTGTGTACTACTCAATAATTTACCACCCCATAATGGTGAACGAGGTGTCTAATGATATGAGTGGAAAATATCATTCTAGTATGTCAAATTTGAGGATTTAGAGAGATAAATTTTATATGTATTTTAAAAGTTTGATGATGAAAACACGTGTACTAGAAACATATATTATACTTCTCATTTTATTTTTTATAAATCATTAATGTGATGATTGACAAAAGACATAATTAAAGCATGAAAAAAATAAAAAGGTGAGAAATTTCTATAATTTCATCAATGATAGTGATTAAATTATCATGTTCAGAAACCGAGTATTTTTTTCATCAATAAAAAACTCAAAAAATAATTTGATGGATGATTGTAAATTTTCGTAATTCCTTATCCATCCTCGATGCATGAAGATTTATAGAGTACTAAAAGATTATTTCTTATCGGATAAAATGAAAAGTTGAATTTTAAAACATGTATCTTGAGGGATATAATATCAATAAGATTAGTCATGGAGAAAAAATTATAACTGTATTTGGAAAAAAATTCCCATACCGGAATATAATTTGTAAAAAATCACCATTTTTTCACTATTTAACTCCCAAAAATATAGAAATATAATAGTGAAATTTGTGTTGTCTTTGGTCACCTTACGAATTTAGTTCATTTTATTTCAACAAAATAGGATTTCGATAACATCTCATGTAATTCTAGAATAATAAATTTTCATATTTAGTAATAGTTAATATTTATAGAGTAATTTTACTTCTACTAGTTTGCTATGTCTTAAGCGTACTCATCATGCAACAATGGGTTTCTATGAAATCATATGCTGCAAATATAACTGTGTTATACAAAAAAAATGTGTTATTATTATTACCATTTTATGTTGTAGTTATCAAATATTAGATAGAATGGTAGGAAGGAAAGGTATTAACTAAATTATCAAAATTTGGATTACATAATTTTATGTAATGATTAATTGGTATGAAAATTATTTAGACATGTAAATAAAAACCAATTGAATATAAAGGTCGTGTTTTTAAAAAATTATTCAATTGTGAATAATTGTGTTTTGGAAATTATCAAAAAAAATATTTTTGAATTTTATTAATTAAATAATAATGTAATATATTAAATATCAATTTTTCAATTTGAATTATATGTTTTGTAAACATTATATAAGTATAAATTCAATTATACGCATTAAAGGAGTATTTTTCTAAAATGTAGTTTTAACACCTTTTGATGGAGAACAAATTTTAAATATATTTTTTGATAGTTTAATAATTTATATTTGAAAAAATAAAAATCTTATTCTGAATTGGGTAATCAAAAATAATTATGGTTTCCATTTTTTTTATTTTTTTGATAAAATTAATATTTTCTTGACTAATGAAAAATAGTAAATGTTAATTCAAAATAGCTTGTTCGTCTAAGTTATTAATATTTTTAGATTACTATTTTAATTCATTTTAATGTGTAATTATATAATTTTTTTAATCATTTTATCCAAAAAAATTTATTGGATGTAATATTATATTAAAAATAGAAATAAATGCACATCTCTTTTGACGGAAATTACATAAAAACATGCTTTCTCATTTTGACAAGGAGGATTAACATCAAATTAGTAACCAGAACTTGTATTATTTTTAATTAGGAATATTAGATTCCATATTTTTGTTTAGTAGGTCCAAATTATGTAAATATTTCATTTTTATTTTTTGGACTTTTTAAATAGTAACATTAGTAATTATTTTATTTACAACAATTATTGGTTAATCCTGTATTTATTGGTTGAAATAATATTATAATAATATAAATCAAATGAAAATTTTTGCATAACATAATTACATGACTGTATCATGCCCATGAGTCCAATGGTCAATTTTAAGTCCACTTGGAGTGACATGGATGACTTTAATGAATTAAAAAATATTATATTCAAGGAATAGTCATTTTTGTTACACTTTTCAGTTTAAAAATGTAATGTCTTTAAATATGGAGTTATACATGGGATCTATTTGACTATATGTATTCATTATAAAGATAAAAATATATCACACATTATGGTAATTAAGTTTGAATTTTATGAAAATAAATAATTCAATTAAGTGATGACATAATTATGATGTAGTATTTTTTTTAAAAAATAATGAATAAAATAAAAGAAAATTATAAATATTAAAATATATTTTGATAGACATAATATAAGATAGTCACAAATTTTATGGATAATCTTGACATTTTATTCCTCATTTAAATGTTTTTCTCGAAAATATCATCAGGTTTTGATATTTTTAATATCAACTAATTAATAGTTTCAATATTGATAGTATTGGTAATTTAAACTATAAAAAAATTTAGTAAATTATATTAAATTTTTAAAAATATAGAATCTATCCAAATGTTTAGGATAAGTAAAAATATTTAATAAATGAAAATTTTTTGGGTCGTATGACATGTTATGGTATTTACATTAACCCACAAAATGTAAAAAACATAATATCATACTATGATTAAAAATGGTAAAAAAGAGTTAATCCAAAAAGATAAGGACTAAAAAAATACAAAAAATATATATAATTTTTATTTTATTTTGTTTATTTGACCTAAAGTCATCTTATATTATATAGAAATGATTTTGGGACAATTTGGAACTTAAATTGTTATTATATTAATTTAATATTTTAAATGTTTCAAAGGATTCCCCTCCCCTCTCCTAAAAAAGGTACCCACTATTCACTTATTCAAAAACAACCAAATCCATTTACTTCATCAATTATTTATCGAAAAAAACTTCCTATAATATCATCCCAAGTTATTGAGGCTATAGTTTGGGAATAACACCCTTCTTAGGAGTGTTAAGGTGTTCTTCAAATGTGATCTACCAAAGAAGATGTATTGTTTTTATGTGTTTCTGTTTTATTTCACATTTTGATTCCTTTTAATATAATTCTTCTTAAATTAAATAATAAATTCGGTATCCTATGTATACAAAGATGTTATTATGGTAACATCACCTCCTAAATCCATCTCTAATATCATCATATGGAAAATTAACATTTCATTCAAGTGTACGGTGGACTACCGCCTCACGAACCAATATTGTTCGTTTTTTCATTACTGTCTATCAGGAATAGTTATAATGACAATATAAGAATTTATATATTATATAAATGACATATTAATAATTTCAGAAGAATAATATTTCAAATATGTTTTTTATTTCCATTCACACTAAAATGAAATTTTTGGTCGTGCGTATGTGTGAACTATCACATCCACATAGCGACGCGAATTATTTTTATTCACCACATATATTAATGATATATATATTTATATATGTGTGTGTATTTAAATTTTTATTATTATTTTTATAATATTATTATCATTCCCAGAAAGGTTAAAAATAATTACCTTATGAAGTAATGATAATTGAAAAATGGTATTGTCACTCATGCATATGTAAACATTACCGTCTCCATTATTGAAACATTGTTAAATTTTTATATAAATAGTTAATGAATGTAACTAAAAGTATAATTTATATTGATATGTGATTATTATTTAATGAATATTATTCTATAGATGATTGAATTATGACCATAAGAAAATTTAAGTCATAACACGTTTATTTTGGACTCAAGTACTAAAATCACAAAAATGGTCCACATGACATAAATAACTATATAATTATTATAACATGAAAAAAGTGACATAAAGTAAATAGTAAACATGAAAAATTTTCTTAATGAATTATTAATGATTATTATTAATAATGATAATGAATGTACGAGACATGCAAGACTCAAAGATATTGAAATCATCTCAATATCATTTAACTATGGCATATCTTGATATTGTGCACCTTGTTTATCGATTAAGGTTTATATATGAACCTTTTGACATTTTATATCATGAATTAATAAAATACCATGATATTTACTTTTTTTTAATTTTATTGTTTAATTATTTTTATTCAAGTGTTTTTCTAGTGGTAAAGAACTCTTTAACTAAAAAATTAGTTTAAATGTTTTTAAATTATTATTCATCTCCATCATTCTAATTTATCTCCATGTTTTCAGATTGATTTTAAAGGATAAATTTATAGCTAAATTCATATTTCAATGTTACTATTTCTTTTAATAGTCTAATTTTGGTAAGGGACACATTGATTCAAAAAAAATCTTTTTAAATTTTTTAATTTTTTTAAAATGGCTTGATATTTCAATAACATGGAATGTTTTATTTGAAATTTATTTCTTGAATTTTTTTATTTTATATCGCTTTTATGTTATGATATTTTAACTTTACATGTTTAGAATTTTATTTTTGAAAAATTTATTTTCATTTTTGAGTGTGAAGATTTATAAAAATGAATTCTTATTTTAATGTGGTAATGTTATTTTCCCTTTATTCATGTTTTATGTATTATGATTTCATTTTGGATCATGGTAATTCTTTTTGTATATGGGTGGTTACATGATAAAATGAGGGAGAGTGATCTCCAGAGATATCTCCAATGCATTGGGTAATGAGATTGAGTTAAACAAAATGGATTCTTCAAAGAGATTTTGGGAATATACTGTGATGGGTATTCAAAACATATCCATGAAGGTTACTCCTTATGTAGTAGTAAAAGATACAATGTATGTATGATATGGTTTCAACAATTTATTCTTATGAAATATAATTTCTATGAGTTTTATAATAATCATATGATTTCAACAGGTATGTTGAAGAGTTTATGTTTTATGTGTGAAATGTATGATTATGTGAAAATGTTTTCATAATATTGAAATATACATGGACGGATGGATTCATTTGTTAATTTATATCCCTTACCGTTTTTTTTCTCATCCCATGTTTTAAATTTATTTTCACAGGCCTTAAAATTTTAATGTGAAAAAGAAGACTCCAAGAGTTATCATGAAAAGAAACCATGTTTTCTTTAAAATGGGTTTCCTTTGGTGAAAACATGATCCTATGTATATGTGTCCTATTATAATGCATGTGTTTTTTATGTAATATTTTATCCTAATTCTCTAAAACTATATACCTAAAAGTTTTTTTGGAAGGAAAAAAATAAATATTATTCAAAATTAATATAGTAAGTTTTTTTTATGGCCAGGTCCTTATAGTTGGTTTCTGAGTGATGGTTTAGAAAACATTGACGATTAATATGTCTTCATAATAGATAGGAATATCATAGAATTTTATAATTTTTTGTATGAAAATATGTTCAATATCATAGATATCACTTTAGAGGTTTTATGTTCCAAAAATAAAAGGTAGTTAACAGAATTTTTGGAGTCAATTATTTTTGAGTTATTATTTTTTGTTACCTTTTTGGATTCAAAATTAAAGATGTGAGATTGATATTACGTTTAAAATATGTTAGGGTTATTTTTTATTATTTTGTCCCATTTTTGGATTTTTATAAAATATATTGTTTTTGATAAAATACATCACACAGACAGTGGGACAACCCATCATGTCGGAAAAGGATGAAATAATCGAACCCGTAACCAAAGTGTCAGAGGGATCTATCACATTACACTGGACTATGTGATGTACCAAGTTAGTATTCCCTTCTAATTCATAGTTCAATGTGTTTATGTAATAAGAAGAATTCTGTTTTGGGAACATACATTTTATTAAATGGATATATTTAGTATTGGAATATGATTTTGGGATTAAGTGAAAATTGATAGTTTGCATGATCTTCACTATTTTGGGAACCCTATATGCCTATTTAATATATAATACAATGAGATTTTATTTGACGAGTAATGAAATAATTTTATTTTAGATGAATATATGTTTTTATTGCGGAGTTATGAAGATTCAGGTTATTTATGGAAATGATTAACCAAACTTTAATAATATATTACTGGGGTAATTATAATATGGTATGAGTCTTTAAGAGTACTTGATGATAATTGGTGATAAATTTTATTACACTTACTAAAATACAATGTGATAAAATCCTTATCTATTTTGTGTTTGAATAATATTTTGGCCTAATTGAGTAATTTAAAGGAAATATATGTGGTTAATGGTCTATATTGGGCTTTGGCTATTACTTATGAATTTTTCTGATTAAAATTAGTCATTCTTATTTTAATGTTTGTTATATTTGGGGGATTATATTATTTTTTACCCATGATTATTAGTTTTGGTTAATGTTTGAAGATAAGATGAGTGGATAGTTTCTTTTTTTGGATTATGTGATTATATTGGAGTTGATTCTACATCATTAGGTGGGAAAAAAATGATTTGAAATACAAATCTTTTGGGAAAAAATATGAGTTTCTGGTGAAAATCAATTAATGTATAAAACTCTTCATATCATGTATGTGTATTTCCTTATGTGATTATTCAAATTCGAAAAATAATTCGTCAACATTATTAAAATGATTTAAAAAAATCATTATATTTTCCTATCATGAAATCAAATAGCTTTTACCCCATCACAATTTTTTGGTTTTTTGATTGTTGTCATTCTCTTGATCATTATTTCTATCACACTCCATCAGAATATAATGATTAGTTTTTCATAAATGTTTTCTAACATGATATCATAGAATGTGTTATCTCAGGTAAACTTTTTACATCACACTAATTCTCTAAATTTGGATCTTTTATTGAATCTTTTTTCAGATGTTGTATTTCAGTGATGTAATTTTTATAAATTGAACCGTAGTTTCTCAGACCAAATTTAAAATTACAAGGATACAATTTCCAAAATGGTGAAGGATGTAACTTCCTTGGTAATTATAGAATAATACCTTCTCATATTTATTAGTATTTATAAATTAGATAGTAATTTTAATTATAAATTTATGCTATTTCTAAAGCATACATAAAACACAACAATGTGTTTATTAGAATTTTTATGCTCCACAGAAGTCTGAGTTATACCGAAATATAATTTATTATTAATATTATCATTTTATGTAATTATTATCTCATAGTCGTTAGAATGGTTGTAATGAATCATATTACCTTTATTATGAAAACAGGGTATAGAAATGTTTTTTTAATAATTCATTTATTAGAAAAAATTATTAAAAATATAATTAATAACTAATTAAATATAAAGGAATTGTTTCTATGAAAAACAATTTATGTACAAACAATTGTGTCTTTAAAATAATAAAAAACAATATTTATTCATTTTATTAATGAAATTTATATGTAAATTATTCAATATAATGTTTAAAATTCTTATTATATGTTTTATAGACAAGATATAATAACAAATTCCACTTTATTGATAAAAGGGGTATTTTTTTTTAAAAAATGCATTTTTAATACATATTGATAGAGATTCAATTTTGAAAATATTTATAACAATTTTAGCTTTTCAATTTGAAAGAAATAAACTATTCATTGGAATAGGGACCTAAAAATATACTTCTATTGATGTTTTCATATTTTTTTGATAATATTAATATTTTAATGAATCGTGAAAAATACGGTATTTTAAATTCAAACATGAATTTTCGTCTATGTTTTTTATATTATTATTTTATATTTTTAAATTATCCTAATTTATAAATAGATTTTGTTTTTATAATTTAGTACAATTTTGGTTATTGGAAGTAATTTCAAAATGAAATAAGATATAAATAATTTTAACCCTTTGATGGGTTATACATTAAAAAAAAATATTTTCTATGTTTGAAAATGGGGATAATTTTTAAATTATGTAATGTATCTTATATGTTTTTATCATGTACCTCTTTCATCAAGATGAGGGAAGGGACATAAAAAATCCACACCGTTCTTTCATCATGCTGAAGGAGAGATAATGACCCTTGAGCCCCGCCATCAATAGGCTATAGGGTGGAGACTAGCTCCAAGGGTATGGCGTCCCACACAATATGGAAGGAATTATCATTTTTAATGAAAACATGATTGGTAGGTATAATTTTAAAAAAATCCCAACAACACTAAATATGTATATAAAAGAAACCAAAATACAACCCATATATGATTTATACATAATATTCCACAAAGATATAATAAAATCCAAATCAAGGTAAAAAAATAGAAGGCCACCTAGAAGTAGAACAACTATCATGTAGCCCGATAATTAAAATTCCATCATGTCCCTCAATTTTCTCATGGAATGATGAATAAATATCGACAAATGTAGGGTTTTAATACATGTATAACTAGTAGGAAAACTAAAGACACCATTTCCCTAGAGGGTGAACATAATAATTATCATATGAGAGAACAACAGTACCACAAAGAACCTACCAATGAGAACTAAACAACACAGCCTCTACAAGGAAACCTCATTGAATAAGGCACATCAAGTAAAGAAGTAGTATAAACTCATCATCAGTTGGGAACCTTGATCCAGAATCCCATTAGTTAGCTGATCATTCATAATGGCTAACGAATTGCTACTATCATTCATCTAAATTGCAGTCCCACAACCAAAACTTGTCGGCACACACCTGGGCATCAAACAGCACATAAATCACATCCATAGAATCTTGAGCCACAACCACACAACACATCCTTCCCACATACTCCTAGGCCACAAAATCCAGGCTTCTCACCCGAATACACCTAGGCCTCATCTCGAAGACTCCTAATAAACAATCATGGACTATAAACACCTGGGTATGTCACCCAAACCACAACCTATCTAATGGATAATGGTTAATAGTAAACCAATTGCAATTAAATCCTTCCTAGATATGATCTAGTGGTATGAATGAGAAGAGTGTGTGATTAATAAATTCAGTAAGTAGAAATCCATCCTATCAACCGAATATTGGGAATAAAATCCCCCCTCATGAAATGGGGGTGTTCGACATAGAGTTATAAACATGGGTGGGTGAGTATACAAATCAAAAAGAAAAAATATTTTTACATATAGGTAAGAAAAAACTCATCATCACCTACGATGTTCAGTCAATTAACCAACCCACACAAAACTGCATTTTTTGATACCCATATATGCACAACAATACAAAGAACCACAATAATACACAAGCCTAACCCCTTTTAACTTATCCACTTTCCATTCATTAATTAGGGGGGTTAAATTTAATTTAGTCAATCCCTATAGAGAGAAACTAAAATGAAAAAATATGCAACTATTTTCGAAGCGATAAAGTCCACTAAACACTGCAAAGGAAAATAAGAAAGTAGGGACCAAGGTAATGAAAGAAATTTTAACATCCATTTATACAAACAATATAGAAAAAACATCATATAGTCCCACTGCACACCCAATTTTTCCTAAACACCGATTCACCAACTTCCCACAGTCATTCATGAATTTTATTCTGATCAATCCTCCTCTCACAACTAGAATTATCATCCCTACTAAACAACAACACCACACCAAGAACACCCATAAACATGAAGTCCTGACCCAACCTAGACCTGCATCCATACTACCCCACCAAAACCCAGATGTAATCCCACTTCATAACATGTACATCCATTCCAAAATCAATCAATATCTCAATCTGAGATTCTTTCACACTACTTTTATCCCAAATACACTAATACCACTACAAAACACCATCAAATAGCAGCCCTGCTACACAAATATACCATCCACAAAAGGTCATTACCATTTTCCAACCATGTACTCATAACAAGGTTACCAATAGAAACTTCACACAACCCCCACAATGTAAACAACCCAACCATACACAACAGACAACGACACCATTAAGAATAGAATATTCATATTTAGAAAGGGGGGTTCTTGAATTCCACATTAAATAATAGAGGTGATCATAGAATAGTTTTGATCCATGGTTATCTGTTTAGATAAAAATGTTCATGTGATTAAGTATATATCATGTTATAGCCATTTATCAAGACTCCCAACAAAATATAAAACTTCCCCAGTGTGAAAGAAAATACAAACAATGACCCTGATTTTGAGATGGGAATTCAGACCATACAATTCATAATTATGTACATGGAATAAGATTTAGATAGCATAAAAAAAATCATCACATCCATTACATTATTTCATTTACCCATATTATATTTTGACCATAAAATTACCTTCCCCTCATTTTCTATTTGTTGAGGAAATATATTCAACACTTCTTCACGAAGACAAATTACTACACCCACCCTTCTTGGTAAAAAAATAAATTGTGGAAGAGTAATCCATACATGAAAATACATAAGACTAAAAAGACCATTTTCATTAAAATAGGGGGTTATGCAAGAATTTGAAAAATCCAAGAAAACTATACTGGAAAGGGATCTTAGACAGGTGCATGACTCATTAAGAGAGTAGTGCTCTAGGCACACCCCGAGAAAAGAGTAGAGTGGACTTAGACATTGAAATAAATCCAGATCCTATATCAACAAAATGAAATGGTTCCAAATGACATTAACATGGGATCATGGTAAATATAATGTTGATTGAATATCTCAAAATCCCTAGGCTGTCAGATATTAAAGATATACTAAATATCATTTGAAAAGCCATTAAAAATTCCAAAACAAGTATTTTACCCTGTTATTGAAATAATAAAAATTAGGAGGGTGAATCTAGAAAAATTGGGAGAAACAAGGAAATCTGGAAATTAGGAAAAGGTTGCACCACTATTTGGTGTGCCACTATTTTGTTGTGCCACCATCATGGTTCCCTTATTACGAGTCCATAATGTTGTTGTCCCACCATTTTGGTGCTCCACCATTTTGGTGTGACACAGTTCTAGTGTTCAAACATTTCATTGTGGCTCTATCACAGTGTCACCATTTCGTTGTGCCACTATTTTGATTTCACTATTTCGGTATTCCTCCATTATGGTGCCACTATGTCTTTCTTCTACCATTCTGGTGAAACTGTTTGGTGAAATTGGATTGTTGGAAAACATCTGATAAAAACACTACAACCCCCAATAATGCCAAAAGCACTAGATTTTAATAGAGGAAAGGCCTTGGAAAATCCATGACATTACAACATATAAATCATAACCTATTCTCAACCCCTAAGAGATTAAAACCAAAATTAGAAAATTTGGTGTCTGAACAACCACCACATTAGATTCCTTTTATAGGCAAACATCCCCACGTTGTTTGAAAACTATTGAAAAAGCCTCGACATACAAGAAAACATAAACAATGGATACTACCCCTCACAACCATACAAACACAAATGGTCTCACTTCCCTGACACATGGATTAGGGATATTGTTACTCCATGTTAAGATACTATCTACTTTGGATGACATGAAAACAACTGCTTGGGTTCAATCTCATCTGCATTATTGCATCTTGATTAGAGATCAATTCCTCCCCTCCCCATATTCAGGACGTCTCACACACATTCAAAGAACTAGGAAACAACTCATTTCCTAGAAAATAAGCTAACGTATTATATCACAAGCAAAGAACAATGAAGATAACTATAGAAAAACTCATAAAAACTCAGGGTAGTGGGCATGAATGTGTGCCTCTCACCCCCATTTACTCTCCTTAAGGCCTTGATGACTCTATAACACAATAACCAATTGAATTTTCCTTCAAAAAATAACTTTATTCTCATGATCCATGATTCTCACTAGTCTCTCCATGATTTTCATGTCATCCTCGATATCAGACTCTCCCAAATCAATGTCATGGGAGTCATTGTGTAGATACAAATGGATTTAATAGACATGGGATATATCAAGGATACTCTTCAACTACGGTGGTAATGTTAGTTGATATTACACCTTTCCAACTCATCCCAACACCTTGAATGGTCCAATGATCCTAGAAGAAATATTTCACCCTCTACCATGGCCCCGCAACACATATCGATGGGAAACCATGAAGAAATCATGGTCCACAAACTCTAAATCTAAAATCCTCCTCATATAGATTGAATAAATATTTTTTCTGTCAAATACTTACATAATCCTCTTATAGAAAATATACACCATATCTACCATACTTTTGACCATGTCTGGACCAGAAATAGCTTCCACCCCAACATTCTTCCAACACATTGTTGAAAAACATGGCCACTAATATAGAGCTTCGAAAAAAGCCATTATAATTGAATAGATATAGATACTAGTGTAAGAAAACAATACCAAGGTTAAATGACACACCCAAGACCCACTATAGTCTATAAAACATGAATATAAATTGTCCTCAAATCTCTAGATGGTCCTCCTTTTATGTCCATCCATTTGAGGGTAGATAGAAGTGTTGAGGAGTAACTGTGTTCCAAAGGCAAGATGAAATACCATTATACCCACACTATATAACCTGTATCCTAATCCGAGATGACGGATCATGGAAATCCATTCATCTATACAACCTCATCCACATACTTCTGTGTTACAACATCCACTGCAATCAACTCATTAAGCGGTGAGGAGTGATCCAATGTCGCCATCCGATCCACTTCTACCAAAATAGCATCAAATCCTCCCTTATTCATGTGTAATCCTAAGATGAAATAATTATATATGTCATCCCACATAAACTCAATAATGTCTAATAGTTGCAACAGGCCTCTGGGAATTTGGTTCTACTCTTTCACCAACAGACCTACTAGGTTCCTTGTCACAAATTCCTGCACTGCCCGATTCAAATTAGGACACCAAAAATATTCCCTAAATCTTCATTACATTATGGAAACCCTAGGATAAACCACCATGGGTGATTCCATGAATACAATGAGAAATCCTTTGATCATTTACACTAGGAAAAATGACTTCCCATGAAACTACATCTGATTCTGACTACCATCCGACCATCCCTTCAGAGCATCACTCTATACAACGTGATCACACATCACTTCTCTCTCTAAGCCTCCCCACTGATACTACTCCACCTATCGCATCAATGAATATTATAATATAATCTGAAATAGATATCTTCTTCATATCTCTACACCTTCATCAAGTTCCAATCATCAAAATCCCCCATTTCCCTCCAATCATATGTTTATTAATGAACTACCTCTTTCCTTGACCTTCTGCTTAAGGGATTGACCACCAAATTCCCCTTTCCTTAGGTGAAAGAGATATTGATGTAATATTCTAGGAGAAAATCCATAAAACATCACCGTTTCATGTTCTGGTCTCACTAGGAGAAGATATACCTCATGATATTGTGATGCTTGAAGACCACAAAGTACTCCCTGATGAGGTAATGGATCCAAAACTTCAACATGAATATGACCACTACAAGCTACAAATCATGAGTTCCATAGATAAATTCATGAAGTTGTAACTTCCTAGACCATAATAGATCACTCCATACTGTGGTATCAGAACACATTCCAATCCTAAGATGGATGTGTCATAGAACACATCGACTATCACCCCTTACATTTGATTCCAAAGAAATATAGAACTTAAAATCTTTACCTTTATGAAGCTGAGAGAGTCCTGACACAGGTCACTGCTCACAAAACCCTAGTCATTTTTCTAAAAAATTTCAATAGATATTCGACTCTATATATGTTATGGAAGAACCTCTAGTAATAGACCGCAAGACCCAAAAAGCTACAAAATTATTCCATGATCTTGTGTACTACCCATGAAACAGGCACCTCAACTGTTGAGGGGTACACTGATATCCCTTCTTGAGACACAACATGTCCATGTAATTTCAACTCTCTGGTATATAACTATAACTTGGAAAATGTCCCATAGAGATCGTGGTTCCAGAGAACCTCCAAGATAGTCTTGAGGTTCTCAGCATGTTCATCATCTAACATTGAGTTAATTTGGAATATCATTGATGTAAACGATGATGAACTGGTGCTGGAACCTATGGAATATAGAGTTAATGAGCCCCATGAACATGGATGGTGCATTAATAACATAGACGGTCCTGACCATGAACTCAAAGAACCCATACCTTCACCTAAAATAATTTTTCTGGATGTCACCCTCTATTACCATTAACCGGTGATACCTAGAACATAGATCGATTATGATAACTAAGATTATATATTTAACTGGTGAAATTTTCTTTTATTCATAGAAGTGGGTAATAATTCATGACTGTTACATGACTCTATATCATGTATTATATGCACATCGTCAGGAAACCATATTCATTCTTCCCAAACAATATTGGAGCAATCCACGGTGACACAGTCGTCTAGATAAAACATTTTTTCATTAGGTCGCCAACTTAAATAAACAACACTGGAGGCTCATAAAGTTCCATTTGATATAGATCTATCAAAATTGGATGACTACATTGTTTCATGTATATTACGAACTCAACATCACGTCAATGGGGTAGAGCCATCATATCTTTAGGGAAAACATCCAGTAACACCCTAAAAACTCACGGATCCCCCAATATCTCAGCACCCATTGACACCTCTGATAGATTGGTTAAAACTAAAAGAAGTGTATCCACACACCGAATGTTATCCTAGAAACTACACTCTCTAATAAAGTCACACATTGGCCATCCATATCAAAAAACATGACTATGCTCTGAATGTAGTAAATAACAACATGCATAGATATCAACCAATCAATTCCATGGAAGAAATCGTTTGAATTTATCTAAAGTTTAAGAAGATCCCCACTATACTGATGCAGCCCAAACATCAGTATAAATCCCTCGAAAATATCAACCAAACTATACTAGCCACTAACTAGAATGATCGACACTAAGGGCACAAAAAGTATTTTTATGTCTTGTCCTAAGGCATGGGATAGGCTAGGTGAAAAAAGGAGTCTGAATATCCAAAATAAAATGTAGTACATGAAAGGGTACTAAAGAGACTTATTATACCAAACGTAGGTGACAACATGGTGCCGTTATAGAGAATGAAATCAAGGATATCGTAAGGAAATCTATCATGGAATTTTTCTTTTAAATTAAATTTTACTCTTTATTTTAATTATATTCCCAAAAAATCGAATTTATAAAAGTAAAAAGTCATCATAATCTATGTATATTACCTAGGGTCTCAAATTAGTAATCACATTAGCCTCAAATTGTTGTTGGTAGTCCTATTATAGAGACATCGGATCACCAGGGGGCCTAAAATCTTGTGCCATAGCCAGTATCCTCTGCCATAATCCATGCTCCCTGATTCCCTAATACCATTACATTACCTCCCAAAAAATCCTCATTCTGCAAAAATATGAACTCTGTCATATATCTAAACCATCTCCTCTGATACCATTTTTACAAAACCTACCTTATTCAAGATGATATAAGGGATAAATATTTTACATGCCCTCTTTTCTTCATAATGAAGGAGAGATAATGACCCATGTGTCTAGTCGTCAATAGGCTTAGGTATGGCGATGAGTACCAATGGTAGAAAATATCACAAAAAATGGAATTCATTAGAGTTATTAGTGAAAATATGATCAAGAGATAATATATTAAAAATTCACAACAACACAAACATTTAGACCAAGGAAACCAAAATCTAACCCATGCACAATCTAAACATAAGCTTACACAAAGGTAAAACAATACTAAAATAAATTGTTCCAAAAGAGAAGGATATGTTATAGAACCACAAATATCCTGATGCATGATATAGTAACATCCAGGAAAAACCTCAATGTCCTCCTAGAAACATAATAACCATTCCATAAATATAGGGTGCGTATTAAATTTTACACAGTAGGAAACCTAATTCATCCCATTAAAAAGTGGGGAAACATACTAATGCCCATGTGAGGGAGTATTAGATCCTCAATGAACCTACCAAAGAATACTAACTGACCCAGCCACAACAAGGAACACTCACCAAATAATGATATTAATGAAATGTAGTAGAATGAAAACATCATCATTTGGGTACCCCACACCACATTCCCTCTAAATAGATGCCCATTCCTAATGGAAAACATATTGGTTCTACCACTCATTAAAAATGTAGTCTCACTGCCAAATCATTCCCACACACATCTAGGCCTCAAACCCCACAAAAATCATTCCTGTTGACACATGTTCCACAACCACACCACACATCCCGCCACCAGACAATGGGAAACAAATACTACACCTCACACCTGAAAACACCTGGGCCACATCTTGACGAAACATTGGAAACAAACCAAGATCACAATCACCTAGGCCACTCTTCCACACCACAACCTCACTGAAGGATCATGGGATATAGTAATCCTCAAGCCATTACAGTCTACTAGGACATGATCGAGTGATAAAAACCAGAAGAGGCTGTGAGGGAGAAAGTCAATAACCGACCAACCATCCTCCCACCAGGATATTGGGAATTACACCCTTCCCCGTGGAATGGGAGTGTTCAGTACGTAGTTCCCAACATGGGTATGGTGTGTATTGAAATCACAGGGAAATACTATTTATATGTATATGTAATATAACACTTAGCCAAACCTATGGGTTTAAAACAAACTACCAACACCTATAGAACCACTTTTGCTGCTACCCCTATAAGCACAAACACCCAAACAACAACAATAAAATGCAATACTTACACCTTTTTTACGTAAATACTATCCATTCATTAATTAAGCTTGCCGATTTTAATTTATTTCTTCACTAATTAGGTAAACGTTAAATAACAACATATTAAATATTTTTAGAGGAGAAAATGCCACTAAACAATAACAAGGAAAATAGGGAAGTATGGACTATAGAAAAAAATAAATTTAAACACCCATTAATAATAATATCTAAGAACAACCAACCTGCAGCCCCATATCACATCCCTTTTTCTAGATAGTTTGTCAACCACTGCCAACTATCATTCTTCAATGTTATCTAGCTTAATTATCCACTCAAAAATAGAACTGGTAGCCCTGATTATCAACAACACCACACCAATCTCATCCATAAACATGATGTTCTGACATAACCTAGCATTTCATCACCACTTTTATACCACTACCAAGAAGTATTACCATATCAAAAAAATTCCAAGCATTCCAAAATCATCAATCTCTCAGACTAAGATTATATCACACCTCTTGTACTACCCCATAAACAAGTTCCACAAAAACACCATCAAACAGTTTCCCCACTGCACAAGTAGCACCTCCCCCAAACACAAGGGAATTACATATATATATCCTCATACTCGTAACATGGTTATCAACAACAACATCACACATCACACACGAAGTATAAAACCCAGCCAAACACAACACACTACCACAACATTAATCAATGTATATTACGATTTATCAAGAGGGGTTATATAACTCCAGTTTAAAAAAATGGGTGATCATAGAACTGGTTTGATCATGGGGAATACATTTATTTATCCAATTATACATGATTCATATGAGTTCATGTTACATTAATTTATCAAGAATCAAAATAAAATACAAAGAACCATAGGTTATCCAGTAATGTTCACCAATGGACATTATTTTTAGAAGGCCATAGAGCCCATAAAATTTATAATAATGATCATGGATAAAAATTAAGACAACATACGTAACATAATCACTTCCCATCTATTATTTCATTGACCCTATTATCTTTTCATAATCAAATTCAGTTCCCCTCATTTATTACTTGTTATGGAAAAGTATTCATCAGTTCTTCATGAAGAAACATTACTACAACCACCCTATATAACAAAAATATAAATTTATGAATAATAATACCTATAGGAAACAATAGGGGATCAAAACTCCCCTTTTCTCCAAAATAGGGGGTCTTGTGAGCTATATAAAACTATAAAAACCAGATATGAATGGGATCTAGATTAATATCATTACTCATCTAGAGAGGAGGGATATATCTGCACCAAGGGGGAAGATAAAAGAGTACCTAAACTATTAAAAAAAACCCATATCATATATCAATGGAAAGAAATGGTTCCAAATGACATTAACGTGGGATATTTGTCAAGATCATATGGTTTTATTATATTAATGTATCAGATGTGTTATGATATTAATTTTATATTTAATAGCTTTTAAAATGCCATTAAAAACGCCCAAAAAAGGCATAAAACTAGGTTTAAATCAAATAAAATGTAAGAGGGTCAATCTTGAAGAAATGGGAAAATATGTGAAAATAAAAAATTGGGAGCAGGGTGAGACACCATTTGGTGTTCCACTATTTCGGTGATCCAACACCACATTTCTATAGTTACGGATCCATCGTTTCAGAGTGCCCCGGTAATGGTGCCACAATTATGGTTTTCAAACATTACATTGCCACTATCTCAGTGTTCCACCATTATGATGTCACCGTTTTGGTTAAACCAGTTAGTGATATTTTATTTTAGGAAAAATCCTAAAACAAAACCACTATGACACCTAAGAACACCACAATTATAGAATTTTCACAATGTTGGGCTTGGGGACAGAAGGGTCATTATAGTTTTGAATTTGAAAAAAAAAGATTCTATATTTTGAATTAGATGGTCCATATTATGTCAATTAGTCCTTTTTAATTTTTCTACATTATGAATACTAACATTAGTAATTATTTTAAATACCACAGTTTAGATAAATTAAGACATTATAGGTAAAAATAATATTATAATAATATAAAACTACCCTAATAATTTTCGTAACCTATTTTGATAAGTATATCCTGAAAATGAGAATCCATGGGTCTAATTTATAACCATATGGATCCACATGGATGACAGTAATTCATATATAATATTATATTCATTGAATAGTAATATTTGTTACACTTTTGTTATTATTAAAGTAATATATTTTAATATGAGGTTATAGAGGGGATTTCTTAGACTGTAAATAGTACTTTGAAATGTAAAGGTATTACCAACATCTTGGTTATGTATTAATAATTTTTTTGGATATAAATAATTTAATTTAATGGTGACCCAAATATGATGTAGTAATTTATTAATTATTGAATGAATAAAATAAATTATATTATAAATATGAAAATAAATATTATCTGATATATTTATTTCCATTCACAAATTGATTTGATAATTTTGGAAACATAATTATTATGAAATGTAGTCAGTTTTAATTTATCTTCTTGTTATGATATTTTTATTCTTCAACTAATTAATATGATAATAACTAAAAATATTTGTATTTTAAAAATATAAAATATTTTTTTAAATGAAATTATATTCCTAAAAATCATAAATTCACCCAAATGTTTAGGATAAGTCCTAATATTTCAGAAATGTAACTTTGTTTTATCATTATACATGTTATGGAAATCACATTATCCCACAAAATGTAAATAATATGATATCCCGATGGGATTAAAAATTATAAAATACAGGTTAAAACAGATAAGGATTAAATAATATTTTAAATATTAATAATTTTAAATTAATAATGTTAATTAAACTAAATGATAATATAATATAAGAAATAAATAATTTTTGGAAAAACTGGAGATGAAATTGAAATAATGTTAAAAAAAATATTTTATGAGTTTCCAAAGTTGCCCCTACCCTCTCCTATAAAATGTTTCCCACTATTCTATAATAATAACACATACATATAATTTTAATTCATCCAATATATTCCTAAAAACATTTCCTATAATACCTCTCTACGTTATTAGGGCCATATTTTTCTCAGAACACCCTTCTTTGTGGTGTTAGGGTGTACTTCAAAGGGGATCGACTGAAGAAGAGGTAACATTTTTTTAGTGTTTTAGTTTGATTTATCATTAAACACCCTCAAAATAATATTATTATAAAATTAAATATTAACTCCAATAAAATAAATATTATAATATTTTATTATAGTAATATCATCACATAAATTCATCTCTAATTTTAATCAAATGAGAGATGAAAATTTCATTCATTTTTATGGGATACTACCACCTCACAAACCAGCGTAGATTTTTCCAATTATCATCAATAGAGAATGGTTATAATTATGTAATAAATTATTTTATATGTTATTAATTAAATATTTATATTATTAATTGAATAAAATTTCAATTATTTTCTTCCTTCTATGAACATAAAAATTATAATGCCATTTGTGCATACAGGTGTACTATCTCCTCCACAGAGCGATGTGAATCATTTTATTCACCACATCACATGAAAGACATATAAAAGTATATTTAAAAGATTATTATGATGTTAAAAGTATTATGATCATTCTTGAATGGTAATGTAACAATTACATTATTTCCATAATGATAAACGAAAATGAAAATGTTAATCATATGTACGTATTTCTTACAATAACCATGATTGTAATGTGGTTCATATATCATATCTATATTTTATAAATTTATTCATAAGTATAATTGATATATAGATATTAGTATTATTTTCTAATATTTCTCTGGATAAGATATAGTGATGACTACATATATAATTTACCTCATAGAAATGACATTTTTATCTCATGTACAAAATATTGACAAAATGTTCGACATAAACATAAATTATTATGGTATTTTTATTACATAATAATAAGTGATATAAAAGGAATAATTAAATGAAATTGTTTCTAAAAAATTTATAAATTATCCTATTATTATTATTCATCTTGATAATGAATTTAAGAGACAAGTAAGACACAAGGTAAGGGACTTCATGTCAATCTCCTTTCATTGAGGCATATAATTATGTTGTTACCCTTATTTATCCATTAAAGTTTATAAATTACCCCTTTATACATTTAATTTAATTAATTAATATATTATCATGATATTTATGGTTTTCTAGATGTTATTCATTAAGGATATTTATTCAAGTGTTTCGCGCGTGGATAAAGTCTCCTTAACAAAAACGTTATATTAAATTTTCTTAAATATTTATTCTTCTCAATCGTTCTAGTTATATACATGATCTCAAAATGTGATAGAGGATTTATATTAAAGGAAAATAATATTTTAATGTTTTAATTCCTTTTAAAAGATTCAATGTGGAATGGGAAAATTTGATTCAAAAATTAACTTTTTAAAATGGTTTTATTGTGTTATAACAATGACATGATTATTTTATTAACATGGAATGTTTTATTTTCCATTATGGGAAGAACCGATTTTTATTAATTTATATTCATTTTATGTGTTGGTTTTTACATTACAATTTTAGTCTTTTATTTTCAAATAATGTGTTTCAATATATGAATGCGTAGTTTTGTAAAAAATGAAATGTGAATTTAATATTGAAATGATATATTTCATTTATGCAAGTATTATGTGTTACGATTTTGTTATGGTTTTGTGGTATTTTTATTTATATGGGAGAATCCTTAATAAACCGAGTGTAGATGAGTCTATGATATCTCTCCAACGAATTGGGTAATGAGACAATGTTAATGGATATGGTTTCTCCCAATAGAATTATGGAATATACTTAGATGGGTATGTCAAATGTGACCATGAATGTTGCTCCCTATGTAGTTGTGAAATATACATTGTAAGTATGAAATGGATGTCACAAGTTACATTTATTATATATAATTTTTGATTTTTACTATAAAATTTTTATTTCAAGAGGTGTGTTAGAGATCGTATGTTTTGGGGTTGAAAAGTATGAATTTTTGAAAAAATTTCATGATTTTGAAATATTAATGGACTAATAGTTTCATTCCATATTTTATATAACATACTGAGATTTTTTAAACATCCCATGATTTAAAATTTCTTTTAGAAGTATTTTGATTTTTAAGGAAAAATAGAATTCGATTATTAATATATTAAAGTTGTGTCTTGAAATGAAATAGTTTTTTTATAAAGGGTAATCCTTTGGTGAAAAAATAGATATATTGTATAAGTGTCCTCTTCTAATTTATGTGGTTTATTTCTATGTGTTTCTCCTATTTCTATAATAATCTATAAATAAATGATTTTTTCAAAGAAATAATATAAATTCTAGATAAAATCCACTAGAATAAGTTGTGTTTAAAGTCGGGTACTTATAATTTATATCATTAATATTTATCTAGGATATATATTATATAAGTGGTAATGTTTAATGTAGTACCACACTATATTTTATGTTATCAATAGGTATGATTTAATGTAATGTTCATGGGAATTAATAAGTAGTCATTGGATATAGATTTTTGTTTTATAACTGTATATATTTCTTAACATGATAGACCATATTAATGGTCCATTATAACTATATAAGGAATTCTAGGGGATATTTCAATATATATTAATGGTATATATGATCATCAACTTCTTTTAGAATATTTTTTTTACAAAATTATTTTTTAAAAAATTATACAGATATAACCTAGTTAATAATTCCATGTCCAAAAGATCCAAAATCCAACATACTATGTTGAAGTGGGATTAATAAATCTTTAGAGACCTAGAGTAGATAATGAAATAGTATATAAATTGATAACTATTTGGAAACACATCTTATTATCTCAATGTAAACAATGAAGTTAGGCTACCAATCATTAATGTGATATACAGTTTAAAGAGGGTATAATAGAATTATTAAAAATATCTAATTAGAATAAGGATATGATATATTTAAGGAATAAAAATTTGGGAACATGATATATATGTCTCTTTAAAATTCTTTATTATATTAGGATGGTCTCTTAATTCTCGAATCTTTCACTATATCATTCCCACATGCACGACATGTTACATGTATCGCACATGTGGAAGTAAAAAAATGGTACATAACCTAAAATGTATTCAACAATCATTAAAAAGGATCATTAATTCTGTTATGAGTAATATTCTATAGCGATTCATGATCATAGAGACAAAGTGGCATGAAGTAAGACCACTCCTCTAGTCAATGTTTTGTGGTGAAAGTATAAATTTAGAGAATATGTGAGTGAATCCAAAGGATTGATGAGGTGAATGAATTCCCATTTATATTATTTAATGTGATATGTTTTTATTGTGAATTTTATATAATGGGTATAATTTAACAAAATATTGATTCAATTATAAATTTTTGTTTAAAAATACATTATTTATTTGATATCATTCTAAACACAAAATATTAAATCTGAATAAATCTTGATAGGTTTATAATTTTACCCTAGAATTTAAATTTTATATTTTAATAATAATAACTATATTTTTAAAAAATGTATAATGTTTTTAGAAAATTAAAATATGTTAAATAATTCATAATAAATAAGTAATCAATATCCATTAAAGTGAATTTATTCATTAAAAAAATATTTTCCTTGCAAAATTTTCATCATTTCACTTAGTTCTCATACAGTATAAACCATTCATATATTTTTATATTTTTTAATTATGTAATAATATTATTAAAATTATCATATCAAAAAAATATTGTGGTTAGTTTTTAAAATTTTTATAAAAAGATTAATTTTCCTATTAATAATAAAAATCCATATTTTTAAAAAACTGAACTTTTCTTCAATTAAAAAGCCTCAATATATTTTTTATTTAATATTAAATTTAAAAAGAAATCTATTTAATTAGAAATAATATTATTAATTTAATAAGACTTGAGATTTTACTTGATTTGGTCAAAAGTTAATTTTTTGACGTAATAATGTATTTTTTATAAAGGCTATTTTATAATAAATCTATTATATATATTAAATATATAATATTTTTTAATGGTTAGTATGAAATTTATTTATTATATATTGATTATATATTTTATAACTAATTTTATAATATTCATTAGGAATTTCATGAATGATAATTCATATATACAGTTATAAATGTATTATTAAATATAATATTTCATTTAATCCTATGGGATTATTTAAAATTTAAACA
This sequence comes from Viscum album, assembly GCA_963277665.1. Taxonomy (NCBI): domain Eukaryota; kingdom Viridiplantae; phylum Streptophyta; class Magnoliopsida; order Santalales; family Viscaceae; genus Viscum; species Viscum album. The sequence continues at coordinate 319,772,258 of OY728132.1, read as the reverse complement.
ATAAAATATAGAATTTATAGGGTAATAAGGATATAATATTATGGATAAACATACTTTATTAATCATAATAGGTTCATTATAATCATAGTTAATAATGAATAGTAAGAACAATAAAATTTATGTACCACAATCCTCGTTATAAATGATTATTATGTGTTAAACAAATATATATGTTTAAAATTTAATAAAAAACATGTAAAAATAACACTAGTTACTAATTTTTTGAAACATTATATATGTAATTGATATAGGATTCATTTGGAGGAATTTTGATTGAGTATTAAATTATTAAACACTAATATTTTGAGAAATTCCATGTGCACCAAATCTCATATTCTTAATATGACCTCACCTATCCTATATTAGACATCTTTAAATCGGTAATTTTCATGGCCATGTCCTATAAAAATAATTTCCTAAAATAAATACTCAGGTCATATAGTTCTTGGATTGATCATAATGCAATCATTTCAAGGATTAAACGATATTCCAACATATGATTCTCAACGAAGGGGTATAACTCATATCCATGTACATAAATTTTTATTACTTATTTAACCTCCTGTGAATTTATTGTTCAAATTATATAATATAAAATTTAAAATTACTAATATATTTAAATATTACTATTATTATGGATCAATAACAACACAGACTAATCATACATCGATGTTATATAACATCTTACGACAATTTATTATACTATACAGACACATGTATGAGTACCATTATTGTTTAATTACATTGGAATAATGGAAAAATAAACACTTGAACATATGTTTTATATAAAATCTACCACTATGTTCTCTATAGCTATAACCCTTATTAGAGATATCGTAATAAAAATATTTATTTATAACATTGGGAATGGAAATAGAAGATAGAATGAGATCAGATGATAAGTAAGAGTTAACAAGTGAGATACCTAAACATAAATAAAGTATAAGGGAACACATAAAGGATCATAACATTTCAAATCAATATCTTACATATCAGATTTCAAAATCATGAATCATGTAATAATTATTTTCAGTTCATAATACATGTATCACAAGATAATAAAATAACATGATCCAAGAGATCATAACATTGGAATAAGACATTGATTAGTGGAAAAAATTGAATAGAAAATAAAATCCATATTTGTAAATGATCATTTACAATTATAAATTATTGCAATTGGTTCACTACTCGAACCATTATAGTAGTCATGGGAACCTACATGGAACACCATAGTGGATAAATTCCCTTACTGAACGTGGTTCACTACCCATTCCAGCCTTGTAATATCATACCACATTCACTCCTTATTTCACCCCTTTTATATTAAATATGGTTCAATCATTAGTCATGTTATGTCTTACTACATGTGTTTCCCTACTCATTCTAGTCCTATCTTTTAGAACTATGGTAACCTTATATTATATTCATGTCAATCTCATGTTATATTAATCATCATCCAAAAAATTGTAGGGAGATATAGGTCCCACTCTCCACTGTTTATAACATAACCACCACAATATATTTAAAATCGTACAAACATGTGTCAAAAGAACATAAATAATTTATCCTATGAGATTATAAAAAATGAAATGGGATTAAAAACATTTAATCATAAAAAACATGTGGAAATGTAAAACATTTCATAATCATTCATCATTTCATGAATCCATAACCTATTAAAAAAAGCATTTTTCATTTGAAATATTTAATGGTACAACATGGGGATGCAAAATATATTTCATAAATATATTTGCATCACAAAAATAAAAAATTCAGAGAAAGATTAATAATTTTTTTGTTGGTCTTATTTCTAGTAAAATATAATAAAACTCAATGAATGCCATACAATATATAAAACATTTTAGATATACTATTTTTTACATTTCAAGGTGGGTAATATATTTTCATAAAAAATAATTTTTAATTATAACACCAAATTAGAATAATTTTCATTGAAAATATCCATATAAAAATAAAATAAACGATTTTAATAATCATTAAAAAAAATAATAGTGAAAATATTATATCTTCTTTGAAAAAACATCTTTATTGTAAAAAACATATTTAAAATAATTTCCACATTTTAATCGTATTTATGAAATGAAAAAAATTTAATAAATATTATAGAATTTATTTTCAAATTTAATTATATTAAAAAATTAATTTATTCATTATATGATTTAGATTTTATGAAATTGGGAAATAATGTTCATGTCATTAAGGTTAAAAACATGGTTTTGTTTCAAATTGTTGAAAAGGTAAAATACATTTTTTTATAAAATGAAATATATAATACTTTTAATTTTATTTAAATGTAAAAAATTGTAATGATTGAATATAATTAATCCTTTTACGAGTAATAAATTTTTTTTGAAACTTATTTTTAAAACCATTTTGAAGAAAACATATTTATTACCAAATAGAGAAATAATGATAGATTTTCATAAAAAAGTTATCATATATTTTATGTCATAAACAGTGTATAAATTGATATATTACATGTATATATAACAAATAATCATTGGATTGTAAAAGTTATGTGAATTATTTAAAGTTATATAATATTATTTCATCATTGAAAGAATAATCATAAACAAACTTGATAAAATAATATATTTATATATGAAATCTTTACCACATTGGTATATTTAGACCATAAGTATGATAAATAAATAAAATTAAATAATACTACAAATAACATGAAAATATAGAATTTCATGATATAATAAGTCAAATTGTAAATATATACACCTCATAGAAGATGATAGGTGCAACTCAGAACATCTGTCCTAATAATGGCATGTTGATAAACAAATCCCGTGTTGGTATGATTACTTTTGAAAAATCAACATCATGAACGGGAGATTCAAAAATTTATATATAAAGTCCATTAATTTTTAGGATATTAATCATTAAAAAAATTCCAATTTCATATATGATATATATATATATATATATATAATAAATAGACATTTAAGATGGTATGCGTCTTAGAGAAGTAAAAATTGAGACAAAAATCTATTACCAAAATTCCTAAATTCCATCATTCACATTAAAAATTAACATTTAATAAATATAATTTCACTATAAATATATCGAAGAAACATATTACTTTATATAATATCATATAAGGATTTATTTTAATATTTTATTGGATATTATAACCAATTACATAAGAAAGTCAATTTTTGGGAAATAAACTATTCATTTTTCATTAATGTTTTAAGTTGTTATTTATTATATTTAATAAATCATTTATACATATGATATTGAATAATAATAATAATAATAATAAAATTTTCATGTTTATAGATAATATATACTTTTAATAACAATTATGAAGGATAGTTTTGAGAAATGATGTATGTTACAATTAAAAAGACTGTAGGCCATACATAGAAAAGAATAATATATCCATTTTAATGATAATTATGGAAATTATGTGATTAATATATTATCATAGAAAAGTTATTGTAAAAAATAAAAAAAAATTAAATATTTTTATACATATCTTAAATGTGACATGGTGATGAAAAAGGGTCACATAACATTGTGAAATAAGTAGTTTGCAATTACATTTGTGATGTTATCATCATTCATTTGGGTGTAAAAAAGAATAAAAGGATATATAAATTTTTTTTATAATGATAAATATTTCATTAAAATAAAAAAATCATTTCTATCACATATAATCATTATCATGTCCCTTATCACCTTCCCAGTAAGGTGGGGACATATCACATCGCTTTGTAAGGCAATAGTCCACCCTAATAAGAGAAACATTATTATATCCCATAAATGGGAAGCTTAAATATATTTTTGATATGAAATTATAGAAGAATAATCATGTCATTAATTTAAAAAAATAAAAAATTAATCTATCATTATTCCAAATCATTACATGTGATAATGAAAAAATGAAAAATATCAATTTTCGAGGTAGTAGTCTATTGTACACTAGAATGATGATTTAAAAACATATTTGATTTAAGTAGAAAATAATGTAGGTTATTACCAAAATATAAAAAACACATCATATTGATGATATTTTGGTTATTATATCGTCATGTTTTAAAAATAATTTAAGGTGGTTGATAATAAAATAAAATGAGGGTTCTCATTCAAGAACATTAACTAATCTTTGGGTATCATCCATATTACTACACTAAATCCTTGTATGATGGATTTATATCCAAAATAAGGCTTTTATGATGATGTTAGTGAAGAAAATATGTGATTTGGTATCTTATTGGATGAACCAAAGAGTTTTTATTGTGTGAAGAACATAATATTGGGGTGGTATTTTATTTACATGGGTGAGGAAACATGATGTATTTCTGAATATAATTAATCGATCCCTAGTTATTCGTATGTATAAAGTGTCAATATTAGGTAATTATAAATCCTTAGGTGTTTAATAAACGAAATATATCAACAAAATAGTTTTAAACATATTTATATGTAACGTTTTCCCTTGTTATTAAAATTAACCCCCGATAAAACCAATTTTAACTTAAAAGCCACAAATAATTTTTACTTAATTCACTATTCATTATGATTAAAAATTGATTTATAATTATTATAAATTATAACCTTTACATTTGAAATTATAAATTATTATTATTCAAAATAGGGAAAACATTTTTAAAATTCTATTTAATGAAGTGAAAAAATATATATTTAGATTTAAATGTGCAGACGTGATAGGAAAAAGAGTTTTTGAAAAGAAAATGTTAAAATTTTTGAAATATTTTTATAAAAATATTGAAATTGAAATTGATTCCACTGAACTCGTTTTTTTATTTATAATAAAATTTAACTATTCTTATATTTAAACTAACTCAAAATATAATTAATAATTATGAATAATTTTAATGAAAACGAATTTATCTGTAATATATATATATATATATCAACATTATTTAACAATTTTTTTTTAATAATTAAAAAAAAACAATCGTAAGATAATCTTAATCTTATTATTTTAAAAAATTATTTTCTTATCAATTTAGTTTTACAAAAGTTTCAAAACAAATTTGTATGTTTTCAAAATGGTGTCAAAAATAATTTTTTATAATAATAGATATCTTAATCATAAAATTATATTTAGTATTATTTAATTTCTATAAAACTCATAAGGTAAATGTTAAAAATATGGTTGAAGACATAGTACATACATTTAATTATAATAATTTACAAAAAAGAGATCTTATTATTTTATTGATATAAAACAAATTTTTTCACATTAAATTAGTTTTCATTGAGGTATTTGATTTTACATTTAAAATGGTTTTATTTTATTATAAAACTATTATGTCATGAAACAATTCTATATATATATATATATATATATTTTAAAAAATGTTTTCTAAATTTTGTTAATATCGTTCAGAACCTATATTTAAAAAGAAAGGATAAAAAGTCATAAAATATTTTAAAAATATGTCACGATTCATTTTTATAATTGTTTAGAATGTAATGAATCCTAATCTCAATATTGTGTGTAAAACAATATAAACATAGTTCTAGTTATTACTAATGTAATATATAGTGTTTTTATAATTAAAAACATGCAAAAGATTAATATAATTTAAAAAACATTTCACACAAACTCAAGGTGTTACATTCTACCATCCCCATTCATTAATTTAATTTACCATTCATAATTGACATCCTTAATCAAATATTTAATCATTTAAAATTACATATTTTAATTTAACATCATAAATAATATTAATAATAAATTCTCATAAAAAATATAAATTTATGTGCGAAATTATTCTAAAACAACACATAATTGTATTAAAAATATATATATGATTGCTGGGAAGTGAAAATTTTCGATATATAAAAAAACTATAACCCAAAAATACTGATAAAGAGTAACAATGACCACTGATAAAATAAAACTGAGTGATCTAGATAAGTTTAAGGAACATAAATATATGCATGAAGTAGGTTTGAAAAGGGTCATTGAAATCATAAAAAATTCACATAATAGGAAACATTATATTTCATTATTTTTCATTATAAGATATTAATTTTTTATTTCATTCTATTTCATAGAAATAATCCCACCATTTGGTAATGTATTTATAATGTTCTCTTTCCTTTTTTACTCAAACAAATTAAGGTGAATTTTTAATGTGTAATGCACTTACATATATAATGTTCCATAATTTAATAATACTCTATTCTTGTATCTCTATTTAATAAAATATAAAAACTCTTGTCAAATATGGATAAATCATCATGTGGTGATGTAATACGTTAATATTTAAAAACTCATCCAGAATCCACATAAACTACTCTATAAATGGTAAACCATATAAAAATTCAAAAATATTTACATAATTTTTTTTTATAAATATGGTTACTAAATTTCCAAAAAAAATTATCCTTAATCTGCCATACTCCATTAAGTGGATTAAGATTATCACATAGAAAATTTGTGAATACATTTATCATGAATTTTCATTAATCATAATAGTAACGTAAACTGACATAAATCATAAATGACAAAAATAATTATTCCTTATTCCTTTAGTAAAACCATATATTAATGAATACATATTTCCCTACATATTGATGATAAAAATCTTGAATTATTTAATAAATTCTTTCACTTCATATGACATGAATCATAAGATAATCAATGAACATGTTACATGAGAGAACTACATTGTCATACGACATTTATTTATTGAATATACAAAAGAAGAGAAAATAATTTCCATATTATTCAAGGATCATTTTGAAGGATATAATATTGAAATATGTTCACTCCCCAAAAAATCATAGTATTAATGGTTGACTCCAAAGATCATCATATATAAATATATCCATAACTAAACCAGGCTAACTCTATATTCCATCCATGTATTATTGATACATTTTTATATTACATTCTATTAAATTCATTCTAAACTATTTTCACCATTGTTTTAGTTCTTATTATACAAAACGGGGTTCCCTCTATGAACGATTCCATTATTAATGAACAAGTCCACTCATCATTTTATTCCTTTCTATCTCAATAGATATATCTATTTATCCAATTCATTAGAGAGAGATATAATACCCAACATTCATTGGTTATAATATAACTACAATCATGTAATTATTATCAAAAATAAATTTTCCATAAAATCACAAAACAATCCTTATATCAGAACCCATGGTATAAAATCGATTTCAAAAAAATTTCATCATAACATAACCTATCAAAAAAATGTTTCATAATAAATTACTAGAATATAAGAAGCTATCAAGATCCATTTTTTAATATAAATTGTGTAAAATATAAATTAATGTTTTAAAAAAATAAAACATTTTTTAGTAATGTATCAATTCTACTATTATGTTTTTTTCAAAACAAAAAATACATTCAAAATCTTTGTTACTATGAAATTATTTAATTATACTATAAAATTAAAAAAATTTATGAAATTATTTATAATTTAATCTGACCAAAAAACATTTTATGTAATTTTTATATCTTTTATTGGTGATGATAGTGGGAATTAATATTCATGTAGTGTATGATAGTTAAAAAATATTCTTTGCTGAATTTCAGTAAGAGAAAAACAAGCATTTTTTTAGAAAATTCCAAGATGATAGATTTTAAAATTAATAATAGAATTTCAAAAAATGTGTAAAAATTTATTTAATAAACAATTTCAACCATTGAAAAAATAATTTTTTAATATGATTCTAGAAAATAATCGTTTTTTATGAAATCATATTTCAAACAAGTGATACAAAGTCATATTTTTTTAAAACATGTTTTCTATGTTATCTTTTGTACAAAAAATTAGAAAAAATGTATTTTTTACAATAAAATTGAAAAAATATTAGATTTATTATTAGGGCAATTATTGAGAGGAAGATCATAAGATATGTTAATTGGAAGTATAATCCTAAACAGTCCGAAAAAACGATGAAATTGGCCCATAAATCTCCTACCACATTGGTAACATTGAATGATAATCCCCATGAAAGAATAAATTTACATGAAATCTTAATTATAGTTAAACTAAAAATATATATGATATAAAATGTAAATCACTCATTATAAAAACGCATAGTATAATATTTTTTCATAACATAACTTCTTTCTCGACGAAGACTTATAGAGTCAAAAATGACATATATAATTTTTTACATTTGAAATATAAACCTTATGAAAGAGATATCCACAAATAAATACATAATACCATAAAGTTTATATAAAATCATCATAAAATTCATTAATCGTCATTATATATAATAAATAAAAACATTGTGATGAATATGGTATGTGTCTCATAATAGTAAAATGCGATTGGAAATATATTTCCAAAACTCATTAATTTCATCATACAAATTAGAAAAAATTCATGTATAATAAATATATATTAATTATAAATTTATTAATGAACCATATTCATATATAAAATACCATATATTGTTTTTTTAAATATTATTACCTATTTATTAAAAATTCTATCTTAGTGCCATGTTTCCAGTAATAACTATTTTTTTCTACATATATTTTGAATTTTTTTTGTTCAACCCACATAAATATTTGTTCAATAACTTATATAATAATAATAATGAAATAATTGTCATATTTATATAGGAAGTATTATTTTAACACCAATAATGAAATATGGTTTTGATAGATGAATTACATTTTGTTCAAGGAGATGGTAAGTTGCACATATGCACTTGTACCGTTTCTATTTCTCAATGATAATATTAGAAAGGGGTTTGTTATATATTTTCTTCATATAATGATATTAATATCAATTTATACGTATTATTTAATTTAATATATTAAAATATAACATAGATGTTGTGTTGACTTAAAAGATTCCCCTCCCTTTGTTAAGGTTGTAGTCCACGCGTGTACGAGCAATGTAATGATCTTTAAATTAGTGAAAAGGAAATAAATAAAATTACACAAATTTAAATTTTAGAATGATAAATTTTTAATTATTTTTATAATTATTTCACGTATATCACATAAAATCTAATAATGTACCCTTATCTACTTTAATGGAAACCGTGAATGAATCAAACAGCTTCATCAGGGGGTAGACCACTGTGCACATGAGTGACAATATCACAATATTAAAAAATGGTATGAATAAAAATATGCATGATATAATAATTCCATAACCTTAATAATATAAGATATATAAAAAATAAAAAATATATCCACTATTATTTCCAGCCGTTATAATTGGTAATTGAAAAGCGAAGTACATTGATTCGTGAGGAGGTAGTATTTCGTAAACACAATTGATTTTGCAACCAATTTTTTTGGAGGATAAGGAGGTTGTATGACATAAAGAAATTATAAAAAATTACTAGTTTATGTATTATATAGAGGTTACTATATGATCATGGCATAAACATAATTTATGGGTATGGAGAAGAAAATAAAATAAACATACATGTTGAAGAACACTACATATCTTCATTTATCCTCATTTGGATTAAACTAAATACCACCTAGGAGAGATTTATATTCAAAACAAGGAATTTATGATGATATTATAGATGTTGGGAATTTATTTGTGTAGTTATTGGATAATCACAATATATTTTTTAGGAGTTAATAAAATAATAATTTTTTGGCCTATTATAACTGGAAGAGAGAACATACTTGGTACTTTTGAAATTGAATAATTGCTACCTTGTTTTTAATTTGTCACAAGGGTCCCAATTAATCCATTAACAAAACATATATATATTAAATGGCTTATATATTCACATAAAATATTTTTTAGAAATTTTTATACGATATTTTTGTACTTTTACTTTTATTTTACCCATAAATAATCCAAATTTTCCCATAACAACCTTTAATAATTTTTAATATATTCACAATTCATTTTGGGTAAAAAAATTAGGATAACATTATTAATAATTATATATTGTTATTATTAGAAGTGCAAAATATATTTTTTTTCAAATTCCATTCACATATGTTTGAAATTTTTTAATTTATAATTAATCCTACATACCCAATGAGAAAGTAAGAATTGAATGGTAAAATGTTCAATGGTTTGATTTTTTGTGTGTCAAAATTCAATATGAATTTTACTCTTGTAAAATTATCCGAAATTGTTAATTAAAATTTCTAACATGGTTCATCAATACAAATTAAAAATAAAAATAATAGTTATAAATAATTTTTATGAAATGTAATAATTCAATTAAAATTTTGTATTTTCACTATTTATTAAAAAATGAATCTTTTAAAAAATTCAAAAATATTCAAAATATCATAATTTATTAAATTGGGATTTTGAATTTTTTTATTTTATATAAAGATATTATAGAATTTTAGAAATTAATTTAATTTTATGTAAATAATGTGAAAAACATTTATTTTTAAAATAATATTATATACGTAAAATTTGATTTATTCTAATTTCATGTCTAAAAAGACATTAGATGAATGTTACTTTTTTTGTTGATTAAATAATATTAAAATTTCGTTAAAATTATTATAAAAAATGACATGTTTTATTTTCTGATATAAATTATAATTTTGAACAGAAAAATTGTTTTATATATAACTATTTTATTTAATATTCATATAGGTTTTATTTTAAATATTAAATAATTTTTTAGTAAATAATTTATTTTAATTTCATATGTAACACATATTTTCATGATTTTTTAATTTTATTTATAAATTCTGTTCCAATTTAGATTTAACAAAAACCACCATAATATTTTATTAATATATCATGTTACAATTAAAATTAGTGTTACGTGTTATTCCCACTAATCTCAATGTTAAATGTACTGTACGACACTCCCAGTGTTTCATTTAACATGAGTTGAACAATTAATTTTGGGGCATCCTATTACTATCTATTGGGTATTTCAAATCCTATTACATGTCATTCTTCGATATGGGGTTTATCTTGGGACTCCAATAGATGTAGATAATTTGGTGGGAAAATTACCTAAATCTTGGTGAAGTATTTTATTGTTGTGATAGATGCTATATATACATGTGTAATGGATTATTGGTGGTACTCCATGAGGATGAAAAATGCTTGTGGCAGTTTTTGTTTTTATAGTGAATGCATATGTTTCAGCTGTCCAATGAAATCATTCACACCCTGTAATAAGAGTACATGATGTTTAATTATCACCAATATCATATTGTGGATATATACAAAGCATGAAATACTACACATCATATACAAATTACACACTATGTATTGTTATAATTAATGTGTCATATAAAAAATATTACATATTTTCCAGTGTATATGGAACTAATAGGTCACAAGATGGGTAAGGGGTTTACAGTCATTGTAAGTCTCTTGGGAGTGGAATTTATGGCAACGCATGAGTGATTTTATTTGTAATTAAAAATGATATATTTTTTCTGGTGACTTAGATCACTCCTATAGTGATTTTTGGAATATTTTTTCTTTTAGGATCTATTTTTTCAATGTTGGTTCAGGTTAGTTTTGTTGTATGATGTTGTGTGATAAATAATATTTCTTCATCATTTCTATTGATCACATAATCACCATTAAATTGAGTAATGAGATTTATTTTTCTATGAAAATAATTATCTTGATTCCTAATAGATCGGTTTTGTGATCCTAATCTAGGGGCCAATATAATGTATGTTCTTGCGTAGTGGGTTTTCATTATTAATGGATTTTGTGATCTCTTCAAATCACCAACAACTTATTTATATAGAATCAATTATGAGATGTGTGGATTGATTATAGGGAATTCATTTTCATTGTTATATTATTCATTTTTAGTGGATCCCATGGTAGGTTTGTGGGACATTAGTTTTGTGGTAGGTGGTACCCTTTATACATGTTATTGATAAACAAAATTTCAATTTTGTTAATAATTATTTTATCAAATTACTGGGAATGATTATTTGATGGATTTTTTTTGAATGGAAATGGGTTTTCGAGGGAAGATTGTTTTCCCATTTTGGGTAAATGATGTGGTTTTTTATTGAATTGTGAAAATATTTTCAAAACATGGTTTGAATAAAATAGTATGATGAAATGGATTATAATATACCAGAACTACTTGGGCCTATAGTATCCATACATGGTTTTATTTAAAATAATAACCACAAAATATCGACCTTAAAAAACATTAGGATGTTCTTCTATACTTATCCTCAAATTATATTATATTTTTGAGTTACCTAATCTATATTTTTGTAACCAAGTTATTATGGTTTCTACAAACTCATGCTCTAATACAAAATACATCAACTCAACCCCTAGTAGTATAGAGTTGGTTGTTACTACCATTACCTTTTGATAGATATAAGAAAACCACACCCCAATGGGAAAAATAGTTTATTAGTCTTGGTAAACTACATACACACATGAGTCATAAATAAAAAATGAATAAAAAATAAACCTATTTTTTAAATAAATATATTCCATATAGTATATCCTTTAAAATATTTCTTTATACACATCCAGAAATCCAATATAATTGAAACCAAAAAGGGTGAGATCAAATTATTAGTAAGGGTTAAGTAAAATATTATCAATAAATAATTATTGAGAATAATCAACATGGAATGATAAATAACTGGACACAAATTTCATATAAATATCAAGATATGGATTAATCATTTTGGAAAGGTAAATAATTGAAAAAACACTATTTAATCAATAAAATGATATTGGAATGTATCCATAGAATTATTCCTATTGAAAACCACATGGTTATTAATAATTTAATCTAAATGAAACAATGATTATTTATTGGACTCTATTTTGTATAGTGACATGGAACCTTTACGTTCAATAACTATTATAAAAAAGTGTAAAATTGATGGGCTCAATCTAATTTAGCCAATCACAACTAATTGAATTAACACAGGATACTACTAATGCATCAAGGGTAATACATTAAATAGTCCCAAACCCATGTCATACCAGTAAAAAGAATTATTTATATGTCTAGTTGTCAATTTATTTCATAAACAGTAGCCCTTATCAAATGTCTATATTAATTAAATAATATAGTTTTGTCAATATTACACTAGATAATCAAATATCTATCGAATTAATTTTTTTTATAAAATTTGAATATTGATTTTTATATAATCCGATGGATAATATGAAATTTTAATATTTACCGTAAATTTACATTTTAATGGTCAATAAAAATTGAATAACTCAATGGGAAAATAATGTATAAATATTTATCCATGTATGTGAATTCTAGTACTATAATATCTTAAAATAGTTATAATACATCGTTATTGGAAATAACAGTGGTATCAAAATGATATATACACATTATACAAACAATAAGAGTATTTTTACATGTTTAAATAACATAATATCTTTAAAAACATTATGAAAAAAATATATTTTCTCATTTTGAAAAAAATGTTATTTTTTCGAAAATCAATTTTAAATTTTTTATAAAAATACCTTCATAAAATTTCAATGTAACATTCCATGAAATGATTGTGGGTAATTATATAAAATTTAAATGGAATATTTACTTTTCACTTTAAAAAATTAGATAAGTTCCTCCTTAAGAAAATAACACGATTCTTGCGATTTTTTAAAAAAAATAGAAAATGTGTAAATATTTTTATAAATTAATATTTTTAAATGTAAATAGAAATAACTGTTGTTTTTTTTTCATTTAACATTTTAATTCTTGAAAAAAGGTTTTTGGATTAAAAAAATTATGAAGAATAATTGTTTTAAAATATTTTATATAACATTTTAAGTAGATAAGAATGGAAAATGGTATAATAACTTCAAAATATCATAAATAAAAATATAAGAATTAAATTTTAAGGTTTTATTGAATAGTTATCAATTAAATCCATTCAAAGAAATAATAAGTTTAATCATACACAAATTAAATGATATTGTAATGTAATCCCTTGAAAATATCATAATGTTGGAGTGATTATTAATCAATGAATTGATTATATTTATTATATATAATGAATTATAAATCTAATAGAATTACATTAATAGAAAATAATTTTATTTAAAAAATAATTATATAATATTAATGAAAAATATGATGTAATATAACAAAATGAAATGGAATTGAGTGTTGAAATTTCATTACCACATTATTACTTTATGTTCAAATCCCCATAGATGAAATAATTCCAATTTAAAATCAAAATACCATTATTAACTATTTATTCAGAATATTAATTTTTATAGGGGTATTATATAAAATATATAAGTGCAATATGGTTCATTTAATAATAATATCCATAAATAAAATTAAATATAGAAAAAATCCATTTTATTAGAATTATTTTTTTAACATCATTAAACAACATCTATAATGTTTTAAGAGTTTAATTAACATATAAAATTAAAATAATAATATTTACAATATCATATATGGTCTATTTATAACATCTTATCCCCATTTTGTAAATTATTATTCATTATTTTCAATATTTATTATGTTAGTTGCCTAGTTTTTTGAGTTTTTTTGGATTGTTTTATTTTTTTCCTATTAATATGATCATTATTTAAAAATAAGAGTAATTTTAAATAAAATTTAAATATAATATATATTTAATATATATATATTTAATGTAATACCTCAAAATTTAGTTATAAGAAGTTGAAATACACCCGTAATTGGGACGGTATGACATACGTACACATGAATGGTAATTTCATTTATTATCTGATTGAAAGAAGGAAAAGTAGACTGGATTTATATGTATTAAAATTTATGTATAAATTTTAATTTACATATGTTAATTTTTTTTATAAAACCCATATATAATAAATTATTTTAAAAGAGTGAACAAATCATATTACATCACGATGTAGTATTCCTCCTTATACATGAATGATGTTATTGTTTTCTAATGATAATGGAATTAATAGTGAAAAAAGTTATATAATTATTTCTTTAGAATAAATATATTATATATATTTTATATATCATATTTAAATAATATTTCCATCATTATTTAAATATATGAATAAAGATACTGGAAATATTAATGACATCAGTTCACGAGGTGATAGTCCAACATAAACATGAACGATGATTTCAAAACCCATTTGATGGAAGTGTATATTTTTTATATATTAACCATAAAATAACAATATATAAAAACATTTTTGATTTCAACGTCATTATATAATAATTTTATGAAAATAATTAAATGGGATTTAGGATGAAAAATAATAGGCAATTTATGGATGAATATTAACTCTTCTTCTGGTATCAATTATTAGTTTTCAGTAAAGGCATTACCTAATGAGATTTATGACAAATGTATTGATTATATGATTATTATAGGTTTTTTTGAATCATAACTGGAAATAGTTTTTATGAGAATAATATATTTTAATTTTGGAATAGGTGAGGGGAATGTTTTCTATTTTATAGTGGTGAGGGCATATCATTCATTTAAATACCAAAAGGTTATCACTATCATGGGACTAACATACCTCATGTTATTAAAATAATTATAAAATTCAATTAAAAAAGGAATAAGGTAAAATTATATAAATAAAATGGGTTTTTGAATTTTTTTTGGATGTTTTAAATGTCTCCTATGTCTTGATTAACCACTAAGTAAACTCATTTTAACCTGAATCATTATACCTACTGTTAACCTTTTTCTCTAATCACATTGGTAGAAAATTATACTCCCTTTTAATAAGTTATAAATTATTCTATTTTCAAATAAGAAATATTTTTTTAAAATTAAACTCATATATGTTTTGGTATTTAGTTTAAATAACATCTTGTTGACTTTACCAAAATTTATGGTTTTAATTTGAAAATCATCAGAAGTTTGAAATGATATTATATCACAATTCAATATAAAATATATTTAAATAAAATATCTGGGTTAATTTATTTATAGTTGATTTTATTTTATTATTAAAACAATTTATAATATAAATTAATATAAATAATTATTTAGATGAGATGTTATTTTTCTAATAAAAGTTAATAATTTTCACTATTCAATAAAAGTTAAAACCTCTAAAAATAATTATACATAATTTAATTTTGTCATTAGAGATTATGGAATTAATTTCATTTCAACATTATAGATTTTTACAATTTTACAAATACTATTTTAAAAAAACTATTCCATTAAAAGGAGGAAATATTTACCTTTGAATTTTTTTTCTATTTATGCAAACAAATTTATTAATTGATATATTAAGATTATAAAATAAAATTTAATAATTTGGAAATATTTTATTTAATATATTATATTTTAATTTATATTATAAAACATTCTAATATTTATTAATATAAATTTTATTTGGTTACATGAAAATATTAATTTGTAAAAACATTTCCTTTATATTGATTTGGTTTTTATTTTCATTTATAATTAATTCATCACCAATTAATTCAACCATATATATTCAAAATTAATTTCATCCTATAAATTTCCTCCAATTTATTGTATTGGAGATAATTTACATTTTAAATAATAAAATTAATTGTTTATAGATTCTCAGAAAACTCAGTCTTTCATGAATCGTAATGTTTCGAATAATTTAATTGATTAACCTCTTCCATTATAACCCAATATTGTGTGCATGTATTGTTGTATCATATATTGAATTTAATTTAAAAGATTAATAAAATACAAATTCATAACATTCATTATTCCCTTCTACAAATATTGTTTTGTATCAGAAACACTATCAAATATGATGTTCATATTTTAAAAATTTGATGGTGTAATATTCTGGGGAATATAACGGAAAAGAGGATGTGGAAATAACATCACATGACTCGTGGGGGTGGTTATTAGTATTAGGCCTCCTCAGCACCTCCCATTTCATTTATCTATGTGCCTCTGACATTCTATAAGTGTGCCATGGTCAGACAAACCTGTTTTTTAATTCTTGTGATTTAGAAGATTTTATTAGTTATGGACACTATATATATCATAGACATTATTTATGTAAATATATATGCATTATCATGATAAGATATTATTAGATCTATAGGATACTACGATGTCCTTGGATTCTGTAAAAACAAAAGGGAACTAATGAATGTCATCATTAGTAAGGTACCATTATGCTGTAGATGAGTATCCTATATTGGCATATGTGGGTCTATCTAAAGTGATAGGTAAAATGTATATTACATCACTAATGGAGATTTAATTATTTAATACAAGTCCTTCCATGTAAATTAAATAACTAATTTTTTTAATATTTTCTATCCTCCAATGGGTTTTTACTTTTTTTTAATGGCGTTAACACCACATATTGTAATGATGAATGGGTAGGGGTTTTAGTGTCTTTATGGGTTATTGATAGATGATGAATTATTTGTAAGGGATTTTATGTTCTCATGTAGGATTTCAATTATGTCATCATCAGAATGGATTTTGCTTTCACTGAACATGCGATGTTTGGATATTATCATATGGGTTTACCTATTATTTCAGCAGATGGGATATCTTAAGCATTTTATAGAGAGTGGTATCTAAGTTCAAGTAATATATGAACTTAACTCACAGAGCATAGGAGCTTGTTGTATGCAGTAGAATTTGAGCCATAAGATGTTTATTATATTTTTTATCTTCCAAATATTTTCGGGGCTTCTAGAAATTTTCTAGAGTATTTATCCCATCGTCTTATAAATGGGATGGTAGTGTTTATAGTAGAAATTATAATTAGAACACAATGGATTTTGATACCTTTTTATTATGTGGATCTAGAAGTTTTGAATGATATTAGGAGTCATTTAGTAAGTATTCGGGAGAAGGGTTTTCTCTATATATTTTTTCACTATGGGTAGCCTCAAATCTATTTGAAAATATGGTTCATGGTTTGCATAAAATGTGTGTCAACTATTAATAGTTTTACTTGTGATCTTTTAAGAAGAATTATCATTTCCCTCGAGTTGATGATTTGTTTGATCGGTTAATTGTAGAAAATGGTTATTTTAATATTGGTATTCATTCAAGGTGTCATCATCACAATTATTGAGATTTTTATATACCGATGAAAACCTTAACTTGAAATTATTTTCATTAAAAATATCTTGTGGTATTTCTTGGTTTGATAAAATGAACATACATTTTTGTATAGATTTTATTATTAATATATTTATTCAGTATTTTGACCCTATTGTGGTAAATATCATGGTTTATGTTTTGGGTTATTATAGATTTTAATGTGATCATGAGAACCATTTTGATTTGGTTATAGTAATCTTATGGAGTCATCAATTGTTTTGATAGCTTCCAAAATTAGGTTTCCTGATCCAAAACATGATGTTCATAGGTAACAGGAGTTCTAAGAATTGTTAATGAGTTGAAATTTTGAAGTATAATTTGGTTTATCATTGGATGAACCATTGAATGTATTTGAGATTCAGATCATCTATTTTCTTGGAATATATTATTTGGATTATGTTGTGTATATCTATATGTTTTCATCACATTTGAATAATAGTTCGTGAAAAGGGGTAAAATTCTTATTAGATGTAATGTTTTTTAATTTTTTGTGGGTTGAAACAAAAAAATACATCTACACTATTTTGATCTTACTTGAGCCTAATAAAGAGAAATGTTATAAATTGTGATGATTCTAGTTCAAATTTGGGTTAGTTCACATGTAGTATTATCATGTAGTATCTTAAAACTATCATTATCCATGACTTTATTAGAATAATTACACTACTTATGATTTAGATATATAAACTGTTATGAATTTTTTCAAGGGTCGGTATAACTATATTTTATGGGAGAGGTTAAATGTTTTTTCTAACCATAGAAGACTGAGATTTATATGTTCTCATAAATACTTCATTATCATAATTATTTTATGGATAAAAAAAATCAGTCATTTTACATTGATGTCAATTACGCTCCATGGAAATAGAATTCCATTATATATGATCTTTTTGGGAAATCACAATTGAATTATTTTTTTCTGTTGATGGATGGACAGAATCTTATAATTTGTTTCACTCTATTAAAACTAAATACTCTGGAGGATATTTCATGTTTGTTTCTGAGAAGTTTTTATTTGTCGTAATCTCTCTTATATAACATTATGAAAATCCAACTATAAGATAATGTGTTAATAAGAATTTGAGAGACCCATTATAGTGGGGATACTATTTCTGTATTGTATCTATATTTAGATTATATTCCTCATTTTGGGGATCTATTTGTCATCTCAAAATCAATGAGTACCTCAATTTGGATTTATTTTCAAAGTTCATTATAATCCATTAATCATGGATTTTTTATAAATTTATTATGAAATTAGATGATTATTGTGGTGGATGGATATTAAGCATGACCATGTTTATTTTTTGTTCTACTATTATACAAAAAATAATGTCATTTAATTTGAATCCATATGGTTTACTACAAACTCATCCGATATTGTTTTGGAAATGAGTTAAGGCATAAATTATTTTTTATTATCCCTATACCTAACACTAGAGGAATTAAATATGGGTGTGGATTTATTGGTTAAAAAAACATCTTACTTTATTCAGATTTCAAACACCACAAATCTTATAGATATATGATAGTTTTATTTTCACGATATCATGATTTTATATGGGGTTCCATATTTTTTTCAAAAAATTGAATCTATATTTACATCATGGTTTTGGAGGTTTCTCAAAGAGGTTATGGGGCCTCTTGTATGGTTTAGTACATCTTATCATCCATTAACTGATGGTTGTCCACAACATGATATTCAGATATTGGAGGATATTCTTTGTGACTATGACAAGGATTTTAGTGGATCTTTTGATAGACAAACGGGAATGGTTTTGTTATACTCAATCAAAAATTATCAGTCATCGATCAGACAGGCTCGTTTCGGGGGGCATGTTGGTCGCCTTTTAGGTCATCTATTTTTTGGACGATGTAGGAGATGAATCTTTGATGGGAATGCATTTTTTGATTGAAATATCTAATGATTGATGATATACATTGATGGATTGTTACAACATTGTGATGATATAAATCATTCAAAAACTCATTATGTTTTCATTTTCATTTATCTAGATGAGAATGTGTTTTATTGAATGTTTCTTCATGGTTGGTTAACTATCATCATAGGTAACAAGGAATGTTGGATGAAAGTTTTGATGGACTATTTAGGGTTACTGAGCATATTGGAATGTATTTGTATCTATTATAATTTCTTGTTCTATTTCCAATAATTTAAAAAAAATTAAAAAATCACATCATAGGAAATAAAATCCTTATTTTTCTCACATTTTATTGTTTTGTAGATATTGGGTTAGAGTGAGAAATTTCTATTATTATTAATCAATTCTGGATAGTTTAATCTTATGAAAAATATATTAGTATGATTTACATTCTATTTTTTAAAGGGTTAATGACTAATGGATCAGATTCTCATCAGAAAAGGGGGAAGGAGTTGATGATGAGGGAGAAGTAAAGTCACCTATTTACTAGAATTAATTATTCAAAACAACTTTTTAGGGGTTATAAATTCTTATTTAGGGGTTTTTTAACATTCAATTACAAAAATTAAGGTATTTCCCTTCCAATTTCGGTTTTTCCAACATGATTGGATTTTCATAAAATTCTTGAGGAAGGAGATAAATTTAGAAAAAATTACATAATGTTCAATGATGTATGTTTCAATTAATTAATTGAGTATAGGAATAAAAATGTTACGAAATAATAGGGTTCTCCCCATTTTAGGAGAAAACCCAAGGCTGTTAGTATTTTTTTATAGAAAACTAATGTATTTTCTATATTATGGATATATAAACTCCATATAATGGGAGTACATAATGTTTAATGATATCCAGGTTCATTTCATGATATCGTTAAAAAAATAAATGTATAGATTCCATAAATATATTACTCATCATATAATGTGAAAAAAATTCATAAAAAGTTGATGGTTATTCAGTATATATAGACCACATAGAATGTAGTAAATAAAATGGGGTTATATTCCATGTATGTGTCACGGGGATGGGTTTTTGGGAAGTTTGTAATTAATTTTATTAGTCGTTCAACATATACCATATTTTATCAATATTTATACATCTTCCACAATCATTTTGGGATACTCCATTTTTTTTCAAATTGATTCATTGTACATTATATCATCATGTTAGTTGTGTTGTAGAAATCTCTGTGATTAATCCTATTAATTATCTATTTCATTTTATCATAGTAGAACTATTTTTTAATCATACATATTGATCTCCATTGGTAATTATAACTAGTTGATATTTTTTAGGATAATTTCAGTTATAAAATTCATTTTTGGTTGACATGATGTGGTTGTGCATTATTGAGATTTTTGTATTGTCTCAAAGGACTCTGTAATAATATTTTCGTTATTCCATGTTGGTGGATCTCATTGTAGAAAGTATGAGTGATGTTAAGAGATATGTTGTATGGTCTCTATCCTATGTTTTATGAAAAAATATTTTGGTTTTTCAAAATAATATTATAATTTTTTGGAATGAATGATTGATGAATTTTTGTGTATGGAAATGGAATATTGAGAAAAAGTGTTTTTCTTCTAGTTTTAGAAGAAGAAAATTTTTTCCCAATGAATTAAGAAATGGTTTTTCTAAAATGGATTTTAATGACTGATTTCATTTAAATGGTTTGACTAAAAGGTTTGAAAATAAAAAAACATGGTAAGATTAACGAACCAAGTTGAAATGTTTAGTAATAGACATCATCTACTCATACTGTTTACGTGTTTTCTTATGGGGATTTCTTCTGTTATGTAGTCCTATTGTTCTCTGGATAAGAAAGAAATTATTTAGATTGTTCAACTTCTTGGATGTTACTATTAGTCATAATCTCGATGCATGTGTCTAGGGTCTTGATGCATATGTTAGTTTTAATTTTTGTGGTATGGGTGTGTATGTTATATTGTAATAGTAAGAACATTACCATGATGTTACATATGAATTTCCTTCTTTGGGATATGTGTATTATATTATTTATATTTTACTAATATGTATTTTATATGATCCATGATTCATGATATTATTTGATTTCAATGTACTATTTAGATATATGTATATATAATTATTTAAAATTGATTTACATACTTCATAAGTAAATGTGGGAAAATAAAAAATTAAACTATTATTCTTCATTTTTAACATAAAACTATAACACTATTATCATGAATTGTTTTCTATAAATTTTATCATGAATGGATTATTTTTTGGGAATATTTTATATAAAACATGGGTGGGAACCTACTAATAATATTACGTCAAACCATATGAACCATCTTAGAGATGCGTAGAACATTTTATATATTTTGGTGTAGTGAATGAAAAGGAACAATAGTGAGGAAATGAGGTTTTATATCTACTAATATTATGTTGATATTGATGTGATATTTTCTGTTTCCCACACTATCACATGGAGTCCATTAGTGATTATACATTAGTTTTTTCATCCATTGCAGTTGAACATGTATTTTAGTGATTGTTTTAATTCTGTTATGTTGTTTTTCATTCATTTTATCTTTTATATATAAGATAATTATGCGCTTTATTCTACATATATTTCTTTCTATATCAATATATTTATCATGTTTACTAATACAGTTAGGAAAAAATAGTTCACTATATTTTTTAGATTCCTGGGAGCTAGATGACTGCCCATGGGGATCATGATTTAGCTCTCCGTATAAGAAAATATGGGTCATGTACCCGTATTGATAGAGTATCTGAGTTTGGTTGGTTATATAATTCGCGTAAAGTAAAATTTCCAAATTAATAAATTAATTTGGGAACAAATATATTTCACAGTATATCATTGTTTTATTGGATCAACCATTTTCCTCACTATTCCCATAAAATTGAAAATATAATGTATCATACAAGCGTTCTAGTGGACTACACCCATAACATACCGATATGGTTAATTTACATTCACTATAAATATTTTTAGGTTATTATGAAGGATAAAATAAATATAAATTAAATTTTTTACATTGTTATACTTATGAAATTATATTATTTTATATAACATTTATTATTTTTGTACAATGGAAAATAGTTACATTGCACAAGAGTACATGTGGTCTAAAACCACCAAGAAGTAATGTGATTTTTTTCTTATTTCATCATTATGTGAATAGTAATAAGGAATTAATTTATAAATATATATTATCTTTTTATATAATAATATTTCATGAAATGTAAATTTTAAATTACCCTTCTTTCCTTATATATATTGAAAAATGGAATTATCAAAACTATGTTATTATAGATTACATTCCCGATGATATAATATATTTTATCTTTCATTGATACATTATAATTATCATTATAAATGGTTATATAATGATTATTTTTGGTAAATATAGAATTATAATAATTCTATAGATTATCTAATAATAATCAAAGAACATTGACATGAACATTCAAATAAAAACACGCATGAAAAATAATAGATTTATCACCATTAAAATGGATTTTAATAAGACTAGTTAATAAAAGGCGGTTAGATGTGATAAGTAAATTATATCAAGAAATAAATGTTAAAATATTTTTATATAATATATGTATAACAAAAATATATTTATTATACAAGTTTTTTTAACACATATAAATTGTGACCATATTCTTGAGTTAAGGGATTTATGTTATAATATCATTTTAATGTAGATTTTTATGTTTAAAATTTTATTTATGTTAATTCTATTATACTAAAATTATCAACCACATTAATTTTTAATATCCATATATTATTTTTATAATGATTCTTATTTGAACCATTTTTCTCTCATTATTGCCCAATATGGAATTGAAATTGTTTTTACAAATATCCAATCATATGTATCCACTTTCACTCTGAAATATTTTTATTAAATATTACAATTTTATAATAATATTTTATAGCATTTTTATACCATGATTAGGTTAAATTTATTTTTCATTTCATCCATGTTTAAATTTATTTAACATTTTATATTTATAATATTTTTTATCATTCTAAATATGTTTTATTTTAAAAAGGATGAGAAATAATTGTTCTTTTTTCATGATAATTATAATAATAAAAATTAATACTATCATTATCTCTCAATTAATTTATTCTTACATATTATATATACATGTACATTCTAAAATAATTGGTTTTGTTTAAAATTTTAAAAAAATTATATTTTTAATTAAAAACTTTATAATACAAATGAAATTTTGATCATGAAATATTCTAGTTATAATGTAAATGCTTTTTTATTATTGATAACCTCTTTTAGTGTTGTTTATATTTTAATATTGTTATAATACAATGATATCATCCTATTGTGTTTTCTAGACTATTTATAATGTAGATGTTTGATGTATGATTCTATGATTATTGTTATCTATCTATATAGGAATATGATATGATGAAATCATTAGAAAACAAATTGAACTTCCAGGAGATATATAAAGACGAAATGACGAATGGTTTTATGAAATTTTTGGATGCTTTTTGTTTAATGATATGTGATTAGTGGGTATATTAAATCCATATAATGCATTTGGATGGGTTTGACATTGGACGAAATAATTTTGTTATTCATGTTCCAAATATCATGTCAACATAAGATTCATGGAGTGAGTATTACATCAGTATGTTTATAAATGGTCCAATTTTTCATTCTATAAGATTATAAATGGAATTGATTTAATTTTCTTAATATTATATGATTACATTATTTCATGTTACTAACTAAATGAGTGAAACAATTTTAATTTATAAATTTTCACCAAATTATAATCCAATTAAATTGAAATTACTATATTTCTAATATGATATAATTGTTTATGATTTATTATTCATCATTTTTTAGCTATTACATTTCTTGTCTTTTGTTTAAAAAAATCCTTATCTTATGACTCAGTATTATAGATATTTAGTTGATTTGGAATGACTTCTATATATTCTGACTATGTTTTGAGTCACTATTTTCTTTTCTATGATTACATATAGATATCTCGTATTCAACCCCACACAAGGTATATGAGAATATAGTCTAATTATGTTTTACATCCCAATTAATTATATCGAATTTTGAAATAAATAAATTACAATATATGTATCAACTGAAATAAAATTGAGGGAGATGGCGATGATCCTTTTTGAAATAATATGTTTTTATTTCTATCATCAAATAACACTAAACCATTATGGTTCCATAGAGTTTATAATTAAGTTATATGATGAATAATCAACATTAATGTTGTAATATTAATGTATGAAATTGATGGGTTTCCTTATATACCCTCCTAAAATATATATCTAATGAGCATTCCTTGGTGTGGCTATATCAGTTACATTTATAGGGTTTCTAAACTGAGTGAACATTAAAATAATAAGTCTTAGTCATATTATTTATCTAACTAGTTATATGATGATTCATATTTACCATGAATAGTGGATGATATTTTTTGTAATTTATAATGTAATATTCTATAATATTTTTATTTTTTAATGTTTTTAGACGTTAGATGTTTGGTCGGAATTAATCACAGCACATCTCACTTATGTTCATTTACTTTATTTGATATTTATTATATGTAAATGTTCACTATCTTCACGAATTGTTTTCACCATTGCATGAATATTTTATGATTAATGGAGTGTATGTTGATATGGAATGGGAATGTGTATTTATGGTAATATTTTATTTTTTGGGTAGAATTTGGGAGATAATGATATTTCATATAATTTTAGAATCAACATTGGTAGGTATTGTATGATTTTTCTCCTGATTTATCATTTATGCATTTATATGATTTGATGTATGAACAATCCTGTTAACTGTTTATTTATATTTATCATGGAGTTATTTCCCATTTTTTGGAGTTTTTTTACTAGTTGATGTAATGGTTTTTCCAAATGACTTATTCTATTATGGGGTTTGGATCCAGATAAATTTGGATAGAGTGTTTGTGATTTCACAGAGATGTTCTTTCATTAGATGTGGCAAGATTAGATCCCACCATTATAGTAAAATTATGTTATAAAATAATATTTTTATATAAATTTATCATTATATTTTTTTATTTCCCAGATTAATTTCATTATACTCATCATCGAATTTAAAAAACCATAATAATCTTTTAAAATGTTATTATTTAATTTATCAATTTAAACATAGTCATTGGTTTCACTATTTCTAATAGTAATAACATAATTATGAAGAATAAGTATTTAAAGATTTAGAAAAATAATTAAATATTTAGAAATTTAATATTAATGAAAATAAAATTATATAAACATAAAAATGATGTGTTTTATAAAGTTATATTTTATTAAGAATAATTGGAATTTAATTATAAAAAAATATAATTAAACTATTTTGATTAATAATTATGTAAAATGGTATAATAATATCTTCACCCAAATTTTTTTACATTCAAATAACAGTTTTTACTTGAAATGAAATAAATGTTAATTTTTTAAGCATTAAAATACATTTACACAAAAAAATTGTTAATTTTATGATGAAAACTTATATTATAATGAATTTTATGACTCATTGAAATTTAATTTTTATAAAGGATACTATATTTCTAAAAATAATAAATAATATAATTTTTATAGTCAACATAATTTTTTTTCTCAATTCATATTGAAATCATTAAAAATTCATTACCATGGATATTTTAAAATAGTTTTACAATGGAGATATCATTATTTATATTGTTTAACATATAAAAACATGTCATTTAATTTGATGGAGTTCTTTTATTATGACATTATCCCTCATATCATTTAAATTTTATCATTTTAAGAATCTTTACATGAAATAGAACTTATTATATTACTGTATTTTAACAAATTTTGATTTATGTCCCGTTACTCATTTTTAAAAAAGGAATCAACTCTAATATTCTTTAAAAACATCATTTTACTTCACACTAAGTCAATTACAATAGTGATACACTAAAAAAAACCTCCCTAAAACCATGGTTTATTTTTTTGACATAATAATATGAATTTAAAGAATAAGGTTTAATTTAAAGGACATCTCTTAATAATGATATAAAAATATTAACCAAGTACATTCAAATTAATATATTCTTATATTGCATAAAAATATATCGTTTACATTCTAAAATAATTAATTATATATATTAATCAAATTTAATTTTAATTAATATTTATTTTCAACTATTTCCACCTATTTTCAATCAAATGGGAAATAAAATCATCTCTCACACATACAAGGGGAATACCACCTCCACATAACAATAAGATTAATTATCAATCATAATATATAAATAATTGTTATTTTGATGGATTGAAGGTATATCTGTGTAATTTTTATACCATTATTGTTCTATATTAATAATATTCTATAAAAATTATTATATTTATATTCATTTTAAAACAATAGCATCCTTCATGTGTGTGCATAGAATACCACCTTAACAAGGTGATGTTACTAATTTTTCATTAAATATTTCTGTGAATAACTATGAATTATTATATTACTAATAAATATGAAACTTATATTATAATTATGATTATAAAGATGAGTAAACCATGACCAATTTTCAGGTAATATAATAATAAAAAAACATGAATGGAAAAAATTAATTCTATTAATCTGATTGTTCATTTAATGGAATAAATTTTAGGACAATGATAATTAGACATATTAATGAATGATACATAGTATGTGATATATTAATATGTTTATTAAATATATTAATAAAACATATATTTATTATATATGATAGCTTATAATTTATAAATGATGATGACCCAAGAGGTAAAAGATTTGTGTATCAATCACATATTAAATGGTATTATTAATAAATGATATTTAATTGAGTAAATATATATTTATATTTTATTTTAAACCATTTATATTTTATTCTCCTATATTAATTCATGTATTTTATAAATTAATTCCATTTTTATCTCTATGATAACTATAATGTTCTAGATAATGTTGTTAAATAAAATATGTCTGTATTTCAACTTTGATTGATGAAATGTATTATCCATGTCTATAACCTTCAAAATATTTATATAAATATTATTAATTTCACTTGTAATATTTTAAAATTTTTATTTCTAATAACATTTTTTTATTTACAACTATATAAAAATGAATATATTCAATTAAATTATTTTAAAAAAACATATTCTTTCACTATTTATAATTTTGTGTAAGAAAGACATTCTTTTCATATATAATACAAAGTCATGTTTTTTTATAATTTCATGAATAAAATTTTATTTGAATCTACCATAGTATTTTGATTTTTTATTTAAATTAATATATATTCTATATATTATGTGGAATTTTATTTCAAAATTTTATCAAAAGAAAATGGTACTTTTTATTATTTGTATAGAATAGTGTTAATGGGGTTTTAAAAGATTTTTTTCATCATTTCCATCATTCGTTAATAATTTTTATAATTATCCTTAGATATGATATTGTGATAACATAAATATTGTTTCTTTAGATTGACAATATTTACGATGAATTGTGGATTATTTCATGAAAACCATTCAATTCCCATTAGGTTATGGTATGATAAAATGATGAAACCATTATATTTTCCATTCCCCTTCTATATGATTTTATATTTTGATATCATGAATAATTTCTAATATTATTCAACAAAAATAATCCTTTTCATTTTCAAATTCGTGGGAAAAGAGGTATATATACTACAAATTCAATGGGAAATGATGAATATATCATATGATATTATGTATTAGATACTGGAGGGAAGAAAATTTAGTTAAGTATCTATCTAATATGATTATATTGGATGTGAACCATGAATAAGTAATTAATATAATTGGATTTAGACTAAATATAATATGATATCCTTGTATCTGAGTCTTGGAAAATGAAATTATTTTCTATTCTTATGTGTGTTACAAAAAATTATTTATTATATTTATGATTTTTCTAATGGGTGATTAATGGATATTGATGAGTTTGAAACAAATTGATAATGTCATTTTCTATGCAAAATCCTTATTTCATGACTTATAATTAATGATCATTGAATATTTGGGTATGATATTATATGATATTTTGATGTTCTTGTGTCCTTATAGTTATATTATGCTAAAATATTTTTATCAATTTACAACTTAGTTATTTTTCCTTAACTACTATCTAATATAACCTTTTTTATTATTTCTTTACTGAGGTTTTGAATAATTGTATTATGCTTTTAATATCTATTATGTATAATACGTGATACTGTTTTAATGTGATATGTTAAATATCATTCATGAAATAATTGTATTTATGAATCCAGTATCCAATGTGAATAAACATTTATAGTTTTTGAAATTTGTTATGAGATGAATTTATTATTTAAGTAAAATTTTGAAATAGATTTGTTGGAAATGTGTGGAACATAACATTTTGTATCAAATAAGGGATTACATATTCAATTTATATTCATATTAGATAAATTATTAAAACACCCTTGGTAAAAATATATTTTTATTAAAATTTCCATAAGCAATAGTAATGTAAATATTGTGTGGATTTCCAAAAAAATGAATCCCCACCATGACAATAATATGTGGATACAGTTATGGAAAAGTTGAGAATAGTGGTAAAAACTAGGAACGGTCTATAATATTTATTTAATTCATTATCCCTACTTCATTATTAGTCGACATAATACTAGTCACCAAACTAGGGGGTAATTCTTGGGTTAATTCCCATTTTCATTAAAACTCATTACGAAATTTTTAAGTTGATGATGTCCATGAATGTAATGGACCTGACCTTTCTAGTCCATTCCATTGGAAAAATCTGGTGTCTAAGGTGTTCGGGGTGGTCAAGGTGACTTATCCCCAAAACATTTCATAATTTTTAGTTCCTGTGAATAGTGAAATGGCAAGCTTATGTGAACAGTGCCACGATAACATTAGGTGAATAGTTCAAAGGTAGCCTTATATTAATAGTGCCATTGGTAGCCTTAAGTGAAATTTCAATAGTAGCCTTAGGTGAACAGTGCAATGGTAACCTTATGTGAACAGTCTCCATGGTAACCTTATGTGAATAGTTTCATCGGTAGGCTTATGTGAATAGTGCAATAGTGAGGTCCAAAGATAGCCTCTTTCCATTGCCAAATTATGAGTTCATGAATAGTGTTTCCAGAATAGGGAGGTTCCAATGGTGCCCTATCTCCTTCTCCAAATTTTGATTTCATGAATAGTGTTTCTAGAATGGTGATATTCCAACAGCGACCTCTTTATTTTTCCAAAGATTGAGTTCAGAAATAGTGTTTCTAGAATGGTAAGGTTCTAATGGTGACCACATTCCCTTTCCAAATTTCGTGTCAATGAACAGTGCTTCTACATTCCTATAGTTTCACCCCTTTGACATTTCATTTCATGTAAAATTCATTTAAATCCTTGTATTAAGGACTCTATGGCTGATTTAAAGGCCATAACACCCAAAAAATTTCCCTAATGTTAGGGATGATTTTACATGGTCAAACCACGTGGTATAATGCGATTCTCTTTTAATGGAAAATCCAATGTATGTTAAACTGCTTCTCTGTTAATTCTTCTAAAGGGACGAGATATCTTCCTCCCCAATTATTAATCCATGTTATCATCTATGAAACTCTTAAACCATTCTTTCACTCATGTGGGAGTTATGAAATCGAACTTACCTCTTTGGATTGGTTCCCCTATGTTTTGATTCAACCAAGAAGTATCAATCAATATTGGATATATGGTGTGTTCTATATTCATTATTTTGGGTCCATCACCTTGTATTTCCCCATGACCTTTTAAGGAATTATATCTCCATGTTCCTAATGGGATTTTCTTAGGTTTTGACTAGTGTGGTGGTTTCTCTGTGTCCTTGGGTGGATACAGTTGTCATGGGGGGAGGTGATCAAAACTCATTTTGTGTGTTGTACCCATATAAAGAATGTCATGAATTGTTTGAGGTAGGGTATTAGTTTCTTATATTTTATTTTATGTGCAACTCTATAGATATCATGTTTTATCCCATTAAATTACAATGGAATTGAGATATTAAATATTTGATCCAGATAAATAGAATGATATCGATCGTATGTTATTGCCTCTTGATTTTATAGATAGTGTGATATCTATTCTTTCCTTGTTTAGCATTTCATTCTTGATGGAAATTGGAAATGAAAATAAATCCTTAATTAATCAATAATTTTTTGTCTAAAGATAATGGGTCATGTAAATGTATCTTGTTAATCTTGTTGTAATTTGATGTTAATCCAATTGATGCAGTAAGAATGTTTAATAATTTGTGATTGATACTGGTTAGTTTTCCTGAATTTGGAACCTATGAATAATAAATTGGTAAATTCAATATGCATTAAAGAAATGATTATTTGATAAAATATAATTCCATGTAGGGCTTTAAGTTACCCACTTTCTTGTTTAAAGTAAAAGAGCCCAATTGATATGATGATTGTGGTCCTTCTTCTTGTGTTGTGATGTGAGCCTGGAAGTCTGTTGTGATGTGTGGGGAAGGGGGCTTATTGGTTGTGGCTGCAGTTGATGCCTAGAGTAGCTAGATGCATCAGTTTATGCATGTGGGTGTCTGGTGGGGACACCTAGGATGATGAAATGGGTTGGATGTGATTGTTTGGATTCTTACTGATTATTTTTGGTTGTTTATCTGCATTAGTTTACCCACTCCTCAAGGCTGTAGTTCTTTATTACCCTTCTTCCTAAATCGGTGATAAGCACAAGTTATTCCACGTGAATTCTGTTTTTAGCTTCTCAAGGAAGGATGGGTCTACACTCTATGTATAGGAGGCAATGACTCGACTGGTAGTTCATTTACTCACCTTGTTAACCCCCTTATGTTTATTAGCTTAGAATATTTTCCAATAATTCTTGTGAATATCATAAGTTAATAATGTTGTTAATAAATTATTTATTAAATTATGATAACACATTGGGTTTAAATTTACTAGGATGCAATGCTGATGCTGAAATTTGAAGGAACAGTGAAAACTGGGTTTGATTCTAATAAAATATAATGTTGAAATTAATGATGGTTAATTAATTTTTAAAGAATTAGTTAGTGTAAAGTGAAACTTATAAAAAAGGGAGTGATGTAATGCATTTAATCATTTTAAATGGTTGTGTTATTATTGGATACTTAATCATAGAAGTGGAATATATATGTTCGATAGCTATTAGCTGCATTTGAGTCTAAGACTAGGTTATGCCAATAGTGTGGTTGTGAGATATAGTTTATTCTATACTTTTTTTTGTTTTTATAAGCTAATCCACCCTGTAAAAATTGGATATTGACACCCTAGGGATTCCGGGCACTAGGGGTTTTTCCCCAACAATCTGGTGGGAGGATGGATGGCTGAATACCCCCTTTGGCCATGTCTTCTTCTCTAGGTAGTTACTAGTTCCAGTATTAAAATCGTTAGTTTTACCCATATAGGTGTGTATATGGATTTAATTTCTTTTGGTTGTTCACACACATATAATCTGGACATATTTTTCTTTGGACTACTATTGGCGTAACATGTATAGGATGTGACGGCTGGATGATTCTTACTCGGTGTGTGGACTGCACTGGCTTGTGGTATAATTCCCAAAATATGTTACACATTATGTGAGATATGGTAGCTAATGGAAAATACCAGGTTACATTCATATGTGAATATAGTGCATTTGTTGCATGAGGTGCATGTTTTGGTGCCTCACCTAGGTGTATGCGAGCATGCCTTTTGGAGAGAGATCCCTAGGATGTACGACAATGGGTATAAGCAGAAAACCAGTAAGGAAGTTGTAGGGGTACCCTTGATATTCATTATCATATTATATACTATTGAATTTGTTACATGGTTATAGTATACATGGTGAGGTTTGGAACATAGTATACATATTTAGTTGACCAGGTTGTTTAACTTGTTGTTCAATGTGATTTAACATTCTTTCAATACATAGGCACAAGTGGCTCTAGAGAGGAACCTACCAAGAATATTCTTATACTCAACCTACGAATATATAAACTGTTTTTCAGGCCATTTCAAGCAGGTTGGATATTAGTCTAGTTTATACATGCTTGGGGTTGTAGGAGATATTTCTCCTTCATGGTTGATGTTGTTTTTACTTTCTTTTGGGTACTTGCAGTTTTTCACTTTCAGTTGAAGTATTTTTTCAAGTCATTACATATGTGTACTTGTGATTTCATTTATATTGCTGTCTGAGTTGTATTTGGTTAGTGTCTATCTTATTTCTCTCTTTTCAATGAGTTCTCTTAAAGGTTAATGCCTCTCATTTTTTGTTTAATATACCATCAGTGCTAGTTGCAAACCCGAGGCCTAATAAAGGCAGGACTCAGGTGTCATTATACCCCTTCTCACATTTCCAGCCAAGGAGGGGTACACATTGTGGGGACGGGGTAGTGATAATGAATGACTTAGGTAAATCCAAAGGATTCATAGATTAAAACGAAGGAATGAATCTTTAGATATAAAAAGGAATATTTTTCATGATTTCATGATTACCCCCTTTGATTGTTATTCTTGAAAATATGATTTTAACCCTCGATAATGAAAAAACCTATAAATAATAATGTTGACATTAATTGTTATAGGAAATGAAATTTAAATCATTATGAGAAATAAATTTTATGTGAATTAAATTATCTATGATCATAAAAAAATCCATCAATATGAAAGATAACATGAGTCAAGCATGTCTTATAAAAGAAAAAATGTAATGATATACTCACTATAATGTCTATTATGAATAAATTTACAACATTAATAAGTGTATCTCTAGTTCCCTAATTACTAGGAAGTGTATTAATAATTATGAAGTTATATTTTCTATTACATCATATTTATCAAATGAATTTTTTTCTTCTTACTATATAAATTGTGGGGTTAAAAATATCAGTTGTGGAATATTCTAAGGAATCTCTAAAAAATGGTGGAAAATGACACAATGAAATGGAAATAGTTATAGAAGAAAATTTTCAATATTAATATCAACTAAAATATTCTCATAAAAAAGGGAATATAATTTCATGATCTAATGTTATAGGATTTCAAATCCATCAATACCCATTATGTATATTTTACCAAAGATATAAGGTATTCATCTAGTTTCATCATCAATAATGAACAAAAATGTTACCAATTAATTACTATAATGTATCCAATTCATTGAAAGGAATTGGTTATTAAACAATCTAATTGATAGGACAAAATCCCTTCATATATTTTCATGATTGAATTAGATATTGGACAGTTTAATTATAATCATTATTTTAGTTAAGATAAGAGAAATATATAGTTTTTGGGAACTAATAATAATAAAACCAATAGAGGAATGAAATATAATTATCCTTAATGTCAGAAGTCTGCAAGGAATCATGAAGGACAAATAATTATTATTTCTAGATAATTTTTACGTATAGAAATTATGTCCACCATGAAAAGTAATGTCTAGTATCATTGTATATTCCATTCAATGAAATTAATGAAAAAAAGATCAATAGATTATTCCATCCACACAACAATAATAAAATCCCATTGAGTATTGATATTATTCGAATTGGTTTATGAATATGAGGATTAATGATGAGAATTAACATCAAAATACTCTTAAATATATAGATAATATGATTTTTCATTTCATTAGACATATTGAGATAGTCACAAGAATGATTTGGTAAATGGTTATATCAAAATCCAAACTAGAATTAAACATTTCATATATGATTTATTTTACACTAACTCATATATTTATAATGAATTTGACAATTTTGGAATTTCTCCATCTCAATGAACATATGTTCAGTCATAAAAACACTATTAATGCTATGATGATCACATTTTAAGCCTATAAATACTATTCAATAAAATATTTGAGTATTGTTATTCTGTATATTCTGATTCTCACTCTAGTTTAATTTTAGGTAATTTGTTTCAATGATTTAGTCTCTTCAAATAAATCCCAATAAATTTTATATTAATGGAATTAAAATATAATATTTTAAATAATAATATTATGGTATTTCGGTGAGAGGCTGAAAATGAACTTAAATAGAAGTTTCATTTTATATATTTGTATTACTAACAATTAATGATTTTTTAACTCAAATGGTTGGTGTGAAACTCAACATAAATGGCATGTTTATTGCTTAAGATATCGATTCTATATTTCCTTACATCTATCATAACATTCCCGTAAATTATGTTTATAATTTTTCAATAAATTTAATTGGTGCTATGCATATTTAAAATAATCCATATAGAATATACTAATTTCAGTTATAGGAATTTTTTATTATAGTCTATAATAGTATTCTAAAGATATTTTTACACTTTATTTCATCACTATAGGATAAAAAAATTCTTTATCATAAAAGAACATCAGTTATTGCGTCTTTGTTATGATAATTAGTAGCATAACTAGATCACTATCAAGACCATATGTCATATACCTCATATTGATTATTTTATTTATCAAATGCATCAAACACAATAAGTTTCAATGTCTGATCATTATTTATTATATCATCTATATCGGGTCTAGAAGGATGATATATCCCTGAAATCATTCCATATGATGTTTGGATGTGGTAAATTTATTATGATCCCATTTGGACATACAAATTCTATTTCAATGGTCATGGATATAATTAATATAATCTATAGAGATTATTTTTATTATTTTTTTCATATTTTTAGATGATTTTATTGATCATTCAATGAAAATATAAGATAAAAAAAGGAAATTTGGGGATCATTATATTAATCCTAGGGAGGGAGAAGTTTTTCCATAAATATACAATTTTTTAATTTTTTAAAATGTATGTTATATTATATGGTCTTATAATATAATGTTATAGTATATTATTGGATCATTCTAAAATAAAAGTTATTAACAAATAACCTTGACAAAAAAAAGTAACTAATATCTATTTTCTTAAAGGGTAATAAATATACCATTGTCTCACTATAATATATTTTCCAACACTATATAACATGATTGACTTGGAATGGATTAAAATTCCTTTTATAGATGAATGTGTGGAATGTTTTATAATTATTAAAATATGGTTAGTAAACACACTTGTCCATAAATTACCCAAGAGTAGTCATTGGTTTTAGATAATTAATATTACATTATATAATAAACTGATATTAAAATTTATGATGAATGGTATGATGAAAACGTATTCTATACACTGATAAAAAATACTTTGAATTATTAGGAAACTCATGATTTTTTATTTTCATTAATAAATTTACATTAAAAATATAGAGTATTTATCCTTATGGTAAATAGTGTGATATATATAAAAATCATATAAGATAAAATAATATATATACAGGGGAATAGATTAATATGAAATTATGGATATGGTTGGAGTTGATTAAATATTTTGACTTCTCAATACACTATAACATTTTGATGGAAAAAAGATGGCTAATGATCTAGGTGGAAAAAGGACCTGCTATTTTTTCTGTGATGAGGATTATAATAGATCCAACATTTAATGATTTAGAGAAGGTGGTTTAAAAATCTAATAGAAAGTAACAAATCATATCCTTCCCATATTAATATTCAACTGTATATCATTGTGAGTAATAAATTGGCATATAAGGAAAATGCGGAACAATAAATCTAGAAAAAACTAGATTTAAATTACTTGTTAGATTAAGTACATAATTTATAAGTCTCTACTGATCATATAAGTATACTAATTTGGAGTGGCATACAAGATAATTTCATGTGGGAGAAGTTGAAAATTAATATTTTAGAGTATGTATCTCAATTCGTAGTACGTGAGAATGTTATAGATGAGGCACATATTTCCAATGTATTTTTACAACCATCAACTATAATATAATAGAAATGGGAAAAAACATTACATGTTTTTAATTATTGGGATCCACAAAACATTAAAGGGAAGAAATGATGTTTTTTGTAGCCAATAACCATAATATGTAATCTAATTTTATAACATATTGAGAATATTACTCTCCAAATCATCTTTCATGTTTATAAATTATGTAAATAATAAGGATTAATAGATTAACATATATTATTATATATGATTATCATCTAAGGTTTACCTAATTTTTTTTTGATTAGTATTTTGTAAGATCTACATGAAGAGTTTAGATTCGTCACAACATATCATCCCATTATAAATGACTAGTATGAGATTATTATTCATTCCCCATACAATGTTTTGAGAGTAAATTATTTAAATATTAATGCTCATTTCTATCAATACCATTTTATGGTCCAATTTTCATACAAAAATTGAATTCTCTCAAGAATTCAAAGGGATATTTATGGATCTGTATGTGATAGGAAGATAGAACCCCAAATGTTCTTGTATGATTATGGTGAATGAAAATTATTTTTACCTGATATTTCAAAATAAAATAGGTAAAATTATATTTATATTTAGCCACACATTATCAAAGCATTATGTGGAAAAAAATGAAATTATGATAAACATCGAGGAGATCTGAAGATAAGTATTTTTGATAGTAGGATAAAAAACATCCTTAAGGGTGAAGGTTATTGAATTTTTAATAAAGAGAACATTTACCTATTGATATAATTCTCACTTCAATACATTTTATCATATAATGATCATTTTTTATCTCGTATAGCCTCCACTAAATCTCTCCCAATATCATAAAGTGTTACATGTATCATTTATGAGGATGTAAAAAAACCAATCCATCACATATACATAACTCATAGGCCATAATGTAAGATTAAAATATCTCTCATGCAAAAAAAAAACAATGGAGATTCTATAATAATTATGGAATGTTCTGTAGAATAACACCACTCACATGTTAGAATTTTTATTAAGAGACAAACAATTTTGATTAAGTAATATGGGATCCTCATTATTTAATTAGGAAAAAGTATCACCAGTTTTTTTCTTTGTGATTTTATTTGACATTAAATATAACAATAAGTGTTTGACTTTAACACCCATATATTTTATGGTATATTTATCATTTTCAAATAATATTTCATATGTATCATTCTTTATAATCAAAATCGGGATTACTAGAAATGTGATATACTATTAAAATATCATTATTTAAATTTGTAGTTATATCATTGAAGAGTGATCGTATGATATGAATAGTTGAAACTATATTATAAATAACTATTTTCAAAAAATTTATATAATTAATTCATTTGTGATCAATTTGTTAGCAATGAAAATAAAATCAATAAAATGATTTGTTTCCTAAAAATATGTTATTATTTGAAAAAATGTTATATCAATGATTCAAATTAATCTATTTTAGAATAAATTTATTTAAATTTATAGATTATATCTTCAATAAACTAATTTAACCTTAATCTTATAGTTTTTATATAGAATTTAATGATGTAAAACTCAGTATTATTTATAAAAAATTACTTTTTCCCCAAAACCTATTTGCTTTACATTTTTTATTTTTAATTTATTATAAATATCTAAAACATTTGAAGTAGAGTCATTTAAATTGAATTATGTTTTCTGAATATTCAAAATTAATTGAATTTAGGAGTTTCAAATTAATTTCTATTCATAATGAACAATAAATGTATAAAAATTGTTTTCCCATAGTAAGGGTTATATATTATTTATTAAGGAGTAAACCAAAAAAATATTGGAATATCAAAAAAATAATTTATTTTATTATACAATGATATATTGACACTAGACTTCCTATATCGATTTATTTTCATTTTGGAGTCACTTTACCTAAGTTGGAAAATATTTAATTTCAATCATTGGAATAATTCCAAGTGAGTCTTATCCCTATCTTTTATAATGATACCACATTTCCTCTATTCGTGACAAAAAAAAATCCATCAATATCTACATAAAAATCCCAAATAACATTATAACATCCATTACTTTTTCCAATAAGTAACAATTTTATCATAATACAAATCTTTTAAGTCATAATTTGTAATTCATATATGATTTTCAACGAAGATATTTAATTCATAACTGGGTATATTTAATTTTATCTATTCTTAAATACAATAAAAATACATTTTTTAATCATATAATAATGAATTTTTGCTTTGATATTTAAAAAACTATTTTTATCATGGATCCACTGTTTTTCACCTTATTTCAATCACATATAAATTAAATTATCCTTCATATATATGTGTGGACATTGACCACCACGTTGGGAGATGATTTGTTTTACATCACTATAATTCATGGTTAGTTATTATGATAGAATAAATGATT
The DNA here is from genome assembly GCA_963277665.1 of Viscum album. Lineage (NCBI taxonomy): Eukaryota > Viridiplantae > Streptophyta > Magnoliopsida > Santalales > Viscaceae > Viscum > Viscum album. Next base: position 319,732,992 of record OY728132.1, on the reverse strand, counting down.
ATATATAATATTAATTAGTTATATATTATTATTTAATTATAACACATTACATAACTTATTACCATTATATTTGTAGGAAAATGATAATACCTATCATGCATACATGGGGATGACCAAATCAATGCAGTGATATGAACCGTCTTTAAACATCATTATATTTTAGAAATTATAAAACTGTATATGATATATAATATTATAATTATATAATTATTCCTATAATCAATATGATCAAATCCTGATGATGGTCCATGTTCAAGAACCACTAAATAGAAACCTTCTTGGGAAATAACCTCGATTTCACCTGAATATCAACTCAGAAAAAATTTAATAAAAATATAATTTAAAATTATATAGTAATGATAAATATTGTGTTTTTTTAAAATGTGATCTAATAAATTTATAATAAATATATATTTATTATAATAGATATTTTATTATCTAAAAATAAAATAGGATCATTCGGTTCTATATATGTGATTCAATATCATTTTAATTTGGATTATTTATACATTAAATTACATTTAGTGAAACTATATGGATTTTTTCCATTAAGGAATATATATAAATTGTATTTGGGTTATTTATATATTATTTATTAATTATTACCATTTTACCATGGTTAATTTATAAAATTACATTGAACTTTCTATAATTATAAGCCAACCATTTATCATCTTTGGTTAATGAACTTGTTATTCCTTGTAAATAATCATAAAAATTAGTTTATAAAAGTTAAGAAAAATATATATAATAATATAAAATTTTTATTTTCACTATATTAAATTATGATTAATGTTATAAAAAAGTAATTATTTTAAGGAAAATTGAATTCCTAAAGACCACATTTGTTGAATTTTTAAAAATGGCATGAGAGGAATGTTTTATTTTATAATATATGACATGAATGTATTTCCATATCAATGTGATTTTTCATTAATTTTGTTTATTAATTTATATGATCATATAATTACATTCAATTTCTATAATTTTCATAATATTCATATTTTTACATTTTATTATAATAAATGGATACTTATCATGTTTTCAAAGAATGATATGAATTTTATTTAAAATGAATTTTTAAAATACAAAAAATATTTTTTATAGAATTATATTATCCCCTTTATAAATGATATTATCATATAAAAATATCATTCCATATATGGTTTACAATTATAATGATTTGAGGATAATTTTATGAAACAAGTTTCTTTACCATGGGTCATAATATATTGAAATGATTAAACATTTATGAAACATGTATCCATTCCATGTTAGATTTTATTGTGATATTATTAATGACTTGTGATATTATTACACACATAAATATCGTTTTTATTACCAAGTGGTTGGAACTAGATTTATTTATCAATTTAATTAATTAGATAATAATAGATATCACATGTGATAATAAGGATTGTATTTTTGAGTTAACTGTGTTTAGTAAGGGATATTGTATGTTATGATAGTCTTATGAGTGACATATTACTAGAGAAATAAATTAATGGGGACTAAAATCAATAAATTATTATATCTGTTGATGTGATCCTTATCTGTGGAAATTAATTTTAATGTATATTGGTATTATCCAACTTATTTCATGTGCCTTGATATGATTTCAATGCCAATGATTGATTATTCCTTACTCTAAAAACATATGGTTTAAGTATTTTTTTATTACAAATCATTATTTCATGACTTATAATTAATAATAATTGACCATTTTCGTATGGTTATTATAAGACTTGATCATTTTCTCATCAAAATTGTTATTATTAAAAAAAATTATAATCATTGATATATATATTTTATGTTTACCCTTACTATGTCTTTGAACTCAAATTATGTAATGATTCATTTTTCTAGGTTATTAACAATGGTTTTAATGATTATATAGCAAATACGTTTATTATGATTTAAGATAAATATTTAATATATTTAATATATTTCATGAAATAAATTAATTAATGAATGTAGTATGTAAAGACACTAAACCATTAAAGTTTTCAAGAATAATTTTTAATGATTTGTGTTGAATATTTATCTAAAAGGACGAAATATATATAAAAAATGTTATGATGATAAAAAATAAATAATTGGGAAGTGACCTTTAACTAGTCTATGTTTTCCCCAATTATTGTGGATATTTTTCTTAAAATCATTTATTTAGTAAGTTTAGTTGGTTATATTGATTACGATCTCTCTTTTTATATATATTTTGTTTCATTTCAACATTGTGATTGGTTGGGGATCAGTAGGCATTGACTATGCCATTTTTCAATGACATTTTATTTATAGTATACCACTTTAATAGTCATCTCAACTTTTTTCCTTATTTGGGCGATACATTATTAGTGCTCATAGTTATTTGATGGGTTGGAAAAACTATTATTGTTCGAGTATAATTTCTTAAGGATCTGGTTACTTTGGAAAATTGTTGTCAATTCAATATTCATGAGTAGGATTTTGTTGGTGAATTATTTTCTGTCATCGGGTTAGTTTTGATTTTTCCCATGAAATATGTTTTCAGTGGATTCATAAAAATAAACATTCTAGGGGAATAATTTTGAATGGAGTTGATAATTTTAGCACTATTAGATGTGACTATATTAAAATTTATCATATAATTAAATTTTATATATGGATAAGGGATGAAATGGGTGAAATTTTGTTGTTATTAATTATTTTAATGGTATTCATAGTTTGGTTAATGGTTTGTGAAATAGTGCATAAGGCACCATTCACTATCATTAGTTTTGTGTAGTGGTGATCGCACATTATGTGTAATTTTTTGTAACCATCATGAGGAAACCATGAAATATAAATTTTTTTTATAGTGTAATTTCCATGTTCTATGTTAATTTTAGTAAGCCTTGAGAGAAAAAAATTTAATGTATCAGGGTTAGGGTAATTTCATCATAATGGGATGATTTTAATTAGTACATCTACCCAAAGATGCCCCATTTTATTTCCCATGATCAAGCCACTTCTGCAAGGTCATAATCCTCATCCTAATAATCTCAATGGTTCATTTTGAGTTTTTAAATTGTAATTATTAATTGGGATCATGTGTTATGTTTTTATACAATATTATTCTATTGGTTCGTCGACCCCCCTTATCTCCATAATTTATGTCCGTATAGGTAGAATTTTTTTGAGGTTTGCCTTGAATTAGGGGTTTCTCAAAACATATTAATCTATCCCATGAGAGAAATTTTAGTGGAGTTAAATAATGGTGATATGTTTCTCATGAAATTAGTTAGTAATTATTATAAATATAATTTTATTAATAATTCCATGAAATCATGTTGTTTTAATAATTTAGTTGATCCATTTAAATTTTGTAAATGATACATTCTATTTTTTAATAAAAGTTTATTCATGCTCTATCAGAGAATACATTAGAAAAAAATGTTTCAATTCATTGATTAAATACTATTTACATTCAAATATTTTTTATTTCATTTAAGTTATATGGTAAAAATACATTTAATATTTCCATTAAAACATTAATCGGTTCATACTGTTGTGATGAAATATTATTTTGTAATGTGATTTTTTATTTTTGTTAAAGGCCTACACTTATTTTATGAGGTCATGTAGTAGTTTTTAATATTAGTGACATTGTTTATATATGGTTCTATCTTATTATAAAAAAAATGCTTTGACCTTTTAAAATAATAATTTCATGTTTTAAAATTAATGTGTTATTAATTTTTAGTTTTTGTTTCCTTGATAAAACATGTAATTTATTTTCCATTATTATATTTTTTATCTTCTATTCTTCGATAGTATAAATTATTTTTAATATTCAATTTTAATATTTTTTTAATTATGGATTTTTGATATCCTTTGTTGTTGTATGTGGTTCTTCAAAGATTTTATTTTAATGAAGAGGGACTTAAAAAGGAATATAAAATTATATAAAAACAATATAAAAATATAAAAATCTTTTTGAACCTTATGTGATTCTATATGATTGATAATTTTTAATACCGTATATGATCCTATTAAAACCTCTTTATTATGCATGATAACACAATTTTTATATGAATTATGATTCAATATTTTTTGTGGCTGGTGATTAATATATAGGGTGCTTGTGATGGATCTGTGATGATGACTTCAAACCAAAGATATCACGACATTTGGTGGTGTGTGTAGACCACATATTATAATACATTTATATTATATAAATTTTTCATAATTTTTTTCATACTATACACTAACATAATACCAAATACCATTTTAGTTTAGTGCCTTTGGAAACCTGGAACTCATTCATTTAATTTAGTGAAATATATTCAAAATATCCCATAATGATATCACCCTTTGGAAATACTATTTAATACATTAACTTATAACACGAGTTATGTAAATATAAGAAAGGGTGAGCCACTATAATCAATAAGGGTAGTCATGGAATATATATAAGCATAAAATGATGATAAGGGTATGAAAACATGAGCACAATATCTGATTATCATACCGTGAATTTCATAGATCACGTACATGAATCATGTTATAAATATTTGTATATAATAATAAATAAGTCAATTTAAAATCAATAATAATGATAAATCTATGTATAAAAACTGCATCAGGAATGGAAATTGTGGAAAACACATAAACATGTAATATCAATTTATATAAGTCAAGGAACATTACCAAAACATAATAAGGAACTTCATGGGGAATATAACTACTCGATGGGATAAACCACCATCCCTAGTCATAGATATTTCATTTTAAGGGTTAAAAATTATACATATAAAAATTATATATCATGTTTTACCATCATCCCATAGTGGACCAGGTTTCTCCAAATTCCCATTCTAGATTGGGTTTCACCACTTCTAATAGTGGATCAAGTCTCTCGACTTGTTTCCATAATTATTTAATGAGAAATAAATAATTACCAAATGAACTAGGATGATAAATTTTATCACATTTCAAATAATTAAAATAATACATATGAGTTCATCAATAAAAAAAATCATTCATCGAACAAGAACCCATGGAATGAAATTGGTTTCATAAATATAAGTCTATCACTACATAACCCATTGAAAAGAAATGAGTTTCATAAATATCATTATTTAAAAAATCAAAACAATATAGATAATAATTGTTAATGAAATAAATGAATCATAACATCATTTAAACAAAATTAACGTCAAATAATTTTATCATATTTGAAAAATGGTTTTGAATGAGTATAGGAAATAATTATTGAGGAAATATAATTTCCATACCAAAAAATGATATTTAAATCATAATACATTTAGTAATAATTTTTAATTTAAATTAATGGTGACAAAATATAACTGGAAATTGAAAGCCATTATTAACTTATGTCAAATTATATTTCCTTGGAATTGAATACAATTTCATCTAGAACAGCTTTAAATCATTATTAGAAAATATTTTTTTGAAGGAATGTGAATTTCTAACCGAAGGGAATGTAATATTAAATGAAACATATAATATCATTAGAAGAAAGATATTCATGATGAAAAAATACAGGAATACATTATATACACATCATAAATGAATATATCTTTTTAGTAAAACATCTTTCTCAAATATTGAATGATGAGCCAAAATTAGGAAACTGATTTGGTAAATTTTGAACCATAAACTTTGTGAAAGAGAGATAACAATTTTATTTGTGAATACAGATAAAATAACGATAATAATCCAAAAATATATTCTTCGGAAAAATATATACCTCATATATAAAATAGTTAATTAACATGGAATGTATCTCATGTAAAAAAATTTGACATATAAATCATTACTAATTGATTACATTTTCAATCGTGAACCCTATAAAATAAAAACATCAATTAAAGATATTAATATCATCAAATTAATTAAATTAATGATATAACATGTAATGAGTTAGTATATACACCACAAAAATAATATATTCGTGTGTATGTCAAGTATAACATGAAAATAAAAGATAATATCAAATTATCATACCTCAAGTATCTATTTCCTTTATATACATTCTATCCTCATCTTCGTTGAAACAAATAATACATATATCCTCTAATGGACTCTAAATATGGTACAATTGGAAGGAATGTATCTCTATAATGTGGGTGGGGAAGTGGAGAAGGTAATATATATGATTTTTTTTGATCTAAAATGTTTAAAATGGTGAAATTAAATGATGGAGGATGGGTCCTTTTATAATGAAGGTGAGCGACACTTTGGAAAACATAAAAAATATTAATTTATAATGAAATAAATCTAAAAGAATATCTCACAAATACTATTGATTAAAATATAATCATGAAAGTTTTTTAATCGCATCATCCAATATATTTTATAATTGTTTTTGTGTTATTTATATCCCTATCATTTTAATTATACATTATTTAACACATTTTAATTTTAACTATGGTAAACAATTTTTCTATACTAATAGGATGAAATTTTTAAATATATATCATTAATTAGTCAATAAACGGTAAATTTATGATAATTAAGATAATATTTCATCCCCTTTGACATATTTAATTGTTTAAATAATAAATTAATTTTTTTTAAATATCATCATCTCTAATTTGGTATTTATAAGGTTGACTTTGAAAAAATACATACATCTATATAACATCAAACAATTAACCTAACACACCCAAAGAATATCAAATTAAACAATAAAATTCACTGATATATATAATCATATAAAATTATATTTCTTTTAAAATATCTAATAACAGTTAATTGATCATTTCATTAACAAAAAAATTATGGAATCATCATTTTACAATTATTTTTTATAATTATTTATTAACTAAAATTTAATAAAAATATAAATCATGTAGATATTAATTTTTAGATATTTGAATAATTTATTTAGTCAAGAATATTTTCTATTTATCAGTTAATTAAAAATATTATACATGTTAAATTTTAGAGGTACATTTTCTCACGCCCTTTAGGTTTAAAAATTTTTAATCCATTTTCATGGAAATGTATGGACTAATTTATTTAATTTACATCCTAGTGTTTTTAAAGATGATATATATTCATTTTATATCTTTTCTTCATGTTATTTGGTTGTATTAATATATTTATTGTTTCATTTCACACTTAATTACCTCATTTACACTTAATCATGGTATTAAAAAAGTTTAAATCTATAATTCATGTTGTCCAAAATTTAACAGGGTCCTTATTATTAAAAATAAGAGATAAATTTTCCGTTATTAAAAGATTATGAATTGACAAAATTATTTGAAAGTTAATCTCATTGATGGAAAGAGAAAACATGTTCTTAATGTAGAGACATTCAAAAGGTGGACATTCTTTTATATACAAATTGAATTTCAAAATGTGTAAAATAACGTAAATTAGATTAAAATATTAAAATAAATATTATTATACATTATAACCTATAATTTATATTATTAAAAACAATAAATTATGGTGATGAAAAAGAAGATTTCAATTAAAATTCAATATTTTGTTATTATTCATCAAAACCTGAAATATATCAGAAATATACAATAAATTATACCAATGTAATTTTTTATATCTCTAATTTAAATAATATTTTATTATTTAGTATAAAATTTATATTATTTTTAAAATTTTTATTTAAAATAGTTTTTCCATTAAAGGTGGTAAAATTTCCATTTTGGAAAATATATGGTTGAATGAATAAAATTGGTGTTTTTATATATCATGGCTATAAAATATATTCTTGATTAGTAGAAAAAATATTTTATTTAATATAAAAACTATATATTTCATAAATATAATTTAGTTATTTTATTTTATTTAATTTATTCAGACAAAATGTGATTGGATGCATAGAAATAAAACTTTTTTCCTTCCTAATCTATTGGCATATTTTTTATATTTTAATTATTTGGTAACCAATGATTTCATATTATAAAATGTATTTTTTCAAAAGATTTTTAATACTATTCATAAACATAAATTTAATTTATGTGATATATCATATTATATTAAATAATAATAAAGTTATAATATACTATTGTTGTGTGATACTTAGACTTGCAAGTAATAGAAGATATCAAATGTAGTTTTCCTTGCATGTAACAAAAGACAAACACAATTCTATATATATAACAAGATAATCTAATTGTATCATATAGTAATATTATATGTTGGTTTTACTTATAATTCTAGCCAAACCTTGATTCTACATATAAAAAATGATATATAGTTTATTTATCGAAATAAAAAATATCAAAAATATTATATTAATTAGAAATAATATATTTCAAAAATGCTTTAGGTGTTACATTCTCTCCCCTTAAAATGAATTTCACCCAAAATAATCTTATGTGTTATCAAAACACTAATACTTGAGTGTTCCTTCTATATAATCCCATATCTTAGAAATTTACTGTAAAACATAATTTTAACAATGAATGTTAGGCACATAAAGGTTACCCAAAGTAACTCCAAACTAGGTTTCTGCATAGGAGATCATAAATATAAAGTGGAAACATGGACATAGAAATAGAAAACAATCTATCAATTTCTGATGGTGGGTAATAGAGAGCATGGATAGAAAAATGATAACAATCACAAATCTAAAATACGAATACAAATTATAAATGTCCATTGATATCATCAAAAATGACGATAACATGAATTTTATTTCTCTAATACACTTTTCCATAAGTTTAAGAATTATCCATAGAATTTTCTGTTACTTGATTTTAGAAAAACCATTTCATTTTATCCGGTAATCAATTTCCCCTTCATCTATTCTTCAATCTAATTCTATTTTATTTTTTATTTCTAAAGTATTGTAAGATCTTGTGATCTATAAATAGAGTGACATGTCAATCCATCTAACTTTATCAGAGAAAAATAGTTAGCACCTTTTTTAATATGGACAAATCATCATATGGTGATATAATAAATTAATGTATGATAAATAATATTATGTAACACATAAACTATAAATATTATATTAAACATATAACCCTTATGAAATATGAATTTCCAATACATTATATATAAGGTCAATAAGGTATTCAAAAATTACATATCATTGATCCGATGTTTATCATAATATAGCTCTTGGTGGACACATTAAAAATATCAGAATACTAGTATTATGTATCCAATAGAAACATGGTAATAACATAAATTACCATACATTCTTATTGTGGAAATTTTATCTTCCTTATTCAAATGTTTATTTGAAATATATTATAAAACCAAATATGGTGTAACCATCATCAATGGTTGCATAACCCCATGTAAACAAGTTCGATAGTTTTCAAATGTAATCTGTAGCAGCCATTTTAATTATTCTTAACCAACATATCATTTTTATAACATAATTATAATATTATGGGTTATCTTACCTTAGTCAAAATGTCACCATTCCATTAATTCACTATTCCAGTTCCAACGAAAAATTCATCATAATCTATGAAATCACATGTGTAAAACATAAACTAAACTATCCTTGTATATGTGACCATTCATATAACATAAATTATATCTCCAATTTTCTAAAAACATAAATTTTTCCATATCATCTTCGATATATAAAAATGAACCTTGTCATATTATTTATACCCATTTCCATTCAAATATCATGTGTAGTACTATCGTCATCAATAATCAACACTTTTCTATCTCAACCAATAATATTCAATTCATTATGTTTCCACTCTGACAATATATTATCAAAATGACCAATAATTATACACATAAAGCATCTAAAATTCAATGTTGTCTTAGGGAGGACAATATTTCCATTCATTTAATTATCCAAATCCAAAATTTTATTTTTATAATTATGTTTTTTGTGTCCTGATTTTAAAAAGGAAAATATATTCTTATTCATCTAATACATTATCATAGGTTATTCATTCTACATTAATGGCACAAATGAAACTAATTCTTCATTCCATCATGGTATCCATTACCTAAACTCATAGAAATGACCTTCATTCTCTTCCATGGAGTGACTGAGAGTATGTTAAGGTAAACATTGTCAATCATATTCCATGAAAACATACAAGTAAATATCAAAACAACATTTACTCTAGTGAATATCCCATTTAAATTATCATCATCAAATTGAAAATCAAATTAAAATTTTACCATGTTCCTTATGGTTACCACCATTGAAAAATTTTATAAATAATTTTATACAAACAATTATCATAGCGAGGAACCATAGAATCCTTAAAAACCACTTATAAGATTTCTAATTTATGAAACATTACTTAATCTATGTCAACGTAGGTTAATAATATATTAGTCATAAAAACATCTATATAAAAAATTCAGGATGGTTTATAAAGTGTTTCTGAATTTAATAATCATATCCCTAAGTAGTTTCAATCACGGTGTGTCGCAAGGCATTTTTTTCATGTAATTGGTTTTGCACAATTACATGTCGACACAACTTGTCAGAGTTGTTTCCCCTATGATCATCTATTCCACAGGAACAAATATATTTAGAATCATGAAAGTGATATAATACAAGGTAACCACTCACTCTCTCCTATTTCTAAATTTCATTACAGTTTCCAAAAACATTAAATCATACATAGGCTTATCCTTAGAGACACCTAAATAAATATCCATAGTAATATCACTAACGAACACACTATAAACTTTTTATCATATTTTACAATATATTACTAAACATTTACTTTATTACCCACAATTAAAAGCCTATTATAAGGTACAATGAAATAGTATCATTTTTTCAGAAAAAAATCATGCATTAAACTAACACATTCCCAAAAACAAGAATATTTTATGGACTTTGTAATCATTGAAAATATTATTCTAATTTTTTGAAATATCATTGACATATCAAATAAATATTATCCACTTTAGTTATCATTGAGAAATAAATTCTTTATAAACTGAGGGTTGGAAACATAATAAAGGTTTATCTTAGAAAATTAGAGTGGGTAAATATGTAATACACATAAGTATAACATGATAATAGTTTTATGAAAACATGATAATTTCATTTTTAAATCATAACCTGCATATCAAATATCCTAAACAAGAAACATGGAAACAATATTAGAACATCATAAGAAATAAATCATTAGAAAATCAAAGAAAATGTTCCATGATAATATACAAATTCAATTAGAAAGGGGAATTATTTTAGACAAATAAACATGTAATATCATTAAATCTATGTTAAGGAGGATTACCAAAACATTTTAGGGGTATTACTGGGAAATACACCTTCTAGGAAAGACACACCACCTTCCACAGTGTTAATCCTTCTTTATTATAGTATATGGTTTCCCCATAATTCTATAGTGTGTAGGGTATCCCCTTATTCCCATAGTTGATATGGTTTCTCACCTTCCCATATTATTTCATGTTTCATTATCTTCCCATATGGGATCAATACCTGCAACGATTTCACTTAATTTTCTATTGATATATAAATATTTACCATATTCATTAATATGAGATATATTTATTAAACATAAAATAATGAAAACCATATATATTTGTGAAACAATAATATAAATCATTCAACATACAGAGCCCATGGCATGTATTTGGTTTAATGAATATCATTTAATCATAACACAACCCATGAAAAAGGAATGGGTATCATAAATTTCATTCTATCATAAAAATAAAGCATTCAGAGATATAATAATATTAGTATGCTTCAATCATAACCATAGAAACGAAATGTAAATTCGAATAATTTAAACATATAATAAAAATAGAAGTGTAAGATCATTTTAAATTATTCGGGTTGAAAATATCCTTTCTTCATTGAAAATTATTTAAATAAAAAAATTAGACCTAATTTTCAGGGGATATAACATCAAAAACATATAAATAATAATTTATAACCATTTTAAACACATTTGAATTTATTTTACCATAAAAAATGAATAATTTTTCATTTAAAAAACTATTAAAACGGTTTTAGAATACATTGTTTTGATGGAGTATAGATTTTTGACTGATGAAAGTGTAACATTACATGAAAAAAATATAATATAATACAATCATATATATACATGATCAAAAAATGTAAAAGGTATATATATACCCATTATAATAGTTTGTAGGTGAATGAAATAGCATGTGTCACATGGAAGGAAAATTGATACAATAATAGTTTATCGATTTGGTAATATTTGACCTCTTAACCCTGTGAAAGAAACATAATAAAATGGATGTGTAAATAACCCTAAACAAAAATTTTAATAATTATAAAATCCATTTATGGGAATTATATACCACAGAAATATACTATATTTGGCGAACATTAAATTTATATTATAGAAATTAAAAGTGATATTGAAATCCTTAACTAATTTAGAATCATGAGATTCATGAACCCCATAAAATTACAACATAATTGAAAGTTGTTAATATCGTTAAATAAAATAATTTAATGATATGAAATGACATAGGTAAGTATATAAACCACATAAAAGAATTTTTTTATTAATATTTCCTATATCTCACATTAATAAAAAGTGACATGAAAATCTATGACCCAATGTCTTGATTTCCTTTGTATACCTCAATACCTCCTCTTTTTTGCAAAGGATCTTTTTGATATCAAATAAAAGACTATATAGTTTTTCTAATGGACGTATAAAAACACAATAATCTATTTCGATAAATGAAGAATATAATTTTTTTGTGTTTTGTTGATGTAGAATAATCAACATGGTAAAATGAGATAAAGTAGTTTGTTTCCTTTTATAAAAACTGTTATTGGAAATTCTAAAATATCGAAAAATATTACATTATAATAAAATAAATATAAATTAAAAGAACTCTAAAATTCAACTTTTTTAGAATATAATACATGATAATATTTTTAAACCAATAATAAAATATATTTTAGACATGTATTTGCATTATTTTAATCCTTATCATTCTGACTAACTTTTAATTATCCCATTTTTATTTTAACTTTGGTAATAATGTTTTCTATAAGAAGATGATGTAATATGTTCTTATAAAGTTATAATTGGAAATAAATGAACAATTCATTATATATTATATGATATATATTCCCCTATTCTAAATTTAATATTTTTATTATTTTTAAAAAAATATAAAAAAATATTATATTTATAAAATTCCATATGTTTCATTTTTGTCACTATTAATATCAATGAGTTAAAAAAATACATACAACTAGATAACTTCAAATAAATTCTCAAAAAAACCTATAACATATAATATCAACCAATAAATTTTTTTATCACCTTAATTATTTAAAAGTTCATTTGTTTTAATATTTCTAATTTCATTTAACTGATTGTTTCATTAATTAACTAATTAATGCATCATTATTTTGTAATTATTTATGATAATTATGTTTTCAATAAAAATTTAATTTAATATTATATGATTTATAAAATAATATTAACATTAACAATAATATATATATATATTAACATATCATTTATTTATTACCATTTTAAAAATACTATACATATTAAACATATGATTGTTATGCAGTCACTCACTTTGAGTTTAACAACATTTATGACATATACATTGAATATTGTAAACTAAATTATTCAAAAACTAACTTTATATATTAAGGATCTTATTATATCCTTCCAATATATTTTGGGAATGTGTGACAATCATTTTAAAATAATTATTAAATAATTTTACCCTTAATTAACAAATTTACCCTTATACTTTGTATTATAAAATACTAATGTTACAATTTATTTTTTCCAAAAATAAAAGATAAACATTTAATAAATATTTATCATGCTATTAAAAATATGAAATCTATTTTTTTAATTCAAAATACATAAATTAAGAAAATTATATCATAATTAATATCATTGACGAATTGGGAAAACATGCTTTTAAAGAGAAAACAACCAAATGATTAACATGATTTTTAGCCAAATTCATTATCAAATTGATTATAATGAAATAAAATTGATTAAATAATAAATTTCTATCAATTTATAATTCAAAATCCAAAATATATAATAATAATGATAGTAAATTAGTTTGAAGTAAAAAAATTTCAATTAAAATTCAATATTTTTAACTATTCATCAAAACATGAAACTTATCAACAAATTTCCAAACAAATCAACCAATGTAAATTTTGATATAGATATATAAAATAAGATGTTTATTTTTTCATATATTAATTCTTAATGTGTCAAAAAATAGTTTTAAAATTTTTTCTTTATTAAATGGTTGAAAATATTCCATTTGAAAAAATATAGGGTTTTATGCATAAAATATGTGTTTTTATTATCTTATGACAATACAATATATTATATGAGTATTAAAATTATATTATTTAATATATTAAATACACATTTCAATTATAGTACTCAATAATTTTAATAAATATAAATTATTAAGAAAAAACGTTTTTAAGAGAATAAAAATAAAAAATGTTCCTTTACAATCAATTGGTATACATATTCATTTTAATGTAATTGGTAACCAATGAATTAATATTAAAAACATATATTTTCATAATATATTTAACTATTTTCATATATTCAAAATTTATTTAATGTTTTATATGTTAATATATGAAATAATAACATTGTAATAATAAACAATTATTTGGTAAAACATCATCTTGCATGTAATTAATGGTATTTTAATAACTCAGTGTTTGGTGTAATAGAAGACCTGAAATGATCGTTGTATATTAATATATAATGTAATATTTTTTGTATCACAATATTTTCTTGGTGTTTTTTATAATTCTAGTAAAACCTATTTTTTTCAACATATTTCATATACAATATTTTTTGAAATGATAAATATGAAAAATATTAAAGTATTTTGAAAAAATATAATGCAAAACTATTTGGGTGTTACGTTGAGTGTGTAACATGATGATGTTATCATGAAAATGGGTGTCATAACATGTATTATAACAAAAATATGATTATTATACAGGGATACGAGATGTGTCACTATTGACATTAGCAAGAGTGCGAGTTGGGTGACGTGTTGTGTGAAACATAAGATCACAGTATTGGTTACACCATTGAACCATAATAAAATTCCACCAATACATCATACAATGTTTCATTATGTTTTATATTGTTTGTCTTCATATTTATAATTAATGTAAAATGATTTTTCTAGTTCTAAATTTATTCATTCTTTGACGCCATATGGTTATGTTTCAAAGATGTAATGATTTATTAATGTTATTATAATAACTTATTTTTGACCTTAGCTTATTATATTTTTTAATTATATTATTACTCTATTTTTATCATTACTATGATTTGGATATTCATGTTTGAATTTTTAATTTATAATGCGATTTTAATTCATATTTCAAATGAAATCATTAGAATCGTGTTGCCATTGAAAATATTCTTAAAACCAATTTGAGGGATTGGTTTTATAGGGAATTGTTTAATTGAAAGGAAATGGATTTCCTAAATTACCATACAAATACAAGTGGTTTTTTAGATAAGGTTAAATAGATGGTTTTAGAAACCAAAAATTACATTTTTATGTTCTATTTGGTGAATTCTTTCCGAATGACATGCTTTTTGAAAAATGAAATGTAATATGGTAATATTATTTCTATTCTATGTAAATTAAGTGATCTCAAAGTACGTTATATTATTTTTTCAATGCACACATCATGGATTCAAGATATTTGATTTGTAATTAAATTATGGTTCATCCAATAATTACATTTCATACATATTGAATATTCACATTTGGATTGTGTAACATACATATTTTCTAAAGTTTGTTGTGCTGAAGTTTGGAGGATTGTTTTCAACCTCTCTCTATGGGTATATGTGTGATTTTTTAAAAACAATGTTTACTTAATAGTGGAAATGAGATGTTTGGGTTTTAAACCAATTGGATTAAACTATTTTGTTTATTGAACATATGATATTTTGGACTTTTATAATTATTTCATTTATTTCAATTTAGTTTTTTTCATTAATCTAGTAATGTCACTGATTTGTAAAAAAATTTATTTCTATTTAAATAAATTTTTTAATATTTTCAATATTATTAATTAATAAGAACTATTTTGGTGACTTCTTTATGTTCCAATTATATATCTTTTGTTTTCCATCTAATATAAGTAGAACATATACTAGGTTCGTAATACAATACGTTAATGATCCTGGTTTTATTTAGGGAGAAATAATTCCAATTTTTTATTTTGTCATAAAAATGTTGAATTCCCCATACTGTGGTGATCATGAATGTGCCAAAAGACGTGTAGTGGAATGAATCAAATTACATATTTGGTCATAAAAGGTTAGTTATCTTTAGATATGATATTGGATATGTTTTATCCAGAACAATCATGCTAATAATTGTGTGACTTATTTTTTGATGATAAATTACCTCATAATAAAGGGAAAACATGATTTTCATTACCCTAAAGGTTGAACTGATTTTGGACATAAACACGTTAGGGGTCTATTATCTATAGAATACATTATTTTAGGTGTACATGATAATATTCATTTCTTGGTTATGAATATTTGGAGGCTATATTGGTGGAATTTATAGAATGGGACATCTAGGGATTTGACCATATTGAAAGGATTCTAAGAAGTTATTTATGGATTATTTAGACCTTATAGATGAAGTGGGTGAATTAAAAAATACGAGGAAGACTTCAATCCACATATATTTTTTCCTCATTATGTATTTGTGAGGGTTCCAAACACTTCACAACTATATTCTGTTTTGGAGTGGAATGAAATATCCCTGTGAATATCCCACTTCGTGTAATACTATGCTTCTATTTGAATCATGGATTATTTCTTGTAAGTATTGGATTATAATGTCTCATTTACATATTTTCATGAACACCTTTATTTTTTAATAATATTTGGATTCCATACATTAGGGGGCCTTTCTAGGATTCCCTTATGAAGGGGTATTTCACGAATTGCCTCACAAAAAACATTCTATAATAGATATTCAATGTACCAATGAGGGTGGGTACAAATATTATTATAGTTATTTCTCCCACTAGGTTTCTTATCTCACTATAATCTAATTTATTACACAATCTTAATGAAAATTAATTAAAATTTTAAAATGTTTATGAAAGGTATATTTTACCCAATTATCATCATTTGGGAATATTTTTTTGAGAGGATTTTAAATTTCTTTTAATTCATTACTATATTTATAAGTGAATGCTCAGTATTAAAGTTAGAGAAATTGTGTAACATGGGAAAAATATATTTTCTATATTGTACACGACTCTGAATGTTCCCTGAATAGAAATCACAAATGTATTCAATTCATTGAATGGGTAAATAATCATATAGTAATCCTTTCATGAAAATTTAGAAGAATTAAACATAAAAATGGTGATGAGAACAATTTATAAATACCAAATAATGGATATTAATTAATTTTGTTCAGGAATGGTGTATATGACCAAAAATGTTCCCCATATACAATTCATAATTAAAATATAAAACTAATATGTAGTAGATATATCATTATAAAAATGTATATTATTCTCTTTGATATTCCTTATTCATTGAATTTCCATGTCTAAATTATATGTTTACTTTATTTACCTTCCAATCGGGGATAAGACATCTTGGGAATGAAATGATATACAAATATTCATATTAATGTTACAAAAAAAGTTAAACTGTATATTTAATGGGTTTTATTTTTATTTAATGTAGGTAAAAATTATATAATAAAAATGATATATGTGAAAAATATATATAAAAAATAGATCTTTATCAAGAAAAACAAAAAATATTTATGTAATTTTTTTTAATTTCATTGAGAAAAAAAGTGTTAAATATAACTTTGCATAATAATTTTTTCATATCTATTTTTTCATGTTTCTGATTTTCTTACTACACCTTAATTTTAAGAGAGATATATTCTGAAAATAAATATTATATGACTACATGTTAGATATTCCAATAAGATATATGCAATATAATATTTTGGGAAAATAAAATTTGATTTGGTAAAATTAACATAGAAAAATAAAACATTATAGAGTATAAACAATCATTGGGAATGTAAAAATATATATATAACATCAAAGAACAAAAAATGTGTTTTATTACACACATTAATTATAATAATTATGTTAAAAAACATTATTTAATGAAAAATCAATTATGTCCTCTCATAACTAACCCAAAAAATTAGACTATTTTAAAAACATCATACTTATATATATTCATCTAAAAATAATTTTCTATTATGATAAAATTGAAATAATTTACATTTCATATATATATATTTAATGATTTAGTACGGATGTTATTGAGATGTAACAAACATTATGGACAATCAATATATTGTATAGAAGATAACACTACTATAAATATATCATACCCCTATCATTTTGATGTTTCTATATATCAACTACCCTAACCTCTTTATATGTGTACATTTTTATCCTACACATTGATCTCAAAATATAATGATGATATGCTATAAGTATATCCTTATCATTAATATTTACTCAAACTATTATAAAATTTTTCCCATTCTATTATTGAAACTCAATATTTATTGATTATTGTGGTATATGATATTAATATTTTTTTTTCTATCCTTATCTATCCCACTCAATATATATTCATAAGAGAAAAAACCATCTTAATTGATGGATTATTCCAAGATAAATAATTTATTAATATCCAAAAATATATAAAACTATCTAAATAAATTATATACAATTTATATAATTTAAACCACTTAACAGTCTGTATATATCTTATAAATGAAGGATATGTCATCGAAAAATTTCAGGTAGAATCCAAACTGATTTAATACATAGAAAATATAATCCTATATAATAAGCACAACAATATGTTTTTTCTACCTATATCCTAAAAATAATATACATCCTGATAATGAAATCCAAATTCTAATATCTATACCATTCAATGATAAATACTATTATATTAAACAATATCTAATATAATAATTTTTTGTCCCCCATAATTTTGATCATGATACATTCTGTATCATATTTAGAAATTTACTACTCAAATTGGTGGATATTTCCTAATTGTACCCTATCTTTATAGTCATCTAAGAATAAAAATGAAATACTATCATACTAATAATCAACATAAAAATATCCTATATATTTTTACCCAATATAGATATTTTATTTGGACAATGATTTAAAGTAATATCTTTAAACCTCATCAACCCTTAAATAATATTATAACAGTTTAATAGACTTAAACTCAAACAATTTGATCCATTGTATTGTAAATTAGATGAATATATCTCAACAAAAGAATTTAACTCTTCATAAAAATATTTTATAAAATTCTGTTACAATTTGTCCATCATCTAATATCACACATAATCCTTTGATAATATAGAAAAATTATATTTCCCATTTTTGAAAAAATAATTTCAATCAAACATTATCATAAGAATAATTAGATACATAATTATGGAATTGATATGGATTGTGTCCCATTACAAAAAATAATCATATAATTTCATTCACAGTCATAGAAATATCACTAACAACAATGAATTCATTAATGTCATAGTTACCAATATTTCATCAACTATCACTTCATTATTCATTTGAAAAATAACACTTCCTAATTTAGTAAATAATTTGTAATGAAATTAAATTTATCACAAACTCTCAATATTAATATGATATCAGAAAATATATTTTAATGGAATATTAATAATTTTATACAAGTATAAAATTCAATCTATTATTCTCATTATATGGATTATTGATCTTATCTTCTTCCCTTATATTATATCTTGATTATTTGATTTATTTAATCCAATGCATTAGTCTGGTCACAATATATTTTTATAATTTTTATATTTTATCGGATCCACAAATATAATTATTCTACCACAATAAATATCTATTTTACAAATATATTTATTATTACTAATAATAATCTAGAAACTATATTTTAATGTACCTGAATATCTTCCTCCTATATTAATTTGAAATTATATACCTATATATTTTCAACATAATTAAATTATTAGGATAAGAATTTTGAGAAAATCTTGTTGCATACTACCATGAATCCTAATAAATGACTAGAAACTCATTAAAAATATACATGATTATTAAAATGGTTCAAATTTGAAAATTTTTATGGGTACCAGTAACATATTCATGTTTCACTTGAAATTTATTCCATCCCCAAATATCTATAAATTATGGTTCATTATTAGTTGTCTTATGTTAGTATTATATTTAAACTACATAAGTTTTCATGTCATAGCCAATTTTTTATCCTTGTCTCACCATTTATTTACAATTTAAAATGTTATCATCAAACATCAATACAATATCTAATTTATATATATGACTTCCCATTATATTGATCTCTTTTGTATTCTGATTTAATTATACAATTTTTATTAAAGAATAGGGTCTCGAATTTTATTAACACATAAAATTTCAAATTCATTCTTTTTTCATTGTGTAAATTGAAATAAGTTTTAAAAAGAAAATGGATAATATAGACTCCAATATGTACATTAAAAAATTGAAAAGTTACACTAAAATATCTTCGAATTCATTAATTGGAGATACATTTTTATAATTAGTTTATATTCCTAAATACTTTTATTGAATTTGTTTAAAATAATATTGTTCTTTATTTTTTAGAAAAATAAAATCAATATCATAAATATTATTTTGAAAAAAATAAGAATTAGGGGATATAAGAACCATAGGGATATCTCATAAAATACATTATAAATTCAGAGTAAAAAATTCATCATTATATTGATTTGGTAATTATGATGATAGAATAAAAGAAACCATTGTGAAAATCGTACCCTGATAAACCTTTTCAATTAATTTATGATAATTATAAATTGAAATAACAGTATAAATCATACAGATTCATTAAAATCAGAATAATAATAGTTAAAAAACTATTATCCTAACCTTTCAATATAAATGAACATAATATAAACAAAATGTAATCATGAAAATAAATGTGAGATATAATACTTAGTATGGTTATTAATTCTAGGTAAGGAATTTTAACACAAAATACTATTCAATGTGATAATATATCCCCCCCATACCCATAGAACTAACATTATTAATGATAAATGTTATATTCTACCTAGAGAAATGGTTCTAAAGGCTTTATTAGCCCCATTTTGGTGACATAAGTGATGGATCTTAGTCATCTATTCCATGTAAAAAGGATATTGGATAAACAAAATTATATTGGAATGACTTATTCATGGAAATTATACATTAATGAATAAATCTTTTTGATCAATTGGATATAATTATTCAATATTTCACTACACACATATCAAAATTGAAATGAAAATGAAACATTATATATCATAAATGAGACTATAAATCATTATAAGTAATTGTTTCATCTCTTCCATTGATAATCAATATCAGATTCAATTATATAATATATATATACAGAGAAAATTATTATTCATCATGAATCATAAGTTAGAATCTCCAATTACTTAATATAAGATGGAATTAAAATAAAATTATTAATAAAATTTCAACCAATATGTAATTTGGATTTTTAAAATATTTATGTCTCTGTATTCATATCAATTTTATTTTAAATTTGAAATATGTTTTACATAAGGAAATAATTCAAGTAATTGTTCAACTCACACTAAATATAAATAAAATTAGTATTGTCAATATTATTCCAATTTAATTATAATTCTAATAGATTAGGTTATGAATAACATGGATTAATAAAATGAGGATATTATCATTTTCATCCTTTAGTAGATATAATGACTAAATATTTTATATTCATCCACAATTTCACAAAAATAATGAATATTATCATCAAAATATGGTTACATGGTATAGAAAATCATAAAAGTATACTTTTTCATTAATTCACTATGAGATACTAATCGATCACTTATAATATCCTCCCCTAACTATGGATTCCCCCTTCTGAGAAGTGTGATTTAGAGTTAGTATTAAATTAACTATAAATATGTACATTTTAAAATCTCAATTAATGATTCCAACTGAAATGATGATTTTGACTATGCTAGAGGAAAGATTAGATAATATCGTTATAAATACCACCCATATATATTTTAGTGGTAATGTTTGTTTAATGATCCAACAAATATTTTATGAAAAATCCATATTTTAACTCAATATGGGATCTCGATAATGATAAGAACTATTCACTAATCCAAACCATTTGACTACAAGACTATATAGGTAATGGATAAAGAATATTTATAGAAGAATCAAATTTTTCTACATGATACAACATGTTGGAGCTATTAACTAAAAAAATTTGAATATATTAATAATTTTTAAATTATACCAAATAAACACTACTAATATGGAATAGTTAATTTTAAATAGTGAAATTATCATTATAATGGATTGCAGGGAAATATATATAGTCATTAATTTCACAATGAAGTCTTTGGAGAGAGAATAAGAGAACATGATTCATTATATTTTTATAAAACCAAATAAACGAGATATAAATCATTAGTACAGTAACATAAAACTGATTTTTATCATACATAGAATTAGAAAATTAGGTCAATTTTGTCACGACCCGTCCCCCGGGGCCCATTCCGTGACTACCCCAATCCTGCATTCCATAGGTCAGGGGCTAGAAACTAGCACCAAAGGCATAACTCCCTTATTCGGGGATGGAATTTCCAATAAATTTGTAAATGCACAAAACAGAGCACACCGCTGGATACAAACACTAAGTAACTTTATAACAAAAGTGTGCTAAAAATGTAAAGGGGACAAAAATACAAGCCCAACTGTAAAGTAAAAGAAACAGGAAAAACAGGTACAACTGAATAAAGGGAAATAAACTATTGGACTATCCCCCAGTATGACTACATGAAGGGTTGGTACAAATAGTATCCTCTACAGTCCACATCCATCAGTCTCCTCTGGGTATCGACTCGTCATGAGGTCCACCTCTATGTCCCATCCAGTCCGAATACTCTCAACCTCGGTCAGTACTATTTGTCGTCTCTAGCAAACACAATAAGGTGCGGGCATAGACTGTGTAGGGATGAGTATAAAAATACATAGTAGGGACCATGAGACCCACAAAGTCTCTCAAAATCCAAAAAGGATAACCACAATTTATGTAAAAAACCTATAACCCAACTTACATATATGCCCATACATATACCTATGTTATTAAGTAATACATCTCGATGATGAGAAAAAAACAATGTTACTGACTCATCTCACACATGTATACAACTCATGTAGAGTGTTAGAAATTATTATATGTAGCCACTAAATTATTTATTCTGTCGAACCCACATAGGATCCAGGAACAGAAATCAGAGCTATCGAACACACACGGGATCTAGGAATAGTAATCAGAGATATCGAACCCACAAATGATCCAAGAATGGTAGACAAAGTTATCGAACCCACATAGTATCTAAGAATAGTAGTAAGAGCCATTGAACCCACGTAGGATCCAGGAACAGTTGTCAGAGATGTTGAACCCACGTAGGATCCTAGAACAGTAGTCATAGCGCAACAAGACACATGGTTCTTTTCAAATCATGCTTAATTTCGGGAGGGTCCGCTCCTCAAGGCAAGTGTCATTACATCAACTACCAGGAATTTCCACGAAGAAGTGTCCCAAAGGTCTGCCACATTATAGGGATCTCAACTCAATAGACGGAATGCCAATCGGATGCCCGGTCTGTGAGTTATTAGCCTTTTAGTATCGGGGGCCTGGTTGCATTCGTGCACGATCAAACCTGAATGTAACTCAACTATACCCCGAACTCTAGTGGGGTATACCTAAATGTACCTTCATGATATATGTTTACCAGTGCTACTGACGGTTCGTCAATAGACGTATGGTGCCAAAGATATGGCCGAAAAAATGTTAAAAGGGTATGTAGTGGGCCTGGGTAAAGTCTTACCTAGTCGAGCCAACCCGACCCAACATAGTTTGGGCCGACCCGGTTCGGGTCGATCCGTCCTAACCCGATGGGTCTGTCTTGGCCCGTTGGGCGGGCCGGCCCATTGGGATTCGCATGGCCCGTTGGGCCCAGCCTAGCCGGCCACGAGGGCTATCCGGCCCGGCCCTAGGGCCATTTTGGCCCAGAGCACTGTGAGGGTGCGACTCGGCCCAAAGGGTGTGGCCAGGTTCGGTTCGGCCAGGGGGCTGCGAGGGGGCAGCGGGCTGGCTCAGGAGGCTGGTGCGGCCTGGACGCCAGTTCTTCCGGGTGGCCGACGCGGCATGGGAGGTCGGGCGGCCAGGAGCCGGGAGGCAGCTCGAGGGTCCAAGCGGCCGGGATAAGGGAGGCAGCACCGGAGGCCAGGCAGCCAAGAGGCACCCGGGAGGCCGACGGGTAGACGGCGGGCTGGGTGGCGGTCGGGCGGGCCGATGGGCGACCGAGTGGTAGTCAGGCCAAATAGAGTGTAGGCTGGGAGGCAGCCGGGCTGGATGGCGGGAGGCCTGGTGGTAGCCGGGTAGGCTGGCAGGAGGCCGTGTGGCGGCCGGGCAGGCTGGTGGGCGGCTGGGGGTCAGCTGGGGTCGATCCGTGAGGCACGTACTTGCTCGTAGCAGCGGCTTAGCTCAGCGAGCGACACAGCTAGTGGGGGTGGAGCGGGTCATGGGTAGCGCATCATTTTTCTTTTCTGTCTTCGTCTCCTTGTTGTTTCGTCACCATGTCGATGGTCATCACAAACAAGAATGGAGGAGGGATCATGCCATGTTGGTTTCACCTTCACCCTCCGCGTTTAGGTGATAACATTTTTCTCATCAACAAAGAAGATAAATGAACTTCAATTTTTTACAACCTCTAAAACGATTCCATTACAACTGAAGAAGATAAAATAGAAAAGAAATATTACACAAATAAACCCCCTACTTTTGATTGTTGTTCGATGATGAAGTCGTGGAATGAAGACAAAGGAGATCGTCATTCGTCGCATCCGCCGCACACTTCCAATCCCGAGATTCATCGTCTCATTGAAAACTTTGTAGTGGGTAGGTCAGTTGAAAATGTCCCACGTTGGTAGGATCCTAGGATAAAGGTTGAAGAAGAATGTTTCTGGCATTCTTCTTTGGAAGAACGCGTTCTTCGATCTTCGACAGCGAGAGATTTTCTTTCTTCTCCCATGTTTATCCCAAATGAGCAATGCCAACCAAAATAATAATAGATTGAGTTTATCTTTTATTTAGTTGTTGGCACAAAATTCAAATTAGTTAATTAATTTGGGTAGATGCAATTAATTAATTCTGGAGGTTGGCACAAAATTAATTTGGAGGGGTTGTGGCACTATTAAGTGGAGAGCTCAAGAGGTTTCTCCCCACTTAATGGGGAGTTCAAGAGGATTCAACCTCAGGTGGTCCCCACCATATCAAAAATGAAAAAAGGTTAGGTACTGATGCACCCCAACAACATAACCTCTAATGGGAGGCTATGGTGTGGTGGTACCCACTTCTAACTTCCACAATGAGGCTTTAACCAACTTAAATAAAAATAAAGCTACAACTTTATTCTTGTTTAATTCATTCATTAAAACTCCAAAATCTATCTTATAATTATGACCATCTGTCATCTAGGTGAGTATATTTTTAAGCGAATATCGGTCCTGTGAGTTCAACGGTTCCCTCAGATTTAATTTTTGAGCACTAGTTCAAAAGTTATAAAAACTCGCTCGTACGTATACTGAAGTACCCGAACAAAAAGTTAGAAATTGATTCCGGGCATACCGGGCCTCAGAATCACGTGTCTTCAATATTCGCAGACTCATAAAATTACAATGTATTTATGAAAAATATTTCCACAGATATACTAGGTCTTTACATTCTCCCCATCTCAGGGATTTACGTCCCCATAAGCTACAACTCAAACTAAAGAAAATAAATGGGGTTTCTGAGCACGCAACTGATCCTTCCACTCCCATGTTCTCTCCTAGATGTTCTCGTGCTACTAGAGAACGCGCACAAGATGTATCGACCATCTATAAAGGACCCACTCCAATAGATCCTCAATCTCTACTGGAACCTCTGTATAAGTCGCCCCATCTTCGACGTCCACCACCCCATGGTCAA
Organism: Viscum album; assembly: GCA_963277665.1. NCBI lineage: Eukaryota > Viridiplantae > Streptophyta > Magnoliopsida > Santalales > Viscaceae > Viscum > Viscum album. Next base: position 319,706,929 of record OY728132.1, on the reverse strand, counting down.
TGATGTGACAAGGGTCATGCATGTATCTCCACAGCAAGGAAACATGGAAGACTTTGTGCCCCCGATGAAACTTATGTGGAAGAGCTAAGCGATATGCCACCTTTCCAACTCTACTGAGGGCCCGAAAAGGTCCGATGAAATATGGAGATAACATGCCTCCTTGGCCAAATCTCCATTGACCTTGTCAGGGTGAGACACGTAGAAAGACATGGTCACCATCCTGGAACTCCAGAGGTCTCAATATCCGATCGGTATAATACTTATGCCTTCTATGTGCAGTCTTCATCCGCTCTTGGATGATCTGCACCTTCTACGTGGTATTCTGTACAATCTCTGGTCCCACTAGTACTGACTCCCCAGGGTTAGTCCAGCATAAGGGTGATCTGTAAGGTTGCTAATATAACACCTCAAAAGGTCGCATCCCATGGTGGAGTGATAGATGTTGTGGTATGAAAACTCCACCAAATGTAAATGATCCTCCCAATTGTGAGAAATGTCGAGTACACAAGCCCACAGCATGTCCTCGAGGTTCTAAATGGTCCGCTCTGTCTGACCTTCCGTAAGAAGATGGAAGGCGGTGCTCAAACGAAGCTTCATCCCGAAAGCCTCATGCCACCCCTTCCATATCCAGGATGTAAGATGTGTGTCACAATCGGAGACGATCGTCAAGGGTTCTCTAAGTAGCAACACAACCTCTTGCACATAGAGGCGTCGCATGATCTCTACTGAACCATGCTCTCTAATCTGTAGGAAGTGAGCCGACATAGTGATTCGGTCAATGATCACCCAAATTGAGTAGTGAACCGTGGATGTACGGGGATGTCCTGCCATGAAGTCCATGGATATACCATCCCACTTCTACACTGGTACCTCTAACGGCTGAACCAATTCTTCTGGTACCTGATTCTCCACCTTCAATTGCTTAAAAGTGATGCATTAATAGACAAACTTCGCTACTACCTTCTTCAAAACATTCCACTAGTGATGTCGTCGGAGGTCCTAGTACATCTTCGCCACTCTTGGATGTACCACTGGAGGGGGTGTGTGGAACTTTCTCAACACTTCCTCCTCAAGTGACATTGGCACCATAGTACATCCTCTGAAGAGGATGAAATTCTCCCCACATTCATGAAATCCATCTGGTGCCTACCCTGTGGATATCTGATTTCATCATGTCTCGCAATCAGCATCTCCATATTGTTCCTACGTGACTCAATGAAGAAGTGGAGGACTGACTATAAGATAATATAGGAATGCTTATCCATCTTTATCCACAAAGGATATCTTTAAAGTAGCTAGCTGCTCTATTGCTTCTCCTATAATCTGTATACCAGTTCTTTTATTGAGTGCATCTACTACAACATTACCCTTCCCAAAAGTATAGACTATCTCAAAGTCATAGTACTAGAGGAACTCAAGACATCACCACTGTATCAGGTTCCGGTTCTTCTGAGAGAAAATATACATGAGACTCTAGTGGTCAGAGAAGACTGTGAAACGCTCACCCATCAGATAGTACCACGACATCTTAAATTAGAAGACCACTGCTGCTAACTCCATGTCATGGTTGGTGATGTTCTACTCATGCTATCTCAGCTGACGAGAACCATAAGTGATCACCACTTGCTCCTACATAAAAACACATACGAGTATTGTCCATGATAATTCATAGTAAACTACGTACCCCACACCCTCCTCTAGAAGCCTCAAGATGGGGTACTAGTCAACCTTTACCTCATCTCATAAATGATCTGTTGGCATCTCTCCAACCACACAATGGGTTTCCCCTTCTTTTTCAAGGATAATAGTGGTTCTACAACACTAGAGCAGTATGATACGAACCTGCGGTAGTATCCATCCAAACCCTGGAAGCTCTGTACCTCTGTCACAATATTGGGAGGATCCCAAGCAATTACCGCCTCAATCTTTTCTTGATCTACTACAACTCCATCCTCTGAGATGACATGTCCTATAAAGTAAACCTCTTGGATCCAAAACTGGAACTTTGAAAGATTACCATAAAGAGTTGCTCTCAGAGTGTGTTGAGTACTACATTCAAATGGTAGGCATACACCTCCTCAGTAGTCGAGTAGATCAGAATGTTTTTGATGAAGACTACAAAAAAGCGACCGAGGTATGGCTGGAAAATCCTGTTCATGAGTCCCATGAACACAACTGGAGCATTGGTTACACCGAATGTAATAACCAATAACTCATAGGGGTCTTACTGACATCTTAATGTCGTCTTCTGCACATTCTCATCTAAATCTTTGAGCTGGTGATAGCCTGATGAGGTCTATCTTTGAGAATCATCATGCTCACTTCTAATGATCAAAGAGGTCATCAATCCTTGGGAGTGGGTACTTGTTCTTCATGGTCACCTGGTTCTGGTGATGGTAGTCAACACAAATCCTCAATCTTCCATCTTCCTTCTTGGAGAATAGAATCAAAGCTTCCCAGGGATAAACACTAGGCTGGATGAATCCTTTCCCCTACAAGTCCTCTAACTATACCCACAGCTCGCAAAACTCCACAATAGACATCTGATATGTTGGTTTAGATATCAATGTCATCCTGGGGTACATGTCAATGTAAAAGTCCACCTCTCTACGAGGAGGTAGACCTAGAGCATCATCAGGGAAAACATCTGTGTACCGGTCCTCCAAAACAGGATAGCTCAGACTCTCCCCATAAACTTCTTTGAGGGTAAGGCATGCCAACTAATGAGCGATCGGATGCACCCTCCAATAAGTATATCCATCCTGCATTGCAAAGGATCCCTTTTCATCGGTTAAGGTGAACCTGGTCCAATCAGTGGATACACACATCACTTGGTGCCTAATACAGTCAATCTGATAAGGACTGCAGATAACCAGTCCACACACAAGATGACATCGTAAGGCCTCGACTTCACTCCTACGAGATCCTAGATGAAGCTCTCGCCTCCAAGATTATGCTCAAACTTCCGGCACTAGTGCGTAATTGTAAAATCTACTCCCATAAGAGTCTCTAGCCAAAAGTATCAAGCCAACGACTCCATCATAATCTCCATGCTCTGAATGAGGGTGGAGGAAATGAAAGAGTGAATGGCACCTGTGTCTGTAAGAACTGTAGCTAAGGTAGTGTAGACATAGAGTATGGCTCGAATAATCTCCAGAGCACCATGATCATATGCCTTAGTTTCATGGATCTGAGCTCTCCCTTTTCCACCTGTTCCATGTGGTCGGGGTGGACCTCTTGGTGGTGGTGGTGGTAACACCTCGTAACATCATCCACAACTAGTTTCATGACCAGCTCCCCTGCCACATTCTCCTGAACCCTTTAGATCGCCTCGATCGAACCTTTTCCTTTACATCAGAGGTCCCTCAACTGTCCGTTGATCATCTGAACGGCGGGTCGGATAGTCACGAGCCATGTGACCCAGCCTGCCACTTGTGAAACACAGCCTATTCCTCGAATGACTGGGTCTGTCTAGTGTGCCTCGCACAACCGAACCTGAGTCCTGAGGTTGTGTACTGGATGGTCTGATCCACTTGGATCACATTGAAATTTTTCTGCTACCTGCTGTAGAAGACTCCGTTAGGTGATGCCCTATGGCGGGTCTCGCTGCTTGTGACTGCTCAACAAATAAACTTTCCAGTAATAGGGCTTGATTTAACACCCCCACCTGCGTCGAGAAGCTACGAGAGATTAGTGAAGCCCTAATCTCTCTCCTAAGCCCCTTCTCGAAGGTCTGAGCCCTATAGAATGGGACCCACACCATATCTGTGGAGTAGCGAGAGAGGTCGGTGAACCTCGCTGAGTACAATTCCACCTTCATGCTACCCCTTATATAGATGAAGTATCTATTATATCCAAACTACACATAGGGTGGCTGGGACAAAATCCGCCCGAAACAGTCTCTCAAAGTCTACCCAGAGTAGTGTTACCTTATCATGAAACTGGAGCATCAGCCTCCACCATCTACCTTCTTATGCCTGAAGGAGACTCATGGTAAGGATCACCATAACATTGGCTTGTGTTCTAACTGGTCTGAAGACACTCACCACAGCCTCCAGCAAATCCTTAGCTGCCTGCGGGTCTGTCTCACCCCTAAACATCGGTGGCCTCTAGCGCTGGAACTCGTGCAACACGATCATGTGGTATGCACTCTCTGATTTTGGGGATAGTGGCATAATTGGCATTGGTGGACCAACAAGTAGTGGTACCTCCGACGCCTCCGCTGTGATAGGGCCCTACACCGGGGCCTCGTTGCTTAGTGAGAGGCCATCTCGTACAATGCCAGTAACCCTTGTTGTTTTTCTGCGTAGAGGCATCCAGTAAAGAAACAGGTGCGCCACCTTCAAAAAGATACACCCAGTGAGCTGACTCCGAGATATAACTAAGAAAACTCTTCCAAACACACGCATTCTGTGTTTTCATGCACTGAGTCATAATTTAGAAGTTAGGGTCCTGATGTATGGATAGGTGGGCCACCTCACCAACATTAGACTCCCAAAACTAAAAACCACACTCATTACCCTTAACACTATTGCTTCACCGAAAAGATTAGTGTCTAATGTTCTACATTAGAACTGGATCCTCTGATTCAAATTTGTCACAACTCATCCCCCGGGCCTATGCCATGACTACCCCAAGCCTGCCTTCCATAGGTCAGGGGCTAGCGACTAGCACCAAAGTCATAACTCCCTAATTCTTGGAAGGAATTTCCCTAAAAATTGTAAACACACACAACAGAGTACACAGCTGGACACAAACACTTTGTAACTATGTAACAAAAGATTTCCGAAAATGTAAAGGGGAAAAAAACACAAGCCCACCTATAAATTACGAGGATCAGGAAAAATAGGTACAACTGAAGAAATGGAAAATAACTGCTGGACCGTCCTCTGGGATTCCTACCTATAGGGTAAGTATAGATCGTCTCCTATGAACTCCACGTCCGTCAGTCTCCTCCAGGTACCGACTCATCATGAGGACCACCTCCGGGAACCATCTAGTCCAAATACTCTAACCCTTGGTGAGCACTTTCAGTCATCTGCAACCAACACAACGAGGTGCAGGCATATCCCGTGAAAGGATGAGTATAACAATACTCAGTAGAGACCAAGAGACCCTCAAGGTATCTCAAAATCTAACAAGTATAAAAACAATGTATGTAAACAACATATGACCCCACTTTGGTATATGCCTATACGTATACCTAAGTTATCATGTAATCCATCTCGATAATGAGAAAAACACAATGTTATTGACTAACCTCACACAGGTATATAACTCATGTTGACTGTTAGAGATGATTAGATGTAGAAAATAAATCATCTATTCTTTAAAACCCATACAGGATCCAGGAATAGAAATAAGAACTATCAAACCCACACAGGATCATGGAACAGTAATCAGAGTTGTTGAACACACACAGATTCCTAGAATAGTAGACAATGTTGTTGTACCCACACAAGATCTTGGAACAATAGTCAGAGCTATCGAACCCAAGTAAGATCTAGGAATAATAGTTAGAGCTGTCGATCCCAAGTAGGATCCAGGAATAATAGTCAGAGAGCATCCATCCCTAGGGATCCACAAAAAGTTTTCTTGATTCTGAGAGGTTCTTCTCCTCATGCCAAGTGTCATTACATCAACTACCATTAAGTCCCATGAAGAAGATTCCCAAATATCTTCCACGTCATAGGGGTCTCAATGCAATAGACTGAGTGTCAATCAGACTCCTGGTCTAGGAGTTATTATCCTTCTAGTCCTGAGGGACCGATTGGATTCGTGTTCAAACCAACTTGACAGTAAGACAACTATACCCCGAACTCTAGTGGGGTATTATTAATGGTACAGTTATTCTCCAAGATTACTAGCTCCACTAACAGTTCGTCAAAAGGATGTATGGTGCCAAATATATTTCCAATAGAAGGAATATAGGGTCAGTAGGGGGCCCGGGACCAGTCTGACCCCGTCAGACTAACCCAACCAAACATAGTCTAGGCCGAACTAGTTCAGGTCCACCCGTCCTGACCCGATGGGTCCAGCCTGGCCCATTGGGAGGGTTGTCCAGTTGGGTTTGGCCTGGCCCACTGGGTCAGGCCCAGCAGAACGTGAGGGAGGTTCGGCCCGGGCTTGCGGCCGGTAAAGCCCGGTGCTCCGTGAGGTCGCGGCCCGGCGTGGCTCGGCTTGGAGGGTGTGGTCGAGGAAGAATCTGCTCAGACACCGCGAGGTAGCCGCTGACTGGATCGAGAGGCCGGCACGGCCAAGGCGCCGATTCGGTCGGGGGTTTGGCTCAACTCGGGAGGCCTGGCCACCGGGGGCCGGGAGGCCGAGATTTAAGAGGTATCCCAAAAGGCTGGGTGGCATGGAGACGATCGGAAGGCCGGTGGGTAGATCGGGCGGTGGCTGGGCTGGCCGGTGGGCAGCCTGGGGGTAGCCGGGAGGCTGGGTAAGCCGATAGGCGGCCGGACAGGCCGTCGAGTGGCCGGGTGTGATCCTTTATTCTATGATGTTTTATCATTTACTAGAACATTAATACATTGGATACATGGAGTTGTATTAAAACATATCAATAACACCAATGGATTCAAGTATGTCACCATCTCATTATGAATTTTATGTACGTATTGTTTATGGGTGAATTTTGTGAGAATTTGGATAACATTTTATATTTTTTTGGGGGTTTAAATAATGTTCATGATTTTTGAATAGTACGGTAAAACCATAAAATACATTTAGGAAACTAATCGAAATAAATTATGGGATAAGGGTTAAGTCACATAGTTAGTGATCAAATTTTACAAACCATATGGAATCCTAGTAGAAACCATTCCACATGAGAAAATGGTCTATAGAAAAGTTGGATTATAGGATATCTAAACTATGGGTGCCAACCATGCGATGTTTCTTCTTGAAACCGAAGATAGAACATGGTTAAAACATTGTTTGTCTAACCACATGACTAACAATGCATGATCTATAAATTAGATCCAAAAAAATATAGATCTATGATGGTATTTTGTTTTAATGCCTTATTATTTATTGAAAAATGTCCCTAACCTAGTATTATATTCTCAAAAGGTTGGAGAAACTCTCCCTATCATTTTAAATGTTATACAAGTCATTGATTTCTAGTTTTATGCCCAATTCCCTTTGTATGTCATCATTATTGGTAGTTTCTATTGGGTTTTTAAATATACTTATCTATCGTCCTTGGTTTCTAATATTTATCTCCACTATGGGTATAATTATGGTTTAGGATTCCAAATATTATAAGATATTATATTAATGATGATATAGGAATATATCTATGTAGTGTTTTGGAGACACATCCCATTCATGTGGGCATTTTCCTATCAATTCAATTTTTCAAGAAATCCAATGAGGTAGTGAATTATCACTCGACTACACTATTTTATAATATAAAGGTTTCATATTAAATAAATTAGTTATCTGTTATTTTATTTTCAATTTTATTTACAATGATGGTTGAAACCCATCTTGAGTGAAGGTGTTGGGAAACATAGAGATTTGAAGTTTGGTAAAAAGTGTTTTGTTTTCATTATATTAAATTGTGTATTTTTCTATAACTATGTTAAATGGTCTAATTAAAATGTTTTCAATAAAATGATGATTTTATTGAAATGAATTGGGATGGTTGATTTTAAATATATATATTGGAAGGTTTTCAATTATATAATAGTTATATAGAAATGGTTGTTTTGTTTTTTTTGGGATCAGTTTTCTTTATAATATTATACTATATTCCTATGAAATTGGGATAGATAGGGGTAAAGAGTCTCCCCTATCATTTGTGGTATGGGTATGGGTTAGGTCTCACCCCTGTCAAAATGGATCACTATGTTATGAATTAGAGAAATGATGTTTCACCTCTATCGAGTATAGGGAGTTCCTTGTTTTTCTACATGGTTGGATGTTTGGATAAGTGAAAATGATTAGTTATTCAAAAATAGACTTTTTAAAATGATTTTAGAACATTGTATGTTTATTTTTTTTGGATTATCAGGTTATTTTGAAAATAATTAATATTTAAATTTTTTATATTTAGATATATACTTATATTAGAAATTTATTTTCATTAGCTATTTCAAATAATTGTGATACAATTTTATATTTTAGTGGTGTGATTAGGGAATTCAGTAGTAAAATCTGACAATGTATTTGTATTAAACCATTATTTTTCACTTCGGTTATTTTTCATGTATTCATCTTCGAGATATATAAAAAGGTATAGCATCACACTTATTTAGTTATGGTCATTTATAATTGTTAAATTTTGGTAAGTGTAGATCTTTTTGGAACATTTGATCTTTTTTATTCTTTAGTTGTTTTTTATTATGTATTACTCAATTTACCATGATGTTTTTATAATTCCTCTATGGTAGTCTAGAATTTTGGTATTGATATAAAATATTTTTCCTTGATTTGTTTTACATTTTTATCATTCATCATGATTTAATTTTGATAATATATGAAGCATCAGTTGTTCACATTAAAAAGAAAAATTTTTCCCTTCTTTTTAATGAATAACTTTCCATTTGTTTCTTTCATTTGGTGTCTTAGTGATATCCTGAATGAATTGAAACATCACATATCGTTCTCAAGTTAATGAGAAGAAAGTGGATGTTACAAGTGGTATGCACATGTTTGGAACAACCCTAATAAATGGTCTTTAGTTATCTCATTATTGATGTTGAAATTCATCATCCTCAATTCATTGTATAATGTTGGTGGAAAGAAGTAATATTTTCATGACGGGAAAGGTAAAGAATAAGAATATGTAGCTATCCATTTTATAGTGAACATCTAGTTACTAGGTAGTTGGTTACATAAGGGTTTTGTATAAACTTATAGGGTTTGAAATCTTATAATCAAGGGTTTATCAGATGAGATGAGCATTAAATGAATTAGAAATTGACTTCCTAAATTTATTGAATATTTAATTTTTAATGATTCTGTATGAATTGGTGAAATGTGTTGATTTTTTAAAATTATTTAAATTGTTTTCAAATGAAATACTTTGGAAGGTGAATGGTTATGTATTCAGAAAATGGTTTATATTTCAAATGAATGTTGAAATTTTAAAAAATGGGTTTTTATGGAAAAAAGATGATTTTGGAATGCATTGATGTGGAAATTATGATTTGATAGAATTTTAAATGATAATCTTTATATTGATATAGAGTGTGATTAATGGACTTCTTTTTTGGAATAGAAAATGTTAACTAGAAAGCATCATATAAAACAACATGTAGTATTAGAATCTACCCATCGGTCGATGTGATTTTAAACTAGATAATATTGTGGTGTCGCTAAATATGATGAACATAATATTTGATTTCATTAGAAGGCTCATATAGTTCAATGTAAATAAATATACGTATATGTGGGAGGATCTTTCAAGCAGGTGGTGTTATTTTGTATTGCTAGATAAATTGGTCCAATTCCTAGAATATGAGTATTTTGGGTACTATCATAATAAATATTTAAATCCTCACAAACTAATATTTAAAAAACAATAGTCTTCATCATCTTGAAGAATGAAAATATATCATTCAATGATCATGTATCTATATTCACGAACATAGTCCAATTTTTTCCTGATGTTGCTGCTATTGCATCCATGAAAGAATGCATATTTGAATCAGGGATGAGTTAGGACATTCACTCAATGATTCATGTGATATATTTTATCCCCTATATAGAAATACTTAATAGTGAAATGGGGGCATAAATGAGAAATTTGGGGGCTATTAGTTGTTGAAGTATGTCGAAACCTATGAGAAATTGTGTAAACTCTAATATTGGGAGCATGCGGTAAAGGGACACCTATTTACAATATAAGAGAAAAAATCAAAATCAAACTACTAGATCTGTGAAACTTCATCTATAACGACCTGAATACAGAGCAACTCAACTGGTTCTCGTACCCGGTTCACCACATGACCTCAAGCGCATTCCCCCGAACGCCAGAGGCTGCCGACTAGCAGTGAGGGCCTTGGGTAAGGAAGTTGGGGTTACTATGCCCTCATAGGTAATGGAAATAAAAGGAAGGAAATGATATATAACAGTGGAAGCAGTAAAAAACATTCTCATCAAAATATAACAATGGAATACTTTATAAATGAATAAATAACTGTAACTAATGATATGATGCATGGTATGTTATGAGTCTAATAAAACACCCAAACCAAACAACAGGCTGGAAACAACACAGTAATAATGAAAAGGAAAAACAAAGCTGCCAAAAGTCTACTCAGCATCGCAAGCCTTATCTTGGTCCCATGCTCTCCAGCTCCACAGCAAGTCAGGTACCCGAAGTAGAAGGGCGCCTGCCCTTATCTATACCTACAACAACATAGTCTGCTTGGGCCCAAAAACATGGCCCAAATAGGGTGTGAGACAAAGTCCCAGTAGGCAACCACCCAAAGATCTGTGCCTAGAATTTAATGAATACATGGCAAGTAAAGTACAGGAACAGTAAACAAGAAATACACAACAGCTACAATTCATAGTTCTAACAAATAAAGTACACAAGTAAACAGCCAACAACAAGAAGAAAATAGGTAACCCTCTGGGTAGCTCTCACAACCTAAGCCTTACAGTTCAACCTATAAGTACTAAAAACCCTCTAAGAGTCACACACAGTCTCACCCATCTGGTTTATCTATGAAATTAATAGACTCTCTGGGGAAGCATTCACCATCAATTCCCCCTATAGTCTCGTATCGTGCTAAAGGATCTCTAGGGAAGCCCTCAATGTATATTACCCCTGTGGCCCACGTCGAGGAACTACAGACTCTTTGAGGAAGCACTCAACGTCAATTCCCCCCTGTGGTCTCACATTATAATTAAAAGAAACTATGGAGAAGCCCTTACATCAATTATCTCTTCGGTCTACTACTCTAGGTTCTCACAGTCCTGAGTGAAATGTAATACATGCTCAGCGCCCATGTACATCATCCAAGTAAACCTCAAGAACTACGTGGCTACCAACTAAGGCTCAACAGCATAACAAGGTAGCAGTTCCACTGTTCTATGACTAATCATGGCAACTGGAAAAAATGCCAAACATGCAGAACAAGCATATCAAACATCCAAAGTATAGTAAAGCTACGATAATCATAGGAAAAATATCTACTTTTGAAATCAAGCAAAGCAGGCAATACAACAAATGAAAAACAGGAACACGCAATACCTCGTTCAAGGGTAGTGGTGGAATTTGCACCAAATATTCATCAACATTCTACAGAAGGGCACACACCACCCACCTCGAGGTGAGAAGGATGATTTACTCGGATGTTGTCTTTTAGTTTTCCATCAGAGTGGACCCAGGTTAACACCCCTTGCTTTACCGGTCACAAAGTCGCACGTAAACGACTTTGATGTGCGTATATATATAAATATCTGTATATATATACCTATAAACATAAATGTGATGCGTATATATAACCAAAAATGTAAACAGAAAAATATTTCTAAAATTAACAACTCAGGTAAACTGTCTCTGGACCAGATAAGGGCCGAAAGATAAACAACATTTATGTATATATATATTCTTACCCAAACATCGGCGATAAACATAGTCACGCTCACCCACGCTTGTCGGAGGGTAGTCCAATGGTCCCGACACGCTGCCCAAACAACCTCAATAAATTGTCCGAGCCAAGAATTCTAACTCAAAGCACTAGTTTGCGCACACGTGCTTCGACACATGTGCGCAGACACTCAATGTCTGACACGCAACCTAAAAATATTAGTCGCACCCAAATATTAGTGCAGAAAAATCCATCGCACTTCAAAATAATCATCAAGAACTCAGATAAATTCATCAACCGTTAAATTAAGTAGTGCAAACCAAAAAAGCGGGTTTTAGAAACACACTCGAAACAACGACGACAGGGAAAAATCAACTTGGACCACATCGCCTTCGGTGGCAGTCACCGGAACACGGACCAACGGGTCCCGATAAAACACCGCATACCCTAAAACAAGGAGAGCACAACAACATTGAATATATAAGAACACAAGAGTGTATCAAATCCTAATAAAGAGTTTCAGGTAAAACCAACCTGGCATCGAAACAACCCCAAACCGCAAAAGAGATAATATGAAACATCAAGGAATTATATAACTGGATGAATCGACCCAAACCCAAGAAGAAATCTGGGTGACTCGATTTGTGAAGGAGATGCTAGGAAGGGGTTGGTCACATGCCACAAGTCTGCCCGGCCGTTATGCTGCTGCAACAAGTGTCCACCATGGGGTCCTGTTCGGGTCAAGGGAGAACGAGAACCAGGGAAGATAGGACTCGCGCCATGGGGAGAGGGCGAAGCAGGGCATCGCGCTTCAAGCGCTATCCAGGAAGGAGTCAGTTTCTTGGGATCACAACACAGAGAAGCCGTGATACGAGGTCACGCCACAGTAGGTCCTTCGCGCCAGGAGGAGTTGTCCGGAGGGAGGAGACCCGATTGATCCGTGCGCTGCGGAGGAAGAGAAGCCGAGGGGGGGTCTGGTCATGGGGGTGGTCATGCTGTAGGGAGTCACGCCGTGCGGAGAGGGAGTCTTGTGTGGGTTTTGGGAGATGCTGAAAAATAGGGAAGAAATAAAAAAAGAGAGAGAACACCACGTGGGGGAATGCGTGATTGAAGAAGAGGAAAAAAGGGGCAGGGGGAGTCACGCCCCCTTTCCCATCACCTCTTTTTATTTTTTTCTTACTCATATATATATATATATATTACTACTATTCTATATAAGTATATATATATATATATTACACTCTATGAATGTATATATAAATATATTATAGGCCATCATTAATGTTATATTTATAATAACATTCACAAAAATATAATAATAATAATAATAATAATGGTCAACAATATTTATTATTAGGATTAATTACACTTAAATCCTTAAATGGATTCTTCAACCATCTATTTAATTAATTAAGTCAACCATAACCCATATTTAATTACACAATTATTATTATAATAATAATGATCAAAACTAATAATTATAACCAAACATTTAATTAAACACTCTCGTTTAATTATTCTAAATAGATGTATGTTTTTAATAATACAAATGTTGGGAGATTATTATTCTTAATTTGACACTCTTTGGTCAAACTGTAATGTTACATTTAATGGAATTTGACCACCACTTAAATAAACACATCTACATAATATTTAATAATAATAATCTTCCAAAATTGTTATTATTAAAACATCCACATTTAATCTCGTTCGACCATCATTTTATTAAATGTGTTTTCACAACACTTAATAGTAATGATCTGTCACTATTATTATTGAAGCATCCATTAATTCAAATTAATTAGAGACCTCATTTTGACAAACGGTCAACTGTGCGACTTGACCCGCATGGTCTAACCGCCCATGCACAGCCGGATGTCACCGCTTGAACCGGTTCGCGCATTTGGAACCTCGTTCTGAAGCGCAGTTTTAATACTGACCCACCGATAAATAAAAAAACTTGTATTTTATCCAGTCTAAGAATACGGGTTCTTACATCATCCCTCACCAACTATCCATAATTCACATTTTCAATGTGGTTCATTCAACTACATGATTAGAAACTATATTTCACCCCAATGATCATGTCAAAATGGCAATAAAATGAGGAATCCTAAGTTCTATTGTCATAGTGATCCACTGTTCGGTGTTCGATAAACTTCTCAAGTGTCACATGCATCACATTATTCTATAGTAAAAGTTCTATAGAATCAGTTTCATCACCAGAATAGAGATAATAATGGTGATTCCATGAATACTGTGACTGATCTGAAATGAAAGTCTCAACAACGCAACATGGAACAATGAGGGGTGAGAAAGGAAATAAATAGAGTTGATTAGGATATAGTGGATGATTAGTAAAGGCTATTAAATTTGTGTTGTATGATTATATTTAATTATACCTGATGCAATTATTTTTATATGGGTGCATACCATTTATTTAGTGCTTCTTGTGATTTTGAGTTCTATGATTAAAAAGTTAGATGATTGATTCTGTGATAATACTTGAAACTCCACTTGGGAAATTAGAATGTCATGTAATTGTCTATAGAGCATGTTCAATAATTGTTTATGGAGCCAATATGTAATGGTGTTTCTCTATTATTGACCATAATTGTTTTTGAATAATATTCAGAATAAATTGGTTGGAAACATATAAGGTTCACATCAACTATTACATAAAAAAGGACATTTTTATGACATATGGTGTCATCGTGAATATCTTTTGATGAGTATGGAATGTAATATAGGATAAATAGGATTTTATAAACTAAAATAATGAATTATTTTATACGATGTGGAATATTTGACTATGTAATTGGTTAAATAGATCACTAATGGAAGATTTCTAGAATTGTTTGATCACTTCCATTATGTTTTTAGTGATAATTTTCCCAGGGATACCACAAATAAGTGAAGAAGAGTTTATAATTGATCTCCTACTGAGTCCTATCCTATTTCACATAAATAATATTTGATACTGCCTATATAAATAATGGAATTTAATGTGCATTTTTATGTTCTGAAAGAAATGGATTCATTCGACTGAACATGTATCTATCTGAATCAGTTGTTTTTTTTGTCAAGAAGGTAGATGGACCTCTCCAGATATATATGGATTATCCCAAAATTAACCATGTTATAAAAAACAACAATCAATATCCATTAATTTATGATGTATTTGATAAATTTAGGGGATCTCAGTGGTTCTCAATAGTTCACATGTCATCATGACATCAATAATTGAGTGTTCATAAGAAGGATATATAAAAAAACATCTCTCATGAGAGGATATTTCAATAATTAATATGTGGTAATTCCATTAGGTCATAATAATTAACCAATGTTTTTTATGTAATTAAAGAACCAAATATTTCAACGATATCTAGATTCTTTTGTGGTAGTGGTTTTAGATGAAATATTTGTGTATTCAAGGAAGATCGATGATCATGAACCACAATTGGTGACCATTTTGGAAATCATGAGGTACTATCTATGTATTCCAGGTAAAAAAGAGTGAATTTGGATATATGGTGTAAATTACATGGTCATGTTGTCACATACATGACTTATTTTAATGTTAAATTTAATTTAATTTCTATTTATGCTTTGTTTTTGGGGTTTCTCAATCTTTTATGGTGGAATGGGTAAGTTTTCATGAATTGGGCCAAATCGTGAACCCAATTCCAAATTTAAAAATAAATTTTGATTATTTTATAACTTTTTTATTTTTTTAATATTTTTCACTCATTAAAATTCCTATATGGTCTCCCCTGACATATTAACACCACCATTGTACTTTGGAGCCTTTAGAAATCTATAACCAAGGTGTATATGGGTTTTTATTTAGGGGATTGGGCCTGCCCGAAATCCCAATTCTAGTTTTAAAAAGTAAATTTGTTTAATTAATATCATATTCAATTTTAAAGATTTTTCAGTGATTCTAAGCCCTACACACGCCTAATGAACCCAGCCTCGCGTCCAGTATCTTATCTACCTCTTTGGAGCTCATTTTCGTCGCGGTTTAGGTCGAAAATTCTGAAGCACTCACATTTCGTCCATATTTAAAAAGGTAATTTGATTCCTTCACAAATATTTTATTAATCACTCTTTTCCCCCCATTCCAGTTCTCAATTAAACTTATATTCCTTTTTCCAACCCCAATTTAATTTTTATCTGTTTTCAAATTCATCCACTAGTGTATTTGGGATGATTTTTTCAAGAACCCTCAAATGAGTGAGTCTCCTTCATTCTTCTTTCATATTTCTTAGGGCTTCATTCAATGTGTTTAGGGTTTCTTCCCTTATACATGAAGTCCAAAATTTAAAAAGGTAAATGTGTGAAACCTAAGGTTTAAAATTGGGTTTTCTTGGTCCAATGTTCTATTTTTAGGTTTGATCTACCTTCCTTGAGGTGCGGCGGTGGTGCGTTTGTGTTTTCGCACAAAGGATTCAAGGGTTTCCTTTGTTTTGGTAGGTGATTCCATGTTTATTCCATCCTTGTATCTTATAATTATGTATTTATCATATTTCTTGGTTTATATCATTTTATTATGGCTGAAAAAATTATTTTTAGGGGTGTTTGTATTTCAAATGAATATTAAATGCAAATTTTATGTGAAATTGAGGGGTTTTCGTGGAAATGTTTTATGAGTTTATTTGGAGATTCAATACAACAACTTGGTTAATTTTATTGAAATGTATTAGGGATTATAATTATGTTTTGAATGTTTATATCCCTTTTTTGATTCTACAAATTCTTATTTTTGTCAGGTTTGATAAGTGAAGGAATTTTTGGCACCATTTTGGTGCTACATTGGTTGTTTTACATGACTATTTTATATTTTTCCTAATGGGGTTGTTTTATAACACATGTAATAGGTTTATAGTAATTTTTTCGGCACATTGAATTATATTTTGGTAAATTTGAGTTTGCACATAGTGTGAAATGTGGGGTTTTCAAGGAGTTTTCGGTGCAAAATAATGCGGGTTTTTGAGAAATTGCTTTATGGAAAATTAAAGTGTTTTGATGTTTATTTTAAGAAGTATAAAGAGTGCATAGAAACTGTACTATTTTAATGTGACCATTAGTGGTGTTTTATATTAAAATGGATTTATTTAGCATGCTAAAATTTTTTGAGCACAAAGGGGAAGCCCAAGTACCTAGGTGGGGTGGTTGTGTACTAGTACGACTAGTGGACCAGATGAGTTTTGTCCCTGGTTTACTTAGCATTTAGATAACTACAACTCAAACTAAACTATATGGATGATTATTGGGTACCAATAGGTTATGCGTATGTTCCCTACTACTGGATCGTGCATGAGAACAGATTTTACTATGGTTACATTACACTGAGGTATGAGGTACATGGGGCCCAAGACTATCTAGCACCGAGGGGTGTTCCCGATTTTTTTGCTCATTGGATTTGGGGTATTTACCCTTGTATTTGGGTGTCTTTGGAATTATATTGACTTATATAACATGCCTATTTAAATTTTTTAACATTCTGAATTTTTTATCTTGAAAAATGTTTTCAATTTAAAGTTGCATTTCATGAAATGTGTCGCTGCTTTTCATTTCATATTAAAACTGCTTGCTTGTTCACCATGTACTGCATGAACCATTGAAAAATTATGTGGTATCCTTTTTGTCTTAGGCTCACACCCTACTTACACCCCTTGTGTGTAAGTAGACTTTATTATTTTTGACCCAGGTAATTGAAATTCATTGGGTGATGGTGGTTCAGGGTGTTTGTTCCCATCCATGGGTTGGAGTTGTGGAGATGGCTGGTGGGTGATGAACCCCTTGTCATGTGGAGTCATTTTGTTTTTTCTGATATATATTTTTATCTGTGGACATTTTTTAATTTATTTTCATCCATGTATTCAATTCTGGTTTTTTTATTAATACTTGTTTGGGTATAAATTTCAGAATTTATATTATGGATTGTTTTTAAGGTTTTATGCTTTCACACTCAGTTAAATCATTCCCAAAACTAATTGTTTAATACCCGGGAACTTGTATCAGCCCGTGGAGATAAGGAATTCCCTTTGGTCCATGGCACATGCTAGGTATGGTGCCGGTATTTGCAGTAACCAGATTTGGTTCATGACAAAATGGTATCAGAGGAGGTTCAGGTTACCTCTTTGTGTCATGTTATTCGGGGAAGAGTCAGGACAGTCTGGAGTTAGGATTGTTGGAACCTGGAATTCTAGTTATGGGTAGTTTGGATGATCATCATACCTCATGATGGGATTCAAGTTTCCAGTAGAAGTTGGTATTTTTATAAGTCCTTTGGTTTACTTGGTTCGATGATGATTAGAGGAAATGAAAATAGGGTTGGGTTAACAGTCTTAGTGAGCTCGAAGGGCCTGGAAAGCCATGTGTAGCCAAAGATATTCCCTAAAACACTCTCTGTGATAGTGAAGTGATTATAATATGGCTGCCAACCATATTTCCAAGTCACCCACTAAAACTAGTTTCCTCTCACATTGTTTTGTGATTTAGTTTTGAAAACATGGTACTTTGGTTTTAAGAAGTGAATGTTTTTGTGAAATATTTTTCAAATAAAGAGGAAATGGTTTGATTTATGAAATGGTGCAACTGAATTTTCATAATTTTTTTTAAACGGAAAATGGTGTGATTACATCGCTTTTGAAAGTAGGAACTATATTGATGTTGGTTTTGAAAAGTGTTTCTAAAAGAGTTTTCTAAACAATCAAAGGGTGTTTTAATGTGATGATATGTTTTGATATTGATGTGAATATATTGAATGTGAGTTATTTTCTAAATGGTTGTGTCTTTATGAAATGTTTTGTAAGATTTGAATTTGGATTTTGATCTTATGGTTAGAAGTTTTGAGAAAAAGGATGTGTTGGTTGACTGTTTTGGTTTTGAAAAGTGGAAAGATTTTTTTTGTTTTAAACATTTGTATTTACTTGAGAAACAACATGCATGGGGTTATATGGGATGATGGATGTTTAATGGAATGTCTAGATGAGTTTTGGGATATAAATGAGGAGGGTTCCTAGTGTGTCACATAAAAATTCATGTGTAAGGCCCATTGGGTACCATTGGTGGATACGCTAACCGTTGAACCGTTTGTTTTCAAGAAATGTTTTTAAATAAAAACATGATGTGTTGATGAATTTTTTGGGATGTCTTATATTATGTGTTTTTGGAAAATTTTGATGTTGTGGGATGTTTTGAGTCCAAGAACCCCTCTTGTTTGTTTTGTGTTTTGGGTTTGTGTTTGGTCGGTAAGCTGTGTTTAAGGGCCCGTTAGTGGCATCTTTTGAGAAATGTTTTGGGATGATTTTACAGTGTTTCATACATGTGTTTGGATCTGGTTTGTGGTATATCATGACCAATGGACCATCTTGGTTGGGTTCTTAGGTTTAATCATTGGATAAGGTACGCCCCATTAAGGGTTAGTGCACAACTGAAGTGAAACCCGAATTGTTTCTCCATTCGAAGACCCTCCAGTTGATCAATATAACGAATATTTTTCATGAGATTTTTAGATTGAGTCTACACCCTTTCCTTTCCTGGTTTTGTGAATCCACTTGTAGTGTGAGATTTATCAGGGAGGTGGAAAGAGACCTTATCTTCTTATGTTTTCTGATTTCTCAATGGTGGAAGCGGTCTGGGATTGTTATCATGGATGAGTATCTGGATGGGGTCTATGAGGTCCTCTCGGTCCATCGTAGCCTCTTCGAAGAAGGAATTCACAATAAACTACCAGTGTGGGAAATCTGGTCATGAGTTGATATTGTGGCCACTTTCTAGAATTGTGTGTTGTTTAGGGAATTTATATAAGGTCCCACTCAATGCGTTGTTTATATCAGTCGCAATGGTCATGTTTGGTGAAGCCTTGTGATTTCATGCACTCGATTGACTTTAAAGGTGAAAGTCATGAAATTCTTTGAGATTCTCTTTATGTTAGGATAATGTCTCCCTTGGAAATACTTCAAAATCATCCATTTTTGAGGAAGGTGATTATAGGAGTTATTTACATGTATAGTTTCTCACTCTAAGAAACAAGGTGTGATGTGTGTTCATTTTCTAAGCCCTAGTTTTAGTGAAATATCGAGTTAGGGTAAAGTGTGTTTGAAATGTGTTATGTCTTGGAAACATTATTAGTGATTTCATTATTGTTTTTGGAAGAACCGAAAGAAGAATTCTCATTCAGGGGGGTTTCCAAAGCCTAACTGTGAGGTCGAAGATGCTTCAATCATTTGAGCTCTAGCCATAGGTCTTGGAGAGAAGCTGACTCGTAGTCACGAGAAATCCCAGGGATGTTTAAACCCATGTATAGTGTCTTATCCTCATAATAGAAGATATTAAGAGTTTAAACGTCTATTTTCATCATATTTATTCCATTTTTCCCATTCAGTGGAAATAGGTTAAGGGCCTTGTACCCATGTCATCAGCTAATGTAATTCCCTCCCCCTTTGGTTTCCATCGAAACATTAGATAATGGTTGGAAATTTGGATAGACATCTTGAAGAAATAGTTTGTGTATGATTAGTAGTTACCATGTTCTATGAATCCATGCAAAAATAATGATCTTTATAGTTAGTGCAGAATTTCCCAAACCATGCAGACTGACCCTACGCCATTCCCAAATATTTAAAAAAAATTGTTCATTTTGTGTCAGCCCATGCTGGTCGGTTAAGATGGTTGGTTCTTATGGTGGGGAGATCCACTATGATTCTCAGGTACATTATTTCATAAACTGTGAATGGAAGTCTACCTTTTGTACTAGGGAGCTCGTTCTGGCCCCCCACCCTGACCCCCGTTAGTGTCTTGATTTTGTCTCGGAAAATAATATATGTTTCCTCTTATGGTGGGGTGCATATTTGTGTCCCCCTTACCAATAGATCAGATTTGTCCATGGTGTTGGCTTGGTGGTTGGTAGTCTAGTTTGGAACTATCTAGATACCAACATTTTCCTTGAGTAAACATTGGGATTGGAGATATCCCAATGGTTTAGTTAATATAAGGTAAGTGTAACCTAGTTCAAATTTGTTGTTAGTTTGGGTGAATTGATTGAGTCTTGTTCGGATAGAATTTTAGGAGTTTCATTTTGGGGTAATATATGAATGCTATTGGTCATTTCAGTAATGTGGTGTATGTTTGTGTGGTGAGATTAATCATTCTTTAATTGATCATTGTAGGTGTTTTGGTAAAGGCTCTGAAATTTCAATGATTTTTTTTAAATACATTGGAATTTTACGAGTCTGGGGCTTCCGACGGAACTTGATTTTGAGGCCCGGTGTGCCCTGAATAAATTTCTAATGTTTAGCTCGGGTACGTTCAGCAAACGAACGAGTGGGTTTTTACATCTTTTGAACTTGTGCTTAAAATTTAAATCTAAGTGAACCAATGAACTCGCAGCACCGGTAATTGCTTACGGGAACCTTTTCCACATTTGTGTTTTAAGCGGGTTTAGAATTAATTTTTTGTGAATTAGATTAAAATAAATAAAATTGGTGGAGAACAATTTTATTTTAAGGAATGTGGTTATTTCCTACCAAAGCGAGTTAGAGGTGGGGCCCACACCCACATAACCTCCCATAGGAGGATATTTGTGGGGTTGGTCCCACACGTGACCTACACCCTTGAACTTCCCATAACTCTCATAAAAACCCATTAAAATCCCTTGTTTAATGTTGAAAACTCTCCCAATATTTATGAGACCTCTTCAACTTCTCCTCTCCCATTAATTCATGCCAACACCTTAACTAATAAATTGAATCCTCTAATTTAATTATTGAAGTGTTTTGAAAATTTGAATTGGATGTGTTAATAAAATATTATCCAGGCTAGGAGGAGCTTTGTTTTGTTGGAAGAACTTGGGAGAGAGATCTTGAGAAAAGTGAGATAAGTATTCATCTCCAACGAAGAACGACTCGGTGAAAAACGCTCCACATTTCTCCAATATTCTACTTCCTCCGCATCAAGGGAGGAAATACAACCATGAGGAACTCACCAACAATGAAGGTTCTTTTCCGATATTAATGGAGTGAAATCTCTTTCCATGTCTACGATGAATGAACCATATTCTAGGTAGGGGATTAGGTTCAATTTTTAATGGATTAAAATTGGGCCTCAGTCGTCATTGTATAAATTTGATTGTCTCGGCCTATTGCTACCGCTTAATGCGGAGGGCGCTGTCTGAACGAACACAGCCCGACGAACCTCTGTTTGAACTTGTTTATTTTTTGGAATCGGCGACCAGAGGTGGAACACAGAAGTGGCCGGTGGCGCAAGGGGCACCGTCGTACATGCAAAGAATGTCGCGGCCAAGAGGGCCATGGCTGTAATGACCCATACTTTACATACATTGTTAATACATCAAAATTTACGTACACTTATTACAACATATATCAAAACCATGACAGGACCGTATAGGTATAGTGTCTTTAGAAATTGGGAAACATAAACAACTGGTTCATAAATTATCTACGTTGTCTCCCATTTATTTCATCATATCTAGAGTCCCATTTTGGCATATCTTACTTAATAACCTTCTTCCTGACTTTGGGAAAGAAAAAAAACAAAGGGTGAGCTCATATTCTCAGTAAGGGCAAACATAGTGAACATAAAACAATCCATAGACATATGAAAGCAAAAAATGTGAACATGAAATTTAAACATCAAAATCATGATCAAAGACATAAATTGTGGAAGTATGTAAGGCATATATCATAATGGAACATCAACCATGATAAAATATAATGGGAATAAGACATGAAATTGCGGAAACCATAAATCACATGATATTATTTCCATAGTAGCCAAGGCATTGCTACCAAGACCATCTTAGTGGGCAAAGTCCCTTTCTGAATCGAGTTCACTCCTCATTCCTGTCCTCTAACACTGAACCAGATTAACATACCATTCCAGCCATGTCTATCTAATGAGATATAAATCTTTACCCAATGCATTGGAGGGAGATATAGGTCCCGCCCATCTCATAATTAAACCATTCTTATGTGTTCCACAAAATCATAAATCATACATCATAGCATAACCCATGTAATAAAAATCAGAATCTTAAACATCATGCCATCAAATCATAATCCATATAATATAAAAGGACATCATAAAAATAATTCCATAATAACATAATCAAATCAATGTAAAAAATAGGGATATAAACAGAACCCTATATTATCTTAGATGTAAAATAATTTTGATAAAACACTTGAACTCCATTCTTGAGGAAACTATCATTTCTACTTCAATCACATTTTCCTTTCTTAACATGTCATAAAATTTTAAACTAAAATATGTTGATTAAAAATAAACATGAAAACATGTAAAGTAAGCTTCTTGGAAATAATTTTCTAAAAATCCATTCATACCGTATAAGTTAAAAAAACATTCTTCTCGTACTTTGGCCGGAAAAGTCAAACAGTACCTCGTATGAAAAATGAAAAAAATTCCTTTCATATATTTTACTAAAAACTCACTGAAGGGTTAAATAAGACATAAATAATTTTATAAGGATATAAATATTACATATTGAGGAAAAATGGATGTGGATGATAAATATTCCCCCGTAAATTCTGAAGTATAAACAACCTCGGATAAAATTTGAGATTGCGAGACTTTCCCTTACCTTAGATCTGATATGCTTCGTATGTATCAGATCCCCATGTATAATGATTTAAATAATGTCATTGACTTATTAAAGAATCATATTCACTGTAATGATATCATATATGGTTCAATTATTACTTTATATTACCCGTTCTGTTGTAAGTTCCATGTTAAAGCAGCGTTTTGGGTAAAATCGTTTTATTTATCGTACTTGTTTGGACTTGTTGTTCTTGATATTATTACTTATATCCTGATTTAATTAATTCCAAAGTCTAAAAAATGATTTATATGTAATATATATTCAGAATATACATATATATATGATAGATCGATAAATGGAATTAAATACACTGTTCATGGAGACGGTAGGCCGTACGTACGCTTGAACGCTGTTTTCGTTTCCTTATTGAATTGAATGGAATTAAATAGATGACATATATATATATATATATATATATATATAAATCCAGTATCATTATTATGTCATATATTTCATGATTACTTGTTATATAAACTTTATAATCATTCATGAATGGTTAACATGGAGAATGAATCTCATTGCGTCATGGGGAGGGTAGTCCGTACGTACGCACGAGCGATTATATCATTCCCATGATCGTGGAATTGTATTTATGTGTATGCATAATATTTCATAATCAATATCACTTTCCAATAATCATATATAGTTATTTATTTACTCCATTATACCCATCCAAGTACGGTGGTGGTGGAAAATAGATTACAGCACAGCGTGGAGACGGTATTCCGTACGTACGCACGCGCGGTGATTTCATTTTCCGTAGGATGGATAGATGGTGAAATAGGGTTGTTTCATACTTATAATAACATATCATTATATTATTGATACTGATGACATTACTTCAAAATGAAACAACAAAATAAAAGAAGTAGAAGAAGTAATAATGTTGAAAGAATCGGTAACAGACATTACCTCTTCTTTGAAGAGCCTCTTCTTAACCGCCTATTAGGGCTCTAAATATGGTCTATGAAGAATAACAGGACCTCTATGATGTTTCTAGGGAAGTGGATAAGGGAAATTGGTAGGGGTTGGCCCAGCATGATGGCTCAAAAGTGGTTTGTGGAAGAGAGGGAGGAGGTGCCCTTTTATAAGGGAGGGGAGGGGCACCTTTGGAATAACTAAGAATATTATTTTATTATAAAATAATATTCGGTTTATAATAGCTCCAAATTGAGTTTTTTCGAAGATAAGGTGGGTATGGGTTGAAATAATCTCATCCAATATAATTTAGACAAGATTAGGTTTCTATTTTAACCTTATCATTTAGATTTAACTTTAAGTTAAATAATTTTTCTTTCACCGTGTCTTCATGTTTTCTTACACAATAAGGTTGATAAACATTCTATAATAATCCAAAATAACCCCTGGTTGTTTATTATTAATATATATAACCTCATATAAGTCATTTGGACAAACCTTATATTTTTAAGAATAAAATAACAAATAATAATATAATATTTTTTTTAAAAAACTATTTTATGTCTCTTTTGATACTAATTGGTAATGGATTTTTGTGAATCTAATAACAGAATTATTAGTTCGCCAATAGTTAACAAAATCAATAATAACAAGTCATATTAACCTAGAAAATTATTTTGATTCATAAAAAGTCTCAAATTACATTTATTTGGGTATTTATAACATCAATTATGTCAATATTTCATTAATAAGATAATTACTTTATCATCATTGTGTCATAAATAAATTACATTATTTAATGACTAAATATTATAAATAAAACACCATTATGTAGGAAATGTTTTTAGATTTCTAATGAATATTTATAGTCGAATTTATCTTATGTATAACCCTATATTAAAAATGATTTAGTTATTAAACTTTGATTTTAACTATTTTAACTCTTCTTTAAATAAATTAATAATAAATGTCTTAATATAATCCATGTGGGCCTAAATGGTCATATTTTATTCCTAAGGTTGTTTTTGGTCGCATTACACTTATCCAATAGAATTAGTACATGTTTTAGGGTAACAATAATACAATTTTTACCCTTAATTACTGTATTTACTTTTAATTGTGGTAAAAAAAGTAAAAAGTTACTATTCACCAAAAATTATTTTCATCTCATTGAACCACATTTTAGTCCTCAATATTATACATGTCTCTCAGATTTTTTAAATTCCACTCACAGAAGCGGTAAAATTATGTTTTATGTGAATTTGGAAATTCTTCTAGGAGGTGGGTAAATGACGGTGAAATGTTCAATAAAAATTTTATATATCTAAAATTATTATAAAATGACTACAATGACATAAATTTATATTATATAGGTATTATGTATAAATTTTGACCTAAAATAAATTTAAATAAAATAAATAATTATTTAAATAAAAAGTCAGTTTTTGAATAGAAACCCAGTGTTTTCACTATTCATCAAAAATTGAATCTTTTCAGAAAAATACCAAAATTTTACCCTAGGCTAATTTCAATATTAAGAATCCAAAAATGAAGTCCATTTTGAAAAATAAAATTTACAAAATTTCAAAAATTGGGTATTACTATTCATAACGACTAGTTTATATAACATATCGTTGTTTAGTGAAACTCGGTATTGCGTACAACACACGCTGTCGTGGAAGGTCGTGATTCCGTGTAATGAAAGCCAAGTCAGGGATGCGTGTTGTGAAAGCTCATTTTGGTGTAGCATACAACACAAGATATTAATGAAATTAAAGAGAATATTTTTCATAAAATCTCTGGGTGTTACATTCTACCCCCCTTAAAATGAATTTCGCCCTCAAAATTCTTCAAGGTTATAAATAGTTTATTACTCTACAGATTCTTTAATAGAAACCGACATCGTAAAACGAAATACCAAAACCTGGCTTTAAAAACTAAAGTATGAAACGTAATGGTTATCCAAATTAACTAATTATTGGGTTTCTACATAGGAGAACATAGGTGAAAATATGGATATGGAAGAGAAATCTAACTGTCATGTTCTGATGGAGAGTGGTAGAGAACATGGCTATGAAAAATCCAACAATCACAAATCCATATATTTGTGTTGATCTAGGGTACCATCTCATTCATCGGATATAAGGGCACTAGGAAACCATTTTTGGTTTTCAAGATCATTTCCCTAAAGTTGAAGAATTTAAATTAGAATAAATACTTACTTTATTTTGGTATAATCTCACCGTTTTTCGTGTTTTGAACAATTTCCACTTCATATACTAAAGAAATGAAGTAGAATTTGTCTTTCGCGATGTTTTAGTAGATCATGTGATAGAATGTTAGGTCATTCCATCTATCTCAAACATATGTTAGATTAATTTATATACATAATTCCATATATGGTGAGATTAATCATATATGGTTCCAAAATGGACTTATACATCATCTATCATTCTGTATAATAAAATAAAACTTGTTTTTAATAACCAGGGAATTCTTTTCTGCCAGTGGTAGGAAATAAAGGTCTGTCACACTTTTGTTGTGGGTTCGATTCCCTCATCCATGTCCGACGTGATGGGTTTTTGCTCGTTCTGCAGGTTTCCCTTTTTTATAAAAATAAAATACTAACTTATGTCCAACATAATCCATTCAAATCTTTATGCATATCTATAATATTGCAGTCCATTCTCATATTATAGTGAAAATGATTACCAGATATTTCATATAACAAGCATGTTAATACCATCATTGATGCCCATATACCATAAGATATTTCTTGTTGGTCACATTCCAAACATTCTAAGGCCGTAATCATGTATTCTCTTTAAAAATGAATACCCCTTGAATCTTAGTAAAAACATGAGTGCTGTAAAAAGTTAACTCTTTCCACATACCAAAACCCCCAAATTCTATATACTCATACCATGATATAACTATTTCCTTATATCAGTCATGAGATCATGAATACTGGCAAACATTTCATTTTCTCCTTATCCCTTTATTATGCGCATATCATCTTCTTTCCAAAAATATATCAATCACTTTCCATGGTTACCGGTACCATAAAATTATTGAAAACCACAATAGACCAATACATAAATATTCCAATATTCCATGAAACTATATGCAACATTATTTTGGAATCCCATTACATAATCACTTAATCATTCCACCACATCATTATCATATTCAAAATCACTATTAGTGATCACATGTGACTTCCCGTTGTCCTTTTCCTTAAGTGGATTCTCATGTCGATCATAATTAACCCTTGGATTAGAGCATTGATTAGCATAATGCCCCATTTCATTGCACTTGAAGAATTGAAGTGTTCGTGGTGCGTTCTCTGCAGTTTTTTCATTATTCACATCATTAGAAACCCTTTTTCCATTACTTTGACACTTAGCTGCTTGATGACTTTATTTTCCACACATAAAAAATTTTCTAGTCCCTTTATGACAATCTCCACCCTGCTTCTTTCCACACTTTGAGCATAAGGAAGCATTCATCTTCTTTTCAACATTATTCTGAGATTTCTCCTTGAACTCCATATTTTGTTTCTTATCAAAAATATGAGATGGATATGTAACAACTTCCATTTCTACCTTGATAGCACAACGCACAATTTCTTCATAGCTATTGAAGTCTCTAATAGCTAATTCCCTTCTAAGACATGGTTTTAAACAACTAAAGAATCGATCAACTTTACTTTCAGGATGGATGATAAAACCAGAATCATACCTTGCAAGTCTTGTAAAATTTGCTCCGTATATACCAACAGATTCATCATCCTTCTGTGTAATCTCAAGGAACCCCGTTTCCATCATTGTTCAAAGAATACGAGGGAAGTACTTACTGAAAAACAGGTTCTTGAACTTGTCCCATTCCATGTATTCAATTTCATCTTGGGGCCTTGTATTCTTAATTAGAGTCCACCACTGGTCTACTTCAAATTATAAATGGTAAATATCTAGAATGTATTTATCATGTTCCGAACAGAAAAGTATGGAAAATATATTTTCAATGGTACAGATCCATTGTTCAGCAGCAAGTGGATCAGAATACCCATTGAAAGAAGGCCGACATTGCCTCATGAAGGACTCAATAGAATATTATTTCCTCCTCTACTCATTTGGAAGTTCATAATGATTCATACCTTGTGTAAGTACAATAATACGATTTTTCACTCCATCTCCCATAACATTGGGTTTTTCAGGAGGACAATCATTGCATCGTCCATTACATTAATCAACACGGTTCCTTCAGGTTCCAGCCATCGTCTAAAACCCAAAAATAATAGTGTGAGAGCCAAAAATCATGCTAGGAAAACAACATAATAAAGGGGGATTACCTTCAATATCTAACATCTTAGGTTTAATTATAATATCTTTAGAGCAATTCTAGGACTATAACCTATACATATACTTAACCTTAGGGACATCCCTAGACATACCTTAGAAATATCTCTGGGGATCTCCCTAAAGATTACGCATCCTAGTTTCCAAAGGTTGACTATACCTATCCTATGATACCAACTATAACAACCCATACTTTACATACATTATTAATACTTCAAAATTGAAGTACACTTATTACAAAATATAACAAAACCATGAAAGGACCATATAGGTATAGTGTCTTTAGAAACTGGGAAACATAAACAACTAGTTCATAAATCATCTACGTTGTCTCCCATTTATTTCATCATATCTAGAGTCCCTTTTTGGCATATCCTACTTAATAACCTTCTTCCTGACCTGGGAAAAGAAAACATACAAAGGGTGATCTCAAATGCTCAGAAACGGAAAACATAGAGAACATAAAAAAATCCATAGACTTATGAAAGCAAAAACGTGAACATGAAATTTAAACATCAAAATCTTGAGCAAAGACATAAATCATGGAATTATATAAGGCATATATCATAATGGAACATCAACCATGATAAAATATAATGGGAATAAAACATGTAATTGTGGAAACCATTAACCACATGATAAGATTTTCATAGTATCCAAGACAATGCTGCCAAGACCATCTTAGTGGACAAGGTCCCTATTTGAATCTATTTCACTCCTCATTCCAGTCCTGTAACACTGAACCAGATTAAATTACCATTCTATCCATGTATATCTCATGAGATATAAATCTTTACCCAATGCATTGGAGGGAGATATAGGTTCCACCCATCTCATAATGAAACCATTCTTATGTGTGCCACAAAATCATAAATGATATATCATATCATAACCCATGCAATAAAAATGGGAATCATAAACATCATGCCATCATAAAATAATCCATATAAGATAAAATAACATAATAAAAATAATTCCATCATAACATAATCAAATCAATGCAAAAATAGGGATAGAAACAGAACCCTATATTATCTTAGATGGAAAATAATTTTGATAAAACACTTGAACTCCATTCTTGAGGAAAATATCCTTTATACTTTAAAAACATTTTCCTTTATTAACATGTCTTACAATTTTAAACTAAAAGAAGTTGATTAAAAATAAACTTGATAACTTGTAATGTAATCTTCTTGTAAATAATGTTTTAAAAAACCATTCATTCTGTATAAGTTAAAAAAACATTCTTCTCGTACTTTGGACTGAAAAGTAAAAAAGTACCTCGTACGAAAAATGACAAAAGATTCCTTTAATATGTTTTACTAAAAACTCACCGAAGGGTAAAATTGTACATAATTTTTTTAAGGATATAAATATTACATATTTAGGAAACATGGATGTGGATGATAAATATTCCCCAGTAACTTCTGAAGTATAAACAATCTCGGATAAAAATTGAGATTGCAAGACTTTCCCTTACCTTAGGTCTGATATGTTTCGTATGTATCCGAACCTCCAGTATAATGATTTAAATAATGTCATTGAATTATTAAAGAATCATATTCATTGTTATGATTTCATATATGGTTCACTTATGAATTTATATTACCCGTTCTTTTGTAAGTTCCATGTTAAAGCAGTGTTTTGGGTAAAATCGTTTTATTTATCATACATGTTTGGACTTGTTGTTATGATATTATTATTTATATACTGATTTACATAATTACAAAGTGTAAAACATTATTTATATGTAATATATATTCCACATATACATATATATATATATATGTGATATATTGATAAATGGATTGAAATACACCATTCATGGAGACGGTAGGCCGTACGTACGCATGAACGTTGTTTTCGTTTCCATATTGAATTGAATGGAATTAAGTAGATGACATAAATATATATATATATATACACATAAATCCAGTATCATTATTATGTAATATATTTCATGATTACTTATTATATATATCTTATAATCATTCATGAATGGTTAACATGGGGAATGAATCTCATCGCGTCGTGGAGACGGTAGTCTGTATGTACGCACGAGCGATGATGTCATTCCCATGATCATGGAATTGTATTGAAGTGTATGTATAATATTTAATAATCAATATAACTTTACAATAATCATATATAGTTATTTATTTAAACCATTATACCCATCCAAGTAAGGTGGTGGTGGAAAATAGATTACACCACAGCGTGGAGACAGTATTCTGTACGTACGCTCGCTCGGTGATTTTGTTTTCCATAGGATTGATAGATGGTGAAATAGGGTTGTTTCATAATTATAATAACATATCAGTATATGATTTATACTAAAGTTATTACTTCATAATTAAACAACTAGAGAAGAAGAAGTAGAATTAGAAATAAAGTTGAAAGAATCGGTAACGGACATTACCTCTTCGTTGAAGCGCCTCTTCTTAACCGCCTCTTAGGGCACTGAAGATGGTCTTTGAAGAATACCAGGACC
The DNA here is from genome assembly GCA_963277665.1 of Viscum album. NCBI lineage: Eukaryota > Viridiplantae > Streptophyta > Magnoliopsida > Santalales > Viscaceae > Viscum > Viscum album. The sequence goes on along the minus strand of OY728132.1, from coordinate 319,675,960 downwards.
TCTAGGATGTTTCTAGGAAAGTGTAGAAGAGAAATTGGTAGGGTTTGGACAAGATTGAAGGCTCAAAAGTGGTGTGAGGAAGAGAGGGAGGAGGTTCCCTTTTATAAGGGAGGAGAGGGGCACCTTTGGAATAACAAAAAATATTATTTTATTATAAATTCATATTCGGTTTTTAATAGCTTCAAATTGAGTTATTTCTAAGCTAAGGTTGGGATGGGTCCCAATCCTCTCATCCAATAGAATTTATATATCTTTAGGTTTATATTTTAACCTTATCATTTAGATTTAACTTTATGTTAAATAATTTTTCTTTTACAATGTCTTCTTGTTTTCTTACACTATAAGGTTAATAATCATACTATAACAAGACAAAATAACCCCAAGTTGTTTATTATGAATATATATAACCTTATATAAGTCATTTTTCCAAACCTTTGATTTTTAGTAATAAAATAACAATTAATAATATAATATTTGTTTTAAAAAATATTTTATGTCAATTTTGACACTATTTGGTAATTGATTTTTGTGAAAATTATAACATAATTTTTAGTTCTAAAGAACTTATCTAAATCAGTAATAACATTTCATATTAACCTATAAAATTATTGGAATTCATAAAAAGTCTCAAATTACATTTATTTGGGTATTTATAACATCAATTATGTCAATATTTCATTAATAAGATAATTAATGAATCATCATTATGTGATAAATAAATTAAATTATATAATGTCTAAAAGTTATAAATAAAACACCATTATGTAGGAAACCTTTTTAAATTTCTAATTAATAATTATAGCCAAATTTATCTTATGTATAACCCTATATTAAAAAATATTTAGTTATTAAACATTGATTTTAACTATTTTAACCCTTCTTTAAATAAATTAATAATAAATGTCCTAATCTACTCCAAGTATGCCTAAATGGTCATATTTTATTCCTAAGGTTGTTTTTGGTCTAATTACACTTATCCAATATAATTAGGAAATGGGTTAGGGTAATAATAATATCATTTTTACCCTTAATTACCCTATTTACTTTTAACCGTGGTAAAAAAGTAAAAAGTTACTTTTCACCAAAAATTATTTTCATCTCATTAAACCACATTTTAGTCCTTGATATTAACCGTGTCTCTCGGATTTTAAAAATTCCACTCACCAAAGTAGTAAAATTATGTTTTATCTGAATTTGGAAATTCTCCTAGGAGGTGGGTAAAAGACGGTGAAAATTTCAATAAAATTTTTGTATATATAAAATTATTATAAAATGACTCCAATGACATAAATTGAACTTATATAGGTATTATGTATCAATTTTGACCTAATATAAATTTAAATAAAATAAATAATTATTAAAATAAAAATTCAGTTTTGAATAGTAACCTATTGTTTTCACTATTCATCAAAAATTGAACGTTTTCAGAAAAATACCAAGATTTCATCCTAGGATAATTTCGATATTCCGAATTCAAAAAGAAGTCCATTTTGAAAAATAAAATTTAAAAATTTCAAAAAGTGGATATTACTATTCCGAACGTCTAGTTTATATACCATATCTTTGTTTAGCGAAACGTAGTATTGCATACAACACACGCTATCGTGGAAGGTCGCGATTGCGTCTAATGCAAGCCAATTTAGGGATGCGTGTTGTGAAAGGTAATTTTATTGTAGCGTACAACACAAGGAATTAGCGAAATTAAAAAGAATATTTTTCATAAAATATCGGGGTGTTACAGTGGAAGAGGGAGTCGGCGTCGTCACGCCTCCTGTACGGAAGAAACCGTGGCCTGCTTCACGTGCCGCTTTGTCGGAAGGACCGGCCGGCCCATCAGTCGGCCAGGCGGAGGGAAGCCGAGGGCCAGGAGGGCGCCGCGCCGGATGAGACGCGGCCCGCCCATGCAAGCCTCTTGCGCCAGAAGGCCGAACTTCTCTAGCAGACCGGTTAGGGAGGGTGGCGCCACTTGGTGCCACTGGTTCGGGCAGTCGCACCCCCCCTCGGACTGCTCAGCCTTCTTGCCGAGCCAGCTGGGTCGCGCCCAGCCGTGCCTGGCCACGTTGGGTTGGGCCGCGCCCCCTCGAGCAGGGCCGCGCCCCTTTGAGTCGGGGTACGCCCCTCGGGCAGAGCCGTGCATTTCATCAGGCCGGTTCGACACCCCTGCCTGGTCAGACCCGTCAAAGCTGGGATATCCCGACCCGCCAGCCCAAAGGGCTTAACGGACCAAGCCCGTTTTTCACTTAGAGATGAATTTCATGAAGACTGCGTGTCCGAACTATGTGTCCTATGTGGAACTGGAACCTTATCAACGAGGTGGTCATTTTGAGATACTCTAAAAGATTTTTGGACAACATTGGTTAATGACTAGGTTTGGAACGAGTAAATTTCCAACTGGGCCCCAAGAACGGAAAAGCCAATATCTCTCAAACGGGGCATCCGTTTGACGCACCGTCTATCGCTTTGGGTTCCTTTTGATGAGACGGATCTTCGGGATACATCAACATGGGTCTTCGTGATAGTTTATTTATCAACCCTTTACATGAGAAGCAGACCTTCCCAGAATCGAGTACGCTATGTGCTGGAACCCTAGAGCTGGCTACGATTGCGATGACTATTGTGTTGGGATCCTCTGTGGTTTCGACAATGATGAAGAATCTACTTGGATCCTATGTGGTTTTGGAAGTGAAGAAGACTGTACTTGGATCCTCCGTGGGTTCAGCAGCGATGACGACTGTACTTGGATCCTATGTGGGTTAGGCATCGATGGTTACTATTCTTGGATCCTACGTGGGTTCAGTAGCGATGAATTTTGTTCTTGGATCCTACGTGGGTTTGGAAGAGGAGATAATTCAGAGGCTATATATAGATATCTCCACCCTTCTTAGTGAGTAGTATACCTTTGTGATATGAGTCTTGTCTTTCAATCATTATCATTGATAGGATTGACATCATTTTTGTGTTGACCAGATTGTGCTTGGTCTCGGATGGTGGAGCCGAACTGAGATTGATGACTTAGGTATATGTATGGTCATATACCTAAGTAGATTTGGTTGATACTTCGTGTTTGTATATTTCCTTTGTGGTTTATCCATCATGGATTCTGGGAGACATTCGGGAGTCTCGGGGTCTTTATAGAGTATTGTATACTCACCCATGTATGGGCTATGGCAGCACTACGTTGTGTTGGATCCAGATGAAGGACAACACTGATCATGGGGGAGTCTTGTGGAGTTGGTCGGTACCCGGAGGTAGACCACATAGTGGGGCGTACACTGAGTGGACGGACAGATCCGAGGTGCCGAGGAGACCATCTGTACCCACCCATCAGGTGGGATTCCTAGAGGATGACTCAATGGTTTCCACTATACTTTACTGCCATTGTACTTTCCTTTTCAGTTGTAATGTACATTCAGTTGGGTTTGTATACTGGCCCATTTACTTTTCAGCAATTACTTTTGTACTTAGTTTTACATAGTGCTTACTTCACTTGCGTACTCTGTTGTGTTTGTTTACTTATATAAAGGCAATTCCTTCCCTTTTTATCTGGATTTACAACTTTGATACTAGTCACCAGCCCCTGGTCTATGGAAGGCAGGCTTGGGGTAGTCATGGCACAAGCCCCGAGGACGGGTCATGACAAATTGTTATCAAAGGTTTCAGTTCTATCACAGAACATAGGACTATGATAATTTATTCTCTATGTAGCAATAGTGTTAAGAGTATTGAGTGTGGTTTTCAGTCTAGGGAGTCCAGGGTTGGTACAGCGGACGATGTATCCATACACCGGGACCCTGACTCCTGATTTCCGACTCAGTGCACGAAAACATTGAGTACATGTGTGTTTCAAAAGTTTTCTTTGTGATTACATTATGTCAGCACACCATGTATGCTGTTTAACTGTGGAACACCTGTTTCTTTTCAGGATTCCCCCACGAAGGTATCCAGCTAGGGTTCCAAGCTACATGCGAGATGGCATCCCACCGAGCGATGAGGCCTAGGTACAAGGCCCCATTGTAGAGGAGGCACCAGCGGTACCACTACCTGCTGAGCCACCGATGCCACCAAACCCAGTAGTAGAGAGTGAACGCCGCCTGAGTGTGTCCCACGAGTTTCAGTGACTGATTCCGCCCAGGTTACGTGGAGAGATAGACCCTCAGGCAGCTGAGGATTGGCTGGAGGCTATTGTCAGAGTCTTCATATTTGTATGTACACCAGCTGACCTTTTGGTGATCCTTTCCGCGAGTATCCTGTACGCAGCAGCAGGTAGATGGTGGAGCCTGATTCTCCAGGTACACGATGAGGTGTCTCTACTTGGATGGACTTCGAGAGCTTCTTCCACTTGGAGTTTCTTCCATCCACCCTCTGTGTGGTGCACATCCAAGAGATACTACATCTGCGGCAGGGCAGCATGACAGTAGCCCAGTACTCGGTGAGATTTACCGACCTATAGCACTTCCCCACAGACATGGTATGGGACCCATTCTTCTGGGCCTGAACCATTGAGCAGGGACTGAAGCATGAGATTAGGGAATCGATGATCTCCCTTAGCATTCTGACGCATGCAGGACAGCTGGAGCGAGCCCTTATTGTGGATAGACTTCTTGCTAAGCTGACGCCAGCAGCGATAACCACCACAGGGCGACACGTAGCGGAGTCTTCTTCAGCCGACAGTAGACAGATGACAGATAGGTCCAAGCAGACCAAGCCATTAGGTGGGGGACCTAAAGATACTAGTTCAAATGTGCAGGGAACACGAATCAGAGCCATCCATACGAGGGGCATGCAGTTCTATGCATGCGGCAGGCAGGGCCACATGGCTCGTGGCTGCCCGACCCACCATGTAAATGAGCATTAGACTATAGAGGGACCTCCCAGGCAGAGGCAGAGGTTCGACCATGGTGGTCCGCATGGAGTAGTAGGAGGAGGCAGAGGAGTTGGACGAGCAGTGGGTGGTGGACAACGCTTCGAGGCTCTACCACCACCACCACAAGGGGGACCACCCCGACCACTGGTAGTTGGAATACTAGGGCAGTCCTAGCTCTAGGTAGTCGAGGCATATGACCACGACGTACCTGAGTTGATTCTAGGTACTATCTATGTCTACTCCACCCTTACTGCAGTTCTTATAGACACAAGAGTGAGTCATTATTTTATTGCTGCTGCCCTTGTTTGGAGCTCGGAGATTCCTACAGAGCCGTTGCCTCAATCCTTATGGCTAGAGACTCCTATGGGAGCAGACCCGACAATTACACACTGGTGCTGAGTGTGTGAGTTTACTCTGGGAGGTGAGAGCTTCAGCTCAGATATTCTTGTAGTGGAGTCAATGCTTTTCGATGTCATCTTAGGTATTGATTGGTTATCTACAGTCCATGCCCAGATCGACTGTATTAGGCGCAAAATATTGTGTGTCTACACAGATGGGAGCAGGTTCACCTTCACCGGCGAGAAGGGATCCTTTGCAGCGCATGATGGACTTACACAGAGGAGAGGGCAGCCGATCACACATCAGTTGCATAGTCTCATACTTGGAGCGGTTGATGTACGATGTCTGATTTTTCTTGTTGTGGTGGATCAGTATGCGGACGTTTTACCTGACGACGTTCTAGGACTATCTCCCAAGAGAGAGGTAGATTTATACATTGACCTGTACCCCGGGACAACACCAATATCTACTCCAGCATATCAGATGGCCCCCTTGAAGCTTCTTGAGATGTGGGTACAGCTGGAGGACTTGTAGGTAAAGGGATTCATCCAACCCAATGTTTCACCCTGGGCTTCTCCGATTTTATTTTCCAAGAAGGTGGATGGGAGATTACGATTTTGTGCCGACTACCGTTTCCTGAATCAGGTGACCGTGAGGAACAATTATCCACTCCCGAGTGTTGACGACCTCATTGATAAGCTCAAGGGAACACGATGGTTCTTGAAGATAAACCTCAGGTCATGCTATTTTCAGCTCAGAGTTCGAGACGAGGATGTGCATTAGACGAACTTCAGGTGTTGGTATGGCCACTACGAGTTCTTGGTTATGCCCTTCGGCATATCCAACACACTAGCAGTGTTCATGAGTCTCATGAAAAGGATCTTCCAGCCTTACTTAGATTGTTTTTTATAGTCTTCATCGACAACATACTTATTTACTATAATACTGAGGATGAGCACGCCTACCACATGTGGGTTGTACCAGAGACACTCTGAGAGAACCGACTTTATGGGAAGATCTCAAAGTGCCAATTCTAGATTCAAGAGGTTAACTTCTTGGGGAACGTCATCTCGGAGGCGGGAGTTGCTGTGGATCTTGTGAAGATCGAGGAAATACTTTCTAGGGAGCCACCCAGGAGTGTGATGGAGGTGCAGAGTTTCCTAGGTCTGACTGGGTACTATCGGAGATTTGTGCCAAACTTCTCCAGAGTTGCAGCACCAATTTCAGCATTGACAAAGAAGGGGAAACCCTTCATGTGGTTAGATATATTCCATCATAGCTTCCAGAAGCTGAGATAGATATTGACCAGTGTGCCCATCTTGAGGCTACCAGAGGAGGGTGTTGGGTACGAGGTTTACTGCGATGCATCAGGGACCAAACTCAGGTGTGTCCTAATGAAGGAGTGGAAAGTGATAGCCTATGGTTCACATCAGTTGAGTCAACATGAGTAGAAATACGCTACCCAAGAACTAGATTTAGTAGTAGTGGTATTTTCGTTGAAGATGTGGTGACACTATCTGATGGGCGAGCGCTTTACAGTCTACTCTGACCACTAGAGTCTCAGGTACATTTTCTCGCAGAATGACTTGAACCTGAGATAGCGACGATGGATCATGTTCCTCTATGACTATGAATTGGAGATAGTTTATACTTCTAGGAAGGGGAACGTAGTATCTAAAGCTCTCAGCAAGAGATCGGGCATTCTGCTACCTGGAGAGGTGACGGAGCAGTTAGCGGCTTTGCAGATATCCTTCATGGATAGAGATGTGGCAGCTTTTCTATAGACCCTTATAGTTACTCCTCCACTACATCATCGGTTCAAAGAGGCACAACGTAGGGACGTTGAATGTGAGACTTGACGTGCTCAGATTTACATAGGACAGGGGCCTGATGGAGTTTCTGAAGGAGGAGAGCACGTCATCCACTTCAAGGGATGTACCATTGTACCAGTTGCACTACAGGAGGAAGTGTTGAGGGAGTTTCACAGTTCCCCTCTAGCTATACATCCTGGAGGGGTGAAGATGTACCAGGACCTTAGACGACGGCACTGGTGCCCGGGTATGAAGAACTTTGTATCAGAGTTCATTTCACGATGCCTAACTTTCCAACAATTGAAGGCAGAGAACCAGGTACTAGGAGGCTTGGTACAACCCTTAGGGGTTCTGGAGTGGAAGTGGGACTGGATATCCATGGATTTCATGATGGGGATTCCACGTACATCCAGAAGACATGACACTATATAGTTGATCATATAACGACTCACTAAGTCAGCCCAGTTCCTTCGATCAGAGAGCAGGGCTCAGTAGAGTGTTTGGGATGCCTCTACGTTCAGGAGATCATACAGATTCATTGTCTGCCATCGTTTATTGTCTCTGATCGAGATTCTCGCTTTACATCAAGGCTTAGGAAGGGGTTACAAGAGGCATTTGGAACACATCTATGACTGAGAACCGACTTTCATCCTCAGAAGGATATCCATACGGAGAGGACCATTCAGACACTCGAGGACAGGCATCGTGCATGTGTCCTTGACTTTGGTCGCAGCTGGGAGGATCACCTACCTTTGATGGAGTTTGTATACAACAACAACTACCACTCCACCATCGGGATGTCACCATATCAGGAACCATACGATCGACCTTGCTGATCACCTCTGTGCTGGAATAACCCTGGGGAGTTAGCACATGTAGGACCACAGATGGTTCAGGCTATGATGGAGAAGGTGCAGATCATCCAAGAGCAGATGAGGAATGCACAAAGAAGATAGAAGTACTATGTTTATAGAATACATAGACCACTGGTGTTCTAGGATGGCTACCATGTTTTCTTAAGGGTCTCACCTCGACATGGATTATAGAGATATGGTCGGGGTGACAAGTTATCTCCACGCTTCATCGAGTCTTTCTAGGTCCTCAGTAGAGTAGACGAGGTGGATTACCTCCTGCCCCTTCCACCTCAGTTGCAACGGGTGCATAATGTCTTCCACGTATCTCATCAGAGAAGATACGTGCACGACCTGACCCACATCATCAATCATAGGGATCTAGACATCGATGATGGGGAAACATTCTCAGAAGTCCTGGTGGAGATCGTGGGGCAACATGAGTGGGTCCTACGTGGATGGTCGATTCCTCTGGTGGGCATTCGTTGGCAACACGAGAACCTCCAAGAGAGCACATGGGAGTGGGAGGCTCAGATGTATGCTCAGTACCCTCATTTGTTTCCCCTGTTTTTGTTGTTGCTTTATGGAGATGTAAAGACATGAGGTGGGAGTAATGTAATGACATAGAAATTTGAAGAATTTTTTTTAAAAACTTTGGAATTTTATGAGTCTTGGGATTCTAACAGAACATGATTCCGAGGCCCGGTGTTCCCAGATTCAATTTTTGATGTTTCGCTCTGGTACATTTAGTAAATGAACGAGCGGGTTTTTCTATCTTTTGAACCGCTGCTCGGAATAGAAATATGAGGGCACCGATGAACTTGCAACGCTGGTAATTGCTTAAGGGGACCTTTACCGTAGTTGCATTTTATGCGGGTTGAGAATTAATTTTTGGTGAATTAGATTAAAATAAATAAAATTGGTGGAGAAAAATTTAATTTTAAGGATGGTGGTTATTTACTCCCAAAGGGAGTTATATGTGGGGTCCACACCCACATAACCTCCTCTAGGAGGATATTTGTGGGGTAGGACCCACACGTGACCTAAACCCTTGAACTTCCCATAAATCTCATAAACCCCCATTAAACTCCCTTGTTTAATGTTGACAACTCTCAAAATATTTATGAGACCTCTTCACATTCTCCACTCCCATTAATTCGTTCCAACACCATAATTAATAAATTGAATCTCCTAATTTAATTAATGATGTGTTTTTAAATTTTGAATTGGATGTGTTAATAAAATATTATCCCAGACTAATATTTTATTTTGGGAGGAGCATTGTTGTGTTGGAAGAAAATTGGGAGAGAGCTCTTGAGAAATGTGAGAGAAGTAATCATATCCAACAAAGAACAACTCGCCGAAGAATTCTCCACATTTCTACAATCTTCTACTTCCTCCGATTCAAGGGAGGAAATACAATTGCGGGGAACTCGCCAACGATGACGGTTCATTCCCAACATTGACAGAGTGTCATCGCTTTCCGCATCTATGATGAACTAACCATATTCAAGGTAGGGGATTTCATTCAATTTTTAATGGATTAAAATAGCGCCTCGTTCATCATTGTATGGCTTTGATTGTATCAGAATATTTTTATCGCTTAACGCGGAGGGGGGGGGGAGAACGAATAGGGCCCGACAACCCTCTGTTTGAACTTGTTTATTTTTTGGAATCGGCGACCAGAGGCAGAACCGAGAAGAGGCCGGTGGTTCAAGGGCTGCTATCGCACACGTAAAGAAATCCGCAGCTAGGCGGGCCGCAGTGGAGGATGCATGATGTTGTTGTGTCGCGCCGGGAATGCGGTGATGCGGCCAGGGCAGGCCGCACCGGAGGAAGCCGGCGTCTTCGTACCGGCTGTGTGGAAGGAACCGCGGCCCGCTTCCGTGTAAGGAACGGTCGGCCCGTCCTCTGACTGGGCGGAGGGAAGTCGCGACACCAGGAGGGTGTCGCGCGGGATGAGCCACGACCAGCCCGTGCGAGCCGCTTGTGCCAGAAGGCCGGCCGGCTCCAACTGACCTGTTAAGGAGGGCAGCGCCGCTTGGTGCCGCCAGTTCGTGCAGTCACCCTCCCATGGACTGCTTGGCACACTAGGCCGAGCAAACGGGGCTCCGCCCAGCCGGGCCGCGCCTTGCCGAGTCGCGCCCCGCTGGGCCGGGCCACGCCCCACGGGGCCGGGCCGTGCCCCCTCGGGTCGGGCCACGACCCACCGGGCCGGGCCGTGCCCCCTTGGGCCGGGCCGCACCACTCGGGCTGAGACGCGCATTTCTTCGGGCCTGTCTGACACCCCTGTCGGGTCTGACCCGTCAAAGCTGGGTTAACCCGACCCGCCATCCCACAGGGCTTAATGGGCCGAGCCCGTTTTTCACATAAAGGTGAATATCTTGAAGACCACGCCTCCGAACTACGCATCATCTGTGGAACTGGGACCCTATCGATGAGGTGGTCCTTTTGCGATATTATAAATGAGTTTTGGACAAAATTGGTAAATGACAGGGTTTGGAACGAGTATATTTCCAACCGAGCCCCTAGAATAGAAAAGCCAATATCTCTCAGACCGGGCGTCTGTTTGACACGCCGTCTGTCATGTTACGTTCCTTTTGATGAGACAGAACATCGGGATACATGAACTCAAGACATTGTGATATTTGATGTATCGACCCCTTTACTTGAGGATCAGACCCTCCCAGAATTGAGTACGTTGTGTGCGGGAACCCTAGAGCTGGCTGCGACTTCGATGAATTTTGTGATGAGATCCTCCATGGATTCGACAACGATGACGACTGTACTTCGATCCTATATGGGTTCGGCAGTGAGGATTGCTGTACTTGGATCCTCCATGGGTTCGGCAGCAATGACAACTGTACTTGGATACTATGTGGGTACGAGAGGGATGATTACTTACATGGATCCTACGTGGGTTCGGCAATGAAGACTTTTGTACTTGGATCCTACATGGGTTCGGTAGAGGAGATGATTCAGAGGAAACTTCTAAAAATCTCCACCCTTCTTCGGGAGTAGTATACATGTGTGATCTGAGTCTTGTCTTTCAATCAATATCATTGATGAGATTGACTTCATTCTTGTATGGACGGGATTGTGCTTGGGAATAGAATTTGGAACCGAACTGGGATTGATAACTTTTGTATATGTATGGGCACATACCTACATAGATTAGGATGATATTTGTGTTTGTATCTTTCCTTCGTGATTTATCCATAGTGGATTCTGGGAGACATTCATGAGTCTTGGGGTCCCTACTAAGTATTGTATACTCACCCCTGCATGGGCTATGCCTGCACTACGTTGTGTTGGATGTAGATGACAGACATCACTAATCGTGGGGGAGTCTTTTGGAGCTTGTCGGTACCCAGAAGTGGACCACCTAGTGTGGCGTACACTGAGCGGACAGACGGACCCGAGGTGCCGAGGAGACCATCTGTACCCACCCTTCATGCGGGATTCCAGGAGGACAACTCAGTGGTTACCTCTATACATTACTTCCATTGTAATTTTCTTTTCAGTTGTATTGTACTTTAATTTGGGTTTGTATACTGGCCCATTTACTTTTCATCACTTACTTTTGTACTTAGTTTTAATTAGTGCTTACTTCACTTGCTTACTCTGTTGTGTTTATTTACTTATATAAAGACAATGCCTTCAATTTTTATCAGTATTAAAACCTTTGGTGCAAGTCTCCTGCCCCATGCCTATGGAATACAGGCTTGGGGTAGTCACAGAACAGGCCCTGAGGATGGGTCGTGATAGTTTTGGCCCTTGGGGGTGAAGCATGGAAAAGAAGTACATCTTGGTTTATCAGTTGGGGTTTGATTTGGAATATGGCCTTGTTGTAGCTTTCTAGGGATGAACATTTCTCATGGTGGGGAGAATTTTTACATACATGACTTATTTTAAAGTTAAATTTTATTTAATTTCAACTTATTCTTTGTTTTTTGGGTTTCTCAATTTTTTATGGTGGAATGGATGAGTATTCATGAATTGGGCCAAACCGTGAGTCCAATTCTGGATTTAAAAATTAATTTTGTTTCTTTTATAACATTTTCAATTTTTAATATCTTTCATCCATTCAAATTCCTAAATGGTCTCCCCTAACATATTAACACCACCATTGTAGTTTGGAGCCTTTAGAAATCCATAACCAAGGTGTATATGAGTTTTTATTTAGGGGATTGGTCCTGCCCGAAATCCCAATTTAAAATTTAAAAATAAACTTTGATTAATTAATAACATATTCAATTTTAAATATATTTCAGTGATTCTAATTCCCACACACATCCATTGAACCAAGCCGCATTTCCAGTATCTTCCCTCCCTCTTTGGAGCTCATTTCCCTTGCGGTGTAGTTCGAATCTTTTGAAGCACTCACATTTAGTCCATATTTAAAAAGGTAATTTGATTCATTCATAAATCATTCATTATTTAATCTATTCTCCCCATTAAAATTCTAAATAAACCTTATAATTCTTGTTCAACCCTCAATTTAATTTTTAGATGTTTTAAAATTCATCGACTAGTGTATTTGTGGTGATGTTTTCGAGAACCCTCAAGTGAGTGAGTCTCCTTCATTCATCTTTCATCTTTCTTAGGGTTTCATTCAATGTGCATAGGGTTTATTACCTTATACATGAAGTCCCAAATTTACAAAGGTAAAGGTGTCAAACCTATGGTTTAAAATTGGATTTTCTTGGTCCAATGTTCTATTTTTAGGTTTTATCTACCCTCCTTGAGGTGTGGTGGTGGTGCATTTGTGTTTTCGCACAAAGGATTCAAGGGTTTCCTTTATTTTGGTAGGTGATTCCATGTTTTTGTAATCATTGTGTGTTATAATTCTATATTTATCATATTTTCTGGTTTATCTCATTTTATTATGGATGAAAAAATTATTTTTACAGGTGTTTGTATTTCAAATGAATTTTAAATTCCAATTTTATGTGAAAATGAGGGTTTTTCATATAAATGTTTTATGAGTTTATTTGGGGATTCCATACAACTACGTGGTTAATTTTATTGAAATTTATTAGGGATTATAATTTTTTTTTTAATTTTTATATCCCTTTTTTGATTCTAAAATGTCTTATTTTGGTGACGTTTGATATGTGAAGGATTTTTGGGCACCGTTTTTGTGCTAAATTGGTTATTTTACACAACTATTTGATGTTTGGCCTAATGGGGTTGTTTTATAACACATGTAATAGGTATATAGAAATGTTTTGGGCACTATGAATTCTATTTTGGTAAATGTGAGTTTGAACATTGTGTGAAATGTGGGGTTTTCAAGGAGTTTTGGGAGAAAAATAATGCCAGTTTTTGAGATATTGCTTTATGGAATTTTAAAGTGTTTTGTCATGTGTTTTAAGAGGTATAAAGAGTGTGTAGCTACTGTACTATTTTAATGTGACCATTAGTGGTGTTTTATATTAAAATTAATTTATTTATCATGATGAAATTGTTTGTGCACAAAGGGGGAAGCCCATGTATCTAGGTGGGTCGGATGTGTACTAGTACAACTAGTGGACCGGATGGGTTTTGTCCCTATTTCACATAGTATTTGAATAATGACAACTCTAATTAAACTATATGGATGATTATTAGGGACCAATAGGTTATTGGTATGTTCCCTACTAGTGGATCATTCATGAGAACAGATTTTACTATGGTTACATTACATCGAGGTACGAGTTACATGGGGCCTGAGACTATCTTGTGCCTAGGGGTGTTCCCGATATTGATGCTCATTGGATTTGTGGTATTTTTACATGTATATGGGTGTATTTGTAATTATATTTAAGTATCAGAAATGAATATTTAAATTTTTTAACATTCTAAATGTTTTATCTTGAAATTTTTTTTCAATTTAAAGTTGCATTTCTTTGAATTTGTCGTCGCTTTTCATTGCATATTAAAACTGCTTTCTTTTTCACCTTGTATTGCATGAACCTTGGAATAATTAGGTGGTATACTATTGGGAATAGGATCAAACCCTAATTACACCCCTTGGGTGTAAGTAGACTTTGTTATTTTTGACCCAGGTAAAGGAATGTCCTTTGGTGATGGTGGTTTTGGGTGTTAGTTCCCATCCGTGGGGCGGAGTTATGGAGACGGCTAGTGGGTGATGAACCACTTGTCATGTAGAGTACATTTGGTTTTTTCTGATATATATTTGTATCTTTGGACTTTTTTACTCTATTTAAACCCTTTAATTCAATTATGGTTTTTTTATTAAGACTTGTTTGGCTATACATTTCAGAATTTATATTATAGATTGTGTTTAAGGTTTTATGCTATCATACTCGGCTAAATCATTACAAAAACTAATTGTTTGATACCCGAACACTTGTTCCAGCCCATTGGGATAGTGAATGCCCTACGAGAATTGTCACAGGCTGGGTTTGGTGCCTGTTTTGGCAGAGACCAGATTCGGTTCGTGACACAAGTTATCTCTGAAAGAGGCATTTCTTAGGATTTATAAAAGATATGAGTTTAAATCTTGTTAACACCAATGATTATCGTTGAGATAGATAGTTTTTGTTGTCTATATGGTTATTAATGTTTCATGGGTATTGAATTATAATGAATATATTAACCTATGACAGCTTTTAAAAAGAATATATCCCTATTCATATGTGATGAGTATTGTAGAAAATATTTTCAAGTGCTAAAGTGTCGCCTTACAACAACACCAATCATGATTTTTCACGAACCAGGAAATGTGTACAAGATGTATTTTGATGCATCATGATCTGGGTTTAGATTTATTCTCATAGAAGGATATCATGTTGTTTTGTATGGATCAGATAATTTTTTAGTTCATGATAAGGAATACCCAACATAATATTTAGGGTTTGCATCCATATTATAATCTTTGAAGACTTTACATCATTATGTATTTTTTGAGAACATTATTGTTTGTACAAATCATAAATATTTGGATCATATTTTATCAAAAAAACTATTTTAATATGAGAATGTGAGGTTAAATGGATTATCTCCATTTTTTTAATTTTACATGATGTATACCATGGGTATAGGAAATTTCATGGTTGATAGATGAAGTTGAAATTCATATGCTCAGTTGGAAAAAAAATATTCAGATGAGTTGTAATTTATGATTATCCTAGTTGGAACCCACATGGTATGTGAAGACTTGGGTATTGTTATAGAATTCATTATAGTTTCATTTATTCCTAATTTTGTATTACTAGTAAAATATGCAAGGAAATCGAATACAGAATATGTGTATATGAGGACAAAACAAAATGGTGGGGAAATCATTGAGGAATGAAAGTTGAATCAGAAATCAGTGTTACTCTTTTGAAATCAAATGTTCATACCTATGAAATTTCAAGAACAACTTTTTTCATTCCATAATTCATGAAAGACTATTTACCATGTAATATTAAATATTTATAATGAATTTAATGAACAATTTTGGTGGGTCATTATAAAAAGGATTGTGGATGAGTTTTTTCTTAAATTCTTATCTTGTTATCATGTTTCAGATGATCATCAATAACCAGTAGGTATTTTTTAGTATCTAATAATTCTTTTTTGAAAATTTTAGAATATATCAGTGTATTTTAGAAAATGCATGCATGAATGTTTCATAAACATGTTGGCATAAGGGTGATAGCGGAGCAACTCAAAATTTAGGCTTATTTATTCATTATTCATGAATATCATTACATGGAGGACATGTCAACATTCCATATCTATGAAGTGGTAAAGAGGAATGGATTACCATTTTCTATAGAGTCAGATTGTGATATGAGGATTTATTCTCATTTATAGAAAACCTAACATAAATCCCTTGGAAATTAGTTGAAAATGAGTGTGACATATCATCCTCATTTGGATGAAAAATCCAAAATAACTATACTTATGTGTAAATACATGCTACATTCTTGTGCGATAAAATTTTGTTGATCAAGGAAAAATAAAATGTCAATTTTGGAGTTCACAAATAGAAATAGTTATCATTCATCAATAAAAATGGTCGTGATTGAATAATTATTTCAAGTCCTTGTTGTTAGCCTCCTTAATGGGATAAAATAGATGAGATGTAACTAATTGCGAAAATAGTTTCCCATGAAGCAACAAAGAAGATTCAATTGATTCAAAAAATGATGGAGATTGATCATAGTCAACAAAAATATTATACCAGTCATAAAAAATTTCGATTATCATTCAATGGGTCTAATCATGTGTTCATAACTACCTCTTTATGTATTCCACATTGACTTTTTGAAAATTGTGGAATGTTATAACCTAAATACATCGTCCCTTTTAAGATACATAAACATATTTGTGAGGTGAAAAATAATATTTCATTTCCAACAGGGTTCAATGTTGTGAAAAATCTGTTTTGTGTATCTCAAGTGAAAGATTATTTTCCAAATTATGACCATTTGATTATATCTGATCATGTTAAGTTACAGTTGGATTTTTAATTGGTTCACATGACATTTTATATTTTAGATAGGAAAAATAATGTCTTCACTGAAAAAAATCATTCAAGGAGTGTGAGCTGTTTTGGTGAAGTTTTCATATTCATGAAGAGACATGGGAATATTTGAATGAAATGAAAGAATGTTAGATAGAACACATTCATAGCATTGGTGGGATTCAAATTTATGGGTACAAAATTTCCAATGGTGAGGAGAATTTAAAACCCTAGTTTCAAGTATATAGCTCTTTATTTATAATTTTTATTAACATAATTTTTATACATGGTGTGTGGGAGTGTTTTGAGGACTTATGATATGTTTTTGAGGATTTTAAATAGGTACATGGTTGGTGCACAGTTTGAGGAAACTATGCAACCCCTACAGTAAAAACACAGCATAATGAGAGTTTGCTAAAGGGGGAAGGCCCACGAGTGGTGCATAGTTTTTAAAAACTATGTAGTATCCTAGTACAAACTATAAAACTAACTGTAGAGGTACATTGGATGAATTTAATGTATTTTTCAAAAAATGTGATCCAAACATGGGACAATACTTCTTGAGAAATATATTAGATCATGATTAGCACATGGTTTTCTGGACAGTGCAATTAACCATGAATGGTAAAAAAACTAGATCCTATATTTTTTTATTTTAGATCTGTTTTATGTTAAAATTCCATATACATTGAAAAAATATGCTAACTCAGTATTTTTCCCTATAAATGGATGTAGAATCTATCCTCATTGATTTAAATATGATGTGGAGGAATTATTTGGAGCATTGAAACATCATTCTTGTAGTAAGTAACTTTCTTGATGGTTTTTGTAGAGTTTTCATAGATATACATCCCAATTTATTTTTGCTTCTCATATCTATATCATATCCATGTATATATAATTTTTTCAATACCATATATGATTATATTTTTATTATGATAGATGAAGTTATTTATAGTGGGTTTTTTGGAGATTCAACCCAGTTATATGGCTTTTTTCATGTTGTTTTTTCCCAAATCCTTTGAGATAGTTGGCTTAACTCATCACTCATATATTTTGAATATTATTGATTTATTTTAAATTGGATAATTTTTATGAAATTCATTGTACATTTTTTATTCCATTATTCTTTAAAAACCATATTAAGTGATGATTTGTGGAAACATGGAAATTGGGTGTTTTGTAGAACATTATTTGATTTATTAACTTAAAAATGTTGATTATAAAATATATATTTTTCTAGAGTTTTATTAAATGGTTCAATTGAAATTTTCTCAATAAAAAGAATTTCTTTGAAATTAATTGTGATGGTTGAATTGAAATAGTTTTTGAAATGGGTTTCAATAAAAAGAAGAGCTTTATTGAAATATTTGAAATGGATGTTTTTGAATATCTTTTTCCTAAAATGGTCATCTGTGATATTTTTCATTAATTCCAGATAAGGTTAAGGAGTATCCCCCATCATTAGTTGGATGGATACGGTTAAAGGATCCATCAAATCAAAATTGTTAACTATATGATGTCTTAGTAAGTTGATGAATCACCATTGGCTAGTATAGGGCGGTCCAGGAGTTCATGCACGGTTAGATGTATGGATAAGATAAATGGAATGGTTATGAAGAAATATATTTTTTTCAAAATAATTTATAACTTATATTGGATGATTCATTTTTATTTGATTGTTTTTTAGAAAACTGTTAATATTAAAATTATTTATGGTTTAATATAAACTATTTTTCAAAATGGATTTACACAAACTATTTTATAAAATTTTATTAATATTTTCTATTTTAATTGTGTGAGTTGGGATATCATTGGGGATATGAAACTATGTTTTAGTACTCACCAATACATTGGAACCTTTCTTATTTTCTAGTTATTTTTCATCGAGATACATGAAAAATTAAATTATATCACTTATTTAGTGTTTTTTGTGATACTTTGAAAATTATGTGGAGAATTGATCTTATTGGAGCTAAAGATATTTGTTGAAGTTTTTGGGATTTGTCGATAATGTCTTTTTTTAACATAATGTTTTGTAGAATTCCATTTTTCTACCCCTGAAGGTTGGTATTTTTTAAATTTGTTTTACATTAAGTTTATTTTACATTTTTTGTAATTCATCATGTAGTAGTTGTGGTAATTTGTGTTTTGTTGGTTGAAATCCCTTAACTGGAAAATATTCCCCATCATGTAAATGAATCCATTTGCATGTTATAAAATACTCTTTCATCTTGGGGAGGACTCTTAAGTCTATATAATGTTCCTCCGCCTTCTGAGGCTAATGTGAATTGGAGGGAGGTTACAATATCGTCAATATTTTTCTATGAAGAGACAAGATAATTGAATATGTATATAATTTCCAATATAATGTGCTTGGAAAACTATTTCCCCTTGGGAGTGGAAGGTATATTTATAAATGAGGTGGAATTATTTTTAGTGTAAATTAATATATAACTTATTATTTCAAATGTAAATTTCAAGTATTGTTAAAATTTTCATATTGAATATATTATATTGAAAATTAAAAATTTATAGCTTTCTAACAACATTAGAATTTAATTAATTTTATTTATTCAAAATAAATGAACAACAAATAAAAAAACATTAATACTATACATTTTCTTTTTTGACATTGGAATATAATTTTCAAGTTAGAAAATATTGTTCATTGTTTTGAAATTGATTTTAATTTTGTTAAATTGGTATCTAATCAGGATAATATATATTGTATATATATTAAAATTTTATAATTTATTATATCATTATTAAATGAATTATATTTCATAAAAAATTAATTATTTGGAAAAAAATATTCTTTAATAATCACCTAATTAATTATCATTATCATAAAATTACTTCAAATATATACAACAAAAAATTGATGTGTTTATTCAAAAAATGAAATATAAATTATCAATACAATTTTCCATCTTATATAATATTAAAAAAAATTTAAATTATTATTTTTCAAAATATATAAAATATGATTCATTAAAAATTAATTCATAGTTTATTTTTTATTTATAATTTTAAAACTAATTTTATAGAACAATAAAAATTATATTTACTTATTTCATTCATGAAAAATATTTTTTGAAAGAAATTTTAAATTATAAATGTCAAGAAATATTATAACAGTTTGATTAATATCTTAAATAGTTAAATTATAATCCCATTTTTTATGTCAGTAAATATAACAGTTGGGAAACTATTCGTAATAGTGATGTTGTTTTTTTACATCGAATATTTACATCATTTCATTATCCTTAATAATTTAACTCAATTCCTATGATGTTCTATTATACATCATACTAAAAATGAAGATTACATTTCTAATATTACTTCTTATAATATTGGTTGTGACCATGAAAATTTAGGGGGATCATTATATCCAAGAATATCAATTTCAGGTTTATTTAGTTTATATATATGTATTATCTCGTGTACTAATTGAAATTTTATGATGTATGCTTTTTTTGTATGTAATGCTCTAAATTAGTAAAAAACTGGTCTTGATATTAATTATGTGGAACTGTTTTTATACTACACCACATTCTTAAATATGAAATTCATGATAATTCAGAATGAAATGAAACATATAAATTTTTTTCTTCATACAAATAACATTTTTTCCAAAATATATTCTATATTTATATATATGTGTGTGAGTATGTCTGTTTTATGTATAATGATGATATTATATATATATATATTAATTTTTTGGGAATGAAATGGAATATATAAAGTATGATATATCAATTAAATATATATTATTTTTTTATATAATATTATATATTTTATTAAATCCATATACATAAATGCCATTAGTAAATATTTTATATGTTTTCCTTGTTTATAACTTTTTGGTGAGTAACATATCACTATAATAAGATATTTTGTGTGTGCCAATATATATTGTATTCATTGTGTTAATATTATGTTATATTTAACAGAAAATATATTTTATGGAATATTATTCCCTAAAAATATATTGTTATGTTGTTATTTGATATGGTCAATAAAAAATAAAATCATTTTTCCGCATTTATAGCAAGTTTTTACAATATACAAGATAAATTAATTATATTTTGCTATAATCTATTATTTTAATCTAATAAAAACATTATTATATAAAAATATAATCTCTATACGCTATTTCCATAATTTATTATTTTATATCAATACTTATTATGTTATATTCATGATATTATAGTATATATTATAACATATCAATTATTGTATGGTTCTGTACGAAAATTATAATGTTTTTTGGATTTATATATTGTTTTAGTAATATGAATGTAATAGTTTTTTTATGTATATAGATATTATATTATTGGTATCAATTTTAAATTTTATGAATACTATTAATCTTACATGTAATCATATTCTCAAAATAAATTATTTGTTTTTCTATCATTGTTTTCATTTTTTCCTGTTAAAAAACCATATACATTATTTCCCCAATATATTATATTAAATAGATAAATAAATTATTTATTTATATTTTATAAAATGTTAATGGGACAATATTTTCATAAATATGTTATATTTTTTACATTCATTCACTTGAAAATAGAATATGAAGTATATCAATGTTAAAGTCATACATATAAAAATACAAGTGTGTGTGTTGTATCTTATATGTAAAATGATTTGGTTATATGATGATATAATCTTATTTTAATAAATAATATGAGTTAAATATAATATTCTACGTCTTTTTATTTTTATGTTATGTAATAATTAAACTATGTTTTGTACATTAATTATGTATTTTTAAATATAAAATTAATAAAAAATAATCATATTTAAATATATATTTATTTCATTTAATAAATATTTATTTCTATGATGATTTCAAATAAATTCAATATAATATGCCATATTTAATTTATGTTATCTCTATATGTATTATGTTGTTTGATTTATATAAAACATTATTTTAAGTTTTATCAGAATTGAAATATTACCTAAAAAATATATTATGTTTAGAATCAACATTATATAATCTTGATTTATCGGATACATTCAATTCATAAATATTACATTCCCTTTTTCCCTCTCATAAAGATGACTAAGGTGGTTATTTTCAGTAACTAAGGGTCTGGTACCTGAATAAGGAAGTGTTGAATAATTTCATGGTATACATGTGCATGGAT
Source organism: Viscum album (assembly GCA_963277665.1). Lineage (NCBI taxonomy): Eukaryota > Viridiplantae > Streptophyta > Magnoliopsida > Santalales > Viscaceae > Viscum > Viscum album. The sequence goes on along the minus strand of OY728132.1, from coordinate 319,654,469 downwards.
ATAATAAGTAAAACCCATTATCTAGTCTATGAGGTTACATTATGTCTTTACGCTATAGAAATCCCTACCTGTCAGTCAGTGGAAAGTCAATCTGGAGCCCGCACTCCCATTATAGCGGTGTATTTAATGCACCCCGCATATTTTAATTTCACATGAAAGTCCACCAGTATTAATATAAAATATTAAAACATGAGTCTATTTTGAGTTAGTGATCTCCCCCATGGTATTTAATGATCCTATATCTATATCCCCTTGCTTAATAAACCATTTTGTATTCCAAATAAATTTATTTATAACATTTTTATTAATTATATGAAAATTTTTCATTTAACCTTATGTTGTGATCATTGATCTATTTTAGATATTTGTTATCATTTATGATTGGGTGATTTAATCATCTTCTAATTATATATCTTGGATGGTCTAGAATATTGAAATTGTATCTAGGTAAAATTGGGATTTATCATTGTCAACAAGAATTAAACAATTATTTTTTCATTTATTGTCACTTTGTTCTACTTCTCGATGGTATATCGAGGATAAAACATTAAAAAATTGAAAATTTTATTATATAGATTTGGTTACAATGAAATTTAATTGAAAAACCCATATACCAAAGATATAATTAAAAAAATGGCGATGATTAAATATTTTTCATTATAGAACAACAATCAAGAGATCTTCTTCATCATTATTATACTCATAAATCTCTATTACTTTTATGGATTCATAATGTATCATTGATGATTTTCTCTATACCAATTCCCTCTATAATGATTGAAAAAAAAATAATAAACTATTTATAAACTCATGATAGATTCTATGATATTGGCATTCATTACTTGATATACATTATAAATGATCCCATTGAAAAACACCATATGAAATGTGACTCTATTAATACTTTATTAACATGGAATTATATTGAATATTATTTATAAAAAACTTACTTGAGGAACATAAACTGGAGATAGACATCTATTACATATAATCCATTTTCTGGGGGTGTGTGAATTGTTCATTCATTGTTTCACTAATGATCTACATAGTTATTGGTCAACTACACCGAGGTAGTAATTTACCTACCATTTTCGTCTCTTAATAAACTTGATTACGTGTTATGATTCATTTTTTGGACTGGGTTTTTATCAGGATTAATAGTAATTGCATGTGGGTGTATTAATTATCATATTACCAATATATTATTCTTGTTTCCATGATATTTTTTTAGTATAGAATGTTTTGAAGAATTATTTTTATTCACATGTTTTTATATGATGCAAATATATTTTGCATTCAATCATACTATGAATTTTTTATCATTACCATCCTTGTTGAATAATATTTTTCCATTTTGGTTTGGTCATTGGTATCTATTATAGGTGGACCATTTTGGATTGATTACCAATATGATGAGAGTATGGAAGTTTCTCAATGATGATGATTATAGAATCATACATTGGGTTAAATAATTATATCTTTGTTGCCCATACTAATCTTGAACCCTAATCCATAAATAGGGATATGCTAAAAATTAATGGATTCTAGATTCTAGGTATAATATCCACATGATTTTTTGTGAACATTAAATGGAATTACTGTAGAATTCTTGATTATCATAGTAATTAACAATAATTCATTATCATATATAAGGAATGGACATAGATAAGTTATAGTAAAGGGTGAGTGGGGGATTGTTTTATATCATGATAAGTAGGTATGTGATTTTATGTTTTTAATATTTTCTTCCCATTTTCTATTATAATAATATTATCATTTTATACATTTTCACATTTTTATAACCATATTAATAGAGTCCTACTAGGTATTTTCTACTAACAACATGGACACAAATTTCAATGAATGTGTAGAATTTATGATTCTTGATCCAATAAGGGGAAACTGGCTTATAGTAGATGGGTATACCAATGAATATGGATTAAGGAGTAGTACTAGGGAATAGTGATAAGGATTATACTGCTACATTATTTTTTATATGCATGAACATATACTATAGTTCAGTTTTCCACACCAAGATCCATCATTACTTTTCTGCATGACTCGTATTCCATCTATAGTGTTTATTCATGTTTTTGTTAGTTTTTATTTTATTTAATTAATGATTATAATATTTTTTTTTATATTAAAAGATACGAAGGGTATAATCTCCTCACTGGTCTACATAGACCATTTAATCTGGTTGATAATATCTTGTGTATAGGGATAAATGCATGAGGTTATGTGGCACTAAATATTGGACTATGTGGATTGGGATGAGGTGTTACAAAATGGTATTAAAGAATATTTTCTTTATTTTATTTGTGGAAAATGATATCACATGGTGGATAGGTTATATTTGTGTGTCACCATGGTAGGGGAGTATCCATGTTCTTGTTCAACACATGTTTAATGAATCCTTTTGTTTTAATTATGGAAATTTGTCATAGTTTTGATGATATTTTTTAATGAGTTAACACCTCATAGTTAGTAATGTAAGATCACATTACATATATATACCATTTTTTATTTCCCATAAATTTAGTTTCATGGTTTTTTCTATCTTTTTTGGAAACAAATTCACTATAATATTGAATTATACATGTCTTTGAGATAAATATCCATTGAAATAATTTTTTTAGATGAGCATGCTATTATTATTTAATATATATTTTATTATGACAAATGTACAGGGTAGAAGAAACATTTTTTGTTATATGATTGTTATCCTATGGTTTATGGGTAGTAACCTATAGAAAACATCACGTGATCCCTTATACTAATTATGGTGTTTGATAAATGATATAAATTACCTCTTAAATTTATAGATTATACTTCATTATTGAAGACAGATGGGACCACAAACTTACATGGGCCGGGGTAATTCTACTAGGTAATATCCCCCTATCACACTACCATCTATATAGATTTTTAATCAAAATAATTTTCCAGAACAAAATAAAGATGTATCTAAAGTGGTCCCACATCAAGTAAGAGTCTATCACTAGGTATTACCTAGAGCATAGTTTTTTAGTGGACCATGATCGACTTATTTAAAGACATCATGCACTAGTATCCACTCACATTTTTAGGAACTAATAGACCATAGTGTACTTATGATAGTATAGATATAAACGAGGAATCTTTTGACATTCTAGGACACATGAGAAACACATGGTGAATATGGAATCCTTCACACCGAATGGATCTTCCAGGAGATGGTGGGGTGGTATGTCATTAAATGATTGATGTGAGGATCTCACAATATATATATAAAAGAACATGTCTAATCAAGATTTATTTCATAACACACTAAATCTTGATTCGAATAAAATTGAACATTGAGATATAGTTGGGGTAAAAATATTATACACATTCACAGCCCATTCCACATATCTTCTCCACTACACACCACTTTTTCCTGGAAATAAGGCCTAGAAGGACAAGATGATTGAGATTAGAATTGCTACAAAAATAGATGTCGTGGTTTATGTATTGGCTTAACTTCAATCTTAAAGGTTGTATTTAATTAAAAGAAAACTAATAAGGGGTTAGTGTAATATATTGTGATTTTTAAATGAATCATTATGTTCTATAGTTTAAACTATATTCAATAATGACCATAAAAACTATTATGTATTATTATTTAAATGTGGCCATTATAATATATATGTAAAATTTCATAAAATGAATATCATCAACCACATTTTTAAATATATAATATAGATATGTATTTCTAATATATTAATTACTGCTTTTTAAATAAGAAGTTTCTTTTTATTAATGTCATTTTATTCTCAAATTATATGTTTTCTCCAAAATGGATTTCATGATAATTATGAGTGAATATTAAAAATATGGTTTTCGAAATATTATTAACTTTATCTCAAAATAATAATTTTCTTTTTTAATTAATAATTTCAAAAATAATATTATGTTAAATTTTCATAATTTTATTAAAACATATATTTTTAAGGAATAGGGAAAAATAATTATTTTTAATGAGAATTATATTTTCATTCTAGATATTTTAAAAAAAATATATTTTAGGGTAGTTTTAAAATAAATTTATTTTATTTTATATTAAAATAATTCTTTTTTAAAAATTATACTTTTTTATACGAAAATAAATTAAAATCATTTTAAATTTAAACATTTTAGTATTTTAATAATCATTTTTCATTGATTTTTATATGATTGATTTTGAATTAAACTCTACAATTACTTTTTTTTAATTATTATAAAAGGGTTCCATATATTCATTTAGTGGTTCCAAGTTATGAATATTGGTCCATTTTATTATTTATCAATTTGAATAGTAACCAAACTGAATTATATTACCATGGTAAAGGAAAAATCATGTAATTATATGTACATATACAATGATAGTGATTATTAAATGATCATTACTATAAGGACCCGACCTTATTGCATTATATAATATTGAATTAAATGAATAATTCACATTGAGGATCTTTCCAGGTTTAGAGTTTTAGAGAATTAGGCCATAATTAATACATAAAAACATGAATATTACAAGTATACCCTACTACTCAGTATCTATTTTTCATAAAATAAAACTCATAAGAAGAAACATGTCTAGTCCCATATTTTAGACAGTATGAATTTCCATGATCCCATCCTTGACCCTATTCATCTTTAAGTCATGTGGAAAATATTTCAAAAACATGGGATGAGCATAAAAAGCTCAGCAAGGGTTATAAAATAAGGAAGTAAAACATTAGCCCATCAATAAATACCAATCAATGAAACTATATTTTTCAATCAGAACATACCTTACTAAATCATAATATTTATGAATAACACACAAAAATCATAAATAATAAAGGTTTCTTATGGAATCTATATCAAAAATGAATTTTAGCGATCACATGTATATTGGTAGTTACACTTGGAATACCCATCATAGTATATTCCCTAAATCTCTTAGGTGAAACATCTCGTTTACCTCTGTAACGTTACACAATGCATTGGAGAGCTTTCTCGGACTCACCCACCCAATGATTATCATAGAACCACCTATATACATAAAAAATTCCCAATAACCTTAACATAATAATAACACAGAAAACATGTATAAAGGACATATAACATTTCCACATTCAAATATATCAAATCAAGATATTGAAATAAACAGTGCTTTATCAAATCATTTTCAAAACCATTTAAAAAGAGATTTTTATATCAAAGTTTCCCATACAACTTTGTAGCTTTTAAATGAATTATCATTTGAAAAAATTAATTTTCATATAAATAAATCATAAAACCCATTTTGAAAACATTGAAATTAATGAGAAATAATTTGAAGAATAAATCTTTAAGACATTTAAAACGATATTTTGGTTAATGATTTTTTTAACAAAAATAGAGATTCTTGAATACAAAAAAATGAGGAATAACATTTAATTACAACATTATAATATCATGAGAATAAATGGATTCATGATATAATATGTCAAAGGACAGTATATACACCATATAAGAGTTAATTGGTGCATAACAACAATGATGTCTCATTAGAAATGTAAATCGAGATGAAATCCATTATAAAGATGGTATCCTTACATTAAGGATAAATCAAACACATAATTATGTGTGAAAAATATAAATACACCCAAAATAAGTTTATATTAAGTGTAAAACCATCATAGGTAATTCAAATATATTAATAGGATGACATATTCAAGAAGTACAAATTGAACCCAAAAAATTGAAATTGGGTTATGAAGTTCCTTTGTAATAATTGACAGCTTAACGGTGTCAATTTAAAATTCAAAAAATGAGTTGGTGAGATAAAAAGTGTATCTAATAACATGTAAGTAAATTCTACACCACTAATGATATATAATAACATATCCAAACATAATAATATGTATATTAAAAGACATAACAAAAAGAAGACTTTTAAAAAAAGGAGGGTGAAAGGTTCCTTTACCGATTTGTTAACTTACAAAACATATGCCACATGAAATAAGGTTCATACAACGAAGTGTAAATAATCATAAATCATATTATATTACACAATTAGTACAATCATGGGCAGTACATACACCACACAAAAATAAATAGTGGAAAATATAGCATGAATCTCACAGGAATAAAAGTGACATGAAACACTTTACCACGTTATAGCTAACTGAGTCGTATGACCAAAAGTTAATAACCACTAAATAAATCACATGATACCATAAATATAATGAAAATAATGATAATATATATCAAATGGCAGTACAAAATACACCACATCCAATGAATAACTGGCGAACAATGGAAATCTTACGGTATTAAAAGTGAGATAATAAAATTCCTTACCTCGTGTCTAACTTTACTCGTTCGTTCTTTAATATACTGAATAATAAAATAAAGCTAATTTCTATTTTCTTAAGAACCTTATCCCAATTATTATCATGTTATAAAAATTATTTAATCATTTATGTTAATAACGTTCGTTTTGTCGATATTTGGTACTTGAGTAAAAAATGAACACCCTATATTTACAAGTTGTCAATGTTGTCAATAGTCCATTATATACAGAATGATATTAATTATTTAAATATCATATATATCATATATATCCAATATATATATATATATATATATTTATAACAGTACATATCATTTGAATGTAAGAAATGAAATGCACCATTCATGGAGATGGTAAGTTGTACGTATGCATGAACACTACTTTCATTTCTATTTCTTATTTTAATAGAATTAAAATATAATGATACATAGTTATATTAAAATTCTAGTATAATATCATATATATTATCATAAACTCCATACTATATATATACCACAGAAGGCATAACAAGTCATATCACTTTGAGGGGGCGGTAGTCTGCACTTCCTCAAATGAAATTATCACGTTTACCTATAATGGAAACAATAAAGGTATGGTATAAAAGGAAAATACCGAAGCATAAATAAAACATAAAAATAATATATATCATATATAAATATAGTTCCATAATAATGGCCACCATGATATGCAATGGGAGATATTTGAACAATCATTGTTTCGTGAGGCATTAGTTTTCCATCCATAGAAACATTATGTTTTTCACCCATTAGATGGAGGTGTGTGTAAGTGTAGTTCGAATAAATATCATAAAAACATCCTAGTATATTGAGGATACTGGTGTTTTTACAAAATGATGTAATAAAAATATATTTGGGGTTGGAGAAGTAAAATAAAAGAAAAAAATTTAAGAGAAACGATTGCCTTTTATTTGGGTAACTCCATTTGGTTTGAACCAAATGACTTTTTGAAGTGCTTACTCTCTAAAGTAATGGATCTAGGAGGAGGAGAGGGATGTAGGGATATTAATTGGGCATATTTGGGACAATATAAAAGGCTTAAAGGTCTGAGGAATTTGATCGAAGTGGTATCCTTTTATAAGGGAGAGGAGGGGCTCTTTAGGAAAGTGTGATAATATTATTTTATTATATAATGATATTCGGTCTCTAAAGGACCTAAAATCATTACAGTCGAAGATAAGAAGACTAATAGTCGAAATAATATCATCTAATAGGAATTGGACAGGTTTCAGATGTTATTTTAATATTTATAATATTATTTATTTAAATTTTTTATTAATGAGGTAAATACTGCATTATTATTTTGTCATAAATAATTTAATTTATGCGATATCTAAAAATTATAAAAAATAAAATGATGTATAAAATACTTTTTTCTTTTAAATTAATATTTATGGTCTAAAATATAATTTATATAACACCATATAAAAATTAATTTACCAAGATATATTTGTTTATGTCATTTTTTCCTTTAAATTAATTAATCTAAAGTGTCATTATCATTCATAAGTGGCTCCATTGGGTCCCAAAATCGACCAAAGGATGCCCATGGCCGGAAATTACTCATCCAATAAGGTTAGGACATGTTTTAAGGTAATTATGTATTATTATAATATTATTTTTACCTTGAATTACTCTATTTACCTTTAACCGTGATAAATTTAAGTAAAAAGTTACTATTTACAAAAAAATATTTTCTTCTTATTGAACCACATTTTTCTTACTAATAACAACCATGTATGTCATATTTTTGAAATTCAATTCACAGAAGTGGTAACATTTCATTTAAATGAAAAATTCATTTTTTGAACTACTACTAAGTGGTTTCACTATGCATAAAAATGACATTTTTCAGAAAAATACCAAAAAATCAGACAAATATAAATTTGATGTTCCGAATTAAAAAATGATATCTATTTTTTCTAAATTCTAAAAATAGGAGTGGCATTGATTAATTTAAAACTAATTCCTGTTGTTAAAACAAATATCATGTTTTTAAGAGACAATAACTATCAAAAGATTGACACTTGTTTATGTCCAATTTCAATGTGAAATTAATTTCAATGACAAACATTGGATTAAATGGTAGAAATATGTTCTAATTAAACTTCAAAACGAATTAAAAAGATAATATAACCATATAAATTAATTGTTTTAAAACATAGTTTTTAATTAAAATACAATGTTTTTTACTATTCCTTAGAAAATTAACATTATCAGAAAAATTCCAATAAATTTACACAAAGTAAATTTTGATGTCCCTATTATAATGAAGGATTTTATTTGGTCATGTATAATGTATTAAAGTGACCAAAATTTCATTTGAAGAGGGTTCTCCATTAAAAGGAGATAAATTGGCCTTTTAATGTAAAATATGCTTAAAATTAGATTCATTCACATTTTAAGCCTCTGACTTTTATTGGATAAATGTAAATACTTTTAAAAAACATGTATAATCATATTGTAGTTATTTTTTTATTCCCTTCAATACAACAGCTAGTAGTTAACTACCATTTAATAAAATAATATTAAATTATTAGTGTGCAACGTAAGATTTCAAAGAAACCTGTTGTTTTGAATCGGGTACGCTATCGAACATAGGAACCCCTTTAAAGTAATATTAATATTTAATTAACAAATATTAATAAATATGAAAATTTTATATTCTTTATTTTCCTGGGATGTTACATCCTTCCCCCATTTTGGGAATTGCATCCTCACAATTTTAAAACAGGGCTTGGAAATTCATTAAAAGTCCCACATCGGAAAAGATTCAATAAAACTATCACTTTAAAAGAATGAAATAAAAGTACAATGGTCACCCGAGATAACCCATACTAGGATTCCATGTAGGAAAACATGGATATGGAAGAGAAAAAAACCATAAAGTTCTGATGGAGAGTTGTAGAAAATATGACTAGGAGAAAGTTAACAACTAGAAAATCACAAACTTGTGATGGGTTAAACAGTCATTGGATCCCTGGTAGGAAAAGTAAACAGTTAATGTTTTTGTTTTAAATTAATTTTCATAAGGTTGAGGAATTTATTTTTGAGCATAATTAAAAACATAAGGAAACATAATTACTTGTCATGTATACTTTCATCATTTACTATATTTCTAACACAAACTCATATTTTATCAAAACAATGAGTATTCATGATGTCTTTTTCACAATAAAAGTGCTATAATCTACTTCGGGAGAATCACATAATCCATAATATATGAGCGATATATTTCTGATGTCTTTAGACAAAAACCAAAATTGGTTTGTAGAGGATCAGATAATCCCCAAATATTATAATGTTTTATAAAAAGAACAACTGCTCTTAATCTCCAAAATTTGTCAAACAATACCCAAAGTTCAACCAAGACCATTCAATAAAAAATTGATCATAAAATTCATTAAAATTAATCCAAACTAATATTGAAACTGAAATATCAGAAGGAATTAATCACATAGTCTTCCAAGATAAATCTTAAAATTTATCTCCAAATAACATTTGTTACTCTTAATGTCTCATATTGATGAGTAATTAACCTAATCACATATTTTCCATGATAGGTTAATCATTTCCATAGATAACCCAAAATCAAATTATTATTGATTCATAAAATCATCTAACTAAAAATAATTAGTCATACTAACCAGGGACTTCACGTAGTCCAGTGTTAGGCGATATATCCCAATATCACTTTGTTTGGGGGTTCGATTCCCGCATCTTTGTCCGACATGACTGTTTTTCACACTGTATAAATGTCGTCTGTTTTCAAAATCTATATAATTTTATAACATTACCAAAAAGAGATAAATTAATCAAAAATAAACATAACATATTTTAACCACAATATTTATCTAATAACCTTCATTTTGTATCCCAAAATGTATTAACCTATAATTGCCTCAAATTCAATAATCATATAAACCCAAACTGTTCTTTATAACTATATCCACAAAAGAAAATATAATTATTCCTTGAATAATTTTTTTTATATCAAACTCCAGGGTTACACATACTAGAAAATGTCTTCAAATGTAATCCCTTCAAAAAAAGAGCCTTAATACTTTTAAGTATTTCACCATCCTAAAATCTGCAATAGCACTTGAATCCCATATCTGTTGACTTCTTACTCATTCCACATTATTCATGATCCATTAACCATTTCATTCCAGATTATTCTGAAATACTTATTTCCTACAAACAATATCATGAATCATATCCTAAGATTCGATAATATCAAAACATATGTTATGAAATAATTTACACCTTTCCTTGGCCATTGTCAGTTTCTTCATCCTCAATTGGAATGGCATTGGGTATTTGTAAACAAATATTTGTATGATCCTGGTGATCCCATTCTCAAAACATCTTAGTTGGACATCTATTTGTATAATGACCATTCACACCACATTTAAAACATTCCATTGATCCCTCAGAATGAACTTATTTCACTTTCCTAGAGTCAACTGGATGCTTCCTTTTTCTATGGAAGTTTCTTTCTTTATGACCTTCATTTCCACATCTATAGAATCTTCTCATCGCTTTGAAACATTTTCCAAGGTGTTTCTTTTGAAATCCTTGAAACATAGGTTTTTGAACATACATACCTTTATGAATATTACATGAACATACGTGGGGATTTGTTTCTTCCACATAGGATGCCTTATAAAAAACACGAAGGTTTAAGTGGTCAATCATGACTCCAGATAGTTTGTTGAGAATTACCAAAAGAGTTCTAATTGCAGCTCTCATTTAATTCAATTTTTCATTTAGAAAACCTTCATAGTTTCCTTCACATCCATTGTCACTTTGATAATTGTTAGATCTATCCATTGACTAAAACCAAAAATGTATGTGTGAGTATATCTATAAAATCATCATATAATTTCTTATGAGGTGGGTAAATACTATGATATACTTATTCATGTTATCATAAACTCATTCACTTTATCTAAAATAACTATTAATCTTTCTAAAATCCTAAACATTATGGTAATGTTACTTATTCTTAAGGAACACCCTAGCCTCTAATGTTATCTAAAACGAACTCTGATACCAACTATAAGGACCCGACCTTTTAGCAATACATAATATTTAATTAAATGAATAATTCACATTGAGGATCTTTTCAGGTTTAGATATTGAGAGAATTAGTCCATAAATATTACATAACAACTTGAATATTAGATGTAGACACTACTAATCAGTATCCATTTTTCATAAAATAAAACTCTTAAAAAGAAACATGTTTAGTTCCATATTCTAGATATCATGACATGTCCTTGATCCCATCCTTGAACCTATTCAACTTTATGTCCTATGGAAAAAATTTCAAAAAAATAGGATGAGCATAACAAGATCAGTAAGGGTTATAAAATAAGGATGGAAAACATTATCCCATCAATAAATACAAATCAGTGAAACTATATTTTCAATCATAAAATACCTTACGAAATCATAAGATTTATGAATAACACATAGAAATCATAAATCATAAAGTTTAGTTATGGAATCCATATCAAACATACATTGTATCTATCACAACTACATATGTAGTTACACTTGGAATACCCATCACAATATATTCCCTAAATCTATTTGGTGAAACATCACGTTTACCTCCGTCATGTTACCCAATGCATTGGAGAGCTATCTCGGGCTCTCCCACCCTAGGTTTATCATGGAACCACCCATATAAGTTATCAATTCCCAATAAACTTAACATAATCATAACACATAACACATGTATAAAGGAAAGATAACATTTACACATTCTAATATATCAAATCAAGATATTGAAATAAACAATCCTTTATCAAATCATTATCAAAACCATTTAAAAAGAGATTTTTGAATCAAAGTGTCCCATACCGCATTGAAGATTTTAAAGGAATTATCATTTGAAAACAGTAGTGTACATATAAATATATCCTAAAACCCATTTTGAAATAATGGAAATTAATGAGAAATATTTAGAAGAATAAATATTTAAAAAAAATAAAATGATATTTTGGTAAAAGCGTTTTTTTATCAAAAAGAGAGATGATTGAATATAAATATATGTGGAATAACATTTAATAATAAAATTATAATATCATGAGAATAAAGGGATTCATGATTTAATATTTTAGAGGACAATATATACACCATATAAGAGTGAATTGGTGCATAACAACAATGATGTTTTAGTGGAAATGTAAATTGAGATGAAATCCCTTATAAAGATGGTATCCTTAAATTAAGGATAAATAAATCACATAATTATGTGTGAAAAATATAAATACACCCAATATAAGTGAATATTATGTATAAAACTTTCATAGGTCATTCACACATCTTCATAGGGTGACATATTCAAGATGTTCAAATTGAACCCAAAAAATTGAAATTGGTTTAAGAAGTTCCCTTGTAAAAATTCGACAGCCTAACGACATCACATTAAAATTCAGAAAATGATTTGCTGAAATAAAAAGGTTATATCATCTCATGGACATAAATTTAAAATCAATAAATATATAAAAGAACATATCACAACATAAACAGATGTAAATTAAAAGGCATAACAAAAATAAGTCTTTTTTAAAAAAGGAGGGTGAAAGGTTCCCTTACCGATTTTGTAACTTACAAAACATACGCCACATGCAAGAAGGATCATACAATGAATATTTAAATACTCATAGATGAATTTATATTACACAAATATTTCAATAATGGGTAGTACATACTCTACACAAAAGTAAATAATGGAAAATATAGCATGAATCTCACGGGAATAAAAGTGAGATGGAACCCTTTACCACATTGTAACCAACTGAGTCGTATGATCGAATGTTGATAACCACCAAATGAATAAAAAAATACCATGAATATAATTTAAATTTTGATAATATATATCAAATGGATGTATAAAATACACCACATTCAATGAATAAGTGGAAAACAATGGAAATCTTACAAAATTAAAAGTGAGATAAGAAAATCCCTTACCTCGTGTCTGACTTGACCCGTTCATTCATTAATCTCATGAATATTATACTAAAGTTAATTTATACTTGAATAAGAACATTTTAAAAGTTTATTATTCCTTTTATATCACTTATTACAATGTTATAAACATTAAGTAATCATTTAAGTTAATAACGTTTGTTTTGTCGATACTTGGTACATGAGTAAAAAATGAACACCTTATATTTACAAGTTGTCCATATTGTCAATAGTCCATTATATCCATAATGATATTAATTATTTATATATAATATATATAATATATATCCAGTATATATTTATTTATAATAGTACACATCATTTTAAGATAAGAAATGAAATGCACCGTTCATGGAGACGATAAGCTGTACGAACGCATGAACGATACTTTCATTCCTATTTATTATTTTAATGGAATTAAAACATAATTATATGTGGTTATATTATAATTCAAGTATAATATCATATATAATATAGTTAACTCTATCCAATATACATCTTACACAAGGCATTAACGAGTCATATCACTTTAAGGGGAAGGTAGTCCGCACTTCCTCAAATGAATTTATCGCATTTACTTATAATGGAAACTATAAAGGTATGGTATAAAAGGAAAATACAGAAGCATAAAGAAAACACAAAAATAATATATATCATATATATATATATAGTTCCGTCACAATTTCCACCATGAGAGGCAGTTGGAGATATTTGAACAATCATCGTTTCGTGAGGTGTTACTTTTCCATCCATAGAAACATTATGTTCTTCACCCATTAGATGGATGTGTGTATAAGTGTAGTTTGAAGTAATCTAATAAAATCATCCTAGTATATTGAGGATACTATTTTTGTTACAAAATAAAGTAATAAGAATAGTTTAAGGGTTGGAGAAGTAAAATAAAAGAAAACAATTTAAGAGAATCTATTACCTTTAATTTGGGAAACTCCATTTGGTTTGAACCAAAGGAATTGTTGAAGTCCCTTATACCCAAGGTAAGTATAAAGACAAATACATTACATAAATTGTTATTACATAATAATTGAAGAATAATTATTAAAAAATATATCAAAACCATGGTAGGACCGTATCGGTATATTGTCTTTAGAAACTGGGAAACATAAACAACTTGTTCATAAAGAATCTACATTGTCTCCCATTTATTTCATCATATATAGAGTCCCTTTTTTCATATCCTACATAATAAACTTCTTCCTTAACTGGGGAATGAAAACATACAGAAGGGTGAGCTCAAATGCTCAATAAGGGTAAACAAAGGAAATATCATATTCATAAGAACATAGCATTTCGAAAATCTTCACCTCCAAAAGAGAATATAATATCATAACATGGGATAAATCATAGTAGTGAAATGTAATACCAATAATACTAACATAAAACATGAAACTTTGTGGAAAACACACATAATCATAGAGAATCATTTATTAGTAGTCAATACTCATTTCCAAGACTATCTTAGAGGATAAAGTCTATTTCTGAACTGAGTTCACTCCTCATTTCAGTCCTGTTTCACTTAACCGGATTAACCTGTCATTCTAGCCATGTATATCTCATGAGATATAGATATTTACCAAATTAATTTGAGGGAGATATAGGTCCCACCCATCTCATAATGAAACCATTATTATGTGTTCCACAAAATCATAAATCATACAAAATAGCATAACCCATGTAATAAAAATGGGATTCTTAAACATCGTTCCATCATAACATAATCCATATAAGATAAAAGGACTTCATAAAAATAATTCCATCATAACGTAATCAAATCAATGTAATAATAGCGATATAAATAGAACCATATATTATCTTATATGGAAAATAATTTTGATAAAACGCTTAAACTTCATTCATGAGGAAAATATCCTTTCTACATTAAAAACATTTTCCTTTCTTAAAATTTCATATATTTTTAAACTAAAATAATTTGATTAAAAGTAAACTTGAAAAAATGTAAAGTAAGCTTCATGGAAATAAATTTCTAAAAATCCAGTCATTCCTTATAAGTTAAAAAAACATTCTTCTCATACTTTCTCAAGAAAAGTCAAAAAGTACCTTGTACGAAAAACGACAAAATATTTCATTCATATCTTTTACTAAAAACTCACTAAAGGGTAAAATTGGATTTAAACAATTGTAGGAGGATAGAAATAATATTAAATATTGAGTAAACATGGATTTGGATGATAAATATTCCCCAGTAAATTCAGAAGTATAAACAATCTCGGTTAAAAATGAGATTGTGAGATTTTCCTTTACAATAGGTCTGATTTTCTTCATATGTGTCCAAACCTCCTATATAATGATTTAAATAATTTAATTGACTTATTCCAAGAACATAATCATTATTATTATATCATATATGTTCATATTCATAGCTTATTATTAGTAATATTTCATTGCTACTTGTTATTCGGGTGTTTATTTATTTTTATTCTTATGCGTGTTTTGCCGAATAAAATGTTATTCTTATTTTTAGTTTATAGATACCTCATTTACATAATGGTAATAGTGTAATATATATCATATTTATTCATTAAATTCATTTATATAATCATTATGCAATGAAGATCATGTATAATGAGCCGCATCACATCGTGGAGAAGGTAGGCCGTACGTACGAACGAGCGATGATATCATTCCCATGAACATGGAATTGTATTAGAGTGTATGTATAATATTTAATAGTCAATTAAACTTTACAATAATCATATATAGTTATTTTTTACACCATTATACCCATCCATGTAAGGTGGTGGTGGTAAACAGATTCCACCACGTCGTGGAGACGGTATTCCATACGTATGCATGCGCGGTGATTTCTTTTTCTGTAGGATGGATTGAAGGTGAAATAGGGTTGTTTAATATTTATAATTACATTTCAGTATATGATTGATTCTGATGTTATTACTTCATAATGAAACAACTAAAGGATATTAAGTAGAATAATAAATAAATTGAAAGAATCGGTAACAGACATTACCTCTTCGTTGTTGCGCCTCTTCTAAACCTCCTCTTAGGGAACTAAAGATAGACTTTTAAGAAGACCAGGACCTCTAAACTATTTCTAGGGATGTGTAGAAGAGAAATTAGCAGGGTTTGGATGATCTTCAAGGCTCAAAGTGGTGTGAGTATGAGAGGGAGGAGGTGCCCTTTTATGAGGGAGGAGAGGGAAACCTTAAGAAAAACTTAAAATAATTTTTTATAATTAAGTCCTATTTGGTTTTTAATAGCTCAAAATTTATTTATTTCTAAGATAAGCTGGGGATGGGTCGAAATTATCTCAAGCAATAGATTTTAGACAAGTTTAGGTTACTATTTTAAACTTATCATTTATATTTATCTCTAAGTTAAATAATTTAACTTTTATCATGTCTTCTTTTTTTCTTACATTATATGGTTAATAAACATACTATAGCAAGCCAAACGAACACCGATTTGTAAATTTTTAATATATATTACCTTATCTAAGTCATTTGGATGATCCTTAGATTTTTATGAATACAATGACAATTAATAATAAAATATTTGTTTTAAAAACTATTTTATGTCAATTTTGACACTATTTGGTAATTAATTTTGGTGAAAATCATAACAACATTATTAGTTCGAAAAAAGATAATTAAATCAATATTAATATGTCATATTAACCTATAAAATCAGTTTAATTTTTAGAAAGTCTCAAATTACATTTATTTGGGTATTTATAATATCAATTATGTTAATATTTCCTTCATAAGGTAATTACTGCATCATCATTGCGTAATAAATAAATTAAAATTCTTAAAGTCTAAAAATTATAAATAAAACACTATAATGTAGGAAATCCTTTTAAATTCATAATGTCTATTTATACTCTTATATATATTATTTATAACCATATATTAAAAATGTTTTAGTTATTAAACATTGATTTTAACTATTTTAACTCTTCTTTAAATAAAATAATATTAAATGTCATAATCTAATCCAAGTGGACCTAAAGGGTAATATTTTATTCATAACGTTATTTTTGGTCAAATTATACTTATCAATTAGAATTATGACATGTTTTAGGGTAATAATAATATAATCTTTACAATTAATTACCCAATTTACTTTAAAACATGGTAAAAAAATAAAAAGTTACTATTCACCAAAATTTATTTTTATCTTTTTGAACAAAATTTTACTCCTTGATATTAATCGTGTCTCTCGGTTTTTCAAAATTACACTAATATAGGCTGTAAAATTATGTTTTATGTAAATTTTAAAACTCTTCTAGGAGGTGGGTAAAAGACAGTGAAAAGTTCAATAAAATTTTTATATATCTAAAATTATTATAAAATGACTCCAATGAATTAATTTTAACTTATATATGTATAATGTATCAATTATGACCTAAAATAAATTTAAATATAATAAATAATTATTAAAATAAAAAGTCAAGTTTTAAATAGTAACCCGGTGTTTTCACTATTTATCAAAAATGGAATGTTTTCCGAAAAGTACAAAAAACTCACCGTAGGCTAATTTTGATATTACGAATCAAAAAATGAAGTCCATTTTAAAAGATAAAATTTATGAAATTTCAAAAAGTAGGTATTACAATTCATAATGGCTAGTTTTAATAATATTTTAATAACATATCGTTGTTTAGTGAAACTCGGTATTGCGTACAACAAAATCTATCGAGGAAGGTTGCGATTACTTGTAAAGAAAGTCAAGATAGTGTTGGGTGTAGTGAATGATTCCTTTGATGATGTATATAACATAAAAATAAAATATTTCTCATAAAAATCTCTGGTGTTACAGTAAGTCTTCTAGGAGGAGTGGAGGGATATATGGTGATTAATTAGGCAGAGGTTAGAAGAGAAACAATTCTTGAGAGGTGTGAGTAATTGTTTAGAAGTGGTCACCTTTTATAAGGGAGAGGAGGGGCGCTTTATGAAAGTGTGATAATATTATTTTATTATATAATTGTATTCGGTTTCTAAAGGTCCCAAAATCATTAAAGTCAAAAAAAGATTACTCATAGTCGAAATAATATCATTCAATAGGAATAGGATAGGTTTTGGATGTTATTTTAATATTTATAATCTTATTTGTTTAAATATTTTATTAATGATGTATATACTACATCATTATTGTGTCATAAATAATTTAATTTATGCGATGTATATAAATATTAAAAAAATACCATGACTTAGGAAATTGTTTTAGATTTTTAATGAATATTTATATTCTAAAATATAAATTATATAACACCATATAAAAATTAATTTACAAAGAGATATTTGTTTAAGTCATTTTTGGCTTTACTTTAAATTAATTAATCTAAAGTGTCTTTTTCATTCATAAGTTACTCCATGGTGTCCCAAAATCGACCCAAGGATGCCCATGGTTGGCCATTACTCATCCAATATGTTTAAGACAAGTGTTAAGGTAATTATGAATTATTATAATATTATTTTTACCTTAAATTACCGTATTTACCTTTTACCACGATAATTAAAAGTAAAAAAGTTACTATTCACCAAACATTATTTTCATCTTAATGAACCACATTATATTTATTAATAACAACCATGTATGTCAGATTTTGGAAATTCAATACACAGACGCGGTAAAATTTCATTTTAATGAAAAATTCAGGTTTTTAACTACTACTAAGTGGTTTCATTATTCATCAAAAATTGAATTTTATCAGAAAAATACAAAAAATACATACTAAGCTATATTTGATATTCTGAATTCAAAAATTATTTCTATTTTGCTAAAATAAAAACATATAAGTGGAATTAATTAATTTAAAATTAATTCCCGTTGTTAAAACAAATAGCGTGTTTTAAAAAAATAATAACTATCTAAAGATTGACACTTGTTTATATCCAATTTCATAGTGAAATTAATTACAATGACCATCATTGGATTAAATGGTAAAAATATATTCTAAATAAAATTTCAAACCAATTAAAAATATAATCTAACCATATAAGTAAATTATATTAAAACATAGTTTTGAATTAAAATACAATATTTTTCACTATTCATTAGAAAATGAACTTTATCAAAAAAATTTAAAATATTAACACAAAGTAAATTTTTATGTCCCCATTCTAAAGAAGGATTTTATTTGGTCCAATAAAATGTAATAAAGTGACCAAAATTATATTTGAACCGGGTTCGACATTAAATGGCGGTAAACCAACCTTTCAATGCAAATTATGCTTAAAATTAGATTCATTCACAATTTAAGAATATATCTTTTATTGGATAAATTTAAATACATTTAGAAAACATGTATAATCATATTGTATTTGGTTTTGTTCATTCCTACCAATACAATGACTAGGAGTTAACTACCATTTAATATAACAATATTAAAATTTCAGTGTGCAGCGTATGATTTCAAAGAAACATGTTGTTGTGTATCAGGTACGCAATCGAACATAGCAACCCCTTTAAAGTAAAATTATTATTTAAATCACAAATATTAATAAATATGAAAATTTTATATTCTTTATTTTCCTGGGATGTTATAATTACTCTTGACGTAATTTTATTAGATAAGTAAATTTTGTCCATACTCTTAAAATATTTGGTTATAATCCCTTTTGATTCCATTTTAATTTATTGATAACATTTATAATATATTATTTAAAGAAAATTAAGAAATATTACACTGTTTTTTTAAAACTTGTTATATTTATAAAATATAGTTAATTATAGGATATGTTTTCCTTTAAATATTCATTATATATATATATATAAATTATATAAGTTCATCATGTAAATTTATTTTTATTTTTTGTAAATAATTAATATCAATAAATATTTACTCAGTGATGATCGTGTAATTAATAAATTAATAGAAAATCAATTAAATGATATTAAAAATAAAAATATTTGTATAATTTTAAATATTTATAGTGATAAAATAATTTTTTAAATGAACATGAAATCATAAATATGCATTAAAATATTTTCATATTTTAATTTTTTTATGTTATTATAATCAATGAAATGAATGGTTCAACATATTGATAATAATAATATATTATAATAAATAACTGCAAATTAAATTATTTATAATTCTAAAAAATGTCAAATCATTCCAAGTGATTAAGACATTTTTCTTAGTAATATAAATGGTAAATTTATGGGACACTATTCAATTTATTGTAATAATATAGATAAAAACAGTATAAATCCATGTTGTCAGGGTTAGTGTGAATGTAGATATTAAGGGGATAAAGCAAAAAGATAATTGTAAAAATGTGACTAAATCGTATGCAATTTTTAGTTTAGAAATTTTTTTTCATTCATACTCATCATATATTTGAAATGAATCAATTTATTGCTTCACACAATCTAAAAATAATTTATATTAATTTACTATTTTGAAATATTATATGAGTTCGCCTGAAATATCATATAATGGAGAACCACATCATCTCATTTATTCATTATTGATGCCTCAATTTTTATAATAAATAACTACCCATATACCTTCACAGTATCCCTATCCAAATTTTATAGGTAATATTTTATTCACAATAAAATCCTTATAAATCCTGAGGTGATAATGAAATGAGTCATTCCAATGATGAGATATTGTTATTAACATGATGTTCTAATTTTATTTCTTTTTACTCCTTCATCATATTATACTAAAACATTTTCAAATAATAAAAAATATCCTTTATATGCATAGTTAATCTTATGTTTATTTTATATCATATATCCATCTCTAACATCCAACAAATGGGATGTTAATTTATCATATGTTGGTATGGTGGACTATCACCCGACAAAGCAATGTACTTCAATTTCAATTCACACATCTCAAGATTAGTTATAATGGTTGAATATATGTTAATATATGATTTTAATTTTATATTTTTCATTGTAAAATGATAATAAATCATTCATCAACTTATATTGGTATAATAAATAATTATAATTTTGGGCACGCATACAAGTGGACAACCACCACCACAAATTGATGTGATTAGATTATCCTCACCACACTACATGGATGATATAAATATATATGAAATATATAATATATTTTTAACTATATATTTATTATCATTTAATGATTAAATAATACTTAACCTTTTAAGATAATGATCATTGAAAAATGGAAATGTTACTCATGCCTATGTATGACTTTCCATCACCATCATTGTAATATTTTTATTTTCCATATTCATATTTTGTGGTTAGTTTTATAATTATAATTAATTTATAACAATTACAATGACATTATTATTATTATTCTAGAGATATTATAGTAATGACCATTTTTACCATAGTACACATATCTATATATTTTAATTTCTAATAAAAAATCGTCAATACTTCTGTTATAAATTTACTTTTTTGAGTAATTAAATATAGTATAGTATGAAATAAATTAAATTGAAAACTAAAAATGAAATAAATTTTCATGAATGTAAAAACATAAAAAAAGTTATTATTTTTCCTGGAAAATAAAATATGTGATGAGTCATGCTCATGGTAAGAGATAGTCTATTAAAAACCTATTTTTAACATTACCTCAAAACTCTAATTTCTACTAAATCTAAATTTCAAAATTATTGGAAATTTTATCACAATTTTCTGATGATTATTTAATTTCATTTATAATATTTTCAAGATATTTAAAAAAAATTAGATAATTAATTTTTTCATTTTATAAATTATGTATGTTTTGAATTATCTAAAAAATGAATTAATTGAATATTTTATTTACATATATGTCATGAGTGGATTTATATTCCATCATAAAAATTATTTTCATTGAATAATTATTTCCTTATTTATATGGTTATTATTAAATGAATCATTTTTTTATCAATTCTGTTATATTTTAAATATGTAATATCTAGTTGGAAAAATTATTTACCTCAAGAATATGTTAAGAGTGTGTTGAAAAAATTAAATATTTCATGTATTATTATTATTTTGAATTATTATGATGATATGTGGTTCTATTATAAGCCAATGATGGGTAGTTATTTTATTAACTAGTAATTCGTGGTTTAATGGTAAACCAATGATATGTTATCCAATTATATCCCTCCAATTATTTATGTATAGAAGTTGAATATATAATTATTCTATTTATATGTTTGATAGTAAGAGTGATATGGAAATGATGTAAATAGTAATATCCATGTTTAATATATGCTTCATATGTGTATCACAATAATAACATGATTTCTCAATGTAATATAATTTTATTATTTCTAATGTTATCTATATGATATTTTTTAATGTGGGAAAATTATATCTTTTTGAATAAAATTATTCTGAGTATTTCATTTTAAAAAAAAATCATTATGGGTATTATTTATTCATTATAATTTCATATAAAATGTTTTATAATATTTTCATGGAATATAATATTATTGGATGGATATGAAAATGATTATTTGTATTCCAAATGTTATATTGAAAAATTAAATATTATATATGTAATTATGGACTACTGTTTTATTTCATTCCATTTATATATCTTACTGAGATTTTGTTTCTCATTCTATGATTTAATAAAAATCCATATGTCTTATAGATTAATAAGGAAATGTATGGGGTCATAATAAAAATATTTATAATGAATTAAGATAATAATACTTGTTGCAAATAAAATGTTCTATTTTGTGTGAAAAATGAATCGAAATATAGGTTTTCACATTGAAATATATGGTTTTCTTTGGTAAGAGTTATGAGATTGATCTCTAAAATTAAATAAATATATTATTATTTCAATTTTGAAAATATTAACTGTATATTAATTCCACTAGAATATGAGATGATCAAGGTAATTTCTATGTAGTATGTATTAGAATATATAATATGTGGTAGTAATGGTAATATTTTTATTCTAGCATAAATTGAAAGTATAATATAACCTTAAATGATATTATGATATGTACAATTATAGATATTTTGAAAAAACTGAAATGAGTTTATGATATCATGGTTAAACATATATTATTATTTAGAATCATTTAATGATTGGTTATTGTGATTTTATTAATATGATCACATTATAATTTTTTAAATTAAATGGATGGATCCAGCAAGAACTAATGAAAAAATGTATTTAAAATAAAATATAATGGTTATATAAATGCGAAAAATACTTAAATATGATATGTTCTAAAATGTCTATATATTCATAATTAGGTATCATGATTTGTGATTAATAACATGAACATAGATGACATTCCAAATGAATCAAATACAATAGAAATGAATCTCTAACGAAGTTAATGTTAAAATTATCATAATTTTAAATATGATAAATGGATTCTGTGTCATGAATAATGTGACATGAACCCATGAAACTATTTTCACAGAATTGGATGATGTTCCATATGTGGTTATGTGGACCTTAAATCGGAAATCGTCCAAAAAAAGGAACCATTCAATTCACTCCATGAAGGGAAATGATTTTATTCTTTATGTATCAATGGGACACCTAATATATGGGGAGTATGTTAAATATAAATATCATTTTCATATAAACAAATAAAAATAAAATAATTAGAAATAACATTTAGATGATTGTTTATAAATTGTTAATGAAATTATTATTTCAAATTATGAAAATGAAAATGAAATTGGAAAAGAAAGGAGTGTTTCATTGGAGATGTTATGTCATTTTTTAATCATAGGGAAAAATATATACATTATTCATTAGAAGGAGTAATTATTGGATAATACAGAAAACCAATGACAATGGACAATGAAGAAAATTGAATGATTGAGGTGTCTTTGAATAAAGATTCACAAATTATTATTAATGGATGATTGTAAGAATTATTAATATTTTGATGGATTTTGTGATGGAATTACATTGGGAGTAATTTATATTTTAGGTCTATGATACCTTTATATTTTCATGTGAAAAAAAATATTTTATAATGAAATATCTTTTCATTTGGTTGATATGAATTTTAATGTATTGGTAATGAATAATTTTTATATAATATATGAAATTTTTCATCATATAATTAAAAAACATCTTATTTCTTTATAAACATAAAAATTATGATATTATATGATCATTTTTTAATAAAAAATTTCATTTTATTATCTTCATATTAATAATGATATTATTCATGTAATATTAACATTTTCCGAAATTTTGAAGCGTAAATTTATTGATAAAATAATTAAATAATATCCTATATCATTTATCACATATGTCAAGAAATATGTTTCCATACAAAAAAATATTTGATAAATTTTTTGCAAATGCTTTTTTCATTATCCTTTTAAAAATTATTTATGAAAATATATTCATGCGGATTTTTTCTTTTAAAAAATTCCATAAATTCTTCTTTTGTATTTCCAAAAAGAAGAATCTTTTTTAACATTTTTAAAATTCAAAAATAATGTTCTTTTTAACATGTAAAATATATAAAAAATGAACCATTATTATTTCATAGAAGTGACATTTGAATTCTTATTAATATCTTATTAGTGAAAATATTTTTCAGAGTGATTTACAATGAAAATAGGGTTTCAAAATC
Organism: Viscum album; assembly: GCA_963277665.1. Classification (NCBI taxonomy): domain Eukaryota; kingdom Viridiplantae; phylum Streptophyta; class Magnoliopsida; order Santalales; family Viscaceae; genus Viscum; species Viscum album. The sequence continues at coordinate 319,629,594 of OY728132.1, read as the reverse complement.
TTTTCCAAAATGACATGTACATTTTCGTCATGATTTTAAAAAATATATTTTTATGATATTTCCATTCATCAATGATAACAGACCTCTATATTAAATAAATGGGTGTATGATATATTGATACAATATTTATTCTTCCTATGGATGGATTATGATCATTACAAATAAAGAAATTTTATTAATGAATTTATTAATTTATTTTTCTCCCTAAAAGATTTCTATGAAATTTTCACTTTCCTATGATCCTTATATATTAAATATCAACTAAATATCTGCTTTTTTTCATGTATATGTTTGTTTTTTAAAACATGTGTCATTTTTATGTATGTTTTTATACATTTAATGTCCATTTGTGTATGTAGGTTAATATATACACATATATAACGTTAACTCAATAAAGATATTTGATAATTAGGAAATCTGTTTATGAATAAATCATATTATTAGATATATAAGAAATACTTTGGATTGACAACGACTTGTGGGTCCAAAAAAATATATTGGACCTTTAGGAATGGACATATATCATGAGATTATAATTTATAAAATTAAATGGGACACTACATGTAGTGTAAACAGCCTTATGAATATTTTTGATGGTAAAGGTTTTAATGCATATGAGACATGATTCTAGTAATTAACCATTGCATTTGTTAGGTATTTCAGTTATTATTATCAATGATATTTTAACAATGAAAAAATATATACATGCATTTAATTCTCAGTTATTGAATAAATGGATTTTGTGATCAATTGTTTACATGAATTATTATTTGTGCACATCATTCTCAGATTATTGATAAATCATCATGGGGGATTGGTAATATAGATTTCCATATTAATTACACTCTTAATTATAAATTTATGTATTACAATTAATGTGTTTTAACTTATTTACCATTCCATATTTATTAATCAATATTTATTTTCTATTTGTTTCTTTATATTAAACAATTATATATCATTTGAGCTTAACCTTATATTTTTAATTAATCATGGTTCCATGAACTCTAATAATAATGATATTGGGGGATATTCAATATGGAATAATTTAATTCTTAGAAGAAATAAATATTATAATATGTTTTAAATTTTTGATAAAAGACTCTTGTTTTTATCTCATTTACTAGGAAAATATATTTATTATGTACTTTGGGATGCGACTTCCTTGTATTTTAGGCCAATTTAATTGTTGTGGGTATAAACTATGGGTTTCTAGGTTTGGAGGCACGTCACTTGGTAATATAGAGAGTTTAAGACAATATGTTTGATGTGCATTTTGGAAACTATAGAATGGAAAATACAACCCTACAATATTATTTGAATATATGCTTATAAAAATATCATCATTTTTTCTTAAGGTTGATATTATTTGGGTCTTCGATTAAATATATCCATGTATAGAACTAATAGTTCATGTTGTTCTCTTATAGATGTACCTAGGTGTAATCACATTTTAAAGGGTGTGTCGGGCATTAATCATGAATAATATCGTACTTGACAATGGGTCTCATTGTTCACATAGAAAGATTCTCCCACTGAATATGATTAACATAATTCAAGTTTTCAATAAAAAAATTATGATGGATTAAAATAAATAATGATAATTATTATCATATGTTAAACACTATATCAAGGAATAAGATATGTGGAAATAAATTGGATTATGTATATATTTATTGTGATTAGGGAATTAAATTGTATAGTTTTTTTATGAATGGTATATTGATTATAGGTTTCAAAAAACATAATAGATTATATTAAATTTAATAAGAACTCGTTTGTTCATTAACATATGAAGTTATGCATACCATTATTTTTTATGATTTCAATGTATTAAAAAATCTTTTATGATTTAATTGAATGAATTGTACCATGATTAAAAATATTTTGGGACAAATTTATATCATTTATAGGTTTTAATGGAAACATTATTTAAGGAATAACTATACAATATTTTATAGACATGCTTCCAATGTTATTGTTAACCATTATGGGAGATATGATCATTAATTTTATTTGAGTGAAATATGATTATTTAAATTCGTAAAAAATATATTCTATTGAAAAAATGTAAAATATTTATTTAATGATTAACAATATTTCAAAGATGTGACTCATAGTTTTGAGAATGTAAATAGAGTTTTGTTATTATATTTTGGAGAAACAAAATATCAAGCTAGGTGAAAATCAACCTCATCTACTAAGGTGGTGGGGCTTTCACCCACAATCGATGGAAAATAAGTATTTATGTCCAATGATTTCCCCACTAAATGATTGTGTTAATATGTTAGTTTATTAGTGAAACAATATAATGAATAATTATTAATGTTGAAGTGGTGTTGTTACTTTTCAGGATTATAGATTAATGTATTTACAATATTCCGTTAAGAAATTTGTTAAATACTATATGAAAAAATTCATTATTTAAGGATTTAATGACCCATTATAAATGAAGTTCAGTTCTTTAGGAATAAAAATAATGTTTTGGATATTCATTTGATGAAGTATGTGATCAAAGAATAATAGTGGATGAAATCGTTTTATGACATAATGAACTATTTTTAATTAAATATATTCATAGGAAGTAAAATAATTAATCAACATTATATAAATGATCTTGAAAAAAAGTAATTATTTATTACATTAATTTATTATTAATTAAATAGCATATTTGATCATCCTAGATGTATAGAATTTAGGCCCAAAATATTCCATTTATAATAAATTTATTTGTTATCAATGAAATCAATTACAATATATTATTATTTATTCTTTTCCTATAGGATAAAATATTCATTATACACTAATTTCCTCATACTTATAATCCTATTTATATGTTATTCCATGTGAGAATTGTACTTATGATTATATCGTAAGTAGTTTATATTTTATTAAATTTATAATTATATGGATTTTTTAAAAACCAATCTTTAAAATATCAATCCCTTGATTATTTATATGAAATTTTAGTGGGAATGGTGAAATTTATTTAATGTGGGGATAACAAAGAACCCTAAAATATTAAATAAATTAAATTTATTTTAAGAACACATCTAAAAAAAATAACAACTATAAAAGGGAATATGAATTTTCAAAAAATAAGGTTATATTTACTATATGAAATAATAATATAATTTGTCTTTTAGGGAAAAAGATACTATTCTTAAAGAGAGTTACACACAATAATGAGTCCCTCCAAAATAATGTCTTATATACAAGACCAGGATATACTTAATTAATATATAATACTATTATTACTATTTAAATTGTTAATTATTTCATAGTCGTAAATTGTTTATGAATTGGATTAACTATATTTCTAAAATACATGTTTTAATTCATTGATTACTAATTAATGAATAAATAATATAAAACCAATCGTATATAAAGAAAATGTTTTTTAATAAATTGTTTCAATATGGGGAAGGATTATATAATTAATATAGTAAATTAATTAGTGACGATAATAAATTAATTTATGTATTAAATATTTAATAATGTATTTTAAATGTTATCCAATATATTTTATATGCATAATATAATAACAAAACCCATTTTTAACCAAATAAATTATTATTTTTCTAAAGGTAGTAATTCTTATGTTAAATAGAGAACGTTATCGATTAATATATTTTAACCCTTTTATATATTTTATTTCAAACATTAAACTTAAATTTTTAATAGTAATTTCAATATTACTATTGGATGAATTTGTTTAATTTTTCTAAGATGTTTTATTTCCTAATGAATAGTGAAATTTATTATATGTTAATTGAAAACATGAATTTTCATATATATAACTTATAATGGAAAGTTATATTTCAATTAGGTTTCAAAGATAAATATAGATCCATTACAAATCTATTAATCTATTATAGGTAATTTTAATCATTTTTTATTTTTTTAGTTCTAAAATCATTATAAAATTTTGATCATTTCCAGTTGAAAAACATTCTTTCTCAAATCATCTCTATGATTGATGTAAAAATAAATTCGACCACTAATTTGAATATAAATTGAATAAATAGATAAAATATTTTTAATAGTTATATTATATAATTTATAGTAATGAATAAATAAATCTTCAAATATTTTATTAGTGGAAAAGTTTAAATTAGTTGCAATGATTAAGAGAAATACAAGTTTACTAATGGAATAGACACTAATCATAAGGAGTCAGATGAAATAAAAAGATGTAAAACCACTTTATAAGACCCTATTTAGACCTTATACAATCATGGATCTATTTTCTTACAATATTTGATAAAATCTAGTTGAAATAAACATCATTGTTATTCCATCATTTAAAAATGAACATCATTTACACTCACACCAATTATAGAAGGCCTCCCTCTCCCTTCCTCTCCACAATACTATGAAAACAGTATTATTGAACAATACCTACCAAAATATAATATAAAAATACATATCATAAAAATATATAAATTTATTTTTGAAAAAATCTATTCCCTAAAGTCGTTCAGTGTAAACCAATAGGTGTTACCTGAAGAAGAGGAAATGCTCTTCAATACGCATATTTATATTATTTCATTCTCCACCACCTTCAATTATTATTATAAATTAATTATATAATATTACATGTATCCAAAATTTATTTATATGTATGTATTCTATTTTTAAGACCTACATTTACATATTCATTCATCAAATTGGTTACGAAATGTTTGCATCCCCGTATGTTGGACTACCACATTAGAAATCAATGTCATTCATTTTTCCATTACCACCTTTAAAGTTTGGGAATACATGGTAAAAATGATTATAATGATTTTTAAATATGATATTCATGATATTTAATTTTATTTTAACTTATTTAATAATTATATTGCACATAACATTATGTTTTCTTTTTTGGGAGAATATGATAACATTGATCGGGTGTACGACGGAGTACTTCCTCACAAAGTGATGTGATTCATTCATGCATTACATGTATTTTCCTAAATATGAATAAAATAAAAATAATATATTTATATATATTAGTTTAATTATAATTTATATATATATATTTCTTATCTTTATTTTAAAAATATTAAAAAATTGAACCAACATTCATGTCTACGTACAACATATCGTCTCACTGAATGATGAATATAAATTTCAATAAAAAATATATAGATTATTAAGAATAGGTACATGTTAAATATAAATTATATTTACATCATGTAATTATTTTTTTATATGATGGAATTGTAATCAAATTAATGGGAAAAAATAACCACTCAAAACATAATAAAAACACATGCCAATAAACAATCGAAACAATAAAAATAATAAATGAATATTAGCAAAAAATTGATACTGTGTTATAAAATGAACATATAGGGTACTATAAATATTAATATAGATCATATAAAAAATAATATGTTTTAAACAGTTACAAATGAAGAAGAATTTAATTAATCCAAAATACAACATATGGTGAGGGATTTCATCTCAATTTTATTTCATTGAGTCATATTCTAATTTTATTTACCTAATTAATTTTTTATGGTGTATATGATATTAATTGAGATTTAATATCCCATATATAACATTATTCATGGGTTTTTAGGAATCAAAATGAATTATTTTATATATATATATATATAACTTCAATTTACTAAGTTGTAATGAAATTTCATCACATTTTTTATTTCCATTGTGAAAAAATACATTTTTTGTTATCAAGATTCAATAAGTATGTGTAAAATTAATTTATATTATTTATTGTTTTATTAAGTATTTAATATTATTATTTAATTTTAATACATACAATCAATTCATTTATTATTTATCACATATCCATTTTAATGATTAGAGCTATTTATTTCACAATCTAATTCTAATTGATATTATTTCTTCTAAAATTTACATTAAATGAAATTATTTAATAATTTATTAATTAAACATTTAATTTTGTAATCTAATATTTATTTTTTTTCATCTATTTCATATAATATAAAAGTTTCTATAGTCTTTGAAACTTAAAAAAACTGTTAAATTTTTTTAATATAATCTAGCATTTTTTTCACTTTGGTCGGAAAACTATTTTATTACAAAACCATGTTTTATAAAAATTTCGGAATTATTTTCTCTAAAATTCTAATTTTTTTTAATTATAATAAATTTCTATATATTATTATTTTTTTTGAAAATGTTTTTAATGGAATAATCATTTTTATTTTTAAAAAGGTATTTTACTTTAATTTTCACAAGGTAAAAGAAATATTCTTTTAACCTAGTTTGACATTTATAGAAATATATTCTAGAATTTCCATGAAAAATCCATTTCATGTTTACAAATATTTTTTAACTATATTTTTTAAAATGTTATTTCCATTTAAATTTTATTTTTTAAATTGTTTTAAATTGAAAATGATATTTTTCTTCATATTTTTTTAAATATATTCTTAATTTATTACTATTAATAAATTATAGAAAATAAATATTATTACTTCATGGGGTATATTATATATTAATTCTATGATAATTTATTATATGGATGGTTTATGTTCAATATTACTAAGGAAAATTCTTTCAATCACATTAATAAATAATTTTTTTATTCAAAAACATTCCCTTAAACTGTTCACATTCTTGTAATAATTAAAAATTAAAAATACCAACATTATCTTCATTATTTCACATGTCTAATATTATTTTTGAAATAATATGACATTTTAATGTTCAGTTTCATAAATTTAATTTCATTTATTTCATCTACAAAAATATTTCAAATTCCATGTATTTTACTCAATATATATATTATATGATAGTGACATTTTTTATTAAATTTATTATTTGATATATGACGAATGCTTTGGACTAACAATGATGGGTGGGTAACTGATAAAACATAATTTCTTGATGAATCGGTAAGACTCGTGATTAAAATATGTTGGACAAATTAAATATATTCCTACTGTAATATTTGAACCATATTTTTAATGGTCATGACAATATATTATTTTATGCAACTCAGAAATGTCATCCAAAAAATCATCATTAACATTATTTCGAATTTTTGTTATTATAATCCGTGATATTTTCACTATGAAAAATATATGGATTCATTACATTACAGGATTATTTACTAAATGGAATGTGTGTTCATTGTTTTACCATCCCATATTATTTATGAACTTTCATCTCTGTTGATGAGTTAAATTGAATGGTTGTTCAGTTATTTACATTTATATTTTAGTTATTGACATCATTCATTATTTTTTGATTACGTGTAATGTGAAATTAATTATATAACTTTCCATATTGATTTTTTTATTATTGTTTAAATGTATATTTTTTCCACTTAACTATTAATGATAATTTTATGTCTCCATTACTATTTGTTACATATCCCTATATTAAACGAATTGCACAAAGAAAAACGTTATACTAGATGTAATAAATTTATTACTGAAAAAATATTATGTTGTAATTTAATTATTCATTTTTAAATAAAAAAATCATTTATGTATCTTGTTTACCGAGAAAAATAAATTATTGGGACCATTTAGGCTTCATTTCATTAGTTATTATTCCAATGTAATGGTTGTAGGCACCGGCTTCGGGCTGTAGGTGTTAGGGGCACTATAAGAGTCTCAATCTATAAAGAGTTAATTTTATATTTATAATATTTGTAATATACAATATTTCATATATGTAATTTTTTTTATGAATTTAATATTTTAACTACATAGTATTAAATTTTTAAATACCCATGATTATGTAATTTTTTAAACATTTATATATGTTTAGTTTGATTATAATAACAATTTTAGTCAAAATTTAATCAAATGGTGAATACATGATTGATTTGATGTGGTATATGTAATATCCACATAGAACCTACAATCATATTTTTATAAATTTCATATTTCCACCTATTCTATCAATTATTTATTTCCAAAGACTTTATTATACTAAATCCTTATCTATAGATATCATAAACTATATATAATTGATTCGAGTTAATTTATAAAATTTTTAGGAATATATTAATTGGTTTCATTTTTCTTAATTAAAAATATTTTAATGATGTTTCAGATCATATTCTTCACAAGGTGAGAGATTAAAAACATATAAATCATCTTTTGGGATAATATTCCGGAATAAATATATATCGAATCCTTACACACAAATAATTATTTTATCCTTTTATATTATTTGGTCTGTCTATCCATGATTAATGTGTGTTTACAAAATACATTATTATAGATAATACCTTAAATTATAGAGAATTAAATCATGTGGTTTTATTATATGTTTTATGAATGTATTTTAATTAGTTTTACTTGACTACATGTAACCGTAAAATTATTATTCAATTGGTGAAAATAAATTTTATTAAATGTATAGCAACATAAATATTTAAATGAATTTTTTCAATGAAATTTATCATAGTTTTTTGGTTACATGTGCTTGTCTAAATTAATAAAATTAAACTATAATGTTAAAAGGGTTATATAGAGGATATTATTTTGTAAAAAAATTAATATAAATTGTAGATTTTTAAATTACGTTCTTTCACATTATAAAATTTTTTAATGATATTATTATAAAATTTTGGAATTTGACATTTACTGTGATTATATATATATATATTGTTGATTTAACATTTTATGTGTTCAAAATAGATGAATTTAAATATATTTATAGGATATCTATAAATTATTTGTGTTTTAATAACATGAAAAATGATGTGATAGTAATATATGAAGAGTAATGAATGGATGTGGTAGTTATGGGTTTACTAATTAGTTTGGGATGATATAATGAATAGAATAATGGATTTGATTATGTTAGGTAAATATTATGTATATGAAATTTGGATTGAAAAAAATATACAATGTGGAATTTAGTTCATGAGTGGATTTACCTAATTGAACCATCCTTGTTCTATTTTAATGATTACTTATCTAAAGATCCATGTTGGATGTGATCCTCAATTTTTTGATCATTTTTGAAATAGTTTTGGTATTGTGAGTATTGAAAAGTGGTTAGTTTATTGTTAATTATATGATTTTTTTCAATTGGTTTTGAAATATGAATGTTTTTTGGAGATGTGATATGAATCCATTTCAGCAATATATGATATATGTTTAGTGATTCATTGTTATAATATATTCAGATGTATATGTGGTTGAATTAGACTGATTAAGGTTGTGGTTCTGTTAATTGATGGTTCTATTCTCACTTCATGTTAATGTTTAGTGGGATAAATCCTTCTAATTAGATTAATCATAGATGGTGTACTACTCATCTAAATGGTAAAAGTATTGATAAAGAAACATTATTCCATGATATGAGTATATTACAATAATGAATAATTCTAGTGTAATGCCTTTTTAAAAATATTCTTGAAGGAAAATCATGTGTTATACCAATGATGCTAGGTAATAGATGATGATTTCGCAGAAAATAAAAGGTGTGGTTATGTATGAAATTATTATTATTATTTACTACCCATATATAGTATACCCCACTTATTTCCATGTGTAATTTAAATTCAATGTTGTTTATTTCTCTTGAGCATTCTGTTGTTTTTTTATATTTATTATTTAATAAATTTATAGTGTTAATCTTATAAATTAATCTTAATTACTCACCTAATAAAATGTTTCTAGTGTTTTTATGTCAGTTCAATGGATATTATAACATCTATTTGAATATTTTTGTGATAATTAGAGGGTGTTTTCTTTTTCTTCTATGCGTTCATTCATGAATTTTTGGTTTGTTTTAAATATATATATATATATATATTTAATATTGTTATGGGGATTTAGATGAGGTTTTTTTATTTAAATTTTCATATATTCATTTTTTATGGTTTTATTTATCTTATTTCTTAGGAAATAAGAAGGAAATTCATCACTTCAAGGCATTTTTATACCATCATTGTTATTCAACAACACAATGATAATTTGATGAGAGAATTTATACTCAATCACTCTCACCATTGTATTCTTAATATTGCTAGAAGTTAAAAGGTTTGGGGAAAGGCAAATATAACATATTTCATTAGGATGTATCCCCCAATATAATGGTCTCTCATATTTTATAAAAACAAAATAACCTGGATAAAAATGATGTTGAAAAAATAGGATAGATGATGGGAATAAATTATTCTTTATTGTTGTAAAAATAAAATAAAATGATATATTCTAAAAAATATAATATAAAACACAGAAAGTGTGATATTATAAAAAATTGATGCACTAATTTTTCAATGAATTTAAAAAATAAGAACCATAATCTATAACAATAATATTCCATATATTATTGGTATATATACATTATATCTATTTTCATCCAAATGTATAAAATTTAACACATAGACCCTAGAAAAATCAATATATATTCATGATTCCACAACACCTTAAATGTACTCCCCATCATCCAATGTCAATCAACAGTTGGTGACATATAAAATAATAAATTTACAGACGTATTTTCTCACAAGTACATGAACTCTAGAAATCCACCTTGAGGTATATATTTATTTCATTACTAACAAATTTATAGACTAAATTTAATTGTTGAAATATTTATGTATGATAATAATAAGATAAAATTAAAATAAACATGATAAAATACAAAAATAATTAGATTATTTGAATCAAGACCATGATACTAAACAAACTTATCATATCTCAAAAGTGGATCTATGAATCACCACTGATAAAGGATGAGGTGTAATACCCCTGATATTTGTTAAGTAACCCTTGTTTTATTATTTTTAAGTGCATGAAGCATATGATAAATGGTTAGGGAATGTTTGGAGACTATTATAGTGTTAAAGGGAAAAATTTAGTGACGCACGGGCTTTTCACATGTTGCCAAAACCGTGCAGAAGTTGTGAAGGTGGTGTCACTTTTAACAGAGGTGACCGCACAGTGTGCACAAAGCTTGGGCAAACCGTGCAAGGAGGTTGTGCGGAGCGCCCTTCCATGCAGTGACTACCACACGGTTAGCGCACGATTTGACTAACCATGTGGACTAAATGTGTGCGGAGTCAACTTAGATCTTATTTTTAAGTATCTAATTCATTTTATATTTAAACCCACTCATTTTTTCTCCTAGACGTCCCTAACTCGGGATTCCTCTCTGGTGAAGGTGGTAGAACACTTACCAGGCGTTTTGAAAGAGATTTGGAGGTTTTCCTTGGCGTTTAGAAGCCGGTTGATTGTGTTTAGTACCTTCTCCTTCAGTTTTCTTAGATATCCTTCTTCCCACTTGTTGGATCATTAGATCTACACCCTAGGTGGGTAGATCGAAAGTAGTGTATGACTATTAAGTTGGTTTTTGGCCTTATTGGTGTTAATGGATAGATTCTATGGAGATTTTGTGGGTTTTCAACCCGGTTCTTTGTCAATTTCCCCTATTTTGTTGAGGTAGGTGGCTTCACACTTGATTCATATTTCTTATAAATTGAAGTCTTATTTTCAAATTGTTTTCCTTGATTGAAATGGTTTATTTATTTGCTGTGGAAGAACGGTTGAAACCAATTTTTAGTAACAGGTGATGGAAATTGTGTGTTTTTGGAAAGTGTTTGTTTAAGTAAATTTAAAATGGTGATTTTAAATTGGTTATGGTTTTGCAGATTGAATTTAATGGTTTTCAATAAAATGTTTGATGATTTATTGAAATGTTTTGAACACACTTGGTTTTGATGGAAATAGTTTTCAATAAAAGGTGTTTTATTGAATGGATGGTTTTTGAATGATTGTTGTGAATGTGTGGTGTGTGTTAATGTGGCATATACAGGTCTTGGTTGAAATATGACCTTGTGCTTGGTTCCAAATGTGTAATGGAAAATGGGAAACAATTACCTTATGACGATTTGGTAGATCGACGAGAAACCGCTCATGAGTATGGAACTGTCATAACGAAGCATGCATGGTTGAATTCACAGGTTTTGAAATGGTTGGGTGTTCCAATAAGGATTTTGTGAAAAAGAAATGTGAATTTGATTGGAAAATTTTCATGGTTTATTTTCTTGAGAAAGTTGGTTTTTGTTAGAAAATGGTTTTGACTTGGAACTTGATATATGGTGAACTATTTTGGAATTGTTTTATATAAATTGTTTTATATAAATGTGGTAACATGTCTTATCCTAAAGGCTTGGGTTGTGAAGCCATTGGGGAAAACGTACTGAGTTTCATTACTCACACCCTACTTTGGCACGTTGGTGCTTTTGTAGATTTCATATATCAGGATGTTGGAAAAGGTAAAGTGTCACATGTTTATAGCACTACTTCGTGATGCTTGGGCTGGTTCGTGATATTGGATCATGACGGTTGTGAAGCATGAAGTTGGGTTGTTATATTGTAATCTTTTAGTTTGTATTTCCCCTATTTAATCTGATTTAGTGTTGGTTAATACTATGGTACTTTTGGTTTGTTTATGATAAAATAAATGGTTGATTTGTCTTAGCTTTTATCATGAATCATTTAGTTGATTAGTTTTTTTATGGTTGTTGGTTCTATGATATGTTCTAAAAGTGTAAATCGTCCCACACTTGTTGTGAAACCCTTCAGGATTTATTTCTATCCTTTGGCACCATGAGGATGTCTCTTAAGGCCTGGTAAGGACTTGTTGTACTCTCAAGAAAATGATAATTGGTGGGTCATTACAAATGGTATCAGTTTGTTCGGTCCATAGGGTATAAATGCAATCATCTTGCTCCTTTCTTTGTGGAACAAGTAGTCATCAGTTTTTTGTTGGTCTTGGCATTGAATTGTTACATGTCTATTCCTTGGGTGGTCATCTTAGAAAGGAGTAGGGTTGTCAGAAATTAAAATGTAGAGCATAAAAAGACGTAGCTAACATTTTTATACTGAACTTCAAGTTACCAAGGAGTTGGGTGCATAAGTGTTTTGGAGACACTTATAGGATAAAAAATCTCATTGTCATGGGTTTATCCAATGATATGAGAATGAAATGCATTACAGGAATGACATCCCACTAGGAGTGCATATTTCATTTTGAGAAAAGGATTATGGTTTGATGGAAAAGCGTGATTTCTAAAAATTTTAAACTTGTTTTCAAATGAATGATTTTTAAAAGAGAAGGGTTGGTGTATTTTGAAAATAGATTGATTTTCAAAAGAATGAAAAGATTTTTTTAGAAATGTGTAAATTTGGAAAATCTTGAGTGTTGGAAATAAATGTTGTGATAGTGATGTGATAGAAATTGAAAGGCTAAGCCTTCAGTTTCTAGGAAGTGAGACTAACGGAATGCGTTGTTTGTATAGAAAATGTCACCCATTAGGCATCGTAGAAACCAAACGGAAGAGGCTGTGGATATTGTGGTCGCACCAGAGCCACAGGTGAACCAACAGCTAGTCCAATGTATAGTTCAAGAATTTCAGGCTGTGGACACTGGGAATCAGAGGGATGAGTCAAGGCTTGTAGAACATTCCATCCATTTCCAGAAGCAGAATCCACCCATCTTTTGGGGTGATTCTGATCCAGAAAGGGCAGAGGTGTTCCGGAGTAGGATGAATCGTATCTTCAATTTTATCGCCACACCAAAAGAATTAAATGTAAAGTTGGTGATGTATATGCTGTAGGATCTTTCACAATAGTGGTGAGAGTTAGTGGTGTTGGCAAAGGTGGATTAAGGCCTGGGCTGTGGGGAATTTGAGGAATTGTTCAATAAACAATTTTACCCTCACACTTTCAATATCCAGAGGACGATAGACTTTTTCATCCTGAAGTAGGAGAATCTCTATTTCACGGAGTATGCAGCTAAAATCAGGAATTTAGTGCGCTTTGCACCTGATGTTGCTGCAAGTGTGTCACTGAAGGAACACATCTTTAAATCAAGGTTGCAACGGGAGATTCTCTCAAAGATAGTTGTGCTTTGTATTACGGATTATACAGAGATGGTAAACAGAGAAATAGTAGCTGAAAGAGGCATCTCATGAGTTATGGGAGGAGGAAGTATGATGATACCCATGTGAACAGGCAGGAAATCTAATTCTGGGGAACAAGTAGAAGAGGGACTCCTACTTCCATGGTGGTAGTGCGAATCAAAATCAGAGGGCTGGATCGATGAATCTTCCACCACAAAACATGATGAAAGATGGGTGTTTTCAATGTGGCTCGATTGACCACATGAAACGAGAATGTACCACACCACTGAGAGCATGCCTCAATTGGAACAAGATGTGGAATCTTCAGCAATATTGTCACATTGCTCCACGCTCTGGTGTTCGTGACACTTCTCAGGTGTCGAAAACATATTATGTTTCGACAGGGAGAGGATAGCAAAATCAGTCTCACCAGCAGAACAAAGCTAGCTATAGTGATTCCAGGAATACCATGACTCCTCAGGAAGGACAATCTAAATAATTGAATAAAATAAAATTGTAGAAACAAATTAATTGTATGGAGCGGAATAGGTGATTGTGGATGACCAGTCTAGACCATCTATGGTGAGAGGTACAATTCTTTTGAATTCTACCCTCATGTGAGCGTTCTTCGATACCAGTTCATCACATTCTTTTCATGTATCTAGAATTGATGATTTTCTAAACTAAATACTTGAAATGATTCCTTCTATGATAAAACAAAAAACTCCCCTTGGTGAATGAGAATGTAGAGCCTTCGTGTGTAGAGAATGTTCCCTAACTATTGATGGAGCTAAGCTAAATGGGATTTCTCTGTGCTAGAGATGGATGTCTATGATATAATTTTGGGTATGGATTGGTTGACATAGTCCAGGGCTCACATCGACTGTTATAGAAGAATAGTCAGTTTCGCAACTGAGGATGGTTTCGAGCATCTCTTTAGAGAAGAAAGAGTGGTAAGAGCAGGTGAAACGGTCTTGTTGGATCCAATAGTGGAAATGATCTCTTACCAGTTGGCTGCGTTAAACTTGGAATCGATGGAAAAGATCCCGAATAACTGTTTTCTAGTAGTCGTTGATCAATTTCCTGATGTTTCTCCTAAAAACTTATCAGGGTTAACACCTGTAAGATAAGTTGAGTTAACGATTGATCTCATTACAGGGACCTGTCATATCTCAATTCCATATTATAGAATGACACCAACGGAGTTAAAGGATTTGAAAGTGCTGATGGAAGACTTGGAAAACAATGTTTTTATTTGGCCAAGGGTGTCTCCATGGGCAGCACCAATTTTTATTGTAATGAAAGAAGATAGAACTTTAAGGCTATGTTTGGATTATCGTAAACTTAACCATGTTATGATAATGAATAGATATCCACTTCCACTCATGGATGGCCTGTTTGATCAATTGAGGGGAGCTTAGTGGTTCTCTAAAATTGACTTGCGGTCAGGATATCAGCACTTATGAGTTCAGAAGTAGGATATTCCGATGACAGCCTTCAGAAGCAGATATGGACACTACGAATATGTTGTCATGCCTTTTGTCCTTACGAATGCACCAGCAGTCTTCATGTCATTGATGAATCAGATATTTTAGCGATATCTGGATTCTTTTGTTGTGGTGTTTGTGGATGACATATTGGTGTATTCAAGAACAATATCTAAGCATGATCAACACTTGGATATAGTGTTGGATATCTTGGGAGACCATTAGTCGAATGAATAATTATCAGAGTGCTATTTTTGGATACAAGAGTTATGCTTTCTGGGCCATGTTGTTTATGAGAAAGGTGTTTCAGTGGATCCAGAAAAGATTGAAGCTGTTCTTTCTTGGCAACCGCCGAAGAATGTATATGAGATATGCAGGTCTCTTGGTCTAACTAGTTATTACTGATGCTTTATGAATGACTTCTCACGACTAGCTTTGCCTATGACAGCATTTACAAAGAAGAACAATGCATTTCAATGGACTGAGAAATGTCAAAGATCTTTTCAAGATTTTAAAGTTCTCCTTACATCGACACCCATCTTGATTTTTCCTAAATGTGGACAGGGGTACGTGGTGTATTGTGATGCTTCAGGATCTGGGTTGGGATGTGTTATCATGAATGGAGACCATGTTGTTTCTTATGGATCAAGGAAGTTGAGAGTGCATGAAAATAACTACCCAACACATGATTTGGAGTTAGTTGTAGTTGTCCATGCATTGAAGACATGGCGTCATTATCTCTTTGGTGAGAAATTCACTATGTTTACGGATCATAAGAGTTTGAATCATATTTTCTCACAACAAGATTTGAATCTCAGGAAGAGGAGATGGATTAAGTATCATCAAGTGTTTGACTTTGACATGATATATACACCGGGTAAGGGAAATTTGGTGGCCGATGCATTAAGAAAAAAGTCAGATGCTCAGCTGGAAAAAGAAGCATCATATGAGTGGCAGTTGATGTCAGTCCTAGCCGATATGCCTATGGAATGTAAAGACCGAGATGATGTTTTGGTTTTCTTTCTAGTTGCGCTTCTTCCTGATTTGGTGGAGATAGTAAAAGAGGCACAAGCATCCGATGTAGACTATGTTGCAATGAGTTCAAAACTCAATGGTGGGTAGACCATTGAGGAATAGAAGCTGTATGGGAGTTCCGTTTTGCGGTTTCAAGATCAGATAGTTGTACCTTTAACTGCTCAGGAACAACTCCTTCATGATTACCACCATTCAAGATGGGTTGTACACCCAGGTACACAGATGATGTATAAGTCATTGAAGGCGCAATTTTATTGGAGTGGCATGAAACATAAGGTAGCTAAATTTGTTTAAAGGTGTTTAATGTGTCAGCAAGTTAAAGAATAAAATCAGTGGCCAGTGGGTATGTTGCGGTATTTTCCTATCACGTTGTTGAAATGGGATCAAATAGCAATGGATTTTGTTGTAGGCCTTACAAGAACGGTTCGGAAACACGATGCCATTTGGGTGATAGTGGATCGTCTAACCAATTCGGACCATTTCATCCCTATTCGTGAAACTCATACGGTGTAAGATCATTAAAAATTCTATATATGAGAAGTGGTAAAGATACATGGAATACCAGTTTCAATCGTGTCAGATAGAGATCTGAGGTTCACATCCCGTTTCTGGAAAAAATTACAGCAAGACCTTGTGACTCAGTTGACTATGAACATGCATATCAACCTCAGACAGATGGAAAATCTTAGCAGACGATACAAACATTGGAATACATGTTACGGGATTATGTAATTGATTTTGGGGGCTCATTGGAGGAGCATATTCCCTTAGTTGAGTTCTCATATAACAACAGTTATCAGGCCCTGATACAATGGATCCATTTGAAGCGTTGTATGGGCATCCTTGTCGTTCTCCACTTTGTTGGGTGAAAATAGGTGAGACTTCACTATTTGGGATGAACCTTGTCCATGAAACAACAGAGAAGATTTAGTTGATAAAAAAGAAGATGGATACGACATAGAGTCATCATAAATCTTATGCAAATAATCACCGAAGACTGTTTTCGTTTGCGGTGAGTGATCATGTCTTTTTGAGAATCTCTCCAAGGTTTGGAAATCGTCATTTTGGGAAGCAGGGAAAATTATCTCTTTGATATATAGGCCTTTATGAGATAAAATAATAGGTTGGATATGTGGTGTATTGGTTAGAATTAACACCACGGTTCAGTGCAGTTCATAATGTCTTCCATGTAGCTTAGTTGAAGAAGTATCAGCCCGATCCTGACCATGTGATCAGATGGGATCACGTTGACCTAAAGCCAGATGATTCATTGATACATATCCCTATATGGATTTTGGATAGGCAAGAGAAATTCATTCATTAGAAAAGCATCGGTCTATTCTGGGTTTTATGGCAGCATGGTCAGATACAGGAAGAGACTTGGGAACGCGAGAAAGAAATGAAAGAGCAGTGGACATAACTCTTTCATGAAAGCGATGGTTTTCTACTTTTAGGGGACGGAAAGGCCAATGGTGGGGATATTGTAGCACCCCCGGTTTTTGGTATGTAACCCATGTTTTATGATTTTTAAGTGCATGAAGTATATTAGAAATGGTTGGGGAATGCTTGGATACTTTTACATTGTCAAAGGGAAAAAGGTGGTGACACACAGGCTTCGCACTGGTTAACCAAACCGTGCAGAAGCCATGCAGGTGGTGTCACTTTGGAAAGATGAGACTGCACGGTTTGTGCAGGGTTTGGGAAACCCATACGAGGATGTCATGCGAAGCACCCCTTCTAAGAAGTGTCTACCGCACAGTTAGTGCACGATTTGACTAACTGTGTGGACTAACCGTGTGAGGAGTCAAGTTAGACCCTATTTTTATGGATCTAATCTGTTTTATCTTTAAACCCACTCATTCTTGCTCCTAGATGGCCCTAACTCAGGATTTCTCTTTGCGGAAGGTGGGAGAAAACTTACCAATAATTTTGGAAGCGATCGGGTGGTTTGCATTGGCGTTTAGAAGCCGGTTAATCATGGTAAGTCTCTTATCCTTTAGTTTTCTTAGATATCCTTCTTCCCAAATGTTGTATCCTTATATATACGCCCTATGTGGGTAGATCTAAGGTATTGGATGACTTTTAAGTCGGGGTTTAGTCTTTTTGGTGATATGTGAAGGAATCTGAGGAGGTTTTGTGGGGTTTTGATTTGGTTCTTGGTCAATTTCTCCTATTTTGTTAAGGTAGGTGGCTTCAATCTTGATTACTCTTTCTTATAACATGAAGGCTTAGTTTCAAATTATTTTCATTGATTGACATGGTTTATTTATCTACTTTTAAAGAATGGTTGAATCCCCTTTTTAGTAACGGGTGATGGAAATTGTGTGTTTTTGGAAAGTGTTTGTTGATGAAAATTTAAAATGGTTATTTTAAATTTGTTATGGTTTTTCCTCTTAAAATATATGGTTTTCAATAAAAGGTTTGTTTATTTATTGAACGGTTTTGAACACACTTGGTTTTTATGCAAATGGTTTTCAATAAAAGGTGTCTTATTGAAAGGATGATTTTGGCATGATTTTTGTGAATGTGTGGTGTTTGTTCATGTTTCATATATTGGTCTTGGGTAAAATATGACATTGTGCTCAGTGCCAAATGTGTAATGGAACATGGGAAACAATTACCTTGTGAGGACTTGGTAGATCGATGAGAAACCGCTCATGAGTATGGAACTGTCAAAATAAAACAAGTATGGTTTATTTCACGGGTTCTGAAATGGTTAGGTGTGCCAAAAAGACATTTTTTGAAATAGAAATGTGAATTTAATTGGAAAATTTGTTTGGTTTATTTTCTTGTGAAAGATGGTTTTTGTTTGAAAAAAGGATTTGACTAAGAACATGATATATGGTGAATTGTTTTGGAATTGTTTTATATAAATTGTTTTATATAAATTTGATAACATGTTTTATCCCAGATGCATGGGTTGGGAATTCATAGGGGAAAACCTACTTAGTTTCATTACTCACCCCCAGCATTGGCATGTTGGTGGTTTTGCAGATTTCATATACCGGGATGTTGGAAAAGGTAAAGTTTCACATATTTATTACACTAATTCGTGATGATTGGGCTAGTTCGTGATGTTGGAGCTTGGATATTTTGAAGCATGGAGTTGGGTTGTTGTCTTGTAAACTTTTAGTTTTTCCTTCCACTTTTTACTCTGATTTAGTGTTGGTTTTTGCTGTGGTAATTTTTTTTGGTTTATGATTAAATAAATGGATCAGATTTCTTAGCTTTTATCATGCATCATTTAGTTTATTAGTTTCTTTATGGTTGTTGGTTTATGTGGAATGTTATAAAAGGTTAAATCGTCCCCCACTTGTTTTGAAACCCTTCGGCATTTATTTCTAGCCTTTGGTGCCATGGGGATGTCGCTTAAGGCCTAGTAATGACTAGTTATATCTCAAGCCAATGAGAATTGGCAGGTCATTACATGAGGTATTCACATTTCATATATAATGATCAATTATGTCATTATGTCCACATAGATCAAATATATAGGTGAATATAATCTTAATGATATTTCCTCAACTAATTTCATTTTATTCCATTAATAAGAATTTCCATTAATGTGATTAAAACTGATAATGAAATTTTTCTATTTTTTATTTTAAAAATGTAATTTTTGGAAACCTAAATTTGGAAAATTGTATAAAATACACAAATTTTGAATAATTCTACTAAATATAATTTCTCTTGAAAAGACAAATAATATCAATGAAATCATATGAATACATAGTCCACACATTCTCAAAAAATATAATTTCAAAAAATCATTTTTTCACCAAAACCCATGGAAATAAAGTGCCTCAAATTAATTCCTCATTTTAGGAAATAAATTTTTTGTATATCTAAAAAATAATATATTAGGTAATTAACATGATTCATCAATCACCGAAAAAACAAAAATATTTCATTCATCTGGTTCCTACACTTTTGTACTGTTTTTTCCCATCCACACAACCAAACCCCAATCCTTAGGGAATCCTCCTATATTTAAAAAAATAAATCATAACTCACTTTTGAAGATAAAACATATGTATTATCTTTATAATGTAGTAAAAATATATCTTGTAAAATTATTTTGAATATAAATTCATTTTTACCTATGCACACACCTCTGAAAGAATGTTCAAATTGATCACAATAATTTTTTTCCCAATGTCCTAACACTTTATAAGAGATATTCAATAACATTATATATTTATCCAAAAATCATGGAATTCATTTTCTGTAACATGGATTTAGTTAGTGGATGGGAAAAAACAAAAATCCACAATCTCTGTTACTCCTTTTTTCACAAACCACACTGAAGATTCCCAAGGGGACACACCAGTCCCAAAAAATACCATATTTAGAAGGTCCCCCAATTATAACCACATCTTGTAGATATTGGTTGGACACCATGATATGATTCAAAATATATTGGAGATGTTTTAGTATTTCAATCAATACAAAACTCTAACTAGTACCTCTGAAGAACTCCTCCAATGTCCAATATAATTAAATCCATTAAATCTCTTAAGACTGATGGAATACAGATGCCTGAATATCCTACTTCTCTAATGGATACATAGACAAAATAATGGGTGATGGTATATAGTGTCTTTCCCAAATACTACACTCATCCAACAATGATACTTGTATTTTTGATAAGTAAGAACATAATCCCATCAGTATAAATGCATATGACTTGTCTATAGTGAATTTCAATTTGTGTTCGAACTGTGAAAATAATTCAAACACAATATAGTCTCATATTGTTCAATCATTTTAACCAAAGGGTAAAATATTTAAATCTCCCCACCAATTTTTTTTCATCCTATCATTTAATAAAATGTATTGATGAATTATTCCCTATATGAACCTGAAATAAAACTAATGGCCTTGCTTAACATCTATGATATCATGCTTTCACATCAGGATTAATGAAATTGGGAAAAGAAATTCACTTGTGTTTACTAATTCTTGGGTAATATTATAATATTCATTGATCATAACTCTGATCATCACATGTTCTGTGTTGTAATAAGTATCCATATCCTACAATTATTTACATCCCTGATCACCATATCCTTTAGAATAATAAGGGATGCCTCATGGTGGCGGTCAAAGGATCACATAACATTACACCAAGCATATCTCCGCCTTCAATAGCTACACCATCACCTCATCCATCTGCCACTCCCTACGGGACACCCCTCCCATTCTTAGAGATCATTTATCACGACATTAACTATATCTTGGTGGTATATAAATAATCTTACAATGATCCTCATAACATATTTTAGGGATTTCACATTACATGTGACATCTCCTATCATAGGAATTGACCAAATTCTATCTAGTTTTTTTCCCACTGAAATTTCCCTGTTATAAATGACTATGATCATGAGTCTGGTCATCGGGTGTTCTCATACACCAAGATCCTATATAATGGGTCCCACTAATTGTTTTTGAAGTCTTATCCATGTAACACAAAAAAATTAACACAAAACCCTAGAGTCCCTGTGAATGGAATATATATGTCATAAATTCCCAATCTAATATCCCATCATAAGTGGGGATTCACAAGGTCTCTACAGTGGAATAGATATCTCTACAGAGACACTGTTCAAACTATTTTTCTCAAACTTAAACCACCCAAATAATTTCAAAATACTACCTTGAATTTTTTGTGATCCATAAAACATACTAAAGCACTATAATAGCTCCATTCTATAGTTCATGATGCTCTTAAATCCAAACCAATAACATCCAGGAGGAGTTGTTATCCACAAAAAACAACAGATTAATGAAATTCATTATAGTTTGGACGATTTGGTTAATAATACTTCACTATTTCATAGATAATCGATAAATAAGGATAGTTTCATGTGAAACCATCAGATCCTCTGGTGTCCTAATAAGACTGAATACATGAACCACTTACTGTAGTCATTCCTCCGCTGCCTATGAATTTAGATCATCGCTAATCCTTAGCGGGCCGGAGTACTAGAACTTGTTGGGTGTTTTAGGATTTTTTTCACCCTCTACCCACCCTACTTGAATGATCATTATATATGAATGTTTAAATACTACAATATTTTCACCTCGTGGAAGGATCTTGTGGGATTGACCAAGATTTTAAGCTTTATGACCTAGAAGATCGTCGTAATGATCTATATATGGTAACCTTCCAGGATATCACTATAGTGGAATGTTGAAATTTCAATCAATATGTTCCACTGTTTGAGAATATATATATATATATATATATATAATAGGATGATGAATCCATAATGATATTCAAGTACTCATTCAAATGTGATTCATGCATTATTGATAACTAAAACCAATCCATCCATATTACAATTTGACGTGGAGGTAGTGAATGTCATAGTAAATGGATACCTCACACTCCTATACCATCATTGGGTTCCCTATAACTAGAGATACACAAAATAGATATTGATAAAATTTCAGTATATTTCACCCAAAAAATTATTCTGGGACTTCTCAAAACACCATCCTAATGAATGAACTAATAATATACCGATCTTCTATGCCTCAAACTAATTTGAGATCGAGCTGTAACTACATCATTTCCACATACATAGGTCATGGGTGGCAAAAAGTATTTAATGTTATGTCTTAAATGAGATTAATTTTCATATTGTACATTTATGAGAACACATGCTCATCTAAATGTATAAATTCATAGAAACAATTATAAATAGATGAAATATAATGAATAGAACAATACCTATGAAAATATTCAAGCGTGTACATGATTATGACAAATAACAACAAACTGAATGGATAAAAATAAATTACTAACTAGAAATATGTCTTAACAGGAAAAAAAATCAAAATAATGTCGAGAGAGACCTTCCCTTGATCTCCAGGATCCGAAAACCTATCAATATACAATGATCGAGTTATCTCTAAAATATTCTATATGAAATGACAAAATTTTGATCATCTTCATTATAAATGAATCATGTGGAAAATCCAATTTAGTGGTATTTATATTCATACCTAGTAGGATGCCTCAAATTTAGAACATGGGAGAGGTAAGATACACTATAGGAATAGACGGTAGATAGCTCATCCCAATCAAGAAACAACAAATCCAACTACATGGATATATATATACTTACATATTCATATCTATATATATAGTTTGTGTGTGTGTGATCAAATATGTTAATATCAAATGATATATTAGGGGATCTCCAACTCATAGACCATCCAAATAAAAGAGTTCAAACAATTCAATATGACCATCTTCGATGAAAATTATATTTCCGGAATATACATTGGATTGATAGTGTGGAGGGACCATGACTCACTACTGTGTCACATAGTCAAGGTCGAATAATATATATATAGAGGACCTGAAGCTAGTCTATTAGGGGTTTTCCATGAATACATGTAGTCCCTACACTCAATCTAATATATCATATAAGTCATTTAAAGATTATGTTCACCTACATGAAGGGGAACAACTCCAAATGTGTAGTACACACACCCTAATGCCATAGTGGTGTACAAATGAATAAATAGAGGACTCGAGTTCTAATACTGTTAGGGGGTTACACATTGGGGATAGATGACCCACACAATAATTCCACAGGAGGGTATTGATCAATAGATAGTGTAATAACACACAAATTCTTTAGGGGGTCCACTCAGTAGATAAAGGACCCTCACCAAACTGACATATAGGGGTACCACACAATGTAAGGAGGACCTAAAACCTTCCTGATATAGGGTACTAGTTCAAAAAAATTGGAAGGTTATTGTTCAATATGGTGGTTATGAATCAATATATAGAGGACCACACACTAATTCCATGTATGGGTAACACTTGGTATATTGATAGATCACCCATTACCAATTTCGTTAGGGGGTACTATAATAATGATCCTACATGATCACATTCATCATTGAGCACAACCTAAAAAAACATTCCTGAAACATTACACATTTTATCTCAATGTGCACTATAGATTCCATGATCAGATTCTAGGAATAAACCCACATTGTATTGGCTACTCAGAATCCAAAATTCTTATCCAAATAAAGGATAAATTAAAATATTAAGGTTTTTTTAAAATGAATGAAGTGGACATAGAATATAATGGGACTCACTAAACCTATCTTACAATTCTATCAGTATATATATTGATTACTATTTAGTGCAACATTAAATGTAATTGGACTAAATGATGTGTCTAAGCCACATAGGGTACTCCTCATGCTCTCTGGTTGTGTATGTGTATCTATCCATTACATATCTAATTATGCACATGGTGTGTGTAAGGATGTTCACCTACATGTGTATTGATAGAGCACACACTGGGTTACTAAAACTAGTTCACAATTCGTGTTTGTTTCCCACATTTAATTTGATAAATAAAATATCATGAAACCCTAGCCGCCATTGTGAAGGACCTATATTCTGTGCTTTATTCAAACTACACGATGTGTAGTTGGGATATTTTTATAAACTAAGATCCACACCAACACGTTCAAATAATGAACTCAAACCATTGAATCCATCTAAAATATTTCTATAATTATTTCATATATA
Source organism: Viscum album (assembly GCA_963277665.1). NCBI lineage: Eukaryota > Viridiplantae > Streptophyta > Magnoliopsida > Santalales > Viscaceae > Viscum > Viscum album. The sequence continues at coordinate 319,604,639 of OY728132.1, read as the reverse complement.
TCTTGTCCAAAATTTCAGATCATTATGTTTCTGGAAATCAACTTCTGGTTTATCTATTTTAACATGCATGATCAGTCGTCCCTTGAAGCACATATGATGCAAAAAAGAGTCCCCCATCAGATCCAGAATTCATGTTCAAGTTGTTCTCAAAACAAATATCCACTCTATCCACCCTTGATTTTATGCTTCATGCATACAAAGGTATTTGGTTGTGATTCTAGTTGTCCAATCATGTGTGGTACCACACAAAAATGTTGAACTGATACCCTATTGTCTAATCAGAAAAAACATAAACCACTTTTGGGAGAAATATTAAATTAAAATGGAATAAGAATATTTGACCAAATATTCATGTTTTTCTTTTTTTACTCCCTTAATGGACTTTATATCTAACCCTTTTCATGTGTTTGTCCTCATGATTTCCCATGAAATTCTATGTACGATGGAATGATATGTTAATGTAAATGATGTTTTCAATAAAGATGTTGTTTTTTATGTCTTAAGATGCCATGTAATGTCCCAAATTACTAAATACACTAGGCCTATCCATCCGAAGAGTTGGATTAAGTGCATGTATATGTAATAAATCATGTTAATAGGTGTAATAAAAAGAAGGGTTGTTATAGTTGGTATAAGATGATAATTTTACTTATTTATTGGATCATGATTAGAAAACCCATGTGAATGACATAGGGATAAGACATAGTATAATAAAAACATCCAAAAATTTCTATGATTTATTATGTATGTTGTTTATCATGAAAAAACTTCCATGTTTGTATACGAACAAGTAGAGGTGGCTCTAAAATAGATATTTTTATGGGGAAAACCTAAAACACCGCATTGATCTAGACTCGAACATGAACTAGTTCAAGACAACGGGCCTTGATGTACTGTTGGTTATGAGACTATGGAGGGATATGTATTAGTGAATTTATATGATTATTATAAGCCATTGTTAATTGAATAAAAAAATTCCCCTTAGAATATATGGTGGGATGTAGATCATGGATAACATATATTGAATCCTTTAAACTCAAATATTAATGTAATAGATGTAATTTATTAGTTATACATTTTTTTATTTGGATTACAATTTATGTGTTACCCCTAACATTCATTTCATTCCAGTCAATAGCTAGTAATAGGAGAACTCATGCTAATAACTGAGGAAAAGATCAATGTTATGATTGTTCTAAAGAGATTCCCAGTACAATTGGAGATATAATCACAAACTTAATCCTGATAGTCTCTCAGATAACTCAATTTTTGAATAAAAACATGGGTCAAGAGGAAATTTCAACCCCTCTAAGAATGAAAAAGATGCCATAAAGAGCTTCATTATACAATGGCCTCCTACTTTAAATGGATCATCTGATCCATCAATCACAGAACAATGGATCTACTCCATTGAAAAAATATTCTCCATCATTAAATGTTATAAACTAGAGATGATTATTCTAGATTCTTATCGTATGGATTATTATGTTGTTCGGTGGTGGGAATTAATTATACATACAGACTGAGGAATAGATTGAGGGATTAGAATTGAATGATTTCTATATAATTTTTTTCGATAAATATTTTTCTCTCACCCTCCAAATTTATATAGAAGGTGGGTTCCATTCCATCAAGAAAACATATGATGAATACATCAGATCTTACAAGGAAACCATTACAAGGATTTCATGATATGCCTTCCGATTTTTCATTACCCCTGAATGCAAGGTTGACCGCTTCTTTGGTGGGATAATACCTATCCTACGGAAGGCCCTAGTGATATGTGACTTCTATAACTATAAGAAAATTATATACCAGTACTTCTATGTCAAAATAGAGAACATATAATATCAAAGGTATCATGGGTATAAGAATCTTATGGTGAAATTTAATTCTGGTGGTCTGATGGATAAATCCATTAGGGCTATGAAATTCTCGCACCCCACATGAAAAAGGTTAAGAATGATGCACCCCGGAAATTTAATTATGGTGGAGATTAAATCCCTTATGTGTGGAAGAGAAGGGAACTTAGCCATTAACAGCCGTCATTAAAAACTCACTTATGCCCTAGAGGAGAGGAATTATCCATTCAAACCTCAACATTTTGTTCCTTTCTTCAACTGCAAAGAACTCAAGCACATTTCAAATGAGTTCCCTATCCTAAGGGGTTTTAGAGGCAACCAACAACATCCAACGTAGCATGGACAATCCATTTACATTACAACAAAAAAATTTAATGTTGAAAATGAAGTGGTGGCTATTATGCTAGTTATTCATTCCATAATAGAAAAAATACCTATTTATTATGGTTCTACAAATTATTTTTTATCCTAAAACTTTATTAGAACAATCCCAACACCACCACAAATCATGTACATAATGATGTCAGTGAGAACGAAAAGTGGGGAAATCATTGAATTCCATGAATATAACTCCCCCCTATAATAATTTTTGGATTGAAGTTCCCATAAAACGTCTCCATACTACCTCTGTTGGAATTTTATGCAATTATAAGAATGTATTATCTTTACTTATATACATCCAACATAAATTTCAATAAGAGAGAAATCAATCTCCATTTGAAGAATCAACCAACGATTTTTTTCAAGTGAAATGAGGAGGATGCATCGTCTTTAGCATTAACACATTGAGCATGTACATTACTACCCTATGAGAATGTGTATCTTGATCAGATTATTGACTCTATCAAAGCATCCATCCTTGAAGACATGCCTATTGTGAGGGAATTCACAGATGTGTTTCTTGATGAATTGATTGGTCTTCATCCTAGAAGATATGTTGAATTCTCTATTTATCTTATACCTGGGGATTTTACAATATCCATATATATATAATGGTTGTTATAGAGCTTGAATATATAAAGAAACAGCTACATGAGAATATTGATAAAGGGTATATATTCTGAAGTGCTTCACCATGTGGTGCCCAGTCTCATCGTCATGAAGATGTATCAGTCAATGTGCCTTTTAATTGATTATCGTGAGCTCAAAAAATCACAATAATGAACATGTTTCTTCTTCCATGAATTGATTTCTTGTTCGGTTAGCTACATAGAGAACATTACTTCTCTATGGTGAATCTAAAGTCTGGATCTTACTATGTTTGGTTGAAGAAGGAGGATATCCCCAATACTACTTTTCACACAAGGTGTAGGTACTATGAATTCAAAATAATTCTATTAGGAGTCACTAATTATCCATCAATCATCATGGACATGGTGAATAGAGAATTTACATACTTCCACATCAAATTTGTGGTATTATTTATAGATTATATTATAATTTACTACAAATACAATGAGCATTAAGAGAATTTAAGGACTATACTAGATACCTTGCAAAAGGAGAATCCTGATGAAAATTATAGAATGTGGGAGTTCTAGTTGACAGAAGTCTCATTATCAGTTCATATCATCATAAGAAATTGGATATCTATGGATCCCTCCAAAATAGCTGCAAATGAGATATGGATGAGGCCATCATCTGTGATGGATATCCCTAGCTTCAAGAGGTTATCTAGATATTATCAACTGTTTGTGAGAAAATTATCACTAATTTCAAACCCTATTAACAAGATAACTTTGAAGGGATGCACATTTTTTGGAGTGATGAACGTCAAGATATCATCACGGAGTTGAAAACGAGTCTTATTGTTGTGCCCGTTCACGCACTAACCACAAGTGGATAACTTTTTTTGGTATTTAGAAATGCTTTACAGAAGGTTTTGGGATGCGTTTTGATGAAAAATGAAAAATTAATAGCTTATTATTCAAGGTAATTGAAATTTCAAGAGAAAATATATCCAACACATGATATATATTTGGGGGTAGTAATACTATCTTTGAACATTTGGTGACATTTCCACATTGGTTAGAATTGTGAAATATATATGGATTAGATAATCCTCAAGTATATATTCACAGAGAAATAGTAGAACATGCACAAAAAAATATGGTTAGATATGGTCAAATAATATGAATGATCAATCTAATACCACCCTGGGAAAGACAAAAAGGTGGAATATGCTCTTAATAGATATGATCCAGTGATTCTATCATTGATTACAATTGAAAATAATCCAATCTTTATAGATTTAATTAAGATAGACATTTGAATCATAAAAAATGGAAGATCAAAAATCCTTTCAAAATTTATTACCCAACCAACTCTTTTGAAAAGTTAAAGGATTATCAAAAGGTTTATGTGGAAAATCAGAATAAATTTGAAGCTATCTGAAAAGGTAAACCCTCGGAGTAAAATGTTAATGAAGAAGTAATTGTGATATTTGGGTCAATACTATGTGTCCCATCAAGTAAAAAGTTAATGAAATAAATTTTTGATGCTGCACATAGTTAGAATTTCTCTATTCACCCAGGGAACACATGGTTGTATCGAGATACTCGCGAGAATTATTGGTGGGATAACATGATGAAGAAGATCATTGAGTATACATCAATTAGCTGGGAAAGTCAGAAAGTGAAGGATGAGAGGTATATGTCTACGGGGATGGTGCTACCATTACCCATACCAACATGGAAATGAAAAAACATCACCATGGAATTTGTCACTGGGCATCTAAAGACATCCAAAGGAAACAATGATATCTTGGTTATTTTGGATCGTCTTACAATGAATACATACATCATTTAATTTTTAGGGGATTTCTAAATGGATAAACTGGAAAAAATATAAATTAGAGAAGTAGTAAGTCTCTATGGAGTACCACTATGAATTGTATCTGATCGAGATCCAAGATTCACCTATATGTTCTGGTAGAGTCCCCAATAAGCTTTGAATATTGTGCTAAACTTCAGCATGACTTAGCATCCTCAAACGGATAACCAATCAGTGTGGGAAATCCAAACACATGAGGACATGTTTAGAGATTTCTCAATGGAATTAATAGGATTTCAGGATCAACATATTCCTATGGCTGAGTTCTCTTACCATAATAGATTCAAATCAAGTATCCAAATGGATCCTTATGAAGCCCTTTATAGGAAATGGTTCAGAACACTATCATGTTGGGATTCTATTTGGGAGGAAACTCCTAGGTCCAGAAATGGTAAAAGAAATTATGGAGAAGGTTAAGTCTATCTAGCAGCACATTGAAGCTACGCAGAGTCGACAAAAGACCTATGCTGACAATCATCGATGAGTCCTAGAGTTTACTGTTGAAAAATGGCAATCCTCTGCATATCACCTTGTAACTGAGTTATGAGATTTGGGAATAAGGGAAACCTTAGTCAAAGGTACATCATCCATTTTGAGATCCTTGATCGCATTAGAGGAGTGTCATATCGACTAGAACTCCCATCTATCCTATATAAAGTACATTATGTATTCAATGTATAACTCTTGAGTATGTACCTATCTAACCCATCACATGTACTCAATCAAGAGGTGGTACCATTTTACAACAACCTCTCTTATGAAAAGAAGAAAGTGAAGATCGTAGATCATATGGGAATAAGTTATATGAAATAACACAATTCCTCTCTTCAAAGTGTTGTGGTTAAACCACATGTTTGAAAAAGCAACGTGGGATCATATAAAGTGATGAAGCAGTGTTACCCACATCTATTTATGTGTGGGAAAATGAAATTTCAAGAATGAAATTTATTATGAGGATAGATTGTAACGCCCCAAAAATTGACTAATGAAAATTACTATTAATCTTATTAAATGCCTTATTATGATAAATGGATATGTAAAACATATTCACCTACATGGTTTTATGTATTTTGGATTTTAAAATACTTTTAAGAGTTGTTAACATTGCTAATATAGCTGTTGAAGAGTGACAACCAAATTATTATAAATATAGATCATTATCAAATCCAATTTACTCATTCAATCTATGTGATGGCCTCTTCTATTAGAATTTATCCATACGAATCCCATTTTTCATAGCATGGAAAGGAGGATTGGTCACTGGGAGTTGCTCTTGACCAAGTCAATTCCACGATTCAACAGGTTAATCTTGACCAGAATAGTATAGAGGAGAAGTGAAAGTTAATAGGGATTTACACTTGTTTGATGTTATCTGAGACACCCCAAGAGTATTACATCATAAGAAACCATCCCTTTAGGTATTATTAGAGAGTTATAAGGGGTTATTTATCAAGAATCTATCACTTTTTTTGTGCATTATTTTTTTATAATGAATATATAATCATTTTATTATTCCTATATTGTAAATGGTTTATAACGCACACATAGTATATTTAGTTAATATTCAATTAAATAATATATTATGATGAATTAATGGATTATTTAATTTAATAATACATTAATGAAATATTATTACCAAATTACTTTTTAGATGATCACATAATTTTTAGGAATATAATAGAAATTTTTATTAGGGTTTGAAAGCAGTTTTTTTCAAAAACAATTTATTTTTTATAAAGGTTAGATTTTTAAAAGAAAAAATTCACATATATAGAAATTTATTTAGATAAAATTAAAATTATTTTTGTAATCAAGAATTATAAATTATACAACGTTGAATATACCATAATTTTCAGAGACATTCGAATGTTTAGGTAAAAATTAAATACCATATATATATATAATTTGTTTTTTGACATCATAATTAAAAAATAGTGATGTAATAAAATACTATAAAAGTGTTAAATGGAAAATATATGTTTTACCTTTAATATAATGTCATATTAGATTTTATTTATTTATTTTACAAAGCCTTTGTGGACCATCCTATACTTATAAAACATTTTATCTTTTTAAAAATATTTCTTGATAGTGTGACTCACCTCCCCATAAGCAAGCATAATATTTTAATAAGTTAGACCATTGTCCATATAAATTAACGTCTTCCAATCCCCTTTGGAAAAAACATTGCGCATAAACACTGGTTCGGTGTTTGTTTTTGATTCCTTTAATGTGTGGTGTCCAAAAACCAAATAATAATTAATTCCATATCCATTCCTATAAAAAAACACTCAATCACCCATTACTATTTAATCAAACCATTATGATATTGACCAAAATCATACCTCATCACTCTATAATCCTACCACAACTCCCTATGATCATAATAATCCTTTCTCAGGCATCTCATTATCCTTTATGTTCACGCTTCCAAGTAAGGTATTTATACTTTTCTAATTTTTGTCCAATTTTTTTGAAGGTATTTATTCCATTTCATTTTCAATTACAAATTATCAATTGTGATTTATCTCCACCCAAATACGACACCCATATGTTTTAATGATAAGAGACCTATTTCCCTTGGATTTATCCCTCCCATGTTCACCTGTTACCATATCAAAATTACATAAAAATTATTCTATTTCTCCTCTTTCTTCATATTGCTTTATTATATTACACTTTCTTTTTACAAATTCTATATGTTGGGAAATATATCTATATGAAAATCTTACATTTCATTTCATTTAAATATGATAGTATTCCACTTTCACTCTCATCAACCATTTTTATGAATTTTTATGTGACGTCGTTTTGCTTCCAAAATTGCACCATGGTTTTCCAACACAGAGTCATTATATAGTGAATAACAGAACCATGTCTCTCGCAAGGATATTCACCATTATGAAAATATACATATTTAATGGTTTTTAATAGTATTTCTACCACATTTATTAATCATGGAATAAACTATGTTGTTGAATTAATCCATGTTATATGATCTGTGTGGCACACTTATGCATGAAATAAAATGTTTATAATGGGTGCACTCTGATACCACTAAAAAGAATTAAGTAAATATTAGAATTATGATACATCATGTACATTGAGTTTTTAATAATTATAAATCATGATCAATGAGGTTTTAATCATTCTCCATTTTTAATTATCCTTTTCACGTGGTAATATCATGTTAAATATTCTTTCCATATTTCCTTGTTATGATAATAATGATATATTGTTCCTTTATTTCATGTTTCTCTTATGTTCCATTCATATGATCAATACTTAACATGTATTTTATTCTTCATTTAATGCCTTGTTTACTCCCTAAATGGTCTTTATATCTCACCCATTTCACATGTATGTCCTTTGGTTATACCAATGAAATCTAATATAAATGTTAATTTTTTGGTCATGTAATGGATGTTTTCAATAAATATGGGGTTTTGAATTCATAATTTTCATCTAATGTCGCTAATTTTTGAAGAAACTAGAACTATTTATCCTGAGAGTTTTTATGTGATATTTTATGAAATAAATATTGTTAATGTGTGTAATAAAGAGAATGGTTGTTATAGTAAATATTTTTTATAGGAATTTAGTGGGAAAGGGAAGGAAATATTTAGGCAGTGGATACCTATGACATGGAGGATCCTGGGGTGATCTAGGTAAATCCTATAAGATACCTATTTTAGTTTTTTTCATAGAAGAATAATAAATAGGATACACTTACATTCATTCATAGATATTTTGAGACATGGATATTCTTATCATGAAATTAATCTACCATTGTGTTTAGAGACTCCTACTACGTACATTATGCTGATCTAAATTAACTTCTTATTGTGTAACATTACTATTGTAGTAGAGAGTTTCTCGATACTTCCCTATCATTAGAGAGAGAGAATCTAAGACAGATCATGGCGGTATTTTATATAGGAGGAAAGATTTTGACGTCTTGTTAGCACGAGGTAATGACCATTAAATAGGTTGATTATATGATAATGTGATTATCAGACATTATGTGCACCTTCGATGGATCAAATATTATTTTTTCAATGGGTGGTAAAGCCCCAATGGATTTTTATTTTTTACAATTTCCCGAATCATGTTAGGAACAAGGACAATAACCATTTTCCAAATATCAATGACCTATTCAGAATGAAGAATGATTCATAGAGTATTTTCTATTTATATATCAAGGTACAGATACTTATATATTAATATTCATGATGATGTTATTATGATGATTTTATATTTATTTAGCTGTGGGAATTTTCAGTTCATGGGGATTCTTTTATTGAGTGATTCATTCCTCAACAGTGTTCCTCACATATATAAAACAGTTCATCCCTATTTTTTTTGTTCGGCTGAAGGAAAAATGTATTGATGACATATTAGTTTAATCTCATTCTGAGGGTGATCATGTTAAGCATTTTGTAGGTTATTGACCTATAATTTATGAAAAAATTACTATATTCTCTCAAGGTGTCAGTTTGGCATTAAAAAGAATTCAAAAAATAGGTTATGTCATCTTAGGTAATGATGTAGTGGTGGACCTAGTGATGAATGATGTAGTCATTTCATAGTACCCAACCACGATCATGTTAGTGGTGTATAGTTTTTGTTTATTATAAGGGTATAATTGCGGGGTTTAATAGTAATTCCATAGATCATTCCCCCTTTGACATCCTTGTCGTGGAAAAGGGATCCAATTTCATTGATTTAGATATTTTAGATTATTTTAGTAGTATATATGGCAGTAAAGATCATAGTTTGTTATGATACTTATATAGTTATCCATGAATTCATGTTTATGTAGCAGCTATTTTTAATATTTATGGATCATGAAATTTGTGACTTCATTTTTAAAACTATATTAACTATTACTTGGTAATAGAATTAGTCGCCATTTCCTTGATGATATTGATGTGTTATCTTCTAGGAATGAAATTTTATTTTTTGTTAAGCCACTATTGTTTTAAGAGTATATCATACTACAAAGAACTAAACATTACATAGAGGAGTTGGTTGGAGTTCCTACTTTAAATTGACATCAAAATATTATATATTATTTGGATGGGAAATTTATCATAAAATTACCATAGAAAGAAGATTATTTTATATAGCGTGATATAGGTGGTGGTGGATTTAAACCGGTTACCACAAACCCTGGGGGTTGGTTTGGATGTCCTATATAATTAATCGATTGTGGAAACTCCACCAATTCTTACTTTTATGATAGAGGACTTGTTTACAAATGGTCAAAAAATCTATCATTAAGAGATTCTCCATACAGGTTTCTTGAAGGTCGGGAATACATAATCTGTTTACAAGGATAGATTGTGATTTTGGTTTCCCTTCATAAGTATACAATTTGGTATATTTATTTCTCTCCCTTAGAGGTACATCCTTGAGTTGTAATTATATACTAATTCTATTGGAGGAGACTTTTTAGGATGGAATGAAGAAGTGTATTTTCATGTTTATTTCTCAATGCACAATAGTCCACATATAATGGTTTTAGATAATGATCAAATATATCTGAATCAACTTATTGTGTTTTTAAATTGAATTTTAAAATAATATATATATATATATATATATTTTAATGGGTATTATAAATATTGTTGGAGGAAATTATTATTTATCAGTTATTTGTAACTATCATAACATGTCAGTGTACTTCCTTTCCATATGAGGGTGGCGTTTAGTGAGACATTAGGGTATTTGTAGGTATATGAGATCATCCATCATTTGTGCCCACCCACGTTGATCATATCCAACCTAAATACATGTTATGTATCATTGTTTTGGATAGCTTTTAGGTTGTTTATAGGTCTAAGTTGTAGATGGTCATCACATTAAATACCAATGTTTTTTCAATAGTTTGATTAAACCATCCATGTTATGGGAGGAAGGCCAAGAACATGCCTATTTGTTTACATCCAAATATGGGAGGCTCAAATACCATTTTTTGATATCTACAAAATAGAATATATTACAACAATGTAGGTATGGAACCACTCAAGGAACAATATTAGAAACCCTTAATATCAAACATTCACTATACTAAGTCAGCTGAGATCTATTTTCTTGGCCCTAACAAGTGCAATAAAATAATAGAGAAGAGTTCATGTAATAATTGATAATTAACAAAAATATCCATGTTTACAGAGATCTTTTACAGAGTGACATTATAGCCAAATAAAATTCTACAATAGTTACGAAAACTTAATGAGATTCTCCTCATGGCATTGGTTATTGAGTTTTGGTAAGGGGTTCTGCTTTTCCACAATCATTATCTTTTCATAATATATTATAACTATTGTTGGAAGAGTTTCATATATCATGGAATTAAACCTATTGATGGAATAATTTCATGAAATAATCAATGAGTCGTATTTGAGGATATACATGACGTACTGGTTGAACATTGTCGATTGGGGAGAGATTGAACTTTTGGATGATGTCACCATTTCAATATACACAGTGGAGATTGGGGATCAATAGATGATGATCATATGTGGATATACCATTCCTTTGGATCGAGTGTCGTGCATTTATGTGACTGTTAAAGATAAAACTAATAAGAGTTGATCCAAATTTATGTTCATTAACCTCACCTTTTTGTGGTTATTTATTTTAATATAAAAACCCCATGATGGATTGGATTTTTTAAGATCTATTATTTTGGAAATTTGATCATTTGTATATTTAATTAAGGGTATTTGGATTTTTACCTCATATTTGGACTATAATTTGGGTATCTGAGGGCCCTAGAATTATTATATTGAAAAAAAACTACATTAAAATATGAGTGAATAAATTTTCCGAATAATTTATCCCCTATTTATGAGGGCCTTGGATTGAAAATCTATGATTGTAGTTGTTTTTGTGATGTGGGGTTTACATGAGGAACAATATAAGGTAGGATAGCATCATAAATTCCACTGATGGAATTAATTGGTAGGTTTTAAAATAAATTAAATAAATTATATATATTTTAATTTATATTATTAACCAATACACCATGTCTATAAATATTTGGTTTTGGAAAATATCATAGGATGGAATAAACCTTGTATATTAAAGGGGAAAATATGAATCCAATGATGGTGATGATGAGCTTGGGACTATTTATTTATGTGAAAAAATAAAAGGATTCATTAAAAAATGGAACACATTGTTCAATATTCAATTATGTCAATAGAAAAAATTTCTAACACTAATGATCAATCAAATTTTATCGTATGAAATGTTTTATTTTAGACTAGGACCCTTTTTATTATATTGTTGATAATAGATAGTATATCTTCTGAATTTTTGATTTTCATTCAATATAAGGTATAATTATTTAATATTCATTCTTGATCCACATTCTTTTACCCTATTTTTTTTTACCAATTTATGTTTCAACATCTTTTGACTAGTTTGTACAATTTTAGTGGACAATAAAAGTTCCCAATTTTGTTTGTGTTCCTCACTAACATGGTTCTTCATATTAATCATCCTTGAAAGTATTGTTATTTATTTGAAATTATTCAAATTTTTTAACAATTATAAAATAACTCAATTGACTGTGGTTTTGATGATGAAAATAGAAATAAGGATTATGGGAGGATAGTGAGGCAATAATGGTTTACATGTTGTGGTTTTTGGTATTGGGATCCATTTTTGGTAACACAATGTACGAAAAATCTAGATCATGTAATGGGAATCATAATTCATAATCATAAATGTATATAAAAAAATTCTATAAGGTAGTTTTCTTTGACTCTAGCTATTTGGGTGGGTCAATAGTTGATCACGGGTGTTTTTTGAAGGACTAGGACCTTGTTTTGCAATGGGGGGAGGAATGATAGATCCTTCTTGGCTCACCAGATGTTTGATTTTGTATTTTTCAATGATCTGTAAATGAGTATGGAGTTTTTTAAAATACTATACCGGGCTTGAGGAAATGATTCATATGATATTCTTTGAAAAAAAAATTATCGGGAAACTACATGAAGAAAAAACAGAATATCTTTGAAAACCCCCATTACATGATTTGAAATCTAAAGTATGACACATTTTGTTCCATGTATTTGTGTGGTTGATAGGATTATGGTAAACTATAAGTATCACACAATCTATAGAGAATTCTTACATCATTTGACCTTGGTCGAGTTACTCATTCCTATAGTAGAATTATAGTCTCATGTCATCCATGTTGAATATATTACATGTACTATAGATTACACCTCATGTATCAATACTCATATACAGATCATTTGGTCATTAAAGAACATGTCTTAGACTATGGGTTGTCCAGAATACCATGTCACCTGGATGAAATGTCATGCATGTGGGAATTTAAATCTTGAGTTGAGTAAATAGAAATGACTAAGAATCAACATTATAAGACATTCCATGTAACCCCATGAGACATGCCATTTAATCCCTTTAGAATCATATACCAAGTACATCTCTTCTCCCAGACAATATTTGGTGTCCACCTGCTGTGTGCCATGAATATTTTTATATAAATGACATAATGGTGTCCTTTGTTTGTATTAGAGATATAGTGTGATTTGACAGGAGTTGGAAACTACTTTTAGTGATGATCAATAGATGTCCGTGACGGGTATTGATCATTAGAGGGATGAGGAGGCCAATAATTCTATATCATACTAGGGTGTGTGTATCCTATTCAATACATATACGTAGAGTTGGAACTTTCCCTCCTAATTTTTAACATATGTAATGTATCTAAGGTGTTTTTCTGACACTTCATTTATATTGGGTGGGGAGTGGGGCCTCCATTATATCCACTGAGTGTGGAGATTCATTGTGCGCTTTAGGCCCTCCTAATATATATTTTTTGGATTCATGTGGTTCTTGGAATCAAGGACAAGAACTATGGAGTGACAAAGAAACTCATCATTATTTTATAAATTTGAATATTTAGATCCTATTTCTCTCCTTTCATGTGATTCCTTATGACCATATCTAATGTTATGGTCATTTACCCTATATCTTTGTATGTTGATCTTACTATTTTATAATTTATATTCCCTCGGGGTTTTTGGGAAATCATACAAGGATTGTGTAAACTGACCCATTCATGTGATCATCCTACACATGTCATGTATTGTATAAATTTACATATTGGATCTAAGAATCACTTATAGGTAGAGGGGGAATCATTGATATATTTTCCTTTTAATCATAAATTAATTTTAAGAAACCATATCCTGTCATAAAATAAATGTTTTCGTACTAAAAAAACTCACAACTTCTTAAGAACAGAAGAATTTACATGGTTCACATACTAATAAGCATATATATATATATATACTTTTTATGATATGGAAATAATCTGATACCCTAAAATACACTAGAAAAAAAATCTCTTTTTGTGAACTCAATGGGTATGATTTTTTATTACACATTTATAACATTATGTTAAACACAATAGTTTGTGTTCTCCTTATTGAAAATAAAATGTAACATAACTTTTCAACTTGATGAGAATTTTTCTCTAGTTTCTTCAAATGATGATACAATTCAACCATAAAGTTGTTCAAAAATATGATCTGATAAAAATTATTCACTTCCAAACACTACATCATATAAGAACTTCTTCTACAAATAGTGAGGATACTAAATTTTATTTCACAGTCCTATTCAACAATCAGAGTTCTTAGTATGAAAATGTTTCTCTATCATAAAACATCTAAAAAATTATAATATTTATTTTATCCATGTGCAAAAACCCAGTCAGATTAACTGATCTGATTCAAAGTCACTAATTTTGATCTTCCCTCTTATCATTTTCCTCTTATATTTGAAAATAATCATATTTTATTCTCAATCTAGAAAACTCCTTATCTCTACATTTTTTTTAATCCACCTTAACCCTTCAAAAATGAATCTATATAATAATGTACAAAGTACTTATACTATTTTTATGTGATCGAAATATGATTTATGTGCAATTATGAAAACATTTCCCACCTAGAAATATTACCTAAAAAATAAATTTCACTGAAATTTAAAAAAAATCACTTTTTTAGTGATTATCAACTCTTCACATATATTATCTATACTTATCAAATCATATAATAAAATTAGATAACATCATATATTCTTATCATATTTTAATCAGATTCGGATGGTCATTTTTATTTCTACATTTTTATTGAAGAATATGGATACTCTATTTTTCATAATCCACTTCTAAATACATCATAACTAAAGGGATGTTAGTATATTCCCCTACAAAAAATTAAATAGATGTAAAACACATGTATTTTCATTATGATACGTTGTACCATCTGATAAATTCATGAAGACATCAATTTACACCTTCTCATCTGTTAAAACATTAATATCCCCTAGAAATAAAATTCAGACTGATTGAAATATTACTTCTTTTCATATTATCTACAGAAAAATTATCTTACATGATAAGAAAAACCCACAAGAAAAAAACTTATTTATGTTGTTCTCTATTAACCCACATGAAAAATCAAAAAATGTAATTAATCATGATGAAAATAGTTAAATTCATTGTTGGTGTATCTATGATTCCCTTCTTCTTCTCTCCCAATAACATCGCTTTCTTTTCAATTCAATTGGTCCCATAAACATCACAAGAGAATAAGTATTCTTTTTTAATTTTCTACTTCTATCGAACTATGGATCATCATGTTTGATTGACTAGTTTAATAAGATATAGCATTTGAAAATTAATTCCTTTTTTTGTTATGATATACGCAATGTAGTCACTATGAATATTTTTTCTTGGTGGATTATTGGTCTAACTAAAAACCATCATCATATTCTCACATTCTGGTCAAACATATCATTCATATAAGAAATTTGTATCTGATGATCTCAAACTGATGAGCTATGTCTAGATAAGTTTATTATTATCAAATTCATTCTTCCAAACTCATTTATTGAAATCCTCACTTCCTTACAACATTGAATACATTTAATATAAGCATAAAATAATCTGACTTCAATTAGATTGTATTATAAATTCTTATCATTTCGTATATATTCTTTCATTCTAAACCTCAATACGATTGACATAAATTTTTTCCCCTATTCAATTATAAGGATTTAATTAAATTTTTTATAAATATCACATATCTTTTTTTAATTGAAATATAAAAAATAATCCTCATGGAAAATTATTATAATTTCTATTACTTCCCAAAGATCCATTCTCACTCAACTTCTTCTATGGTTGGTTCTTCTTATTTCCATGTGAGGATGATTCTTCATAATATTGATTCCTATAAGTCTCTATAGTCTCATCATAACATATTATTTCATTCCAGACACCAATAGACATCCAAAAGCATCTGAAATTTTATAAACATCCTAATCTTATGGATAATATTATCACATAATGATGTTCTAGATTTGATTCTGATGGAGATAGTCTCGATCTGATTAAAAAATTCACACATGCAATTAATCAAATCAAATCTACTCTACATTCTCAAAATAATTTCATTATCGAATGTAATTGATATAATGATCTATCAGAAACAAATCCCACAAAAGAATAACATGGTCCTAACAATCTTCCCCTTTTTTGTTCTAAATACCCACAATACCGAGTTAAAAAAATGCAAAATCTTATTATGTTCTCACATTTTCATCTATTTTACCCATATCACTCATCACTCCGGGATTACTTCTCTCATGCTCTTTTAATTATAACTCCAAATTATTTTTAATCAAATTCATATGGGTAATATCAAGAAATGTCCCCACTTATTTACATATAATCACATAACCATGGATTTGTAATTTACATCATAGAATGATGAGACACTTCATGAGGTGAACATACATGTCAAGTGAGTTTCATTATAATGATCATTAAAATAAATATATATTATCCTATAATAGAGAAAATTTTTTAGAAGGAAACTATTTATAATCAAGGTTATTAATGGTGTCCATAATTATACATTCTTTTAATATATTTTAATGTTAATTTTAGCATTATAAATTTGCGAAATATTAGAAGGATTTGTTTAGTGTAGATGTAACATGCACCCATCTGATACCACATTAAAAGTCCCACCAAGTGTATATGTATCACTATGTGGGGGAGGGTATGGAGAAGTGATACATTTTTCTGTTAATTTTCCTTTATTTTTAAAGAAACATTGACTCCAGGAATATAGTTTTTACGATAATGAAAAATCAACAACACATCCATTAGAACCGACAAAAATAATAGGTTAACAACTCAATAAGAGAATCTACCTCATTTTTATGATATAAAAACAATCTGATACCACAAACAACACTAGAAAACAATCCTTTTAAGTGGTTTTAAAATTTAGGAGATGTTTATAAATTCAAACAATGTTATACAAAAAACAATTGTTCATGTTATAAATCATGAAAAGGATATGTAATATTGTTTTCATAACAATTCATGAAACATTAACAAATGGACTAAAAAATTTATATTATGCTGCCTTCTCCAATTTCACAAGTTAAACCATCAAAAAATATTCACTTCCTTAAAAAATAATGTTAGAAATTAGTTTGGACATAATAATGGTACTCATTAATATTTTCCATCTCAATTTCCCAGACCGATTGATTATTATGATAATATTCCTTTGTAGTAATTTAGTTAATAAATTCTAAATTCCCATATGCCTAATAATGAAAACCCCAAATTTAGTTGCTCAGTTCGAGCATGAACAAATGATTACGATATTGTCTCTAGTCTTTTTCAATACTAATGTAATAATTTCTTAGGAAAGCTAAATCTAAAACTCCTTATCTATAAAATAATTATGTTTTATTCTTTCCATCTTTAAAAGTACATCGATGTTAAAATATAAAATTTTCTTATAGGATTTATATGTTATTCAAATATCATTTAGGCTAGATTTTGAATGACATTCCCACTCAACTAGTGATTATATAACATAATTGTTTTATTATTTTTGGATATATATTTGACTATTTTAGTGCTTCTAAACACATGTCCTTTCATGTTGATTATATTAAAATATTATCATGATTCATCTTGATTCAAACATCAATATCATTCTTCAATCTCATTATAATGGTCACTCTAATTTTCTCATTATGATTGTCACATATGGTAACTTTACTTTTCTTCAGCTATATTTAAATTTATTAGAATTGTATTCGTCCCATTAAATTTCTCCATCCAAATCTTATAACATTAAAGAGACATGTATTCTGATTATGATTCTATAAAGTAACTTGCAAAAACAAGGACACTTCAAAACAATTCTTCTACACTATTCAAATTCCAGCTCCCCTTTAATTTTTTTTGACTGGTTGTAATATTTATTATTTTATTCCTTTATATATACTTATTTTTTTGAATCTGATGGTGTTATCCTTATCAATTAATGCATAATGGATCAGTCTCTACCTCAATTTCGAAATCGTAACCCACTTGATAAAAACATATCATAATTATTATTTCTCATGACCCACATAAATAATCCAATGTAATTCACCTGATAAATTTCATCAACTACATTTTTTATGTATCTATGATTATATATTAAATTTATTACAAAAACCACTCTTCCTTTTCAATTCAGTTTTTACTATAAGCATATAAAGATAAAAGTTCTTCTTTAATAATCATTTTTCCTCTGGAGAATGGTGGCCCACCGCATCTGATAGATCAATTATGATATCATCAACATCAGTAAAATATTACATTTTCTGAAAATTATTCATGGTATTTTGTTTTATTAATGAATTTTCCTTTTGGATTATCAATCTAATGAAAAACAAGAATCTTCATCTTTTAACATTCAGATCAACCATCTTAGCATTTCAAAAAAAAAAAAACAACATCTGGTGATCTCACACTAATGAAATGTGACAAAAAAACATCATCATAATCAATTTTTTTCATAAACACAATGATTCTTATATCATAACATCATAATGAAATTTAATATTTTTAGTACCATCATGGAATTATCTAATATACATTGGGTTGTACTGTAACATCCCATCATATCTAACATCTCAATTATTTCTAAACTAGAAAAATAAAGAGAAAAAATTTTCAAACCTTTTCCTTTTTAAGTAACTCATCACTAGTTTCATATAATGATTATGAATAGATTGAATTTAAAAATTTAAAATAATCATCATGTTTATTATATTGATTTTTTATTAATTATCATCATTTCAGTTTCACTCTATATCTTATAAGGATGATTCATCCTTGGACCTATTGAGTCTAATTATTCTTGATATTGATTCACAATAGTTTATGTCATCACCTTATAATAAATTCATTCATACTTGACTTAATAAGATTTATAAAATCATATAAATTTTGAAAAAAATCTGAATTTTATGGATTGTAAGAGTCATGTTCATGTGCTAGATGTAATTCTCATGTTGATATTATTGATTGGATTGACAACTTCACACACACACCCTTATTCATCAAAGAATTTTATTACCTTATAAACCCAATTTATTCCTTTAACATAATTAAAATAAAGATCAATTTGGAACAAATAAACTAAAAACAGAACATGGTCATATCATATTATACACATGATATACGTAATAACAATGACTATGATGGATCTATTATGTGATGGTTATATGTTCGTAGTAATTTCTACTGTATTTAGTGGTACCATTATCTTGATATGGGATATCACCAACATTACCTCATATAGTATTCTATTTAGGTTCCCCATATATTTATGGTTTTGTGATTATTTTTCATATTATAAATTTTTATTTTCTTTATTCACATAGATATGTGTCCTAGAGTTTTTTCATGTATTATTAAATATCTAATGACTATTAATTTCTTATGAATCTATATTATTTATTAGATATGGGTGGGTATATGAATAAGTGTGCACATTAGTATATGGCCACCAATATAAGTTTTATTCCTACTCAGACTTTTCCACCAGCATATTTTCTAATGCACGATATCTTTGGGTTCCACTGTTTTCATATTTTTACTCATGGTCGGATATCATTATGTGTATTTATCATCTCTACTGAAATTGGGTAAGAAAATTATATATGAAAAATATAGTAAATATAATATTTGGATAGAGAATGTGTTATTTTAGTCCAATAGGATCTCAACAAAATGAATAATAGAGACCCCTAAATTATTATTCCACCGAGGAATGGTCTAGTATAATATTTTTTACTATGATATGTAGTTTCCTCATATTAGTAGTAAAGTATTTTTTATTTCTAAAAAATTTATATATGTTTCCTAACCTTATGAATATGCACAGTATATTTGGATTAAACTATGACTAAAATATGAATGTGGAAAATCCATCTTGGGTATGATTAAGGGTATATATAATACTCATGTACTCACACTACCCATATGTGGGGAAGGAATGGGGATTAATATTGGTGAATCATATAAGGGGTTTATATGCATGATCATTCAAAATTATTAATTTATAACCATTTAATCTACAAAGTTGGATGATTATTAAAAAATATGGTTCATATTCATGATTTGGTTATTGTAATAATTTCCTGGATATATGGTAGCATTATATTTATAAAGAGAAGTGTGTTGTTTATACAGTCTGTAATTGAATAAAATATATATTCAAATAGAAGAAGGTTACTATGATCTAATGAATATAGAAGGATATAGTCATGTATTATGAAATCTCAAACCACTACAATTAATGAATGTTGAGATTTTTTAATATATTCTATTGAAAGTGTCATGCAACCTTATCTAAGATGATGGTTGAGAAGGAACCACTATTTGATGGCATGTAAATTATGCTTATAGGAATTGGGATGGATGGAACCTAAAACTATATTTCTATAATTATTTATTCATAATTACTAAGGGAGAAGACTAATTTATTTATTGGGATTATAAAGAGATATAAATTTTTTATGATGACTTGTGGAAGTGAAAATACTCTATTTTTAAAAATGTTGACAGAGGTGTTCTTGAATTTTAAAATAGCTTCCCATAACCACAATGGTAGAGGTAAAAAAGGGTTTTGAAATGAATTTTCTATATTTCCATTTTATATTTTCAATATGATCATGAATCTATAAAAATATATCATATATCAGTATTTTGGGAAATTATGATAAATGAAATTTTTTAATATACATTGATGTTCTTGGCGTGTTAGCATGGGAATGTAGAATGGAGAAATTCTAAATGGATAAAAAAAATTCATTACCAAAATTGAAATGGGGATACAACAATATGGAATTCATCATTGTCCATATAAATACATATAAATATAATAATTATATATGGTTTGTGGTGGATAATCATAAAATAATATTCAATTCAAATACATGAAAGAAAACATCACACTCTATAAATACGGAAAGATATAAATTATATAAATTATATAACTATATATAGAACTATTATCAATTTAATCTAATAAATATATCATTATAACAACAATGTTCCATTACAGATTTTATTACAATATAAATATTGAGTTAAAAAAATGGCCTATCTATCCCATAATGATGGAAAATATTAATAAACATTCAAAAAACCAAAGCATATGTTCTATTATTTATCAATTGTAATCAAGAAATATTCATACCAAATAATTCCATTGTTAAGGATCTCATTCATAAAATATTTTCCTTATATCATTCAAATGGACTCATATGAGGCACTATATTGGATGAGATATAAAACACCTTCAGGATGAGATGATATTGGTTGTTGAATGTTTCCAATACCAAATATGTTTGGATAAATAATTGCATGTTCATGATTTGTGGAAACATATTAAAAATATTATGAATAAATAGAATTGTTACACCAGTGACCATAAAAGGGATGTTAATTTTATTGTTGGTGACAATTTATCCCTCTTTATATCTCAATGGGTCATCTTATTTTGGTAGAATATGACACTATTTCCTACATACATTATCCCATTTGAGATTTAGGGTCATATTTTAATGGATTCCCAAGAATTTATATAGCACATGTTGTGATCCATGTATTCCACTAGATGAAGTGGATAACGTATCCTTCTAGTGCACGAAATTTATAGGTTTTCCAACTGATAGATTTTTATTGTATAGAGGAGTATCTAATGAAGATAACATAAAATATAGAAAATGTTCTAAAAAAATAAAAATCACATAGTGAAGGTACAATTGATAAATCATAAGTACGATTAACAATTATGGGAAGATGATATGAAAATTTAATACAAGAAAATATATTATATTCATACTATGTGGAACACAATTTTGAGGATGGAATTTTTTTGGGGGAGATGTAACAACCAAGAATGTATATATACAAATTTCAATTATAATTATATACATGATTTATATAATTATATATATATAATTATAATTTACCTAACATTATAATTAGTTTGTAATATAATATTCTTAAAATATTTCCTTTTTGATATGAAGCTCACTTTTAGTATACTAATAAAATATTTTTATTTCATGATTCATAATGCATTTTCAATAAAATTTTACTTCTTTCCTAATAATGAATTGTATCTAAAATTTTTTTTTTTAAAATAAATAAATTCAATATAATAATAATTTTCACAATTATTTATTAATTTTGTTAAATTGTGTTTATGATTATATTTTTTAATTTTTAAAAAATAGTTTATATTTAGGGTGAATAGTGAAAAATAATATATCTACCAAAAATTTTGTTTTATATTTCATTATAAAAAAATATTGAATTTAAAATCTATAAAAAACAAATATGTATTTAATTAATCAATATTAATTATTCTAAAATAAAAATTTCAACATATAAATCATATGCATATCAGTTTTTAGCTTAAGTAATATTGATTCATAAAATAAAAAAAGATAATTTAGACATTACTTTAATGAATTTTTTTTCAATAAACATATTTTTTTATTTTTCCTAAAACCATTAATGGAATATTAGTTTTTTTATAAAACTTTTTTATCATGAAAACAAAATATATTGATTTTTAAATCCCAAAATGGTTTTTTTCTTAAAATTAAAATTTCATAAGAAACAGTTTTTAAGCATTTTGTATGTCGATACTAAATTTAATTACTAATAAAACTAAAACATTTATTTTATATGATTAGTTCTATATTTTATATAATAAGTTCCAAATATGTAAAAGTTTATAATTTCCATTCATCTAATAAAATTATTTATCTTGTTTTATAGTGTAGTTTCTAAAATATGGGTAAATTAGTGAAAACATTATTTAAAATAGTTTTAAAAGGAAAAATATTATAAATACATGTGCGATATTTTGTATTTTATATAGGATCAACCGAATTTATTTCACTATAGTTATATTGGATATTATTTGAACCTTGTTCCCTTTAATAATTCCAT
The DNA here is from genome assembly GCA_963277665.1 of Viscum album. Classification (NCBI taxonomy): domain Eukaryota; kingdom Viridiplantae; phylum Streptophyta; class Magnoliopsida; order Santalales; family Viscaceae; genus Viscum; species Viscum album. Next base: position 319,581,554 of record OY728132.1, on the reverse strand, counting down.
GATATTATTGAAAAATAATGAGATATTAATATAATTCCAATCTTTTCTTATAAAATGATCATTCATCTTCCCGATATATCCATCTATTAAAAAGTCTTTTCTAAAAAAATATAACATAGTATATCCTCCTCATCATATAGATTTCTTTTAATCGATGTTATCACCAGAGGCCCATTTTATGGGGAATGACTGAGTTTCCTAATTGAGAACATCCATGGGAGTTGTAATAGTGTCAACCCATCTTTTCTAGTTATTTTATTCATCTTAGCACATAGATATTACTATACAAATAAAATTATTCCTGTAATATAATTGTTTCAATATAGATTTTTGTCATTGTAATGAAATATCAATTTCATATATTACTCTAAAATCATCTAAGAACCTAAAAACATTATCATGTGAACATGCCGACTATGATCTCTATGAAAGAGATTTACAATATTTTATCACTAACTTAAATTTATTTATATTGGTAATTTATTTTAAAAATATTATACTTATAAAATTATTATGATTTATATATTATAATTATTTAATTTTCCACCACCTCTCATTCTTTATAAAATTAAAATTTCATTGGGGCATATGTTAATACTATGAAATCCATGAAATGAGATGCATTGCTATCCATGACCACCTGACTTGGATGACATAAAAAATGAATTTATAGAAATATTATTTTTGAGAAAATATTAATAATCTATGATTATAGTTATAATAATTATATATAGTTATTAATATGAAACTTTAATTCTATCTTATTTTAAAACAAATAGACTCATCAAGGAACCTTGTGTAATATTTTACTTTATTGGGATAACCTTCGAATCAATATAATTACAATTATAAAAAAATAATAAAGTACATAAAACATAAATATTATATAATTGTTGAATATATTTTCAACACCATTGACCATGATAAATAATGTGGCTGTGTTATAGGGAAATTAAATGATGTTCCTTGACTTATTTTCGTAAGAACTAAACATTAGTAAAAAATAAATAATAGAAGAGTATAAATGTACCTTCAAATTTTAAGCACAGATAAATAAGGATATATGGAATTTCATAGTTGAAACTAATTTAATTATTCATTAAAATTAATGAATATATAAAATAAATTTAAACTATATATGTTTACTTTTGTACAACGATGATTAATTTTTAGTCACATGGTCACTATCTATTTCTCAATTTTATAAAATATTAATCTCATAATCATCAATTTTTTTTATATATATGTCCCTAAAATATATAACTCATTAATTAAATTATTAATTTATGGTTATATAAATGTTTCTTGTTCCCTAAATTATTCCATAATTATGTTAAAACTAGTTTATACAAACATTCATATTATTTTCTCATTTGATGCATCTATGACATAAAATCTTATTAAAACACTAAAAACTTCTAAAAAACCACATTATTTTTTCTAGAAAACTATTGTTTCAATATTTAGACATATTTTCAAATAATATATTCAATTAATTTAAATTTAATTTTAAAAAATTTATAACGTATAATAATAATGAGACACACGTTCAATACGAAGTGTTATATTTTTTTAAACATTATTACCCTTAGAATACAAAATAATGATCAAAATTCATAGTTTCATTAGTAGAATAAGTACAAAAATAAGAAACATGATACTATAACAAATAAAATCTTAATTAAACATCCCATATGAGACCCTACAATATGTTAAGATCCTTAATTTTCATATGATAACTAGGACAATACATAGAAAAAAAGGGATGTGCTAAAATACTCATTAAGTGAATAAAAATTTGAATGAATCATATAAAATGTGTTTGAATTTATATTATGATAACATAAAAGTCATATATCATGAATAAAAATATGGAATTGTGGAATATAAAACATCAAATCTGATGATCATGTATATATTGGAATGGGTCAGCAACATATATCATTACATAAACATGAGTCACGGAAAACTGCTAAGACTAGATCATAAGTTGAACAATGTCCAATAACCGAATTAGGATTACTCCATATACCAACATGATGTTCCATGAGAGTAATACCATAACAAACTAATTGATTATCTTTTTGGTTACACCCATTATAAAATTTTAAATAATATTCTTTTTGAAATAAAAAATTAAACATGTAGACTAATCAAATAGGATTACCCAACAGATGACTTGGTTATGAACATGATCCAAGACCAAAGGAATTAAAAAAAATGGTAGAATAATAATATATCCCCATTAAAACATATAATAAACTATTTAATAAAATATTGAAGTTGATATCATAATATATCAACTGAAATGAAAGAAAAATTCTCAACAAAATAATTTGACATATAAAAAAAATAAATTATGTGAGATCTTTTCAAAACTATCAAGGAACATACCCTTTTTCACAATGAAAATTAATTATATTTAATTTTATTGAAATATAAAGGATCAAAATGTATTTCTAAATAATAAAGTAAACCTATAAATTAGTTTTTTAATGAATTCACAATATGGTCTTAAATGCTGCTCAAACCATATATGTTATAAAAAATCCTTCTATATTTTGTTGGAAATATCTCAAACAACCATGTTTAAAAATTGAAATAATATGACATAAAAATTATATTTTAATAATTGAATAATGAGTAAAATTACATTAAATAATCATTGGATAATAGTAAAAAAAATTAACATATATAGAAAATATGATCACGGATGAAAAGATAGTTTTACAGGAAATTTAAAAAATATTATTTTCAAAAAAAATTGATTATAAATATTATATCTTTAAAAGGATCAGTGAAAAAATTAATAGAATATATATTTTACCTATATATTAAAAAATGTATATAAAACATTTGGCTTTCTAAATACAATCCACATATAATATTATCATTATAAAACAGGTTTTATTTGCCCAACCCAAGAAATGGAAATTGGGTTAATAATTCCCTTATAACATTGTCATAAGATGAATGATATTCCTCATGAAAGTAATTATTATCATATTAATAATATAATAATATGAAGATAATGAGATTCATGAAATTATATATTAAAATTAAGTATGTATAAACCACAAATAACGAATAGGTGGAGAATAATACATATATATCTCACTGATGTAAAAGTGAGACAAGAAACACTTACCCCCTGACTTCCCAATAGTGGTTTACACATTAACCACCTCTATAATGCTGAAATAAATATATTGAGTAGTGCATGAACTCTATTAATATTTACAATAACTTATATTATGAATTAATTTTATCATCATTGGTTTTATGAAAGAAAAACTATGTTTATTAGCATACATGATACTCCACATCGAACGTAAATGAGCAACTAAATAATATTATTGAAATTATAATATTATAACCAAGACATTAAAATGGAAGGAATGAATAGTTTAAACTGAATTATGGAAATATGATTTACACATGTTTAAATAATGATTCATTGGATAAAAAATTTATTTTAAATTGAAATAAAAAAATTGAATTGAAAGGATGTGTTTTTAAGAAATCTTATTTAAAAAGTGATTAATTGTGCTTATAAAATCATAAGATTATTTATTGATTTATATTTAATACAAAATAAATGTTATATATTATATTCAATGTTTTAAAATTAATCTTATATGTTTTATAGACATTATACTAGAACAAATTCATTTTTTCAGATCAAAGAAGCATTTTTCGAAAAATGCAATTTTACCACATTTTGTTGGATAACACTTATAAATTTTTTTGACACCATTATATGTTCTACAAGATATAATAATATTATTTTATATAATTGGAACATCAAAATTTAATTTGGATGAATTTTTTATATTTTTCGGATAACTATCATTTTTTGACGAACAACAAACATAGGTTAAATTTTAATTAAAAACAACAATTTACATCGACATACATTATATGGATAATTAATATTATTTAATGGATTTAAATTAGAAATTGAATACATTTTTATCATTTAATCCAATTTTTTCATTAAAATTAATTTTACATTGAAATAGGACATAAACACATGTAAGACATTTGGTATTTATTACTTCTTAATAACACACATTCTGGTTTTGACACAAGGAATTAATTTTAAATTAATTAAATAAGTTTAATTGTTTTTAATTTGTAAAAAAATATTTCTTATTTGGAAATATAAGTCCAAATTGTGTAAATAAGTACATATTATTATTAGAAATTACTAATTGTAACTTCATTAATGAATTTTCTTTACCATGGTTAAAAGGTAAATCGTGTAATCCTTGATAAAAAATAATATTATAATAATATTAAACTACCCTAAAATGTGTCCAAATCCAAATAGATGTTTTATTTATGACCATAATCATCATTAGAAAAAAAAAATCATATGCAAGAAAAATGGTAGTTATAATGACATGTTTTAATAAGTAATTTAATGTAAATAGAAAAATAACATAAACTTGTATCTTTTTAGTAAAACAATTTTTATATTTTGTTATATAATTTATATCTATGACTATAAATTGTAATTAAAAATGTAAATATATTTCCAACATATTGGTATTTTTCTTATAATTTTTCACTTTATATATATAATGTCAATTATGACACAATGATATTGTAGTGATTGCATCATTAATAAAGGATTCAAATAAATGACATTATAAATAGTAAAATAAATATTAAATGAAAGAACTAATTGGTTCGTCAAATTTTTTTGGTGAATATAACATGTTATTATTGAAACATTTTGTTTTCAATGTAATCAATTTATTATGACTGACAGAAAATTATATTTTTATTTGATTTTTAAAAAGTCTTTTTGGGTGAGCGGGAACAATACATGTGATTGCAGACCACTGAAATCAAAAAACTGCGTAGATGAAAATCACATTTGATTCAAAATTCAAAAAAGGACAGTGCACCACCTCGGAACACGGTTCACATTATTGAGCCACGCCCCCGATGCCATCATCACCGTCATACCATCAAAACCAATAGTAGAAAATAGAAAACATCAACACCTTGGAAACTGATGCTGTTGTCGCCCATCATAGGAGTCGATGACCGGAACAAACAAACCAAGAAGAATGATTCAAAATCAGTGAGCTTCCTTTGTCGCCATAGCCCTTCATCTGAACTCAGACTGTCACCATCAATGCACACCAATATCACAGACCGCCAAGAGCATCAAAATCACCACAAAAGAGACTCCCGCATAAGGATTCTGTAGAGTCCAGAGGGGATAAGTGATCCCCCAACTCAACCCATCCTCCGACAAATCACCGCCAAAGAACTCGACTTCATCAAAATTCAGAAAACTCCAGAACAAATTAATCCAATGCATCCCAATGAAAAAATGCATCAATATAACTGCGCAACAACAGGTGAATCCATAAATGGAAAGAAGAAAAGAGGGAGAGAAATAGAACACAACACCATGTCAGGATTCTAATAGATCAACCACCCAAATCCCATCGTCGCTGATAGTTCGGATGGAGAAGACCACCACGAACCCTCAAAGCATTCACTCCTCCACAGATCATGACCACAACCCTCAAGCTCCGACAAACCAGGATGATGTCGCCCCTCCAAAAATCATGATCCCATGAACACTCCAAAGAGTGTGCCGACGAATGAAGCAACCTCATCGCAAACCGGTCTTATGACCGAGGATCGTGGACTGAAGTGCCACAGTGCCCGTAGCTTGAACCACATCAGGAGGGAGATCTGTGAACGCGACACAGAGAGCACCAGAAGATACCGTAGCTGATCCACCGTGGGGAAGAGGAATGTGGTGATGGGGGATACCCTAGCACTGTAATCCCTTTAAGGGATTATTCTCCAATGATTATCAACAATTTTTTATCAATTTGTAAAAAACTCAAGTATTAATAGTGTTAAAAATTAACATAATTGATAACTTAAAATATATAATAGTTTATTAAATTATATTGAAATCCAAATTTTTTTTGATTCATCCAAATGGATAAGATAAGTCTACTTATATAAAAAATGAATTTTATGTTGGTCATTTGACATAATATGGTAATTACATTGACCAAAAATGTATAAATAAAATTATGTTACTATAATATTAAAAAAGGTAAAATAAGGGTTAAACCAAAAAGATAAGAATAAATAAATAATCAATAAATTTATAGAAATTATTGGATTATAGGTATTCAAAACAAAATCACATTATCTTCGAATTATATGAGTTTTGGACCATTTTAAATCTAAAATGAATTTATTATAAATGAATATATCAATAAATTCATAATGTGACATCCTCCCTCTTATAAAGGCCACAACCTCCATCCCCTTACTCACAACTCTCACGACCCAGGGATCATCCAGATTTATCTTAAACAAGATCATATAATCCCTACCTTTCTCCTAGAATCTGTAACTTGTGATGAAGGAAAATCATGAAGGCCATTTCTCTCAAATCAAAAGAACATACTCATTTTAGAGGTTTGGTTTTCCCTTAATTTCCATTATTTTTTTAACCTTATTCACTCCTTATGATCTTATTTTCAGTTATTAAATTACAAATTTATGTATACTCAATATAATATGAAGTTTTTATAATTATTTTTAGAACTACACTTACAAACACCTATATATAATGAATACAGACATATTTTTTCTGTGTACGGCGAATTACTGCCTCATGAAATAATGATTATTAAATTTTATCCTACCTTATATCTTGGTTTCCATTAATATGGAACTATATTTATATATGATAAATATTATATTTATATTTTCACTATTCTTTTGTATTGTTTTTAGATAATACCTTTATGCTTTCCACAATGTGTAAATACGATAATTTTATTTTAGGAAGTACAGACTACCTCCCCCTCAAAGTGATATGACTCATTAATTGAATACAAAGAACATGTAGAGGATAGATTTAATTATCATATTTTACATACAAAACATTTATATTACCATATAATTATAAAATATCTATGAATATTTTAGTATAATTCCTTTAATTTGAAAATGATATCAATGTAGCGTTCATCCGTATGTATATTCTACCGTCTCCTTGACCGATGTAGTTCATTTCTTATCTGAAAATGATATTGAATATTATAAATAAATATATACTGGATATATATTATATATATATCAATAATATCGTTATATATATTATGTACCATTGACTACATTGTCAAATTACAACAAAACCATTACATTTTCAACTCAAGTACAGAATATCATCAAAATGGAGGATATGAACATGAATAATTATGTGATTTTTATGAAAAGATAATAAGTGGTATAAAATGAATAATAATCTTCAAATAGTTTCTTAAAAAAGTATAAATTAACTTATTTTTATTATTTGGGAAGAATAGGGATCATACGTTGCTATTTGGACTAATGGTAAGGGATCTTCTTATCCCAATTTCCATTCTTTACGATGATCTACTACTTATGTATTATATCATGCCATGATTATGTGAGAAATAAATTTTGAAATATTATCATGTATTTATAAATGAGTAATGGTAATTTTTATAGAATACACATAATCTATCAATTTTATTAAAAATTATATTTTAATGTAATTTCTCAACACAAATTTCACTCCTTAAATTTCATGCAAACATCAGTGACTACATTATGCCAGCATTATGTGTGGAATCACAGTTTAATTATTTATGTTTTATTTTCCACATCCGTTTGTGTGGATATACAATTTATACACATTATCACCCCATTTTAAATATTATTACATCAATTATAGGAATGTTGTATGTGAAAGCTTATCTCAATATCCTTTCATTGAGTTAAATTTCCATGATATTTTTTATTGTTAATCCAAGAATATGTGTGATTAATATGTGATTTCTTTACACTAAATATCAAATTTTATGGGGTGTATTAATATTTTTCACACATTTTAATGTCATTTATTTATCCTTAATCTACCGATATGATATTTTAATGGATTTTGTCTCAATTTACATTTCATTGATATTTATTTGTTGTTATGCACTAATTCACATTTATGGTGTATATACTACCTTATGAAATAGTATATCATGAATCTCCTTATTCTCATGACGTTATAAGTTTTTTTAATATTATTCTTTATTTATTTTTATTTATGTATTTTCTCATGTGGTAAGAGACACTTTAACAAATACATTATATAAAATGTTTCAATGATTTATTCTTTTAAATCGTTATAATTAATTTCAATGTTTTAATAATGGTTTTAAGGATTTATTTATATTTAAATTAAGGTCTAAAATGATAATTCCATCAAAAATTTCAAAATATTATGTAGAACTTTGATTAAAAATATATATTTAGAAAAGTTTTCTAATAGTTTTTTATATGGATTTAATATTTCGATATCTTTAATTAATTTATTTTGATTAATGTGTGAAAATTTTAAAATATCAATATTTAATGTGTTATAAAAATGTAATGGTACATGGACATTTGATGGGTGGTTATGTGAAAAAACAAAATATGGGTTGTTCTATGATAAATCTACAGTGGGTGAGCCCATGAAAGCACTCCAATGTAATGGGTAATGTTATTGAGGTAAAAGAAAAAGTTTCTCCTAAGATATGTAGGGAATATTATGTGATGGGCATTCCAAACATAACAATGATAGTTACTCTATAAGTAGCTTGGAAATCTATACTATAAGTATGTTATGGATTATACAAGTTAACGTTAAGATTTATTATTTCTATTAGTTATTCAAAAATATTATGATTTCAAGAGGTATATTAAATATATTATGTTTTATTAAAGAAAATAATGATTTAATTTATTTTTATATATTCAGTGAATAATGTTTTATTTAATTATATTATATCCCTTAGTAATATATTTATGATCATCCCATGTTGTTGAAATGTTTTTCACTGGGTATAAGAAGTGTATGAGAAAGTATGACTTGAAGAAGATTTTTTTCATGAAAATAATTCAAGATTTTATGAAAAAATGGATAGATTAGAAGTTTTTACAGAGTAATATTTGAGATCTAATGTAATACTCATGGCCTTATTCTTTTTAACTCTAAAAAAGAAAAGATCCCCATTGTGAATTCTTGGCATAAATCAATATTATGTAAAATTTAAGGTTGGGGACTTATAGTCGGTATCATAGGTCGGTTTAGAAAAGTTTAGAGGTAAGGGTTTTATTTAAGCATAATTGAAATGTTTTGTAGACAATAATTTTTAGAATATATGAAATATTTGTAGTTATTTTATATATAATGAATGAGTTTTTGACAACATTAATACTTTTATCATAGTGTATAACCTCTTCATAAGATTGTATATGTTGATTTTACATATATAAACACACTTATATTTTTGGTTTTTGTAAATGGTTGGATCAAGGAGGAACCAAAGTAACAATGAATATAAAAGAAAACGGTGGAGTTTTTAGGAATAAGAAAATGAATGAAATGGGATATTACATGATAACTCATATTGTTATTCAAAACCAACTATATAGAGTAATTATTGAAAACTAGAACATTGGTTATTTTTCTATGGAATCATATATTAGAGAAACAAATCCCTTTGGTTGTTCAGGTAATAATAATAAAGTTAAGTTTATTTAAAAACCAATGTGTCAAGGGTATAGAAATAAACACCTTGGAAATTTTTATAAAGGTACTAGAAGATGTTATAGATGTGGTAATTATGTTCATACAGAAATAACCTTCCTTAGAAAAAAGATGTGTTTAGTTGACTCCTAGAACGGGAAATGCGTTCTTTCCTAATGATCAATTGAATGTTTTAAATGTGGTTTTCATGGTCATTACACAAATAGTTGTCTTATGTAGATGGTTAGGGAATTATATGATCACCACCATACAAATATATGTCTATTAATACCTAATTCCATTCAAGTGGGAGATGATGAAACTGAAAATGACCAAGGAATGATATGGATGATTTCTTAGCTCATGTTTTGACATTATTGAATCTAGGATATTATGCATGATATTTTTTGTAGGAAAGAAGTATAAAATAATAAGATGTAATATGCATGGAAAAAGGATCATGGAGAATGTTTGATGATGAAGATCTATACATTTTCTCACTTTTAGAGTCGTGTTTTTTCTATGAATGATTATATGATTAAATGTATTATTGATGTGATTAATTTGGAAGATTACTAATATTTGTTACCATTATTTCAATTATATAAAAATCTTAAATGAGAAATAATTATCTTTTCTTTTGTGGATATAGTTATAATTTACTATCATGGCTTATATTATCCATGAATTTTTGGAAATTACATGTTATTACTTTTTATGATAAGAAATTGAGGTATGGGATAATCTTCGAGGTTAAAATATGTTATGGTTATTCTGAGGAATTTATTTTATTTTTTATAATGTTTTAAAATCATATAGTTTTTTTAAAAGGAAAACACACATACTAGGTGACAACCTATAATGGCGGGCAGATATACATGAATTGAACCCACAACTAATGTGCGGCTAGGATTTATCATCTACCACTAGCCTCTGTGAAGTCCTGGGTTACTATAACTTATTCTTTTTAGTTAAATAATTTTACGGATCGAGAATAAGTATATTTTGGAAAACTTTTATTATACAATGTATAAGTTTAGTATAAAAAATTATTTATTGATTATGTGATAGATTTTATTTTGGATGTCATTCTTTTTTTCAGGAAAATTAAATTCCTAAGGAAAATAGAATACTATGGGATTTTATTTGAGGAATAATGGATGATTTTTATTTTGGAAGAATATTTGTTTTTATTGTGGAAAAAATGGAAATTTTGGTTGTACTGTAACATCCCATTATTTCCAACATCTCAATTCCTTCTAAAATAGAAAACAAAGGAGAAATTTTTTTCACACATTTTCCTTTATAAGAAACTCATGACTAGTTTCATATAATGATTATGACTTGTTTGAATTTAAAATTTTAAAATAATCATCATGTTTAATATATTGATGTTTTATTAATTCTCATCATTTCAGTTTCACTCTGTATCTTATAAGGTTGATTCATCCTTAGACCTATTGAGTCTAATTATTCTTGATATTTATTCCCAATAGTTTATTTCATCACAATACAATAAATTCATTCATACTAGACGTAATAAGATTTATAAAATCATATAAATTTTTTTTAAAATATGAATGTGAGGGATTGTACGAGTCATGTTCATGTTCTAGATGTAATTCTCATGTAGAAATTATTGATTGGATTGATAAAGTCACACACACACACACTTCTTCATGAAAAGATTTTATTACCTTATAAACAAAATTTGTTCCTTATGATAATTCAAATAATGATCAATTCAGAACAAATAAAACAAAAACAAAACATGGTCCTATCATTTATACACATGATATGCATAACAACAATGACTACGACAGATCTATTATGTGAGGAATATATGGTCGTAGTAATTTTGACTTTATTTAGTTGTATGATTCTATGATCTTGATATGGGAGATCCCCAAAATTACCCCATATAGTTTTCTGTTTAGGTTCCTCATATATCAATGGTTTTGTGATTAATTTTCATATTATAAATTTTTAAATTCATTCTTCACATAGATATGTATCGTTGAGTTTTTGCATGTATTATTAAATATCTAAAGACTATTAATTTCTTACGAATATATATTATTTATTAGATATGGGTGGGTATATGAATAAATGTGCACATTAGAACATGGCCACCAATTTTTGTTTTATTACTACTCAAACTTTTCCACCAGCCTATTTCCTATTAGAGGAGATATTTGACTTCCACTCTTTTCATATTTCTACTCATGTTGGGATATTTTGTGTGTAGTTATCATATTTAATGAAATTGGGTAAGAAAATTATATATAAAAAATATAGTAAATATAATATTTGGATATAGATTGTGTTATTTTAGTCCAATTGGATCTCAACAAAATTAATAATATGGACCCCTAAATTATTATTCCTCAAATGAATGATCTCTTATAATATTTTTTACTGAGATCGGTAGTTTCTTCATATTAGTTGTAAAGTATTCATGATTTCTAAAAATTTTATATATGTTTCCAAACCTTATAAATATGAACACTATATTTAGATTTAACTATGACTGAAATCTGAATGTGGACAAGCTATCTTGGGTATGATTATGGGTATATATAATGCTCACGTACTCACACTACCCATAATTTAATAAAATATATATTCAAATAGAAGGAGGTTACTATGTTTTAATGAATAAGTATGGATCTAGTCATGTATTATAAAATCTCAAACATCTAAAATTAATGAAAGTTGAAATTTTTTAATGTATTTTTTTTAAAGGATCATGCAAACTTATATAAGATGATGGTTGAGAAGGAATCATTATTTGATGGCATGTAAATTATGCTCATGGGAATTGGGATGGAAGGAACCGGAAACTATATTTCTATAATGATTTATTCATAATTACTAAGTGGGAATATTAATTAATTTATTGGGATTATAGGGAGATATAAATTTTTTATGATGACATGTGTAATTGAAAGTACTCTATTTTTTAAAATATTGATGGAGGAGTTCTTCATTTTTAAAATAGCTTCCCATAACCACAAAGGTAGAGGTAAAAAAGAGTTTTGAAATGAATTGTATATATTTCCATTTTTTATTACAAATTTGATAATTAATCTATTAAAATATATCGTAGATCGCAATTTTGGGAAATTATGATATATAATTTTTTTAATATACATTGATTTTCTTGGTGTGTCAGTATGGGAATGCAGAATAGAGAAATTCTAAAAGGATAAAAAAATAAATTTCATTACCTAAATTGAAATGGGGAAACAACTATATAAAATTTATCATTTTACATATAAATACATATATATATAATAATTATATATAGTTTTTATTGGATAATTATAAAATAATATGCAATTCAAATACATTAAAGAAAACATCATACTCGATAAATATGAAGAGATATAAACTATATAAATTTTACGACTATATAGAAAACTCTAATCAATTTAATCAAGTAAAGATCTCATTATAAAAACAGTGTTACATTACATATTTCATCACAATATAAATATTTAGTTAAAAATAATTATGTCCTATCTATCCTATAATGATGGAAAATCTAAAAGAACATTCCAAAAACCAAATCATATGTTCTATTATTTATATATGGTAATCAATAAATGTTAGTACCAAATAATTTCATTTGTAAGGCTATCATTCATAAAATATTTTCCTTATATCATTCAAATAGACTCATATGAAGAACTATATTGGATGAGATATAGAACACATTCAGGATGAGATGATATTGAATGTTGAATGTTTCCAATTCCAAAGATGTTGGGATAAATCATTACATGTTCATGATTGATTAGAAACATATTAATAATATTAAGAATCAATAGAATTGTTACACCGATGACTATGAAAGGAATATTCATTTTATGGTTGGTGACAATTTATCCCTCCGCATATCTCCAAGGGTGAGATTCATCTTATTTTGGTAGAATATGACACTATTTCCTACATACATTATCCCATTTGAGATTCATGATCATATATTAAGGGATTCCCAAGAATATTATAGTACATGTTGTGCTCCATGTATTCCACTAGATGAAGTGGATAACGTATCCGTCTAGTTCAATTAATTTATAGCTTTTCCAACTGATTGTTATTCATTCGTTTGAGCAGTATCTAATAAAGATAACATACAATAGAGACAACGTTCTGAAAAATAAAAATCACATAGTGAAGGTACAATTGAGAAATCATATGTATGAATAAATATTATTGGAAGATGATATGAATATTTAATATAAGCAGCTATATTATTTCCATATTGTGTGGAACACAATTTTGATGATGGAATTTTTTGGGAGGGTTTGTAACTACCAAGAATGTATATATACAAATTTCAATAATAATTATATATATGATTCATATAATTATATATATATAATAATAATTTATCTTACATTATAATTATTTTGGAATATAATATGCTTAAAATATTTCATTTTTGATATGAATCTCAATTTTTGTATACTAATAATATATTTTTATTTCATCATTTATAATGCATTTTCAATAAAATTTTACTTATTTCCTAATAATGAATTATATCTAAAAAATATATTTTTATAACATAAATAAATTCAATATAATAATAATTTTCACAATTTTTTATTAATCATTTTAAATTGAGTTTATGATTATCTTTTTGAATTATCAAAAAATAGTTGATATTTAGTGTGAATAGTGAAAAATAATATATCTACTAAACATTTATTTTTATATTTCATTATAAAAATAAAATATTGAATTTAAAATATATAAAAAATAAATATTTATTTAATTAATCAAAATTAATCATTCTAAAATAATAATCTCAACATATAAATCATATGTATATCAGTTTTTAACTTATGTAATGTTGATTCATAAAATAAAAAAAACAAATTTAGACATTACATTAATGAATTTTTTGTTAATAAAATTAATTTCTAATTTTTCCTAAAACCATTTATGATGTATTTGTTTTTTTAAAAAATGTTTTTTTACATGAAATAAAATATATTGATTTTTTATCCCAACATGGTTTTTTTAAAATTAAATTTTCATAAGAAATAGTTATGAAACATTTTGTATGTTGATACTAAATTTAATTACAAATAAAAATAAAATATTTATTCTATAACATTAGTTCTATATTTTATATAATATGTTCCAAATATGTAAAAATTTATATTTTCTATTATAGCTGATAAAATTATTTATCATGTTTTATAGTGTAGTTTCTAAGATATGAGAAAATTATTGAAAAGATTATTTAATATAGTTAAAAAAGGAAAAATATTATAAATACAAGGCTGATATTTTTTATTTTGTATAGGATAATCCTGATTTATTTCTTTATAGTTATATTGGATATTATTGGATCCTTTTTTCCTTTAATAATGTCATGATATTATTGAAAAATAATGACATGTTAAAATAATTCCAATCTTTTCTTATAAAATGATCATTCATCCTACGGATGTATCCATCTAGTAAAAATATTTTTCTAAAAAAATATAACATAGTCTATCCACATTATTAAATATATTTCCTTTTATTGATTTTCTCACCATAGGCCCATTATAAGGGGAATGATAGAGTTTCCCAATTGAGAACACCCATGGGAGTTGTAGTAATGTCAACCAATTTTTTATAGTTATTTTTTTCATCTTAACCCATAGATATTCTTATAAAAATTAAATTATTCTAGTAATATAATTGTCACAATATAGATTTTTAGTCAGTTTAATTCAATATCAATTTCATATATTAGTCTAAAATCATCTAGATAACTAAAAACATTAACATGTTAGCATGCTGACTGTGATCTCTCTGAAAGAGATTTAAAATATTTTATCACTAACATAAATGAAAATTTTAAAATAGCAATTTATTTTAAAAATATTATACTTATAATATTATTATGATTTATATATTATAATTATTTAATTTTACACCACCTCTCATTGTATATAAAATTAAAATTTCATCGGTGCATATGTGAATACTACGACATCCGTGAAATGAGATGCATTGTTATCCATGACAACCTGAATTGGATGAAATAAAAAATCTATTTATAGAAATATTATTTTTGAGAAAATATTAATAATCTATTATTATAATTATAATAATTATACACGGTTATTAATATGAAATTTTAATTCTATCTTATACTACTACAAATAGACTTATCAAATAACCATTTGTAATATTTGACTATATATCGATAACCTTCGAATCAAAATAATTACAATTATTACAGAATAATAAAGTACATAAAACAAAATAATTATAGAAATAATGAATATATTTTCAACACCATTTACCATGATAGATAATGTGGTTGTGTTATAGAGAGACTAAATGATGTTCCCTGAGGTATTGTCGTAAGAAATAAAAATTATTATAAAATAAATAATATAATAGTACAAATGTACCTTAAAAGATTAAACACATATATATAAGGATATATGGAATTTTATAATTGAAATTAATTTAATAATTCCTAAAAATTAATGAATGTAAAAAATAAATTTAAACTATATATATTTTTACTTTTGTACCAAGGTGATTAATCTTTAGTCACATGCTAACTTTCTATTTCTCAATTTTATAAAATATTAATCTCATAATCATCAATTATTTCTATATATATGTCCCTAAAATATATAACTCATTAATTAAATTATTAGTTTATAGTGATATAAATGTTTTTATTTCTAATAATTATTCCAACATTATGTTAAAAGTAATTTATATGAACATTCATATTATTTTCTCATTTGATGTATCTACATCGTAAAATGTTATTAAACCACTAAAAACATCTAACAACCCACATTATTTTTCTTAGAACACTGTTGTTTAAATATTTATTTATATTTTAAAATAATATATTCAATTAATTAAAATTTAATTTTAAAAAATTTATAACTTAGAACAATAATGAAACACACATTCAATACAAAGTGTTATATTTTTTTTAAACATTATTACCCTAGAATACAAAATAATGATCAAAAATCATAGTTTCATTAGTAGAATAAGTAAAAAATAAGAAACATGATACTATAACAAATACAATATTAATTAAACTTCCCAGAGGAGACCCTACGATCTGTTAAGATCCTTTATTTTGATATGACAACTAGGATAATACCTAGAAAAAAGGGATGTGCTAAAAAACTCAGTAAGTGAATGAAAATTAGAAAAAAATCATAATAAATGCTTTTGAATTTATATTATGATAACATAAAATTCATATATCATGAATAAAAATATGGAATCATGGAATATAAAACATTAAATCTAATGATCATGTATATATTGGAATGGGTCAGCAAATATATCATGACATAAACATGAGTCACAAAAAACTACTAATACTATATCATAAGTTCAACAATGTCCAATAACCGAATTATGATTACTCCATATACCAACATGATGTTCCATGAGTCTAAATCTATAACCAACTAATTGATTATTTTTTCTTTACACCCATTATAAAATTCTAAAGAATATTTTTTCCACATAAAAACTTAAACATGTAGACTAATAAAACAGGATTACCCAAGAAATGGCTTGGTTATGAACATGATCCAAGACCAAAGGAAATATAAAAATGAAATAATAATAATATATCCCCATTAAAACATATAATAAACTATTTAATAAAATATGGAAGTTGATATCATAATATGTGAACCGAATGATGGAAAATGTTCTACAAAAAAATTTGACATATAAAAAAATACATTAAGTGAGATCATTTCAAATTTATCAAGGAACATACCCTTTTTCACATTGAAAATTAATTATTTTAATTTTATTTAAAATATAAAGGAAAAAAATTTATTTGTAAATAATCAATTAATCCTATAATTTATTTTAATGAATTCACAATATGGTCGTAAATGCTTCTCAAATCATATATGATATACAAAATCCTTCTATATTTTGTTGGAAAAGTCTCAAACAACCATGTTTAAAAAATGAAATAATATAACATAAAATTTATCTTTTAATAAGTGAATCATGAGTAAAATTAAATTATGAAGTGCATTGTGTTGCATTTGTTGTCAATGAGGCATGAAGTTGTCTTGGAATGAATGGAAGTCAAGGAATGTCACGATGTGAATGAAAAAGGTTGTGATGGTGATGGTGATGAAGGAGAATGGCCATAGTACTAAGATGCATGTCACTTAGGAGATTCACTAAGTGGCATAGGAGATGTGGTTGAAACATTCTCTAGTTAAATCTGACGATTGCTGAGCTGCTCTTTAAGTTCTAAGAACTTGTATCAACTGGATACAAAGTCACAACAATGTTTGAAGACCATGCATTGTAGTACAATGCATGAGGAGTTGAAGAAGATCCATCCACAAGTACTAAGTGGATGAAGTGAGCTGAAGAAGTCCATGCACTAACACTTAGTGCATGTGAATGTGAAGAAGATCCAACTGATCTCTGATTTGATCGATGAAGCTCATTGGAGATTTGCTGTGATTCAAGAGCTCAGTTGATGAAGAACCTTCAAGAATTTCCATTCCTAAGTGATAAATAAATGGTGAGGATGAATGGAGGAATTCTTAAGAAGAAGAAGAAAAATGTAGAAGAAGAATGGCTTAGAGGAAGAAGTGGCTTGGCATTTGGCATTTGGTACTTGGTACTTTGTTTTTATACAAAGTCTGCGTTCTTGACTAAGAAAAAATATGGCCAGCCAAGGCACCTTGAGGGTTCAACCCCAAGGCATGGGCACTAGGGCACCACGCCCATGGGGGAACCCGTGGGGCGAGCCAGGGCGGCAGGGGGCACCCGTAGGACACCGCATGGGCGCCTGGGGCACGCCCGGAGGAGCGTGGCAGGGGCCGTGTATAAGCCCCAGAGGGCACGCGGTGGTGAAGCCCGCGCACCCGAGGAAGCATAGTGGGCGCCAGTAGCGCGCCCGCAGGGAGCAGAGTGGGCGCAGAGCGCGCCCGCAGAGAGAACCCGGTGCGGGGCGGCACCGGGAGGGGAGAAGTGCAACTGAAGGGAGGCCGACAACGCTTGGGTGATAAGCCGCGGAAAAATCGCGGCCCGTTTCGATGTGGGACACGGATAAATTCCTGGGAGCGCATCCTGGCCGCACGATTGATCGCGCGCCAGATCCGAGCCGCACATCTGATCCGCGGCGAGATGATCTGATCCAGGCCGTCCGAGATCAATTGAATCGCCGATCCAACGGCTGCGAGACCGCCTTCAACCCCGAGCTCGTCCAAAGTCTCCCGCGAGCTGCCGACGAACCAGGCGCCATCCGAGCATGGTTTTTGAGTTCCCGGCCACTATTTCCGAAGCCGAAGGCTCCATTGAGTTCGTCTGGACCTACTGAACACGATCATGCCTAAAAATGACCATGCATGCAATGTTTGGAAGAATCCGAAGAAGGCTGAGGCAAACAACATTGCCGAGGCATCGGGTGTCCGTGATTTGCATAAATGGGCCTAAACAGAGGCCATGCACATGTTAAAATGCATACACATGAAGAAAGCCGAAACATAAGTGAACCCTCGTTGAACAGAGAAAATAAAAACTGGATTTGTGGCTCGTTTAAAGATTTCAAAGATCCGAAATCTTCGGGAATTTAAGTTCCAATCACGCGGATCATGTGAGGCATCTCTTTCCTATAAAAGGAGCATCTGAGGCTCTCAAAACTCTTGCTGAAACTCTGTTGAAAATCCGAGTCCCGTGAGAGCTATGCCTCGCAAAGTTGAAGCCCCGCGCAAGTAAACTTGCGCGGCTTGAGTTCCTTGCGCGCTAACTCCTTGCGTGACAAGAAGAAGAGGCTGGGCTGTGCCAACTTGCGCCCCCATGTTGAAGCCCGCGGTGCCTTGCACTTACGGAACCCAAGGCCGCATCACCTGCGCGCCTTCGTGGTTCGTTGAGGCTTGCGCGACAGAAGCGCCCGCGGTAGTGTTGCACCCTTGCACACTTGAGCCTGCGCGGCATTTGAAGACAAGAAGAGGGCCACACCCCCTTTCACGCCTTGTTTGAGTTCGGGTATATTGAGACAAATACACTTAGTGTGTGTGTGCAAATTGAAGAGGAAGAACCCGAGGCTTGGTTGTGTGTGTGAAGTGAAGAAGTGAAGGCCGAGACTTGCATGCCTTGTGTGAAAATTGAAGACCCTATGGTATTGTGTGTGCAAGGAGAACCCGAGGCCATATCTTGTGTGTGTGCCAAGTGAAGACACCCTACGGGTGGTTTATGTGCAAAGCAACATAAGGCCGTAGCCTGGTTTGTGCACACTTTGAAGAACAAACTAAAAGAACACTAAAGTGTGTGTGTGAAACAAGAAGAGGAGGAGGCCAACTCATGTGTGTGCAAAAGTGAAACAAGTGTGTGCAAAGAGACACGAAGGCCGAACCTAGTGTGTTCACTAAAAGTGTATACACTTAGAAGAAGTGGAAGACTCTCACACTAAAGTATAACACACTTTTAAGTGTGTAATATAAAGAAATAAAGTGTGTGAAGTTCAAAGAAGGTGTGTGCTTAAAGGATTATACCCTTTGTGGGTTTATTGCACCAAGAGAAGGAAAGAGGAGAGTGCATGCATGCATGCATGCACATGCGCACGTAATCAAAGTTCAAATCTGCTTGTGTGCATTTGAGTTGACCAGGACCAGAGGATCTTGAAGAATTTGAGAAGGCCATGCAGTCAGTGCATGAAGATGCAGAGTTTCCATGCACTCAGTGCATGAAGTTGTTTTGAAGTGAGACTGGACCAGACTGACGTTAAAGATATCAGTTGTCTGAGTATTCAGTAGCTGAAGAGAGAAGCCAGGTCATCCTGAGAAGAAGGAGATAAATCCTGAGCAAGATGTGAAGACCTGATCAACTCAAGTGATCAGAGGTACAGAGAAAGGCCAGCAGTCTTTATCCCAGACTGCTGAGGATACTTGAAGAACTTAAAGAGAAGAAGAGCTACTCGTGTGACTTGAGGAGCCAGGAGAAGACCCCGTGGGACTCAGGGAGAAGAAGTCTTCAGTGGGATTCTGGAGCAGGCCAGTGGGACTCTGGTAACACTGTCGGACGCAGTATAAAGACCCTCCTGTGGGACTCAGGAGAAATACAGTGGGACTCTGTATCGACCATTGTAATTTTAACAGGTTATAATGGAGAATCCATGCTGGGAGAGCATGGCAAGGATGTAGGCCTTTGGTGCCGAACCTTGTAAATCCTTGTGTCCTATGCCTTTTCATTACTGCATTATCCGGGAAAGGTTGAGAGACATAAGAAGAGTGGATCGAGGCCTTAACAAGCCATAGAGGTTTAATTGATAAGAATCAATTAGTAAAAAGTTTTAAGGGATCACTGATTCACCCCCTCCCCCTCTCAGTGATTCACACTGATCTGGGCACTTCAATTGGTATCAGAGCGAGGTTACCTCTAAAAGATCCAATGGAGTCTTTATGAAGTGCAGATTTGAGGAAACGAGCGACCAGCCTCAAATGGAGATATCTGCCAAGACACAGAAAAATAGAAAGAAGAAACAGGACAAGAAGATGAAGAAAGCCTGTCCTAGCTGTGATGAAGTTGAAACAATGAATGATCTTCAGAGTGCACTCAAATATCTTCAGAAAACAGTTCCCATGGAAGTGGCAAAGTGTATAGCTACAGGCATCCATGATCTTCATGAAGAAAAATCACAGTTAGAAGAAGAAGCCAATGCAATGGAAGATCAATTGGCTAAAAGGGTTGGCATAACCAAAACTCTCAGAAAGCTGGTGAAGGCTAAAGATGAAACTGTTTCTCTTTGCAATGATAGATATGAAGACACTGCTGAAGAATTGAAAAGGAGCCTTTCTGAGAAAGATTTCTTTAAAGTAATAATCAAAGATGTTTACCATGCACTGGAGAAGAGGCATAGAGTATCAATGGTTGTTAAAGATGCTCAACTTGAAGACAAAGTTCTGGCAATTGCTAAGGCAAAAGGGAAGAAGAAGATTTCACATGAAGATGTGTTGAGATCCACACCAGCACAAACATCAAAGAAGATCAGATGTGAAAGTGTGAAGAATGGTGAAAATGGGACATCTCGGTTGAGAGAATCTTCTCAACCTTGTTGTTCACATTGATGAACCAAGGAGGTTCCATCTTATTCCCTTATACTATTGGTATTTACATGTGCTGACATTGTAGGGAATTGAAGATGATGATCATTCTCAACTGGAGGATGGTTTGGACAGAATGGAGTGCACCCCTTGAGGGGTAGCCAATCTGGAGAAGATGATGTTCTGAAATTAATATCATCTTGAGAAAGTAGATGAAAGGGGGAGCTTTATCTTTGCACTTGAACTTTCTAATGTGTTTGGTGAAGTTGTGCAGGATTTAGAAAATTCATTATTATATCTGAAAAATTTCAAACGCCTAAGCATGATCTCACATGTGTAGAGAATTATGGACAGCTTTGAATTCCTTGGTCATATCACTCTTGTTTTCTACACCGGGTTAGCCCAAGTAGACTTAGAGTTGATTTACTGAAGGTTCTTTGCTAAAGAAGAACATGTGGCATCATCCCTCTCTTAGTGATTTTCAAGAAGATGCTATTCAAAGGGAGGAAGATATTTTTGAAAGTGAACCACACCACACCTTTGCATTTGATTTCCAATAAGGGGGAGAAAATATTGGCACACATATTGACCCATTCATATGTGCTGAAGTGGTGTATTGACAACAAATACAAAGGGGGAGATTGAAGTGCACTGTGTTGCATTTGTTGTCAATGAGGCATGAAGTTGTCTTGGAATGAATGGAAGTCAAGGAATGTCACGATGTGAATGACAAAGGTTGTGATGGTGATGGTGATGAAGGAGAATGGCCATAGTACTAAGATGCATGTCACTTAGGAGATTCACTAAGTGGCATAGGAGATGTGGTTGAAACATTCTCTAGTTAAATCTGACGATTGCTGAGCTGCTCTTTAAGTTCTAAGAACTTGTATCAACTGGATACAAAGTCACAAAAATGTTTGAAGACCATGCATTGTAGTACAATGCATGAGGAGTTGAAGAAGATCCATCCACAAGTACTAAGTGGATGAAGTGAGCTGAAGAAGTCCATGCACTAACACTTAGTGCAAGTGAATGTGAAGAAGATCCAACTGATCTCTGATTTGATCGATGAAGCTCATTAGAGATTTGCTGTGATTCAAGAGCTCAGTTGATGAAGAACCTTCAAGAATTTCCATTCCTAAGTGATAAATAAATGATGAGGATGAATGGAGGAATTCTTAAGAAGAAGAAGAAAAATGTAGAAGAATAATGGCTTAGAGGAAGAAGTGGCTTGGCATTTGGAATTTGGTACTTGGTACTTTGTTTTTATACAAAGTCTAGGTTCTTGACTAAGAAAAAATATGGCCAGCCAAGGAACCTTGAGGGTTCAACCCCAAGGCATGGGCACTAGGGCACCACGCCCATGGGGGAACCCGTGGGGCGAGCCAGGGCGGCAGGGCGCACCCGTAGGACACCGCATGGGCGCCTGGGGCACGCCCGGAGGAGCACGGCAGGGGCCGTGTATAATCCCCCGAGGGCACGCGGTGGTGAAGCCCGCGCACCCGAGGAAGCATAGTGGGTGCCAGTAGCGCGCCCGCAGGGAGCAGAGTGGGCACAGAGCGCGCCCGCAGAGAGAATCCGGTGCGGGGCGACACTGGGAGGGGAGAAGTGCAACTGAAGGGAGGCCGGCAGCTCTTGGGTGATAAGCCGCGGAAAAATCGCGGCCCGTTTCGATGTGGGACGCGGAAAAATTCCCGGGAGCGCATCCTGGCCGCACGATTGATCGTGCGCTAGATTCGAGCCGCACATCTGATCCACGACGAGATGATCTGATCCAGGCCGTCCGAGATCAATTGAATCGCCGATCCAACGGCTGCGAGACTGCCTTCAACCCCGAGCTCGTCCGAAGTCTCCCACGAGCTGCCGACGAACCATGCGCCATCTGAGCATGGTTTTTGAGTTCTCGGCCACCATTTCCGAAGCCGAAGGCTCCATTGAGTTCGTTTGTACCTACTGAACACGATCATGCATAAATATGACCATGCATGCAATGTTTGGAAGAATCCGGAGAAGGCCGAGGCAAACAATGTTGCCGAGGCATCGGGTGTCCGTGCTTTGCATAAATGGGCCTAAACAGAGGCCATGCACATGTTAAAATGCATGCACATGAAGAAAGCCGAAACATAAGTGAACCTGCATTGAACAGAGAAAATAAAAACGGGATTTGCGGCTCGTTTAAAGATTTCAAAGATCCGAAATCTTCGAGAATTTAAGTTTCAATCACGCGGATCATGTGAGGCATCTCTTGCCTATAAAAGGAGCATCCGAGGCTCTCAAAACGCTTGCTGAAACTCTGTTGAAAATCCGAGTCCCGTGAGAGCTCTGCCTCACGAAGTTGAAGCCCCGCACAAGTTTACTTGCGCGGCTTGAGTTCCTTGCGCGCTAACTCCTTGCGTGACAAGAAGAAGAGGCTGGGCTGTGCCAACTTGCGCCCCCACGTTGAAGCCCGCGGTGCCTTGCACTTACGGAACCCAAGGCCGCATCACCTGCGCGCCTTCGTGGTTCGTTGAGGCTTGCGCGACAGAAGCGCCCGTGGTAGTGTTGCACCCTTGCACACTTGAGCCTGCACGGCATTTGAATACAAGAAGAGGGCCACACCCCCTTGCGCGCCTTGTTTGAGTTCGGGTATATTAAGACAAATACACTTAGTGTGTGTGTGCAAATTGAAGAGGAAGAACCCGAGGCTTGGTTGTGTGTGTGAAGTGAAGAAGTGAAGGCCGAGACTTGCATGCCTTGTGTGAAAATTGAAGACCCTACGGTATTGTGTGTGCAAGGAGAACCCGAGGCCATATCTTGTGTGTGTGCCAAGTGAAGACACCCTACGGGTGGTTTATGTGCAAAGCAACAAAAGGCCGTAGCCTTGTTTGTGCACACTTTGAAGAACAAACTAAAAGAACACTAAAGTGTGTGTGTGCAACAAGAAGAGGAGGAGGCCAACTCATGTGTGTGCAAAAGTGAAACAAGTGTGTGCAAAGAGACATGAAGGCCAAACCTAGTGTGTGCACTAAAAGTGTATACACTTAGAAGAAGTGGAAGACTCTCACACTAAAGTATAACACACTTTTAAGTGTGTAATCTAAAGAAATAAAGTGTGTGAAGTTCAGAGAAGGTGTGTGCTTAAAGGATTATACCCTTTGTGGGTTTATTGCACCAAGAGAAGGAAAGAGGAGAGTGCATGAATGCATGCATGCACATGTGCACGTAATCAAAGTTCAAATCTGCTTGTGTGCATTTGAGTTGACCAAGACCAGAGGATCTTGAAGAATTTGAGAAGGCCATGAAGTCAGTGCATGAAGATGCAGAGTTGCCATGCACTCAGTGCATGAAGTTGTTTTGAAGTGAGAATGGACCAGACTGAAGTTAAAGATATCAGTTGTCTGAGTATTCAGTAGCTGAAGAGAGAAGCCAGGTCATCCTGAGAAGAAGGAGATAAATCCTGAGCAAGATGAGAAGACCTGATCAACTCAAGTGATCAGAGGTACAGAGCAAGGCCAGCAGTCTTTATCCCAGACTGCTGAGGATACTTGAAGAACTTAAAGAGAAGAAGAGCTACTCGTGTGTGTCGAGGAGCCAGGAGAAGACCCTATGGGACTCAGGGAGAAGAAGTCTTCAGTGGGATTCTGGAGCAGGCTAGTGGGACTCTGGTAACACTGTGGGACGCAGTATAAAGACCCTCCTGTGGGACTCAGGAGAAATACAGTGGGACTCTGTATCGACCATTGTAATTTTAACAGGTTATAATGGAGAATCCATGCTGGGAGAGCATGGAAAGGATATAGGCCTTTGGTACCGAACCTTGTAAATCCTTGTGTCCTGTGCCTTTTCATTACTTCATTATCCGGGAAAGGTTGAGAGACATAAGAAGAGTGGATCGAGGCCTTAACAAGCCATAGAGGTTTAATTGATAAGAATCAATTAGTAAAAAGTTTTAAGGGATCACTAATTCACCCCCTCCCCCTCTCAGTGATTCACACTGATCTGGGCACTTCAAATTATATAATCATTTGATAATAGTAAAAAAATTATCATATATTAAAAATATGATCATGGATGAAAAGATAGTTTTGTGAGAAATTTAAAAAATATTATTTCCTAAAAAATATGATTATAAATATTATATCATTAAAGTGATAAATGACCAAATTAATATAATATATATTTTAACAATAAATTAAAAAAATGGAAATAAAACATTTGGATTTCCAAATACAATCCACAAATAATCTTATCATTATATAAACAAGATTTTTATGTCCAACCCAAGGAATAGAAATTGGGTTAATAAATCCCTTATAACATTGTGATAAGATAAATGATATTCCTAATGAAACCAATTATTATCAAATTAATAATATAATACTTTGAAGTTAATGAGATTCATGACATTATATAATAAATTTCAGTATATATTAACAATAAATAAAAAATAGGTGGTGAATAATACATATATATCCCACTGATGTAAAAGTGAGACAAGAAACACTTACCCCCCGACTTCCCAATAGTAGTTCACGCATTAACCACCTCTATATTGCTGAAATAATTATATTGGGTAATGAATGAACTATATTAATATTTCTAATACCTTATATTAGGAATTAATTGTAAAATCCTTGGTTTTATGAAAGAAAAACTATGTTTAATAGCATACGTGATACTCTACATCAAACATAAACAAGAAACTAAATAACATTATTGAAATGATAATGTTATAACCAAGCCATTAGAATGGAAGGAATGAATAGTTTAAACTGAATTATGGAAATATGATTTACACATGTTTAAATAATGATTCATTGGATACCAAATTTATTTTAAATTGAAATAAAATAATTTAATTTAAAGGAAGTGTTTTTAAGAAATTCTATTTAAAAAGATATTAATTGTATTTATAAAATCATAATATTATTTATTGATTTATATTTAAAACAAAATAAATGTTAGATATTATATTTAATGTTTTAATATTCATCTTATATGTTTTAAAGTTATGATATGAGAACAAAATCATTTTTTCGGATAAAAGAAGCATTTTTTAAAAAATAAAATTTTACCATATTTTGCTGGATAAGACATATAAATTTAGTTTTTGACACCATCATATTTTCTACAAGATATGATAATATTATTTTCAATTATTTTAACATCAAATTTTAATTTGGATCAATTTTTTATATTTTTTGGATAACTATCATGTTTTGATGAACAACAAACATATGTTAAATTTTAATTAAAAACAACAATTAACATCGACATACATTATATGGATAAATAATACTATTTAATGGATCTCAAGAAGAAATTGAATACATATTTATCATTTAATCCAATTTTTTTCATTAAAATTAACTTCACATTGAAATAGGACAAAAACACATGTCAAACTTTTTGTAGTTTTTACTTCATAATAACACACTTTCTAGTTTTGACAATAGGAATTAATTATAAATTAATTAATAAAGTTTAATTGTTTTGAATTTGCAAAAAATTGTTTCATATTTGGAAATATAAGTCCAAATTGTGTAAATAAATTCATTTTATTATAATATATTTCTAATTGCAACTTCATTAATGAATTTTATTTACAGTGTTTAAAAGGTAAATCATGTAATCAAGGATAAAAAATAATATTATAATAATATTCAACTACCCTAAAATGTATCCAAATCTAATTAGATGAGTTATTTATGACCATAATCATCATTAGGAAAAGAAATTTTCATATGAGACATAAATGATAGTGATAATGAAATGTCATACTAAGTAATTTAATATAAATAGAAAAATAACATAAAATATTATCTTTTTAGTGAAATAATATTTGTATATTGTAATATAATTTATATCTATGACTATAAATTTTAATTAAAAAGGTAAAAATATTTCCAACATCATGGTATTTTTCTTATATTTTTTTACATTATATAATTAATGTCAATTATGACACAATGAGGATGTAGTTATTTCTTCTTTAATAAAGGATTCAAATAAATAACCTTATAAATAGTATAATAAATATTATATGAATTAATTAATTGGATCAAAAAATTATCTTGGAGAATATAACATGTTATTATTTCCAGAATTTGTTTTAAATGTAATCCATTTGTTATGAATTTGTAAAAAAGTCAAGTATGAATAGTGTCCAAAATAAAAATAATTGATAACTTAAAATATTGAATAGTATATTAGATAATATTGAAATCCAAAAAATATTTTATTCATCCAAATATATAAGATAATTCTAGTTATGTCAAAGATGACTTTTATTTTGGTCGTTTGACATTATATGGTAATTGCATTAAGAAAAAATTTATAAATAACATGATGTCACTATAATATTTAAAAAGGTAAAATAACGGTTAAACCAAAAAGATAAGGATAAAAAATAATCAATTATTTTCAA
The DNA here is from genome assembly GCA_963277665.1 of Viscum album. Classification (NCBI taxonomy): domain Eukaryota; kingdom Viridiplantae; phylum Streptophyta; class Magnoliopsida; order Santalales; family Viscaceae; genus Viscum; species Viscum album. The sequence continues at coordinate 319,553,479 of OY728132.1, read as the reverse complement.
AAAATTATTAGATGATGGTTATTCAAACCAAAATCACGTTATCTTCGAATTATATGAGTTTTGGAACATTTTTAATATAAAATGAATTTATTATAAATGAATATATCAAGACATTCATAAAGTGACCATCCTCTCTCTTATAAAGGGCACAACCTCCACCCCATTACTCATAACTCTCATGACCCATGGACCGTCCAGCATCATCTCATATAAGATCATAGAATCCCTACCTTTATCCTATAATTCATAACTTGTGAAGAAGGAAATTCATGAATGCCATTTCTCTCAAATCAAACGAACATACTCGTTTTAGAGGGTTGGTCTTCCCACAATATCCTTTATTTTTTTATACTTCTTCACTCCTTGTGATATTATTTATTTTATTAAATTTTAAAATTAAGTATACTCAATATAATTTGATGTTTTTATAATAATTTTAGAAGTACACTTACACACACCTCTATCTAATGAATACAAACATAGTGTTTCTGTGTATGGAAAACTTCTGTCTCACAAAATAATGATTTTTCAATTTTATCCTACTTTATATCATTGATTCCTTTAATATAGGACAATATTTATATATTATATAAATTATATTTATATTTTCTCTTTTTTATGTATTGTTTTTAGATAATACCTTTTTGCTTTCCACAATTTGTAAATATGTTAATTTCATTTTAGGAAGTACAGACTACCTGCCCCTAAAAGTGATATGACTTGTTAATTGCATACAAGGAACATGTATATGATGGATTTAATTATCATATTTTACATAAAAAACATATATATTACCATATAATTATAATATATCTATCAAAAATTTATTTTAATTCCTTTAAATGGAAAATGATATGAAAGTAGCATCCATGCGTATGTATATTCTACCATCTCCCTGAACGATGTAGTTTATTTCTTATCTACAAATGATATTGATTATTATAAATAAATATATACTAAATATATATATTATTTATATATATATATATCAATAATATCATTATATATATTATGTACATTTGACTACGTTGTCAAATTACAACAAATCCAGTACATTTTCAACTCAAGTACAGAATATCAACAAAATGAAGGATATGAACATGAATAATTATGTGGTTGTTATGGAAAGATAAAAAGTTGTATAAAATGAATAATATTCTTGAAATTGGTTCTTAAAAAATTATAAATTAACTTATTTTTATTATTTAGGAATAATAGAGAACATACGTCGCTATTTAGAATAAAGGTAAGGGATCTTCTTATTCCAATTTCCATTCGTTGGGATGATCTTCTACTTCGTTATTATATCATGATATGATTATGTGAGAAATAAATTTTGAAATATTATCTTGTATTTATAAATTAGTAATTGGTATTTTTATTGAATATACATAATCTATCAATTTTATTAAAAATTATCTTTTAATGTAATTTCTAAACACAACTTCCACTCATTCAGTTTTACGCAAAAATCTGTGACTACATTATGCCAGCAATATGTGTGTAATCACGGTTTAATTAATTATCTTTTAATTTCCACTTCCCTTTGTGTGGATATATAGTTTCTACACATAATCACCCCAATTTAATATTATTACATCAACTATAGGAACATTGTAAGTGAAATCTTATATCAATCTCCTTTCATTGAGTTAAATTTCCATGATATTTTTTATTGATAATCCAAGAATGTGTGTGAATATTATATGATTGATTTACACTATATATCCACTTTTATGGGTGTATTAATATTTTTCACACATTTTTATGTCATTTATTTATCCTTAATCTAAGGACATGATATTTTGATGGATTTTGTCTCAAATTACATTCCGTTGAGATTTATTTGTTTTTATAAACTAATTCACATTTATGGTGTATATACTACCTTCTTCCATATTATATCATGAATCTCTATATTCTCATGAAATTATAAGTTTTTTTTAATATTATCTTTATTTATTTTTATTCATGTATTTTATCATGTCGTAAGGGAAACTTTAACTAATACATTATAAAAATGTTTCAATGATTTATTCTTTTAAATCTTTATAATTAATGTCAATGTTTTAAAAAAGATTTTAAGGATTTATTTATGTAGAAATTATGTTCTAAAATGTTAAATCCATAAAAAATTTCCAATTATTATGTAGAACTTTTATTCAAATATATATATATTAAACATTTTTTATAAATTTTTATATGGATTTAATATTTCGATATCTTTAATTAAATTATTTTGATTAATGTTTGAAATGTTTATAATTTCAATATTTTGTGTTTTATAATTATGTACTAGTACGTGGACATTTGATGGGTGGTTATGTGAAAAAACAAAATATGGGTTGTTATATGATAAATATATAGTGGGTGAGCCCATGAAAGAAATAAAATGCAATGGGTAATGTTATTGAGGTAAATAAAAAATTTTCTCCTAAGAGATGTACAGAATATAATGTGATGGGTATTCCAAATATAACCATGATAGTTACTCCATAAGTAACTATGAAATATATATTTTATGTATGTTATGAATGATTAAAGTTACCATTATGATTTATTATTTCTAATATTTATTCAAAAATATTATGATTTCAAGAGGTATATTAAATATATAATGTTTTATTAGAGAAAATTATGATTTAATTTGTTTTTATATATTTAGTGAATAATGCTTTATTTAATTATTTTATATCCCTTAGTAATATATTTATGATCATCCCTTGTATTTGAATTTTTTTCCCTCGGTATAAGAAGTGTACGAGAAAGGATGACTTCAAGGATATTTTTATCATGAAAATAATACCCGATTTTGTGAAAAAATTGATAAATTAGAAGTTTCTACAGAGTAAAATTTTAGATGTAATGTAATAGTCATGGCCTAATTCATTGAACTGTTCACCTAAGGCTGCTGTTTCACTGTTCACCAAAGGCTACTGATGACACTGTTCACCTATGGATTTGTGGAAACTTTTCACATAATGATTCCATTTCACTGTTCACCTGAGGCTACCATTGCATTGTTCGCTGAATTGGAAATTTGGAAAAGTAATGGGGATATGTCACCTGGATCTCCCGGAACACCTCAAGAACCAAATTTCAGCAAAGGAATGGACTAGAGAGGTCCAGGACATTACAATATATTAGATTAACAACATAAAATAAGATATAATACAAATATGAAAATATTATTTAATAATTATATTTTTTTATGACCATCTAAGAATGCTGTAATGGAAAATGAACAAAATCATTATTTGTAGAGACGATGAACATGCATAATTTGGATAATAATTTTGATTCATTGAATAAGATGAGATTACAAAATTGAATGTTATAATAAATTCTGTTGGGATCATAAAATTCATATATGTAAATTATTGTTGAATTATTATTCCTTTATGTATGGAAGAGTTGTTGAGAATATAGAAGAAGAAAAAAATAACTGACATGTTTTGAGAAAATTTACTCATTATATGTCCTCCATACATGACCCCTTAAGGACGTTAGATTTTTTATTATGGTGAGACTATAAGAATATCGTTTTTAAAAGATTATATGTGAGTATTTTTATAGATATTTGGGGATTTTCAATGATTTGGGGTCAAAATGTGTATGTATTTATACCTGAGCGAAGAAGGGTTTATTTGAATAAATAATGATTATTTTTAATTAAATCCATTCTCAATTAGGTGGCATTAAATATAACAAATTATATTTATAATTAGAGACTTTTAAACTATTTAGGGTTCATAAATACAAAAAACATTCATTAAAATTTCTATTTTATGGTATTTTAATTTACTACCTATTAACATAATCGATTTTCAATAGTTTACAATTACATCCAAAAAAATATTCTACCATGGATATATTTTTATTTTTATAAATAAAATATTTATTAGATCATTATTTAGTAATTTTAAATAAAAATATATACTTCATTTTTTCAAATTCAATTATCATAATTAGTAAAAACAATATTTAAAATTAATCCCATAAACACAACGAAAAAGTGAGGTTTTAAATCAAAATGTTAGAAATATTAAAAAAAAATTATATCCAATTATGATTTGAAATTGATTAAAATGCTCTAAATTTGATTAATTTATATATAATTAGAATAATTATACATTAAAACTCAATTTTAAATATAATTTATGTATATACTTATGGATTATGTAACGGCGTATTTCAATTAAATGGTAGTATTTTTAATTTTTAAACAAAAAATGATACTTGTGAGAATAAATTTTAAAATTAATCCTAAATTATTCATATTTCACTCATTTAAAAATAAAAATTAATATATCCGATGAAACATAAATTTTTTTTAATTATTATCTATAAAATAGTTTTATAATCATAAGGCTCCAAAATTAAATTTAGAAAAAATATTTCATTTTATGTTTAAAATTGGATTAATTATTATCTTAAGCCTATAAAATAGATTTGATTAATTAAAAAATTATTGGATATATAAAATATAAATTTCACTAAAACAGATTAAAAATTGTAATTATTTTAATTAATTTTTATAAAATACCTTTTGAGCGTATAGAAATAGTGTTTTTATATAACATTCCCTCTATTTTAAATTTGTTTATATATTTATTTATAACTATTTTGTAACCATGTAATTAAATTAATAATTTATTTTATAATATTATTTCATTCCATTAAAATATATATGGTAAGTATTATGTTATAATAATAATAATATGGATTTCTTTTAAGTTGGGGGTTTTTTCCAAAGAAGGTTATCAAATAGATTTTAATTATTTAAAAAATGAATAGTGTAATATTTTGGGGAATCATACTCTAACCCATTAAAATTAAATTCTCACTCAAAATTAAATAGTTTTTTATAAATATAATATGATAAATATTCTTCATCAAATCCTCAGTTTCACTTGTATCTTCCTCAAATTGGTTGTTTCATTGGAAAAAAATAACAAGGTGACTCTTTTTTTTAATAGAACATTCTCCCCATAATCAATCATTTCTACTAGTTATTATTTATGATAATGTTTTTCATCAATTAATCTTACCTCTTAGTTTATTAAATTTTATGGATCTATTTTATACATCCTAAATAGAGATACATCGAATACATTATTTACATGATAGTGATTTAATGGACGATTAAATTGAAGATCTACCATCCAAATGCAATCAAGAATTTCAAAAAATTGATTCTTATAAAATTTTAAATTTTAAATAGAAAAAAATTTGATGGTGAAAATTACTTTCCTACGAAAACAACATAATTAAAAGGGTTAATTAAATACCATATATAGAAAAAATAATATAGCCGGAGAAGATCGGTATATAAATAGGATTCTGATTAGTATATTATTATCAGAAAGTAAAAATATGTAATTGGAATAGGATTATAATAATAACATTATGATTGATAGTGATTCATAATATGGTCATTACGATGTTTATCCATCATAATTTCTCAAATCAATAATGGGATAAAAGTAAAATGATTCTTCTATAAGAAAAGTAAATAGAATAAATTTTCATTCAAACATAATTTTTGTAATGCTGATGCATTATTTTACCACCACGAATAATAAAATTCCAAAATATAACTACATGAATGGTATAATTGGAACCTTATATTTTCGACAATAAATGGATATTAAATTTTAATGCCCAAATCATATTAATAAACTTCTATAAATTAGGGTATAAACAAATGTATAAATATCTACTCCATCATTTCTTAGGAGTTAACCAATACCGAAATGGTTAGTTCAAGATAATTTTATTATATATAAATATAATTCTTTTATATAAAAAAACATTTATCTCACAAATAAAACAGTAATAAAAATTTCCATGAAAGATCATTCGATAAATAATCATCCTTTATTTTTTTCACACCTATTATAGTCTAAGTTTGTAACAATATAATCAAATTGATTTGATAACATAGTCTTCCAAGGAAAATATTAACATATATATCCAAAAAAATTAATACACTCTATACATCACATAAATAAATTTATTTTCCCAAATCACACAACCTCCATGATTTTCTATCCATTATGACAAATAACATAACTCACCATAAATATACAATAAAATAACATATTCTACCAAAAATATGAGTGATCCTTTTTCGATTATATAAAATACCAGTGTATTCTATTTACCATGATCATAGAGTGTTCCCAAACGTTTGAACAAATTATGAAATAACATTAATCACTTAATCACCAAATAATTTTCAATGTCATGGTTATCTATAAAATATTTTCTCCAAAAATTATCTTATCATTTATGTACCACATATTATAAATAAAATAAAATAATTTGTACTAACAATGTCTTCACATAGACCAATGTATGGTGATGCAACCTTTTCCACCCTCAGTTGTGGGTTCAATTCATAGTGCCTTGATTGATATGATGGGTAATCACTAGCCTTGCATGTTTAACTTTTCCTAAAACTATGTTATTATAATCCTTATAAAATTCCATTAATGTGTGATGAATCATCCAAAATAACCTAAATATGTTTTAACCTCAAAATATATCTCTTAAATTTAATTTTTCATCCATAAATATAAAAAACTATAATTACATAAAAAGTTACTTTCTAAAAAAATACAGTTAGTCACCATAAAATTTTATAACATTAATCCTCAAAAAGAGATTATATGAAACTTAACATATGATAAAAATGAATATTATAATCCTATGATGATAACCATTAATATTAATTATACAATATCTGATTAAATCAAGTCAATAAATATATCTAACCCATTTTATGATAAACAATATATTGAACCATGCCATTTTATAATATTTGTACCTATGTTTTAGGTCTAATTACACTCATAATAGAAACTATATATTGAAAATTATGCATCATTTGGGATATTAGGAATATAATTATAAAAGATAAGACTATAATTATTCAACTCGTTATTTAATTTCCAAAATGAGATCATCAAATATTTTGATCTCCTACATTTTCATAGTGTAACATAAGAAATACAAAAGAAAAAGGTGTGAGATAAAAATCATATTAAGGGAACAACCACAAGAATAAAACGTTAAAAAATTACTATAATTCATAACCTTATTACATAAAATCATGGATCATGAATAATAATTATGAATAATGACATATAGAACATTAAATATTATCATGATAGAAAAAAGTAAATTTGATATTATATATCATAACATAAACATGAGGCATATAATTCTACTGAAACTGTACCACTTTGAGGATAAGGTACAATATATGAATTACATTAACATCCTATCCAAACGAGATTTACTATGAGAATAAAACATTACCCAATATATTGAGTCACTTTATTGGTCGACCCATTGACAATGACAATGTAAATGCATTCTAGTAAAGAATCAATCATGTGGAATAATAATAAGGACTACCCATGGAATGAAATTGGTATTGTAATGAGGTAATAAAAAATGAAATATAACAATGGTATCAAAATAGTACATCGTATGTCAAAAAAATCATAATAAATTAATTATAGTATGTAAAATTATATCATAGAATATGAAACACAATAATGGAAAAAATTAAACTATTTATTGTTTAATAGCTGAAAATACGTTAAATGAGATCATTGTATACTTAATATAGATTATAGAATTTTTCAATACTTTAAATAATTGTTGTTAAACTATTGTAAAAAAAATTAAAAATAAATTAAATTAATATTGTAAATTTTTAAACTATGTTTTAAAAATTTTGATCTATTGTTGTAAATTATGATCATTTCACATAAGTTAAAAAGTCATTCCTTATGTATTTTGTATGAATTGTCTAAAAGAAAATTGATTATAAAACATAAAATTATTCATTTCTAACAATTTTTTTAAATAGTAAATCATGAGTCAAAATTAATTTAACAAATCACTGGATAATAGTTTTGAAACAAATTTATAATAGTTTTTTAAAATATGGTCATTGAAGAAAGGGGATTTTTTATAAAAATTCATAAAATATAACTTTTAAAAAATGTCCTTTATAAATATTGAATCAGGAAGCGATAATCAAAAAAATGAATATAATATGTTTATATTAATTAAGTTAATGAAAATAATGAGTAATTAAAATTTTTTCTTAATTAATTTCATATATTAGTGTAGAATGATATAAACAACAAGATAATTGTTAACCAAAAAAATAGAAATTGGGTTAAGAATTTCCTTACCACATTGTGATTAGGTGAGTCGTATGGTTCAAAATATTAATTAATATAAAATTATTCTTTAAATAAAATGGAAAAAATGAGATTAAAGATATGATATATTAATTATTATTATATATAAACCAAAACAAAGTGGCTACTAAGTCATATATATCATAGAAGTAAATTTAAGATGAGAAAACATTATCTCGCACATCTATTTAGTGATGGTATCTTTAACCACATATATAATGGTGAAAGGGTTTTATTTTCTCATTCATGATTTTTATTCATATTTATAATACCTAATTTTATAATTTAATAAAATTTTATTACCTATTCATTATTAATATTTCATTATTTTCAGGGTTTTGGGAGCATTCTTTTCATGGTTTCATGATCAGTTTATTTGTGTATAATTATATATTTCATAGTAAAAAATGGATTAAAATAGAAAAATATGAATGAAATATTATTAATTCACATAAAAGGTATTAAATCATTCCATAAATAATTTATATTTCCTCCATTAGGATGATTCGTTTAATGGTATTTTAATTAAAAAAATTTTGATTACTTTGGCAGTTTCTCTGGAACCTAGTGATCTAGATTCATGTTATTTACCATTTCAATTATATATTAGTTATATTACATTAAATTTTATATAATACACTTATTAAAATAATGTTAGAAAAAAATAAAAGTTTTATTACCATTCATGAGGGTAGTTAAGTAAAAATAATCAATAGATTATTCACAGATAAAACAAACTAGAATAATTTGTAAAATAGTTTCAATTATTTGAATAAAATGAAGTAATAAAAGGGGTGGGTAAAATATAAATAATTAGAAACCAAAATTTACAAAATTTGAATTATTATAAAATTATTATTCCTTTGTTGAATAATAATATTATTAGACCGTTGAAGAAGAACAAAAACTAAGATAGGTGTTTTGAGAAAATTACCTCATGAATATAATTTCCTTGAATCGCACCATGAAGACCATAGATTTTTTTCGTTTGTTGATACAACATGAATATGTATGTTTTTAGAGATATTTAAATTTTTGTAGAAGATATTTAAGAAGATTAATTATTTTTTATCGAAATGGGGTGGCGAGGGGTGTTATTAATACACGAGGAGATTTGGTTTGAAGTGTTTAAATAATAATTATTTTATAATTAAAGCCAACCACATTGTGGTGGAATTTATTTAAAAATATTTATATATTTAATTAAAATTGTGGATCCTATTTAGGGTTGAGAAATTATTCAAAGTTACAATAAAAGTTATATCGTTAATCTAATTAACACCTTTTAACACATTTCACTAGTTTACCTATACTTTGGTAAATAATTTTTATTACCATAGTAATTTTTCTAATTTTAAATGGAGATAAGTTATAGTTTGGACCATATGATTTGTAATATATAATAAATTTTTCAAAATTAAATTCTCACAATTGGTAAAATGATATTTAAAACTATTCCCATAGACACAGAAATAAATCTGGGTTTGAAAGAGATAAATTGAAATGATTGAAATGTTTTTATATACAATGTCAATTTTATATTTATTAAAATGTACTCCATAGTATTTAATGATGCATAATTAAAATAATTACATATTAAAACAAATTTAAATTATAATTTTACTGTACAAATAAATTAGATGATAATTATCTTTTAATAAAAACGAAGTATTTTTTAATATTAATAAAAAGTTAATTTCGCTGAATAACAAAAAAAATTCACATAATGGTAATTTTGTTATCACAATTTTAAAAAAAGTATATTTTTTCAAATAAAAATAATAAAATTTTAAAAATGTAAATATGAAATAGGAGAGCTATCCAATGGAGGAAAAACAACCATCAGAATAAATAATGTTTTTATGAATAAAAAAGGATTTATTGTAATCATATACCAATAAACATGATTGGAAGAATTAAAGAAAGTATTGAATATGTAACATATAAATTTCATTAAAATAATTTAACAATAGTTATAAATTTCAATTTTCAATATAAGAATACAGTTTTTTGTATAAAATTATTTTTTTCACAAAACAGATCCTTTATTTTAATTTTTTTCTTTAAATTCTAATTAATTGGTAACCAAATATTTCACATCTTTTTTAATTTATCATATTAATTAATTCCAAACAAATGTATAGGGGTTAATGGGTGTGAAAAATAATAATATTTTGGATTAATTTTATTTTAAGGTATTTTTTCAATGTATTTTACTGATAAAATTATAATTTTTCTAAAAAAATTCACATTCCATAAAATATAGGGTTGTAAAAATAACCCACGATGTTTATTTTTTATTCTAAATTCCACTCTCATGAATTCTCTATATTAAAATTTAATATTTATGACCTATAAAATCTTTCAAAATATTCATTCCTAGATATTTTCATTCATCTTTCATTTAGGAATCCCAAAGATTTAGATATTAGTTTTATCATGAATGGGAATTATTAGTGCCACATACTATTCATTGGGATTATCATGATAATTTTTTTATGGTTTCTTTTCAATATTTGTCACACATATATATGAATTTTATTTTATTTAGTGACGTTAATTTGGAAATATATACCCCTCTAATTAATTATTTAGGCTATGTATCTCATAATAATCTATGTAAGTGAGGAGGGAGCTAACCCAAATACAGTGTTTAGCGGTTCAAAATGTGATGATTGTATAGAGAGTGAACATTGACCTAAAATTACCATAAATAAAGAAAATTTAAGACCATGTGAAACTAATTTTATTTATAATAATATATTTTATGTCAAATTTTTTTTAATTGATCCAAGAATATATTTCAATAAAACTATAAGGAAATGGGCCAAAAACAAATCATCCTAACATTTACACAATGTGAAAATAGATTACATGACATGTAATGATTGATTGTTTTTACTATTAGGTTGAGGATGAAGGTTTTTAAATATTACCCCATAAAAATAATGACATGAAATTTAATTATAATACACCTCATGTTATTCATAATGCTATAATTTTAATGTGTTTTGTGTGGTATATTGTTAGGTGATCCCACCCCACAAGTAACTTCTATCAATCCTAATGAACATAGTAGGCTATATTGGAGTGACACCCTCTGTTCTAGACATCCATTTTGTGCCTGTAATCCATGGTAATTGGTTTTTTAGGTTTACCCCTATATCCATTTTATGTTCTACTCATTTTAGTGTAATCACATGACCATGTTCGTTGTTGGTATTGATCATGATAAGTTCTGAATTGGGATCCTTATTGGGATCACTCACACATTCTTTCATGTGGTTATTTTTAATTGTATGAATTGTTTCATCGTCAGTTAAAGGTAGTGGGTCTATACAATAACCCTATGGTCTGAGAAATTTCAATAATTTAAAATAATTAAATTTTTCTGACATGTCATGCACAAAATAAATTAAAATCAGGAATTGGATTATTCCATGGAGACCATTTTAATCAAATTGGTGGTTGACCATGATTATTTTTTTCCGGATAGTGAGATAATACTTGATTATTAAATGAATTGTATAACTTATTAATGGTTTTTTATAATTACATTTTATTTTGGTGATTTATTTATATAGGTTAACCGTGGATTGGCCTGATTATTGAGTTAAATGCCATGTTATTGATTACAATAAAATGATAAATTATATTTTCAATGAAATGGTAAATGGTAATTTTAATAACTGACCATTTAGGATGTGATATTAGGATATAATAATTATTATTACATGTGTTTAGATTTAAAATTATTCAATTATTATATAGGGAATTTGACCAGTGACACATGTCGTAATACATATATAGCAGGCTGTGTCGATTAATTCATGATGAAATTATTATATTCTAGGCTAAACCCGAAGACATGATTAAATTATTATGTATTGGACATGGACCTAAGGAATTCCAAAATTCATAAATACCTGAATTGTCCCTAATACATGATGAGTTCCTTTTATATAGGTTTTTTATGTTAAATACTAAAACTCTTACGTACTGGGATCTGTTCTATTAAAATTTTTAAATTATTATATAGCTGATTTGACCTAGTTTTTGTTATTCATACCAAGGATATATATTTTTTTACAAGATTATATGGTAATTATTAGAATTTTCATGAGACATGTTTATAGTCATTTAATAATTCATCCATGTTTTGTTATGTTAATGTTGGTTATATGGGAATGGTTGGTATGGTTGTGAGAAATGCTCATAGATATTCTGGAATTATGTCGATGTATGATTAACTGAGATAAAAGTTATGATTAATTATGGTTATATGGAAATGGTTGTTCCTTTATTTCATAATATTATTCCATTAATATTTATTGTATTTATTAGTTGGATTTGTTATTGGAATTCTATAGTAAATTTTATTCCAAGTATTTACACACACTATAGATTATTAATTTATTGATACAGTTATTACTATTTTTTTGTAAGCCTATAACTAGGGGTATAGTTATTCCATTATACAAATAACACCACACTAATATTCAGTAAGATCTGGTGTATGGGGAAGTGAATGTGAGTTATCCTGACCCACTCATTCTTTTCACATGAGAGGGTATTAGATCGGAGGTCGTTATAAAGTGGTTTCAGAGTACACTAGGTATTTTCAATTTATTTACTATTCTTGAATGTTATAAATGAGACAATGATTTATCGAGACATGGTAATGAACTTGTTTATGAGAGTGGATAACCCATGTACATTGGAATATTCATGTTCTGAGGGATGGTATTGCTATTTATATTTATGGCTTATTATAATTGGGGTAATTTCACCCATTGGGATTCAAATGTTGTTTGTGGTGATTAATTCATGATGTTATTGGTTCTAAAGATTTATAATCATGGACAAATATGGTCTTATATTTGAATGAATTAATCATTATAAACACATAGGAATATATATTTTGACTTCCATTATTCATGATATGTACATTTTATTGAATGAAATATGTACATGCCTATTGATCTGGGATATCATATACCTGTTCTAACTGATAAATGAAATAAATAAACTTTTATGTCATTATGAAACACATTTTAACAGTTTTTAGATTGACTAAGACTCAATAATTTTTGTTTTTGTCACATTTTCAGGATGACCATGTTTTCATATACAATTTTATACGGAGTGAAGCTGTCTTGTATAAAAAATTACTTATTATCATCTTCAACTTGAGTGTTAGGGGAGTGAAACAAATACTCCAAACATAGCTAAACATCATATTCCATTATTTGTAAAGGATTCTTTAGTTGTTCTTATTGAGGGATACTTTTATGGGGTTATGAGATACATGAAATGAGAGAAAATTCACACTATTACATTGACGTCTATGATGAAAAAAGTGGTATAGATGAATTAGAATCCTACATTCACTAAGGAGGAAGGAACCCAAGATGCCATGTTCTGGAGTGATTAATTTGTAATGATCATTATGAATTATGATACAGCCTCATATATGATGGTGAAGTTTGTTTTGAATATGTTTCATTAAACAACTAAGTGATGGTGGGATATTCGAAAGTAAGAATGTATGTAGGATGGGATATATTTTATTAAGTTTGATATTAATTCCATGATCTTTTTCATTCCAAATATATTGTGGGATGAGAAAGATCATGATTTAATGCATAGACAGATGAGGGCATGTCTATGCTATTATATAATGACTCTTTCACAAATCTGTAGTGATTTGTTATATGTTTCGTAGTCGATGTAATCTATTTGGATAGAAGTTTTTAGAATTTCATTTACATTTAGATTCAGTTAATGGTGAACTTGTTCCATCCGAGAGAGGCCTCGAGCATTAGCATGGCTATTTCAGTAAAGAATACCATGAAAATTTTTTCTGGTTAAAAAAAGAATCACTGTGAATGTCCACTTCCAAATAAAAATTTGAAGATAAGTTAGATAAGACTGAATCCATTTTAGGGTAATTTTTATATTATAGTGTAATTATCATGAAAAGAAGGGAAAAAAATAATTAGTGTGTGTATCATGCTTTATAATGCCATTATTCTAGAAGATTGGTAAACCTATAGAGGTTTTCCGGGGGTATATAATATTAGATAAATGGAAGGGTAACAAAACATGATCTAAAGTCCAGGGAAGTATCAAATACTCATAAGACGATTGGTAGTTAGAGTTTCATGGGATGTTCGAGTAGTGATAGGGGACATGGTAACCCCACGCAGAAAAAAATACCTCGAAGTGGTTATGGCTCAGGGGAGTAAGGAAAGAGCCCAGGTAAGAGTGGATGGATAACTTCACATTGCCCAAACTACTCCAGTTATTGTGGATGCATAACTATATAATCTCATAAGTATAATTATCCTTTCATCTTATATATATTTGTTTGATACATTATCATGAAACTCTATTATATCCTTTCTCTTCATAAATGGATTAAGATTTTATGTGGAACGCATAGTTTATGCTATGAACATTGACACACTATTGGGAGAGTGATCACAGAATATAAAACGTTGAAAAGTGTGTTCTCTATAGATTGGGGCTGAAAGTTTTATTTTGAATGGTTCATGAATAAATAATAGGATTGGATTTTATTATTGATATGTTTTAGTTAGTCATATACTAGGATCCAATATTGTTTTACTTGAGGAGAGTTTCATTTCTTTCTATAGAAATATTCATCTATTCTCAACATGGTTACATGGATATTTATGTTTATTAAGAAAGGAAAATTCATTATATATTACATTTTCACAAGGATCAAATATCTATTCATTATTTGGATGACTGGGAAATGAAGCTTACATTTTTTCAATGTTATTTGATTTGGAGAATTTTTTCCTTGCGATTTATATGAAATATCATCCAAGAGCAGGATAAACTTTTTGATTGAGTTTGTATAAGGATAAAATTGGGCTTACTTCTCTCCTTATAGAATAGAGTGAGGAGAGGATCATGAGTTATCTTCCCAATGTTAACATCTTAAATCCAAAAGATTCACACATCCTATTAATTCTCTATGGTGTTCTACAGTTCTCTTATACATATAGGTTCATCTATCTTTTCACTTATGTGTGGACTATTATAGACTAAAACAGATGATAGTCAATAACATTTATAATCATCCATGCATTAATAATAATAGAAATAAACTAATAGGTCCTAATGTAATCTCTATGATCGACCTTAGATGTAGATACCATTGATTGAGAGTGAGACTAAAAGATATATCTCAAAATACCATTAGTAGGAGGCAATGATTTTTTGATTTCTTAGTGATTATGTTTTTTTGACTAATGCATTGGAGGTGTTCATACTCTTAATGAATTATGTCTTTCATTCTTTATTATATTATAATTTTGTGGTTTTTTACATCTTAAATACTTTTTATTAAACATATTATAATTTTAATCATCATGAAATAATTGTAAGAACGCTAAGAGAGAACAAAATTTATGCCAGGATAACCAAATTTAGTGTGCTAATCGATAATGTGAAACTATTCTTCAATTTCATCTAAAATTATGAAGCGGCATCAGACCCATATAAATTTTCAGTAATGTAAAATTAGATGTTTCCTAATAAAATCTTTTAAATTTGGTGATTTTTGGGTTTGTATGGTAATTATATAATATTTATAATTATTTTCATCCATTTGGAAGAATCAATTTCAGAAATGACCAAGAAATGTGTGATGTTTGTTTATTCATATACATATAATAGATCTTTCTAGGATCTAATTAATTGATGACCTCAGCACCAATCATCAAATTATCTGTTTTGGGTAATGAAAATATTGTGTACGGTATAAAATCTAGTGTAGGTAATGGTGATGTTATGATTTAGTTGGATTGAGTTATTACTCATAGATCGAGATAGTTGATATTTCTAGAGTGTAATTATCCAACTCATGATTAAGAGTTATAAATAGTGGTATATACCATGATATGATAGAGGCATTATCTCAAGGGTGAACAATTTTTTGTATACATGGGGCACAAGAACCATAAGTAGATATTTTCTCAACTTAATCTGAACCTTCGATATAGTAGGTATGTTTAGTATTTTAATACATTTAACATTGAGTTTTCATATACCATTGGAATAGAAAAAAATATTTATGATGAAATAATTTGAGTTACCCTAGAAGATATGTTATGGGAATATTTTAATGATTGAAAGATAACATCTCTCATTCCTGATATGTATCTAGTTTTTCATGAGTCTTAGGGATGAGTAGCTCTCACATCGTCATCATTTCTCACCAGGAATTGGGACAGGATCATGATCAATATGTTATATAATTTAGAGGGATTAGTTCTATGAAATATCTTATATAGTGTGGAGACACTGTAAGGTGGTATCATTATAGGTGAAAAACTATTCTTATACCTAGAATTGTATGTGCTCTTATGATCTTGTAGAAGGAGATGATAAAGTAGTTTCATGATTATAAATGGGTGGTATATATTTGTTTGAAAATGAGGTATTATTACCTACATTGATAGTACTGGTGGAAATTTATGTGTAAAGATGTTGTCATAATTTAAGAAATATGATTTAATTTTTTGTATATGAAAGATAAACATTAGAGGCCAATGTGGATTTTGAATTCATTTAAAATATCATATTTGTAAAGGGATGATTTCAATGAAAAGTTTGTGAAATTATAAATTAGTAAAACATGTATGAATGATGTTGTATGTGATATTATTTATCTGCAAATGAAGGTATCCCACATTGTGCCTATCATGGAGAACATTATTTTTTATGATCTTATACGTCATTATTTTGATGATGTAGTTATGTTTCACAGTGGTCAAAAGATTATTTTATCAGATTATGAAAATTGATTTTCATTTCTTTCCCTAAAGGGTAATTTTATGGATCATGAATCACAAAATCTTTTCTGTATTCCCTATGAGTCTCAAACTAATGATCAATATAAGTGGAATATTCATACAATATAGTATATATTGCAAGAATATGTTTTAGATTTTTCTAGTTCATGGTATAAACATATAAAACTAATGATATTTTTATATAATAATAAATTATAATCATAAATCAAAATTTTAAATTTTTAGGAAACTTTGTGAAGGTTGTTTCGTTAAGCTACTTTTTTTTTAGAGAGAGGTGAGTATGCACTTGTTGGGACTAGTATCATGCATGATATTTAAAGTGGTTCAGTTGATCAAACCATATTTGGTGATAGTGGAGAGTAGGAAAAAATAATTAACTAATAATCAATGATGACCTCTTTTGTTCAAGGTATGTCATTATTTCTTTCCTTTGTAGTGTAACACCCCAGGTAAATAAAGAATATGAAATTTTCATATTTATCCATATTTTTGAATAAAATATTAATATGACTTTAAAGGGGACGCTATGCTCGATGGCGTACCCAACACGCAACAACGAGTTTCTTGGGAATCTTACGTTGCACTCTAATAATAAAATAATATTATTTTAAATGGTAGTTAACATGTAGCCGTTATAATGGCGGGAATGGATATAAATAACTAAAATATGATTATATATGTTTTTTAATGTTTTTACATTTATCCAATAAAATCTAAAGGCTTAAAATACTGAAAGAATTAAATTTTAGGTGTATATGCCCTAGTTTTCACTAAAGGTTCACTTATCGCCTTTTAATGGAGATATATCATTAAATATAGTTTTGATCACTCTTATACATTCTTTTGGAACAAATAAAACTCTTATTAAGAATCGGGACATCAAATTTTACTTTGTGTAATTTTTTGGTATTTTTCCGATAAAGTTCATTTTTTAATGAATAGTGTAGAATGTTGTGTTTTAATTCAAAACCTCTTTTTAATCTAATTTGTTTATATGATTAGATAATATTTTGAATTGGTTTTAATGTGAAATTAGAAAATATTTTTACCATTAAATCCAATAGTGGTCATTGGAATTAATTTCACTTTGAAATCAGACTTAAACTAGTGTCAATCTTTTGATACTTATTGTTTTATAAAAACACGCTATTTGCTCTGAAAGCGGGAATTAATTATTAAATTAATTAATGTGACTAATATGTTTTGAATTTTGTAAAATATACTTCATTTTTGAATTCGTAATATCAAATATAGCTGAGGGTGAATTTTTGGTAATTTTTTGAAAAACTTCAATTTTTGATGAATAGTGAAACCACTAAGTGGTACTTATAAAAACTGATTTTTCATTTAAATGAAATTTTGACATAATTGTGTTTTTATTTTCAAAAATCTGACATACATGGTTTTCATTAAGAAGTAAAATGTGGTTCAATGAGATTAGAATAATTTTTTGGTGAATAGTAACTTATTAAGTTTTTAATCGCGATTAGTGGTAATTAGTGTAGTTTAAGGTAAAAATGATATTATAAGAATGTGAAAACACCATGACACTTGTCCTGCACCTATTGGTCGAGTCATGGCCGACCAAGACAAGCCATGGGCCAACTTGGGGACCCCATGGAGCCACTTTAGTTGGAAAATGACATTAATATATTTTTATTTAATGTTAAAGTGAAAATGACACTAACATAAATTGTTTTACAAAAATATTTTTTAAGTGGGGTTATACATGTACAAATTTTGATTATAAATAGTAATTGGAAAGATAAAAATATTTCCTACATAATAGTAATTTGTTTATAATTTTTAGACATTATATAAATTAAATTATTTATGACATCATAATGATGCAGTGATGACATCATTATTTAACGATTAAAATAAAATGGAAAGATAATGTAAAATATATGAACTACACATGTCGAAAACTTATTGGATGGGTGGATTTCGAACATTTATAACCTTATCCGCGAATTATATCAATGTGGGACCTTTTAAAACTGAAACAAATTTTCAAATAAAGTAATATTTCATTACTTTCCAAAAGTGCCCCTCCTCTCCTCTTATAAAAGGCCCCCACCTCTACCTCATTTCACACACTCCTCAAGCCTTTGGCTCGGCCAACCCCTGCCCATTTACTCTCTCCAAATCCCTCTCCTCATCCTAGAGGACTCCCTTTGGGCATAATCCTTTCAAAGGAAGCCTTTAGGATTAAATCAAAAGGAGTTACACTTTTAAAGGTAATTCATTCTCTCATGTTCATTTGTTTTATTTTGCTTCTACAACCCCCTAAACTCTTTTTATTTACTTATTTTGTAACAACAAAAGTATCCTAAATATACTAGGATGTTGTTATAATATTTATTCGAGCTACACTCTCACACAACTACATCAAATGGTTAAAGAACATACGGTTTCCGTGGATGGTGAAATTCTGCCTCCCGAAACGATGATTGTTCAATACTCATTTAACACCTCCAAAGGTGGCCATTATGATGTCACTATTTTTATATATGATATATAATATGTTTATGTTTTCTTTAAGCTTATGTTTTTTTCATTTTGGTCATACCTTTACGGTTTCCATTATGGGTAAACGCGATATCTTCATTTAAGGAAGTACGGACTACCGCCCCCTCAAAGTGATTTGATTCGTTAAATACCATATGTGGGACGTATAAAGGATGTAACTATGATATTATATATGATATTATACTGGAATGATAATATACCTTTATATCGTTATTATTCAATTCTATAAAATACGAAATAGAATTGAAAGTACCGTTCATGCGTACGTACGGCTTACCGTCTCCATGAACGGTGCATTTCATTTCTTACCTCTAAATGATTATTTAATGTTATAAATGCATTCATGTACTGGATATATATGACATATATTATATCTAAATAATGAATACAATTATGGATAAAATAAACATTTGACCACACGAACAACATGTAATTGTAAGAAGTCCACTTTCGACTTAAGAACCAAATATCGGCAAAACAAATATTATTAACTTAAATGATTACATAATGTTTATGAAATGGTAATAAGTTATATAAAAGGAATAATGAACTTTAAAAATGTTCTTAAGGAAGTAGAAATTAACTCAAGTTTATTATTCAGGAGATTAAAGAATGATCGAGTCAAGTCGGACCCGAGGTAAGGGATCCTACTCCTCTCTTTCTTTTTAAGTACACACTTTTATGTCATTACTTTTAAAGCTCATATTCCTTGTTATTGGGATGATCTTTTATATTGAAATTACTGTAATTTTTATGTTCATGTGATGAGAGACCCTATTATCTCTCATAAATCCATTTTGGAAGTTTTATGTGGCACCGTTAGGCTGCCGAGTTTTCGTAAGGGATTTTTCACCTCACTTTTATTCCCGTGAGATTTATGCTACATTTGCCACGAATTCCATTGAGTGGTGTATGTACTGCCCATTATTCTACTCTTTGTGTAATATACTTTCATTTATGTGTATTTACATCAATGATCTATTGTCCTTATTTCATGGGGTGTATGTTTTGAAGGATACCCAAGTCGGTAAGGGAACCTTTCACCCTCCTCTTTTTTAAAAGAATTCTTTTATTGGGTCTTTTAATTTACATATTTTTATGTTGGGATATGTTCTCATACATCCTTATTGATTTAAAGTTTATGTCCAAGTGATGAGATACACTTTTTATCTCTCATCAACTCATTTTGATGTGATGCCGTTAGGCTGTCAAGGGAACTTTTTAACCCAATTTCGATTTCTTTGGGTTCAACTTGTAGTCATTGAATATGTCATCCATTGAATATGTGTGAATGACCTTTTATTGTTTTACACTTAATATCCACTTATATTGGGTGTATATATATTTGTCACACATATTTTTGAGATTTATTTGTCCTTAATTTAAGGATACCTTCTTTATAATCGATTTCATCACATTTGACATTTCTATTGAGGGTTCATTGTTGTTATGCACCAATTCACTCTTATATGGTGTATATTCTGTCCTTTGGAGTATTATATCATGAATCCATTTATTCTCATGATATTATAAAGTTCTGACTAAATGTTATTCCACAATTATTGTATTCAGGTGTCTCTAATTTTGGTAAAATCCCTTTAACCAAAATATCGCTTTAAATGTTTTAATTATTTATTCTTATTAATATCCATGTTTTAAAAATGGTTTTAAGGATTTTTTTATGTGGATATTAATGGTTTAAAATGTTAAAAGCTTCAAGGTGGTATGGGACACTTTGATTCAAAAATCTATTTATTAAATGTTTTAAATGGTTTTGGAAGTGGTTTCTTTTTGAATGGATTCATTATTTAAATATACTAAGATGTTATATTGTGATTGAAATGTGGAAATGTTATGTTTCCTTTATGAATGTTTTATGTGATACATTTATGTTATGGTTCCTGGGAATTGTTATGAAAACGGGTGGTTCCGTGATAAACTAAGGGCGGGTGAGCCAAATATAGCTCTCCAATGCATTGGGTAACGCGAAGGAGTGAAACGTTAAGGTTTCACCGAAGAGATTTTAGGGAATATAGTGTGATGGGTATTCCAAACGTAACCAAGAGGGTTACTCCCTACGTAAGAATGTTATGAATGCCTCAAGTTACCTTTATGTCTTATGATTTCTATGATTTATTCATGATTTTATGAGGTAGGTTAAAGTGCCTATGTTTTATGGGTAAATTATGATTTCATTCTTATGTATATATGAACTCATGTTTCCTTTCCATATTTTTATATCCCTTACTGAGCTTTTTATGATCATCCCAAGTTTTTGAAATGTTTTTTCAGGTCAAGGGAAAGGTACATGATAAGATGATAGAGTCAAGGATGTGTTAAGAAAGAATCCATGTTTTATTTTCAATATGTTTCCGTTGATGGGAAGAATGGATACTATATTTTATGTAACCACTTTGTTTAAATGTGGAATGTAATGAAAGTTTCATGATCTAATTCTCTAAAACTCTAAACCTGAAAAGATCCTCAATGTGTAATCTTGTAATAACTCAAGATTAAGTAAGGTTTAAGGCTGGGGCCTTATAGTTGGTATCAAAGGGAGGTTTAGATAACTTTAGAGGTTAGGGTACTCTTTAAGCATAAGTGACATTACCATAATGGTTAGGATTTCAGAAAGAGTCATAGTTTTAGATAAAGTGAATGAGTAAGTGTATCATAGTGTTTATATTCCTCATTAGTACATGATGGTTTTGTCGATATACTCACACTGACATTTCAATTTTTAGTGAATGGATGGATCTAGCAGGCACCAAAGAGACAACAGGTTTGAAGGAAACTGTGGTGGTTCTCTGATTAAGATACTAGATAAAATGAAGGATTCAATGAGGAAACTCGTGGTTGTTCTAAACCAAATATCAAGGAGTCATGATCAACCACTTCAACCTTGGTGAGTTCTCTAATGCATCAAGTACGAGATGGCCAATTCGATGTGGAAATTCAGGTAATAATTATTAAGGTAACCATTAGGGTTTATATGATACTTAATTTTTAGGTAATTATGGGTTACTCTATGATATGATGGAAAATGAAAGGAATGAGATAAACTTGAGGTTAAAATATGTTATGATTATTCTTGAAGATTTTATCTCGTTTTGGGGAATGTTTTGAGAATTATATAGATTTGAAAAAAGGACAACACGCAGACCGTGTGACAACCCGTCGCGTCAGACAAAGCTGCGAGAATCGAACCCACAACCAAAGTACGACTGGTATTTATCGCCTACAACTGGACTACGTGAAGTCCCTGGTTAGTTTGACTGATTCATTCTAGTTATACGACTTTATAAATTAAGAGTAAGTTGATTTTGGGTTATTTATAAAAATGATTAACCTATCATGGAGGATATGTGATTAGGTTAATTACTTTTCAATAAGAGAATTTAGGAGCAGCTAATGTTGTTTGGAGATAAATGTTACGATTTAACATGGAAGACTATGTGACTAAATCCTTCAAATATTTGGGTTTCAATATTATATTGGTTTACTTTGAATAATTTTATGGACAAATTGATTATAGAATGGTCCTCGTTGAACTTTGGGTTTTGTTGGACAAATTTTGGAGATTAAGAATAGATTTTGTTTTTATAAAGGGTTATCCTTTTCTGGATTATCTGATCTTGTACTAGCCTTTTTGGTTTTGGATTTGGTTAATGTCTAAAGAAATGGGAAGTATATAGTTCTATTTTGTGGATTAGGTGATTCTCTAGAAGTTGTTTATAGTACTCTTAGTGCGAACAAGTCTCCCTAAATACTCGTCTTTTGGAAAAAAATATGAGTTTGATTAAGGAATCTAGTAAAATTTGAGAGTCAACATGATAAGTGATTATGTTTCCATATGAATAAATTCCTCAATAAAAAGTAACTTAAAACAAAAATGTTGTCTATTAACTTTTCCTACTGGGGAACCCAACACCGTTTAACCGATCACAAGTTTGTGATTTTCTCACTGTTAACTTTCTCCTAAACATGTTTTCTATCACTTTCCATCAGAACATGACCCTTTGTTGTTTCCTCCATGTCCATATTTTCATACTTGGAATCCTAGTATGGGTTAACTCGGGTGACCTTTGTACTTATCTTTCTTTATTTTAAAGTGTTTGGTTTACCGACTTTTGTTCCGATGTGGGACTTTCAAGGATGTTTCCAAGCGCAATTTTAAAATTGCGAGGACGCAATTCCCAAAAGGGGGGAAGGATGTAACACCCCATGTAAATAAAGAATATGAAATTTTCATATTTATCCATATTTGTGAATAAAATATTAATATGACTTTAAAGGGGACACTATGCTCGATGGCGTACCCAACACGCAACAACGAGTTTCTTGGGAATCTTACGTTGCACTCTAATAATAAAATAATATTATTTTAAATGGTAGTTAACATGTAGCAGTTATAATGGAGGGAATGGATATAAATAACTAAAATATGATTATATATGTTTTTTAATGTTTTTACATTTATCCAATAAAAGCTAAAGGCTTAAAATATGGAAAGAATTAAATTTTAGGTGTATATGCCCTAGTTTTCACTAAAGGTTCACTTATCGCCTTTTAATGGAGATATTTCATTAAATATAGTTTTGATCACTCTTATACATTCTTTTGGACCAAATAAAACTTTTATTAAGAATCGAGACATTAAATTTTACTTTGTGTAATTTTTTGGTATTTTTCCGATAAAGTTCATTTTTTAATGAATAGTGTAGAATGTTGTGTTTTAATTCAAAACCTCTTTTTAATATAATTTATTTATATGATTAGATAATATTTTTAATTGGTTTTAAAGTGAAATTAGAAAATATTTTTACCATTAAATCCAATAGTGGTCATTGGAATTAATTTCACTTTGAAATCAGACTTAAACTAGTGTCAATCTTTTGATACTTATTGTTTTATAAAAACACGCTATTTGCTCTGACAGCGGGAATTAATTATTAAATTAATTAATGTGACTAATATGTTTTTACTTTTTTAAAATATACTTCATTTTTGAAATCGGAATATCAATTATAGCTTAGGGTGAATTTTTGGTAATTTTCTGAAAAACTTCAATTTTTGATGAATAGTGAAACCACTAAGTGGTACTTATAAAAACTGATTTTTCATTTAAATGAAATTTTTCCATAATTGTGTTTTTATTTTCAAAAATCCGACATACATGGTTATCATTAAGAAGTAAAATGTGGTTCAATGAGATTAAAATAATTTTTTGGTGAATAGTAACTTATTAAGTTTTTAATCGCGATTAGTGGTAATTAGTGTAGTTTAAGGTAAAAATGATATTATAAGAATGTGAAAACACCATGAAACTTGTCCTGAACCTATTGGGTGAGTCATGGACGACCAAGACAAGCCATGGGCCAACTTGGGGACCCCATGGAGCCACTTTAGTTGGAAAATGACATTAATATATTTTTATTTAATGTTAAAGTAAAAATGACACTAACATAAATTGTTTTACTAAAATAATTTTTAAGTGGGGTTACACAAGTCCATATTTTGATTATAAATAGTCATTGGAAAGATAAAAAGATTTCCTACATCATAGTAATTGTTTTATAATTTTTAGACATTATATAAATTAAATTATTTATGACATCATAATGATGCAGTGATGACATCATTATTTAACGATTAAAATAAAATGGAATGATAATGTAAAATATATGAACTACACATGTCCAAAACTTATTGTATGGGTGGATTTCGAACCTTTATAACCTTATCCACGAATTATATCAATTTGGGATCTTATAAAACCGAAAAACATTTTCAAATCAAGTAATATTTCTTTACTTTCCAAAAGTGCCCCTCCTCTCCTCTTATAAAAGGACCCCACCTCTACCTCATTTCACACACTCCTAAAGCCTTTGGCTCGGCCAACACCTGCCCATTTACTCTCTCCACACCCCTCTCCTCATCATAGAGTACTTCCTTTGGGCAGAATCATTTCAAAGGAATCCTTTAGGCTTAAATCAAAAGGAGTTACACTTTTAAAGGTAATTCATTCTCTCATGTTCATTTGTTTTATTTTGCTTCTCCAACCCCCTAAACTCTTTTTATTTACTTCTTTTGTAACAACACCAGTATTCTCAATATACTAAGATGTTGTTATAAGATTTATTCGAGCTACACTCTCACACAACTACATCAAATGGTTAAAGAACATATGGTTTCCGTGGATGGTGAAATTCTGCCTCCCGAAACGATGATTGTTCAATACTCATTTAACACGTTCAAAGGTGGCCATTATGATGTCACTATTTTTATATATGATATATTATATTTTTATGTTTTCCTTAAGCTTCTGTTTTTTCATTTTGGTCATACCTTTATGGTTTCCATTATGGGTAAACGCGATATCTTCATTTAGTAAGTGCGGACTACCGCCCCCTCAAAGTGATTTGATTCGTTAAATACCATATATGGGACATATAAAGGATGGAACTATGATATTATATATGATATTATACTGGAATTATAATATACCTTTATATCATTATTATTCAATTCTATAAAATACGAAATAGAAATGAAAGTAGCGTTCATGCGTACGTACGGCTTACCGTCTCCATGAACGGTGCATTT
The DNA here is from genome assembly GCA_963277665.1 of Viscum album. Lineage (NCBI taxonomy): Eukaryota > Viridiplantae > Streptophyta > Magnoliopsida > Santalales > Viscaceae > Viscum > Viscum album. Next base: position 319,527,267 of record OY728132.1, on the reverse strand, counting down.
CATTTCTTACCTCTAAATGATTATGTAATGTTATAAATGAATGCATGTAGTGGATATATATTACATATATTATATCTAAATCATGAATACAATTCTGGATATAATAAAAATTTTACCACACGAACTACATGTAATTGTAAGAAGTCCACTTTCGACTTAAGAACCAAATATCGGCAAAACAAATATTATTAACTTAAATGATTACATAATGTTTATGACAAGGTAATAAGTTATATAAAAGGAATAATGAACTTGAAAAATGTTCTTAAGGAATTAGAAATTAACTCAAGTTTATTATTCAGGAGATTAAAGAACGATCGAGTCAAGTCGGACCCGAGGTAAGGGATCCTACTCCTCTCTTTCTTTTTAAGTACACACTTTTATGTCATTCCTTTTAAAGCTCATATTCCTTGTTATTGGGATGATATTTTATATTGAAATTACTGTAATTTTTATGTTCATGTGATGAGAGACCCTATTCTCTCACATCAATCCATTTTGGAAGTTTTATGTGGCGCCGTTAGGCTGCCGAGTTTTCGTAAGGGATTTTCACCTCACTTTTATTCCCGTGAGATTTATGCTACATTTGCCACGAATTCCATTGAGTGGTGTATTTACTGCCCATTATTCTACTCTTTGTGTAATATAATTTCATTTATGAGTATTTACATCAATGATCTATTGTCCTTCTTTCATGGGGTGTATGTTTTGAAGGATACCCAAGTCGGTAAGGGAACCTTTCACCCTCCTCTTTTTTAAAAGACTTATTTTATTGGGTCTTTTAATTTACATATTTTTATGTTGGGATATGTTCTCATACATCCTTATTGATGTAAATTTTATGTCCAAGTGATGAGATACACTTTTTATCTCTCATCAACTCATTTTGATGTGATGTCGTTAGGCTGTCAAGGGAACTTTTTAACCCAATTTCGATTTCTTTGGGTTCAACTTGTAGTCATTGAATATGTCATCCATTGAATATGTGTGAATGACCTTTTATTGGTTTACACTTAATATCCACTTATATTGGGTGTATATATATTTTTCACACATATTTTTGAGATTTATTTGTCCTTAATTTAAGGATACCTTCTTTATAAGGGATTTCATCACATTTGACATTTTTATTAAGGGTTAATTGTTGTTATGCACCAATTCACTCTTATATGGTGTATATACTGTCCTTTGGAGTATTATATCATGAATCCATTTATTCTCATGATATTATAAAGTTCTGACTAAATGTTATTCCACAATTATTGTATTCAGGTGTCTCTAATTTTGGTAAAACCCCTTTAACCAAAATATCGCTTTAAATGTTTTAATGATTTGTTCTTATTAATATCCATGTTTTAAAAATGGTTTTAAGGATTTGTTTATATGGATATTAATGGTTTAAAATGTTAAAAGCTTCAAGGTGGTATGGGACACTTTGATTCAAAAATCTCTTTATTAAATGTTTTAAATGGTTTTGGAAGTGGTTTCTTTTTGAATGGATTCATTATTTAAATATACTAAGATGTTATATTGTGATTGAAATGTGGAAATGTTATGTTTCCTTTATGCATGTTTTATGTGATACATTTATGTTATGGTTCTTGGGCATTGTTATGAAAACGGGTGGTTCCGTGATAAACTAAGGGCGGGTGAGCCCGATATAGCTCTCCAATGCATTGGGTAACGCGAAGGAGTGAAATGTTAAGGTTTCTCCGAAGAGATTTTAGGGAATATACTGTGATGGGTATTCCAAACGTTACCAAGAGGGTTACTCCCTATGTAAGAATGTTATGAATGCCTCAAGTTACCTTTATTTCTTATGATTTCTATGATTTATTCATGATTTGATGAGGTAGGTTAAAGTGCCTATGTTTTATGGGTAAATTATGATTTCATTCTTATGTATATATGAACTCATGTTTCCTTTACATATTTTTATATCCCTTTCTAAGCTTTTTATGCTCATCCCAAGTTTTTGAAATGTTTTTTCAGGTCAAGGGAAAGGACCATGATATGATGATAGAGTCAAGGATGTGTTAAGAAAGAATCCATGTTTTATTTTCAATATTTTTCCGTTGATGGGAAGAATGGATACTATCTTTTATGTAACCACTTTGTTTAAATGTGGAATGTAATGCAAGTTTCATGATATAATTCTCTAAAACTCTAAACCTGAAAAGATCCTCAATGTGTAATCTTGTAATAACTCAAGATTAAGTAAGGTTTAAGGCTGGGGCCTTATATGTAGTCTCCTAGTGTGGGGAATTCTGAATCAGGAAACAAGGAATTCTAGAAACAATTTTTGTCGAGCATTTTGACATAGTGAGAATTATTTGTGTAGTGGCATACCATTTACCCCTGCTATAGTGATACTGTGTCATGAATGGTGTGTGTCACATATAAAAAATTATATGATATTTTCTAGAATTTCATCATGTTATAGGAATATTATGAGTTGAGTATAGTGTTGTTTCATCCTTAAATGATAATATGATATGTATTGTTGACGGTAGTGATAAGGATCTTTGTGGTAGGATGATTCCGTTGTTTTGAGTATAGGGGAAACATGAGTGAGTTATGATAGAGACTAGGGAATGTGATTTTGATATGTAATCCAGTGGACAAGCTTGTTCAATTAGATCCCTAGTTTATGGTGGGAAATGCTTGGGGTTGTTATGTTATATTGGGAGTATGTTATAAGATCCCAATATTTTCTTCGTATGTCTATATCAAATTTTCCAATTAAATATATTATAGTTTATTTATTCATAATCATAAAACCTTGATTATTTTTTTTACCATTAATGTATCTATGTTTGAATCAACATAGTCTTAGGTTCTGATAAATATTGATGAATCTAGAGTAGATACATGAATAATACATTTGTTGGGGAAAATTTTATAATGTGTGGAGATATTTGTTTTTTTAATTAATGGATTCTAGTTATGAATGGTTCAATATTATGAATAGTTTATTATTATGTTTTAAACCATTAAATATAATTCAAGTATTTTAAAATTATAATTGTCTAAATACAAATATTTAGAACATTCACACAATTTTTAAATTGATCACACATTATGTAATATTTGAGTAAATTTAGTATTTGTGTCAGGTTACATGTTTCTTTGGTGATTCCCTTTATAAATATTTACACCATGTGTAGCTATAATATATGTAATGTAATTAAAGAGATATAGTTTTAATTTTTTTGATTTGGTGGATTATTATTTAATATCCCCGAAACATTAACATTGTGTCCTAATGTCACCTTATTGGTTATTTTTTATTGCCTCCAATTAATTTGGACATCTTATTTGTGCATCAGACCACTTGTTAATGGTATTTGTTAGGTTTTCCCATATCTCCCTTAAATATTTTAACTTTTTTGATGGAATATTTTAACCATGTCTTTTGTTAGTTTTAATATTGTTTAGTTTTGATCGAAGATCCTTATTGTAATCACTCGTACCATATTCTTTTAGGGAGTTGTCCATTGGACACATTTTTTTATCGTAATTTTTTGCTAGTGGGGCTAAACCATAAACCTATTATTTTTATAACATTAATGTTGGTGAAACATTTATGTCTCTTCATTATATAATGCACCAAATAATTTTAAAAAAATAGTTCGTTATTATTTTTAGTCCCATTAGATACAATTGGAGGTAGAACTCGCTTGTTTATACCATTTGGGTGAGAAAGCCCTTCATTATAAAATTAATAATTTAATGGATTGTCATGTGATTATACTGACATTGAATTTGAGTGATTTTTTGGTATATACTCTCATGGACTAGCCTAACTACTGAAATAATTATAAGGACACAGCCTTAAAAAATACATAATCATGAATTAGGTTATTAATTCACATTGAGGTTCTTTTCAGGTTTAGAGTTTCAGAGAATTAGGTCATAACTATTACATTTATTATCAAAACATTTCCATGTAGAAACTTATACTCATTTTCTATTTTTTTACAAAACAAAAACTCCTAAAAAAAGAGTCATGTCTAGTTCAATGTTTAAGATAGCATGACTTTTCTTTGATCCCACCCTTGACCCTATTCATCTTTATGTCCTGTGAAAAACATTTCAAAACTTGGTATGAGCATAAAAAGAGAAGTAAGGGATACACAAAGAAGGAATACTATTAGTTTTTCAAATCAACAAGTAAAATATGAATACTTTATCATAAGTAATACTTTTCACCTTTATAATGTATTAAATATTCTTCACTGAATAAAATATCATTACATACCCTTTTGTAAGTAGCAGATTACCATAAAACCCATTTAGAGAACACATAACATATAAAGGTAACCTGGACATAAACATACTTAAATGGAATAACCATACGGTCAACTTCCAAACATATCACTAAATGGAATAGTTGTATGACAGACTTCCATACCCAATACAATTGAGGTTATAACGTAACCACCCATCTGGGGGTTCACAGAACCACCCGTTATATGGTTTATCATGTAACCACCCATCTAATGTCCAAGTCCCATTATAAAATCATAACATATAAAGCCATTATAAAGTAATGATAACATTTCCACATTTAAATCAAAAAATAACATTTGAATATATTGACCTAAAAGAATCCTTTTTCAAAACCATTTTCAATTACAAAATATGTAAAAGAGTATATTGTATTTATTTTCATTTAAAAACATTTTGGCTTTCTGAGGAAGCCAAAGATCAAATAATAATTGCTACGGCAGAAAAGGTCATTGTCACCGCTTACGCTGAAAGGAAAATTCTTTTTTTCATTTAGTAAAATGCTTCGTAGAAAAAAGATTCTTTTTGGAGAGAAGTAAAATTAAAAGGGGATTATACACTGTATAAAATAAGGTTTTTTATAAATGAAAATATTCCTCAATGAAAGGAGATTGAGATGAAGTCCCTTACCTCGTGTCCGACATGACTCGATCATTCTTTAATTTTCAAAAATATTAAAATAAAGTTAATTTAAATTTTCTTATGAACCTTTTTAAAGTTTATTATTCCTTTCATATAACGTATTACCATGTTATAAATATTATTTAATCATTTAAGTTAATAATGGTCATTTTGTCGATATTTTGTACTTGAGTAAAAACTGAACACCTTATATTTACAAGTTGTCCATGTGTTCAATAGTCCATTATATATAGAATGATATGAATTATTTTTATATCATATATATCATATATATCCAGTATATATATATTTATAATAGTACATATCATTTGGAGGTAAGAAATAAAATGCACCGTTCATGGAGACGGTAAGTCGTACGTACGCATGCACGCTACTTTCATTTATATTTATTATTTTAATGGAATTAAAACAAAATGATACATAGGTATATTACAATTCTAGTATAATATGATATATAATATCATTAAAACCATCTTTTATAAGTCCCACATATGGAATTAATGAGTCCTATCACTTTGACGGTGTGGTAGTATGAACTTTCTCAAATGAAATTATCGCTTTTACCCATAATGGAAACCATATTGTATGATATAAATGGAAAATACAGAATCATAAATAAAACATAAGTAAAATATATATCATTATAAATATATTTTCATCTTAATATCTACCATGAGAGGCAGTATGAGGTATTTTAACAATCATCGTTTTGTGAGGCATTAGTTTTCCATCCACATAAACATTATGTTCTTCACCAATTAGATGGATCTGTGTGTAACTGTAAATAAAATTATTCTCATAACAACATCCTAGTATATTTAGGATACGGGTTTTGTTATAAAATAAATGAATAAAAAGATTTTAGGGGGTTGAAGATTTAAAATAAAAGAAAATAATTTAAGTGAAACGCTTACCTTTAATTTGGGTAACTCCCTTTGGTTTGAACCAAAAGGACTTCTTGAAGTTCATCTGCCTGAGGTAAGGATTTAAGGTGGAAGATATGTATGTAGGTAGATTAATTTTGTAGAGGTTGGATGAGCCAAAATTCTTTATAAGTATGTGCAATTGGTTAGAAGTGGTCTCCTATTATAAGGTGGAGGAAGGGCTATTTAGGAAAGTGTGAAAATATTAATTTATTATATAATGATATTAAGTTTATAAATGTCCATAAATCATTAGAGTCGAAGATGAGATGACTCATGGTCGAAATAAAATCATCCTATATTAAATGGATAGGGTTTGGGTTATTTGTTAATATTTGTAATCTTATTTATTTAAATGATTTATTAATGAGGTAGACACTGCATCATTATTGTGTCATAAATAATTTAATTTATTAGATGTCTAAAAATTATAAAACAAATACCATGATTTAGGAAATCTTTTAATCTTTTCAATTAATGTTTATAGTAAAAAATATTACTTATATAACACCATATAAAAATTAATTTACTAAAATATTTGTGTTTATGTAATTTTTGCCTTTATTTTAATTTAATTAATCTTAAGTGTCATTATTATTCATAAGTGGCTCCATTGTGTACCAAAACCATCCCAAGGATTACCATGGTCGTACATTACTCATCCAATAAGTTTAGGACATGTGTTAAGGTAATTTGGAATTATAATAATATTCTTTTTACCTTGAATTACCCTATTTACCTTTAACCACGACAAATAAAAGTCAAAAGTTACTATTCACCAAAAATTATTTTCATCTTATTGAACCACATTTTTCTTACTAATAACAACCATGTATTTCGGATTTTCAATATTCAATTCAAAAAAGTTGTAAAATCTCATTAAAATGAAAACATTAGTTTTTTTAACTACTACTAAGTGGTTTCATTATTTATAAAAAATTGAAGTATTTCAGAAAGATACAAAAAATTCATCATAATATATATTTTATATTTGTAATTTTAAAATGATGTCTTTTTTAAAAAATTCTTAAAATAGAAGTGACAGAAATTTATTTAAAATTATTTCGTGCTGTAAAAAAAGGCGAGTTTTTAAGAAACAATAACTATCAAAAGATTGACACTTGTTTATGTCCAAATTTAAAGTGAAATTAATTCCAAAAACCATGATTGGATTAAATGGTAAAAATATAATCTAATTACACTTTAAAGACAATTGAAAATTTAATATATCAATATAAATAAATTTTATTAAAATGTAGTTTTGAATTAAAATACACTACTTTTCACTATTCATTAAAAATGAACTTTATCGTAAAAATTCCAAAATAAATTACAGAAAGTAAATTTTGATGTCCCAATTGTAAGGAAAGATTTTATTTGGTAAATTAGAATGTATGAAAGTGACCAAAAACTATATTTAATAAGGGGTCACAATAAAATGTGGAAAATCGATCATTTAATGTAAATTATTCTTAAAATTATATTAATTCACATTTTAAGCCTCTAACTTTTATTGGATAAATGTAAATACATTTAAAAAACATGTATAATCATATTTTAGAAACTTTTGTTCATTCCCACCATTAAAATGGCTAGGATTTAACTTCCATTTAACAAAATAATATTATATTATTAGTGTACAATGTAAGATTTCAAAGAAAGTCATCGTTGCGTATGAGGTACACTATAAAACATGAAAACACCTTTAAAGTAAAATTAATATTTAATTCAAAAATAATAATAAATATGAAAATATTTTATTCTTTATTTACTTGGGATGTTACAGCCTTCCCCCTTTTTAAAAATTGTGTCCTCACAATTTTTATTCACTTATCAAAATAAGTGGAGTTATTTATCTCCCATAGCATTTTCAGATTCCCACATTTCCTCTTCAACCATAAGGTTTTTCATAAAAACCTTTACCTTGTGAATTACCTTATTCTGCAAAACATTCTCTCTATGGTCATGAATTTGGACTGGTTGTTCTTTATAAGAGAGATTCTCTTCCAACTAAACTACCTCTGGGCTCAAAACATGAGATTGAACTAGTATATACATTCTCAACATCGAAACATGAAAAACATTGTTTACCTGCGATAAACTTGGAGGTAAAGCCACTCTGTATGCAACTAATCCAACATTATCCAGGATTTCATAAAGTCTAATGAATATTGGACTCAACTTTCCCTTCATAACAAAACGCATCACACTTTTCCATTGAGAAACTTTGAGAAGGACATGATCACCTACCTCAAAAGAAATATCCTTCCTCCTGTTATCCGCATAACTTTTCTGTCTGTTTTGAGATGTTCTCATTTACTTTTAAATCTACTAATTTTTCTCTAACATCTCTTCTTCCAATTATGCTCCCATCATCTTCCTTTCACCCACTTCATCCCAAAAAGCTGGAATTCGGCAACTCTCTCTATATAATGCCTCAAATGGAGCAATATGTATACATGAATGAAAATAGTTATTATAAGAAAATTCAACCAAATAAATATATTAGTCCCAACTTCCCTGGTAATCTAGTGAACAAGCACATTGCATATCCTCTAAGGTTATAATTGTTCATTCTGACTACCCGTATGATTGAGGATGAAAAGATGTACTAAAATTTAATTTTGTACCAAACGACTTCTGAAGGCCTTTCCAAATGTTAGATGTAAACCTGGGAACACGATCAGATACAATGGATAGGGGAACTCCATGAAACCTGACTATCTAATTAACATATAACCGAGAAAGTTGATCTATAGACAAAGTATCTCGAATAGGAATGAAATGAGTAGATTTATTCAATCGATCTACAATAACCCAGATTGCATTATTAACTCGAAATGTATTCAGTAATCCCACAACAATTTCCATGGAGATATTTTCCCATTTCCACTATGGCATAGGTAAAGACAAAAGAATACCTTTCGTTAACTATCACTATACTTTAACCTACTGACAAGTCAATCACTTTACAGTAAAATCAGCAATATCTCATTTCATTCCATCCCTCTAGTAATACATTTGAAGATATCTATACATCATAGTACTACCAGGATGAACTGAAAACGGAGAGATGTGAGCTTCACATAACAACTCATTCTTCAACTGTGAATTACAAGGCACACATAATCTATTCCCAAACCTCAAAACACAATCATTATCAACGTTAAAATCATGAAACATACCCTTTTTAACCAACTCTACCTTTTTCTGCAACTCACTGTCTTATTTCTGTGCTTGCTTTATTATATTAGATAAAGATGATTTCACTGACACCTGAAACAAAACAGAATAATTTCTTGCACCAAAAAATTCTATTCCAAACTTCATCAAATAAAAAAACCAAAGGATCTCATTCTAAACGTATCATGGTAAATGAAGCATTACTTTTTCGACTCAAAGCATCAACCACATTATTTGATTTTCCCGGATAGTAATGGAACATGAAATCATAATATTTGATTAATTCCAGCCATTTTCTCTTTCCGATGATCAATTCTTTTTGAGTGGATATATTATGTAAACATTTTTGGTCAGTATATATTTCACATTTTACACCATAAAATGATGCCTCCAAATTTTTAAGGCTAAAAAAATAGTAGCTAATTCCAAATCATGTCTATGGTAATATAAATCAGGAGGTTTCAAGTGATGTGAAGAATAAGAAATTTACTGATCATTATACATAAGGAAACTTCCAAGTCTTTTCAATGAAGCATCACTATAAATAACAATATCACCATTTCCGGAAGGCAGTTCCTAAAATATAGCATTCACCAATCTCTTTTTTTAATTCCTGAAAACTATCTTCACATTCTTTTTTCCAAATGAGCTTAACACCTTTTCATGTTAACATAGTCATTGGACTATATAACCATGAAACATTATCAACAAACCTCGGATAATAACCTTCCAAACCAAGAAAACTAACTTTTTCGGTTATATTTGTGGGTCTTGGCCATTCTTCAACATCTTTTGTTTTAACAGGATCAACAATTACCCCATTTTTTGAAACAATGTGACCAAGGAATGAAATTTGTTGCAACCAAAAGTCACATTTGATGAATTTCCCAAACAGATTATTTTGAATTAAAGTTTATAAAAAACCCATAAATGACTTTCATGCTCCTCTTTACTTTTACAATAAACCAAAATATCACCAATAAACACAACCACATTTATCACCTGAGTCCAGTAAGCCATCACTGCAACAAACTATTCAGTTCTGATTCCGATCATCTCAGGTAGCTAATTTGGAAGGTCATTTCCCTCAGTTTTTCATCCTAGAAAAGCTGCTCTGTTTCCTCTAAGAGAATCCATTCTTAACACATAAATATATTATGCGAAGCAACATGGTAATCTATAAATGATATAAATTCAATATTACAATATGTTACTTTACAGATATTAATTTAATAATACCCTAACTCCTAAAGTTATCTAAACCGACCTCTAATAACAACTATAAGGACCATTATTAAAACATGCATAATCTTGAATTAGTTTTATAATTCACATTATGGATCTTTTTGGGTTTTTATTTTTAGAGAATTAGGTCATAATTATTAAATTTCTTTTCAAAAAATTACAATGTAGAAACTTCAACTCAGTAGCCATTTTTTTCACAAATCAAAAACTCTTAAAAATAAGAGTCATGTCTAGTTACATGTTTAAGATAGAATGACTTTTCCTTGATCCCATCCTTGAACCTATTATTTTTTAAGTCCTGTGAAAAAAATTTCAAAAACTTAGGATGAGCATAAAAATCTCAGAAAGGGATACACAAAGAAAGAAAACTAATAGTTTTTTTAAAACAACAAGTAAACCAAGAATACTTTATCATAAGTAATAATTTATACCTTTATAAAGTAATAAATACTCTTCACTGAATAAAATATCATTACATACCTATTTGAAACGAAAATATTACCATAAAACCCATATAGAGAACACATAACACATAATGGTAACTTGGGACATAAACATACTTAAATGGAATAACCGTATGATCAACTTCCACACATATCACTAAATGGATTATCCATACAGCCGACATCCATGACCAATGAATTGTAGGTGATAACGTAACCACCCATCCTGGTTTTCGCAGCACCACTCGACATTTGTTTTATCACGTAACCACCAGTTAAATGTCCAATTACCATTATAAAAGCATAACACATAAAACCTATATAAATGAATGATAAAATTTCCACATTTCAATCTCAAAATATAATTTAAATATATTGATATAAAATAATCCTTTTTCAAAACCATTTTCAATAACAAAATATGTAAAAGATTATATGGTGTTTATTTTCGTGAAAAAAACATTACGACTTGTCGAGGATGTCAAAGATCTAATAATACTCACGGCGGTGGAAAAGTTTGTTGACATCGCTTACAATAACAGGAACATTCTTTTTGTCGTTTAGTAAAATGCTTCATAGAAAGAAGCTTCTGTTTGAATAAAATTAATATTCAATGGGGATTATACATTGTATAAATGAAAGTTTTGTATAATTGAAAATATGCCTCAATTAAAGGAGATTGAGACGAAGTCCATTACCACGTGACCGACTTGACTCGATCATTCTTTTATATTCTTGAATAATAAACTAATGATAATTTATACATGATTATGAACCTTTTTAAAGTTTATTATTCCTTTTACATAACTTATTACCTTGTTATAAACACTCTCTAATCATTTAATTAAATATTGGTCGTTTTGTTGATATTTACTACTTGAGTCAAAAATGAACACCTTATGTTTACAGGTTGTCCATGTGGTCAAAAATCCATTATATCCAGAATTATATTCATTATTTAGATATCATATATATCATATATATATATATATATATAGAGTATTTATATATTTATAACCGCACATATCATTTGGAGGTAAGAAATGAAAATCACCATTCCTGGAGATGGTAAGTCGTACGTACACATGAACGTTGCGTTCATTTGTATTTCTTATTTTAATCAAATTAAAACATAATTATACATAGGTATATAATAATTCCAATATAATATCATAAATAATATCATTAAATCAATCCTTTATACATCCCAAAAATAAAATTAACGAGTCATATTACTTTTTAGGGGCTGTAGTCAGCACTTCTTCAAAGAAAATTATCGCATTTACCAATAATGGAGACAATAAAGGTATGATATAAATGGAAAATACATAAGCATAAATAAAACAAAACGAATATATATATATCATATATAAATATAGTGTCATCTTAATTGCCACCATGATAGGTGGTATGAGCTAATTGAACAATCATCGTTTCGTGAGGCGTTAGTTTGCCATCAACAGAAACATTATGTTCACCACCCATTAGATGGAGGTGTGTGTATGTGTAGTTAGAATAATTATCATAACAAAATATTATTATAATGAGGATACTGTTGTTTTTATAAAATAATGTAATAAAAAGAGTTTTGGGTGTTGGATATTTAAAATAAAAGAAAACAATTTTAGAGAAACTATTACCTTTAATTTGGGTAACTACCATTGGTTTGAACCAATATGACTTCTTGAAGTGCCTTTTGCCTATGGTAAGGCTCATAGGTGAAATATAGGGATTTAGGGAGATTAATTGGTCAAATTTTGGATGATCCAAAAGGCTTTAGAGGTGTGAGGAATTAGTTAGAAGGGGTCTTCTTTTATAAGGGGGGGAGGGGCTCCTTAGGAAAGTGTGAAAATATTATTTTATTATATAAGGATATTTGGTTTCTAAACGTCCAAAAATCATTAAATATGAATATAAGAGGACTCATGGTCTAAATAAAATCATTTAATAATAATTGGACATGTTTTGGATAATTTTTTAATATTTATAATCATATTTATAAAAATGATTTATTAATGCGGTAAACACTGCCCCTTTATTTAGTCATAAATAATATAATTTATTCGATATCGAAAAAATATAAAACAAATACCATAATGTATTAAATGATTTTATCTTTTCAATAAATATTTATAGTCAAAAATATTACTTATCAAACACCATAAAAAAATTAATTTATTAAAATATACTTGTTTATGTCATTTTTGCCTTTATATTAAAATAATTAATCTAAATTGTCATTATCATTCATAAGTGGCTCCATGGGGTCCCAAAATCGAACCAACGATGTCCATGGTCATACAATACTCATCCAATATGTTTATGACCAGTGTTAAGGTAATTTTGAATTATTATAATATTTTTTTACCTTGAATTACCCAATTTACCTTTAACTACGGTAAATAATTGTCAAAAGATACTATTCAGCAAAAATTATTTTCATCTTACAGAACCAAATTTTATTTACTAAGAACAACCATGTATATATGCTTTTCTAAATTCAATTCACAGAAGTGATAAAATTTTATTTAAAGGAAAAAGTCAGTTTTTTTAACTATTACTATGTGGTTTCACTATTCATAAAAATTGATGTTTTTCAGAAAAATACCAAAAATTCAGCTTAATTTATATTTGATCTTCCAAACTGAAAAATTATTTCTTTTTTTAACCAAATTATAAAAATAGAAGTGGTTTAAATTAAATTCAAATTAATTACCTTTGTAAAAACAAAATGCGTGTTTTTAAGAAATAATTAATATCAAAATATTGACACTTGTTTATGTTCAAATTCAAAGTGAAATTAATTAAAATTACCAAAATTGGATTAAATAATAAAAATATATTCATATTAAAATTTAAAACCAATTAAAAATATAATAGATCCATATAAATAAATTTTATTAAAATGTAGTTTTGTATTAAAATACAATAGTTTTCACTATTCATTAAAAAATAAACTTTATCGAAAAAATTCCAAAAATTTACCCAAAGTAAATTTTGATGTCCACATTCTAAAGAAGGATTTTATTTGCTCAATTAGAATTTATTAATGTGATCGAAACTATATTTAAAAAGTGTTCTCCATTAAAAGGCAGTAAATCGACCATTTAATGTAAATTATGCATAAAATTAGATTAATTCATATTTTAAGCCTCATAATTTAATTAGATAAATTTAAATACATTTATAAAACATTAATATTCATATTTTAGTTAGTTTTTTTCATTCCCTCCATTAGAAAGACTAGGATTTTACTTCCATTTAAAATAATAATTTTATAATATTAGTGTGAAACGTAAGATTTCAAAGAAACTCTTCATTGCGTATCGGGTACACTATCAAACAAAGCAACCCCTTTAAAGAAAAATTAATATTTAATTCAAAATTTTTAATAAATATGAAAATCTCTTTTTCATCAATTACCTGGGATGTTAAATTAATGGGAATGTTACTGGTTATGACCAAATGATAAATGAAATGTATATTTAAATTGTATGTAGTAATTTTCATAATTAACCATTAATGATGAGATATTGTGATATCCTTTTTTTTATGAAATTTTTAGTGATATTAAATTCTTTAATTTTTATATAGGGTGTTATCCTTGTGACACATGACAGAAAGATAATATTGAGGGATGTGACCTATGATTTGTGATTAAATGCTTATATATTGGGCTATGCCCTTATATAGTAACAAATAATTATATACATGCTGTTGCCCTAATACAAGTAGAAATGATTATATACTAGTTATGTAATTGATAAACTATGAAATAATTGTATACAATGTTCATCTCTTCTTAAATGATGAAATAATTATAAATTCATTTTCACCATGTTTTGTGTGATTCATTAATAGGTTACGGGGTTTAGTTATTGCACAGTTATATAAAAGTTGTATGAAATGTTGTGAGACAAGATCGGAGACATTCTAAATTGGGTCCATCATAGGTAATTTTCCCCATAGTTATATGAAAATGGATTAAATTGTTGTTATACATGATCAAATTTATTATTTCATGTTGTTGAAGGAGTTTGATGTGGAAGAAATGGAATTTTTTAATTAAATAATACATTTGTTTATTTCATAATTGAAAACAAATTTTATCATACTTGTTATATTAATATGTTGTGTTGTTAACATACTGAGTTATACTCACACCCTATCTAGGCTTCCATTTTATACTTGAGTAGATTATATTGATGTATGATTAGAGAATAGAAAAGGACCATGTTGTTCATTGTTTTCCTATTGAAATCGAAGAATTTTAAGCAATGAAACATCATGGAATTTAATACATAAGTATTTTGAGCCAAATAATATTTTATTTTTATTACTTTTAGGTTGATATATATTTACATTCCATCATTTCATTAGATTATTCTTATACTATTTATTAGATTATTCATTTTTCATCATTACTGTTTTTCTTCGATATCAAAATATTTCCATTATTT
Source organism: Viscum album (assembly GCA_963277665.1). Classification (NCBI taxonomy): domain Eukaryota; kingdom Viridiplantae; phylum Streptophyta; class Magnoliopsida; order Santalales; family Viscaceae; genus Viscum; species Viscum album. Next base: position 319,512,081 of record OY728132.1, on the reverse strand, counting down.
TTGCACTATGATGTTTATTCATTTATTGATATTTTTTTATTCCATTTATTTACTATATTACTAGTGGTATAGAATCAATAATATACATATCACACCTTTTCCATTAGTTGGATGCCTCTGATAGATGGGGAGGAATGTTTGAGGGCTTATAACTTACCATTTCTAACCAACTATGTGACCACTACATTGGCGTAGGTTTCATAATATGTGAACAGAATTTTTAAAAAACAGATTCATAATTTGGAACAGATATAATTTATTCTATGTAGTAAGGTAAAATTAAAATTTGGATATAATGAATAGAGAAAATAGTCAAAATTATTTTTCATAGTTAAAGAAAAGAAGATATTATATGGTGTTTAAAGAGAATTAAATTGGTTAAAATTTCAAATAATTGGAGTAAATCAATATAATGTCTATAAATAAATATTAATTAATTTTTATCGTTTCTTAAAGATACGAAATGGTAAAACTTGTCATATTCAAAAAATATAACTTTAGTTTCCATGGCTATTCTTTGGAAATACCCAAAAAAAATGTAATCATAATTAATTAATTTAATCATAAATTATTTTCTTGACACGTCCATATTCTATTTATTATGAAATTATGAGTAAATTACAGTAATCATCATAATGCTGGATCTCCTCTGAGATGGGGATAAGAACTCTCTCAACAAACTATAATGGATCGAGGATAGATGATCGATGTGATGCCGATTTGAATCAATCTTACCAACGACAAAAATGATTATCATCCTTCACCAATGAATTATGCTGATCAAGGAAGTGTGTCATGTTTTATGTTGTTCTTCCCCATTCATAGATTCAATAATGAATGCAGTCGAATTAACAAATAGATTATTCTGTGGATCAGTCATAATTGTGGTATAGGATATTATTTGTGTGGTTTATTAGTGGGATATTTTTTAAATTCCTCTTAATTTATCCTTATAATGAAAACATATTGAGGCCAACACAAATAAAGAATTATGTTCACTCGTAAAGGTGTTATTCATTTTTTTCTCTCCAGCTATTTTAACATTCCATTATCTTGGACCCCCATGCCATGGATCCACTTAAGGAGTGGTTATGAACATGAATGGACATATAGATTGGAGGACAACTGATATTAGAGGCCAGATATGTGACAATCGGGAACTGCACAACCCAAATCTATTACTATTTCAGATATCATGAATCGAAGTTGGATTAATGGTATATAGAATTGACAAACATTGTAGTAGTATGGTGAGGCGGTGTGAGGTTGTTCACCAAACAGAGGGTGCAGCTGTAGAAGGTGACAACAATGATAGTTGGTTCATCAGATGTAGTGTATGTGTAATGGGGATGGGTTGTGTGATATTTAGATGGAGCCTTCCCCAAGAGATGTGTGCAGTGAACCTAGACGTTCCATGCAAAGAGGACCACACATGAGTGGGTTGAGAAAGAAGGGATTGGGAAGATCTCATTGGAGCGGGGATTGATTAGGTAGGCTAGGAAAAGTGGCATGGTCCCAGGTTGGGTGGGAACCGTGTAAACTAGGCTATGATCCACCATGGTGGTTGACCATTATCCATGATAAAACTAGCTATCCCATAGTCACGCCAGGTGGGGTATCAATTGATCATGATGGTTGACCATGGTAGTAGTGGCAAAGTAGTTTTGGGCAGTCGACTATAATAGTCAAACATCATGGTTAGTGGACATACTATGAGTCACTCCACAGCCTAGTGAACCCCCATCTAAAATTTTCAAATTTCCACAACATTCAAAAAAGACATCCGTTTCATGTGCTATATTTGGATTTTAGACCCTTACGACGAGATAATTATTTCGAGATATCATATATGGGTTATTTTTGGGAGTTTTGATACATAATAATTTCAGGAGGAGTGAGTTATCAATGAACGTGCAGTCTTATAGATTTTTTTGGACGTGACCTAGATACTATGTGTTTCATAGAGAATATGTGTCTTATCGATATTGTGATTTTTATGGATATTTTGTTCCTTATTGATATTATGTTTCTTATGTATACTATGTATCTTGTTGAGATTATGTGTCTTATTGGATTGAGTTTAATTGGATGTTGCTGATATATATAATCTATACATATTTAATTTTATATATGACTATCCATTCCATCATGGTATTCTTTATTGGTATTCTCTGGTGGTATTTCCTTTTTTGTATTCCTTCATGGAATTTTCATTTTGGTATTTCCTTAATGGTATTCCTTTGTGTTATTCCTTGGTTGTATTCTTTCATGATATTTACTTTTTATTGTTTCATTTAATTGGTATTCCATTATGGTTTTGAGGATTCCTTATGTGTATTAACATACTCACCCCTAAACAGTCATTCCCACACATGTCATGTCTTGTGCAGATGATCAATTATTTGATGGAGTTCCATGCAGAACATGACCAGGAGGTGCCTTGTGATACATCAAATTTCATGGTGTGTTCCAATTTTTTTTCTTAAAATAGTCACAATACCTTTTAATTTCTAGGTTGGACATGCAGGTGCATAGTCTTTTATTGCTGGTCTTGTATTATGGTCATGTTTATTTTAAATTACTTCCTTTTTTACTCTTCATGTTAGTTATAATGGTTTGCATGCATTTTTTAAAAGTGATTTTTTAATTTCAGCATTTGTGGAAAGGAGATGTATGTGTTCATACATTAACATAAGGATAAATCCTCCCATGTTTCTGATTTTCCAACTCAGTTCTAGTCACCTACTACTAGCATATTAGTGGGAGGTTATAGGTTGTCACATCATAGGACCCATTAAAATGGGTTACGATAGAGTGTTATCGTAGGGGGTCAGTTCAACATTAAGACCATAATACTATGATATTATCTTGTGGGATTAATATTAAGTGTTTTGAGTTTGTCATTTAGGTCAGGGGCACTAATGTTGTGGAGGCCACTGGTGCATCTATAAAATAGGACTCATATTAATTTTCATTAGACATGGTACATGAAAAAATAGTAGTTGGAAAAGAATTAGAAATGAATTATATAGTAATCGGTTTTTTTAAATATCCTTCTTGAGTAATATCTTTAGATATACTCTATTGTCAGTGGTAAATCTTGTTTTACAGTAATATTTTTTCATGTAGACAGTCTTCTATGATTCCACTACGTGATCACCTGGATGATCCACATCGTGACAAGACATCTGTACATGGATTTGAACTAGATATAACACCACTATGTTGTGCACCAACTATACCACCACCCATAGAGTACCACAAATTTCCCATAGAACTAGTAGATGAGGATCACAGAATAAGAGTTCTTCTCAAGTTTTAGTGGTAGAGACCCCTCATGATCTAAGGTGATACTGACGCTCATACAGCTGAAGACTAGCTTGAAGTGGTGACATGATATTTACATCTATTAAGGAAACCAACAGATTAGATGGTGGTGTTGGCAGCGAGAATTGTTCATGGATCACTAGGGCCACAATAGGGTTTGGTCCCCAATAATATGATGAGGTGACACTTCCATGTATATATTTTGAGATACTATTTAGAGAGTGGTTCTCAAATTGAATGCTGAGGGATATGTATGTCCAAGATCATATATAGCTCCCACAGGATTCCTTATCGGTATTTGAGTATTCATTAACACAAAAAAACAATTATTAGAATGTGATGAATGTTATACACAACTAGTGATTCATAGATTAGACCATTGAAGAGGTATTTGTAGGGAAATATGAGCTAGCATTATACCTATGCACATTCCTACACATGTTGGGTGCTAGTGGGATCCATTGTGCTTGAGAGTCCCTTGGATGGATGGATGCATCAATTAATTGTCTGCTTCGGGAAAGTAAGAGTAGATACCTCATCCATTATGAATTGATGTTAGTCTCATGGATATAGATTTGTGAGACTTTTCATGTGGAGTATCTTGGATAGGGGTTCTGAATCTCAGAGCTCACTGGGTGGTTCTAGTTAGCCAAGATAGAGGTAATGATTTTAATGAGACTGCAGGAGACAACTCGCCAGAGATTATCCAACACATCGTAATACATACAAAGATACTATTTATATACCACTAAGGTAGATATAGTGACATGATCATGTGGGTAAACAAGGTGGATGACATGGACGGGGAGCTGGAAGAATTATAGGAGGTTGTTAACAATTCAACATGTTTCTACCATGACCCACAGGTGGTCCACACCAGACTCCAGAAGCTAGTGGATAGGGGATGGGATAGCTTCAGGCATTTTTAGAATATGACAAAGGTGATCCATGAATTATTTTATGTTTGACATATTTTTCCCCATTTATGTAGTTTTGATAGAATCATGTGCTACTAATTCCTTACTTTCCAAGAAACTTATTCAAAACTCACATATTTTAGTTGAACTATTAAATAGACTTTACCATTGGAGAATCCTATTGGAGGAGACCTAATAATCATATAATAGTGCCAAAAATATTTGAAAACTCTTATATTCATGTTTTTCAGTTGGGATCTATTGGCATCGTCATTGAGGCCATATGATGTCATTCATGGTATGGACTGTATGTCCACAATTAATGCTCAGATTGACTATTTTTGGTGCATTGTGTGGTGTGTTTACAGTGATGGGTCCCGGTTCCACTTTTATACTGTAAATTAATCATATTCTGCATTATATGGATTAACACATATAAGGGTGAAATCGGCCACTCTTCAGTTGGCTAGTCTAACCCATGTTGAAGTGAATGATTTGAGTCCCCAGTTTCATGTAGTGGTTGCAGAGTATGATGACATATTTTCTAAGGATTTTCATGGATTAAATCCATATAGGGAGGTGGAAATATGTGTTTATCGATACCCATGTTCAGTTCTGATATTTAGAACAACATATCAGATGGATCAAATATATATTTGTGATCTGAGTGTCCATTTGGAGGACTTGTAGAGAAACCGATTTTTGAGACCTTGTGTTTCACCATGTGAAGCCCCAGTTTTGTTTTCCAAGAACAAAGACTGGATCCTGGGGTAATGTATGGACTTATGATTCCTGAAATAGAAGATAATGAAGAACAAGTATCTAATACTGAGGGACAAAGTCCTCTTTGATCAGTTGAGTGGGTTGTGGTCATCCCTGAAGATAAACCTCATGTTAAGCTATCACCAGTTGACAATACATGATGAGGATTTACTGAAGATGGCATTCATATATTTTCTAAAGACACTATGAGTATGTGGTGATGTTTAATGGCATGAAGAAAACTCTATAAGTGTTCATGGGCCTCATGAACATTTCCTTTTATCCTTACATGATTTTATAGAGATGATCATCATTGATGACATCGTAGTGTACTCTACATCCAAGTAGGAGCATGCAAGACACTTGACGATGGTCATGTAGTCTCTATGAGAGAACTATCATTACTAGATGACTGTCCGGGATTCAAGAGGTCAATTTTTAGGGATAAATAATTATATAGGAAGTATTTATTGTATATCCAGTAAAGATCGATGTGGTTCATTCTATGAAAAATCCTTGGAGTATTACTCAGGTGCGGAGTTTCCTTGGTTTGGTTGGGTACTATTGGAGGTTTGTATATGACTTCCCCATAGTGGAAGAACACCTGAAAACTTTGACATGAAAGTTACAAACTTATTTTATTAAATAGTTCCATAAGGCATTCTAGTAGTTGTGGTAGATACTTAAGAGTGATCCCATGATGATATTACCCAATGATGGTACAAAGTATATAGTGTTCTGCATAAATCAAGAACTGCACATGGTTTTTTCCTAATTTATGGTAATGTGATGATTTTCTATTTTTCACCCTAGTTATGGCCACAAAAAAAGGAATAAAGCGGCCTATTTTCCTGAGTTAGGAGTTGTAGTCTTTTCTTTGAGGATGTGGTGACACTACCTAATGTGATGGTGGTTAATAGTCTTCTTGGAACACAATTTCCTTATGTATATCTTCCCTTAGAATTATCTAAACATGATATAGAGGTGATGTATTGAGTTCATACAGGACTATTACTTTGAGATTTTCTATAATATTGGGAAGGTGATCATAGTGGCAGATGCTCCCATCAAGAGTTCCAGTTTGTAGTTACTGAAATAGGTATTAAATCAGTTGGCCTCTTTCCAAATATATATTGTTGATGGAGATGGAGATACATACATAAATTTGATGGTTTTTACCCATAACTTATTATATAATGTTAGGGAGATACATCTTCAGGATACTGACTTTGATACATTACATGCTAAGATGTTGACTGGGAATGCACCTTGTAGATATTTGAATGATGTGAGCACATCATTATTTTAAGAGGGAACATAGTAGTACCAGTGGTGTTTCAGGTGGAGGTTTAGAGGGAGTTCCATAAATCCTCATTGGTAGTATATCCTAGTGTGGAGAAGATGTACCATGACCTACTACATTAGTTTTGGAGTTCAATGATGAATACAGGAGATGGAAATTTTGTTTCTCAATGAATCACATTTCATCAGGTGAAGGCTGAGCACTATGTTATAGTGCATTTGACCAAAAACCTGGATGTACTATAATCGAAATGTGATGTGATATAGATGTATATCATTATAGGTTTAACATGTACGTCCAATGGGAAAGATTACATCTGGGTGCTCGATAACCGACTCATCTTATCGGAACACTTCATATATATTCGATATGAGTGTTCATAAAAGAATTTGGGATTCCTCTACATGAAAGAGATAGTTATAATTCACAGAGTTCCATGGAAAATAGTATCAGATCATGATAAAAATTTTACATCCTTGTTTTGGAATGGATTTCAAGAGGTGTTTCAGACTTAGTAACACTTGAGCACATTGTTTCATCCACATTATGATGGGTAGATATGGTAGACTATACAGGTTCTAGAAGAAATTATATGGGATATAATGTTATTTTTTGGCCATATTTTTTAGGATCACCTATACCTGTTGGGGGTTTCATACAAAAATAGCTACCGTTCCACCATCGACATGACACCATTTTAGGCATTGTATGGATGACCCTACAGGACTGTACTTTGTTGGACAGACCTAGGAGAGTCAGCTCTAATAGTCTTTGAGTTGGTTCCAATGACAATTGTTAAGGTTCATATCATCTAGGAGTGGATGAATACTACATAGAGCTGTCATATGTCTTATGTTTATAGTGGATGGAGACCTTTGGAGTTCATGTATCGAGACCAATTATTCCTTTAGCTCTCACATCGACATGGAATATTGAGATTTGGATGGGGAGGAAATCTACCTCTGAGTATCATCATGAAATATCCTCATACTACATATATTTGGTGAGGTGGAATACTTCATAGATCTTTCTCTACAGTTAGAGATGGTACACGACATGTTCCATGTGTTATAGTTGAGGTGGTACATGTATGACCCATCACCCGTCATTGATTGGGGAAAGGTCAACATCAAAGATGGGGTGACATTTGCTACGAAAATAGTGGAGATAAAGGATCGATAAGAGATGATTATTAATGGGAGGTTGATTCCTATATCGTGTGTCCGGTGTCAGAATTAGATTCTTTGGGAGATCACAGGGGATCAAAAGGCTCATATTCAATCCCAATACCCTCATCTATTTTCAAAGACCTTATTTTGGATTAGCAGGGAAATAAATCCATAATATTGGTTAATTTAATTATAGTAATTTTCATGATTTTAGTTTTAGAAATTATTTGGTAAAATTATAAGACCAAAAAATGATATGAAATTTGATTTTGAAGCATGGACTACTGATATAAGTTTTCTGAATAAATTATACATTTTTAATAGTACACACACAGGTTTGGTGAAGGAGTTGAATATCTATGAAATAGGTACATGGATCAGAAATCTGAGAGCACCATTGATAGGAGAATGGAAACATTATCCAAGGTGCAACCTAACATTTGTGGTGTGAGTAGTCTAATTAAAAATTTACCATGTTGTTATAGTAAATAAAATAGTTAAATATAATTATTTTATTTTAAAATATTATTAACTCATGGGATTTGAAATGGATTGGAAATTTGATACCACCATTGAGTTTTTAATGTGGTTTCATCCTATTCATCAAAAAATATTAGTCAATTCAAGTCTTCTATGGAAAAATTTGAAAAGGATATAACTATTATAAAATTATTTAGAGTTAAATTATTTTATTTGGTTTGAAAATTTATTTTTATTTCACCCTTTTCATGAATAATGGTTTATCCTGGTATCCCTAGAATTTAGATGTGATGTGGATATAAAACCTCTTAACAACAATTAATGGATAATGGACAATGTTTTTAAAAAAACAATTCAAAGGAATCACACTGATGATGACAATGATGATCTTCTTTCATCAATGACTAATATGAATCATGCTATTTTGTGTTGTTTTATTATTTTTCCATGTTCAATAATTATACAATGAAAACTAGACTATCAACAAAAATATGTGTCTATGGTTCAGTCATTATTATGGAATGGGTATTATTGTTGGTTATTGTTAAACAGAGATTGTTTTAATTTTTAAAACCATTTATCATTAGAATGGAAATGGAATGAGGCTGACATGAACAAAGATCAAGATTCTTTCCAAATGTTTTTATTTGTTCTTTTCTCTCCCTTGTTTTTAGTATTCTTCCCCACTGGACCCTCAGGTCCATGGATCGACATTTCAGGAGGTTCATAATGTGATCAGACACTAGTATTGGAGGTAAACCAACAAAATAGGGTAGATCTATTAATATTGAGACCCGATTTGCCTATATCAGCACAGTTTAAAATTTCGAGCATCGGGGGAGGCTATATGGTCTGAAGACTGCTCCATAAGCATAGGGGTCTGGTAAGGTTGTTTGAGGTGGTATGTTGACCAAAGGTGGTGGTGGTCATTGAAGGTGATAATGATGACAATTGGGTTGTGGGACTCAGCGGGCATCCAAATGGTGATGAATAAGTTCTGAAATGAAATTGATCCTTGTTTTGTGGTAGCAACAAAGGCTACATGGAATGTGGTAGGGGCGCACAGGATGGAGGATGTAGACTACGTGATTCTAGGAGAGGATCCCTACACATGAGTAAGTATATTTACGTATGAATTTTTTTCCCTAGGCAAATCGAATCGGGCCAATACGAAGTGGGCTGGGATGACCAGGTAAAATCATACCACTATCTATCTAGCTGCCATGCATCCATGATAGCTAGGGAATGGTCGATTGTTGATCAACTGTGATGGTCGAATGTACCAGCTGTGGTGTAGTACACCTGAGGGGTTGACCATAATGGTTAGTGGACCAACTGTCAGTTGATTCATGGCCCAGTCAACTATGCTGGTAAATTACCTAAACACCATAACATTCTAATTGGACTCACGTTTGATTAGCCGTCTGTGGAATTGTAACCCTTACAATGGAATGGAAATTGAGATATATATTATGTGATATTTTTGGAAGTTTGATAATGAAATAATTACTTGAGGATTGAGTTTTCTCTGAATGAGAATTCTTCATGGAATCATTTTTGTGGTAGTTTGGGACCTATAGACTATGTTCCTTATAGAGACTGTGTGCCTTTTATAGACTATGCATATTATGGAGATTGTGTGTCTTATGGAAATTATGTGTCTTATAAACAATATGTTCCATATGGATATTTTCTCTTTTTAAGAGTATTTTTTTCATTGTATTCATTATATATATGTTCTTGATATATGTGATGAATCAATATATATATATATATATATATATTGAGATGACTATGCATTCCGTTGTGGTATTACATTGTGGTATTCCATGGTGGTATTTGTTCTTGGTATTTCCTCTGTGGTATTCCTTAATTGAATTTTCTTTTTTGTATTTCTTTTGAGGTATTACTTTTTGTAATTTCTTAGTTGTATTCCTTCATTTTATTTCTTTCATGGTATTTTATTTGTTGTATTTCTGTTATAGTATTCAGTTGTTGTTTAGGGGTGTCCTACTGAGTATTTGTTCACTCACCCTTGCAAATGTTTTTCATACGCGTGTCATGTCTTGTAAAAATGATCGTATAATCAATGGAGTTCAAGGAATAACAATATTATGAGGTTCATACTTAAACTAGATAGGTCAAGGTTAGTTCTAGAAGCTTTTCATAAGACAATCCCATTACCACTTACATTACAGGTTGGACTTCTGTTTGTAGAATATTTTTTTGGGGGCCTCAATTATGAGCCTGTTTACATTATTGTACTTAATATCATACTATGGTAGTGGTATATAGTTGTTTTCATTAATTATTTACTCAGTTTTTTATATTTCGTAATTATTTTTTTTGGAGATTTGTACATGTGTAAAGTTACATAAGTAAAATGCCACACATTTGTCAGATATTCCTAGTTAGTTCTAGTCACCATCCCCTAGCCTATTGGAGTTGGTATTGGGGTAGTCAAGAAATGATCCCCTCTAAGATAGGTCATGATATAGGGTTTTTACAACAACCCTACCCACTTCCAAAAATAGGGTATCAAATTATCAAGCATGTGTTTGGAATAATTTTTCCCCACTAAATGATGTCCACCATTTTTCCCCAACCACATTCACAAGTTTGTGTATAATTATGGATATAAGATATGTATCTGATATTTATAAATTTATTATATATCTTAAGTAATTATACCATATATATATTTTAAGATTCTATTTTGTCGGGTATATTATAATGGCAATCCTTTATAATATTATATACCACCTCCCAAAGAGTTGTGATTCATCTTTCACTAACACATTACATGGAATATAATAAGGTTAAATTTAATTTATATATGTAATATTATTGAAATATTAATTATAATAATGAAATATTTCTCACAGTTTCAAGATAATTTAGCTTTTTATTTTTTACATATAAAAAATGATAATTGTGTTCATGTATGAATGGACTACGACATTTATAAAGTGATGTGACCATATTTTCATAACGAAACTACAAAGATGATATAATAAAGTATATATATATATGTTGGTATTGACGGTATTATGATAATTATATAATGATAAAATATTACATACCTCATTTCCATAATGACCATTGATAAATGGAAACCTTACTCATGCGTACGTATGAGCTATAATCTCCATTATTGTAACATATTTGATCTTCATAACATCTTTACTCAATAATTTTAAATGTATAAATGAAGAATAAAATGATAATAACAAAATGATTATTATTCTACAAATGATATAACTATATATTATGAACATGAATTAGAACATTATTAAAAATGTATAAATAAAAACAAGGCAACTAAAAACCGAAACAATAAAAATAATGAATAATTATTAACAAATATGGGATAATATGTCATGAAATGATCATATATAATATTATAAATATTAAAATAATTTAATAATAAGTGAATTAACTGTTTAAAAATTCTATATAAGAGGTTAAATATGGTTCAACCAAAATGACGTGTTCAGTAAGGGATCTCTTCTAAATTTCATTTCATTAAGGCGGATTTGTATGCTACACAAAACATTCATTAATATATTTTATAAACTACACATATGATATGAAATATCATTGATACATAATAATTCATGATATTTTGAGTAAAAATTTTATTTATTTCATTCAAGGAAATTTAATTTAAATGTAACCAAGTGTTAAGGAAATTAGATTACTCAATTTCGTTCAATGGTGTTATATCAGATCATTACTATATTTTATTTTGTGATATTATGTTCCTATTTAATATAAATTATGTTTTTATTTATATTATCCTATTTTTTATACAAATAAATGATTGATTGAATAATTATCTCATTAATGGTATGATCATTGTAATGGTTTATTTGGAAATTTTATTCTAATAGAGATGGTGTGTTTTTGAATTATAGTATGGGGATATTATAGAAATATTACCTAACAAAACAAAATAATTTTCCTATCATATAGTTATTAATTATATTTTAATATAATTATTTATTTTATATTTTTTTCAATTTATATTTATAAGAAAAGGATTTAATGAAAATCTATCATCATTTATCATTTCGTTTGGAAATAAATTTTCAATCAAACTATGTTTTCTAAGAAAAATTTAAAATTTTTTTTAACCTATTTAAAATGATTTATTAGACATTTTTTTATTTTTAATTTCTATTAATGGTATTTAATAGAATATTCATGTAGTATTATAAAAATTAATTTTTGACATTACAGAAAACTGAAAGGAGTCATTATTTTAAAAATTATGGATGGAATGGAATTTCTAGACGTCATGACCAATAAAATGTTTGTATTATTATATTATTAGTTTGAAAGGTTATTTTCCATGATTTTTTTAAAAAAATGTATTTTTATGTTTTAAAATTTTATTTTAAAATAAAAATTATTATTTTCATCCATAATAAATCTAATGACCATTTAATGATATTAATAAACATCATTTATAATAGTTATTTATTCTTATTCTAAAGGTTATATATTCTATTGATAAAATCATTATTCTTATAATTGATAATATACGACCATTTTACCAATGAAATTATTTAAATTAAATTTATTGATTTATTTTTATAGTCATTGAATTTCCCTTGAAATATTGACATTTTTTTTATCATTAGGCAATAAATTTACCCAAAATATCCATATTATTTATCTGGATTATATTTATTTCTTAACCCATATATCATTTATTCGTATTGTGTTAAAAATTAAAAGTTAATTTTTTATCTAGGGATATCTTGATAATTATATATTCATTACCTAATACAAATATTTTATGATAAATGAATTTTCCATTAATTAAATAAACAATTTGATATATGAAGAATACATTGGGAAAAAAATTATTTGTGGGGACACATTTCATATATCTCCTTGATGAATCATTCGATATCTTGTGGAAAACTATATAATTAAATATGTTTAGGCTATAGTTTCAAATCATTATGTGAATGTTCTTAATGGTAGATATATAATGATTCCATATATTATAGAGTATAATAATTAGACATTTCTTTTTCTATGAATTCAGTTATTATTATCCATGATATTATTACAATAAAATTATCTATTATTGATTTAGTTATCATTTTATTAAATAAATTGAAATTGTGTTCATTTCATTATCATCCCATATTGACTATACATATTTATTCATGTTTTCTTGTGTTATACTAATCAATTAATAGAAATTTGAAATAAAACTTATATTGATTCCTTTGAATAGGATATGACGATGTGTAATGTGATTGATGTTAAAGTATATTTAGTGGGAATAATTTTATTTTCAAAAGAATAATGATGTATTTTATGTTTTCAAATATAATTTAATACTCATTTATGTATATAGTTTATCAAGAATAAAAATATATTACTTATTTTGTGACGTGATTCTACGTATCTATGAAAATATAATAAAGTATACTCAATCGTGTTGTTACTTGGGTTGGGTTCTATATTTCTGGAATTATATGAAGTTTCATAGAATCCATGGGTTCACTATTTAGGAAAATATTGATAATAGATCAGGACCAAATGATATAATTTGAAGATAATCATAGAAGAACATACTAAAGGATTTGTGACATAGATTTTTTGTGATTTTCCATGAAATACATCTCTATTTTGATATTATAAGGGGACATGGTTCTATAACTGAACTACCAATGGTTAAAAACACTTAATATGGTGCACTGGTTTTGACAATATAATCTACTAGTGCAAGAAAAAAAATTCCGTTCATCACACCTCGTTAAACACTCTCATGTTATAATTTTAATAAATTTCTAATTTTTAAAAATCCATCATGATGGATTTAAAGTGGTAATGAAAATGAATTGCATAGATTAAAACAAATAATTCATAGATTTAAAATAAAGTGTCAAATTTGAATGGAAGAATGGATTATGTGTGGATAACAATTTAATAAGACAAAAAATGAAGGATTAATGAATTGTATAGTGGAAGTACAAAGAAACATTATAGGTATCAAGTTATATATCATTATCTTCAATGTAGAGAACATTGAAATTATGTTAGGTAATAACCTCAGTTAAAGGGTAAACCCTATAAAAATGAAGTACTTATTTTGAAACATAATGAATGATGTATTTATTTATTGGGATTTAATAATTATATTAAAAATTTATTTATACCAATGGTATATTTGTACAAGAATAAAGAAACATGTAATGATTATGTCTAGTTTCACAAGAATATATATTTTCATTGACGTAAGTGTTAATGATACCATCATGGAATTATGTGCTTATGATTTATCTACTGTTCAATGTTTAAAAAACCTATTTTATTGTTTCACCTAATGGGAACCAACCTAGATAATAGACATTTTTGGGAAATATAAGGCTGGAATATAGTTCAGTGGAATAGTCATTTTTGGAATAATGCCTTCAAATTGTATAGAAATATGTCTAATGTATGTCACTATATTAGGAATTATATTGTCATTATTGATATTTTAATAGTTTTCAAATAACATTATTAGACATCATCAAAACTTTTTGTATTAAAACCCATTTTTAAAAGTGTATTTAATGATTAATTTTATTTTGTGGATTTTCAAGATAATTTCTTGGAATACAACTGGAATTATATTAATATATATTAGATAATGTAAATCCCACATAAAGAATGCGACCTACCATATCTCAAAATGAAATTTGGACTAAACCCTTATTTGATGGTCGATAATTATTTAGATCCAATCATTCCTCTAATAAATGTCTATTTTAATATATCATCGTATATAGTTACTGGATTTAAAAAAAATAAATTTTTATGATGAACTAGGGGTGTTAGTTTTGAGGTTTAGATATTCAATTGTTTTATTGGATACCTTGTGTTTACAAAATTATTATTGGAAAATAATTAGAGAAAAAAAGAAATAATTTTTAATCTTTTGTTAAACATAAAATATATTAAAGTAAATTTTTTTATATAGGCACATGAAAATAATTTTTGAAGATTAACTTCTTAGGGTATGTGAGTAATTGTATATTGATCGAAGAAAACCCATTGGATGCAATTGTACATATGGAATTGACAATTATCATGTTATAGTTAGGTCCACTAGGTCAAATACCATAAGAGAGTTAGTGAATCATCTTGTGTATGATAAAAAAACATCCCTTGTTGATCTTATTTTATACTAAAAAACCTCTTTTCACTCTCTTTCTCATAGAAAATTATGAACATAATATAATGCATGCATGAGACACAATATTTTTTTCTTGGTTTACACTCACCTGGCTATGTTGAAGGAGTATACAACGACAATGTGTAGATGTACCAAATCCACTAAAAGTTTATTGTTGTTTAAAATGCTTGTAGTGCACTCACTTTCCAACCTTGTTTACAACCAATATCAATTTTAATGCTCACTACTTTCTCAGCTGATGTGTTCTCACTACATCTTCAAAAGATACAAGTAGTACATATTGTAGGTCCTTTCATTATCACTAATGAATGAATCATCCATTGCATGTAGATTATCTATTGATGATCCAATTTCATCCACTGATAAATCCAAATTTACCACTGATGTATTGGGATACTATGAATTTTTCTGGAAACACTTACGTCATATATTACTCAACATTAATTCGTTGTGCTCATCAGTTAACTTATGTCATGGGACTCCTCTTGTTTTCAATATCAATCTAATATGGAACTAAAATATTATATCCAATTTTATTAGGTTCTGTGTAACTCAAATAAATTTTCTCATATCCCATTACATAAAAATCTTAGATGCTTCAGATCCCCAATGTTAATTAAATTATGAGCTTCAATGAATGAGGCGGTGACCTATTATTTATAGACATCTCTGACCCCTTCATATAATATTCAACGCATCACACAAGATCCTCTTCTAGCACGCAAGACCCCATTTGATATCGCATTGTGCGTGAAATATTCTTTCATAAAACCTCATCATTTGTGTAAAATAACCACCCTAGTTATCCAAAGTCAGTGCATTATTGAAAAACATTGGCATGATCACAAATGATAAAGTTTTCAAATAATGATTATTTTAGCAGCCTTGAAAATACTAGATACATTCATAAGGTTTAATTTACAACATAAAATGGAAAAGTACCACAACATTGTTTCTATATAAAACACTGAGATCCCATAGACTGTCCCTACAAGTTAGTCATAATATACTTCTTCACGACCTGGAAAAAATAAAACATAGAAAGGGGTGAGCTCAGATACTCAGTAAGGATAACAATAGAGCGGAAACTTTAATAAATAAACATAAACATTTAATGAAATGTGAAAAATTAAAAAAAAATCATTTTAAACATGAACTTCAACATAATATGGAAAAAATAAAATCAAATAATTCCATTTACTTATTCACATGGATATTCTACAAGTCGAATAATCACATGCAATATCAATATCCACTTTTATAATGATGGAATGCATAATGAAAGACATTATAACCACATAGTTGAGGCCTTATTCCCAGACTACAAATAAGATTTAGTAAGGGACTAGTGCCAAGACACTATTTTGTTTTATGAGACCAACCGACGCATTGAGAAGCTATAGCAAGCTCCACCTATCACTTAATATGTCCAATTCATTCCTCATATAAAATGGATTAAACATAATATAAACATTCGTATTAAAAATAACATATTAAATGTCAATATTTTATCCATAAACCATGAATGGTATAAAAATAACACATTCAATGTCAAACATATCACAAAAACCTCAATACAATATGGAATTTTTATATCATAATAAATCAACATCAAATAAACTTAAAATCCATCAAAGGATGTTGACATAGATGAAATCAAAACATTTTTTTAGATAAATATCCATTTCTATTTTATAATAATATAAATTTAATATAATTATAAAAGAAAAAATTTATTTCGAAAATATTTTTATATTCTTGTAATGGAAGCTTCGACGATGTTATAACGGTGGAAAATAGTCGCTCCAACAATATAAGTTAAAAAAAATTCTTACCTTAATTTTTTCGAAAAGGTCAAAAATACCTTGTTTGGAAAATAACTGAAAGATTAATTTCAACCACTTTATAAATAGAAAAAAAATTGTATAAATGAATTTAACCCAGTGTATAGTAAATAGTAAAAATGTTTTGAAATTCATTTTTAAGAAACATGGATGTGGAAGATAAAGATGTCACTGTAGATACTTATGTAAAAACAGCCTCGGATAATAAGGAGATTGTAAAATTAACCCTTACCTTGTACATTTCTTTGGTCAAGGGTAGGATAACCTCCTATATAATGGTAAAATAATTTTTATTAAATTACTCAAGAATAATATACATTAATATGATATCATGTATGATCTTTTAACTTTGCTTTGTTAATAATATCTTATTATTATCATCGTTTCAGATGTTAACTGATTCGTTTTCCTTTATATTCCTTGTTACGTAATTAATGTTTCTTATGGATAGAATTTATATTATTCATAATAAGAATTATATTAAGCATTTAAACAATAGTATTAATCATCTAATGAAAATTAGTCTTGAATGGATATGATGGGGAATGAATCTCATCGTGTTTGTGGAGAAAATAATCCGTACGTATGCACGAGTGAAAATATCATTCTTTTGATATTAAAATAATATATAATTGGATTTTATATCATATATAAGGAATCATTATCATGTTATATTTATTATTTACATCAATTACACATCATTATTATACCCATCCAAATAATAATGTATTGAATAACAATTACCCCACGATGTGGAGATGGTAAGTCGTACGTACACACGCATGGTGACATGTCATTCAAAGGATGGATAGAATAATGAATATTGTTGTAGAATATTTATAATAACATCACAGTATATAGAATATACTATATTTATTATTTTATAATGGAAACAACAAAGAAAGAGGAAGTGGGCGAAGAAAGGACCTTGAAAGAGGAGATGAAATATTTACATCTTCTTCGGATTCTTCCTTTTGATTTTATCAAAAGAGCTCTTTATGTTGAATTTATCACTAAAGTAAGGCCTCTATGATGAAGGTAGGACAATTGATAGGGTATTCGAGTGGGTTTTGGCCATTCCAAATTGCTTTTAAGGTATGAATTAGAGATATCGGGGTGTTCCCTTCTATAAGAGGGGCGAGGGGCACCATAGGAAAAGCTAGAAGTATTATTTTATAATAAAATCATTTTTGATTTATAATGCCTCAAAAAAGAATTATTTAAAGTATATGGTTGGGATTCTTATAAAACCACTCAACCAATAGGTTTTAGATAGGTTTGGGTCACTATATTATCTTTACCTTTTTAGATTTAACTCTTATTAAATAGTTTGACATTTACCATGTCTCTTTGTATTTCTATATTATATGGTTAATAATCATACTATATACTTCCAAGAGAACCCAAAGTGGTTAATTAATTACACATCTATCATTATACAAGTCTTTTGTATGAACCTTAGATTTTTAGGAATAGAATATCAATTAATAATATAATATTTGTTTTAAAAACTATTTGGTGTAAATTTTCACATTATTTGGTATTTTGTTTTTGATAAATTCATAAATGCATTATTAAGGTGAACAAAATTCATCTACCCAACCCTAAAATTTCATATTATCCTATATAATTATTGGAATTTATAAAAAGTCTCAGATTACATTTATTTGGATATTTATAATATCAATTATTTTAATATTTCATTAAATAGGTAATTACTACATCATCATTGTGTCAAAAATAAAATAAATTATTTAATTTTTTAAAAATATAAATAAAATACCATTATGTATGAAATATTTTTATCTTTATAATGAATATTTATAGTCGAATTTATCTTTTGTTTAACCCTATATTAAAAATGGTTTTACTATTAAAATTTGAATTTAACAATTTTATCTCTTCTTTGAATTAAATAATAATAAATGTCCTAATCTATTTAAAGTGGACCTAAAGGATCATATTTTATTTCTAAGGTTGATTTTTGTAGAAATAAATTTATCCAATAGAATTAGGACATGTGTTAGGGTATTAAAAATAACATTTTTTACCCTTAATTATCACATTTACTTTTAACCGTGGTAAATAAAATTAAAAAGTTACTATTCCCCCGAAATATTATTTTCATCTTATTGAACAACATTTTACTTACTGATATCAGCCATGTCTCTCAGATTTTTTAAATTCAACTCACATAAGTGGTAAAATAATGTTTTATGTAAATTTTCAAATGCTCATTGGAGGTGGGTAAAAGACGGTAAAAAGTTCAATAAAATTATTTCAATATTCAAAATTATTATAAACTGACTCCAATGAATTACATTGAACATATATAGTTATTATGCATCTATTTTGAACTAAAATATATTTAAATAAAATAAATAATTATTTTAATAAAAATTCTATTTTAAACTTGAACCTAGTGTTTTCACTATTCATCAAAAATGGAATGTTTTCAGAATAATACAAAAAATTCACCCTAAGGTAATTTTGATCTTATGAATTCAAAAATTAATTATATTTTACCAATTTCAAAACAATGAAGTCACATTAATTAATTTAAAATGTATTCCTGTTGTCAAAACCAAAAAGCATATTTTTAAGAAATAATAAATATCAAATGATTGACACTTGTTTATGTCCAATATCAAAGTAAAATTATTTATAATGACCATAATTGGATTAAATAGAAAAAATATAATCTAATTATACTCATAAATCATTAAAATTTTTAATTCAACACTATAAATTATTTTGATTAAAAAAGTTTTTTTCAATTAAAATATATTATTTTTTACTATCCACCTAAATATGAAAGTTATCAAAAAACACAAATTTTTTTTGAAACTAAATTCTTATGTCCCTATTCTAAATAAGAAGTTTATTTTGTAAAATAGAATATATAAAAGTTTCAAATTTTAGATTTAAAATGGGTTTTCCATTAAAAGTCCGTAAAATTTCATTTTTTGATAAATAATTCTATTATCTGACTAAAATGAATTTGTTATTACATTATGTCTAATAGAGTCATAATATGGATTCTAAAATTATAAGTATTATATAAAGTTCAAAATTTAGTTAATATTATTCATAACCGCTTTTGAAGGGCTAGTTTGTTAAGTCGTAGAGCGCTTGAAATCAGTGCTGTGTGTAGTGCAAGGTATTCCATTACTTTGAAGAAATAACATTCTATGAAATCATACAGTGTTACATTATTCCCTCCTTCAATAAATTTCATCCTCTCAATTTGATATTGTTCCTGGAAAATAAAATTTTGAAAATAGAAAATACCTTTGTGGGAAAACCCACATTAGAAATTGGGTTAATAAAATTTATTCATAATGAGAGGAAAAAATGAATGAAAAAAGTAACCACAAAATTATGATGTCGATTAGGATGAACATAAGTGGAAATAAGAGACACATAATTGGAGGGAAAATGAAAATATTTATAGGGAGTGATTGATGTCATCCGTCACAAACAATTATAGAATTGAGGGCCTCAAAGCCATCAATCTATGATGATTTAAAATATAATCAGTCCAACAGAACACAAGGTATAGGATAACACATTATTAGTTTTAATATCCCTTACCTAATGTTTAAGAATTAATTTTATCATAGAACACGAGTAGAAATAAATATATTTACTTGACAAGTAGAGTTCCCTCAATTAACTAATTTATACAACAAACTCATCTTTCACTCTAAAAGATAATAGTTCTTAAAAAAATATTCTATTTATTGTATTCAAATAGGGTTCCAAAAAAATGAATTTATAATTCATCTAATAGACCTTTAAAAAACAACATTATTCAATCCAGGACATCATGTGGTCTAGTGGTAGGTTATACACCCTTGTATCCCTTTTGTTGCGAGTTCAAGACTCGCGAAATTTCCGGACGCAACGGGTTTCCACCTGACATTCGGGTTGTCCTTTTATGGCTATCCAAAAATAATCTCAAACAAGAATTATCCAAAATAATTATGTCGAAACTCACAGTCCAAAATGTCTAAGTAAGGTAAACACATTGAAGATCCTTTTTTTCTACGTAATAACATGTGAACACCTTCATCATTTATTCTTTTAAAACACTACAACATTATGAATTACCATAAAACTTTATTGATTACATTATTGTTCCCTTATTCCTTATAGAATATTGGATATACTCCTTCTATCCAAAAAATGTTGTAAACTCCAATAATGATGGAATATACAAAGCATTAATCTAATTCAATGTAGTCAAGAATATCAAATATAATTTATCAAAATCAATCATGTACTATTCCAGAATCAATACCTCAGTATCAGAACTATATTATGTTTTATCTTTCACTTAATCATATATTTTATACAAATTTAACCTGCTATTGAATCACTTTTCATGGTTCCACACTATCTCGAGACCTTATTGAAATAGTACTGCAGTACAATCCTTATATACTCTATAATTATTATAAGATATACATCATTAATACAATACTCAAATGACACAATAAATTAATAACAACATAAAAAATCTAATAATTTTATTCTTCTTCAGTAGTATCATAACATTATTATTATCCAATAGCAGCATTTGGGGTATACTCTAATGATTTAGACATTGATTCGCGTAGTGTCCCAACTCCTTGTAGATGAAGCATTGTACATTTGAAACTTTTTTCATACCCTTGCAATCACATACATGGTGTCCTTTTTCTCCACACTTATAACAAACTCCAATTACCTTCAATTATATACCAAGGTGATTCTTTTCACAGTTATCACATATGGGAAAATCCCCCTTTCCCCTCTTCCCATGATCCATATTTCTTTATTCCATCCTTTTCTTCTCTTACTTCCCTTCAAAGCCATAGGACTCAAGGAATTCTTTACTTATATTATTAACAAATGATATTATTTTTTCAAAGGTTTAGAATACATGGGACACTATTTACCTTCTAAATTATGGCTTAATACCATGAAATATATGATCCATATTACTCTATGGATCATACGTATTGCTGGAGTTCACATTCCTTCCACTAGGCACCATTTTTATACAATGGCATACACTAGGTCACTTTATAAATTGCAATCAATAATTCCAAACCTGTAAAATACTTAACATAAATTGAACAGAATATAGATATAATCCATAATCATAAAAATATATTATTTGAGAAGTTATATACTCATAAATACTTCATAATTACTTGTAATGAAAATAATAATTATCCTATGTATATCTCCCGGGAGTGTCTTAACCAAGAGTGCAGAAAGGCCCACTGTGATGCACCAGTTCCCATTCAAGTCTAGCTCAAAAAATTGTTTTCGTGTTTTACCCATAGGTAAATCTGTTCTAGAGGCACCACTACATTCTTGTATCCTGATAGGGATGTATTTCTTGGAAAACTCACAAAATCACTACAATACCAAAATTCTAGGAAGTTATTCTATACTAATCTTCAAAGACTATCTTAGGGCTATATGCTCTAATCAGAGTATATCTAAATCTAGTTTCCATGGATTGTACTAAAATTCCTCTAATACGAGTTGTAATGCCCCGAACCTAGTTACCCAGAGTCATTGCATTATTACATGACATTTTTATGATCACAAAATATCGTGTCTCGAAAGATTGATTAGTTTAGTAGCCTTGGAAATACTATATACATTCATAAGGAATAAATTACATCATAAAAAGGAAAACTACAACAACATTGCTTCCATATACAACAATGAGATCCTAGAGAATATCCCTACAGGTCATTCATAATATACTTCTTCACATACTGGGAAAAACAAAACATAGAATGGGGTGAGATCAGATGCTCAGTAAGGATAATAATATAGTAGAAACTTTCATAAATAAGCATAAGCATCTAATGCAATGAATAAAACAAAAACAAAATCCTTTTAAACTATAATTTCATCAGAATATGGAAAATATAAAATAAAATAATGCTATTTACTTATTCACATGTGTATTCTACTAGACGAATAATCACATGAAATATCAATAGCCACTTTCATAATGATAGAATGCATAATTCCAGACTTTATAACCACATATTCAAGGCCTTGTGCCAAGACTACAAATAATATTTTGTCAAGGTCATGTGTGAGGACACTATTTCTTCTCATGAGTCATACCTATGCATCGAGGAGCTAAAGCGGGATCCATCCGTCATTTACTAAGTCACATGAATTCATCATATGAAATGGTTTAAACATAACATAATCATTCATATTAAAACTAGCATACGAAATTTCAATAATTTATCGATAAAAAAATGAATGATATAAAAATAACACATCCACAGGAAAACATATCACAAAACCTTCTATACAATATGGATGTTTTCTATCATAATAAATCAACTTCAAATAAGCATAAAATCAATAAAAGGATGTTGACATAGATGAAATAAAATCCTTTTTTAGAGAAACATCTCATTCAATTTTGAAATCATTTAAATTACATATAAGTATAAAAAACATTTATTTTGAAAATATTCTTATAATATTATATAGGATGCTTTGAAGATGTTATAACAGCAAAAAATATCTGCACCCGCATTATAAGTTAAAAAAACATTCTTACATTAATTTTTTGGATAAGGTCAAAAGTAAATTGTTTGGAAAACGATGGAAATATTCCTTTCAACAATTTTACAAATAGTCAAACTACGGTATAAATGAATTTAACCCATAGTCTAGTAAATAGAAAAAATGATTTCAAATTCATTTTTAAGAAATATGGATGTTGATGATAAAGATGTCCCAGTAGATATTATGTAAAAAAACCTCAGATAACAAAGAGACTATGAAATTAACCCTTACCTTGTACGTTTCCTTGGTCAAGGGTAGGTTATACTCCGATATAATGGTGAAATAATTTTTATTAAATTATACAAGAATCATATACATAAATATGATATCATGTATGGTCTTTTAACATTTATTTGTTAATTATATCTTAGTATTATCGTCATTTAAGATGTTAACTGATCCATTTTCCTTTATATGCCTTGTTACGAAAGTAATGTTTTTTATTGATAGATTGAATCTTTTTCATATTCAGAATGATATTAAGTCATTAAAAATTATTTTTAATCATCATATTAAAATTAGTCTTGAATGGATATGATTTGGAATTAATCTCATCGCATTCGTGGAGACAGTAATCCGTACGTACGCACGAGCGATAATATCATTCTTTGATATTAAAATAATATATAATTGGATGTTATATCATATATAAAGAATCATTATCATGTTATATTTATTATTTATATCAATTACACATCATCATTATAGCCATCGAAATAATAATGTATTGAATAACAATTACACCACGACGTGGAGACGGTAAGCCGTATTTATGCACGTATGGTGACATGTCATTCAAAGGATGGAAAGAATAATTAATATGGTTGTACCATATTTATAATAACATCAAAGTATATAGAAGATACTGGATTTATTATTTTTGAATGGAAACAACAATGAAAGAGGAAGTGTAAGAACAACATAACATGAAAGAGGTGATGAAATATTTACCTCATTTTTGGGTTCATCATTTTGATTTGATAAAAACGGATCCTTAGGTTGTATTTCTGTCTAAAAGAAGGCCTATAGGATTTAGGTAGGACAATTGAGAGGGTATTTGGGCAGTGTTTGGACGAGCTAAATGGCTTTGAATGTGTGAATTAGAGAGAAGGGGGAGTTTCCTTTTATAAGACAGGTGAGGGGCACCTTAGGAAAATCTAGTAGTATTATTTTATAATAAAATCATTTTAGTTTTCTAATGGATACAAACTGAATTATTTAAAGGATAAGATGGGGATGGTCCAAAAACCACTCAAAATATATTATCCTTATATTTTACAATTAACTCTTAGTTAAATTGTTTGACATTTACCATATCTCTTTGTATTTTTCAATAAACATACTATATACTTCCAATGAAAACACAAGTGGTTATTTAATGATAAAACAATAATTACATAAGTCATTTGGCCAAACCATATAATTTATAAAATAAAATATCATTTAATAATATAATATTTGTTTTAAATACTCTTTTATGTCAATGTTGACACTATTTGGTATTTTGTTTTTGCTAAATTCATAATAGCATTATTACTTCGAAAAAAATTCATATAATCAACCATAACATGTCATATTAAACTATAAAATTAGTGGAATTCATAAAAAGTACCCAATTACATATATTGGGATATTTATAATATCAATTATTTTAATATTTCATTATTTATGTAATTACTACATCATCATTGTGTCATTAATATATTAAATTATTTAATGTCTAAAAAATAAAAATAAAATACCATTATGTAGGAATTTTTTTTAGATATCTAATTAATATTTATAGTTGAATTTATATTTTCTATAACACTATATTAAAAATGGTTTATCTATTATACTTTGAATTTAACACTTTTAACTTATCTTTGAATTAAATAATAATAAATGTCCTAATCTAATCCATGTTGACCTAAAGGATAATATTTTATTCCTAAGGTTGTTTTTGGTCGAATTACACATATCCAATAGAATTAGGACATGTGTTAGGGTAATAATAATATCATTTTTCCCTTAATTACCCTATTTACTTTTAACCATGGTCAATAAAAGTACAAGTTACTATTCACCAAAACAAATTTCATCTTATTGAACCACATTTTACTTAATGATATCAACCATGTCTCTAGAATTTCTTAAATTCAACTCAAAAATGTGGTAAATATATGTTTTATGTAAATTATCAAATGCTCATAAGAGGTTGGTAAAAGACTGTAAGAAGTTCAATAAAATTATTATATTTCGAAAATTATTATAAATTGAATCCAATTAATTACATTGAACTTATATAGGTATTAGGTATCTTTTTTGAACTAAAATAAATTTAAATAAAAGAATAATAATTTAAATGAAACTTCAGTTTTAAACCATAACTCAATGTTTTTCACTATTCATCCAAAATTGAATGTTTTTAGAAAAATAACAAAAATTCACCCTATGATAATTTTTATATTTTTAATTCAAAAATGAATTATATTAAATAAATTTAAAAACATATAAGATTAATTAATTAATTTAAAATTAATTCCAATTGTCAAAACCAAAAAGCGTATTTTTAAGAAATAATAACTATCAAAATATTAACACTTTTTTATGTTCAATTTCAATGTGAAATTACTAACAATGAACATCATTGTATTAAATGGTAAAAATATATTCTAATTCTATTTCAAAACCATTAAAATCTATAATTCAACACTATAAGTTATTTTTATTAAAAAAGATTTTTTCACTTAAAATATAGTATTTTTCACTATTCACCCAAATGTGAAAGTTATCAGAAAAACACCAAAATTTTTTGGAAACTGATTTCATATCTCCCGATTCTAACGAAGAAGTTTATTTTGTCAAATTTAATATATAAAATTTTCAAATATTGGATTTAAAAAGGGTTCTCCATTAAAAGGTGGTAAAATTCCATTTTTTGAAAAATAATTCTTTTATCTGAAAAAATTAATTTGTTCTTACATTATGTCTAAGAAACTCATAAAATAGATTTTAAAATTATGAGGATTATATAATGTTTAAAAATCATCTAATACTATTCATAACCGCTTTTGAATTTCTAGTTTGGTAAGTCATGTTGCGTTTGAACTTAGTGTTGCGTGTAGTGCACGTTATTGCATTACATTGAAGAAATAGCATACTATGAAATCATGGGGTGTTACAATTTGTGATAATTTCCAAATATTTCTCTTGGTTAATGTATTTTCAATATTTCTCCACCTTATATATGTTCGCTTTGTACCTCCTCTATATCGACCACTAAATTTTCATCGTTTGATGACAAAATAGGATGTCCACAATATATATGTAACTTGAACACTCACAATAGAAACCCTTTTTGTCATAAAACAAAACCTGTTTTTCAACAAAATCAATCAACCTAAAAATGATTCAACAATTACATAAGGGATTTATTCCCAAAAATATCACCCATTTATATTGTTGAAATATCATTTATAAAACATTACATATTTATAACTCCATCCATTATCTTCCTCCATTTTAATTTTGTGATTTATATAGTGATAACATATTCCCTCAACACATATGATAATCCCACATGAGTAATTCTCAGTGTGAGAAACAAGAGTATTATGAAAATTTCATCAATGAATCACTTTATTCCTTATAACAATTCCTGAAATTGATCAACTGATTTCATCATGAATGTCAGCTGTCATGATATATATTCTATGACTAATCACTAATACTAGCGTAATATTTATAACTCACACTACTGCACTGATTAGGTTATCGTGTTATGGAATTCGTATAGTTATCCAAGACAAGATCTGATAGTTTTCTCATAACCCTAAGAATTTCACATCATGTAGCTCCCCATATCAGATTTTTCACATGATTTGATTGAATCCCCATATCTTGCTTCTCAACCAATCATCTTCTCCCCACGTATTTGAAAAATATATTTTCTCCGTCTTGACTAGTTATAATTTCTCCCCATTTTTCAATGAACCCAATGGTCACTCCTTTTTGGTCTCCACTAAGGTATTGAACATAAATTAGTATATTAGGGAAAACAAAAGATACCTTGGGGAGATGGGGTTCCCACATCCACACATTTCATGTGTGGGGAGTCGACTGTACTCCCAGAGAAATTATATACCTCTTAGAGGCTTCATTGGGAAAGACCATTATCAGATTGCATGTAAAAAGTAGTTATGTAGGAACATACTAAAACATTACAAGAATTTTCTCCACCCTATCTATTATAAAATGATATTTGATTTAAATTTAAATTTTCCATGAGTGAAGAACTAGATTTTTTCTATGATTGATAACACATGAATTATCAAAATGGATTCCAATCCAATAAATTTCTTCAAATCCCATATTATCAAGATGTTTCTTCATCCACAACAACTGTATACATGCTTGAGTGGCCAGAATACACTCAAATTATAATGCACTCAATGAAATTCAATATTGTTTCATTAATATCCAATAAATATATAATCCCCCATGATAGAAAGAACATCCTGACATTTATCTCAAGTCATCTGCGGAACTGACATAATCTACATTTGTATAACCCAAACACTTTTAATGAGTTCTTTGATTATATATCAAAATGAAATCCATAGTTCCATTGATATCCCTAATTATTATTTTCACTAAAATTTTATTTATTTCCTTGTGATTGTGTTGGTATCATGCATCTTGGAATTCTTCAAAAACAATACCATGGTTTGTCCATATAATGTACTAAAAAGTTCAAATAATTTTTCTATATTAAATGATATTTACTGCCTTGCTATCATCATCATTTGATATCATTGTCTGGGTAGCAACAATATTCTTCATCTATTTGGATTTATTCATTCCAAACAATATCCAAATATCCATGGAATATTTTTATTGAGAAATGAATTTTTCATTCCTTCCTTGTGTCACTTATAACCAATGTAAATTTTCATTTCACCAATCATTGAAATTTTAATCTCACTCTTCATGAATTAAAAAAACAATATGTATTTTTCTTCATTTGATTAACTGAAGATTATTTCATCAACATAAACTTGCATCATAATCCTTTTATTAAAATCATTGTTCGCATATAGATTTTAATGAACTTCAAATCTATACAAACCAGGTTTCATTAGAAACTTATTTAGTCATGAATACAATGACCTGTGTTATTTTGTAAACCCATACCAAGACTTCATCAACTGAAAATAAAATTAGCAACATCATGAATGTGAAATACATCTTGATGCCTAATATAGACTTCTTCTTCCATTACCTTCCTTAAAATTTGCATACTTGACATCCTTATAGAGAACATTGAACTTCTA
The DNA here is from genome assembly GCA_963277665.1 of Viscum album. Classification (NCBI taxonomy): domain Eukaryota; kingdom Viridiplantae; phylum Streptophyta; class Magnoliopsida; order Santalales; family Viscaceae; genus Viscum; species Viscum album. The sequence goes on along the minus strand of OY728132.1, from coordinate 319,483,160 downwards.
TTGCACTTTAATGTCAATGATTAATCTACCTGTCTCTATCCTACCAATAGGTGAAAATGTTTCATAAATAATGATACCCTCTATTGGTTAATAATCTTTGTACTCCATTCGTTCTTTGATTCATATTATTGTGCCATATTTATTCATCTTATGATCCCCTTGTGTTGATTTCCTCATCATCACATTCGTCACAAAACTGTCCACTATACTGCCGAATATTATATTCATTATCTACTAAACTGAAATCATTTATCTACAGTAATTTTAATATCCTCTTGATAAAGATTTTATAAGATTTTATTTTTCATGAGTAGCCAAGTAATATCCCATCTTCTCTCAGGGATTCAAATTTTTAGTTTTATTTTTCTATAATAGAGAACATACATTAAAAAATTCAAATGTATTTTAGTGCTGGATTCATTCTATTACATATATCATATGAAGTATTTCTTCTCTTCAGACACAATAGAGCCCCGTTAGATATGTACACCGAAGTCAAGGGCACTTCCTTCCAAAAATTGCTAGTATGACATTTTCAATAAGAATCGTTCTTTCCATATTAATGATTATCTGATATCTATTCTCAATAAAATTATTCAATTGAGATGATATCAGTAATGAAACATGATTTTTTATCACATATTTCACATGATTTTCACCCACTTAACCGTTTGTGAATTCTATACCATTGTCAGTACAAAACATCATAATTATCTATTGAGGAATTCTTTCAGATTCCCTCATATATTTTTTATGAATCTGAACACATTATACATATGGGAAATGACATAAAAAATTAATTCTCCAATAATCATCAATGAACATAGTGCAATACATCTTTATAACAATGTATCTTTATGATATAGGTTAACATACATCAGCATGCACCAATTTGAGCACTGTCATTGACTTCTATTCCTTTGAATTTTACTCTTTCAGTTGGGTTTTCCTTATTGACATGAATCATAGATGTGATTATTATCTCATTATAGATTATAGAGATTTATATCTTTATCACACATTACCAGATCTTCCAAGGATGGTTTCATATAATACTATGTCATTTATCGAAAAAATACATGTTTTCTTTCTCTCAGGGTAAATAAGAACCTATTTTATTCCCCACAAACATGGTATATATTTCCCTTTTTTTATTTTACCTATAGGAAAACTGGACCAAATCTTCATTTTATAATACACACATTCAAGTTAAATAATATATATTCCCTTTACTCACATATATGACTGACACAATTAAATTTGTGGCTGATACCTTCTACTACCATGACAGTATCCCATCTTATTTCTTTACCTCCATACATGGCCTTTCCCAAGACAATTATCTTTAGGCCATTATCATTTCCTAAATTGAAAAATACTTATTTGTTATATTTTATCCATGTAACAAGATCACTATTTCCTATCATATTGGATTTCAAACCACAATCAAGGATCCATAGATCAGAATGATGCAATGCTTTAAGGAAAATATCTGTAATAACTACCTTGTCTACAATCTTCTCCTTGATACATGTTTTTGTCTTTATACATGGTATAGAGTTGAAATATTTATCTTCCTCATCATATGAATAAACATATTCATCCTGCATGGATACAAATCAATTTTGGAATATTATTATCACCTATTGATTCATTGATTTATTTCTTGAGACCACATTAATTCTACTTTGGAACTTTTCTACACATGGTCGATGTATTGTATCTACAATATTCAAAAATACTCCAAAGAAAAGAATTTACCTTGAACGATGATCTATTGTATTGATCTAGGTTTGTCCTCCACTGTTTCTCTTGTTCCATTTTATATTTCTTAGATATGGACAACACATTTTGTGAGTGCCCCCTATTTCCAAAGAAAAAACATCTGATGTGATGTATATTCTTGCATGTAAATTTAACACAAATTGTTGTCCCGTGGGTTCTTTGAAACATATGATTTTTCCTTGTACCTAGATCAATATTTATTCTTGGAGAGAATGATTTTTGTTTGAATTAAACTGTTACAACATTATATATTTTTATTAATCCTTATACCTTCCATTTAATTTAGATTGGCTATTTTTTTCTATTCTACTTGAAATCTAAAATCCACTTCTAGCTTTATCTTCTTCTGAATAATCTATATTATTAATGTCATTCTATGAGTGATGACTTATTCATGGTCCTTAACCTTTTCCCATAGCCTGAAGACATCTTGTTAAATTTCTTCAATTAGTTTGGTTTGTTCTTTCTCAATGTTATTAAAACCATTTATATCATATTTATTTTCATAAACCATGAGTGTATTCTCACTAATATATTTTGAGTTTACTAGTAATGGAGATTTGTGATTTTCAATTTCTCCCATTAAATTAGGATTATCTTCATCTAGTTGTTTCATGTAGAATTTGGCATCATAAAAGGCTTTGTTGGTTTTCTTTGTCTGGGATATCGAAACATATATCTCTTCTAGAGAAGATTCACTACTAGAAAATAGACCTATACCCACGGTTTTGATTAAAACCGTGGGCATAGGTGTGCCTTATACCCACGGTTTTTGAAAATCATGGGTTTAGTTATTGTGTATGGACCTATACCCATGGTTTATGAAAATCGTGGTTATAGGTCACCTATACCCACGGTTTTGGGCAAAAATGTGGGAATAGATTTTTTTTGAGGACCTATACCCATGGTTTTCCTAAACCGTGGGTATAGGTGTTTCTTTCATGGCCTATACCAACGGTTTTATGAAAACCGTGGGAATAGAGATTCTTTTCCGAAGACCTATACCCACGGTTTTACAAAACCGTGGGTATAGCTTTGGCGGGGGGGGGGGGGGGGAAATCCGCAGGAAACGAAAAATAGTAGGCAGGAAAAAACCTATACCTGAGGTTGAAAATAATATATAAAAGATATAAAAACATTTAAACACATGAAATTTGTAGGCCATTTGGTTAAGAGATTTTTCTATCTTCTCGCGGTCCAGGGATCGAATATCGCAGAAGTTTTTTTTTTCTGATACAACGTAATATATTAATATATTAAAGTAAATTTACCATTATTTAAGTCAAAGATGTATGGATTGGTTGGTTTGTCATGATTGTATTCTACGGAATGATCAGGGTTCGAATCCCGCGGGTCTCTTTTTCTTCTGATACTTTAGTAATTAATATATTTAACATAATAGTAATATATATATATATATATACAAAGGCGTCGCAGGTTAGTGGGGTGGTGGGTAAGCTGTAATGCGCGCAGCTCGTTGAAGACATAGGTTCAACTCCTACTATTAACATTTTTGTATAATTAATAATACCCACGATTTTTAAACCGTGGGTAAAGATGTTGACAGCGTGGAAAGGGCGCTGAAGATTTTACAGCGTGGAAAAAAAGCTATACCGACGGTTTGTAGAACTGTGGGTATAGGCTTGGGACCTATCTCGATGCCACTCCATCCCACGGTTCACAAAAACGTGGGTATAGCCTATACCCATGGTTTTGGGGGCTATACCCACAGTTTTGAACCGTGGGTTTAGGTCAATTTTCCAGTAGTGATTCATGTATAGCTTCCAAGTCAAATCATCCATGAAAGTCTACTTCATTTTCATTCTCTTCCCTTTTCTAGGTTCTACCTATGATCAGTTACAAAAAAAAATTCCACAATATTTTCCAGTTCTCTATCTCTTCAAATTATTAATCCCCAGATTCATTGGAACTATAACATTGTTGGTAAGTATGATTCTTTTTCATAATGATGTTTTTCTCAAATTGATTCTTTCTCTTCATAAGGGATGAATACCTCTTCTTGGGAATTTCAACTTCATCCTCATAATCTCCTTGGAGCTTCATGGGACATCATACTACAAGATGACCAACTGTTCCACACCTAATGCATGAAAGTAGAATATTCCATTCCCCCTAAGCTTTTTTTCTTTAATGATTTGAGGAATGGAGTGACATCACATAATCTGTCTATACTTCATTCTACGAATACTAAATTGTTAGTTTCTTTATTTCCATGAATGCACCATCATTATATTTCCCCATTTCAACAATATCATTATAATAATTTCTCATTTCATATGCTATAGGTGTACTATTAACTTTATTTAGTGTCAGAACATTCAGAACTTTTTATTACTATACATAAAATATTTGGATTAATCCAAGGTGGAACATTCCTCGAGATACATATAAAAATAATTATGTAATGAATGACTTCTACAAGACCATTACAATATTTACACTCCCAGAAAATGAATAAATAGACTCATTCATGTTCATTTTAAAATTTTCATAAATTTTCAACTGAACGTGAAACTATTCCCCTATGTCCATTGAATTTCCTTTATAAATATTTAATATTATTTCCCACAAAAAATGTGACATTTCTCATGGTAAAAACGTTGTATATATTGCATTGGATTTATATCCCCCTAAACCATTTATTCCCTTGGTTTCTATAAAAATTACCTTCTTTTAGCTTCTGATAAGAAACCACTACTGATATTTTCTAAAATACCATGCATAATTTCTATAAACACATCCACTCTGAAGGATCAAAAGTACTGTTACATCTAATTCTTCCATAGCTGAAAATTATTTTCATCGAATAAATGAATTTCTTTTTGACTAATGATCTAAATAGAGAGAGAAATATTTATAGTAACCACTATCCCTGGTACCAATTTTAAGGTTTACTATGTCAAATAATTTGGGATAATGGTGAATTAGGGTATTTCATATTAAAACACATGACCCTTTTGATATTAATTCATTGTTAACCAAAACTATTTTCAATATAATTCATGTAGACAAGTATGAACATAGTTTAGATAAGGAATTAAAAAAATTACATGGTTCACCCTCACTAACTACATCTATGAAGTATACAACGACAATGTTCCGTTGTACAAAATCCACTAAAATTACACTACTATTTACAAAGTTTGGAGTGGACTCTCTGTCTATCCTAGTTTATAATCATTCCATATTTTAATTATAACTCCTCTCTCAACTAAAATGTGCTCAATACTTTTTCAAAATATATACTCACAGTTTATAAACATGTAAGACCATTCATTATCACTAATTAATTTTTCCTCCATTGCCTATATATGCTTTGTTGGTGTCCCACTTTTATCCATGGATGAATAAAAATTTACCACATATGTATTGGGAAACAAATAAACCTTATCGAAAACCTTACCCCATCATGAATGAAAATTTAATTCCTTAAATTCGAGATTCATCATTTCCCACCAACTCATCAGGTATATAACATGAAACGTACGTGTGACTCAAATCTTATATGTTACTCTCTTAGCATTCATGAAAACTCCAATTAATTTGTGCAAGTCACTTTACATAATGATTACACACAATTCATTTCTCTTATTTTCACGATGTGTTTAGCTTATTCAACTATGGAGGTTACCACTTATTTATTGGAATTTTTTCCCCTATTTGGAAGATTTGATGTGTCACATAAGATCCTCTATGAGTACACAAACCCCCATTTGACGTCTCGTCAGGCACCAAAGTTTCATTATCATAAACTCATCTTTCACACACATTTGAAAATAATTAACATGATTTCTGTCTTTTCAATATTTTCCAATTATAATCCAGAATCAGTACATATACACATTTTTTTCAAACCACCATCAATCTATTTCACAACATCAATTTCGAAAATCATATTCCTCAATTTTTTGATTTTGAGGCCCAAAAATTGGGAAAACATTGGAAACCCTCGAGACTATATATCTATTCTTTTAGAACAACCTCCAAATCAACCATTCATCATTCATGGGTATTTTTCAGAATAGGTATTCAATAATATCTATTAAAATTGAAAACTCTCTATCAAAGACATTTTTGTCAAAAAACTAACCCTCTTTGTCAATAAACACAATCACCACAAAAAATTCTTCAATGCTTCCTTGAGAGATTTTTTCCTAACAGTTACATTAAGTCCATATATTCATATATAGTAAAATAATTAAAAAAAATCTAGGGAAATGATATTCAAAAAATTATATCATATTATATTCAACTCTTATGAATCATATTGTCTTATAAACCATCATATATTTAAGGTTTTGTGGAATATAACCTTCTACTGATAATTCACTTTATTTTGATAAATTACATTAGTCATTACCTATAATTATATATGAATTTATTCCATGACTATATATTAAAATGAAACCAATTTAATCTTATATAAAATATAAGTTATGTTTCTTTATTTATGAGGATTTATCATCCATTTATCTCTTATTATTATGATGATTTATCAACACTTTTCTATCTATATTTTTCAACAATGGTGTTTCTAAATTTAAAACCCTTGATTACCAAGATCAAGTATCATTTTAATTGAAAAATTTATCTTAGGTGGGGAGTACGAAAGATATTAAATTATAAAATATCAATTTTTTATTTTATTTCATTCGCGAAATTGAAAACCAATCATAAAGAAACCATGAAATAAATTTCATTACATTGATTCTCTTGGGCTAATTTTTTAAAATGTAACAATGAGTTGAATTGAACTATTATATACTATACAAACTAGTTAACATATGGGTTATTAGTACTACTAAAATATAAAAAAATTATTATTATCAATTGACTGTAATTAAAATAAAACTCATTTAAAAGAAAAATCAATGTTTTTTTGAAAAAATATATTTTCATATAAGACGAGTTTTCTTTTAATTTGTATAAATTTAAGAAAAAATTAAAATTATATAAACTTATTTGATAAAATGATAAAATATGAAAATAAACTTAGCATGTATTTTTTTGGAATATTTAGTTTTTTTGAGGAGTAGCTAAAATATTTATTTTTAATTAAAAATGACATTTTAAAATACATTTTTTATAAACATAACTTATATAATGATTTTCTAACCAAAATTATGTCTTCATATATATATGTCATTTATTTCATTGTAATTGATTTTATATTGCAATTTTTTACGACTTTTTTTTATCTTTATTGGTCATTTTTTTTAAATTTAGTTTTCATGTCACAATTGTATATTATTTTTAAATTATTGTATCCAAAATAAATTAATGGAATTTATAAAATGGATTCCATATTTGGAATATTTAAATTATATTATATAATTTTTATGATATAATTTTTTCTACCAAAATGAATTGCGATAACATAAGAAATTATTTACCGTAGATGATGAAAAATTGATTTATTATGGGTCAAAATACAAAGATAATGGATAAAATGACCTCAAAAAAATTCTAATGTTTATTTTATATCCATAATTTTAACCTATTATGTTTGAGTCAATATATTTCTCAATTTTGAAACATTTGTTTCTTTTGGGAACACAATTTACACCTTTTTCTTTCCAAAATTTACTAATGTGACACTCAACACTCTTATAAAAGCCAACCCTGCTCTTATATTATTCATGATTTGAAACCAGTTTTTATCATCCAATACATATAAAAATCACTAAGTTCATTATTTAATAAAATTTTAGAACCATTATTTTTTGGGGAAAGGAATCTTGATTTTCATTCATTGATATCCAAAGTATGATACCCAAAGATGGGGTACCATTCTTCAATAAGAAGTTTAATTTTATTTCTTCTTCCACCTCTTTAAATTAATATTTTACAATGATGATATAATTTCAGAAATATTATAAATATTGATAGATGTTTTTAGGTTTTGTTAATGTCTTATATAAATCACCACTTCCATGAAATCTCTGACGAAATCATCATTAAGGTGTACGTCAAACTACCGCCTAACAAACTTGTGTCATCTATTCATTCACATACCATCATGAATGGTTAGGTTTATTTTTTATAAATAATATATTTTATATTTATTAAATAATTATACAAATGGAGTCATTATATCATATTTTTTTTAATTTTCATTTAGTAGAATATAAGATAACATTTATCATATATACAATTGACTACATCATAACAAAGAGATTTCACTATTCTTTAACAAACACATTACGTGGAATGTAATGATGAAGAAATTAATGAATACATGATATATAAAGGAAATTGCATTGATATTCAATAAATATTTATTTTATTATAAAAAAATATATCATTTTATTTTTTACACTGAAAATTTATTACATAATTGTTGTTTCCTTGGACTACCACATTAACGAAATGATGTGACTACCATTTCATTAATACACAAGATCAATGATAAATATAATTATATTCAATGAAATAATATTTTCCATATTATATTATTGTAATTTTGTAAGAATGAAATATCATTTACCCCCTTTCCAATGTTTTCATTAATAATGGAAATTTTACTCATTCGTATGTATGGCATACCTTCTTTGTGATTGTGACATAGTCTATCTTTCTTAAAAATAATTCATGATGGTTTTAAATATATAATTGATTTAAAAATATTATATTTTTTTGTTATTGTTAATATATAGATGATTGTACTACACAATATGGAAAATTAATTGGATCATTTATTTCAAATCACTAAAGAGAAAAAACAAGGAAACTAACAGTCGAAACAATAAAAATGATAAACTTTTATTAACAAATGAGTGGATAATTAGAAAAATAAAGATCAAATTTTTTGGTATAAATTTTTAAATGGTTCAATAATATGTTAAAAAAATTATTTAAAACACTATATATAATTTTAAACCACATTCAACATAAAATAACATTGAGGAAATAGATTCAATACTAATTTTCTTTTTTAAGGCACATTTTTTATGTTACAAACTGATGTATTTTTTATGATATATATAATAACCCATTTACATTTAATAACATTATTACTTTATAAGTAATGGTATTATAGGATTCAATTTGAATTATTACATATTTGGGTATGTGATTTAAATGGTACAAATTAGTAATGATAATTTTTAAATCATTGTTTCTATCGGCTAATATTACATCTTCACTCTCAATAGTACATTAAGAATATTTTAAAAATTAATTATGATCATATTATAATTTATTTAAAAATTATTTATGTGTATATATAGTTTTTAAAAATAATTTATTAATTTATTAATTCATATTTCAATTTTTTGATCAATTTTTTTTTCAGGAATTTCAGTTGAAGGATTTTATTTTAGAATTTCTTAATAAAACCATTTAATTTTATTATACTTTGTTTATTATTTATATTTAAATTTAATGTTACCATAGTGTCACCCTTTTTCACATAAAATGTTTCACAAATTTTATTTATGATTATATAAATTAATTTCTCTCTTTGAATGGAAATAATTTTTCTTCCCAACATTGATTTCTAAAACTAATAATTTCAAAAACATTTTTAGAATTATGTAAAAAATATACTTTTACCCATTTTGAGTTCACACACATAGTTTTTAATGGAATAATCTTTTTTAGAAAATAATGATTATTTTTCTATTATAGTAACTTTAAGTGAATTTTTTAATCATGTACAACATGAATTAAATATTCTGGCATCATGACCACTCAAATGTTTTAAATAATATTCTATATAACTATAAGGTCCTTTTAAATGAAATTTTTCTTATAAATAATTATGATGTCTAAAAAAGTAATTTTAAAATTAAAATAAGATATTACCTTCAAGAATGATTTTAATTATATTTTTATGGTATTTAATTTAATCAATTATTTCATATAACTATTATTAATGAAATAGGAATACGTTTTAATGATATGATCATTATTATTACTATGTATGTATTATTATCTTTTGACCAAGGAATGTGTTGAAATTTGTATTCTCGATTCATTATTTAGTCATTAAATTTCCCATGAAATTTTTTGTTTATTATGACCACTGGAAAATATTTTTCCACTAAATTTCTATACAATTTTTCAGGGATATGTGTATTTATTAACCAAATTTTATTTATATAATAAATTTTCCATATTGATTGTTTTTTCGAGGGAAATTATGAAAAATAATAATCCTTTAATCAATGAATAAATTTGATTATAATCCTCATTGTTTTAGAATAAAATTGATTATTATATATATGAGGAATGATTTGGGCTTAAAGTAATGGTTGGTACTATTATAATATATCCCTCTAATGTATTATTAATTCTATTGTGATAGATAATAAATCCTGGATTAAACATGTTTCTACCAGCATTTTTGAACTGTATTTTGAATAATCTTGATGGTAGATGTATTATGTTTTATGAGATAATGGAATCAAAAAATTCAGAAATAAAATTATTTCAATTTAATTTATAAATATCCTTGCTAATTTAAAAATGATATTATCTATTAATGCATTTCATTTAGAGCATTCTTTTTAAAATGAAATATATGTTCATTTATTTTCATTTCTATGTTAATAATTCTTTTTGATTAATTACATTTTTTTGTATTGAACCCTTAATAAAAATTTGAGATCACCATTTTCATGAATTGACATGATTATATGTATTGTACAATGAGTGATTTGAAATTTTATTCCATAAGGAATAATTGTAATCTCAAATTAAGTGTTATATTGTAATTAATCATTTCAAATGTAATATAAGACTCCTGTATGTATCTATTTTATAAAGAGTACGAAAATATTTATTCTTTTGGGATTAGATTACTTGTATCTTATTACATTATAATAATGAAATTACCTCCTCAAAGATAACATGTTTTAGGTCTCAATATTATGTATATATATGTAATGATCATGGAACAATGAGAGAGTTTTTCATCTCAATTTCTCTTTATTAGAAAATGATATAATTTCATGCTACCATTTACTAGATATATAGATTATATACTAATAAAGATTTTTTAGAATAAACAATGGTTTATTTCATGAAATTTATTATTCCATATTATTTTTAATCATACAATGAATATTGACTAATAAAAGAACTACAATTTAAGGGTGTTGATAACCATATAACCATTCAATTTGATATAATAATTATTATTGACACTTATCATTAAAAAATTATTGTAATCATCATTTTGGGGATATTTTGTTTTAACCATTTTTTAGAGATACTCTGGATAATTATTCAATATTATTGAATGATTTCATTCATAATTGATAAGATTGTTCAGAATATTTCCAATGTTTTATAATCAACATTTCTTTTCAACGTGTATATTTTTCGGAGTTGAAAATTTTTCAGTAGTTATTTTTTAAAATATATTATCTTTTACAAAATTTAACCTTCATGTTTGTCTTTTAAACTTTTGTAATATTGGTTTATTAACTCAATCAATTATTTTAACTTAAAAATATGTTTAATAGATATATATAAAATGATTTCAATTTCATGCCCTTATATTTTATCTTCCAACCTATATTTGTATATGTATAAAATTTTTTAAATATTAATTATTTCCAAATATAATAGTTTAAATTTATATTTTGATAATTTATAAAAATATCTATATAAATTATTTGATTCCTTATTTATAAAAATATAAACATTGGTATTAAAAGAATATATTTTTTTGGTAATTTTTTTCTTACAAAATCATCATTTTCAAGAAAAATATTTTAGTGATGGTATTTTCATTCATTATTAACAAAAATTTTAATATTTAATATCTTTAAATTTATTTATCATTTCTTGATATTATTTTATTTTATTTTGTAATTTATTTTATAAGATACCATTTGAGAATTTCATGAATACAATTTTTAATTATATGTATTATTTTATAATGTGATGATTGAATTTCCAATGGAAGACAAATTTATAGAATATTAAATTATAAGGACACCTATAATTCATTTGGTAATGGATTTTCTATAATTATATATAAATGATATATGAATAGGTTTTCTAGTATCTAGATTTGAAAAATATTAAAAGTGATGGTGTTTTAAACTACATATAATTTTATATGTGAACATTTCGATGGGTATCCATGTTCACAATGATAATTAATACTATTTTAATTAATGTTACGCTTTCCATCCATCATCCAGTGGCCTATAGTAAAACAATAATAATTTTTTTTCTAACTACACGGTAAAATTTTTATCATTTTAGATGACGAGTATATCATTCAAGATTATTTATAGTACTTTAAGATTTATATTTGTTAAAATGTGATATTTTTTCATTATGTTGATCTAACATGAATTTTTTATCTAAAAATTATTTCATCTATTATGGTATCCCATACTAATCATTTTATGTCACTCTATTAATTTTTTATATTCATTGTAGTTTTAGGATTAATATGTTTCCTATAATATATATGAAGCATTTTAGTTTATATTGAATTGTTTATAACATGTAAAATAATTTTATTTTCTCTATGTACTAAAACATTATGTACTTGGGTTGTGAAAAAAGCTATGTGATATATTAATTAATATATTAATTCACATTATTATTTTTCTATGTTTATATTAGGATAAAATATTTATAATTTCATATCTAATTTTGTTGTCACATATTCCATGATGTAATGATCTTGTGACATAAATTCATTTTTCCATGTTTCCATGGTAATCATAATTATACGTATTATATCATTATACACCTCTGGACAATTATGTTTCTCTTCATTTACATGTTTATATCCATATTAGTAATTATAAATCATCATATTTTATGTATATTTTAATTGTGTTATCCAATAAAATATTAGAAGATATATAGGGGTTAGAATAAGTATGTGGAGTATTATAAATTGATGATGTTTTTTATATTGATAATTATTATTAATGTGACCCATATTTCGATGAAAATTTAACTCTTAATCATTGGTATATATTAATTGCATGTCTATCTGAAATATAATGAAACCATGGGTGTTAAAGGCTTAGATTTCTATAGTGTTTGTGTCCATGCATCTTTCATTAACACTTCCTTACATTCATGAAAAGTGTTTCTACTATAGCCGAATTAGTTGTTTGGATCCATATTTCAGCTTCCCTTTCCACCAACTAGCTACAAATTATACTTCTTAATTTTAACCTTATCATTATAATGAAAAATTGTTTAAATTTTTTTATATTCAATTCTAACATTCAACATATAATAATGGTTCTCCATATTTTTAGTATGTTATGTGAATAATTTTTCTGGATTATTCATATATACAGAGTTATATTTACAATCATGTCAAAAATATTTAATTGTTTCCACATTTATAAAATTTTATCGGAATTAAGGAAAAAATATTTTATTGTATTATGTTTTTTTAATTTTATAATCATTTCACATTCTTTATCCATCAATGAATTTTTAAATATATCAAAAAATTATATGTTATGTTTTGTGAAAAGATATTATATTCCATGGATAATGTCATCCATACACACCAATGAAATGATATTTTCATAAAGGTGTTAAATATATAATTTATTATTTCAATATATATAGCTATCCTTTTTAATATTTTAATTAAAAAATAGATTATTTTCAAATCTATTTTTTTTATTTTTTATAAAAAATATTTATATCATACCTATTTATAAAATAATTTTTTATAATGTATATTGTACTCAAGTAATATTTTGTAATATTATTTTATATTTCATTGAAATAATTAAATGTTATTATTATAGATATTGATAATGTAAGAACCCAAAATATTTAAAAAGGTTACAATATGTTCATTAATGTAGAGGATAAGCCATGCTGAGAGTAAATGAAAAATGAATATTTTTATTTAAATATGAATATTTTATCATAAAACATAAATTATAGGGTATAAATAAATATAAAAAATTTATTAATTAAATATTATGTTCCAACTCAATATTAATTTATTGTCAAGTTTATAGAAAATAATCCAATAATTCTATTTAATTTCATTTTTTTCTTAAAAAATGTTTTCATTAATTTTTTTTTTCAAATACTTTATGAGTGAATATTATAATTTATATAATTTATTTTCATAAATGATGTTTTAAAAAATTAATTTTGTTTTTTAATTTAGCATTTTATGGTTATCGTAATTTTATTTTTTATAATTTTATAAATGTAATGTATTTTTTGAAGAATAGTAAAAAAATATTATTTTTTATTGAAAATTGTATCTTATTTTAAATTAATTACCTTGAATTTTTTTGTATCTATATTTAAATTATAATTACATTATTTTAATTTAAATTATTTAAATTCTCAATTTTAAATAGAGGATTTAAAATAGAATTTAGATTAAAAATATTGTATAATTATAAATAACATTTCTTAGAAAAATGGGTTTACATTTCATTTATTAAGAATAATTTCAAATAAATTAGGAAAAATATATTATTTGAAAATTTGGAAACTATATTAAATATTTTGACGAAATGTGTCCAGATTTTGTAAATATTTCACTTATATTTAAAAAAATATTAATAGGAATCATATTATATTTTGGTTTCCACAAAAAAAGAAAAAATAAGGTAAGTAAATGCTAAAAATAAAATGATACGAAAAATGAATTGACCCATAAACATAACAAAAGCATATTATATGAGTATATAATGAAATAAAAAAAATCCAATAGTCATATTTATGACCTTTTAGGTCTACTTGTTTGATATTATAATATTTATAGTATTTTAATTATTGATATGACAAATATGGCACCCAATAAATTTTAATAAGGTTATCATTTTTAATATTTTGATATCCAATAGATATGTTAGAATATGAATAGTAATTTAAACTATATTATATTTAAAATGTTCGTGTGAATTTATTTTAAATTTTAAATGAAAAAATAATTATATTAAATGCATTCACAATGATGATACCATAATTCTTAACTTATTTGGAAAGTATATTAAATGATATTGAATGTATTAAAATAAATATAACATTATACTATAATTTTAATCCACTAATCATTATATTAACTTAATATTTAAGGGATACATTAAAATATTTTTATCAAATTATAAGTGTCATCAAGTTATTATTAAAGTCAATGTAAGGAAAAGTTCATAAAATTAATTTATTGATATTTTATAAGAAATACAATTTTAATAAATGATATATGTTTAAAAAAAATAAAAAATTGGGACGTTTTATTATGTTAATTTTCAATAAATTCACCATGTTCCATTTATAAATCTATATTTTTTCATATTAAATATGTTAACCTTCAAATAGTAAATTTCAATGCTCTCATGATAAGAGTAATATAGGTAAAACATTATTTAAAACTAAAATATTAGGGTATAAATAACATGATAAAAAATTAATTTTTATTGAATAATGTAATTAGAACCATAATATTTTTTTAATTTGAAATAACTTCTATCCGTTTTTAATTGAAAATTATTTTATACTAAAATAGAATTATGATAATTTCCCCGAGTTCCCTTACCCTCTATTTTAAAAGGCCCATGATCATATCATTTTATCACAAATAAAAACATATTTTCATAATTCATGTACTACCAAAATACATTCCTATAATCTATCCAATAAATATATAGTTATTATTTTAGTTATAACCCAAAAATTATTGATCCTAAGGTGATAATTAAAGTTGATTACATGAAGAAGCAGTACTGTTTATTATCGATAATTTATAGTTTTCTCATTCCCCCACACACCTAAAACCTTATTCAAACATTATTAAATAAAAAATATTTTATCATTAAAATAATTATATTATATAATTTCAATTTCATGAATTATATCTATCTACACATCATCCAATTGGGAAATTAAATCATTGTTCATGTGTACGGGGGACTATTACCTTGAGAATATTTGTAATTATTCTTCCATAATTATCACTCAAGACTAGTTATAAATATGAAATAAATGTTTATATATAATATTAATTAAATATTATTCTTTCATTAAATATTATATATCCGTAATGTTCAGATCATTCTAGGAATGTAGAAATTCTAATGGTGTTCACATGTACATATGTACTACCAAATCGATGAACCGATGTGATTCTTTTTTTTCACCACATCACAAAGAAGATATATGTATGTGTGTTAAATTAATTAATATGATATATAATATATTTTTCTAACATTTTTTAATGTTAAAATCATTTATAGGTAATTTCCACAAAGATCATTGAAAAATGAAAACATTACTAATGCATTAATATGACCTACTATATCCATGATTGTAAGATGGTGAATTTTTGTAATGATAGGGAAATTACGTGGAATTTTTTTCTTAAATACTTGGGAATTTTACGAGTCCGCAGTTTTTGACGGTGCATGATTCGGAGGCCTGGAGTGACCAGAATGATCCTTCGAAGTTTTGTTAAACTCAAATTAACGCGGCTATACAATTTTCATAAAAAATTGGAATAACTCTTAAACGGTTATTTGGATCAGAAATCGGTGGCCACCGTTGCACTCACGACGGCAGTTTTACCCTAGGCGTGACTTAAGTTTAGTCGAAACTGGCCTCCCGTGAGAAAACCCAAAAATGACATAACCGTAAATAAAATAATTAAATAAAGTTATTTTATTTTTCAAATGCTCATAACTCACAAATGGTAACTCGGATAAAAAATCATAGGCCACCACTGGACACATGATGGTAGGATTTATTTAATAATATACTAAATTGGGTCGGTGAGGGTCACCTGAGAATGTTAGTTTTTAGCCGCAAATAAAATAATTAAGTGACCATTATTTTATTGTAAAATTAATAACATTTAAATGATTACTCGGATTAGAAATCCAGGGGTACCGTTGGGTTTCTTGGGAAGTGTTTTACCTAGGAAGAGCCTAACCTCGACCACAGTGGGTCGAGGATGGATGTTAATAATTTTCCAAACTTTTTTTCGGGTACGTTCAGTAAACGTACGAGCGAGATTTTTACCTTTTGAACCGGTGCTCGGAATTAAAATCTGATGGCACCATTGAACTAACAATGCATATATTCGCTTAAGGAGACCTTCACCGCAGTTGTGTTTTATCGTGGTTGGAAGTTTATTTTGTGGTTTCTATATAAATTAAATATATATATGTCTTGCGTATTTTTATTTGAATGGTGGTTTAATCTTCCCAGGGGGAGGTTGGGGGTGGGGCCCACCAATGCATAACCTCCCATGGGAGGATATTTTGTGGCGAGGCCCAGATGAGCTCAAACCCCCTTAAACCCATTTTAACCATTGAGTTCCCCATTAATGGGGGAAACTCTTGATTTCCCCCTTAATGGTGCCAGCACACCTATGAGGTCATTAATGTCTCAATTAAATATCTTTTGAAAACTTTTAAATCCTTCCACCCCATTTAATTTCATGAGTTTTTTAATTTTATTAAAAACAACTCTTGTGTGTTATTGTGCCAACAAATAATGGACTCCTCCTATATTATTTTTTATTGGCACAAAATAATATGGTGGAGCCTTGGAGAAATAGAGAGAGTATCCTCTCCAATGAAGAATGATATCCTCTCCCATGAAGAACACCCATCTCCACTGAGGAATAACGATGCCATATTCTCCATTTCCAACCGGGGAGAGAAAGTGATGATGCTGCCCATAGAGAACGTTTCCAACGATGACGTCGTCTCCTCCCAATGTCAATGGAACGACGCTGCCTTCCTGCGACTCCGTCGACTGAACACCGATTACAAGGTATGGGGATTTGAATTATTTTTTAAATATGAGTTTAAACCTCCGTTATTCGGCATACAAGTTTCATGTTTGGAAATCCAAATGATATCATATGATGAGGAGGGTTTGAACCGTATGAACATTGCCCGACCCTCCCCCCTTTGTTTGTTTCTGTTTGATGATGATGGAGGTGGACCGCAAAAATGAGCCGGCGGCGCAAGGCCGTCGGGACGCCGCAAGGGTGCAACACCGACATGCTGCACAGAGGAACTGAACTGCGGTGGTGCTGAAGGGGCGCGGTGTCGTCGCACCATGCCAGAGAGGAAATGCAGCCTAGAGTGTTGCGACTGATGGAAAATCGCAGCTGCGCCGTGCCGTGTGGTGGAGCCGAAGGCAGCGGCCAGGTTTGGCCGCGACCAGGTCTGGCCACGGCGGTGAGGGCACAACTTCGTCGTACCGCTCGGAGGACAGTAGGACCGCAGCGTCGTCGAGCTGCGGTTGAGGTGTAGAGGCGGCCATCTGGGCCAGCCACTAAAGGGACGGACAAACAAGCGGGACCCTTCAGGTCACACGGGTCTACAAAACCGGTGCCTAGCATCAGATTTCTTTGAGCGGAACTGGGGGGCGGCACCCCCTCCTAGGTGTGGAAAGACGGGCCATACAGGCTGGCCGGATGAGAAAACACTGGCCAGGCTGCCCTCATCTGGCTCGCCGTCGACCGGGCCACCCTCGGCTGGGCCACCCACGGGTCGGGCCATCCCTTTAGGTCGGGCCGCCCACGGGCCGGTCCGCCACTTCAGGTCGGGCCGCCCACGGGGCGGGCCGCCCCTTCAGGGCGGGCTAACAACGGGCTAGGACACCCCTTTAGGCTGGGCCGGCCCCTCAGGCCGGTCCATTTCCCCGGTCTGGGTTAGACCCTCATACCGGGTCAGGTCGGGTCGCTCTGACTGGGTCGGACCAGACCCGGACACGCAATGGTTATTTCTACCTTTCCGCCCATACCTAGGGAAATGGGTGTCCGATCGACGAACTGACTAAAGTAATGAAATTCTTGGAGCGAGGCAATTCTTTTAGAATACTCCACTTGAGGTTCGGACATAGTTGGAGTGCGGTCGAGATGGGTTAAGCCTAAAAACCAACTGAGCCCCTATAACAGAAAATCCAATCACTCTCAAACCGAGCGTCCAATTGATGTGCCATATATCATGTTGGGTTACTTATGATGATACAAAACTACAAGATACATCAAATCAGGATTTCGTGATAGTTTATGTATCAACACTTGGCCTGAGGAGCGGACCCTCTCCGAATCGAGAATGCTATGTGCGGGAACCCTAGGGCTTGTTGAGACTGAGATGTACCAAGATCCCCCATGGGTTCGACAGTGATGACTACTATACCAGTATCAATCATGGGTTTGACAGCATTTACTACTGTACCGGAATCCTCCGTGGGTTCGACATCGATGACTACTGTACCGGGATCCATCGTGGGTCAGACAATTCTGACTTTTGTTCCTGTATGATGTGTGGGTTCGACAAAATAGCTGGACATTTATCATATGTGGGTCTGACATTGTAGCTGGTCCTAAATCCTTTGTGGGTCCGACAGTGTAGATGAATTAGTGACTACATCTGATCAACTCTATCACTCTAGAATAGATGGTCCTATATCCTATGTGGGTCCGACAACTTAGCTGGTCCTATATCCTGTGTGGGTATGACAGCTGACATGAATCAGTGAATACATCTGATCATCTCTATCACTCTAGAATAGCTGGTCCTGTATCCTGTGTGGGTCCGACAACTTAGATGAATTAATGACTACATCTGATCATCTCTATCACTCTACAAAAGATGTATACCTACGTGATCAGAGTCTTGAATATCAATCGTTATCATTGTGGTGATTGATTTTACTTCCTTTGTGGAATGGGTTGTGCATGGGCTCAAGTGGTGAAGCTAGACTGTGTTTGGTAACTTAGGTATATGTATGGGCATATTCCAAGGTTGGGATGGTTGATACTTCGCGATTGTATATTAGTACTGTGGTTTATCCTTAATGGATTTTGGGAGACCTTTAGGGGTCTCGGGTCCCCTTATGAGTATTGATATACTCACCCCTGCATGGGTTTCTCCAGCACCATGTTGTGTTCTATTCTGATGAAGAACATCAGTGATCACGGCTGAGGGTGATGGACTAGTGGCTACTCGGAGATGGACTAGACGGGACAGACCTCAGGGACGAGTTGATGGATTTCTATACCTACCGTTCAGGTAGGATTCCCTGGTGGATGATCCATGAGCTGTTTTCCTCTTAGTTGAGACACTTTTAGAGACACTAGTAGAGCATATATTGATATTAACTAGTAATAGTTTTCAGTGAGTGACCATGACGATGGTCCGAATAGTGATGAGATTTCAGTACATGGACCATTTTCCGAGATGGTGGCTTCAGGTAGTATTCACACTATATCACTATCGTTGGTTAGCATACACTAACGATGGTACTAGTAGAGGAGACTTGTAGTCTTAGTTCCTTACATGTGTTTCGACAACAGATATCCCTCGAGTTCCAAGGCGAGCCCGACCCACATGCAGCTGAGGACTGGCTTGAGGAGGTGTCTTAGAGTTTTCTAGATCTTATACTTTTTCAGAAGGATGAAATGTCAGTAGTTGAGTATTCATCGAAGCGTACCGACCATTCCTGGTACCCGATGAATATGATGTGATCAGTGCTTTAGAGCATGGACCTCTAATTGGGGTGTGTTTAAGGACATTTGATCCAACACATTTTCCTTTATCCATTCCTACTTATGTTAGGGTTCTAGAGAGATCCATCGTGGTTGAATGTTCATCGGATGAGCAGATACATCCAGTGAATGATAGCAGTTTCAAAGCATGAAACTAGCGCCAATCTCAGAGACTTGGGTGTGTGAGACGTTTTGAGAAGAGGAAGTGTTAAGCACAGATGACTTTACAGGGCAGCAGACGTGGAAGTAGATCTAGGAGAGAAGCATGATGTGGTGAACATTTCAATATGTTACAACCACCCCCCTTTGGAGTCCCCCCTAGGCTTAGGGAGCTGGAGGGAAAGGAAAGAGATTAGCTCCATGCGGTCAAGGAGTGAGACCCAAGGGCTCTAGGAAGGATTTGAGGTATGATATGTGTTTACTACTAGATTTTGAATCAATATACATAGGTTACAATCAATCCTTCCTTCCAAGAATCATTTTCCAGACCTAGAGTTTCCGGTTAATCCATTGAATTAACCCTCACGTCTATAGATACCTTTGGGAGGATACTTGAAAATCACACTTATGTCGATTGTGTGATCTAACCCTTGAGGTGAGAGTTTCGGTTAGAAAATCTTGGTGGTAGAGTCGAGGCCTTACGACGTTAGTTTAGGTATGGACTGGGCAACCATAGTTCATACACAGATTTAATTTATTAGGAAAAAGGTTCAGGTTTATCTACAATGCTGGGATGTGGTTTTACTTGGTCGGAGAAAAGGAAAACCCAAGAAGAATAGGATGGAATCATGCATAAGAGGTTGCAGTCGATCACTCATGAGTCGACTAGACATACCTTTGTTCCAGACTTCTCCAGAGTTGCATCACTGCTATCAGATTTAGCGAAGAAGGGGAAACCCTCTGTGTGGTCAGAGAGATGCCAACAATGCTTTCAGGAGATGAGGTAGAGGCTGACTAGTTCCCCAATCTTGAGGCTTCTAGAGGTAGACGTAGGGTACGTAGTTTATTATGATGAATCAGAGACCATACTCAGATGTGTCCCAATGTAAGAGAGAGTAGTGATCACATATGGTTCTCGGCAGCTGAGACAGCATGAGCAGAACTATGCTACCCATGACCAAGAGTTAGCAGCAGTGGTCTTTGCCTTGAATATGTGGAGGCACTATCTTATGGGAGAATATTTTACTGTATTCTCAGATCACAAGAGTCTTAGGTATATTTTTTTATAATAAGGACATGAAACTGAGACAATGAAGTTGGCTCGAGTTCCTTCAGAACAATGACTTTGATATAGTCTATACTCCTGGGGAAGAAGAACATTGTAGCAGATGCACTTAGTTGGAAATTTGGTATACGGATGCTAGGCGAGGCGATAGAGCAGCTGGCTGCTTCACAGATATCATTTGTGCATAGAGATGGAGCAGCATTCCTTCAGTATTTTATAGTCACTCCCCAACATCCTCAGTGAGTCATGGAGGCACAGCGTGGGGACATTGACTGTGAGACACGACATGCTCAGATATCCATAGGAAATACAGCTGATGGTTTTTCTGAAGGTGGGGACCATGTCATTCTCTTCAGATAATGTACTGTGGTGCCAGTGTCAAATCAAGAGGAAGTGTTGAGGGAGTTTCACAAAACCCCTTTAATGGTATATAAAGGAGAAGGAGACCTCTAGAGTTCGAGGATGGAGACCATGTTTTTCTATGGGTCTCAACTCGATGAGGACTACGGAGTTTAGACCGATGCAGAAAGTTTTCTCCACGATTCACTAGATGTTTCCAAGTCCTCAATAGGGTAGGCGAGGTGGATTACTGCTTATCTCTTCGACCTCAGTTGCACCGGTTGCATGATGTCCTATGCGTATCTCAGCTGAGGAGATATGTGCATGACCTGTCACACATCATCAACCATGGGGAACTGGACATCGATGACGGGACCTACTTTCACAGAGGTTCTAGTGGAGAGAGAGAAATGATTGCAGTGGGTCCTATATGGATGGTCAATACCTATGATGCGTGTTCAATGGAAGTACGAGAACCTCCAGGGGAT
This sequence comes from Viscum album, assembly GCA_963277665.1. NCBI lineage: Eukaryota > Viridiplantae > Streptophyta > Magnoliopsida > Santalales > Viscaceae > Viscum > Viscum album. The sequence continues at coordinate 319,460,827 of OY728132.1, read as the reverse complement.
CACATGGGAGAGGGAGGATCATATGCGTGCTCAGTACCCACATTTGTTCCCTTAGTACGGGTTGTAGCTTACGAGGAGGTGGGGAGAATTTAAAACCCATAAAGTCCTTGGAGAAATATTTCCAAAATACTTTGGAATTTTACGAGTCTGTAGTTTTTGATGGCGTGCGATTCTGAGGCCCGGATTTCCCCGAATGATCCGTCGATATTTTGTTAAGCTTAAATTAACGCGCGTATGTAGTTTTCCTGAAAAAGTGGAATAACTCTTAAAAGGTTACTCGGATCAGAAATCTGAGGCCACCTTTGCACTCAGGATTGCGATTTTAACCTAGGCATGACTTAATTTTAGTCGGTGCATGCTTCCTGGGAGAAAATCCGAAAATGGCATAACTGTAAATAAAATAATTAAATGAAGTTATTATATTTTTTAAATTCATATAGCACACAAACAGTAACATGGATTAAAAATCCATGACCACCGCTAATGTCATGAGGGTAGGCTTTATTTAAGCAGATACTAATTAGGGTCGGTGAGGGCCACCATAAAAAGTTAGTTTTTGGCAGCATATAAAATAATTATGTGACAATTATTTTATTGTAAAATTTATAACTTTTAAACGGTAACTCGAATTGGAAATTTGAGGGTACCATTGGGTTCCTTTGGGCGTGTTTTACATAGGAAGAGCCTAACCACAACCACATTGGGTCGAGGATGACTGTTAATAATTTTCCGAGCTTTTTTTCGGTTATGTTCAGTAAACGTACGGGCGGGATTTTATATCTTTTGAACTGGTGCTCGGAATTGAAATCGGAGGGCACCATTGAACTCACAGCACCAGTATTCACTTAAGGAGACCTTCACCGTAGATGCGTTTTATCTTGGTTGGAAGTTAATTTTTGGGGTTTCTAAATAAATTAAATAAAAAAATGTCTAGCATATTTTTATTGAATGGTGGTTTAATCATGAAAAATAATGATGGATGTGGGGCCCACCCACGCAAAAACTCCCATTGGAAGATATTATGTGGCGGGGCCCACATGATCTCAAGCCCCCTTAAAACCCCTTTCACCCTTCAGTTTACCATTAATGGGGGAAACTCTTGATTTCCCCCTTAATGGTACCAACACACCTAAGATATTATTAATTCCTCAATTAATTATCTTTTAAAAACTTTTGTATCCTTCCACGCCATTTTATTTCATGAGTTTTTTAATTTAATTAAACACACATATTGTGTGTTGTTGTGCCAACAAATAATGGACTCCTCCTATATTATTTTTGGTTGGCACATAATACTTTGGTGAAGACTTGGAGAAATAGAGAGAGTATCCTCTCAAACAAAGAACGATATCCTCGCCAATGAAGAACGCCCATATCCACTGAGGAACAACGACGCTATCTTCTCCCTTTCCAACCTGGGAAAGAAAGGATTGATTCCGCCTGCAAAGATCGTTGCCAACGATGACGTCGTCTCCTCCCGACATCAACCGAACGATGTCGCCTTCCCGCGACTCGGCCGAGCGAACACCGACTACAAGGTATGGGGATTTGAATTATTTTTTAAATATGAGTTTAAATCTCCATTCTTCATCGTACATGTTTCTTTTTTTTGGAAATCCAAATGATATCGTATGACGAGGAGGGTTTGGACTACACGGACACAGCTCGAACCACTCCCCTTTGTTTGTTTCCGTTTGATGACGATGGAGGTGGACCGCAAAAAGTTGTTGGCGGTGCAAGGCCGTTGGGTCACTACAAGGGTGCAACACTGCCATTTCGCGTAGAGGAACTGATCAGCGGCCAGGTGGGCCTTGTCGGTGCTGAAGGGGCACAGTGCCATCGCACCACGCCAGAGTGGAACCGTAGCCGGGAGGGCCGTAGTGGATGGAGAAGCACGGTGCCATCGGGCTGTGTGGTGGAGCCGAAGGCCACTGCCAAGTCTAGCCACGGCGGTGGGGGAACGGCGCTGTCGTGCTGCCAGGAGAGCATTTAGACCACGTTGTCGTCGTGTCGTGGGGGAGGTTTGGGTCCCGTGGGTCAACAAAACTGGTTCATAGCACCGGATTTCTTCTGAGCGGAATAGGGTGCGCGACACCACCTCCCAGACGTGGCCAGCCAAGCCACGCAGGCTGACCGGCCATGCAGCCACTGGCCCGGCTGCCCACGGCCACCCCCAACCCCCCCGGAAGGGCCCCCTACGGTTGCGCCACCCTCAGCCGGGTCACACACTGGCCTGGTCGCTTATGGTCGGGCCGCCTCTTGTCAGTCCATTTCCTCAGATCGGGTCAGACACTGAGAATGGGTCAGGCCGGGTTGCTCTGACTGGGTCGAACCGGACTCGGACCCGCAATGGCCATTTCAACAGTTCTGCCCAAATATTTGGCTAGGAGTGTCCGATCGACAAACCCCCTGCAGCGATGGAATTATTGGCTCGAGATGATTCTTTTGGCATACATCACTTGAGGTTCTGACTCAGTTGGTGTACAGTCGGGTTGGGTTGAGCCTAAAAACCAACCTGGCCCCGGGAATGGAAATTCCAAAGACTCTCAGACCGGGCGTCTGATTGACGTGTCGTCTGTCGCATTTGGTTCCTTATGAAGAGACAGAACTATGTGATAGGTAAACATAGGACTTCATTATATTTGATGTATCAGCACTTGGATCAAGGTGCAGATCATCGCAGAATCGAGCGTTATGTGTGAGGGATCCCTAGGGATGGCTGTGATTGAGAGGTACCAGAATCCTGTGGGAGTTCGGCAATGATGACTACTGTACCAGAATCTTCTGTGGGTTCGACAGCAATGAATACTATACCAGAATCCTCTGTGGGATCCGCATTGATGACTGAGGTACTGTGATCCTCTGTGGGTCTGATAGTTCTGACTCATATTCCTGTATCCTTTGTGGGTCCGACAGAATAGCTGGTCCTGTATACTATGTGGGTCCGACAGCTTAGCTAGTCCTGTATCTGGTGTGGGTCCGACAGTTTAGAAGATTTAGTGACTACATCTGATCATCTCTATCACTCTAGAATAGCTGGTCATGTGTCCTGTGTGGGTCTGACAGCTTAGCAGGTCCTATATCCTATGTGGTTCTGACAGCTTAGATGAATCAGTGACTACACCTGATCATCTCCATCACTCTAGAATATTTAGTCATGTATCATGTGTGGGTTCAAAAGCTTAGCTGGTCATGTATCCTATGTGGGCCTGACAACTTAGATGAATCCATGACTATATCTGATCATTTCTATCACTCTACAAAAGATGTATACCTATGGGAGATGAGTCTTGAATTTCACTCATTATCATCATGGTGATTGATTATACGTCCTTTGTGGAATGGTTTGTGCTTGGGCTTGAGTGTTGAAGTCGGAATGTGTTTGGTAACTTAGGTATATATTTGGGAATATACCTATGTTTGGATAGTTGATACTTTGTGATTGTATATTACTACTGTAGTTTATCCTTAGTTTATTCTGGGAGACCTTAAAGGTCTCGGGGTCCCCTACTATGTATTGATATACTCACCCCTGCACGAGCATCGCCTATACCTTGTTGTGTTTTGTGCAGACAACAAACAACAGTGATCGACGCTGAGGGTGACGAAGGGGTGGCTGCTCGGAGCTGGACTAGACGGGATGTACCTCAGGGATGAGTTGTTCGAGTTCTATACCTACCCTTCACGTAGGATTCCCTGGTAGATGATCCAGGAGCTATTTTCCCTTTTTTACTTATACTTGTTCATGTTTTTCAATTGGGTTTGTATACTGGCCCATTTACTTTCAACACTACCTTTGTATTCAGTTTTACTTTGTGTTTAGCTTCCAGTTGTGTACTCTAATTTTATGTGATTCATTTTTATAAAGGAAATGCCTTCTCGGCTTAGGGATTTAAGCCTTGTTGCTAGTCACCAGCCTCTGGCCTATGGAAGGCAGGCTTGGGGAAGTGACGACACGCGTCCCGATGACGGGTCGTGACCATTTTAAATAACCTTATGTAATGGTTAAATTTTAATTTATAATATATTTTTAAAAAATATAATTGGATCATTATTATTAATCCATATATGGTGTAACAAAAGAATTTTTGACCATATTCAATGGATCGAAGACAATTTGGACATAGGTAGAGCTTATCATCAAAACGTATAATGTGAATATAATTGATAATGTAATTTAATATAAAATGGAAATAAGTGATATAAAATGAATCATAATCATGAAATTTCTTCAATATATTATATAAATAATGTAAGATTCTTATTTTTGATGATAATGAACATACGTGATGAGTTATACTCATGTAATGGGACGTTCTATTAAAAAATATCTTTTCCATTTATCTATTTAAAAAATTTCCTTTGATTCCCATTTTTTTAATAAAATTATTTTATCCTATGATTGGTTATTTTAATGGTATCTATGATTGAAATTTTTTAAAAATCTTTCAATTGATGATTTTTGAAATTTTATAAGGGTGGTACATTATGAATTTAGAAAATGATCATGATGTATCCTTTTTATAATTTTTGAATGATTTATGGATGATGAAATTATAGATTTTTCTTACAATTGATTTATAAAATAAATAACCATTGTATTGGAAAGTTACTTTTCTATGAAGTGAATAGTTTTATTTCAAAATATTTTTAATATTTTCAAAGCTTAATAAGATTATATAAAACAAAATACTATGGGATAAGAGTTGAATTATATTATTGAATAAAACATCAATTAATTGTGTATTATGTGGATTCATTTTATTTGTGGAATTTTATTTGTATTTGAACCAACATCTCTATCTTTTATTTCAAAAAATATGAATTTTTTGTGGACTGATGAACAAAAAATATTTTTTAACCCATATGATAATCATTTATTATCTATTTGATCACGATATCATATACTATTCTCTCCTATTTCTTCTTCATTGCAAAACCTAATGCACTATAATCTATAATTATTGTTACTGGAATAAAAAAATTAGATTATAAATTAAATAATGATCATCTCAATATAGCATCACCACAATAAATCTACCATAAAAGTGATCTTCCCTTTCTCACACTCTATCAAACTTGGAAACACAATAAAATTGAATAGTATTACAGTGTATCAATCTCTCTTTATTATTACTTGTTGTAAATATTAGTCGGGGTGTAGATCCATTTATTATTTACAAAGAATCATAGGTTTATTTTTCAGTTTATATTATTTAAGAATGGGTTACACAAATAGTTTTACTTAAGGAAACAATACTCTATAAACTCTCTTCCAAACATTATCCATGAATTCAAACTGTTCCTGCAATCTATTCCTATGAATTGTGGTAGAAAACTATTTCCAGAAACATCCATACACCAATTGGTGTGAGTGATTTGAGAATAGCCTCTTCATTTATGAACTATCTTTACTCCATGGACTACCAATGTATATGTGTTCTAACTTCATGTACCAATTCCATGTACCAATTTTTTGTAACACTTCTGTGTACTTCTTTTTCATACCACTTCCATGTAGTGCATCCACGTACCACTTTCATGTAATGCTTCCTCATACCACCTCCACATAACACCTCTAATTCTATGGAATTATTTTTTCCATGGTCCATTTCTTCCTATTTTTTACCAATGTTTCTTCTTCCACATAAAACTTGTACTACAAAGAATATCTCCTCTGCTAATTTCTTACCATTGTGGAATTCTCCATTGTGAACTCTTCCAGATATAGAAAAACACTTCCTTAGACCTAATACATTATATTATAAAAATATATTTCACCATAATTATGGAATGATAAATACTTATATAAAAAAATAGTTCAAAAAAATCATGACAACCTAATTTATATAATTTTTAAATGTGGTGCAGTATTGACCTCATACCATGCATGTACCATCAACTTTTTTACCATCACAATTCATTTACAACTTTTAATCCCTTGTGGAAGCCTAAATTAGCACATCCATTTGGATAATAACATCCTTATACATGAAATATTGTCCTCCTGTGAACATCATCCCCCTCACAATCCATAATGAACAAGAATATGGTTTCTCCTACACAGTCTGCATATTGTGATCTGCCGTTCGCATAGTGTTTCTTTGATGAATCGTTCAATTTAGAAATTAATCTTTCCACTCAAAAAATCTGATGCAATTTGAGAACTACCATTCACGAACCACAAACTATCCATCACAATCTAAATTGTCAAAACTCTTTCCTTTCCTAAAAAACACCAGATTTTAGGCCCAAATATTTGGAAAATAAATGGAAATGACTCCAAATAAAATATAACCATCGGAAGGATCATCCATGATGATTTTAGATCATCTATCATGTTAAACAGATAGATACATTCTTCACAAAACATATCTATTTAGAAATATGTTCTTTGATCAATCACCAATAGGATCACTAGATTTTACAATGAATGTATTAAAACTTCCCTATCATATAAAAAACCATTTCTCCCCATATCCTCTATATTTCCAAAATCAAATGTTCTCTAAACAACATATGATATTTCAGAAATAAAAATCCATAAAAAATCATCATATTTACTTGGAGAATTATTTATCAATGAAATCCATTGTAATTCAATGAATCCATAATAATTATACAGGAATCACATTAATCCTCAATGTCTTCAAAAAATATTTATTGATTTCTCAATACACGAGGACATCAACAAAGCTCCATTACTATTAGAAATACATAAACTTTTTGACAACATATAAATATTATTATCTCAATGATCACTATTGAAAATCAATTTAATTTTCAAATTTCATTATCATCATTTTCCTCAAATGATGTTAATTTGACAGTAAATAAAACACATAGACAATAAAGGATCTAGAGACACTATTACGATAATTTAAAATTTATTTAAATCACATTATGATGTATTTTGAAAAATAATAATCTTGGATAAACCTATCGTTTTTTAGATTACAGTTATGATATTGTTATTTACAAATCCTATGAATTATATTATGGATAACCCATTAACATGGAAGCACTAATGTGGAAATTAATTGATGATATATTTATATATAGGGGTTATGTTAAACACCATTATTTAAAATTCTATTTTGTGATTATATGTAATTTTGGTATTTCCATAATATTTAGTTTTGAAATTATATTAATTTATTTTTAAAAGAGGAAAACTTGTAATTCGGGATACTACTAATAAATTCCATAAATGTAGTGGGTCATGAAACCATGATTGATGAATTATAAGGGTATCACCCATACCACTCAAACACACATTGTCTCAGTTAATTTGAAATTTTTTCTATTTAAAAAATTTGATGAATAAATACAACTGAAGAACTAGTATTGTTTCTTTTTTAGGGTTAGATATTAATAAATTTACCATATTTTTTTAAAAAATATTTAGATTTAAATAATATAACCTAGCACTCATTTATAGGACTTATGATAATTAAATTTTTCTTTTAGTGCTTTAATTATAAAAAACATTCAATATTGAAAATTATTTTCATGGAGTAAATAGATAATTTATAATTTGATCAAATAACAACATAATGTAAGGATTTTTCATATGAAATTGAAACCTATCATGAATTATTACATCCATATAATCAGTTTTAGTAATAACAATTACCCAACATTTGGAAAAATAATTTGAAATAATTTTTTTTCATATGAACTTTATTACTATTGAACCAATGGTATCTTAAATAATTAGAGTTGTTGAATTTTAGTACATTAAATTTCTATTTATGATTTAAATTTTCTGTGATTGATGATCACAAAAATGTCCTAAAAAAATTAATGATTTTACTCTATATCTGTATCATCAGTTTCCAAAAATGTTATCATACATAGTGACCATGTAATATGGTAGTATTTTAGACATTTTCAATATATATTCTCTCTTTGGTATAGTAAGTATTACAAACTATTATTAGGATGTGGGATTTAATTTTATAGAATATCAAAAAATACATTTCCAAGATCGAGTATAAATTTTAAGTATGTGATTTAATTATTGTCGGGAGAATAGAACACCATAAAATTATAAATTACAACTTTGTATTGGATAATGTGAATGATACACATCACCAATCACATAAGGGAATACAATATCTTGATATTATACTATATATTTAATATTTTAGATAAATTAAAAACATGATATATCATTTATTTCATGAAGAAATAGTTTATTATGGATCGCATGCAAGATAAACCATCAATGATAGATTTTTTTACATGCAAGATCGAGTGTCGCCAAAAAAAATTGGATTGAAACATTATTATTTAATAAAATATGATATAACCTAGACATTATGATAGATTTTATTAATTTTAGTAAATTAATTATAAAATTTTAGGCTTTATATATATAAGTAATTCATTTGACACAAATTAATGAGAAACTAAAACAAAACCCAATTGGATAAAAAATATTATTATTATTTTTCATCCAAAGGTGTTTGGTATTAATAAAAATAATTATTTTCTATTATTTAATGATTTTAGTAAAATATATATTTTATATATTAAATAAAATATTTTATATATTCATCCAATAGTTTAGATAATAATAATATAATAAAAACCCTTATTTTATACATAAAAAACTATATTTTTATTAAGTAATTCATACCTCCTATTTTCAATAATCTATATTAAACCCAAATTTTCCCCCAATTAAAAATTATGGTTTAAAAATAAACTTCATATTTGAAACATAAATATATAAAATAGGTTATGGTAAATTTTTTATTATTCTCAATGATGTTTTATTTTTTATTTTATAGTTTATAATATAAAAATTTAGTTCCAAATTTCTTTTTAATATAATTAATTTATATGTATAAATAAATATTTACACTACATTTAGAGATTAATTGAATAATATTTTTATGAAATAATAAAATTTAGGTAATTATATGAAATTTCACATTGAAATTGAATATAAATATTTATCGAAAACTTGGATGTTTTTAATTTAAAAACCTACATTGTCATTCCGTTTGTAGGATTTAAATAAATGTACCCCAATAGAATGAATTTAATTTTCAACAATGGATACAATAATTATAATAACAATCATTTTTAATTTATAATAAAACAAACATTTTTTTTCAAAAAATATTGTGATATAGATTAAAATTAATTAAAATTATGAAGGTTAATTTATGATTAATAGGGGAGTCAAAATTAATATTAAGGGCCCAAATGACATATTAACACATAAAATTGCCATCGAATGTCAATATTTAGACTCTATAATCACTTTTATTTAATTGGGTCTACTATTGGATCTAATTGCAATGTGGAAAATGTTTAAGGAACAACATTGTAAAAATATTACAAGAGTGTTGCACGTCCTCCACTATGAATGGTCCTCCACTCCTCCCACATTCTAAAATCTATCAAGAAACATTTTCTCAACCAATATATTCACAAATATCACCAAAACATCTTTCACCTCATTGTAGATTAATCCCCTTTTGTAGAAAAATATCTAAGAATGGGTTGGGTTCAAACCAAAAGGATCTACTAGATTAAGAGGTAAAATACATCCTTAAGATATTACAATTTATATCTGATATTCTACCAGTAAAATATTATTATTATATTCTTTAATACAAATTGTATCCAAAATATAATTTTATTTTTTTATGATATGGGTTCGAACTAAACTTATATGCAATTATATCAAATGGGTATCAAATATATATTTTTAGTGTAAGTCAAACTATTACCTCAAGAAATAACGATTGTTCATTTTTCCATTACCATATCTCATGGTGTACATGATGAAGAAAACACTATATATATTTTTTAAGTATATTATATTTATAATGTAATTATACTTCATTAGTTCTTTTATAAGACATACCATTATGCACTCCATTTTTTGGGAATCGGATTGCGTCATTTGAGGGTGTTTGGACTGCCACCCATCAATGTGATTTGATTAATCCATAGGACACAAGGAATATATAAAATATGAATTTATTTAAAAAAATTACATACCAGGCATATATATGATGGAGATATGTTAGATGAAGATTTCCTACGAGATATGTCGGATGAAGGGTCATTTGGCTGACATCTGCAGAAGGAAACCTGAGAAGAACAACCTGGCTATGTCAAAGTCTCTTGATCATGATGGAGATATCCTAAAAGAACCATCTTCCATTAAGTTCTATAGGTTGGTTTCTAAAAAATCTATCTCACAGGTGCCTATTTTGAAAGGCAAAGGATTTATGGGGGATAAGTAACGGATGAGTGGCCCCTCTACTACTCAGGTTGGATTTTTTAATGAGAATACATCCAATGATGGTCTTGTTATTTCTCCCATTGGATTATTTGAGACTGGAGAGAATGCATGCCACACTATTGTTGGGTCTCCTACTTGTAATGTCCCTTCAAACCCTATCACGCTTTATTGTCTTGGTGTATTCTTGACATGTGATGAAACTGGTGTGCCTGATCCTAGTTTGGATGATCACATTGGGATCACTCAAAATGTAGATTGTCATCATAAGCTCCATAATTTATTTAACTCCTCTAAGATTTATGATAATTGGGGATACATATCTGATGTGGAAGGGATGAAAATGAGTAGTAGTGGTCCTACCTCTTTTATGGATACACACTTATCTGAAAAAGAGAAGACAGCTGACAGTCATGTTCCTTCGAAGAGTAGGCTAAGGAAGGTCTACTCTAACACACTTCTCACTATGTCTACCTGATATTCTTTAAAGTTTCTAGTCAACTTCAATTCTAATATTTTTGAGGGCTTTAACCAGGATATGACCCAATCTGAATGGGAAACTGGTGATGATTCTGATTAAGGTAATTACATGTTTTATTAAGATTTTTAATTTTGTTCTTGACGGATAAAGGAAAGTTCCTTTGTTTGACCCCGATCGTCTCTTGTACTTTTTCTTTTATTTGTAATAAATGTTCAGAAGCTTAGCTTCTTTCTATAGTTGCTGGGTATTATATAATGATAATTTTTTTAACAAAATAGAATCTTACTCATGGGTACATATGACCTACGATATATATTTTTTGGATGTGTGGACTACTACATCCTCAAAATTTTGTGACTATATTAACATAACATGAATTATATATATATGATATAAGATTTATTATATAATGATAATTTTGTAACAAAATAGTGTTACTTACAGTGTTTTCAAAACAATCATTGAAAAATGATAACATTACTCATGGGTACGTATGGTCTACCATCTATACGATTGGAATGTTGGTTAATTTATCAGAAACATAAATATTTATTACTTTAATAAGAATAATTAAACTAAAAATATGATAATTATTTCATGATTATTATTCTCTAGATGACATATAATGACCCACAGACTATAGTTGTCATACCAATGTTTTTTTGATACATAAATTAATTTTTTCAAAACATCAGTCATAATTAAATTGGTAAAGTGGTTGTATTCACATAATAATATGTGAAATAAAAGGAATGGTAACAAATAAATAGTTTTTTTAATAATTTCTATAATTAGTATACGTATATTATAATGGAATATAAATGATGTTCACCTAAAATGAAACACAATGTAATGTATTCTCTATTCACTATGTATATCTGTGAGGTAAATGTCATGTATAACACTTACATCTTTTGTGTGGTGTATCTAGTATCCCTTTTGTTATATTATATCAATAATAATTTTCTACGAATTTTATTCTAAAATTTAATTTATTTTTATTCATATATGGGGATTATAATTTAATATGTTTCAAAGTGGTATATGACACATTGGAATGCTTAAAGATTAATTTCCTAAATAATAACAATAATGATCATTCAATGGTATTTCCATTTTAAGAAATTATACGACCATTACACAATGAAACCATTCATTTTATCCCCTCTATTTATTCATTTAAATTATCTTTATTAGTTCCATTTTTCTAATCAATGTTCCAAATAATGTTTTAGAATGCTTTTTATCAAAAAAACCCAACTTTGTATCTCTCTATAGTCACAGATTGTTTTTAATAAAATATGTTTTATTAAAAAAGTTTATAAAATGGTTTTAAAATTATTTTAAAGATAAATTTTTCCATTATTTTCTTTTAATAATGTTTTCAAACAAATATTCTCATCTCTTTCCGAACAAAGTGATTTTTTAATGTTTAACTGCGAAAAAGAAATGTTATTTTTAAACCATATGTCATGTACAAATTTATTCTCCATTATTTCTTGGAATATTACATTGAATATTTAATGGTTTCTTTTTAAATAAATATTTTCAAATTATATTTGTAAATAATGTTTTTTCAGATGGTTTTTCATATAAAAATTAAATTTTCCACATGAATGTTTTTATTTTTTTTATAAATTTTCCATTCATCAATGAAAACAACCATTTATTTTACTCCTCCTAGGGTATCTATTATTTATAAAATCCTTAAATTTCATATAGATGGATTTTGATTTATTTTTCCGTGGATAGTATTCACATTAACATACTTAATGCCTTCATATCCCTATGGAATGTTCAATTTTCTATGATCATTCGACATTGAATGTTCTATAAATATCCATATAATTTTTTATTCATAAGATTATTTTCCAAAATTATATTCCAATTTTTATATGGTGTATACTTTTAATGTTGTTAGATTATTGGGAGAAATATTGATAAATTATAATTTGATAAGACTATTTGATAACGCATATTTTTTATTCTATATGTGTAATGTTTTTGAAATCAAATACATAGGTTGGGGATGATCTAATGAATCTCATATTGGAAAAAACTAGTTAATTATATCCCCTCCGCATATCTGTTGTCACAAAAAATTAATTAGTTTTGCAGAATTATTTTAGATACACTGTCCTTTGATAGTAATTTTCCAATATACCAACGAAACATGGACAAAAATAATAAAAATTTTCTTCATTTAGTTTTAATTATTATTCATCTATGAGATCGTGTTTCCACATATCTGTAGATTCAATTAATTCTTTATTCATTGATTAAATGAAAAGTGATCTTGTATCAAACCATTCCATATTAATCTTTTGTTGTCTCATTATTTGTATGTAATTTGAATGAATTTATTACATTTCAATATTTTTTTTTCAAATTCCTTCTCTATATATGTATTATGTAGTATATGTGTTCTATTATTCAAAATTTCATAATTATTAATCTGATTTTTTTATTATTTATTCAACTATACATTACCCTTACTGATCATTTGACAAAAAGATTAATATATATTTCCTAAAAAATAGATGAAGATTAATAAGAATGATATAGAGTTATTAAGTATTTGATATAATTTTTTCCTCAAAGTATTTTTATTTAGAAAGTTTTTTTTCATGATTATAGTATTCAATTATGATAAAAAATCATTTATGTTTCAGTATTACAAAGATAAATAAACATATCAGTACTTACAAATTTTATTACATATAATGCTGAAAATTTAATTAATAGAATACTATGAATCTGAGCTCTTTGGGTTCGAGTCTCTACATAATCCCTATTGATGATACCTCCCTTCCATGTTCAATAAAATAATATTCCAATGGAAAGATTATACAATTTAGGACATCATTTCAATGTTATATATAAATTATAATTTTTCTATAATAAAAATATAAAAATTATAATCATAAATTTATCAAGAAAGGGTATAGTTTTTAATGGTTATATTAACCAATGATCATATTTTACCAATTATCAAATAACAGTCGAATCGAAATAGTCATATTTCCCGTTATACCAAATAAATACCACTTAATCATTTCAAACAATCACTACAATTTATCAAAAGGTTAAATTTTCATTTTTTTATTTTTTTATTATTATAATATTATTATTTTTCAATAGTTTTTATAGTTTGGTAATTGATTCTAGTAAATTGAGGTGATCCTTATTTTCCCAATTTAGTTTTCTGGTTTATATTCTGGTATTCGTAGTAATGTTTTGATTTATAATTTGTTTTATATATGTTCAATATAATTATCTTTATTAATGAAATCATATTATTTTGTCTCTATTTATTTTATATTTTTATAATACTGTACAATATGTAACACAAATTATTCATAAAAGAATATCATTAAGAAAATATAGGTTGTTTCAATAAAATTTTCATTAGAATCCATATATTATAAATTATGGTTCATTATTCATATTTATAATAACATTATAAACTATTAATTTGAATAAAAAACCATTTATCATTCCATATACCCATATGATAACTGTTTTTTGTTCAATTTCATTTACAATATTACTGATCTATTTCTATCACATACATTCATTGGGTGGTTCTCATCCATTAGTCGAATTCATTAGTTAATCATGTATTTAATGTTAATTAAAAAGTATTAAATGTGTTTAATACATTTCATGTGGCCTATATCTTACTTGTGGTATTGAATAAAATGGAATGCTAAAAAATATCATTTTTTGTGATTGTTTAATTTTTAAAATATTTATAATTAGAGCTACCTATTATTTTTAATAACAATTCTCCCGAATTATGAAGAAATATTAAATTAGTCATTATTACAACTTATTACATTTATTTATTTTTCGTTATCTACAATGGAAATATATATTTTAACCACATTAATGAAGGTTGTAAAATGGGAAAGAATGAGAACATTTTTATATCATTTAATGAAGAAAATATATCATTTTATATTGACAAATAAAAAATCAGCAGAAGGAATATTATTTAAACACAAATTTAAAAATTGAATAATAAAATTTCATAAGATTTTGATTATGAGTATAAGTGAACTTGAATGATAAAATATTATTAATTAATATGTGTCTTCGAATTTTTGTCTTCTGTTGGGGAATTAAATAATGATTTTTTATTGACAATATTATTAATTGAATAAAAAAAATATCATTAAAATCAAATATTAATTTTATAAATATATTATATATTCATTAAATATATATTTATAACCATATATATATTGAGATGATAAAAAATGAAAAAATGAAATATATCATTCATAGAGGGGATAGTCATCACATAACATGGGAAATATTTCATATTTCTAATGGAGTGAAGGAAGTTATATAATGGATGTTTGATTAAAATAATAACTTTTAACTATATTAATAATAAATATTTAATTATATTATTATTATTATTATTCGATATTTGAAGGTGTTATAAGAATAATGTTACATGATATGACTTGGTTAATATAATAACCACTTTTTTTATATCAAACATTAGGTTTCTACTTAATCCATTTTAGATTTTTATTTTTGGAAGACCAAAAGTAACATAATAGGGGAATTGTTGTTGGTATGGTATTTTAAAATTTATTGGAAGCACTATGGTGATCAAAGAGTGTGAATAAGTGAGGTGGGTAGTTACTCAATTTATTTGTATGATGAGTGGCTCTGTTGTAAATACTTATTTTCATAACATATATTCATAGAAAGTGGTTCCCAAATATACAATTGTTGAAGATAATTTATTTTTATCAATAATACACTAATGGCATCAATTGGATATATGGGTTTTCTTCATATTTTTATCATTTTCCATTTAGTTAATGACACCCCCAATACAACTATAATTCTATAATGTGATGAATATGTTTTAAAATTATTCATATAATTTTTAAATGTATTATTTTACAAAAAAAATAATTTTTTTTATTAAACGGTCTAATAAAATTTTGTTTTATTCATATATGATAAAGATATCATAATATTTCTTATCTTGTATAAATAATATATGTTTTTACAATTCCCAAAACATGTAACATTCTATAAAAATAAAAATAAAATCCATATTAAAATTATTATATGATTAATCCAAATAATATATTCATTTAATTAAATTTATTTTATTTTACTTATACATATAACTTCTAAAAAAATATGATATTTTGAAAAATATTTTTCGTTAAATAATATCGATTTGTATTCAAAAGAAAAATATTATCCTTATGACATATGAAGATAAAAAATATAAAAAATATTATTTAATAAAATTAATTTATAAAGTTAACATTAATATTCATTTATAAAAAATTTTATAATTAAATTATTTATTTGAGTTGAAAGTAATAATATTTTTTAAACGAAAATTAATTTTCTATTTAATAAAACATCCCTTAAGTGATGTTGATAGTATTAAAATCATAAATGAATCAAGTTTATATAATTGATTATATAATATCCCTAAATATATTAAATTATCATATATATAAGTTTAAATAATATTATTAAATTCATAATCATGAATACTAATAACCCATAAAGGTGATATCATTATAAAAGGACCATGGTGGTCACATTCTCCTCGATAATGAAATTTCACCATCTAAATTTTATATTGATCCTAATTTCTAATAGTTTAGGGTTGAAATTATGATTTTTTATAAAAGAAATTTCAATAGGATAAGATAAATCTTCAAATAATTTTTTTTCAAATTCAAACATTAATAATAAGACTCACAAATGAATTAGTGGTAAAAATAGTAATTTTATCGTAAAAAATAAAATCAATTTATAAAAGTGGAAAGAATAATTATATGTTTATTTAATATTTTTAAAGGAAATTCTATATAAAAAATACATATATCATTTATTCGTTATACTTATGATTTTAATTATGAATTATTCATAAGAGAATACATATTATTCTCCTAAAATGTAATACAAATGCATATATGTTATGAATACTAATGAATATAAAGGAGAAAAATAATCATCCTACAAGGAGGATATTTTTTTTAATGTCATTAAAAGTTCTTCAAATGTGAAGAAAAATATTATAAATGATAATTATCTTTCATTTATAAATAAAAAAATTTAAAGAATAAAATTTTATAATTTTAACTTTATAATTTAAAATGATCAAATAAGGGAAATTATGATTCAAAAAATATTCTAATTTTGGAAAATAACTTTTAAATCATCTGTCAACTGTGTTGAAAACCAATAATAGAGGAATAAAGGCCATAAATTCCTCATTTCTAAAAGTAATGTATTCATGTCATGATAATTTACTTATGTAAAATTATAATGTTTAATAAAAGTCAAAATAATTTCGTATAAGACTAATTATGATCTAATTAATAAGCCAATTAGCACATATATATGTTTTAAACATTTTTTTATTTATAGAACTCAAACTAATAATTAGAATATAAATTATTCTTGAATAGTATATATTTTCAAAATATTTAACATGAAGGTCAACTTTTTAGTTGATTATGAGGAATTATTTTACAATCAGTATAGATAAAATGTGAAAATACACTTACATGATCTCTTTCCACTTCAAAAAACACAATATCATCATTTGTATATGTATTTTGGTTAGTTTTAATATAAAATTCATAACATAAATATCCATACTATATTATGTTTTCTGGAGGAATTTAAATAAACTCTTAATAAACAATGATAATTTTTTTAATATTCATAATCTTATAATTGATGGTTTTTTAAAATTTTGTAACATATATTTCAAAACAATTATATAAATTAAAAATAAATAAAATGGGTTACAATTATACATAATAAAATATGAACAAAACTACATTTGAATAGTAATAGAATACTCCCCTAGAGACAAATATTACAGTATAACCCGAATATTAACTAAAGTAAATAAATAAATAATTATTACCAACAAATATCACATTCATAAAAAAATTAAAAAACTAAAATTTTAAAAAATATGATAAGAATTATTGAATGATAAATATAACATTTATCCAAACACAATATAAAGACTTTCATAATGTAACACACTTAATATATATAGACCATTAATTAATTTCAACAAAATATAGTATTATTTAATAACAAACTCATTATAAAAATTTATCATATTTACAAAAATATTATATCAAACAAAAAGTTAATTATTTGTTTAAAAATAGTTATGTTTTTTTTCTCAAAGTAAAATACAAAACTCCAAAAATATATTTAATTCAAAAAAATAATACATCAAAATAGGTTTTTATACATTTTAACATATGATAAACATAAAAATATCAACCCATAATTGTAACCATTACTTGTAGATTATACGCAATTGCAACTTATTAACCACATACGTTATCTAAGACATTCTCTTGTATAAACTATGAAACCTCATACTTATAGACCTAAATAATGTTATAAAAACATAATCATTACGTATAATAAATTAACCATTTTAAAATGACACTTATTTATCCATCCATAATTATTTTACCAATAACATGAATTATGTAAGCTATATATCCATGGGTATTTAGAATTACAGTAATAGAGATATAAGAAATCCCATTAACTAGAAAACACATATCTTGCACTCCCAAAGGACAGATTTAACTACTATACCATGAACATATTTTATAAATATAGTACATTAACATTTCATAATAATTTATCCACATTATGTACACTACTAGATAAATCATATATAATACATATCTCTAGAACCTAGAGAATTTTAATCAAAATTATTGCGAACTCAAATGATTCTTGTCGATTTATATAAATAATTTCAATAGAAGATCTTATATAAGATTAATATAAACATATAGGAATTTTATAAAAATAATTTTAAATGAACACATCATATTTATATCATTTCCCTTAATACATGGATCATTAATCATGTGTAAATACACCAAATATAAAAACACAGATCTAGTAGTTACATTGATACATTGGTATAAGATAAAATATATCACATACCGAAGGACCAAATGGTTTAGTTGTCCTAAGGAAATACATACATTAAATATTCGCATTTTTACATTGAAACAAAATATAAAATATAGTATATATTAAAAATTTACATCCTTGAGAAAATTTAATGGATCATTCTTCATGTACGGGGAAAGGAAAATAATAAAAGGGTGATGTCAAATTCTCATTAAGTGTTAAATAAAGAGGAATAAACCATTACTAAATATGGAATAAAAAACATGGAAACATAAATAATATAAAACACAATGCTTTTATTAAATAAAATGATCATTAATTTAATACATTCATCATATCGATGTAATAAAGTCAATGATAATTATAAAAAAATTACAAATTAATGAACTGCATAATTCGAAAAATTATTATATTATAAATAATTATATCGTTACCATCACAAACATGAACCACTACTGTTTAACCAATGGTTATGTGTATACACCAAAAATCCATTTAATTAGGATATAAAACTAATTTTTTTATTGAATCCAATTAATGTATCAATGGTATATACAATTTCTTCCCCACCCATCCCTACATATCTAATAAATTCCTTATATATTGGATGATCAATTTAATTAATAATTAATATACCCTAGAAATAAATATATTTATGGAATAATGTATATTTAATATCACAATTTTCCATAGTTAGTAAAATAAAATTCATAGTAAATGAAAATATGTATAAATGATATATAGTATATTCAATAAGAATACCTATGATACCCAAAATATTGGTATATAAATAAAAGAAACATTAAAATAAAAATTGATAATTGAGATGTGAATATTTATTATAAATATTAATGACTATAAATTAATATAGATATAGGATATTCCTATCAATTCATCAAAAAATTAGATTTTAAAGAATGATGAAGTCATTTAAAAAATATAATTAAATAATAATTAAATATAAAATAAGTTTTCAAACAAATTATTCCTTGTAAAATGACTGAAAACATGTAGAAAAATATATATAGATAAAATATTATTGTTTTCTTTAAAATCCATTAACAAAATATATACTAAAAAGAAACATTACACTTTGTATTTTTATAATTTAATGTTTAATATGATTCTATGAAAAACATTATAAATATTCATTTTAAACAATTAAAATTGTATAGATGAAATCAAATATCCGCAATTAAATATTTTAGTAAACCAAAATGAATTTTGTAAAAAATATCAAATAATAATGGCATGGAAGTGAAATATATTAAATTTATTTGATAAAAAATACTTATTTTTATATTAATAATTTTTAAAATTTGTATATTATTCCAAGAGATAAAATGATAGAAGAAAAAAATTCCTCATATATCTTATGGATAATGAAATATATTAATTATTGGAAGCATATATTATATAATTCAGTCAAAAAAAAACAATAAAAATTCAAAAAAATGAGATTGATAAAATAAATCATTACCCCATTGGTAGAATTTAAATTTAATCCCCTCGAATGTGGAAACATGGTTTTAATTATTAATCATCATAGAAATGTGTATATTCATTTTAATTTTTTTAAATGGACATTATATAATCCATATTAATCTAAATAGGCTCATGAAACAATATATGTCTCAGTTTAGTGGATATTGAATATAGCGATGAAATAAAATAACCTAATGAAAATAAATTCACTAATAAAATCTGTTACAATGATCGTATCATTGAATTGATATTAATAAATGAAGTCACTATGTGTTACCAATGTAAATCCATACAAAAAATGTTGGAATAATACATAATATAATCATTTTACATTTTAAACAATATCTTTTAATATCAATAATATATAACCAGTAATATAGCACAATAGAATATAATTGAACTATGAAATGACTTATAAATACCATATCATTTATTTGAAAATTATTCAATGAAGTTACTTTGTGTGATAAATTTTATACAACGCTAGTCATGTGAAAATAAAAAATAATTAAATAATTATTAATATAAAAAATTAATATATGATACCAATGATAATTATGAAGTAATATAAGTAAATGAAATAAAATAAATTCATAAAAAACCATACAAGGATCATAAAACTTTTTTAGAGAAAATAAATAATAGTATTACACATGAAAATTGGAAATTCATAATAACAAATTTTAAATAAAACATAATATAATTATATTTTAATACACAAATAATATTTTCATCTAGAGGAAATGGATAAATAATATATTAAAATTAAATTAGAATATGATATGTAATCCTGTACAAATACTGTATAATTAATTTTGATAACTAGTAGTTCAAGTTATTATGTGTAAAATATTTAAATTCAAATAAAAAAAGAGTAAATATAACAAATTATTCTTTTATGAAATTACATATGTTATTATAGAATAACATAGTCAATGGAGAATATGTAGAACATAGTGGATAGAAATTGAGTTAAGAAAACCCATACCTCATACTTTCCCTCATTTGGACACAAATTAATAAATACAAATATTTTTTAAAACATGTAATAAATTTACAACACACATATGTAATTTTTTTCAATATAATATATGATCCACTTGTAAAATTTTATTACACATTCAGTTTCTATATTTTAGTATTATCATTATTTTGTGTGCTCACCACTTCATTTTATCATGCATGTTTTTTCTTTTAATTTATTGATAAAATGAATTGGATATATTCCCATATTATACATTATTATTTTTATCTTGTAAATATCATATATATTCATTTTAATCATTTTATGAATATGTTCTGAAATTTGGGTATTTGAAATGAATGACATCACTTTGTGGAAAATATTTGTTGTACAAATAGATGAGTGATTTTATCATTTCTTTGTGAGTGAATATATAATGAAGTGTGGAATATATTGAATTTCCATTGTTAGTATATTATAATATGTGTCATATGTATTCATTATTTATATCATTACGACTCTCCATGTGAGTCAGTGAGAGAAAAACTTTACTTCAGTTTGTGAGGTGGTACTCTTCCATAAAAAAGAATTCATGGTTTCGTTTCTCATAAAATAGATAATGAGATTGATAAATATAATAATAAAATTATAATAAAATTGTATCATGTCATTTATAATTTTTACTTTATATATAAATTTTTTTTAAAAAATTGACGATGTTAAAAGTGGAAAATTAAAAGTAAGATCATTGTCATGATGATTACCTTCTCTTAGTGAAATTTATTTTTGATTAACCCTTTTGACATGAAAGAAAGATTTTTAGAAAGAACAGAAGCTATAAAAATTGGAAATGAACATAGGATTGTATTCTGTTAGGTATTGGAAGAACTATAATTCTCCGGACATCTAGAGAAAATATGATAGGCAATATATGTTTTTGCAGGAGGGAATGTTCACAAATTTAATTTATGAAAAGATTATAAAATACGTATATCATAACCATGTAATGTGGAATCAAGGAATCTTATATTAAATTATATGACACTATAAGATCTATCTAATGTCATACAACCACATGTACGAATGTTTTGAAATAGTTTAATCCTTATCACTTGGTTAAACGACATTGAACTGATCTTCAATATAACTTTGATAATTTAAATGATAAACATGATAAGAAAATTATTTAAAAAATAATAAAACGTGTCTAAATTTCTTTTGGACATTTGGTTCCAAAATATTAGTAAACAATACATGATTGAAATTCTACCAGTGAAAGAAAATACTTTTACTATAAAAATTATAACTCAATACAAGTTTTTAATGAAAATACCTGATTTAAGAGTAAAAAAAGTTCACCATGACATAATGAGATTAATAGATCTATACATATTAGTTTGGTTAAAAAACCTAAAAATTATTTTTTTGGATTTTGGATTTATCATACACTAAATATAATCTTCCATTCATCAATGTAATTGAAAAATACTGAGAATGGTTTTAAATTGGGACAATATATAACTCATAATTTATAAAAAGTAATAATTTGATCCCGAAATAAAAAATAATGTCCAAATAAATTATTTTACCATTTATAAATATAATTTTTCAAAAAACACTCATCAAATAAGATAATAAAATGATTTGAATAGTTTTTAGTTTTTAGCCAATAATTTTAATTCAGATTCCCCTTTTCTTACATAGTTACAAATTATTACAACAATCTCTATTAATGGTGGAGAAAAATTAAATTAAACCAAATAAATTTATTAATTTTTATTATTAAAAATGCTGAATCTATTTTATAAAAAATAATTCCTAGAAGTGGATGAATTTATTTAAAATTAATCATATAAATGAAATGAAAATCGATGTTCTTTTAAAATTTATTCCTATATTCAAAAAAATTATACTTATTTTCAACCATAAAAATTATTCATTGATATTAATTTTCAATATTAATAATATAAGTTATATAATGTTACATTAAGTTCATTAAAAAATTGATCTTTGTAATGAATTGAATCTACAATTTATTTTATTTAATAAAAATCAATATTCTACACACTTACCTGAATAAACACAATTTTTTATATAAATAAAAAAATTTCATCATATTTTATTTTATATATGTTATAAAATGTTTTTAATAATGTTTTTAATATTTATATAAATTAATAATAATATTCTATCTTGAAATTCCATAAAAAAATTATTGGGGAAAAATATTTTCAAAAAAGAAATACGATTTACTATAAAAAGAGTAAATATTTATTAAAAATTATTATTTGTATTTTAATTATACAAAAAAAATATAAATATTTGTTTATAATGTGTTTATTCATATTTGTTGAAAATATTATAATGGATGTGTTACAACAACCATATTTAAATAATAATATTTTAATCACATATCCCATTTACCTTAAAATCTATCTTTACATTATCATAAGCATTCAAATAAGTTATATTTATCTAAAGAGAAATAATTTCTAAAATCTCATGATGCTTCATTCTACCCACTTCAAAAAAAAATCACATCTTTATACGTTAAGTCAATGATTTAAAATTTGAAATTAATTCTATTTAGATACACTAATATACAGTGGGATAATAAAACAACTTTTAACATAGCGATGTAGGAAGGATAATTTCCATACATAATAACACATAATTTGGAACTTAGTTAATTATAACATTGGTAGTATGTAAAATATAATACATAGAGGAGGGAGAAAAAATTCCACAAACAAAAAGTGTAATATACAGTACATGGTCATGAGAATGTAAACTACCACAAAAACATAAATCATTGACTGTTGATGATACTATCAATTAATCTGTAATGGAGTAAAATGAATATATTATTTATTTTGATATTTTTCCCTATATATGATGGATTAATTTATTATCAATATAAAGACTAAAATAAAATTACCTTGCATTATTTCAATCCAATTAATATGAACAATTTAATGCTTAGGTTATTATTCAATAAATTTTTTCTCCCTTACATTCTCAAAAAAAATAATAATCAATGTTAATTTCTCCTCTCTAAATTAGATAAATTACAATTTACTCTATAATAATATCTCGTAATGACTAATAATTCATTCCAAATTTTTAAAAAACTATTCCCAAACCAAAATAAACTGGATCTTTTATCAAATATAGATAAATATTTGAATGATGAAATAATATATTTTTTATGGAATGTAAATATTAAAACAACAGGTTTATCATAGATAATTAAATAAAAAATATACTAAAATACTAAATAACATCAATGACCTCATCATTATACATTG
Organism: Viscum album; assembly: GCA_963277665.1. Lineage (NCBI taxonomy): Eukaryota > Viridiplantae > Streptophyta > Magnoliopsida > Santalales > Viscaceae > Viscum > Viscum album. The sequence continues at coordinate 319,436,360 of OY728132.1, read as the reverse complement.
TTTTAATCTCAAAAATTATCCCATGAACTTTTCTAAACCTCTCCAAAAATGTATTATCATTCTATTGAAAAAATAATTTATATTAATCTTTATTGTTTTATGTAAATAAAAATATTAAACATATATTGAAATATATGTAATTTACACAAAATACAAATCATTTAATATTAATTTACATTATATAATGCATCCAAAAATCACATTATATAATACTATAAATATAGTTTAAATACCAAAATATCATACAAACATGGATATAACATAGGCCAATGGAAGGTGATACACTATATTTGACCTTTAGTTGTGGGTTCAAGACACAAAGACCTGACATATGTGATCCAGTTTCACTCATTTGTGTTTAGTCCTTATTTTTAAAAAATAATTATATAATTTATATATAATTCCAAAAAATATGATCATCATCATAAATATTAATCAAATAAATTTTTATCCTATAATTATTTCTATAAATATTATTATTTTATGAAAAAATAAAAAATTTGTAATTAGATATCATTTACATATCATCAGTGATCAAATTGACAAAATATTTTCTCAATAAATATAAACATCTGTAAAAAAGTATAATATAATAATACCAAAAATAACATTGTCATTAAAATATATACTAAACCAAATGTTGGTATTCTGCTAAATGCGCATCATAATATAATAAATAATGTTAAAATCCAAAAATATAAATCCATAAAATGGGTATATATTCCATTAGAAGTAAGATGAACCATAGACTAACTATCTTGATAAAATTTAGTTGTATCCAACATCATTAAGGAGTATCATATCATTTAATAAGTATTACTCTATGATTCATCATTAAGGTCTAAATTTTTTAATTAATGTAATAATGTACCATTTGAGTGTCATACTGGGTGCGGTGTAAGGGAACAATCACCATGGACCAGAATGATTGTTCACATATATTCGAATAATAAATTTCAGAGTTTTTACTAAATGATGTATGTGTACATTGGCCATATCGAACTATAATATCAAGTAATATATAAATTTATAGAAAAACAACACAATGATTAATTTATAAATATTCTTTTGATTTTATTTTAATATTATACATATCACAGTAATCAGTTATAGGCTTATTTTCCTTAATCTAGTTTACAGTTCAACTAATTCCCAATGTTTCTACAATCCATCAACGTATACAGAATATTGAGAACCCAACTCCATTAGGCTATCTTTTTTGGTAACATTAAATCATTGGAAGATAATACTAGCTATCAGATCATAAATTTCTTAATTGATTTATATTCACAAAGAAATAAGAAGATACATTATTTTAATTTTTTATATAGAATAAAATTATAAAAAAATATTAATAAGAAACATTCTATATCCTTTGACTCATTATAGAATTACAACTTCTTATTTTTGGGTATGAAAAAAAATGTTGATCTCAAATTGTTAGTATAATTGAATTATAATTGAAGTAATCGCTAGCTAATACTGCATAATAACCATGGAATAGTATATAATTGATAACAAATTCCATTAAATCAATATATTGTTGAATTAATGTATCCAAGGGTAATATCAATGAATTAATATATTTTATAATAATTACTAAATCCCTAATAATTAAAATTCATATTGATAGATTTGATGATATCAAACATATTGATATATTTAACATCATGTCCTTTCAACAAGATAGTTTAATATATGTGTATGCATATAGTAATTTTTTTTAGTAAATATGGATGCTTGGTTTTTCTTAGGGTACAATTCGATAAATAGAGGGTCTTTATAATTATGATCCTGGACAACACTGTAATTAAAATTTATTTAACATATTTATAATGATTAATTAAATTAATAATCAATATTACACATCAATAAATATCTATATTTATTAATGAAAATAAAATATCAATATTTACCCTAGCTAATAAAATGATTATCATAGTAAATCACTGTTTGGATACATGGTAAAAGATTTATGTCATAAGAATATCCTTAATACAAAAAACATGGTATATACAACATAAATTTAATTTCTGATGAAAAATAATCAAATGAAAGTGAATGTCTATATAGAAATTAAATGACCATAAAATTAATCATGATATTCGACATAAATGTTAATTCGTGAGGAAATTAGATTTTAGAGTAGATTAATGTATTTTAAATAATAGACTAAAAGTTATGTGAAAACATTAAAATATGTTTATATAAATGAGTTATCTTATAAACTACATTTATAATTAATGAACAAGGAAAATATCATTTTTTTTATTAGGGAATAAAAACATGATTCAACCTTGTGCATTAAAAAGAATAATTTTTTTCACTTATTATTGAAGAAATTAATAAATGAACCATTATGAAAATATTATAAATATTCTTTTTAAAACATTTTAAAAGAAAAATATAACATAAAATGTTATTAATAAATAACCTCATAAAATAGAAATCAAATTTAAAAAAATTGAAATAATATTGATGTCGAAAATTATCCTCAGTCATAAAGAAAGATAAGATCAGATATAATTATAAAAATTTATTTTTTTTGTTGAATTTCATAAAAGAGGAAACATTATAGAGAATAATTAAAATAATTAAACATTTTAAGGATAATAAATTATATTATGGTTATTAATAATATATTATTACATTACATTATAAAAAATAATTGTAGTCCAAATAATGAGTTTAATAAAATCAAGACTTACATATTATGTTTGTTTTAAATTTTATCTGCTTGAATGTGTAATATGAATTGAAAAATAAATCATCATGAATTAATATATAATCATATTAGGATCATCAAAATGATAGTATAAACACCACATAGAATTAAATAGTTACAGAATACCAAATATGTATCAATGGAGTGGAAATTGAAACGAAATATCATAAAATGATCATAATGATAATGAAATAATTATTCAATGAAGTGATTGTTTATATCAATTTATTTCAATATAAAACAAGTGTGAATACAACAAAAACATGTCACTATTCACAATATCTACATACATGAAGGTAAATTAATTTGAAATATAACATAAGAAAAAAGAGATTATGGTATGAAATTTCGTGAAATGTTTGAATAAATAAAGTGACAGTTAATTAATAAATTTATTTTATGTTAAAAATTTATATCCATAAAAAATAAGTGGAAATAAAAATTATAATGAAATTATATGTCTTTACTGAAATTTCCAGTGAATGATAATGATAATGAATAAAAAATATATCACAACGAAAAAAATTATATTAGAATATCCCTTGTGAAAATCGTCTCAAGGAAGTGAGAATTAATCAGTGAAATTATTGTCTGTGAAAATGTTAAATAATTAAAATAATGTGAATGTACAAGATAATATAATAAGAGTTCATTACACATATAGTCATGCCTCATAAAATATATTCAAGAAGTAATAAAATCCAAATAGATGAATTTTAACTTATGAATATCCTTACAAAGATCATAACATCGATGTTGGAAATAATTAATTATGTGATTATTTTTGAAAAATATAAATCCACAAAAAAATTAGAATTAAAATATTATAACATTATTTGTAGTTACATAGATAATATTATTATATCATATGCAATAAAGATGTTATACTACCATTTTAAAACAAAATTTTTTATAATAACCCGTATAATGATCATATCAATGAAGTGATCATAATTATTTGTAGTTACATTTGGTAAAATATTTAAATCCACAAAAATCAAGAATGATATAAATATATTAAAAATTAGTTCATATTAATAATAATCATGGAATTAAATAATTAATTATGTATAAGTATATCCATTGGAATTGAATTTATGTTTAAAGCCCCTCACTGAACTCTTCCATTTATTTTATTTTGTATTGATATAATTTATATTGTGTTTATACATGTTATTAATATATAACTGTACAATATTTATATTTATAATATTATATAAGATCGAGTTATAACAACGTATGAACCATGATTTTATAATATTTCATTATTGATATTATTTCTGGTGTTACCTACTTAGTTATTTTAAGTATGTTTTTACATGGATGTTGTGATTATTGTGAATTGGATATAGTTAAGTCATATATATAATGATACTAACGTACATAAAATAAATTTTTTTCATTATATAACTTTTTAAATCAATTTTAAATGTTATATACGTAAAAAATCACATTTCATTGTGGAGAAGGTATTCCAGACGTTCGCACGAACGACAAAATAATTTTATAATGGGTGAAAAGGTTAAGAATGTTATGATTTAATAATTCGAAAAAATAAATATTTTAACAAAATTATCATATATATTTATATTTTTAACCATTATTAATATCAGTGTTATTTAGTGATAGATAAAATTGTAAAAGATTTTGAGGAGGTAGTTGGTTGTACGCATGAGTTAATGGAGGATAATATATATTGAAATTATTCCATCAACATAATAGTATATATGTATGTGATATATACTGTTGTGGTAATATATTAATTTTTTGGAAATAAATAATGCTGGTTAAAAATACGTAGAAATATAATTAAATTCATGAATTTTATTTTGTTCTCATAGAGAAACCTTGTTCGGGATACACCTTATGCTATAAGAGATCGTATTTTGGGATGAAAAAAATAAGTCGAACATAGTGAAGTAAAAAAACGTATTATTAAATGTCTAAGATAACATAAAATTCTATTTATCATATGATAATATAGGTTATGTGGTATCAATTTATAGGGGAGGAAAAGGAAACAATTCAAATTAAAAAAATAAATTAATAATATACATATATATATATATATTAAAATCTTTTAAATTTTCATATAGGAACACAAATAAAATTTAAGATGTTATGGTTTATAAATTAACACAACATTATAAAATATTACTTGTTTTTGTTATATTTTAATCTTTATCATTTACTTAAACCACATTAATCCTACTTGAACTGTAACTGTCATTAGTTAGATTTTAATATGTATAAAATTTTTAGAAGACCAAAATTAAATGATTCCATAAAAAAATCCTAAACGAGAATTAAATTTTTTTTATCAAAATTATAATACTTAATTTCAACACATTGAAAAAATTAATTTCTATATAAGAATAAAAAAACATGAAATATTATATTTAGAAAATTAAATGATTTAAGAGTGAAAATAAATTATCCATGAAAAAACTAATAAATTGGGATAAATAATTTATTTGTATAATAATAAATTAAGAAAAGTTTTTTTAACATTAGAGTAATCCAAAATCTATTGGAATCATCAAAATGATCCATTATTTTCATAGAAGTATGAATAATATTAAATTTAAATATAACATTAATTATCATTAACAAAAGTCAATATGGGGTTCCAAAATTTTTTATTTTGTTTTAAAATGAATCATTTAACTCCTGATATATAAATATGTTCAAACCAAACACATCCAATAGTATGACGTAATTTTGATAAGATAATTTTAATGTTTTATACATAGTTTTATCATTTAATTACTTTTTTATTATGGTCCAAAATCATTACCCTGGTCATTATTCATAATGTCATGACCCCCTTCCCACAGTGTTTACCCCTCCTGGGCCGACAATTTGAGAATTGAGATAATGTCCCCCTGAGTCCTGCCTCTAGTAGTCCCTGGTTGGTGACTAGCACAGATGTTTTAGTCAACACAAAAATGGGGGGCGTTACCCTCTAAGAGAACACATGCAGAAGAGAGAGATAAGTTACACACCAACTAACTATAACTCAGATTGAAATATAAATGAAATACCAAGTACACATATGTAATTTCATTCAAAACTACTACAACTGTGCAAGGAAAACATCAAGTATACAAAATAATGTAAAAAAACAACAACCACAAATCCCAAATAGCTCTTGCAACCCCAAGATAGTAAAAACCATCATGATCTCCAAACTGCTCCAAGTGACATGAAAAATAGTTTATGTAGACATTTAGTGAGTATAACATTATATTAAATTGGATCCTCCCAGAATCCTCTTGTGCAATAGTAAAAAAAGCATGCTAAAGAATAGTGAACAACATGTGAAACTAACTCATCAACAAAACAATTATACTATGTTCCCAACCTCACAATGGATACTCTCACCATCTAACACATACAATAATATATAATATAATAAATAATATCAAGGGTACCCCACTACTACTACCCCACTAGATTGCCTCTATTCCCAAACATCGCACGTCCTAAGCATCTCCCACCAAAAAGGCTTGCCCACAGACACATGGGCGAAGCACCACAACATGCACCTCATAAAACCAAACCACCACATCTACACATGAAAGTAACGTGGTAGTTTCTGGGAACCACCACAACTCGCATAATGTGTATCATACGTCAGGTATTAAACCTCATGCCTTTATAGCTTATACACTGAGTGAGGATCCTGAAGCCATCATAACCTATACACTTTACGCCTATAGTAGTCTATAGGAAACTATATCTAGAATATATGTGTGTGAATAACCACAAGACATTACAACCCACTACTCACATATATTGGGAAAACTAATCGTTGTGCCTACTAGCACAAGTAACTACCAATAGAAGAGAGTGGGGCCAAATGTGGCTGTCATCCATTCATACTGCCACCATAATGTTGGGGAAAACACCCCCATGTCTCAGAAACCTCATGGTGTATGTTTCGCTAAATGACATCGTGGTGTAGCGTATAGAAACAAAAAGGGTATAGAATATACTATAGCTCACAACCAAACTATGGGCATAAACTAGTCTCCGACTCAACTACAACTAATGTCTCTTAGATATCTGCTACCAATTCTAACACTGGGTAACATATAATAACACAACCATTGAAAGATCATTATTACATTATATAATTCTCTTTTCATCAGTTTCACATTACATTAATTAATAATTTAATCATCAGTTATCCATTAACAATTCCACATTACATTACATTAGCATCACACCCAAAGTCCATTGTCCCTATAAAAATGTAACCAGAGAATTTTGTTCTTGCAAGCTCCAACCCCATGGGTTAAAATCATTTATTCATTTATTTATTATAACATTACATTCCCATATATCCAGGAATTATAGAAAAAACATTCTATGCTACTAAACAGAAGGGGGCTTCAAACAGTGATTAGATGTACTACCCGTCGAGTATTTGTTGCCTATAGCAAGAGCGTAGACCGATCCTCCCATGGGAAGATAAACACGGAAAGAACGTGGCATACCCTATGCATATTCTCCTCTTTCAAAAGAAGGGTAATAATGACTATATTTCTTGAGTAGTGGGGTATAGTAATGCAGATAAACAAACAATAATAATTTGCAGGCATCCAAACATTCACATCCATCCCATTTCATCATACCTTGTTTCCTCCCTGACAACCACATGCATAAGCTGATGCATCTTGCCACTCTAGGCATCACCTGCTGCCACAACCAATAGGCCTCCCTGCCCCCACATAATTTAATAGTTATCCAGGCTCACATGAAAACACATGCAGTAGGAAAAACAAGATCATATCGATTGGTCTCTTGGTCCTTAAACAAGCAAGAGGGTAACATTGAACCCTACAAGGAATTATCTGTTATCAAAAAGTCAATACATTAATCCATCTTTGATTAACAGTTTTATTATTATCAGGTTCCAAGTTCTGATAACCTAACCAGTAAGCTATCACAAATAATTAAACATGCTTACTGCACCAATTTGATTAACATAAAATTACAACATGATGAAAAAGATTCAAATACATGACTCTTTATTTATAGACAAAAAATTATCCATTATTTCTTTATTACTTTATTGACCAATTTCTATCGAGAACAAACTATTAAATGAAGCAATCATGGATGTCACACTATCTAGAAAAACAATATGCAATAACATTAGATCGATATCAATTTATTTTTTCAGTTCAAATATTTATTAAGTCAGTTTCATTATCATCCAGTGGGATAAAACATGCTAACTAAATAGTTTCATGTAAATGAAAAGAAAATCAATGAATCCCATACATCAAAGTGTTCTTGACATTATTTATATGAGAACGATCCACACAACAGGTTACGATATCCTCCTCCCGTGATAACGGTATCAACCCGAGGATGCATAGACACCACCACACCGGTCAACACCAAGAAAAGTCCATTGGAAATATTGAGATAACATTCCATTAAATGGAAATGGGAAACATAATGAGATTAACCCAAAACAATATCAATATAACTTACCTTATATCAGAGATCGATCAATATGCTTGGTTGTACCAAAAATTGAGGGGAACGAATCCAAGGGAAAGTGTTTGGTCACACAACACTATGACTGGGAATGAAAGGTATGAGTGTCTCATAGCTTAGAACAAGGTGGAAGAACTAGGGATGATGATATCTTATCCCATTATAAGATTTAATGGAGAATTAGTTTGAGATACGCTGGAGTTTCCATTAACAGTAGATCACTTTAAACCATCCAGTTTGACCAAGAAAAAGTATCTCGAGACTTAGGGAAATTAATAAAGGATGTTTTTCCATTAAATAAAACATAGAGTCCTTAAAATGAGGTTTTAAATGCATTTTATGTGAACGGAAATGTCAAAGGGGAGAAACTATTGGAAGCTAGAAACATTGTTCACAAACTCAAAATTTGGAAAAGGAAAAACATTTTTCATGAACCTCACTATTGGAACATCACCATTGGAAACTAACTATTCTAGAAACAATGTTCCTAGACATGAATTTTGGAAAAGGAAAGAGGTCACTGTTAGAACCTCACCGATGGAATGGTTCAACAATGGAACTGTACATAGATTGGATATTTTCTAAAGGAAAGAGGTCACCATTGGAACCTCACTGATGGAACTGTGCACTGATGGAACTGTTCATTGAATTGGAAATTTGGTAATGGAATGAGGTCAACATTGGAACCTCACCAATGGAACTGTTTAATGATGGAACTGTTCATAGAATTAGAAATTTGGAAAAGCAAAGTGTTTACCATTTGAACATCACCGATGGTCACTGATGAAATTGTTTACATAAGGTCACCATTGCACTGTTCACATAAGGTTACCGATAACACTATTTACAGATAGTCACTGTTTCACTATTCACAACTCTCTCCCATTGAAATAGTTCACTGAGGGTCACCGATGACACTATTCTCACATGCTCACTATTGCACTGTTCAAAATTGTCTACCATTGGAACTGTTCACCAATGGTCACCGATGACACTCATTACATAAGGTCACTATTGCACAGTTCACTACTGTCTACCGTTGGAACTGTTCATCGATGGCCACTGATGACATAGTTTACATAAGGTCACCTTTACACTGTTCACAACTATTTACCGTTGGAACTGATCACCGATGGTCTCCGATGATACTGTTCACGTTAATGGAAAATTTAAAAAGTGTTGAGGATAATAATCATAACCTCCCGAAACACCTCATACATTTAATTTTTGAAATGGAATGAATCAGAGAGTTCTGGGACATTACATCCGATACCTATCAAAACATTCTCATCCTTGAGATTTCAAAACCACCTAAAGGGAAAACGAAACGGGTTTGATGTACCACCCATAGAGATACCTCTCAAAAGCGAGAAATCCAAAATAAGAAACAAATTAAATCAATAATATAAATATGAAAGGTTTATTAACAGAAGGGCTACATCGATACATTAAAAGATATAAAAATCAAACAACTCTGGGTACTGATCACATATCTGCGACTCACATTCCGAGGTACTCTCCTCCAAGATACCATGTCACAACAAGACATGAACCAATGGGATATAACGACCACATAAAACCTTCTCTTTTCAGTCTTGGATCTCCATAGGTCACTCCTCAAAGGTTGCATCATCATCAACGTCGATATATATCCAATTGATGATGGGAGAGTCATCTTGATGTTAACAACAGAGCTTTGGTACATAGAAAACATAATGTATCTGACTCATTTGTGAATAAGTGCTACTCGATATGCCACAACACCAACATGAGATAACACCTTGAAAGGCCCAAAAAACCAGGGAAATATCTTTCTCCCATGACCAAACCGTCACTTACTACGATAGGCAGTCACCATCAGTAACAATTGATTCTCAACATCAAACACTAAGGGTATCCACCATTGATCGACATATGATTTCGGATGATCCAACACTATCTACATCCTCTCACGAATCACCTGAACCATCTCTATTGTATTCTGAACCTGTTCTGGTCTGAGAATTGCTGACTCTCCCAGCCTAGTCCATCACAACAGAGAACGACAAGGTTGGCCATACAAGGCTTCAAATTGATCCATACCAATGGTGGAGTGAAATATATTATTATAAGCGAACTCCACCAAGGGTAAGTGCCTCATCAACGATCTCCAAAATCCTGAACACTAGAACATGACATGTCTTCAAGAGTCTGGATGGTTCGCTCTTTCTGACCATCCATTTAAGGATGAAAAGAATTTATAAGGCATAGTTTTGAACTGAAAGAATGATTGAAACCTCTCCACACCATAGTGGTATAATGATGATCTCGATAAAAAATTATCTTCCTTGGGACTCCACTCTGTCTCACCACCACCTCTTAAAATTCCCTTGACAAAACATTGACAGAGAAAGACTCCTTGATCGCTATTAAGTGGGACATTTTTTAAACGATCCACTACCACTCAAATAGAATCATGTCCTCCCAAAGCATGAGGTAAAATAGTAACAATGTCAATAGATATGTCCATCCACTTCCACTGAGGATCATCAAACGATAGAAGAAGACCACCAGGAACATGGTTTTTGGCCTTCTCCCCCTGGTAGAAAAAACATCGAGACACAAACTCCATGACTTCATGCTTTGGTACATGCCTCCAAAACTAGTTCCTCAAGGATTGGTACATCTTTTTCATGCCAGGATGAACCGATTAAGGAGAAGTATGGAACTCTCTTAGAATTGTCTGGTGCATCGTTAAAGGAACAAAAATCCTTCCATGAAACCAAACACTGTGTTGTTCATCCTCAGACCAACCATTAGGGGATTCACCACAATCAACTCTCTCTGTCGACACCTCTACCTCACGATCCCCCAACTGGGACACTTCAACCTTCTCCAACAGAGATGACTGAAATGTCATATTAGAAAAACAACCCATGACTTCAACATAGCCCATATCAAGATGTAATGATGAAAGTTCGTCAATTAATCTGCAGGTGTCACCAGATTAATACCCTGAATCACTTCGGGATTTCTGACTTAGTGCATTATCTACAACATTTCTACTTCCAGTTGTATATGATATTTCAAAGTCGTATTCCTATAAGAACTCCATCATCAAACATTGTGGTATATTCTTGTCACACTGGGAGAAAACATACATCATACTCTTATGATTTGTGAAAACGACAAAACACTCACCAATGAGGTAATGTCTCCCTGACATCTGAGCAAAAACAATGGATGCCAAATCAAGATCTTGGGTGGAATAGTTATGTTCATGGGGACATAACTGTCGAGACCCATAAGAAAAAACTAATCTTTGCTGCATATGATCACAACCCAACCCTTGATGCAATGGATCGCAGAAAACATCAAACTGAACTCCATCAACTAGAAGACAAAGAACTAGATCACTTACTAACTTCTCCTTTAGATACTTGAATTCATCATAACACTGATCAGTCCATATGAATGCCCGATCCTTCTAGGTCAAAGTTGTTCAAGGAGTCGCAAATCGTGATAAATCGACTACGAATCTCTTATAGTAGCATGTGAGACCAAAGAAACATTGCACCTTTTACTCTGTCTTGGGGGCTTCCTAAGACAAAAATGCTTCTATCATCAATAGATCCACAAATACTCCATAATGGGACACATCATATGGTAGGAAACGGACTTCACGAGCCCAAAACTCACACTCTTACAACATCCCATATAGCTGATGTTTATAAAGAACTCCCAAAACGGTGTGTAGATGCTCAACATGCTCTTCATCATACATGGTGTACAAAATTACATCGTCGATGAAAACAACAAAAAAACTTTTCTAGGATCTCTGAGAACAAAATTTTCATCAATCCCATGAACACAAATGCATTATTTTTCATGATGAATGGCATTACAACAAACTCATAATGCCCAACATGAGAATGAAAAGTATTATTCGGGATATTCTCATCCTTCAAATGAATTAAATGATATCCTGACCATAAGTTGATCATTGAGAACCAAATTTCACCCATTAATTGATCAAATATCAATCCATGGAAGTGGATAGTGATTCTTTATTGTCATTTTGTTAAAGTGATGATAATCGATAAACAACCACAAATAGCTATTAGCCTTTTTCATAAACAAAAATGTTTCTCCCCACGGTGAGACACTCGTCTTAACAAAACCTCACTTTAACATACCATCATGTTGTATACATAGTACTCGTAACTTAGAAGGGGAAATTCAATTTGGAGACATGAAGATAAGAGATGCTCATAGTTTTAGGTCGATCCCAAACATGATCTCTCTCCGAGGAGGTAATGTTACAACCTCTTCTGGAAAGACATCAGTGTGCTCTTATACAACCCTAGGAAGATCCCACTTTTTAACCTCTAATGAACTTAGCATCAGCTCAACCATCATGGATGATAAGGATATAACACACCTCTAAGCCATCGGAGGGTCTCATTCACCAACAAACACCACTAGCTCTCAATCGTCATCGAAGAATATAACCTGCATCCTAAAGAAATAAACGATATCCTACAATGAATACAACCAATCCATGATGAGGATGACATCATATGGTTGTATGCATAAACACAGGAAATATCCCTAAGAGCAGTGTTGCCTCAAAACTAGCCCACAGTCTCTGCATACTTCAAACAAGTAATCTCGACCACCAACCAGTCTAGTAAATGCCAAGGGAACTAGAAACCTCTCTACCTCAACTACCAAAGAATTGACAAGGGTAGGTGATATGAAGAAGTGTTTCATTCTTGAATAAAACAAGGAACACAGTATGGTATAAAACAAGAAAAGGGTACCTCGAATGATGTTTGGATCGCTAGATGCTGGAAATTCTAAATCATGAAGCTGACCATGATATCATCCATGACCACTTGGACCCTGATGAAAACCACCACCATGGATGCACTCTACTATATGAGGGTGGGGAGAATCTCGAGGTTGTACAATACATCTCACATCTACCCTCTGCTATCCTAAGCTGGTGAAACTTGCTGCTGTTGCCTCTGCTAGAACTGCCATAATCGAGGAACCTGGAGTAGAACACCAGGTGCATGATGACTGATCTGAAAGGTCGGTCACTCTCAGTACTGATGACCTCGACCACCACAAGAAAAACAAGCACTTTATCCATTGGCGTGGGCATGATAGCTGCATCCCCCTAATGAAATGAGATGCTGAGTGATGGGACCTACCCCTGGATGAATAGACACTCTTCTAACATGAAAACCTTGAAACCCTGACCATTGCTCTCCTTCGTGAGGAATCATAAGGACTCACATATTGTTATGATCTGGTTCTGGTCAATGTCCTATCGATGACCTATGCCCTCACCAGCACCTCAATATATGTCTTAAACAGAAATTGGGTGACGTGGCGATGGATCTATGGAGGCAAAGCCTCCATGAAAATCCTCTCTCTAGCATCCTCATCTTGAAAGAGTTCAAAATAATATCTCAAAAGGTTCCAGAAACAGATTCATATCTCGTGTAGACTGGATCTCCCCTTTCGAAGGGTAAGAAGATCCTGGTGACTGGACACCTTCGCGGTCGAGGAAAGAAACATGACTCTAAACATGTGTCAGAACACCTCCCATGAAATCGATGACTACTCGCGATCACCAAGGAACAAGAACCACCAATACCTTACATCTCCATGAAGCATCATCACAACCATGGACCCCAAGTGCTCCTTTTGATCAAGGATCGAACTGAAGCCTATCTCGAGCTCCCCTAACCAGTCATTTGTGACTGCATTTGAAATGGAGCCCTTGTACATCTACAGACTGTAGTACTAAAACTCTCAGAGTGTCCCCATCAATGTTTCTTCATCGTCTTCTTGTACCGTGCGACGATCTAATAGCTTAGCCTGCTAGACATCTTATATGCGATCTTGATGAGGACGTTAAACTGGAGCCATACCTGTAAAATTACAAACAGTTAGAGCTCCTAAACCTGGAATATGGATGACTAGGAATTAATTAATTAATTTTTTTCTTTTATTCAATTTAGGTTTAACTATCACATGGTCAACTAATTCAAACACATGCACAAAGAATAATTATACATGATCCATTCCTATGTTTCTATCCTGAAACTAGTTTCACCTTTTTATTAGCATTTTTAAACATAATGGTCTGTGCATCAGATAATTGGGGGCCCTAAACACCTATATCTCAACTGGTATCCAATGTTTACATCACTTTATAAACATGAATGGAACCATTTCCCTACCAACCCATGAAAAATAACCTATGCCTAACTCTAAACTCCATAATATCCCTCAACCAAACCTCCAATACCACTGTCTGTTTACCACCTCCCCGCAAAGTGTACCCCTCCTTGGATGGAAATGTGAGAAGGGAGATAATGACCCCCTAGTCTCACCTCAAATAAGCCTGAAGATGGCAACTAGCACCGATGGTATCGTAAACACACAAATGGGAGGCATTACCCTCTAAAAGAACACATGTGGAAGAGAGAGATACGATAGACACCAACCAACTCCAACTCATTATGAAATATAGAGGAAAACCCAAGTACACATATTCAATTTCATGAAAAAAATACTCCAATAGAGAGGGGAAAACTTCAAGTCCCAAAAAGAATGTTAATACAACAGTAACCATGAATCCCAAACATCTCGTGCAAACCCAAGCTAGTAAAAACCAGCATAATCTCCAACCTGCTCCAAGTGACCTCAAAAATAGTTTATATAGACATAGGGTGAGTATAACCGTATAATCAGTAGGATCCTCCCCAAAGACTCTCGTGCAAATGTTATGAAACCAATCTAAAACATAGTGAACAACATGTGAAACTAACTCGTCACATAAATAGGTATACTAAGTTCCCAGCCTCACAATGGATACTCTCACCACAGCAAGGAATACATGATTATATAATATAATAATGAATATCAAGGGTACCCTGCTACTACTTCCCCACTGGTTGGCCTCCTTTTCCAAATGTCACACGTCCTGAGCATCTCCCTCCAAAATGGATAGCCCACAGACACCTGGGCGAATATTCAAAACATACACCTCGTGCAACCAAACCACCACTTCCATATAAGAAAGTAACCATGTATTTTCATGGAGCCACCACAGCTCGCATAACTTCTATCATACATTTGGTATTAAACCCCAATCCATTATAGCCCATTCACTGAGTATGGATCTTCAAGCTATCATATCCTATACACGTCACACCTATAGTAGTCTTTAGAAAACTATATCCAGAGTATATGTGTGTGAATAACCACAATCCATTACTACCCTCAACACACATAAATGTAGAAAACTAGCTATTGTGACTACCAGCACAAGTAACTACCAAGATAAGAGATCTGTGCCAAAGGGGGTAGTAAGCCATCCATCCATTCACCTAAATGATGGAATAAACACACACCCTCAGGGATCAAAATCCCTGAGGTGCTAGTTTCCATAACTAACATGGTAGTGTAGAGTATAGAAACAAAAAAAATTCTAGAATATACTATAGTTCACAACCACACTATGGGAATAACCTAGTCTTAGATTCAACTTCAGCTAACATCTCTTGAACTCTTGGCTGACACTTATAAGACTAGATAACCTATAAGCACAAAACCATTTAAAGAGAATTATTTCATTTCATTATCTTTTTATCAGTTCCATATTACATTAATTAATTATTTAAACATTAATTAACCATTTACAATTCCACATTAAATTACATTAGCATCACACCCAAAGCCCGTTGTCCCTTTAAAATTGTAACCTCAACATTTTGTTCCAGAATGCTCCAACCCCATGGGTTCACATAATTTGTTCAATTATTTATTACAACATTACTTTCCCATATTCCCATGAATTCTAGAAAAAACAATCTATGCTACTAAATAGAATGGGGCTCAACACGGTGAGTAGATTTACTACCCGTCGAGTCTTTTCCACCTATAACAAGATCGTAGACTCATCCTCCCTCGAGAATCTAAACATGGAAAGCACGTGGCATACCCCCCGAATCTTCACCTCTTTTGGAAGAAGGGTATGATAGACCAGCTGCCTTGAGCAGTGGGGAATAGTATAGTAGATTAAAAACTAGTAAGAATTAAAAAGCATAAAACGATTCTCATACATCCCATTTCATCATCCCATGTGTCCTCCCCAACACCCACATGCATAAACCAATGAATCTAGCCAGTTTAGGAGTCAACAACTTCCTCAACCAATAGGCCTCCCTGCCACCACACATCACAACAGCCATCCAGGATTACATCACAACAAAAGTAGCATGAAAAAAAAACATCTTATTGATTGGGATAATGGCCCTTATCCTACCAAGAGGGTATCTCAGAAACCTACAAGAAATTATATTTCATCATACAACTAATATTATAATCCATCATGGATTGAGAAATTAATTATTCGTAGGTTCCAATTTCAGGAATCCTAACCAGTAAGCAATAACAAATAATTAAACATGGTTACAACACCAATTTGATTATCATCAAATTACAACTAGATGTACCAGATTCAATTACATGCCACTTTATCTATAGATAAACAGTTATCAATTACCTCCAGTTTATAATCTTTACCAATTTCCATCAAGAATGATCAGTTCGAAAAATAATGCATGGATATCAAAAAATCTAGAAAAACATGATGTAATATAATACAATCGTTATCAATTTTTTATCTTGTTCAAATATTTATTATGTCAATTCCACTATCATCTAGTGGGATAAAACATGATAACCATACACATTGAGGTAAAATAAAATAGAAACATTGAATACCCTAACTCAAATGGTTCTTGACATTCTTTATAAAAGAACGAGTCACCCAACGGGTTAAGATCTCCTCCTCCCATGATAACTATATCTACCTGAGGATGCAGAGACACCACCACAACAGTCAACACCCATGAAATGTCCATTAAAAACATAGAGATAGAATTCCATAAAGGAAAGAGGGGAAATCGAAGTAGATGAACTAAAATTAATGATGATATAACATACCTTATATCGATGGTCATTCAATATACTTGGTTTAACCCACAATAGTGGGGAACCAATCCAAGGGAAAGAGTTTGATCGCACAACTCTACCAGGGGAATGAAATGTTCGAGTGTCTCACAATCGATAATATAGAGGAAGAACGAGGGAGTATGATATCTCATTCCTTAAGATGATTTAACTAAGAAGCGGTTTGAGATATGATGGATTTTCCATTAAAAGAGGATTACATTAAAACATGTAGTTTGACCGAGTTAAAGCATCCAGAGTCTTTGGGAAATTAATATAGGAGTCATGGACATTGGATCAGCCTTAGAGTCCTTAAAATAATGCATTAAATTTTATTTTAAATAAATTTTCTACCATGTCACTATTCACATAATGTTACCAAAGACACTTCTCACAAAAGGCCACTGTTGTACTGTTCACTGCTATCTATGGTTAGAACTGATCACTGATGGTCGCTGATGATAGAGTTCATAGAAGGTCACCGGTGTACTGTTCACAACTATATACTATAGAACTATTCGTCGATGGTCACCAATGACACTATTCATATAAGAACATGGTTTTACTGTTCACAACTGTATACTGTTGGAAGTCTTCATCGATGGTCACCGATGACACGATTCACATAAGGTCACTGTTGCACTGTTCAAAACTGTATACCAATAGAACTGTTCACCGATTTTCACCGATGACACTATTCACATAAATGGAAAATTTGTAAAGTGTTGGGGATAAGTAACCTTAACCACTCGAAACACCTCAAACACTTGGTTGTCGCAATGGAATGGACCAGATAGGTCTGGGACATTACACATAATGTCTAAAAACTAAGGTAAAACTAAAAAATTAATTTTTTATTACTATTTCAATTTCAAATCTATTTTATCAAATTATAATCATAGTATTTATATATTTTAATATGAAATTAATCTTTAAAAACATAAGGAAAATTATTTTCTAGAATGAGTTTTTCTTAGATTTTAAAATGTTTTTATTAGAAAATTAATTCATAACAATTAAAAATTATATTTATTTTACAACTGACATCTTATAATAACTAATTTTACATTGATATTTTTTAAAAATATAATTGAATATTCAAAATTCTTTTAATGAAAATAAAATTTTCAATGAAAAAGAAAGTTATCTACTATTCATAGAAAAAATAATCATTTCATAAAAACACACAATTTAAAAGATTGATAATTTTAATATGATATAAATATTTTCAAATAAATGTTTTAGATGTGTTATAAAATAGTAAAAATATTCAAAAATATTATTCTATAATTTATTTATGAAATTATATTTTAAATAATTTAAATTAATTTACTAAAAATAAATATTTATTTATTATGCATTAAATAATTTATTTTATTATAAAAACCCTGTTATAAATAAATTCTCATAATGTTGTTATTACAATTCATAAAATAAATTTTACACCGGGGTAATAATGTCATCTTTTTACAATAATATTTATATAGTATATCACGGTTTATTTCATCTCAGTGTTGTGTGTAACACAAGCTATCTGTGAACTTAAATTTATTTAAGGTGGAATATATTCCAAAATATTAACATCTAATATAATGATTCAATTCATGAAACATTTTACAGAAAATGTTGAAAATGAGTTTAAAAGTATATGTCAATAAACATGATGCATGAAAAAGTTTAAAACATATGTTTCATCTTATCACCATAAGAATTTTTTAATAAAAAATATTAATAATAATAAAATTAATATGTTAATTCTAAATTTTACATGGTAAATATCATTTATATTAACATGAAAAATACCCTTATAATCACCCTTATAATTAAATAACATACCATGTTAATTCAAGATAATTTTCTTGATGGAATTATCTTACCATATAGTTCAAACATATTCATAAAAGTAACTTATATCTAGTTTAAAAAATCATTATTTACCAGTATATTAAATAGTTTTATAGGATCCCCCCAATATCAAAGATAATTTAATAGAATCATAACATGGTAATGAACAAAAAGATATGATAATTCATTATAGGAGTCAAAATCACATTCATAATTCAATTATCTATTATTTTACTCATGATTTATAGATACGTGTCATGGTAATTTCCGAAAAACAACCTCACAATCCATCCTAAGAAATAATTTTTATGGTATCATTAGATCATACCTCAATTAAAACATAAAAAAAATATATTTCATTTACATACATGGGAAATAATTTTATAAAATCAATAAAATTTTTTTAAAAGAAATAGGAAATGTTTCTTGATATTAGAATCATTGAGAAAAGGTAAATTAAAAGATCAAATAAATATTTATATTATTTTATATTCATTCAAATAGTGAATGGAAACTCATTTAGGAATAATTTTTTTATTTAATGAAATTGTGTATAGATGGATTATGTTAAATAGTCATCCATTCCACATTAAAATAATTATTAAATGTGAAACCATACATAAAACATAAAAAATACTACATTTTAGAAAATTTTAATGATATAAGTATATAATTGAATTTTAATTTTAGAAATCATAGAGGTTTATGAAAAAATAAATAATAAAAATAGTATTAATATATAAGATAATGATTTTTGTAAAACAGTTAAAAATCATAAAAAGAACATTTTTAATTTCATACATCTTCAATTATTTAATCCAAAATCCATTAACACAATGAAAAAAATGTAATGATAAATATAATCTATAAGATAAATTCATTATCTAATATATCAGTTATAATATATGTACACTAAAAAAATAATTTTGTTAATTAATATTATACATCCCTCTAAAAAATAAATTAGTAGATGAGAATAAATTACAACATTGGAAAACATTCTATTAAAACCCCTTTATAAAACCGAACATCAAATTAGAGTATGTTAACATTATATTTTAATACAAATATAAGTTAATTATAATTTTAATTTTTCATGGAACAGAAATTCTAATTTGATATGATGAATATATATTTTGAGCATACTTCACCAATATAATCCAATAATGAATTTTTTAATATTACCCTAAAAAAAATAGATGAATAATTTTAAATTTATTTTATAGATATTAATATTCCTATTATTGAAATTTCTTATAATATGTGGAAATAATAATTTATTTATTTTCAACTTTATTGACAGTATTGAATGATCATATAGACTATATACGAAAATTTTATTAATAATTTTTATTGGTTAGTAATCCATAATTTTATCAATTTTAAATAAATAAATTAAAATTTTAATGATGAATGAGTTCTGAGAAATTTATTGGTTATGTATCTAAAATTATGTATTTAAATCCACCTTACTAAGATTACTAGAATTATATATAAAATAAGATAATTTTATGCATAAAAAATCATTTGTGGGATAATTGTTCTTCAACAAAATTTATTAATTTTTTTTAAAAATAAATCTAATTTTATTAATTGAATATTATATAAAGGACTCCATATGTGAAATAATAATAATAATAATTATTATTTAATAATGTCAAAAGAATATTTTCTATAATTAATATTAAAAATATATAAAATTATTTACCACGTTAATGGTAACAACAACGGTTTTGCATGTTATATTTTATTCTGTTAAAATTAATTAACCACGTACATAATATATAAATATTATTTAATGTTAATAAAAATGGATCTAAATTATATAATACGGAAAAATTTATTTTCCGCCTCATTAACAAATTATGTATGTCAAAATAAATTTTACCAGGTTAAAAACTAAAACATTTTAATTTTGGTGTTGGTTGTGTCGATCAAGATTATATTCCCTTAAACACAATATTTATCAATTTTATTTGATCATTAGTTTATAGTGTCTTCTAATTAGTGAATACATTTGTGTATTTAATAAAATATCACTCTTCAGTTATAAAAGGAAACCACCTCCCCTTTCATATTCACACCAATGAATACATTTTATTGAAAAAAATAACTAAATGTCTCACCAAAACCCTTATATAGTAGATATAGATTATTTTCCTCCCATGATACCATCCCTAGGGTACTTAATAAGAGATCCAAAAGAGGATCTTCTAAACGAAGGTAATTGTCTGAACTAAGATCTTTCATTTTTTTCTTCATATTTTAATACATTATATTATGTCATAAAACATGAAATATAGAAACAAAAGTATAAAAAAAGAATTTGATAATTTGTTTATGGAATAATCATTATTTATCTCTTATTTTAAATGGGAAACATTTCTATAACTCCTGTGAATGGGGGAGTACTGCCTCACGAACTGATGCAATTTTTTTTCCATTGTCTAATTCCATAGATAATCATATTGATAGATATAATGAATGTATATGATTCATATGACATTGTTATAATTATAAATAATTAACCTGTCATCTATTTTCATTTCCTTTCACGCATTAATGGAATCGTATCATTTTTAATGTTCATGTACATCCTATTTTTCCCACAAAAAAATTTCAATTAATTTTCCAGGTCAACCATTTAATAATTGGTATTAGATGTTATATAATGGGTAAATGTGATATTTTAAATGATAATATATTTCAATATATTAAGTAATTGAATATTATTTCCATGAACATTAGGTTCCTCAAAAAAACATGCATGAAAAAATGATGTAGTTAACTCCTAAAACATTGGTAAAAATTAAAAATTATTAAGAAATGGGTTAATGATATTATAAGAAGATTATATATTATATTTAAAATATGAATATGGTTCTAGTATAAATTAAATAAATTATTTAAATTAATATACATTATGTTATATAATGTTATCAAAATGTAATATTTGTTTAAGGCCTTTTTTTATCAATTTCCTTTAATTTGGATATATTATATGGTTATATACATAATTTTATAAATATAGTTTACATGTTTCCTATTTTACAGGTTATATACATAATAATTCATTATTTATGGTATTTTATATCATAATTCTAATTACATTACCCATTTTGATTTGGTTCAATGATACAAAATGGTAAGGGGATTTGTAATTAAATTTATTTTCATATAGTCATATTATTAGTTTATTATACATTATAATATGATATTATGTGACACCCATGAAATTAATATATTTTTATTTCTGAATGTAACTATTTATGTTTATATATTACTTTATAGCCAACATCATTTTAATCATACACTACACGTAACCCTAAGTAATTGTGTGTTACATTAAAGACCAATTTTTATCAGTTTTTGATAAAACATATAATCTTAAACATAATTTTCAAACTATTAGAAATTTAATTTCAAAAGATAAAAATAATTGTTTGATTATTAATTTATAAATTCACTTAATGTAAATATATTTTAATTTTATGAAATGTTTTATTTATTGATGAATAGTGAAAATAATATGTTTAGTTATAAAATCCATTTTAATTTTAATAATTATTACTAAAAAAATATATATTTTTATTTATTAATATCAAAATCGATCAATTATAAATATATTAAAACAATTTAGATTATTGTAAAAATTTTTATATTGAAATTTTATAAGAAAGACATATTGAACATTTTCTTTTTTCATCTCTAAAATCCCTCTTTATCACCACATCAACGAGATTAACATTACAGTTAATCTAACATCTTTTGTGAATTGAATTTTTAAAAATGAACATACACATCTGTAATCAGTAATATATTTTTATTTTAATAATATAAACATATTTTTTCTGACCAAAAGGATTAGTAAATACACATTAATTTCTATGAATAATGTGAAATTATGCTTTCCAACCGAATACTCAATTATATTATGGTCCAAAATGACCTCGAAACTTGTCCAAAGAACTTTTTTGACTATATCTAGTCCATATAATGTGTTGGGACTAATTTTATGAGTTATTTGGAAACCTTCTCTTAAAATATACTTATATGATATGTTAAATAAGGAAAAATAGAAAAAGAAACACTCCTAAATTTTAGGTAATAATTAGTTACATAAAATGATTATGAAACTCTAACAAAAATACTATTTTTAAATAATTAACCAAAGTAAATGATTCATTAAAAATTGATATGGGTGTTAATTGAATGAATTATTATATTTACTAATTTTTTATATTAATATATAATTTTACAAAGATATTAAATTAATATATTTTAAATAAATTTTTTTTAAATTTATTAATTAAAATTGAATAAATAATCTGAAAACCGACAATAATGTTATTTCACAAAAAATGATATTTAAATAAATTATTTATATTTAATAAAAATTCAATATTATGAAAATTTATTTTCAATTGATAATAAATGTTAAATATTCTCGATTAATTTTACAATATATGTGTCATAATTTACATATTGATCCATATATTGTGAAGAAACATTTAAAACTATTTATGAAAAAATTTGTTTTTTTCACATTAAATTCACTTATTTTAAACTCAATTTACAATAAAAAATGATAGTATTAATTTGTAGAATATATATAATATATATAATATAATGGTTTTTAAATTTTTTGTATATGAACATTTTGTTTATTCATAATGGTTATATTACATAGTTTAGAAAATGAAACACATTAGTAAATCCCAAAATGAACAAATTGTCGATTCTTAGATGTTAATGAAAACAATCATAAAAATTGATATATATTTTGGTGGTGGAGGTTTTTTTCAACCAATTATACTATTTAATCAATTATTTGACCATTTTGTTATCAAATTAGTTATGGAATACCTCGCATTAATTGTTACTTTTTGATATTTACCAAAATGTTACTCCCACTCAACAAAAAAAGGGTACTCACGCCTCCAACTTCCTCCCACCTCTCAATAATTATTTGGATAGAGAATGATCTTCCAAAATAACTATAAAAAATAATTCCACTAATATTATAATCATATATTTGGGAAAAAATATATCCATGGAAGCCTTTTTTTAGAAACCAAAATGAGTTACCCAATGTAGAGGTAATATCATTCTTCAAGATCATTAGTTTTTTTACACTCTCCACCACATCAACTCTACATATTCTAAAATTATATAAATAAAATATTATAAATAGACTAAAATATTTTATTTCATAGGGTTTAACCTAAAATTATGTGGACTTCTATCTAATGGGTAATAAACATACTTTTTATGTGAATGGTGAACTACCGCCTCACGAAACAATGATTGTAGGTTTTTTTCCGTTCCCTTATTCCATGGAAGAGAATTATGATGGAAACTATTTTCATATATTTAGTATATGTTATTTTTAATCTATATATGCTTATATAATTATTTTATTACAGATAACTCTATATCATCAATTTTCTATAAAAATAATAACATGGTTTGTGAGGGTGTAGACTAACGCCTCCTAAAGCGATGTGATTCGTTCAGGTGATGCATGGACTATATGAATGTTTTTTTAATTAATAATATGTCAAATAATATATATATATATATTTTATTCATGGCATAATCATAATTAGAGAAATACAATATATCATTATCATTATTATCCTTTCAGACACTTAAAATTTGAAAATGACTTTTGTTGATGTATTGACAACCTCCACCTCAACACGATGTGATTTATTTTACATCTCCAGAATTATATATATTTGTATATATGATTAAATATTATGTAAATTACGATCTAATGATAATTCAATAATAAATATTTTCCCTTACATTATATTTGAAAATATAATTGAAATATGTGAATGTTATTTATATAGATGTACCAAATTCCATATACAAGTTTATAAAATAAATTCAATTTTCATTACCATAAATATATTTATTGGTTATAAAAGAATAATTTATATATAAATAACATTATTATGTCATGATTATTATTTTTTAAATGTTATATACTGACACTTTTGACCATAGTTGACCTATAGATCTCTTTTTTTTGACATAGAAATTGAATTTTCTCAGAATACTAGACAAAAACATAATTGTTTATGTTGTTGTGTAGAAAATGGTAATAACTGAAATAAATGTTATCAAATACATGGTTATGTTTTTGAAGAATTTAAATTATAAACATAATATTATTATTCAATAATTTAGAAACACATTACACAATACATACTACATGTAATGGATTTCATCTCAATTAATATTCCATTTAGTCTAATTTGTTCTTTTTCACCAATTCATTCTTATATGGTCTTTATAATGAACATCTATTAGTTATATCAGATATCTCAATATTATAATGATAATATAAGTTTCTTTTCTTTCTAATATTTTATGGGGATTATAATTAAAATTTTATCATGTTGAATTGGTCACATTGGAATTTTTAAACATTATTTTCCTCAAATTGTTTTCATTGATCATTCTATGGTATTTATATTCATCAACAACCAAAAACCATTGATCTTAATTTTCCTCCACTGAGTAATTATTGATAAATCTTTATTTTTTTATGGATAATGATATTTTATGATATTGAATATAATTTCTTAATTAAATCAATTATTAAGACTATGAGGAATGAATTGGATTTCTTATGTAATGGGTGCGGCCTGTTATAGCCCTTTGATGCATCAATAGGCTTAATTCAAAAATGTACACATGGTTTTGGTGGAGTCCTTTTCCATTTATTATAAACATGGAAATAATCCATGAAAGTGTTAGATTTTTTTTCATAAAGCATTAATATTATTAGATTCTTGGCAATAAGAATTGAGTGTATAAGATTAATGAAAATAATACTCGATGATATGTTTTATATATCCATCATCATGAATTACATCATTATATTTTAATTTTCTTTTTTAAATATAATTATTTAAATTTTTATAGTATCCATGGCTATGTTTCATTATAAAATTATTGATTAATTGGAATATGTTTTAGATACATAATTTCCATATTTATTATTTCATTTATAGTTATTTAATTAGAATTTTTTATTAGTTATTTACATTGTGAGATTGATTTATTCTTATTTATTCATTATTTAATCCAATATAATTACCCTTATAGTGTAGATAAGATCACCGATTTTTTTTCTACCCCAATGTTATGAAGATTAATCCTTCAAATGAGTTTTAAGAATGCAGTTAGTTTTATTTCATTAATAATAGTATTTGTATTTAGTATTTCACAATATGTTTTAGGTATCATATAAATAATATGGCATTACAAAACAAATAAATTGCTTAGTTCTTTTGGGGTTTTATTCCTTTTCACCTTCTTAATGTTATAAAATATTACAATGTATCCAAGCATCAGTGATTGGGGTGTTATATTTGGTATAAAAGTTACATTAATAGTAACCATAGAATCTAGATTTATAAAACATTTATTAATGATAACAACCATAAGATAGACATTTAAGATGATTATAAATTAACAACCTATAATTTTTTTATTGAAGAGATTATGTTGTTATTTATATGAATAGATCCATGTTTAGATAGTACATAAGGATGTGGTTTTGGGAAAAATTATCCTAGGATAAACAAATCTTAAATGGTTTATGGGGACAGACACAACATAGCCTAGTACATGCCTGAATTCCTTATAATGAACATATTTTGACAGTCCCATTTGATAAGCTTAAAAAAATTCATGCTTTATTTACATACCATTATTATTTATTTTATGATATCCAAGTTGAAATTAGGTTTATTATTTAATGATTATCTATGTATATATTTGTTAATTTATGTTATGTGATATGAAATATTTAGGCATTTACATAGTTCATAATTTATGAGTTAATCTAGAATAATCCATTTTCTAGAAATTTTTCCGTGAAGTATTAATTGTATCAATATCCGTGGTAAATGCAGTGGTTTCCAGACAAATAAAATCAATTTAGTTGGTATTGGAACTAATAATGTTATTGATACATTTGTGCATATAAATAATTTTTTGACTTGTAACCATTCTTGGGTGGGTAAACATTTTCCACTATGAGTCTATCCTATGTTGGATCGAATTATTACATAAATTCCCATATATTATTTTTGATACTATTGATATAAATAATAATATATTATTAAATAAATATTATGAGAATGTATATACATAATTGGGATGTGGTG
This sequence comes from Viscum album, assembly GCA_963277665.1. NCBI lineage: Eukaryota > Viridiplantae > Streptophyta > Magnoliopsida > Santalales > Viscaceae > Viscum > Viscum album. The sequence continues at coordinate 319,409,072 of OY728132.1, read as the reverse complement.
AAATAGAAAAGTTTACACATTCATTATAATTTCTCATATATGATTCTTATCAGTGGTTTCCATTGATTCAATATATTATATAAGAAAACTAAATATAAATCATAGATTAGAAATCATGTAATGAGAAAAAATTTGATATATACTTACCTCATGAGAATAAATTGATATAATGAAAAATATCCATAGTATAAAGAAAAAGGAGGCCGAATGTGATGTATATATTGGAGTTACAATTACCAGGGCTACAAGATATCTAAATTTTTCATATAACATGTGGAAACCCTTATTTACGCGTTCTTTAATTTTCTGAAGTGAAGTATCCTAAGGGTACTAGTGCCTGAAAAAGTGATGCAGATCTATTCAGGCATGTATAAAAAGGTAACAATGATTTGGATTCAAAGGGAATTAAATACTTTTCTAACGTTAAATTATTCAATTGTATAGATATGGGGAACAATTAAAATTAATGGCCCACACTCAATGATAATATACCCCTGAAAAAGATAATGGATCAATGTCATGCATATATTTTTAACACAACTGATGTTTAATAATCTCTGTACTAAATTATTTAGATCTAGACAATATTTTTTAACAGTACTATTTAAATTATGTTCTCAAAATATGATTTATAAAATATACAAATCTATCACTATAGTAATTTTTCATTAATGATTTGATATTATATGTAGAATACCAATTAGTATAATGTTAATATCATTGGAAAACATGTGGTTGAATGAAATATAAACTTTCATATGTTCCTAATGTATAAACAATGGTGCTTGGATAACGATACAATTGATATGAAAAAATGTATTGGATACTACAAACTAAAATAGAAGTGATTCTAATGTGATGGAACTTGAAATTTTAGAAAGTATTTATTTTTATTGAAATGGTTTATGTTGTTCATCGAAAGATGTTTTAGATATTTAGGTGTTATATCACTATATTAGTAGTCATGGACTATGAAATTATGTATAAATCGTTCATGGAACAACCAGAGTATAATATTGTCTTTATGAAAAATAATCAAAAAAAATTTAATATGGTTTTATTGTGAAATTGTTTCTCAAATATAGGAAAACATGGGGTGGGTATTTTTTTCCATATTTTCATCTTTTTTTTATGATATTAGTGACCTTTATTTACACAATTGGTTTATGATTTTTCAGACGATAAATTCAATTAAAACATGTTGTATATCAGTCTCAATAAAAACCTGATTATTTTATTTTTTCTTTAATGTCCATGTTTTCAGTTATTGTGTCCTATTTGAAAGTATTATATTGTGGTCTCCTTCAAATTTAACATTCCCTATTTTTAATGAAATTTTATATTAATCTAATTTAAAATTTATGTTTTTAAATAGTACTATTGTCAGATATGAAACTATTTATCACCATGATGATGTATAAATTGTGTGGAAACAATTTCTTTTAGGTGGAGAGAATGTAACACCCAAATAATTTATTATTTTTATATTTTAGAAAAAAATTAATTTTTATTTTATATATATTTATACATGAATCATTTTTTATCTTTGGCTCTACATAACACTAAGTTACCTTTTGTAACATGAAATTAAACTTTTTATCACATTTTAATAGATGAACTATTTTAAATCCATATTTTGAAATTTTTATAAATTTTATTTTTCAAAATTGAAATCATGTTTTAATTAGTAATTTCAAAATTATTTTAATGTGAACATTTTGTGTATTTATTAGAAGTTTCATTTCATATGAAGAGTAAAAAATACATCATTTTAATGAAAACCCACATCTAAATTGAAATAAATATTAATCATACATTATTTTCTTAATATTCTATTAAATTTATAGTACATCAATTGTATAAAAATTACTTCAATTTATTGCATTGGAATCATTTTAATTTTGAAATTTGATATAAATACTAATAGAACATTTTAATGGTTTCACATTAAAAACTCTGTTTCTCAATATGTCTATGAGATTAAAATATACATAATTTACCTACTTCACTTAATTAAATTTTTTCAAAAAAAACATACATAGTTGTAATCCTTATGATTCATTAAATATAATATGATCAAAATATTTTTATCCCAAAAAATTTAGTGAAAATAATTAATATTAATTACAATTATTAAATTAAAATTAAGATTATCAAGGGACCAAAATGTAATAATAATGGTCCAAATTACCTGAACACATCTCCAATGGTCATTGGCTATCAAAAGATAGACCATAACCCCACTTTATTAAAATTTTATGATTTATCGGGACACATATTCTTGAATGATTTATATATGACATGTTATGCAGGAAAAAAGTCAAAAAAGGAACCTTACATACCTTTAAAATGTATAAAATGTTATGATATGGAAAACATTATATTTTTAGTCATAAATACTCTTTAGATATATAAATGTTTTATTTTTTATCATATTAATTTTCATTACATTTTAGAGTTGAATTAGTTACCTAAATTTATAAATAAATGCCAATGCATTGATTATTTCGTCAACAATTAACAAACATTAATGATAATAAAAAATTTAAATTTAGTAATTTATTATATAAATATATTTATTTGTTGAATATATATGGTTAAATATATATATAATTATTATATTTAATGTATAATATAGTTTTTATGTTTAAAAATAAAATTCTATAAATAATCTAAAAATAGAGATGAATGATATTTTAAAATAAATAATGTTTATTAAATAATTTAAAATTAATAAAAAACTATATTATTAACTATATTTTTTAATTATTATTAAATATTATATAAATTTTATTATTTGAAAATTTTATATTTTATATGAATCATAAACATATATTTAAAATTCATTCTGTTCACATTCTAGGTTAATGAAGTGTCTTTGCACGATACATTCAATTTTTTAAAAATTAATTTCCAATATATATGCGATTATCATTTTGTAAATTAGATATCCCCATTATATAAAAATGTGTATTTATTCCATAATAAATCACTACATAATTTATTCTAAATGGATAAATTATAAAGGATAAAAACATGATACTTAAATAATTCGAGAAATGATAAATATAAGGAATGTTTGAATTTATGGAAGAAAATAATAAATATGGAAATATTTTTAAATGTTGAAGGATTTTATCAACCATGATTCCAATTTAATCATTCATTTATCTTATTTTAGGCAATTTAGGCATGAATGACTTCCCATTACAGCTTAAATCTTTATATTTACAAGATTTCCACTCATCCTCCACTAATAAAAAGTACTCAACCGTTCAATATACTCACACATATCACACCCAATTAGTTATAACAACATCATCTCAAATATACATTAATAATATCTCCTCTTTTTCTATTATCCTCCCTTATGTAATATATCTATTCATGTAATCCCTTAATTGAAAACTAAAATATGTTACCCAAAAAAGATGTAACATCTTTCCTTAAGATCATTAGTTTTATTTTTGTTCTCCACCCACTAAACACTATGCATTCCATGTTAATATAAAAATACAATATCCCAAATATAAATAGATATTTTGATGAAATTTTTTAAAAAATATATATTAATATACTTCAATATAATGGGTTAAAAATAGAAGGTTTATGATTAAGATGAACTACAGCCTCACAAGATGGTGATTGCTCCTTTTTCCATTACCACCATTCATGGTAGGGAATTACGATGGAAACTAATTTTAAAAATTTTATATATGATATTTATAATTAATTTAATTTTTTATAATTTAGTTATAACAAATATTTTAATAAAATTTAATTTTGTAAATTTTATTACATATTTTGTGGAAATGTGGACTACCACCTCCAAAAACCAATGTTATTCGTTCACACGATAATGGAATATATTAAGGATTGTTTTAATTAAACATATTTTACATAAAAAACACATATATATGATTAATTAATAGTTAAATTTATGGAAATATAATATATAATTTCATTTATAACCCTTTCACACAAATATCAAGTGATAATGTTGATTGTGTACGTGTAAACTACCACCTTCTCGACACAATATGATTACTTTTAATTGGGGATAATTCAATATATAAGTATATATAAATAAATAATTTTTTAGTTATCATATAATTATAAATATTTAATTATAACGTTACATTCCTTATTTCTATAATGTCCACTGAAAAATGAGACTTTCACTCGTGCATTTGTATGGCCTACCGTCTCCATGATTACAACACCGTTTCATTTTTCATAACCATATTTATATAATAGTTCTAAAATTATAATTGATTAATAAATATTATATTTATACCCTGATTATTATGATGGAATGTTATATCATGACCCATTTAACCAAATTTTATAACCAAAATAATTTAACACACATAAAACAAATTTGGTCAATACACAAAATATGAAATTAAATCATTACGTAGTTCTGTAAAACATAGTATTATAAGAAATAAATTTAATGATAAAAAAGAAATATTTATCGAATAGGGTCACTAATTAACATATTTTTGTTAACTATGAATATAAATATTCTCATTATATGTTTACTTATAGAAATATATTTCAGTTGTGTTTATATTCTACTAATCATTATTTTTTATTAATCAGTAATTTACTTTTATATCATTTATATAGTACATACGTATATGTTATATCATGAATATAATTATTATCATTATATTATAAGTTTCATTTAACATAATTATTTCATTTTTATTCTTGTTATATGTATCAATTTTGTATGAGGCACATTGGAATATTTAAAAATTCTTTTCCATAAATATGTTTTTAATAATCATTCAATAGTATTTCAATTCATCAAAATTGATACCCCTTGTTGTAACATGACCACAAAATAGTAATTACTTAAAAATGTGTATGATTTATTAAATATTGATACTTTATGATAATTAACTTTGTTATTATGTCATACTATTATTTAAAATGCGAGGAATGCATAGGATTGTTTTGGTGGCGAGTGGGTCTTACTATTTTCCCTTGATGAAATGGTATGTTTCATGGACCAAAATTATAACAACCAAAAAATTAATTAATGGAAATCCATCTTGATATAATTAAATATCTCTTTATGTAAAATGTTTACAGAAAATTTCAACTTATTTGGTTTTATGTTAATAATTGTGACCGTTGCTAATATAGTTGTTGAAGTGTGATCACATGATTAGTATAAATATAGGGATTTAACGAATCCAATTTACCTAGACAAAGGAAGTGATGGCCTCATTAAGAAGATTTAACTCATACAAATCCCATTTGTTAGAACATAGAAATGATGTGGCATTATTGGGATTTGATCTTGACCAAGCCCAAACTGAGCTTCAATAGGTTATGCTCGAGTGGGACCGCCTATGAAAGAAGTGGAAGTTGATAGTGATTACCACTCAAGCAATGTTATCTGAGCCACCCCAAGAGTATGTCACCATAGCACAGCTTATTCTTTGGTCTTCTATGGGTGTTTTAAGGGGTTATGTAACAAGACCTTAGCACTTTGGTTAGGTACATTATTTTTGTATATAATAATGAATATGTTTTCATGTTATCTTTGTTACATTGTAAAAAGTTTGTAAAGATCAAATTGTGTTTTAGTTAATATTCAACTAAGAAATATATTTTGATGAATTTATTGATTTTTGACTAAATAATATTTTAATAAAATATTATTATTATTATTAAAATAATTTTTATAAAATATTAATTGTAGTATAATTTTATGAATGCAATTGTAATTTTTATTAAGGTTTGAAAGCCATTTTTGTCAAAACCCATGAATTTTTTTATAAATGTTGGTTTATATTTTATAAGTTTATATTAAAATATTTATAAAATTATTTAGATAAGATGAATATTATTTCTGGAATCAGGACGTTAAAATTATCAAAGGTTAATTTTTCATAATTTTCGGAGAGAGTTAAATTTTTTGAAAAAAAAATTAAACACCGTTTAAATATATAATTTGTTTTATGACAATATAATGACCAAGTACTGATGTAATAAAATAAAATAATCCTTATGTTCGGCCAATATATGTTTTAATATTATAATAATGTGATTTTGGGTTTTTTTGACTTATTTTACAAAGCATCAATGGACCCTTGAAGGCTTTTTAAACATCTTGTCTTTTTAAATTGATTTCCTTGGGTGTGTGACTCACCTCCACATAAGAAACCCCATTACATTAAGAAATTGGGACTTTGGACCTATAAAATATTATTTTCCACTCCCCTTTTCCTAAAACCATGGGCAAAAAACACGGGCTGGTTTGTGGTTTAAATTCGTTTATTGTAAGGTTCCCCAACCCTAAATAATAAACAATTACCTCACATTTCATATATAAACCCAACCAATGTCCCACTTTATCCTCACTCAAAGCCTTTGGAGTTCATCCAACATCTGCCTACTCTCCCTAGAATCTCCCCAAGATTCCCAAAGCTCCCAATAATCCTCTCTCAAGCCTCTCTCAAGCCTTTGGAAGTACACTTCCATGTAAGGGTTTTTCCTTCCTTTCTCATTTTTTCCCAATTCTCTTAATGTTGTTATGCACTTTAATTTTCAATTATAAATGTTGGGGGTATGGTTTCTCAGTGCCCACATACTTCCATAATTATGTTTTAATGATGGGATACCCCTTTCTCTCTCATTAAATGCCTCCCATGTACACCCATTACTATGCTGGAATTCCGAAAGGAATTTATCTCTCCTCTTTTACATTCAAGAAACTCTTTTGTATCATGATTCAAAATTCCATTAAAGTTGTTGGGAAATGTATCTATATGACCCCCTTACTGTCTATTTCATGTAAATAATATGATACACTCATTTATTTCTCATCAACAATTTTTATGAATTCTTACGTCACGCCGAAACGCTGCCAAAATTGCACCGATTTTCCAAGCCAATGTCATTGTGTCGTGAATGCCATGCCCATTTCTCTATCAAGGGTATTCACCATTATGCACATTTACTTATTGATTATGAAGTTTCATGAATTTATTCCACATTCCTTTATCATGGAATAAATTATTATGTTTTATGAATCCATGTTATATGATCCATGTGGCACACATATGCATGAAATGAAATGTTTAAGAAGGGTGCACCCTTATAGCTCTCCAATACATTGCGTATTGTATTGTATCATGATAATTCATGAGCAATGGATTTTGACTCATTATAATTCAAGTGCAATGAGGTTTTACTCATGATTCTTGTGAAATGAAGATTAACTCATTCTCCATGTGCAATGAGCCTTGGCTCATGCTATTTCGATGTTAAGTGTTGTTGCCACATTTCCATGTTATGATTATCATGATTTACCATGACATTATGTTTATTCTCCTTTTCTTCTCTATCGATATTCATATTTTCTAACAATTATTTTATTCCTCATATTATTTCATAATTATTCCCTTACTGGGCTTTATAGATCACCCTATTCTTATGCATGTCCTCAGGTTATCCCATATAATGATAAGTACAAGGGAATTTAGTGGTGATGTAAAGGACGTTGTCAATAAAGATGTTTAATTCCATGTTTTAAATTTTTATGTAATGTTCCTAATTCCCAAATACACTATACCTATCGATCTACCAAGTTGTATATAGTGACAGTTTTATTTAATAAATCTGGTTATAGTTTCTAAAAAAAAGCACGGTTGTCAAAGTTTTTATTAGAGGATAGGTTTAGTTATTTTTTGGATAGGTATTAGAAAACCCCAGTGAAGTATTATAGACAAGACTGAGTATAATACAAATCATCCTTAAGTTTTACTGAATATTTACTAAGTTGTTTATCATGAAAATACATCCCTAGTTGGATATGAGTAGGTAGAGGTGGCTCTAGCACAGATGTATCCTAGAGGGAAAACCCAAAACACTGCTTTGAGCTAGACTCGAACGAGAAATGGTGAATGAAAATGGTTCTTACATCAATCTTGGTTACGACACTCCAGAAGGAGATACATTGGTAAATTCACAATCTTAGTATGAACCATTATTAAGGGACAAAAAGATTCCCAAAGAATATATGTTAGAAAGTAGATCATGGATAACATAGACTAAATCCAGTAGATTCATATGTTAAGGAAATAAGAGTTATTTATAACTCATCTGTTTTGTCCTTCTATTACCATTTAGGTGTTACACCTAACATTCATTTTATTCCATCTAATGTTCGGTAATATGAGGACTCAGGATAACAACCTATGTGAAGATCAAAATGAAGACTGTACTAATGAGATTCCCAATCCAATGGGAGAGTGAATTGTGAACCTTGTCATGCTTCATTCTCAACTAACTCATGATTTGAATAGAATCATAGGTCAAGAGGAACGTTCAACCCCCCACCCCCTCACCCAAGAAAGAACATGTCACTATCGAGATCTTCATGAGAAAAAGGAATAAAATTTTAATGGATCATTTGATCCCTCAATCGTTGAACAATGGCTCCACTCTATTGAAAAGTCCTTCTCCATAATTCAATGTTATGAACAAGAGAAGGTTCTCTTGGCTTCTTATTGTATGTATGGTGATTCTGATCAATGGTGGAAATTGATCAAATATACGAAGCCTGAGGAGGATATTGAGGTTTTGGAATGGAAGGTTTTCCAGAAGATGTTTTTTTGATAAATATTTTCTGTGAACACTCCGGAATAATATGGAATGGGACTTCCATTCCCTCAAGAAAAATGGTGACGAATCTGTTGGAGCGTACAAGGAAAATTTCCCATGGATTGCACGATATACTTATAGATTTTTCATTACCCCTGAATGCTATGTTGTCCGCTTCTTTGGTGGGCTAAAAACTAGCCTGCGGAAAGCACTAGAAATCCGTGACTTCGATAGCTATGAGGAAATTGTCTGATGTGCCCTCATGGTCGAAATGAAGATTGTAGAATTTCAGGGGTATAATGGGGATAAGAAGTTTAAGGAGGAATTCAATGCTGGAGGTCGGATGGATGAATCCAACGGTTCTAAGATGATCCAGAATCCTACTTGAAAAAGGTTCATAACGATGCAACCTAGAAATTTCCTGAGGGGTACAAGAAAATGATTTAGGTGTAGAAGAGAAGGGAATATGGCTATTAACTGTCTTCAAGAAAGACCCACGACATCGACAGAGGAGAGGGATGCTCTGTTCGAACCTCAACATGTGATTCAATGATACAATTGCATAGAACTGGGGAATCCTAAATATCAGTGCCCTAAGACAATGGTTTTTGAAGTCAACCAAAAACCTCCAAGGCAGAAAGGGGGAGGTTTTTCCATCACTACTGCCGAAGTGAACCCCGAAAAAGAAGTGGTGATATATATGCTAGTTATTCATTCACGAATAGAGAACATACTTTTTGAGTCCAGTTCTACACAATCTTTTATATCTCGAAAGTTTAGTAGAACAATACCATCACCACAAAAAATCATGGAAGTGAAGATGGCGGTGTGTATGGAAAATGGGATGATTATTGCATCCCATGAATATAACTTCTCCCCGATCATAATCTGTGGATTTAACTTCCCAAAAAACCTCATCATACTCCCTCTGGTGGAATTTGATTCAATTCTTGGCATGGATTGGCTTTCCTTATATATATCCAAAATAAATTGTCATGTGAGTGAAATCACTCTCCATGTGGAGAATCGACCCCCCATTCTTTACAAGTGCAAGGAGGAAGATGAATCTTCTATAGATACATCATCTCAAGCATGGATATTAATTACCAATGAGCATGCTTATATGACTCAGATGATTGAGTCCACAGAAGCAAACATCCGTGGAGAAATGCCTATTGCGAGGGAATTCCATGAACTGTTTCCCGAGGAATTTCCTAGTCTCCCTCCTAGAATAGATGATGAATTCTTAATTTAACATATACCAGATGAATTTTGAATATCCAAAACACCATATAGAATCGTTGTTTTAGAGTTTGTGGAGCTGAAAAAACAACTACAAAAGAATTTGGAAAAAGGGTTTATATGTCGAAGTGCTTCACCATGTGGTGCACCAATCCTCTTCATCAAGAAGTAGGATGTGTCAATGAGCCTTTGCATCTATTATTGTGAGCTCAACAAAATCATGATAAAGAACAAGTATCCTATCCCATGAATTGATGACTTGTTCAATCAGCTGTGTGGAGCACAATACTTCTCCAAGGTGGATTTACGGTTGGGATATTATCAAGTAATTGTGAAGAAGGAAGATATCCCCAAGACTGGTTTTTTGTACAAGATACAAGCACTATGAATTCATATTAATGCCTTTCAGACTCACTAATTCTCCAAAAATCTTCATGGACATGATGAATAGATTATTTAGAGATTACCTCGACAATCTTTTTTAGACTTTATAGATTATATTTTTATATACTCAATAACTAAGGAGGACCATGAGGAGTATATGAGAACTGTACTAGAGACCATACGGAAGGAGACGCTCTAAGGAATGTAGAGAAAGTGTGAGTTCTGGTTGTAGGAGGTCTCATTCTTGGGCCATATCATCACAAGAAATGGGATATCTATGGATCCCTCCAAAATATATGCAACTGAGGGATGCCCGAGGCCAACATCGGTAACATATATCCATAGCTTCTGGGGGTTAGCTGGATATTATCGACAATTTGTGAGAAATTTCTCATGATTGTCCAACCCTGTTAACAAGCTTATTCAGAAGGGAGTAAAGTTTTCAAGGAGGGATGAATTCAAAGAAAGCATCAAGGGGTTGAAAAGGAGGCCTTTAACTGCACCCGTGCTCACTTTACCCACATGTGGAGAACATTTAATTGTATTCAGGGATGCTTCGAAGAAGGACCTGAGATGTTTGTTGATGCAAAATGACAATGTCATTGCCTATGCTTCATGGAAATTGAAAGCTCATGAACAGATCTATCCAACACAAGACCTTGAGCTGGCTATAGTGATCTTTGCTTTGAAAATTTGGCAGAATTATCTCGTTGGGTAGAAGTTTTAAATATATATGGAAGACAACAGCCTCAATTATATATTCAAAAAGAGTTAGTTGAATATGCATCAACGAAGATGGTTAGAGCTGATCAAAGACTATGACTGATCAATCCATTACCACCATAGGAAAGTGAACAAGGTGGAAGATGATCTGATTGGAAAGGACCCAGAAATTATATCATTGATGAGAATTTCAAAGGATCCAATCATCATATATTTGATGAGGATGGACATGGGAATCATAAATAAGGGAAAATCATCAATCCTTTCACAAATTATTGTTCAATCATCACTTTTGGAATGGTTAAAGGATGCTCAAAAGGATGATGTAGGAATTAAGGAAAAAATGGAACTTATCGGAAAAGGAAAATCCATGGAGTTTAATGTTAATAAATAAGGAATTGTGAAATTTGGGAAAACATTTTGTGTTCCATCATGAACAGTGCCGAAGAAGGATCTTTTGGATGATGCACATAGATCAAATTTATCTATTCACCCAGGAGACACAAAGATGTATCAAGATCACTAAGAGCATTATTCGTGGGATAATATGAAGAAGGAGATCACTGAATATACATCAATGTTCCTGGTGTGTCAGCAAGTGAAGGTAGAGAGGCACAAGTCTAAGGGGATGATGCAACCATTGCCCATACCAGAATGGAAATGGGAGAAAATCACCATGGACATTGTCACCAAACATCCGAAGACATCCAAAGGCAATAATGCAATATGGGTTGTTGTGGATCGTCTTATAAAGTCTGCACCCTTCATTGCTATTCAGGATGATTTCTCATTGGATCAACTAGCGCAGATATATATCAGTGAAGTGGTAATGCTGCATGGAGTACCACTATCTATTGTGTCCGATCGAGATCCAAGATTCACCTCTATGTTTTGGAAGAGTCTTTAACATGATCTGAATAATGAACTGAAATTCAGAATGTCTTGTCATCCTCTAACTGATGGCCAATCTGAGCAGACTGTCCAAACACATGATGACATGTTGAGACCATGCTCAATGGAAATTAAAGGCATATAAGATCAACATCTTCTTCTGGATGACTTCTCTTATAATAACATTTTCCACTCAAGAATCCAAATGTCACAATATGATGACCTTTATGGGCAAAGGTGTTGAACACTGGCATGTTGGAATGAGGTCAATGAGTGTAAGCTGGATGAACCAAAAATGGTTGAAGAAATGGTGGAGATGGTGAAAACCATTCAGCAGCATATCAAGGCAGCCCATAGACGATATAAGAGTTATGTAGATAACCATCGACGAGACCTTGAGTTTAATGTTGGAGAAATGGTTTTTCTATGAATATCTCTATAGATGAAGGTCATGAGGTTTTGAAAGAAAGGGATATTATGTCCAAGGTACATTGGCCCCTTTGAGATTCCTGATCGTGTTGGGGCTATGTCCTATCGACTGGCACTTCCACCTTCCAAGGACAAAGTACATGATGTCTTTCATGTATTACTCTAAAGTTAGTACATACAAGATCATTCACATGTACTCTCTTTAGAGGAGGTATAGTTAGAGGATGATCTTTCTTATGAGGAGAAACTATTAAAGGTCTTAAACCATAGATAAAAATTTCTACAACAAAAGACAGTGACCATTTTCAAGATGTTGTGGAAAACCCACAAGTTTGAAGAAGGATGCGGAAATTAGAGGAAGTGATGGCGCAGAGTTACCCACATTTGATTTAGTGTGGGAAAAGGAAATTTGGAGAGTGAAATTTCGTAATGGGGGAAGATTTTAAAGACCAAAACATTCATTAAGGGAAATCCCTCTTTATCTAATTAAATGTCACTTTATGTAAAATGATTATATGAAATGTCAACTTTTTAATGTCCCGGATTTTTCCATGTATTATTTTAATTTTATATGGGAATTATTTTGAGACCAGGCTCTGAGATGGCGTGCAGTTCCGAGGCACAGTGAGCCCGGGACAAAAGTTGTAATTTAGTTTAATAATTAAATTATGGGTTCCTACGGTTATCCTGAAAAAGTTAAATAACTCCAGAATGGTTGCTCGGATTAGAGAACTGAGGACACCGTTGCGTTCAGAACAACAATTTTACCTTAGGAGAGGCCTAACTTCGGCCGGTGTAGGTCGGTGGTGAAATTTAGTTTTTGGACGCAACAGTAATAAAATATTTTATAAAAATATTTTATTCCTAATATTAGATCATTTAAAATCTCGTATATTTTATCCTTTTTAAAAAGAGGCATGTGCCTGGGTCCAGGGTTACAACCCCATAACCTGGAAAACCCTTGGCGGCTCTGGAGGGGACCCCCAACGCGGCGGTAACGACGTTCTTGACGGATTTCGATGGCGATGACGACGCCGTAAACGGTTCTTCGCTGGCAAATGCAGCGAATCCAGGTAGGATGATTGTTATTGATTTCTCTTTTCCCTATTTTTGATTTCTACGACGAATGTGGGCTAATCCACAAACATATTAGCACGTGGATCGATCGTTTTGTGGGCAGGTGCGATTTGGGGTTATATCGGGAGATCAAGTACTAGAGAATTATAATATTTTGATTTTTATTGTTTTTGATCTAACGACGACGAACCCGGATCATCACAAAGAACGATCGAGGTTCATCCCCCAAGTTTAATTCTTGTTTATTTTCTCCCTTGTGTTCTTTGTTTTGTTCTACACGTTCTCGGAGGAAATTGATCGTTGTACATTCGTTTATTGGTGTAACAATCCAAGATTCAAGATCCAACCCCGAAGCAATCCCATGGAGGTGCGACGATGGTTTCAATGAGCGATTCAGAGCGGTTTGGGAGATTCATATTTTTTATGGTTTTTCTTCAGGTGGATCTATTGTGGTTTATGATCTGATTTGAAGACCGAAAACACCCGTTTCAGTTTTCGTGTCATAAGGAAAACCAAACCCGGGAGTATCATGACAAACGGACGAGAAAACAAAGATCCGAAGGATCGACCGAAGCTCAGGGAAGAAGACGTCGTTTCGGAAAAAAATCCCGACTACACGCCATGTATTATGGGCTACATGGCGTGTGTTCGTCGGTAGGGTTACCCGATGTGTACTTTGGGAGTACGCAGACACGGGCGGGATACACGGCCACGGACACGCCGTGTATACCCCTCACCGGCAAGACCTGGCCTGATACATGGGGTACCCCATGTACTAGTACACGGGCAGGCGACACAGACACATCAGAGACCATGTACGGGCATATGGCCAGCATACATGGAGAGAGCCCAGGTGCTCGAACATGGCGTGTGATTTTATTCAACACATTGTGTAGTTTTTTTCTATCTAGCAAAGCCAAAGGACACATGACGTTTACAGGGGAGTACTCGTGGTCAAGGAACACAGTGTGTACTTTTCTACACACCGTGTAGTTTGGTTTTTCACAGCTTGAGCGGAGGACATAGGACGTTTACACGGGCAGTACCCGGAGTCAAGGAACACAGTGTGTAACCATACTACACACTGTTTAATAAGTTCTTTAAGGCTTGAGCCACTTACCTTCTGTGACATGGACTAGCTCTTCGGGTTCGTACTGTTGGTAATTCCTTGAAGGTTCTGGTATCGATTCCTTTTTATTGGAGTATGATCCCTTCAGAAGAACTCCCTGAATAGAGTATTTGGAATCCAATCTAAGTCAGATCCTCTATTCATTCCTGGAAGCCTAGGTAGGGTTCCTGGTATCGACGTGACCAACTTTACTTGGGCGTCGATCCTCTGATTAGTTGATTAGATCAAACTGACTTGTCGGAATCACCCCATGACTTGGCTATGATCCTCATCTGAGCATCCTGTTCCCAAGGAACTTGTGGAGTGTGTTATCCCTGAACAAATACTTCATATCTCTCTCTTCAGACCTAGGAGTGTGTTCTCCCGATAGTAAGCTTAGTGGGATCATCGAGCTGGGTCTAGTGGTGGTATCTCCAAAGTCATTTGTGTATGAGTATATCTGGATATTCTTGTTATATGTTTTATAGACATATACTGTGTAAATATGACTGTACCTTTTCTTTGTGGTGTTTTACCTTTGTGGTATTTGGGGTGTCCTACTCGGTACTGTTATACTCACCCATACACAGGCTTTGCCCGCACCTGTCGTGTCTTGTGCAGACGAGCGAGCCTTTGACAGGATTCTTGGTGGACCAGGACCGGACGGTGCTTAGTGAGATCAGACAAGCCGAGGTTTGTTCATTTGGAGGCAGATTTCAGTCCCAGTCCCATTCTATACAGGTTGGACTTGTTGAAGACTTTCTTTTTGTGGGATTGTACTTTTGGCCCAGGGTTTTAATTTATTGTACTTTACTTCCTTGTCTTACTCAATTGGTTGGGATTTAGTGTATGCATGAATTTTTCCTTTTTGTAGTTTTTACTTTTTAGCTTTGTGGCCTTGGAGATGTGTGTGTGTTTATACAGGTTTATAGGAAATGCCTCCCATGTTACTACAATGCCTACTCGGTGCTAATCACCAGCCCCTGGCCTATTGGAGGCGGGCTTGGGGAGTTGCGGCTCGGGCCCCACTGGGACGGGTCATGACAGAGTGGTATGAGAGGTGTTCGGTTCTACCTTAGGACCGAGAGTCTGTGAGTTGGTTTCAGGAAACAATGTTAAGTGTTTCAAGTTCGGCTCTCAGGCCAGGGACCCCAGTGTTGGTGCGGCGGCTGACGTATCCATACACCAGGGCTCTGATAACTTTCATTTCGACTCGAAACATGAAAACACTAGTTTTATGGGTAAAAGTAATGGTACATGCATCATATAGGAATGGGTTGTGGTGTCCTTGCCCTTTTTGAGTCAGCTCTCCAGATATACTCACTGACGTGATACATCTTGTTTCTTAAACAGGATGCCTCTACGACGCGCATTCCCTAGGATCCAGCAGCTCGATCACGAGGATGACCCCCCTCAGTGATGAAGCTTTGATACAGGTACCATATCCCCCCAGTTCTACGACAAGGTGGTGTGCTGGTTATTCCACCACCTGTGGGGTTGTGTTTGGCGCCTGTTGTACCATTGGAGGAGGAGTACAGGTTGAGCGCACTCCACGAGTTTCAGATACAGAGACCCCTTAGGTTTTGAGGTGAGCCTGACCCCCAGGAAGCAGAGGAATGGCTTGAGGCAGTGACCAGAGTCTTCCATTTGGTCAGGACACCAATAGACCAAATGGCGATCCTATCAGCAAACCTTCTACAGGGCTCGACATGGCGATGGTGGAGTTTGGTCATCCAGACTCACAGCGAGGCGACTTCTCCATGGCCAGAGATTGAGAGTCTTTTCAAAGAGGTGTTTTCACTGGATACCCTGAGAGAAGTACGTATACAAGAGCTTCTTCAGCTCCAGCAGGGAACCATCTCACTCGAGATTTTCCAACCCACCATGCTACTAACATGGGAGCAGTGGATGGACCACCGAGATAGAGGCAATGTCTGGAGAAGGCAGAACCGCGAGGCAGCAGACGTGGCAGAGGAGCTGGGAAAGCAGCTAGAGGTGGTCAGCGTTTCGACCTTTTACCACCACCACACCCAGGAGGTCCACCCTAGGCTCAAGGAACTAGTGGAAAGAGGGATGGATAGTAGCAGGCAACAGAGGATTATGACCCAATTACTCCCAGAATGATTAGAGGTACTATCTATGTATTTTCTACTTTGACTTCCGTATTGATAGACATAGGTGCTAGTCATTCCTTTTTGGATTCATATCTTGTTCGAGACCTTGAGATTCCAGTTGATCCATTGACTGGACCCTTACGCTTAGAAACACTGACTGGAGAAGATTTAGAGATCACACACCTTTGCAGGTAGTGTGACCTGACCCTTGGAGGCGAGAGTTTCGGTTGGAACCTCTTGTTGGTAGCGTCGAGGCCTTACGATGTCATTCTTGGCATGGATTGTTTATCCACAGTTCATGACCAGATTGATTGATTTAAGCGAAAGGTGCGGTGTGTCCGCAGTGAAGGAATGAGGTTCTCTTTTTGTCGGTGAAAGAGAGACCCAGGCAGCGCAGGATAGACTAGTGCATAAGAGGGCACAACCGATTTCACATCAGTTTGCTTGACTAGACCTTGGTGCGGAAGATGTTACAAGTTTCTAGTTTCCAGCAGTGGGGGCTGAATATGAGGACTTCTTTCCAGAGGATGACCCCGGGCTACCTCCCCATCGGGAAATAGATTTCTGTATTGAGTTTCAACCTGAGACGACCCTGATATCAGCATCAGCTTATCGGATGGCTCCTTTAGATCTTCATGAGCCGAGGATGCAGCTGGAAGACTTATAGAAGAAGGGCTTTGTGAGATGTAGTGTTTCACCCTGGTCAGCCCCAGTGCTGTTTGGCAAGAAGGCGGACGGGAGCTTAAGGTTGTGTCTGGATTACCGATGCTTAAATCAGGTCACCGTGAAGAACTGGTATCCACTGTTGAGGATAGATGACCTCTTCGACTAGTCGATCAGGGCACGATGGTTCTCGAAGGTTGATCTATGATCACGCTATCACCAGTTGTGAGTACAGGAGGAGGATATACTGAACACATCTTTCATATGTCGCTATAGTCACTATGAGTACTTGGTGATGCCCTTTGGTGTGATGAACGCCCCGGCAGTGTTCATGGGAATCATGAACCAGATTTTTCAGCCATATCTAGACCGATTTGTAGTGGTCTTCATCTATGATATCCTTGTGTACTCTGCGTACGGGGAGGAGCACACTAGACACCTAAGGATGGTTCTGAACATACTCCAAGAGCACTAGTTGTATGGAAAACTCTCGAAGGGTCAGTTATGGTTACAGTAGGTCCACTTTTTGGGGCACGTTATCTCAGCGGATTGTGTAGCAGTTGACCCAGCAAAGGTGGAGGCAGTGCTAGCATGGGAGCCACCCCAGAGCGTGACAGAGGTGTGGAGTTTCCTTGGGTTGGAAGGCTACTATCAAAGATTCATCCATGAATTCACTAGGATTGCAGCACCCATAACAGCTTTGACCTGAAAGGGATAGCCATTTGTGTGGACCGAGAAATGCCAGCAGGCTTTCCAGATGTTGAGACAGAGTCTGACGAGTGCATCGATCTTGAGATTACCAGAGGAGGGTGTTGAGTACATATTGTTCTGTGACGCATCAGGAACTGGGCTTGGTTGTGTCCTGATGAAGAGGCAAGCAATGATTGTCTATGGCTCATGTCAGTTGACGCCACATGAGCAGAAATACATGACCCATGATCTTGAGTTGGCAGTAGTAGTCTTCGCATTGAATATGTGGCTGCACTACCTGATGGGCGAACAATTTACCGTCTACTTTGATCACAAGATTCTCAGATAAATCTTTTCTCAAAAGGATATGAATTTGAGACAGAGGCTATGGCTTGAGTTCCTCCAGGATTACGACTTTGAGATCGTTTATACTCCTGGGAAGGGGAACACGGTGGCAGATTCTCTCAGTATGAAATCCAGATTGAAGTTACTGGATGAGGCAATAAGGTAGTTGGCCTCTTTGCATTAGTCCTTCATGGATTGAGATGAGGGATCTTAACTTCTGTTGATGGTTGTTACCCCACTACTCTTACAGTGAGTCAGGGAATCACATAGCGAGGATGCTAGCTATGAGACTCTAAGTGCTCAGATATCCACAGGTGATGCTGCTGATGGATTTTCAAAAGGAGGGGAGCACGTTGTCTTTTTCAGAGAGTGAACGGTAGTTTTAGTGACGTTGCAGGAAGAGGTTCTGAGGGAGTTCCATAAATCCCATTTGGTGATGCATCCAGGCATGGAAAAGATTTACGAAGACCTATGACATCAGTTCTGGTGGCTAGGGATGAAGATGTGTGTGGCAGAGTTTGTTTCTCGGTGCCTTACTTGTCAACAAGTAAAGGCTGAGCACCATGTTCCAGCAGGTTTGACTCAGCCCCTTGAGGTTCTAGAGTGGAAGTGGGACGTGATATCCATGGACTTCGTGATGGGTTTACCATGCCCGTACAGGGGACACGATGCAATCTTGGTGGTCGTTGATCAACTCACCAAGTCGGCCCACTTCCTAGCCATACAGGAGCAGAGTCCAGTAGAGAGATTGGGACGCCTCTACATGTCGGAGATAGTTCGACTTCATGGAGTACCATCCACGATCATCTCATATCGTGATGTTCATTTCACATCCCGGTTGTGGAAGGGATTATAGGAAGCTTTTGGGACTCAGTTACGCTTGAGAACAAGGTTTCATCCCCACACTTATGGTCAGACAGAGTAGACCATCCAGGTCCTGGAGGATATGCTAAGAGATGTCATGATTGACTTCGGTCATAGCTGGGAGGATCATCTGCCACTGGTGGAATTTTCTTATAACAACAGTTATCATTCCACTATTGGTATGACACCATTCGAGGCTCTGTAAGGGTGATACTACATGTCGCAACATTGCAGGACTGACCCAGGAGAGTCAGCACTCATGGTCCCAGAGATGGTGAGAGCTATTACAGAGAAGGTGTAGGTAATCCATGAGAGGATGAAGACTACATAGAGTCGGCATAATTTATATTCCAACAAGAGGAGGAGGCCCTTGGAGTTCGAGGAGGGAGACCATGTGTTTCTTCGGGTCTCACATCGATGGGGATTGCAGAGATTTGGTCGAGCCAAAAAGCTATCTCCGAGGTTTGTTGGCCCTTTTCAGATTCTGAGTAGAGTTAACGAGGTGGAATATTGCTTGGCTCTTCCTCATTAGATGGACCGAGTACACAACGTCTTCCATGTGTCACAGCTACGGAGGTACATGCATGATCCATCACACGTCATCGGCTGGGGCGAGCTGGACATCGACGATGAAGCGAACTTTACTGAGTACCCAGTTGAGATCGAGGTTCAGCAGGAGATGATCCTTCTTGCAAGAGATATTCCCTTGGTGCATGTTCAGTGGAAGCACGTGAATCTCCAGGAGAGCACGTGGGGGAGGGAGGATCAGATTCATGTGCAGTACAAACATCATTTTGAGTAGCCCTTGTTTTGGCTTTTTGGGGAAGTAAAAGCCCTTAAGTGGGTGTGATGTAATTTATCAGATTTTTTAATGTATTATTTTAATATTATATGGGAAATATTTCGAGACCAGGCATTGAGATGGCGTGCAGTTCCGAGGCCCGGTGAACCCGAGACAAATGTTGTAATTTAATTTAATAATTAAATTATGGGTGCGTGCAGTTTTCCTGAAAAAGTGTAATAACACTCGAATGGGTTCTAGGATTAAAAATTAGATGGAACCGTTGCCTTCAGAACAACGATTTTACCTTAGGCGAAGCCTAATTTCGGCCAGCACAGGTCGGTGGTGAAATCTAGTTTTTGGACAAAACAATAATAAAATATTTTATAAAAATATTTTATTCCTAAAATAAGATCTTTTAAAATATCATATATTTTATCCTCTTTAAAAAGAGGCATGTGCCAGGGTCCAGGGATACAACCCCATAACCCAGAACACCCTTGGCGGCTCTGGAGGGGATCCCCAACGCGGCGACAACGATGTTCCTGACGGATTTTGATGGTGACGACGATGCGGCGAGCGGTTCTTCGCCGGCAAACGCAGTGAATCCAGGTTGGATGATTGTTATTGATTACTCCTTTCCCCGTTTTTGTTTTCTATGATTAACATAGGCTAATCCACAAACACATTATCCTATGGATCGATCATTTTTTGGGTGTGTGCGATTTGGGGTTATATCGGGAGATCAAGTACAGGATAATTATAATCTTTTTATTGGTGTGGTTTTTGATCTATCAGCGATGATCCTGGATCATCACGAACAACTATCAATGTTCGTCCCCCTTGTTTAATTCTTGTTTCTTTTCTCCCTTTCATTCTTCATTGTGTTCTATGCATTCTTGGAGGAAATCGATCATTTCACATTTGTTTTTTGCCGCAACAATCCAAGATTCAATATCTAACCCCGAAGCAATCCCACGGAGGTGCGACCATGGTTTCGACGAGCGATTCTAAGCGGTTTGGGAGATTTGGATTTTTGGGTGTTTTTCTTTGGGAAGATTGATTGAGGTTTATGATTCGATTTGAAGACTAGAAACACCCATTTTGGTATTCATGTGATAAGGTGAACCAAACCCTGGAGTATCGTGACGAACGGACAAGAAAACAAAGATCCGAAGGATCGACCGAATCGCAGGGAAGAAGATGCCATTTCTGGAAAAATACCAACTCACGCCATGTAGTATGGCCTACATGGCGTGTGTTTGTCAGTAGGATTACTCGACATTTACTCCGGGATTACACGGACATGGGTAGGATACACGGCCATAGACACACCGTGTATACCCCTCCCCAGCCAGACCCGGCCAGATACACGTGGTACCCTGTGTATTGGTACACGGGCAGGCGACACAGACATGGGTAGAGACCGTGTACAGGCACATGGCCAGCGTACAGATAGCGATCCCAGGCGCTCGAACATGGTGTGTTATTTTATTCCACACGCCGTGTAGTTTTTTCTATCCAGTAAATCCGAAGGACATGGGCCATTTACACGAGAGTACTCGTGGTCATGTAAAATGTCGTGTGCTTTTCTACACACCGTGAAGTTTGGTTTTTCACTGCTTGAGTGGAGGACATGGGCCATTTACACGGGAAGTACCTAGAGTCAAGGAACACGTCCTGTAACCATACTACACACCGTGTAATAAATTCTACAAGGTTTGAACCTCTTTACTTCTATGACTTGGACTAGTTCTTAGGGTTCGTACCCTTGGTAATTCCCTGAAGGTTCTGGTATCGATTCCTTTATACATGAGTACGATCCCTTCAGAAGATCTCCCTGAATAGTGTTATTGGAATACCCTCTGAGCCGGATCCTCTATTCATTCCTAAAACCCTAGGTTGAGTTCTTGGTATCGATGTGACCAACTTTACCCAGGCGCCAATCCTCTGCTTAGCGGATTAGCTTAGACTAAGTTGTCGGAATCACCCCATGACTTGGCTGTGATCCCCATCTGAGCATCTTGTTCCCAAGGTACTTGTGGAGTGTGTTCTCCCGGAATGAGTACTTAGTATCTCTCTCTTCAGACCTACGAGTGTATTCTCCCAATAAAAAGCTTAGTGGGATAATAAAGATATATCTAGTGGTGGTATCGCGAATGGAATTTGTGTATGAGTATATCTGTATATTCTTGTTATATCTTCCATAGACATATACTATGTAGAGCTGATTGTACCTTTTCTTTGTGGTGTTTTTCTTTTGTGGTTTTCGGGGTGTCCTACTAGGTATTGTTATACTCACCCCTGTATGGGCTTTTCTCGCACGTGTCGTGTCTTGTGAAGACGAGCGAGCCATTGACATAATTCTAGGCAGACCAGGACTAGACGGTGCTCAGTGAGATCATACAGGCCAAGGTGTGTTCCTTCGGTGGTGGATTGTAGTCCCAGTACCTTTATCTACAGGTTGGACTTGTTGCAGACTTTCTTTTTGTGGGCTTATACTTTTGGCCCAGAGTTTTACTTTATTGTACTTTACATCCATGTAGTACTCTGTTGGTTGGGTTTTAGTGTATGCATTCATTTTACCTTTTTATAGTTTTTACTTTTCTGCTTTGTGGGCTTGGAGATGTGTGTGCGTGTGTACAGGTTTATAGGCAATGCCTCCCATGTTACTAGCATGCCTACTCGGTTCTAGTCACCAGCCCCTGGCCTATTGGTGGCAGGCTTGGGGAGTTACGGCTCGGGCCCCACTGGGACGGGTCATGAAAAAAATATTTGGTTTTATGTTAAGAATTGTGACTATTGTTAATATAACTGTATAAAAGTTATCACATGATTAATATAAATACAGGCCTTTACGTAATCCAATTTACTCAGATAAAGAAGCGATGGCGTCATCCAGTAGACGTGCCCCATACGAAACCCATTTGTCAGAACTCAGAAAAGGGGTGGCATCATTGGGCTTCTCTCTTGACCAAGCCCAATCCGAGCTTCAATAGATTAAGCTCGAGTTGGACCGCCTATGAGAGAAGTGGAAGTTGATAGAGATTACCACCCGAGCAATGATATCTAAGCCATCCCTAGAGTCTGTCACCATCGCACACCTTACTTTTTGGTTTTATGTAGGTATTTTTAGGGGTTATGTAACAAGAAATTATCACTTTGGTTATGTACATTATTTTTTGTATAGAATAATGGATATATATTCATGTTATTTTTGTTACCTTGTAAATGGTTTTTAATGCTCAAATAGTGTTTTAGTTAATATTCTACTAAGAAATATATTTTGATGAATTATTGGAATTCTGTTTTAAATAATATTTTTATAAAATAATAATAATATTATTTAATTAATTTTTATTAAATATAAAAGATCATATTATTTTATGAATGCAATTGTAATTCTAATTAAGGTTTGAAAGCCATTTTTGTCAAAACCCATGAATTTTCGATAAATGTAGGTTCTTATTTTAAAAGTGAACATTTAAATATTTTGAAAGTTATTAGGATAAAATTAATATTATTTATAGAATCAAAACATATAAATTGTCAAATGGTGAATTTTTAATATTTTTCTGAGACACTAAAATTTTTAGGTAATCATTAAATATCGTTTAAATATAGAATGTGTTTTATGAAATCATAATGACCCAATAGTGATGTAATAGAATAATATAAGCCTAATTTTTTGCCAATATATGTCTTATCATTAAATTAATGTGATTTTGGGTTTGTTTGAATTATTTTACAATGCATTAATGGACCATATAAATCTTATTAAACATCTAGTCTTTTTAAATTGTTTCCTTGGGAGTGTGACTCACCTCAACTTAAGAAACCCCATTATTTTATTATGTTTGGAATTTGGCCTTATAAAAAATATTTTTTCACCCCCCCTTGGAATAAAACCATGGTCAAAAACCATGGGTAGGTTTGTGGTTTGAATTAGTTTAATGTGAGGTGTCCCAACCCAAAATAATAAATAATTCCTTCACCTTTCCTATATTAATACATCCAATATCCCACTTTCTTCTCCCTAAAATACTTTGGATTTCATCCAAAAACTTCCATACTCTCCTTATAATCCTCCCAAGGTGCCCCAAGATCCCATGTAGCTTCACTCACGCCTATCTCAAGCCTTTGGAAGCACACATCCATGTAAGGGTTTTTTCTTCCTTTCTCATTTTTGTCCAATTTTCATAATGTTGTTATTCCCTTTTAATTTCAATTATAAATGTTTGGGTATAGTTTCACAAATACACCATAATTACCTCTTTATGTTTGAATAATGGTATTCCCATTTCTCTATCATTAAATGCCTCCCATGTACACCTGTTACTGTACCTGAATTCTGAACGGAATTTCTCTCTCATCTTGTACATTCAAGGAATTCTTTTGTATCATGACTCTAAATTCCATTAAAAATGATGGTAAAAGTATCTATGTTACCCCCATACTTCGCATTTCATGTAAATATGATGTGATACCCATTTATATCTCATCAGCCATTTTTATGAATTCTTACGTCACACCATTACACTTCTGAAATTGCACCGATTTTCCAAGAAAATGTCATTGTATAGTGAATGCCATGCCCATTTCTCTATCAATGGTATTAACCTTTATGCACATTTACTTATTTATTATAACGTTTCATGTATTAATTCCACATTACTCTATCATGGAATAAATTATTATGTTTTATGAATCAATGTTATTTGATCTGTCTGGCATACTTATGCATGAAATGAAATGTTTAAGAAGGGTGCACCCTTGTAGCTCTCCAATACATTGGATAAAGTATAGTATAATGATACGTCATCTGAAATGGGTGTTGAGACATGATAATTCATCCTCAACAAGGTTTTACTCGATCTTCATGTGCAATGAGAATTTAGTCATGCCCCATGTGCAATGTGCCATGGAACATGCTAATTCCATGTTAAGTGTTGTTGCCACATTTCCATGTTATGATTAACATGCTTTCTAATTCCATTATGTTTATTCTCCTCTTGTGCTCTATTGATATTACTATTATCTAACATGTATTTATTCCTCATGTTATTCTATGATTACTCCCTTGCTGGGCTTTATAGCTCACCTTTTTTTATGCATGTCCTCTGGTTATCTCATGCAATGATAAGTTCAAGACAATGTAGTGGTAATGTTAATAATGTTTTCAATAAAGATGTTGTATTCCATGTTTTTTGTTATTATGTAATATTCCTAAGCCTTTAAGACACTAGAACCCTCGATATTCCAGGTTGTATCAAGTGAATGTTTTAAGTAATAAATCAGGTTTATGTTTGTAATAAAATAACGGTTGTCATAGAAATTGATATGGTTTCTGAGTATTCCT
This sequence comes from Viscum album, assembly GCA_963277665.1. NCBI lineage: Eukaryota > Viridiplantae > Streptophyta > Magnoliopsida > Santalales > Viscaceae > Viscum > Viscum album. Next base: position 319,383,777 of record OY728132.1, on the reverse strand, counting down.
TAAACATTTATTAGTTTATTGGCATGAATAAAACACAGAATTAGATTTTTGGAATGAATCTGTGAATATATTAGATTAAATGAAATAAGCATTGAATGTTTTAGATTGTGGGCATGAATCCTTTATCATATGGTTTAGATATCCATCGTTATAGAGTATATCAGTATGTATTATTTTATTATTATTCCATGTTATTTTTATAAATAGTTTTAATATCCATGATTATGATTCATTCTCATATTATTCCTAAAATAGAATACGTTTTTGTTATCTACCTTTACATATTAACTATTCTTATTTTTTTTAATGGATCCTCTTTTCAGTTATTTACACATCCATGTTAATTATTTCTCATTGAATAATTATTCTTTCATTTTTATATATGTTTACTCAGCATTTGAGCTCATACTTATTAATATTCCTTCCCAAGGGTTCTGAATTAATTATCTATTAGATGAGTTTTAAGATGTTCATTTCTATTTATTATGTATATTTTTTTGTATTTTATATAACCCTATGTATTATGTGTATCATTTAGGTAATCTAGAGTTCTGAAACCACTAAATTGTTCATTCATTGGTATTTGATTCCTTCTAATCATGCTGATTAAATAAAATAATGGATTGAATCAGGACTTCTAGGGTTGGGGAATTACATATTACCTGTATAGTTTCAATTACTAATTTTATTACATATTTTAACTTGAATAATATAGATTTTAATTTAATACTTATTATTAGTACATTGATTAATTCTCATATTAACGATATGATATTTTCATGGTATTTTTTTCTCAATATCCCCTCCATGGATACAAATTTAGTAATATAAACCTACTTATTTTTATGTAGTGAAAATAATTATCATGTAATATATTTTATTTTTAATATATTAATATTAAATTTTTTAAAATTTTTCATTTCATGATATTTATCATAGGGATTATGTTTCAAATTAGACCATAATAGTAAGGGTTTATGCTTAAATGTCATTCTAATCAGGATTGATCTTGATTTAATTTCCATAACTGAATTTACTAGATTATTATCTAATAAATATCTTTTATATTCATATCCAAATATTATTTTAGAAAAATAAATAGTTGTATAATTTTTAAAATTGTGTATTAATAATTATTGAGAATTTTTTGAGCTCGATCCAATTTTACTCTTGTTTTTGTTTGAGAACCGTTTCTATTTTATATAAATACTTTTTATAAAATGATTAAATAATATTTTGGAGATTCATCAATGAATTACTAAAGAAATGTTAAACTGGTTATATTTTATAAAAATATAATATCACTAATTTATTTATTTTCCATAAAATGTACATTTTGAAATTTTACCGAGAATGTGATAGGAATAATTATTCTAACCTAATCATCTAAAATGGAAACTTCAAAATCACATAACTATTAATTAAATTGAATCGTCATTTATAATTTTACAAGTTTATTTTAGAAAATATATTTTTCCATATATTTTAGAAATATTTAGTTTTTAAAATTTATTCTCGATGTGAAAATTGTATTTTATTAAAGAAGGGTTTTAATAATATATTAATTGATATCTAAAAAAAGAATATAATATAACACTATTTTACATGTAACACACTGGTGATAAATTTTAATGATACCATCTTTATTCTTTCATTAGATAATTAACGATTACCTTGACTAAACACATTATTAACAATAATTTTCTTGATTATTTGTTTATTCATTAGAATTACATTAAATAATTATCATTCATGTGATCACTAGAAATTTAATTTCCCATAAATATAAATATTATTCATCATGGATATTCTTATTTCTTAAAAATTATAACATATATACACACACTATTTATCTTTGAAAGATATTCGACTGAATTAATAGATAGAGATATTATTTATTATTTATTAAATAAATGAATTTATTAACAAGACATCTTCATTATGAATTGTATTTATAATTAAATTAATGAAGAATGCATTGGAGATGTAGTTAATGGTGGGGAACAATTATAGATAACCTGTCAATTCATCAACAGGTCTCTTGATAAAATCAAGATCGTTAATTAAATAGTTTTTGGTGTATAATTACCCATATATTTTAACAATCATTGCCCAAGGTCATAAGGAAAAATATATCCCAATATAATAGATCATGAAATCTAGTGTTAATCACTAACATCGTTGGAAATTAATTTATTAATAACCAAGAGATTTTTTTCATCTATCATTTCCATGGATAAAATTCATGCTAATGTTATTGATTTAATGGATTGTAATTTATGATATTTACCTTTCTAAATTAATTATATATAATATAACATTGATAGATTTTATTATACACTACCCTTATTGAAAATTTGTCCAACCCTCATTGTTTTCTTTCCCTCAAACATGAATTAGAATTCTTTGAAACTGTTTAAGGTTGCAAAATTTTATACATTTATAAGTGAACCCCCAATATAAATTTCATATTATATATATATATAAATCTACAAAACTACTATATTTATTAGTACTTTAGGATTTTACCCATTGTATTTATTCTATTTTATTAAAATAAACACTACATTAGGGTTACATGAGTTGATTTTTTTTATAGTAGGTATCAGAGGAAGATTAATATAAATATCATGAACCATATCTTTGTAATCATAAATTAGGAAAAAAAATTGATAAACATTAATGATTCTTATAAAATAACATCATAATGTTTTGATAATGAATATATTATATGGTATTCCAAACAAATTACATCCTTATCAAGAAAATAATATTCTTTTAGTTATAAGATAGTTGTACATATGGGTAAGATATTTAAATACTATGAATTGGGATTCATCTTAATCATCACCTAATAGATGTAAATTTGTATTCTTACTCACATGGTTGGATAATGATAGTATATATGATTTTTTAAACTAGAATTATTGTTATAATACATTAATTATATTAAAAATAAACATATCCACTAAAAACCATGTTAATGGTTCTGACAAAAATATATATAAATTTTCAATTTATGATATATTATACACAATGTTTATAATTATGATGTATGATTTAAAATTCAATTTTTTTTTATAATATTATATATTCTATATTCTAGAAATACTAAATATGGGGAAAATGGTATCAAAATTCAGTGACTAAATTTCCCAACATAGATTGCAAATAATACTATTATTTGAAATAATATTATCAAGGATATTTTAGAAAATCATACTCTAGTTCTGAAGAAAAACTATTCCCAAATGTTAAAAATTGTTTTTGTTGTAGTGTGATTTACATCATGTGACATAATCCCACAAAATTTAGTCATACTAAAAATCTATTAGTATATGTGAAATCGATTATATCCCAAGAGAATGTATCTGTTCATTACGATGTTATGGAAATGTAATGGTTATACTTAAAGTACATTAATTTAATGAAAATTTTGACAAATAATGGTTGATGAATTGGAATACTAGGTGGAAGATGAAATATAACAAATGTAATTGATATATTTTAGAAAAAAATGATAAAATTTTCCATCACGAGAAACAAAAAAATAAAGAGAATGTTCATTATAAAATATTAAAAGGAAGAAAAATTTATTACAGAATATGAGGCTACCCTTTAAAGACTATCCTATTATGTAACAGATTATATTTTCGTTATAGAATAAAATTTTTTCCTTCTCTTTGATGTTATTAAGATAATTATATAATTTTATGTGGTTACCAAATAATATTCATCATATCATAAAATAGTTTATATCCACCAAAACATAATGTTATTATTATATATTGTATATAATCAAATAGAATTAGGAGATAATATGTCATATGAATAGTAAAAAAATGTGAATGAATCCAATTAAATGAAGAAAATGAATCAATTTCTATCATTTGGGAAACATGTAAAGATCCATCCTATAATATTTCTTGATGGAATTAGATTACATTACTTGTGAATTGAATAATGTCATATAGAACATGAATATAATGAAAATAATGGGATCATTGTTATGTAGACTGTAAACTACAATGAAATTTGACAATATTTAAACTAATATGCCACATAAAAATGGAATATTCCATTGAAGAGGCAATGGGGATAAGGGGAGTCTTTTGTAAAAACTATAGCTGAGGCCTATGTTTAAAAATATATAATATCATTTACATTAATAAAATACGAAATTTTATATAATTATTTACATGACAGTGTTTCCTCTAACACTTTTATATCATATATATGTTTTTCGATCATTGGGTAATTATTTAGATCCTTCTAAAAGTATATTTTATTCAAAACACCAAGATTAAATCTCTTGGTGATAATGATGTGTTCTTATGTTCCTATTATGACACTTTAACATAACTACTTTTTGGACATTAATATTATACATATGATTGAATATGACATAATTCATAGTCTGGAAATGAATTCAAAAAATTATGAAAAAAATTATTAAAATGTGTGGTAAAATATGCTTCCTGGAGAATACATTCATTCTATATCACTATATCATATAATTAATCAACTAATAAATTTATATATCCACCCCTAATAACATCATGGATTCTGATTCCTTCGGAAAAATAGAATACACAATTTAAATATGTAAGAGGAAATATTCATAGTGAGAAGTTAGTTATTGTATAATAATACATTGATTTATTATCATAGTAAAAACCTGGATATCTATAAGAGAGTGAAGTTTATATTTCCATTGATTAAATCCCTAATCCATTGACTATATCAATGACTCCCTATAGAATAGAATCATTGGAACTAGTGTAGTTCAATAAACAACTAGAGTATTATTGTGGTAAATATTTTATTCAATATATTGTTTCACCGTGGGGATACCTATTTCTCATTATTAATTAGAATTATGTATCCATGAGGGAATGTATTGACCATAGGGAAATCAATTCCATTATGAAATATAAAATAATTACCTACCACGCATATATGAATTAAATTATCGAATTCCTGAAGCATAATATTTTCAGAAATTGACATTTGATAGGGTTATTAGCTATTAAATGTGTGTGAAGATGATATTCAAATACTACACTTCTAATATGGTATGGACATTATAGGTTTACAATAATTCCGTTTTATTTTACTAATTCACCATCAGTTTTTATAAAACTACTAAATGTATAATTAAATGAATGTCATGATATTTTCATTGTTGTGTTATATTATTATATGTTTTTGTATTGTTATACCTATAAGGATAATGAGAATATTTTAATGATCATTCATAAGACTCATATAACAATATATTTATGAATGAAATTTAAAAATATTTAATTATGGATTTATGATGTCTCTTTTTTGTTGGTATATTATCTCTAAGGGTGGAATGTCAGTTGGTTATAACAAGATCATTGTAGTTGGTGTATGTTCTACACTAATGAATATAAATATGGTATTCAGTTTTATTTGTTTATTTGGTTACTATCATACATTCAATTATATTTTTTCTGAAATTGATATCCCAAAAGAAAAACATATAAGTAATGGGGGTAGGATTACATAGAAAAAATAATGTGTATAATGTTTTGTAGTTTGGAAATAAAGGATTTTCAATGGTAGTATTTTCAATTCATGATTAGGAATTGATTTATTTATTTTATATAGTGATACATTGAATAAGAAACATGGTTTTTTCCTTATATAAATGATAAATTTATAATATATGAGTCTTATAAGATATTTGGGTTAAGTGTGGTACATATCATTTTAAATTTTTTGTCATGATATATTGAAGATGATAACTGGAATGATTCATATAATTTATGAACCTCTTAATAGAATATTGACAGTATTAGACATAAAAATCCGGAAAATGGTCCATAATGTTCATTGAACAAGATTGAAACATAGTTACGGCCAACAATTCACCTTCAATATCCCACATGTTGGAGGTGGTAGAACGGTTTTAAAACCATGGGAGGGGCCCAGAAGATCATTATAATGGAGGTCACTCATTGATAGAGGGGTACACACTATGTCCAAGAATACTGGAAAACCATGTGGATGTAAAATAAACCATTCATCAAGGATTAATCATTTAAATATGTGATCAAAATATTTTTTCACAATTCCAAAGATAGTGTGGCCAATCCATGGACCTCATTAAATGTTGGAATTGATCATTTTTTCATAATATCCTTTATCATAAATTTGGTTTATTTACTCTCATTTATCTTCAACTATTACTTATAGTTTGAAATTGGGTATCCCCCATTCCTTATGAATAACTCTCTGTTGATCAACTAAAATTTAGAATGTAGTTTACTGTATATAAAAATTCAATTTATGTCATTGAATCATGTTCCTCAAAATCAATATTATATTCATTGTGGATTATTTTTAATCCTTCATAAGATTATAAAAAAATTCCATTAGATTCGTCAAATATTAATTAGTTAAATTTGTTGTTTGATTCAATTGTACTAGATAGATGACTGTTCAATAAGAATGATTTTGGTAGACTAAAAGATTTTTTATATATTCTTTGTTTTGTTATGGGTATTTATTTTCAATAATTCACTTATTTGTTATGTTTTCCTATACTCATATATTAATATTAAATTTCTAATTACATTGATTTTTGAGACCCTTCATGTTCCCCTGTGGGTACATTGAGGACATGATACTAAGATCGGGGATACCCGAGGGATATTCCAATACCTTGAATGTGGTGTAAGGAGATATAAAATGATGGGTGTGGAAATTTATTTGATGAAATTTGTTCTAGTTTTATACTATTTTTCTACAATGGTTACGAGATCACTATAATGGTTTGGAGATAAGAGTTATTACAAGTTTGAAGGTTGGTTATCATGATTTGTATTCCAATATTTTCTAAAATTAATTATAGACCTTCAGAAACAGATTAAATGGTTTAAATTTTATTTTTTAGTTATTTATTTAAAAATGGAAAACTTTTTTTTTTAATGTTGATGATGTTTTGAAATGATGTTTTGATGTCAAGGTGGTTTTAAATGGGGTTAAAAATTCGATGTAAATAATTATTTCAAATGAAGGTGTGGTATAACTTTTGGTGAAAATTGATTAATTTATCTTTTCAAATTTTTAATTTGATATGAATATCTTTGGCGTTATTATAATTTTCCAAAGGGGAGAATAATATTTTAAATAGTGGATTCCAAATTTTTCAGAAGTGTGTTTGGTTTTTTTATTCTATGAAATGTGATATTGTGTTGGGATATGATGAGATATCAATTATTTTTTTAAGGATCATAAGAATTTCTAAAAATAACAAATAGATTCAATTTATTGAATATTTATGATATAATGGTAGGTAATGATGGATGTTAATTAATTTAAATTGCGGAATTATAATTTATTCCTGAATATTGGATCATAATGGTATACATGGAAGGATATGATGACAATGATCATTTATTTTTGGGATGGAATGATGGTATAGGTCCTATCAATATAAAAGTGTTATAGGGTTTTTTTAAAATTTTCCTCTCCTAAGGAAGGAAGGAAAAATTCTCTAACTGGCCGGAGACACTGTTTTTTCATAGCACAAAGTCATTATTTATACTACATGTGAATATTCATGGAATTACATATCATTATTGGGATGTTGGAATTTTAATTCTGAATCATAATTTTTTTGTCGGACGTGTTCTCATTTTTATTGACTTGTGACCCATTGGTTGAATTTTTCAGACTACCAAAATGGCATGATGAGAAGAATAATTTCTACGGTTTCACATGGATCTCAATATAAAATAAATTTATTTAAATAGTGTATAATTATGAAAACATGATTAAATTTGGTAATAATTTATGTTTGACCCACACTCATTAACTATAGATATAAAACTTATTTCATTACACAACATTGGGGGTGGCACACTATGTTGTACCCCAACGCTGCATGGTATACAATTCCTCTTCAGTACATAAGAATATTATACCTATTTCATGTATAGGATTAGAATAGGGAATTCCATTTTTTATATTGATTACACTGGTACAATGGATGATGGGATTTGAAAAACGATGATGGCTTAGGACAACATTCATGAATTATTTAAAATTTGAAAATATCGGGTTTCTACTGAATGATTACATGACATGAAGAGTGTACACATAGTTGATATATCTTGTAATTTGTTTAATAGTTTTAAATTTTTTCATGGTGTTCTATATACAATGACCACTTTTCATTATAGCTATTTATGTTGTTTACTTTTTTTTTTCTAAATATCATTTATAGTCTACCTATTGTAAAACTATAGCCCCGTGCAGCTATATGATATCCTGAAGAATATAGAGAGTCATGCATAAGGTCCTTTTTTCCACTGGTCAGGACACATATATAAATAGTACCAGGGCAATGGTGTTACAATGTTGAATTAGATAGGTGTATTTTTTTTTGTAATTTTTTAACGGTAGACAATAAAGTAGAATATTTTCAGAGATTTTTTATAGTATTTTGTATTGGTTCTTGTTTCCGCAGACATTATGAAATATATGAATTTACTAGGTTTGGAATATATATTTTTCTTATGCTATTATTTTTGAATTATATTACACCATATGTTGTTTAATTTTATGTGATTTTATGAATTTAGGAGGTTTTATCCCTTATCCCATTATTGAAAGAGAGGGTGTGAAATCATTCATTTTGATATGGACATACGACTAATAAGGTATCTATATTTTGCATGTGAATTATAGTTCTGTAGGATATATTATAATATAAATATATTATTGTATATATTTGGATAATTTCTATTGATAATTCAAATATTCCAATGGTTATTAATGATTTAGTGGATTTGATATATAAATTTTTTGTACCCTTTTTTTTGTGGTTTATATGTGAGTGTAATATAGAACTAAACTTTAAAAACTCCTTATTGGACTTCTGGATAATCACAAGCTAAAATTTTAATCAAAAGAGTTGGTTTGTGTAAAATTATGCTTCAGTAAGAGTCATATAACATTTTTTACTACTATAACATATTAAAGTTATTTTAACAAAGAAATTCCTTGAATTAGAAAATATACTGAAGATATTTTTTAGAATAATTGGTAATTGATGGTTTTCGAATATCAATCATAGGTTTTTAAAAACAATTAATAATTTACTGGAATTGTTCAATTATTTTCCTTTTATGATAATGGAAAATTGTATCCCTTTTTTATTTTAACATATTTGTTGGTAGTTTTGGCTATTATAACCGATATTTTGAGACACGTTATTATTGGTTATAGGTCTTTGATGGTTATAAGTGTTCTAGGTAATATGATGTTACAAATAGTGCCTTAATTTATTATTTTTACATGAATATGTAACCGAAGTTTCAAATATTTTGGATATGGTGGAAATTGTCGGTTGTAAATGTGTTTTTTCTAGTAGACCCTATGATTTATGACTTTTTTTCTGGTGTAATTAGTATGGTTAGTGGTTTCCAAAACACATTAGATAGAATGGGTTTTGGAATGGGATTAATAGTGTCTTCATTGATCAGTGAATTTTGGGATGCATGATATTTGTTGAATAGGGGGAGAGACTTGTGAACCTTTTAATGTATCTCTGGTTAAGAAGGTGATGTTTTATAACCATAAATATTGACATGTGATTGGGGTCATCAATGTTTTGATAACCTTTTGTTGTTTGAGGAATAAGTGGATGATTTGGGATTTGGAATATGGCACGTGAAGTGTGGTTCGTTGTATAGGTTGTAGATTTGGAGGATTAATAGAAGAGCCATTGTTTTTCACAATGCACCTCTAGATGTGGAGATCAATTTGAAGCATTTTAAAATCGAAGGTAAACATGAAGGAAACATGTACACTGATGTGGGTTACATTATAATGTGGAGGTTGTTGGATACATCAGAGGAAGAGTCTATGTGAGGTGCATGCGTTCAAGTTATTTAAAATTCTTAGTTATGCATTATATTCTTTTCTATAGAATGTGCATGGAGAACTAGTTGTGTATTTCATGATTCTTTTGATGGAAAGGATCATTTTATTCCTTGAATATAATTCTCTCATCTTGTTTAATACAAGAATTGATTTTGGATTTTTCTAGAAATTTCCTAAATGGGTAGAACATTAATGGATGTGTGTAATATGTGGTTGACTCCTCAGTTGGTGGGTGGCCATTAGGTTGAAACATACATCAAAAAAGGCCACATTGTTTGTTGGGAATGTTGAATATTCCACGATTTTGAATAGTTGGAATGGGTACGATTATTTTTAATGAATTATGTGGGAGTTTGATAATTGTTCTAGTAACATATGACACATTGGAATATCAGTCAGATTTTATGAATGTTTATAATAAATCATATTTCCTTGAAATTCATTTATTGGTCATGGTTGTTGTAATATGGTAGAGAAGTGTCATGCCTTTAGAACTAGTGAAATGATGGATTTGGAGGAAGAACATTTAGTTTTCTATGAATATATTTGATCCTCATTAGCAATTTTTTGGGCCTTTTTTTCTTCGATTTTCATGAACGGCCAATTTCATTTAATTTGAGAAAAAATTTGATAATGGTTGAGGAGAACGAGTAGTTTTTTGTGGTGGAACACCATATAACATTCGATCATGACTAAATTGAAGAGATCTATGAGTTTATGTTGGTAAAAATCCCTCAAGGTAATATTGTAGCATTTTTGGGTTGATTGTGTTTGTTGACAAAGCATGTTTCCATTGTGAATTTTCAAGATCCAGATATGTTTTCGACAATCCATGTTGATAAAGATCCATGAACAAGGGATGGATGATCTAGAGGCAGTACAAAAATAGCAGATACAAAGTGGTGCCATTTTCCAGTGTTTTCCAATTTTGGGGTCCAAAATTTGGTGTTTGGTGAGCATCACGAAATATGGATTTTCTTGAATATCTCATCAAAATATGGATAAGGAATGAGTTTTGCGAATATGGGCTTCTTGACATGGATTTAGCGAGGACATGAAAAATGTTGACGGTGATCTTTGCGATTACGACAAGCATCGTGAATTGTAGAACTGAAGAGCATTGTGCTAGTGAAAGGAATTGGGAGTGGAGATTTGCGGTGAAGGCTCAAAGGAATTGATAGAATGCTCCATCATTAAAATGAGCTCTGTGATCTAAAAATTGTTGTAGTGCTTCGTGATATAGAGAGAATTTCAGAACAAATTTCAGATCATCGTGATTTGAGATGACGTGGATTTTACGTCCCATAGAAGGTTCAAGGGTCAGTGGAATCGCCTATAAATAGGCTTCAATCCCATCGAGAGAAATATATTGTTTTCCAAGAAATTTTTTTTATCTCGGCTCGCAATGGTCATTCTCAATGGTAGTGTGCTTCACAAAGGAAGGAGCTTTGCGGAGGCTAATTTAGCTCTACAAATGTGGTGTGCTCCCCATTGGCTCAGTGAGATTCATGAAGGAAGTTGATCTGTGATGACTTGAGCTCCGCAAAAGCCTAATATTTGTGAAGGATTGAGCTCGGTGAAGCTATGTGCTTCACGAAAAGGCAATAGCTTCCCGAAGGTTTTTTGGAGAATTATGATATTGGGAGCTTCGTGATGTAGAGTGCTTCGTGACGGTTTTTCGAAAAGGATGTTTCCTAGTGGTCAGGGACAAAAGAGAATTCATAAGGGGATGAAATTTGGACTTCAATAGAGCATGTAAATATATTGATATATGTATTAATTAATTATAATGAAGAGACCTACAAGTCTATAAACTATGAGTGGATCCCTTCCAAGTTCCTTGATCAAAGGATGAGGAAGAACGTTTTCCTTTCTACCAGTAGTGACCTGCGAGAGTGAAATATAGAGTGACCCTTGGGAAAGTAGTGAGATAACCCTAAACATTGTAAAGCTGGTGACCCTAGGCCAAGAAGTGATCTTTCCTGAATATTACTGGTTGTCAGATTTAGTGGATTTAGTACAATGACAAATCGTCATTGTATGCTCCTTGGATGTAGCCCAGTGGGGGTGAACCAAGTAAAAATATTTATGTCTACCTACTTACTTTCTTTCATTGAATTAAAATCTTCATTGTAAGATAAAGAAGAAAATAAGTGATCATAATAAACACACAAGTGGAATAAAAAGTTACCCTTGAAATAAAGAGGTCATGATCTAGGGATGTAGGATGAATTAATTAAAGAATATTAATGCCCTAATTCACCCCCACTTCTCAGCGTATATTGGCCCCTTTTAGACCAAACAGTTAATAGTGAGTTTTTGTTTTCATATCTCTCGTAAATTGTGGTTATCTATATTTGATGAGATTATTATAGTCAAGGGAGACCGAAACTATTTTTGAGTGTTTATTTTTCCCCACAACAAGATATTATTTAAATAATGGATTATGTTATAGGGGTATTCATTGAAAAATCATAATATATTCCATATTTATTATATATTAAGATAAATACCATGATTCCATCTTAAGAAATATATGACATCATTTTCTATATATATATATATACATATATTTTGAAAATTTCTTGCGCTTATGGAGGGTTGTTTTGGATGTTACGATCATCGAGTGGTGAATGTGAAGTCATATGTCGGGTTTTTCAAAATCGAAACATAGGGATAATGTACAAATTATTGGTAGATGATTATGAATTCCACAAGATCCATTTTTTAAATCATGCAATAGGTGACAGTAGAGATTTATTTTTGATTATTGGGTGTGATTTGGATGTCTAAATCCACTCCTAGTGTTACAATATGATTACAACATGAGAATTTCTTTATTGGGGTTCATTAGTTAGGAAGTGATGCGTAACCATGAAAGGATCATATTTCAATCTTGGTTATCGGTGCATGACCCTCGTGCAGGAATTTCCATGGGAGTATAGGGAAGATAGTGGGTATGCCATAGTGGAATAAATATTCCAATGAGAGACTAATGTGGTGTATACTTGAAATCTATAGTGAAATTTATTACGTGAAAATTATATGTTGTAATAATTGATCTAATATGGGATCATTGATCAATCTCATTCTAAAAAACTTCTAGTGCACTTGTGTTGGAGGTGAATTAATATGTGCATTATAGAATGATGATGGTTTGGGGATGATTAATTTTTGAAAATGGATTCTCATAAAAAGCCTAGTATGGAATCCAGTGGGAAAATTTGGGTGATCATATAATGCCTCAAGTAATAAATTGATTATGTTAATGTGAGATGGAAACATTACTCTTGGTGGATCTTGATGTTTTTTAGATGATTCATCTAGATATTTCTGACATAGTTTATCATGGGGAATTAATATTTCTTGTCAAATTTTTTTTCAAGAGTGTCAATTTGTAATTAACCAATTCACTAAGAATTATATTACTAATATTTATAAATCATTATCCGTTCATAATTCATTCATGAATAGAATGTACACATTCTTTTTAGTGAGGATTTTGTTGGAAAGAATGGGTACGGATTTCTATTAGCATTCACACTATTTTTTTGAAACTATAGGACATAAACCATGGTATGTTTATTGTATTAGGACAATTTCATGGTTTTGGTGATTTATACGGTTGTATGGTGGATGCAATTGAAGGTAGGTAGATAAATGGAACAAATTATGTTGTAGAGGAACATAACACTCGATGATAAAAAAGGGGGAAAATAATTTTTTTTGGATTTGATTGTATCAATCAAACAACATATTGATGTTTTAGTTTTGACCATAATCATAATATCATGATATAGTTGTTTATCACCTTTGTTTTTGGTTGTGACATTGTGGTGTTTCATGTGATCTTTTTGGTTTGAGTAAATTGGTACATGTGTCATAGAATGATGTAGGATTGGTATATTGTTGGATTAATATGATCTCATTTGTGCGTCATTGATTTTGTGTCACTTTTTCATTTGAAAAAAATAATTAGTAGGTGTATATGTGTGTTGAGATATTTAGAATGTAGATAGAATCAAACCATTTATATGTTAATGGTATATTTTATTGAGTTTTAGAGTTATTATCAAAGTTATGATATGTCATAAATTCGATTATATTATCGTGACCATTCCTATAAGGGTGGGGATGAAAAATTTGAATTTAAATTGATGTTTCCTTAAAGAAGTATCTTAATAGTTCTATAAGACTCTCTATCATGACAATGTTTCTGGGTAATACTATTCCTTTGGTCAATTATTTTGAAATAATTGAAATATCATATAGGAATAATTAGAATGGTTGTGTGGTATATGATCTTATTGTCATTAATTATATTCAATGGATGTTAGTAATTAATTGTAGTACTGATTGATAATGAAATTTACTAATATGGGAATGTTAAATGATACTAGTAAAAGATGTGGTATTTTTCAATTTATGTTTTCCTCAATCCCCAGTTCAAATATTTAATGAAATGGTACCTATGAGTAGAGACGGAATAAGTAGTGTCTTGAGGGTTCAGGGCCGAAAAATGATAAAAAATGCTCCTTACAAAGAATGATACATGGTCAGAGAACAATTAATGATAGCTGTAGAATATTGAATGATTTATAGGAGGATTTGGAATAATTATTTCTAAATCAGTTGTGGTTTACCAAGATACAACTATAATAAAGGTCCCTCTTGGATAGAGTAGAAGGAAATGTGTCTGTAAGGTCTATCAAAAGCCGATTATTTCCAAGGATACCACACACCATGGTGTCTTATTCAATAAGGGATAGAATAATTTTAGTGGAAGCATTAGAAAACCATGAATCCTACCAATTGTTTTCATTAATAGTCGAAAAAATACAGTTTTCTCCCATCCTTTATACAAATTTTTCAGAATTTCCTCACAATTTTATTCTGATGTAGGCTAGGATGTGAACCACGAGATCTCATCATCGCCATTGATGAATATCCTTCATTAATGTGTCCTTTGATGATGTATTATACAATTAGGTCCAATGCAAAATTAAAGACAAAAAACAAAATATAAAAAATCCACGCATAAAAACATTATTTATTTATGAAGCCACATTATCATTTTGTCAACCACCTTTTGGGTGTCACTGAAAACCCTATTTAAAAAACAACCAATGAGTACATAACCATGCACTATTTAAGAATGATAATTTTATTTCAATGAAATGTGAATAGATTTTAAAAATTAATAGAGATCACATTTCTAGAAACATTAAAAAATAGGGAAACCAAATAACTCTCCTATTTATCCCACAAAAACCAAATAGAATCATCATAATATATAGTAATGGGAATCTCCATAAAATAGAAGCTAAATGGTATGGATTTAAATAATTAATAGAGAAAGGGTAATTATATGGGAAAAATGGATTTACATTTAAAATGAAAAAATAATATCACTCCCATTAAGATGAAGTGTTACCTCATTCAGAACAATAACTCCCCTTGAAGACTCGATATATGAATCATGTGTTTGAAATTCCATTATAAATAGAACCCCAAAATTTTGCACCCACTCTAGTTGTGGAGAATTAGAATATTATCATACCCAACTATTCAACACAATGATGCAATAGTGTGTCTTTGAAATCCTTTGTATTTTAGAGCCACCATTACATATAGGATGATGTGGTCCTATTAGTATTCCGATAATTTATAAAAAATACGCATTGTGTAATTCCAAAAACCACTGAGTGATCACATCCACAACTTGGTATTTTCCAGTTCCTCTTATACACATGGAATCCTAAAAAAATATTCCTAAATTCTAGCGTGTCTTTCTTATTCTATACCTCAACACATCCCAACATCACCCAAATCTACATGAATCCAAAAAAATACCAAATGAAATGAATTTATAAAATGTTTTAATACTATAAGATAACATGGAATATACATAAAACTATGGGTGATACATTATCCCTGCAATCCGGATTTTAATCCACAGATCGATGGAGATTTTATGTGTAATATAAATTTTTTTTATAATTCCCAAGAATGTTTTTATCAAACTCAAATTTCATCTCTCAACTCTCACCATGTTTCCATAGAACTATAATTGGTGTAATTAAATTAACATGTATCAAATTATATTTTCTATCTAAAAATATGAAGCAATATATGTATATATATATAATCTATCATATTATTACCAAGTTCATATCTAATTAAATAACTAGGATTTCTTGGGTACGTCATTAGATGCAAGACATTGAAAAAATTATAGAAAAAATTTCTTATTAACGGTAAATATATAATATTAAAATTTTTATGGATAAATTATATATTTCCCAATATTACCACACTTTGAGGATCTTGTCCTTTATTAGTTAAAAAATAAATACGACCCTATCATGTATAAAATTTTATAAATACATAGTACCATAAATTAAAAAATAATTTGTGATGATGATGATTTTCATATGATTTAATTAAGATATAATTGGTATTCAAATGCTTCTTATCATATGAATATATTTATAGTATCATGTACCTGACTTAGAATAAATAGTATTGGTACCCTTGTTTCCACCAAGCCATTTTGAGAGGAAAAAATGCATCAATAAAATGATTCAAATGAAGCCAAATTTATAATACCCAAATAACTGTAATTAGATGTGGAATCTAAAAGAATAAAATTATCCTTCCATGAGAAATAAAAATCCCTCACACATGATAAAATAATTTATTGCATCAACTAAGTAGAATATTTCTACATATCATCTATATAAATATGATATGTAATGATTATGCTTCACTAGGTTCCATGATCTTGTTTCAAAGTGTGAAAAATGAAATGTAAAATGACTATATCAATAAGATACTATACTAGTTGATACTCTTTATAGAATAACTACAACCCTATAATATAAAATTAAAATATCATATACCAAAATAGACTCTTATATTGGGGGAATATGTGCCTAATGTTTGAGTTGATCCACATTATTCCCAATTGAATCATGTTACAAATGAATCCATTGTAGTTAGATTTTAATTTACAAAAAATCATATTTCCATATTAATTTATATATATGTATATATTATAACATTATAGTTGAACATTTACACTCAACCATTACCTATTTCCATATGATACATTCTCTCAAATAATTAGGAATCATTATTTTAATATATGACACTTATACATGATCATTAATTTCCTTATAAAGTATTTATATAACCATGGGAATATATTTATAAATTATTGATACATGAAATGAATGTGTTCTTTGAAATAATGGTGTAATTATACTCAATTATAGAAACAAAACATTGACATTGTATTGTTAGTCCAATCATCCAAAATATCCCCACTATTCAGGTTTGGCCTATGTGGGATAAAAACATAATCCGATCATTGAAAAAATTTCAAGCAATGAAAAAACACAATATAATGGTGATTGAGAAGAAATAAATTGTAATAATGTTTTTGGATAAGTATAGATGAATGCCCATAATAACACTCAATAATTTTCATTGGTCAATAGACTTGTTATTTATTTCATTTAGTATAGTACAACTAAAATAATCACCCAGTAAATCAAGTTTCCTATGATTACACAAAAATTAAAAAAAAATCCTATAATTATTTTCAATATAGTGTCATTACCCCCAATTAACATCACTCTGAGAGGATATACATTTTAAAACTTTTTGATTAGGTATGGTAGTGATATTTTACACAATGATATTATGGAAACCTATTTTTGAAGAATTGTTCAATACTACTAAATCATCGTTATGAATTTGATGAATCTGTTTATATGTTCAGAAATATTTCTATAGATAAGGATCAACATGATCTTCTATAATAATTACACAAATAAATCATTATCATTATG
Source organism: Viscum album (assembly GCA_963277665.1). Classification (NCBI taxonomy): domain Eukaryota; kingdom Viridiplantae; phylum Streptophyta; class Magnoliopsida; order Santalales; family Viscaceae; genus Viscum; species Viscum album. Next base: position 319,366,000 of record OY728132.1, on the reverse strand, counting down.
AATCACAACATACCTCATATCTTCGACCAAGTTATTATCATAGAATTATTTTACTAATGTGGGTTTAGATTTGAGAACATGAAATGATGTACGATTGCATTTAGACCAATGTAAGGAATTTCATTCATAATTAAAATTTTTATTTTAGAATACATACTCAAAAAAATTTTATGATGTGATAACATATAAATTATAATCCCAAAAATTAAAAAATCATGAAGACATTCTGGCTTTCTTGTGTTATGGTTAGGACATCTCCAACCATTCCTATAAATTTTTCCATGTATTGGATGTATTTTGAATGTTAATAGAGGTGTTTACATTATATTGATGTGTTTTGTATTTTAAAAGTGTTCCCACACCCTATTGTTGGGAATGTAGGAGGCAGTTTTGTGTTATGAATGTGGTGTTAGTTCCCTATGGACAAAAATGTCTTATAAAGTCATTTTGGGGTTTGTATTGTGGAATGTATGTTATTTATTACTAAAATGAATAAATAAAAACTCTAAAGGTCTGAATGGTACCAAAATTCATGTATTTATGGTTCTCATATATAAGAAAAGATGGGGAAACTACATTTCTTGCCTAGTTTTAAATGTTATGGAAAGGGATTAATAGGATTGTTGTGGGAAGCGTGGCCAAGTGAAATCCATTTAAGTTGAAATATTATTGAACCAATGTGGCCACGGTCATGTAAAGGGAGAATATGTGGTTGTGGTTGGGATATTTTTATAGGACTAAAATGCTGGAAAATATTTATGTTTCATGAAAAGTTCTATAAGGGAATCACATAAGGAGTTAAAGTGTGAAATGGATATGGTTTTAATCTATTTCCACAACTTAATATAAATCATAAACTCATTCTTAAGAATAAATTAATTTTATTAATGCCCCAAAAAAATTGTTTCAAATATAAATTTATCCCATGGAGGATTCATTGAAATGAATTATTGTTTGTAATAATTTCATCCACGTCACTTAACTATCCATTATAATATTTATATTTATTCTAACATTGATCATTCATAATTGAATGAATTTTGTTCAAGGATCTATTTTCCAACTCTATTCACCAACTAAAAATTCATTATTTTTTATGTTTATAGTTGGTAAACACTTATCTTTTATTTCTGTAGAGTGTCATCTACTGATGTATTGAATATTCTAAATTCTGAATTTTCTTCCTTCAAAATTTTATTTTCACTTTTTGTTATCATTTTTTCACGTTTGATTTTTCTAATGATAATAATATTTTATATCTAATAAGATTTCATAGAACCATTTATTTTACTAAATTATAAAAAAATCAAAACGATATCATTAATTTTCTATTTAGGTGGTCAATTAATTGTCCTTAATAATGATGAAATTTGATTAAAGTTTGAAATTGTTAATTAACACAAAAACAATAATGGTTGTTGAAAAAAGAATTAAGCAGGAATGTATAATTATAATTTCTATTTCATTTTATTTTATTTAAATTAAGGGTATGCTAGATTCATGTTAAACACATCCATTATTTATAATTTTAATGGATTTTGTAAAGGCCGTGAAGCTTGTATTATTGTTGATGTAATAACGATGAAGCATGTTTATTTAATATTTTATTCTATATAGTTTTCTGATACCATATATAAAAATATAAAAACATTTAAGTTGTTTATATTATTTAATAATTCATTCCTTAGGATACCTATGGTTATAAAATTTCTCAATCAAATTAGTTAATTCAAGCCTATAATGAACAAATTATTTGATGAAATTTTATTTTTGGGGTTAGGTGAAACAGTTTCCTTAGGATTTCTCCATACCATCATTTCAGGAATATTTTCCATGTTGACTATATTTATTGTCTTCATTATAACTTCAAAGGTTTTTCAAGATGTTATACATATGATATTATGTAATTAGATCTAGGAATAAATGATTGTGGGCAATACTTAGATAAGGAGTCTCATGATTGTGGAATTGGATGACACCAGTAATAGAAGGATGGATGCTTTTTGATATAGATTCTTGTGTTAGGGATGGAACTCAAATTGATCATAATAGATAAGGATTGAATTTCGTTTTTTAAATGATATTGTGTATTAATTTTTATATAAATACATAAATTTACAGATAGCATGATTTCAATGTTTGGATTCCATTATCTACTACTTCCAACATCTAGTTGTTCATGGTTTATACACCACATTACTATAATATCACATATATTTACACATTTTAAACTATGTTAGTATACTAAGGTGAATGATTTTGTTATTATTTCCAATATAATTATAATTCTATCATGAAGGAATAAACTCCCCATGGATTCACCTTTTCCCTCACAACTAAAAAACATCCTTTTGCATATGGGGATGTGCACTTGTGTTCTTGTCAGAAATTGATTTGGCTAAAGATCATAGAGTGAGAAGGGGTAGGAAAAGAGTGTTACAAAGTATATTTCAATAGTAAATATTTTTCATGTTTATTTAATAATATTTCTATATTTATTAGGAATTTTATTGTAGTCCTATGTAATTTATTGAGAATGTTTTAATTATACACTAAAAAATTACATTCTTTGTATGATTTGATTTTATAAAAAGAAGAAACTTTATTAAAAATACATACATGAAATATAATTATATAATCCTTAATAATTATTTTATATATTATAATTGTATAATATTTACATCAATTATTTTTTAATAATTTTTTAATAAATATTATATCATCCTACATATTTGTGGTAGAAATATCCCAAAAATATCATGTTATATCGACCGAATGATAAAAATGTCAAATATTATTGTATTTATATATATATTATATATATATAATTAAGTATAAATACATTTTTATAAAATTAGTCATTATATGTATAAAATTTAAAAAAAAATATTGATAATTACCTTATTTTATTACTTATAATGTCTCTTGGTAAGCTCATTTTAGGAAATTAAATTTTATTAGGAGAAATTTTGGATCTTTTTATAGAATTATTATGTTAAAAATCATTAATAATGTTACTGTTAAAATATTTATTAATTTTGTTCACTTTATTAACCATCCTTTTAACTCACTGATAAAATATGAAATATTTTTTCCATGATAGTGGTAATCCACTATTAAAATGAGCAATATTTTGAAATAAAAATTGATAGAATGATATTAAGACATTGTTGATTCATAAATATAATTACATTTTGGTTTTATATTTATATCCGTTTCACTATATTAGTATTGTTATAATTGATTTTGATGATTTTAATGAAGAATGAAACATGAAGGAAATCGTTGAAGGAAAGTTTCTCTACCTTGGATATCCTCATTAATGATTATGATTAAGTCATTCAAGATTTGTATTTTGGGAATTCTACAACCCCTATAGTGTGGAATAAAAATTAAGGATGCATTTATTACATATATTGTTTGAAAATTCATGTTTAAAGTGTCTCTGTATGTGATCTGGATATGGTATTTGATTATAAGTAAGGGCAGTGACACCCTTTTAAACACTTTTTTCATAGAATATATTAATTTCATACACAAATATCAGGAAAAAATTATAAAAATTTATTACCTATTATAGATCTGTTTTATAATACACCCAATAAATCAACTAGAGATAATATTCTTGTGATATTTTATGCCATAACCCTTAATATATCCCACCCTCTATTAAGTACTTTTATCCTTCTCTGGGTCACTAACTTTTACTATGGTAAACTATTTGTATGATGAAAAATCAAATGGTTCTTTAATAAAAAATTGATCATTATTATTCAAAATATGAAATATATTTTACCAAATATAATTTATAAACCATTAAAAAATATAATTTTAATAAAACATTGAATTGTGAAATAAAAATAGTTTCTAGAAAAAGACTTTTTATCCATAAATAAAAATATACACATAAACATTTATAGTCCTTCTTCCCATTATTTTTATTTATTTTATTGATAAAAAATTAATTTGTTGTATTATAATCATAATCCAAACCCTAATGTTAAATTGTGAAAACATAAATATATATTTAGCAAAAATTGAATTTAACAGACAATTACCATGTATATTAAAATAGTAAATATTATTTTATAAAATGAATTATAATAAACCATAAATACATTTGTAGTTGGTGAAATGTTTTAATAAATTTTAATTTCATTCTTATTCCATTATTTGGTCAGAAAATCCATGTTTTTATCTGAAAAATATATTTTCCACTATGCACACAGAAAATCAAAAAAAATTACAAATCAAATAAAATCAACAAAAATATATTGTATAAATGATAAAACAAAAAATGAATTTCTTTTTATCAAATATTCATTCAATGGTGTATAAGATTATCATTTAAATAAAATAATATAATACATAATTAAGTTGTTTATTTAAAATAATTCCAATATTTTTCCACTAAATCCCAGATCATTTATTCATAACTTTATAAAATTATATATTATAATAAATATAAACATTAATATATTTAATTATCATGAATAAACATTTATTAAATATTTTATTGTTAAAAAACTCAGAATATACAGAAATGTTCCAATCATGATAAGAATATATTGTCAATCTTAAAATAAGACATATTTTATATCAATACAGTAATTAAATAATTTTTAATATATAATCAGTATATATTTTATAATATAATATATTTTGATTCATTTAATAATCATATATATATGGTTAATATTATCAATAAATTCATAATCATGAATATTAAAAACCTGTAATGATTATATATTTTCAAAAATACATTATTTTTCACCTATACCCTCCCTTTCCATCCATGATGATGATATCTAGATCACACATCAATCCTTTTTTATTCAAAACTTCATGTTGATCGAAATTCCATAATATGTGGTTAAAGACACTTATTCTCAATTGTGATATTTTAATGTTCATGATTGAAAATCTAGAGATTCAACGATCCATCACACTTCATACCATAGTGAATTGGGAACAAAATAGTGATTTTCATGGGTGTATGGAAACTCATTTTATTATTCTACCAGAGTTTCTTATTTAATAAATAAATTTATCTTGATATATTCTATAAAAAGATATGTATGCAGTCGCAATATCTTGTACGCGTTCGATATAGAACTTTCCCTCGTGATCATAGGGGTGACGAGGCACCCAAGACCCATATATCATGATTTGATGATAAAGACATTAAAAATTAAACATTACCTTTGATATTTATCATTACTTTGGAAATTATTTACACATAAATAAATATTATCATTCTAACATCCTTATTAGGTTTAATGTTTTTGAAATATTTGAAAAATAATTAAATCAAATAATAGAGTATCTTAATATCAAATAAAAATGTTTCAAACTATATAAGAATATATATAATCTATATCAATTCTTAATCATCTCCTAATGATCTTACATACATGATACTCTTAAGGAAAAATCTAACATATTAATTTTCTTCATAAACAGTAGAAATTCAGGAATAATAATGTGGTTAGTGAAAACACTCAATAATAATTAATATAAGTAATAAAAATATGATATCATAAGATAGAATAAATATTAGACCAAGGTAAAATAAAAACACATAAAAATATTATGCCAAAAAATAATATTTCATAAATCATGGAATAATAATTATATTTTCCTAATTCAAGAATTAAATATTGTATAACTGTGAATCAATTATTATGACCCATGAGAGAAATAATATTAATGATAATAAGTAAAAAACTATGCGAAAAAATGGGAATATGATATGGGAATGTTGTATTAATAGAAACGAATACCCATGCATTATTTTTTCGAATAAATAGGATGGCTCATGAATTAAATTTTGATCACATCCATGAAGTCTATTCTGTTAGTTTATAAGGACATCCATGAAGTACCACACATTATTTTGTAAGAATATATAATAAATATGTACAATTTATTTGAGATATTATATAACTAGTATCTTTCTATACTATACCATGAAATATAAAACATCAACCAAGTAATTATAGGATCATATATAACCCACTCATCCTTTTTCTATTCAAATGTGTTCCAAATTGAATATATCATTCCTAATATCACAAAGAACCCATGAAATAATTTTTTGATTCACATCATTTTCAAAATGAAATCACATAAAGAATTATTCATAAAAACCTAAATAATCATAATAAATTATCGCAAAAGAATATAAATTGTTATCAATGTATATAAATAAGAAGTTTTGGAAAATACATTTCTTTAAAAACTTTAAATATGTCCTTTACACAACATTATAAAAGAGTATATGGATTTTTTAAAATATATATCAATCAATAAATATATTTTTTAACAGTAGTGATTAAATTATAATTTGTGAATATATTATTTTCATGAATGAATAATAAAATAAAAATTATAATATTTCATGAAGAAAAATTATAATTTAATATTCTGAATAAAAAATATGAATATATAATTTCTAAATTAGGCTATAATTATATTATGTAATTTTAACTTAAAAATAATTATCTCTGGAAAATTTAAAATATAATATATATATATATATATTTATTGATTTATAATTTATAAAATTAGTTTTAATATTTATAAATAAAAATGTATTTATTATAAATTTTATAAAAATAATAGAATGATCATTTTTAGGTAATTAAGGGATATTATTTTGAAACTTTACATAAGTGAATGCTTCCTTTCATTTTAATTAATTTAAATAATATATATTAATTGATTATTTAAATTAAAATATATAATAATTTTTATGAATAATAATATAAATTTAAATAATTATTATTACTTGTTGTATGGTTAGTTTATGATCATATTAATATTGAAAAATTAATTTTCATACAATAAAATTTTCACCCATGTTTTGTGAGTTAGTATCCAAATTAATTTCTGAAGATATTATAAATTGAAACTTGTAATGGGGTACTTGTATTTCGAATTATCATTTAATTTTGAAAGATGTACCATTATTGGTTTTCAAATTTTTTATAAAATTCCAAAAATTGGATATAATGGTTAATGTTAAAACATGTTTATCGATAGATAATCTAAAAAGATATTTGTTAAGATTGCCTGAAATATTTTCATAATCATATTTATTGATTTAATTTAGTCCCGATTTTATATCAACATTTAATTAGACTAAATTTATCCCAATTTCTAAAAGAAAAAAAACATAAAAATATTTTAAATTTTCAAAATTTTATATCTGTGCTTCCCACCTAACTTATAAAATGGATGCTCCTCCCCTAGTTATTTACACCTCTTTATTTAAATTTGCTAGAAAAAACCCTACAAATATCTATCCCAATTTTTTAATTCCCCAAAAACATTAAATATTTTAATTTAATAATAGAATTAAGTTTTTTAATATCTTTCAAAACACTAAATAATGATCCATTTAACAATGAATGAAACAGCCAATTATATAAAACACTATTTAGTCTTGTTTGGAAAAAGTCATTTAAATTATAAAATATTTAGAGAATTTATATAGTAAATTTATATGTCTTATACAAATTAAAGTATTTTAACATTCATAAAATATATTTGATGTGAATTAGTTAAAAATAATCCTAATTTTACTGATAAAAACATATATTTTTATAAAATTTTATTTAAGACAATTAGTGGAATACCTATATTAATTTAATATTTGGAAAATTTTATATTTAACATTTGAAATAAACTAAATTTTACTACAACATATTAAAAATGTAGTTTTGGGTGATTTTTTTGAATTTTGCAGTGATGATTCGTTTTTTAATGAATTGTTTAAAATAATGGACTTTCAATTAAAAAATTCTTGTTATTCTAACTTATTTATATGGATATATTACATTTTTCATTGTATTTAAATATTAAGAATAAAAAAAATAAAATATATTAATATAATTCAGGTCACTATATCAAATATCACTTTGAGATTTTATATAAAAACAAGGAATACATTTTCATCTTATCTACAAAATTAATATTTAATAATTTCCAGCCAAAATGTTATTGAAATTTGAAAATTTAAATTCCATATTTATAATCAATTTAATTTATAATTTATAATACTGTAAAATTAGTTTTTAAAATTCATATTAATAATTGGGTTTAAAAATAATTACTTTGATTTTGAGAATATTTGACTTAATAGTGGACTAAATCGTATTATTTTGGGCCATAATTTCCTAGAAACAAGGGAAAAATAAATTTTATGTTCATATTCTTACACTATAATAAATTTTATCATATTTTTAGCATTATGTGTTCTACATGACATGGTAATAATGTTTTGGGAATTCCATTTTAAAAAATTTATAAGAATTCCACTCCTCTTCAATTATATAAAGGAACCCACCCATCTCACTTATTAATTGTAATACATCCATTTATCTCATACGACATATAAATAAATAATCACCAAATAACCCACCCAAACCGATAATCCTCACCTATGACGGAAAATACAACCATAAATGCTTTTTGGTAAAAGCACAAATGCTTTAACAAAAAAACGAGGTAACATTCATAAAAAATTACATTAATTTAATTTCTTCATCCACCCCCTCTAATATTATTATTAAATTATGATATCAAAATTATGTTATCATAAATATACTGAAAATATTTATTTTAAGGTTGATATTTACGCTTACATAGTCTTCCATCTAATGGGTAATGGAAATATTGTTCCTATCTACAGTGTACTACTGCCTAATGAAACAATGATTGCTCATTCTTCATATACAACCTCCCATTTTGAGAATTTTGATGCAAAAACTGTTATTATATGTTATATATGATATTTTTAATTTATATATATTTATTTAAATCTTATATAACACAATTTTTCATGCATCCCATTTTGTGGGGATATGATAACTTTTTTTGTGGACTTGGTGACTATCGTCTCCTCAAAGTTATGTGATTCATTCATGCTATACATATAATTTATTAGGGTTGGTCTTTAAAAGAAATTTTCAGATACATTACATGTATATCATAATATAGTTATTGAATACAAATTTCATATATATAATCCAATTTTCATTATTTTAATTTGATAAAGACATTGAAAAAGACTTTATGTGTATATTAGTCATACCGAGTCCCCAAAAAATGTATTTCATTTATAATATCCAAATATTTCATATTATATATATATAATTGGTATATTTCATATTTAAATCTTTATTTAAATTAATATTGTTATTAAATAATAATTTAATTAATATGAACAATTAATATCAATTCAAAACATACTAAAAAATCATAGGATATTAACACCCAAAATTCTAAAAATAAGGAAAGATAATTAAAAATGGGTAATAGTATATTATAAGAATATAATATATCGTATTTCAAATAAAATAATTTTTTTAATTATTTAATAAATTGATTAAAACCTTTATAAATGAGTTTAGAGTAAATTTCCAAAAATATGAAATGCAAGGGATTTCATCTCAATTTACCATCAATTGAGACTGATTTATTGTTATTAACCAATTTTTACTACCATGATATAAGAATTATCCATTTTTATTATAAAATAATAATCATATCTCAAATTATGTAATATTATGTTCCACATTGAATTTTATCTCCCAATGTGTTTAGTTTGAATATTACTTGTTAGTAAAAGCAATCATTTAAATCTCACATTCTATTGTGATTTTAGTCACTCTCATGAAAAAATATTTATATTTTAATCATTAAATTGAACAAATTATTGGGTCATGGATACTATTATTAAATGAACTATGTACCATTTTTTTCATAAAATGATCATTATGAAAATTATATGATTATGTGGGGGAATATTGATAAATAATTATTTTTTAAATATTAAAATTTACAAAGAAATATTTCTTATTAATTGAATAGAATAATTGATATGATTTTTTTGGAAATATAGTGATGGTTGATTTATTGAAAATGTATATATGCTTGATACATCGACATGATCTCTTTTAAAAAATAAGTTGGATTAATTAAATGGGTTGCAACCCATATTTTTAATCCTATTTAGAATGTACTTTAGGGTATAGATTTTCATTTTCCTAGAACATGAAATAAATTATTTAATAATTTCCTTAAAATATTTTTCAGCAATACATTTAATAATCCATGAGATTTTAATATGACGATTTCAATGGATGCATTTCATTCTATGTTTATTTACTAAATTTATTTTTTTTAGTTATTTACCTTTTCACATATATTATTTCCTAATATAGTTATTTTCATGAAATTCCATCTCAGTTATTCACCATGATATGATGATCCATTTTAATTTATTCATTATTACATATTCTTCATTTAACCTTACTAATAATGTTAGGTCGCCATAATTATCTTTCAATTACCTAGGTTATAAGGGGAATCCATTGAATGAATTTCAAGGATGTTGATATTTTATTTATTATTATTAATTTATTTTCACAATGTAATGTGGGTATCATGTATGTGATATAGCATTCCAAAATAGGCAATTTATTCATTCAATTTTAATTTGAATCTTGGATATGTTCTAATTTAATAATATAGTCACCTGGTTTCAGGCTTCTAGGGTCAATAAATTTTAGTGAGTATAAGAAATGGTTAAGTAGGAAATGTGGAAACTAGATATAGAGAAAATAGATTAGGTAACATACACATTAAATAAATATTTATGTTAAGTATAAAAAATATACTATAATTTTGTTAAGATATAGATTATGTGGGTCTTCAAATAAAATACATCCAGATCAAGATACCCTATGTGGACATGGTTTTAGAAGATATGTACCTAGGGGTAGAAACATTTACAGGTTACATCGGGCTAAACACAAGCATATCATATTACATGATAATGAACTTTACTATGCACTATATATTACCCAAATGGGGTATACACATTTTATAACTTTAATTTTCATTGGAAACATTAAGAAGGATTTAAAATTAATGATGTCCCCAATGTAAAGATTTATACGATTATATGATTTATGATGGATGAACTAATGTTATGTTTTATACCATACATTTAATTGTACATTGTTAATTAAGGATATATTATAGTATATTTGTTTTAGTTATTGATCATGAAGGGAAGAATAGTATCAATACTCATAAAAATAAAATGATTTATCAAACAAGGAATCCAATACAACTAGAATTAGAATATAAATTTTTTTAGAAATATGTGGGAAACATAATTAGGTTATAAAAAATAACCTTTATTAAAGGGATAAACCTATTCCATAGATATAATCTATCATGTTGGATTTCATTATCTAGTAGAAGACCCTATAATTTAGTAGGACTATACACAAAATTTTAGCTGAGAAGATCAATAATTCCCTTGATAAGATTTTTACAGCTTGCAGATTTAGTGAAATGGAAAATGATTCACTTGAGGTCTATTATCTCAATGTTTATGATAATAAATGGTGGTCCGTGATCCAAAATATTATGCAGGAAGAAGAAATAGAACACAAGTAATGGATAAGTTTTATCAATATATTCATTGATAAAAACATCACCCATGATCAAAATATTGATATGATTATAATGTTATTAATTATAAAGAAAATGGATAATGGTTGTGTTTTATATTATTAAGATACCGTTACAATATTATATATATATTATATTAATTACATAGAAAACATATATTTCAAAAATGATAACTTTTTTAATGGATTAAGCGATGTCTCTAAAGGGCACTAGTCTCGCATTTTTTTCATAATTTGATGAAATAGTTTTATGTTCCATGAAGAATAAAAAAAATTATATAGATCAATATATTATAGAGAAGAATGATAAGAAGAGTACCATTGAGAACACGAAAATAGATAATACATTCAAAAGGAGAATAATTTTGAGTTATTTACATCCTTTGAAAAAATTGGGAAAAAATTCCCATGGACATGTTTGAAGGGACTATGATTTTGTGATATGATTATATATTGGGTTCACTAGGATCAGAAATTAACATGCTATAATTGAATAATCAATTTATAATGAAAAAATGTAATGATATGGGGCACTATGAAAAACAATTTCTTAATTGATTGGAAAACATACCACAGAAAACTCTAGTGGATATGGAGAAACCTACGTGATCACTAAATACTAGGTATACATTATATAGGTGTTATTTGGATGTATATTAATTTAATCTTCATTTTTATCCATCGCCTTATTTTCTTCTGGATCATCACACTCTTTTATATGGGCATATTTATTCATGGAAATTAATCGTTTCCATTTTTATTTTATAATAAAATTTTTAGTCTAAACAATTATGGGAAGATTCTTTCAAAATATATGTGTTAGTGGGTTTCAATTATGAGAGATAAATGTTCTTTACATGATGAACATGTTATCATACCTATTTTTTGACTTATATATAATCCAAAATATAGACTAGATCTAAATATATTGTTCCAAAATCTGTTTAAATTGGAATTGAATTATGAATTATGATTAGTAAGTAGAAATCATTATTTTTAAAGAAAAAACATCCTCAAAATATTCATATGTAGATTAAAAAAATTAGTTATACTAAATGAAATAATTTGTGAATAATAGAAAACACCATATAATTATGACGAATGTAAACACCTAATTGAGAATTTAACTATTGTTCATGAAACAATTGATGTATTCGCCTTGTAATTACCTAAACATATCTTAGAGTGTGATGTTGTGTTCTAAATTGATTTAATCCATGATTCAAATAAATTATCAATGAATATCTATATAATGAAAATAATGGAATTAGTAGATAGGAATAAATAACCATCGGATTTGGGTAATAAGGGACTTATTCCCCCAACTGTTTTACCATAGGGACCCCCAATCATATTTTTCTAGAATTATGATGGATCAATGTGGGTTTTCATTGATTTTAGGGGAAATGATTCTCTTACATTCAAAATTTTTGTCCACTTCTTCACAATGAAGACATGATCATTCAACATCATAGAAACCAATATTTTTCAAGGAATGATATTTATCTAGGATTTACCAGTTGCGTGTAAAAAATAAAGGATTTCCCAAGAATGTTTTTATATGAGGTATAAATATTTAAAATTCATTGTAATTAAATTTTGATTTACTAACAAAACATCTATTTTAATAGACCCAATGAAAATAGGTTTCAAAGAATATATGGATTTTGATTCATTAATGATATTTTAGAGTCCACTAAAAACTACAAGGAATATAATAATAACTAGAAGATCATTCTTAAAAATCTTATAAAGGATGATTGAATTTGGAAATTAAGTAAGTGTGATTTTTGGAATCAAGAGGATTATTGTTTTTGCTGTATTTTCTCCAATAATGGAATTTTAGTTGATCCTACCATTATATGGGAAATCATAGAATGGAATACATCAAAAAACAAAAATTAGGCACATAGTATAATTGGATTTGTAGGTTACTATCGGCGATTTGTGATGAATTTTTCTTTATTGGACAACATGTTAACCAATATTACACATAAAGGGGTTATGTTTGTTTGGACCAAAAAAATTAGAATGATTCTTTATGTAAATAAAATTAGGATTAGACAATACACATATTTTTAATCTACCATTTTGAAAATATTGGAGTGAAATATATAGTGATGCATCAATATACGAATTTGGTTTCATAATAATGAAAAATGATAATGTTAATTTATATGAATCAATGAAATTGAAGTCTTGGTGAAAGATATATTCAACCCATGTTCTTGAAAATGTAGCTATAAGATTCACTTTTAAAATTTGTAGAAATTTCCTTTATGTTGATTTGTGTGAAATATACATAGATTATAAAATAAATATATATATATTATCACAGAAATATCTCAACATTTTATACAGGTGATTTCTCAATTTACTCAGGGAATGTGATTTATCATAGTAGTGCAACCAATGGAAAGAAAATTACTGAGGATATGCATTGATTATAAAGGATTAAAGAGTTATAACCCAAAGGATGGCTGGGAAAGAAGATATGTTCATTGATCATGTTCTGATAGATACGTAATTTTCAAATTAATTAGAGAAATAAATCATTTTTAAATTTTTTTAAAAAACATATTTAATATGGAGGATATAAAATTCTCAATATCATGTTGAAATCTGTCCTAGAAAAATTAATCATATGAACAACATAAAATCTGAAGAATTTTTTTTCTGAATATGGTGTTATAATTTATGGAATGAGGTTATGTATTGCATCTATAACTGATCTAAAAAATAAATTATATTATGATTTACAAAACTCTAATTTCTCTATAAACAATGGAAGTATAATGATTTATAGGGAATTGAAGGAATTTTTTTTGGATAACCTAATGATGAAAATTAGTGATTATGTTTCATGATGTTTTGTGTTATCAATAATTCAATTATGTGAGGCATTCTTCTAAAGTATTAATACAACTTATTATTTTTACATTCTGTAAATTGGTTTAAATTATTATGGAATTTGTAATGGGACATCTAAAGACTCATAGAATGAATAATGATATATGTGTCATTTTTTATCTCATAGAAAATCTTTATATTTATTTTATATATAAAAATATATGAGCATTGGGAACCACAATAGGAAATGTTTTAATGATGTTATAAGATGTCATTGTGAACCTATATCAGTTTTTTCTGATCGAGATCCCCACATTACATAGAATATAAGAAAATTTCATTAGAAGTCTCATGAAGATGATATTTATTTAATCCATTATTACCACCATAAATTTGATTGAAAATCTAAATGAAATATTCAAATAGTGGAAGACATGTTTATTTCATGATCACATGACATTCCTGTTATGTGGGATTAATACATATTTTGTTATTGTTTTCTTATAAAAATATTATTTCTCATGTATCTAAATTAAATTGTGTGAAGAATTACATGTAATGTAATATTGTAATTTTACTTGTCATGATGAGGTTTTAGAAGGTAAACCTATTGGATTATACCTTTTGATGAAATGAAAGTAAAGGTAATAGTTTTTAAGGATTATTTTAAAGCATCTCAACATAGGAAAAAGAGTAATATAGAATACTGAAGGCGTTATTTATAATTTAATGAGGGAGATCATGTTTCTTTAAATTACATACATGGAAGGATGTTATACCTTTTTCTTAGATAAGGATATAATGTCTTATGACAATCAGACACATTAAAACAATTTTTTTGCTGGAGCTATTTCTTATGACCATGTTAGGCCTATTGCTTGTTATCATATATGATTATATGGAGTTAGAACCTATAGTTTTATAATATAACACATAAATTTTTTTGAGGAATTGGATGACTTCTCTAGTAAGGGTACTCTGGAGAAATCGATAAATTAAAGAAGAAAAATGGATACTAGATTTATCAATGAAGTCAAAATACCCATGTATTATTAGAACAATATACCACTAAAATTTCATGGAATATTGTTTTTGTGGAGTAATGAATGTATCAACCCAAAAAAATAACCAAAATTTCAATTTAGGATATATTTTCATTTGTTGACGGGCTACAAAACACGAAATGATGAGTTAGTTTTCAATAAATGAAACAGTTGATTTAAACTACTCAATATTTATTCATATTCTAAAATATAAATTAAATTTTAATACATTAAAATAATTTATATAGTAAATTTAGAATTTATATATTAAGTCATTTGTGTTTATACTCATCCATATATCTGATATGCATAATTTAAAAATAATCCTATTTTTTCACATACACCCCGATATTATTATGAATGTAATTTTATTAGATTCAAATTATGAACCTATTTGAATATAAATGTCAAAAAATTTATAATTCTAATATGAAAAAATAAAATTCACTTTTTAATGCGTAACATAAAAATTATGAAAAGTTTATTTTATAGAATTTTTATGTGAAGATTCATTTTTTCAAAAATGGATAGAAATGATTAATTTTATTTCAAAAATGTTTTTATATGAAATATTTATATTATTAAATGACATTTTCTATTGGTTTTAAATACTATATAGACAAATTTATCATTTATCATCCAAATTTAATAATGTCGAATCTATTTCCATTTTAAATTGGATATAAAATATTATAAATCTCTGGAACGTTTTTACATTAAAACCCTGCATTTCTCTCCATCTACTAGATTGATTTTATATTAATTTCGAACAATTATATAATTGGAATTTAGAAACATGGATTAAATATTTTGAATAATAAATTTTTATGATGTATAATATAATGAAAATAGTTTTTCACATAATATATTAGTGAATGTGATTAAAATTAATTACATTTATAAAGAGAAAAATTAGATTAATTGTTTAATAAACCTTAATCTGAAGTCCTAAAATGACATAGAAAATTATAAAAAACTTATTTTAATTTTATATTTACACAATATAAATCATTCTATATTATTTGACCTCATTTTTTTCAAATTTAGATGGGTATAATGTGGGTTTAATTCCATTTCAAATTAATTACTAGAGTTCCACTCCTCCTCCACTATAAAAATGCACTCATACCTCTCACAAATTCACACCCCTCAAAAAGATTTTATCATCTAGTATATGAAAAAATAATATTAAAACATACCTGACCTAACAATAAAATCCTCTCATTTTGAATATATCCATCCATGGTCTATATTTGTTTAAAAACTAAAAGGAGGTACCCAAAAACGAAGTCACATTCTTGAAAAATCAATTTCATTTTATTTATTTATCACATCTCAAATAATATTATTAAATGAATATATAATAACATAATAATCATAAATATAAATATATTTTTTATTTTAATGTTCATACCTAATATTACAAAAACTCCAATATTATTGGTAAAGAACATAACATTCTTTTTTATAACGGACTATTGCCTCGCAAAACGTTGATTGTTTGTTCTTCCTTTACCAACTCTCATATTGGGAGTTTTTTTTGAAATTCTGTTTTAGTATATTAAATATGATATTTACAATTTATTTTTACTATTTTAATTACTATATAACACATATCTTTATGTGTTCTAATTTGTGGTGATACGACAACATTGTTTTTTGATTTCTGGACTACCACCACCTCAAAGCGATGTGATTCGTTCACTCTATACATGGAATGTATATGGGATTGTTTATATAAATATATTTGAGATATATGATATAAATATGAATCTATAATATAAATATATAACATATAATTTTCATTTTATTAATTCTAAATGTGATGAATGTAGAGTCCATGCATACATACGACCTACCATCTCCATTAATGATGCATTTGATTTGTAATCTGTTAATATTATTAATTATAATAAATAATTATAATATATATATATATATATGTATATGATATTAAAATAAGGTTTTAAATTTTGTAGATGATGAAATCAGGATTTTTCAATAATAACAACAAGTAAAAGATCAAATTTACTTAATATACTATGCAATTAACACGTGGAATATTGGATATAATGTATGATTATTAAAAAACAGTTAGTACAACATTATAATAAGAATATTTTATATATTATACGTATTATTATTTCCCTAATATATGTGATTGTAGTTCATAAAATCATTATACCTGACTCTAATGAATGTTCCAAAAAATGTAAACATAAGGTAAGGGTTTTAATTTTAATTGACATTCCATTGGCTCATATTTTTCTTATCCACTAATTCAAGTTAATTTTTTATATATAGTACTACTTTTTCAATTTAATATCATTATTATCACATAATTCATGTTATTTTATTTTTCACTTTTAATTATCTCACCCATGAGGTCATCATGAAAATTAATATGTGGTAAAAATAATATTTTAAATCTCACATTATTTTTTGATTTTTATCATTATATTGAAACAACCACTTTATTATAATAATTTAAATATCCAAATTCTTGGGTTAAGGATATTATTATTTCTTTAATTTTATACCATTTTTACATATTGTGTTTAGTATTATGGTTATTTGATTATCTTGGGACATATTGATATATACATAATCTTTAATCAATAAAAATATATAATAAGACATATTGTTTATTAATTGAATCGATTACTCAAAATGAGGAATTATTTGTATAGGAAGTGAGGGGTGGGGCTCATAAACATTATATACCCTTGATTAATTAACAAGTTCTCATGTGAAAAGTTTATTTTATTAATTTAATGGGAATATTCTCATTGGTTTATACCGTATTGTGAAAGGTCTTCACATGAATTTTTTAATGTGCCTTAGACATGAAGTCTAATAATTAAGTATTTCATTCATAGATTTATTAGTTATCATTTTCAATGTACAAGCTATTTTCATATGATAAATTCTATGAATGCATTTAATTCACATTTTATTTAATAAATGAATTTGATTCTATTATTTATGTTTTCTGTTGATAATTCCTTATCTAGTTATTTAAATTCTATGTGTTCTAAATAAATCATCATGCCATGCTGATCAATTCTAGTTGACTCAATATTTTTTCTTATTTATTTTCACTTACTGATCATTTGATATTACCCTTATTCTTTTTATATCCTCTTTGTTATGAATATTAATTTTTTATTGAGTTTTAAGGTTTATCAAATTTCGTTTTTATGATGCTTCATTTATACCCAGTGTAAAATAGGTATCTTGTATTTAATATTGTTTTCAAAAACCATTATCCTATTTGATACCTTGGGATTTGATGTTTATAACTATGGCTATGTGATAAAATAATGTAGTAGATCTAGATTTCTATGTTTGTGGAATCACAATCCTTATCCACATTATAGAGTTTGGGGTCTTAAAAAATGATTCCCAATTGGGTCAACAAGAGGATATCAAAAAATAGAAATTTCAAGGTAGTGAAAATCATCGTAATTGAACACATTCACTTTTATTATTATTTTAAAACATTGAATTATGTTCATAAAATTGATATATTATAACTCCAATATATCCCATATACTAGAATTTAATTTTCTTATGGAATAAAATTTTTTCCTCTAATTATGTATAAAAAGGGAAACAATCGATCACTTAAAAGTATGGAGGACTACCAGCTTATGAAATGATGATTTTGTTATTATAGTATCACATGGAAAATCATAACGATAGATATATTAAATAAATATTATATATATGAAATTAATCTGATACATTAAAATAAATATAACATTTACATCCTAACCCTACAGCTAATTATATGTTATAAAATGACCAATATTTATGTTTTTAAAAACTCTAACATAAGGTGATGTGATATCTTCTTCTTGTCTACTTTTGATGTAGGATTTAAAACACGTATATAGTGAATTTAATAGAAATTTTTGAGATGAATACATTTATTAAAAATATAATACTATAAAGTACCCATAATAACTATAAATATCTCGATCCAAAAAAGCATGATAATTAATAACAATAAACATATAGACTACCCACAATAAATACTCATGATATTTTAAATTGTGTTAATGGAATATTTAAAAGAATTATTATTAGGACATTTCCAACTTTCTTTATAAAACATCAAATTGAATGTAAATTTTTAAAGGATAGTACTTTATTGGAAATATTTTCTAGTATAACCATTTTTCACTATTTGGATTCTTCTAAAAATTTTCAACGGTTTGAAAAATAAAATAAAATAAATATTTTTTTAAATTCCGTTAACATTATAAATATCTCTATATACATTATTTTATTTCAGAAATTTTTTTTTGGCATAATCAATGGTAATATTTTGATATATTTATATTGTGATCATTAAAATTATCCTCATATAATCACTAATAGATGATGAAATGGGATTAGACGTATCCTTTTAATAGGTATTATTGTTTTCTGTAGTGTATTCTATTTCTACATATGATGATTTACAGTGAATGTAATATGATATTCGTGGGAAATATTTTTTTTAATTACATTATTTAAATATTCATTGATAATTCATATTTTTTATGAGTTAAATTTATCATTAAATATATATATAGAATTCAATTCATATGTAAATATATGTGGGTTTTAGTTATAGATACCCCATTAGGGATCTTTGAGGTCTCACGAGAAAAACTAATTAGCATGTACAATTAAGTGGTATTTTGGAATATACATACCCATATTTGGAAATATATTGGAAAAAGTCCTCGATCATGGGTTTTGAGATTACAAATTTCCATCATTGTAAATTTATTTACAATTGTTCATGATATTATTTATGACCTCCCATATCTTCTAAGGTGTGTATCTATTTGAGTTTTTCAATTGAGCGTAGGTGGATGGGGAATGTTTAGAGGACAAGAACCTTTTGGGGAAAATAAATTAAGGTTCATATTTGTTTTTTATTTTAATAAACATAAACTTGGATTGTGAGGAAACATTAGTGAACCAGAGTAGTTTCACAATGGGATAAGAATGAGTTTTTTTAATTAATAGAGTCTATGTATAAATTGATAAACCGTCACAACATGTTCTTGTTATGTTGAAGAGCCTTAAACAGTCCTTGTGATTTTATATATAATTCTAGAAAAAAATATTATACAGAACAATTACATATTGTGGATATGTAATACATGTCACGTAATTTTTTGTAGTAACATATTGTAAAAAATTATCGGCCATGATATGATTTGTGACATGAAGAGAATAAAAATCATTAAAATATAGTACACATCATGTAATATTCAATTAGATGATGTAATAATCTAACATTACTTGTTTTTCGATGTAACCAATTAAAAATAATTACACGATGATAAAATATATTACATGTTATGTAAATCCACAACATCATATTTTAATGTGTTCTATGAGGCTAAATTTTACATCTAACTCATGTTCATTATCCCCTCTCGATAATAGGGAACTATCCAAACATTTTTAGAGTCCTTGTATTAGTTATTTGTGCCCCCTTTGTGAAATTTATTCATAGGTATATTTTTAGTCTTTGGTTTCGTCTTCCCTTTCATAGTTCTCTTGCCATTTTGGTGTGATTTCTTGACCATGTGTGTTGTTGTTCATGATGATGATTTGTTTTAAAATATTAACATTCATTCGATCATCTACTTCTTCTTCCTCATATATATTTTAATTTATATGTTTTTTTATAGATATAAGTTAGGAGCTCTAAAACATTTCTATATGGTTTGATAATTTTTATGTATGTGAAATTGATCTATCCTATCAAGTGAAAAATAAATTAGTAGAAATAATTGAACTATGT
Organism: Viscum album; assembly: GCA_963277665.1. Classification (NCBI taxonomy): domain Eukaryota; kingdom Viridiplantae; phylum Streptophyta; class Magnoliopsida; order Santalales; family Viscaceae; genus Viscum; species Viscum album. The sequence continues at coordinate 319,344,806 of OY728132.1, read as the reverse complement.
TTTGGAGTAACATTGGATCTAATAGGTCATTGACCTAGATGGTGGTTACCATTTGGGTCATAGAACCCTTCTATATAAATAATTGTTTGATAAATTAATGATTTTTTAACATGAAATTGATTGTGGGTGATTTCATGATAAATATTAACCATGGAATGGGTTATTTATTAAACTGACTGGAATCGTATTGAATCTGACCAATTGACATATTAAATGATCAAATAAATTATAAAAGTTTATTTCAACAATTTACTATTTATCCATACAATGTGATATTGTTATATCCTTGTTTCTATGTCTTTTATTTTGGTATCCCTACTACAATTTTCATATTGGGAGTTGGTAAAATGATTTAATTCTCATTATGCTTATATACGGAGTGAGACAAGTGATTTTTAAGATGTGTGGCTCATATAGGGCGTTGGAATCGGCCTGCACGATGAAATTATTATATAGTGTGTTGGTCTAGTGACACATGATAACATTATTATATATCATTTTATATGAATTGAAACATGATGAAATGAAAATATGTTGGGATATGACCAATTCCACATGATGAAATGCTTATATAGAGGTATGTGACTAATAAAAGATAAAGAAATTATAATATATTCGGATAAACCCTAGGAAAAAGGATGATAATATTATATTTTGAGTCATGACCCATTTTTTATAATTTATACATTGGTAATAATGTATTAGTTGGAATTATCGTACTAAATGCATAGAGATATTTTAATATCGTGCTAACGAACGTTAAAATGGTTTAAATTTAATTTTATTGTAAATTAGTAAGTATTTTTCTTATAATATTTCATACACTTATTATCAAAATTTATGTTCATATATATATTTTTTATCATCCTAACCAGAAATACTCATATCCTATTCGGTTATCTGATGGTTAAAAGAACATCTTATGTGGTTTCATGTTTGGGAAATAGAAATGGACCTTGTTGTTGATTTTTTACATACATGGTTTGCTGATTGGTTAAAGGTGAATGTTGATGGGGCGGCTTCCGATGCACCGAGTCCTGCCGGGTATGGTGGAGAATTCAGTACCCATTTGGGATTCGTTAAATGCTGCTTCTTCCACTATGTCGGGTCATGTGATTGGGGAATAACTATGGGAAATTATTAAGGCCATCAGGTAGGCGGTTCGTTATGGTTGGCATAGAGTATCGATGGAATGTGATTCTTCATTTGTTGTCCAGATTTTGAAGGATAGATCCCGAAATGTTCCATAGATGATGTTGTCTGCTTGGATCTCTTGTCTGAATCTTGTTGAACATTTATTCCTTGATGTCTCTCATGCTTATTTTGAAGCAAACCAGGTTGTCGAATACAACTCCAAAAGGGCTATCACGGATGTTAGTTCCAGTTGGTATTTTGTTCTACCAAACTACTATGATAGTTCGGTTATGAATGATTGTGATGGTGTTTTGCACACCAGGATTTTTAAGGCTCCCCTTTTTTCAGCTGCTCTGTACTATTTATCTTTTAATGTAATAATTTTTTGGGAGCAAGCCTTTGCATATCTCTCGTACCTTTTGGCTAGGGGTTGATATTGGGGACTTTTTATTATTTTTTTGAGTCAGTTATTATTTAATTTTCATAAAATCAAGCATTAAATTTAGTTACATTCCTACATATTGTTACATAATAACTTTTTTATTTTGTAAGATTATTATGTTGGAATCATTTTTTGGTTTTATTTTTTATTTTATTATTTCTATTTTTATGCACTATGATATTAAATTATTTTTATTCATACTAGATAATTAAATTTTTTTGTAACATTATAAATTGAGGTTATAGTATCATCACTATAAATATCACACCACTGCTACAAGTAGGTAGACTCAGGTGTATGTAGAGGTATTCGTGAGCTCTCATAACAAACTCATAATAATATTTGATATAGTGTTAGATTGGGTGACATGACAATGTGGTATAAGATGCCACTAAGTTTCATTTCTATTTATTAACTATTTGGGAAATGTTGAAAGGATACTTGGATATTTCAGAACATGGTAATGAGATGGTGTATTGAAATACCTACCAAATATACAGTGTAAATTCTTTATTCTTGATGATGGGACTCATGTATATGATATTCGCTTGTAATAGTTGATGTTATTTCCCCCAGGGTGATTTACATGATGTGTGGGGATATTATTTCAAGGTGTTATTGGAATTGGGGATTTATACTTGTTTCCCTATATCACATGAGATCTGATATTTCCATCATAATTGGATCATAGGTATATATATTGGCATTCATTATTCATGATAGGTATATATATATTTTTCATGGGACATATCCTCTCCTATTGAGTTATGATATTACACATATGTTATAACTATAAAATATAATAAAATAACATTTATGTTATTAAAAAACATTTGGAAGCCATATTTATAAATACTAAGAATGATTGGATACCTTTTTTTGTCACTTATTGAGGATGTCCTTGTTGATTATGAAAATTTTCTAAGTATTATGTTTATCCTGTATAGATATTACTTCTTAATCATTTTCATTTTGGCAAATAGGATAATAGAAATCAGAATGATCCAAATAATGTCGATCCAGATATTTTTATATATCATTATGATTTGATGGATTTTCAGCTTCATGATATCTTCTTGAGGGTCATGAAAACAATGTATGGAGATATTTGTTTTCTCTATTCCATTGATGTTTGAGAAACATCTATATTTTCAGCTACATCATCGACATTAATTAACTATATTGGAGGGAACCCCGAAATCCTTGATTTATGTAGAGTCATCCTAGAAGATCTTAATGTATCTAGAGATAAACTCATATATGGTTGAATTTTTATGATTATATTGTTTTTGCTTTACCAAATAATTGGGATGGTTTTATGGAGAATGTAGGGTGGAACGATGATCTATCTTTCAAGACAAATGATATATAGTTTCTAAACCATTTCTATCTTTACACTATGAGGGGTAAGGATTTCCATGAGTTCATTGACATAAAACATTAGGGATTGTAAATTATGGATGATAGTGAAAGTTTCACCTAACAAAAATACATTTAACCATCAATTTATGATTATGATATCTCTAGGGAACAATGTTTCCAAGATGGTTGTCTCTATGATATTAACAAAAAAGTGTACGTATTCATTATGGGAAGTTTTATGGATGTGATGAACTAGGAATACATCTCAAAAGGTGTTTTGAAAGAGTCCCTGGGTAGAAGCAAGACTGTTTCTGTATGAAAAGAAAAGAAATTTTATTTCTTTACAAATAAGTGGATTTATAACAATTTTATTCATGGAAGCCGTGGTTAGATTTGTCAGTGATGTTTGAAACCATCTCTGGAATTTGATTTATTAGTTTTCATTTAGTTTCGAAAATTGGGATACAAAAATCACATGTGGTCATGCCACGCTATGGAATGTTATACTTGTGTAATATTGGGACACCTGAAGTGGTTTTGTATGGGAATACAATAATATATATTTTGGAGGGGAACAAGGAATGTAAAAAAATACTAGGAAGTACTCAGATACTCCTCATTAGATGGGTCATAGAGTTCTACTCAACATTGTAGCCATAATAATAGAAATTGTGCCCCAATGCAAGAAAAACAATACCAGGTAGAGTGTATATTATATGGGAGTTATGAAAGGTCATATGGAATATGGGATCACAAACTACATGTTATGATGACAACTCCTACTATTGTGGATGTAGAACATATACAATCAGAGTTATGATTTGAGTTTCATCTACCTTATCTTATGTTAGGTTTGATACATGAGAATTTCATTAATTTCATTGGACCCATTATTTAATAGTTTGAAAATTTATTTAGAAATTATGGATGGTTTTTTTGACAATAAACATTATGATTTGTGTATAGTTAGAGAATATCATACATTTCAATGTGTTCCCTCTAGTGTTTTGGGGTTATCATTTCTTTTGTGAACATTCATTTTGGAAATGATAGGATTCAGTTTCATTCTATATATGTATTATTTAGTTCTATTCCAAGACCTTGTCAACAATTACGTGATGAGGGTTAGCTTTTTATGTCCATATGTAGGAAGTTATCATCACAAGGGTCCATGTGATCTTAAAGATTTCATGTTGAATTAATTCAATGCATATAAGATTGTCTCCCACATGAGTCATACATTCATAGCCTAGATGTCGGTGTAATTCATAATTATTCAATCCTTATAATGTCAGACCATATTCATGATTCCTTTCATGAGGATTTATATTGATTAATTCCTAAGCCTTAGATCGATTCTATTTTTAAGTTATTATTGTGTGTAGTGAGAGTTTTTATCACCCCATATACAATAGTCCTAGTAGATCATCTTGAGTGGAATGATAATTTGGATTATCTATAAGTTAATGGTTTAATAAGGCCTATTAAATCTCCTCAGTTATCACTATTTATCATCACCTTGAAGGATGTTGTGACATTTTTTCTTGTGTTTGGATTATTGTTTATTGATGTAATTTTAAGTCCTGAATCGGTTTCCTTTTAATCACATCAATGTCCACTTTGATTAACTGACATGTTCTAAAATCATCTCCATGATTGACATGAGACCATGATGTCATAATTTTATGGAGATACCATTATACATACTTCGATATAATTTTATTAAAATGAATGGGTTGTATGATTTAATTATGATGTCATTTGGTTTGACTATCACATAGAGAGTATTGAGGGAATTTATGATTTTCTCCATTCATGCAGTTCTAGATCAGTTTATGGTGATTTACCAGATAATATATCAGTATATTCCCAGTCCGTATACATTTATTCAAATCATAACAACATTGATCATAGTACATTAATAGAGAATCAACATTATACAAAGCAAACTAATTGAAATATTTTGACTGATAAATTGAATTTAGTTGGCCATTTAATCTCATAAGAAAGATATTTAGTAGACACATATAAAGTTAAAAACATGGTATCATTGGTATTACCCATGAATGTCTTCTAATTTAGGAGATCTCTGGGTTATTAAGATTATTATCTACCATTTTTATACGAATTATTAACTTCAGAACCACTGATTTCCAGGCAGACCATAAAGGGAGTGAAGTTGTTTTGGTCAAATGGTTGTGAAAGAAATTTTTTGCATTTGAACGGTTGGATGGGCACCAAAATTTTCCTAACTATACCAATACCATTAAAATCATAAATCATTTAATGTGACACATATGTAGTTGGAATATGTATTGTTCTACTGTAGGATGGTCGAGTGGTTGATTATGGATCAAGACAACTGAGACTGCATGAGAGTAATATCAAACACTAGAAATGGAGTAAGAATAAAATTAACAAGCCCTACTATGATAGAGAAATTATCTCTTTGGTGTGTGTTTGGTGGAATACAGATATCGGAAGATCTGTAAGTATATATTTTCTCTATTTTACCTAATACATTGATATTGGAGGTGGGTTGAGAATCTACAGTCTTTTGGCCTCAAATTTCATTATACACTAGGAATTGTCAATAAAATTACTAATTTATAGGTCGAATGTCACGATAATAGGTAATATATGACTCATGATACATGTGGTATGTGATTTTCCTCATTGAAAACATGCATATTGATGTCCATGAGTCTCAGGGATGAGACATCTAATTATGACATATATTATACCAATGCTTTTGAAAACAATTAAGAATGAGCTCATATCTAATAATATGACATAGTTCTAAGAGGAAAATTTTATGTTTGGGAGACACCACTAAGATGGTATCTTGCATGTGAAAATTAAAATATTTTATATGCACACTTACGGGATCCAAAGGGAATTCACAACGAGATGATAAGATATATTCACTATTAAAGATGAATAGTGTATCCATTTTTGAAGAAGATGTATCATGATACCCGTTGATAGTATATGTAATGAACAAAGATTCATCAATGAAAATTCCAATCTTATAATTATTCAATAAAATCACATGAAATCCAAAGATAATGAATCATTAAGTATCATGTCACCTTTAAACATAATATTGGTACTTCTCTGATTTCAATATTGAATATCTGACATACACGATAGCGATCAGTAAGATGTTTGGAGTTCAAGAAGGAAATATTAATTTTTGGGGAATAGTAACTGACCCTTATGAATCGTAATGTTACCATTATGAATATAAATATGACCCTAATTAAAATTGATTTTTCTATGTAAATCTTCACCTTACAAATGAATGTATAAATAGAATTTATACATCTTATATGTGAAAATATGATAGTGTTTTTATTTTTATAAGACATAAATATTTAATTAAATATTTATTAATAATTTAATAAATAAAAAAGAAAATGTTTATTCATAAAATTTATTCATAAATTATTGTTTTTAGAACTAATTATTATAGGATAATTTAATGAGACTGCTGTAAAATTTTTAAAGTATTATATAATCAGTTATAATTTCAAAATATGTATTTTTTTATGTAAATGATGATTTTATTAAAATACTAAAATTTTGCTTATTTAGAAAAATATTTTTTTTCTAATTGATTTCACTTTTTGATTCTACACCTCAAAAAATGTTAAGGGGTATTTTTGGTGGTTTTTTGAAATACTTGGAATTTTTTATGAATATTAAAAAAATGTAATTTATGATTAGTACTAAAACCTGAATTTTTTACTCCATGAAAGAGAAATGGATGATATATATATATACATTGGTTAGAACTCACATGCACTTATTATTATTTTTTATTATTTTATAATGACTTGTTCTTATCTTATGGGGAAATAATAAACTAATGATATAAAATATATAGAAAACCCTAATCCAAGTCACTATAAAAACATCCACAATCCCCTCATATCTTCACTAATATCAAGACCTTTTTTGTTACTAAATTTACATCAAATATATCTCCAAGAACCTCCCCCACATACATAATCAATTTGTGTCTTCATAAGACCAAATTCTATACTTTTTGGAGGATCTCATGTAAGTAAGATTAATTTAAGAAGTAAATTTCTCTTTTCAAATCTTTTACTTTCTTTTCAAGATCGTTTGTATTTTTTTCAATCCTTACCACTCCTCAAAAAAATATTATGATTTTTCAAATACCATATATGTATGGTATTATTTTTATGATAATGTAATAATTTATTATCCTATATCATATACCCTTTATTTATACTAGTAGTAAAAATACTGTATGAGAGGTGTTAATTTAGCACATTCAAGGACATTGGGTTTTCAATTTCAATTACCATATTGAATTATAGTCTTGAAACCATTATTATGGTAGAACCAGATTATAATATATTTATATTTTCTCCTTTATGGTTTTTAATCTTTTTTTACACCTTTTATATATTTAAAAAATAAAATGTGTTCGTTGTGATAAAAAACTGCATATCAATCCCAAACGTTGTCAATAATGTTTTATATAATAATTGAACATAACTCTAAATAACTAAATGATATTTAAAACAATTTAACATTTCATATGTGAAATAAAAAATTTAACTCTAATTATACATAACCATCTTCAATTTACAAGATTATAATTTCATGTATATACGTAAACTGATCATGAATCAAACAGACAATGATATTGACCATAATTACCATTCATAATGGTTATGAATGGACTCAAAAGGTTATAAAAAATAAATTACATGTAAAATAGGTTCTGAAATTATTAATTAGTTTTACTTATTTTATAATTCATGTCATTAATATCATGTGGATAACACCATCGAACTTCAGGTAAGGGATTCTACCCGAACCTCCATTATTCCATTAGGGAATTCTTACTCTATTTTTACCCATATAAAATCCTATATTATATTTATGCACATTATCTAGTTTTTGTTTAAATTTACAAAATCATATATAATGATCTATTAGTAATGTAGTTTTGGGGATATATATGATTTTTATTGATTCCATACTCAATAATTCTTAATAAGAAAAATCGTTTTAAGAGAAGTTCATGATTTTTTACTCAATATGATGTGTACCCTGCCATCTGTTTTAAGAAATATTTTTTTAAACAAATATGTATTTGTATTATGAAAACCAACTTGTTTATCATTTTTATTTATATAATATATTATTACCTTCTCTATTTTCAATTATCTTTAGTATTTTCCATTAAACAACACAAAAATATTTTAATGCTGAAATTTCAGAAATACTATTTTTACATTTTATCAATTCTATTTTACATCACATACCATGATATATTCTAATATTCCATTATGAATTTATATGAATGTTTTTATTCCTTTATTTCATGGACACTTATATCAAACAACTATTAAATTATGCTTTATGACATGACTATGATACCCATTTCTTTTCATGTGTTCCCTTAATTTACAAATGAATGATTTTTTTATGATTTTGAATGTGATATGAATATTCATGAATATTTTATCATGGTTGGGCCCTTATAGATCTCTAATGAATTGGGTAATGTTGAGTCACATTATATGTCATGTACAACTGTCTTGGTGATTAGCCTTTCCTTTGTGCTATGTTGTGCAACGGTCTTGGAATTTAACCTTGACTTTTTCTACCTTTTGAAATGTTATTTATGGTTAACCGTGAAATGCCATCCTCTCTGAGAAAAGATCCTTGAATCATGCTAAATTCATGTTTTATGTTACTATCACATTTCTATGATATCAATTCTATGTGATCCCATGTTATTCATGTTATGGTCCCATATGTGCAATTATTTTATATGCCTTTTTATATCATTATGTCTTGCTTCATAACCATTGTGTTAAATAATTATTCTTCTACATAACCCCTGACTTCTATTTTAGCTATTCCCTTTTTTCCTATTATTCCCAGGTTATCCTATAATGTTATTTGAGAACAATTTATGTTAGGATCTCATTGTTGATATTAAATAATTTTTTTTATGATCTTTGATTTTGTACCTAGTCTTCCAAGACACTAGAAATTACAATGAATGACTTGTAATATAATGTTTAATTATTATTAAAATAATATAATGAAATATTTAAATGGATAGGGTCTCTATATCCATTATTATAGAATGGTCCAGTTATTTATGGAGATAAAAATAGAATACTTTATTAAAAACCAGAATGACAAGACTATTTATAAGAAACCATCCATTAATTTTTGTAAGTGTAGAGTAAGTGGTTTATCATGAAAATACATTCCTATATAGATACAAACGGGTAGAGGTAGCTATGGAACAACTATATCAATGGTTAGAACCCAAAAACTTTACATTGAGATGAACTTAAACATGGACAGGTGCATGGAAATGTGCCTTTATGCACTCTTGCATTAAAAATATCAGGGGATATGATTTTGTAAATTCATAAACATGGTGAAAACCATTATTAAGGGAATAATAAAAATTTTATATGAATATAATATGAGATGGATTTCAAGGATAACCTACATTTAAACCAAGGTAATCACATGTTAGGATTTACATTTTCTTCACAATTTTATCCTTTTTTTCAATATTTCGGTTTTATGAATAATATCTAAGTATTCAATTTTATCAAATTGTACTTTATTTTTCTTAGGTAAATGCAGGAAATAGAAGAACATGTGAAAACAAACAATGGTTTTGGAATGTTATGGTTTCCCTAATTATTTTACAAATATGATGGGAACTAGTGCTCAAAACAGAATGATAGTACATGCCCATCTTTCTCATGTTATAAATAATAACATGAATAATATGGAACAACATCCTCAACCAAGGAATGATAAAGTTTCCATAAAATATATTCTGTAGAAAAGGCCTCCCATGTTTTGTAGAAGTTCTGATTCCCTCCTCTCAAAAAATTGGATTAACTCTATGGAAAACATATTCTTTATCCCCCAGTGCTCCGAAGAGGTGAATTTTGTATTAGTGGTATATCATTTTGATGGGGAATCAGATAAGTGGTGAAAAAATTAAATAATTAAAAATCACTGGAAGAAACTTTTTCCATGTATTAGGAGGAATTAATTAAAATGATATTCAATAAATATTTCTCCCAAACTCTTCACCTCATGATTGAAATATTTTTCATCAGACTCATGTAGAAGGAAGATGAGTTCATCGGGGTGTATGATGAAAAAATCGCAAGGATTGTAATATAAATCATTGGATATGTAATGAACATCAAAATAAAGGAATATATCATATTTTTTAGACTAAATCTGAGTATATGAAATTATTTGGCAATTCGAGACTTTGATATTTATCAATATATTGTCTATTGTTCCATCATTGTTTATTTAGAGATCAGATAATCCCAGTGTTTTGGAGGTACTGGTGGGAAAAAATATGATATAGTCAAATATAGTTGGTTTGGAAAATAAATTTGGTGATGAAAAGAAGATCAATCGTCCCTCTTGTAAAAATTATTGAATGAAGCATCATGGGAACTGTCTAAAGGGAACCAAGAATTGAATCAAATGTGGAATATTGTTAAATGTGCATGAAAAATTCTAAAGGGATATAAATATTCCCTCTACTATGGAAGAATAAAGGACTATTCAGATAGATGATCAACCAGTGGTGTAGAGTTATAACTATAAGGGGAATGTTTATTATGCAAACAATTACCAAATGACAAGGTGTATCAGAGGAAATAAACAACATCCACCATGGATTGAATGAAGGGATTACTGTATCAGTACTACATATGGTGATACATATAATGATGTGGTGACAAGTACGCCATTTATTCATTTAGTAATATAGAATGTAGTATATTATTATATTTCTACACATTCATTCATATCCTTCATGTTGTGTATAACTTTTCAAACACCACATAAAAATTTAGAGGTTATGTTATCTGTGAGAACATAAAATGGGGAAATTATTACCTCCATGGTTTATAATTAATCCTTGTTATATGTTTGTGGAATTTACCTCCAAACATATCTGTTCATTCTTACTTTAGTGGAGTTTGATGTTATCATTTTCATGGATTGGTTGTTATTATTCAATAACAACATGATCTATTTAGAATGGGAGATATCTCTCCACAACCCAAATCATCCTCAAATTCATTACAAGCATAACAAGGAATATTAATATCTTTTTGAATAATTATCTCATTTTGGATATTACTACCTTATGAGTAAGAATGTCTAGCATAAATCATTGAGGCAATAGAGATGATAATTCTTGACGATATTCCCATCATTATGGATTACACTAATGTATTCCCTTAATAACTGCATGGTCTTCCTCATGATTGAGATGTTGACTTCACAATTGAACTAATTTATGGATAGCTACGTATATTAAATAATCCTTATTTAACAGCCATCATATAGTTGGAAGATCTAAAGACAGAGTTACAATAGTCTCTCGAGATGGGTTTTATTTTACCAAGAGCTTCACTTGGGGGTGCACCCATGCACTTCATAAGTAATAAGGATTTATCAATGTTAATCTTCATTGATTATCTGGAGATCAATAAAATCATGACACTGGACATGTATCCCCATTCACAGATTGACAACTTATTTTATTAGCTTCATGGGACAAGTTAATTCTGTATGGTGAAACTTTGGTTAGGATATCATCTACTAAAGGTAAAAAAGAAGATATTCACAATAATTCATTTAGAATATAGTTTTGACACTACATGTTTATAGTGATTCCCTTTGGACTCACTAATTCTCAAGAAATATTCATGGATTTAATGAATAGTGTTTTTAGTGGTTACCTTGATGAAATATGAGGTAGTCCTAATTGATGATATTATGATATACACTAAGAGAAAGGAGGAACATGAGGAGAATTTTAATACTATGATGATGACATTATGGAAGGGAGAATGTCTAAGAAAAGTACAATAAATGTGAGTTTCAGATGGAGGAAGAGTCATTCTTTGGGCATGTTATCACCATAAAAGGGATATCTGTCGACCCTCGAAAGACAATGAAAATTGAATAGTATCCCATTCCAACATATATAATAGAGATATGTAGATTTCGTGGTCTATCATGGAATTACTGATGATTTGTAGAGAAATATAGATGATTGTCAAGCCCAATGACCAAGATGACATAGAAGGGGGTGTTGTTTTTCTAGACACAAGAATGTGAAAACTATTTTACGTAGTTGAAAAATAATCTTATACCATCTCTAATACTCACACCATAAAAAGTGGACAACTCTTTTTAGTGAAAATTTATGATTCAAAGAAGGTAATTGTCTAGGTTATGATGCAAAAATAAAAACATGATGGCATAAGACTCATGGTATCTAAATATCCATGAGAAAATCAATCATACCCAAGATCTGGAGTTGGCGGTTGTGATCATTGTATCAAAAATCTGAATACATTATCTCTATGGGGAGAATTGAGATATATATATATATATCAAAAGACTCCCAAATATATATTCACATAAAAATGTGTTTAATATATACCAGTGATGATTGTTAGAGATAATCAAGGATTATGACTAATTAATTCACTACCATTTCGGTAAGGAAAATATGGTGGATGGCGCTCTATGTAGAAAAGATCCTGCATCATTATTAATGAAGACAGTTCAGAAGGAATGCACTTCATAAATTTTGAGAGGATGGACATAATAATTACTAATGAAGAAAATTACCAATCCTTTCTCAAATTGTTTATAAAAATAAATTATATATTAAATAAATGATACACAAATAGAATATGTGTATATTCTAGAATGATCATAAGAAATTAGAAATGGGAAATACATGGAGTTCAATATTGATAATGAAGGATTTGTAATATCTCGGTCACATATATTTGTACTATCCAATAGAGAGATGAAGAAGTATGTATTGATTGATAAACATATATCATCCTTCTCTATTAACCCATGAATCATAAAGATATATTGAGTTCTATAAGGGAACATTTTGTGGCACATTATGATGAAAGAGATTGTTGAATATACATCAATGTCCTTGGCATGTTAACAATTAAAATATAATTGAATTATTAATAATGGGATGATGAATCCACTATCTATTCCGACATGGATGTGAGATAACATCACCATGTACGTAGTCACTGTACATCCAAGGAAACCAAGAGGAAACAATTATATATGGGTCATTCTGGATCATCATATAGAGATATCTCACATTATCACAATTTGAGAGGTCTTATCATTGGATCAACATGAACAACTACATGTATAAATATATATATATTATAATTGGGAAGGATTAATGGAGTATAACTATCTATTGAATTTTATAGGGAGTCGAGATTCACCTCAATGTTCTAGAAAAGACTACAAAATTCTCTAAACACTAAGATAAACTTTAGAATGACCTATCATCCTTAAACTAATGGGAAATGTGAGAAAACTATATAGACAGTAGAAGACATGTTGAGAACATATTCAGTGGAATTTAATAGAGGGTGGGTCCAAAAATATCCAATGGATGAATTCTCCTACAACAATAGCGTCCACTCTAGCATACAAATGGAACTATTTACAGCCCTTTATTGGAAAATGAGAAAAACACATGAATGTTGAGTTGAACTCTGTGAGTTAATTATGATAGGACCTGAAATGGTCAATGAAATGGTGGTGATGGTGAAAATAATTCAGCGGCACATCAAGGAATCCCAAAGTTGTTAGAATTATTTTTCATAGAATTGTCTACTCGATCTTTTTTTCAATGTTTGAGACATGGTATTCCTCAAAAAATCTCTATGGAAGAAGGTATTTATGTTTGGGAAGAAAGGAAATCTAATTCAAAGGTACATCAGCCACTTCGAGATCCTTGATCATTTTAAAGATATGAACTATCAACTATAACTTCCACCTATCATGTCTAAAGTGCATCATGTCTTCAACATCACCCTCGTAAGGATCTATATAATGACCCGACTTTAAACATTACGAAATATTTAATTAAATGAATAATTCACATTGAGGATAATTTCATGTTTAGAATTTTAGATAATTAGCACATAAATATTACATCTCAAATGATTACAAAGTAGACACTTCTACGCAGTTTCCATTTTTTTCTTAAAATAAAAACTCTTGAAAAAAATAGTCATGTCTAGTTCCATGTTTCAGACATCATGAATTTTCCTTGATCCCATCCTTGAACATATTGATCATTATTTCTTGTGAAAATATTTCAAAACTTGGGATGAGAATAAAATGCTTAGTAAGGGTTATAAAACAATGAATGAAAACATTAGTTCATAAATACATACAAATCATAAACTCTTTTACATACCTCATGAAATCATATGATTTATGAATAAAACATAAAAATCATAAATCATAAAGGTAACTTGTGTAATATATAACTTATTTACATTATATATATCACATATACATAGGGAGTTACTTTGGAATACCCATTACAGTATGTTCTCTAAATATCATAGGAGAAACATTCACGTTTACCTCCATAACATTACCCAATGCATTAGAGAGCTATCTCGGTCTCACTCACCCAAGGTTTATCACGGAACCACCCGTATATGTAAAAAATTCCCAATAACCATATCATAATCATAAAACATAACACAAGTATAATGGAAAGATAACATTTCAACATTAAAATTTATCATATCAATATATTGAAATAAACAATGCTTTATCAAATCGTTTTTTGAAACCATTTAAAAATAGATTTTTGAATCAAAGTGTCCCATACCACATTAAAATTTTAAATGAATTATAATATTAAAAAAATAATTTCCATATAAATAAATCTTAAAACACATTTTGAAAACATGCACATTTATGAGAAATATTTATAAGAATAAATATTTAAAACATTTAAACTGATTTTTTTGTTAGAGTTTTTTAACAAAAATAGAGAGACTTGAATACAAATAATTGAGGAATAAAATTTAATTATAACTATTTAATTTCATGAGAATAAAGGGATTCAGGATATAATATTTCAAAGGATAGTATATACACCATAGAAGAGTGAATTTGTGCATAACAATAATGATGTATCAATGGAATGTAAATTGAGAAAAAATCACTTATAAAAACAATATCCTTAGATTAAGGATAAATAAATTACATAACAATGTGTGACAAATAATAATACACTCAATATAATTGGATATTCAGTTTTAATCAATCATAGGAAATTCACACGTGTTCTTTTTAAGACAATACCAATGAATTGAATGTTTAACTCAATAAATTGAAATTGAGTTAAAATTACTCTTATCAAGTTCATATCGATGAAATGAGAATTTATCAATGGAATGATTATGTGTATCGAAAGTATATCCACACCAAGGGGAGTGAAAATTACAACACAAATAAATAAATAGTGATTCCACACATAATCATAGCATGACATAATTAATAATTAGAATATTAACTAAATGAATTGAAATTTGGTTAAAAGGATCCCTTACCGATTACGTAACATACGAAACATAAAACTGATGAAAGAAGGATCATACAATGAACATGTAAATAATCATAAATAGAATTATATTAGACAAAAAGTACAATGATGGGCAGTACATACACCACACAAAAGAAAATAGTGGCAAATATAACATGAATCTCACGGGAATAAATAGTGAGATGAAACCCTTTACCACGTTGTAATCAACTGAGTCGTATGAACAAAAGTTAATAACCAAAAAATTTATAATAGATTACAATGAATATAATTAGAATCATGATAATATATATCACATGTCTGTAAACAATACACCACATGCATTGAATAAGTGGTGAATAATAGAAATCTCACAGAATTAAAAGTTAGATATGAAAATCCCATACCATGTTTTAATCAATCGAGTCGTATGAAAAAGAGTTAATAAAAATCAAATGAATAAAATAATACCATGAAAATACATAGAATAATTACTATTTATATCAAATGTAAGTATACAATACACCACATGCAATGAATAAGTGGTGAACAATGGAAATCACACAGAATTAAAATTGTGATAATAAAATCCTTTACCTTGTGTCCAACTTGACTCATTTGTTCCTTGTTCTTACTAAATAATAAACTTAAGATAATTTATACTTTATTTAGAACATTTTTAAAGTCTATTATTCCTTTTCTATCACTTATTACCATGTTATAATCATTACGTAGTCATTTATGTTAATCAATGTCATTTTGTCGATATTTGATACTTAAGTCAAAAATGAACACCTTATAATTATATGTTGTTCATGTGGTAAGATATCCATTATCATCAGAATGATATTAATGATTTATATATCATATATATCATACATATCATATATATCCATTATATAAATGTATTTATAAAAGTATATAACATTTATAGGTAAGAAATGAAATGCATCGTTCATGGAGATGGTATGTCGTACGTACGCATGAACGCTACTTTCATTTCTATTTCATATTTTAATGGAATTAAAAAATAATGATACATAGTTTTTTTTATAATTAAAATTTTATATCATATATAATATAATTAACTACATCCTTTATACATCCTACATAAGTCATTAATGAGTCATATCACATTGAGGGGGAGGTAGTACGTACTTCCTCAAATGAAATTACCGTGTTTACCCATAATTGAAACCATAAAGGTATGATATAAGTGGAAAATTCATAATCATAAAGAAAACATAAACATAATATATATCATATATAAATACATTCCCATCATAAAGGCAACCATGAGAGGTGGTATGAGGTAATTGAACAATCATCATTTCGTGAGGCGTTAGTTTTCCATCCAAAAAAACATAATGTTTTTCACCCATTAGATGGTGGTGTGTGTAAGTGTAGTTAGAATGAATCTCATAAAAACATACTAGTATATTAAGGATACTATTGTTGATATAAAATAAAGGAATAAAAAGAGATTACGTATTGGAGAAGTAAAATAAAAGAAAACAATTTAAGAGAAATTGTTAATTTCAATTTGGGTAACTTCCTTTGGATTGAAACAAAAGGACTTCTCAAAGTGCCTAATGCCTAAGGTAACGCTTCTAAGAGAAGGAGAGGGATGTAGGGAGCTTAATTGGGTAGAGTTTAGAGGATCCAAAAGGCTTTATAGGTGTGAGTAGTTGGTTAGAAATGGTTTTCTTTTATAAGGGGGGAGGGGCTCTTTAGGAATGTGTGAAAAAATTATTTTATTATATAATGATATTCATTTTTAAAGGTCCAAAAATCATTAAAGTAGAATTTAGGATGACTCATAGTCGAAATAATATCATCCTATAGGAATTGGACAATTTTTGGACGATATTGTAATCATTATAATATTATTTATTAAAATAATTTATTATTGAGTTAAATACTGCATCATTATTGTGTAATAAATATTTTAAATTATTAGATATCTAAAAATTATAAAAAAAATACTATGATGTAATAAATATTTTTAGAATTCCAATTAATATTTATAGTAAAAAATATTACCTATAAAACACCATATAAAAATTTATTTACTTGAATTGTTTTGTTTATGCCATTTTTTCCTTTACTTTAAATTAATTAATCGTAAGTGTCATTACCACACCCAAATGGCTCCATGGAGTCCCAAAAATAGACTAAAGGATGCCCATGGTCATAAATTACTCATTCAATAGGGTTACGAAAAGTGTTAAGATAATTTTGAATTATCACAATATTCGTTTTACCTTAAATTACCCTATTTACCTTTAACCGCGGTAAATAAAAGTCAAATGTTACTATTCAATAAAAATTATTTTTTTCTTATTGAACCAAATTTTACTTACTAATAACAAACATGTATGTCAGATTTTCAAAATTAAATTCACAGAAGTGGTAAAATTTCATTTAAATGAAAAGTCACTTTTTTAACTACTACTATGTGGTTTCACTATTCATCAAAAAATTGATGTTTTTTAGAAAACTACCAAAAATTAAGCCTAAGCTATATTTGATATTCAAAATTCAAAAATGATTTCTATTTTTTCAAATTCAATACATATAAGTGGAATTAATTAATTTAAAATTAATTCCCGTTGTTAACACAAATAGCGTGTTTTTAGGAAACAATAACTATAAAAAGATTGACACTTGTTTATGTCCAATTTCCAAGTGAAATTATTTCCAATGACAAAATTGGATTAAATGGAAAAAAATATATTATAATTAATCTTTAAAAACAATTAAAAATATAATCTATCCATATAAATAAATTATATTAAAATGCAGTTTTGAAATAAAATACCATAATTTTCACTATTCATTAAAAAATGATCTTTATCAGAAAAAATCCAAAACATTACACAAAGTAAATTTTGTTGTCACCATTCTAAAGAAGAATTTTATTTTTTCAAATAAAATGTGTTAAAGTGAAGAAAACTATATTTAAAAAGGGTCTTCCATTAAAAGGCGATAAATTATCATTTTACTGAATATTTGTGTATTAATGCTTAAAATTATATTCATTCATATTTTAAGCCCCTAAAATTTATTGGATAAAAGTAAAAAAATTTAAAAAACATGTATAATAATTTTGTAGTTAGTTCTTTTCATTCTCATCATTACAACAGCTTGGCGTTAACTACTATTTAAAATAATAATATTATATTATTATTATTTAGTATAATTCAATGTTGTGTGCAATGTAAGATTTCAAAGAATGTTGTTGTTATTTATCAGGTATGCCATTAAACATAAAATCCCATTTAATGTAAAATTAATAATTATTTTACAAATATAAATAAATATGAAAATGTCATATTATTGATTTACCTAGGATGTTACATCCTTCCCCCATTTTTGGGAATTGTGTCCTTGTAATTTTAAAATTGGGCTTGGAAGAATCATTGAAAGTCTCACATCGGAAAAAGAGTAAATAAACCTATCACTTTAAAAGAAATTAAGATATATACAGAGGTCCCCTGATACAAGAGAAACTTGAATTCAATGAAAACATTGATATGAAAGAGAAACTAACTCTCATTGATTAATATAGAGTGATAGGGAACTTGATCACATAAAGTTAATCGCCAAAATACCATAAATTTGGGGTTAGGAAAAACTCTGATGATAAAAGAGAGCTTATAATTTTTTTTCTTCAAGATCATTTTCATAGAGTTGATGAATTTTATTCATTGCTAGACTAATATCGTAGAGAAATATACTTATCATATAGAGTTTCATCCTTTAATAATATTCTACCACAAACTCATATTTTCTCCAAACAGTAAGTATTCAAGATGAAATGATCACACCTAAAGTTCTAGAAAAAAATTCTAGAGTATCACATAATCTAAAAAATATGAACTATATATATCCACTATCTTTAGTCATCAACCAAAACAAAATTTTTTTATTTAGAAGACCACATAATCCCCAAAAGGATAATCTTTTACAAAAAGAAAAACTACTCTTAATCTCCAAAATTCGACAAAAAATACCCAATGTTCAACAAAGACCATTCAATATACAACTGTCCTTAAAATTTTTCAAAATAATCAAAACTAAAATTGAAATGTAAGACTCAGAAGAATTTAAATCACATAGTCTTCCACAATAAATCGTAATATTTTTCTCCAAAAATGTCGACTACTCTTAAAGTATCATATTGAAGTGTAATTAAACTAATCACATATTATCTATGATAGGATAATCATTTCCATAAGCAAACTAAATCAACTTATGTCCACAATAAAAATATATATTCATCCAAAATAATATTTCAACCATTAATCAACAAATTAAATCCAAAGGTATTCTATTTTCCTTAAGTATATAGTGTTCTTAAAAAAGAGAATGTCTTCCAAAATAACCTTTATCAAATAATCATCAAATCATTTTCATATACTAAGGATGTACATTTGATAAAACATATAATCTCAAATAATCCTATTCATGATCAATAAAATCATTTAACAAAAAATAATTATTCATACTAACCAGGGACATCATGTAGTCTTGTGGTATGTGACAAATATTAATTGCACATTGGTTATGGGTTCAATTACCATAGCTTTGTCCGACATGACAGGTTGTCACACATTCTGTGTGTTATCCTTTTTCAAAAACTATAAAATTTCATAACATTCCAAAAAAATAGACAAATTCCTCAAAAATAACCATACCATAATTTATCCTCAAAGGTTATCTAATATCTTTCATTTTTCACCCAAAAATGTAATAACCATTTATCAGTTCTAAAATAACTATGACACTTTCTATTATGTGTGTCGCGACCCGTCCTCGGGGTCCGTGCCCTGACTACACAAATCCCACTTTCCATAGGCTAGGGGCTGGTGACTAGCACCAAAGGTGAATTCCCGATAAAAAGGGAAGGCATTTCTTTTAAACCTGTAACTAACACAGTTTGAACACAAGGACTAGAAGCAAAAAGTACTAAAATAGAAAATAAGGGTGTGCTGAAAGTAAGTGGGAAAGTATACAAACCCAACTGAACAACAAGTAAAGTAAAAAAGGGAAACCAACTCCTAGTCATCCACTAGGGAATCCTACCTGAAGGGTAGGTACAGATCTTGAACAACTCATCCCGGAGGTACGTCCCGTCTAGTCCAGCTCCGAGAAGCCTCCCGTACATCATCCTCAGGTTCGATCACTGCTGACCATCATCTGCACAGAACACAACAAGGTTACGGCGAAGCCCGTGCAGGGATGAGTATGAAAATACTCAGTAGTGGACCCCTATGCCCCCGAAGGTCTCCTAGAATCCATTAAGGATAAACCAAAGAAGAAAGATAAAATCACGAAGTATCAACCAACCCTACTTAGGTATATTCCCATACATAAACCTTTGTTACCAATCATAGTTCGGCTCCAACTCTCAAGCCCAAGCATATCCCAGTTCACAAAGGAAGAAAAATCAATCACCTCGATGATAATGATTAAAAGACACGACTCAGCTCACACAGGTATACAACACATGAAGAGGGGTAGAGATGATTAGATGTAGCCTTTGAATAATCTCCTCTGTCAACCCATGTTGGATCCTAGAATAATATATGTGATGTCAAACCCAAATAGGATCCTGGTACAGAAGTCATCAATGTCGAACCCACGGAGGATCTCAATACAGAAGTCACCGCTGTCGAACCCATGGAGGATCCTGATACAGTATCGTCACTGTCGAACCAATAGAGGATCATGTCATCTTAGTCGCAGCAAACCATAGGGTTTTCACACACATCACTGTGTATTTCGGGAGGGTCTACTCCTCAAGCCAAGTGTCGATACATCAAATACTATGAATTATTGAGTTGATCTATCCTTTAGTTTTTTCTTATCAAAAGAAACCCAACGCAACAGGCGGCGCGTCAATCAGAGGCCCAGTCTGTGAGTTATTAGCATTTTCATTCTAGGGGTTCGGTTGGTTTTTAGGCTCAAAACAACCTGACCATATCCTAACTATGTCCATACCTAAAGTAGTATATTCCAACAGAATATTCTCGATCCAAGAATTCCATCAGTGCAGGTGGTTCGTCAAGTGGACACCTGTATCCCAAGATGTGGGCGGATTGGTGAAAACTGGCCATAGCGGGTCCGGGTCCTGTCTGACCCAGTTGGAGAAACCCAGCCTGACGCGGTCTAGACCGGGGTCCGAACCGGTAAGAGGGTCTGAACCGGTCTGAGGAAACAACCCGACCCGAGGGGGCTGCCCGGCTGAGGGCGGCCTGTCCCAGTCATGGACGGCCCGACCGATGGGCAGCCCGACCGAGGGCGGCCTGGCCTTGGGCGGCCCGGCCGTTGGAGGCCCGGCGGCCTGCCCTAGCCACTACCAGGGGGTGGCGCGCCCCCTAGTACACGAAAGGTATAACCGTTCGGGTGAACCGAACAGGTGCCAGGTGGTGCCGGTCCTGCACACGTGGGACCCGAAAGAGTACCACTCCTCCCGGCTGGCAGAGCGGATAGCCGCTCCAGCTCCACGGTGGCCAGCCCGGCCGGCCGCCACTGCACCTCCACCACGGTTCGATGGCGCCGCGGTCCTGCTGCCCTCCGCACGGTGCGCCGACGCTGCACCGCCACCGTTGCGACCTGGCCTCTCCATGGCCTCATGGTTCTCCATGCGGCATGACGGTGTCGTTCCTCCTCCGTCTCAACCCAACTTGGCCACAGCCCTCGACTCCTCCACACGGCGGGCCGACGCTGCGAGCCTCCGCCACAGCCTGTTGTGGCCACAACTCTCTTTCCGCGAGGCACGACGGTGCCACATTCTTTTTGCGACTGGACAGCCTTGCACTTCTGGTTTTCTTCGCAGTTTGCTTCCATCGTCAACAAACAATAATAACCGAAGGAGGAGGGTTGGGCCATGTTCGTGTTAACCGAACCCTCCTTGTCCTGGTGATTTCATTTAGCATACAAATCCAGAAATTTGAAGGACAAATAACAAATGTTTAATCTCTTATTTAAATTAACTCGAACTCCCTACCTCTCTTATCATTTGTTGACAGTGGAAGAAGAGGAAAATTGTACGTTGATTTTCTGTAACGCCCTGACCCTAGTAACCTAGAGTTTGTGCATTATTACATAACAATTGCATGATCAAAAAAGATCATGCCTCTAAAGACTGATTAGTTTAGTATCCTTGGAATCACTAGATACATTCATAATGTTTACATTACATCGTAAAGTAAAAAAAACTATAACAAAATCTTGTCTTCATATCCCCTCATACATTCCCTGCAGGTCATCCATAAAATACTTCTTCACATCCTGGGAAAAATTAAAACAATGAAAGGGGTGATCTCAAATGCTCACTAAGGATAACAATATAGCAGAAACATTCATAAATAAACATAAACATTTAAGGCAATGTATAACTAAAAGAAAATCTTTTTAAACATGAAATTCAGCATAATATGGCAGAAATAAAATGAAATAATTCCATTTAATTACTCACATGGATATTCTACTAGTGGAATAATCCCATGCAATATCAAAAACCACATCCATAATGATGAAATGTATAATTCTAGACTATCACAACCACATAGTCAAGGCCTTGTGCCAAGACTACAAATAAGATTTTGTCAAGGCCATGTGTCAAGACACTAGTTTGTCTCATGAGACCTACCGATGCATCGATGATCTATAATAGCTCCACCCATAACTTATTAATTCCAATTCATTCCTCATATGAACAAGTTTAAACATAAAATAAAAATTCTTAATAAAACATGCATACGAAATGTCAATACTTTATCCATAAACCATTAATTCTATAAATATAACGAATCCACATTAAGACATATCACAAAACCCTCAATACTATATAGAAGTTTTGTATCAAAATAAATCAACTTCAAATAAGCATAAAATACATCAAAGGATGTTGACAGAGATGAAATCAAAACTATTTGAGAGAAATATATCTTTTTTTTAAATAATTTAAAAGTCACATAATTATAAAATTAGACATTTAATTTGAAAATATTCTTATAATCTTGTAAGGGAAGCTTCAACAATTTAATAATGGATGAAAATAGCTGCACCCGCCGTATAAGTTAAAAATACATTCTTACGATAATTTTGTCAAAAAGGTTAAAAAGGACATTTTTTTGAAAAAGACAGAAAAATTCCCTTATAATCATCTTCTAAAAAGTAAAAAAATGGTATTAAAGAATTTAACCCATAGTATAAAAAATAGTAAGAATGATTTGAAATAAATTTTTAAGTAACATGAATGTGGATAATAAGAGGTCTGAGTAGATAATTATGTATAAACAACCTTAGATAATGAAGAGATTATGAAATAAACTCTTAAACTGTACATTTCCTTAGTTGAGGGTACATTAAACTCCTGTATAATGGTTAAATAATTGTTATTTAATTATACATGAATCATATACATTAATATTATATCATATATGATCTTTTAACATTGATTTGTTAATAATATCTTAGTATTATCGTCGATTCGGGTGTTAACTTACTCGTTTTCTTAAATATGTTTTGTTACATAAACCATGTTTTTATGTATAGGTTGTTTATTATTCATATGTATAATGATATCAAATCTTTAAACATTGTTTTTAATCATCAAATGATAATTATACTTGCATGGATACGATGAGTAATTAATCTCATCGCGTTCGTGGAGACGGTAGTCCGTACGTACGCACGAGCAACAATATTATTTTTTAATATTAAAGTAATATATAATTGGATGGTATATCATATATATATAGAATAATTATCATGTTATATTTATTATTTAAATTAATTACACATCATTATCATAACCATCCAAATAATAATGTTTTGAATAACAATTACACCACGACGTGGAGACGGTATGCCGTACGTACGCACGTATGGTGACATGTCATTCAAAGGATGGATAAAATACTGAATATGGTTGTACCCTATATATAATAAAATCAAATTATATATGAGATACTGGAGATATTAATTTAGAATGGAAATAACAACTAATGAAGAAGTTGAAGAAGAATGTAACTTGAAAGAGGGTGGTGATAACAATACCTCTTCTTCAGGTTATTCCTTTTGATTTGATCAAAAAGACTCATTAGGTTCGATTTTTGATCAAACTAAGGCCTCTAGGTTGGAGTGAGTAAGTTTATAGAATATTTGGGTAGGGTTTGGCCGAGTTAATATGCTTTTATGGTGTGAATTAGAGATAAGGGGGAGTTCCCTTTTATAAGAGGGGTGAGGGGAACCTTGGGAAAAGCTAGAAATATGATATTATAATAAATTAATATTCGGTTTGTAATTGATCCAAAGTGGATTATTTAAATTTTATTGTTTTTATTGGTCTAAAACCACTAAAAAAATTTGTTTTAGACACGTTTTGGTCACTATATTAACTTTATATTTTTTATTCAACTCTATGTAAAATAGTTTTACATTTATCATGTCTCTTTCTATTTTTATATTATATAGTCAATAAGATAATATACACTTCAAGAGACACCCATGTAGTCCATTAATAATACACCTATCATTATATAAGTCCTTTGGTCGAACCTTAGATTTTCATGAAATATAATATCTATTAAAAATATAATATTTTTTTTAAAAACTCAATTATGTCAATTTTGACAATATTTAATAAATGAATTTTTTTAAAGTCTTAAATTTTTATTAATTAGAAAAAAATTCTTTTAAGAAATACTAACATATGATATTAACCAATATATGTTTTTTATATCATCAAAAATATAAAATTATATTTATTATAAAATTTATAATACTAATAATTTGATTCATTCTTTAATAAAGAAAATATTGCCTCATTATTGAGTCATAAATAAATTTAATTATTCAATGTCTAAATATTATAAATAAAATACAATTATGTAGGTGATATTTTTATCTCTCTAATGAATATTTATAGTAGAAAATATAACATATATAACCCTATGTAATTTTTTTTCTCTAAAAGATATATGCTTAAGTAATTTTTTATTTACTTAAACTTAATTAATATAAACAATCATTATCACTTACAAGTGGATCCATGGGGTCCCAAAATCGACCCATAGAAGCCCATGGCTGGACAAGTATCATCCAATAGGTTTAGGATGGATTTTAGGGAAATTTATTATTATTATAATATTATTCTTTACCGTTATTTACCGGATTTACCCTTCAACCATGGTAATTAAAATATTTTCGGAGGTAATTATTCAAAATCTCTAAAAAAAAGTTAACTATTTATAAAAGTTTCAAATAATGATTCTAAATATGGAATCAGTTTTTCTAAATTCAAAACATAGGATTAGCAGAAATTAATTTAAAATTAATTCCCAATGTCAAAACAAAAAAGCATGTTTTTAAGAGATAATAACTATCAAAAGATTGACACTTGTTTATGTCCGGTTTAAATGTGAAATTTCATCTAATGACCAAAATTTTATTAAATGGTAAAATATATTGTAAATATACTTTAAAACCACTCATTCATAATTTATCACTAGTAATTATTTCCATTAAAAAAGTTTTTTTAATTAATAATTATTGATTCTCACTATTCATCAAAAATTGAATGTTTTCAGAAAAATTCTCAAAATTCACCATAAGATAATTTTGATATTCCGAATCCAAAAATGAAGTCCATTTTGAAAAATGAATTGTATAATATTTCAAAAAGGTGGTATTACTATTTATAATAACTTGTTTGACTGGTTGTGATGTGTGTAAGAACTTGAAGTTGCATACAACACATGCTACTATATTATTCAAAGAGAAATGTACCATTGAAGATGGGGGTGTTAAGTTATCCACTACTTTAAATAATTTCATACTTGAAATTTCTTGAATACTACTTCATGAAAAGACATAGGTAGTTCTTCATCATAAGGTCCTTGGGTTCCTGCGTTTCCTCTTCCAACTTATGGTTTCTCCAATGAACTTTTACCAGTCGATTCATCCTGTTTCTCAGCACTTGTTCTCGCGTATCAAGAATCTTGATAGGCTTTTTTCAATAAGACAGATTGTCTTCCAGCTCTAATTCCTCATAGGTGAGGAAACGTGTTGGTTCCAGCATGTATTTTCTCAACAGTGATATGTGGAAAACATCGTGAACTTTGGAGAGACTTGGCAGCATTGCCAAATGGTAAGCTATAATCCCAATTCATTCTATAATTTCAAAAGGTCTGATGTACGTCAGACTGAATTTACCTTTCTTACCAAAACATATAACTCCCTTCCAGGGAGATACCTTCATGAAAACATGATCTCCTCCCTGAAATTCCAAATCCATCCTTCGGTTATCAAAATAGATCTTCTGCCTACTTTGAGCTGCTTTGATGAGGTTTTGGATTACCTTCACCATTTCCATTGTTTCCTCCACCTATTCTGGGCCTACAAGTCACTTACATCATCCCAACAGTTTGGTGTGCGACATCTCTTTCTGTATAACGCTTCATATGGTGTCATATGAATACTTGAATGAAAGCTATTGTTATAAGAGAATTCTACCAGAGGTAAATATTGATCCCACATACCCTCGAAGTCAAGTTAGTAAGATATCAACATGTATTCTATGGTTTGAATAGTATTTTCTGATTTTCCATCAGTTTGAGGGTGGTAGGAAGTGCTCATACCAAGTTCAGTATCGAAGGCCTTCTGAAGACTTTTCTAGAATCTTGATGTAAAACAGGGATCATTATCCGAAACAATTGATAGGGGTACCTCATGAAGTCTCACAACATTATTAATATATAGCCTTGCTAGACGTTCAAGTGGTAGATCTTCTCTTATTTCAAGAAAATGTGTTGACTTGGTAAGACGATCAACAGTGACCCATATTACATCGTTCCTTCCAGGAGTCTTTTGTAGTCCCATGACAATGTCCATCGTGATATTATCCCATTTTCACTTAGGTATGAGAAGAGGTTGCAATACCCCACAAGGATTTTTCCATCCAGCATTCACTTGTTGAAAAACCACACATCTTGAAACAAAATCAGAAATCTCGCTCTTCATGTTGCCCCACAAAAAATGTTCCTTCAAATCTCTATATATTTTGGTGCTCCCAGAGTGTATAGAGAAATTGTAACTATGAGCATCATCCAACAATTATTTTTTTAGATCACGTAAATTGGGAACACAAATTCTCTTCCCAAATTTCAAAATTCCATCTTCATACACAAAGTCACTCAATCTCCCATCATTCACGACATTAATCATATTTTGAAACTCTTTATCATTGGTCTGATAACTCTTTATCCTTTATAGTAAATATGGTTTGAAAACCATTGAAAAAGCTTTGATGCTTCACGTTCCATAGTGATTCCCATATCCATATTTACTAGATCTATGAATATAAGATCCTTTTCACCTCTCATCTTGTTCAAAACTCCCTGATCCTTTCTACTCAAAGCATCTGCCACCTTATTTGCCTTCCCTGGGTGGTAGTGTATCGTGTAATCATAATCCTTGATTAGTTAAAG
Organism: Viscum album; assembly: GCA_963277665.1. Taxonomy (NCBI): domain Eukaryota; kingdom Viridiplantae; phylum Streptophyta; class Magnoliopsida; order Santalales; family Viscaceae; genus Viscum; species Viscum album. The sequence goes on along the minus strand of OY728132.1, from coordinate 319,316,917 downwards.
CCATATCCTTTGCCTCATGTTGAGTTCTTTATGTGAGAAAATATATTTCAAACTCTCATGATCGATATAAATCTAACATTTCTCACCATAGAGATAGTGTCTCCAAATATCCAATGAAAAGATTATAGATACTAACTCATGATCATGAGTGGGGTAGTTCTGCTCATGAATTTTCAGTTGTCATGATGCATAGGCAATAACCCTATCATTCTGCATAAAGACACAACCAAGTCCATTCTTCAATGCATCACTATAAATAACATACCCATCAATCCCTTGTGGTAGAGTAAATATAGGAGAATTAACTAATCTTAACTTCAGTTCTTCAAAACATTAGTCACAATCTTTTGTCCAAACAAATTTTACTCCATTATGTGTGAGCTTTGTTAATGGATTATCCAATCGGGTGAAATTATATATGAAATGTCGATAATAACCTGCTAAACCAATAAAACTATGTACCTCGATTATACTTGTTGGTGCTGGCCATTCATGAATTTATCTTGTCATAGAAGGATCAACAAAGATTCCATCTTTAGAGACAATATGGACCAGAAATAAAATCTCCTAAATCCAGAATTCACACTTGCTAAACATCCCATATAATTTATCTCTTCTCAAAGTCTTCAGGATAATGTGCATGTGACTTTCTTGATCTTCGTAGCTTTTGGAATATTCAAGGTTAACATCAATAAATACCACAAAAAAATCATCGAGATATTCCTTGAAAGCTCTATTCATTATTTCCATGAATATAGAGGGTGCATTAGACAATCCAAAATGAATTACTGTAAACTCTTAATGCCCGTACCTGGTTAGAAATTTTGTCTTTGGAATGTCTTCATTCGTCATACACAACTGATGATATCCAGAACGAAGGTCAATATTATAAAACTATTGAGCTCCATGAATTTGGTCAAATAAATCATCAATTCGAGGTAGGTGATAAATGTTCTTTTTTGATATATCATTGATTTCCCTGTAGTCGATACATAACCTCATAGATCCATCTTTCTTCTTAACAAAAAGAACAGGGGCTCCCCAAGGGAAAACACTAGGGTGAATAAATCCCTTATTGATCAATTCCTCTAGTTGTTTCTTCAGTTTTACTAATTCCATAGGGGACATTCTATAAGGGGTCTTTGATATGGGCCTTGAACCAGCAATTAAATCAATTAAAAACTCAATTTGTCATTCTAGAGGATGTCCAGGTAAATCTTCCAGAAAAACATAAACATATTCTCTCACAATAGGTACATTTTCTATTTTAACATTCCTTTCCTCACCCAATGTTATTTCATTCTCTTCATCCTCGATAATTTAATTCAGTTGATCTATTGGGGGTGGATCTAAATAAGAATCTGGTGGTGATGATTCTTCTCTAAAGATAAGGCATTTTTTATCATCATCATAAAAAATCATAACATCCTTATTCTTAAAATAAATTGTTGCCTCATGGTAAAAAATCCAATCCATACTGAGGATTATATCAAATTCAGTCATAGGTATGATGATGAGATCAATAGATAACGAACATTTATATTCCCTAATGGGAACATATCCGTAGAACATTGTAGCAATGATACTTCCCTTAGGAGTTTTAACTGACAACTCCCTTGTTAGATCAAATTTGAAATATCTAATTTTCATGAACCCTGGGAAGATATGAAACAATGTGATGATCTAGAATCAAATAATGCATTGGCTAAACTCGAGGAAACCATTAAATTACCTACCACCATGTCTTTCAGGGCTTCTACCTCGGCAGCATTGATAGCATAAGCTTATCCTTGATCCCTTGGCCTTTTTTGAGGTATGTTCCCCTCATGCATAAGACATTAATTTTTATAATGTCCCATCTCCCTACAATTGAATCATTGAACATCAGTAGCTTCTTTCTTCCCCTTACAATCACGAGTTTGGTTGCCTTTTTCACCACACTAGTAATAGAATCATATTACATTAAATTAAGTATTAGGGTGTTTCTTCCCACATTTACTGCAGGATGGATATTCAAATTGTCACTTCATTCCCTTATTTCCATTTCTAGAGTGATTAGGATATCTATTATTCTCATTCTTTTCTTTAAAGTCGTAATACTTAGAGAATTCTTTTTCTTGTTTTGATGGCACACGAGACAATATCTTCATACAATGAGAAGGTTTGTGAGAGTAATGCTCAATGGAGAAGTGGTTTTAAACCTTAAAATAAATGATCAATATTACTTATTTGGTTACATATATAATCTACAACATACCTCGATTACCTTATAATGTTAGCCTCATACTTTGTGACATTACCATTCTCCTGTTTCCTCAGACTCAGAAATTGCCTTTCCATATCTTCACGATGGTCAAAAGGAACGTATTTTTCTATGAATTGTTCTTTGAACTACCTCCATTCCATATTTGATACTTCATCATTTCCTTTTTGTTTTGAATCAATGAACATCAATGGTCAGCATCTCTAGTGAGGCGGTAAACATCCATGATAACATTTTCCCTTTCACTACTCCCCACGACACGAAAAATTTTCTCTAAGGAATTTATCCATTTCTCAGCTACAAATGTGTTATTACTCCCAGTTAATGTTGGTGGTTATTTACTCATGAAGTGATCTAACATTGATCCTCCATGCTATAGATCAGGGTAATCCATACAGGTAAGGTTATTATTCATAACTTGAGTGAGTTGTCCTAGTATGGTGATTAGCTGATCAACACCAATTTCATCACCAGCTCCAATATAATTATCTTTACCAAGAGGAAAATCCTGACATGGAGTGCATTCATTGATAAGGTTTCCATTTCATCCACTAGGCGCCATTTCTAAACAATGGAATACACTAGATTAGTTTAGGAATTGCAATACATAAATCCAAACATGTTTAAAATATAACATAAATTAAACTGTTTATGGATATAATCCTTAATCATAAAAATGTTTTATTTGAGGAAGTATATACTCATAAAACCTTCATAATGGTTTAAAAAAATGAGAATTATCCTAAGCATATCCCCTAGGGGTGTCGTAACCATGAGTGCAGCAAGGCCCGTTGTCGTGCACCAGTTCCCATTCGAGTCCAGCTCAAAGCGGTATTTTCTGGTTTTACCCCTAAGTACATATGTTCCAGAGCCCCCTATACCTACTCGTATCTAGACATGGATGTATTTCTTGGAAAACTCACAAAATATCTACAATACCAAAATTCTAAGAAGCTCTTCTATACTAATCCTAAAAGTCCCTCTTATGGAAATGTGCTATAATCAGAGTTTATCTAAATCTAGTTTCCATGGTTTTTACTAAACTTCCTCTGATACCAACTGTAATGCCCTAAAATCAGTTACCCAGAGTCATTTCACCATTACATACCATTGGAATGATAAAAAAAGATCAAGTCTCGAAAGACCTATTAGTTTAGTAGCATTGGAATCACTAGATACATTCATAATATTTACATTACATCATAATGTGAAAAAACCTATAACAAAATTTTATCTTCATATCCCCTCATATATTCCCTACAGGACATTAATAAAATAATTCTTCACATCCATGGAAAAAATAAAACATTGAAATGGGTGAGCTCAGATGCTCAGAAAGGATAACAATATAGCAGAAACATTGATAAATAAACATAAACATTTAAGGAAATGTATGACTAAAAAAAGCCTTTTAAAGTTGAACTTCCGAAAAATATGGCAGAAATAAAATGAAATAATTCCATTTACTTATTCACATGGATATTCTACTAGTTGAATAATCACATGGAATATCAATAACGACTTTCATAATGATGGAATGCATAATTCCAACCTCTTATAACCACATATTCAAGGCCTTGTGCCAAGACTATAAATAATATTTTGTCAAGGCCTTGTTCCAAGACACTAGTTTATCTCATTAGACCTACCGATTCATCGAGGAGTAATAGTAGGCTCCACCAGTCAGTTATTAAGTCCAATTCATTCCACATATGAGTATGTTTAAACATAATATAAACATTCGTATTAAAACTAGCATATGAAATGGAAATACTTTATCCATAAACCATGAATTCTGTAAAAATTACATATCCATAGTAAAACATATCTCAAAACCTTAAATACTAAATAGATGTTTTTTATCATAATAAATCAACTTCAAATATGCTTAGAATCCATCAATTGATGTTGACATAGATGAAATCAAAACTATTTCAGAAAAATATCTAATTTTTTATCATTTAAAAGTCACATAATTATAAAAAAACAATTAAATTCATAATATTAGTATAAGCTTGTAAGGTAAGATTTAACAATTTTATAATGGCACAAAATATCCGCACCCGCCATATAAGTTAAGAAGACATTCTTACCTTAATTTTGTCGAAATGGATAAAAACGGAATTGTATGAAAAAAAGGCGAAAAGATTCCTTTTTAAAAATCTAATAAAAAGTCAAACATGAGTTTTAATGACTTTAACCCATAGTATATAAAATATTAATAATGATTTGAGATACATTTTTAAGAAACATGGATATGAATGTTAAAGAGTTCCCAGAATATAATTACGTATAAACAAACTCAGATAATGAAGATATTGTGAAATAAACCCTTACCTTGTACTTTTCCATGGTTGAGGCTGGGTTAAACATTTTTATAATGGTGAAATAATTGTTATTATGTTATACAATAATTGTATTCATTATTATTATATCATATATGATCTTTAAACATTTCTTTGTTAATAATATCTTAGTATTATCGTCATTTTGTCTGTTAACTTACTCGTTTTCTTTTATATATTTTGTTACATAAGACATGGTAATTATAGATAAGATGTATATTATTCATATCCAAAGTGATATCAAGTCCTTAAACATTATTTTTAATCATCAAATGAGAATTACACTTTCATGGATACGGCGGGGAATGAATCTCATCGCGTTCGTGGAGGCGGTAGTCTGTACGTACACACAAGCGACAAGATAATTATTTTGATAAAAAAATAATATATAATTGGATGGTATATCATATATAGAGAATCATTATCAGGTTATATTTATTATTGACATCAATTACACATCATTATCATACCCATCCATATAATAATGTTTTGAATAACAATTGCACCACGACGTGGAGATGGTAAGTCGTACGTACACACGTATGGTGAAATGTCATTCAAAGAAAAGATAGAATAATGGATATGGTTATACCATATTTTTAATAACATTATAGTATATATGAGATACTGGAGATATTATTTTATAATGTAAATAATAGAGAAAGAATAAGTTGATGAAGAAAGGAACTTGAATGAGAGTGGTGAAAACATTACCTCTTCTTCGGGTTCTTCCATTTGATTTGATCAAAAGGACTCTTTAGGTTGGCATTCGGATCAATCTAAGGCCTCTAGGTTGAAGTGAGAGGAGTTGAAAGAATATTTTGGATGTGGTTGGATGAGCCAAAATGCATTGATGGTGTGAATTAGAGAGAAGTGTGAGTGACCTTTTATAAGAGGGGTGAGAGGCACCTTAGGAAATGCTAGAAATATTATTTTATAATAAATTCATATTCAGTTTATAATGGCTCAAAAGTTTATTATTTAAAGGTTAAGGTGGGGATAGGTCAAAAACCACTCAGAAAATAGGTTTTAGGCAGGTTTGGGTCACTATATTAACTTTATCTTTTTTATTTAACTCTTAGTTAAATAGTTTGACATTTACTAGGTCTCTTTTAATTTTAATATTATATAGTCAATAATCATACTATAAACATACAAGAGACCCTAATGTTTTGTATTAATAATACAAATATCATTATATAAGTCCTTATTCCGAACCATAGATATTTTGGAATAGAATATCAATTAATAATATAAATATTTTTAAAAACACATTTATGTCAATATTGACTATATTTAATAATTGATATTTGTTAAAGACTTAAAATTTTTATTACATATAAAAAAATCATTTAATAAATCCTAAAATGTAATATTAACCAATAGAATTTTTTGATATCAGAAAAATATTCAAATTATATTTATTTTAACGTTTATAATACTAATTATTTGATTCTTTCATAATAAGGAAAATACTGCATCATTATTGTGTGATAGATACATTCAAATATTCAATGTCTAAAAATTATAAATAAAATACCATTATGAAGGAAATATTTTTATATTTCGAATTATTATTTATAGTCGAAAATATATAATATATAACTCCATGTGAAAATTATTTTTCTAAAAGATATATGTTTACGTCATTTTTGTATTTACTTAATCTTAATTAATATAAAGTGTCATTATCAATTACAAGTGGATCCATGGAGTCCCAAAATCGACCAAAATATTCCCATGCTCTGACATGTATCATCTAATAGGGTTAGGACACATTTTATGGTAATTTATTATTATCATAATATTATTTTTTACCGTTATTTACCCTTTTACCATGGTAAATACATTATTTACCGAAGTAATTATTCAAAATGTCTAAAAATAAAAGATACCTATTTAAAAAATTTTAACATCTTGATTCTAAATATGGAATCCTTTTTTCTATATTAAAAACTCATAAGTGGCAGAAATTAATTTAAAATTAATTCTCACTATCAAAACAAAAAGTGTGTTTTTATAAAATAATAACTATCAAAAGATTGACACTTGTTTTTGTCCGGTTTAAATATGAAATAACATCCAATGGCCAAAATTGTATTAAATAGTAAAAATATATTCTAAATATACTTTAAAAACATTTAAATTCATAATTTATCACTATTAATTATTTCAATTAAAAAAGTTGTTTTTAATTAAAATTTAGTGATTCTCAATATTCATAAAAAATTGAATGTATTCAGAAAAATACCAAAAATTCACCCTAAGCTAATTTCAATATTCCGAATCCAAAAATTAATTCCATTTTGATTTATAAAATGTATAAATTTTAAAAAAGTGGGTATTAGTATTCATAACTGCTAGTTTGATTGGTTGTGGTGTGTGTTAGAACTTGAAGTTGCTTACAACACATGCTACTGTATTATTCAAAGAGAAGTGTATCGTGGAGGCTTGGGGTGTTACATTGACTGACTTTGGGAAGAATTCAAGGAAGAAGCATCTTCGACCTTATTTTTGAGTGGCTCATTCTCTTTTGGCTTGATCGAAGATCGAAGACAGCGTTCGTCATTCTTCAGAGATGAGGATCATTCTTCGTTTAGAGAGGATGATGTTATTCCAAGAGTTCTCCAAATCTCCCCCTAAAATAATCAAAATAAAAAAAATAAAATAATATCTTTTCTATTATTTTATTTTTCCCATTCATTCAAAATTAATTCAAAAGTTTTCAGAAAGATAATTAATTGTGGTCATTAATAAATATTTAGTTGTGTTGGCACCATTATGGGGGAAGTTCAAGAGTTTCCCCATTTTATAGGGAGTTCAAGGGTTTTTAAGGAGGGTTAGAGGAGTTAAAGGGTTTGGTTGTTCCCCACCTAAAAACATCCTCCCAAAGGAGGTTAGGGTGTGGTGAGCCCCACCACTAACCTCCACTTGGTAGTTTTAACAACCAATGAAATAAAAATATGCTGGACATATTTTTATTTAATATTATTTAGAAACCCCAAAAAGTAACTTCTATTCTTGTTATAATGCAACTGCAGTGAAGGTTTCCTTAAGAAAATACCAGAACTGTGTGTTCAACGGTGTCATAAGATTTTAATTCTGAGCACCAATTTAAAAGATATAAAATCCCGCTCGTATGTTTACTGAATGTACCTAATCAAAACATCAGAAATTGATTTCGGGCACACCGGGCCTCAGAATCAATCCCTGTAAGAAACTACGGTCTCGTAAAATTCCCAGGAATTTATGAAAAAAATATTTACATGGAATTTTTGGTTCTTTAAATTCTCCCTACCTCAGGGATTTATGTCTCCATAATCTGAAACTCACACTAAGGAAACAAATTGGGGTACTGAGCACGCATCTGAGCCTCCCGCTCCCATTTGCTCTTCTGGAGGTTCTTGTGTTTCCTGAGAATGCGCACCAGAGGTATCGACCATGCATGTAGGACCCGATCTTGAAGATCCTCAATATCCACTGGAACCTCCAAAAAGTTTGCCCTGTCATTGATGTCCAGATACCCGTGGCCGATGATATTAGAAGTGTCATGCACGTATCTCCTCAGCTGAGATACATGGATGACATCGTGCACCCGGTGCAACTGAGGTGGAAAATACAAGAAGTAAGACACCTCGCCTACATTACTGAGGACCTGAAAAGGTCCAATAAATCGTGGATATAACATGCCTCCTCGGCCAAATATCTGTAGAACTCATCGAGGTGAGACCCATAAAAAGATGTGTTCGCTATCCTCGACATCTAGTGGTCTCCGTCTCCTATCAGCATAGGACTTCTACCTACTCTGTGCAGTCTTCATCTTCTATTGGATGATCTGCACCTTCTCCGTCATAGCCTACACCATCTCTGATCCCATAAGTGATGAATCGCCTGGGCCAGTTCAGCACAGAGGCGATCTGCATGGTCGGCCGTAAAGTGCCTTGAAATGTGTCATCCCGATGGTGGAGTGGTAGCTGTTTTTATATGCAAACTCTACCAAGGGTAAATGATCCTATCAGTTGAGACCTAAGTCGAGGACACATGCATTGAGAATATCCTTGGGAGTCTGAATGGTCCTCTCTGTCTGACCATCCGTTTGGGGAAGGAAGGCAGTGCTCAAGAGAAGCTGCATCCCAAAACCCACATACAACCCCTTCCATAGCCGGCAAGTGGAATGAGTATATCTATCGGAGACGATCATAGATATAAAACCATGAAGCCATACAATATCTTGCACATAGGGGTGTCCTAGGATCCCTACAGAACACTGTTCTCTGATCGGTATGAAGTGGGCCGATTTGGTGAGTCAGTCGACAATCACCCAGATAGATTCCTGTCCTCTAGATGTACATGAAAGTCCCGTCACAATATCCATGGATATCCCATCCCAAATCCATTGTGGGACCTCTAAGGGCTGAACCATGTTTTTTGGAACCTGGTAATTTGCCTTCACAAGCTGAGAAGTGAGGCATCATGAGAAAAACTCTGCTACTACCTTCTTCATACCTACCCACTAGTGCTTTCGTTAGAGCTCCTAATACATCTTCTCCACTCCTGGATGTACAGCTAAAGGAGATGTGTGAAACTCACACAACACTTCCTCCTAAAATGAAACTGGTAACATGGTACTCCCTCTAATGTGAATGACGTGCACCCCACCTTTAGAAAACACATCAGGTGCCTGCCCTGTGGATATCTGAGCATGTTGCATCTCGTAGTCAACGTCCCTACGCTGTGCCTCCTTGAATCTCTAAATAAGTGAAAGAGTGACTGTGAGAGAATGCAGAAAGGCTACTCCATCCTGATTGACAAATGTTATATGTAACCCGGACAAATGCTCTATCTCCTCTCCAAGAAGCTGAATTCTGGATCTCTATCTGAGAGCATCTACTACTATCTCTAAGTCATAGTTCTTGAGGAAATCAAACCAACACCGATGTATCATGATCAGTTCCTTCTACAAGAAGATGTACCTGATACTCTGGTGGTCAGAATAGAATATAAAGTGTTCTCCAATAAGATAGTGATTCCATATCTTCAAGGCGAAGACCACTACTGCTAACTCCAGGTCATGGGTTGCGTAGTTCTGCTCATGCTGTCTCACCTATAGATAACCTTATGCGATCACTGCTCGCTCCTACATAAAGACACACCCATGTCCGGTCCTAGATGAATCTCATTAAACAACATACCCAATTCCCTCCTCTAGAAGCCTCAATATGGGGGCACTTGTCAACCTATGCCTCAGCTTCTAAAAGCTCTTCTGGCATCTCTCTGACCACAAGAAAGATTTCCACTTCTTTGTCAATGCTGAAATTGGTGCTGCAACTCTGGAGAAGTCTGGAAAAAATCTGTGATAGTACCCAGATAGTCCCAGAAAACATTGTACCTCTGTCACACTACTGGGAGGCTCCCAATCAAGTACTGCCTCGATCTTCACTAGATCTATAGCAACTCTAGCCTACGAGACGATGTGTCCCAAGCAGTGAACCTCTCAAATCCAAATCATGAACTTCGAGAGCTTACCATAATACTGGTGCTCTCAGAGTGTGTCCAGTATAACCTGCAAATGGTAGGCATGCTCCTCCTCAGTAGTCGAGTAGATTAGTATGTCATCGATAAAGACTATGTCAAAGCGATCAAGGTGAGGATAAAAGATGATGTTAATGAGACACATGATCACTAAAGTAGAATTGGTTATGCCAAAGGGCATAAATAAGAACTCATAGTGGCTATACCAATAGATGAAGGCCGTCTTATGCACATCCTCATCTCGAACTCTAAGATGGTGATAGACTATCCTATGGTCTATCTTCTAAAACCATCGTGCTCCCTTGAGCTGATCAAATAGTTCATCAATACTTAAGAGTGGGTACCTGTTCTTCACGATCACCTTGTTTAGACACGTATAATCAACACACAGATGCAAGCTCCCATCCACCTTCATGGCGAACAAAATCAGGGATGCCCAGGGTGAAACACTGGGTTTGATAAATCCATTCCCCAGTAATTCCTGCAGCTATACTTGCTACTCACAATGCTTGGATGGAGGCATCTGATATGTTGGAGTAGATATCGGTGCCATCCCGAGGTAGATTTCAATGTAGAAGCCCTCCTCTCTATGAGGAAGTAGTCTTGGAACATCATCAGGGAAAACATCTGTGTACTGATCCACCATAACAGGAAAACTCGGACTCCACACATCAACCACTCCGAAGATGAAACTAGTCAAGTGATGTGTGATCGGCTACCCCCTCCTCTAGGTAATTCCATCATGCGCGGAAAAGGATCTCTTATCAATGGTGAAGGTAAATCTCATTCCATCCTCGTGGACACACTGCACCATCTGCATAATACAGTCAAACTAAGCATGAACTGTGGATAACCCGTCCACACCAAAGATGACATCGTAAGGCTCAACGCCGTTGAAAAGAGATCCTAGCCAAAGCTCTCGCCTCCTAGAGTAAGATAACACCAACATAACATGTGCATAATCGTGGAGTCTACTCCTGTAGGAGTCTCTAGTCGTATGGATCGAGCCAACAGCTTCGTCAAAATCTCCCAGCTCAGAACGAGGACAGCAGCAATAAAAAAATGACTCGCACATGTGTCTATAAGTACTGCAGCATGGGTGGAGTAGACATAGATAGTACCTAGAATCATCTCAGGTGCACCGTGTTCATAGTCCTTGACTGCCTGGAGTGGAGCCTGCCCCTATCTCCCAGCTCCCTGTGGTCGGGGTGGACCTCCTGGTGGTGGTGGTGGTAGGGCCTTGAAAAGTCATCCACCACATGATGCTCGGCGAGCTCCTCTGCCACGTCCGGATGCTCTTGAAGGACCACCACTGTCAAAACTCTACCTCTACCCGGGAGGTAACTATACTGTCTTCTACTCATCTGGATGGCAGGTCGGGCTATCACGATCCATGTGACCCTTCCCACCGCATGCAATGTACCGATTTCTCCTCATATGGATGGTTATGTCTAGTGTGCCCCTCACAACCAAACCTATATCCTGGGGTCGCCCCCCTGATGGCCTGGTCCTCTTGTACATCTAAGACATCTGTCTACTGCCAGATGTAGAATACTCTGCTACGTGTCGCCTTGGGGTTGGTCTTGCTGCTGGTGACTGCCCAACTAGAAAACTCTCCATAATAATAACTCGCTCCAACACCCCCACCTGCATTGGGATGTTGAGGGAAATCATTAAAACCCTAATCTCATGCCTGAGTCTCTTATCTAAGGTCTGAGCCCTGATGAATGGGTCTCGTCTCATATCTATGGAGTAGCATGATATGTCAGTGAACCTCACTGAGTACTGAGATACTATCATGTTGCCCTACTATAGATGAAGTAACTCCTGAATCTGTATCACACGAAGGGTGGCTGGAACAAAATATGACAGGAATAGACTCTCGAATTCTACCTAGGGTAGTGATTCCTCATCATGCACCCAGAGCATCATGATCCACCATCTGCCTGCTATTGCATGTAGGAGACTCGCGAAATGGATCACCATGAGGTCGGCTGGTGTACCTACCAATATGAAAACTCTCACAACATCCTCCATCCAATCCTCAACTGCCTGTGGGTCCATCTCTCCTCAGAACCTGGGTGGCCACTGTCACTGAACTAATGCAACACACTCAGATGGCATACACTCTCTGCTGCTGGAGCTTGTTGTATCGGTGGCCCACTGGGTTGTGGTACCATTGGTACCTCTACTGTGATGGGGCCCTGCACTGAGGCCTCATCGCTCGGTGGGCTACCATCTCGTACGAAACTTGGAACCCTAGCTGACTGCCTGAGTGGGGCCATCCTGAAAAGAAACAGGTGCACCACAGTAAAAAAAATATACCTTGTGAGCTGACACAATGTAATCACGAATTTTTTTTTTAAAATAAAAACAGTCACACAATCATTGTTTTCGTGCACTGAGCTGAAAATCAGAAGTCAGAATCCTAGTGAATGGATACACCGGCCACCACACCAACACCAGTTTCCCTAAACTGATGACCACACCCAAAACACTTAACACTATTTCATTTAAAAGAAATATCAAAGTCCTATGTTCTAAGGTAGAACTGAATCCGTTGATACCAATTTGTCACGATTTGTTCTCAGGGCCCATGTTGTGATTACCCCAAGCTCTCCTTCCATAGGCCAGAGGTTGGAGACTAGATCCAAAGGTGAATTCCCGATAAAAAGGGAAGGAATTTACTTTAAAATTGTAACTCACACAGTCTGAACACATGAAGTAGAATCAACAAGTACTAAAATAGAAAATACGGGTGTTCTAAAATTAAGTGGGCTAGTATACAACCCAAATGAACAAAAAGTTCAATTAAAAATCTGGAAACAAATCCTGGTCATCCACCGGGGAATCCTACCTGAAGGGTAGGTATAGATCTCGAACAACTCATCTCTAAGGTACATCTCATCTAGTCCAGCTCTGAGCAACCACATGTCTGTCACTCTCAGCCTCGATCACTGCTGACCATCATCTTCATCGAACAAAACAAGGTGCATGCGATGCCCGTGCATAGGTGTGTATAACAATACTCATTCGGGGACCCTGCGACCCCTGGAGGTCTCCCAGAATCCACTAAGGATAAACCAAAGAATAAATATACAATCATGTAGTATCAACCATCCCTACATTGGTATATGACCATACATATACATAAGTTACAAGTCACAGTCCGACTCCAACTCTCAATCACAAGCACAACCTAGTACACAAAAGAAGTAAAGTCAATAACCTCGATGATAATTATTTAAAGTCAAGACTCATATCACATAGGTATACAACACATGAAGAGTGGTAGATATGATTAGATATATCCCTTAATCGTCTCCTCTGTCAAACCCACGTAGGATCCTGGAAAAATATAAGTGTTGTCGAACCCACTGAGGATCCTGGTATAGAAGGCATCACGGTCAACCCCTCAGAGGATCACAGTACATATGTCACTACTGTCAAACCCACAGTGGATCCTAGTACAGTATCATCATTGTCGAATCGACAAAGGATCTGGTCATCTCAATCGGAGCGAGCCATAAGGTTTCCGCACACAACACGCTCGATTCTGGGAAGATCCGCTACTCGAGCCTAGTGTCGATACATCAAAAAAAAAACAAAGTCTTGAGTTGATGTAGACAGTGGTTCCGTATCATCAAAAGGAACCCAACGCGACAGACGGCGCGTCAATCAGATGTTCGGTCTGTGAGTTGTTGGCATTTCAATTCTAGGGGCCCGGTTGGTTTTTATGCTCTATCCAACCCGACTGTATCCCAACATTGTCTATACCTTCAGAAAGATATTCCAAAAGAATCACATCGCTCCAATAATTCCGTCGTCGTAAGAGGTTCATCAATCGGACACCCGTAGCCCATGATATGGGCGGCAAGGTGAAAACTGGCCATGGCGGGTCCGGGTCTGGTCCGACCCAGTCGGAGCGACCTAGCCCAACCCAGTCTGGACCGGGGTCCGACCTGATTCGAGGGGCTGACCCGGTCCAAGGAAACTGCCCGACCGGAGGGGGCGGCCCGGCTATGCGCGGCCCGGACATGGGCGGCCCAGCCATGAGCGGCCCAGCGGCCTGCCCTAGCCCTGCCTAGGGTGGGGGGGTGCGTGCGAACCTGGAACCTTAATGTTATAACAGATCGAGTGAACTGAACCATTTCCAGGTGGCGCCAGTCTATCACACGCGGGACCAGATGGGGTCCCGCTCCTCCGAGATGGACGAGCGTCCAGCCACTCCGGCACCAGAGCAGCCAGCCCGGCTGGCCTCCACTATGCATCCACCGCGGCGCGATGACGTCGCGATCCTGATGCCCTTTGTGCGACAGGATGACGTCTTGCCGCCACCACCGTTTCCCGGCCTCTCCATGACCCCCTGGTTCTCCGCACAGCGCGACGACGCCGCCCCGAATCCGTTATGGCCCGGTTTGGCCGCGGCCTTTGGCTCCTCTGCACGACACGATGACACCGTGGCCCATCGTGGCCCATCGTGGCCACATCTTTCCTTCTGGGCGGCCTGATGGTGCCACACTCTCTTCGTGACCCGATGTCCTTGCGCCACCAGTCTTCTTCGCGGTACAACTCAATCGTCAACAAACAAGAACAATCTAATAGTGAGGGTCGGGCCGTGTTCGTGCAGTCTGAACCCTCTTTGTCATGGAAAAATCATTTGGCATACAAATACAGAAATTTGAATGACGAAGAATTCAGGTTTAATCACATATTTAAATTAACTGGAATCCCCCTACATCTCTTGTCATTTTTTTATGGGGGAAGAAGAGGAAAAGTGGACGTCAATTTTCCGACATCGGGGAGCATCCGTGGAAGAAGCGTCATCGGCATTCATTGCGGGAAGCTCCTTCTCTTTTGGCTTGATCGATGATTGAAGATGGTTTTCATCATTCTTCGGAGATGAAGACTGTTATTTGTTTGGATAGGATGTAGTTCTTACAAGTGTTCTCCAAATCTAAACAAAAAATAACCACCAACCCAAAAAATAGCTTCTCTATTATTTTATTGTTGACATGCATTCAAAAACAATTCAAAATTTTTCAAAAAGATAATTAATTGTGTTCATTAATTATTCGTTAGGTGTGTTTGCACCATTATGGGGAAGTTCAAGAGTTTCCAATATGGATGGGGAGCTCAATGGGTTTAATGTGGGGTTAGAAGAGTTAAAGGGTTCAGGTGGTCCCCACATAAAAACATCCTCCCAAGGGAGGTTAGGGTGTGGTGGGACCCACCACCCACCTCCACATGGTGGATTTAACCACCAATCAAAAAAAATACGATACACATATTTTTATTTAATTTTATTTAGAGACCCCAAAAATTAACATCCATTCTCTTTGGAACGCAACTACTGTGAAGGTGTCTTTAAGAGAATATCGACACTACGAGTTAAACGGTGCCCTCATATTTCTATTCTGAGCACCAGTTCAAATGATATAAAATCCAGCTCGTACATTTACTGAACGTACTTGAACAGATGTTCAGAAATAGATTCTTGGAAGTCCAGGCCTCGGTATCAAGCGCCGTCAGAAACCACGATCTCGTAAAATTCCCTAGAATTTAAGAAGAAAAATTTCTGGGAATTTTTGGTACTTTTCAATGGTAACCATTATGGTTTTTTGAATTATGCTTAAATTACACCCTAACCTCTAAAGTTATCTAAACCGACCTCTGATTCCAACTATAAGGACCCAGCCTTAGACATTACATAATATTGAATTAAATGAATAAAGAAAATTGAGGATCTTTTTAGGATTAGAGTTTTAGAGAATTAGGTCGTAACTATTAAATCTCAACAGATTACAGAGTAGACACTTCTAATCAGTTTCCATTTTTTCATAAAATAAAAACTCCTGAAAAAAGGGTCATGTTTAGTTCCATGTTTTAGACAACATGACATTTCCTTTATCCCATCCTTGATCCTATTCATCTTTAGGTCCCGTGAAAACATATCAAAACATGGGATGAGCATAAATAGCTCAGTAAGGGCTATAAAAAAAGAATAAAAACATTATTTCATAAATACATACAAAACATAAAACCTTTTACTTACCACATGAAATCATAAGATTTATGAATAACACATTGATATCATAAATCATAATGGAATCTTGTGGGATCCATAAAATACATACATTGTAGATATCACAGCTATATTGAGAGTTACTCTAGAATACCCATCAAGTATATTCCCTAAATCTCTTTGGAGAAACATTCACGTTTACCTCCGTCATGTTACCCAATTCATTGGAGATATATCTCGGGCTAACCCACCCTAGGTTTATCACCGAACCAACCATATAAATAAACACTTCCAAATAACCATAACATAATCATAACACATAACACAAGTATACAGGAATGATAACATTTCCACATTCCAATTTATCAATTCAAGATATTGAAATAAACAATGCTTTTTAAAATGGTTTTTAAAACCATTAAAAAGAGATTTTTGAATCAAACTGTCACATACCACATTGAAGATTTCAAATAAATTATCAATAGAAAACATTTACATCCATATAAATTAATCCTAAAACCCATTTTAAAAACATGGAAATTAATGATAAACATTTAGAATAATAAATCTTTAAAACATTAAAAACAATATTTTAGTTAAAGAGTTTTTTAACAAAAAGAGATACGCTTGAATACAAATAATTGAGGAATAAAATTTA
Source organism: Viscum album (assembly GCA_963277665.1). Lineage (NCBI taxonomy): Eukaryota > Viridiplantae > Streptophyta > Magnoliopsida > Santalales > Viscaceae > Viscum > Viscum album. The sequence continues at coordinate 319,300,094 of OY728132.1, read as the reverse complement.
ATCAGAACTTTATAATATCATGAGAATATAGGTATCCATGATATAATATTCCAAAGGATAGTATATATACCACATAAGAGTGAATTGGTGCACAACAACAATGAATTCTCAATGGAACGTAAATTGAGACGAAATCCCTTATAAAAACTGTATCCTTAGATTAAGGATAAATAAATTAAATAATATTGTGTGAAAAATAATAATAAACTCAATATAATTGGACATTTATTGTAAATAAATCATGGAGAATTCACACATGTTCTTTTTAGGAAAAAACCAACGAATTGATTTTTTAACTCAATTAATGGAAATTGAGTTAAAATTACTCTTATCAAGTTCATATCGATGAAATACGAATTTATTAATGGAGTGATTATGTGAATCAAAGAATATACACAAAAAGGGGAGTGAAAATTTAAAAAAAATATAAATACATAAATAGTGATTCCACACATTATCAATGCATGACATAATTATTAATTAGAATATTAACCCAATTAATTGAAATTGGGTTAAAAGGTTCCCTTACCGATTTGGTATCTTACGAAACATACATCCCATTAATGAAGGATCATAACATGAAGATGTAAATACTCATAAATGAATTTATATCACACATAGAGTACAATCATGGGAAGTACATACACCACATAAAAAGAAAAAGGTGAAAATATAGCATTAATCTCACGGGAATAAAAAGTTAGATGAAACCATTTACAACATTGTAATCAACTAAGTCGTATGAAAAAAATTTGTTAACCAAAAAATTTATCAAATAATACTTTGAATATAATGATAATCATGATAATATATATCAAATGGATGTAAAAAATACAACACATGCAATGGATTAGTGGCGAACAATGGAAATCTCTCGGAATTAAAAGTGAGATAATAAAATCCATTACCAAGTTGTAATCAATCGTGTCGTATGACCAAAAGTTAATAAACACCAAATGAATAACATTATAATTTGAATATACATAGAATCAGTATAATATATATCAAATGGAAGTACACAATACACCACATGCAATGAATAAGTAGCAAATAATGGAAATCTCACATAATTAAAAGTATGATAAGAAAATCCCTTACCTTGTGTCAGACTTGACTCATTTGTTCCTTGTTATCCTGGAATAATATATTAATGTTAATTTATAATTACATAATAACCTTTTTCAAGTATATTATTAATTTTCTATCACTAATTACCAAGTTATAAACATTACATAGTCATTAAGGTTAATAATGGTCATTTTGTCGATATTTGGTACTCGAGTCAAAAATGAACACCTTATAATTAGAAGTGGTTCACATGTTATGATATCCATTATCATAAGAATGATATTAACTATTTATATATCATATATATCATATATATCCAGTATATACATGTATTTATAATAGTATATTACATTTAGAGGTATGAAATGAAATGCACCGTTCATGGAGACGGTAAGCCGTACGTACGCATGAACGCTACTTTCATTTATATTTTTTATTTTAATGGAAGAAAAACATAATGATACATAGGTATATTATAATCATAGTATAATACAATATATAATGTTATGAACTCTATCCTTTATACATCCCACAAAAGGCATTAACGAGCCATATCACTTTGATGGGGCGATAGTCCGCACATTCTCAAATTAAATTATTACGTTTACGCATTATGGAAACCATAAAGGTATTATATAAATGAAAAATATAGAGGCATAAATAAAAAATAAAAATAATATATATCATATATAATTATAGTTCCATCATTATGGCCACCATGAGAGGTGGTAATAGGTAATTGAACAATCATCGTTCCGTGAGGAGTAAGTTTTACATCCATAAAAACATTATGTTCTTCACCCATTAGATGGAGGTGTGTGTAAGTGTATTTTTATTACTTCTCATAAAAACATTTTAGTATATTTAGGATACTGGTGTTTTTACAAAATAAAGGAATTAAAAGAGTTATGGATTAGATATGGAAAATAAAAGAAAACAATTTAAGAGAAATAGTTACCTTTAATTTGGGTAACTTCCTTGGGTTTGAACCAAAAAGACTTCTTGAATTGTATTCTGCCTAATGTAAGGCTTCTAAGAGGCATATAGGGATGTAGGGATCTTAATTGGGCTGAGTTTGGATAAAAAAAGATTGAGAGGTTTGAAGAATTGGTTATAAATGATCTACTTTTATAAGGAGGAGGTGGGGCTCTTTAAGAATGTGTGAAAAATATTATTTTATTATATAATGATATTCAATACATTAAGGTCCAAAAAACATTAAAGTCGGAGATAATATGACTCATAGTTGAAGTAATATCATCCAATAAGAATTGGATAGGTTTTGGATGATATTTTAATCATTATAATTTTATTTATTTAAATCATTTATTAATGAGGTTGACACTACATCATTATTGTGTCATAAATAATTTAATTTATTATGTCTAAAATATAAAAAAATACTATGATATAGGAAAGATTTTTAGATTTCTGGTGAATATTTATAGTCAAAATTTTTCTTATTTAAAACAATATAAAAATTAATTTACTAAAAGAATTTTGTTTATGTCATTTTTTCCTTTACATTAAATTAATTAATCTAAAGTGTCATTATCAGACCCATGTGACTCCATGAGGTCCCAAAATCCACTCAAGGATGACCTTGGTCGTTTATTACTCATAAAATAAGGTTAGTACAACTATAATGTAATTTTATATTATTACAATATTCTTTTTACCTTCAATTACCTTATTTACCTTTAATCGTGCTAAATAAATGTCAAAAGTTACTATTCACAAAAAATTATTTTCAACTTATTGAACAACATTTTACTTACTAATAACAATAATTTTTGTCGGATTTTCGAAATTCAATTCACAAAAGTGGTAAAATTTCATTAAAATGAAAAAGTCGGTTTTTTTAACTACTACTAAGTGGTTTCACTATTCATAAAAAAATAACCTTTCTTTAGAAAACTGCCGAAAATTTAGCCATATATATATTTGATATTCCGAATTCAAAAATGATGTCTATTTTTACAAATTAAAAATGTATAAGTGGCATAAATTAATTTAAAATTAATTCCCATTGTTAAAACAAATAGCGTGTTTTTGAGAAACAATAACTATCGAAAAATTGACACTTGTTTATGTCCAATTTCAAAGTGAAATTAATACCAATGAACAAAATTGGATTAAATGGTAAATATATATTCTAATTAAACTTTAAAAACAATTAAATAGATAATATAACCATATAAATAATTTATATTAAAACGGAGTTTTGAAATAAAATAAAATATTTTTGACTAATCATTAAAAAATGAAATTTATCGGAAAAATTCCAAAACATTTCACAAATTAAATTTTTATGTTTCCATTCGAAAGAAGAATTTTATTTTTTCAAATAAAATGTATTAAAGTGACAAAAACTAGATTTAAAGAGGGTTCTCCATTAAATGGTGGTAAATTGCCCTTTTAAAGAGGGTTCTCCAATAATTTCGGATGGTGCTAAAACATCATTTTGTACATCATTCATGAATAATGGATGATTTAAATCGTTTTTTTCACATAAATGCACTTATTACTATATTTTCATTGTAATCATCACTATTTCATGTGTTATGGATAAATAATAATCTAATGTTAAATATATTTAAAAAACCCTTAGCCCCGTCACTAGAAGAACCACCCACACTCCCATATACTGTTCAAACCTTTACACCCTTGTGACTTGCATAAAATCAACAAAAATATCTCACCAAGATCCTCCCCCGAATCTATAATCCCTTGTTCTCTTCAAAAGTCCAAATTTCCCCACTGAAGTGGCTCTCAACGATGATTAATTTAAAAAGAAAATTTCACATTTCAATTGTTTTAATTTCCATTCATATTAATTTTTATCATTTCAATCCTAACATATCATAATAATAATGTTATGAAAGCTACAATATGTTATATTTACTATAATATTGTTGTCATAATGGAATAATATATTTTCATCTATCCATTACCCTTGTTTTAAACTAGTATAACAAAAACCATATGAGGATATCCAAGGATGATGGGTTTTCAATATCCATTCATGTATTCGATTTTAGTTATAAAATGATTGTAATGGTTGAACCAGAAAATAATATTTTTATTATGTCTCATTTATGGTTCTTGAATAATTTTTAGCACATGGATTTGATTTATAAAACCAAATGTATTCTTTGTGATCACAAAATGCCTATTAACACAAAAGTTTGTCACAATAGTTTTGTATAATGATTAATCTCCACTCTAAGTAACCAAGTGAAATTTAAAACCGTGAAACCTTCTGTATGTTTAATAAAAAAAATATAACTCCAATTATATTCAACCATACTCATTAAACATAATTATCATTTCATGTATATAAGTAAACAAATACTGAAAAAACTAACCCAAACAATTATATTGAACCTCATTACCAATCAAAAAGGATATGAATGAACTAAAAAGGTTATAATAAATCAATTACATGTTATAGAGGTTATGTAAATATAAATTAATGAACCTAATTTGATTATTTGAGTTATTAATATCAAGTGGATAACACTATCATACATAATTAAGAGACTCTACCCAATCCTCCATTATTTCTTCAGCTTATTATTACTCTCTTTTTACCCAAATTAAATCCAATATTCTATTTAGTTACGTCTTATAATTGAGGATTATATGTAAAAACACATGTATGAATAACTATTAATAATTCAAATTCGAGGATATACATGATTTTAACTGATTCCATCATCAATAATTTTCGACATGAAACCCCATTTTAAGGGAACATGCTGAATTTTTAACCAATTTCAACATCACACTTAAATATAAAATAATCCACCATTTTTTAACAAAATCATTCATTTTATGATGAGAATTTTTTTTACATATGATTTTATATAATCTATTATTTCATTTTCAATTTTAAATTCTATTTAGGAATTTTCCTAGAACTGCACTAATATGTTTTATTGTAAAAAATTATTAATTACAATTTTTAAATGTTATCAATGATTTGTGAAATCATATATGATGATATATTCCAATTTTTCCTTTATGTATTTCCATGTATGGTTTAATTCCTTTCTTTCATGGACACTTGTATAAAAATCCCATTAAATTATGCTTTATGACATTATTATGATACCCATTTCATTCCATGGGATCCCACTAGTTTATGTATGATTTATAATGTACGATTATATATGTGGAAATCATATTCAGGGAAATTTTATGATGGGTGCGCATAGATATCACTCTAATTCATCGGTAAATTTGAAACTCATGAGATGTCACGAACCAAATCTGGTCACCATTAAAATTGGCACCTGACCCAGTTCATGGAATCTCTTGAAGGGCGTTACCTATCCCCACGGGCTGGAAAAAGTGCCCTTATATCATAAATATTGGGTTAGAAATGATTTACCAATGTATGGATACAAAAACAACATAAAAATAAATAAATAAAATATGAAAATTACCAACCAAATAAGCCTTAAAAAAATATAGAACATAAAACACGGTATTTAACATGAAACAATAGGTACACAGATATAAATGTAGTAGATAAAAATACAATGAAACACCACATGCTAAGGGTTTTTCACCCAAGAGTCTTCTACACAACACTACACCATGGAAGGAAACTATCTACCTAAACCACCATCACCCAAGGCCTTTTCATTACCTTTTTCGAACATGGTCAAGTCTAATTACAGTCTAATATTTTAGTAGGGTATGAGCCTAATACAAACAGTATACCAGCCAATGATTCCATATAGTATTTAATTCAAGATAAAAAGAATGAATGTTTTAATAAGCATGAAATTGTGCAAATAATTTCTATAGAATTAAACTTCTAAAAGTAAACTTTTTTCATTGGATGATTTCAAATGATGAAAAAATTTCAATAAAAAATGTACGCTATTGAATTTTCTATCCCAACAAACCAAAATCCAATTTTCAATACGAAATAGTCATTGAGAACTAATATTGGGAACATCCCTATGAAATACATAGTTTGGGCCCCATGTACCTCGTATCTTTGTGTAATGTAACCATAAAAACATATGGTTTCATGCATGATCCACTAGTAGGGAACCTACCAATAACCTAGTTGTTCCAAATAATCATTATTATTGTTTTGTTAGTTTTTTCAAAGTTCAATGGGTTGTGTCAACCATGGACAATACCAATCTAGATCACTAGAATTCTAGTACACATTTTCCCACTTAGAAACCTAGGATTCCCCTTTGTGATAAAAAATTTCCACATGTTACCATATTCAAATTGGATATTAAAACACCATTTCTAGTCGTACACCCTCAAACATTATCTACACAGTCTTTTCACCATTTATATAACTCAAAAATCCATTTAGAATTTCAATTAAATATTTTCAAGGATTATAACCAAACATTTCACATAAATATATCTAAAATCCCTCTTTGAAAACAAAATTCACACCTATATTACTCCAAACCAAAAATTTCAACAAATTTTTTGTATTAAGACCGTCTAATGAATTATAAAATATACCCAATGTTACAGCATGGAATGCAGATTTAAAACATCCATTTTCATAATAAATGGAACATAGAAATACATTGATTCAAAAATTCCACAAAAAATAATTTTCACTTAATGAAAAATGATGAATGAGTTGGGTAAAAATAGAAATCAAGCTAGGATGAATCATCTAGTAGTTATTACAGATGGAATCACCCACCTTGTGTGTAAACGATTCCAAATCCTTAAGCGAAAGTACAACTACTCCACTGTCGCGCCACAATGGAATTTAAAAAAAATGCTAGAACCACAATAAAAGTCAAAGAAAACCAATATCAAACCCCATTTTCGAATACCTAATTGATGGATATTAGGAAATTCAAAAAAAATGGATGAATCCCAAAGAAAATGGGAGGAGGAAGGAAATACACATACTTGAGATATCTTGAGGAAATTACCCCAAATAAACCAATAGGTGAATTTTTATTTATCAAAAAAGATACGGTGGTTAGAATAAGGCTTTTTTGGTCAAGTGGTAACAGTAATAGAGGAAAACATGTACAAATTGAAGGAGTTATGAAAAAACAAATTACCTTTTCACATCTAGATGATTTGAGAAAGCCTGATAAATTTTATTCCTAATCTGGGATGAAGATGAGCTCGAATGAAGGACAAAAGAACATGGGAGCATGGATATGGATGTTTTTATCAGGGTTAGAGGTGTAATGATTGAACAAAATTAAAAACTTAATGAGATATGAATGAAATATTTTTTATGAAAACATAAAATGGGCTCATGGGTTGACACAAATCCTGAATAAATCACTAAAATCCACTATAATTATTGATTCCTAAGGGGTAGAAATTGATATGGTGGATTGAATATGTTAGGGAAGGAAAATTGGGAAGTATAATGGATGAATAATGTTAAAAAAACTATGCTGTTATAAAAGAAACATAATCTATTTATATATATATATATATCAAAAATGCGATCACAGTTTGGATGAAATCCTGAAAACCCACCATTTCCTCCAATAATGCAAGGGAAACCCCTGTAACAAATAAATAATATAAATTACATGAAAAATATGTTTAAATTAAATCATTTATGTTACAATTATCCCCACCAAAAAATACTTTCTTCCCTGAAAAGTCAACATTTATCTTGATCGGAATACAATAATGGGTACACTTTCTCAACCCACAAATCCACTCCCATGTTTTGTGGAAATCGTTACCATGATTTCAAAGGACATGATACACTAGAATACACATTCCCTTGAGAAACATCTTATGGGAATCCACTATTTTCCCTGAAGTCTCAAAAAATAGACAAATTAGGCCTTATATTAAACTCTTTTGATTTCAGCACATTAGACAAACCCGAGTTGTAATTATTTAGTTGGGAGACATGGATGTCATCATGGATAATTTCTAAATGAGAATAAAAATCTTCATAGTTTTCATTTGATAAAATCCCCTCATTAAACTCAAATGGTCCGACATATCTTGATGTTAGCTTAACCTTCTTTCCCAAGTGATGATGACCAAGAAAATGGACCACTTTCAAGAATACTTGAAACCCTCCAAAAATTCAAGGTTTTAACGCCTCAAATCAGATTATGATTTCTGGAGACTATGAGATATTAATAAATTCTTCCTGATCAACATGAACTTCCCATATGTCTCTTGAACATAGATTGACCACAAGAGTGATGTCTCAACTATCTCATCCCAACATAAGGTGGATGAATAAGGCCATCCATAGAACACCTCAAAAGTAACCATTCAAATTGAGGATTTTTAATTATTATTATAGTAAAATTCTAGAAGTCCCAAATGGAAATCCCAAGAACCTCTAATGTCCTAAACATATGCGCAGAGAATTTCCTCTAGAATATTATTCTCTCATATAGTATGACCATTCATTTGATTGTGGTATGTTGTTCTCATCTTAATCATTGACCCAAAAGATTTATAAATGCCTTCCCAAAAATGATAAGTAAAGCATGGGAATCTATCTGATAGAAATAATGATGGAAAACCATAAATTATTAACAACTCGTATAGATAAAAATGACCCAACTCATCCACTTCAGTTGTATATTTGATTAGAATAAAGTGGGAATATTTTTTCACACAATCAATCACATTAGTTGTATATTTTTTTGCATATTCAACCATTTGGTTTTGCAATAAATTGTGAAATTTATTATTTTCCTTATTCCAAAACTCATTCTCTCTATGTTTAAGATCCTAGATTGGTTTTTCTGAATAATAAATTTTATCTTCCAGCTAAACTACTTGATGAATCAAACTATAATATAAATCTATTACATAATACCTTAACATTGAAAGAAGAAATAACTTTTTTACCTAGTAAAATCTCACTGGTAAGTCAGGTTGGTAGGTATATGTTCAATCATTCTACAGGATTTCATATGGTCTAATGAACCATGCACTCAATATCCCCATATAAAAAACACAAACCACTTTTCCAGGGAGAAAATTTTCGAAAGTTGTGATCACCTACCTCTAAGGAATGTTATTTCCTTTGGAAATCTACATAACGTTGCTATCTTCTATGAGTTATCCTCCCTTATCTATTAATAAAATGAAATTTCCCTACCATTTCTTCTACCATTTCTTATCTGATTAACATAAAATCTCCTACACCATTCCAAAATTTTGTTGTTCAACACTTCTTTCCATACTATCTATAGAAATTTTCCATTTGTATACTACAATTAAAACATTTATTATACAAAAACTAAACCATGAAAATGTTTTGATCCAAACATCCCTAATAAATTACTTGAGAAATAAAAAATCATAATATCCAATGTCTGAGTCATCCATTCATATTGTATAACCTATTTAGGATAATACTTATACTAAAATTTAATTCAGCACCCACTGAATTTAGAAGTCCTTTCCAAAAATTTGATTTCAAATTGTTATTAAAATCCAATACAATGGATAGAAGCACTCCATATATTATTTCAATATCTAGTAAATATATTATAGAAAACTTATATAGATAAATTTTATCTCAGATAAAAATGAAATGTGCTTATTCTGTTAATTGATCACGAATAGCCCAAATCAAATTATTACCTTTAGATTTCATTGGAAATTCTACCATGAAATCAATTTATCTATTATACCATTTTCACTCTGGAACATGGTGTTCTTATAGAATCACCTCTGGTAACTATAAAAACGATTTAACCTATTGAAATTCATTCACATAACCATAAAAAAAACAATATCTATTCTCATTCCATCCCACATATAATACCCATGAAGGTATTTTTACATTATAGAGTATCCTTGATGAATTAAAAATGAGAAAATATGACATTCAATAAACATCTTTTTCCACAACATTGAATCCCAAGGCACAATTAATATTCTTTTTAAATTATAAATATCCTTCCTCATCAATATTAAAATATATAAACATAACATTATTAATGGAATATACATTTTATTATTATGATTGGTCCACCATCTAAGCAATCATAACTCCTTCTGACAATACCGATAACTAAATCTGAAAAAATGAGGATGTGCCTATATCCATAGCATAGAAGAAAAAATTCATCCAATCATTATCTAATGTATAACATTCCAAATAAAACACTATTAACATAACATTACATTTTTTGACTCAAATTATTGTCCAACTTTTATTATTTTCCATGCTGATAACGAATCCTGAAATAATAATCCTTGAGTAGTTACAACCATGTTATTTGACTGATGGTCAATCCATATGACACAATATATAATTTATATTTTTGTGATTATTATTTATTTAACACTTTATTCCATCTAAATGGTCCCTCAATAATTTTAATGTAATTAAAAATGCAGTTAAATCGGAATCAGATGATGTTTTAATCATCCCATCATATTTCATCTAACATAAATAATTTAAAATTATGTTATCATTTTTCAATAGACCATAACCAATACCATTTATTTATGAACCAGTGTAGATGATGAAATAAGAATTTTGAGAAGGAAATACCAAAAGATTAACATTTACCAATCTTCTTTTGAGTTCCTGAAAAAAATAACATTTTACTATCAAGATAATCATAACTCTTTACCAAGTAAACATATTCAGTGGGACTGATATGTGATAAAGTGTTTCAACAACCCTCCTATAATAATGACATATTACATGAAAAATTATAGTCTACATGACATTGAGAGGACTTGGAATATTTTCATACTATTTATTTTTAACAAGATCAAGGATTGCACAATTTTTCGAAAAAATATTAAAATGGCAATAAATTTATTGAAATAAAAATTCAAGAATTCAAATATTTATTTATAGTTTATTTTATTTTGAGTTTTTTTTAAAAAATAATTATGTTTAATTAATGTTTGTCATTGTTTTTAGAATATAACATAATATAATCTAGAATCATAATAATAATCTAATAAATAAACTGATCATAGACATTATTATTAAGATTCATAAATATATTAGATGTATTAGGTACCCTAATGGAAAAAACCTCAAACTCATAATGGATATATTAAGTTTGAAACAAAATAAATGGAATTTTATTCTCCATCATTGTCATCTGATTGTACTCGGAACATAGATCAATCATTAGAAAATAAAGAGCTCCATAGAATTAATGAAAAAAATCATTGATATGAGGAAAATGATACTTTTCATAACATTAATGTACTTCAAGGAATTTTATTTATGAAACTGGTTATTCATTGAGGTATATATTCCCTATTTTCTCTCTTTTCATAGTTTAATTACTTATGAAAGTCATATTGTGTTTTCTTGGGGAGGACATATGGTCGTGGAGGTGTTTGGGGATGGTCTATGCCTAGAACCCAAATTTTAGAGGAAAGGAGGAGGCAACACAATTAGTGATAATTGTGTGGGTTGGGTCACATGGCTGTCTATATAGCTCGGTTCTTTTGTTTCAAATTTTCATAGTTCCTATTCACATAGTTTTCCAATGGATGGAATACTATGGGTGTAAACCATGAGAGTGACCTATAGACTAAAAAATTACATTCATGAATGATGAATGATTTTAAAATCGTGTGCCAAAACCATGAGACCACGGTTTTGTTAGAAATTTAATAATTTTTTAATTTAAATATAATCCTTTTAAAAAAATATTAGTTATTTGTTAACTCGAATAACAACGGAAACCTAGTAAATCTCCCATCATTGGTTAAAAAATAATTTCTGATCTATTTTTCATCATACATCTGATTAAAATAGAATTTTTAAATTGTATATGCAATGGTAAGTATTATTCATTTTTAGCCATTATTGATTCATCTATCTGTGAACATCACTATTTGGATTTAGGCACATATTCTAGAATTTTTTGGTTATCCACCATTAATAACATTTCTAATAATCTGGATCAAATAATTATCTTATACTGAATGATATACATTTCATGGAGCTACGGTATGTGGTTTCATTCCTTGTGTTGAAATTTCGGCCATTTATATATGTCATAATGTGTAACACATATTTTTCAGGTGTCACATTAAATTGAAATTGAATACTCTTATTTCAATATTGGGTCCCTTTAATCGATTTCGAATGTTAATGGATTTCATGTTTGATACTCAGACTATGTATAGGACCTTAGAGAGAAGACTCGGATGGATGTGACTTTGTACCTCACCTTGAGAAATATTCATTTCCTGATAGCTTCTCTCAGGACGTTCATGTTAGGTGTTGGATGATATTGCATATAAAGTGGTATATTATTTTAAATTTAGTGATATCATGGTCATAAAAAGATTTCTATTATAATTATTAAATGAAATTATTTATGACTTGATTTCCATGATAAAGCGCAATCTTAGATTCAGGTCTTGACTATTATTTTTAATGGCCATGTGAGGCATCTATTTTTCATATAGTTATATGGGGAGTGTCAGGATTGAGCTGGATCAGAAGAAATATAAATTAAATATAATTTAATAGTTCAGTGGATACGAATTGGATGAACTGAATCTAAACGTATACATGTTCATGTAGGATGTTTACTTTTGATTACTTTGTTACTTACTAATTTTTTTGGACACTTCATTTCGTATATATTCACTAAATACTGGGAGAAGACCCTGTGAGGTTTTTATGGGGATTATATCTCACACCATGTTAATGTAACCATTTTTATACGAACTGATTTTGCGATTGTAGTTAATGATAATGGAAATAACCATATTATGGGTACTTGATTTCTAGGTTTGGAGATGGCGATAATTGGACCAAGATTAAGTTGGTAATGGAATTGGGATTCTTAGGGCCATTTTTGTACATTTATTTCACAAATATTTTTATGAATATGCTGTTTTTATTTTGTATAATTTATTATATATATATATTAAATGTATCCTCATTCTTTACATGATACTACTTCTCAATGTATTTATAGAATCAATGTTATGTTGATTATTTCTATTGTATTGTTTACTTCCTCTGCAATTGAAATGTTATTTTATTTGCATTGTGTTTCACTCTTATAATGATGGAAATGTATCCCTGATTTCACACTTATGACCTCTATAATAGTCATTGGAATATGGAAATTGGGGATATGAAAATAAGACTTTGTTTCCAACTAGGTAAAGACACCCTTTGAAAGATATCAAGCACTAGAACATTAAAATGTTTCATTAGATCCATATTTTCTGTTTTTTAGGGCTTGGAAACAATATAAATGGATTATGATGGAAATGAAATTTAGAGAGAATTTGTTATTTCATACTATTTTGATAGATGTTGTGATAGATATGTCTGCTTTAGAGATAGTTATATTGGTATATGATATTGTATGGATTGGATGGGTTCTATGATTAGGTATCTAATGTGTATGAGCCCTCAAGGATCAGAATTTTGGGAATCATGGTACAATATTAATGTAAAATGTGTTATTATGTGCCTTATCTGGAGGCATTGATTTTATTCTTGGGGTGTATGATCCCCCATCGATTATAATTCATCATTCCATTGATTTATATTTGTAATGGAATGTGATGAACATGATCTGACTATCAATTGAATGAATGTTAATTTGAAATCAGTTTGAAATGGAATAAATGTCAAGACAAGTTAAACTGAAATGGATTTTAGATGAGAACATGACTAGAAAAGACTACATGAGTGGGATTTCGTTAGTATATCTTGAATGATTAATTAATGGACCTAAACTTTGGGCAATGAAATAGGGTGTGTTCATTTATAGGAAGTATTTTACAATTCCCATTTCAATTTCAATTATATTGAGCAATGGACCAAGATGATGAACTTCAATTGAGCGGTGTGTTTGTAATTTGTTATTAATGTCGCCCTGATGTCCTCTGATATTATGATATGAGGGAGGATATAATTACACATTAGAGGTGGTAGGATAGGGGCTACCAGTGGATCTCCAATAGTGTAATCAATGGATAAATTTTTTATACTGTATAGATTTTCTAAGACACAATTATTTGAAATAATTGTGTGGTTTATGCAGACTGGTCAGGGAGTGTCAGGACCTTCTCCGACTATGGAAGACTGGATTCTTGAGTATCAAAATCAGTATCCACCCACATTATCAGTGGATGTAATTCTAATACTTAATGATTCATGATTATCTGTCGTACAATCTATCAACAAGAACATAGAGATGACAATTGAGATGAGTGTAACACAGTCTCGGTATATGTGTCATTATTATACTAAGAGATAGTGGGATTTTATGGCATAGATATGTCATCATTAAGAGATGTCCTGGGTATATTTTAATATGTTCTTTTATAATTATTCCAATCCCGAGAAATTGATGGATGATAGAGCCATGTTTTTGGTATATCTGGAGTAGGGGACAATAATATTTCTAGATCACTCATCCCATTTACTAATCTCTAGTGTTTCCCACCTATTCTAATGGGTGATGAAATATCTAAATCTAGGGTGTTAGAGGATGGTTATAGGTATGTTATCCAATAACATGTGAATTTATTTAAATTTACTACCATTTTTGGAATTGTGAATCAGGTTTTTATCACAAAGTGTAATATGAGAGAGTCTAGATGTGTGGTATATGGATGCTCGGTGTCATGATCTAGTACTACATCAACCGGTTATTTATTTTTTTCTATAGAAAATCCATAAGGTGATATTAGAAGTCAAAAAAAATATCTACAAGTACCCAGATGGAGTGCTTCTAGGGTGGGTGGCTGGAACATATGAGTCCATAGTTTATGAAAGGCCATGTTGAGTGTTGGTTTTGCAGCAAGATTTATTTTCTACAATATATATGTAGAATGATTCCACCATCCTCTAGTTATTTGGTTTTCACAAAATCAAAATTTCGAAGAAGGGTCATTTGATTCTCTTTATCCTGGATCTGGTGTAAGATAGACTGATTAGGGCATTGTGGTGGTTGTGGTAGTGGTAGCCAGACCACAGGGTTCAGAGCGACATTATGGTGGATTAGATTAGGGTATCCAGACAGAGTCACAGGGTTGTAAACATACCAAGCATATGTATTACAACATACCCATCAAGAGAATGATCCCAAACCTTCTACTGAAACAAATATTATTCTAGTATAATCCATTTTATCTTCTAAACGTTTTTATAAAATGGATTCATATAGTTTCATACATATATATGGGGTATATAGTTTTTTTATTATTATACATATTTCTAAATTTTTTGTTACTATAGATAGTATATTAGGAATCAGAAAAGAATATTTTTGTCAGTACATGGAGTTCCCCTTATGGAAGGTGGGGGTCACAACATATGAGGCCTCTTTCTCCTCAAGATTACTTGTTTTGACATCATTATCATAATGTACTGGTTGGGTTCCTTCTATGCTTCTATTGAATTATGTAACTGTAGTGTGTGTTTCATTTCAACTTAGAATATATAGTTTCTTCACAATGGATAATGGGATGTCAAGGTGAGTTGAGTTGGACCATAGGATCATGGATTGGGAGGGATGATATCACATGTTATAACTTTTTATCTAGATTATTAGAGGGAACATCAAAATAATTTTCCTCTAGTATTTGATCATTTTAGGGATTCCTTACCTAAATAAATTTTAGGGTTACCTCTGGTGATAGAGGTATATTTTTCTATCGAGCTAATTATTGGATCTACACCAGTATCCATTCATCATTACCATAATGATTTGACAGAACTGCAAGATCTCACGTGGCAGCAAGAGGATATAGAGGAAAATATTTTTATCTGACCTGATACATCTATATGTGGTTCATTGGTAATTTTTTTGAAAAAGGAAGATGTAACAATAACACTGTGTGGATTAATTAAAATAGATTCACATAACGATTAAGATCCAGTATCCTCTACCACAAATAGATGATATCTTCAACCAACTATGTCGTTCTAGGGTGTTCTCAAGGATTAATTTGCGATCTAGTTATTTTCATTGGTGTGTTATACTATAAAACATACCTCAAACAACGTTTTTGAGTTTGTATGTTATATATGATTATGTGGATATGTCATTTGGTCTCATGAAAGTTCTAGCGGTATTCATGTAACTAATAAACCATGTGTTCCATCCTTATCTTTATTTTACCTTGGTGGTTTTTTGAATTATATCTTGGTGTATTCTCACAACTAAAATGACCATGTAAAACATCTTGAGATCATTTTTAATACAATGGGAGAAAATTAGTTAAATGACCATCTCATGAAGAACAATATATTCATGCATTAGATTCACTTCATTGGTCACATCGTCTTAGTGACATGATTATCATTCGACCCAGCGAAGGTGATAAAAACAGTTTCCAAGGATTATCCCAAGAACTATGTTTAGGAATGATGTTTCTTAGGGATAGATGGTTTTTAGATAAATTTCATAGAGGAATTATTTTTCATAGAATAATATCTCACAGACACGAGTAAGAAATCTATGAAGAATATAAGATATATTCCTATGAGAGGACCTTTCAAAAGATGAAGTGGAAATTATCTTCAATGTCTGTAGAATTTTTTCAAAATCCAATTAAGATTTACACTATTTAATAAGATGAATCTAGTATCCAAATAGGATAATTTATTTTGTCGGGTGGTAGATTTTTGTTTTATGGATCTCAATAGGTGAAGAAATATGAGAGTAATTATGCAACACATGATCTCATGTTAGTAGCAGTTGTTCAAAAATTTATATTTTGGAGACATTACTTACTACTAGAGCAGCTTTTTCTATTCAAAACCCAAATAATCATGTACTATATATTTAAACAATGTGATATTAATTTTATAAATACAATGTGGTATGAATACCTTCTGTCTTTTAACAAAGATCATTCAAACACCCATAGTAATGGAAATGATGTGTTTGATGAACTAAGTAGGATGACTCAAATATAGGAAGTGTAGTAGGATTTTGGTGACTCAAATCATATTTCATTATTCTATGTGATTGAACTGGAGGTTCATGATTGTTTACAAAAGTCATGTATATCATCCTTACCTATCAGCTTTAACATATAAGATATAGTGAAGATGTGGTAGCTATCATATTCTGATGGACTATTTCTACAAGAGAGTGTGGCAAATATGGATCTTCTTCTAGGTTGGACAATGTGTGAGGATGAATTTCATCGATTATATGTTTTCAAATGGTTTTCAACAGATGTGTGTGTGGAGATAATGTGGGTATTTTATGACAATGTATGGGCAGTGAATCCTGGGGTCAATATGGAGAATCATGATTTCTATCATTATTATTGGCATCAAGGTATAAAAGGAGATGTAGTTGTTTTTTATCAGGAGGTGTTCCTCTAATTAGTAGGTGAAGGAAGAATAGTAATAGCCATCTTGAATTTTATAGATGCTTCCCATTCATTGGTGGAAATGGAATAATTTCATGAATACTTTTATATGGGTTATACAAGGTCATCTGAAGGTAAAAATATCATATGGATTATATTTTACAGGGTCATGAAGGGTTATAATTTCCTACTGATTAAGGAACCATCCAGGTTAATGATAATAGGAGATTGTAAAACCATGAGATTATAGGCCTATATGGGGTCCAACATACTATCTTTTTAGATAGGGATTCCCTGTTCACATACGAATTCATGAAAGGGATAGAGAAGAATTTAGGTAAATAGGTGCTTCCATGTGTTAGTCCTGTTTCATAGATATTATTATGGAACATATTTCATTCCATGGGTAAATCTTGTTCTATATATATTATCCTGGAACCAATTTATTTAAAATGGGAATATATTTTATTAATGCAATATTATATTAAACCCATTTAATTTTCATGGATTAATCATGTCCTAATAAAATTTCATGCAACTCATTTCATATTCATTGTATTATCATGTTTTGTAGATACTTTTGAGGAACACATTTATTTTTCATGGTTTAATCGTGATCCAAATTGATTAGTTTGGAACCAATATCATTTCTAGGGGTTATTCATGTTTCAAGGCAGTTTTATTAAAAATAATTAGTTTTCATTGGTTAATAATGTTTAATAGATTTTTTATATAACCATTTTCTTTTCCAATATCTAATAATGTTACAAAAATTTTATTATTGAAATCATTTCTTTTCATTGAATTAATGAATTTCCAAAAAATTTATTTAGAAAAATTTTATTTTACATTTTTTGATCATGTTACAAAAATTATAATTTATGTTCCCATGTTCTTATAAATAATTGGAATCATTTATGGGTTATTTAATTGTAATTGTACATTTTATAGGAATTTACAAGATGAGGGAATGATGGTTTCTTCCATACTAAAATATTTATGGGTTTTTACTTGATAAACTAATGTTTAATGGTTATGTGAATATCCAAGGATAAGATGTCATAATAAAGCCCCAATAATGAATTTGATATGATATTTAACAGAAATATTTTTCCACTTGTAAGAGTGAATATAATAGTGATGTGAAAATGATGTCCCAAGTACATGAATTTATTTTTATGCATTCTATATGTTCATAATGATTCTGATGATTGATATTACTTTTAAATTTCGTATGATTATTGATTCTATGGACCATTTTATTTTTCATGTTTTCTAATTTTTTGATGTAGTTATTGATGGGTATTATTTTATTAATGACTTGATAATGATCATTGATTATTTCATTAACCATTGTGCACTCTTATTCTCATTGATCAAATTAAAATTTTAATGCTAATTTTTACCCTTCTTGGGAAACAGATATCTAAGGACTCAAAATGTTATAAATAAAGAACCATTATGATTTAATATTTTCACAAAAAACATCATTTTTCATATATCTGATTGGATTCAATAGTCCTTTATGAATCATTATCATTGATATTATAACTTTAAAATTGTGATGAAATGATTATTTTAAATATATTGATCTAACAAATCCTATTGACTCAGAAAAATTAAGTGATGGACTCATCTAGTATGGTTTTACAATACAATTCCCATTTATCAGAGATTCCAAGTGATATTTCATATTTGGGAATTTCCCTCAACTAATCAAAATCTTAAATCCAACAACATAATCATGAGAGAACCAATTTATGGAAGAATTTCTTGCTCATTTATATCACATCCAATACCATTTTTTCTGAACTAATCCTTAATATTCTCACTATTGTGAACCTTAAAATTACTGAGTACACTTGTGTATTAATGGAATATGAATCAAGAGCCAAAAAAATTTATTCTGTACATTATTTATTAATAAATAATATTTTTTTTTTAATTTGACACTATAAAAGAAGAATAATATTTTTGTTTAATATTAAATTCAATTATGGTTTTAATTTTATTGGAATAATGTAGTTTTTCGAAAAATAATATTTTAAATAAGTAATATTATTATATATTTTTTATTAAAATTTAATTATGGTAAACTTCTTATAAAGTCAAATTTATAGTTTTATTAGGGTTTAAAGACTGTTATTTCCAAAACACTACAATTTTCAAATAATATTTGTATTATTTTTTAAAATAGAAGAAGAACATATTTTTAAAATTTATTAGATAAAAAGAATTTTATTTTTTGAATAAAAATAATGAAATTATCTAAATGTTATTTTTTAATAATTTTCTGAGAAAGTTTAATTTTTCGGTGAATCTTAAATACCATATAAATATACATTGTGTTTTATGAAATCATGATGCCCCATTAATTATGTAATAAACTCAATATTGGGTCTAATTTTACAAATATTTCCCCCTTAATATAATGTTTTTTAATATTATTTGAATAAATTTATAATTCCATGTTGAATCCTCCTAAAAAATAATATATTTTATGATTATAAATTGATTTATTTAAAAGGTTGATCCACCTACACATAAGAATTAGTAATACTTTAAAATGTTTTTTCACTGTAATAATAACATAATAAAAAGCATTCCCATTTTCCAGAACCCATGAAGAAAAAATGGGAAGGATAGTGTTTTTGAATATAAATTAACAAACCATAGTTTTGGAGTCTATATAATAAATGAAACTAGCCCCCCATTTATCATCACTAAAAATCCTTTTATAATGTATTTTCTATTCTCTCCTCTCACTATAATCCTACCATGGTTCTTGAGGCTCTCATGAAACCTCATTTAGTATTTTTGTTTCATACTCTTATAGTAGGGGTTCCTCTATCTCTCCCTATTATTCGAGAATAAACTATAATTTATGCCATTTAATTTTAAATTATAAATTATGGTGTAAGTTTATAAACCACCCCATACAATCCTTTTTATTTGCATATGAATATAACCTAGTTTCTCTATAATTAATTCATCCCAAATACACTTGTTACATTTCCAAAAAATGTAAGTGTTTTTTCTTCATCTTTTTTAATCAAGTTTATTTATTATTATATTCCATCTGTTTCCAATTCTTATTGATTGGATTTTCCTTTCCATACCCTTATTTCTTACCACATGATATCAAAATTATGGGAGACCATTTTTTTCACATCAATCTTTTTTCTAAATTTGTAATAGATATTTATAGGCTCCCATAATTTACTAACAATTATGCATTCTGATGAAATTGTACAGTGCATACCATACCCATTTACTAAAAACGTGTTCACCTTTATATTCTTCTTATTTATTAAATTTTTACATACATATATTCTTTCCACACTGTCTTATCATGGAATAATTTGTAATGATGAGTTAATCTGTTTCGTATGATCAATTTGTCTTACATATGCATCACATAGAAAAAGATGTTATAGGTGTACTCGGAATTATATAGTGCTCAGATAATTGGTCAATTTTTATAATAATGATATGTCATTTTAGGACAGTGAGTTAACATTATTTGTTTGTGGATTATTGACTATTACAATGTAGCAGGCCTTGACCTATGATTTAGTGTTTTATATTGAATCCTCATTTCCAAATATGGCTTCATTTTATCATTGTATATCATCTATTATAATTCATGTTTATGATTCCTACTATTTTTATGCCCATTGATATACTAATTTTCTAAAATTAATTAACTTATTCAATGTTTATACACTTATTGGAATTTATATCTCTCTCCATACATTCATATTTCATCATGTTATCCCTGCATTTTTAAGTCAGAAAATTTTAAAAAAGTTTTTAATTATGATAATATATATCATTTTTAATGTTGTAATTTAATGTAACGAATTCCTAAAGACACTATACTTATTGATATTATAGGTTGAGTTGTGTTTAAATTTATAGAGATAATAATTTGTTAATTTATAATAAATGTAAAATATATTATAGTTGATACATAGGTAATAGTTTATTTATATTAGGGATTGGAGTAATAATACTCTAATAGATTCCATAGGTAAAATACTAATTATAAGAAATCATCAATAAATTTTGTTATGTATAGATTATGGGGTTTATCATGAAATGACATATATGTCTAGATTATACAAGTGGACATGGTTCCAGAACAAATGTACCTATGGTTAAAAACTATGAAAAGTTCTCTATTTCATGACTCATGGTAACCATGTTTATGATAATGGGCCACACTATGCACATCGATTGAAACTAGAGGGGGATATGCATTAGTAAATTAAAAATACCATTAATACAATTATTAGGAGAGTAAATTTTTTCCAACAGTAGTATATGATACTAAATAGATCACCTATTACATAAACTGAAGTATATGAATACAATAGTTAATGAAATATATATAATTTATAATTTATTCATTTAATTCAATTGGATTCCCCCTTTATGTGTTTAATTTTTAAAAATATAAACCGATACTTTTTATTTTATATTAATAATGTACATAAATTGGGGTAATCGAGTTAAATATACATGTGATGTGAAATGTGATCACTATCCCAATGAGATTCCCAACATAATCGGTGCATGAATCTGGAACTTTAAGTTGATGATCACTCAGTTGACTCATGTTAGGAATAGAATCCTATATCATTATGAGAATCCATATACCCCTAGTAGAGAACATTCTTCAATCGAAATCATTTTGTGACAAAGGCCCCCACATTTTATTGGGTCATATAATCCCTTAATCAAGGAATAGTATTTCAAATTCATTGAAATGATTTATCTCCATCAATTAATATTTGGAGTGACATGATGTTTTTCCCCTTTTAATGTATAGAGGGTGAATCTGATCAATAGAAGACATTGATAAAAAATATTAAGCCTAAGGAAGATATCAAAGAAATGGGATGGAAGGCTTTATACAAATTGTTTTTTGGAAATTATTTTCCCAAAACACTCTATATTAAAATAAAAATTGATTTTGTTTCCCTCAAGAAAAAACATGACAAATATATTGGGGTATAATAGGAAAAATTCTCAAAAATTGCATGGTACACCATCATATTTTTCATTAACACTAAATATAATGTTGAACATTTCATTGTAGGGATATATAATATTATATGAATGGACCTGGTGAATCGAGACTTTGATAGATATAAGTAAATTGTATGATGTTCCCACAAAGATAAGATTATTATTATTGAATATTAAAAGTATCACTAGGATAATAAGAAAAAACTAGAGTTTAATTATGGTGGTCTGATGGAGAAATATTATGGTGCTATAATATTTTGACACCCCACAAGAAAATGGTGTAGAATGATGCCCCTATGGAATTTACTAAGGGGGGTGAGGAATTTATTTAAGTGAAGGAAGAGAGAGAACCTAATAAATTATTGCCAATATGAGAACCCCACTACTTTGATAGAGAAATGGATTTCTCTATTACACCCTCATCCAATTGTTTATTTCTATAACTACATGGAACCATATAAATTTTCAAACCTATTCATTTAGATTTGAGTTTTAGGAGAAAATCAATAACCTACAAGAAAACATTGGAGATATTTTGTGCATTATACCACTAAAGTGTATATCGACAATGATATAGTGACATGGAAGGTGGTTATTCATTCATGATCAGAAAAGGTACAATTTTTATTCTTGTTCTACACATTCCTTTATATCACAAATGTTTAGTTGAACTATTAAACCACCACCAGAAATCATGGATGTATATATGTTCTTGGGAAGGGAGAATTAAGCTATTATTGAATACCATGTAGTTAAATAATCTTCTTTAATTTTTTTGGGATGAATTTCCTATAAAATAATTTCATAATCTATTTGGTGTAATTTAATGCAACTATATTTTTGGAGTGGATTTTCATTTATAGAGCCAACAACAATTTCCAAAATAATGAAATCCCTCTATGTATTGTGTACCATCCTCATATTTTATATGTATTCAATGAAAATGATGGATTTTAATTTGCACCATAATCTCAATAATGGATATTATTTACCTATGAGAAATAATATCAGCCTCAAATTATTGATTATATTTACTGGCTCATCCTTTAAGACATTCCCATTTTTTTCGGAATATGTTGATTTGTTTCGTAATGAATTACCATGTCTTCCTCTAATACTAGAGTATTAATTTTCAATAAATATTATACTGTTGAAATTAACATTATCTAAGACTATATATAGAATAGATTTTGTTGAAAATTAGGTGATGAATACATGGATATATGAGAATATAGATAATAGTTTTGTAATACCATGTGATTCATCATGGGGTGCACACATCCTCTTTATCATGATGAAGGATGGTTCAATGTCCCTTTGTAATGATTATCCTGCTCTCAACCAGATCAAGATATTGAACAAGAATAATATTCTACATATTGATGAATTATTTGATCAGCTACGTGGCACACAATACATATCCAAGGTGGATCTATAGTTTTGATATTACCATGTTATGATGAAGAAGGATGATATCCCTATGACTACATTTCATACATGTTATGGAAACTATGAATTTATAGTGATTACTATCTAACCCACTAATTCTCCAATGATATTCATGTACATGATGATGGGAATATTATGTTCATCATCGATATTTATTTTTCTAATTTTGGGAAGGGATTACATTTTGTACAATGATGAGTCAGGTATCCGACTAGGATATGTTATTATGTTGGAGTATATAGTCATGGTATATGGGTCTCATTAGTTGAGTACAAATGAGAATAAGTACTTGGAACATGATCTGATGTTATCTTCAGTTGTTCATATGTTTTGATTTAGGAGATATTACTTACTGGTAGATAAGTTTTTGGTGTTCGGAAACCACAAGATCCTCATGTATATATTAAAAAAAATGTGATATTATTTTATGAAAACCACGGTGGTATGAATAATTTTTGTCATTTAACAAAGATCATGTCTACACCCTTAGTATCTGAAATTCCATGGTTAATGCACTGAGCAGGAGGACTCAAATATAGGTAGTGAAGTAGGCTTCTGGTGAGTGAAATCTTATTTTGTTGTCCTATTAGATGGAATTGGCAGTGTTCGATGGTCATTGGATGACATTTATATCATCCTTCCATGTTACCTAAAACTTACTAGATATAGTGAGGATAAGATAGCTTTCATATTCCTAAGGACTAGTTCTATGAAAGTGTGTCGAAAGTATGGACACTCCTCTAGGTTGGACAATATATGAAGATGAATTTCTTCTATTACATGGTTGAAATAGGGTTTTAGAATATGTGTACTAGGAGATAATGTGGGATTTTTATGACTATTTATGGTCACGGAATCCTAGTGTCACCATGATTTATCATGATTTATATAATCATTATTGGCGTCCCAGTATAAATGGAGGTGTATATGGTGTTATTCTTGAGGTGTTCAACCTATTAGTATGTGATGGAAAAATAGTAGTGACCAGCCAGAATTTTATTGAAGCTTTCCATTCATGAGTGGATATGGAATTATGTCATGATGTATTATTTAAAGGGGTTTCATTGTACATCTAAAAGAAATGATCTCATATGGATTAATGTTTATAGGCTCACGAAGGTTTCTCATTTCCAACCGATTAAGGAAACCTTAAATGTTTATGAGAGTGGGAGGTTGTACATCCATGAGATTATATGACTACATGGGGTCCTACATACTATTATTTTTTATTTGGATTCCTAGTTCAGTTACTGATTCTTGAAAGGGATATAGAAGACTATGGATAAATATGTTCATCTATGGGTTATGAATTATTCATAGACGCGGTTAATGAAACATTTTATTTTCCATGTGTCAGTCATGTTCTAATGATTTTTTCATGGAGCCAATTTCTTTAACATGGTCTAATATTTTCTCAGTGAAATTTTTATTGAAACCATTTAATTTTAAAGAATTAATCATTTTCCAAATAAATATTCAGGTAACTCATTTCATATTCATTGTGTTATCATGTTCTATTCATATTTTTTAGAAACACGTTTATTTTCCATGGGTTAATCATGTTCCAAATAGATTATTATAGAATAAATTTATATCATGGTATAATAATGTTTCAATGAGTTTTTTATTAATCATATTTAATTTTCCTGGGTTATTAGTATTGAAAATAATTTTTATTGCAACCTTTTATTTTCCAAAAGAAAATCATGTTACAAACAGTTTTTTATTGTGATCATTTATTTTCAATGAATTTATGATATTATAAAAATATTTATTTAGAAACAACTTATTTTACATGTGTTTATCATGTTACAAAAATGATTAAAAATTTCCTATGTTCTTAAGATTAAATTGATTCATTTATGTGTTATGTAATTATAATTGTACATTTTACGGCCAATTACATGATAATGAGATGATGGGTGGTTCGGTGATAAAAATATTATGATAGGTAAAATAATAATCCAATTATGGGTGGATATATGACTATCCAATGATAGAATGGTATATGATATCCCCACCAATGCATTTCATCTAATTTTGATAGAACAAATTTTCTATCTGTAATAGTGAATATAATAGGGAATTGAAAATTAATACCATGTATGAAATTGTTTTCTTTATTCATGTTATAGTCCTAGAATTATTATGATAATAGATATTACTATTAAATTTATTTTGATTATTGATTCTAAGGACCCTTTAATTTTTCATGAGTTCATATTATTTGATCCAGTTATTGATGTGTATTAGTTCATTCAAGAATTGATCATGAAAATTGATTATGTCATCAATACCTTATACACATTTATTATCATTGATGACCTTCAATTTTTAATGATATGTTTTACCCTTATTGGGAAACAAATTTATAATGACAAAAAATTTTATAAATAAAATTACCTTATGATTTAATAATTTAATAGAAAAAAATGAACATCAATTTTTTATTATTCAATTAGATTCAAATGAAAATTATGAATATTTATCATTGATATTATACCCATTAAATATTTATCTCATCATTATTATAAATATAGGGATTTAAAAAATCCAATTGACTTGAAAAAATGATGTGAGGGCCTCATCCAATTTGATTGTACAATATAAATCCCATTTATCAAATATTCTGAGTGATATTTCATATATGTGAATTTACATAAAATAATACAAATATTAAATAAAATAACTTAATCTTGTGAGAACCCAGTTATGGGAAAAGTTTAGGCACATTGAGATCACATCCCAAAACATATTTTTAGAATGAAACCATGAAATTCTTACTATTGTGAACCATAAAATTAGGGCGTATAATGGCGTATTGATGGAATATGTATGAAGACCATAAATAATTGATTATGTACATTATTTTTTAAAATAATGAATATATTTTTATTTATACATTATAAAAGAATAATAGGAATTTTTATTAATATTAAATTCAATTAATGAATTATTTGGATGGAATAATGAATTTTTGAGATAAAAAATAGTTTTACTTAATATTATTATTAAATTATGTTTAATAAAATGAAATGATGACAAACGTTTTATGAAGTCAAATTTAATATTTTATTAGGGCTCAAAAATGGTTATTTCCAAAAACCCAAAATTTTCAATATATATTGTTTATTATTTTTTAGAAATGATGAACCACATATTTTGAAAATTATTTAGATAATTTGAATATTATTTTTGGTATAAAAATGATGAAATTTTACAATGGTTAATCTTCCCATATTTTTAGAGATAATTAAAATTTTTAGTGAAAATTAAATATCATATAAATATAAAACGTATTTTATGACATCATATTGACCCAAAAATTATATAATAAATATTATAATGGGTATAATTTTCCAAATATCAGTTATACCCTTAATATAATATGTTTTTAATATAATTTTATTAATTTTTAAAGCCTTTTTGAATCTTCCTAATCATATAATATATCATGTGATTTTAATTTCATTTCTTTAAAAGTGTGATTCACCTGTACATAGGAAATGGTAATATTTTAATATGTTCGGTCATTTTTCTTATATAATATTAAAAAAAATTCCCATTTTCCATAACCCGTGGGAAAAAAATAGAATGTATATTGTTTTTGATTATTTTATTATATAGACTCCAAAACCAAGGTTTGTAAAATATAAATGAATTCCCCTCTCATTACCAATATAAACGCACTTTGTATCCCATTTCTCTTCACTAAAAAAACCATTATAATGTATTTTCTCTACCCTCCTCTCTCTATAATTCTTGCATGGTTCCACAAGCACTCATTAATCCCCTTTTATTCTATTTGTTTCATACTCTTATAGTAGGGGATCCTCTCTCACTTACATTTACTCGAGAATCAACTATATTTTATGAAATTTTATATTCAATTATAAATGATGGTTTATGTTTTTACACCTCCACCATATATCCTTTATGATGTATATATGATTACAGGCCACTTTACCTATTATTAGTTCATACCAAATACACCTATTACCATTCATAAATATTAGAAGAGTTTTTTTCTTCCTCTTTTGTAATCATGTTTCTTTATTGTCATATTAATTTTATTTATCATTCTTATTGATGGGATTTGTCTTTCCGGGATCCTAATATTAACCACATGATATGAAATTTTTGGGGAGTCATTTTTTTCCTCATCATCACTTTTTCTAAATACATAATAGACATTTTTAGGTTGCCATAATATCCTTATAATTATGCATTACAATGAAATTGTTTAATGAATTACATACCCATTTACTATAAATGGATTTCACTATTTTATATTTATTATTCATAAAATTGGGACATAAATATATCTATTCTACATTATCTTATCAAGGAATAATTTACGATAATGAATAAATCCAGTTTTTATGATAAATGTGGCGCACTATAACAGGAGATAAAAAAGAAAGTGATATGTGTAACAGGAATTATATAGTTCTCTAAAGAATTGGGTAACATTGAGTATAATGATATGTCATTTTGGGACAAGTATAAAAACTGATTATTTTATGGGACATTAAATATTATGATGTAGTATGCCTTTACCTATGATGTTTTGTTTTGTTTTGTCGCCTTATTTCCCCAGGTGTGTTTATGTTATCATTCTATATCATCTGTTATCATTAATGTTTATGATTACTACTATATTTATACTAGTTTATATACATATTTTCTAACATGATTTACCTCAAAACATGCATATTGTCTTATTTGAATTTATATCTCACCCCATACTTACATATTTCACCAGGTTATCCCATGAATTTTTATGTCTGAACTTGTTAAAAAAGATATCAATAAACATATTAATTTCCATTTTTAAGTTGTTATTTAATGTTCTTAATTCCAAAAGTCATTAGGCATGATTACATTATGGGTTTAGTAAACATTAATTTCATGTAATAAATCATGTATTAACGTGTAATAATGTGAAATGTTATTATAGTTATTATACGAGGAAATGATTAGTTATATTTAGGATTATGGCTATAATAATCTAAAATAATCATTTAATACAGAACTAATTATAAGAAAAGCATAATAAATATTGTTTTGTATATGTTATGTTGTTTATCATGAAATTATGTACATGTATAGATACTAGAAGTGGAAAATGATCAATTATAAATGTACCTATGGTTAACACTTCTAATAAGTTGTATTGTGCCAATCAAGGGGAAACCTAGTGCATGAAAATAGTCCATAAAGTGAATGTGTCTTGACACTCGAGGGAGATAAACATTTTTATATTTAAAATACCATTAAAATAATTATTAGGGTGTAAAAATATGCCCATAATAGTATATGTTTCTAAATAGATCATGGATTTCATATATAGAAGACTATAAATACATTATTCAATGAAATATATTTAATTTATATGTCATTCCATTAATTTTGATGAATTATACATTTATTTGTTTAACGTTTAAATATATTTACACCTATTTTTCATTTTAATCTATCCAACAGCCAGAAATAGTTTTAGTCGAGTTAACAAAAATTGTGGTGTGAAAGGTCATCACTATCCCAATGACTTGTCCGAACTAATGGGTCCACAAATCTGAAACATTATGATGATACTCTCTTTGTTGACTCAGGTCATGAATATAATTCTGGATCGATATGAGCATCTAAATACCCCTAAAACAGAACATGATGCACTCAAAATATTTATGTGACAATGGACTCTGAAATTTAATGTGCCATATAATCCCTTAATCTTGGAGGTGTAGATCAAATTCATTGAAATGATCTCCTCCATCTATTACTTTTTTGAGCAACATGATTTTTATTTGGTCTTTTAACATATGGAACATTATTCTAATCAATGGTAGACATTGATAAAAAAATAATCCCAAAAAATATCATGAAGAAATGGGATGGAAGGATTTTAGAAATTTTTTTTCAGAATTATTTTCCCATAACACTCCATATTAAAATGAAAATGGATTTATTTTACATCATGAAAAGATATGAAAAATCTATCAGGGCATAAGATGAAAAATTCAAAACACATGCATTGTACACCATTGGATTTTTCATTACCAATAGATACATATATGAAAATATAAAAGTTATATAATATTATACGAAAGGACCGAGTGAATTGAAACTTTAATAGATATTAGTAAATTTTATGATGTTCCCATGAAGTCAATGTTAATATTGGTGAATATTAGGAGTATCAGGTGGATACAAAGATTAATTTGGAGTTTAATTTTAGTGTTCTGATGGAGAAATATAATGTTGATATAAAATTTCGACACCCCACATGTAAAACATGTGGAATGAATCTCCCATGAAATTTACTAAAGGGGTGATGAAATGATTAAGATATAGGATGTAAAGGACCTATAAAATTATTTTTGACATGAGAACCCCAATACATCGATTATGGAATTTATTTCACTGTTCCACCCATAGTGCATTGTTAATTTCCCCAACTACATGTAAATAGAAAAAATTTCAAACTAATTCCCAAATCAATGGGTTTGAGAAAGAAACCAAAAACCCCCATGGATGAAAGGGTGAAATTTTTTCCATTACTACCACTAAAGTGATTATTTTCAATGAGGTAGTTACCTAGATGGTGGTTTTTCATTGAAGAATATAAAATGTACTTTTTTCATGGTTCAACACATTCCTTCATATCAAAAAAGTTTATTAGAAATATTCAAACACTACCACAAATCATGGATATAGACATGTTGGCTGAAATTGATAATTAGACTACTATTGCATCCAATGTATGTAAATAATTCCCTGTAAATGATTTTCGGATGAATATCCAATAAAATTTTGTCATTCTCACATTATTTTAATTTGATGCCACTCAAGGAACAACTCGTATTTCCATGTATAGTGCCAACATAAATTTCCAAAAGAATGAAATCATAATACGTATTGTGAATCATCCCCATATTTTTTAAATTTTCAATGAAAATGAGGGATTTTATTTAGCACCATAATCCCATGAATGTATATTATTTCCTTATGGTAACGAATATCGACCTCATATTATTATTTCTAACCAATAGATCATCTTTCAAGACATTCCCATTGTACAAGGATATGCTGATATGTTTCTAAATGAATTTTATTATCATCCTCTAAGCCTGGAGATTGAATTTTCAATCATCCTTATACCTATGGAAATACCATTATCCAAGAGTACATATAGAATGGTTGTTGTATAACATGAGGTGATGAAGACATGACTATAGGAGAATATATATAAAGTGTTCATAATCCCACATGATTCACCATGGTGTTCACCAGTACTCTGCATCATGAATAAGTATGTTTAAATGATCCTTTTCAATTATTATCATTCTCTCATAAAGATCATGATAATGAAAAATAATACTCTTCTACATATTTGTGAATTATTTTATCAGCTTCATGGCATATAATACATTTCCAAGGTGGATGTACTATTTTGATATTTCCATGTTATGATAAAGAAGGATAATATACCCATTAGAAGATTTCATACATGTTATGGGAACTATGAGTTTATAGTGATTAGTTTTTGACCCACTATTCCTCCCTCAATCATCATGTATATAATTAAGTGGATATAATCTTCATCATCAAAATAGATTATTTCCATTGAAAGGAAAGAGATAAATTATGTACTATGATGAATCATGTATCAAAAAAAGATATGTTCATATGATTAGGGATAAAGACATGGATTATGGGTCTTAGCAGATGAGACTATATTAGAGTAATTACCTGACACATGATCTCATGTTAGCAATAGTTGTTCACGTACTTTTATTTTTGATACATTAATAACTGCTATAGTAGAT
Source organism: Viscum album (assembly GCA_963277665.1). Taxonomy (NCBI): domain Eukaryota; kingdom Viridiplantae; phylum Streptophyta; class Magnoliopsida; order Santalales; family Viscaceae; genus Viscum; species Viscum album. The sequence continues at coordinate 319,268,409 of OY728132.1, read as the reverse complement.
TATGGTGTTCCAATACAACAAAATACTCAAGTACATAATTCAACAATTTGATCATAATTTAATAAATCCATGGTGTTATGAATACCTTATGTCTTTTACCAATGATCATGCATAATACTTAGTAAAGGAATTGTCGTGGTCGATGCACCGAGAAGGAGGAATAAAATACAAGAAGTGTTGTCAGCTTGTGGTGAGTCAAATATTATTTCCTTTTTTATGAGATGGACTTAGAGGTGGATGACAGTCTTGGGAAGATGTTATTATCATCCTTACTAGTAACCTAAATCATATTGGATAGATTGAGGTTGTGGTAGCTATGAGATTATGAAGGACTTGTTCTATGAGAGAGTGTGGAAGGTATGGACCCTCCCCATGGTTGGAAACTATATAACGATAAAGATATTCCATTAATTGTTTTAAAATGGATTTTAGTAGATGTGTATTTAGATACAATGTGGGACTTTTATGACAATGTATGGGATGTGAATCTAGGTGTCACCAAGATGTATCATGATTTATATCCACATTGTTGGTGTTTAGGTATAAAAGGAAATGTAGCTATTTTTGGTGATGAGGTGTTCCACTTATTAGTATGTGAATGATGAATAGAAGCGACCGACCATAATTTTATAGAAGCTTCCCATTACTGAGTGTAAATAAAATATTTTCATGATTTATTTTAGGATGGGGCTTCTATGGTTATCTCAATGTAATGATGTCATATGGATTGTTGTTTATAAGCACACTGAGGATTTACATTTCCTATAAAAAACATTCAATGTTGATGAAAATGAGAGGTTGTACATCTATAAGATTATATCACTACATGGGGTCCTACATACAATCATTATAGATTGGGATTCTTGGTTCTCTTACTAATTCCTGAATGGGATATAGAGGACGTTGGGTAGAAATGTACTTTTATTGGTTAATAATCTTTAATATATATATTCAATGAACCCATTTATTATCCATGGTTAAATCATGTTTTATAGACATTTTCATGGATACAATATCCTTTATAAGGGATAATATTTTATCATTGAATTTTTTTTAAATACTTTTATTTTTCAAGGGTTAATAATTTTCCAAAAAAAATCATGTAACTCGTTTGATGTTCATTGGATTATCATGTTCAACAGATATTTTTTAAGAAAAAATTATTTTTTATGGATTAATAGTGTTCCAAATTGTTTTCTAAAATCCAATTTCACTTCCATTGGTTATTCAGGTTTAAATTAATTTTTTATAAACAACATTTAATTTTCATGGGTAAATCATGTTGAAAAGATATTTTTATGTAACCTTTTTCATTTCAAAAAATTAATCATGTTAAAAATATTTTTTTGTTGAAATCATTTTTTTAATTGAATTAGTTATATTATAAAGATATTTCTTCTGAAACCATTTATTTTACATGTGTTAATCATGTTACAAATTTTTTAATGGTTGTTCCAATGTTCTTAAGAATAAATGGAATCATTTATGTGTTCTGTAATTTTAATTGTACATTTTATAGGCAATTGCATTATTATGAAATAATGGGTGGTTCCGTGATAAAAAGAATTATGGTTTTTTACATGATAAGCCTATGATGGGTGGATACGTGACTATAGAATGATAGGAGGGCATATGATTACCCCACCAATTAATTTGAGATGATATTATACTTAAATATTTTTCCATCTGTACGAGTGAATATAATAGTGAACTGAAAATTATGAATAAAGTACGTAACTATTTTCATTATGAATGATATATTATTATAGTCATTCAAATTAATGATATTACTGTTAAATTTCTTTTGATTATTTATTATACAGACCCTTGTATTGTTCAGGTTATAATAATTTTTAATCTAGTTATTTCTGGGTATGTGTTCATTTAATACATGATCATGAACATTGATTATGTCATCAATCTATTGTGCACTCTTATTCTCATTGATGATATTCAATTTATAATGATAATTTTTAAACTTATTGGTCAACTGAGATCTAATGACCCAAAATTGTATTAATAATAATCCCTTGTGATTTAATATTTTAAAATTAAAAAATGAACATCATTTTATTTATATCCAATTGAATTAAAAATACCATTATGAATCATTATCATTGACTGTAAATCTGTTAAATAATGATCTATTTTTAGTATAAATAGATGGATTTATCAAATCCAACTGAATTGATAAAATGAAGTTATGTCCACTAGATATAGGATAGTAAAATATGAATACCATTTATCAGATATTCTGGGGGATATTACAGATTTGGAATTTACCTCAAATTATCCAAATCCTAAACCTAACAAATTAATCATGAGAGAACAAATTTACTTGAGAAGTTCAAGCTCATTGAGATCACATCCCAAACCATGTTTCTTGATAGAAACCATTAAATTCTCACTTTTTGGAACCTTACAATTAATGAGTTTGAGGGTTCATTAAAGGAACTTTTATAATGACCCTAAAAAATTTATTATGTACATTTTTTTCAATAGTTAATACATTTTTCTTTTGGAAAAATAAATGAAGAATAATATTTTTGTTTAATATTCTATTCAATTAATGGATTTATTTAGATGAAATAATTTAGTTTTGAGATAAATGATATTTTAATTAAATATTATAATAAAATTGTGTTTATTAAAATTAAATAATGATATAATTTTTATGATGTCATATATAATGTCTTATTATCATTCAAAAAACTTTTATTTCCAAAACCTCATAATTTCCAATAAATATTGGTTATAATTTATTAAAACTGAAGATTCACATATTTATAAAATTATTTATAGAATTTGAATATTACATTTGGAATCAAAAGGTTGAAACTATCCAATAGGTAATTTTTCATAAATTTCTAATACAATTGAATTTTTTAGTGAAAAATAAATACCATATAAATATACATTGTGATTGATGACATCATAATGACCCCAAAATCATTTAATAAAAACAATATTTGGTATAATTTTACAAATATCTGTTTCCACCATAATATTATGATTTTTTAATGTTATTTTATTAATACTATAAATCTTTTATAAATCCTCGAAAACAAATAATATATTATATGATATTAAATTCATTTGATTAAAATTGTCATTCAAATCAACATATGAAATTGTATTTTTTTATAATTTATGTCAATTTTTTAATAAAATATTACAATACATTTGCAATTTATAGGTCCCATGCAGAGAAATAATGGTAAGGATATCGGTTCTAAATATTTTCTTATATAGACTTCAAAATCTAGGTTTGAAAATTTCGAATGAATTCCCCTCACATTTACTATATAAACCCACCCACTAACCAATTTATCTTCACTAAAAATCCTTTTATACTATCTTTACTCTTTCCTTATTTCACTATAATCCTACCATGGTCCCCCAAGCTCTCATTAAATGCTTTTCAGTCTTTATATTTTATACTCTTATGGTAGGAGATCATCACTGTCTCTCTTATTAGAGAATCCAAAATAATTTATTCCCTTTTATTTTCTATTATAAATGATGTTGAATGTTTTTTCACCTCCCCCATACATCCCTTATGATGTAAATATGACTATATACTACTTTAACAATCAATAATCTTTCCCAAGTACACTGTTTACCATGCCAAAATTTAATAAGATTTATTTCATCCTCTTTTTTAACAATGTCAATTTATCATCATATTCCTTATATATTCAATTCTTTTTGGTCAAATTTTTCTTTACATGAACCTATTACTAACCAAAAGATTTTAAAATTATGGGAGACCATTTTTTCTCATCAAATATTTTCAAAATTTATAATACAAATTGTTAGGTTGCAATAATTTCCTCACAATTGTCCATTTCAAGGAAAATGTTTAATTATTACATACCCATTTCCAATCAATTGTGTTCAGATTTATATTCTTATTATTCAATAAATTTGGAAATTTACATATCTATTCCACACTCTATTATCATGGAATAATTTATGATGATGAATTAATCCATGTCGTATAAACAATGTGGCATAGTAAAGCATGAGATAGAAATGAAAGTGATAGGTGTACTCGGAATTATTTAGGGACCTAATAAATTGGGTAATGTTTATTATAATTATATGTCATTTTCTAAAAAAGTATTAACCCTAATTCCATTATGGGACATTGTTTATTAAGATGTAGTAAGCCTTGACCTATGATGTAGTATTTAATTTTGTTGCCTCATTTACAATGGTGGCTTTATGTTATTATGTTATATCATCTCTTATCATTTATGTTTATAATTACTAATATTTTTATACCCCTTTATATACCTATTTTTAACATTATTTAGCTTATTCTATATGTATTCACTTATTGGAATTTATATATCACCCCATACATGAATATTTCTTCATGTTATCCCATGCATTTTTAAGTAAACACATGTAAAAAAGGTTATCAAAAAAGATACTGTATTCTATTTCTATGTTGAAATTTAATGTACTTATTTCTTGAAGACTATAGACATGTTGACATTATAGGATGAATTAAGTTTAATTTTACCTAATAAATCTTGTGTTAATGTTTAATAAATGTAACATTTACTATAGTTGTTATACAAGGAAATTATTATTTAAATTTTTTATTTGGGTTATAATACTCAAATTGATTCTATAGGGAGAAGAATAATTATACGAAATAGTCCAAAATTTTTGTTAAGTATATATTATGTGGTTTATAAGGAAATAACATACAATCCTAGATACTACATGTAGATTTAGATCCATAGAAAATTTAAAAATGTTTAAAAACAATGACAAGGTGTCTAGTGCCTGACTCAAGATAACATGGTACTTGAAAATGGGAATTTTTGTGCCCACGGCTAGTGCCTCTTGGGGTATACACTTTAGAAAAGTTAAAATCCAAATAAAACCATTATTCAGGGAGAAAAAAATATTCCCATAATAATATATATTAATAAATAGATCAGGGATTACATAGACTAGAGTATTTAAATACATTTGTTAATGAAATAAATTTAATTTATAATTATTCTATTAATTCCTTTAGATTCCCCCATTATGAGTTTATAGTTTAAATATATTCATCCCTACTATTCCTTTTAATGTAACCAATGGCTATAAATAGGGGTAATCGAGTAAAAAATAAATGTTACATGAATTGTGACCCATATCCAAACGAGAATCCTAAAATAATGTGTGCCTGAATCTGGCACCTCATGATGATACACTGTCATTTGAATCATGTTATGAATAGAATCCTAGATCAGGGTGAAAATATAAATACTCTTAGTAGTGAACACTCCATAATCATTATCTTCATGTGAGAAAGGCCTATGAATTTTAATGGTTCATGAAATCCCTTATTCATGGAACAGAAGATCAACTCCATTGAAATGATCTTATCCATCTATTACAATTTTGATAAACATGAGTGTTTTTTTGCCTTTTATCGTATGGAAGGTGAATCTGATCAATGGGGGATGCATAAAAATATGAATCCAAAAGAATATATCAAAAAAATGAGTGAAAGGATTTATAGAAAATGATTTCTGATAATTACTTTCCCAATAAACTCCATCAAAAATTAAAAAATTATTTTCTCACCATCAAGAAAAAATAAAAATTCTATCGGGGAATAAGAGGAAAATTTCACAAGACATGCATAGTACACCATTGGATTTTTCATTACCACTGATTGAAATTTTGATGATTTCAATGTAGGGTATAGAATATACTATGAAAGGTCATACTGAATCTTGATTTTTAAAGATATGAGTAAATCGTTTGAGGTTCCCACAAAATGATAATTTGGATTGGTGAATCTCATGAGTATCAAAAGGATAATAAACATAAACTAGAGATTAAATTTGGTGGTCTGATTGAGAAATATATTGGTGATATGAAATTTAAACACCCCACATGTAAAAGGTGTGGAATTATTCCCCCATGAAATTTACTAAAGGGGGGGGTGGTGAGGAAATGCTTTAGGTGCGGGATGGAAGGGAAAATAGTAAATTATTTTTGACATGAGAACTATGATATTGTGATAGTGGAATGGATTTATTTTTTCAACACTAAGTTCAATTTTTTTAATAACTACATGGAACCAAATAAACATTCAAACCAATTCCATAATACATGGGTTTTAAGATAAATCCAACATCCTCCATGGAAGCAAGGGAGTTATTTTTTCAATTATTACCACTGAAGTGAATATCGATAATGAGGTTGTGGCATGGATAGTGGTTATTCATTGATGAATGGAAAGAATAAATTTTTTAATCAAGTTCATCAAATTACTTCATATCAAAAATGATTGGTAGAACTATTCAAACACCACCACAAATCATGGATGTAGATATGTTGGTGGAAATGTAGAATCAGTCTTTTCTTACATCATAAGAATTTAAATCATCACCTATCAATTTTTTTTGGGTTGACATTAACATAAAATGTTATTATATTCACTTTGGTGTAGTTTGATGCTGTTCTAGGCATGGACGGTATTTCCTTGTATAGAGACAACATAAATTTGAAAAAGGATAAAATCACTCTACATATTGTGAATTGACCTCAAATTGTGTACAAATTTGTTGAAATGGGTGGATCTTTTTTAGAACCATTATATTGAATGTATATTATTTAACTATTTGAATTAAAATTTTCATCAAATTATTTATTCTATCTACAAGATCATCCTTTATGACATTATCATTGTAAGGGAATATGCTGATATGTTTCCTAAATAATTTTCATGTCTTTGTCTAAGCCAAGAGGTTTAATTTTCTATCTAGATTATACCTATAGAATTACACCTATCCATGACTCTATATAGAATGTATGTAGTAGAACATGAGGTGATGAATAGACAATTATAGGGGAATATGTATAAAGGGTTCATAGTCCCACATGATTCAACGTGGTGTGAAACAACCCTCTCCATCACGAAGAGGGATGGGTTGATGTGCCATTGTAGTGATTATCAGGCTCTCAATAGGATAACGATAATGAATAAGAATTATCTTCCACATATTTATGAATTATATTATCTTCTATGTGGAAAAATACATATCCAAGTTGGATCCATGGTTTGGATATTACCATGTTATAATGAAGAAGGATGATATCCCCATGACTAAATTTCGTACATGTTATGAGCATTATGTGTTTATAGTGATTCTATTTTGGACTACTAATTCTACTAAAATCTCCATGTACCTAATGAATGGGACATTATCATCAACATTGATAGAGATTTTTTCAAAACAAGGAAATAATTAAACCATGTACTATGAAGAACAGGGTATTCGATTAGGAAATGTTCTTCTTTAGTGTGATAGAGTCATGGTATGTGAGTCTCTGTTGCTAAGTCAATATTCGAGTAATTAACTAACACATGATATCATGTTATCTGTAGTTGGTCACATATTTCTTTTTTGGAGACATTACTTACAACTAGAGATGTTTTTGGTGTTCAAAAAACACAAAATATTCAAGTATAAATTAAAAAAATGTCTTCTTAATTAATGTAATCCAAGGTGTTATTGGTACCTTATATATTTAAATAAAGATCATGCCAATATACATATTAAAGTAAATGATCTGGATAATTAATAGAGTAGGATGACTCAAATACATGAAGTGTAGTAGGCTTGTGGTGAGTCGAATATTATATCATTGTTCTATGAGACGGACATGAAGGTGCACGACAATCAGAGGAAGACATTTATGTCAACCTTACCCATTACCTATACCCTGCTAGATATAGTGAGGATAAGGTAGATATCGTATTATTATGTAATAGTTCTATGAGAGATTTTGGTAGGTATGATTACTCCTCTAGTTTAGAGAATATGTAAGGATGATGTTCTTCCATTACGTGGTTGAAAATGGGTTTCATCATATGTGAATGTGGAGATAATGTAAGAGATTTATGACTATGTATGGGAAGTGAATACTGGTGTCACCAATATGTAATAAGATTTATTACTTCCTAATTCGTCTATAGGTATAAATGGAGACGAATCTATTTCTCTCATGAAGTGTTCCACCTATCAGTAGGTGAAGGAAGAATATCAATGACCCTCGAGTATTTTATAATAACTTCCCATTCATGAGTGGAAAATAAATAATGACATGATGCATTTTGTGACATGTTTTCTAAAGTCATATCAAGGTAATGAACTGATATGGATTGTTTTTTTATAGTCTCATGAAGATTTCTCATTTCTTATAGATTATGTAATCCATCCATGTTGATGAGAATGGTAGGTTGTACATCCATGAGATTATATGACTACATGGGGTCCAACATACTATTGTTTTATATAGGGATTCCTAGTTCACAAACCAATTCATAAAAGGGATATATATTACTTTAGGAACATATGTGATTCCATGGGATTACCCTATTTCATAGATATTGTTAATTAACCCATTTATTTTTCTTGGGAAAATACTTTTCTAATGATATTTTCATGGAACCAATTTATTTTACATGGGGTAATATATTCTTAATGAAATTTGTATCGAACCCATTTAATTTTCCATTTTTTATCTTGTTTAAAAAAAAATTCATTTTATAAATTTCATATTCATTGGATTATCATTTCATATAGATATTTTATAGTACACATTTATATATCAAGGGTTAATCATGTTCCAAATAGACTGTTATAGAACCAATTTCATTTCTATGGGTTAATCACATTTCAAAGTGTTTTTTATTGAAAAAAATTAAATTTTAGAAGTTAATCTTGTTTAAAATATATTTTAATGTAACATTTGTAATATTATAAATTTATTCATGTTAAAAAAATTTTATTATTGAAGTCATTTAATTTTATTTAATTAATGATATTCTAAATAGATTTCTTTATAAACCATTTCTTTTACATTTTTTAATCATGTTAAAAAATTTATCGCGATTGTTCCAATGTTATTAGGATGAAATGGAATCATTTTTGTGTTATGTAATTGTAATTTTACATTTTACAAGAGATTACATGGTATTAAAATGATTGGTGGTTCCTTGATAAAAAAATTATTGGTGTTTATATGGTAAACCAATGAAACCTGGATATGCAACTATCCAATAATAGGTGAGAAAATGATCTCCCCACCAACGAATTTGATATGATATTCGATAGAAAACCTTTTCCATATGTACGATTGAAAATAACAGTGAAGTGAAAATGATGATCCATGTTCGTAAATGTTTTTCATTATGCATGCTATCGGTTTATAATGATTCTAAATATTGTAAATACTATGAAATTTATTTTGATTACTGATTCTATGCAGCCTAGTATTTTTCATGATTTCATATTTTTTGATCCAGGTTTTGATGGATATGAGGTCATTTAGGACTTGATCATGAACATTGATTATGTCATCAATCCCTTGTTCACTCTTATTCTCAATTATGTCTTTAAATTGTTAATGCAAATTTTTACCAGTATTGGGAAACTAAGAACTAATGACCCCAAAAGTTATAAATAAAATTCAGTGATGATTTAAATATTTAATAGGAAAAAATGCACTTCATATTTCTATACATCCAATTGGATTCAAAGGAACACTATGAAACATTATTTCAATGATTATAGTATTTAAATAGTGATCTCATTATTAGTTTTAATATATGGATTTAATAAATCCAATCGACTCAAAAAAATGAAGTGATGGCCTCGTCCAGTAAAGTTGTTCAATATGAATCCAATTTAACATATATTTTGAGGTATATTTCTTATTTGGGAATATCCCTCAAATAATACATATAATAATATAAAACAACTTAATCATTAGAGAAACTATTTATGAGAGAAATTCAAGCTCATTGAGATCACATCCCAAACAATGCTTATCGAAGGAAACCATAAAATTCAAACCGTTGGGAACCTTATAATTAGGGAATAAACATTTTTATTAATGGCATATGTATCAAGAATCTAAATAATTAATTGTATACATTATTTTAAGAAAGTACTGAATATATTTTTAATTTGAAAATATAAAAGATGAATAGTATTTTTGGTTAATATTCAATTCAATTAAGGAATATATTTTGATGGAATAATGTAGTTTTGATATAAAAATATTTTAAATAAATGTTATTATCAAATTATGTTTATTAATATTAATTGACGATAATCATTTTATGATGTCATATTCAATGTTTTGTTTGGGTTCATAAATATTTATTGCTAAAACCCCATGATTTTCAATTAATATTGGTTGTTATTATTTAAGATAAAAGATTCACATATTTAGGATATTATATAGATAAAGTGAATGTTATTTTTGGAATAAATATTTTGACATTATCTAATGGTTAATTTTTCATAATTTCAACGTAAAACTAAATTTTACGTTGAATTTTAAATACCATAAAAATATATAGTGTGTTTTATGACATCATAATGACCCAAAAATTATGTATCAAACATAGTAATGGGAAATTTTTCCAAAATATCTATTTTACCCTTAATATAATGTGTTTTTAATATTATTTGATTATTATTATAATTCCTTTATTAATCCTCCTAATAATATAACATATTTTATGATTTAAAATTCATTTCATTAAAAGTGTGATTCACATCCACATATGAAATTGTAATATTTTAATAATTTTATCATTTTTCTAATAAAAATATCTGACAAATTCCAATTTTATTGACCCCATGGGGGAAAACAATTAGAAGGATATTTTTTTAATATTTTATTATATATACTAAAAATCCTAGGTTTGTAAAATATAAATGTATTCCCCTCTAATCTTTAATATAAACACACATAGTTATCCATTTCTCTTCATTATAAATCCTAGTATAGTGTACTTAATATTCCGTACTCTCTCTATAATCCTCCCATGGTTTTCCATGCTCTCATGAAACCCCTTTCAATCTTTTTGTTTAATAGTCCTATGGTAGGGGATCCACTCTCTCTCACTTTTATTTGAGAATCAACAATATTTTATTCATTTTTATATTCAATTAAAAAAGATGGTGAATTTTTTTACACCTCTTACATAAATACCTTATGATGTAAATATGATTAGAGACCAATTTCTCTATTATTCATCAATCCCAAAAAAACTATTAAAATGAAAAAATTTCGTTATAATTTTTCATACCTCTTTTTTAATCATGATTCTTTATTATCACATGCCTTATATTTCCCATTATAATTGATGTGATTTGTCTTTCCATGACCCTATGAATTAACACATGATATGAAAATTATGGGGGACCATTTTTGATCTCATATACCCATTTTTAAAATTTACAATACACATTATTAGGCTACCATAAGTTCCTCACAATTATTTATTCCAAAGAAATTGTTTAGTGAATTCCATAACCATTTCCTATCAATGGTTTTCACATATATATTCATATTATTCATTAAACTGGGACAAACATATAAATATACATCACACTTTCTTATCATGGAATAATTTATGATGATAAATTTATCCATGTTGTATGATCAATATGGCATACTATAGCATGAGATAGAAAAGAATATGATAGGTGGACATAGAGTTATATACTGCTCCAAATAATTGGGTAATGATTAGTATAATAATATATCATTTTGGGACAAGGCTTAAACATGATTCAATTATAGGAAATTGACTATTATGATGTAGTAAGCCATGAACTACAATTTAGGGTTTTATTATGTTGGCTCATTTCACAAGATAACTTTATGTTATTGTGTTATATTATATCGTATCATTAATTTTTATGATTCCTACTTTTTTATACCACTAGATATATATATTTTATAACATGATTTAACTGATTCCCCGATTATTATATTATTTGACTTTATATATCACCCCATTGTTCAATATTTCCTCATACTATCCCACGCATTTATATGTCTGAACATGATAAAAACGTTATCAATAAAGATACTATATTCAATTTCTAATTTTTAATTAATTGTACGAAATTCTTAAAGCCACTAGACATCTTGATATTATAGGATGAGTTATGTTTAATTTAATTTCATAAACCAGGTGTTAATGTGTAATAAATAGAAGAGTTAATATAGTTGTTATGAAAAATAAATTTATAGTAATTTTTGGGATTAGTGTTATAATACTATAATAGATTTCATATGTAGATGACTGATTATATGAAATCATCCATAAATTTCATTAAGTATATATTATGTAGTTTTTCATGAAATTACATACATTATTTGATACTACAGTTAGACGTGGTTCCAGAATAAATGTTCGTACTATTAAAAACTATGTCATGGTGTCTCATGCCGGACTCTGGATAACCTGGTCCAAGATAATCGGCCTTACTTTGCACAAGGTTTGAAACTTAAGGGGAATACATTTCGTTAAATTAAAATCCCATTAAATCGATTACGAGGAGAGTAGAAAAATATGCCCATAGTAGTATATGTTACCCAATTGATCTTGAATTACATAGACTAGTGTCTATAAATGAATTAGTTAATGAAATACATTTAATATATATGTTATTACTTAAATTTATTTTGATTCCCCTTTTATGTGGTTAATGTTTTAATATATTCATCGCTAATTATACTTTTATTATATAAAATGGCTATAAATATGGGTTATCGGGTAAAAAAATAAATTTGAAGTGAAACGTTATCATTATCCCAATGAGATGCCTAATCTAATGGGTTCTTGATTTTGACACTTCATGATGATACTCACAAAATTGACTTGAGTTAAGAATAGAATCCTGGACCAGGATGATCATCCAAATATCCATAAGAGATAACATGAAAAAAGAAATAACATTATGTGAAAAGGCCTCTAAACATCAATGGGTTATCTAATCCATTAATCATGGAAGAGTATATCCAATACATTGAAAAGATCTTATACATCCATTAATATTTCGAGAAATAAGAGGATTCTTTTCTTTATCGTATGGAAGGTGAATCTAATCAATGGAGAACATTGTCAAAAAATAATAACCCAATGGATGATATCATACCAAATGTTTGGATATATTTCTATAATTTGTTTTCTGATAATTATTTTTTTAACACTCTCCATCATAAAATGAAAATGGATTTCCATTCATTACAAAAAGTTGAAAATTATATCAAGGAATAAGAGGAAAAATTCACAAGACATGCATGGTAAACCATAGGATTTGTTATTACCTTAGAATTAAATGTTCAATATTTTATTATATTGTTATATAATATTCTACAAAAGGCCCTGGTGAATCAAGACATTGATATTTGTGAGTATGTTTTCTGATGTTCTTATAAAGTCAAAATTTGGATTGCTGAATCTCCAGAGTATCACAATGAAAATAATCGGAAACTGGAGTTTAATTCTGGTGGACTGATATAGAAATATGATGGTGCTATAAAATTTCAACACCTCTAAAGTAAAAGGTTTGTAATGAATACCCCAAAATATTTCCTAATTGGGGTACGTAAATTATTTAGTTGCACAAAGGAAGAGAACCTAGTAAATTAAAGTCGATATAGGAACCTCACAACTGTGATAGTGAAATGGATTTCTCTATTCAACATTCAACGCATTGTTCAATTCTACAACATCATGGAACATGATAATTTTTTTAACTAACTCCCTAATCCATTGGTTTTATGAGAAACCCTAAATTCTCCATTAAATAAAGGGAGATATATTTTCCATTACTACCACTGATGATAATATCAAAAATGAGGGATTGAAATTTATGGTGGTTATTCATTCAAGAATAGATAATGTAGTTTTTTATTGTGGTTCTACAGATTCCTTTATATCAAAAATGTTTAGTATAACTATTCAAACACCAAAAAAAATCATGGATGTAGATATTTTGGTGTAAATGGAGAATTGGACTATTATCAAATCATATGTTTGAAAATAATCCATCGTAAATGTTTTTGCGATGAATTTCCCATTATATATTATCATACTCACAGTAGTTTAATTTGATACAACTCTACGAATGGACTGAATTTCATAGTGTATATCCAACACAAATTTCCCAAAGATGAAATCACTATAAATATTTTGAATTGTCCTCATATTTTTCACAAATTCAATAAAAATGGTGGATATTATTTACCACCATAATCTCAAGCATGAATATAATTTCCCTATGAGATATAATATCTACCTCAAATTATTTATTATAACTATAATATAATCCTTTAAGACTTTCCCATTATAATGGAACATGATGATATGTTTCCAAAAGAATTGTCTTTCCTTACTCTAAGAATAGAAAATTAATTTTAAATCAAGATTATACTTATTGAATTACAAATTATCCTATACTCCATATAGAATCGATGTCGTAGAACATGAGGTGATGAAGAAATCACTATATGAGAATATATATAAAGGGATCCTTATACCAAATGATTCACCATGGGATGCACTATTCCTCTCCATCATTAAGAGGGATGGGTCAATGAGCCTTTTCAATGATTATCTTGATCACAAAAACATCACGATAACGAAAAACAATTTTATTCTACATATTGAAGAATTATTTAGTCTGATACATGGCACAAAATACATATCCACAGTGGATATACGGTTTGGATATTACTATGTTATTATGAATAGGGGTGATATCCCCATTAATACATTTCATACATGTTACATGAACTATGTGTTTATAGTGATTTCTTTTTTACACAATAATGCTCCAATAATCTTCATGGACATAATGAAGGGGACATTATCTTCATCATCGATATTGATTTTTCCAAATCTAGAAATTAGTTACACTATGTACTATAATGAATCGTGTATATGATTAAGATAAGTTATTATGATGGGATATAGAGTCGTGGCATGTGGTTATTAGTAGCTGAGGCTATATTAGAGTAATTACTCGACAAATGATCTAACGTTAACTGCATTTGTTAATTTATTTCAATTTTGAGACATTAATCACTACTAGAGAATTTTTTGGTTTTCACTAACCACTATATAATCATGTGAATATTTAAACAATGGATTTTAATTTATGAAATCCGAGGTGGTATGAATACCTTATGTCCTTTAAATAATATAATTCTGACACCCATAGTAAAGGAAATGATCTGGTCAATGCACTGAGAAAGAGGAATAAAATACAGGCTGTACCGTAGCGTAGTGGTTAGTAAGATATTATTTATTTGATTTATGATATAGACTTTGAGGTGCCCGACAATTAGTTAAAGATGTTTATATCATCCTTACATGTTACCTATACCAATCTGGATAGAGTGAGTATTAGTTATCTATCAAATTTTGAAGGACTAGTTCTACGGGAGAGTGTGGATATTATGGAACCTCATATAGGATGGACAATATGTGAGGATAATGGTCTTCCATTACATGGTTGCAATTGGGTTTTAGCATATGTGCATGTGGAGATAATGTAAGACTTTTATGAATATGTATGGGTATTTTATCCTAGTGTCACCAATATGTTTCATGATTTAAATCATCGTTATTGGTGTTTAGGTATAAAAGGATATGTACCTATTTTTTTCTTGAGGTGTTCCAACTATCAGTAGGTGAAGGAAGAATAGCAGTGAAAAGAAATCCATTTAAAATAGCTTCCCATTCATGAGTTGAAATGGAATAATTTAATAATTTACTTTTTGATGGGTTTTCAAAGCTCATCTTAATGTAATGATCTCATATGGGATTTTTTTTAGTCTCACGAAGGATTCCTGTTTTCTATGATTAAGGAATCCTTCTGGGTAAATGAGAATGAGGGGTTGTACATCCATGAGATTATATGACTATGTGGGGTCCTGCATACTATCATTTTAGAAAGGGATTCACGGTTCACTTACTGATTCATGAAAGGGATATAAGGGAAATTGGGTACATAGGTGCTTTCATGGGTTAATCCACTTTCATAGATATTGATAATGAATCCGTTTATTTTTTATGGGTAAATCGGGTTCTAAAAATATTGATATGGAACCAATTTAATTTATATGGGACAATATTTTTGCAATGATATTTTTATTAAACCCATATAATTTTCATGGTTTAATCTGGTTCAATATAAATTTTCATGTCACTCATATCATATTCATTGGATAATCATGTTATATAGATTATATTAAAGAACACATTTATTATTCATGGGATAGTTGTGTTTGAAATAGATTTTTATAGAACCAATTTCTTTTTCATCAAGTTATCAAGTTTAAAAGAAGTTTTTATTAATTACATTTAATTTTCATGGGTTAATCATATTGAAAAGTTATTTTTTATAAGACATATTTATTAAAAAAAAATAACCATGTTAAAAATAGTATATTATCAAACTCATTTGTTTTCAAATAATTAATGATATTATAAAGATATTTCTTTAGAAATCATTTTTTATATGTGTTAATCATGTTACAAAAATGACAAAAATTGTTCCTGTGTTAATTGGAAAAAATAGAATAATTTATTTTTTATGTAATTGTAATTATAAATTTTATGGGTGGTTACATGATAATGAAATGATGGGTTGTTCCATGATAAACAAATTATGGGTGTTTACAAGATAAACCAATGGTTGGTGGATAAATGACGATCGAATTATATGTGGAAATATGATAGCCCCACCAATGAATTTGATATGGTATTTGACAGAATTAATTTTCCATATGTGGGGGTGAATATAACAGTGAAGTGAAAATGATGTACCCAGTATGTAAATGTTTTCCATATGAATTTTATAGGTTTATAATGATTCTGATGATTTATATTACTTTTAAAAATATTTTGATTATTGAATATATAGACCCTTGTATTTTTCATGTTTTAATTTTTTATCTAGTGTATTTATGGGTATGAGTTTGTTTAGGACTTGATCATAGACATTTATTATGTCATAAATACCTTGGGAACTATTATTCACATTGATGAAATTCAATTTTTAATGCTAATTCTTACACTTATTGGGAAGCTGTGATCTAGTGACCGAAAATTTTATGAATAAAATTCCCTTATGATTTAATATTTTAATAAAAAATAATGTACTTGATTTTTCTATATATTCAATTGGATTCAAAGGAGAATTATGAATCATTACAATTTAGTTTATAGTAATTAAATAGTGATGTCATTATTAGTATAAATATATGGATTGAACAAATACAATTGGCTCAGAAAAAGAATGTTATGGCCTCATATATTAGGATTGTACAATATAAATCCAATATATCAGAGATTTCGAGTGATATTGCATATTTGGGAATTTACTTCAAATAATCCAAATAATAATTACAAAAACATAATCATGAGATAACACACTTATGGGAGAAGTTCAATATCATTTAGATCACATCCCAAAACATGTTTTCCAATGGAAACCATGAAATTTTCTATGGAATCACGCCTTTTTTACATAACTTTCAATTAAATTTTACAAACAAATGATCTTTAAAGTCTAATGTCCTGGAAATCAGGAGAAATATACATGTAAACATTAAAAATTATTTTAATCTTCTTTCAATTATTCATAAAAGGTTAATATTATGTAAAATTAATTAATCTCATAACCTGGAGACATACATCAGAGGAATGGTTAAGCAGAAGCCCCAGTAAAGAATGCAAGGGATTCAATTTACTTGTGATATCAATAAGAACATGATAAAAAACATAAAGACATGACAAATTGATGTTTAGGAATATCATAATGAAAATAAAATTAACCATAAAATGAATATGTGGTGAAAAAATTTAGTTTATAAATTCATTAACATATCTCCAAAGTTCATTTATATGGTTTCATAAAAAATAAACATGGTTATTCACCAAGGTATTCCAATTCTTTTAATTTATAGAGGCAAAATTATTTACCTAATGCATTGGAGATATTTCAGGGAACACCATTTATATGTATTTATTTTAATGTGATCCACATATATAACAAAACATTTCATAAATTACCCAAAAATAATTGATTAAGTGGGGTTCATGTCAAAGTCATGATGTTTTTAAAAATTACTTAAAAACAGGATCATTATATCATTTATAACCCATAGAAAGGAAATTAGGGTCTCATGTATGTCAATTACAGATTAAAATATATCATTTTTATGAGATGATGAATACCCTATTAAATGAAATAGGTTTGGGTATTAACATAAATAAAAGAAGAGAATTTTTAGAGAAAAAGAGAGATGTTTGCAATGAAATTTCTACAGCATAACAACTAGATAACATGTTTTTGGAAAACCTTAAAAAGAGAGGGGACAAGAGCCACCCACACATAAATTACTCATAACACAATATGGGTACAGAATAAATAAAATAAGATCATGTTATGGATATTTTTATGTCATACCACATGAAAAAGAATCCTGAAACAAAATAGAAGATGCAATTTCTTTTACAAAAAAGTTGGTAGCCCAACACCATCGCATAAAATTGAAACAAATAATTTGACGATAGTGGAAATGGTATCACATAATTTGGACATAAAATTAATATAATTAAATAAATATAATAACATACCAAAACATAAAAATATAGAAACTAGAAGACATTACATAAAGGAAGTCATGACTTTAAAAGGAGGGTGACTAGATCTCTTACCTTAAAGAGTAACATCAAAAGCTCAAATGTTGTGAATTTAAGGGGATTGAGGGAACCTTGGAAGGACACATTATGAGGTAAAAATAACATAAATTTTTTTAGGATGAACATGGAATTTATTTAATGAAGGAATAGGTTTGTAATTAGAGAAAAAGTGAGGGAATGTTGTATTAATTTCCAGGGACTCCACGTTAGTGGTATTTGAAAAACCATGGGAATTCCCATGGTATTTTCCTATGGTATTGTCCACTTAGAGAACATCCTAACATATATTAATATTCAAAATTCTACAATAATTATTAAATCCTGATAACATATTTATTACATCACTAATGATCTCATTAGACAAATCGAAACTGAAAACTTTATTTTTACAATTCACCGAGAAAAAAATAATTTTATAAAGATCTTCTAAATTCAACCAAACCTAATATAGCTGCTCTGAAATCAAAAATTAACTAAATTTTATTAAAATTATTTCCTAAATATTTCTAATTTAAATTTTATATATTTTCATTATTTATTCAAAATAAACTACTCTCAAACTATAACTCGTTTTGTAACACCTTGAGAAAGTAATCAAGGTCCCATAAAATTATTTTATAACCACAATTCCCTAAAGTATGAATTTATTATTAAATTTTATTAAAATAAATCTCTATTTTATATTACTAAAATAATTATATAATTTTAAATAAAATATTTATGACAAAAAAAATACCAAAACTTATACTGTGATCATTTTTTTCAATTTTATGATGTCTAAATTGTATTTATACAATAATTGGTGAGGTTTCAATTTTTTTGGCCAATTAAATATTCATTCATATTCATTACTATTCATAAGGTTGTTTTACTATTCACTAAAAAAATATTTTGATCTTATTTAACAACAATTTTTCACCAGATTACAACCATGTTTGACTGATTTTTAAAATCATTTCACATAAAAAGTAATTAAATAATAAAATTTTTTTTACAGTTCATCAAAATAACACTATTCATAAAAAAAACTTTTCATCAAGATAACACTATTCATCCGACAATATTAATCAAATAAAATACTATTTATCAAAAAATTGATACTTAATACAAAACATCTAAAAATTATGCATAGATGAATTTAAACACATTAAATTAAAAAATGATTCTTATTTGTCCTTAATAAATTTCTACGAATGAGAAAGTTTTCTTTTATAAATAGAAATTTTTATTTATTAAAAATAATAGCTGATAAAAAAGGAATACTTAAATTTCATAGTGAAATTTCAGACCATTAGAAAAAATAAAATTATTTTCTCATCAACATTTTATGGCGGAGCTTTAATGATACCATTTAGTTAAAATAATCATTATTCCATATACGCTAATTTTTTATAATAATCATATCCTTTTCTAAAACTAAAACTCTTGTCCGAAGTAATTCATTCTAAATTTAAATCAAACATTACAAAAAGTTATTAGGAGGAATGAGATTCATAAATAAAACAAGTACATTTTTTGGGTCATTATATTATTCCCCATAAAAATATTGCATCCTTGTAATTTAATCTTTTTAGAAATATTTTACTATTTGGAAACATTAAATTATTGTGTTATTTTATGTCTTAAAAATGTTATTCTTTAAAAATATTACATTTTCTATAAATCCATAATAATGATTCATAAAAAGCTTCTGATTAACCAAATGTATCCCCCAGGATTGTCAAACCTGTAGGCCATCAAGGATCATTGTCATGTATAGGATACCCACGGTCAATCCTGAAACTCATTTTCGGAGTTTTCACTCCTAGGTACATCGGTGCTATATCCACATCCACGTGTTCGTATCCAAACATGGATTTATTTGTTCAGAAACAACGTACTTAATATTTCACCAAAATACCATGATAATTTCTTATATTTAAACATTTCTATAGATTTCTTCCTAATGTTTTAATAGCCTAATTTCCATAAATAACTATGTTGTTATTTGATACCAAATTATGGAATCCTTTCTTTTTTATATAACA
Organism: Viscum album; assembly: GCA_963277665.1. Lineage (NCBI taxonomy): Eukaryota > Viridiplantae > Streptophyta > Magnoliopsida > Santalales > Viscaceae > Viscum > Viscum album. The sequence goes on along the minus strand of OY728132.1, from coordinate 319,247,832 downwards.
TTTCATAACATTTTACAACATAGGATCTATAAAGCCTAGTGTCTTGTAAATCAGTAACAATATACGTGAAACATTAAACATTATTACAATACACTTTTAATTCTTCATAAAAGGTTCATCCTATGTACAACTACTATATCTCATAACCTGGAGACAAACATCAAATGAAAGGGTGAGCACAATTCCTAGTAAAGAAAGCAAGCAAATTAGTTTACATGTGATATCAATAAGAACATGATGAAAAAAATAAAGACAAATGAAATGTAATTTTAGGAATATAATAATGAAAAGATCCTGAATGATAACATGAATATGTCTCTACCACATTTTATTTAGTCATTCATGAACATATCCCTAAGGTTGATCCCAAAGATGTGATAAAAAATTACCTTAGTTTTTCAACAAAGGTATCATGAAACATGACATGTATAGAGATTAAATAATGTACCCAATGCATTGGATCAGAATCACTGTGCACCCATAATATTTCTGTATTTTCATGTGATCCAGATGTATCAGAAAAAAATTTCCTAAATAACCCAAAAAGAATAGAAGAAATTTGTTTCAATTCCTTGTCGTGATGTTGTTAAAAAGAGCTTAAAAACAATATCATTATATCATTTATAACCCATCCAAATGATATGAGGGTTTTATTTATGTAAATTATAAAATAAAATATTTTATTTTTTTGTCCCGACGAATACAATTGGAAATGAAATAGTTTTGGGTATTCACATAAAGAAAATAAGAGAATATCCTGAGAAAAAGAGAGATAGTTTGAGATGAAATTTCTTCAGCATAACAACTATATAACATGTTTTTAAATTACATTAAAAAGAGAGGGAACCAAATTCAACCAAAAATAAATAACTGATAATACAGTATGGGTATAGAACCAAAATATGATCATGATATGGATATTTTAATGTCATACCACATGAAAAAAAAACTTGAAAGAAAAGAGAATATTCAATTTCTTTTACGAAAGAATCGGGAGCCTAATATCTTCACATAAAATTAAGAAAAATAACTTGATGGGAGTAGAAACGGTCTCTCATAATTTGGACATAAAATGATAATAAATAATGTTATGTAATAACATATCAAGAAATAATAATATGGTAACTAGAAGACATATCATAAATGATGTCCTGACTTAAAAGAGGAGAGTGGAATGTTCTGTTACATTAATGTATAACATCAATATATCTATGATTGGGACCATAGGGGATTGCGGTAACCTTGTAAGGAATCCTTTGGTAGTAAAAATACCATAACATCACTTAGGTGGAATTGGGAATGAATGCAATGAAGGAATGGGTTGCTATTTAAAGAAATGTGAGGGATTATTTTATTAATTTCCAAGGGACACCTCATCGGTGGTATTGAAAAAACCATGGGCATTCCCATGGTATTTTCCCATTTTATTGGCCACTTAGGACACCTCATAACATATATTACTATTCACAAGTTTATTACACTTATTAAATAATTATTACATCAATAATGATGTCATTAAACACACCAGAACTCAAACCTATTTTTCTACTATTCACTGAGAAACAAAAAATTTATAAAAATATCATAAAATAAAGCTAACCTAATTTTGATGTTCTAAATTGAAAAATTAACTCCATTTTTTTATAATAATTTCCTATATATTTTTAGTTTAATATTTTAAATAAAATAATTATCTATTCAAAAAATATATCTAACACAATTACTCGGTTTGTAACACCTAGAAAAAGTAATCATGTTTCCATAAAATTATCATATAACCATAAAAAAATAATGTAACAATTTATAATTACATTTTAAGAAAATCAATTTCAAATATAAATTATATAATTAATTATAATACTATTAGTAATGAATTTATGACATACAAAATACTAAAACTTATACTATGACCATTTTTATATATTAAGATGTCTAAATTGTATTTATACATTCATGGGTGAGGATTCTATTTCATTGGCTGACTTACTATTCATTACTATTCATAATGATATTTTAGTATTCACCAAAAATTTATTTGATATTATTTATCCACATTTTTCACCCTAATTGCTACAATGTATGACGAGTTTTTTAAAATCATTTCACTGAAAAAGTGATGAAATAATAAAATATATTATTATTATTTATTAAAACATGACTATTAATCACATACTATTCATCAATAAATCAATAATCATCCAACAGTATTCATCAAATATAATACTATTTATCAAAAATATTATAACTTCTTAAAAATATTCTTAAAATTCTGCCTAGAATAATTTTATCATTTGAAATTCAAAAATGATTCTTATTTAACTATAATAATTTTCTACATATGAGAAATTTATATTTTATATATATAATACATATTTATTAATAATAGTAGTAGATAAAAAAAGAAATACTGAAATTGCATAGTGAAATTTCTGACACATAAAAAATTAAAATTATTTTATCATTGACATTTAAAAGGGGATTATTAATAATTCTATTTAATTGAAAAAATCAATTTTCCATATACCTTAATTTGGTATAAAAATAATATCATTTTTTAAGACTACAATTTGTGTACGATGTTATTCATTGTACTTTTGTTGTAAAACATAGTATAATGATATTAGGTGTAATGAGATCCACAAATAAAAGTAGTACATTTTTTTGGTTCTTAACATTCTAACTATTGAGAGCCTTACTATTACTATGTACACTAGTGTATTAATATCATATTTATCAATAGTATAAAATATTTTTTATGTACAATGTTTAAAAAAAATAATGAATATATTTATATTTTGACACAATAAAAGAAGAGTAGTATTTTGGTTAATATTAAATATAATTAAGGAATTTATTTTGATGGAATAATGTCATTTTGAGATAAAAAATCGTTTAATTAAATATTTTTTTAAAATTATTCATATTAAAATTAAATGATGATAAACATTTTATGAATTCAAATTTAATATTTTATTAGAATTCAAAAATAGTTATTTCCAAAACCCCTTAATTTTCAATAAATATTGGTTATTGTTTTCTAAAACTAAAGATTAAAAAATTTAGGAAATTATTTAGAGGAAGTGAATATTAATTCTGGAATCAAGATTTTGAAATTATCCAATTGTTAATTTTTATAATTTTATGAGGAAATTGAATTTTTTCGGTGAAAATTATGAGCTATATAAATATACAGTGTCTTTTGTGACATCATAATGATACAAAAATTATATAATTAATACAATAATGGGTATAATTTTCCAAATATTAGTTTTCCCTTTAAAATATGCGTTTTTATGAATATTTGATTAATACTATAAAGACTTTGTGAAACCTCCAAAATAGAAAATATATTAGAATATTTTAAATTCATTTCCTTAAAAGTGTGATTCACCTCTATAGATAGAATTGTAATATTTAGTAATTTATATACATTTTCTAATAATATATATATAAAAATCCCATATTCTAGATCCCAAGGGAAAAAACAATGTGAAGTGTTGTTTTATTTTGTATATTTTATTATATAGACTCCAAAACCTAGGTTTCTAAAATGTAAATGAATTCCCCACTCATTTCAAATATAAACCCACTGATTCCCCCATTTTTCTTCACTATTAATACTTTTATAATATGCTTAATCTTTTAGACACTCTCTATAATCTTCCAATGGTTCCCTAAGCCCTTATGAAACCATTTTCAATCATTTTGTATCACACTCTTATAGTATGGGATCCTCTCTCTTTCACCCTTCTTGGAGAATAAATTATATAATTTATGACATTTTAATTTCAATTCAAAATGATGTTGAATATTTGTAAACCTCCTCCACAAATCCATTATGATGTAAATATTAATATATTCCACTTTCTCTATCATTAATCAACCCCAAATAAACCTGTTATGAGATATAAATTTTGTAAGAGATTTTTCTTCATCACTTTTAATAATGTTTTATAAATATAATCTGACTTATATTTCCAAATATTATTGATGGGATTTGCCTTTCCATGAACCTATTAATGACCTCATGAGATGAATATAATTGGATTTAATTTTTGTTCTCATCAACCCCTTTTCTAAATTTATAGTACACATGGTTAGGCTGCAATAATTTCCTCACAATTATCCTTTAGTAATTTATTTTTTATTGAATACCATACCAATTTCATTACAATCTTGTTCTCATATATGCACTTATATTCATTTAATTAGGACATAATAATATCTATTCCAATATCTATTATGTTTTAATAATTTATGGTGATGAATTAATCCATGTCGTATGATAAATGTGTCGTACTAAATCATGAGAGAGAAAAGAATGTGATATGTGCAACACAATATTATATAGTGCTCTAAATAATTGGGTAATGTTTAAAATAATGATATGATATTTTTTGAAAAGGATTAAACTTAATTATTTTATGGGATATTTAGAATTATGATGTTGTAAGCCTTGACCTATGATGTAGTGTTTTATTTTTTTGCCTTATTTCCTATGGTGGATTTATGTTATCATGAAATATCATCTCTTATAATTCATGCTTATGATTGATACTATTTTTATAACCCTTGATATACCTATTTTATAGCATGATTTTAATTCTTCTATGTTTATTATATTATTGGAATTTATATCTCACCACATACTTCTATATTACATCCGGATATCCAATGGATTTTTAAGTCTGAACAAGATAAAAAAGTAATCAATAAAGATACTATATTCCATTTTAACTTGTAATTTAATATACCTAATTCCCAAACACACTAGACTTGTTGATATTACTAGTTGAATTGTGTTTAATTTTATGTAATAGATCACAATTTAATTTATAATAATGTGATGAGTTAGTATATTTGTTATACAAGGAAATGTTTAGTTGTTATTGGGATTAGGGTTACAATACTCTAATAGATTCCATAGAGAGAGGACTAATTGAAATAAATAATCCTTAAATTCTGTTAAGTATAAATTATGTTGTCTATCATGAAATGACATATAATATGGATACAATAATTAGATGGGGTTCCAGATCAGAATTAGTTATGATTAAAAACTTGGAAAATGTGTCTTGTACCTAACTCAGAATAACCTGGCACATGGAAATGGGACTTACTGTGAACATTTCATGAAACATGAGGGGGATAGAATTTGGTAAATTTAAAATTTCATTAAAACCGTAATTATAGAAGTAGAAAAACAACCCATAATAGTATATGTTACTATATAGATCAAGAATTTCATAGACTAAAGTCTATAAATACAATAGTTAATGAAATACATTTAATTTATATTTTATTCCATTAATTCCATCAGATTTCCGCTTTATGTGTTTAATGTCTAAATATATTCATCCATAATTTTTCGTTTTTTATATGTAATGGCCATAAGTATGGGTAATCGAGTGAACAATCAATGTGAAGTGAAATGTGATCATTAACCCAATGTGATGCATAACCTAATAGGTGCATGAATATGATACTTCATGATGATACTCTCTTAGTTGATTTGTGTTTTGAATAGAATCATGGACCATGATGAGTATCCAAATACCACTATGAGAGAACAATCCCCAATAATATTTTTTATCTGAACAGGGCCTCTAAATTTTAATGGGTCATATAGTCCATTAATCACAAAATTGTAGTTCAAATCCATTGAAATGTTATGTTTTATCGATTAATTTTTGGAACAACATGAGGTTTTTTGTCATTTTATCATATTTTTGTTGAATCAGATCAATGACAGACATTGATAAAAAATAAGAAACCAAAGGATGATATTGAAGTAATGGGGTGAAATTATTTATTGTAAATTTTTTCTGATAATTATTTTCCCAAAACTCTCATTCATAAAATGAAAATGGATTTATTTTCACGTAAGGAAAAAAATATCGTGATTCTATCTAGGAATAGAAGGAAAAATTCACAAGACTTTTGTAACTTTCTGGTTCTAGAATCCACCCAGAGTTCCCCCGTACCCAGTTTGTTACATGGCCTCAAGCGCATTTCCCCAAACTCTAGAGGATTCTGACTAGTAGTGAGGTCCATGGATGTGATTGTGGTGAAACTATTCCCTCTTTGGAAGAGTAACACAGTGGATGTAAAACATATAGCAAATAGAAAAATCAGTAAACAACCATTACAATTGTAAATAGTAAAATACTAGAAATAATAAACTGAAGCACACACACATATATATAAATGATGTATGATACTTATGACTAGGAAAGAACCCAAAGAAACCACAATTATGGAATACAACAGTACTAAACCAATGTACAAAAGAAAATAGATAACAACTCTTTATCATCACAAGCCGCATCTTGGCCCATGCTCCCCCGCTCCATGGAAAATCATGTACCTGAAGTTGAAAGGAGCTTACCCTTAACTATAACTATAGAAATATGATCTATTTGGGACCAAAAGAATGACCCAAACACTGTGTGAGTCTAAATCCTAGTAGGCATCCATGACATGATCTGTGGCCAACAGTCAGTGAATATGTGGTAGGTAAAGTACAGATAGCAGTAAACAAAGAAGTACTCAGTAGTAACAATCCATAGGTTCAAATATCATACAATAGCTAATCAAAGGAGATAAACACAAATAGGTAACCCTCTATGAATTACTCACACCCTATCCCCTCTGGTCCTACCTAAAATATACAAGGAACCCTCTGGGAAGCTGACACAGTCTCACCCATCTGGTTAAGCTAAAGTAGAGACTCTCTAAGGAAGAACTCACTGTCAATTCCCCCTATAGTCTTTTATCGGTACTAGAGGTGCTCTGGGGAAGCACTCAACATCTCATTCCCTTTGGGGCCCATTTCGAGGAACTATAGACTCTCTGAGGAAGTACTCAACATCAATTCCCCTTGTGGTCTCACATTGTAAAATTACAAAGCCACTCTAGACAATCCTTTACGTCAATTCTCACTATGGTCTATTACACTAGGTTCACACGGCCCTGTGTAAGTCAAACGAGTATAGCAATGGATGTCGACAACGGTAAACCTCAAGAACTACTTGAATAGCAGTCTAATGAATAACAACATTTCAGAACAACAGTCACACCATCCTACAATTAGGCATGGGAAAACAAACAGTGGACTAATAGGAAAACTAGACCCAATGATCAAAACAGGCAAAACATTCATGGGAATACAAATCAAAAGCATTGAAATTAACCTTATTCAAATTCAATTAACCTATAATCAAGAATACAAGCATATAAGGCAAAAAATAAGGCAAAAAGGGTAAACACGCAATACCCAATTCATGGGAATTGGGAAAATTTGCTCATATAACTCAAATACATTCAAAATAAAGGCCCAAAAAACCTACCTCAGTGTTGGGAGATCAATATTCTTGAGTCTCAGTGCTTGAATCACCATAGAATGCTAAAGATATACAAAATCATCTAAAACTTCAGTTAAGGATAACTTGATAAAGATGGGGAATCATGAAACGAGTATCAAGCAGAAGAGAGAGCATACCGAGGCGATCCCAACACAATTGACGATAGAAGATCCGGGTAACAGGTGCTCGATTGGGGGATCAGAGGAAATTTGTTGTCATTCTCTCGCTCTCAGAAAACCCAAACCTAGAAGAAGGTGGTTCTGTCCGTCAGACATGACCCTGGAGTGTTTAATGAAATAGAAATAAAATACATGATGTCTACTTTTGATGTACATGGAGTGTACTTGCTATTTTTGTACTCTGCTTTAGGTGACCTCCAGGTCACCACCATATGGCAGTGTTCATGGCCACTACATAGCCATCACTCATCTTGTACTCATAAATTACATAGCGTGTACTTCAGAAATTTCTAGAATATCCCTTTTTAAAAAAACAACTAGAAAAAAGAAAATATACCTGAAACAAAGATCCAAGTATTAAAAACATACCCCATAAAGAAATTTGTCCCTGAAGTTCCCATAGTAAGGAGGTGTATAAGAAGAAACCTCAAAAAACTCTGGACACATTGATAGTACATCAACCCCTCTCTCCCAAGTCTTGTCCCGTACTCGCCTGTGCTACCATTTCCCTCATTCCAGACGAACAGACCAGCCTCAGAGAACCTTTGTACTGCGATCAACAATCCATATAGGATTTTCTTTGAACGACACATCCACTTCCCACTCGAACACATCGATTTAGAAGGCATGAGAAGGGTCAGGGAAGTAACATCGAAGCTGAGAAACATGGAAGACATCATGAATATCCTAGTATCTCTGAGGTAACTACAACTGATAGGCAACCAGCCCTACTATCTTCAAAACCTCAAATGGCCCAACATACCTCGGAGAAATCTTACCCTGTCTCTGAATCCTCTTGTGTCCCAAAAATGGTGTGAAATTTAGGAAAACCTAATCCACAACCATGAACTCTATATGTCACCTCCAATGATCAGCTTAAGAATTATGACGAGACTACGCAGTAGCCATCTGCTTCTGAATTAACTCTATCTGCTATGTGGTCTCCTGAACAAGACAATGTCCAATCAAAGCTGCCTCTCCTGCATCTAGCCATCATAAGGGTGATCGACATGGCCTATTTTAAAAATCCTCATAAAGTGTCATTTGAATAGTTGATTGAAAAATATTGATGTTGGAAAACACTACAAGAGGTACGTGCTTCTCCCATGAACCTCCAAAATTCAGGATGCATGCTCGAAGCATGTCCTTAAGCACCTAAATCATACCCTCAGATAGGACATCAGTCTAGGGGTGTTAAGTTGTACTCAAAAGTACCTGTGTACCCCAATCCTTCTTAATCCCTTATTAGATCTTTGAAGTAAAACTAGAATCTCTGTCTGAAATAATGTAGTGTGGAACTCCATGTAGATGTACAATCTCTAGTATATACAATCATCCCAGATCATCATCACTGGAGGTCTCTTTGACTGGTAAGAAGTGACCGACATTCGTGAGTCTGTTAATGATTACCCAAACTGCATCATCCCCTCAAGGAGTCCTCCACAAACCTATCACAAAATCCATTGTGACATTGTTCTACTTCTACTCGGGATTGGGTAACTACTTCAAAAGCCCTGTTGTTCGTTGGTGAACTGCCTTATCTTACTGATAGGTCGAACACTTCATGATGAAATCTGCGACATCTCTCATCATTCCTAGCCACCAATACTAATGGTGTAGATCATGATACATCATGGTGACACCAGGATGTACTTCCCAAACATAGGAATGAAAATCCCGCATCAGCTCCTCGCATATGTTTGTGGACAGCCATACATTCCCATGAAAATGAAAGACATCATACTCTCATATGGTTCATCAAGGAATAGGGTCCCCCCTGACACACCTTCCCGCTGGACGAGGCCCTATGAATCTGATAGCTGCCTCATTCGCACTCGATCAAGAAGAGTAGAGGTAACTGCTACAGAAGATTGTAACGTCTGCCCCTATCCATCGTGAACCTCCAAATGCATCTTAGAGAACATATCCATATGCTTCCACTCATTACTGGTCTCCTAAAAAATCTATATATGAGTCCTCCTACTCAATGCATCTGCCACTACATGGCCCTTCTCTAGCATGTAGGCAAGCTCAATGTCCAATGACTAAAACTACTCAACCCACCTTCATTGTCTCAAATCTAGATCGCGATGAGTTAAGATGTACTTTAACCTTTTGTGGTCAGTGAAAAAAAAATAATTCACTCACATAAGATAATATCTACAATAGCGTAAGGCATGAACAACAACTTCCAACTCAAGATCTCGTGTCAGGTAATTCCTCTCATGTGGCCGCAACTGTCGAGAGTCATACACAATGACTCCTTCTCCATGCATAAGCACTGCTCCTAGCCCGATACCTGAAGAAACACAATCAAATGTATAGAACTTGCCTGGATCTGGTAAGAATTGTGTCGGCACTGAAGTCAACCTACCATTCATATCCCGAAATACTGACTCACATGAATCGAACAACAAAATATTTTCACCCTTCCTAGTCAAGCCCTTAAGTGGTGTTTCCAAACCTCAAAATTCATTTATTTAACATATGTTGTATCCTTCCAGCCCTAGAAAACTCTGTACCTCAATGATGTTCTTCAGCTACTCCCATGAAACTACTTCTATCACTTTCTTTGGGTCTACTGGCACTCATGTCTTTATGATAACATAAAAATGAAAGTGAATATGGTCCATACCAAATTGGCATTTTGAGAGCTTAGAATATAAATGATGTTATCTCTGTGTACTCCGAATGATCTCAAGATGGATAGCATGGTCGTGTCGAGTGTGAGAGTACACCAAGATATCGTCCTTGAAAACCACCAAAAAAGAATCCAAGTATGTATGGAACACTCTGTTCATCATTGCCAAGAAAACTAAAGGTACGTTAATGAGACTGAACTGCATAAACATATACTCGTATAGACCATACATACTCCGAAATGCTGTGAGAGGCAAATCAGATGGTCTAATGTGCCACTGATGATTACTAGATCTCACGTCAATCTTTGAGAATACTTGGGAACCTCCATGTTTATCAAAGAGATCATCAATCATTGGTAAGAGATATCGGTTCTTGACCGTCAACTCGTTCAACTTCTGATAATACACCCCATGTCAATGGGTACCGTCCGACTTCTTCGCAAACAGGATAGGTGAACCCCATGGAGAAGTACTGGGTCAGATGAAACCCTTTCCCTAATCCTCCTCCAACTACTTTGTGAGATCTTGTCACAGTAGTGTAGCCATTCTATGAGGGGGAATAGACACTGGTTCCACTCTTAGATTAAACTCAATTGAAATGTCCACGTATCACTCTGGAGGAAAACCTGAAAATTCCTCATGAAAGATGTCGCTAAAATGATCCACTACTGGAGGAATGTCTAACATTGAAGTCCCATAGACATCTAGATAGAGACTAGCAATATGGGCTTTAACTCCTCCCAACCCATGATGCTCGGGTCCCGCTCTACTCGCCTGGACATCCCATTCACCCTTATAAAGAAATGATATTCTATCTGGTGATGTGAAATGAACCTTATGGAAATATCTATCGATGAATACCTAGAAGTGGACTAATAAGTCCATTACAAGAATGATGTCATAGACTGTCATCTCTAGGAAATAGATGTCCCACAGAATGTAACACCAACCAACCTCTTGAGGGATCTCCTTACACAGAAGTACACTAGCCATTGTAGTCCCCAAAGGAGTGTCTAAAGTCATGATATCAACATAAGAAAAGATAGAAAGCCCAATGATCTCCTCAATAGTAACATATATAAATCTATTAGAATCCCCATTATCGAAAAGATCAGAAGTTAAAACTAAGGAAACTTGGATTGTATCTCGAATTGTAGAGGGTTCTGGATCCTACTCCTACTATGTCTACTCCACTACAATAGTATGACATGTATCGCGGACATGTGACCCTGCTTGACCACACTGAGCTGATCCCCCATGCTTCCAAAGAAAACTGGGTGACTGGCTACCACGACCATGACCTACACCTCAGCCTGAATTTCTAGAAGGACTCCAGTTCCCAGACTGGTGAGAAACTGGTGGTACTGCTCTTGAACGAGGAGTCATACAAGAACCCCTGTCACCAGCTGCTGGTGAGATGATCTACCAGAAGCACTGAAGATGACCTATCTTTCTGCTATATCGGCACTCCACTAGATCTCTTGGGAATTATGGCCTTGTATTCCCACTCTTCCTGCACTGGTAGCATACCACCTGGCTACTAGAATATGTATCTCACCTCAACGGATCTCAGCGCAATGACATCCTACGACATTTCCTGCTATCATTAAGAGGTATACTGGCTCTATATGTTGAACCACCCTATCACACATCTCTAAAATCCCTATAATTGTTCTCTGTGATCAGCACCTGGCTGAGGATATAAGTGATGGAAGTAAACCTGATGATATTAAACTGTGAGAGGATGTCTTATCTGATATCGTCCTAAATCTTCCGTGTTGGGAACAACCCATCTCCCACTAGGAAGGTTTTAAATCACTGAAGCTCGGTGAAGCGAGAGGAATACTCCATAACAGAAATAGTACCCTACTCTAGACTCATGAACTATCGGGCTCGATCGACCATGAAGGTCTCTTAATAGAAGTAGTCATAGAAGATATGTTGGAACATATCACAAGTGAAAACCTACTGATGTCATGCCCGTGAGATCACAACCCACCATATCCTGGTGGAATACCGTAGAATGTACGTGGCGAGCATGACCCTCCACTCTGGAGGCATCTCTAGATGGTCGAAGACCGTCAGTATGGCTTCCATCCATGACTATGTATCCTGGGGTCCTCCTTCCACTATGAGGGTGAGAGGATGATTCTACTGATAATCCCTCGCCTGTTCTAACATTGACAGGGTTTGAGACAATGCCCCCTGAATGGTCTGGATTAACCTTATAAATCCCTCCATTAACTCTGCATTAGCACCTATGTCAGGTATAACTGCTGGTGCCAAAACTGGCTCAACTAGAGGATCTGTAGGAAGTCCCTAATCAGCAATATCCAGTGCCTGATCACTTCCTTGTAACGGGCAGACAACCAGAGGGTATCTCGGTGGAATGAATCTGTAAGGTCAAACACAAAATATAGATCGAAATTATGAAGGACTAAAAATGTAAAGTATTATAATGGAACAGGAGAAAAAATGTAACGCCCTGACCCTAGTTACCCAGAGTCGGTCCCTTATTACATAACATTGACATGATCAGAAAAAATCAAGTCTCGATAGACCGATTAGTTTATTATACATGGAAATACTAGATTCATTCATAAGCTTTACATTAAATCATAAAATGGAAAACTACAAAAAAAATTTTTTCCATAGAAAACACTGAGATCCCATATACTATCCCTGCAGGTCAGTCATAAAATACTTCTTTGAATCCTAGAGAAAAAAACATAAAAATGGGTGAGCTTCATTGCTCCGTAAAGATAACAATAAAGTATAAACATTCATAGATAATCATAAACATTTATGGCAATGTATATGACTAAAAGAATAGCCTTTTAAACAGGAACATCAACATAATATGGTAAAGATAAAATCAAATAATTTCATTTAATTATTCACATGGATATTATACTATTCAAATAATCACATGTAATATCAATTGCCACTTTCATAATGATGGAATGTATAATTCTAGACTTTTATAACCACATAGTCAAGGCCATGTGCCAAGTCTACAAATAAGCTTTCATCAAGGCCTTTTGCCAAGACACTAGTTTTTCTCATGAGACCTACCGATGCATGGAGGAGCTATAGCGGGATCCACCCATCACTTACTATGTCCAATGCATTTCTTATATGAAAATGTTTAAACATAACATAAATATTTGAATTTAAAATGGCATACAAAATGTCAATAATTTATCCATAAACCATGAATGGTATGAAATAACACATCTACAGTCAAACATATCAGAAAACCTTCAATGCAAATTTTATAGTTTTGTATCATAATAAATCAATTTGAAAAAAAATTAAAATCAATAAAAGGATGTTGACATAGATAAAATCAAAACCTTTTTAGAGAAATATCTCTTTCTTTTTTGAATTCATTTAAAAGCAACGTAATTATAAAAGAAAACATTTATATTTGGAAATATTCTTATAATCTGGAAAATGAAGCTTCAACATTGTTATAACGGCATAATATAGCTTCACCCTCCATATAAGTTAAAAAAACATTCTTACCTTAATTATGTCGAAAAGGTCGTAAAGTAACTTGATTGGAGAATGATGAAAAAATGTCCTTTTGAAACATATAATTTCAAATAAGCGTATGAATGACTTTAACCCATTGTCTAGTAAATAGTAAAAATGTTTTGAAATAAATTTTGAAGAAACATGAATGTGGATGATAATGAGGCCCCTCTAGATAATTACGTATAAACAACCTCGGATAATAAAAAGATTGTCAAATTAACCCTAACCTTGTACTTTTACTTGGTCAAGGGTAGGTTTACCTCCTTTATAATGGTGAAAATTTGTTATTAAATAATAAAAGAACCATATAAATTAATATGATATTATATATTAACTTTTAATATTTCATTTTTAATAATATCATAGTATTATTATTGTTTAGGGTGTTAAAAGATTTATTTTCCTTTATATTCTTTATTATGTGAGTCAAATTTGAAATTAATGCAATGTATAATACTCATATCCAGAATTATTCCAAGTCTTTAATCATTAAATTTAATCATCTAATGAAAATTATTCTTGAATGGATATGAAGTGGAATGAATCTCATCGCGTTCATAGAGACGATAATCTGTACGTACACAGAAGCAAAAATATCATTATTTTTTTATTAAAATAATATATATTTGGAAGGAATATCATATATACAGAATCATTATCATGTTATATTTATTATCTAAATCAATTACAGATCATTAGTATACCAATCCAAATAATAATGTATAGAATATCAATTACACCACGACGTGGTGACGGTAAGCCGTACGTACGAATGCATGGTGACATGTAAGTCAAATGATGGATAAAATAATGAATATTATTTTACCATATTTATAATAACATAACATTATATAAAAGATACTGAATTTATTATTTAATAATTGAAACAAAAAATAATGAGGATGTGGAAGAAGAATGGAACTTGAAAGAGGTGATCAAATATTTACCTCTTCTTCGGGTTCTTCCTTTTGATTTTATCAAAAGTACTCTTTTGGATGGCTTTCTGATTAAACGAACGGCTATTGGATGAATCTAGGATAGTGGATATGGTATTTGGGTAGGAGTTGGCTGAGAAAAATGGCTTTGATGATGTCAATTAGAGAGAAGGGGAGTGCCCTTTTATAAGAGGAGTGAGGGGCACCTTATGAAAAGTTTGAAATATTATTTTATAATAAAATTATTTTTTGTTTATAACGACACCAATATGAAATATTTAAAGTATAAGGTGAGTATGGGTCGATAGCCACTCAACCAATAATATTTATACAGGTTTGGGTCACAATATTAACATTATATTTTAGATTTAACTGTTAGTTAAATAGTTTGACATTTTCCATGTCTATTTGTATTTTTATATCATAAGGTTAATAATCATACAATAAACTTCTAGGCTAACCTAAAGTGGTTCATTAATGACATATATAATATTATTTAAGACCTTCGGTAGAACATTATATTTTTAGGAATAGAATATCAATTAATAATATAATATTTGTTTTAAAAACTCTTTTATGTCAATTTTGACACTCTTTGGTATTTTGTTTTTTCTAAATTCATAACTGAATTTTTAATTCTAAAAAAAATCTTCTAAAAAACCCTAACATGTCATATTAACCTATAAAATTATTTTAATTCATAAAATGCCTCAAATTACATTTATTTGAATATCTATCATATCAATTATTTTAATATTTCATTAATTGGGTAATTATTGCATCATCATTGTGTCATTAAAAAATTAAATTATTTAATGTTAAAAAAATATAAATAAAATACCATTATGTAGTAAATATTTTTATCTTTATAATGAATATTTATAGTCGAATTTCTATCTTGCGTAACCCTATATTAATAATGGGTTTGCTATTAAACTTTGAATTTAACACTGTTTACTCTTCTTTGAATTAAAAAATAATAAATTTTCTAATCTAATCTAAGTGGACCTAAAGGATCAAATATTATTCTAAGGATGTATTTGATCGAATTAAACATATCCAATAGAATTCTGACATGTCTTATGGTAATTATAATATCATTTTTTACCCTTAATTACCCTATTTAATTTTAACCGTGGTAAATAAAAGTAAAATGTTAATATTCACATAAAATTATATTGATATTAATGAAACACATTTTACTTAAAAATATCAATCGTGTTTCTTTGATTTTTGAAATTCAACTCATAGAAGTGGTAAAATTATCTTTTATGTGAATTTGAAAATGCTCCTTGGAGGTGGGTAAAAGACAATAAAAAGTTCAATAAAATTTTTATATATCTAAAATTTTTATAAACTGAATCCACTGAATTACATTGAACATATATAGGTATTATATATCTAATTTTACCAAAAATAAATTTCAATAAAATAAATAATTACTTAAATAAAAATTCAGTTTTGAACAATAACTCAGTGCGTTTCAGTATATATAAAAAATTGATAGTTTTTAGAAAAATACAAGAAAATAACCCTATGCTAATTTTGATATTATTAATTCAAAAATTATATATATTTTACCAATTTTAAAACATATAAGTTTCAGTAATTAATTTAAAATTAATTCTCATTGTCAAAACAAAAAAGTGTATGTTTAAGAAATAATAACTTTCAAAAGAATGACACTCATTTATTTCCAATTAAAAATTGAAATTACTTACAATGACCATAATTGGATTTAATGGTATAAATATAATCTAATTATACTCTTAAACCATTAAAATTTATAATTCAACACTATAAATTATTTTTATTAAAAAATTTGTTTTCTGCTAAAATATAGTATTTTTCACCATTCACCCAAATATGAAACTTATCAGAAAAACAAAAAAAAAATTTGAAACTAAATTCTTATCTTCAAATTCTATGAAAATGATTATTTGGTCAAATTGAATATATAAATGTTTCATATATTGGATTTAAAAAGGGTTCTCCATTAAAAGGTGGTAAAATTGCATTTTTTGAAAAATATTTCTTTTATCTAAAAAATGAATTTGTTCATACATAATGTCTAAGAATAAAATAATATGGATTATAAAATTATAAGGATTATATAAAGATCAAAATTCAGTTAATACTATTCATAACTGCTTTTGAATGGCTAGTTTGGTACGTCATGGTGCTCTTGAACTTAGTGTTGCATGTAGTGCAAGTTATTTCATTACTTTGAAGAAATAGTGTACTATGAAATCATGGAGTGTTAAATTCTCCCCATCTTCAATAAATTTTTCCCTCACAATTTGAAAATTTTCTTCGAAAATAAACGGTTAAAAATAGAAAATAGCATTGTGGGAAAACCAACATTGAAAATAGGGTTAATAAAATTTAGTCTTAATAGGAGGAAAAGGGGATGAAAAAGTCACAACCAAATTATGATATTGAATAATGAAACATTGGTGGAAATTAGAGACACATAATTAGAGGGAAAACGTAAATATTTATAGGGAGGGATTGAGGCCATCAGTCACAAACAATTATAGAATTGATGGCCTCATAGCCATCAATCTATGATGATTTAAAATAACATCACTTCAACAAAAAATAAGGTATAATGATAACACATTTTTTTGTAAGATCCCATACCAAATGTTTAATAATTAATTTCTTTATAGAATAAGAGAAGGAAGAAAATATATACATGACAAGTAGAGTTCCATCCTTTAAGTAATTTCTACCACAAAATCATCTTTCACTCTAAAAGATAATAGAACATAGAAAAATATTCTATCTATCATATTCATATTGGGTTTTATAAAATGAATTTATAATCCATCTACAAAAACTTTTAAAAAAATACATTATTCAATCCATCATATCACGTGGGGCAGTGGTAGGTGATAAACCCTTGTCGCCCTTTGTTTGTGGATTCAAGTCTCATGGCCTTTCCAGACACGACGGGTTTCCGCCTGACCTAGGGGTTGTCCTTTTATGGAAATCAAAAAATAATATCAAACTAGAATTATCTAAAATACTTCTGTCCAAACTCACAGTCCAAAATTTAAAAGGAAGGTAAAAACAACGAAGAACTTTTTTTCCATGTAATAACATGTGTACACGTTCATCATGTATTCTTTTAAAACACTGCAACATCCTGAATGACTATATAACATTATTGATTACATTAATGATACCTTATTCTTTATAGATTACTGGATATAATCTTTCTATCCAAAAATGTTGTAAAATCCAACAATAATGGAATATACGAATCATTAATCAGTTTCAAAGTAGTCAAGAATGTCCAATATAATTTATCCAAATCGATCATGTATTATTCAAAAATAACTTCCTCAGTATCAAAACCATATTATGGTTCATAATTCTCTCAATCATATATTTTCCAAAAATTTAACCTACCATTGAGTCACTTTTCTTGGTTCCACACAATCTCAAGTCCTTAGTGAAATACTACTGAAGTACAATCTTTATTTACAATATAATTCTTATAACATGTACATCATTAATACAATAATCAAATAAAAAAAATACATTAATAACATCATAATAAATATAATAATTCCTCATCATATTAAGTAGTATCATAACATTATAAAAATACTCTCCATACCCTCTCATTCTTCTAATCCGGTTAGCTCTGCATCCGGTGGCTGCTACTTCTGTTGCTCTAATCCTCTTTTGGGTCCTGTTCTATGTGAAATCAGCTACTCCATGGTCAACGTGACCTGAAGGCCCTGTTTCCTAAAGGACTTTGATGGCTCGAAGCCCCTAATGACCCAGAGGCCCAAACCGGTGGCCCTAAGGCCCAAATCGGGTGAATAGTCTGGCTTCTATAGTATAGAACAGTAACTACTACAGTACTACTATAATACCCCCTGGAAATTTTCCTCCACCCGGTTTTGAACCTGGGTCTCTTGGATGCCAAGCAGGAGCCCTTACCACTCAGGTACAGGCTCGTTGGTATAAGAATTACCTTCTGAATATGGCTTATTTTGGTTGTGTACTAGATGAATAATTGTTGTTCATGATGGAAATTGTTTTTTGGTCAGGGTTATGGAGAGTATTTTTATCTATCAGTGATATCTTTCATTCTTCTAAGAGAAATATGAAGCATGATGATTCAAATAGTTTTTATCAAATTCAGGTTTTTCTAAACCTCCTATATTTATAGGAAAATTACAATTAGTCTCTTACTAATGTGGAAATCTAATACATTAATAACGTGTTTTCACTATGCCACTAATGAATCATTGTGTGTACGGGCACATAGGTCACATGTATAAGTTCTTACACATTTATTACACTTGGGGTAGTTTAACGATATAATATACACCTTAATTTTGTTTTTCATAATTATATTCATCAAATACAAAAGGGTTCCACCCATAATTATTTTTAGTTAATCTTCAATATATAGTGGATGATTATTATGAGAAATTAGATACGAGTTTGGAAACTGTGAGATTTTTAATAATTATTAAGTTTTATATTACTGAAAACTCTATTTTATATTCATGATTCCAATTCACTTATTTCAAACAATGTTTCTAATCTGCTAAAACACCATATAGAGCTATTATCATAGTAAATGAATAATACTACACCACTTGGTACAAGGTGAGAGAAAGGTCTTTGTTGTCTTACCTGGGTATACTCTGTACCAGATGCTCATCTCTCTTGTACTTTTTTTGTTCTCAACTTAAAATATCTTGACGATCTTTTATGGATGCATTAGAATATTTCAAAAAATTCCGAGACTGGTTTTTATCTTCGGCCTGTCTCCTTCACTACACTTAGTGGTTTATTCTATGTAGTCCATGGATAATGGGACCCTAGGGTGACTAGAGATAGACTTACTTATTTTAAGATGTGGAAGGTGATATATGTATTCTCCATTGATCTGAAGTGAAAATCATGGAGCAGTGATCTACCTCCCTTTATCCTTGAGTTTTATAACTTGTCCCATTCATACAAATTAGTTTATCCCATGATTATAGAGGTTATGTTTTATATTGAAATAATTTGTAATACTAAAACAGTTTCTTTTCCCTCTTACTTAATGGAACCATATGAATAGAAATATTTTAAGTACATGTTTGATGATCATTTATAAAAAGGAATTACATTATCAAAAATGTCACCTTCTATGGAACCAGTCCTCTTTGGTAGGAATTTTTTCCACTTAACCTATATGTTGACTGACGAAATATTAATCAATTGTGGATAATTAAAATTTATCATTTACAATGTATTGATGATATATTTTATCAATTCAAAGGGGAGGAGTGGATCTCTATGATTGATATTCACTCTGGTTACCGTTATTCGAGGATAAAATAATTTCTGAAAAATTTCTTTTAGAGTAGGTATGGATATTATGAGTAACATATAATTCCATTTAGTATAGAAAATGGACATGAAGTATTCATGTATTTGATGAATTGTATTTTCTAATATCATATTGATGCCATTATGGCAGTCTTTTGTGGATGACACCCCTATTTACTCAATGTCTGGGCATGATCATGTCCATTATCTGAGAACATTTATGAGTTTTATGCCAAAATCATCAAACATTATTCTAGGATATATAAATTTAATATCTAGAGTCAGAATGTGAAATTATTTAGAAGAGTGGTTTCAGGAAATGGTATTATAGTTGAACTTAAAAAGTTCAATGCTATTGTGACCTAAGAGAAATCGTTGAATGTTTTCAGGATTCAACGTATCATCAATAAAGCTGGGAATTAAACAATGTTCATGAATTACATCTCCAACATGGCTTCCTTATTGACTACTCTAACGTGGAAGGTATTAAATTTTCCATCGAATAAAAAAATGTCAAAGTACTTATGTTGTCCAAAATTGTACTTTGACGAATGCTTCGTTGTTGAATATTCCAGTGGTCAGGTAGGCTATGTGGTATTCTGTTATGCATTAGGTTCTAGTTTTTGTGTGTTCTTATATAGTGAAATAATGTCATTGTATATTTCTCTTGTCACCTTATTCTACATGAGATGTTATATACAACCCATGGCCTTGAAATCACAGCTGTGATTCACATAACTAATATTTAGTGGAATTATATTTATTCCAAATAGATTATTATGTTTTATTACCAAAAACATAGTTTTATATATTATCTAAAAAATAATTAAACTTCTATCAAATGAATTCTGTTGAATAACAATAATATTTTGATTTCAAAAAAAAAACTTATACATCAGCAAAACAATATGTCATTTTAGATTCTTTGAGAAATAATCATTAGACCTAAGAAAATAATAAATAATTGGAAGATTAGTAATTTATGTCTATAATTTAAAGTATACATACTAGAGTCCTTTAATCCATGGATGAGTTTTCTATGGATAGGCTTTCGATTACATCCACTCATATTAGTTTAACTCTTCAAGATCAGTATCATGTTTATGAGTTCCACAATGTTAGACTCTATTAATGGTGATTATACCATTCATGATTGGGACTTCTCTAAATACAAAATTGTATCCAATGAATATCATTTTGTGGTACCTTATTTGGTATATAATTGTTTGATTATGGGTTTCTATATTTCCAAGTGTGCAGTGCTCCCAATAAACATTAATATCTTCTATAAAAGGTGGAGATAGTTATGGTGGCTATGTATGAGATGAATATTTTCATAGTTTGTTTCTTGTTACTATACATTCCAAAATGTGAAGGCTTAGAATAAAAAACCATTAGGTTGGATTAATCAACTTGTAGTCCCTACATAGAAATGGTATTAGATGTTTATATAAGTCTTGGTCGGGATGGATCATACCTAGTTAAATAAAAATTTTAAATGGTATGTGATCAATATTATGATGAAATCATCTATAAATTTACCAATTTGTGATACAATTACTACTGTAGAGATATGAAATCTATATATGAAAGAGATAGTTCATTTTCATGGAGTTCCATATTATTTAGTCTCTAATAGGGATCATTAGTTCACATATCATTTTACGTGAGTTAATGAATAGGAACTAGGATCACACATCCATTTGAGTATAATATTCCATCCACAATTGGATATCCATACAGAATAAGTTATATATATTCTTGAAGATATGCATCACAAATGTGTTATTGACATTGGTGGGTCTTGGGATGATCATTTGGAGTAGGATTAGTTTTATTACAATAATAGTTACCAATATGTGATCAGAATGGCTATGTTTGGGACCTTTTTATGGCCTCTATTGAGTATCACCATTATGTTAGTCAAAGGTTAGTAAAGGTTCCATGGTTTAATTGGGATTGGTCTATGAGATAACATCAAATATTCAATTGATTCATCAAAAAATATTGTCATAAAATAGTAAGTATAATTATTATACTGATATACATTATAGGGCATTGAAGTTTCTAGTTGGTGACTATGAGATCATGAATGTTTCACCCTGTTTTGTCAGCTTCTCCATGGGAGGAAAAGGAAACATGTTCATAATGTTGGGGGACATTACGGACCATACATTTGGTATAGAAACATTCATAATGAATATAAATTCCACCCTATTTATCTTCAATAAATAATATGTTCCTTATATCTCAGCTTAGAAAGTATCTATCTAACCCATCTCATGTTCTATGGTGGAGTGATCTTGAAGTTGATATTTAGTTATACATGACTAATAGATCATTCTTGATTGTTGATTATATGAAAAAGGAACATTGTGGGAGGATGAAACCGCTGGTTCATGTGATATGGGATGACTTTTATGATTCTTGTGAGATGTGGAAGAGGGTGGCACATATGAGAGAGCATTTTCCTCATCATTTTAATATTGATGTTTTTTCATATGATATCAAAGGGTAGAATGTTTCCATGGTGGGTAGGTCATACCATCACGTTTCTATTTTTATGTTTCCCCTGTAGATATATTAATTTACATTTATTGTAATGTTTTCATGTAGCATTTCATTAGTTGAAATTTTCACGGATTTGGATGTTTATAAGAATGTGCATTGTTGTCGAATGGTTTCCCAAGCCATGTTCCCTCTCATGCTATAATTTTTAACACAGATAGTGGGCTCCATACATATTGCACATGGCATGAAGAAATGACTTTCCAAATATGGATAACTACACACCCCATTTAACTAACTTTCAATGTGTATGCACCATTTTTATAAACCATGAACATCATCCAAGAAAACCATCTGGACTAGTTTCTCATTAATTTAATTTTTAAATTTTCCAAATCCCCCTATTTTGGTCCCATATGGACATCCATCAACCCCAACATATTTCTCACAACCATGAAGATCCTATGAGGAGTTCTCGGTATATAAAAAAACTCTTGGAAGGGATTTGATGCTTTAGGAACACCCTTTTATTTCTTATGGGTAGTTTCCTCATCCTGATCATTATCCACCATGGTCTCCCTTCTTCTCTATGTGGTTCCATTATTGTATAAATTTATTAGTGGATAAAATTCCCACAATTTTGGTTCAAAAAATAGTTTTAATTCATAGATCCTCATTGATTTATTCTACATTGTAGTTAACCATGTAAATCATTGTATCATTTGTTACCATTTCGGTCTGTTATGTAACTAGGTTTTGTTGTTTGAGGAGATCAAAGGAGGATTTGAGAGAGTATGGAGATGTAAATTTTTTAATGTTACAAAAAATGGAGATTACAGATTATGTAACTAGATTACTTGATTTTTGATTGTGTTTTATTGACTCACTAGAGGGTTTAATTGAGTTTAATTAATTTACACATCGTGAAAAGGGATTCCAAGACGTCTAATTTATCAGTGTTAGAAAAATAAAATAAAATGAAGGGATAATGTGTTTAGTAGTGGAAACAGAACAATAGGGATTTAATGACGTGAAATTGGATTACACATTAAGTAATCCTCCAATCTAGTGATGTTTTTTAATTTCTTTTTTCCGGAATGATTATTCATTCTATTATGCTCTTCTTCCCCTTGTTTTCGGGTGAGCCCTAGGCACCCCGAGCTCTACCATGAGCACATATTTGTCCCTCTTCAATATTTTGATCATGGGGGATGTTCATTAGTGATGTATGGTTTATCCATGGTGTGATCTCATCTCCACAACACCATTTTTCCTTTGGTTCCTCTCCCATGGAACTTCATTGGTGGAGTTTCATTGGGTTGGGTTTCATTTTGGTTTTATTTTATTGGATCATTGGTGTAGAGTTAGCTGATCTAAGGTTACTCATATTGACATTATATTTTATGGGAATTATTCTTCACACTATGATTCACAACAAGATTGAAATATTCCTAGATTCTGGATTCCATGTTTTCCTTTATTATTGCATCCTAGAGTAGTGGTTACTTTTGTTTTCTTACGGGTTTTTCGAGGTGATGGATTTATAAATGATACTAAATTTATTAATTAATTTTAAATGGGTAAATGAGGTTTTATTTTAATGCCTTTATTTTTTTTAAATTTTAATTTGATTGATCATACTGGCTAAATGCCCTGCTAAAAATTCGGTTTGTCAGTGGTTTTGTTTTTTCTTTTTGACAAGAGTTGTGGGACCCTTGATTTTTTTGAAACTATTTTTATTTCAGGATTTCATCCTAAAATGTAAATTAATTAATTACGTATATTTTGATAATGAAATCTTTTCCCTAGTTTTTTTGAATATGTAATATTCCCATAAAATAATGTGGAATGTGATGAGATCCCTTTTTGTGAATTAATAAAATGATCTTGAAATATTTTGATGTGAATATTTTCTTGTAGAAAAATGATGTGTGCATGGGTAATTTTGAGAATCTTGATTTTTTTCCCATGATTATGGGTTGGATGGGAGGTTGCATGTTTGTACGTGCTTTTGATGAAGAGATGAGGTGGATTGTTTGTCCGTTATTTTAGTGCAGTAATGTGGAGGTTGTATATTTCTTGATTCATGAGTAGTGGTTGATTAAATTAAATAATTGTTTAATAATGTTTTAAATAGTTTGGATTGGTTTTTAGTAGAATGGAAATGTTTTATGAAATATTTAATAGTTGGTTTTATGCTCAGATGTGGTTTATGATAAAAAAATGAAATGAATGGGTTCTAAACATAGACGAAAAGTGAATCCACCTAAATTAATTTGTGCTCTTCACCTTTTTAATTGAATGTATTAGGTACTAATATATGTATTTAAAATTTGTAGAAAAAGTGATTGTTTTTAAGTAGGTTTGTCTGGTTGTGAATTTATAGGTTGTTCCTTAGTGTTCGATACCATATAAATAATATTATATTTTTTGATTCATATATACACCCCACCGACATTGAGAACATTGTGATATAGACCATTATAGTCATGTTGGGGGGATGGTTTCACAACATCCATTGGGCAGTATATATGGTCGGGTCTAAACTCATCCCTAATCTATGTTCGCGGTGAGGTAGGTATGGAACATTATGGGATGTTCAGAAGACTATTACTGCATTATATGTTCATTCAAATGTCCATTTTTCCATCAGGAGAGATGTGATTGACCAGGTGTTTGTAGTAAAGGTAATATGTGTCGAAGGTGTCTTCAGGATGAGGTGTGACAACAAATTTTTTTTGGGTGATACGGGAACACACATGTTGGGAGGAAGCCCATGTGTTTTATAGATAGATGTGTTGAGACTTTTTGTATTGGGTACTGGGTTATATGGAAGATATGGGACCACCAAGACATCTGATGTTGGGAGAAAGGGTGGAATAGTAGTATTAAAGCGTTGTGGTGTACCCATGTCAATTTCATTCTTATTATTCTATATTAAATGTTTTGTATTACTTTATAGTATACCTTTATGATGTTTATATGGTTATTATACATTTATATGTTCTTTTTGGTTATGTTTTTTATCACAGGGGAATTAGTATACTTCTTTCACATGTTCACAAATGAAATTGGTTTTCCTCCTAATTATACATGTATTATAACCTAATGTATATGAAATTATTTCCTGTTTTCCATGAGAATTTTCCAGACCATACTAGATAATACTTGATAGAATCCCTGATTATTTCTATATCACTGCATAGATTTACATTTTGATATTTAATTTGGAGAGTATTATTATATCATTTTTTTTATAAAAATATTGTGGAATGAATTTTGGATTTGTTATATATATATATTGGACGTGATTATGGGCGATTGATATTAAGTCATTATATTATATTATTATAGATATTAATGCATCCCATAAATGATATTTTTATACCCTCGATGCTAGTCATCAACCTGGGGCCTACTGGAGGTGGTACTTAGGGGTCATTATCATTATCCCTTAATTGTGGTGTCATTGGAGGGAGGGTTCATGACATTGGTATATCAAAGGTGATTGTTGATATATATGATGGATTTTGGTGTTAGGAACTTGAGGATTTAATATGGTGGGATTTAAATAGTTTTTTTGACCTTGATGTCTGACATGGGCCAAGAAACTAGCTTGGACATGGGATCTTAGGTCCCACATGATCTAGTGTACAGACTCTGAGCATATTAAACATCCAAGTGAGATGGAAGATCATGTAGGGTAGAGACCTAGGGAAGGTAAATATATCATAATAACTTGTTTTCTTTTATGAATTGGGTTATTTTGGGAATTTCATAATCTATAAAATGTATTCAATGAGTTAAAATGAATTTTAATAAAAATTACATAAAACATGGACATAAAAAATCATTATACTCCTTTGATAAATGGATCATTTTCGTCATCCCCTTTTTGCTCAATCAGTTGATATTTAATAGCCATATCTACTTGAAAACCATAGTGTTGACCCAGATTAGTAGGATTATTATTTCAAGAGAACATTGTGCACCTTCTATAGATATGATTTATAAAATTATGAGAATAATTTTTCATATGTGGAGATAGATAGCTGGATGGAGGAGTTTGAGATCACATTCAATTTTTTCTGAACCCCGATTATTTACTGGGTCATATTCACAGTCATCTATATATAGGGAGAAGTTAGAGAGTGGTGGATGTCGTATCATGGTGAGGGGTAGAAGGCATATTTTTTGTGGGTTAACATCCAGATGTAGTTCTGGGTAGTGTTTCTTTCATCGACCATTAATGTAGTGAAGAGGAAGATGCCTATAACTCCTCATTAATGTTTAATGTCAGTGTAGCCACTTAGAGTCATGTTCAATGAATATTTTCGTTTTACCCATATCATTTTTGGAATGAGGAATCTCATATAGGGATTCACGATGAGGCAATCCATCATTTAATTCAGTATGAAGTTAATCCATTTACATTGAAAACAATTTTGGAGGTTCAAAAGGAGGAGGAGTTTCTTGAGATAATGCATACATAATGATGTTTTCAATTATAGTGGAGCTGCAAGTGTTCTTTGAGGGGAAGAGTTTTCATTGGTAGGTCTCAGGCTCTAGAGCTTTTGTGTTTTTTATGAGTATGGTGGAAACCTCAGTAGCTTTATTTTTTCCCTCTAGTGCCTATAGTTTTTATTGTTTTCCAAAAATCATTATTATAGTGTGTATTTGATTTTAGGTTCTTTTCCATCACTAGATCCATCTATTAGTGGTTCCCCAAGTTCATTTTTATTGATGTTGATATTTTCAATGGAAAATTAAACTATAATAGCCTACGAGACCATTTCAATATTATGGAAATTATGTTCTTTCTTTGTCGAGGGTAGATGGATCATGTAGTGGCAGAACTTAGAATGTTCCATATTTCTAGGGAATGTTATCTAATTGGGGACATGTATTTGGTAATCAAAATAAGTGTAAAAGAACTAGGAATAGTTAGTTTCATTTTGTAGAGGATGTAGTTCTATAGTGGCGAAAGATCATCAAAGGTATGATAAGTTTGTTTATTACTATTGTTTGTGTCTTGATTGATTATGTATCTTCACAATCATTTATTAAACCCTCTATAGACCATACTCTAGGATAATATATAGGGATAAAATAATTTCCCCATGTGTTTAGTTTTTTAGTTGGAGGCCAAACCATATTTTTTTTATGTTTGATGGGGTGTAAAATGTTGATGGGGCAGCATTAGACCGATGGGGATATTTTTATATTATAGATTCATCCATACAGTGTCATCATTTGAATCTAATGGTTATATTCCATTTGTTTTATTATCAACAACATTTGGAAGAGATCCATATTTTCATATATGGATGATCCACATGTGGTGTTAACTGTTGAGCAGATTTCTCTTCTGGGAATTCACCATGTAGAGCCCCCGATTTCTATGAGGATGGGTTATTTATTGAATTAGTGGATGATATGATTGTGGAGACACACTATGTCATTGGGGGAGAGAATGTATTTTTTTACATTGACGTTGTGACACTACCCCCTCAACATGATTTTACATTTTGGATTTACATTCATTCCATTATTTCTCTAATTTCGATGGGTCCTTATTGAATAACAACTTATATGTATAGGGGTGGAGGATCTACATAGTTGATATGATGGAGAATGGTTTTATCTGGCCCAGTGCATCATCATGGGGTGATACAATTTTGTTCCCCAAGAATATGGATGGTAGACCATGGTTTTCAATACACTATCAGATATTTAATCAGGTGAATGCCAAAAACTATTATCCAATTTAAAGGATTGAAGATCTTTTTGGAATGATTCGACAAGGCTGTTGGTTTTTAATTAGCAGTTGGTTCCCTTTATATTACCATTTGATGAGGGAGATATCCAAAATAATTATATAGGGTGATTTTATGGACCCTTTGAGTTTTTACTCATACGATCAGATGTTAATAACCAACAAAATGTGTTCATGGGACTTATGAACTCCATGTTCTGTGATTTCATTGAATAGTTCATCATTGTACTAATCAAAGATAACTAAATATACTCCATGTAATATGAGGAGCATGAATAGTATCTCAAAAATATATTGCATGATATTCAATTCAACATGTTCTATGGAATCTTCTCAATGTGTATGTTCTAGACATGATAGGTTTTTCCCTCAAGTATGTAGTTTTTCAACAAGGTTTTCAAGTATTCTCATCAAATGTCAAAGATGATTTCTGTTGGAAATCATCCAAGAACATTATAGAGGTTCAAGATTTCCTTGTTATTGTAGGATATTATCGGAGTCTTGTAGCAGATTTCTCTCAATATGTAACCTCATAGACAACTTTAACTAGGAATGAAGAATATTTTGTGTGTATTGATTAGCTACAATAAGATTTTCGTTACATTAAAGGGATGTTGGTTAGTTATCAGGTGATTCTAATTTACATAGAAGGGGAGATGTTTTAGGTGTTTTGTGACACATACCATTTGGGGTTTGGATGAGTTATGAAATACAATAAGTAAATTATCTCTTGTGGGTCATTTAAGTAACATATTCATTAACAAAACTATTACACCCATGATCATTATCTGGTAGAAATTGAATTTTCACCAATGTTGGTGTAGCAGTAAAACATTGGGGAGCACCTTGTGATTTTCTGAGAATGAAAGATACCAAGATATATCTTTTATCATCATGATATAAATATGTAAAAATATAGTTGGATGTATTTTGAAATGGATTATTATTTTTAGATCTCATCTACCAAAAGGAAGTATAATTTTGAGACCATCACATTCAGTAGGAATTATTGGAAGGTTGTGGTTCAAGAGTCTAAGGATTCATTGGGAGAAATGGAGGAGCTAATAGTTTTACACATAGATGAAATTTTAACGGATGAAAGATAATGTTAATTTACATAACTATATAGTTTACCTTGATGAAGAATGTGGATGTGTCCTGGTGGGGTGTCTTCTAGGTAGTGGTTTTTTTTATCTTTTTGGATATGGTGATACTCCAAATGTATAGATAAAAGTTGTTTGAAACCATATTTTGTTTCATAGAAGTTTGTGTGTTATGATGGTGATGTGATGATTCAATTATGAGGATAATATCTAACCTTTATAAGTAAATATAGTTTTTTTAAAAATGTACTATGGCTTGAGGAACCATTATTGGTGGCCCGAGATGAAACCTGGAGTGGAAGAGTATGATGTAAATTTCATAGTTTGGTAGTATGGATGGGTCGAGCATCGTGTTCATCATGTTTTTTTTATAGAACATTTAAGTTCCAAAGTGGAAATGCGATAAAATATTGATCAA
Source organism: Viscum album (assembly GCA_963277665.1). NCBI lineage: Eukaryota > Viridiplantae > Streptophyta > Magnoliopsida > Santalales > Viscaceae > Viscum > Viscum album. Next base: position 319,218,021 of record OY728132.1, on the reverse strand, counting down.
CATGGTCCTGTGAATACCTAGAGAATATTGAGTATGTGATGTTATCATTGTGGTAATGGATCATTTAATGAAATCATCCCACTTCATAGTGATCAAGGATTTGAGCATAGTGAGTGTTTTGGATAAGAGGTATGCATATGAGGTGGTGTGGTTTCAAGTATTTTCGAGGTCCATTGTCTCGGATCGAGAAAAAAGTATCACATCAGAAACCCATTAGGGATTATAACATGATTTTAGCACTCAGTTACACCTCAGTTCATCTTTCAACTCTAAAAAAGAAGACAATTTATTTTTTGAATGTGTTAGTAGGATTTCACCATTGTTTTTTGGAACCATAGAGGTGTTGGGGTCAGTTTGTGATGTGGCACATCGGTTGAAATTTCTACCACATTTAGAGATGATCCGTGATTTCTCCCATGCATCCCAACTTTGTTTGTATCTCCCCAATGACAATCATGTCAGTCCTAGGGAGAGTTGGATATAGAGGACAATGTTACATTTATGGATTGATATTGGAGATCCATGATTGTTAATATAATGGGATCCATGTATGGATCATTTTAATTTTTTCTGAATTGTGGTGGCATTTTGGTAAGGATGAGAGTAATTTTTAGTGAGAAACACAAATTTGTTCCTAATACAAAGTGTTTTTAAGATTTTAACATAAGGTTTTTACACCGTGATGTGATGTTTCGATCTATTTTTTATATGATGATCTATTTCCCTTTATTTTAATTTTTTATGGTGAAATTTTTGGTAAATTCAAAATATATAAAAATGGAAGGGCCTGATTCCTAATCAATAAAAATTTATTACAATGTCATTAAACTGGTATGGGTGATTCAGTGCTTTCAAAAGAACATTGTATCATTTAATGGGTGATATTATTCCCTTATTCATGTGTTTGGGATAGTAATTTTTATTTCTTATATAGAAATTTGATTTGTTTTCTATAATAATTATTGGTTTAGAATTCATGGAGTTTAAGATTTTTTATAATGGTTGTGTGGAATTGTAGAAGGGTAGTGGTTTTGTGGATGTGTCATGAAATGGGAGGATATTTCACATAGTTGCGGTTATCAGGACATGGTTTTGAATTATGTATTGTGGTAATTTGGATCAGTGAATTTGGTCAGTCATAGTCTTTGAAGTTTTTAGATCCTTGAGAGGAATATTGGAGTGTGGATGTTCAACTTGTTCCTTATGGGATTGGTTTGGGATTCATGAGGGGGGAAATCATTTGAGAGTTATATGATGTAAATATATAGACTATCCTAGTCTGTTATTTTTCTCATTTTGGATGTTAGAGGTATTCATAAGAGTCTTGGGGGAGTTTAGATATTTTCATTTTCTTAATTATGGATGAAACCCTATTACTCATTGTGTTAAAAAATTACATGATGTAGAATTTGATTTCGTAGCTTCTTCAGAGGGTTTCATGGTGTGTAAATATTTTTACATTCATGAAGCGGGGTTTCACAATGATTTATATTAGTAGGATAGAAAAATAGGATAAAATAAATAAGAAATTCATTTTTTAGTGGAAACCGTATAGGGAGGATTTCATGACATGAAATGGGATTACAAGCCATTTTATCCTCTAATGTAGTGCAGTTTAAAATTTCATATCATCCAAACAATTATTCTTTATAGAATTTTTTCTTTATCCTATCACATAGGGTGAACAATAGGCCCCTAAGGTTTCAATCTATCTATTCCTCATACCTATTCGATATGATCATCCCAATGGATGTTTTTTACCGATTCATGGTCTTTCCATTGTGATTTATCATTTCATTATCATCCAAATTCCTTCTGTTATTCCACTGAAAATCCACTATAGCGGTGTTTCTTCAGTTTTTAGTGTATTTTGGTTTTGTTTTTATTGATCCATGGTGTGGTGTAGTTTCATTTGTTTTTACTCATAGTGACAATGTGGTTTTCGAAATTTATTCTTCACCCAGTGATGAACAACATGTTTGAAGCATTCATTGAGGTACGATTTCCATCATTTATTATTATGTTTGCATCATGAGGGTGGGTTTTCTTTTTGTGTACATAAGGGCTCGGTCAGTGTTTGATTATTCAAGGATATAAAACTGGTTAATAATTTTGAATGGGGTAAATGGCATTTGATTTTCATTCCATTTCAGAGTTTATTTATGTGTGATATGATGGATTGTATGGGCCAAAACCCTTGCTAATGTCCATGGTCATTGTGGTTTTTTTGCACCAATTTACTTGAGTTGTGGAACCCTCTATTTTTTATATTGTTTTAATTGTTGTTATATCACCCTAAAATTTAATTTTATTAATAAATTATATTTACCTAATGAAATGTATTCCGCATGATTTTGTATTTTGTGATAATTACCATAACATAATGTGGAATGTAACAATTTTCAACATTGTAGATTCATAAACTTACCATGATGTGTAGTGATATGAGTTTGTTCATGTAAGAAGGTGATGTTTGGTTGGTGAACTGGTAGATCATAGTTTGTTTGACCATTCATTTCGGGATTAAGAGAGTCATTTTTTTGGAATTTAATTGAGGAATTTAGGATGTGTTTAATTAAATTGGTATTTTGGGGTCAGCAAAGTGGTGGTATCATTGGGATTGATTTTAATATAGTGATGAAGTAAATTGAATAATTTGTTAATAATGTTTCGAATGTGTTGGGATGATTTGGTTAATGTAATGCAAATCATTTATGAAAAACATAATAATGGTTATTTTGGTTAAATTTGGTTGATGGTATATAATTAAATGAATGGGTGTTAAGCATATAAGAAATGTGGTGTTTTCTTAATCTATCAATCCTACTCATCTTCTAAAATAACATTTGTATATAATAATAAATTCATTTAGTGGTGTCCCAAAAAGTGAAGGTGTAGTGACTTATTATGAGTGGTTGTGAATCCATTAGTTGGACATCAGTGTTTGATACTGTATATATATATATATATTCTTTTGATATCTATTATAACCCTACCAACATTGGGAACTATGTCACAAAAACCCACATATTCACTTGGGAGTGTTTTTAATAACATCTGGTTGGGTGTACAAATCCTTTGGTACCTACTCTATCCCACTCTCTATTCTTGGTGAGGTTGGTATGGAAGATGTTGTGATGAACGAAAATCTATTATTTCTTGAGTTAATGGTTATAATGGCCTATGGGTCTTTGGAAAATATATGATAACCCAGGTGCTTGTTGGCAAAGAGATATGTGTCCCAAATGTCTTTAGGATGAGGTGTGATTTCCTTAGTGTTTTTATGTGAGATGTAATTGTGTTTTAGTAGCAGTATCCTAGATTTTTTTGGTGGGTTGTGTCTTGACCATACATGTGGTGTGGTGTGGGATATAGAAGATATAGGAGTTCTTGGATATACTATGTTGGGTTTTATAGCGGAATACCTATGGGAAAGTCGTGTGGGGTACCCTCATTTTTTTGTTTCTTGTTATACTATAATAATTTGATTACATTATTTGGTGAGTATTCCCTGTTGAGGTTATGATGGTAATTATACGTTGATTGGTGCAGTTTGGTTCTGTTTTTTCTAAAAGGGTTGGTATTTTTCTACATTAACATGTGCATGAGAATATGTGGAATTCCTTCTAATTATAATTGTATTCTCACACTATGTTTATATAATTATATTCATGTTTCGAGGTTGGTTTTGTGAACTTTGATAGACCTTATTAGCATGGATCAATGATAGTTCTAGGTAATTTCTAAACATTAGTATCAGTTATTTACATTGAATTCATTTATTATATCAGATCTATTAATACATTAATTATGGTTTGATTTTTGGTTATCATATATATATGTATATATATTAGAATTGTTTGTGTGTGATTCATCTTATCTCACAATCCTATATTATCATAGAGGGCAATACCTCCCATATTTGGGATGTTTATACCCTCGGTTCTTGTCCCCAAATAGTGTCCTAATATAGGCGATACTCAGGGGGTCATTACCTCTCTCCCCTCATTGTAGTATATTTTTAGGTAGGGTTTCATCGCATGACTAGTGATTCTAGATCCATTGATCGTCAGGTGGGTGGCCTCATTATGATGTCGAATTTATCTTAACCATAAATTTATTTATTAAATTTAATAGGTTATTTAATTGAAATTTCTATATTTTTATTAAATTTGTTTCAATTTGTTTAATTAAAAGATGAATTAAAGAAAATTTGGGTTTTTTGAAATTTGATTTTGGAATGATAATTTGAACATCCCTAATTCCATTTATAGGTGACATGTTTATGGGTTTTTATGAAAATTAAAATTGTTTAATTTAAGATATGGACAATTAGATTTCATGTAAAATTGTTATAAACCCAAAATCCATTGACTGAGAGGTTTGAAAAGAAATAGATGATTTAAAAAAAAAATTATTAAATTTTATTGAGAAATTGGGGGTTGAAATTTAATTGTAAATTGATTCGAAATCACTATTACTGAAAATATATTAAAATAGGTTTTATAGAAACCATATGGTTTTATCCTGGTGAAAAAGAATGTTTTTTATTAAAACCAATTTTTGATTTTTAAAAAGAAATATAGAATATTTTATATAGAAAATTGGATGATGATTATTTTATGTTTTCCAATAATAAATTTCTCATTATTTTTTTTCATGATCACATGAAATCCATAGGTAGTTAGTGAGTAATTTTTGGTATCAATTTACAAATTACAATGTTCTAAAACATAATATCTGCACATGATATCCATTAGCCTATGGTGATGATTCCTCATTGGCCTTTACACCATTGGGCAATATGTACATACTAGTCGTTTCGTAGTGTTAGACCCCTATAACCTAGAATTATCATACATACTTGGATCGTGACCATGAAACTTGCATTTTTCTAGATAAATGATTATATACATTTGTTGTAAACAATTCTACATGCCTTATAATTTATATAAATTGTTTTATGTTAACATTTTTATTTCATCCAATTTTATAATGTAACATTTTTTATAAATTGTCCATCAATATTATTGTAATGATTTTTTTTAATATGTATTTCTATAATTTTAAATTTTATACATGAATTTATAAATTATTTAAATATTTTGAAATATAAAGCAATATTTTTTAACTATGATTATTGAATTACAATATTTCTTTGTTAAAATTGAATGAAATTTATTAATTAATATTGATATTGTAATTTTTATGGAATATTTTATAAAATTGTAATGGAATATTTCTTAAACCATATTTAATCATTCAAGTGATTGCACTTTATATCCATTCTAATTTGAGTAAATGAATTGATCTATTGTAGGTGGATCTAGATATTTATCCTTTGACATGATGAGTTTTTCCATAGGGACATGGTATGTGTTCCCCATTTCATAACATTGGTTGTAAAAAATTGGGGTTAGTTTCCTACTTGAATTATGGTACATTATTCCTAGTGGATTTTCTATTTATATTCATATTGTCATGTTTCTTTTACTTCCATGATATTAGTAAAAAAATTATTTTCATAATATTTTTATGTTTTCGGGATCTTGTTTTCAACAAATGGGGATTGTTAATCCCCATAATTCTATGTGAGAATCAGATCAGTTATTAAGTTACCAGGGTACCCAAGATGGGTTGAGACAACCCATTTTAGTAACCTATTTTGTAGATTGAGGTTTGTGTGGTCTCCCATATGGGTATTAGACACATTTTTAGACACAAAAATTGATTTGTGATATAAAAAATTCATCGTGATATCTCATTTTTGATAGAAGTAATATGAATACCATGGAAACTATCCTTTGGATAATTCCATTTCTGATTGGTTATTTTTTATAATTTCCATTTAGTAGTGTCACCTTTGGCATGAGAAAAGTGCCAGTGACATATGAAATATGATGGACCATTAGGGATCATTGTCTTTCATGGTCTAATTTCATGTTAGTACCATCAATGGGTTCGTTATCTGGTGTTCAATATGTATTCCACAAATAACATCTTAATAATTACCATTTCAATCCATCCCATATTTTGTGTCTTGATGATATTGTGTCAAATGAAAAAAATATTTGGATCATACATTGGGGAAAATTAATTCTTTGATGATTGTAGTTGGTGGAATAAATATCGTCAATCTATGTGAAATGATGACTTTTATCATATTACTATACTAAATGGGAGCATGAACAAACAGTTATGGAGTAAATTCCACACATATTTCAACAAGTTCCTTCTTCCATGTTAGAAAAGACGTAAAAAATGATATGTTGGGTAGATTTGTAACATCATGATGAAAAAATCAATCTACATATATAATTATGGGTTTTTCAACTATTTATATATATTATATTGTGTTCTTCTCAGTGGCTCTTTCAGTTTTTATGTTTAAGGGACTATTAGTGGATGAATCATTGTTAGTAGATACTTATTATCTTTTCTTAGAAAATAGTTGACTATATGTTGGTTTTCTAGAGAATGGTGCACAGTTAGTAAAATAGTAAATAGAAACCATGTGTACTTCCACCAAAACTATAAAATATGGTATATTGGGGTCATATATGGTTGTTTAATATTTATTATAACTATGAATCAAGACCATGAAACTATAAAATTCACCTAGAGCAAGGCACAATGTTATCAAAATAATTAACAAACCATTAGGACAAACAATGCGATAGAAATTTGATTTTAGGATTTTCATAATTTAGTTCATGTTACCCAAATTATGTTAACCATTATTCTACTATTCAAACATAATTGGATCCATGAATCCCATCACACTCACTATATGTAAATATAGAACTTTTAACCATGTTTATTCACTACCTGAGGTACTGGTTTATGACTTACAGATCATTCTATGTGTTTTATAAAAAACCCATGTTCTTTATTGGGTGTTCTATTATCCATGGATATAGAAGTGGTTCTATTATATTTCTGTTAAATTTATCAAATTTATTATTCATTTTATTTTTTTATATTATTAATTGGATCACCACATTGAATATGTATCTCAGGATTTTTATAGTGAGATGTATGCAATCATTGGGATATTTGTTGACATATCTCATTTTTGACCATTATTTATAATACAAAAATTATTTTAGGTTGTGGGATTCAATATTTAGTTAATCCACTATATTAGTCATGAATTTCCATTCCAGTTGGTGTTTTGATCCCATGGTGGGTGGTGTATGACCTGAGATTGCGGTAGGGGGTTATATCTATTGAATTTGTTTCATGAATAAATTATTATAATGGGTTTTAATTATTCTTAAAAAATATTATCCATATTTTTATGGAATTAATTTAAATTCAAGCATAAATAGGTTTTTGATAAATAAAATTTTTATTATTTTTTGTTAAATAAAAGACGATTTTTAAAGAGTTGTTATGTGGTATTTGGAATGGGTTTTATAAGAATTATTTGGATGAAATTTATTGTTTGGAATTGTGCTGTAAAATATTGTAATCCCACTTTAAATATTTCATAAATGATTCACATGGGATCCTTTGGTATCATGGTGTATAGTCTAGTTTTAATAATTTTCACATGACATCATTCTGAGTTCACATTTTACAGTTTTCCTCTATTCCTTACTTACAAATACCATGGATAAAGCTTCTTTATTCACATTTCATGTGATCAATACTGTGGTTTTACCAAATTCTATATGATATCTTGCAGCAAGGAACAAGTAATGTTCATGAAATTTGTGATTACATTTTTAGCATGTTATCCAAATTTATATACATGTGTTATCATATGGGTGATCAATATTATACAAGAAATATACAAAGTTATATTTTATGTTATATAATTAATTTTTTATACCCATGTAAATTTATTATCTAAAACATTAATTATATCAATGTAATGTAGCTATAAAGTAGAACTATGATATATTAAAAGAGATTATATATATATTTTTTAAATATGGAAACTGAATTATATAATAAGTTGTATATTTAATTGGTCAAATTGGGATTTTATGATAGAGACATGTTGTAGAGAACCATGGTATTATCCAATGTAACTATCTACTCTAATACATTGAATACCCTATTTGGGGTTTGTAGAGCATGTTTTTGCTGACACATGAAATGAAAGGTTGTTTTAGTCTGGCTATTCATTTATTTCTACAGGGGTAGGGTATTTTGTCGAGATACTGTGGGATAATGCCCATATTTATCTAGGAATTGGGATTGGTAATTTTGGATAACCTTTTTTTCAATTTAATTTCCATTTACATTTCTTGTTTTAGGTTATTATTTGTTATATTTAAAATTTTAGAACTATGTTTTATGGAATATTTTCCCATGTTTATAAATATTGTTTTATGAAATTTATATTGTTATAGTTTATGAATATCATTACCTCTATTTGTTGATTTTTTCTAGTTCCAGGTAACATACCCATTGGGATCTAGAACGCCCTTCAAGTGTCTCCGTAATCATTTTTGGATCCAACTCGGTCAGGTTCCCCTAAATGTGTCTTGAAAATATGGTGTCTGTTGATCCAAAACACTAGAGGGTAGTATGAAAAATATAATATGTAATAGAATGAATATAATATAAAAATCACCATTCAAAATTTCCATCATGATAAATTAATTCATTTAGAGATAAAATTTCCAATTTAAAAAATTATTTATGAGCATGGGAATTTGTTCACAGTGTTGAAATTAGTTTTATTTTGCTAATTATGGTATAGGAATAAAGTAAACCACATCATTCAATGATTATATTATGAATAAACTGGGACTCATTCAAATAAATGATTGACACAGCAATAGTGTCTATCATATAAGAGTCCAGGGGTAGAAGTTCTAGATTCTGTGATATTTATTTCCATGATTGATGTTCCTAATGATTTCATAAAAGGTACTTTTTTAGCTCCAATTTTATAAATGATTTATTAGATTATATATCTTTAGAATATTTTATATCCTATAAATTTTGAAATAAAATATGTATTTAACTAGAACAATAAAAATGTATTTTTCATTCAATACACATAGTGTAAAATATCACTGCAAAAAAGATGTGTTAGTTAGTTCCCACTTTTCAGGAATACATACACAATTTTCATACATGATTAATATGACAACATATTAATTCTATATAATCATTTATATGTAATCAATTTAAAATTTTAATTGAAAAATTTATTACTAAGAGATGTAAATTATTATTTTTGATGACGATGTAGAATTATTTGTCTTTAGAGGGGAGGTATTATCATATGGGCCATGTGTAGATCCATATCCTGTAGAATATCTAAATGAGATTATTGTGGAATACAAAAATATATAGTCTTTTTAAGGTATTGATAACCCTAAATCTCACTATGTATCTATTATATTAGAATAAATTTATTTATTTTATATGGAATTACATTGACATACACTAATGTCTTAACATGAGTCTTCAATTTAAATAATAAAAAACATGAGGAATATAGAAATGTATCAATTTGTAATATCCATAGTGGAATTATTGCAACTATTGTTACAACCAAAATAATATTATGATAAAAGATTTATATAGCCTATTATGTCACCATGATGAGATCCTAATATTTTCATTATGAATAACGATTTATATATGTGGTAATTCATTGATTATAGAGAAGTAAATTATATTAATATGAATTAAAACTATCATCTTCCTCACATTGATGACACATTAAATCAACAACAAGTGGATTAAAATTATGTAGATACATCAATTTTTTCTTTTTATCATAAAATATTACTATAGAAGTATATGATTCCAAATAGATCATTTTATACTAGTTAAGAACATAATGAGTTTATTGTAATTATATTCATGTTCACTAACAAAGACTTTATTTTTATCAATCTGATTAATTTATAATTCATGGAATATTATTATAATTTTTTTTGATGATATGTTTGTGTACTATAAAAGCTACTATTCCCATGAAAATCACATCAAAATAATTTCAGTTATTATCATTAAAAATATACTATACATTAAATTTATTAAGTGTGAATTATGGCTTTTGAATTTTTAATTTATAGCCTATATTTCTTCCAATTATATCATCTTAGTTGATCCATTAAAGAGAAATATAGTCAAATAATGACATACATTGAAAAACATTACTGTGTATTGTGTTTTCCTTATTCCTATGGTTACAATCATTAATTTTTTTTAAAAAAATGATTGGTTGGATAACTTTTTATCCAATATTACCCATAATTGGGAAAATATACTATTGATAATGGAATGTGATGAATGTTTTAATGAATTTAAGAGGATATTTTAAAGTGATATGATATTGAAAATACCATTTAAATACGACGAATTTTTTGATATATTTTTTATTATCGAATAAGGGATATGGTTTTTCATTATGAATATAATTATGGTTCTTCTTATAAATATAGGTGTTTAAATACTCAATAATAATAATATCCAACCCATCTTCTGGATTTGGAAATAGAACAAATTTATTTAATTGTATGGATACAGTATATATATGAATAAATATGAGATATATATACAAATCATATGTTTATGAAATAAATCACATAAATGAATGTGATGAACATGGAGAATATCTAATTTATTAATCTAGTCAGGGAATTTTATTTCTCAATACACTACTTCTAATAGAATGAAAATAAGTTGGTTGATGCATTGAGTTGGAAAGATAATGTGGACCACCCCAAAATAAAGATTAAATGAAATCCATTGTTCAATGATTTAATAATGATGAATATGTGAATTATTATTCAAGGGTAAAAGTAAATCACCTTTAAAATGATTATCAAACGATCCTGATTGGATATGACAAAATTTTTATAGCCTTATTATGGGTTTTTTCAATATAAAATTTACACTATGAGTAATAATAAATTTTAAGGAACTTTTTTTGTCAAAAAAAATTATTCTATAATTGAGAATGATGATTGTATTATGGACTTACGTGATCAAAAATGGAATTATAAGGTTGTACTCATATGTAAATTTTCACTATACATCCACATAGTACCATATGTATACATATTTTATGGATTATTGTTTTGATATTTTGAAATGGGGAATTGATTATTTATTTTCATCATGATTGTTTTGTCAACAGTTAAATGTTTAGGGATAAAATCCTATTGGATTCATGGAACAACTATTAATTAATAAATTGAAATATAATGAAATTACTATGTAATTTTTCTATATATTTCCAGGGTCTCTATAGAAGAATTATTATACATGTGTTTTTTTTCACCATATAAAATATATGTATTTCCTCACAATAATAAAATAATTACATTTTGAGATTTTAAAAATATTATATATAGATGATGTTATAAGACATAATGGATCAACATATTCATATATTTGTTATTATGAACCATTATTTATGTAATTGTTCCATAAAATTCATTATAAGAATCATGATATCTATCATGATTTTAACAACATGAATCATCGTCAAACAGAATAACATTACAAATGGTCAATGAAAAACATATTTTACATGTATATGTTTTGATAGAAGAAATAAGATTTTCATATGTACTATTATTTACCTCATGTAGAGTTTCACTAAAAAATACCTTATTTTTAGTATTTGAATAGAATCTTTTAAATAATTATATTGAAAGAGATGTCATAACCATCTTTTCTTGAATATATTTTTGAATAGAATCTATAATAGAAAAACCATTTCAAGGATAAATCATTAATGGAAAAGACTATTAATAACCATATCTAATTACATCAATTAGGGGAGAAATTATTCTTGTATTTGGTGGAATGATTTTTTATTTCAAGTGGTACATTTTGATTCCATTAAATAAAAATTGTGGAAGGGTTTCAAAAGGATCAATAAGAAAGGGAAACTATGCCCCATATATATTGAACCATTTTATATATTTGAATAAATCATAGATCTTACATGATATTTTTAAATATCAAAAATTCTCTATAAATTGCATCATATTTTCCATATATCATTGTTATGGAGTTATATTCTGGAGCCAACACATGTACACAAATATGATTATAATATATTTGAAGAATTCTTTATCTTACTGTGATAATCCTATCTAGAATTTTGACACTGGAGAACAAGTATTGAATAGTTGGAAGACATGGCTATTAAAGGTACTATAAATATATCATAATATAAAGAGTAAATTATTTAATCCATTGGATGTTATGATGATGACCCACCCTTATTTTTTAGATAATAATATTTAAACAATTTCAATGAATAATTTTTTAAAGGGGAATAATTTATCACAAAATATTCAATTATAAATGAACATATTTTTTTCATTACATAATATTAAAATAAATATTTTATTATTTCGTGCAAAATCAACTAATTTTAGAGTATGAAAATTAATTTTGAACTTACACTGTTAAAATAAGACAATGATGAATATTTATTATTTTCCGATGAAAATTAACATTTATGAAAAATATCAAATGTGTAATTTCACTAATACTAATTTTTTAATAATTAATGATTTTTTTATAATTCAAAAAATGTTGATTATCGATATGATTGAAATAAATTAAATATCATTTAGAGGTAAAGATGATATTTTCATGTATATATTTTTAATTGCATAATGTTTTAACATTTGAATAATCTAAAAGAATGGAAAATAATGATTGATATAGATTATATATACAATTATAGGAATATATATTTATATAATAATTATTACTATAGATAGATTTAATTTTCATCATCTTAGTCTTGAATAAATAATTTTCATGATAATATTTTTGTCATCACTTTTTATGAGATCTTTTCGAAACTGATTATTCATATAAATTTGAATGGAATTCGGTGAAATGTAGTGTGTATTTGGAGTAATAATGAAAAAATTGGGTAATGCGGTAAATTTCATTTTTTATATATATTTAAAATAAGGGAAGAATTTATTTTGATCGTTTGGTTTAATATGTGTTTAACTATGGTTAATATAAATAGAAATAAGTTCAAATAACTTAAGAACTGGACTACATACTACTGCTTAAGTTTATATCAACCCTATAGTATGTCACATGTGATATAGACTCTGTATTTATCCATTATAAATTAATATAACTTAATAAAAATTTAAAACATTGAATAATTGAATGTGTTCCACCTACATCTCGTATAAAAGGGAACCTCTTCCCCTCACTCCCTCGTATAACTTGATCAATTTACCTTATTCAAAAGAAAAAGTATGTAACCCAAATATCTTTAAACAAATTATAAAGGGTATTATAATCCCTAAAGAACAACCCTTTTATCCTTGATATGAGATATAAAGAAATTATTTAAAATAAGTGTTAAACATCCCAATAGAACAGTTTCATTTTTCATCTTCATATACCATCATAAATAATTTACTATCCATTACAATATATTAACACTTTTACATGACATAAAATAAGTTTTTATTATTTTCATTTCATAATATTATCCTCCCTATATTATTTAAATGGGATAAAAAATTGCTCCTATGTATGGTGGACTACCACCTCTGATGCTAACGTACATTGTTTTCCAATAGTACTACACATATCTACTTATTATAATGAAATAAATTATAAAAATTTATTTTTTACATTATTATTTTTATATAAATTTAATATTTCATCTACTAAATTATTCTTTAATGATTAAAAATCATTGCATTGTTCATGTGTACGTTATGAATACAACAAAATAAATCTCATGGGACTAAAAAATTATATTTTTATTATCCAAAACAAATTAATGGTAAAATAAATAATCCCAATGATTTATTTAGAACCCTCACTAAAAGATAATACATAAATATTAAATGATAACATGAGTCTATCGGAATTAATACCTATAAAAATGTCATGGAAATAACTGTTATCTGTGTTTATGGATCATTATTTATTATCTATTCAAAGTGATTCACTAGCTTGATCCAAATTGTTAGGTACTTCTCTTGGATGGTCATACCTTCATTGAAGCATCTTAATAATATAAGCTCTTCCCCTAATTATTTCAGTGACATTAGATGAGGAATTTATCAGCATGAATTAATCTCCCATTTCTTCTCCAAAATGCATGAGAAGCTCCATCATTTGTAAAATGTCTAATACATTCTCCTTCTAGTTAGAAAATATGGTATCATACATATAGTCTATAGCCTCATCTCAATTTGAACTTTAATTTTTTATGATTTCTCCATCCATCACCTTTACTTATGAATTATTGGAATATTATTTCTCCAATGTCAATTGTAAATAGTAATAAACATTTTGGACTTTCAATAAAGTCCTGTGATTTTTTTGGTATTCATTTCATGGATGAATAAAAATAATTAGATAATGATTATATATATATATTATTCATTGAATATAATTATCAATATAAGTAATCTATAACATAAGAAAATTAAATGGAACATATATGATGAGACATTACTAATAAACGAAATAATAAAACCCAAAATGATGATAAAAATGAATAATTGATAATAAAAAGGTGATAAGATGTTCAAATTGGATTATATATGATATCATAAATATGTAAATGTTTTTTTATTTAATTATAGTTAATAGGAATTTATAATAAATGTAGTAAAATAATGATAAACTTAATGGAATCATGAGGTATGGAATTTCATCTCAATGTCCAAGGCATCGAGGAAATTTTTTTGATACAATTTTATTTAATGTGTTATAGATAATTACCCATTAAATTATCTTACATGAATGTGAATTTATTTATATTTACTAATTTTTAATTCATTTTTATTATTTTAATGTGTTACTAATAATAAGTTAAAAAGGGGAGATAATTTGTTTTTAAATCATAGTTTTCATAGATTGTTTATATTTTTTTCATGAACTATTGTGATCAATCATAAATAAAAACCATATATTTTCAAATCCATTAACTATTTGATGTGTCTTTATGTTTTCAGCTAAAATTACACTATTGGAAAAATAAATCACGTAATATAATTTTTAATTTAAAATCCAATCATATTTCAGTTTTTTATTTGGTATTTGTAAGCTGTTAATATTATGTAATTTTTTTTAAAAATGTATATTTTTTTTATTCAAATAATTTTGTAATGATTTTTTATCCACTTCTATTTAAAAATAATCAAATGATTGTATAAAATATTTTCCAAATGGGTTTTATTTCACTTTATTAATAGAATGAAAATCACGATATGTATATTAATTAAACATGACATAAAAAAAAATTTATCACCACAAAAACAATGTTAAAATAATTTTCATATTTTAGATATATAAAAATTAAATTAAATTTCAATAATTAAAATTTATTTTTAATATTTTACTTCTATTTTCTTCTATTCTATAATTTATATTTGTATTATAACAAAACCATTATATTTTATGAATCGTTAGTCAATGTTTATTTAAAACTAATTTTGGGTTCATTATACTTCCCTTCAATAATTCACTTTCATGTTATCATATATCATCTTACATGTCTATATTCATTTTATACTGGGTTTTTTACCTGAATTTGTATAAAAGTTCTACATATGGTTTTTTATTATTAATTTTATTTCATTGATTGGGAAATTATTGATATTATTTATTATTTATAGAATACATGTTTTTTTGATATGTAATATTTTTCAGGAATTAATTTTTTCATTAAATAAATGAGGAATGAAATGGACATGTATTTATTGGTGGTCCTCGGTTATAGTTATCCCTTAGATGTATTGATACAATATATATGAAAAAATAGTTGGATATATTTCTTAAATGTTTTCATGATCTATACATAAAAATATTGTATAATATATTTTGATGAACCCTTGATCATGTAATAGAACACTATGAATTTCTAACATTGAGAATTGAGTTTTTATTGTACTTGAGATTTGTATATTCATATTTTTTATGTATTTTTTTCATGTAAATTATATAGATTAAATGTATTGTGTTTTTAGTTATTAACCTTACTATATTAGGTATCCTTATTTACTCAATATATATTTCATTATATATTACCTTTGGTGAGATTTTAAGCTAATATTTGGTATTTATTATATCCATATTTTATAATTAATTGAATCCTTGGAAGAGTTTAAATATTTCACAATATTTTACTTTTTTAATTATGATTTTATTTCCAATGTATAATTGAATAATGATGTATATTATTCATCATAAAACTAATACATATTGTAATTTGGTGTTTGATTCATTGTATTTTAATTTTTTGAAATAAAATTGACATTTATTATATGTTTCAAGTGTGAGGCATGTCACATGTGGTATCTATATGAGCACTATTCAAACAGTGGAATATAAAATACTTTAATCCCAATCGAAATGCATGTGATGATAATTTATTATTATTACCTATGATAACTATGAATGACAGAATAAATGATGGATCACTTCTAGGTCAGAGAATTACATTTCATATGTCAATATAAAAAATAATCAATGTTGAATAATTTAGAAAATATACTCCACCAAGTATTTTAAAGATTTTAATGGAAACTATATTACATGTAAAATAGTTTTTTTATGTTTTTAAAAATCCAATTTTGAAATAATAAATGTATTTCTATTTAATAAAAACATTTAAAAAACAATAATTTATGCAACTAATATAATTTAATTTCAATTAGAATTAATTATACATTTGAGATATGGTTGCATATTAAATTTCAACTGTAGTAGAAATATGTTTTTATATAGAAATAATTATGAATATATTTTTTCCCCACTTTGATGAAAAATATACATCTGATAAAACATATGAAATTTCCATAATTCTCTCAAAGATAGAAAATAAAAGAAAATGGTCATAATAAAATTTTAACCGATAGGAAATGTCATTATAAAAATAATATATTTAATATAGTCATAGAGAAGGGATATTTTAGATTGCAATTAAAATATACACATACATTTCTTATATTGGAAATATAATTAGTAAATGGAGAAAATTAAATAATTAAAAGAAAAAAACCTACATAAATATCTATAAGGAATAAAATTATAGGATTTTTAGTAAAAAATTTAAATCTTCCACTAATGAAGTATATTTAAATAGAAATAACTATTGTAATGACAAACTATTGGTTATACCATTATAGTATAGGGATATTAAGAATCAATTGATATTTATAAAGTTATCCTTAAATTGTACTTATATTTTTAGTAAATTGAAGATATTTCAAAATTAAAAATATTATGTTTTTTCATTGATCATATGATTAGAAAAAATGGGAGTTATATTATTCATATATAATGAATGATTTTTTTGTAAAAAACACCTCTAATTCATATAAAAATAATGTTTCAACCCCTATAAGGATATGATTTCATGTTGGAATTTAAATAAAATAAATACTAGGAGGATATTTAATAATACAACAATACTACCCCTTATTTAGTGTCAACTTTACTATATAAAAATATTATACAAGTGATCAAATTCAAAATGATATAAATGTTTATTATTCATAAATAACTAAATTCTTAAATTATTCCAACATTAAATTAGTGGTGAAACCTAAAACCTAAAAATATTAAACATTCAACATCCTTAAACACATTTAGTTATTCAGTCATAATCTCCTTGGTAATGAAATACAAATTTCATGTGGGATCAATTTCTCAAAATATGTTACATAATGTTGAATTTATCATGAGTAAATAAGGAATAATCATTATATATTGTTAAATTTATGAAAAAAATAGTCATTTAATAGATAAATTTTTCATGACAACTATCTATGGATAATATCAATGAAATAATTTCATTTAAAATAATAAATAAATGATCGAAGAAGGAAATGAATTATATTGGGATTCATGGTATTGGAGATCATGATATATCACCATGATGTCTTTTTCCAAGATAGTTGATTTCTATAGATTAGTATATAACTAACCCTATTAAATAAGTTTTTCCAACTCGCCTGTCTCATATGACATTTAAATGCATCAAGGGGAAACATTATTACGAGCCCCACCAATCAATGCATGTCCAATTAATTTAAAATATATTTATTTCTAAATATAATTTATAAAAAATATTTATTATCATGAAATATTCATATTTAATAATGAATATAGAATATCATTATTTTCCCCCAGCCAATCAGTGTAGATACGGTATACGGTTAAGGAAATAAATGTATCCATGATTCAAAAAAAATGGATATATAATGGTAAATAAATTTTAAATGAATGATGATCTTGTGAAATTTAAATGTCCAATAGAAGACTAATGATCAAAAAATTAATAATATATTAAAATAAACATCAATTTCTAGAAAATATAGGTTTTTAATAAAATCACAACTTTTACTAATTAAAATATTTTAAAATGGAAAATTTATAATGTGTTGTCAATAATGATGATACCTTGTAAAAAAATTGAATATTTTAATAAACAAAAATAGTTTAATATATATATAGAAATTAGAAAATTCATTAATGGTTTATATTTTAACAATAAAAAATTCTATTAAATTTCTGTAAAGATATTAAAAAATGACACTTTTAGAGAAAAAATAGTAATATCCCTTTAAAATAAGTATAATACAAGGATATTATAAAATATAATAAATAAAAAATTCATTTAAATAAAAATTAATTTTTGGAATCTATATTGTACAATTTAAATATATAATAACAATATTCCAGATCGAAAAGGGAAATATGATTTCATTTATTTTAAATTATTTATATTATAATTAATGTAAATAAGAGAATAAAATTTTAAATATTTTTTTTTAAAAAATAATTATCTATAGGATTAAAAAAGTTATTGTTTTAATTAATGTTATATTATAATATTCCTTCGATAAAAAATATAAAAAATATCTATAATTAGATTTTTATTAAATTCTTACCTATATCTTAATGTTAAATTTTCTTCCTACTAAATGAGTAAAAATTAATTGAAATTTTAATCAGCATTAATAGTATGATGATGATGTTAAAATAAATAAGTGTTTTATTAAAAACATCACAAAAAATAAATGATGATTTGTAAAAATATATGCCTAAATAGAGTGAAAAATGTGATGAAATACCTTACCTGAGACATAAACATAGATGAATGTGATTTAATCTCCAATATAATTGTTTTAAAAAAGTCATTAACATTATATATAAATATAATATAATTCATAAAATTATATGTGATACTCATAAAACATATTATGTCATTTTTTCAACAATATTTAATTATTATCATTGCATCATCTATTAAATGAATTGTTTTTTCATATATGTTTTTACTCTCAAATTACTACCCTTGTGTCCCAATATATGATCAATAATATAAAAATTATCAACAATTATATGATACATTAAAATATTGATTATAAAAATATATATAATCTTATATAGAAATTAGTCCTGAAAAATAAATCCCCTCACCTCATGCAAGAGGTAGTTACAAGTACATTTGAGTGATGTAATCATTTATTAATGGATGAGAGGGTAAGTATTTAAATTAAATATTATATTTAAAAACTAATTATAATGACATTTTTATCATATATATTAATTATCTTCATCTTTAAAACGTCCAATTAATTTGGTGATAAAATATGAATTTCTATACTATTTGGATACTATAAGTCATGTATATGTGTGATAAATGTTTTAATTTTTGTAGAATTGAATGATGGTGAATAATGGTTTTTATGAAATCATAATAATAATTATGTATATTTAATATACTAATATTTTAATTTTTGAATGGAACGAATAAATTTTCTGGAGGTACAAAAGAAATGAAATTATATCTACACGGTTTAGGGTTATACTACTTAATTAGAAAACCTCATCTCGATTACACATTATAATATAATAACATCATGCAAATAGAGAAATAATATTTAATTCAAAGGTTATGTATTCAAAAAATACATTTTATATGCACTTTCATCTCAATTTTCTCATATACATTTCAATGCATTGACAGGATATGGAATTTCCACCATCACTCATTATTGCATGTCTAATAAACTCATCATAAATTTTACAACCATAACAATTCATAATAAATATTAAATATATAAAAGTATTAATAATGACAACTTACATGGAATTTCAATATTTCTCAAATCAAACAATTTACATTCACATTAAAACTTTATAAATAGAAATTGTATGAGGTTTTAAAAATAATCAATTCTATGATAAAATAATATATATATGCAAGAGAAAATTAATATCCAACTATTAATAATCAAAAAATGTAAATGGTTTCATAGAATCATAATGAAAATAAAATTATTTTGATGACATTTAATTCCCTCAATTCATTAGAAATAGTAGTTTTTTTAAAAAATAATTGCTTTTGGAGAGAAAATTAAAATGAATTTGATTATTTAAAAGAATAATTAATTATATGGATTCTTATTAAAATTAATGAAATATTTTATAATATTTTTTTGTATATATTTTATTCGGAATGTAAAATTTCTTAAATACATTCACATTAAAATGAAAAATTACATATATATTTTTTAATGAAAATTTAAAATAACCAATTCTAAAATCCTGAAATGATTCCATTTAAAAATTATAAAGATTCTTGGATAATATTAAATGTATCTAATAAAAAATCAAGTAATTTAAATTGATTTTTGAACAAAAAATTAATTATATTGAAATGGTAGAAAATATAATCACGATGAAAAAGAAAAAATATTTACATTTCATTTAAACATTTACTTTCATGATTAAAGATACAATGACATGATATGATTGAGGAAAGCATGAAAAATATTAAAACATCAAATGGATAGAAATACATATGGATTATGTTAGAAAGTTATTATGATATTCCATAAATAAAATATTAAATAAATTCGTAAATTGATTTTGAAAAATAATTTCTTACATCTTTCGTAACATTTAATGAGGACCCCCATAATTGGTAAAAATTAGTTGAAATATAAATCACCATGTATTAATATATATTGGTGTTAAATATCTCAATTATGAGTTATAAACACCATATAAATGAAAATATGTCACTAAGACACAATATATCCGTATTGATTTGAAATTCTTATCAAATCTCATACCTCAAACATCTACTTTGATGAATGTGCATTATTCTTAGGTATAATGGATTTTAAATTGATTTTATTTTATAAAATATCCTTATTAATATTTTATATTATCACATATGATCCTATAGTAACATATTATGACCCATTAATTAATAATCATAAATAATTTTCATTTTTTTAACTTATTCATTTTAATATATGTTTTGATTTATTATTTATAGTAATTTTTCTTGATACTGGTTTTATCATCCGTAAAATTTTAATAATGAAAATTTTGTCATAAAATAGAAACATTTATATATATATATATATATTCATATTTAAAATATAGGATTGAAAAATGAATCAGAACGCTTTTTTTATTTGGCAGTCTGTACATACACGTGAGCAATGTTATGATTTTATAATGGGAAAAATAGTATATCGATGGGTGATATATTAAATTTCATAAAACCTATTTATTAGATAAGTATCTTATATATTAAATAGTTTCATATTATTAACCTTACATGATAAATGGTTGTGATTGATTAATTACACCACTATGTGGACATAATTAGATTTATTTTCATAGAAGATATGTTTTAACATCTCTATATGATATAATAAATATGGATAAATTTTATAACATCATTATTTAAAGAATAAAATATATTTAATAAAAAATTTATGTTATTTTATTATGGAAAATTATATTCAGAGTGGGTAAAAAATAATTCAATTTTATTTTACTTGTTTCAGAGTTATGATTACAAATTTAGAATCCGTTATTATCATACAATATATTAAATTAAAATATTATATTTTGGGAAACACCATAATAAATATGAATCTGGTATGGAATATAATATGGTAGTAGGTGAGGCATAGTATGAAAAACATTTCTCTAATACTGTTAATGAGAAATGATAGAAGGAAAGTGGGGATGGAAACATGAAAAAAGGCAGGTGATGAGGTAAACACAACCTAGACCTAACAACGTGGGCAGTACGATGTAGGCATAACACTAAAATGGCCATTGGTATAATTCTAAGACATTGACCCATGTAATTATCTTAATTACCACTCGTCTTTCAAGAAAATATTTAATATATATGGATGGACTGGTGGGATATCCATTGGGGGGCTATGGACTTCCATTCCACCATATGTGTGTGGTGTGTGTGAGTGTTTAATGTAATTGTTCCCCAAACACCTAATATAATATATTAAATAATATATAAAACATAATTAGGTAGTGATTTACCAAGGAACACCATATTCAATGATAAGGTGTTATATGTTTGATTTATAAACATTCAAGAACATTTAAGAAATTTTTAGATATATTATATGCCTTTTCTACTAATCAAACTTCTTAAAACTATTTTCTATATTTACCATGGCATGTCCACTTTTTAATACGAGAACATAATTATGTAATAAAATATAAAATGGTTATTATATATAATTTTATGGTTGATTATTATAAATTTATATTCTATTTTATCATATTTAATTTATATTGGTTAAAGAAATTAAATTTTAATATACCAACACAAACCACACGAAAAAAACATTGCATAAAAATATATGATTTAAAATTAAAGTTAATTTTATATTGAAATCATTTAATTAAATAGTTTAGATGATATTTTTTTAAATAATAAATAGGAAAAAAATTTATAAATTAGCATCATTCAAAAACCAAATGCAATCTTCCCAAAAAACAATTAAATTTGAAGACCATAAAAAACTATTTAGTTTGAAAAGAATATAAATTATCGTCATGCAAAAAAAAGATTGGGATTCAATATTTAAATAAAAACATGAAAATAAATTATTTAACTATATAATAATATACCACTACAAAAAATATTCAACAAATTGGATAAATGTATGTTTCATAACGATTTTACTTTTTATTCCTACAAAATTATCAATAGTTTACTCTTTATAAAGGTGGTATATTTTAGCATGAATACTATTGATAATTGCTAAAAATAAAAATTTTCTTTTTATTAATAGTTAACCACTTGACAAAAAAAAGTTAATAAATTTAATAAAATAAAAATTTAATTATTTCTATAAATTAATTTTATAATGAACAATTATAATGTGAATAATTTTTTTAAGAAAATATATTTATTAAGAATATAGTGATCAAACTTAATCATAAGGACTATTATTCATTATTATATGAATTTAAAATATATTATATTGAAATAAAATGTATAAATTTCTTATTATGTATTTATTATTAAATTTCATTATAAATAATAAAAATAAAAAAATATAATTCTAACAACCAACAATGTCGTGGTTTATACTAACAAATATGTCTTCATGGTGGAATATTGATAAAAGAAGCCCCTTACTTATATCCTCGGTTTTTATAATAGAATCTAAGATCCATTATAACCAAAATAAAAATCATAATCATCTATTTTGGAAGATTATTCACATAAATAATTATTTTAAATTATTTAGTCAATATTTGTACATCTGTTAGTTATAACATATTTTCAATATCTGATGTGAGTAATCTTGATAGTTTTGTGATTGTTTTATGATATCAATGATTTTCTTTGTTATAATCTGAAAATATTAATTAATATATAATAAAATATAATTTAATTTATGTTTTATTATTACTATATATATTTATATAATTTATTTTTTAGGAATTTTGGAAATGGTTCTACAAGATAAATCTGGCAAAACTAATGTTATGCTGATTTTTTGAAAATGAATAGTGGTATCATAATTAATTATATTAATAGATGTATAATAATTCCATGAGAAAAATAAAACATTAAATTTATAATTTATTTATAATATCAGTAGTAATAAATTTCTTCAAGTCCCACCATGATAATATTTTATATAATGGTTCATGTTGTTGGTTAAACAGAACCCAACAAGAAAACACCATAACTAATAGATGATTTTGATTTTAAAAGTGGAATATATTCATCATAACATAATTATTATAGTATCAAGATGATTTTATTTATATAATTTTAATTTTATGATCCATATTTTATTTTTTTCTATTAACTAATAAAAACCACGATGGATAAATAGATATGTTACTTCATGGAGTTTGTAGTCTACATAAAAAATAATTAAGGATTACAAATCACAGATAATTAGGGGGAATAATGATGGATTATACCATTTCTCTTTATAATCACATTAAAATGAAATATTTGATATTTTTATTCAATTTGAATTAAATAATTATATATAATAGGTGGCAGTAAACAAATTGCAGAAATCGCTTCATGGAAGTGGAAGTCCGCACAACGTCTAAATGTTTATTTAATTTTTCATTATAGTAAAAGGGAAATATATTACTAAATAATAACATATAATTATAAAATTTTATATAAATGAAATTTTTACTAAATTGAATATGATTTAAAAATATTAATTTTTTACTTTATATTTGAAAAAAAGATTTAAGTAAAAAAAGTACACACTTTTAAGACGAAGGCTTTCCCCTGGGAGACTCCTCGGAAATAGAGCCCTTGTGATAATTTAAGTTGAAAATAATATTGATTAGGACATATTATAATATATGGGAATAAATTAGGATTATTTTTAAAGATATGAAAAATAATTTTTGTTGTTATTAAATCGTTGGTGAGATTCCACATTTATAAGAGTACAGAATGTAACTTTTTTTAAAAAAATATAACATTATTTGACTAGATCCAAGGATTCCATTTTCAATAAGACACAAATACGAATAATAGTTTACTGTGTTTAGATAAGTATTTAATTCCCCAAACATTTATTTTCACACCTATTAGAAATATGTTTTAAATTATTTTACACTTATATTTCTTACTTTTACAACAATTTTTATGGTAAATGATTTTTAAATATGTAATTTAATTTTAAAGACTAATTTTTTTACATTATTAAATTATCTGAACAAAATTATTAAAAGTACTAAATGAATTTTATTATATAGATATTATATTTCTAAGGAAAAAATATATTAACATCTGTATGAGCAATGTGTAAAACACTAATTTCTCAAAAAAAATTATGATAACAAACATTAAATTTATGCAAACGCAAAATTTATAAATGAAATTTGTTTTAATGATATAAATATTTTCATAATAAATATCTACATTATATTTTCCTTTAATAGATATCAAAAACTACAAACTCAATTAATAATTTTTTGTACATATAGAAGTCCAAAAACTAATTTTTATATGAAAATATCACTTACATTGTTAAGATGTGTTTTTAAAATTTAATAATTGTACTACAAAATATATAGAGTTAATAAATTAATATATATATTTTTTGTAAAAAAAATTAATTTTTAAATTTATACATTAATCTTGATATAGTAATAAACACTATGATTTTAGAAAAAAACTATATTTTATCTTTTCTAATGAAAATAAATTATTTCATTAATACATTACAATGTAACCCTAGTATAATTTGAGAAATATTATATTCATAGAATATTTTTGTTTTAAAAAATTAAAATTAAATAAAATTAAATTTTAAAAATTATAACTTTTTTTCATTGAAAAATAAAAATATAGTGACAATTTCATTATTGAAAATGATTTTGTAAACGTTAACTTTTTTTAATCAAATTTCATATAAAAATATCAAAATTTTAATGTTGATGTATTATATAGTAAATCTAAATTTATAATTCTATTAATATATTTTAGATGTGAAAAAATTAATTCTTGATTGTATATTACAAAAAACACATTTTGATAATGAATAATAAAAATTAAACCCTTTTAAAAATATTAATATATTGAAAATAATATTATCAATTTAATTTTATTAATTAATATAATTTATTTTATTAAGGATAATATTCATCAGATAAATATGGAAAGTCATTCTAATTTAGTTTTGTAATTCGATAGTTTTGATATTCAGGTGACATAATATTTCTAGAATAATATCAATTAAAAGGATGAAAATTATAGGGTTGTTATATTATTCCCCATCAATAAATTTCATCCTATCAATTTTAATTTTTAATCACTAATAAAAGTAGGTTACTGTATTTTTATTATATTGATAATTTTTTATATACCATATAATTTGAAATATACATTAGTATTATAGGATATATTTAGTTTTATAAAATTTAAAAAAACATTAATCATTCCTAAAATCATATATTTAATTAATCGTTTACATTATTATATATTCTCCATAACCTACATTATATAAAATAATTATATCACCTTGAAATTAATCTATAGGGAAATCATATATTCAGCCTAAAATTTATTATACATTATACCCTAAATTTTTATTAACAACATATATATAATGTCACAAAAAATTTAATAGTTATCCTAATCCCAAAATGATATAATCTTGTAAAAATATATAATTGATTTTTTTTGTTAATAAACAACAAAATAAAATCTTATTAATTATAAGGCACATGACATAAATGTTAAATAGACTTGAGTCATGTCATGAATTCTCATTCAGGATCTTTGATAATTATATTTATAAACAATTATTCTACATCTATTAAATAAAAAATATATATGTTACAAACTAGACACTTTTACTCATTATATAATTTTTTCATTAAATAAAACTCATTAAAATAAAACACAATTACTTTTTTCGTGAAAAAAATTGTAATATTCTATATGGAAGCATCCTTTCTCTTAACCTTCATTAAACCTTGTGTAAATCATATAAAAAATGGGATTAGCACAAAAATATCAATATTTTATATAAAATAAATAATGAAATAAATAGTCTGTGAATATTTTAAAATCATGAAAAAAAATTCATAAAATCATAATTTTCACCCACAAAACATAAACTCTTTTACATACCTCATTAAATCCTAATATTCCTATATTACACTATATAAATCAAAAATAAAAAAGAAAAATTATTTCATCCATATAATTCTTACGTTGTAGCTTTCACCACTACATAAGGATTATACATCGTTTGGAATACACTTCATAATATATACCCTAAATCTCTTAGTATACAACAAACTGCTTAACTCCATCTTATTACACAATGAATTGGAGAGATATCACTGACTCAATCACCCTTCATTTATCACAGAACCACCCATATACATAAAAAAGAATCAATATCCATAACATCATCATAACACAAAAAATAAAAATAAATGAAAAAAATAACATTTCCACTTTGAAATCATATTTCATCATTAAAATACACACACTCATTAATTAAAACACAATATATTAAAATAAAATGGTAAAATTTCATAGAAAATATAAATACATAACACTGAAATGTAATTGAGAAATTATATTCATGGTGTATATACTAAAAAATGATACATGTTATTGAGAAAATCAATAATTTTTTAAAACACTATTAAATCATTTAATAAGAAGATTTTGGAATCAAATTTTCTTGTACAACATTTAATCATTATAAAAGAGTTATGATTTTAGAAAATTCATGTATATATAAATAAATCCTTAAATTTTTTTTTGAAAACTTGAACATTAAATATAATTATATATAAGAACAAATCATTAGAATTTTCAAATATATGTTTTAGTTAAAGATTCCCTTACTACTAGAGAAACACATGTATTAAAAATAATTAAATAATAACATTAAAAAAATTTAAAAATAATGATAATAAATTAATTCATGATATAATGGGTTATAAGGGTCTCATTTACACCTTATAATATAATAATGGTTCAAAACATGATGATATGACTCAATACAAGATATTGAGATGAAGTCCCTTACCACATAGAACATCTAAATTATATCGACACGTAAATAGAACATTTAAAAATAACATAAAAAAATTATTATTAATATAATATGGATACAAAATATCAATGGGGATTTATGTACATATTATATGAAAATAAAGGATCATATCATTCGGAAATTTCTGAATGAATGGACATTGAGACGAATTCCCTCACCTCGAGTCTGACATCCGATTCATTTATTATCCTATAGAATAATAAGAAAAAATTAAATTTTAATTTATTGAGAACCTTTTCCATTTTTATTATTCCATTTGTATCACTTATAATAAGGTTATAATGATATAATATTTTATTTCCAAATCATACATTTTGTCGATATTCAGTAAATGAGTAAAAAACAGACTTGTATGATGGAAATCATCCAAGTGATCATATTTCCCAAACCTCCAGAATAATTTACATTACATAATAATCTCTTATATATGTAAATTATACTTCTAAAAACCTTTATTAAATATAGAGAATAAAAATTGAACATCATTTCAACCTTGTAGTCGGTAGTCGTTTGTATTCATGAGAAACCATTTCCATTATTCATTAACTATTATGGAATGAAGGTAAATATTATTATATATTTCTAGATTGATAATAACATAGTTAATTTCATAATAATTATTTCAATATTCTTATATATATATATATCATACAAGTGATGAGGTGTTAAAAAATGAATCACATCACTACATGGAGGTGATAGTTCACATATACGCACGAATGACTCTATCATTTTAATGTGCAATGAATGTAAGAGAATAATTGACATGTTAAAATATTATAATAATAAATATATTACTAATAACTCATATGAAAATTAATTCCATCATTATAATTATTATTGACAGAATATTATGGAGAAAAATTATATCTGTTTGTGGAGGTGAAAGTTCATATTTACACAAGAATGATAAATTAAGTTTTCATTTAATGAAACATGATATGTATTTCACTTTTGATGTTAACATAATAAAAACAGAATATATTTAGGAATCATGAGTTATTATTTCAACCTGAGTGGAGAATATTTGAACGTATTGGAAGAAGAAATAAAATATAAACACATAAAGAAAAACATTACCATCCCCTAATATGATCACCCTTCATAATAACATAACACATCAAAAGAGGGTATCTTCCTAAAATAAGGCAAAAAATGTTGTTTGGGTAATTAGGAAGGGTTTTTGTTATAGCGTTTTAGAACAAAATGTTTTTTTATTTTTTTTGGAACAAAGATGATGTGATTCCCTTTTATCATAGAGTGGAGGGGAATTCTTGGAAATATAAAAAGTATTAAATTAATATATATTAATTTTCTTTCTTAAATGGTACTGATATAATTTATTTAAAATTTATGATTATTTTGGTACTAATACCCATAATCCTATTATAATGAGAAATGTTTTGAATTTTTTTAATCATTGTCTTTTTGTTTTAACAACGTTTTCTCTTATAATTTTATCAAGTACGTCACACATTAGGAGATAAAATAATTAACATAACATGTCAAAAGATCAATGAATGACTATTTCGATACCTTTTTATAGTTATCTCAACAATTAGGCAGAATGAGTAATTTTTCAAAAACATTATATCATTTAATATATTATATTATATTATATGGTACAAATTATTTCAATATTTACACTATTCATTTCTTTAATATTTTAGAAATGATATAAACATGATTAATTATAAAAATAATGTTAAATAACTTATAACATATCATAATAATCCATAATATTTGTTTATGGGATTAAATATTTCAATTTATATGTAATTTATAATTATTAATATCAGGTATTTGATTCATATTTTAATAAATATATAACATTTTCATCATTGTCTCACAAATTAATTTATTTATTTATTTTTTAAAAAACTATAAATAAATAATGATGATGTTGTTGGT
Source organism: Viscum album (assembly GCA_963277665.1). Lineage (NCBI taxonomy): Eukaryota > Viridiplantae > Streptophyta > Magnoliopsida > Santalales > Viscaceae > Viscum > Viscum album. The sequence continues at coordinate 319,188,256 of OY728132.1, read as the reverse complement.
CAATTTAGGTTTCTATTTAACATTTATAGTCTAATATATCACTTATATAACACTATGTTGAAATGTTTTTGTAATGGGATTCATGTTTACGCCATCATTGTTTTTGTAATAAGTAAAATGTTATTAATGTCATAATCACACCCCATTGGCTTCAAAACACACGTATTTCTGCACCAGTTATGTCTCGGTCGAAATCAACTAATCCAATAATAATATTATAAGGGTTATAGTTGTTTTTTTATCATTATAATATTATTTTATCATTTAATTTCAATATATACATTCAAATCTCATAAATTAAATACTAAAGTTACAATTCAACAAATATTATTTTGATCGTATTAGAGAAATGATTTCATTATTATTACTATAATATATTCAAATATTTTATATATTAACACATTTTTGTAGAAATGATAATTTAATGTTAATAATATTGATAGATCGAGAAAATGGGGTTTTGAAGTAAAAATGTTCAAATGTTCACATTGTTTTTGTATCATATTTCAATGTGAAATTGATTCCATGTATTTAAATTGGATTAAATAAATAAATTAATATAATTTATCTGTAAAACAAATTTGAAGGATCACCTAACTATATAAAAAATTTATATGAAAAATATGATTTGAAATAAAATATCGTATTTATTATTATTCATTAAAATATGTAATTTATCAGAAAAACACCAAAAAAGCACCCAAACAAGAAAAATTTATTTCCTCCTTCCAAAGAAATAGTATATTGTTTCAAATATAACTTATTAATGTGATAATTATAATATTTTAATTGGTTTATCCTTCAAAAGGTGGTAAAGATGCATTTTTTTTAAAATATTGTTATCCATAAAATTGACTTTCTTTTTATATAATGATAAGATAACATATTATATGAATTTAAAACATCATATTAAACATATATTTAATTGATATAATAAAAATATTATTTTTTTACTATTTTATATACATAATCGTTCACATGTAAATAGTTATTCATAAGAAAACATTATTATTTTCATTTCTAATTAATTTTGAATCTAATGAATCAATAGATAAACATGTGTATAATATTTTTTTCTAATTTATTTAATATCATTCCTTATCACCATTCTAATGAATATTTTATAACTTCCAATTAATATAATAATTTTATTAATATATTAATTTTTTGTATAACTGTGTCATGTGTGCAACGTTGGATTTCTGAGAAACCCATTATTATGTGTCACATAGACTATCAAACAAAAAATCTATTCTAAAGTGAAATTTCTATATAATTTATAAATATTAATAAATATGTAATTTTATTATTCTATAATTACCTAGGATGTTACATACTTCCCCACTTTTTGAAATTACATCCTCAGAATTTAAAATATGGGCTCGGTAACGAAGGTTGCACATTTAAAAATTACATCAATAACATACCACATCAAAAAAGATTCAATAAAACCTCATATTTAAAATAAAAAATTTGAAGTTCAATGTACACCTAATGAAAATCATACTACGATTACATTTAATAAATCATAAATTTTGAAGAAAAAATAATCATCATGTTAGGATGGAGAGTGATATAAATCATGATTAGGATAACGTTTGCTGTAAAAAACAATAAATTTGTGATTTATTAAATGGTATTTGATTTCATAATAGGAAAATTTATCAGATACTATTTTGAATTAAGAAACATTTCGTCGAGTTATAGAAATATATTACTACTAGGACTGAGAACATATGGAAATATACTTACATGAAATGTAGAGTTTCATCCGTTAATCAATTTCCAACACAAACTAATCTTTTCTCTCAAATAAAAGTGTATTTAAGAAGTTTTATTCATGTTTTAATTTATTTATAAAGTGTAAAATTATCCACAAAAAATTGACTATGTATTTCACTTATAGTGAATTATTACCCAAAACATAAATGGTTTGGAGAAGATAAGATAATCATAAAAAATAAATTATCCATTATATGATAAAAATTTAAAAATTATATGAAATTCATCATTGATACAAAATGATCAATATAAACCTTTCAACAATAAATTATACTTAAAATTGTTCAATGTAATCAAACCTAATATTGAAACACAAAACCCAGAGTATTTTATCACATATTGTTTTATGAGAAATTTTATAATTTTTCTCAAAATTAATACCAATACTCTTGATGTCTCAAAGAAAATTTATTGTTCAAATAATCATTAAAATATTCTGACCATTTTCATAAATAACTTGAATCAATATAATTTCATCATTTAGTCTTCCAAAAATTAATTCATTCTTTATTATTCAAATTAAATACTATATTATTCTATTTACATTGATCATATAGGGTTCTTTAAATAGTGAACATCTTCCAAAGTAACTTTAATCACATAATGACCAAATAATTTTACAATAACAAGGATATCTATTTGATAATAAATAATCTTCAAAAATAATCATATTCTTATTATATAAACTCAATTAACTAAAAATAAATAATACACACAAACTTGGGACTTCACATAATTTAGTGGTATGTGATAAATCCTCATCTTCCTTTGGTTATGGGTTCAATTACTATGGCCTTACCGGATGCAACGGGATGTCACCCATCCTATGGGCTATCATTTTTCTAATTCAATATAATTCTTATAACATTTTAAAATTGAGATAATTTTATAATATATAAACCTAACATGTTTTAACCTCAATGTTTAGTAAAAAATATTTCACTTTTTCCAATGGGGACATCGATTAGTAAAAGTGCATTTTCTATTGTTAACATATTTACAAATATATATGTCCATGTCTCTAAACTATTGGTAAAAAATATATCCCAAATTTTTTTTATGATAGATAAAATAGTTTTTTTACAATTATAATCATACTAACAAATAATATATATTATTTATAAAGTGTTTAGCAACATGATACGGTGAAAAATTTATCTATTGGTAATGAAATTTCCAACATGTTATATAAAATTTTTTATAAATTACATTATAATAAAAATGATAAATTTTTATTACAAGTAAATTTTGATATTATATTTAATATTTTATAATATATAATACGCAAAATTTAATAATTAAATTGATCAATATTATAAATCATTTTCAAACATAGAAAAGAAATTAATATTAATAATTATATATTTTATACAAAACTTTGGTACCCTTATCCCCCTGAGATTCGATCCCCCAATAGGATCCTCTCCCCCCCCCAATCAAGCTCATCCATGCCAACAAAACATCCATTCCATCTAGTAAGAATAATCTCTAGTTCCAAAACCATGCCAGCATCCCATGCATTCCGTCCAGTCACCTCTAACTCTAGTGACCAATTCCTGATAAAATATTTGTTAACATAACAAATGGGTTTTTGGTGTAGAATCATGAACATCACGATCTAAATATTGATAAAATGCCTTAGCCTTTTTTATACTCCTCTAGAATGAATCCATGGTTTTCTAAAATCATCCTCATTCAATAATAATTCTGTAATGAAGTAGTACTTCAACAAATTACAAAAAAAAACACAGAAAAAATTGAAACAGAAAATCAAATAGTACATCAATATTTTCGTTCGAAATGAAAAAAAAAATTTAATAAAAAAATTGGAGCCTAGGATAAATATTATATGCCTATTACATTCATCCATTATCATCCAATATTAATTTTTTTGCAGCAATTATTCATATAGAAAATCTATTTCTCACATGCTCCAGAAAACATTACCATCACACTTTCCCACTATAGAAAAAAACTATAACAATGTGATATCAAACGTCAATTTAAATCCAATTTCATTTAATTTAAATTATAGGTTATTCTGTGAAAGAAAGACATCGTTTTTTTATGTTTTACAATACCTTCAAGTGAAGTTCACTCTTCTAAGAGATAAAAATCATTACATTGACAATTATATTTAAAAAGGAAAATTTGATGAATCCTAGATGACAAATAACAAAAAATAGGATTGACATAAAAGATACATTGCTAAAAATTATGGGTGCAATGATTTTGAGCTTAAAGCAATCCAATTATGTGACATAATAATACTACAATAGAAACACTGAAAAACAAATAAAGAACTACATAGTGGACCTAAAATAACTTCCTTACATCCTTATCATAAAAAGGAAATCAAAAAATCCTCCTCCATTTATCTTTATTTTTTATATCATCAACAATTTTAAAAAAATTGAGAGAAATTGCTATAAAAATAAAATAAGAATTCTAGAAAACTCTCCTTGTACATCACATAATTGATCAAAACTAAGAACACCAACATACAAGATGATATAATGGTACATATACTCTATAGTATTCATGATTAGTCAATAAATGAAAATGCATAAAATAAAGGCGAATCTTGCAAACCATGCTAACATTACATGGGAAACCACTCCCTCCACCTAGAGACTAAAAACATTGGATAATTTCAAATCCATGCCAGGATCCTCTATTGTAGTGATAACCATACACCCACAACCTTGAGGAAAAATATATTACACTGAATTTCAATTCCTATGACATCACATTGATTCAGAATCTAAATAATAAATATCCTGATGAAAAAAACAATCCAAATTCAGAATCACAGTAGAATAAAATTATATACTTCATCAAAATAGGAAACCCACTCTCACTATAATAAGAATGGTAATTAAATTATAATATTTTATACCTTCATGTAGAAATTAAAATAATCATGCATCCATCCATCATATTGAAAACTGATCATAAACACCCACTAATCATTAAAAGTAACACCACCATGCTAACTTGGATATAGCTACACCAAGAAACACCATGTATGTCTTATATAAAAAATGAAAATTGAATTTTTGTTAACCCAAATATTGTATTATAACTCCACATCAAACCTTAACATCCACTTATGGACATTTATAGAACCATCCTAATAGTAGATGTATTTTAGAAGCAATAGTGAATCTATTTTGGGAAAATTGAGACATTTCATAGAAACAAACATCAACACTAACTACAAGATACACTAACACAAAATATTCAAAATTAATTATAAAGCAATCGTATTCTTTAACTATATGTAGTAAAAATTTTAAAATTTAAAAAAAAACTAACCTACTTTCTTTGGAATTTTTCAAGCTATAAATTTTCGACATATAATAATAGGTCTTAAGAATAATAGATAGAGGTGGTAGGGTGATATGTGATGTATTTACAAATTACCTCATATTCTTATCATAGTAAAATAACTTCATTCTGTGAATTATAGGATAGTTAATATTACCATATACATAGTTTAATCCATGTCAGGGAATATACTGAAGAAAATTACGAATGAATTTATGAATATAGTAAATGAAAAAACGTTTGTAAACCTTAATCTATCAAGGTCATGGCTTCCACTTGTATACACATAACTAGTGTAAATGATATCCATAAGATATCACTTTTTAAATGGATGACACTTAATTTGGGGTAAACTTTTTCCCATGTAGTCATTCAATCCATAACTATAAGATATCACCATCATGGTTTACAAAAGTTTCTATTACACTTTACTCTACTGTAAATGTATACCATGTTAGAGAACATGATGAATAAATTTTTCACTACAAAATAAAAAGGGTGATATCCATTGTACTAACGATACATTAAATTTTCAACAAAAATTAAATGAGTGATAATGCCTTATATGTATAGAGATATATAAATTTGATGTAGATAGAATAGAATGTTGGAATTCTATATGATTTTTTCAAGATGTTGATGATGGAGGATGAAGGCCTTAGATGTGTCGATATATATGAAATAATATTTTCATATCATTAACTATATATTTAAATCCTCAAAATTTCACTGATAGGTTAATTTCAAAGGATTTATATATAAATTTTTAATCAGTTCTAAAAAATTATTACAGGATTTTATATGAATCAATAGAATCTTAACAAGATCAGAATATCATGAAATCTTCTAAATTAAATTTTAATGTTCGTTTCACTCTGAATAATTAGTCCCTTAATGAAAAAAGGAATATGTGTTAGTGAAATTCTAGGATAAAATGAAAAGAAAAAATAAATAATTATAGAAAAAACATACTAACGACCGATGGATACTTGAGCTGGATTTTCAATAGTATCAAATGGAATTGAAGATTTATGATGATGTTTAAAGCCATTCCATATTAGTGTTATATGTCATGGGAACCCCATTCGATGATATAGAAGAACATTCTATCTAGGATCTGGTAAAGGAGAATAGTTTATATAATGGACATCCTTTTAGAGTGTTTTTTTTTTCAATTTAATTTTTGCTAGGGGATTTTCCACTAGAGTTAACCAATGGACCAGGATATGTGATATAATGAGATAAAAATAAAATATAATTATTCTAACCTCCACGAAAAAAGAATATTTTTGAGCAACATGATGATAATGTCCTAGAATTGGTAAAAATGTTGTTGATGTTAAAATAACATATAACACTATATAAACTAAAATCTATTAACGATTCATGAAACTCAAACATGTTTAAATCAATATTCGCAAAATAATCAGGAAAACAAACTATAAGATGTATGAAAAAAACATAGTAGACCGATCAACAATAAATACAACACATACTTTTAAGTTCATTGAAAAACACATTTGTAAAAAAATTAATCATAGACAATTATTAATCATCAAAAATAGAGAATAAAAAGGAAAAAACAAACAGTGAATAAGAAAAAGGTTAGAGACAATATTAATTGTGGTGAAACATCAAAAATATCAGAGTGTTTATTATTAAAGGATTTTTACTTTTATTCCTACACCCCATACGACACATTTGTAATATAATTTTACCAAATTTATTCACATGGTTACAAGGTTATTATTATAAAATTTATACATTTAACTACATAATGAATGAAATGAATATAAATGGATAATGAAAATAAATAGGGGTGAGAATAAAATTTATAGGCATATCAATGAAGAAATAGTGGTGGTAATTAATCTAAATGAAGATTTGGGCATAACTCATGTGGGGAAGGTCGGGTTGGGATTGTTGGTGATGGTGGGGGTTATGTAGGGATGTTCAGGGATGGTGGGGGTTGAGTGAGGAAGGTCAGGAAGTATTCGACGAGGATAGAATGGAGGAGACAGGTTGGGGATGTGAATGGGTGGCTAAATGGGGAGGCAAAATGGGGAAGGCAGGATGAGGATTGTAAGGGGCGATATGATAGGGAGTCGAGACTCTGAGGGTGAGAAGTGGGGATGTGGGATGGGGGAGGTGTAATGGGGATGTGATGAGGATGTGGGATAGTAGATGCAGGACATGGAGAGGGGTAGTGGGGAGGTGGAACAGGTGAAGAGGGAGCTGAGGTTGGGCTTCAAGAGCCTTATTAGGATCGATAACCTATTTTAAAATTGTATGTATTTCTATTAATATTTAAAATTTATTTAAAAATAATTCTAAATGATAATATTTTTAATTTAAATCTGTTTATTTGTTTCAAATATTTTTTCAAAAAAAATTCAAAATTATAGGTAATTGATTTAAAATTAGATCATATATGTTTTTAAGATGGATGATAATATTTAATATATATTTATAATGGGTCCTTTGTACTGACATGTATACTTTTTATTTATTTACACCATTAGTAAGTGAGGTTTTAATAATGTGTGACATCCAAAAAAACTCATTTAACATGCTAATACATAAATACACTATATATATATATATAGAAATATATTTGTATGTCTGTATGTATAGAATAAATGTTTATTAAAGAAAAAAGAAAATAGTATATGTAAAAAAAATCATGAAACACCCAACAACTATAATGAAAGAGTTATGGTGTTGGAGATCAAAATCCTGAACATCAAAATGAAAACATCAAGAACCAACCAATGAAGATTAGGTGAGCTCTGGATAACAACTGTAGGATCTTTCTTGCCTTCCAGGTCAGAGGGCTGCACCAACCACTCCATTTATTCCATTAATAGAAATGAGGAATGCCACTTAAGATGCAACAAGAAAGTATCAAAGAGTGCCACTCTAGGTTCCAATGAAGCAACAATCTATATGCAGTTGTTTTTGTCTTAGATAAGGAGCCCAGTGGAAATTTTCCACCATTAAGCCTTTTTGGAGATCCCATATGTCTGTATATATAAAAGTCTTCATTATAATAAATATTTTTAATTTAGTATTTATATTAATTTGATATATAATTGTATGTGTATATTAAAAATTTATTGTGTTGTTTTAAATATATATATATATATTGAGTTGTTTGTATATGATATAATTAAAAAAATAATATATTAGAACAAATTTTTCTAATAGTAATACATTAGTTGGTAATAATAGATATTAATAATGGATTCATGTGTTGGTAATAAAAATTTTTATTAAAATGAAATGATGACAGATTTTATAGTTATCAAAAGATTTAATGGCATTGAACTACCAATAAAAATAGATATAGATGTCAGTAAAAAATGATGGAAATTAAAATTAATACTCACAAAACCAAATATATTTAAGAATTAATCATTTTCTGCAACATATATATTATTTTTTACTAATTTTATTTTTGAAAAACCACTTCTTTGTAGTGTTTGTTTCTGATACATTTGATTTTTTTCCCAAATTTTAATTACCCTTAATTACCTAAAAAATAGATGATTATTTGAACCCTAAGCATTGTCCATTGGATTATAATTATTTCTAAAATAAATAAATCTTCCTCAAATGAAATTTTCACATAAAAACATTATGGATACATTTTACACAAATAAAAAAGTATTCAAAAGTACCAACATCATTAAAAGAGTATTAATAAAATCAATCTGTAAAGTCCCGGTACCGGAATCCACCTAGAGGCGCCCCGTACCGGGTTGGTCACATGGCCTCAATCGCATTTCCCCGAAGGACAGAGGCTATTGACTAATAGTGAGGGACTTGAGTGTGATAGGGGAGAAACTAAGACCTCATTGGCAGAGTAACACTACAAAAGAGAAAGAAATATAAAATAACAAAAATAGTAAATATCCAAAAATAGTAAACAGAAGAAGACTAAAATAATAAATAATTGGTTCACATATATATAAAATGATGCATGATACATATTTCTACGAAAACAGCCTAACAAGTCACAATGTTGAATAAAAATAACACAAATCCATGGTACAAAAGAAACAGATAAACAGTTCCTCAGCATCACCAGCCAAAGCTTGGTCCCATGGTCTCAAGCTTCATAGTAAGTCAAGTACTAGAAGTGGAAGGGCGCTTGCTCATATTTATACCTACAGCAATATAAATGTTTTGGTCCCAAAAGCATGACCCAAATAGGGTGTGAGGATAAATATCAATAGGAAACCACCTAAGGATCTGTTCCTAACAATAAGTGAATATATGGCAGTTAAAAGTACAGAAATCAGTAGACATTAAAGAACTTAGCAGTAAATAATACATAGTTTCAGTATCAAGAAACAGCTAAACAAATCTCTAATCACAAACAACTAAACCTCTGGGAAGTACCCAAATCCAATCACCTCTGTTCCTACATAACAAGTACAAGCAACCCTCTGGGCAGTACACTCGGTCTCACCTCTTTGGTTCTGTCAGAAGAATATGTATATAGACTCTCTGAGGAAGCACTCACAGTCAATTCCCCTTATTTTAATAAGTAAACCATGACTCTATGTGGATGATCACACTGTCAATTCCTCTTATAGACTAAGGTAGTCAAGGAATCTCAAAGAAATCACACACAGTCAATTACCCTTATATCCCCAGGGTCAAGGACTCTCTAAGGAAGCTCACTCGATCAATTACCTTTATAGCCCCAAGTACTTCAACTAATTCAAAGACTCTCTGAGGATGATCACATGGTAAATTAAAATTATATACTAAAGTAGTCAAGGACTATCTAAGGAAAGTCACTCGATCAATCCCCCTTATATCCAAATGGCATAGAGAGTCTCTTAGGAAACTCACTCGATCAATTCCCCTTATAGTCTACTACACCAGGTTCTCACGGAATGGTGTAGGTCAATGAGCATAGCAATACAATATGGCCAATGTAAACCTATAGAACTACATGGATAACCAGTCTGAAGCATATCAAGCATGTCAGAATACAAACTCTCCACCCAACAACAATAGTCAAGGAAACAGGAAAGTTGGCCAAAAGACTAAGAAGAACCAAATGGTCGTAATTTGAACATGCATGGGCAATATAGCGACCCAAGAATTTTACATAAAACATTTCATGATTTTAATCATAATTAATCATCAGATTACAAGACGAGAATCATTAAGTCTAGTGTCTTGGAAGACTATGTACATATAACATAAACCATGGGACAAAAAGCTTCTTTACTTAATCTCCATAAAGATATTCTAACATCCTATGAGCTCTTACATTTGCCAAGGTTACCCTGGGGAACACATGAACAAAGGCATGAGCTAAAAATCCCAGTAACGGAGTGAACATAAGGATACATCTCAAGAACATGAGTTTTGTAACACCCCAAGATTTCATAGTGTGTTATTTCTTCAAAATAATTCAATAACTTTCACTACATGCAACACCATGTTCAAGCACACCATGACTTACCAAACAAGCCGTTCAAAAGAGGTTATGAATAGTATTAGATAAATTTTAATGTTTATATAATCCTTATAATTTTAGAATCCATATTATGAGTTTCTTAGATATAATGCAAGAACAAATTCATTTTCAGTATTGCACTTTTATCAACTTTAATAGTGAACCCTTTTTAAATACTATATTTTAAACTTTTTGACTAAATGGGGACATCAAAAATTTAAAATGAAACATCCCAAGCTTCCACGGTACGCTTTCTTTGAATAAAACAGTAGCGTGTGTTGTACGCAACCTTGAGTTTTAACACACACCACAACCAATCAAACTAGCCGTTATGAATAGTAATACCTAATTTTTGAAATTATATATATTTTATATTTAAAAATGGACTTCATTTTTGGATTCGGAATATCGAAATTATCCTAGGGTGAAATTTTGGTACTTTTCGGATAACTTTTATATTTTGATGAATAGTGAAAATTACTAAATTTTAATTAAAAACAACTTTTTTAATCAAAATAATTAATAGTGATAAATTATGAATTTGAGTGGTTTTATAGTATATTTAGAATATATTTTTACCATTTAATATAATGTTGGTCATTGGACATAATTTTACAATTAAACCGAACATAAACGAGTGTCAATCTTTTGATAGTTATTATCTCTTAAAAACACGCTTTTTGTTTTGACAGCGGGATTTAATTTTAAATTAATTTCTGCCACTTCTGTGTTTTGAATTTAGGAAAATGGATTCCATATTTGGAATCAGGATGTTAAAATTGTGTAAATAGGTAACTTTTATTTTTAGACATTTTGAATAATTACTGCGGTAAATATTTTATTTACCATGGTTAAGGGTAAATCCGGTAAATAAGGGTTAAAAAAAATAATATTATAATAATACTAAATTACCCTAAAACGTGTCTTAACCCTATTGGTTGATACATGGTCGACCATGGGAATCTTTGGGTCTATTTTGGGACCCCATGGATCCACTTGTAAGTGATAATGACACTTTATTTTAATTTAGTTAAAATGAATACAAAAATGACACAAGCCTATATCTTTTAGAACAACAATTGTTACATAGGGTTATATATGTTGGATTTTAGATTATAAATATTCATTAGAAAGCTAAAAAGATTTTCTACATAATGATATTTTATTTATAATTTTTAGACATTAAATAATTTATTTTATTTATGACACAATGATGATGCAGTAATTACTATAATAGTGAAAAATTAAAATAATTGATATTATAAACACCCAAATAAATATAATATGAAACTTTTAATGAATTAAACTAATTTTCTAGGATAATATGATATATTAGGATTGATTTAATTGACTTTGTTCTAAGTAATAAATCTGTTATGAGTTTCAAAAAAATCAACTATTGAATAGTGTCAAAATTGACATAAAAGAGTTCTTAAAACAAATATTATATTATTAATTGATATTAAATTCCTAAAAATCTAAGGTTCGTCCAAGAGACTTATATTATGATAGTTTAATCATTAATGGACCACTTGGGGGTCTCTTGGATGTATATAGTAAGTTTATTAACCATATTATATAAAAATACAAAGAGACATTGTAAAAGTGAAACTAATTAACTTAGAGTTAATACTTAAAGATAAGGTTAATATAAGTACCCAAACCTGTCTAAATTCTATTGGATGAGTTTTTTTCGACCTATCCCCACCCCATGCTTTGAATAGTCAACTTTGGAGCCTTTGGAAACCGAATATGAATTTATTATAAATTAATATTTCTAGCTTTTCCAAAGGTGCCCCTCACCCCTCTTATAAAAGGGCACTCCTCCTTCTCATTTCCTCACACCTCTCAAGCCACTTGGCTCGTCCAAACTCTGCCCAACTAAGCTCCCCACATCCCTCTCCTCCTCCTTGAAGCTTCCCCTTAGGCATAAAGCATTTCAAGAAGTCCTTTGGTTCCAACCAAAGTGAGTTACCTAAATTAAAGGTAACAATTTCTCTTAAAGTATTTTAATTTATTTTGCTTCTCCAACCCCCAAAATCTTTTTCCTTTATTTTATAACAACACCAGTATCCTCAATATACTAGGATGTTGTTATAAGAAGGATTCAAACTACACATTCACACAACACCATCTAATGGATGATGAACATAATGTTTCTGTGGATGGCAAACTAACGCCTCACGAAACGATGATTGTTCAAATACATCTTACCGCCTCTCATGGTGGCCATTAGGATGGAACTGTAATTAAATATGATATTAATGATATATATTCTATATATAAGCTTCTGTAATTCCATTTTATTTCATACCATTATTCGTTTCATGTTGTATATACATACGATAATTTCATTTGAGGAAGTGCGGACTACCGCCCCCTTAAAATGATATGACTCGTTCATACCACACATGGAACGTATAAAGGATGGTGTAAATGAAATTAAGTAACATATATAAAATATTATATTATACTGGAATAGTAATATACCTATGTATAATTTGGATTCGATTCTTTTAAAATAAAAATTTAATGGAAGTAGCGTTCGTGCGTACGTACGGACTACCGTCTCCACGAACGCGATGAGATTCATTCTCCATCGTATAATTTGATGATTTAAAAATGATGTTTAAGAACTTGATACCATTCTGGATATGAATAATATACATCCCATTAATAACAAATATGTCTCACATAACAAAGAATATAAAGTAAAATGAACCCGTTAACACCCGAAATGACGATAATTCTAAAATATTATTAACAAATCAATGATAAAAGATCATATATGATGTCATATTAAAGTAAATGATTCTTTTATTATTCAATAACAATTATTTCACCATTATACAGGAGGTAAACCTACCATCGACCAAGGAAAAAGTACAATGTAAGGGTTTTCTTATCTCACTTTTAATTCCGTGAGAATTCCATTGATCACCACTTAATTATTGCATGTGGTGTATGTGTACTGCCCATGATCGTATTCATTGTGTAATATACTTTAATTTATGGGTATTTACATCATCATGGTATGATACTTCTTTCATGGGTGTATGTTTCGTAAGTTACCTAATCGATAAGGGAATTTGAGATTTCAATTTCCACTCATTTGGCTTTACACATATTTCATTGATTATATTACCCCAAGATTATGTGTGGAATCACTATTCATTTGATTATGTCATAATTTCCACTCCCCTTCCTGTGGATAGAAGTTTGATACACATAATCACTCCATTGGTAATTCTCAAGTCATTGATATGAATTTGATAAGAGTAATTCTCCATTTGTTGAGTTAAACATCCAATTCGTTGGTATTGTTTTTTTACAAGAATATGTGTGAATGTCCTTTGATTGTTTTACACTGAATATCCAATCATATTTAGTGTATTTATATTTGTCACACATAATTATGTCATTGATTTATCCTTAACCTAAGGATACAACCTTTTTGAGAAATTTCATCTCAATTTACATTCCATTGAGACTTCTTTGATGATATACACCAAATCACTTCTATGTGGTGTATATAATGTACTTTGACATAGTATATCATGAATTCCTTTATTCTCATGATATTACAATGTTTTGATTACCTCAATTATTTGTATTCAAGTGTCTCTCTTTTGGTTAGAAACTCTAACCAAAATACCATTTTAAAATGTTTTAAAGAATTATTCTTCTAAATCATGCTCATTAATGTCCATATTTTAAAAATGGTTTTAAAGAATTTATTTATATGGACATTAAAGTTTTAAAATTAAAACTCCTTTTAAAAGTTTCAAAGTGGTATGGGACACTTTGATTCAAAAATATACTTTTAAATGGCTTCTTGACAAATAGTGTGACTTTTAAATGTTTTCAAGAAAAGGGGGATATTTCTCTCAAATAGTTTTGATGATTATTTTCATCTATGTCAACATCCTTCATTATTATTGATTGAGGTTAATGTGATACAATACAATCTTCCATATTGTATCGAATGAATTATGTTTGACTGTGGATGTGCTATTTTTTTACCATTCATGGTTTGTGGTGAAAGTATTGACATTTCGTATGCTAGTTTAATACGAATGTTTACGTTATGTTTAAACCTTTTCATATGGGAATGCATTGGACTTAATAAGTGACGGGTGGAGCCCGCTATAGCTCCTCGATGCATCAGTAGGTCTCATGAGACAAACTAGTGTCTTGGCACAAGGCCTTGGCAAAATCTTATTTGTAGTCTTGGCACGAGGCCTTGGCTATGTGGTTATGATAGTCTGGCATTATGCATTCCATCATTATGAAAGTGGTTATTGATATTGCATGTGATCATTCGACTAGTAGAATATCCTTGTGAGTAAGTAAATGGCATTATTTCATTTTACCTTTGCCATTTTATGCTGAAGTTCAAGTTTAAAAGGCTTTTGTTTTAGTTATAAATTGCCTTAAGTGTTTATGCTCATTTATGAAAGCTTCTGCTATAATGTTATCCTTACTGAGCATCCGAGCTCACCCCTTTCAATGTTTTATTTTTTTCCCAGGATTATGAAGAAGTAATTTATGAATGACCTGGAGGGATAGTATGAGGGGATATGAAGACAAGATGTTTTTTTATGATGTAATGTAAAAATTTATGGATGTATCTAGTTATTCCAAGGCTACTAAACTAATCGGTCTTTCGAGACTTGATCTTTCTCGTGATCATGCCAATGTTATGTAATTAATGCACCGACTCTGGGTAGCTGGGGTCGGGGCGTTACAGTTGGTATCAGAGGAAGTTTAGTACAAACCTTGGTAGCTAGATTTAGATAAACTCTGATTAGAGCACGTAGACCTAAGATGAACTTTGAGGATTAGTATAAAAAAAACTTCCTAGAATTTTGGTATTGTAAAGATTTTGTGAGTTTTCCGAGAAATACATCCCTGTCTGGATACGAGCAGGTAGAGGCGGCTCTGGCACAGATGTACCTAGGGATAAAACCCGAAAACACCGCTTTGAGCTAGACTCGAACGGGAACTGGTGCACGACAACGGGCCTTGCTGCACTCTTGGTTACGACACTCCCGGGGGATATGCTTAGGATAATTTACATTTTCTTTACAAACCGATTTAAGTAATATATACATAAGATGAGAGAAAATGACCTTGGTTAATCCTAATATGTTTCAAATTGAGAATATGGTGACATTTTAATCTCTAAATGATTTTACGACTACTATTACTCACACAATGCCTTCTGGTTTTAGTCAATGGCTGGATTCCAAGGAAGTCATAGTGACTTTGAGAATGATGTAAAAGTTGGGAACAATGGTGGCAATGAGCAACAAAATGGAATGTTGATAGGCGTGAAAGATATCGTCTTTATGCCAAATCAGTTTTCCAAAAATATGATCAACAACATATATATTAACCAACTCCCAGACTCAACAAGGAAGAGAAAGGTGATAAATTATAAGATCTCCAGCAATGGAGACCATGGAGAAAAGAAACCTCAATTTTCATCATGCAGGAATTGTGGAAAGAGACACCCAGGAAAGTGTCTCAATGGGACAACGAAATGTTTTACGTGCGGGAAGGAAGGACATAAAGTGAAGAATTGCCGAAGAAAAATGAAGAGTACTATGGAAGAAGATAAAAATGGTCCCAAGAGTCCATTTACAGTCATTTGTCGTAAATGTAGGGGACCTGGCCATTACCCGAGTGAATGTCCTATTTTATAGGATATTTTCTTGGTCAAAGAAGAAGCTATATGGAAATAAATGGCTGGAGAAAAATTTAAAAAGTATTAGCACTCCTTGTTGATGGGTTTGCTTTGGAATAATTTTCTCTTGTATTTGTAACCCCGCAGTTTGCCATGTGAGAATGATATTTGAGGAAGAATTGTCTCTTCTCTTGTGGATATAGGTATAAATAACCATTTGGTTTTATATGATCATTGGGGTTTGAGAAAATGATAAGTTATTATAATTTGGGATGAAAATGCAAAGTATGATATAACATTTGTGGTTAAATTATGTTATTTTGAGGAATTTATCTCATTTTGGTAATATTATAAAATATAGTTTTTGAAAAAGGACAACACGTAGACCGTGTGACAACCCATCGCGTCGGACAAAGCCGTGGGAATCGAACCCACAACCAAAGTGCGATTGGGATTTATCGCCTACCACTGGACTACGTGAAGTCCCTGGTTAGTGTGACTATTTTTTTTAAATGATTTTATTGATCAAAAATAAGATGATTTGGGTTCTTATGTCTTATCAAATTAATACCCTTGGTATAGGAAAATGATTTGGTGATTAAGTGATAAATGTTATTTTGGAAGATGTTCGTTTTGTTAGGAACACTATATGCCCAAGGAAAATAGAATACAATGAGGTTTCATTTGTAGAGTAATGGTGGATTTTTATCTACATTTTTATTGTTGATTTATAGTGATTTGGGTTATTTATGGAAATGATTAACCTATAACAGAGAATATGTGATGATTACTTTTAAGTATGTGACTTTAAGAGTATTTGATGTAATTTGGAGATACAATGTAACATGGGAGACTACATAATCAAATTCTTCTATGTTTTGGGTTTCAATATTAGTTTGGATTATATTAAAGTATTTTAAGGACAATTGGTTATTGAATGGTATCTATTTAACTTTGGGGTATTGTTGGTTTAATTTTAGAAATTAAGATTAGTGCATATTTATCTCAATGAATATCCTTTTGGGGGATCATTAGATCATTCAATAACCATTTTGGTTTTGATTAATATATGGTTTATCCTGCATGGATCATGTGATTCTATAGAAGTTTATTCTAGCTCTTCCAGTGTGACCAAGTCTTCTTGAATACTCATCGTTTAAAAAAAAATTGAGTTAGTGGTGGAAATTTATTAAAGAATGAAAATCTACTTAAAATTTAAGTATATCTCATAATGTTCTTAGCCAATCTCATAAATAAAATCCCCAACATTAATAAAAGAAACATAGAACAAAAATGTTGTCCTAGATGGTACCTTAAATCATCACAAATTTATGGCTTTGGGATTTTTGGCCTTTTCATAGCCATGTTCTCTACCACTCTCCGTCAGATAATTGATGGTTAGATTTCTCCTCCATATCCATATTTTCCTTCATGGAACCCTAGTATGTGTTATTTTCAGTAATCTTTATACTTTCGACTCTTTATTTTAAATAGAGGCCTCATTAATTCATTTTTCGATGTGGGATTTCAACTAAGATATTTTGAAACGTCAAAAATGTGTTATCCTAATACCCTATGTTTTGTTGAACCGATGGTATTTCAAATCATCATAGATTGATGATTATAAGGACCTCAATTTTACACTTGTTTGTGATTGATGACCTCAATCACCACCTATAAATATTTACGTTTTTCCTCCAATTATATGTCTCTAGTTGCCACCAATGTTCTCCTAATCGAGATCATAATTTGGTGGTGACCCTTTGATTTCTCTTTTTCTCATATTAAGACTAAATTTTAGTAACCCAAATTCCGATCTGGGGTTTCCCACAAATATATTATCTATTTTCAACCTTTTTTTTTTTGAAGAACAATTTCAAATTGCGAGGACGCAATTTATTGAAGGAGGGGAGAATGTAACACCCCAAGATTTCATAGTGTGTTATTTCTTCAAAATAATTCAATAACTTTCACTACATGCAACACCATGTTCAAGCACACCATGACTTACCAAACAAGCCGTTCAAAAGAGGTTATGAATAGTATTAGATAAATTTTAATGTTTATATAATCCTTATAATTTTAGAATCCATATTATGAGTTTCTTAGATATAATGCAAGAACAAATTCATTTTCAGTATTGCACTTTTATCAACTTTAATAGTGAACCCTTTTTAAATACTATATTTTAAACTTTTTGACTTAATGGGGACATCAAAAATTTAAAATGAAACATCCCAAGCTTCCACGGTACGCTTTCTTTGAATAAAACAGTAGCGTGTGTTGTACGCAACCTTGAGTTTTAACACACACCACAACCAATCAAACTAGCCGTTATGAATAGTAATAACTAATTTTTGAAATTATATATATTTTATATTTAAAAATGGACTTCATTTTTGGATTCGGAATATCGAAATTATCCTAGGGTGAAATTTTGGTACTTTTCGGATAACTTTTATATTTTGATGAATAGTGAAAATTACTAAATTTTAATTAAAATCAACTTTTTTAATCAAAATAATTAATAGTGATAAATTATGAATTTGAGTGGTTTTAAAGTATATTTAGAATATATTTTTACCATTTAATATAATGTTGGTCATTGGACATAATTTTACAATTAAACCGAACATAAACGAGTGTCAATCTTTTGATAGTTATTATCTCTTAAAAACACGCTTTTTGTTTTGACAGCGGGATTTAATTTTAAATTAATTTCTGCCACTTCTGTGTTTTGAATTTAGGAAAATGGATTCCATATTTGGAATCAGGATGTTAAAATTGTGTAAATAGGTAACTTTTATTTTTAGACATTTTGAATAATTACTGCGGTAAATATTTTATTTACCATGGTTAAGGGTAAATCCGGTAAATAAGGGTTAAAAAAAATAATATTATAATAATACTAAATTACCCTAAAACGTGTCTTAACCCTATTGGTTGATACATGGTCGACCATGGGAATCTTTGGGTCTATTTTGGGACCCCATGGATCCACTTGTAAGTGATAATGACACTTTATTTTAATTTAGTTAAAATGAATACAAAAATGACACAAGCCTATATCTTTTAGAACAACAATTGTTACATAGGGTTATATATGTTGGATTTTAGATTATAAATATTCATTAGAAAGATAAAAAGATTTTCTACATAATGATATTTTATTTATAATTTTTAGACATTAAATAATTTATTTTATTTATGACACAATGATGATGCAGTAATTACTATAATAGTGAAAAATTAAAATAATTGATATTATAAACACCCAAATAAATATAATATGAAACTTTTAATGAATTAAACTAATTTTCTAGGATAATATGATATATTAGGATTGATTTAATTTACTTTTTTCGAAGTAATCAATCTGTTATGAGTTTCAAAAAAATCAACTATTGAATAGTGTCAAAATTGACATAAAAGAGTTCTTAAAACAAATATTATATTATTAATTGATATTAAATTCCTAAAAATCTAAGGTTCGGCCAAGAGACTTATATTAGGATAGGTTAATCATTAATGGACCACTTGGGGGTCTCTTGGATGTATATAGTAAGTTTATTAACCATATTATATAAAAATACAAAGAGACATTGTAAAAGTGAAACTAATTAACTTAGAGTTAATACTTAAAGATAAGGTTAATATAAGTACCCAAACCTGTCTAAATTCTATTGGATGAGTTGTTTTCGACCTATCCCCACCTCATCCTTTGAATAGTAAACTTTGGAGCCTTTGGAAACCGAATATGAATTTATTATAAATTAATATTTCTAGCTTTTCCAAAGGTGCCCCTCACCCCTCTTATAAAAGGGCACTCCTCCTTCTCATTTCCTCACACCTCTCAAGCCACTTGGCACGTCCAAACTCTGCCCAACTAAGCTCCCCACATCCCTCTCCTCCTCCTTGAAGCTTCCCCTTAGGCATAAAGCATTTCAAGAAGTCCTTTGGTTCCAACCAAAGTGAGTTACCTAAATTAAAGGTAACAATTTCTCTTAAAGTATTTTCATTTATTTTGCTTCTCCAACCCCAAAAATCTTTTTCCTTTATTTTATAACAACACCAGTATCCTCAATATACTAGGATGTTGTTATAAGAAGGATTCAAACTACACATTCACACAACTCCATCTAATGGATGATGAACATAATGTTTCTGTGGATGGCAAACTAACGCCTCACGAAACGATGATTGTTCAAATACATCTTACCGCCTCTCATGGTGGCCATTAGGATGGCACTGTAATTAAATATGATATTAATGATATATATTCTATATATAAGCTTCTGTAATTCCATTTTATTTCATACCATTATTCGTTTCATTTGTATATACATACGATAATTTCATTTGAGGAAGTGCGGACTACCGCCCCCTTAAAATGATATGACTCGTTCATACCACACATGGAACGTATAAAGGATGGTGTAAATGAACTTAAGTAACATATATAAAATATTATATTATACTGGAATAGTAATATACCTATGTATAATTTGGATTCGATTCTTTTAAAATAAAAATTAAATGGAAGTAGCGTTCGTGCGTACGTACGGACTACCGTCTCCACGAACGCGATGAGATTCATTCTCCATCGTATAATTTGATGATTTAAAAATGATGTTTAAGAACTTGATACCATTCTGGATATGAATAATATACATCCCATTAATAACAAATATGTCTCACATAACAAAGAATATAAAGTAAAATGAACCCGTTAACACCCAAAATGACGATAATTCTAAAATATTATTAACAAATCAATGATAAAAGATCATATATGATTTCATATTAAAGTAAATGATTCTTTTATTATTCAATAACAATTATTTCACCATTATACAGGAGGTAAACCTACCATCGACCAAGGAAAAAGTACAATGTAAGGGTTTTCTTATCTCACTTTTAATTCCGTGAGAATTCCATTGATCACCACTTAATTATTGCATGTGGTGTATGTGTACTGCCCATGATCGTATTCATTGTGTAATATACTTTAATTTATGGGTATTTACATCATCATGGTATGATACTTCTTTCATGGGTGTATGTTTCGTAAGTTACCTAATCGATAAGGGAATTTGAGATTTCAATTTCCACTCATTTGGCTTTACACATATTTCATTGATTATATTACCCCAAGATTATGTGTGGAATCACTATTCATTTGATTATGTCATAATTTCCACTCCCCTTCCTGTGGATAGAAGTTTGATACACATAATAACTCCATTGGTAATTCTCAAGTCATTGATATGAATTTGATAAGAGTAATTCTCCATTTGTTGAGTTAAACATCCAATTCGTTGGTATTGTTTTTTTATAAGAATATGTGTGAATGTCCTTTGATTGTTGTACACTGAATATCCAATCATATTTAGTGTATTTATATTTGTCACACATAATTATGTCATTGATTTATCCTTAACCTAAGGATACAACCTTTTTGAGAAATTTCATCTCAATTTACATTCCATTGAGACTTCTTTGATGATATACACCAAATCACTTCTATGTGGTGTATATAATGTACTTTGACATAGTATATCATGAATTCCTTTATTCTCATGATATTACAATGTTTTGATTACCTCAATTATTTGTATTCAAGTGTCTCTCTTTTGGTTAGAAACTATAACCAAAATACCATTTTAAAATGTTTTAAAGAATTATTCTTCTAAATCATGCTCATTAATGTCCATATTTTAAAAATGGTTTTAAGGATTTATTTATATGGACATTAAAGTTTTAAAATTAAAACTCCTTTTAAAAGTTTCAAAGTGGTATGGGACACTTTGATTCAAAAATATACTTTTAAATGGCTTCTTGACAAATAGTGTGACTTTTAAATGTTTTCAAGAAAAGGGGGATATTTCTCTCAAATAGTTTTGATGATTATTTTCATCTATGTCAACATCCTTCATTATTATTGATTGAGGTTAATGTGATACAATACAATCTTCCATATTGTATCGAATGAATTATTTTTGACTGTGGATGTGCTATTTTTATATCATTCATGGTTTGTGGTGAAAGTATTGACATTTCGTATGCTAGTTTAATACGAATGTTTACGTTATGTTTAAACCTTTTCATATGGGAATGCATTGGACTTAATAAGTGACGGGTGGAGCCCGCTATAGCTCCTCGATGCATCGGTAGGTCTCATGAGACAAACTAGTGTCTTGGCACAAGGCCTTGGCAAAATCTTATTTGTAGTCTTGGCACGAGGCCTTGGCTATGTGGTTATGATAGTCTGGCATTATGCATTCCATCATTATGAAAGTGGTTATTGATATTGCATGTGATCATTCGACTAGTAGAATATCCATGTGAGTAAGTAAATGGCATTATTTCATTTTACCTTTTCCATTTTATGCTGAAGTTCAAGTTTAAAAGGCTTTTGTTTTAGTTATAAATTGCCTTAAGTGTTTATGCTCATTTATGAAAGCTTCTGCTATAATGTTATCCTTACTGAGCATCCGAGCTCACCCCTTTCAATGTTTTATTTTTTTTCCCAGGATTATGAAGAAGTAATTTATGAATGACCTGCAGGGATAGTATGAGGGGATATGAAGACAAGATGTTTTTTTTTATGATGTAATGTAAAAATTTATGGATGTATCTAGTTATTCCAAGGCTACTAAACTAATCGGTCTTTCGAGACTTGATCTTTCTCGTGATCATGCCAATGTTATGTAATTAATGCACCGACTCTGGGTAGCTGGGGTCGGGGCGTTACAAGTTTAGAGGCCCGACATAATGATATCCAAAGCATGAAACTTATGAAATCATTTAGTATAAGCATGGGATCATGTAAGTATGGAATCATATAAATGTTGCAGAATCATAATTCAAATCTTTAGTATTGGTCAAGGCTAACCACAAATCCTGTTTCCTATTTCAGTACGGGTCAAGGATAACCTCCAATCCTGTTTCACATCGCATCTCATGAGACATATCCTTACCCAATGCATTGGAGAAGTATAAGTCTCATGAGATGGGATTTGAAATGTGATTGGTGGTTAGCCTTGATCCATACTAAAATAGGAAATGCGAGTGGCGGTTAGCATTGACCCATACTAAAGATATGACATACGATACTGCCACATTTATATGATTCCATGTTTAAATTATCCCATGCTTATACTAAATGATTTCATAAGTTTCACAGTTTGGATATCATTATGTCATGCCTCTTAACTCATGTTCTTGAGACGCATCCTTATATTGATTGCTTTACTGGGCTTTTTAGCTCATCCCTTTGTTCATGTGTTCCCCAAGGTACCCTATGCAGATGTAAGAGCTCAAATGAAGTTAGAATCTATTTATTGAGTTTAAATAAAGAAGTTTTTTTGTCCCATGTTTTATGTTATATTTAACAAGTATTCTAAGACACTAGACTTAAGGATGCTTGGCTTGTACTCTAATGATTAATTATTCTTAAAATCCTGAAATTTTTTATGTAAAAGGATTGGGTTTCAATAGTTGGTATCAGAGGATATTCTAGTAATTTTTTGAGATTAGGAATAGAGAACCTTAGTGAGAACCTTATGGATGAGACTAAGTATAAGAAAACAATCCTATATTTTGGTGAGTATAGAGTAAGTGGTTTATCAAGCAAATACATCCCCATCTGGATACAAGCAGGTAGAGGCGGCTCTGGTACATATGTTTCTAGGGGTAAAACCCGAAAACACTCATTTGAGCTAGAATCGAATGGGAACTGGTGCATGACAACGGGCCTTGCTGCACTCTTGGATACGACCCTCCCAGGGGATATGCTTTTGTAGATTCACGAGCTTACTAAAAACCATTATTAATGGAAAAAATCCCATCAGAATATAAGATAATAAGTATATCGAGGATAACCTAGATATAAACCTAAGCAATCACAATTTTGGATGTACTTCTTCTTTATATGTTTATCCTTTAATATTCAATGTTTTCTTTTTTATGTCCAATAGCTATGTTTTCATGACCTCTAATTATATGTTATTTTTATTACTTAATGGTGGGAAATAGAAGAACATGTTCCAACAACCAATTTGATAAGGAATGTGATGATTGCCCTAATGACATGCCTGATGTGATGGAAGCGGGTGCTCAAAACATCATGGAAGTACTTGCTCAGCCGATTTGAGTTATGAATAATAACATGAATCATGTGGAATGTCCCCCTCCTCCATGGACAGAGAAAGTTGTCATAGAATCCTTCATGCGTTAAAGTCCTACAATGTTTAGCAGGTCATCTGACCCCCTCCTCGTAAAACAATGAACTAACTCCATTGAAAATATTTTCTCTGTCCTCTAGTGCTCTGAAGAAGAGAAAGTTGTATTGGAAGTCTATCATTTTGATGGGGAAGCTAATCAGTGGTGGACATTGATCAAGAATACGATGTCCCAAGAGGAAATTGATTCCATAGATTAGGAGGAATTCAAGAGGATGTTTTTCAACAAATATTTTCCTTGAACCCTCCGTCTCATGATGGAAAGAGAGTTCCATGGACTCAAGCAAATGGAAGATAATTCCATCGGGGCTTATGAAGCTAACATTACAACTATTTCAAGGTACGACTCTAGATTTGTCATGAAAACCTAACGCTGGGTGGATCACTTCTTTGGAGGACTAAAGCTGAGTCTACAAAACGTTTTAGAAATTCGAGACTTCGACAACTAGGAGGAGATTGTCTGTTGTGCCATCAAGGTTGAAATGGAGATGGGAGGCTTTGAGTGGTCTCATGGGACTAGTGACATGAAGTGTAAAATGGAGAAAAATATGGGTGGTTCATCAAAAAATCCCATGATGGAAAGAAGACTCACTTTCCCCTTTGCAAGAATTGTGGGAATAAGCACCTCAGTGACTGTCTCAAGGGAACCCGAAATTGCTATAAATGCAAGAAATTTAGGTCATCTGGCCAAGAACTGCTGAAGGGATATGAAAAATATCATTAATGTTGAATAAGAACGGAATGTTCAGATCAAAACTCAGCCTACAGTGCAATGTTTTAACTGCAAGGATCTTGGGGATTATACGAACAATTTCCCTATGCAGAGGGTTGTCGAAGGTAGTCAGCAACAAACTCCAAGGAAACAAGGAAGGGCTTATGCTCTCACTACTACAATGGTGGAGCAGAAAAACGATGTGGTGACAAGTAAACATGTTATTCATTCAATAATAGCGAACGTACTATTTGATTCTATTTCTACTCATTCATTAATATCTTGCAAGTTTAGTAGAACTATTCAATCACCACATCAAAATTTGGAGGAAACATTATCTGTAAGAATAGAGAATAGGGAAATTATTGCATCCATGGTTTATAAATCCTCCCCGGCTAATGTTTGTGGACATAACCTCCTAGAAAATCTTGTCATACTTCCTTTATTGGAGTTTGATGCTATATTGGGCATGAATTGGCTATCTTTGTACAGGGCCAACATCAACTGTCAGGAAAGGGAGATTTCTCATCATATCCTAAAGAATCCTCCGATTCTTTACAAGTGTAAGGAGGAAGATGAGCCTACTATAGAATCTTCATCTCATGTTTGGATATTGCTTCTTTATTAGCATTCATACCCGGCTAAAATGATTGAGACAAAGGAGAGAATCATGCTTGAAGACATGCCCATCGTGAGGGATTACATTGATGTATTCCCCAAAGAGTTTCCTGGTTTTCTCCTGATCGAGTGGATGAGTTCACAATTGAACTTATCCTTGGATCTCTTCCAATATCAAATACACCTTAGAGAATGTCCACCGTAGAGCTAGAAGAGTTGAAGAAGCAGTTACAGGAGAATATGTAGAAGGGTTTTATACGCCCGAGTGCTTCACCGTGGGATGATCCAGTCCTCTTCGTCCAAAATAAGGATGGATCAATGCGCCTCTGCATTGATTTTCACGATCTTAATAAAATCATTATAAAGAACAAGTATCCCTTTCAATGGATTGATGACGTGTTCGATCAGCTTCATGGGGATAGTTATTTCTCTAAGGTGGACGTTCGGTCTAGATATCACCAACTAAAGTTGAGGAAGGAAGATATTACCAAAACTGCCTTTCAAACAAGGTATGGACATTATGCGTTCATAGTTATTCCCTTTGGACTCACTAATTCTCTAGTAATTTTAATGGATTTAATGAATAGAGCCTTTAGATATTACCATGACAAATTTGTGGTGGTCTTTATTAATGATATTCCGATATACTCCAAGAGCATGGAGGAACATGATGATCATTTGGAAACTGTGTTAAAGACTTTGCGAAGTGAGAAGTTGTATGAAATTTACTGTAAATGTGAGTTTTGGATGGAGGACGTATCATTTTTGGGGCATGTTATCACTAGGAAATGGATATATGTGGACATTTCCAAGACAAAGGCAATTGAAGAGTGGCCGAGGCCGAATTATTTAAAGGAGATCCGCATATTTTTAGGTCTATATGGGTATTATCGATGATTTGTGAAGAACGTTTCAAAATTGTCAAACCAATTGACCAAGCTTACATAGAAGGGAGTAAAGATCATCTTGACAAAGGAATGTGAATACAGTTTCAGGGAGTTGAAAAAGAGGTTTATCACTGCATTGATACTCACACTCCCTTAAAGTGGAGAACTCTTTGTGGTGTATAGTGATTCTCTTAAGAAAGGCTTAGGCTCTATGCTAATAAAAAATGATAAAGTGATAGCCTATGCCTCAAGGAAGCTGAAAATACATGATAAAAACTATCCCACACATGATCTAGAGTTGGCTGTTGTGATCATTGCGTTGAATATATGGTGGCCTTATCTCCATGGGAAAAAATGTGATATATATACTGACCATAAGAGTCTCAAATATATATTCACACATAAAGAGCTTAACATTCACCAATGAAGATGGATAGATCTCATCAAGGATTATAACTGCTCAATCCACTACCATCCTGGTAAGGCAATCAAAGTGGCGGATTCTCTATGTAGAAAGGATCTGATATCTTTATCAATGATGAGATTTGAAAAGTATAATATCTTATTATATTTGCAAAGTATGGACATGAGAATCATTAAGGTAGGAACATCATCAATCATTTCTCAAATGATTACTCAACCATCCCTCTTGGGGAAAATAAAGGTTGATCAATGAAAGGATGTGGAAATTCATAAAAGGGTGGAAGATGTTAAAAATGGTAAATCCTCCGATTTCAAAATTGGAGAGGAAGGAGTTGTAAGATTTGGGACACAATTATCTGTACCATCTAATCCATAGATAAAGAAGGATCTATTGAATGATGGACATATCTCGATATTCTCTATCCATCCTGGGAGTTCCAAAATGAATCCTGATCTCCGAAAACACTTCTAGTGGGATAACATGAAAAATGAGATAGTGGAATATATATCAAGGTTCTTGGTATGTAAGAAAGTCAAAGCTATGTGACAAAAGTAAAAATTTATGATGCATCCATTTCCAATACCCATGTGGAAATGGGATAATTATACTATGGACTTTGTCACGGGTCTCCCAATGACATCGAAGGGAAATAATATGATATGGGTTGTGGTTTATGGACTCATCGGGACATCCCATTTCATCGCAATTCGCGAAGATCTCTCGCTTGAACAACTTGCAATGTTATATGTGAAGGAAGTGGTGAGACTGTACAATGATCCACTCTCAATTGTCTCTGACTGTGATCCAAGGTTTACATCTAAATTCTGGAGGAGCCTTCAACATTCTTTGAGTACTGAATTAAATTTTAGTAAGGCCTATCACCCCCAATCTATGGCCAATCTAAAAGAACAATTCAGACACTTGAAGATAAGCTTAGAGCCTCTTATCTAGAATTCAAAGGTGGATGAGATTAACATCTCCCATTGGTTGAGTTCTCATAAAAAAATATCTTCCAATCGATTATTCAGATTGCTCCATATGAAGCTCTGTATGGAAAGTGATGTAGAACTCCAACCTGTTGGGATGAAGTAGGAGAAAGAATGATACTTAGAACCGATCATGTTCTAGAGATGATAGAGAAGGTTCATGTCATACAGAAACACATCAAAGTTGCTCAATGTCGGAAGAAGAGCTATGTTGACAACCGTCGAAGGGATTTGGAGTTTAACATTGGAGATAAATTCTTCCTTCGTATATCTCCATGGAAGAGAGTCTTGCGATTCAGGAAGAAAGAGAAGCTAATCGCAAGGTATATTGGCCCCTTTGAGATCCTTGAACGCATAGGATTTATGGACTATTGTCTTGCACATCCACCGAATATGGCTCGAGTTCATGATTTTTTCCACATATCACCCTAGAAGAAGTATATACATGATCCTTTGAATGTACTAAACTCAAAGGTGGTGTAGCAGGAAGATGATCTCTCCTATGAGGAGCAGCCAGTAATGATTCTGGATTGGAGAGATAAGGTTCTACACAACAAGACAAACCATCTTGTCCAAGTGTTATGGAGGAACTAAAAGTTTGAGGAAGCAACCTTGGAATTGGATGAATCAATTAAGGAAAAGTACTCGCACCTGTTTTTTTCTTAGAATGTAAAATAAAATTTCAAGGTCGAAATTTCCTAAGGGGGGATGAATGTAACGACCAAATTTTTTTCAATAAAAATTTCCTTCATATATTTATGTCATAAAATTAGAAGAAAACACAACATAATTATCTACTAAGAGATAATTGACCATTAAACATAAGTTTGTCACTTCTGTGTTTGGAATATCGAATATCTGACTTACACAGTTGTGTTCAAGATGTTTTTTGGAGTCTAGTAAAACAAAAATAATTTTTGGTGAATAATAACCTACCCTAATTGATAGTATCATACCCTTATGAATAGTGACATAACCTAATGAATAGTAACCTCACTTATGTTGGTATAAAAATAATATTTCAGTTGAAGTGCAATATACTTAAATTTTAGAATAAGTTAATGAGTGTTTTAAAACTGGTTTTGTTAATAAATTATTATTTTTATTATATATTAAAATAGTCATATTTAGAAAATTATTTTTTAAAAATGTACTTCATTTTTGGATTTAACATATCGAAAAATGGTTAGGGTGAATTTTTGGGAATTTTCTGAAATACAAGATTTTTTTATGAATAGTAGAATCCGATAATTTACAGTAAATGCTAAATAATGGAATAATTGAGTCATCGTTGATGATCTGCTGATGTAAGACCACATGGTTTGAATTCACAAGACCCATTTACTATTCTTGGTCATCTCATACTTACTACACCTTGTATTGGAAAGAAATAACAAATTAATGATTATAATATCATGAAATCCCCCCTCTCCTCCACTATAAAACCCCCCCTTCACTCCCTCTTCTCTCCACCCCTCTCAAGCTCCAATCCTTCTCTAATTTCTTCCCAATCTTCTCACCAAGGTCCTCCCCCAAGTCTAAAATCTCTTAGCCTCTTCAAAATACCAAAACCACTCCCCTTAAGAGGTTCTAAAAGGAGGAAGTCTCAAGCGGTAAATTCCTCTTTCAAAATTTATTCTTTCCTTTTAAGTTACTTTATTTTTTTATTTTCATACCTCACCTCCATTCACCATAATCGTATGATAAATACATAAACATACATGTTCTGTAATTTATTCATTCCAGTTGTATATTTCATTATCTTCTCTCCTTTATCCACCCTTTTATTTGAAATAAATGAAAGAACTGTTTGAGATGTGCTAATTTAGTACATTCAAGGACAAAGGATAATCAATATATATTATTATATTTAATTCTGGTCATGAAGTCATTTGTGTTATGGTTGAACCAGATTATTATATATGTAATATATCCTATTTTTTGTTTTGTTATCTATTGGTTCAAATGGAATAAAGTTATAATGAAAAACACATTCTTTGTAATCAGACCCACCGAATAACAAAAACAGTTATCACTAAGGTTATATATGTAATAATTCAACATCACTCTAAGTAACCAAAATAAATTTAAAACCATTTAATCTACTAGATATTATCTAAATAATGTAACTTCTATTCTGGAAAACCACATTCATCTTGCATATAATCAAAACATGAATATTAGTGAACCGATCTTGTAAAGCCAAGTAAACAAACGAGCCCGAACAATGAAATTGAACATCATAAATAATCAAAAAAGTATTTGAATGATCTAAATTGGGTTATAATAAATCAATTAAATATTGAATATGTTTTGTACTTGTGAATTAATAATCCTAATTTGTTTATTCAAGTTGTTAATAACAAGTGGATAACAACAACAGATTTAAGGTAAGGGGTCATCCACTTTTAACTATTAATCAAGATTGTTCTATTTGATTTTTCATATTTGTGTAAAACCAAGTTGTAGAGTATATTTTTACACATTCCCCATACTTCCATAATGTCTTATAAGTGATTATAAATCCATTTTCTCTCTCATCAAGCCCTCTTACGTACACCCGACACAATTCCGGTAAAATCGTAACAAATTTTTCCCAAACCTTCTTCGTTCTTTCAGACTGCCTTATCTTTCTTTAAAAATGGTGTTATAAAATATATTTATGTGAATATTATGACTTCTGGTTAGTTGTACAAGACTATTTTATAAAAACACTTTCATCACATTCTCCCGAGGATATGCATGATTTTGAAAGATTCCCTCCGTTGAACGTTCTATTAAGCCAAACTGTTTTAAGGGGACTTGCCAAATTTTTACCTAAATTTCATGTTCACTCCCTCCTATGTTTTAAAGCACAATTGACTTTGTAAATTCAGTATTTTCATTATTAAGACCGTCTTGGTTCAATTCTGGTATTATATAAAATCATATCTTCTTTATAATTTTGAAAGATCTATAGTATTTTCCTTCAAACCGCACAAAATTTGATTAATGCTAATGTTTCTAAAATACATTTCTTATCTGTTGTCACTTATGATTGACACCACATACCATGTTATATGACCATTTTACACTATGAACATCCATGCATTTTCTAATTCTTTCCTTATATGGACACTTTCATGATACACCCATTGGTTATGATTTATGTCATGATTGTGGTACCCAATTCTTTCCATGGGTACCCTTATATTTGTGTATGGTTGATTATGTATGACTGTATATGTGGTAAGATTATTTATGTGGAAATAATATTCATGAATATGTTGATATGGGTGCACCAAGATAGCACTCCATTGCATTGGATAAGGATAAGTCTCATGAGATGCGATGTGAAACAAGATTGGCGGTTCTCCTTGACCCATACTGAAATGGGAAATGGGATTGGCGGTTATCATTGAACCGTACTAAAGATATGAATTATGATATTGCCGCATTTATATGATTCGATGTTTATATTATCCCATTCTTATACTAAATGATTTCATATGTTTCATGATTTGTATATCATAATGTCATGCCTCATAACTCATGTGATTAAGATGTATCCTTATGTTCATACCATTACTGGGATTTTTTGCTCATCAATTTGTTCATGTGTTCCCCAGGGTACCCTATACAGATGTAAGAGCACAAAGGAATTTAGAATCTCTTTATGGATATTAAATAAATAAGTTTTTTTATCAAATGTTTTATTTTATATGTACCTAGTCTTCCAAGACACTATACTTAACGATCCTTGGCTTGTACTTTGATGATTAATTATGCTTAAAATCATGAAATGTTTTATGTAAAAAGCTTGGGTCGCTAAAGGATACAATTCCAAAGAATAGAAATCAAACCAATTCATATCCAACGAACCTCTACACAGAAATACAAGCCTGGCATGTAATAAAAAGTGGTAAAATGGTAAACACACAATTCACCATTCCAGTGTATAGGTTAAAATCGCACATAATACTCAAATACATTCAACAGAAAGGCACAAACCACCAACCTCGGTGTTTGGAGACCGCTATATGTGAACCTCGAAGCTTGAATCACCTTAGAATGCAGAATATCTACAAAAATTCCTGAAATGTTCAATGGAGGATTCCTTGAGGAAGAATAGGAATCAGGAAACGAAGATCAAGCATACGAGATAGCCTACCGAGGTGATCCCAACGCAATCGACAGTTATCGAATCATAGATTGGATAGAGGCTCGGGGGTCTCGGAGAACAATACCTGTCGTACGGGTTTTCTCAGACAAAGAAAACCTCGAAGAAGATGGTTTTGGTGCTTAGATGCAACCCTGGTAGGTTTAATGAAAAAAACAAAGTACATGGAATATAATTTTGATGTAAATGGTGTGTACTCTCCATTTCCGTACTCTGCTTTAGGTGGCCTTCAAGTCACCCCCACACGGTCATGTGCATTGCCACTACATGACCCGCACCCGACTACCTGTAGTAACCGAGTACACGGTGTTCCCTCATAAAGTACACGACATGTACTTTGAAAATTTATAGAATTTCCTATTTTTCTAAAAAAAACACCACAAAATGAAAAAAAAATACATGAAACAATGATCTGGGTTTATAAAAACGTCCCCCATAAAAAACATTTCCTCGAATTTCCCTAGCGTGGCACAGAATAAGAATGCTCGAGCAGTTCTGGCCATTGAGCTCATACATCGGCCTCCATCTCC
The DNA here is from genome assembly GCA_963277665.1 of Viscum album. Lineage (NCBI taxonomy): Eukaryota > Viridiplantae > Streptophyta > Magnoliopsida > Santalales > Viscaceae > Viscum > Viscum album. Next base: position 319,155,417 of record OY728132.1, on the reverse strand, counting down.
AATGTATCGTCCTGTACCCGCTTGTGCTGCAATAGAACTAGTACCAGAGGAACAGACTTGCTATAGATAACCCTTGTACTGTGATCAACAATCCGGATCAGATGCTCCGTGAATGATGAATCCACATAGAGCTCAACCTCCTTAGGTTAAAAAGACATGAGATGTGTCTGAAAAGTAACTCCAGAGGTGAGAAATGTGAATAATGTCACGCATATCCCGATACCTCAAAGGTAACTTGAACCGATAGGCAACCGGTCCAACTCTCTCCAACACCTCAAACAGCCTAGCGAACCTTATTGAAATCTTACACTATCTTCTAATACACTAGTGTCTCAACCTCAGTGTAATATGTAGGAAGTCATGATCCCCGACCTTGAACAATAGAGGTCGTCTTTTTTGATCAGCATAAGACTTATGAAGAGACTGTGAAATAGCCATCCTCTTTCAAATCAACTCTATCTACTCCATGGTCTCCGGGACAAGATGAGGTCCCTGAAAAGATTCCTCTCCTATCTCCAGCCAACATAAGTGTGATCGGCATGGCCAACCATATAGAGACTCATAAGGATACATTTGAATATTGGATTGAAAACTGTTATTGTTGGAAAACTCCAAAGAGGTATATGCTTCTCCCAAGTACCTGCAAAATCCCGGATACATTCTCGGAGCATACCCTCAAGCACTAAAATCATATGCTCAGACTGGCCATCTGTGTGAGGTTGGTAGGCTGTACTAAAAATTACCTGTGTACCCAATTCCTTTTGAATCCCCTACCAGACCCATGAAGTAAAATGTTCATCTCTATCTCAAATAATGGATAGTGGAACTCCATATTGACGTACAATCTCTCTGATGTACAACCATCCAAACTCATCAACACCGAAGGTCCCTATGATCGGCATGAAGTGAGAAACCTTCATGATTATGTCAAAGATAACACATACTACAATGTTACCTTAGGGAGACCTCGGAAACGCCCTCATGGAAACTATTGTGGTGTCGTTCCCCTTCCACTCGGGAATGGGTAACTGCTGCGAAAGCCCTACTGCTCGCTGATGCTCCGCCTTCACATGCTGACAAGGGGAACACCTCACGACAAAACCTGCATCATCCTTCACCATAACTGGGCACCAATACTGACTTTGTAGATTATGATACATATGGGAAAAGGTAGGATAAACTACCCAGATAGAGGAATCAATGTCCCACATTAGCTCCTCCTGTAGTTCTGCTGGTACCCATATGCGCCCCTGGAAATTCAAGATCTCATCCCCTCCTACTGTCCATCCAGTAATAGGGTCCTCTCCTGACACACTCTCCCATAGGACTGGGCCTTATGTAACCGATAGTTTTCTCAATGACACTCGATCATTAAGAGTGGACGTAACAATTAAAGAAGAAAGAAACGTCTTCCCCTGTCTGTCATGCACCTCCAAATGCATATTAGGGAATAGACCCACAAGCTTCCACTCACAACTGTCCTCCTGAACTACCAGTTTTTTGAGTCCTTTTTCTCAATGCATCATCTTCTGCACTTCCCTTCCCATGGGTATAGGAAAGATCAAGGTCAAAGGACTGATGCTAATCAACCAACCTTTACTATCTCAAAATGAGATCACGGTGAGTGAAAATTTACTAGAGAATTTTCTGGTCAGTGAACACCACAAAATGATCTCCCATAAGATAATGTCTCCAACATCATAAATCATGAACAACTGCTACCAAATATAGATCATGTGTATTGTATTTACTCTCATGTGGCCACAACATTCGAGACACATACGCAATGACTGGTTCTCCCGGCATAAGTACAACTCCCATCCCGATAACAGAAGCATCAAAGTACATGGTATTGCTCTTTCCCTGCTATGGAAATACTAATATCTGTGCTGAAGTCAAACTCTCTTTCAGCTTCTGAAAGGCTTACTCACAAAAATATGACCACAGAAACATTGCACCCTTCTTAGTCAGACCCATCAGTGGTGCTACTAAGCATGAAAAGTCCTAAATGAAATGTCGGTAGTATCTAGCTAGCCCTAGAAAACTCTACACCTGAATGAAGTTCTTATGCTGATCCTATGAAACTACTTCTCTCTATTTCTCTCAGCCTACTGATACTCCTATCTCTGAGAAAACATGACCTATAAAGTGAATCTGATCCATCCAGAAGTGGCATTTTGAAAGACTAACATATAACTGATTCTCTATAAGTGTACTCAAAATGATCTCAACATGAGGGGAATGGTTGTGTTGAGTGTGATAGTACATCAATATATCATCCATGTAAACAACCATGAATGAATCCACTCATTGATGGAACAGTTGGTTCATCAATTCCATGAAAAAGGAAGGCGCTTTTGTGAGACTGAACGACATAACCATATACTCGTATAAGCCATACCTTCTCCAGAAGGCTGTGAGTGGTATATTAGATGGTCTAACGTGAAACTGATGATAACTGGACCTCATGTCAATCTCCGATAACACCCATGATCCTCAAAGCTGGTCAATGAGTTCATCAATACTTGGTAAAGCATATGTATTCTTGACCATCAACTGGTTCGACTTCCGATAATCCACAAAAATCTAAGTGTACTGTCTTCCTTCTTCACAAACAAGACAAGCGAACCCCAAGGATAAATAATAGGTCGGATGAAACCATTTTCATTCAACTCCTCTAACTACTTCTTCAGATATTGCAACTCTAGTGTAGCCATCCTATATGGAATAATGGACACCTGTGCCGCTCTTGGAACAAGATAAATTGAAAAGTCTACCTCACGCTCTGGAGGAAAACCTGAAATGTTCTCCGGAAATACATCTCTGAAACAATCCACCACTAGAGGAAATTCTAACCAAATATGAATGCTTTTTATGGATAAAATACAGTTAATAAAATTTTTCAAATCTTCATAAAAATATCGCAAGAGACAAAAATGACATGAATGAAGTGAAAAAATCCATTAATGTAGGACACATTCAGGAATAGCCCATAAAGTTTATGTTTTCACATCATAGATAAATTTTTATTAATGATTAATGTTATATTTCAATGACAACAACATGGGTATATTCTATTGAAAATCATGTGAAATTAATATCACAATGTAAATGGGGATATTAATTTAACTAGCATAAATGACCATAGTTGTTAGTTTATGTAGTTTTTATTATTGGATCTCATGTCATTATTTTATGTAGTATAAGATAAATAAATGAGTAAAGGAAATGGTTCAATAATTTAATGTCATATTGTTTTTTCAATGTGAGTACATTGTATGAATGTCTAAGGACAATTTTTCACATATAAAATTGGGTAGTTAAAATATGGAATGATTAAATCAAAACTTAGAGTATTTAAATCAAAAAATGATGGTATGAGATAGGTATAAAGTGGACGACCATGTTAAAATTTGAATGATTTGAACTACTGAGTTTCTATTGGGGTATATATCGATTAGTGGATCTTCTATTTGGGTAAATGAGTACTCTCATTGGAATGGACAAATATAGAATAACCAATTATCATTACATAATATATTTGTAAAATCACACACATGAATTATTTTAATGGTAAATCTCATTAAATTTTTATCCACGCATTTTTTTGGGGGTTTACCATTCTTTTATGGAGGAATGGGTGAGTTTTCATGAATTGGGCCAACCTGTGAGCCCAATTACAGATTTAAAAATAAATTTTGATTACATTAAAACTCCTTCTTTTATCACACTTTTCCCCAATTTCAGTTCCTAAATGATCTCTTCATCCTTGGTCTAATATCACTTGAATGGTTTGATGATTTAAAATTTAGATACTAGTCTATTTGGGGTGATTTCATAAATATTTTTCAAGGTAAGTGATTCCTTCTTGGTTTCTTCCTTTTAATTTAAGGTTTCCACCCTACATAATTATTTTCTAAAATTTAATGAAGTTAGGGTTCGAACCTAGGGTTTAATTTTGTGTCTTGTTGGACAAATATTTTGGTCCTGAGCTAGATTTATCTTCCTAGTTGTACTACGGTGGTACGGTTGATGTTTTTCGAAATGTTTTGATGGATTCGACACTTTTAGTAGGTGATTCCATGATTAACCATTACTTTATGAGTTAGTTTTCTTGTTTTACTGGGTTTTCATGTTTTCTATGTGTTGTGTGTGGTGTGAAACCCATTTTTGAGGGATTTGGTTAAGCATTTTATTTTATAATTGTATTTTTGTTCATGTTGTTAACTATTCGAATGTAACACATGTGGTATATTTTGTGGTAGTTTTAAAATATATTAAATTGACTTATTAGTTTTTTAAAGGGGATGAAAATTCTGTTTTTTAATGCCTTAGTGTCATGTGGGCCTTGGGGGGGGGGTTTTGGAATAGGTTTGTTGTGTAAAACATTTTATACTTCATGAGAGCATATTATGAAAATGGGTGTTTTCATTTGTATCATTCATGTAAATATCCATGGTTATTTTATAACACTTGAATTTTGTTTTATAAATGTCTCTAGGAATGCCAATTCGACTTTGAAAGGGGTTTTTTCAAATATTGCGTATACTATTTGGAATTGTTTTATGAAAGATTTGAATGATTTAATGATCTATGTAAGTGGTGAAACTATGTTGAAAAATGTTTTGGAGTGTGTATATTCAGAAATGGTACATTTTAAATGTGAGTGGGGCTTTTTTGTATTTTGTTCCATCTTGTAAATGGTTTTCATATTTTTTTTGAAGCATTTAATAAAGTGTGTGAGAGATGGGGAAGTGATGTTAGATGTTTTATGTGAAAGTAATTTGAGAAATGGATTTTGGGTATGAAAAAGGGTATTATGTGACAAGTGAGTGGGATTTTATTTGAGTTTTAATACATTAGAATGGGTTTATAGAATTTTTTAATGGATTTGAGGAATTGTTAATGAAATGTACAAATTGTTGGGGGATATTTTGGTGTTAGATGAATTTCAAATATATTTAAATGAAAAGTGGATTTCTGTGACTTGTGTGGTATACATGTGGGTTGTTTGGTAAATTTTTTAGGAATAAAAGATATTTTCATGTGAAAATTATATTTCCTAACTTGTTGAACACGTTTGAGCATAAAGGGAAACCCATGTATCTAGGTTGGTGGATGTGTACTAGTATTCTAGTAAATCTGTGGCGTTTGGCCTCAGTTTCACATAGCAAGATTGACTCATAAAACTATAACTAAACTATGATGATTATAATTGGGGACCACTAGGTTATGGGTATGTTCCCTACTAGTGGCTCATGCATGAGAATAAATATTTTCGATTGTTAATCTCACTATGATACAAGGTACATGGGACCTACAATGAGCTAGTGCCTAGGGGTTATTTTCTATTTCTTGTGCTCATTATATCCTTTATACATACATTAGGAATACAGTATATTTGGATGGAAAATTCAATAGCCTTGTAATTTATTTTAAAATTGTGTATTATTTAAATTATCCCACTTGAAAACTGATTTTTCTATGTTGCATCTTTTAGAAATTGTAACTAGAAATTAAATATTTTTAAAAACATGTATTCTTTTCATCATTGAATTTTTATCACATAAAATATCTTAGTGGTGGTATCCTACTGTTAATTGGATCACACCCTACATACACCCTTGGGTGCAAGTATACTTTGTTATTTTTTTTCCGTAGTTTGGGTACAGTTTTTAGTTCCAGTGGTTCAGGTATCTTGCCGGTATTTGGTGGTGAAGTCTTGTGGAGATGGATGTAGGGCAGTTCCCCTTACCATGAGGGTTCTTGGGCTGTTCAGTTTTGGTTTTGTAACTTTGTTATAGTCTTGTTGAGTTGTTTTAAAATATGTATTTCAGTTCTTAAGTTTTGTAAAAGATTGTTTGGTTTGAAAAATCCAGATTCATTTTATTAGATTCTTTATTTGTTTTATGTTTTTAAACTCAAGTAAATCATTCTCAATTATCATTTTATGATACCTATGAACTTGTTCCAATCTATGTGGATTGATAACTCCCTTCAGGTCTTGTCACGGGTAGGGTTTGATGCTAGATTCGATGGCAACCCCATTTAGTTTGTGAAAAATTGTATTAGAGGAGGTTTGCTCTCTTTGGGTCATATTATTAGGGGAACTGTTGGGATAGTCAGGAGTTTGGATTTTTAGGACTTGGAATTATGGTTAGGAGTAGTATGGTTGATCACCTCACCTCATGAGGGGATTCAAGTCACCACGGAAGCCGATACTTTTATAAGTCCTTTGGATTTCTTGGTTTGATGATGATTAGTGGAAATGAAAAGAGAGTTGGTTTAATGGTCTCTGTGAGCTCATAGGGTCTAGAAAGCCATGTGGAGCGAGTGATATTTCCCTAGAGCTCTATCTGTGATGGTGATTTTATTGGAATATTGGCGCCAACCATATGTCATAGTCACCCCCTAAAACTAGTTTCCTCTCATATTGTCTTGTGTTCTTTAGTTTAGAAATCATGGAACATTGGTTTAAAAGTGAATTGGTTTTAAGATGAGTAAATTTTAAGTGAAATGATTATATAATAATGAGGGAATGGTGATATTTTTCAAAATGGAGAACAAAATTTTTATAATTGTATTGTAATGTAAAATGGTGTGATTGCACCTGTTTTGAATGCATGAACTATGTCATGGTTGGTTTTGAAAAACTGTTTCGAATATTGTTTTCTAAACTATTGAAATGTGTTTTTATATGTTGAGGTGTTATGAAATTTATGTGAATTACTTTAATGTGATTTATAATTGGAATGATTTTTACCTTTCAGAAAAGTTTTTTTAATGCGGTAATTTGGGTTTGATTTTGTGGATAGCGGTCATGAGAAAAAGGAAGTATTGGATGATCATTTTGGATTTGAAAAGTGGAATGAGTTTTAATATTGAACATTGGTATTTTAAAGAGAGACCAAATTCATGGGGTTATATGGGACGATGTATTGTTAACAGCATGACTGGATGAGTTTCGGGATGGATATGAGGAGGGTTCCTGGTGTGGCATATAAACACGCATGTGTGAGTCCAATGTGGTACCATTGGTGGATACTCTAATCATTGAAATAGTTATTTTCAAAAAATTTATTTTAAAAGAACAACTTAATGTCATGATGACTTGTTAGGGATTTTCCGTGTTATGTGTTTTTGAAAATGTTGATGTTGTGGGATGTTTTGAGTTCAAGAACCCCTCCTCTTTGAACTATGTTTTGGGTTTGTGTTTGGTCAGTAAGTTGTGTTGAAGGGCCAATTAGTGGTATCTTATATGAAGTGTTTTTTGATTCCTTTACGGTGGTTCCCTCTATATTTTTGGATCTAGTTTTTGGTATATCTTTACCAATTTACCATCTTGGTTGGATCCTTGGGTTCAATCGTTAGATAAGTTACTCCCCATTAAGGGTCAGTGCAGAAATGAAATGCAACCCAGATTGTTTCATCATTTCAAGACCCTCCAATTGATAAATATAAGGAATATTTTTCTTGATATTTTTAGATTGATTATACACCCTTTCCTTTCTTGTTTTGGTGTATCCTCTTGTAGTAGGAGAGTGATCATGGATTTTTGAAAGAGACCTTAGCTTCTTATGTTTCTTGATTTTGACGAAGGTGGAAGTGGTCTGGGTTTTTTAGCTTGCATGAGTATCTAGATAGTGTCTAAGAGGTCCTTACAGTCCTTAGTAGTCTCTTAGAAAAAGGATTTCAGGTTAAACTACCAGTGTGGGAATTCTGGTAACGATAGGATATTGTGGCCACTTTCTAGAATTGTGTGTTGTTTTGGGATGTTGTATAATGTCCATATCCATGCATTGTTTATAGCAGTCCCAATGGTCATGTTGGGTAATGCCTTATGATGTCATGTTCTCGATTTACCATAGTGGTGAAATTAGTACAATCTTCTAAGAGTCTCTGTTCTGTTGGTAGAATGCATACCTTGGAAAAACATCAAAATCATCTATTTTATAGGAATGTGAGTATATGTGTTCTTTACTTCTATTGTTTCTCAACTAAATAAACAAGGTGTGATGTGTGTTCATCTTCTATGCACGTGTTTTAGTGAAATAATTGTTTAGGTTAAAGTGAGTTTGGAAGGTGTTATGTCATAGAAATATTATTAGTGATTGTAGTGTAGTTGTTGGTGGCACTGAAATAAGAATTCTCATTCAGGGGGTTTCAAAAGCCTAACTGCGTGGCCAAAGATGCTTCAGTAATATAAGCTCCACCAATAGGTCTCTGAGGGAATCTGGCTCATATTCAAGAGAAATCCAATGGTCATTTAAACCTTTCTACTATGTCCTATCCTAGGCTTTAAATATAGGAATAGTTCAAACCTCTGGTGTCATCATTTTTCTTCTGTTGTTCCTATTTGGTGGAAATTCCTGGAGGGCCTTGTACGCTGTCATCGGCTAATGTAATTTCCTCCCCCTTTGGTTTCCATTGAGTCTTTAATTAATGTTTGGAAATTTTGATAGACGTGTTGAGTACATAGTTTTTGCAATTTTAGTATTGACCGTGTGCTTGGAAGCCATACAGAAACAATGATCTGCACAGTTAGTGCACGATTTACTAAAACTGTGGGGACTAACCCTACACCGTTCCCAAATCATAATTTTTTTTGGCATTTCTATGTTGTCCCCTGCTATTTAGTTAATATGGTTGGTTATTATGGTAGGGATACCCACTATTATTCTCATGTATGTTCCTTTGTAATCATTGAATGGAATTCTACCATTTTTTCTAGGGAGTCCGTTCAAGCATCCCATATTAGTGTCCTAATTCTGTCTTGGAAAAATATAGGCTGTCTTTTTTGGCGGGGAACCTATTTGTGTCCCCACACACCAATAACTAAGATTTATCCATGGTCTTGGCCTAGAAGTAGGTAGTCTTGTTTGGAGCTTTCTAGTTATAGACATCTTCCTTGAGTAAAATTTGGGACTCAACAGCACCCAATGCTTTAGTTAAAGTAAGGTAAGTGTAACCTTCTTCGATGTGGTTATTCATTTGGGTGAATTGCTGGAGTCTGGTTTGGGGAGTGTTTGAGGAGTTAATTTAGGGATAAAGTATGAATGTGATTGATCATGTCATGAATGTTGTGTATGTTTAGGTTGTGAGAGTAATCCATCCTTAATTTATTACGGGAGGTGTTTTGGCCCTTGGGGGCGATGCTTGGAAAAAAAGTACATCTTGGATTAACGATTGAGTTTTGTTTTTTATTTGGCCTTATTGTGGATTTTCGGAGAATAAAAGTTTACATCGTGGGGATAATTTTCACATACATTAATTATTTTATATGTAATTTTCATTTAATTTTCATTCATCCTTAGTTTTTGGGGTTTCCCAAGCTTTTATGGAGTAATGGGTGAGTTTTCATGAATTTGCCCAAATAATGAGCCCAATTCAAAATTTAAAAATAAATTTTGATTCCTTTATAACTCCTTCATTTCTCAACATTTTTCTTGCATTCTATTTCATAAATGATCTCTTCATCCTTTTTTATATCTCCATTTAATGGTTGGATTTTTAAAAAATCCTGATACTGGGGTATTTTTGGTGATTTCTTCGATATTTCTCAATGTAATTGATTTCCACATAGTTTTTTCCTTTTACCTTAGGTTTTCCTACCTCTTTCATAATGTTATATAATTTTCAGAAGTTATGGTTCGAACCTAGGTTATTATTTTGTGCCATTTTGGTCAAATATTGTGGTCTACGGCTGGATTTATCTTCCCTGGGGTGCGGTAGTGGTGCAGTTGATGTTTTGCACAACGTTTTGAGGGATTTGACACTTTTATTAAGTGATTCCATGGTTAAACATTTCTTCATGATTTAGTTTTATTGGTATTCTTGTTTTTCAGGTTCCCCATATTATTTTTGTGGTGCGAAAACCATTTTTATGTATTTGGTTAAGCATTTAATTTTATAATTTCATTTTTGTTGAAGTTGTGAAATTTTTGAATGTTACACATGTGGTATATTTTGTGGTAGATTTATAAAATAAGAATTTTTTTTATTAGTTGTTTAAAGGGGCTGAAAATTATGTTTTGTCAATTCCTTAGTGTCATGTGGGACTAGGAAGGGGATTTTTGGAATAGTTATATTGTGTAAAACATTGTTATACTTCTGGAGAGCATTTTATGAAAATGGGGTTTTCATTTGTTTATTTCGTGGTAATATCCTAGGTGATTTTACAACACATGAAAGTGGTTTTATAAATATATCTAGGGGTTCCAATTCTACTTTGGTAGTGTTTTGGTGTGGTTTTGTCCATGAAATATGGTTTCGAAATGTGTTTTATGAGAAAATATTGGGTATATTTTTTGGAATTGTTTTATGAAATATTAGAATGATTTATTGATTTATGTATGTGGAGAAACCATGTTTTAAAAATGTTTTGGATTGTGTATATTCTGATATGTTACATTTTTAGTGTGAGAGGGGTTGTTTTTTGATGTGTTCCATCTTGTAAATTTTTTACAAATTTGTTTGAAGTATTTACTATTTTTTGTAAGAGAAGTGAATGTGATGTTGGATGTTTTGTTTGAGTGTGATGTGAAAAAAAGATTTTGGTTATGAAAAAGGGTATTATGTTACATTTTAGGGGGATGTTATATTAGTTTTAATATATTGGAATGGTTTTATACAAATTTTTAATGGATTTTTTGAAGTGTTAATGAATTTTGAAAATTGTTGTGGGCTATTTTTGTGTGAGTCAGATTTCAAATCCATTAGAATGAAAGGTAGAATTTTGTGACTTGTATGGTATCCATGTGTGAGGTTTGGAGAATTTTTTATAGGTAAATGATATTTTCATTTGAAAATTATATTTCATGACTTGTTAAACTCGTTTGATCAAAAACGGAAACTGTGAGTATCTCGGTGGGTGGATATAAACTAGTATGCTAGTGAATTCGTTGGGTCTGACCTTAGTTTCACATAGCAATATTGATGCATAAAACTCTTACTAAAATATTATGATGATGATTGGGGACCACTAGGTTATGGGAATGTTCCATAATAGTGGATCTTATATGAGAAAGAATATTTGATATGGTTAATCTCTACGAGATTTGAGGTACTTGGGACCCACAACGAGCTAATGCAAAGGTGTTATTTCCTATTGCTTATGCTCATTAGATCCATTATAAATACCTTCGACATATGGTATATTTGGATGGAAAAATCAGTAGCTTTGGTATTGATTTTATAAGTTTTTATTCTTTAAATTATCCCACCAGAAATTTTTTTTTTTAATTTTCATCTTTTCGAAATTTTAACTAGAAATTACATGTTTTTTAAAACATTCATGCTTTTTTTCAGTGAATGTTTATTGCATTGAATCTCTTAGTGGTGGTATCTTATTGGGAATTTTCTCACACCCTACCTACACTCATGGGTGTTAGTAGACTTGGTTATTTTTTTTCGCAGGTTGGGTACAGATTTTAGTTCCAGTGGTTTGGGTTTCTAGTAGGTCCTTAGTGGTGATGTCTTGTGGAGATGGCTTTAGGGTGGTTTCCCATGCCATGAGGGTTCATGGGATGATTAGTTTTGGGTTTTAACCTTTTTATAGTATTTATGAGTTTTTTAAAAATATGTAATTCAGTTCTTATGTTTTGTAAAAGACTGTTTGGTTTGAAAAATCCAGATTCATTTTAAGGGATTCTTTTTTTGTTTTATGTTTATAAACTCGGGCACTTGTGACAGACTATGGGGATCAAGAATGCCCTTCGGGCCTTATCAATGGCTCGGTCTGGTGCCGGTTTCGGTGGCAACCCAATTTGGTTCATGACATGTCCATTAATGTTAGATAGACTAGATACTGATGGAAATTAATGTTTTGAGATGATCCAAAAAACCAATTAATGAACTGGGATCATTAATAAATTGGTAAATAAGATGTGTTCTCGAACCGTAGATGTTTTCAAAACATTTTTTGAAAATATATTTGGGGAAATGAGACACATCTAGAAACTAGTGTAATTTAATCTTGGACATTTTGGGATCGGAGAGAATAGCTTAACATTTTTCCATGGAAATATAGAGGGAAAAAATCATAATTTTTTCTTTTTTCCCTTTATATTATTCACAGTTCCTAAATGGGTGATCAATTCAATGGATACAATAACTATATTTATAAAAAAAATTTAGTGTTTCGGAACATTAATTATTCACGGGGTTTCTATATTATAGTTAATTGTCGTGAAAAATGGGACATTAGTTGGTAAAGTTTATTATCACATATATTTGACTAAATGTTCTTAGATTCCATGGTCACATAACAAAGTCCACAAATTTCATAAATTATGGTCATTCAACTATTTATAATTTTTGATAAAATCAAACCAATATGGGCATCATAAACCCTTATGTGGTAAAGGATATCGATTATAGTGTAAATCATCATGAAAGGTGTTTCACATTGGTTGGGATCATAGTGGTTGGAAAAAATGAATAGATTATATAGAAATGGTGTTAGAAAGTGATTTTAATTGATTCGTCTAATGCTACAATGAAAAATCTATAAAAGTGATGAACTTTATTTATGGTCACAATTCGTAGACAATTGAAAATATTGAGTTATAAGACATCCCACATGGGAATAGATATCTAAGAACATCACAACACATTTTTAAAGGATAATGGAATAATATAAATCATTATGATATATTTTAATCAAGAGGATGAGATGGAAATTGAAATCTACAAATGAAATTCATCTAGTATTCAAATGATATGTTCTATATAAATGATGTTAATGCCAACCATGAATTTGAGGACATCTTCTATAGGATTATGATTTCCCTAGTTATTGGGGTAGAATATGGTATCTCGGATTATCATTATAATACATTGATAACCATTGTATCTATGTACAATTGTTAATAGTGAATATGAAAGGTTAATAGAAATTCAAATAATTTTTACACACTATGTGATATTGGGATAAATTCATATATGTGGTGGTTGGAACATCCTACACCCAAAATTACCTATATAATTCTTTTTGAGGATGATAAAATAGTTTACATGGATGACTAAATTTTTGAAGATATAAAATATAAGGTACACAAATGACTACATATCCAACAATTTCATGATTCATTCCATGTGTGGTTCTTAATGGTCAACTATATATCAATGTATAATAAATACAAGGATGAGGAATCCTTATATACATCATTGGGAATGAAAAGAGTTGATCCCCCATAGATATTATCAAAAAAACTCTATTACATTACCATATATGAATATCGGGATCTCATTCACCATGGTTTTAAGGGATAAAGGGGTATTTTAACCAAGTGTTGTGTCATGCATGTCATCAACTCTTATATGAATCTAGATCTCGTGTAGAAATAGAATGGTAAGTAGTTATAAACACTCAACAATTTTTACGTTCATATATTATGTTACATATGTCTTTTAATTTGTTATAATACTACAAGTGTGAATATGAAATATAGTTGTATGCCATATGACTATGATATGTACCTTGTAGTTTATTATAATGTGATGAGGATATTTTTAAACCCCATGTGAGTAAAAAGGATCTTCTATATCAGAGATACAATCAAAATTAATTTTCTGTGGTAGTAAAATATAATGTTCATACATTATTAAATATCCTATTGTAATAGGATTCCATACACACATAGTCACATTATATGGTGGTTTTGTTCATGACCTAGATTTAGTGAACAAAACATTTTTCAAATAATAGTGAAACCATAACTATATCATATATGAAGAAAGAGAAAAATAAGAAGTAGAGTAATATTATTTATATTTTTGTTAAAGTATGTTGATTGATATGGATCTCCATGATAAACGCTATTTTTCATATTTCTCTATTACATAGAAGAGAAAATAAATTTGTTTACTACAAAATCGATGATTATATAGCAGTAAATATCATAAATTAATTTGATTCATATTCAAGAAAATTAAAACACATACAATATGATAATCTATAATTTAAAATAAATTATAGGATGGACTATATTTCTTGGATTTCAGTTTCCTATGAAAATGAAAATGCACTATGAATTTCATGCTTTTCTAGCTATGACTTGGATTTCATTCAACCTATGGTTATAACTATAGGTCCCAACAAATTATGGAAAGCATGACTATATCATGTATTTATAAATTCAAAATAATAAATTAATGTCATTGTATATATCTTTATTCTAATCAATATAATATGGATTTTTCTGGTTACTATACCTATTGTGGGGATCCTCGAAATTGATTGAGTGAATCTGTGTATCCTGAATAAGAATTTACTAGTTAAATATTAGTAGAAGTTACATGGAAAATAGGTCCTGGTGACACTATGTATTCCATGGAATATGAATCAGTTGACACATAGTTCAAATGATATATAAAATAGAATTTTATATTAGTGATGGTTGATAATGTGGGAAAGAAACATGAATTGATAAATATTACATGAATATGACTCTAATTCAAGGAGATATTAAATGATAGTGATTTCAATTTTTAGTTGGTAGAAGGATATTATATCAATTAATCACTAAATTCCTTGTATTAAGAGTAATGAAAAATGTATTTTACAAAAAGGACTATTGTGTATATTCGACACTTATAAAATTGGAGGTGCATTTTATCTTAATATTTGTCATTGGGTAAGGAAAATTGCACTGCCTAAATGATTTTTTCATAAAAACATTAGCCAATATGTATTGAATAATAAATGTAGTACATTTAATTTTCATGTAACATGGAAAATTTTGTTTAATAGTTCAATGACATAAAACAACTACCTATATGTTGAGGTTTTTCTAGAGTTATAGCTGTTGTGAAAAAATGAAACATGTGTATGTCAGTCCAAAAATAGTAATGGGAAACTGTAATATAAATGTGGAGGACTAATCCCTGAAATTATGATAGGGAAATTAGTTTGAATTTGTGTATGGGACTGAGAATGGATATATAATCATCCCCCTATTTTCTACAATAACATTAATGAAGCCTCATTTAGTACCTATGATATGGATGGCATTATATAGATATGGCGCATATATAGGGGAAGTGGGGTGAAATGAGTAGGTTCCATGGGGAGAGAAGGAAAGAAAAATGTAACATGAATTAATAATGGTCTCAACAATAGGACACAATCTATAATTCACAAACAATTTTGTAAAATTTATCCCTTTAAATATTTTTATTTCTTATATTTCACGAGTTACCACCATGCGTGTGTTTATAAAAATCACAAAACATTATTAAAATATTACATTTTCATCATCTAAAAGATAAGGTATTGGTGTGTATAAATTTTTATAACTTAATTATGTTTAAATATAGTTTATAAACATTAATAAAATGAATTTATTACATTTTAAATGAGTGTCATTAAAAAAATATTATAAAATAAATGTTATGTTTTATCTAGAAACTGTTTTTAATGTAGAATGTATTTAATATAAATATATTAATTTACTAACAATTGATGATATATTTTATTAAAATTTATATATTATATATGTGATCAAATTTTTTAAACATAAAAAAATAATTTTTATGTATATGATAAAAAAATTATGTTATATGGCTGTACAAGTATTTATTTTTCTAAAAAACATTTTTCTCATATTTCTCAAAAATATATAACAATTAATTTCTTATACTAATATTGAAGTAGAAAAATATATGTAATATTTAGAATCATATGTTTCATATTTTTTAATTACTCCCCTTATATTTTTGCATCAATATGAATAATTATCCTTGAAAAAAGTATCAGCAAAATAATGGGGAAATCAGAGAAAATCCGGATTAAAAATAATTGATAAGGTCATAATTCTTCATCCATTTTTTATATGACTTTAATTAGACAATAAATTCCTATGGTTATATGTTTATTCATTTAATGTAAACATATCCATGAAAATTAACTATATATTATTAAAATCAAGGAATATTACAAACTTTCACAATGTTTGTTTTTTATATCTTTTATGAGTCTACATAATGACAGAAGTATGTTAAGAATAATTGTAAGTGTGTAATTTGATAATTATAAAATAAATTTCATCATTTGAAATTATAATTTATTTTTATAATTATTTTATGGAATAAATTTTTTAACTAATATTGATGTAGTATTTATCCATTTTACAAATAACTATACTTAATAATATTAAAAAAAAGAAAAATGATATAATTTGATTTCGTTAATGTTACACATGAATTTTATATATTTAATAGACATATTAGTGGGGTTTTAATGTATAATAATCAAAATTCACATTTTTATTTTTCTATTTAATGTTAAATTAATTAAATAATGTCAAAATTATAAATAATTATATTTTATAAAAATAATGTTTTATGCAAATATTTATAAATCATAATAAATTAAAATAACAAAAAGTGATAATTATATGGAATATATTTTAATCTATTGGAAATTTATTTTATAATTTTTACCTTATAAATAAAAATAACAACTTTTTAATATTGAATAAGATTTCATTATAGTTAAAATTAAAATTAGTTAAAGAAGGATAAATCGAAATTATAATTCATAAAATGACACAAAAATATGATTAAATTTTTTTATTATTGGTATTACAACAATATCCGACATTATTTTATAATCCCATTAAATTTAAAGGTATTTCACTTGATAACGAAGCTGTAATAATTTTGACTTTTGATAAATTAATAAATTATTCCTGACTTATTTATTAAATGAAACCTCCTCCATCACATAATTAGACCACTTTGTGAATTATATCCCACAAATGATCACAAATATTATCCTATAAAATCCCATATACACACTATAAGGGGTTTTTTCTCCCCAAGAGACCATATAAGATCCTGTTATAGGAGTTCTAAATGAGCCACTTCGAAGAATAAGTAATTACCTTAACTGATGAATTGGGTTTTGTACTCCTATTTTCCATCTTTAAATCATTTATATATATCATGATATAATAAATTTATTATATAAATGTATATCAAATGATATTATAATTTTTGATATACAATTATACACCATCATTCCAAATAACAAAATTTGAATTATTTCTCATGCGTACATTAGACATACCATCACCATTTAGTGATAAAATTCATTACTAATAATGGTATTTAATGTATGTTTATAATAAAGGGATTAATTTTTATATATTATAATTTTCAATAAAAAATTATTTTTTAATGATAATATCTCTTCCACCATCATACTATCATATCATTTGGTAAACAATAGTGTCGCTCATTTGTACTTATGGACTACCATCTTCACATTGAGATGTGATACATTTTTAATTCTTATTTAACATGAATTGTAATAAGGATGAATTTTATAAATATATATTATTTAATAATTATTCTATAAAATTTAATTATTATTTAGAAATATTTAATTCAATCAGCTAAAAAATGAAAACAACATTCCTATGCATGTGTGACCAACCATCATTATGAATGGTGCAATTCATTTTTCTATTGATACTTTTTATTATTAAACAAATAAAATTTATATAATTAAAATATATCATTTCTATATCATAATTAAAATTATGGTAATATGTTACCATCATTAAATTATAAGTATTATGACTTCTGAACTGAAACATTCTTGACAAACGAAATCATTATCATCAAAAACAGTGATGTTGAAAAAACAATTAATAATTATGTGATATTTATTTATAAACAATTCATAAATACTATTCAATATAAGAATATTTTTATTTAATAAATTTATAATAAATCTATATTTATTATATTATAGGGTTTATCATGAAAAAGGAATGTAAAAGCTTGATGTAAGGGTTTCTTTTTCAATCTTATCAATATTAAAGATTTCATATTTTAATGTCAACAGATGAGAAAATTTATATTCCATATCCATTTAGTTTTTTATAATATAACAAAATTAATTTTTATTATTCTCATTAATTTATAATAAATAAAATTAATCATGTTATAATTTTTAAATTTTTTTTTAATGGAATCTTTGTTTTCATTTTCGAAATGAGGTTTTTGGAATAGTTTTTTTTTGAAAATAATTGAACGAATTTTTGTTATCTTATATAGATTGAGAATATAATTTTATCCATAATTATGATTAAATCATTTTAAGGTCAATTTATAAGATTAGTTGATTATTTTCATATAATTTTTTATCATTTATATGTATATAACTGATCAAAAGTATGTTTGATTTTAAAATTGAAAAGTTATTTTCCTCAAGAATTATTCCATGTGATCCTTCAAATTAATTTGTCACATATGATGAAATAATTTGAGGTTATTAATGATTTTATAGGAAAGTAATATAGGGATACTGACCTTATAATTTCTATGGATGGTTCATATTTATGGTGAAGAGATGTTATGATTATGAAAATTATTTCTTATCCATGGGTTGTTCTATAATGAAATTATTAAAATACAATTTATATTTAATGGGTTTTGATATGATGAATGATTTATGATCCTATTACACACATTTGTATGGTTTTTATTACATGATTTGTGGGAATAATATCTCTCTCCAATGAATTGGGTGTAATATTATATCTCATGAGATTATTATGGTAAACAAGTGGATGTTATTTATCTGTTATGGGAAATAATTGATATTCTTCATCCATTATGGGAATCTAGATGATGTGCTTCTTATTATATGAAACAGAGATGCAATTCTTTCTATACTATTGGAATATTTTTTTATCTCTAATCTAATGTACTTTGTAGATAATCGAGATACTTGAAAAATTTTCTAAACTTATGATTGGGACACACACATGAACATACTAATCCATATTAAATTATGATGAATTAATATTATTATAATTAATCTATATTGAAATGTTAATAATTTTTATAAATAATGTTTATGATCATTTTCTGATTGGGAATGAACACTTTATGTTATGGTCACGTTATCATGCCCATATAATTTTATGATTATTTCCTATGATCATTAATTGATATCACCCTTGTTTATAGTTATTGATCATCTAAGATAAAAAATTTATTATGTTTCATTTACCAATTTTTTGAGAAAAGTTTTTATTTATGTATTCTTATTAATAGTACTATTTGGGAAGATCTGTATGGTTGACGTGGATTATTTTTCATAAATTAAAAAATATTTTATATATATTCTCTAAATACTCAAAACCATTATTGTTCTTCCATGGATAATATTTTAATTAAGTAAATATTATTTTAAAATTATATAATAATTTTTTTATAATGATTAGTACAATATATTTATTATAAGAGGTAGGTTTTAGTCCATAATTGGAGATTATGGGTATTAAAATTTTATAAAAAACCCTTAGGATAGTTATATATATATAGGATAAAATAATAATTTTTTGATAATTATCTTGGATGACCGAGGTTAAACCTAGTTTATAATAATAGGAGGTCTCAAAATGCTAACTTTGTATAAATTATTTTTTACAATTTTTTTTATTATCATTATTCCTCACACTTCAATTTTTTAGTCAATGTATATTAAACAAATGAGTCATGTTACTATTGAATGTGATGAAAAAAAATGATTACCATCATTAGAAAATAAATATTATGGGAAATGAAATGAACAATGATGATGTTATGATCATGAATCTTTATCAGGGTGTGAATCATGCTATTATTCCAAATAACTCTTCGAGAGGAAAATGTGCAATTTAATCATTCATGTGGAAATGTCACACTGCTTTTAGTGATTGAATTGATACACAATTGGATTATTGACCTATCAATCCCATTGGGAAAATATCTTATATACCTTAATAAGGATGTCAATAAAATTTTTTCCTAGGTGTTTGTCATATAGACAGATAATAAAGATCAACAGTGGAAACATATTAACAATATAAGGAAGCCATAGGATATTAAATTTAGGTAATTGGATGTGTTAAGTGTATATTTATCAATAAATACTTTCTTATATTCAACATACAATGATATAAAAGTAATTTATTGAGATGAAGAGAAATGATTATGAATTAATTTTTAGCTATGTGGAAAATTTTACATGGATGGAAAGGTATGCCTCTGGATTAATTTTCTTCCATGAAATTAATATTTTTGGAATATTAAATTTCCAAAAACCAAGTATTTGAAACGAATTATCTATTACATACATCATTATCTATAAATAAATCATTCTATGTGACCTTAACAAAGATATTGAATCTCAGAATTCCTATAACTCATCTGGTTTTGATAATAAAATAATCAATGAGTCTGATTAATACTCGAATAAATAGAATGGTGGAAAGAAATTACATCAATATAGATATCATAACTATATGAATAAACACCAATGGATGGAATTAAATTGATCTAGGAGGTGATTTTAATGTGGATATCTGATTCACAAATCCATTGAATGTCGAAAGGTGATTAATAGTACTATTAAAGTAATGGAGGAAACTAATACACAAACAAACACACCACACATTTACAAATTCATAACATTCATGGTGTATGTTCCATTTTACAAACAGTGCATGAATTTCAATATTTATTATGATCAACATCAACATCCATTTATTCTCATTGAAGAAGTAAAATTTCGTATGACCATGGATGCTAAAGGATGTTATTATATTGATTTTGTTAATGGTACACTTATCATTTACTCTATTAAAACTAATGTATTATTTGATTATGATTCCACTAACTAATATTCTATAAATAATTTTATAATGTTAAATTCATATCACATTAAAAAACATATGTTGAGTTATATATGAAAATAACTGATGAAATAACAATCACATACAATGTCTATATTTCAATTTAGATATAATTTTATAGGAAATTTATTAATATTGATATTTTTAATTATACCTTAGTTGAATATTATTTTATTATTCTCATGGATTGGATTTATCTATATGTATAACATATGAATTATTGAGGAATGGATGTTAAATTTCAGAATCTAAAAGAACCTATGATCATTTATAAATGAGTTGATGAATATGAAAATTCAATTGAAATTACTTAAATATTATGGATCTTAATTACAGTATCTGAAGTGCCCAGATCAGTGTGAATCACTGAGAGGGGGAGGGGGTGAATCAGTGATCCCTTAAAACTTTTTACTAATTGATTCTTTATCAATTAAACCTCTATGGCTGGTTAAAGCCTCGATCCACTCTTCTTGTATCTCTCACCTTTCCACGAATGATGCAGTAATGAAAAGGTACATGACACACGGATTTACAAGGTTCGGCACCAAAGGCCTACATCCATGCCATGATCTCCCAGCATGGATTCTCCCATTATAATCTGTTAGTATTACAATGGTTGATACAGCTTCCCACCGTATCTCTCCTGAGTCCCACAGGAGGGTCTTTATACTGCGTCCCACAGTGTTACCAGAGTTCCACTGGCCTGCTCCAGAATCCCACTGAAGACTTCTTCCACCCTGAGTCTCACAGGGGGCTTCTCCTGGCTCCTCGAGTCACACGAGTAGCTCTTCTTCACTTTAAGCTTCTTCAAGTATCTTCAGCAGTCTGGGATAAAGACTGCTGGACTTGCTCTGTACCTCTGATCACTTGAGTTGATCAGGTCTTCTCGTCTTGCTTAGGATTTATCTCCTTCTTCTCAGGATGACCTGGATTCTCTCTTCAAGAATCTTCAACAGCCTCTGAAAAGGTCTGTTGGTCTTGCTCAGCAACTTCTGATCACTTCTGTTGATCAGGATCTTCTCAAATACTGAAAACTCAGACAAACAATATCTTTCACTTCAGTCTGGCTCAGTCTCACTTCAAAACAACTTCATGTACTGAATGCACGGCATCACAATATCTTCAAGATATTCTGGTCTTGGACTCTTCAAATGCACACAACCTGATTTAGCTTTGTTCACGTGCGCATGTGCATGCATGCATGCATGCACTCCCCTTTTTCTCCTTGGTGTGATAAACCCACAATGGGTGTAAATACTTTTAGCACACACACCTTCTTGAACATCACACACTTTATTCTCTTTTGATTACACACATAAATGTGTGTTATACACTAGTGTTGATGTCTTCTCTTCTTCTTAGTGTGTACACACTTTGGTTTGCACACACACACTAAGGTTCGGCCTTTTAGTTCTTTTGCACACACAAATGCCTATGGCCTTCTTCCCTTCTTGCACTCTTCCACTTTGCACACACACTTTGTTTTTCTCTTTTAATCTTCAAGTGTGCACAACCACAAGGCTACGACCTCTTCTTGTTCAGTTCAAGTATGCACAAACAATTTTCACACACAATAGCTTGGCCTTGTCTTGCTCACACCCACTGCCCGTAGGGTACTTAGCACACACAAAGTGTGTTCTTCAATTTGGCACACACACAAGGTGTGGTCTTGGCCTCTACTTGCACACACCCGAACACCAACCAACTGAAGGCATGCAAGGGGAGGCCTCTTCTCCTCTTCTTCAAAGCGCGCAAGGTACACTTGGGTGCCACTGGCCGCACAAGATCACAAGGCCTCTAGGCCGCACAAGCCTCGGGTGCAAGGCACCGTGGGCGCGCAAGTGCTACCGCACAGGGGGCACGGTGCACAGAGGGGGTGCGCAAGGTTCTACCGCGCAGCCCCACCTGTTCTTCTTGTCACGCAAATGAGTTGCGCGCAAGGGACTCCTTCAGGCCAAAGATGGAACCGAGGACTTCAGCCATGCAAATATAATGCACGGGGCTTCTTTCTTCGCGAGGCACAAAGGAACTCACGGGGCTTCTAAGTTTTTCAGCGGATCAGCAAACATCCTCGAGGGCTCGGCCTCTCTTTATATAGGCAGAGGAGAGGCGGTTCAATCCGCGTGATAAATCTTGAATCACCGAAGATTTCGGATCTTCAAAATCATTCCAAATTTTTGCGTTTTCTCTTCGGTGCACGCGAGTTCTCCTTCTTTAATTTCCTCTTCATGCATGTGCATGGAAACGTACGCATGCCTCTGTTTATCCCGATTCATGCAAAGCATAAACTCCACGTGGCCTCGCACCTTCGGTTTGCTTCGGCCTCGTGCAAATTTCTTCCAAACATTGCATGCATGCCTATTTTTATGCATGGTCGTGTTCGTACGGGAGAGACGAGCTCAATGGAGCCTTCGGTTTGTTCGGAGGTGGCCGGAAACTCGATTTGGCTTGCTCGGAGGGCGCCTGGTTCGTTGGTGGCTGCGGGAATGCTCGGGTGGCCTTCGGCTGAGCTCGAGGAAGGAGACGGACTCTGGGCCGTTGGATGCGGTGATCAAAAAACCTTCGACGGCTTGGATCAGATCGGGAGCGCGGCAGATTAGATGAGCGGCGCCGATCGTCCGCGAGATCAGATGAGTGGCTGGGATTCGCTCCGCGGAAAAATTCCGCATCCCACATCGAAGCCGCGGCCAGTTTTTCCGCGGTTTATCAACGTTCCGCTGCCTTCCACTCAGCAATTTAACTTCCCTCCTCACGGTGCCGCCCCGCACCGTGTTCTCCCTGCGGGCGCGCTCTGCTCCCACTCTCACCTTTGCGGGCGCGCTCCTAGCGCCCACTATGCACACTCGGGTGCGCGGGCTTCACCACCGCGTGCCCTCGGGGCTTATACACGGCCCCGACCCTTCTGCCTCAGGGAGTGCCTTGGCCTTGAGGGTTCCCCATGGGCGTGGCGCCTTAGGCCCATATGTGCCTTGGGTGATCCCTCGGCTGGCCTCCTTGGTGGCCATATTTTTGGCTAAGGCAAATATTACGACTTTGTTAAAAACAAAGTTCTCCTCCATATAAAACATGCCAATTGCCAAGTGCCACTTCTCTAAGCCATCTTCCTTCTTCTTCTTAAGAATTCCATCATTTCTCCTCTCATATGATCTCTACTTAGGATATGGAATTCCCAAGGGTTCTTCTTAATCTTCTTCATCTCCTCTTCCATATGTGTTCAATACTTAAGAGGGACTTCTTCAACTGAATCTCATAAATCACACATGTTCTTCAACATTCTTCATTGATCTAATCAGAGATCAATTGGATCTTCTTCTGATTCACATGCACTAAGTGATAGTGCATGGACTTCTTTAATTCCACTTCATCCACTTAGAACTTATGGATGGTTCTCCTCATCTCCTCATGCATTGTTAAGACAATGCATGGTCTTCTGATATTGTTGTGACATTGTATCATCTTGATACAAGGTTCTTTAAACTTTAAGAATAGCTTTACAATCGTCTGATATACATAGAGAATGTTTCAACCACAACATCCTATGTCACTTAGTGAATCTCCTAAGTGACATGCATCTTAGTACCATGGCCATTCTCCTTCACCACCAACACCATCACAACCTTTGGCATTCACATCTTGACAATTCTTGACATCCATTCATTCTAAGACAACAACATGTCTCATTGACAACAAATGCAACACAGTGCACTTCAATCTCCCCCTTTGTATTTGTTGTCAATACACTCCTTTAGCACATATGAATGGGTCAATATGTGTGCCAATATTTTCTCCCCCTTATTGGCAATCAAATGCAAAGGTGTGGTGTGGTTCTCTTCAAAAATCTCTTCCTCCCTTATAAAAGCATTTTCTTCAAAATCACTAAGAGAGGGATGATGTCACATGTTCTTATTTAGCAAAGAACCTTTAGTTGATCAACTCTAAGTCTACTTGGGCTAACCCGGTGTAGAAAACAAGAGTGATGTAACCAAGGAATTCAAAGCTGTCCATAACTCTCTACACATGTGAGATCATGCTTAGGGGTTTGAAATTTTTCAGATATAACAATGAATTGCTAAATCCTGCACAACTTCACAAAACTCATTAGAAAGTTCAGTGTAATGATAAAGCTCCCCCTTTCATCCATTTGCCTTCAATCCATACTCCCCCTTAATTGACAAGATAAACTCAATTAAGAAACAAGGGATGAAAGTATGATTGGAATACCTTCACTTTTCTCAAGATGATATTAAATCTTAGAACACCATCTTCTCCAGATTGGCTCCCCCTCAAGGGGTGCACTCCATTCTTTCCAAACCATCCTCCAGTTGAGAATGATCATCATATTCAATTCCCTGCAATGTCAGCACATGTAAATACAAGTGATTAAGGAATAAGATGGAACATCCTTGGTTCATCAATGTGAACAACAAGGTTGAGAAGATTCTCTCAACCGAGATGTCCCATTTTCACCATTCTTCACACTTGCACATTTGATCTTCAATGATGTTTGTGCTGGTGTGGATCTCAATACATCTTCATGTGAAATCTTCTTCTTCCCTTTTTCCTTAGCAATTGCCAGAACTTCATCTTCAGTTTTTTGTAGATCTTTGGCAAGTTGCAACTGATTTGGCCATATGACTAACAAGTCATTTGGAAGTGTGGCCTCAGTTCTGGAAGTTTCACATGGTTCCTTTAATGCTTTCAAGCTACCTTTCTTAGGCAACTTGTTTTCAATCAATCCCTTCTGCTTCTTCTGGATTGATTGTCTGTTTGAGTCCAGTCTGCTTCTATTCAGTTCCATGGCTTGTTCACAAAGATCCATGGTATGACCTTTCTTTCCACAGTAGAAGCATTTCTTCTTGGTGGTCCTTCTGGATGCATCACCCTTCTTGGATTTAGACTCCAAGGACTTCTCTTCCTTTTTCAACATCTTCTTGGGAGCATTGTCACCTCTCTTCTGTTTGCTTCCCAAGGATTCTTTCTGAGCCAGGTTCTGTGATCTTTTCTTCTTTTGAGCTCTGGATACAGTTGGAGATTGACATGTATCTATTTGACCACTTTTGCAATCATCCCAGATGTTGTCAAGTAATCCAAATATATTTGCAGTAAACAGATGTCTCTGGACCTGTGGATGTTTCTTCTTTCCTTCTGGCTTGCTCCCCCTTGGCATGGGCTTCCTTTGTGCTTTGACATTCAGTGGACTGTACCAACAATCCTTTGCATAGTGCCCATACTTATTACAACACCAACACTGACCCACAAATCTTGATCTCTTCAGTCCTTCTAATTGTTGGGTACTTTTCTTGAATTGCTGTGTTGTTTCAGGAGAGCATTCTTTCTTCACTGTCTTCATCCATACTTGTTTGGATTCATTCTTCCATCCTGCACTTTTAGTAGAAACACTTTTAGAAGCATGAGTACAAGATGGTATGGATGGTACCTTCTTTTTAGAAGATGTTGCCCTTTCATTAGAGGATGTCTTTCTTTTAGAATCATCCTGATCAATGCATACTTGAGTAGCAACATGTCTTCTTTCAGCTGACTGGGAGGCTTCAGCTTTGGGTGATTGCATATTTTTCAATATCACCTCTAGTTCTAAGCATTTCATATTGAGGGAGTTCTTCTCATCCTCAACAGTTCTTAGCCTTCCTTCCCATTTTTCTTTCAGCTCTTTCATCTGTTCATCATGCACCTTTTTCAATTCGTGCAATGAGTTTTCAAGCTCCTTCACCCTTTTTACTTTGTCTTCTAGTTGAGCATCTTTGAAAACCATTGAAACTTTGTGCCTCTTTTCTAGTGCATGGAAAACATCTTTGACCACTGTCTTAAAGAATTCTTTCTCAGAAAGGCTTCTTTGCAATTCTTCAGTAGTGTCTTCATATCATTCATTGCAAAGACAAACGGTTTCATCTTTAGCCTTCACCAGCTTTCTGAGAGTGTTGGTTATGCCAACCCTTTTTGCCAATTGATCTTCCATTGCATTGGCTTCTTCTTCTAACTGTGATTTTTCTTCATGAAGATCATGGATTCCTGTAGCTATACACTTTTCCACTTCCATGGGAACTGTCTTCTGAAGATATTTGAGTGCACTCTGAAGATCATTCATTGTTTCAACTTCATCACAGCTAGGACAGGCTTTCTTCATCTTCTTGGCCTGTTTCTTCTTTCTATTTTTCTGAGTCTTGGCAGATATCTCCATTTGAGGCTGGTCGCTCGTTTCCTCAAATCTGCACTTCATAAAGACTCCCTTGGATCTTTTAGAGGTAACCTCCCTCTGATACCAATTGAAGTGCCCAGATCAGTGTGAATCACTGAGAGGGGGAGGGGGTGAATCAGTGATCCCTTAAAACTTTTTACTAATTGATTCTTTATCAATTAAACCTCTATGGCTGGTTAAATCCTCAATCCACTCTTCTTGTATCTCTCACATTTCCACGAATGATGCAGTAATGAAAAGGCACAGGACACAAGGATTTACAAGGTTCGGCACCAAAGGCCTACATCCTTGCCATGCTCTCCCAGCATGGATTCTACCATTATAATCTGTTAGTATTACAATGGTCGATACATCTTCCCACCGTATCTCTCCTAAGTCCCACAGGAGGGTCTTTATACTGCGTCCCACAGTGTTACCAGAGTCCCACTGGCCTGCTCCAGAATCCCACTGAAGACTTCTTCCACCCTGAGTCTCACAGGGGGCTTCTCCTGGCTCCTCGAGTCACACAAGTAGCTCTTCTTCACTTTAAGCTTCTTCAAGTATCTTCAGCAGTCTGGGATAAAGACTGCTGGCCTTTCTCTATACCTCTGATCACTTGAGTTGATCAGGTCTTCTCGTCTTGCTCGGGATTTATCTCCTTCTTCTCAGGATGACCTGGCTTCTCTCTTCAAGAATCTTCAACAGCCTCTGAAAAGGTCTGTTGGTCTTGCTCAGCAACTTCTGATCACTTCTGTTGATCAGGCTCTTCTCAAATACTGAAAACTCAGACAAACAATATCTTTCACTTCAGTCTGGCTGAGTCTCACTTCAAAACAACTTCTTGCACTGAATGCACGGCATCAAAATATCTTCAAGATCTTCTGGTCTTGGACTCCTAAAATGCACACAACCTGATTTAGCTTTGTTCACGTGTGCATGTGCATGCATGCATGCATGCACTCCCCTTTTTCTCCTTCGTGTGATAAACCCACAATGGGTGTAAATACCTTTAGCAAACACACCTTCTTGAACATCACACACATTATTCTCTTTTGATTACACACATAAATGTGTGTTATACACTAGTGTGGATGTCTTCTCTTCTTCTTAGTGTGTACACACTTTGGTTTGCACACACACACTAAGGTTCGGCCTTTTAGTTCTTTTGCACACACAAATGCCTATGGCCTTCTTCCCTTCTTGCACTCTTCCACTTTGCACACACACTTTTTTTTCTCTTTTAATCTTCAAGTGTGCACAACCACAAGGCTACGGCCTCTTCTTGTTTAGTTCAAGTATGCACAAACAATTTGCACACACAATAGCTTGGCCTTGTCTTTCTCACACCCACTGCCCGTAGGGTACTTAGCACACACAAAGTGTGTTCTTCAATTTGGCACACACACAAGGTGTGGTCTCGGCCTCTACTTGCACACACCCGAACACCAACCAACTGAAGGCATG
The DNA here is from genome assembly GCA_963277665.1 of Viscum album. NCBI lineage: Eukaryota > Viridiplantae > Streptophyta > Magnoliopsida > Santalales > Viscaceae > Viscum > Viscum album. The sequence goes on along the minus strand of OY728132.1, from coordinate 319,127,067 downwards.
CAAGGTTCGGCCTCTTCTCCTCTTCTTCAAAGCGCGCAAGGTACACTTGGGTGCCACTGGCCGCGCAAGAGCACAAGGCCTCTAGGCCGCACAAGCCTCGGGTGCAAGGCACCGTGGGCGCGCAAGTGCTACCGCACAGGGGGCACGGTGCACAGAGGGGGTGCGCAAGGTTCTACCGCGCAGCCCAACCTCTTCTTCTTGTCACGCAAATGAGTTGCGCGCAAGGGACTCCTTCGGGCCAAAGATGGAACCGAGGACTTCAGCCGCACAAATAGAATGCACGGGGCTTCTTTCTTCGCGAGGCACAAAGGCACTCACGGGTCTTCCAAGTTTTTCAGTGGATCAGCATACATCCTCGAGGGCTCGGCCTCTCTTTATATAGGCAGAGGAGAGGCGGTTCAATCCGCGTGATAAATCTTGAATCACCGAAGATTTCGGATCTTCAAAATCTTTCCAAATTTTTGCGTTTTCTCTTCGGTGCACGCGAGTTCTCCTTTAATTTCCTCTTCATGCATGTGCATGGAAACGTACGCATGCCTCTGTTTATCCCGATTCATGCAAAGCATAAACTCCACGTGGCCTCGCACCTTCGGTTTGCTTCGGCCTCGTGCAAATTTCTTCCAAACATTGCATGCATGCCTATTTTTATGCATGGTCGTGTTCGTACGGGCGAGACGAGCTCAATGGAGCCTTCGGTTTGTTCGGAGGTGGCCGGAAACTCGATTTGGCTTGCTCGGAGGGTGCCTGGTTCGTTGGTGGCTGCGGGAATGCTCGGGTGGCCTTCGGCTGAGCTCGAGGAAGGAGACGGACGCTAGGCCGTTGGATGCGGTGATCAAAAAACCTTCGACGACTTGGATCAGATCGGGAGAACGACAGATTAGATGAGCGGCGCCGATCGTCCGCGAGATCAGATGAGCGGCTGGGATTCGCTCTGCGGAAAAATTCAGCATCCCACATCGAAGCCGCGGGCAGTTTTTCCACGGTTTATCAATGTGCCGCTGCCTTCCACTCAGCAATTTAACTTCCCTCCTCACGGTGCAGCCCCGCACCGTGTTCTCCCTGCGGGCGCGCTTTGCGCCCACTCTCGCCTTTGCGGGCGCGCTCCTAGCGCCCACTATGCACACTCGGGTGCGTGGGCTTCACCACCGCGTGCCCTTGGGGCTTATACACGGCCCCGACCCTTCTGCCTTAGGGAGCGCCTTGGCCTTGAGGGTTCCCCATGGGAGTGGCGCCTTAGGCCCATATGTGCCTTGGGTGATCCCTCGGCTGGCCTCCTTGGTGGCCATATTTTTGGCTAAGGCAAATATTAAGACTTTGTTAAAAACAAAGTTCTCCTCCATATAAAACATGCCAATTGCCAAGTGCCACTTCTCTAAGCCATCTTCCTTCTTCTTCTTAAGAATTCCATCATTTCTCCTCTCATATGATCTCTACTTAGGATATGGAATTCCCAAGGTTTCTTCTTAATCTTCTTCATCTCCTCTTCCATATGTGTTCAATACTTAGGAGGGACTTCTTCAACTGAATCTCATAAATCACACAAGTTCTTCAACATTCTTCATTGATCTAATCAGAGATCAATTGGATCTTCTTCTGATTCACATGCACTAAGTGATAGTGCATGGACTTCTTTAATTCCACTTCATCCACTTAGAACTTATGGATGGTTCTCCTCATCTCCTCATGCATTGTTAAGACAATGCATGGTCTTCTGATATTGTTGTGACATTGTATAATCTTGATACAAGGTTCTTTAAACTTTAAGAACAGCTCTACAATCGTCTGATATACATAGAGAATGTTTCAACCAAAACATCCTATGTCACTTAGTGAATCTCCTAAGTGACATGCATCTTAGTACCATGGCCATTCTCCTTCACCACCAACACCATCACAACCTTTGGCATTCACATCTTGACAATTCTTGACATCCATTCATTCTAAGACAACAACATGTCTCATTGACAAAAAATGCAACACAGTGCACTTCAGTATCTGGAGGTTATATACATCATATGGTTTGTAAGAAACACAAAATTTATGATACATTGATTATATGAGAGATTTTGTGGAATTTCTGAATAATTTCCTAGTCATCTATCACATCATGTATTTGAGTTTTTAATAGAACTTAGATATGATGTTATTCCTATTTCAAATAATCCATATTGAATATAATTAATATTTTTTTAACAATTGAAGTAGAAAATATAGTATAATCATGATAAATTATAATTTTTCCATGTGAATCACGTTGGGGAGAACCTATTATATATATTCATAATAAATATGTATCAATGAAAGTATTCATTGATTATTAATAACAATAAATGATCACAGTCAAGAATAAGCATTCTCTCTCCCATATAGATGTATTATTAATTCAACAATATTGACCACAATACATGTAAAGTATTTATAATCATCATTTATATCATTAATTGAGGTTCAAGAAAGATGGTATACCCAATATGGGATTCTGTCCATGTTTTGTACACTATGAATATATATAAATTCCTTTAGTTCTAACTAATTCCCCCAATATATTCACGGATTTGATGAATATAGTATTTATATATTACCTTTATTTTCCTATAGTGGTCCTTATATATGACATTCCTCTATATTAAAATATAGAGAAATAGTATAAAGATCATTTGAGTATTTTTTATAGACATAGAGGAAGGAGAATTATTCTTATATATTTTCAATGATCGACTATTGATTTGTAATGTATAAATTTTGTGTCATATAATTTTATGTGAATGTATTTTAATTGATACATCATTGGGAATCTAATGATAAATAGTCAATACCAACCATAATGACTAACATCTGTATTTTTCACGGGTTTTATGGACATTACCATGTTTTTTTGAATGCATTCTCGTGGTTATATTATAAAAAATCATTGATTAATTGGAAAGTTGTTACGTTCATATGGATGAAAAAATGTGGAGAAAATTTCAGGGATTTTAAAATTAATATAGTTAGCGAACCTATACTCAAACTACTTTTTAGTAGATAATGGACTGTGATCTATACTAATGAATCAATAAAGCGACTGGGATGTGTTATCATACAAATAATAATGTGATATCATATGCCTCATTCAAATTTATTGTGTATGATAAAAATTACCCATCTCATGAGTTGGTTTTAGATGATATATGTTTTTCATTAATCATATAGATAAAATGCCTCTATAAGAGAATATTTGAAATATATAATGGTCAAGAACATTAAAAAATATACCATATAGAAATAATCTGAACATTCACTGAATAATATCATTATAACCTATTCACTATTATAAATTATCAAGGCATTACCACTGTGGGAAAGAAAAAAAGGTGGTAGAAGCATTAATCCAAAAGTATCATACTAGCATGTCAATAATTAATATAAAAAAGATCCAACATTTATAGATATGAATAATATGGATCTAGAAATACTAACTGAAGGTTTTGGGTCATATAAATGATCCACCATATATCAATCTGAATATTAATGAGGATGAAAAGAAATATATGGAATGAAAAAGATGGAGAGAAATATTGCTGAGCTCATCCTTGATATCGATGCAATAATATGGTTTAAGATCAATGTATGTGTTCCGGTCAAACCGTATTTGAAGATGGAGATATTTTATGTGGCTCATAATCCATAATAATCTATTCATATTCGAATTTCAGAGGAATAAAGAGACCTAATATAATTATAATGGATTGATAGAATAAATAGATATATTACAGAGTATGCTTCTCAATTTATTTCTTGTCAGTATGTTAGGAATGAGAGTAATATGTCTAAGGGTATGTTATAACTATTAATCTCATCAAAATGGAAATGGGAAAAATATCATAAGGTATTTTTTCAGGAAATCCCCCAAACATCTAATTTCTATAATGATAATGGTAATATTGGATCACATTACATTGTTAATATACATTATTTCAATCCTGGGATATTTCAATCTTGATTCGAATAAAATAATATATATTAAGTAAGGCGTAGGTGGGAATGGATTATGAAATTTATTTATATCTGATTAGGATAATATGTTTACCTTCATGTTGTTGTGAATTAATTTTCATGATCTACATAATAAGTTATTTTTCATCATTTCATATAATCCTTAGACACATTGTTAGATTAAGAAGTAAAATATACTCTAGATGAAATGTTTACTTTTTCTATATGGATTTGAAAATTATGTGGAATAAACACCTTAATTTTTTATAATATTATAAAAAAATATATTTCACTCTATTATTCAAATTAATAATTATTAATACCTATATAATTAGATGTTTAAAACATGAAAAATAAAGAAATTAATATTTAGAAATAATGTAATTAGAACCAGAAATATCTGAGGAAATGAAAGAGATGGTTTGATCCATTCTATATCCCATTACTTATTCTGAGAGTCAATAATAAAATTTATGCATGAAATCATCATAATGAAAATTAATTTGAAGAGGGTAAAAAAGTATCCATAAAAAATTTCCCTAAAAGTTTTAAATTACATATGGAAATAAAAGAAAGGTCAACCTTGGTTATATCATTCCATTTGAAATTATTGATCTTATCCTGATCATAAATAACAATCAACACATCCGCTGAATCTCACACAAGTTCATGTTGTATTACATCATGCCTCCTAAGAATGTACATACCTAATAATTTACAACTAATGAATATAGAGATCATACCGCTATAGAAATAAATTTATTATAAATAATTAATATCAGAGACAAAATATAGTAGATAGTGTGTTCATTGAAACATCACCAAATTTATGTCATGCTGTTATTGAGAAATAACTAATTTGAGAAAGAATCACTGGAACCTCAGTATGGGATGAGGAATAATTATTTGAATATATTTCAATAAAAGTGATGAATTTGAATTGTGAAACTAATTTAAATTCTAATATAATATAACAACATGTTATTTTTATTATATATTTCATGTTAAATAATTTCATTTCTTTGAAATCTTGTGTTAAACACAAGATAATGTTTATAAAAGTCATAGAAGATTAGTAAAATAATTTATTTTCATTACCCTACATGATTTTGATTAACCCCTATTAATATAAATAACTGAATTATCAAAAATAAACATTAAAAAAATCAATAAAATGAATTTATTACCGGTCAAAATATTATCATTACAAATAAATATTTTTTTAAAATATTTTTTTTTGAAAAAATAATACAAGAAATTTATTTTATATAAATATACTTAATTAATAACTATTATTTGAATGATTCTATTGAAATTTAGATATAATTTAGTGGATATAATATTTTAATAATTGAAATCATATTTATATAAACATATGATAATTATATATACATTTGTGGTCATAAAAAATTATTTTAGCTACAAGTTATTGTTTATATCCTTTTATGTGCTTACATTAAAATTAAATTATTCCAATTATATGTATTTTATTAGATGAAATTAATTTAATAATTATAATCAAGAGGTTAAAATATGGTATTTAGTCCCATTATATTTTTTGGTCAATGTGTATATTAACTATGATAAAAGTTATCACCTCGAGAGAGGTTAAATCAGGTAAATATTGATTTACCAAAAGTGATAAAGACATATTTTATCATCATAATTATAATTTTATGAATTTAATTAGACAAATAACAAATATATTTTGAAATTTATTTATTTAATATCCAAATTTCAATTAATATAAATTTTATATTATTAAAATCAATGAATGATACAAAATATCACCCTATTTTAATATCTCTTATGTGTACACATAAGTAAAAATTTTGTTTTGAATATATATATGTTTCTTGTATTGTTGTTATAAAAAATTAATGATGTAAATTTATTTTTAATTTTTACTAATTTTATAATGGCCTTATTTTTTTAGAAACACTTAAAAAGTATTTCTTAATTGAATAAACATATAAAAAATGATTTTAAAAATATTAAATGTGATATTATTTTATTTATTTAATATGAAAAGATGTTTTCTGTGAACTATATGACAAATTTGGAAGGTTTAAAATCATTACTATTTTACTCATACTTTTTTATGCATTTCTGTTTATATTAAATGAATAGTGTTAAAGTAGAAAATAATTTTATTTCAAGAAAATAATATTTATTTAATTATCTAAAAATAAAAAATTAAATAGAAAAAATTAGTTAATATATGTTTTAAATATTCCAAATTTTACATTTGTTGTAGTGTTTTCACAATATAAATAAAACTTACAACCATTTACTGATGAAAAAGTTGTTATTGTAAAAATTAGAAATGGTTAACTGAGGGTTAATCAAAATTATGAACACTATAAATGATAAAAAAAACTATTCTAAATTATATTGGTTGATTATATTAGAACACTATACCACATCATATTATAATCCATTGAAATTTAAAGATATTTTTCATTACAATGTATTTAATATAATTTAATGTTTTGAGAAATTTTAAAAGACCCTCTCACATTAATTATTAAAGGAACCCTCTTATACTAGCTCATTACACCATGTTGAACTTTAAATACTTGACATACATTAAATAAATTTCTTATAAACATTCTTATAAAAATTTAATAAGTTATTTAATTCCCAACTGACCAATCATAGATCCTTTTAAATGAAATCTAATGGAGTCATTTTCAAGAAGATGAAATTTCAATAATCAATAACTTTATTTTTCAACTGTTATATAACTCATATTAATTTAATATATATATCACAAAATAATAATTTAATTATGATTAATATTAAAAAAATTATTATTTTTATTAAAGGACCATTTTATACCCTCTTTCCCATCAAACAAAAGGTTAATGTAAAGCTGGTACATATGTATTTGTTTTAGTTGTCACATAGTGACAAAATTTATTTTGAATCATGATATTTTATCGATTGGTATTATGATGGGATAAATATTTATATATGATAATTTTATTATAATTAATTTAATTTATTGATATTATCATGTTCACCTTCTTATAATAAATTATTTTTTGAAAAAATGATGTATCTCAGGATCATTAAGGGATAACAATCTCCAAATTACGATGTGATGTGTTTTTCATTTATATTTACAATGGATGGTAATAAGGTTGATTTTTATGAATTAATATTATATATATGATATAATAAATATTATTCAATGTTGAATTATTAATTTCCATTATTTCACTCAATATTTCTAAAAATGGAAACAATATTCTTACGTTCATATGTCATACTATCTCCATGAATGAGGTAATTCATATTTCTATCTATACATATTATGAATGATTATAAAAATTTATATAATTAATATATATTTTTTTAAAAATTATTAATATTAATAAAATTATTTACTAATTTTCAATGTATTTGTAATGAGACATCTAAAAAGAAAAATTCATGCAAAAAGAAGTAGCTATCACCCAAACCAATGATTTTAATGAAAAATTATAAATAAATTTGAAATTAAATGTCATAAATAAATCATAATACATATGATAGATATTAATATGTTTATGTATTAGATATATAATAAATAAATATTTATGATACATGATAGTTTAATTTGAATACATAAAGATGATACGTGGGGTAAGGGTTTATTTCACAATATTATCAGTATTCATGATATCATTTGTTGAAGTCTATTTGGAGTGTGATTTATAAAAATGAATTAAAAATATCTTTTTAATATTATAATAAGACATTTTAAATAATTTTCAATCAATGTTTAGTTTTTTCAAAATCATTTGAAGTGAATCATTTCATAATTTTCCTAATGAGGACCATAGTGGATTTTTGGAAAAAATATGGAATAAATTATTTTTTAAATATTATAGGATGATTTTTTGTCTATCCATCATGAAAAATGATGGGTTTTATATTTATTTTTAATTTTAATATATTAATTTCAACTAAAATTATTTTATTTTTAATTTTATAACATTATAAAATGTGTGGTGATTTCAAAATGGAAATGTTATTTCACTCAAGAAGTATTCCTTTTGTTCTGAAGAAATAATTTTATATCAATGATGAAAACCATTGATGATACATATTATTTAATTTTTATAATATATAGGGGTACCATATATATTATTTCTCTATATGATTTAATTTTTTGGTGAATAGATCAAATGTTTTTGAAACACATTTAATTTACATGAGTTATACTATGATGAAATGTTCATTAAACCCAATTATGTTATTGGAATATTATATTTTGAATTAATTATTATATTTTGGCATTCATTATATGATTGGTGGGACCTATATCTCAATATAATTCATTTTTTATTTTATTATATCTCATCATATAGTTACGGGAAAAAAGTCAATATTCATTATTTATTATGGTAAAATAGATCTCATTCTGGATCAATAATAGGAAATAAGTTTCTATTAATGACATGTTATGGGAAAAATATCAATGTTCATGATTTACATTGAGATATAGGTGTTGATGTTAGGACCAAGTTGACTGGAGAATGTTTCTGGAAGTACTAAAGGTTTGTTTATAGAGAATGTTTTATTTTGTTGTCCAAAAGGAGAAATCAACATACGTTGTAAAATAATTAGAAATTATGATTATTATTTAAAAGTTTATGTTAGAGAAATATAATATTTTTTGAAGAAATTATTATGAGTTCCATTTCATGAAAATGGGGAGGAAAGGTATTGATGATTTTATTCATGTTGGATTGGATGCAACGGTGTTGCTAGATGATAAGGATATTACAATATGTTCAATAGAAAATATGACGATACAAAAGATAATATATCAAATGATATATATCACGAAAGATCACCTTGGAGGTATTTGTAATGAAGAAGGAAAATTATCAAAGGTATATTTCCACATAATAGTGCTAGGAATCTAGAAAAGTGCGATATGCGAACTGCGTTGTGAAAATGGTACATGATATTATCATAGTTTGTGGGAGGATTAGAGATATAATTGAGGGATATTGTTTTCAGCAGATAGGTGTTGATCTATTCGTGGATGGAACCAGCTACCATTAGGAGAGGTTTGATGCTCCACGCAGACTTCATGTGACCATTTATACTGAAGGCTATCTAAGATAGAAGTTTTGTGTAAATTAGATTAGCTATATTTGAATCTATTCCCCATTATAAAATACCGCATTTCAATAAATATGGTTCAATAATTTTATGAAAAGTGATCATCACTATTTGTTGATTTAGAAGAAGTCTATATTTTTTCACAAATGATAATTTTGCGAATGAGAATATTTCCTAGTGGACTGTTTTCTTCCAAAGAGATCGATCATGGTTATAGTTCATAGAAGATGTTTTTGGGGAACTATATACTCCAAAGAAGAAGGAATATTTTTTTAGAGGTGGTCCATGAGGCATCATACCTCTGCAAAATGGAGGAGGTTCGTAGAATAATAAGTGGTCCATGAAGAACATGTTCTATACAGTGAAACTCATTTTGGGGAGGATACATGCAGTTTACAGATGAATAAGGGATGTCTTTGGAGGACTCAAGGAAGTTTATGCAATCCTCTATGTTTTAAGGATAATAATTTTTTTGAATTTTTTTTTAAGGTTGACTAACAAGCACCGTAACATTGTATTGAATCTTCTTTCTAGAAGAAGAAAATTAATTATTGCATTGTTTTCAATTTTATCACAAGTTTATAGGAACATAAAACTCATATTATTCCACATCAAAGTGTTATTTATAGTATTATTTGTTGTATTATATTATTTACAAAAAACATACCAAGGACAAATATGCTCTTTTTGTGTAATGAACCCTGTAAATTCTTCAACACCTAAAGATGTTTGATTGAATTTTTTTAGTATGGAAATAAATAATTAACTTGAGGTTATGTTTGTTACATAATTAAGGAACCATAAGAGAAAAGGATATCACTGATTCAAATCCTCCCTCTCGATGTGATACCCAATTCATGACTGAGAAACATCAGTTGTTTCATTATCTAATGAATTTGGTAGTTATTCGTGAATTATTGAAATAGATTCTTTACATATTATGGTTCCAAAAACATTAACATATGGTCCATGATATTGTTAAAATGAATTTTAATTCTTATGGTTCAATTAATTTTAATTATTTTATTATTATTCCATAACTGATGTTTAAGGTATTTGTATATTGGGTATAAAAATTGTATGTTATAGTTATGATATAATTCCATTATTATTACATTATGATTTAATGTGATGACCAAATTATATATCCCATGATTACCCTTATTGAGAATATGTTCACACCTTTAATCATATATATTTTTTCACAATGTTATGACGATTTTTTGTGTGGTATTCCAATGAAGACTACTACGTGGGATGATAATTACGGGGCATGAGAAAGGTATTTCATAAAATAAAAATATTGTATATCTAATCTCAAATGACTATAAACCATTATTGTTCAATAATGGACCATATTTTTATGTACTGAATATTCATATAAATTTATGTAAATTCGGTGTTTAAAATTTTTGGGCCACTATATAATCATTATGAGTAGAAATCAATGGAATATCCATTTATAGGGGATCAAGGAATCAATACATTTCTCAAGGAATGATAATCAAGGAAAATTAATTTATCATATAGAAAATTTAGACCACCTTTTAATAAAGTTTATATAATAACGTAAACTCAACATAAATAGATTATGGATTTTAAACAAGGAAAATGTGATGAGAATAATTGGTGTTGAGATTGCGACTAGTTTTAGTGATACAAATTTCACGATATATCCTAAAAGGAAAGAAATAAAGACACAATTATTTCTTATGAAGTGTACATTTTATCTCAATACATGATAATATATAAAATAAGAGAACATACACTATAAAAAATTATATGGATCTGTAACTATTGTATGAATAATAGATATCATGTACCTTCCCAAATTTTATAATATATTACATATAGAAGATGATATTCCATGAGGTTTTATATCATGCAACATAAAAATATATATCATCCTATAAAAAATATGAATATCAATTATTCTTTTCATGAAATTTATTGAGAACTGAAAATTGCATGTCGGTTATTTTTTATTTGAGGTTGAAGTTGAAATATGAGTACAAATCATGCCACATGGGATAATCTGAAAATGTTTTGTGAAAAAAAAAACACATCATGGTATTTTTTTCTATTGTTAAATAGGTGATATCAAATAGTTTTATGTCATGTTATTTGGATGAAGTATGCTTGTTTCAATTCATGTGATGTGGACTTCTATTCAAAGAATGTTTAAATTCATGTGGATTAGAATTAGACTATTCCATTAAATCTACAATATTGAGGAATTAGTTTTTCTTTTTTATACCATGTAACTAAGATGTTATTCAGTATATATTTCATTACATACATATAAGTTAGAGATTATATAATGTATAATTTTGGTACTTATAGATGTGGCATCAATTATCCCACAATTTATGGTCTTGTGATGAGTACATACTCAAAGAACATTATTGTTTTGAAAATAGACATTATTACATGCATTTCAATATCATTACTCAATGATGTAAGTAATATAAATTTTTTATGTCCTGATTCAAGGATGTTAAAAAATCAAATAGAAATTATGAATAGTGTTTGTTGTGAAACATTGAATTTTTAAATTGAATATTGAACACTCTCTCCATCGTGATAAATGAGTATGAACCATTAGAGTTGAATTTATGTAGAGAAGATGATACTTCCCATTACAGTTTAGTCAGTGAGGGTTTCATTCATTGTATTATTAGAGTTCAGTGTTCCTATACCAATTTTCTTTATAATAACACCCAGGGATTAAATTTCTCTTTTAATTATAATAGAATTAAGTTATATTGGGTTTATAGTTCTATGTCACACTCAAACTTTTCTAATCAAGGACACCCAAATCATTTAGTAACTTATAATACTATTCATCATTAGATATTTCATATGGATAGTGATATAAATAAAGGGTATCATGAAACTTATGGTATGAATTTCTTATAACCCACATAATAGAGAATATGGTTCCTCCTTCATAATAATACATATTATGGTGTGATAATCACACAATTCATTAGTGAGTTCTGTATGATAAGGAAAATTCTCAGTATCTACCATATTTTAGAATATATTAGACAATGTTTTATTGAAATTATATACCTACCCATTTTCTTCCACATGTCAATAGGATGAGTGGTATGACTGGATGTTATATTTCTAAATAATATTTTAAAACTTTTATAGAAAATCGGTGTTGTTTTATATTAATATTGATTGATGGATTCTAAATTTAATAATGTTATTTAAATTAATGTAATTGAATATAATTTTTCTTACTTCCACTAGGGATATAACCATATCCCATATTGAGATGAATGTTTTTGTAGAACTTATGTACTTGAATTTCCAAGATTTATCAAAGTTATATGACCCCCTAACATCTATTTCATTAATGAAATACTGAAATGTGTATTTAATTGTATGTAATATATCTGGGGGTTGATGAATGAAATTTAAAGGTAACTATAGGGCATGGAATTTCGATGTGAATTACATATATTATTGTTTCACTAATATCTATATGTGTTCAATACATTTGATTTTATGGGAGGGATTTTCATTTGATTTTGGGGAACTTTTGGTTCCATCATGGACTTCTTGTTTGATACATAGGGTATATCTACCTTCAATTCATATGAGAATAATTCTATAAAATCCTTATTTATAGATGAATATCTTATAATTTGGGACATTGTAAAATATGATGTTCACTTGTTTTCATTAGATCATTTCTTTATTTATCATTTTGATAGAAGGGTTCCTTTTTAGAGATATCCCATAATAAAAGATATGGATCCCATGGAAGTTTTAATTGCAAAATATATTATCATTTAATAATTATGGTTAATATATAACCCCAATATTTTATTTTATATCATCAATAATGAGTTGGGAGAAAACCATGTAGTGATTGATGCATGTGATTTATTCATTTAGGTTTGGACCTGCAAGGATCATGGTACCATTAAACAATGAAAATGGATAGGAATTATTTTAATGAGGGATACAATATTGAATTGTCAAGGAGGATAATTCCTCCATTAACCATCACAAGTAAACAAGTAGTCGGATTAATTATTCATTATTAATGAAATATTCCCCAATAATAAGCTTGACCACCGAATCCATGACATTCATTATATTCAATCATTCCACTATTATATATAGGGCCAAAACTATTCCTGTAATTAGAGTTTTTAAGAACATTTTTGATACTCCCTTGATATATCAGGAAGAGATAATGTTGAAATTCCTTTTTTGAAGAGAAAATGTAAATTCAAAAGGAAAATATTTTGAGTATTGGAATTTATATAATTCCTCATTTCAGAATTATAGAGTATAAAGAAAATACATCTTCCATATATGGGGAGTGTAGTGAATAGAGAAACGGTCTATATGGATAACATTTATGATTGCCTATGTGGTTTCTAGTTTAGGGAATACTACGAGGAAATATGTAAATTTCTTCACTATAACATCCATTTGATACACAAATTGATTGAAGTTTTTTTTGAATAACCACCCACAATGGATGATATTATGTATTTATTGGATGAGGGATGATATAATTTTGCATGTCAATACATGAGACCAGTTGGATCTGATGATATTTTAGGTAGTTCTACAATATCTGCATAGTCAAGACTAATTATTGGGAATTCTTCTTGATATCAGAGTATCATGTCTCAAATTTTAGCTTTTTTATGATAATATGGTACAAGCTCTTCTCATTCCATGTATTATTCATAATTACCAAAAGGGAACCATTATATAACTAAAAGGTCAACACATAAAAAAAATACCCTCTTCACATCTATTATATATATACGGACTAATGGGATGATGTTTTTTTTGAATTTATTAAATTATAATTTATAATATTCATCCAATTGTTATGTTTCACACATATTAATCGTCTTTATTACAGTTAAAATGTTTCTTGTAATGTCATTTTAAAGAATATGGTGTAGGAGATGCATCCTTGAATCACAGTCAAATCATTTTGGGTTTATGGATGTGGCATGTTAGAGATTTACTTATTATTATCAGGTTCAATATTTATGCAATTATATAAAAATACTAGGTAACATAATTACTCCAATTTTACCCTAAAATATTATTTTAATGGATTTATATTCAGTTTTTGTGGCCGTAATTTGTTGTAATGTTTTTAATAATCATCAATATTATCATATTTTCATTGATATCTATCCATCATATTCTTAGTGTGTAATTCTAAAGATTCCCATATTTTTTTTGAATATATGATGCATCTAATTTTGTGGATTAGTTTCAGAATTTTTCCTGAATAAGTTCATTCAATGGAATGAATATAAACCATATATCACCCTAAAAGATGTTGCCACCTCATTTTTTGAGGCATCCTGATATGGTTGTATCTTGACTACCTATCCAAAATGAAAAGGTCATAGAAGTAGGATCGTACATCAATAGAAAATACTATTTGGAATAGGAAATCATCCTTCTGTCTATGATGAATGATATCCATGCTGTTAATAAAATATCAATCTACTAATTATTCTTCTTTTATGAGAACATTGTGGAATATCCATTTTTGGAATTGGACATCTAAATTGCAATGTCATGATGTTTTTTTTAAATTAAACCATAAAATATGTCTTTATTTATGTGTATTTTTATTTATGTTTATCCTTTGAGTTTAATCATAGTATATAAAACTTACATGATAAGTACGACTGATTTTTATAGGGTATCCCATGAGACCTTTTCTTGATTATGGCTTGCAGGTTCCTTTGTATTTTTTATTAATTAGCTAATATTACAAATCCACATAATTAATTGTTGTGATATTTTCTATATTTATATGATATTAATTATATATTTCCTTTTTTATAGATTTTTTTACCTCTACATTAGTGTTTAGGATGTAAAATTTCGATGATTTACATTTCTAACTCCATTGAGGGGGAACATGGATAGAATTTATCATTGGTGATGGATTTGAATAGGATAGTAATAACATAAGTTTATAATATCCTATGGGAATTTCATATATCCTTTTTAAGATTGTATATATATTATATAATGATCTATTGAATTGGAATTTATTTTTTGAAGAGATAATGTACACTGTTTCAGTGAGCTAAGAAAGTGTTCTGTCAGAGGAGAAAAGGTAACCATTACACCTGAGTATGATATTCCTTTAAATGTGGGAGTAGATATATTATAAAAAAATCAAAACATTTGTTATCCATAAATGTGGATAATATTACAATGTAATATTTGAGTTGGGAAATCATTCACATATGATATATATCTAGTAATAAACAAATTTAGTTTTGGTTTGGGATCATGGTAGCTTGGTCAGTATATGATTACTCTGTAAATGATTAGTTGTATGCTTGTGTTTTTATTTAACTTTACATAATTTTAGTATCTTATATATACATGTGAAGTAATTTTAATGATAAATTTTTTGATTCTTGCAATGTTTATACGCAATACGTACAAAAACACATTGTTTCATGTGTAGACATCATGATTTGAGATCCTTATATGGGGAGGAGACCTAAAAATGGTTTCTGAGGAGCTTTGTGTTGGGATATGGATGCAACACTAAGACAGTAATAGATTTTCTTAATATATTATTATTAATATTTTTTTTACTGTTATACATTAATATCTTAAACTTTGGGTCCCTTAGTTTAATCTTATATGACATGGAATTGAAGCTTTCATAATTTTTATTCATCTTATCTTTCCACGGTATTGTTTTTTTTTCATATATATATATATATATATTTATTATCCAGTGATTTCCAGGTGTAATGATAGTAAAGTCTTCCCAGGTTAATTTATACAATGACTTTTCAACGAAAACCTCTTGCGTATAATGTGGAATGCGTGAGGTTATGTGACACTCCAGATAAAAACTAATGTTTTGGGATGCGGTGTTAAAAAGTTGTATAAAAGGCCTATGTGTTCCTTCAATTTATTTTAGGGATATAAAATAATGGAGAAAAATGAGTGGAAATCATGTTGGGGACCTATTTTGAAACTATCATAACAAGATAATCCCTATGTGGGGGGGGGGTAATCATGGTGTAAGATGTTTTTAAATTCCCCTTTGATTCATTTTCATCATATATTAGTATGTTTTTCCTTCTTCTAATGTAAAAAATTAAATCTTTCAAAAATTATTTAATCCATAAAGAAACAATAATATATATGTATAAATGTAAATAAATACATGGGACACTAATAAATTTTACATGGTTCAAAAAAAAGTGATATTCGAAGGAGCATACAATGATGATATGTCATTCATACTGAACATATTAATATTAAATAGTTACCTCATTTTAAAATGATTCACTATTGGTCACCCTATACTAGGTTGGCATTCATGATAAGATTTTGGTGTTGGACACTCCTCACCAAAGGAACACTACCTCTTCCTCACATATGCACAATTTGTTGATGAAGGTATTTTATCATTTTATAAACCTATATGATTTGTTTGAATATATTTGAATCAATAGAATACTACATTTTATCAAATTATACCCTATATTTACAATTGTCTTGATTTTATTCTCACTTATTTATCCCATAAAATAGATAATCAATACATTTTTTCATGAAACATATTATTCTTGTGAAACTCGTACATTCATGAAACACCTGATTTTGTGAAACTCGTGAATTATTGAAACTATACCCTTATATGTTAAAACAAATAAAACTTTATAGATTATTTAACTTTATACAATTTTAACCTTCACAACAAAAAAGGGTTCACGAAATCAATTTTCTCATAGAACTCAATGATTCATTGAAGTTATATCATGGAAAACAATGGTTTAAAACACTAATTCATGTACCTTAATAAATTGATGAATTTAGATATGTTTTCTCTCAAGAATTCCCCTTAACAAAATCAGTCACAAATGTATCTTCATTCATCATCTAGGTAAGGTATATATTAAAAATTATAGAGCAAGTACAAAAAATAGAAATGATTCCTATATTTAACTTCAATTCCAGAAATATTCACAATCCCAATTTATTAATAAAAAAATTCATTGAAAAACATTACTTTTTCAGGACTCTTTCATATCAAAAACATATAAATGTTTAATAAAAAAGTATTTCATTACACTTTATTCATTTTATGTCTTTAATTTTCCTACATCATGAAACATTATTCTGCTTACAAAACCTGATGCCTTGAATTAACCAACATTAATCATTTTTAAAAACATAAATATTATAAAATCCATTTACCTTTTCAAATATATTTTCCACCTTCATCATGAAGCAGTAATTTATGAAAATACAACACTTACCTAAAAAATATATCTTTCTTTAATATCATTCTTTTTCCCTAAAATACATACATATTATAAAAACCATGAAATTCCTGATTCATTGATACCCATTTATAAATTTCGACCCAATTTTTTTAAAACAATGGTAAATGGTAAATCATAAATTCATATTATCAAATTATAAATTTATTAATCTTGATTACCCTTATTATAAATGATCATATTTATCCTAAAAACCACATGAGACCAACTCCACTTTTTATATGGATCTATCAGGGGGAAATATCAATCCCATAGTATATAATTTGTCAAATTGGAAAATTCTCAAACCTATTATCTAATCACGTGTATGTTTCTCATACATGGGTAGAGGGAAATATGGTGTTATCCATTTTGTAACCATGGTACACTTTGGAATAGCCTTAATTTCTTTTCTCATCCATATGATTCCTTCTAATAGAATTCATTAATATTGTAAGAGATAATATCTTGGTATCCAATATTTTAAACCCCCGTGACTCTTTTGGGCCTTGGTCCATCTCAATAATAATATATCATAATATTGGATGATGGGAATAAAAAAACTCTATTTAAACATTTCACATCTTCTATATGATACATATCTCAATGTATGAATAATTTGTTCATATTATATGACACTATGATTGATAAAACAATCCATTACCAAACATATGTTTGAGTCTATAAATCTACCCCATTCAATTTTTTTTCATTACTATAATAAATCCATAACTCTATCATATATTATAAAACTGTAAAGGCTATGTATTCATACATATTCATTATACTCCATCAATTATCATATCTCCTACTTTTATATGATTATGCATTGTTATATATGAATACATATTCATTATTTAGGGACTCCTTCACATAGCATTATAATCAGACCATTTTATGTGATCACCCCATTAATATCTTAAATAATAGAAAGTCAATGAACCCAATTTCTTTATAAGTATCCTTACCTTTTTAGTATGAAGTCCATATTGATTTATTTATCAAAAACATTATTCCATTTATAATCCACAGTCTTCATTGAATGGACTTCCAATGTTATTCATTATCTAGTCAGGGGATGATAGTTATCATTTAATTGTGTAAAAATTGATATATAAAGATTTTCCTCCCATATTGAGCTTCATATTTTACTTTTTAATGGTTTTACTTTAAAATAATCTATTTTAATTTAATTATCAACAAATAAACTAATCCTATGGATTTGGAAATCATTACAGCAAATAAGTGTTTAATCTAACAAAATCTAATATTTTCTCATTCAGTTACAAAATTACTTAGAATATATAATCATAACTATATATATATATAATCCTTTTATATAACCACACCATCATAATAAAATCAATGAATACGAAATTATATAGAACATTTTGTAATATACCACATGTTATTCCAACTAAAAATAATTGTTGATGTTATCCTTATGGTACGACATATTATCCATGATCTTCAATGTATTGTAGGATTACAATGTTATATAATGCTAAAAAGACTAGAGTAATTTTCACTAAGTCTCTGTGAATATATAATTCATTTGACATATATGGCTTATTTAACATTTGGAGTGTTTAAAAGGAAACACTATGATTAATATCATACAAGTCATGCCACATCGAGCATAGGAGAACAGATAAACAATATTTAAATGTTATCATAAAATTCTAGCCATGAGAATGATGTGAAGGAACATTAGTAATAGAATAATGAAAAATTATGTATACATTTATTTATAATTATGTATTCCATGAAATATTAATTATATGTGAATGCAAAACACTTAAAAATAAAAGAAAATGTTTTTCTGGAAAACTATTTAATGGTTCACAGCTATGTTTTATACAAATAAATAAATGAATCTCTTTTTTTGAGTTATATTAATTATATATATATAATATTGTATCTAAGGTTTAAAGTTAATTTTATGTGTCTTCCAGACATTATATAATAACAAATTCAATTTCACAAATAAAATGAGTATTTTTCTAGACATGTTGCCTTACCCTCTATTGAATGAGAGCACGGTTTAAAACTATATTTTCAGTTTCATAAAATCTATTTGAAAAATTAAATTCTTTTTTATAAACAGAGTATCAAAAATTACATTGGCTGCATTTATGGTTTTTTTCTTATAAGATTCAGTTGTGGATAAATAGTGAAAAAACATTATTATAGTTATTAGAATTTATACTCATTTTTATTGTCATAATTGATCTATAATAGATTTATTAATCCAATTTAGTTCATTGGAATAATTTTTTTATTGAAATTATATATAAATAATTTTTCAAATTTTGAACGTCTCTTTTATATGCATTCTCACCACATCTCTGAGATTACGATTAAACATAATTAAGACACTTCTATGAGTTGAATTTAAAAAAATGAAGACACAAGATTTTAATAAGCATAAAATATTTTGTCTAATATGTTCAACTGAATATTTGTTGAAGAGTAACATTAGTATTTTAATTAACACGGTCAAGGGTAAATATGGTATTAAAGGGGAAAAATAATAATATAATATTATAAATTCACCGTAACAATTGTCCTAATATAATTTGATGAAGATATTTAAAAAAAATTAAAATTAGCCCTAAATTATAACATTTTTATTAAAATTGTTTAAGAATATGATATCTATTATATTTTATTTTAAGATAAGTAAAAAAATTATACACTCATATTTTCAATTAGTATATAATTATTTATATGAGGAAATATAGAATATAAATTAGTATATATATATTAATATGAAATATAAAATTATTATCTACATCATGGTAATGTATTTAAATTTTTGAGACATTATCTAAATAAATTAAATTGTTATACAATTGTGATAGAGTAATTATATTACTGAAGGAAGAATAAAATAAGTTATATTAATAATATTTAAACAAAATATAATTTTAAATATATAAGGTCATACAAGAATATTATGGATTATTTTGACATGTTAGTAACGAGTTAAATTAGTTTTTTGTAATGAATAATTTTTTTATTTTATTTGTTAAATGTGAATTATTGAATATTGTCAGAATAGAAATTTGTGAGATTTTTAATGAAATACTATTATTTTAAATGATATAATATATATATATATATATATTTCCAATATTTTTGAATAATTTTAAAAATTGCTTTAATAACATATTTTTTGTCGTTTCGTATTTTATAGGAAAATTATTTACTCTCAAATGTTAATAAAATAATGTTGTTGTATGATTTAATACGGGGTAAAAAAAATAACAACGATAAAAGAAATATAAAAAATTCTATAATATTAATTAGATTATGTAATTTCAACACAAAATAAAACCATATATGTATTAATTTATTTTTGAGCCATTTGGAATTTGAAATGAATTTACATTATGTTAATACGTTTCATTATTCCAAGACTTCCCCTACCATCACCTATAAAAGGGAACCCATTCATCTCTATTCATTACACATAAGATCCATTTTGTTCGAAAATTTTATACAAAAATCCCATACGTGAATCCCTTCCCGCATTCTTGAGGAATTATTTAAGGTAGAAAACCCTCCTTGGGGTTTTAATGAGTTAATAAATTTTGATCATCCAATTGAAAGGTAACATTTTTTATCAAGTATATCTCTTTTATTTCTTCTTACACATGCTCCAAATATTATTCATCCATGATGATATAATATATCTAGTATCCTCAATATAATGAGATGTAATTATATTAATATCATCACCTAAATCCATCTTAATTACCATAAAATAGGAAATGAATTTATTTTTTGTGCGTATGTGTGAACTATCACCTTCACAGTTTGATACAATTCCTTTTCTGTTACCTATCTCAAGATAGAGTATAATGATGAAATTAATATCCATATATAATATTAGAAAAATTAATATTATTATAAACAAATAATATATATATATATTACATTCTTACATTCTAGGAAAATAAAAATTATAACATAATTTATGGTCATGTGTGAACTATCACCTCCAAAAAGTGATATAATTAATATTTAATCATGCCATTACATGGATAAAAAAAATTATATTTTTATAATTATTTTTATTTTAATGATATTATTATCATATAGAAATGTTGAAATATTACATACCTTATTTCAATAATTACTATAGAAAAATGGAAACATTTCTCATGCATACATATGACTTACCATCTCCATGATAGTAATGTAGTTCATTTTTCAAACAATATAATTAATGGTGTGATTTAAATGTATAATTGATGTATAAAAGTGATTATTAATTCATTAATATTATTCTGGAGACTATGTACTAATAATCACCCTGACTATTAACATCATAACAAAGTCATTTTAGACTCGTGTAAAAAATATAATCAAAACGTCTAAATAGAAATTAAATAATTATGTAATTGTTATAACATGGTAATAAATTATTTACAGAAATAAAAACATGAAAAATGTTATAATGAACATATAAATTAAATTATGTTTATTATTTAGGATGCGAACAAATTTACAAGATGTGTCGGACTCAATGTATGATATTTTTTCTAAATCCCATTACATTGATTCTTGATTATATGAAACATTAGTCTCCAATAATATTTAAAAAACAATACTATAAAATTTCAAATCCCAATTTTTTATAAAATAATTTTATTTAATGTATTCATTATTTGATATTTATATTTAAATTTTTACAATAGAATTACACATCTTGAATGCTTGAAGTATTTATTATCAATATTTTTCTCCATTTTAATATTCTTGATATTATTTTATAGAATTATTTATATGAATATAAATTTACAATAAAGAATATATTATTTATATTTCAAATATAATTTAATGGTTTTAGAAAAGAAATATTTTAATTATTTCTATATGGAATGATTGATTTTCATTAAAAAATGAAAAGGAAGTGTTTTTAATGTATAATGTGAAAAAATCATGTATACTTCGTTGGAAATTATTTTTAATTCGAATTCCTATACAAGCCATAATTTTTATTTTGAAAATATAATTATATAATTTTCCCTTATCTATGTTTTTTCGATAATGTGGGTATTGTTAATGTAATTTCATTTAAACCCATCTTTTAAAGATTATATTTTCATCTATTACTATAAAGTCCATAAGGAATGTTTTTTAAAACTTATTTGAAATCAATGGAATTTCTTGCTTTTATATATCTTTAATATTTTGATTCTTCTTTTTCATGTTCACCATTTTACTTTCAAATGATGTTTTTTTGTTTTCTGATTTCATGACATAGTAAAAATAAAATATTATTTCAAATAGGAAGTGTTATGTTTTCCATTATGCATGTTTTATTTATTATGATTAGTTTATGGTTCTTCAACATAGTTTATGAATAGAGGTGGATCCATGATAATCATTGTGAAGTTGAGCTTTTGATTTCTCTTCAATTATTTGTGTAATAAGAATAAGATAAATTGTAGGGTTTCTCCAAGGATATTTAGGAAATATACCATGATTGGTATTCCAAATGTAACTATAAAGGTTTCCCCATATGTATCCAAGAAAGGGAAAACATAAAAAATTAGTTGGATTCCACAATTTTCCATTATGATTTTTTTTCTTTATATTTTTATAGAAATTATATGAATTCATGAGGTAGGATAAAGAGTTAAAATTTTATGGGTGAAAAGTATGATTTTATGAAATACACTTCATGAGATTAACATATTCAGGGACTAAAGGTTTCCTTCCTAATTTAACATCCCATACAGTTCTTTTTGTGATCATCCAAAATTTCAATTATTTTTTTATAGGTTATATAGATTGGAATGAGTATGGAGTATGTCATTATGAATGTTAAAATGTTTGTTATTAATCAATGTAAATTAGTTGTCTGGTTGATATATTATAGGATATAGATTTAAAGCTACAGTAGGATGAAAAAAATTCAAAATCTCTTGAATTTTGATTTGAAGGAGGTATCCAAGGATGTTCGTGGGAGTTGATGATACTCATTTGAAATCATATCTTTGGTTAATATTAGATATAAACTATGAACATTTATATACATTGAATGATTTGAGTTTTAGTAATCTAATAGAGAAATTTATCAGGATGGAGACTATAAATTAATATCATGTGGGATATTTTTTGGGTCTATTTGATAAATATTATGGTGTATGAATTTAATACCACAAGAATAAGAAAAAATATTGAGTCCTAAGTTATGATGACCGAATGGGGAGAAAAAGTGACAATGCTTGGGATATGTTCATCAGAGGATGAAGGTAATGGACGATAACAAGTTTTTAATATAAATAAATAATGTATGATAGATATATTTAATATAAAATGGATTCAATATCTGTAAAATATTTTGATGTTTAATTGCACACCATTAGATCCTATTGAAGTGGTGGGATTCCTTGATCACAAATATTTATATCTATGAACATAGGATAAGGAGGACGTTGTGTGTTGGAGACTAGATGGTAGTGGAATCTGGAGACACAAGATGGTAAATACAATATGATTTAATATTTTAAAACCTTTTAAATATTTTATAATCGATCTATTATTTTCAATAATGGTTATAACATTTACCGATATGAGTAATATTCAACCAATGTTCCTCTATGTAGTATTATTCAAGTCTAAAAACAGTATTCCATATTGTTCATTTTATTTTATTTTTCTTTATAATTATTCATTATGTAATTTCATATCTTCATTATCAATAATATTTACACTACATCATGTTGGATTGAGTTTTTTTGAAGATAGAAATTTCAAACAAATTAAGAATGATGTTCATTCTAGATATATCAATTTCAATATGTCATTTTTTATGGATATATGTTATAGTGAATTAACTGAAATATACCTGTGAATCCAAAATGAAATTTCATATAGTATTAAAAGAACATATAGAAAAATTTTATAGACCCTCATGCCAATTTGAAAATATTATAATTTTTTAGTTGAATGGGAGATAAGGTTTATTTGGGGGTAGAGTTCACTAAACATCATGAAGGGGTTTTTATAATCCCAATAAAACAAGAATTTCAATATGGAGTGGTAGAGATTTTCCCAGAAATTCAACAATAAATAAGTTACAAATTCAAATTTTAATGAATATTGGATGACATAATAGGATTTTTCCAAGGGCTAAAACATAATCAAATAATTTTTCTCATATAGTTCATTATTCAAAATGATAACATTTTTTTCATAATTTCATATGGATTCCAATATATGATCTTAATAGAGTGTAATTTTTTAATATGAATTATTGTGAGGATAATTATTATATGGAATCACCCCCATTAATCAATGAACAAAAAATCCAAATATGGCATAGATGGTAAATGTTTCCTTACGTTATCCCTTGGAAAAAAAGAGATATTATCAGTGAGGGAACGATACCTAGTGTAGCTGGTCATATTATTTTGAGTGACTATTGATATGAGTGTTCTCTTTGAGTAGTTCCAACATTGGAATGGACATCTTTTTTAGATCAACTTCCACTATGGTCAACACCATTATAGAAAATCCAACGGGGATTACCTAAATGGTTCTATTTATATTATCTATTTTATAGTGGACTTTTAAATTGTATTTATGTCCTAGATTATGGATGAAGTTTATGATATACCCCCTCAGGTAAATATCCAATTTTTATGGTTTGGTTTCAAAGGGTGAACATCATGGTAACAAAATCATGATAGACCTATAATGGGAGAAAATTCTTATTGATTGACCATGTCTCTATGAGTAGATCTTTAACAAGTACATCCCTGGGAAAATATCATACGATAGATATTTATACTTCAATGGGGGGATTTGTGGTGGATGATATGGGGAGGGACTATAAATATACCGATCATAGTACCCTGGGGAGGACTTATATTTATAATTCATAATTCACTTCCTAATTATTAGTAAGAGTTTTTTTTGTGATACTATCTAGATATTTTTAAGGGATGTATTAAATTAATAATTTGTTAGTGTTGAAATATTGACATACTTATGGATTATGAGATGCCTTCAATGATATTACTTCACATATACCATCTACAACGAATTTGAGGTTATTTAGGATCCATTGAAACCTTCATAGATTGGTTCTATTTTATTTGAAAGCCATGTTGACATAGAAATATTCAAATATAATTTTACATAATAGAAGGGAATATGTGTATTCTCTATTTTCACCACTATAATATACCAATGACTTTATTTAAAATGTGTATAAATATAATTCCAACACATGGTTTTCCTGGATATATGTTAATAACCTTATTATGACAAATGATGAGTATGAATATAGGATTTTTTATCAACAAAAAATGTAATATTCATGTAATATCCTATAAAATTTTTAATGATATGGTATTTACAAAACGTGGTTATTGGGATATGATGATAACCAATATTTATATTAAGGACATTTTTATAGTATCACAATTCATTATATTCTAGTTCATGGAGGTTTTCCTCCGGAATAAGAGTGGGGACATATGTGTACACATTAGTAATCTTCAAAATGTTATGATGAGATTCTTCAAAAATAGAGGGTGTGAGAATATGTTATAATTACCTAATTAAAAACATAAAATTCTAACATTCATCATTGGATATTTCTATAATATTCTTGAATGTTTTTATGATGTGGCAAGGAAAATAGTTTTTCCATTCAATAACCTCATGATGTGATGATGGTTTTCTATAGTTGGAATGGTGATATAGTCCATCTCTTTACATGAAATTAATTTTGGTCCCATTACCACCATCCAATTTCCATTAGAATGTATTTTTATATGATTTATATTCTAGAAGGAATATTTTCATTCCCCATGAAGATGATAAAATGTATAGGGACGATTCTCCTAGAATATATAAAACACAATGGTAATATAGTTTAGTATGGTAGGGCATTTGAATATACTCATTAACCTATTTCAAGATGTTTTGTTTTAGTTTCTCATGGAAAAGAATAATATTGGTTTTTTTCTAATGTTTTTTTTCATATTCACCTTGAGATATATTTTTTTTGGTTACCTAACCAAAATAGACTAGATCAAAGCCTATAGAGTTTCCTCTATTTTTTATACGTGAAAAAATATTGGCATGAAATGTTGATAATGGGGATGATTATTGATATGACCCATATTTGGAATCTCATACTCATTATTAACATCATGAAAAAACTATTAATAAAAATATAAATGATAATAGAGGTAGTAATTATTGAAATGTATGGAGAAAATCCCAATGTAGCTTTAAGTGATGATTGGAAACAAATACCTATATATAATCAATCCTTTAGAAGACATTGATCAATTCATTATTTCATAGAATCCCTCAAACTCATCCTTTGATTTCAAGATGTTACCGTTTAAACGATGCTCCTAGATTGACACATTTTTTAAACTAGATATGTAGGTTATGGTTAGGTGACATTATCGTCATAGTTTTTAGGGACACTACCTTCATGAATGCTAAATTGCATTTCTAGATATGATCCTGACTCTAAAATACAATAAGATGAAAGCCATCCATTATTTTGGATTGAATGTCACTCTATAAGGATTGTGGGGGGTCATAAATGATCATTATTCATAAAAAATAGACTATTTTTCTATTATCATATGTAAAATAATATTTGACAATTCAATCTTAATGATAAATATTTATGTTGGAACCACTATTCTATATTTAATGAAAACCCCAATGAGGCTCTAGGATATTTTCATTTGGTACCACAGTGATCTATATTTCAATTGTATGTGTTCACTATGATTTTACCTATAAGATATTAAAAATAAACATTGGATATGAGGATGATATTGTTATCTTATCACACCTTATGAGGGAATTATTTTACCATATAATACTCTATTTTATTTTCAAAATATGTTTATAAATCCATACCAAATTGTTTTTAGTTATTATTAATTCCATTCCATAAATAGTATTTGATATGTGTTAATATGACCATTTATATATATCACGTATTCTATATTGATGGAATCATATTTATGTAACATATAATATTAATTAATGGAACCATTTATCACTCTATCATAGGTTCTATTATTAATTAATATGTTATTCATTCAATCTGAATGTATGTGTATAATAAATTTTAGTGTCATAAAAGATTTCAATACATGTTTTTTAGTCATGGTCAAACCCATTATAAATAATTCATATT
Source organism: Viscum album (assembly GCA_963277665.1). Classification (NCBI taxonomy): domain Eukaryota; kingdom Viridiplantae; phylum Streptophyta; class Magnoliopsida; order Santalales; family Viscaceae; genus Viscum; species Viscum album. The sequence continues at coordinate 319,099,464 of OY728132.1, read as the reverse complement.
TATCTCTTGGAGGACAATAAAAAACAATGTAGTTCAGTTCCACATAATGGTATACTCCATTCCCTCTATGTTCATATGAAAAATTCCATCATACAACCTTTTTAGGGATTGCGACCAAGACCCTGTGAACATCTTTTTATGGTTATTCATCCACAACATATATATTACTAGGAAAAAGATTCCTAGATTTGGTTGGTGAGGGACTTATTCATGAGATATCTTTTAATGTTATTCCCATAATTAATATACAACATTGAAAGAGGTTATTTTCACAAGGTATATATAGTTGTGAGGATTGGTTCTATAAGTAATATTGCCCAGTGGGATTGGGTCTCATAAAGAATATAGCCTGACAAGGATAGGTGGTCACATTCATGGTTGATATACCCTAATGAGTTTGAGGGTTTGGATGTTTTGGGGTAAAACATAAAAGAAGAATACTATGTATCCTTGTTAACTTTTATTAAATTAAAAGTACTTTTATTTTCAATGTTTTAGATATTTTTATAAGACCGTAACATTAGTTTAACGTTGTACTATATGTAAATTCTCATTTTGTTCTATCTCATGTGACTAAAATGTATATGTTTTGAAAGAGGGTGGAATAGATGATTGAGTAGGGATTAAAAATATATGGCCTATTTTATAGTCATTAGTATTTTATCCATTTCAAGGTGTGGATCTAAAGAATTATGGTTATTTGAGGAATGAGACTAAGACATACGAAATTTTAGATTATCCAATGCATGAGTGAAATTTGTATGGATGAAACAGAGATAAAAATTATGTACTAAATAACTACGTTAATGGTATGATTTTTTTTCATGTGTCAACTAGTAGTCCAATATATATATTCTCTTATATTATTCAATATTTATTGTGATAAAATCATCACTAAGAAAATTTCTAGAGCATAATACTTTTAAGGAATCAAAAAATGTCATGAATCATTATGTGGAATATGGTTGGAGAACATGGGAATTTTTTGTCATTGTTGGGTATCCAAATTAGGGGATGTATCATTTAATTTCATGATAATAGGAAGCCTCATTAGAAACCAAATATTATATCTTTATATCTTATTGTTTCTTATTCGTTTGGGGGAAGTAACCCAGATATCGCTATTTTCAACAGAAAACATGATTGATTGAGGGAACTCTAGAACTACTAATGATATAATCATGTATTCTCAATTATTTTGTAGAATTGTTTGATTTTTTATTTTTAAGGTTTAAATAATAGGATATGAAGGTGGGGATGATCATTTTGGTTAACCTTGTTCAAGTGGAGGAATAAAACTAAAATAATGATGTTATGTAGGTTCATTTTTCAATCTAGAGTGATTCACGAAGTAATTGAATAAATTTAATATGATTTTGGGTTATGATACCTTAATTTGAGGAATGTGGACACCACATGGGAACTATATATTCAATAATAGAATTTTCTTTATGTGGATGGGTGGGGGGTTTTGTAAAGACTCATTTAAGGTTCTATCGGGAACGGACCCATGTGGGTATCCAATTTATAAAGGTAAAATAGTTTTAAAAAAGGGGCACTAGATTTTGGGATGGTCATTAGTGGTTATTATCATTCATAGAGGGACATCATGTATAGTATACCTATAAATTTCAGTTTATGGATCCTTATTTACATATCATTCCCTAAGGAACAGAATATCTGGATCTTGATAGTTCTTACCAAAGTTATGATTCCCACTTCAAAGATTTATTCTCTTATTTCATTGCACCTATACTATGGTAGGAACGTGATGTTTATTAGAAATTATAGATAATCCTTTCATAAATGTGTATTTTCTATAAGTGAGTACATATATACATAGATCACCCTCATATGATCATGTATCACTAAAATAGTATGAGGTAGGTATTAAATCATTGTCCATATAATATTAAGAAATGTTAATAGGGATTGGGGAAAAGAACCAAAATAATTTTTTGGGTATAAAGTAACGGATACTTAAGGGAATTAGCTCATATAAGATTAAAAAAATATGGGTTGAGGGATACTAAGGAGTCAATAACATTACCTAGGTTTTTAGGAGTGACCCATGAGCCTAGTATGAAAACCACCACAATTCACTCTCTCCTTATGTGGGAAGCCACCATGCGACTTATAACGATATTATTACATTTGTGATCTATATAAATGATAGACCATGAGATTGACATATCCCCGGGATGGTCCTATAAAAAAATATTCTATTTCAATCCAATTAAACATAATAAGATGGTAAATGAAAATTCAATCCACATGAAAATAGAGGAGGCATCATTAATGAGGCAATCTCCTTAGCCAAGGGAAAAAATGAATGAAAAGATGACCAAGTCAAACTAGTTACGAAAAAGAGTGCATGGAGGGGGTATTTTTCATCAAGTACATAGAGATCCATGAAGAAACATTATGTGAGCTATATGGTGCATATAAATGGATTGGATTGTATGGTGATAACTCTTCCTATTCTAGTTTCTAGTAAATTTTTAATCTCTCCTTTGATTATTAAAAATATTTTTGTATTTTTTCACGTCATTGTGACTATTTTGTCCCTAATGATGAATTTAGTCAATATGTTTTTTCTTTAATGAGTGACATGATTGAATATTTCTAAAATATCATTTATTTATTGACCAGTAGAATTGCCTGAAAAATTATATTAAGATACTCTTATGTAAATAAATTTCCATTTATTAAATGATACTCAAATAGATTATATAATTTAAAGAAAAGTAAGATCTCCTAGAACTCTAATGTGGAATAGATTATTTTAAAGGATTAATTGGTGCTGATTATTAAAGGATAGATTATTGATGAGTTTGTTTTCCCATCCCATGTCATTATGGGGTTATACTCTAAAATTGATGCATTCCTAATTAAATATGTTCTATATAATTTACACAAAATATTCAATGCAAGTTATATAGAAGAAAAAATCCAGATATTTCCTTTATAATGATTTTGTGTTCTTAAAATACATACAATATTTTTATTCTAATAAACCTCAACCTAACAATAACATTTTATTATTTACAGGTAGTCTACAAGAAAACAAGGGATATTGTTTCTATTGTCACATTGGGAACAATGTGTTTTTTTCCAAAAATAATATATTTATTGAAATGGGATATACATGTTGAGTAGTTAGTGGGGGGAAATTGTTTCTTTGATATGTTCAATACCATTAAACATGAATGGTTCCCAAGATAGAAGTAAATAGGGTTCCATAGTGAATTTTCAAAAAATAACTTACATATTTTACACAGGATCCTATACAATATATTATAATTTTTCAGAAACATTTGATATGTGTATTTATTATGAAATATAATTATGAATTAATTTTTATCAGTTATGATACTACTACCATCAAACATATTTTTATAGTTTACATTCTATTAAATGGTTAAAATCTAATGAATCTACAATGGAATCCATATAAACAAATCATTTTTTATCCCTGGTGGATTAATCATAATTGATGTTATCCATAGGGTGTAGGTAATATTTCCCAATAAAAATAAAATTTATGTTATAGTTTCAACGAACAAATAATTCATAGTGAAAAATGGACACAAACACAACCTTGTAATTGACTCTGTATTTTTCCATTTTAGTAGATGGAAGGACAATTTCTATTACGATATTTCATACTATTACATGCAATTATGATTTTTAGAAACATAAAATGGATAAAAAATATAACTTTCTCTAATAATATCTCTAAATTGTACGTGAATATGATACAACTATACGGTTTTTATGTGTCGAATGTGTGTAATATGGTGTGTACATTGCAGCAATCCATTCAAAGATAGGTGAAATACTGTTGGAGTTGGAGTATAGTATTTTATGATACAATAAATTATTTTCATCTCATTATCATCCTTTATTATTATTTAATACAAAATAATATTTGTGGGATTGTTTTTGTATTTTTCATAATTTATATAAATGTATATATAATTATTAGAAATTATATATTGAATTAACACTGTATAATATTTTTAATAAAATAATATTTAATGAAATTCATTAGTGAGATATCCCACATATTAGTTATAAATATAAATAGATGTAAATCTATGAGGATTCATGGATTGTATATGAAAACATAAATTTTTGTAGAGATAAGTAGGTTTATCCTGGAAAATCCAATAAATAGATCTTTACAAGTGTTTCATGCCATGAGTTATAGAAAAATTCAAATTCCATTTAAATTATCATAATGTATTTATAAAATTCTTTATATTCCTCAACTAGTATCTATCATTTATTATATATTTTACCCTAATCCTCATGTCACTTATCAATTTAGAATAATATGTATATTCAAATCCAATCATATTATGAGTAACTATATTACTATTATGAACACCATTAATTTATTATTAATATGTAAGTATATATTATTTATATATACAGTAGAGTATGAGCTCATTATAAAGGATTAAAATGTTTCTTCATTATAATATTGAATATATCATATGATTTTAGAATTTTAATTTATGGTTTTTTTAAATGGGGTATCCATTAGTTTGAAGAGATAAAAATAAGCCACAATAACATAGTCAAGAATATATATAGAGTATATCAACAAATTTGATTCTATGAATTAAGATTATTAAATCAAGAAGACCATTTATGAACATGCGGTTGTTCCATATTTTAATAGAAGAATAAGGATTTACAATAAAAATAATGGAGTAATTTCTGAGGACACGTAATGAAAAATCTCACTAAAGGAACAAACACAACCTTTAAAAATATAATATCATTCCCAATATTGTTATATAAGGTGAAGGAATGATCAACTGGTTCGATAAAAAAGATATTGTAATTGATACATTGACACAACCATTACCATAAAAAGATAGGAGGACCATGTTGAATGTTTTTTTATAAGAGTAATGATATATTGGATGTAATGGTTTCAAAATGTACCATGATTTTATAGTAAAGGTAGTCTCCATTTATCTGTAATTCATAATTACTGATGAAAATTTTAGCTGAATTGTGAAATGAAAATCTCCAAATAATTTATGAAATTTAATGGACCATAATTGATGATCATGATACATTATTATCAATTGGCACGGTATATTGTGATTATAATGAGTAAAATATTATACATGACACATCTTATTGGATATAATATATAAAAAATAGACTCATGAGATTGTAATTGGAGTCATATTATTTATATTGTACCATTAATTAATGTCACAAAGAATGACATATTTCCATTGATATACATAAGGATTAAGGTTGTAATTAATCTCCTCTATATGATGTTAGAGTTGTACCTAAAATGATATCCTTAACATATTGGTACATTTTGTATTAAATCCATGAGTCATATAAAACAATGGGTGGTTGGGTATGTTTGAGGTCAACCATGATGGGAATTTGTTTCTCATATATAGAGAAATTTAATTCAAAACAATACTGAATTAGGTCAAGGAAATGCATAGTCTTTTTATAAATGAGCGAGAAGTTATGATCTCAACTACTAGGATGAGGGACATGTGGTGTGGTCATGTTCTTGAAAAATAAAATTTTATATATTCCTAAACATTGTTAGTCTATTTGGTGAATCATTAATGTGTGATATGGTATATACTATATTGAAATATTCCTTTTTATTATGTGTGTATTGTTATTGGAAATTTTATTATATTTCTATATAATTGTTGTATCAATAATATTTAGTGGTATACATTTTCATATATATATGAGTATTCTTGATCGAGATCACATTTTACCCCATGTTATCTTGGGTAAAATTGACACATTTATAGTGAATTTTCAATTATGAAATCAATGAAGTTAGAATTATATTTATATTCAACATTACAAAGGATCGTATAGTCTACTAGTTTTTCCTTATTATAAACACTAAAATTTAAAAAAACTCTTATTACATAATTTGGAGAGTTTTATAATGTCTATTTAATGTATCATGGATGGTTTCACAATTTTTTGTGAAATATTTCATCAATAATTTATTGGTTATTGGTGAAGGCGATAGATTATTGGAAATTTACTAAAATATGTATTCATATTGTATGATATCCTTGGTGTTGTTTCCAGTGAATGAAAATGTTATTATAAAAAAATGTTACTAGTATTCATCTTTGTGTATGATTGATAGTGATACCAAATATTTTGTGTTTATCATCATTCACATATTGCATAGTTTTTTAGTTATGTTTTGAAAAATTAATAGGATTTATTTATGAAAAAACAATTAGATCATGATCATTTGAAGTGTTTAATTGATCATATCCTACATGCTATTTTTTATTTTAACATATAACAACTACTAGAAATTATAATCTATTACCCGTATCAAATAATTGAATTAATGGATCATATATAATGGAATATAATACCCTATTAATTATGTGTGACAATAATAATCCAAAATAAAGTCTCTCTTCCTTAATTTTCTTTATGCATCATTACAGTGAATTTTCTATAACATATTTTGGGTTGGAGGCCTTATCATTCCATTTTAGATCTTATTATCCATTGAACAACTTGTGGAGGAGAGAATATTTTGTTTTTTACATAATTATCATAATAAAGTAGGATCTTGTGAATTTGATATAAATTGAGTTCGATGTAATAAATGTACACCAATTTATTTATTTTCATCATTTTAATATATAGATTCCTATAATGAGAAATCATTAATTATATAGTTTTATTATATTTCCAATATATTATATGATCTTCATAAACCCATTACTATCATTCATCAAACCATATTTATTTACATGTATATATTTAATTTTCTTGTTAAATATTCTTATGGATTTGATCAATGATTTTAAGAAATAAATTTTGTAAATAGATAGATATTATTCAACCATGTGACACACTAGGAAGGTATGGGTGAATGGTGATGGAAAAAAATTCTTCTAATATAAATTATTTCTTCCCCATTTGTATAGGAATTTATCAACAATGACTTAATTCACACTCACTAAATACCCAAAAGAAGAAATAAAATGAAACATAGTTATTTTTTTACTGCTCAACCATTATGGGCTAGTAAAAGTTATATACATAAATTATGAGTTAGTCATACTAAATTACATTATTCTTAACTAAATTTTATGTATTTCAATTTTTTTGAAATAGTATATTTGGTTGATGCACAATACCTCTACAATGAATTTATGGATAACACCGTACCTCTTTAAAGTCAATACCATTGACTTCACTTCATTACCTCAATTATATTATGTGTCCTTCATTTTAATTATTTAATGTTAAATTCCTTGTAATCAGTAATTTTTTCATTATTTGTTGTCATCAGATCCTTAGTATAATTCTATACTGTTCACATCAATCTCCAAAATATTAACCAAAAAACTATTTCATTTGAATCATACATCAAAAAAACATATATTAACTATCCGTATGAGCTACAAATCCATACAAAATAACTATGTGGGACACTATATTCCATTAACCACCCCCACAAACCACCATCCTTTACAAATTTACATTGTTCCTCCATTGTTTACTCCTTCATACACTGTCTCTCACATGAATCTCATATGAACTTCATCTCATTCTCTAAATTCATGAATTTACATACCATCCAAGGAAAATACTAAATTATAAAAATCTCTATGAGTGAATTTCAAATAATAATTCTATGTAGACTTCCAAAACCTTTCTTAAATCATGGGAATTCCCTTGATGTATCTCCATAAACATTGTAATAAATCTCCCTAATACCACTTATTTAATTTCATATATAAATAATGTGAACAATTTGATAATTATTGGTAAATTCAATCAAAAATTACCTCAACCATAGAGATTACTATTCTACCCTTTTAAAAATACCATGCATATACTACCTGTATTCATATTGGTATCCTACATCAAATAAACTCCCCACACCATCCTAGACTCATAACCTCATGAAAACACTATGGGGAATCCATTAAATCTTATCTAAAACACATACTCCTCATTTATAATCAATTATGTAGCCTATATACTCCCTATGTTGGTATTACATTGAGAATACATCTCTACAGACCCTACACAAGTTACAAACCATCAATGTGGGCTAAATATTGAGAACCCATTCCACACACTATCTATGAAATAATTTTTAATTACTGTATAGAAATAACTTATGAAACACATAGATAACATCAATGACCACAATATTTAATCACAGAATATATTGGAAAAAATTCATATGTTATTCCATTTTAGAGAGTATTTGAGGATTCCTTATTTTGGATGCTATCTCCGTTAGAGATCAAAATACACGACCAACAATGAAATGATCAAAAATTGAAAGGCAACACATTATCTTTATTCAGATCAGATCACCATGGTTCCAATAGATGTTGATAAATATTGATGTACATATTGAAATATAAAGTGTATTTAAAATTCCCCTTAGATAATAGTTATTGTGACATCATTTTATTTTTGGTTTTGGAATCTCTTGAAAATTATAATTATAACATTATTATTTTCTTTTTAGTGTTCATGATTCCATAAAGTTATTTTTTATTGTAGTTGAATATATACTATTTACCTTTAGTTGAAACAATATTAATATAATATTTGAGAATATAAAATATAGTAAAATGAATATTAAACACACATGTTCATTGAAGTTTTCAACAACTATTTATTGAATGTTTCAATATTATGTTTCATATTTAATGTTATAGATAAAATTTAATAGAAAACTTTTCATGTTTGTAGAACTCTACTTAAATGAGTTAATTTTCAATATAAATTAAATTATGATCATAGATAGTCAATGAAATAAATTTATTCTAAAAAACTCAAAACTATATAATAATTAATTTATTGTCCCTAGAACTGAAAAAACATATTTTATGTTAATTTTTTTTACACCACATAACATTAAAAAATATTATATTTGTAATACAATTAATAATAAGTGTATAGTTTTACCTATCCCACTTTATGATTATTAGATATGAAATTTCAATTCTAACACTACATAATTATAAATTTTTATTTGAATAAATTACATGACTCGTGTTAATAAAGAGAAACATTATATTTTAGATGCTAGATGATTTTCAATCCATAGTTATGTGTCCTTATCCTAGATTAGTGATCATGATGGGTGACTATATAAAAACTATTTTAGGTTGGTAATGTGATAAAAAGGACATAAGAAAAGACATTTTTTGTCTTTTATGAATGTTCATTAGTCTTATGACCTTTTCAGACGTGGGGGAGGGAAAAAAAGTGGGGACCAGGTGTCCGCGAGGGAGCTGGAAGTACCTGGTAGGCTAGGACTCTAACATCCATATTAATGCAGGGTTCTTGTGCTATAAGAGAGGCTCAATTGTTTTATTTTTCATCAGACAGGGAACCTAGATTTAAGTGTGGTAGCAATTCCTTCATTGAGATGTAGGGATTAAATGAGGAATTAGTTCTCTAAATGGGCAGAATGTGACAAAATTTAATGTTGAATGGTTAATTGGATAAGTGATCCGACTCATGTCAAAAAGGTCAACAATTATTTTTGTTGTAAGTGATCATGATGGTAAACCTTCTTGTAATTTTTTTAGGGTATGTGTGAGTGTGGAAAAAGGACATAGAAAAGAACACATGTTTTCATGTGGGTATATTCATTGGTCAGATTACCAGTTTAGGTATGTGGATGTGATTCATGGAAAGCACACCATGACCATTGTGTAGTTAGTGGTACCTGGCGTGCGAACACCAAAATCCCAATGTTATGAGTTGATTTATATACTAATAGTGGGGCACCATTGTTGCAAGAGTGGTTTATTAGAAAATTAAATTGTTACATACACTATTTTATCGATTTTTTATTTTATTTTTTTAAATTATGCATAATATTTTTTTTAAAAATATTTCATACATTTATTAATTAAAAAAATATTGTGTCACATGTTATAAAAATATTTATTCATTATTAAGCAGGAATATTTAATTTCATACGATTTTCTGTAACTCATTATGAAATTTTTATAACCCACATGTTTCATATTAATAAATAATTATTATATATAAGATATAGTATATTTCTCTTACATTATCTCCTTGGAAATAAATGTGTACAGAACGTGACCCTAGTTTCCCAATGCTGGTATCTTAAACAAGAGAATTGGTATTTTTACAAGGACATCACATTATGAAGGATCTAATATTTTAGGAGTTTTGGATAAATTGATTAAAAAATATGATTCACAATACAAATTGAATGAAAAATATATTTCAACATCATTGGAAACACACATTAACTCATAGACCATTCCTTCACGTCACTCATAATAATAGTCATCTTCATATCCTAGGGAAAAAAATATAATTTTGGTTTGAAGTTAGAAGCTTAGTAAGGGTGAGTAATATAATTAATGTTATCATAAACATAATCCCAAGGAAAGGGGAATAGATATAAACATCTCTGTTTAAAAAATGTATTTGACTATATTATGGATGGAATGAAATATTATAAAATAAATCCATATAAATGATAATATTTGAATGAATCATAATCATGGATATTCTACAAGTCATTATAATTAGAGGGTTTATCAATTTATATAATCATAAAGAGGGAATACATTTTCAGGACATCATAATCCTATCTTCAAGGCCTCAACCAAGACTTCAGAAAATAAATGGTTATAGCCTCTCCAAAATCTATTTTTATTATGTCTCCTAAGACCAACCAATTCATAGAGGGGATATAACTTCCCATCAGATCACATACTAATTACAATGATTTAAAAAAATTTCAAATAAATTGATTTCTTCAAATCAATGTGTCCCATATAGCAATAATGTGTCATATATTGAATTACTCTAATAAAATCATTGAGATATTCTAGGAGAAAATAATCATTAAATAATCACATGTTTCCCACAACAACATAAAAAATTTAAATCATTATACACTATAATATATTTAGAATAAGAATTTCAACATATAAATCCCAAAAAAAGTGATTTAATTACTGTAAATGTTCAAAACTTCCTTTTATTTTGGATAGAATAGTTATTTTAGAAAATCAAATTTATTTGTCATAAAATAATATTTTAATCATTTGAATACCAAAAAATAAAATGTGAGTGCATTGATATTATATTTTAGTAATAAATTATGTCTCACTAAAGTGAAATCAAGTAAAAATTGTCTTCTAGAATAATTTGAAATAAAACATTTTAGTGTGGTTAATGGAAAATGTTAATTTGACATTTTTACATAATGGATTTTTTTTCGTACAACTAAAAATGAACCAAGATATGCTTTCCTGATAAAATGATTACTCTTATTAATATAGTCATTAATTAAATTATATTATATATTTCACTTTAATATGGTTTATAATTCTTGAAATACCCTTGAATTGGGTTTTTTATCATGCAGAATTGCGAAGGGGACCATATTAAAACATGCATTATCCAATCATAAAAAGATGAAATTATCTAGATATATGATATTTAACTTATAAATAAAATATAAAATATTTATTTAAAAATAATATAGAATTACATTTGGATAAAGAGAGAGATAGTACAACCCGAATAAAAAAATGTAGTTCTGGAAGAAATCCTTACCAAATTGTAATCAATAAAATCTTATGTCCAAAAAATAATAGGTATCCAATTAATCATTTAATTAAATTTGTAACGCCCCGACCCCAGCTACCCAGAGTCGGTGCATTAATTACATAACATTGGCATGATCACGAGAAAGATCAAGTCTCGAAAGACAGATTAGTTTAGTAGCCTTGGAATAACTAGATACATCCATAAATTTTTACATTACATCATAAAAAAAACATCTTGTCTTCATATCCCCTCATACTATCCCTGCAGGTCATTCATAAATTACTTGTTCATAATCCTGGGAAAAAAAAATAAAACATTGAAAGGGGTGAGCTCGGATGCTCAGTAAGGATAACATTATAGCAGAAGCTTTCATAAATGAGCATAAACACTTAAGGAAATTTATAACTAAAACAAAAGCCTTTTAAACTTGAACTTCAGCATAAAATGGCAAAGGTAAAATGAAATAATTCCATTTACTTACTCACATGGATATTCTACTAGTCGACTGATCACATGCAATATCAATAACCACTTTCATAATGATGGAATGCATAATGCCAGACTATCATAACCACATAGCCAAGGCCTCGTGCCAAGACTACAAATAAGATTTTGCCAAGGCCTTGTGCCAAGACACTAGTTTGTCTCATGAGACCTACCGATGCATCGAGGAGCTATAGAGGGCTCCACCCGTCACTTATTAAGTCCAATGCATTCCCATATGAAAAGGTTTAAACATAACGTAAACATTCGTATTAAACTAGCATACGAAATGTCAATACTTTCACCACAAACCATGAATGGTATAAAAATAGCACATCCACAGTCAAACATAATTCATTCGATACAATATGGAATATTGTATTGTATCACATTAACCTCAATCAATAATAATGAAGGATGTTGACATAGATGAAAATAATCATCAAAACTATTTGAGAGAAATATCCCCCTTTTCTTGAAAACATTTAAAAGTCACACTATTTGTCAAGAAGCCATTTAAAAGTATATTTTTGAATCAAAGTGTCCCATACCACTTTGAAACTTTTAAAAGGAGTTTTAATTTTAAAACTTTAATGTCCATATAAATAAATCCTTAAAACCATTTTTAAAATATGGACATTAATGAGCATGATTTAGAAGAATAATTCTTTAAAACATTTTAAAATGGTATTTTGGTTAGAGTTTCTAACCAAAAGAGAGACACTTGAATACAAATAATTGAGGTAATCAAAACATTGAAATATCATGATAATAAAGGAATTCATGATATACTATGTCAAAGTACATTATATACACCACATAGAAGTGATTTGGTGTATATCATCAAAGAAGTCTCATTGGAATGTAAATTGAGATGAAATTTCTCAAAAAGGTTGTATCCTTAGGTTAAGGATAAATCAATGACATAATTATGTGTGACAAATATAAATACACTAAATATGATTGGATATTCAGTGTAAAACAATCAAAGGACATTCACACATATTCTTGTAAAAAAACAATACCAACGAATTGGATGTTTAACTCAACAAATGGAGAATTACTCTTATGAAATTCATATCAATGACTTGAGAATTACCAATGGAGTGATTATGTGTATCAAACTTCTATCCACAGGAAGGGGAGTGGAAATTATGACATAATCAAATGAATAGTGATTCCACACATAATCTTGGGGTAATATAATCAATGAAATATGTGTAAAGCCAAATGAGTGGAAATTGAAATCTCAAATTCCCTTATCGATTAGGTAACTTACGAAACATACACCCATGAAAGAAGTATCATACCATGATGATGTAAATACCCATAAATTAATGTATATTACACAATGAATACGATCATGGGCAGTACACATACACCACATGCAATAATTAAGTGGTGATCAATGGAATTCTCACGGAATTAAAAGTGAGATAAGAAAACCCTTACATTGTACTTTTTCCTTGGTCGATGGTAGGTTTACCTCCTGTATAATGGTGAAATAATTGTTATTGAATAATAAAAGAATCATTTACTTTAATATGACATCATATATGATCTTTTATCATTGATTTGTTAATAATATTTTAGAATTATCGTCATTTCGGGTGTTAACGGGTTCATTTTACTTTATATTCTTTGTTATGTGAGACATATTTGTTATTAATGGGATGTATATTATTCATATCCAGAATGGTATCAAGTTCTTAAACATCATTTTTAAATCATCAAATTATACGATGGAGAATGAATCTCATCGCGTTCGTGGAGACGGTAGTCCGTACATACGCACGAACGCTACTTCCATTTAATTTTTATTTTAAAAGAATCGAATCCAAATTATACATAGGTATATTACTATTCCAGTATAATATAATATTTTATATATGTTACTTAAGTTCATTTACACCATCCTTTATACGTTCCATGTGTGGTATGAACGAGTCATATCATTTTAAGGGGGCGGTAGTCCGCACTTCCTCAAATGAAATTATCGTATGTATATACAACATGAAACGAATAATGGTATGAAATAAAATGGAATTACAGAAGCTTATATATAGAATATATATCATTAATATCATATTTAATTACAGTGCCATCCTAATGGCCACCATGAGAGGCGGTAAGATGTATTTGAACAATCATCGTTTCGTGAGGCGTTAGTTTGCCATCCACAGAAACATTATGTTCATCATCCATTAGAGGGAGTTGTGTGAATGTGTAGTTTTAATCCTTCTTATAACAACATCCTAGTATATTGAGGATACTGGTGTTGTTATAAAATAAAGGAAAAAGATTTTGGGGGTTGGAGAAGCAAAATAAATGAAAATACTTTAAGAGAAATTGTTACCTTTAATTTAGGTAACTCACTTTGGTTGGAACCAAAGGACTTCTTGAAATGCTTTATGCCTAAGGGGAAGCTTCAAGGAGGAGAAGAGGGATGTGGGGAGCTTAGTTGGGCAGAGTTTTGATGAGCCAAGTGGCTTGAGAGGTGTGAGGAAATGAGAAGGAGGAGTGCCCTTTTATAAGAGGGGTGAGGGGCACCTTTGGAAAAGCTAGAAATATTAATTTATAATAAATTCATATTCGGTTTCCAAAAAATCCAAAGTTGACTATTCAAAGGATGAGGTGGGGATAGGTCGAAAACAACTCATCCAATAGAATTTAGACAGGTTTGGGTACTTATATTAACCTTATCTTTAAGTATTAACTCTAAGTTAATTAGTTTCACTTTTACAATGTCTCTTTGTATTTTTATATAATATGGTTAATAAACTTACTATATACATCCAAGCGACCCCCAAGTGGTCCATTAATGATTAACCTATCATAATATAAGTCTCTTGGCCGAACCTTAGATTTTTAGGAATTTAATATCAATTAATAATATAATATTTGTTTTAAGAACTCTTTTATGTCAATTTTGACACTATTCAATAGTTGATTTTTGTGAAACTCATAACAGATTGATTACTTAGAACAAAGTCAATTAAATCAATACTAATATATCATATTATCCTAGAAAATTAGTTTAATTCATTAAAAGTTTCATATTATATTTATTTGGGTGTTTATAATATCAATTATTTTAATTTTTCACTATTATAGTAATTACTGCATCATCATTGTGTCATAAATAAAATAAATTATTTAATGTCTAAAAATTATAAATAAAATATCATTATGTAGAAAATCTTTTTAGCTTTCTAATGAATATTTATAATCTAAAATCCAACATATATAACCCTATGTAACAATTGTTGTTCTAAAAGATATATGCTTGTGTCATTTTTGTATTCATTTTAACTAAATTAAAATAAAGTGTCATTATCACTTACAAGTGGATCCATGGGGTCCCAAAATAGACCCAAAGATTCCCATGGTCGACCATGTATCAACCAATAGGGTTAAGACACGTTTTAGGGTAATTTAGTATTATTATAATATTATTTTTTTTAACCCTTATTTACCGGATTTACCCTTAACCATGGTAAATAAAATATTTACCGCAGTAATTATTCAAAATGTCTAAAAATAAAAGTTACCTATTTACACAATTTTAACATCCTGATTACAAATATGGAATCCATTTTCCTAAATTCAAAACACAGAAGTGGCAGAAATTAATTTAAAATTAAATCCCGCTGTCAAAACAAAAAGCGTGTTTTTAAGAGATAATAACTATCAAAAGATTGACACTCGTTTATGTTCGGTTTAATTGTAAAATTATGTCCAATGACCAACATTATATTAAATGGTAAAAATATATTCTAAATATACTTTAAAACCACTCAAATTCATAATTTATCACTATTAATTATTTTGATTAAAAAAGTTGTTTTTAATTAAAATTTAGTAATTTTCACTATTCATCAAAATATAAAAGTTATCCGAAAAGTACCGAAATTTCACCCTAGGATAATTTCGATATTCCGAATCCAAAAATGAAGTCCATTTTTAAATATAAAATATATATAATTTCAAAAATTAGGTATTACTATTCATAACGGCTAGTTTGATTGGTTGTGGTGTGTGTTAAAACTCAAGGTTGCGTACAACACACGCTACTGTTTTATTCAAAGAAAGCATACCGTGGAAGCTTGGGATGTTTCATTTTAAATTTTTGATGTCCCCATTTAGTCAAAAAGTTTAAAATATAGTATTTAAAAAGGGTTCACTATTAAAGTTGATAAAAGTGCAATACTGAAAATGAATTTGTTCTTGCATTATATCTAAGAAACTCATAATATGGATTCTAAAATTATAAGGATTATATAAACATTAAAATTTATCTAATACTATTCATAACCTCTTTTGAACGGCTTGTTTGGTAAGTCATGGTGTGCTTGAACATGGTGTTGCATGTAGTGAAAGTTATTGAATTATTTTGAAGAAATAACACACTATGAAATCTTGGGGTGTTACATTCTCCCCTCCTTCAATAAATTGCGTCCTCGCAATTTGAAATTGATCTTCGAAAAAAAAAGGTTGAAACTAGATAATATATTTGTGGGAAAACCCACATCGGAATTTGGGTTACTAAAATTTAGTCTTAATATGAGAAAAAGAGAAATCAAAGGGTCACCACCAAATTATGATCTCGATTAGGAGAACATTGGTGGCAACTAGAGACATATAATTGGAGGAAAAACGTAAATATTTATAGGTGGTGATTGAGGTCATCAATCACAAACAAGTGTAAAATTGAGGTCCTTATAATCATCAATCTATGATGATTTGAAATACCATCGGTTCAACAAAACATAGGGTATTAGGATAACACATTTTTGACGTTTCAAAATATCTTAGTTGAAATCCCACATCGAAAAATGAATTAATGAGGCCTCTATTTAAAATAAAGAGTCGAAAGTATGAAGATTACGAAAAATAACACATACTAGGGTTCCATGAAGGAAAATATGGATATGGAGGAGAAATCTAACCATCAATTATCTGATGGAGAGTGGTAGAGAACATGGCTATGAAAAGGCCAAAAATCCCAAAGCCATAAATTTGTGATGATTTAAGGTACCATCTAGGACAACATTTTTGTTCTATGTTTCTTTTATTAATGTTGGGGATTTTATTTATGAGATTGGCTAAGAACATTATGAGATATACTTAAATTTTAAGTAGATTTTCATTCTTTAATAAATTTCCACCACTAACTCAATTTTTTTTAAACGATGAGTATTCAAGAAGACTTGGTCACACTGGAAGAGCTAGAATAAACTTCTATAGAATCACATGATCCATGCAGGATAAACCATATATTAATCAAAACCAAAATGGTTATTGAATGATCTAATGATCCCCCAAAAGGATATTCATTGAGATAAATATGCACTAATCTTAATTTCTAAAATTAAACCAACAATACCCCAAAGTTAAATAGATACCATTCAATAACCAATTGTCCTTAAAATCCTTTAATATAATCCAAACTAATATTGAAACCCAAAACATAGAAGAATTTGATTATGTAGTCTCCCATGTTACATTGTATCTCCAAATTACATCAAATACTCTTAAAGTCACATACTTAAAAGTAATCATCACATATTCTCTGTTATAGGTTAATCATTTCCATAAATAACCCAAATCACTATAAATCAACAATAAAAATGTAGATAAAAATCCACCATTACTCTACAAATGAAACCTCATTGTATTCTATTTTCCTTGGGCATATAGTGTTCCTAACAAAACGAACATCTTCCAAAATAACATTTATCACTTAATCACCAAATCATTTTCCTATACCAAGGGTATTAATTTGATAAGACATAAGAACCCAAATCATCTTATTATTGATCAATAAAATCATTTAAAAAAAATAGTCACACTAACCAGGGACTTCACGTAGTCCAGTGGTAGGCGATAAATCCCAATCGCACTTTGGTTGTGGGTTCGATTCCCACGGCTTTGTCCGACGCGATGGGTTGTCACACGGTCTACGTGTTGTCCTTTTTCAAAAACTATATTTTATAATATTACCAAAATGAGATAAATTCCTCAAAATAACATAATTTAACCACAAATGTTATATCATACTTTGCATTTTCATCCCAAATTATAATAACTTATCATTTTCTCAAACCCCAATGATCATATAAAACCAAATGGTTATTTATACCTATATCCACAAGAGAAGAGACAATTCTTCCTCAAATATCATTCTCACATGGCAAACTGCGGGGTTACAAATACAAGAGAAAATTATTCCAAATCAAACCCATCAACAAGGAGTGCTAATACTTTTTAAATTTTTCTCCAGCCATTTATTTCCACATAGCTTCTTCTTTGACCAAGAAAATATCCTATAAAATAGGACATTCAATCGGGTAATGGCCAGGTCCCCTACATTTACGACAAATGACTGTAAATGGACTCTTGGGACCATTTTTATCTTCTTCCATAGTACTCTTCATTTTTCTTCGGCAATTCTTCACTTTATGTCCTTCCTTCCCGCACGTAAAACATTTCGTTGTCCCATTGAGACACTTTCCTGGGTGTCTCTTTCCACAATTCCTGCATGATGAAAATTGAGGTTTCTTTTCTCCATGGTCTCCATTGCTGGAGATCTTATCATTTATCACCTTTCTCTTCATTGTTGAGTCTGGGAGTTGGTTAATATATATGTTGTTGATCATATTTTTGGAAAACTGATTTGGCATAAAGACGATATCTTTCACGCCTATCAACATTCCATTTTGTTGCTCATTGCCACCACTGTTCCCAACTTGTACATCATTCTCAAAGTCACTATGACTTCCTTGGAATCCAGCCATTGACTAAAACCAGAAGGCATTGTGTGAGTAATAGTAGTCGTAAAATCATTTAGAGATTAAAATGTCACCATATTCTCAATTTGAAACATATTAGGATTAACCAAGGTCATTTTCTCTCATCTTATGTATATATTACTAAAATCGGTTTGTAAAGAAAATGTAAATTATCCTAAGCATATCCCCCGGGAGTGTCGTAACCAAGAGTGCAGCAAGGCCCGTTGTCGTGCACCAGTTCCCGTTCGAGTCTAGCTCAAAGCGGTGTTTTCGGGTTTTATCCCTAGGTACATCTGTGCCAGAGCCGCCTCTACCTGCTCGTATCCAGACATGGATGTATTGCTCGGAAAACTCACAAAATCTTTACAATACCAAAATTCTAGGAAGTTTTTTTTATACTAATCCTCAAAGTTCATCTTAGGTCTACGTGCTCTAATCAGAGTTTATCTAAATCTAGCTACCAAGGTTTGTACTAAACTTCCTCTGATACCAACTGTAACGCCCCGACCCCAGCTACCCAGAGTCGGTGCATTAATTACATAACATTGGCATGATCACGAGAAAGATCAAGTCTTGAAAGACCGATTAGTTTAGTAGCCTTGGAATAACTAGATACATCCATAAATTTTTACATTACATCATAAAAAAAAACATCTTGTCTTCATATCCCCTCATACTATCCCTGCAGGTCATTCATAAATTACTTCTTCATAATCCTGGGAAAAAAAAATAAAACATTGAAAGGGGTGAGCTCGGATGCTCAGTAAGGATAGCATTATAGCAGAAGCTTTCATAAATGAGCATAAACACTTAAGGCAATTTATAACTAAAACAAAAGCCTTTTAAACTTGAACTTCAGCATAAAATGGCAAAGGTAAAATGAAATAATGCCATTTACTTACTCACATGGATATTCTACTAGTAGAATGATCACATGCAATATCAATAACCACTTTCATAATGATGGAATGCATAATGCCAGACTATCATAACCACATAGCCAAGGCCTCGTGCCAAGACTACAAATAAGATTTTGCCAAGGCCTTGTGCCAAGACACTAGTTTGTCTCATGAGACCTACCGATGCATCGAGGAGCTATAGCGGGCTCCACCCGTCACTTATTAAGTCCAATGCATTCCCATATGAAAAGGTTTAAACATAACGTAAACATTCGTATTATACTAGAATACGAAATGTCAATACTTTCACCACAAACCATGAATGGTATAAAAATAGCACATCCACAGTCAAACATAATTCATTCGATACAATATGGAAGATTGTATTGTATCACATTAACCTCAATCAATAATAATGAAGGATGTTGACATAGATGAAAATAATCATCAAAACTATTTGAGAGAAATATCCCCCTTTTCTTGAAAACATTTAAAAGTCACACTATTTGTCAAGAAGCCATTTAAAAGTATATTTTTGAATCAAAGTGTCCCATACCACTTTGAAACTTTTAAAAGGAGTTTTAATTTTAAAACTTTAATGTCCATATAAATAAATCCTGAAAACCATTTTTAAAATATGGACATTAATGAGCATGATTTAGAAGAATAATTCTTTAAAACATTTTAAAATGGTATTTTGGTTAGAGTTTCTAACCAAAAGAGAGACACTTGAATACAAATAATTGAGGTAATCAAAACATTGTAATATCATGAGAATAAAGGAATTCATGATATACTATGTCAAAGTACATTATATACACCACATAGAAGTGATTTGGTGTATATCATCAAAGAAGTCTCAATGGAATGTAAATTGAGATGAAATTTCTCAAAAAGGTTGTATCCTTAGGTTAAGGATAAATCAATGACATAATTATGTGTGACAAATATAAATACACTAAATATGATTGGATATTCAGTGTAAAACAATCAAAGGACATTCACACATATTCTTGTAAAAAAACAATACCAACGAATTGGATGTTTAACTCAACAAATGGAGAATTACTCTTATCAAATTCATATCAATGACTTGAGAATTACCAATGGAGTGATTATGTGTATCAAACTTCTATACATAGGAAGGGGAGTGGAAATTATGACATAATCAAATGAATAGTGATTCCACACATAATCTTGGGGTAATATAATCAATGAAATATGTGTAAAGCCAAATGAGTGGAAATTGAAATCTCAAATTCCCTTATCGATTAGGTAACTTACGAAACATACACCCATGAAAGAAGTATCATACCATGATGATGTAAATACCCATAAATTAAAGTATATTACACAATGAATACGATCATGGGCAGTACACATACACCACATGCAATAATTAAGTGGTGATCAATGGAATTCTCACGGAATTAAAAGTGAGATAAGAAAACCCTTACATTGTACTTTTTCCTTGGTCGATGGTAGGTTTACCTCCTGTATAATGGGGAAATAATTGTTATTGAATAATAAAAGAATCATTTACTTTAATATGACATCATATATGATCTTTTATCATTGATTTGTTAATAATATTTTAGAATTATCGTCATTTCGGGTGTTAACGGGTTCATTTTACTTTATATTCTTTGTTATGTGAGACATATTTGTTATTAATGGGATGTATATTATTCATATCCAGAATGGTATCAAGTTCTTAAACATAATTTTTAAATCATCAAATTATACGATGGAGAATGAATCTCATCGCGTTCGTGGAGACGGTAGTCCGTACGTACGCACGAACGCTACTTCCATTTAATTTTTATTTTAAAAGAATCGAATCCAAATTATACATAGGTATATTACTATTCCAGTATAATATAATATTTTATATATGTTACTTAAGTTCATTTACACCATCCTTTATACGTTCCATGTGTGGTATGAACGAGTCATATCATTTTAAGGGGGCGGTAGTCCGCACTTCCTCAAATGAAATTATCGTATGTATATACAACATGAAACGAATAATGGTATGAAATAAAATGGAATTACAGAAGCTTATATATAGAATATATATCATTAATATCATATTTAATTACAGTGCCATCCTAATGGCCACCATGAGAGGTGGTAAGATGTATTTGAACAATCATCGTTTCGTGAGGCGTTAGTTTGCCATCCACAGAAACATTATGTTCATCATCCATTAGATGGAGTTGTGTGAATGTGTAGTTTGAATCCTTCTTATAACAACATCCTAGTATATTGAGGATACTGGTGTTGTTATAAAATAAAGGAAAAAGATTTTGGGGGTTGGAGAAGCAAAATAAATGAAAATACTTTAAGAGAAATTGTTACCTTTAATTTAGGTAACTCACTTTGGTTGGAACCAAAGGACTTCTTGAAATGCTTTATTCCTAAGGGGAAGCTTCAAGGAGGAGGAGAGGGATGTGGGGAGCTTAGTTGGGCAGAGTTTGGACGAGCCAAGTGGCTTGAGAGGTGTGAGGAAATGAGAAGGAGGAGTGCCCTTTTATAAGAGGGGTGAGGGGCACCTTTGGAAAAGCTAGAAATATTAATTTATAATAAATTCATATTCGGTTTCCAAAGGCTCCAATGTTGACTATTCAAAGGATGAGGTGGGGATAGGTAGAAAAAAACTCATCCAATAGAATT
Source organism: Viscum album (assembly GCA_963277665.1). Taxonomy (NCBI): domain Eukaryota; kingdom Viridiplantae; phylum Streptophyta; class Magnoliopsida; order Santalales; family Viscaceae; genus Viscum; species Viscum album. Next base: position 319,076,990 of record OY728132.1, on the reverse strand, counting down.
TAGATAGGTTTGGGTACTTATATTAACCTTATCTTTAAGTATTAACTCTAAGTTAATTAGTTTCACTTTTACAATGTCTCTTTGTATTTTTATATAATATGGTTAATAAACTTACTATATACATCCCCGCGACCCCCAAGTGGTCCATTAATGATTAACCTATCATAATATAAGTCTCTTGGCCGAACCTTAGATTTTTAGGAATTTAATATCAATTAATAATATAATATTTGTTTTAAGAACTCTTTTATGTCAATTTTGACACTATTCAATAGTTGATTTTTGTGAAACACATAAAAGATTGATTACTTCAAACAAAGTCAATTAAATCAATCCTAATATATCATATTATCCTAGAAAATTAGTTTAATTCATTAAAAGTTTCATATTATATTTATTTGGGTGTTTATAATATCAATTATTTTAATTTTTCACTATTATAGTAATTACTGCATCATCATTGTGTCATAAATAAAATAAATCATTTAATGTCTAAAAATTATAAATAAAATATCATTATGTAGAAAATCTTTTTAGCTTTCTAATGAATATTTATAATCTAAAATCCAACATATATAACCCTATGTAACAATTGTTGTTCTAAAAGATATATGCTTGTGTCATTTTTGTATTCATTTTAACTAAATTAAAATAAAGTGTCATTATCACTTACAAGTGGATCCATGGGGTCCCAAAATAGACCCAAAGATTCCCATGGTCGACCATGTATCAACCAATAGGGTTAAGACACGTTTTAGGGTAATTTAGTATTATTATAATATTATTTTTTTTAACCCTTATTTACCGGATTTACCCTTAACCATGGTAAATAAAATATTTACCGCAGTAATTATTCAAAATGTCTAAAAATAAAAGTTACCTATTTATACAATTTTAACATCCTGATTCCAAATATGGAATCCATTTTCCTAAATTCAAAACACAGAAGTGGCAGAAATTAATTTAAAATTAAATCTCGCTGTCAAAACAAAAAACGTGTTTTTAAGAGATAATAACTATCAAAAGATTGACACTCGTTTATGTTCGGTTTAATTGTAAAATTATGTCCAATGACCAACATTATATTAAATGGTAAAAATATATTCTAAATATACTTTAAAACCACTCAAATTCATAATTTATCACTATTAATTATTTTGATTAAAAAAGTTGTTTTTAATTAAAATTTAGTAATTTTCACTATTCATCAAAATATAAAAGTTATCCGAAAAGTACCAAAATTTCACCCTAGGATAATTTCGATATTCCGAATCCAAAAATGAAGTCCATTTTTAAATATAAAATATATATAATTTCAAAAATTAGGTATTACTATTCATAACGGCTAGTTTGATTGGTTGTGGTGTGTGTTAAAACTCAAGGTTGCGTACAACACACTATACTGTTTTATTCAAAGAAAGCGTACCGTGGAAGCTTGGGATGTTTCATTTTAAATTTTTTATGTCCCCATTTAGTCAAAAAGTTTAAAATATAGTATTTAAAAAGGGTTCACTATTAAAGTTGATAAAAGTGCAATACTGAAAATGAATTTGTTCTTGCATTATATCTAAGAAACTCATAATATGGATTCTAAAATTATAAGGATTATATAAACATTAAAATTTATCTAATACTATTCATAACCTCTTTTGAACGGCTTGTTTGGTAAGTCATGGTGTGCTTGAACATGGTGTTGCATGTAGTGAAAGTTATTGAATTATTTTGAAGAAATAACACACTATGAAATCTTGGGGTGTTACAAAATTAATATAAATATATTAATTATATTTTGTATAAAATATTATATTACATTCACCACATAAAATAAATAAGTGGCGAATATTGGAATGCTCCCAAAAATAACATTAAGATGAGAAACCCCTTACCTTATACCTGAATGCATTCTATAGTTGAGCTTAATTTTTTGAATAATAATTTTAAATAAATTAATTAATTAATTAATAACCATTTATCAATGTATTAGAACCATTATATCATTATAAATTTCTTTTGTGGCATTATTTAAGAGTTATATATTCAAATTTCAATGTTCCAGGACATTTTTCCTTTTTTTTAACTTATCAGTTCGCTTGTTTATATGTAATGGAGTTCATGTGGAATTGATATAATTATACAAAATTAATTTTATGTGATAATATTGTAAATAAAAAATAATAAATGTTCTTAAAATTAATTATTTTTTATTTCATTATGATGAGTTATTAAATATAAGATTAGTTACAATCATTTTGATTATTTTGGCGGTATTTCAGTCACCATGAACTAGTATTCTATTAGAAATTATTACCATGTATATATATTGATTTAGGATAATTAAATATTTTATAATATTTATATATATATATTATAGAATATTTTAAACATTAAAATTAGATCATGACAATACTTGACGAAGAAATTGTATAATTAATGTTCATCATCCACAGAGGTTGTAAATCTGCAAAACCAAAATGATGATTACATTATTAAAATAAAAATTATAGAGTAAAGATATTGATTATGGTAATTCCATTAAAATGATAAACTATATTATATAAATGATACTAGAGTTATCATTATCATTTTTACCATAGAGGTGTGGAGATAACAATAAATGAAATAACATGAAAAAAAAAGATAAAATTAAAAAGAATATGACATTTTCTATTGAATAATCCTCATTGATTACATCTTTAAAGAAATAGGTTTTTGGACATTTGGTATGACAAATATAAATTAGAAATTTGGATTGACTAGGGAAGTGGATTTTGGAATAACTTTTACATGCATAAAGTCTTAAAAGAATGAGTAGAAGAGGAATGGGGGGTGGTTTAACGGTGGAGGGGATGAGTAATTTTTCATTATTCTATTAATTATTTTATTATTTATCTAAATAAGAAAATATTTCTGATTCTTTTGAATAAATAAAGTAATAAGTTTATTTTATTTCTAACCAATTGTTATTACATAATCTATAGAAAATAGAATATTCTATTAACCTTATAATGTAATTATACCACAAATTACCGTATTTTACTATCCACTAAATATTCATGTCTTTCATAAAAACCCCAAAATGTCACCCTAAATATTTTTAGATATTTATAATTCAAAAAATGAGCACCATTTTATGAAAATAATATTCTATCTATGATAAAATTAATTTTTAAATAATATCATAATTTACTCAAAAAACATTTATTAAAGTTAAAATTGATTTTATAACACCTTCAAAAACTAAAAAAAAAAATTATATTATCCTAAAATAATAGGAAAATAAATATTTATTTATGAGTACATTTTATGAAAATAAATAAATTTTTTAATTATAAAATTTTAATTAATATTTATTAAAAAAAATACAAACACATAATTATTAATTATTACTAATATTCACTTACTTATACTGTGACATAATTATATCTTACATTCATTTATACGTTTCCAACAAAAATTTATGGTCTCAATGATAGGTTTAAAATTAATTTTTCCAATTTACTATTCATAAGGGTCATATTAGAATTCATAATGGTAAATTACTATTATAAAAGGTAAACTTACAATTCACCAAAAAATTATGTTGTAATATCAATTCTAAATATCTTTATTGATCATAAAAATGTATATCTATTTTTTTGGAATTTAAATCACAGAAGAAGAAACAATTTTGTTTAATGGAATGGTTAAAACTATCATGTTTAAATAACAATAATAATAATTTATTGTTTCTTAGAGACTAACTATTGTTTGAATTACAATCTATATTAAATTTCTTTTCAAATCATTGGGGTATAATGTTTACACATCCAATAAATTGTATCCTCAAAATTTTAAATAGAAATTAAAATGTTAATTCTTAATGTATAAAAATTTCCTTGTGGTAAATCATCATCGATCATAGGGTTACTAAAATTTATTCTTAAAAACATGATAAGGGAAATGAGGTGGTCACCACAAAATTATGCTTTCAAATGTGGTGACATTTTTTGTAAGTGAAAAACTAGAAAGGGAAGAAAAATAAAACTATGAAGTTCTAATGGAATGTGATAGAGAATGTTCTGGGATGAATGTTGATTACAAAAAAACCATAAACTATATTTATGAAAATTATTATTGATATTATCATAGATTTTGATAATTGGACAATAATTTTATTTAGGGCTCCTTTCCTGGGTTAGAGGAATTATTTCACTCTATAATATTATAAATATACAATTCTATTTAATAACACAATTTTTAAAATTGATTATTCCATGAAAAGCTTATACATTATCTCTTATAAAATTTATCATCATGTGGTGATGTGAAAAACTAAACTCTAAAACTTCATACAACAATCTTCTTAAACTATTTAACAAATGGTTTATCATTCCAAAAGATCTTGAACCAAAACATTACAATAATTCCCATGGAAGTTAGTATAATCTAAGGAAATTATAATATCCCTATACAACATCATAATATTACTATCATGAACCTCCTATGGTCAATCACTCCCTTAACCATGTATTTTCCACTGTTTCAGTTGCAACAAAATCATTTTTATTAGTATAATTCATCGTAAAACCTCAAATCATTAATGAATTAGTACTGTAGTATAATACTTATATATTCAATTACTGTATATAATATAAGAGTATAATAACATATTGAATAAATACAATAACTCAAATACATTAATTATAATACTTCAATCATAGTAACTTCATAATCATGACCATTATCCATTTACATTTTGAAGGATGTATCCCGTGATGCTTGGGACATTATTTTGTGTAGTTCCCCATATCCGTATAGTTGAATAATTGAATATGTGAAAATTTATTCCTTCTAATTAAATTATAAAAATGGTGTGATTTTTTTACATATAAAGAAAACTCATTTTTCTCTTATGTATATTCCAAGGTGTTTTCTTCTAAAATTATGACACATGGGAAAATAATTCATTCCCATCTTCCCTTAATTTAAAATTTCCCTAGTTTTAGGCTTGTTCACTTCGTAAACTAAAAATAAATAATACATAGATAACTATTTATCCTTTTTTGGACAAGATATTATTTCCTCAAATGATGAGATTGTTTGGGAGACTAGTTCCCTTCAAAATACTGAAACAAACACATTGAATCAATGATCATACTTAGCCTTTTTGTTATGTGCTTTGATCAGGTACTAATTACTTTTGGTATGCACCATTTCTAAGAAAATGAGTTAATTAGATTAAATCATATCATTAGGAAAAATACCATATAATCCAAATACTAGTTAAATACATAACATAAATTGAAACACTTATGCCCAACTAATATCAAAATTGATTCATTGAGGACATGTTTAAATATTAAACCATCAAAATGGTTTGTATATAATATTAGAATTTCCCTATTAATATTCGACGAGATTATCAAACTAAGTGCCCTACTATGAATGTTGTTCTGTATTAAGATACCTGAAATTGGGCCTGATACACCGTGTTTGAGTTCATCACACTAGGTACATCTATTCCAGAACCACATACATTAATCTAATCTAGGCATGGATGAATTTGTTAAAAAGATACATATAATCTACACCTTATAAAAAACATAGTAATTTATTATATTTTTAAACTCAATTTAAATATTAGGGCTATGTTCCCTAATTTATATTATCTAAATTTAATTTCAATGGATTCTTCTAAACATTTTTTGATACCAATGGTAAATACATTGATAGTAGTTTCCTGAAGTTAGTGAATTAAATTAATAAATTATTAGGATTACACGAAATTTAATCGTAATGGACCTATCAGTTTAGAAATTTTGGAAACCAAATAACATAATTGAACATTAAATTTCAAATTTAAAGGAAAAACATAGAAACTCTAATGGTAACATCGATACTATCTTATATTATTTATGCAATTCAATCAAGTTAAAACTTTTCTTCACATCTGGGGAAAAAATAAAACATATGAAAGGGGTGAGGTTAGATTTTTAAGAAGGGTATGTAATACAGTGGAATAAATCGTTATCATAAACACTATGAATGGGGGAAGACTATATGAAATTCCTTCAAATAAATATAATTTATCATATTATGGTAGGAATTAAATATTATTAAATAAAGACATATAAATCATCATAATGGAATGAAACATAACCATGGATATTATATGTATAATAAATCAGATGGTTTATCAATTAATATTTCCATAATGACAGAATACATATACTGGACATAAGAAATTGATCATCATGGCCTTGACCAGGACTTCTAAAAATAAATGGTTCTGCTCTTGGCCAAAATTTAGTTATATTTTGTCTCATGAGATCTACTTATGCATCGAGAGGCTGTAGAGGCCACCACTCGTTACATACTAAGTACAATGGATTATTTAAATTTCAAATAAAAATATATCTTCAAATAATATTTCCCCATACCACATTGAACTATTATGTTATAACATACTCTAATAAAAACATTGAGAAATTCCTGAGGAAGAGAATCATGAAACATTAAATAGTGTCCCATACCACATTGAAATAATTAAATCATAATACCTTAGAATATAATGAGAACATGGAATCTATTGATATGATATATAAAATTGAATTGAATACACAAAAAACAAAATGAATAAGTGGTAAACTATACATATATCTCACATAAGAAAAAATGAGTGGAGAAAACAACCATTTTTACATTAAAAAGAGAGTTCTTTTGGAATACCATTTTTTTTCAAAAAATCAGAATTTAAACGTTTATATCTCATTAAATAATCCTTAAATACATTTAAAAACATTTGAGGAAAAAAATGGTGTCACACTTATATGAAATCATATAATAATATTGATTTTTAATCTTTATAAATAAATGTTTTTAGTTTGGTTTAAGTAAATTCTTAAAGATATTTTATGGATAAAAGGAAAGTTTGTTTTCATAAAACCACTAATAAAAAAATTTATTTTTTCATATAAAAATGTGTTATTTTAGAAATATATTTATAGATTAATATATATAATATAGTATACTTTTAAATGTATTATAATTCTATAAGATCCCTTGAATCGACCTTTTTTATCAAGAAGAATTGAGAATGGGACAATATTAAAACATGTATTATACCAAAAAAAAATTGATGTGATTTAGATATACATGTTTAGAACATATAAAAAATATATAGACTATTTAAATAAAAATAAAATTTAATTACATTTGGGTATAGAGATAGATATCATAACTATAATGAAAAATTGTGGTTTGGGAATACATCATTACAACTTTTTCATCAAATGAATATTATGTCCAAAAATCAAAAATAATAAAATGAATCACTAAATAACATATAGATAAATATATTACTGATATTATGTATCAATTTTCATTTTATATAAACCATGTATAAGAAATAGGTGGTGAAAAATGGAAATTTCAAGAAAATAAAACTGAGATGAGAAACCTCTAAACATTTGTCCGAATATGTTTTGTACTTAACATTATTTTCCTAGATAATAAAATTAAATCCTTAAATTAATTAATTAATTACCTTTTATACCTATATTATTATCATTATATATTTATTAATTATGTTTATATACTTATTTATGAGCAATAGTGTTTAATATCATTGTTCCAAAGCATTCATTTTCTTCATTTTCATGACAACTTTTCTTGTTTATTTTTAATGGAGATCATGTGGAATGAATATAATTATATTAAATTGAAATTATATGTTATTAAAGAAAAATAATAATAATAAATGATTAAATAATTCATTTTTATATGTTACGATGATTAATTATTATAAAAATCATTATTGATAATAATTTACATTATTTTGACATTATTTAAAATAGCACAAACTAGTTTTGTTGTATGAAATAGAATTATTTATATATAATGGATAAAGAACATTAAATTTTTTATAATACATATATTACAGTCTGGGTTTTTTATAAAAATGGTATCAAGACTACCCTTCGATAAGAAATTGAATAATTAAAGTTTGTCGTCTATGAAAGTTGTAAATCAGCACCTACCAAACAGTGATTTCGTTTTGAAAATAAAAAAGAGATATTAAGAATACAAATGATGGTTCATCAATTAAAATTATATAATTAAAATATAAAATTTATAATGGAGTTATAATTCCCATTTTGAAATATGGGGTGAGTAGATAATAATAAATGAAAGGATAAGAGAAGACTATAAAGGAAAAGGAATACGACATTAACTCTTGAATACTTATCCTTGAGAAATACTTAATGAAAAGGGGTTTTGGTCTTTTGGTAATACCAATATATATTTGACATGGTTAAATAATATTAAATAAGAATGGGGTATATCCCTGACAAGATTCAAATCATAGATAATTGAGGAGAAGAGGGAATGAGGGGACATTTTTATAGTGTGGTAGAGGGGTAATTTTCTCATTATTTTATTACTATTTTTCAAGACAACAAATATTGTTGATTATTTTGAATAAATATATTTATATGTTCATGTGACTTCAAAAAAATGGTTCTTACATCATCCATGAATCAAGGAATAGTGTTTATATCAAAGTTTGTATTTATACTATATATTACATAATTTTTCTATTCACTAAATATTCATGTATTTCATAAAAACCCAAATATTCATATTACCATTACTCAAAAAATAGAATTTAAAAATGAACTCCATTTTAGGAATATAATTTTTTTAATATGATCTATGTAATTTTCTATTAAAATCATCATTTACTCAAATAACATTTTTTAAATGTAAAACTTATTTTATAAGAGGCTGAAAATAACAAAGGTTGTATTAGATTATCCTAATATAACAGGACTATAAAATATTTATTTATAAAACATTTTATGAAAATTATTCAAGTTATTAGTTATAAAATTGTATCTTAATATTAATTACATACAAAAATACCAACACATAATTATTATTTTTAAAAAATTCCAGTTACTTATACTACGATATAATTATATTCAATATTCATTTAAAATGTGCCTAAATGTTATTTTTACTCTCATGGATAACGTTACTAATCATTTTTCTTAATTAATAATAATACGTGTCATATTACTATTCATAATGTTACATTACTTTTCCAATGGCTCGATTTAGTATTCATCAAAAAATTTAGTTGATCTTAACACTCTCTAAATATCACACTGATCACAACCATTAATGTTAATTTTATGAAATTCAAAATATAAAAGTTGAAAAATAATATTTAATGACTACGTTATAACTATATTCTCTAAATAGTTATAATAAATATGTGTTTTTTCATAGTGACATTGTATTGGGTGGATTTTATTCTGTATTAAATTTATTAGTAAATCCTTTTGATGCTATAAACTTTATAAAAGTTAATTCATATGTTGAATTATTAGGATTACAATCACTAATATTTATTGAACTCGACCTTTTTCAATATTTTTTGTTTTTTTATTAAAATTAAATACTAAAATTATTTTTTATTGAAATTCTTAACTGATCCCAATATTATACATCCATTTACCAACTATGTGTAAATGTTAATTTATTTTTGAATATTCATATATTATCAAATAATATTTTAATATGATAGTATATGATCTTTTTTTCTATTATAATTAATTTATATAATATTTTTATTTTTATTATTCAAATAATATATCAATAATCACTAAAAATTTTCTAACCTATTTTAAGGCATAAAATTATCTCATTATGTATAAGGGAGAGACATGAAAACTATAATTTTTATTATGTAGTCAACATTTATATAAACATTGGGTATCAATATATTTTTTGAATAGATATTTCAGATGGTAAATTAACTGAAATTTGATATAATATTTTTATCTTATGAATTCAATAGTTAAATTATCATTATGAAATAAACACATTAATGGTATTTTTATGCTCTCACTACTATTATTCTTCTATTATTTGTATGTTCTTCCATGGTATCTTGGTATTTTATAGGAAATAAATCTTGTAATGCACATTTTTAAATTTTAAATGAACAATATATATTGGTTATTTAAAATAAACATCGTATATAAGAAAATATATGATATATATTTTAAATAATTTTTATATGTATCATAATACAAGATGGATATTTTTTTATAGATGTTATATATATATCATATAAAAAAGTAAAAATTTATATGATGATAATTATTATTAACCAACACATACAAATATATATACGTAAATAGGTAACAATAACAATCATATTTTATGTGCAATTCTTGTAGGTTTTAAAACTATACATCATAGTTATATAAAATAACAATCCAATATCACTTAGAAAAATTAATTTAAATGATGAATTTTTAATCATTATATGAATATATGGTATTAATATATATGATGATAAAAATAGCCACATGTTGGTATAAAAAAATCATAAATATTTTTTCTTTAGTTGTTGATGATTGTTATAGAAGGAAAGTATATCTTTGTTCCCTTTCACATATTAATTTTTAACATTTTATTTAAATATATTTATAAAAAATTATTCACTTCATTGATATTTTTTTATTTTCATTGATTTTTTCCACATATCATTAGATGTATTTTCCCATTATGTATGATATAGATATTTTATTTTAATATATTGTTTTTTTGTATGGTAATTCTCAAAAAATTAATTTTCAGCAAAACAATTATTACATTGGAAAAAATATTCAGGTTACTAATCAAAACTATTTAATCTCATTGAAATACATCTTATACAATATATTTACAAGATAAATTCTACACTTATTAGTAATAATATTTTTTCAACAAATTTTAGTTAACAGACAAGAGCATGACTTATTAATTTAATGTTATTATCACATAGCTAAAAATTTGATTAAAAATATTATTTAATGATAAATTTAAAAAGAATCCACACAAATAGACATGAATTTATTACGAAATTATATAAAAATGTTTATTATTTTTTCATGATAAATAATATTTTTTTATAAAAATAGTTACTATATTTATGAAATTCCAATATGAAATATGGATTATAGGTAGTGTTAATTGATTATGGAATGATTGAGGGGTGGACAATAGTAGGAGAATTGGGTTAGGTTGAACATTATGAGGATTAATAAGGGAAACTAGTGTCTAAGCTCAAATATATTGGATGCACATAATTTGATTGGAATGTGTTGGAAGGTAATGATTATGGAGAATAATATCCAAGCATAAGGCTATTTAAAATTTTTGATATTTTTATTGAGTAGGCGAGTGAATGATATAATTATAGTTAATAATATAATTGATTAGTCATATTAAATTAAGATTTTAACACATATTATATCATTTAATATAATTTTTTATATAAATTACGAATAATGTATAAAGAATAGTAAATAGATATACTTTTATTATATTTGAAAAATATAAGATTTTTCTCATTTAATAAAAAATATTGTAGAACATATAAAATAATAATTATTATTTTCATTAGAATTTAAATAATTGGAGTATATTTTTCAATTTTTTCTCATAAAACTTTAACATACATTTATATTATATATCTGAACATGAATTTAGGGTACAAAACATCACAACACTTTACTGGTGATTTTTAAAGAAGAATTTCGATGGTTATCAACTCTATACCATGGTTTAATAAATATAAACTTTAATTTTTTTTTAAAAAAATGATAAAATTCATCTTTATATGTGTTTTAAATTACATAAATATATATATGGGTATAAAAGATGTAATTTCATTCAAATATGATGACATTGTATTGTGGTTTTGAAGAAAATTTTTTATTTCTTTAAAACAATATTATTTCAAAAAAATTCCGAAACCCCTTAAATAAATATATTCATTACTTTTATAACATACAATTATCTAAAATATTTTCAACTCATGCTAACTAAAAAAGGAATCAATTCATCATTGATTTTATATTTATGACATAGATGTTTCAATAACAATTATTTTAATTTGCTCATATTATATTCCATTCCAAATAAAAACATTAAATAATTTAATAATTAGATGATTATAATAGTAATGATTTATTTTCTATCTTGTTATTATATTGTAAAATTATTTATATAATATATATTGAATTTATCAGTCTTTTAAAAAAAATTGTGAATATAAAAAATATGATCAAAAAATAAATGAAATTGATTATGTATTAATGACTAAGAATATTAATTTCATTTAATATAATATTATCTCTCATATAGGTTTGAATAGAATAATTTGTGAAAAATGTGTTGAATACGTATCTTCTTTCTATTTTGTATCTTGTGGGATTTCAATTCCAACTAAAGTAAACTATAAGGTAACATACTCATTCATGCATCTGGCACACAAAGTCATTGAACACAAAAAGAATACACATAATTACTATATAATAGACAATTAATTATACAATTAATCAATCTATGTAACCCTCATTTAAGTGTAATTTTTATTGTTTCTTGATTAATCTTAAAAATATTTTCAAATTTATTAGTAAACATATCCCATGATTGTATATAATCCTCCTAGTTGTTCTAACATTCATTAAAGAATCATGCTATATTTTGGTCTGGATTGTTAGTTCATGTCCATTTTATACTTTTAGGTAATATTTTATAAATATATCCAAAAACATTTACATCTTTATTTATATTAGTTATTATGAAAAATCATTTTATCATGTCTTCTTTAGAGTTGAGATTGATATACAAACCATTTTAATTCTCTTCATCCACACTTCATGTTTTTCTCTTCTCAATAGACTATTATTATTAATATGGACCATCCATAAAGACATTAATCATCTATTGTCCCTTATATAGTATATATTCTTCCATTAAACTTATTGTTTAATTTTCATCCTATAAAACTTGTCCCTCCATGTTCCATTACAATTAAGTGCATTGTTGTACATCCCCTATTCTTAGGAAATTTAATATTTTTCATGTCGTGGATGATTATACCTAAATCCAGATGATCACATGGATATATAAATAAAAAAATATTAAAAACACATACATAGATGATATTTTTCATTTATCCTAGGAAATTTATTTTATCGTTTTGTATCAACCAACATAATATTTTCATTATACGAAATTCACCAAAAATGAAACCTCCAAAATCTTTGGAATGTTATTCTTTTGTTTCAAATGGTCTAATAAAACAACACTAAATTAAATAATGGAAAAATAATTAGAGATTAAAAATTTATTAATTGTAATATTATATCTAATTATAATGAAATGGACTCATTTTTATATATTTTCTTCAATATTGAAGGAGGCCCTCTGAGTTCCTTCATTTAATAATCATTTGGTTAATCATAAACCATATATTTTATTGGTTATATCATATTATTTATTTATCTCATATGGTCATTGACCTCCTCAATTATTAAAAATAAAACACACACATAAATAAATAAAATATCTAATTATGTATATGCCAAATAATATGTTATTCTATGTACAATATTAACAATCACGGTACATATAATACCCTTATATTACATTCATATCACTCTAAAACATATATATCACTTAAAATAATAAAACCCATATTAATCCATAAGTTATTAAATGTATTTTATTTTATAGTTCAATATCTATCACATAAATTCACATAGACTTCGTTCATATTTGATAATAATTTAAAAAAGATATATCATAACTCCATTAGATAAACATTGCTAAAAATATTCTTATTTGGAAAAAACATTTTGTACCAAAATATAATTTTATTTCAATATCATAAGTGTAATTTATTGTGTATTTATAATTTTAAAAATGATTATGAATTTATAATTTATACACCTATGAAAGTATCAGTTTCTATAATAATTACATTATTACTCATGATTTAAATTGATTTTTTTAATCTTCATAAAATATACATATCTCTATATTACCATTTAAATTAGATAAATTTCTATGAATCGTATATATACATATAAAATCCCTTTATCAATGACACAACGGTTTATAAATGAGGTAAGAATCATGTGAATATCATAAATAAAATTCATATTTTAAAATTCATTGAAATTTACTAGTCATTATATGTAAATATCTCACATATAGTTAATCTATGTAAATGGACACAACATGTTCTAATTAACTAAGAATTAATATAAATTTCCTCAAAATAATTAAATAGAGACACCAAATACTATACCTAATTCACATGTTGATAATAAGCATCATGTTTAAGAAGAACCTCAATTTGTTTCCAAAAACATAACTAACCACTCCTTCCTAGATCGGCTATATCGATGTTGAAATAAATTAGTACATGTATGAAAATTAACATATAAGATACCTTAATAATTTTATCTAATAGGTATTATTATCTAGTATATATCCTAAACTATATAAATTTTTTCCTGTGGAATTTAATGTGGTATAAATTTTATAGGTTATTCTTGACAATCATTCAACATTATGTCAAATGATTGACTATGTATTTAAATGTTATTATTTAATTATTTTAATTTATATATTTTATTACATATTATGACTTTACATGAATTAATTTTACACAAATCTGAGACATAAAAATATTCGTAGAATTATCTCTCTAATGGGGGGAGAAAACATCCTTTATTGGATAAGAAAAAACTAGTTCAAATATGTATCACTTGTATCATAAACTGATTACATTCTCAAAAAATGTATTATAGTTGACACATTGAATGTATACATAAAATGATACAATATATCCATATTTAATTAGTAAATTACAACAAAATTAAAAAGAATACATTTTTATTAAATATTTCAAATACATTTATAGAACATTAATATCCACATAGTGTTCAGATTCAGGATACCACATTCCATATAGACATATATTCCTTAGAGATAATGTAATTCATTCATAGTCTTATCACAAGAAATCAATTTCTCATTATATTAATGTTAATTCTATTGATCATCACTCATAGTAAGTATAAATATCATTACATAGTCACTCAACAAAAACAATATATTCCCTATTATATTCAATTATATAAATAATTACAATTTCCTAAAAAAATACATTGAAATTAATTTTTTAATTGGTATTATATATCAATATAATATTAATGTTTTGACATTTTATAATCCTTAAAATAAAAATATATTATCTAAAAATAAATATGAAAAAAATAATATCTATATTAAATCCTTACAAAAATACAATCTCAATTTTTAAATCTCCCACAAATCATATTAAATGTATTGAATATATGTGATTCAAAATATTTTTCTGGAATATCACACAATATTAGGTGTCTATTAGACCAAAAAATATTTTTTTTTAAATCTATAGGTTAATAGTCAATTATTGTTAAAAATATACAATCTACATTAGTATAAAAAGAAACAAAAACATCATTACGCCATTTTTAACATTCTCTATGAGAATGTGATTTATGATATTAAATAATTTTTTACTGTAATAATATATTTGTTTATATGTTGATTAATTTTTGGTTATTACATCCAATTCATGAATTATTTTTCAATTCTACCATAAAATATTACAACTTATCTATCACAGTCATCATACTTGTGTGTGCCGCTATGAAATACATCATCATTTAATAATAAGATATTCCCAAACAAAAGTCATTGTAATTTCATCTCACAAATAAATTTCAAAGTAATAATGTAACACTTGAAGTAGATTTACTAATATCATCATTGTACAAATAATTTTTTGTAATTAATCCAAAAAAAATATTTCACGTGAAACCTAATGCACAATATAATTCAACTCTCTATTTACAAATATTAAAAAATATTATATAGCCTTATGTGATCACATTAGAACAATTTTGAAATATATCATATTAGGTAACATCATATTATATATTAGGATTTTATATGGTGAAATACATTAGACCCTCTACCTGTTTTTTGTAATAATTATTATATAAATTACACCCACAAGAACCAGTTTATAAGACTCAGTTGAATCTTCTACTAAAAATTTCATTTCTAGTTACTTAACATATATTATTAGGATATATTGGAAAATTCATTCTTCTAATAAAATTATATTTCATGAAAGAATAGATTTTCTTACATGTAATGACATTTCTATATGTCTCTCAATATATTAAAATATTAATATTTTCAAAACAATTTCTGTTATAATTTTATTTCACTCAATATAAATAATTAGAAAAAATTTATTTATAATTTTTTAGCAGAGATAAAAATTATTATTAAAATTTTCCTTTAATGAAACTAACCTTCCTTATGTAGTGATATAGATTTGAGTACCAGGATATTGGGTCCTTTTCAAACCATATATAGAATTTTCAAGCAACACACTATTTTTACATAATTATCCAACATTAATCCATCATGTTTATGAAAGAATAACTCATCTTCTACATTACCATTCAAGAGTGTAAATTTTCAACTATTTCGTATAATTTTATCACATAATGGTTGAAATTTTCAAAAATAATTTATTATAATCAAGTGTTGATCGAACATAATATGTTTATTTAAAACCAAATCTTATAGCATCATAATAGCCTTTAAAAACTATCCTGAATTAATTCCTCAAAATTATCATTGAGTTTATTTCTGAATAGACAATTATTTATAATTATAGCCTCCCCTTATAGGGTTGAAACTAATTCAAAAATAGATTTTTTTATTCAATATCACTCATAACATAGAGGGTGTGAGAATATGTTATAATTCCCTAATTAACACCCTAAAATTCTAACATTCATCATTGGATATTTCTATAATATTCATGAATGTTTTTATGGTGTGTCAAGGGAAATATTGTTTCCCTTAAATTACCTCATGATGTGATGATGTTTTCTATAGTTAGAATGGTGATATATTCCATCTCTTTACATGAAATGAATGTTGGTCCCATTAGCACCCTCCAATTTCCATTAGAATTCATTTTTATATGATTTATATAGTGGAATGAATATTTTCATTCACCATGAGGATGATAAAATGTATACGGAAGCTTCTTCTACAAATAAAAAACATGATGGTAATATAGTTTAGTATGGTAGAGGATATGAATAAACTCATTAAGCTATTTCAAGATGTGTTGTTTAAGTTTCTCATGGGGAACATTAATATTGGTTTTTTATAATGTTTTTGTTTCATATTCACCTTGAGATATATTTTATTTGGTTACCTAACCAAAATAGACTAGATCAAAGCCTATAGAGTGTCCTCCATTTATTTATACGTGAACAAATATTGGCATGAAATTTTGATAATGGGGATTATTATTGGTATGACCCATATTTGGAATCTCATAGTCATTAGTAACATCATGAAAAAAATATAAAAAAAATATAAATGATAATATATGTAGTCATTATTGAATTTTATGGAAGAAATCCCAATGTAGTTTTAAGTAATCATTGGAAACAAATACCGCTCTATAATTAATCATTGAGATGACATTGATCTATTCTTTATTTCATAGAATCCCCCACACACATCCTTTGATGTCAAGATGTTACCATTTAGGCAATGCTCCTATATTAACAAATTTTTTAAAATAGAGATGTAGATTATGGTTAGGTGACATTATCGTCATAGTTTTTAGGGACACTACCTTCATGAAGGCTGTGGTGTATTTCTAGATATGATCCTGACTCTTAAATACAATAGGATAAAAGGAATCCATTATTTTGGATTGAATGTCACTTTATAAGGATTCTGTAGTGGTCATAAATTATCATTATTCATAAAAAATAGACTATTTGTCTATTATAATATGTACAATAATATTTGGCCATTCAATATTAATGATAAATATTCATGTCGGAACCACTATTTTATATTTAATGAAAACTACAATGAGGCTCCAGAATATTTTCATTCGGTACCACGGTGATCTATATTTCAATTGAATGTGTTCACTATGACTTTACCTATAATATAATAAAATAAAAATTGGATATGAGGATGATATTCTTATCTTATCACACCTTATGATGGAATTACTTTACCATATAATACTCTATTTTATTTACAAAATAAATTTATAAATCCATCCCAAATATTTTTTAGTTATTGTTACTACTATTCCATAAATGGTATTTGATATGTTTTAATATAACAATTTATATATATCAGGTATTCTATATTGACGTAATCAACTTTATGTAACACATAATATAAATTAGTGGAACCATTTATCACTCTATCATAGGTTCTATTATTAATTAATATGTTATTCTTTTAATCATCATATATGTATATAATAAATTTTAGTGCCATAAATAATGTCAATACGTGTTTCACAGTTATGGTCAAACCCATTATAAAGAATTCATAATTATCTCTAGGAGGATAAAAAATGTAGTTTAGTTCCACATAATGGTATACTCCATTCCTTCTATGTTCATATGAAAAATTCCAACATGGAACCTTTTCAGTGATTGCGACCAAGTCCCTGTGATCATCTTTTTATGGTTATTCATCCACGACCTATATATTAATAGGAAAAATATTCCTGGATTTGGTTTTTGAGGGACTTATTCATGAGAGATCTTTTAATGTTATTCCCACAAATAATATAGAACATTGAAGGAGGTTAGTTTCACAAGTTATATATAGTTGTGAGTATTAGTTCTATAAGTAATACTACCCAGTGGGAATTGGAACCATATAGAATATAGCTTGACAAGGATAGGTGGTGACTTTCATGAGAGATATACCCTTATGAGTTTGTGGTTTTGGATATTCTGGGGTAAAACATAAAAGATCAATACTATGTATCCTTGTTAACATTAATTATATAAAAAGTGATTTTATTTTCACTGTTTTCGATATTTTAATAAGACTGTAACATTAGTTTAACGTTGTACTATATGTAAATTATCATTTTGTTCGATCTCATGTGACCACAATGTATATGTTGTGATAGAGGGTGGAATAGATCATTGAGTAGGGATTAAAAATTTATGGCCTATTTGGTAGTCATTAGTATTTTATCGTTTTCATGGTGTGGCTCTAAATAATTATGGTGATTTGAGGAATGAGACTGAGACTTATGAAATTATAGCTTATCCAATGCTTGAGTGAAACATTTATGGATTATACAGAGATAAAAATTATGTATTAAATAACTAAGTTAAAGCTATAATTTTTGTCCATGTGTCAACTAGGAGTCCAATATATATATTCTCTTATCTTATTCAATATTTATTGTGATAAAATCATCACTAAGAAAATTTCTAGAGCATATCATTTCATGGAATAAAAAAATGTCATGAATCATTATGTGGAATATGGTTGGACAACATGGGAATTTTCTATCCTTTTTGGGAATCAAATTAGGGGTTGTATCATTTAATTTCATGATAATAGGAAGCCTCATTATAAACCAAATATGATATCTTTATATCTTACAGTTTCTTATTAGTTTGGGAGAAGAAACCCACATATGATTATTTTCAACAGAATACATGATTGAATGAGGTAACTCTAGAACTACTAATGATATAATCATGTATACTCAATTATTTTTTAGAATTGTTTGATTTTTTATTTTTAGGGTTTAAATAATAGTATATGAAGGCGAGGATGATCATTTTGGTTAACCAAGTTCAAGTGGAGGAATAAAACTAAAATAACGATGTTATGTCGGTTGATTTTTATATTTAGAGTTATTCATGAAGTGATTGAATAAATTATATATGATTTTGGGTTATGATACCATAATTTTAGGAATGTGGACACCACATGGGAACTATATATTCAATAATAGAATTTTCATTGTGAGGATAGGTGGGGGTTTTGTAAGGACTCATTTAAGGTTATATTGGGAAAGGACCCATGTGGGTATCCAATTTATAACGGAAAAATATTTTTAAAAAGGGGCACTAGATTTTGGGATGGTCTGTAGAGGTTATTATCATATATACAGGGACCTCATGTATAGTATACCTATAAATTTCAGTTTATGGATCCTTATTTACATATCATTCCTTGAGGAACAGAATATTTGGATCATGATAGTGCTTACCAATGTTATTATTCACACTTCAAACATTTATTCTTTTATTTCATTGCATATATACTATGGTGGGAATGTGATGTTTATTAGAAATTATAGATAATTCATTCAAAATTTTGATTTTCTATAAGGGAGTACATAGATACATAGATCACCCTCATATGATCATGTATCACTAAAATAGTATCAGGTTGGTATTGAATCGTTATCCATATAATATTAAGAAATGTTAATAAGGATTGGGGAAAAGAACCAAAATAATTTTGTGGGTATAAAATAATGGATACGTCAGGGAATTAGCTCATATAAGATTAACAAAATCTGGTTTGAGGGATACTAATGAGTCAATAACATTACCTAGGTTTTTAGGAGTGACCCTAGTATGAAACCACCATAATTCACTATCTTCTTGTGTGGGAAGCCTCCATGCGCCTTATGAATAGATTATTACAATTTTGATCAATATAAATGATAGACCATTTTATTGACATATCCCCCTGGATAGTCCTCTAAAAAAATATTTTGTTTCAATCCAATTAAACATAATAAGATGGAAAATGAAAATTTAATCCACATAAAAATAGAGGAGGCATCATTAATGAGGCAATCTCCCTAGCCAAGGGAAAAAATTGAATGAAAAGATGTCCAAGACAAACTAGTTACAAAAATAGAGTTCATGGAGGGGGTATTTATCATCAACTACGTAGATATTCATGATGAAAAATTATGTGAGCTATATGGTGCATATAAATGGATTGGATTGTATGGTGATAATTTTTCCTCTTCTAGTTTCTAGTATAATTTTAATCTCTCCTTTTATCATTAAAAATATTTTTGTAAAATTTCATGTCATTGTGACTATTCATTCACCAATGATGAATTTAATAAATATGTTTTTTCTTTAATGAGTGATAGGATTGGATATTTCTAAAATATCATTTATTTAATGAATAGTGGAATCGCCTGAAAAATTGTATTAAGATACTCTTATGTTATTGAGGTGTTCAAAAATTTTCCTAGTAATTAAATGTTAATCTAATAGATTATATAATTTATAGAAAAATAACATCTCCTAGAACTCCAATGTAGAATAGATTATTTTAAAGTAGTAATTGGTGATCATTATTAAAGGATAGATTATTGATGAGTCAGTTTTCCCATCCTATGTCATTATGGGGGTATACTCTAAAATTGATGCATTCCTACTTATATATGTTCTATATAATTTACTCAAAAATATTCCATACAAGTTATATAGAAGCAAAAATCCAAATATTTCCTTTATCGTGATTTTGGGTTCTTAAATATGTACAATATTATAATTCTAATAAACCTGACCATAATACTAACATTTTATTATTTACACGTAGTCTACATGAAAACAAGGGATATTGTTTCTATTGTCACATTGGGAACAATGTTTTTTTGTCCAAAAATAATATATTTATTGAAATGGGATATACACGTTGATTAGTTAGTGGGGAAATTTTTTCTTTGATATGTTCAATACCATTAAACACGAATGCTTCCAAAGATAGAAGTAAATCGATTTCCACAGTGAATTGTCAAAAAATAACTTACATATTTTACAAAAGATCATATACAATATCTTATAATTTTTCAGTAACATTTGACATGTGGATTTATTATGAGATATAATTATGAATTAATTTTAATCAGTTATGATACAACTACCATACAATATATTTTTAATAGTTTAAATTCTAGTAAATGGTTAAAATATAATGAATCTAAAATGGAATCTATATAAACAAATCATGTTTTAACCCTGGTGGATTAATCATAATTTATGTTATCCATTGGGTGTAGGTAATATTTCCCAATAAAAATAAAATGTATGGTATAGTTTCAACAATGAATAATTCATAGTGACAAATGGACACAGACACAACCTTGTAATTGACTGTGTATTTTTCGATTTTAGCAGATGGAAGGATAATGTCTATTCCGATATTTCATAAAATAACATGCAATTATGCTTATGATAAAAATAAAATGGATAAAAAAGATAATTTTCTTTAATAATATTTCTTAAAGGAATGTGAATATGATACCACTATATGGTTTTTATGTGTCGAATGTGTGTAATATGGTGTGTATATTCCAGCAATCCATTTACAGATAGTTGAAATCCTCTTGGAGTTGGAGTACAGTATTTTATGATACAATAAAATATTTTCATCTCATTATCATCATTTATTATTTTTTTAATATAAAATCATATTTGTGGGATTGTTTTTGTATTTTTCATAATTTATATATATGGATATATAATTATTAGAAATTATATCTTGAATTTACACTATATAATGTTTTTAATAAAATACCCTTTAATGAGAGGAATTAGCGAGGCATCCCACATATTAGTTATAATGATAAATAGAGGTAAATATATGAGGATTCATGGATTGTATATTAATACATACTTTTGTGAAGAGATAAATAGGTTTATCATGGAAAATCCAAAAAATGGATCTTTATCAGTGTTTCTTGCCATGAGTCATAGAATAATTCAAATTACATTTAAATTATAATAATGTATGGATAAAATTAATTACATTCCTCAACTAGTATCTATCATTTATTATATATTTTACACTAATCGTAATGTCACTTATCAATTGAGAATAATATGTATATTCAAATCCAAACATATTATGAGTAACTAGATTACTATTATGAATGCCATTAATTTATTTGGTATATGTAAGTATATATTCATTATATATACAGTAGAGGATGATCTCATTATAAAGGTTTAAAATGTTTCTTGATTATAATATTGAACATATCATATGAATTTAGAATTTAAATTTATGGTATTTCTAAATGGTGGATACATTAGTTTGAAGAGATCAAAATAAGACACAATAACATAGTCAAGAATATATACAGAGTATATCAACAAATTTGATTCTATGAATTAAGATTATTACATCAAGAAGACCATTTATGAACATGTGGTTTTTCCAAATTTTAATAGAAGAATAATGATTTACTATAATAATAATTGAGTAATTTTTGAGGACTTTTAATGAAAATATCACTAAATGAACAAACACATCCTTCAAAAATATAAAATCATTCACAATATTGTTATATAAGGTGAAGGAATGATCAATTGGTTGGATAAAAAAGAGATTGTGACTGATACATTGACAAAACCATTACCATAAAAAGATAGGAGGACCATGTTGAATGTTTTTTTAAAAGAGTAATTATATATTGGATGTAATGGTTTCAAAATATACCATGATTTTACAGTAAAGGGAGTCTACATTTAACTGTTATTCATAATTAATGAAGAAAATTTTAGCTGAATTGTGAAATGAAAATCTCCAAACAATTTATGAAATTTAATAGACCATTATTGATGATCATTATAGATTATTATCAATTGGTATGTTATGTTTTGATTATAATGAGTAAAATATTATACATGATAGATATTATTGGATATAATATATAAAAAATAGTCTCATGAGTTAGGAATTAGAGTCTTATGATATATATTATCCCATTAATTTATGCCACAAAGAATGAACTGTTTCTATTGATATACTTAAGGGTTATGTTTATAATTAATCTCCTCTATATGATGTTAGAGTGGTACCTAAAATGATATACATAATAGATTGGTACATTTCTTATTAAATCCTTGATGAATATACAACAATGGGTGGTTGGGTATGTTTGAGGTCAACCATGATGGGAATTTACCTCTCATATAAAGGGAAATTTCTTTCAAAACTATATTGAATTAGGTCAGGGAAATGCGTAGTCATTTTATAAGTGAGTGAGAAGTTATGATCTCAACTAATATGATAAGGGACATGTGGTGTGGTCATGTTCTTGAAAAATTAAATTTTATATATTCCTAAACATTGTTAGTCTATTTGGTGATTCATTAATATGTGATATGGTCTATACTATATTGAAATAATCCTTTTTATTATGTGTGTATTGTTAATGGAAAATTTATTATATTGCTATATTATTGTTTTATCAGAAATATTTAGTGGTATACATGTTCATATATATATGAGTATTCTTGATCGAGATCACATTTTACTCCAGGTTATCTTGTGTAACATTGATACATTTATAGTGAATGTTCAATTATGAAATCAATGAAGTTAGTATTATATTTATATTAAACATTACAAAGGATCATATAGTCTGCTAGTTATGCCTTATATAAACACTAAATTTTCAAAAAACTCTTATTCCATAATTTGGAGAGTTTTATAATTTCTATTTAATGTATCATTGATGGTGTTAAAATTTGTTGTGAAATATTTCATTAATAATTTATTGGTTTTTGGTGAAGGCGATAGATTATTCGAAATTTACTAAAATATGTATTCATATTGTATGATATCCTTGGGGTCGTTTCTATTAAATGAAAATGTTTTTATGAAAAAAATGTGACTGGTTTTCATCATTGTGTATGATATACAGTGAAATCAAATATTGAGTGTTTATCATCCTTCACATATTCTATAGTTTTTTAGTTATGTTTTGAAAAATTAATAGGATTTATTTATGGAAAAAAAATTAGATCATGATCATTTGAAGTGTTTAACTGATCATATCCTATATGCTATTTGATATTTTATCATATAACAACTACTAGAAATTTTAATCTATTACCCATATCAAATAATTGAATTAATGGATCATAAATAATGGAATACAATACCCTATTAATTATGTGGAACAATATTAATCCTAAATAAATTCTCTCTTCCTCCATTTTCCATATGCATTATAAAAGTGAATTTTCTATAACATGTGATGACCCAGAGTCTCTTGCTTCTTTCATTTTCCAAAAAAAATCCGGATCGTAAAGGGGTAGCATCTTGGCTCGACCGAGACCGATCAGCGGGACTGATCGGTGAGACCCATCGGCGTGACCGATCGGAGAGACCGATCGTCGAGACAGATCAGGGAGACTGATCGTCATGACCAATTGCTGAGACCGATTAGCGTCACCTGGCATTGTCGTGGTTTTTCTAGTGACGTGTGCAAATTGAGTTTTAAACCCTTCTTTGACCCCCTTTAAGCTTGTTTTAAAGCCCGATAGTGTCCATAATTGTTATAATTAAATATTTAACAAATTAACCAGGTTTGTGCATTAGTTTAAACAACCGACCCCTTTAATAACATGTGGGGCCGCATGGTCAACCCACGACCCCCGCTCCTTATGCAGTTTGGCGTTCTTATCTCAACCGTCTGCAGCAGGTATAAACTATGGGTTAGCTGTGGTTTCTTATTTTCTCGATCACCCTATGCTAGGAGTACTTTTCATTTATACGAGCTGCATCGCTATGCGTGAAGATCCGCGCCTGGCCATAGAGTTGATAGATGAGGCGATTTTCATTCAGGAGAACCGCATTTCTATCCGGGAAGTTCTGCCCCCGGCCTTAGCGTCGATCGTTGATCAACAAGTAGGGAATTTCTTCATCTATCGCTTTTTTGTATCATGTGGGGTGGGAGTGCTTTTGGTTCTGTAGAATTGGATAAACCAGACCTAAATAAAAATAATGAAATGGGTTCTATGAAGAAAGACGGGGGGGCTATGATCGTTGATGTTGTTTTATGTTATGATCATCTTTCTGAATTGTGTCGGCTTATGCCTATTGAAAATCATGGACATTGGTGGTATTTCTCTGTGCACTAATGAAACCCTAGGGATGTTTGAAATCACTTGTTTGTGTTTTTGAACTCCAGCTGTAAAAAGGTAAATTGGTTAATCACGTACACCTGGCTAAATGTATTGAAAGCACCAGGATCAACCCTTCTGTGACAACTCCCGGTTAAAGAACACGAAATTGAAATCATGGAGTGTTTTAAATATTATAAATCTGAAAATACTGGCATGGCCCTACTTTGTGTTGGTGGTTGTGGTTTGGTTGTTTTATTTTATGGGTCGATTGCTGGAGATGTGGGAGGGGATGGGATCTCCTGTTGATATGGATTCTGTGGTTGTGAGTTTTAAGACCGGGTGGTTACCTTGTTTATATCACGAATTGGGGAGGGATCCTCGACTAATGAGAAACGATTTTTTGGGACACGGGGTAGTGTCTTGAGGGCTTCTTTGGTTCTAGTACTTCGAGGGATCTCACTTATCCGCTTGTTGTTGTGACATTACAAGAGAACCAGGTGTGAATGTTCAAATTGACATTTGGATGGATTCTTTCATTGGTTATTTTTATGGTGTTAGTTTCCCATGTAGGTGTATGAACTTATTTAAACATTATTACTGAACATGAAAACAAGAATAGGACAGAAAAGTTTGGTTGGCGCGAGTCGTGACTCAGACTTGAGTGTTGTTGTGATCTATAGGCTCTCTGAAGAAAAACCAAACATTGGGTGAGTGCTTGATACCTGTGTGTATACTTGTAGTTTTGTGTTTTTTATTCGTTCCCCATCCATGTTGATCACTTAGTTCCGAACACCCCCATTTCATAGGGGAGGGTGTTTTTCCCAATACTATTCTTAGTGGCTGGTTATTAGCTCATTTTATGCTCCCTTTCACAGATATCCCAAGTACCTTTGGGTAGGATGTGATGGCCTGTGGTCCATTATTAGCCCATGAATCATTGGGCGGGGTACTGTGGTGGTTATGGCCCAGGTGTGTGCGGGCAGGTGGTTTCCCAAGTATCATCGGGATGAGACCCATGTGTCTTCGGGCGTGGCAGTGGATCTTCTAGACCATGTGTCATCGGGTGTGGTGGTTGTTGTTCTTCCATAGGTTATTACAGGCGTGGTTACATGTGACAGTAGTGGCCTAGGTGTTTGCGGGTGGGATTCAGCAGTAGGACTGCATGCAGTTGTGGCCCAGGTGTTTGCGGGCGGGATTCGGAAGTGGGACTGCGTGCGGTTGTGGCCCAGGTGTGTGCGGGCAGGTGTGGCAGTGGGACTGCAGTGAGAATGATGGGATTGGTTCGACGCGTAGGATGTCTCAATAACCACTGGGAATGTGGTGTGGGGTACCCAAACATCAATGTAAACTTATTATATATTACTTGGTTTGCATTACTTGGTGAGTGTAGCCAGTGAGTAGGACGGGTGAACTCCTTCATAGTAATGGTTTTCTTCTTATCACGAGACATTAGTACGTTCCCCCACTTGTACACGAGATTCATTGTTTTTCCCTTACAAAGTGTACTTGTATACTCACCTTACGTATATAAAACTGCTTTCAGGGTTCTAGGGGGACTTCAGGGATCGCGCTGGACCATACTAGCTTGTGTTTAATTTCCATACCCTTGGTGCTATTCCACACTCTGGGACATATAGAAGGCGGGTTTTGTGGGTCATTATCTCTCCTTCAACATAAAGAAGAAAGGGTTTGGCAACCTACTGACCCTTCATTCCTTTTGGTGAAGGCGGGTCGTGACATAACATATTTGGGGTTGGAGGCCTTATCATTCCATTTTGGATCCTATTATCCATTGAACAACTTTTGGAGGTGAGAATTTTTATTTTTTTACATAATTATCATAATAATTTAGGATATCGTGAATTTGATATTGATTGAGTTCGATGTAATAAATGTACAATAATTTTTTTATATTCTTAATTTCAATATATTGATTCCTATAATGAGAAATCCTTAATTATATAGGTTTTTTATATTTCCAATATCTCATATAATCTTCATAAACCTATTAGTATCATTCATCAATCCATATTTATTTACATGTATATATTTAATTTTCTTGTTAAATATTCTTATGGATTTGATCAATGATTTTGAGAATAAATTTTCTAAAGAGATAGATATTATTCAACCATTAGACACACTATAAAGGTTTGGGTGAATGATAATGGAAAATATTCTCCTAATATAAATTATTTCTTCCCCATTTTTATAGTAACTTATCAACAATGAATTAATTCAATCTCACTAAATAAACAAAAGAAGAAATAAAATGAAAGATCGTTATTTTTTTACTACTCAACCATTGTGGGCCAGTAAAAGTTATATACAACAATTATGAGTTAGTCAGACTAAATTCCATTTTGCTTAGTTAAATTTTATGGATTTCAATTTCTTTGAAATAGTTTGTTTGGTTGATGCACACTACCTCTACAAAGAATTTACGGATAACACCGTACCACTTTAAAGTCAATTCCATTGACTTCACTTCATTACCTAAATTATATTATGTGTCCTTCAATCTAATTATTTAATGATAAATTCCTTGCAATCAGTAATTTTTTATTTCTTTTTCATCATCAGATCCTTAGTATTATTCTTTATTGTTCACATCATTCACCCAAATATTTACCAAAAAACTATGTCTTTTGAAACATATTTCAAAAAAAAATACATGAACTATCCGTATGATCTAATAATCCATACAAAATAACTATGTAGGACACTATATTCCATGAACCACCCCCACAAACCACCATCCTTTACAAATTTACATTGTTCCTCCACTATTTACTCCTTCATACATTATCTCTCACATGAATCTCATATGCACAACCTCCCACTCTTTAACTTCATGACTTTACATACTATCCATGGAAAATATAAAATTATAAAAACATCCATGAGTAAATTTTACATAATAATTCTCCACATACTTCCACAACCATTCCTATATCTTGAGAATTACCTTGATGTATCTCTATAAACATTGTAATACATCTCCCTAATTCCAATTATTTAATTTAATATATAAATAATGTGAACAATTTGATAGTTATTGGTAAATTCAATAAAAAATTTCCTCAACCATAGATATTACTATTCTACCCTTTTAAAAATACCATGCATAGACCCCCTTTATTGTATTCATATTGGTAACATACATCAAATAAACCCCCCACACCATCCTAGACTCATAACCTCATGAAAACCCAATGTGTAATCCTTTAAATCCTATCTAAAAACAATTAATCCTCATATACAATCGAATATGTATTCCTTATACTCCCTATGTGGGTATTACATTGAGAATACATCCCTACAAACCCTACACAATGTACAAACCATCAATGTGGGATAAATATTGTGAACCCATTATGCACACTAACTATGAAATAATGTTTACATACTATATAGAAATAACATTTGATCCACATAGATAGCCTCAATGACCTAAATACTTTATCGAAAAATATATTGTAAAAAATTCATAAATTATTCTATTTTAAAGAGTCTTTGAGGATTCATTATTTTGGAAGCTATCTCTGTTAGAGTTCAAAATACACGACCAACAATGAAATGATCAAAAATTGAAAGGCAACACACTATCTTTATTCAGATCAGATCACCATGGTTTCAATTGTTATTGATACATATTGATGTACATATGGAACTATACAATGTATTTCAAATTCCCCTTAGATAATAGTTTTTGTGACATCTTTTTTTTGTGTTTGGAATCTCTGGAAAATTATCATGATGACATTATTCTTGTCTTTTTAGTGTTCATGATTCCATAATGTAATTTTCCATTGTAGTTGAATATATACTATTTAGCTATAGTTAAAACTATCTTAATAGAATATATGAGAATATAAAATATAGTTAAATGAATATTAAACACACATGTTCATTGATGTTTTCCCCTTAGATAATAGTTTTTGTGACATCTTTTTTTTGTGTTTGGAATCTCTTAAAAATAATCATGATGACATTATTCTTGTCTTTTTAGTGTTCATGATTCCATAATGTAATTTTTCATTGTAGTTGAATATATACTATTTAGCTATAGTTAAAACTATCTTAATAGAATATATAAGAATATAAAATATAGTTAAATGAATATTAAACACACATGTTCATTGATGTTTTCTTCAACTATTTATTGAATTTTTCAATATTATGTTTCATATTTAATGTTATAGATCAATTTAATAGAAAATATTTCATGTTTGTAGAACTGTATTTCAATGAGTTAATTTTCAATATAAATTAAATTATGCTCTTATATAGTCATAGAAATATATTTTTTATAAAAAAAACTCTAAACTATATAGTAACTAATTAATTGTCCCTAGAACTGAAAAAAAAAATTAGGTTAATTTTATTTCACCACATAACATAAAACAATATTATATGTGTAATAATATTAATAAGAAGTGTATAGTTTTACCTATCCCACTTTATGATTATTAGATATGAAATCTCAATTCTTACACAACATAATTATAAATTGTTATTTAAATAAATGACTTGACCCGTGTTAATAAAGAGAAACAGTATATTTTAGATCCTCAATGATTTTCAATCCATAGTTATGTTTCCTTATTCTGGATTAGTGATCATGATGGGTGACCTTATGGAAATTCATTCAGGTTGTTAATGTGATAAAAATGACATAAGAAAGGACATTTTTTGTCTTTTAGGGATGTTCATTAGTCATATTACCTTTTAAGACTTGGGGGTGGGCTAAAAAGAGGGGACCATGTGTCCGCGAGGTAGTTGTAAGTACCTGGTAGTCTAGGACTCTAACATCCATATTAAGGCAGGGTTCTTGTGCTATAATAGAGGCTCAATTGTTTTATTTTTCATCAGATAGGGAACCTAGCTTTACGTGTGGTAGTATTTCCTGCACTGAGATGTGGGGCTGAAATGAGGAATTAGTTCTCTAAATGGTTAGATTGTGACCAACTATAACGATGAATGGATAAATGGATATGTGATAAGACTCATGTCAACAAGGTCCACCATTATTTTCGTGGTGAGTGATCATGATGGTAAACCTTCTTGTAATTTTTTCAGGGTGTGTTTGAGTGAGGAAAAAGGACATATGAAAGACCACATGTTGTCATGTGGGTATATTAATTAGTTAGATTACCAGTTTAGGCATGTGGTTGGGATTCATGGAAAGGACAACATGAACATGGTGTAGTTGGTGGTGCCTGGCATGCCAAGATCCTAATCCCAATGTTATGAGTGTATTTCTATACTAACAGTGGGGAACCATTGTTGCATGAGTGGCTTATTAGAAAATTAAATAGTTAAATACACTATTTTATCGATTTTTTTGTTAAATTATGAAAAATATATTTTATAAAATATTTCATACATTTATTAATTAAAACAAAATATTTTGTCACAAGTTATAAAAAATTTTATTCATTATTAAGTAGGGATACTTAATTTCATATGATGGTCTGTAATTCATTATGAAATTTATTTAACCCACATTTTCTATATCAATAAATAATTATTTATATAAGATATAGTATATTTCTCCTCCATTATCTCCTTGAGAATAAATATGTACATACCATGACCCTAGTTTCCCAATGCTGGTGTCTTATAAAAATACATTGGTTTGTTTAAAAGGATGTCACATTATGAAGGATCGAATATTTTATTAGTTTTGGAAAAATAGATTCAAAAATATGATTCACAATACAAATTGAATGAAAAAAATATTGCAACTTTATTAGATACATACATTAACTCTTAGACCATTCCTTCATGTCATTCATAATAATATTCATCTTCACATCCTAGCGTAAAATAAAATATAAGAATGGTTTGATGTTAGAAACATAGTAAGGGTGAGTATTACAATGGATGTTATCATAAACATAATCTCAAGGCAAGCGGAACAAATATAAATATCTCTCTTTAAAAAATATATTTGACCATTTTATGGATGGAATGAAATATTATAAAATAAAGCCATATAAATGATCATATGTGAATGAAACATAATCATGGATATTCTAAAAGTCATTATAATTATAGGGATTATCAATTTATATAATCATAAAGAGGGAATGCATTTTTCGGACATCATAAACCTATCTGCAAGGCCTCAACCAAGACTTTGGAAAATAAATGGTTATAGCCTCACCAAAATCCATTTTATAATGTCTCCTTAGACCTACCAATTTATAGAGGGGCTACAACTAGCCCTTCAGATCACATACTAATTACAATTATTTAAAAAAAATTCAAATAAATTGATTTCTTCAAATCAATTTGTCCCATACAGCAATAATGTATCATATATTGAATTACTCAAATAAAATCGTTTAGATATTTCAGAAGAAAATAATCATTAAATAATCACAAGTGTCCCATACCAACATCAAACATTTAAATCATTATAAATTATAATATATTGAGAAGATGATTTTAAACATTTAAATCCCAAAAAAAAGTGATTTAATTACTTTTAATGTTTAAAACTCCCTTCTATTATGGATAAAATAGTTATTTTAGCAAATCAATTTTATTTGTCATAAATTATTTTTTTAATCCTTTAAATACCAAAAAATAAAATTTGAGTGCATTGATATTATATTTTAGGAATAATTTATGTCTCACTGGGGTGAAATCAGGTAAAAAGTGTTTTCTAGAATAATTAGAAATAAAACATTTTAGTGTGGTTAATGGAAAATATTAATAAGACATTTATACATAAAAGATTTTTTTCGTACAACTAAAAATAAACCAAGATATTTTTCATGATAAAATGTGTACTCTTATTAATATAGTCAGTAATTAAAATATATTATATATTTCACTTTAATATGGTTTATAATTCTTGAAATACACTTTAATTGGGTTTTTTTATCATGTAGAAATGAGTAGTAGACCATATTAAAACATGTATTATCCAATAACAACATGATTAAATTAACTAGATATATGATATTTAACTTACATATAGAATATACAATATTTATTTAAAAATAATGTAGTATTACATTAGGATAAAGAGAGAGATAGTACAACCCGAATAAAAAATGGTAGTTCTTGAAGAAATCCTTACCAAATTGTAATCAATAAATCTTATGTCCAAAAAATAATAATTATACAATTAATCATTTAATTAAATTAATATAAATATATTAATTATATTATTTATATAATATTATATTACATGCACCACATAAAATAAATAAGTGGTGAATATTGGAAAACTCACAAAAATAACATTAAGATGAGAAACCCCTTACCTTAGACCTGAATGTGTTCTATAGTTGACCTTAATTATGTGAATAATAATTTTAAATCAATAAATAAATAAATCAATAACCATTTATCAATGTATTAGAACCATTATATCTTTATTAATTTCATTTTTGGTGTTATTTAAGTGTTATAGAGTCAAATTTCATCATTATAGAACACTTGTTTACTTTTTTTGAATTTATCAGTTCGCTTGTTTATATGTAATAGAGTTCATGTGAAATTGATATAATTATAAAAAATTAATTTTATGTGATAATAATTTAAATAAAAAATAATAAATGTTCTTAAAATTAATACTTTTATATTTTATTATCATGAGTTATTAAATATAAAATTATTTACAATCATTTTGATTATTTTGGCAGTATTTCAATCACCACGAACTAGTATTATCATAGAAATTATTATCATGTATATATATTGATTTAGGATAATTAAATATTTTATAATATATATATATATATATATATATTATAGTATATTTTTATCATTAAAATTGAATCATGAAAATAATTGAAGAAGAAATTGTATAATTAATGCTCATCATCCGAGGAGGCTGTAAATCAGCAAAACGAAATTGATGATTACATTATTAAAATAAGGATTATAGAGTAAAGATATTGATGATGGTAATTCCATTAAAATGATATAACTAAATTATATAAATGATACTAGATTTATCATTATCATTTTTACAAAGGAGGTGTTATGATAACAATAAATTAAAAAACATGAAAAGAAAAAAAAATTAAAAGGAATATGACATTATCTATTGAATACTCCTCCTTGATAACATCTTTAAAGAAATAGGATTTTGGAGTTTTGGTAAGACAAATATATAGTAGACATTTTGACTGAGTAGGGAAGTGTATTTTGGAATAACTTTTACAAGCATGAAGTCTTAAAAGAATGAGTAGACAAGGAATGAGAGGTGGTTTAATGGTAAAGGGGATGGGTAATTTTTAATTATTATATTCATTATTTTATTATTTTTCTCAATAAAAAAATTATTTATTATTATTTTCAATAAATAAATTAATAAGTTTATTTTACTTCTAAATAAGGTTTATTACATAATCCATAGAAAATAAAATATTCTATTTACCTTATAATGTATTTATACTGCAAATTACTGTATTTTACTATTTAATAATTATTCATGTCTCTCATAAAAACCCAAAAATGTAACCCTAAACATTTTTAGATATGTATAATTCAAAAATGGGCCCCATTTTATGAAAAGAAATTTCAATCTATGATAAAATTAATTTTTAATTAAAATCATAATTTACTCAAAAAATAAATTTATTAAAGTTAAAATTGATTTTATAACACCTTCAAAAATTAACAAAAGACATATTAGATTATCCTAAAATAATAGGAAAATAAATATTTATTTATGAGTACATTTTATGAAAATAATTAAATTTATTAATTATAAAATTTTAATTAATATTAATTACAAAAAAATAAATACAATTAATTATTAATTTTTTAAAATATTTACGTACATATACTGTGACATAATTATATCATACATTCATTTATAAGTCTCCAACAAAATTTTTTGCTCTCTTTGATAGGGTTAAAATTAATTTTTCCAATTTACTATTCATAAGGGTCATATTAGAATTCATAACAGTACATTACTATTATAAAAGGTAAACGTACAATTCAAAAAAAAATATATTGTCATATCATTTCAAAATATCTTTACTGATCATAACCATGTATATCTATTTTTTGGAATTTAAATCATAAAAGAATAATCATTTTCTCTAATGTAAAGGGTAAAACTATCCTGTTTAAATAACAATAATAAAAATGTATTGTTTCATAGAGACTCACTATTGTCTGAATTATATTCTATATTAAATTTATGTTCAAATCCTTGGAATGTAATATTTACACGTCCAATAAATTGTATCCTCACAATTTAAAATAGAAATTAAAATTATAATTCTTGATATATAAAAATTTCCTTAAGGAAAATTATCATCGATGATAGGGTTACTAAAATTTATTCTAAACAATATGATAAAGGAAATTAGGTGGTCACCTCAAAATTATGGTTTCGAATGGGGATACATTATTTGTAAGTGAAAAAATAGAAATGGAAGAAAAATAAAACTATGATGTTCTATTGGAAAGTGATAGAGAATGTTTTGGGATGAATATTGATTTCCAAAAAAACCTAAAATATATTTATGAAAATTATCATTGATATTATCATAGATTTTTATAATTGGACAATAATTTTATTTAGGGCTTCTTTACTGGGTTAGAGGAATTATTCCACTCTATAATATTATAAATATATATTTCTATTTAATGAAAAAAATTTATTAATTTATTGTTCCATGAAAATTCTATACATTATCTCTTATAAAATTTATCATCATCTGTTGAAGTAAAAAACTAACCTCTAAAACTTCATACAACAATCTTCTTAAACTATTTAACAAATGGTTTATCATTCCAAAATATCTTGATCCAACACCTTAGAATCATTCCCATGGAAGTTAGTATAATCCAATGAAATTATAATATCCCTATATAACATCACAATATCACCATCAGGAACCTTTTATTGTTAATCACTCCCTTAACCATGTATTTTCCACTGTTTCAATTGCAACCAAATCATTTTTATTGGTATAATTCATCATTAAACCTCAAATCATTAATGAATTAGTACTGTAGTATAATACTTATATATTTCATTATTTTATATAATATCAGAGTATAATAACATATTGAATAAATACAAAAACTCAAATACATTAATTATAATAATTTAATCATAGTAACATCAAAATCATGACCATGATCCATTTACTTTTTTAGAGATATATCCCCTGATTCTTGGGACATTATTTTGTGTAGTTCCCCATATCCGTATAGTTGAATAATTTAATATGTGGAAATTTCTTCCTTCTAATTAAATTATTAGAATGGTGGGATTTTTTACACATAAATAAAACTAATTTTCCTCTTATGTATATTTCATGATTTTTTCTTCTAAAATAATCACACGTGGGAAAATAATTCATTCCCAACTTCCCTTAATTTAATATTTCCCTAGTTTTCGGCTTCTTCACTTCGTAACATAAAAAAAATATAATATATAAATATCTATTTATCATTATTGATTAGACAAGATACTATTTCCTAAAATGATGTGAATTTTTGGGGGACTAGTTCCTTTCGAAATAATGAATCAAACACATTGAATAAATCATCATACTTAGTCTTTTCATTATGTTCACTGATCTGGTACTAATTAATTTTGGTATATATAATTTCTAAAAACATGAGTTTATTGGATTAAATCATATCATTAGGAAACAAAACATATAATCTAAATACTAGTTAAATACATAAAATAAATTGAAACACATATCCCTAGCTAATATCAAAATAGACTCTTTAAGGGCATGTTTAAATATTAATCCATCAATATGGTTTGTATATAATATTATAATTTCCCTATGAATATTCCACGAGACTATCAAACTAAGTTCCCTATTATGAATGTTGTTGTGTACCAGGATACCTAAAATTGGGCATGATACACCTTTTTTGAGTTCATAACACTAGGTACATCTATTCTAGAACCACATAGATTAATATAATCTAGGAATATATGTATTTGTTAAAAAGATTCACATAATCTACACCATATAAAAAATATATTAATTTATTTTATTTTTATCCTCAGTTTAAATATTAGGGCTATGTTCCCTAATTTATATTTTCAAAATATAATTTCAATGGATTATTCTAAACATCCTTCGATTCCAAGGGTAAATAAATTGTTAGTAGTTGCATGAAGTTAGTGAATTATATTAATAAATTATTATGATTACAATAAATTTAATCCTAAAGGACCTATCAGTTTAGAAATTTTGGAAACCAAATAACATAATTGAACATTAAATTAAAAATTTAAAGGAAAAACATATAAACTCTAATGGTAACATCGATACCCTCTTAGATTATTCATGAAATTCAATATAAATAAAACTTCTCTTCACATCTGAGGAAAAAATAAAACATATGAAAAGGGTGAGATTAGATTTTTAGCAAGGGTATGTAATACAGTGGAATTAATCATAATCATAAACACTAGGAATGGTGGAAAACTATAAAAAATTCATTCAAATAAATATAATTTTTCATATTACGGTAGGAATGAAATATTAATAAATATAGACATATAAATCGTCATAATGGAATGAAACATAACCATGGATATTATACCTATAAAAAATCAGATGATTTATCAATTACTATTTCCATAATGAAAGAATACATATACTAGACATTATAAATTCATCATCATGGCCTCGACATGGACTTCTAAAAATAAATGGTTCTGCTCTTGGCCAAAAATTAGTTATATTTTATCTCATGAGAGCTACTAATGCATAGAGAGGCTGTAGAGGCCACCACTCTTTACAAACTAAGTACAATGGATTATTTACATTTCAAATAAAAATATATCTTCAAATAATATTTCCCCATACCACTTTGAACTATCATTCTATAAATTACTCCAATAAAAACATTGATAAATTCATTAGGATGATAATCATGAAACATTAAATAGTGTCCCAAACCACCTTGAAATAATTAAATCATAATACCTTAGAATATCATGAGAATAAGGAATCTATTGATATGTTATATAAAATTTAATTGAATACGCCAAACACAAAATGAATAAGTTGTTAACTATACATATATCTCACAGAAGAAAAAATGAGTGGAGAAACCCACCATTTTAACATTAAAAAATAGTTCTTTTGGAAAATCATTTTCTTGTAAAATAATCTAATTATAAACATTTATATCCCATTAAATAATCATTAAATACATTTAAAAAAAATTTGAGGAAAAATTATGTCCCACTTATATCAAATCATATAAAAATATGTATTTTTAGTCATTAGAAATAAATGTTTTTAGTTTGGTTTGAGGAAAATATTTAAGATATTTTAAGGATAAAAGGAAAGGTTGTTTTCATAAAAAAATTAATGATATAATTTAGTTTTTCATATTAAAATATGTTATTTTAGAAACATAATTATAGATTAATATATATTATATAGTATACTTTGCAATGTATCAGAATTTGAGAAGATCCCTTGAATCGAGCTTGTTTATCTAGAATAATTGAGAATGTAACAATATTAAAACAAGTATTATCCCAAAAAATTGATGTCATATAGATATATGTGTTTAGAACATATAAAAAATACATATAATAGTTAAATAAAAATAAAATTAAATTAAATTTGGGTATAGAGAGAGATATCATAACTATAATGAAAAATTGTTTTTTGGGAATAAATCATTACAACTTTTTCATCAATTGAATAGTATATCCAAAAATAAATAATAATAAAATGAATCACTAAATAACATGTAGATAAATATATTCATGATATTATGTATCAATTTTCAGTTTATATTAACCAAATATAAGAAATAAGTGGTGAAAAATCGAAATCTCATGAAAATAAAACAGAGATGAGAAACCTCTAAACTTTTGTCTGAATCTGTTCTGTACATAACATTATTGTCCTAAATAATAAAACTAAATCCATAAATTAATTAATTAATTACCTTTTATACCTATATTATTATCATTATAGATTTATTATGTATGTTTATATCCTTATTTATGAGTAATGGTGTTTAATATCATCGTTCCAAAGCATTCATTTTCTTGGTTTTCATGACCGCTTTTCTTGTTTATTTGTAATGGAGATCATGTGGAATGGATATAATTCTCATGAATTGAATTTATATTATATTAATGTAAAATAATAATATTAAATGATAAAATAATTCATTTTTTTACATGGTATGATGATTACTTATTAGATAAAACATTATTGATAATAATTTAGAATATTTTGACATTATTTAAAATAGCACAAACTAGTTTTGTTTTATGAAATAAAATTATTTATATATAATGGATAAAGAACATTAAATTTGTTATAATACATATATTATAATCAGTTTTGTTTATAAAAATGGTATCATGACTAGCCTTTGATAAGAAATTGAATAATTAAAGTGTGTCGTCTACGAAAGTTGTAAATCAGCACCTATCAAACAGTAATTTCGTTTTGAAAATAAAAAAGAGATATTAAGAATACAGATGAAGGTTCATCAATTAAAATAATATAATTAAATTATAAAAATTATAATGGAGTTATAATTCCCATTTCGAAAGATGGGGTGAGTAGATAATAATAAATGAAAGGACAAGAGAAGAAAATAAAGGAAAAGGAACAGGGATTTAACTCTTGAATACTTCTCCTTGATAAAATCCTTAAAGAAAAGGGGTTTTGGTATTTTGGTAATACTAATAGATATTTGACATGGATAAATAATATTAAATATGAATAGGGTATAACCTTTAAAAGATTCAAATAATATATAATTGATTAGAAGGAGTGAGGGGTTATTTTTATAGTGTGGTAGAGGGGTAATTTTCTCATTATTATATTCATTATTTTATTATTATTTTTCAAGACAACCAATAGTGTTGATTATTTTGAATAAATAAATTTATATGTTGAAGTTACTTCAAAACAATGGTTCTTACATCATACATGACTCAAAGAATAGTGTTTATAGCAAAGAATGTATTTATGCTGTACATTACATAATTTTTCTATTCACTAAATATTCATGTATTTCATAAAAAACCCAAATATTCACCTAACCATTACTCAAAAAAAATAATTTAGAAATTAACTCCATTTTAGGAATATAATTTTCTTCATATGATCAATGTAATTTTCTATTAACATTATCATTTACACAAAAATCATTTTTTAAATGTAAAACTGATTTTATAACTGCCTAAAATTTTAACAAAGGTTGTATTTGATTATCCTAATATCGCAGGACTATAAAATATTAACTTATAAAAAATTTTATGAAAATTATTCAATTTATTAGTTATAAAACTGTATCTTAATATTAATTACATACAAAAAATAATAACACATAATTTCTATTTTTAAAAAAATTCAGTTACTTGTATTACGATATAATTATATACAACATTAATTTAAAAGGTTACTAAATGTTAATTTTACTCTCATGGATGATGTTACTATTCATTTTTCATATTTAATAATAATAACTGTCATATTACAATTCATAATGTTACATTACTTTTCCAATTGATCGAGTTAGTATTCATCAAAAAATTTACTTGATCCTACCAGTCTATAAATATCACACTGATCACAACCATATATGTTCATTTTATGAAATTCAAAATACCAAAGTTGAAAAATAATATTTAATGACTACGTTATAACTATATTCTCAACAAAATTATAATAAATATTTGTTTTTTCATAGAGACATAGTATTGTGTGAATTATATTCTTTATTAAATTTTTTAGTTAATCCTTTCGATGCTACAGAATATCTATAAGTTAATTCAGGTGATTAATTATTTGGATTACAATCACTAATATTTATTGAACTCGACCTCATTCAATTTTTTTGTTTTTAATTAAAATTAAATACTAAAATGAATTTTTATTGAAATTCTTAATTGATCACAATATTATAGATCCATTTACCAACTATGGGGAAATGTCAATTTATTATTTAATATTCGTATATTATCAAATAATATTTTAATATG
This sequence comes from Viscum album, assembly GCA_963277665.1. Taxonomy (NCBI): domain Eukaryota; kingdom Viridiplantae; phylum Streptophyta; class Magnoliopsida; order Santalales; family Viscaceae; genus Viscum; species Viscum album. The sequence continues at coordinate 319,036,352 of OY728132.1, read as the reverse complement.
ATAGTATATGAAATTATTTTGTTTGATATTCTAATTATTTTATAAATTTTTTTATTTTTATTATTCAAATAATACATCAATTATAACTAAAATTTCGTCTACCTTATTTTTGTAAGGAAAAAAATCTTCTCAATATGTATAATGTAGAGAGATGAAAACAAAAATTTTTATTATGTAGTCAACATTTATATAAACATTGGGTAACAATATATTTCTCGAATAGATATTTCATATATTAAATTAACTGAAATTTGATATAATATTTTTATCTTATGAATTCAATAGATAAATTATAATTATGAAAAAAGAACTCATTAATGATATTTTGATTCTCTCACAGCTATTATTCTTTTATAATTTGGATGTTCTTCCATGGTATCTTGGTATTTTATAGGAAATAAATCGTGTAATGCACTTTTTTTAATTTTAAATGATTAATAAATAATGGTTATTTGAAATAAAAATCATATAAAAAAAATATATGATAGATATTTTAAATAATTGGTATATATATTCTAATACATGATGCATATTTTTTTATAAATGTTATATATATCATATAAAAAAGGAAAAATTTATATGATGATAATTATTATTAACCAACCTATACAAATATATATGTAAATAGTTAACAATAACCATCATATTTGATGTGCCATTAATGTAGGTTTTTTAACTATACATGATAGTTATATAAAATAACATTCCTATATAATTTATAAAAAATAATTTAAATGATGATTTTTTAATAATTATATGAATATATGATGTTAATATATTTGATGATAAAAAATAGCCACATGTTGGAATAAAACAATCATAAATATTTTTTCATTAGTTGTTGATGATTGTTGTAGTTGGTAAGTATATCTTCTTTCCCTTTCAAATATTAATTTTCAACATTTTATTTAAATATATTTATTAAAAATTATTCACTTCATTGATATATTTTTTTATGTTCCTTGAATTTTTTTCCGCATATCATTAGATTTATTTTCCCATTATATATGAAATAGATATTATATTTTAATATATTATTTATTTTTGTATGGTAATTCACAAAAAATGAATTTTCACACAAACATTTATTACATTTTAAAAATATTTAGGTTACTAGTCAAAACTATTTAATATCATTGAAATACTTCTTATACATTATATTTACAAGATAAATTCTACACTTATTTGTAATAATATTTTTTCAACAAATATTAGTTAACATACAAGAGCATGACATATTAATTAAATTTTATTATCACATAGCTAAAAAAATTGAATACAAAAAATTATTTAATGATAAATTTTAAAAAAAAGCCACACAAATAGACTTGAATTTATTTAACGAATTATATAAAATTGTTTAATATTTTTCTTGATAAATAATTTTTTTTATAAAAATAGTTACTAAATTTATGAAATTCCAATATGAAAAATGGATTGTAGGTAGTGTTAATCAATTGTGGAATGATTGAGGGGTGGAAAATAGTAGGAGAATTGGGTTAGGTTGTACATTAAGAGGATTAATAAGGGAAACTTTTCTCTAAGATCAAATATATTGGATGCACATAATGTGATTGGAATGTGTTGGATGGGAATGATTAGGGAGAATAATATCCTTGTAGAAGGATATTTAAAAATTTTATGTTTGTATTGAGTAGGCGAGTGAATGATATAATTTAATTTATTAATATAATTGATTAGTCATATTAAATTAACATTTTAACACATATTATATCATTTAACATAATTTTTTATATAATTTCCTAATAATATATAAATAATATTAAATAGATAAACTTTAATTGTATTTGAAAAATTTATGATTTTTCTCATTTATTAAAAAATATTGTAGAACATATTAAATAATTATTGTTAGTTTCATTAGAATTTAAATAATTGGATTATATGTTTTTATTTTTTTTCTCAGAAAACATTACCATACATATATATTATATATTTGAACATTAATTTAGGGTAAAAAACAATACAAAACGTTACTGGTGATTTCTAAAAGAATAATTTTGAAGGTTATCAATTATATACAATGGTATAATAAATATAAACATTAATGTTTTAAAAAAATTGATAAAATTCAAATTTATATGTGTTTGAAATTATATAAATATATATATGGTTATAAAATATGTAATTTTGTTCAAATATGCAGACATTGTTTTTGTGTTTTTGAAGAAAACTTTTTATTTCTATAAAACTATATTATTCCAGAAAAATTCATAAACCCCCTTTAATAAATATATTCATTAATTTTATCACATACAATTATATAAAATATTTTCAATTCACGCTAATGAAACAAGGAATCAATTTAATCATAGATTTTATATTTATGACACAGATGTTTCAATAACAATTATTTTAATTTTTTCATATTATATTCCATTTCAAATAAAATCATAAAATTATTTAATAATTAGATGAGAATATTAGTAATGATTTAATTTCTATCTTGTAATTATATTGTAAAATTATTTACATAATCTATATTAAATATATCATTCTTAATAAAGAAAATTTGAATATAAAAAATATGATAAAAAAATAAATGAAATGGATTTTTTTATTAATGACTAAGAATATTAATTTCATTAAATATAATATTATCTCACATATAGAGTCTAATAGAATAATTTGTGAAAATTATGTTGAATAAGTGTCTTCTTTATATTTTTTATCTTTTGAGATTTCAATTCCCACAAAATTAAACTATAAGGTAACATACACATTCATGCATGTGGCACACGAAGTCATTAAACACAAAAAGAATACACATAATTATTTTATAATAGAAAATTATTTATTCAATTAATAAATCTATGTATCCCTCATTTAAGTGTAAATTTTATTGTTTCGTGATTAATCAAAAAAATATTTTCAAATTGATTGTAAACATATCCCATGATTGTATATATTCCTCCAGGTTGTTATCCCATTCATTAAAGAATCATGCTAGATTTTGGTCTGGATTGTTAATTCACATCCTTTTTCAACATTTAGGTAAGCTTTAATAAATCTATCCAAAAACATTCACATCTATATTTATAGTAGTTATTCTGACAACTCATTTTATCATGTAATATTTATAGTTGAGATTGATATACAAACCATTTTAAATCTCTTCATCCACCCTTCATGTTTTTATCTTCTCAATAGCCTATTATTCTTAATATGGACCATCCATCAAGACATTAAGCTTATATTGTCCCTTATACCCTATATATTCTTACACTAAACTTATTGTTTAATTTTTATCATATAAAACTTGTCCATCCTAGTTCTTTTACAATTAAGTGCCTTATTGGCCATACCCTATACTGAGGAATTTTAATATTTTTCATGTAGTGGACGCTTATACATAAATCCAGATGATCACATGGATAAATAAATAAAAAAATATTAAAAACACATACATAGATGATATTTTTATTTATCCCAGGAAATTTATTTTATCGTTTTGTATTAACCAATATACTATTTCCATTATATGAAATTCACCAAAAAATGAAACCTCCAAAATCCTTGGAATGTTTTTCTTTTGTTTCTAATGGTGTAATAAAACACCACTAAATAGTATATTGGAAAAATAATTAGGGATTAAAAAGTTATTAATTGTAATATTATATCTACATACAATGAAATGGACTCATTTTTATAGATTTTTTTCAATATTACAGGTGGCCCTCTGAGTTTTTTCATTTAATAAACATTTGTTTAATCATAAAATATATGTGCTATATTTTATATCATATTCTTTATTTATCTCATGTGGTCACTGAACTCTTCAATTATTTAAAATGAAAATCACACATAGATAAATAAAAATTATAATTATGTATATGCCAAATAATATGTTATTTTATGTACAATATTAACAATCACGATACATATAATACCCTAATATTACATTCATATCACACCAAAATATATACCACATAAAATAATAAAACCCATATTAATCCATAAGTTATTAAATGTATTTTATATTATATTTCAACATCTATCCCATAAATTCACATAGACTTCGTTCAGATTTGATAATAATTTAAAAAAATTATATCATAACTCTATTGGATAAACATTGTTACAAATATTCTTATTTTGAAAAAACATTTTGTACTAAAATATATTTTTATTCCATTATCATAAGTGTAATTTTATGTGTATTTATAATATTAAAAATGATAATGAATTTATAATTTATACGCCTATGAAAGTATCAGTTGCTACAAAAATTTCATTATTACTCAAGATTTAAATGGATTTTTGTAATCTTCGTCAAACATACATATCTCAATATTACCATTTTAATTAGATAAATTTACATTAATCTTATATATACATATACAATCCCTTTATCAATGACAAAAAAAATTGTAAATGAGATAAGAATCATGTGAATATCATAAATAAAATTTATATTTTTAAATTCATTGAAATTTACTAGTCATTATAAATAAATATCTCACATATTGTTAATCTAAGTAAATGGAAACAACATGATATACTTAACTAAGAATGAATATAAATTTCCTCAAACTACTTAAATAGAAACAAAAAATTCTATACCTACTACAAATGTTGATAATAAGCATCATGTTTTAGATGAACATCATTTTGTTTCCATAAACATTTCTAACCACTCCTACATAGATCAGCTATATCGATGGTGAAATAAATTAGTACATGTATGAATATTAACATAAAAGATACCTTATTAATGTTATATAATAGGTATTATTATCTAGTATATATCATAAACTATATAAACAATTTTATGAGGAATTTAATGCAGTATAAATTTTATAGGTTATTCTTACCAATCATTCAACATTATGTCAAATTATTGAACTTGGTATTTAAATGTTATTGATTAATTATTTTAATTTTTATATTTTATCACATATTATAACTTTCCATGAAAATAATTAATTTGACAAAAATATGAGACATACAAATATTCGTAGAATTATCTCTCTAAAGGGGGGAGAAAACATCCTTTATTGGATTAGAAAAAAACTAGTTCAAATATGTATCACTTGTATCATAAATTGATTGCATTCTCATAAAATGTATTATAGTTGACACATATAATGTATACATAAAATGATACAATATATCCATATTTAATAATTAAATTACAACAAATTAAAAAGAATAAATTTTTATAAAATATTTAAAATACATTTATATAACATTAATCTCCACATAGTGTTCAGATTCATGATACCACATTCCACGTAGACATATATTCCTGAGAGAGAATGTAATTTAGTCATAGTCTTCTCACAAGAAATCGATTTCACATTATATTAATGTTGATTCTATTGATCATCACTGTAACATCCCAAGTAAGTAATGAATAATAGATATTTTTATCTATGTCTATTAATGATTAAGATAGTGTTATAGAGGCTTAAAATTAAAATAAATACAATCTTATGCATGGAATACACTAATATTCTTAAAAGATTGTTTTACTGCCTTTTGATGGAAAAACATTTTTGAATCTATATTTTGATAATTTTATAAACTATGTCTGTCAAAATAAACTTATCCTTTATTATTGGGACATCAAAATTTACTTTGTGTGAATTTTTGGTATTTTTCTGACAATGTTCATTTTTTTAATGAATAGTGAAAAATACTGCATTTTACATTAAAACTGCTTTTTAATCTAATTTATTTATATGATTAGATTATCTTTTGAATTGTTCTTAATGTGTAATATTAATATATTTTTACCATTTTATCCAATGGTGGTCATTGGAATCAATTTCACTTTGAAATTAGACTTAAACTGGTGTCAATCTTTTGATACTTATTGTTTTGTAAAAACACGCTATTTGCTCTGGCAGCGGGAATTAATTATTAAATTAATTAATTTGACTTATATGTATTGAATTTTTTAAAATATACTTCATTTTTGAATTCGGAATATCAAATATAACTTAGGGTGAATTTTTGGTAATTTTCAGAAAAACTTCAATTTTTTATGAATATTGAAACCACTAAATGGTAGTTAAAGAAACTGATTTTTCGTTTAAATGAAACTTTGCCACTTTTCTGTTATGAATTTCAAAAATCCAACATTCATGGTTGTCATTAGGAAGTAAAATGTGGTTCATTGGGATTAAAATATTTTTTTGGTGAATAGTAACTTATTAAGTTCTTAATCATGATTAGTGGTAATTAGGGTAGTTTAAGGTATAAGTAATGCTTTAATAATATTAAATGACCTAGAAACATGTCCCAACCTTATTGGTTGTGTCATGGCCGACCAAAACAATCCATGGGTCAACTTGGGGACCCCATGGAGACATTTTGGTTGGGAAATTACATAAATAATTTTTTATTTAATGTAAAAGTAAAAATGACACAAACATAATATATTTTACGAAAACTATTTTTACATGGGGTTATAAAGATCAGATATTTGATTATAAATAGTCATTGGGAAGCTAAAAATATTTCCAACATCATAGTATTTTTTTATTATTTTTAGACATTAAATAAATTAAATTATTTATGACATAATAATGATGCAGCAATGACATCATTATTTGACGATTTAAATAAAATGGAAAGACAATGTAAAATCTATGAACTAAACTTTTCCAAAACCAATTGGATGAGTGTATTTAGAACCCTTATCACCTTATCCACGAATTATATCAATGTGGGACCTTTTAAAAACGAAACACATTTTCAAATAAAGTAATATTTCTTTACTTTCCAAAAGTGCCCCTCCTCTCCTCTTATAAAAGGCCCCCACCTCTACCTCATTTCACACACTCCTCAAGCCTTTGGCTTGGCCAAACCCAGCCCATTTACTCTCTCCACATACCTCTCCTCATCATAGAGGATTTCCATTGGGAAGAATCCTTTCAAAGGAATCCTTTAGGCTCAAATCAAAAGGAGTTACACTTTTAAAGGTAATTCATTCTCTCATGTTCATTTGTTTTATTTTCCTTCTCCAACCCCCTAAACTCTTTTTATTTACTTCTTTTGTAACAAAACCAGTATCATAAATATACTAGGATGTTGTTATAATATTTATTTGAGCTACACTCTCACACAACTACATCAAATGGTTAAAGAACATACGTTTTCCGTGGATGGCGAAATTCTGCCTCCCGAAACGATGATTGTTCAATACTCATTTAACACCATCAAAGGTGGCCATTATGATGTCACTATTTTTATATATGATATATAACATGTTTATGTTTTCCTTAATCTTCTGTTTTTTTTCATTTTGGGCATACCTTTATGGTTTTCATTTTGGGTAAACACGATATCTTCATTTTAGGAAGTGCGGACTACCGCCCCCTGAAAGTGATTTGATTCGTTAATACCATGTGCGGGATGTGTAAAGAATAAAGTTAATGATATTATATATGTTATTATACTGGAATTATAATATACTTTTATATCATTATCATTCCATTCCAGAAAATATGAAATAGAAATGGAAGTAGCATTGATGCGTATGTACGGCTTACCGTCTCCATGAATGGTGCATTTCATTACTTACCTCTAAATGTGATGTAATATTATAAATACATGTATATGATGAATATATATGATATATATGTTATCCAAATCATTAATATCATTCTGGATATAACGAACATATGACCAAATTAACAACATGTAAGTGTAAGAAGTCTATTTTTGACTTAAGAACCAAATACCGACAAAATGAACATTATTAACTTAACTGATTACATGATGTTCATAACATGGTATAAAAGGAATAATGAACTTGGAAAATATTCATAAGCAATTAGATATTAACTCAAGTTTATTATTCAGGAGATTAAAGAACGGTCGGTTCAAGTCGGATACGAGGTATGGGACTTCGTCTCAATCTACTTTCATTGAGGCATATTTTATTTTATACACAACTTTATTTTATACGGTGTATAAACCCCTTTGAATTTTACATTTATTCAAAAGGAATATTTTTTATATGAAGCATTTAATAAACGACAAAATGGAATGTTTTTGTCGTACGTATGCGGCGACAACGACTTCTCCGCCGTCGTGACCGTTATTTGAGTTTCGGCTTCCTCTACAAGCCATACCTTCTTTTTAAAAGAAAAATAAATACCATGTTTTACTTTTATTTTATTTTGGTATTGAAAATGGTTTTCATAATGTTTTTATATCAATGTGTTGTATTGATATCTCGTGATTGAAATGTGGAAATTTTATGTTTCCTTTATGCAAGTTTTATGTGATATGATTATGTTATGGTTCTTGGGAATTATTATGAAGACGGGTGGTTCCATGATAAACTAAGGGCGGGTGAGCCCGATATAGCTCTCCAATGCATTGGGTAACGTGAAGAAGTGAAACGTTAAGGTTTCTCCGAAGAGATTTAGGTAATATACTGTGATGGGTATTCCAAACGTAACCAAGGGGGTTACTCCCTACGTAAGAATGTTTTGAATGCCTCAAGTTACCTTTATGTCTTATGATTTCTATGATTTATTCATGATTTTATGAGGTTTGTTGAAGTGCCTATGTTTTATGGGTAATGTATGATTTCATTCTTATGTATATATGTACCCATGATTCCTTTCCATGTTTTTATAACCCATACTGAGCTTTTTATGCTCATCCCAAGTTTTTTTTGAAATGTTTTTCACAGGTCAAGGGAAAGGTATATGATATGATGATAGTTTCAAGGAAGTGTCATGAAATAATCCATGTTTTATTTTAGATGTGTTTCCATTGATGGGAATGAAGAATACTATCTTTATTTGACCACTTTGTTTATATGTGGAATGTAATGTAAGTTTTATGATCTAATTCTCTAAAACTCTAAACCCGAAAATATCCTCAATGTGTAATCTTGTAATAACTCAAGATTAAGTAAGGATTAAGGCTGGGGCCTTATAGTTGGTATCAAAGGTCGGTTTAGATAACTTTAGGAGTTAGAATTCTATTAAATGATTATCCAAAAATATTTTTTTTCGAAATGATAGAGCATTTAAAGATTACCATGTTGCTTCATCTAAGACATTTTTGTTCAGAATGGTTTTCCGTAGAGGAAACAGGGAAGCAGTGCTAGGAAGGCATACAGAAGGAAATAACCTTCCGAATCAGCATCCAGAAATGGTCGGAATTGGAACTAAACAGTTTGTTGCAGTAATGGCGCAGTTGACTCAAGCGATAAATGGTGGTGGTATCCATACACGAGATCAGAAAGATCAACCGCAGAGGAACATGTCAGTGGTGGAACATTTCATGAGGAAACATCCACCATCATTCAGAGGATCATCTGACCTTGTGCTAGATGAAGGGTGGATTAAAGCACTGGAGAAGATTTTTGATGTCATGGGGTGTTCAGACAATCAAAAGGTTAGTCTTGCTATTTACCGTTTGGAGGGTGAAGCAGATCAGTGGTGGTCTATGGATAAAAATATCAGGGATGCCGATGAGATTTATGCTCTTGACTGGGATGAATTGAAAGTTATGTTTCTTGAGAAGTATTTTCCTAAGGCTGTTTGACTTAAGATGGAAAATAAATTCTTGGAATTGAGTCCAGAGGAAGACTCAGTGGCTGCCTATGAAGAAAGGTTCACTCGATTGGCAAGGTATGCTCCAAATTTTATCCGGGACCTTGATAGTAAAATCAATCGTTTTTACTCAGGATTAAAGCCAAAATATCGAAGGGCATTAGCTTATCGTGACTTTACAAGTTATGAAATGCTTGTTCCATTTGCTGAGAAGGTGGAAATGGAGTTTGCCGATGACCAAGTTTTCTAAAACAACCAGCAGAAGAAGAGACCGAGGTGGCAGGAGAAAGGTAAGAATTCTTCAAAAAAGTCTGATGGTAAGAGAACTAAGTTTCCAGCTTGTGATAAATGTGGCAAAAGGCATGCTGGGGAATGTCTTCTGAATTCTGGGAAGTGCTACCGATGTGGTAAGATGGGACATAAGGCTTGTGATTGCACTGAAAAGGATCAAGGTGAAGGTAAGAACAAATATGATTTACAGTTAGTGAAATGTTATAAGTGCAGTGATATGGGTCACTATGCAAATGAGTGTCCGACAAGAAGCTTGAGTGATGGGAAGCAGTTAGACTACAAGCAGAAAGGGGTGGTTAAATCCTTTGCAACTACTTCAGCAGATGTCGGGCCATCAAATGAAGATGTATCAGGTACTTTGTTTGTTTTTTCAGATTATGCCAGTGTGTTGTTTGATTCGGGGTCTACACATTCTTTCATCTCTGAAACCTTTTCTAGTAAAATGGGAATACCATCTCAAGAAATGACTCCTGAACTTTTGGTAAAAACACCTGGGGGAAATGTTGAGGCAAAAAGAATTTATAAGAATCTTCCTATCTTTATCTGTGGAAAGAACCTACTTGCAAACCTTATTGTTCTACCTCTAGTAGAGTTTGATGTTATCCTGGGTATGGATTGGCTCTCTATTTACCATGCTAAGATTGACTGTAGATCTAAAGAAGTTTCTTTTCAGAAAGACTTTCAGTTTGTTTACAAGAATAAACCCTTCCTTTTGACAACATATCCAGAGGCCGAGAAACTTGTAAAAGATGGAAATGAATGTTACCTTGCACACATCGTTGAAAATAAAGGAACTATTCAGATTAATGATCTGCCAGTGGTAAATGAGTATCCTGATGTTTTTCCTGATGAGTTGCCTGGAACAATACCAGATCGGGAAGTTGAGTTTACTGTTGACTTAGTTCCTGATGCTAAGCCAATTTCAAAACCCCCTTATCGAATGGCACAAATTGAACTTTTAGATTTGAAGGAGCAATTGCAAGATTTATTAGAGAAAGGTTTCATTAGACCTAGCACATCACCATGGGGTGATCCTATTTTATTTGTTAAAAAGAAAGATGGTTCTATAAGACTTTGCATTGATTATAAAGCCTTGAATAATATCACTATTATGAACAAATATCCTTTGCCTCATATCGATGATTTGTTTGATCAGCTCCAGGGAGCTCAGTTTTTTTCAAAGATTGACTTGAGATCGGGGTACCATCAGCTGAAGGTAAAGGAGGCAGATATTCCGAAGACCGCGTTCCGTACAAGATATGGCCATTATGAATTTGTAGTAATGCCTTTTGGTCTAACCAATGCACCTTCTGTATTCATGGATTTAATGAATAGAATTTTCCATGAGTACATGGATAAGTTTGTGGTGGTTTTCATTGATGATATTTTGGTGTTTTCTAAAAGTAAAGAGGAGCATAAAAGACATTTAAGGGTTATCTTGCAAACCTTAAAAGAAAAGAAACTGTATGGGAAATTCAGCAAGTGTGAGTGTTGGTTGCAACAAATTTCCTTCCTTGGTCACATTGTTTCTAAAGATGGAATAACTGTTGATCCTGCAAAAACAAAAGTTGTGGAAGAATGGCCAAGACCCACAAATGTAACCGAGATTCATAGCTTCCTTGGTTTGGCGGGCTATTACCGAAGGTTTGTTAGAAATTTTTCACGGTTATCTAGTCCAATGACTAAGCTAACTCGGAAGGGTGTTAAGTTTATCTGGACAAAAGAATGTGATGATTTTTTTCAGGAATTGAAAAGAAGATTGGTGAATGCTCCAGTTTTGGCACTACCTTCCAGGAATGGTGAGTTTGTTATATACAGTGATGCCTCATTGAAAGGACTTGGTTGCGTCCTAATGCAGAATGATCAGGTAATTTCTTATCCTTCACGACAGTTGAAAACTCATGAGGTAAATTACCCTACACATGATTTGGAACTAGCTGCTGTTGTTTTTTCTTTAAAAATTTGGAGGCATCATTTGTATGGAGTAAAGTGTGAAATATATACCGATCACAAAAGTTTAAAGTATATATTCACTCCGAAAGAGTTAAACATGAGACAAAGGAGATGGCTGGATTTAATCAAGGATTATGATTGTACAATTCATTACCATCCGGGAAAAGCAAATAAAGTGGATGATGCTTTGAGTCGAAAAAGTAATGCTTCATTTACAATGTTGCGTTTGGAACGTGATCCTTTGGTTAAGGATTTGATGAACTTTGGCATAGAAGTTGTTGGTGCAGGAAGTCCTTCTGTTTTGTTTCAAGTATCAGTGAGATCTTCTCTATCAGATAGAATGAAGCAAGCACAGAAGCAAGACAGTGAGTTGCAGAAAAAGGTAGAGCTGGTTCAGAAAGGTAAGTTGCCTGAATTCAACATTGATAATGATTCTGTTTTGAGATTTGGGAAGAGATTGTGTGTGCCTTGTGATTCACAGTTGAAGAGAGAGTTGTTATGTGAATCTCATAGTTCTCCGTTTTTAGTTCATCCGGGCAGTACTAAGATGTATAGAGATCTGCGGGAGTATTACTGGTGGGATGGAATGAAAAGAGATATTGCTGATTTTACTGTGAAGTGTTTGACTTGTCAGCAGGTTAAAGAAGAGTGGCAGTTACCGAAAGGGATGCTTCAGTCTTTACCAGTGCCAGAGTGGAAAAGGGAGAATATATCCATGGACTTTGTTGTTGGATTACCGAAGACATCTCGAGGTAATAATGCAATCTGGGTTATTGTTGATCGCTTGACCAAATCTGCTCATTTCCTTGCTATACGAGATACTTTCTCTCTTGATCAACTTTCCCATTTGTATCTTAAAGAGATTGTCAGGTTACATGGAGTTACTCTCTCCATTGTATCGGATCGTGATCCCAGGTTTACTTTTAACTTTTGGAAAAGCCTTCCGAAGTCATTGGGTACTGAATTAAATTTTAGTACAGCTTTTCATCCTCAATCAGATGGGCAGTAAGAACGAAGAATTCAGACATTGGAGGATATGCTACGAGCTTGTTCTATGGATTATCAGGGAAGTTGGGACCAACATCTTTCTTTGGTTGAGTTTTCATATAATAATAGTTTTCATTCCAGTATACAGATGGCACCATTTCAGGCATTATATGGGAAGCGGTGTCGAACTCCAGCTTTCTGGGATGAAGTGGGTGAAAGGAAGTTGATGGGACCAGAATTGGTAGAAGATATGGCAGAAAAAGTTCAGCTGATTCAGAAACACATGAGAATAGCTCAGAGCAGGCAGAAGAGTTATGCGGATAACCAGAGGAAGGATCTATCTTTCGAGGTAGGTGATCATGTTTTTTCAAGGTTTCTCCTTGGAAATGTGTGATGAGATTTGGTAAGAAAGGAAAGTTGAGTCCAAGGTTCGTTGGACCATACGAAATTCTGGAGAGAGTTGGATTAGTTGCATACCGAGTGTCTTTCCCTCCGAGTTTATCTCAGGTACACAATGTTTTTCACATTTCGATGTTCAGAAAGTATATGCCAGATCCATCTCATGTTTTGAGTCCATAGGTAGTTTAGCTGGAAGAGAACCTATCTTATGAGGAACAACCGGTCCAGATTCTTCACCAGAGGGAGAATGTGTTACAGAATAAGGTGATTAAGCAAGTAAAGGTTTTGTGGACAAACCACATGATTGAAGAGGAAACATGGGAATATGAAAATGCAATGAGGGATAAGTACCCCCATTTATTCGATAAGTAAATAAATTGCGGGGATGCAATTTTCTAAAGGGGGGAAGGATGTAACATCCCAAGTAAGTAATGACTAATAGTTATTTTTATCTATGTCTATTATGATTAAGATAGTGTTATAGAGGCTTAAAATGAAAATAAATACAATCTTATGCATGGAATACTCTAATATTCTTAAAAGATTGTTTTACTGCCTTTTGATGGAAAACCATTTTTGAGTCTATATTTTGACAATTTTATAAACTATGTTTGTCAAAATAAACTTATCCTTTATGACTGGGACATCAAAATTTACTTTGTGTGAATTTTTGGTATTTTTCTGACAATGTTCATTTTTTAATGAATAGTGAAAAATACCGCATTTTACATTAAAACTGCTTTTTAATATAATTTATTTATATGATTAGATTATCTTTTGAATTGTTCTTAATGTGTAATATGAATATATTTTTACCATTTTATCCAATGGTGGTCATTGGAATCAATTTCACTTTGAAATTAGACTTAAACTGGTGTCAATCTTTTGATACTTATTGTTTTGTAAAAACACGCTATTTGCTCTGGCAGCATGAATTAATTATTAAATTATTTAATTTGACTTATATGTATTTAATTTTTTAAAATATAATTCATTTTTGATTTTTGAATATCAAATATAGCTTAGGGTGATTTTTTGGTAATTTTCTGAAAAACTTCAATTTTTGATGAATAGTGAAACCACTAAGTGGTAGTTAAAGAAACTGATTTTTCGTTTAAATGAAACTTTGCCACTTTTCTGTTATGAATTTCAAAAATCCGACATTCATGGTTGTCATTAAGAAGTAAAATGTGGTTCAATGGGATTAAAATATTTTTTTGGGTGAATAGTAACTTATTAAGTTCTTAATCGCGATTAGTGGTAATTAGGGTAGTTTAAGGTATAAATAATGCTTTAATAATATTAAATGACCTAGACACATGTCCCAACCTTATTGGTTGTGTCATGGCCGACCAAGACAAGCCATGGGTCAACTTGGGGACCCCATGGAGGCATTTTGGTTGGGAAATGACATAAATAACTTTTTATTTAATGTAAAAGTAAAAATGACACAAACATAATATGTTTTACGAAAACAATTTTTAAATGGGGTTATAAAGATAAGATATTTGATTATAAATAGTCATTGGAAATCTAAAAAGATTTCCTACATCATAGTATTTTTTTATGATTTTTAGAAATTAAATAAATTAAATTATTAATGACATAATAATGATGCAGCGATGACATCATTATTTGACGATTTAAATAAAATGGAAAGACAATGTAAAATATATGAACTAAACTTGGCCAAAACCAATTGGATGAGTGGATTTCGAACCCTTATCACCTTATACACGAATTATATCAATGTGGGACCTTTTAAAACCGAAACACATTTTCAAATAAAGTAATATGTCTTTACTTTCCAAAAGTGCCCCTCCTCTCCTCTTATAAAAGGCCCCCTCCTCTACCTCATTTCACACACTCCTCAAGCCTTTGGCTCGGCCAAACACTACCCATTTACTCTCTCCACATCCCTCTCCTCATCCTAGAGGATTCCCTTTGGGAATAATCCTTTCAAAGGAAGACTTTAGGCTCAAATCAAAAGGAGTTACACTTTTAAAGGTAATTCATTCTCTCATGTTCATTTCTTTTATTTTTCTTCTCCAACCCCCTAAACTCTTTTTATTTACATCTTTTGTAACAAAACCAGTATCTTAAATATACTATGATGTTGTTATAAGATTTATTTGAGCTACACTCTCACACAACTACATCAAATGGTTAAAGAACATACGTTTTCTGTGGATGGTGAAATTCTGCCTCCCGAAACGATGATTGTTCAACACTCATTTAACTCCTTCGAAGGTGGCCATTATGATGTCACTATTTTTATATATGATATATAATATGTTTATGTTTTCCTTAAGCTTCTGTTTTTTTCATTTTTAGAATACCTTTATGGTTTCCATTATGGGTAAACACGATATCTTCATTTTAGGAAGTGCGGACTACCGCCTCCGGAAAGTGATTTGATTCGTTAATACCATATGTGGGATGTGTAAAGGATAAAGTTAATGATATTATATATGTTATTATACTGGAATTATAATATACTTTATATCATTATGATTCCATTCCAGAAAATATGAAATAGAAATGGAAGTAGCGTTCATGCTTACGTACGGCTTACCTTCTCCATGAAGGGTGCATTTCATTTCTTACCTCTAAATGTGATGTAATATTATAAATACATGTATATGATGAATATATATGATATATATGTTATCCAAATAATTAATATCATTCTGGATATAACGAACTTATGACCAAATTAACAACATGTAAGTGTAAGAAGTCTATTTTTGACTTAAGAACCAAATACCGACAAAATGAACATTATTAACTTAACTGATTACATGATGTTCATAACATGGTATAAAAGGAATAATGAACTTGGAAAAGATTCATAATAAAGTAGAGATTAACTCAAGTTTATTATTCAGGAGATTAAAGAACGGTCGGGTCAAGTTGGATACGAGGTATGGGACTTCGTCTCAATCTCCTTTCATTGAGGCATATTTTATTTTATACACAACTTTCTTTTATACGGTGTATAAACCCCTTTGACTTTTACATTTATTCAAAAGGAATCTTTTTTATACGAAGCGTTTAATAAACGACAAAAGGGAATGTTTTTGTCGTACGTATGCGGCGACAACGACTTCTCCGCCGTCGTGACCGTTATTTGAGTTTCGGCTTCCTCTACAAGCCATACCTTCTTTTTAAAAGAAAAATAAATTACATGTTTTACTTTTATTTTATTTTGGTATTGAAAATGGTTTTCATAATGTTTTTATATCAATGTGTTGTATTGATATCTCGTGATTAAAATGTGGAAATTTTATGTTTCCTTTATGAATGTTTTATGTGATATGATTATGTTATGGTTATTGAGCATTATTATGAAGACGGGTGGTTCCATGATAATCTAAGGGCGGGTGAGACCGATATAGCTCTCCAATGCATTGGGTAACGCAAAGGAGTGAAACGTTAAGGTTTCTCCGAAGAGATTTAGGGAATATACTGTGATGGGTACTCCAAACGTAACCAAGAGGGTTACTCCCTACTTAAGAATGTTATGAATGCCTCAAGTTACCTTTATGTATTATGATTTCTATGATTTATTAATGATTTTATGAGGTATGTTGAAGTGCCTATGTTTTATGGGTAAAGTATGATTTCATTCTTATGTATATATGTACCCATGTTTCCTTTCCCTGTTTTTATAACCCATACTGAGCTTTTTATGCTCATCCCAAGTTTTTTTTGAAATGTTTTTCACAGGTCAAGGGAAAGGTACATGATATTATGATAGTGTCATGGAAGTGTCAATAAATAATCCATGTTTTATTTTAAATGTGTTTCCATTGATGGGAATGAAGAATACTATCTTTATGTAACCACTTTGTTTATATATGTAATGTAATGCATGTTTTATGATCTAATTCTCTAAAACTCTAAACCCGAAAAGATCCTCAATGTGTAATCTTGTAATAACTCAAGATTAAGTAAGGTTTAAGGCTGGGGCCTTATAATCACTCATATTAAGTTTAAATATCATTACATAGTAACTAAAAAACAACATATTCCTTATTATATTCAATTATATTAATATTTATAATTTCCTAAATAAATACATTGAAAATTAATTATTAATTGGTATTCAATATCTAAATAATATTAATGTTTTGACATTTGATAATCCATGAAATAAAAATATAATATCTAACCATAAACATGAATACAATAATATCTATATTAAATCTTTGCAAAAATACAATCTCTATTTTTAAATCTCCCACAAATCATATTAAATATATTGAATATATGTGATTCAAAATATTTTTTTGGAATATCACAAAATATTAGGTGTCTATTAGACAAAAAAATATATCTTTTTAAATATATAGGTTAATAGTCAATGTTTATTAAAAATATACAATCTACATTAGAATAAAAAGAAACAAAAAATAATTAAGCCATTTTTAACATTCTATATGAGAATGTGATTTATGATATTAAATATTTTTTATTGTAATAATATATTTGTTTATATATTGATTACCTTTTGGTTATTACATCCAATTCATGAATTATTTTTCAATTCCACATTAAAATATTAAAACTTATCTATAATAGTCATCATACATGTGTGTATCTCTATGAAATAGAAATACATCAACATTTAATAATAAGATATCCCCAAAAAAAGACATTGTAATTTCATCTCACAAATAAATTTCAAAGTAATAATGTAACACTTGAAGTAGATTTACTTATATCATAATTGTACAAATAATTTTTTGTAATTAATCCCAAAAAATTATTTCACGTGTAACCTAATGCATAATATAATTCAATTCTCTATTTAAAAATATTAAAAAATATTATATATCCTTATGTGATTACATTAGATCAATTTTGAAATCTATCATATGAGGTAACTATATATTATATGTCAGGATTTTATATGGTGAAATACATTAGACCCCAGACATGTATTTTGTAAAAATTATTATATAAATTAGTCCTACAACCACAAATTTATAAGACTCAGTTGAATCTTCTTTTAAAAATTACATTTCTAATTACTTAACATATATCATTAGGATATATTGTAAAATAAATTATTAAAATAAAATTATATTTCTAGAAATAATATATATTTTTTTCATGTAATGAAATTTTAATATGTCTCTCAACATATTAAATTATTAATATTTTCAAAACAATTTCTGTTATAATTTTATTTCAATCAATATAAATAATTATACAAATTGTATTTATAGTTTCTATCATAGATAAAAATTATTATTAAAATATTCCTTTAATGAAACTCACCTTCCTTATGTAGTGATATTGATTTGAGTACCAGGATATTGGGTCCTTTTGAAACCATATATGGAATCTTCAAGAAACACACTATTTTTTCATAACTATCCAACATTAATCCATCATGATTATTAAAGAATAACTCATCTTCTACATTACCATTCTAGAGTGTATATTTTCTACTATTTCGTATAATTTTATCACATAAGGGTTGAAATTTTCAAAAATAATTGATTATAATCAAGTGTTGATTGAACATAATATGTTTATTTAAAACAAATTCTTTTAACATCATTATAGCCATTAAAAACTATCATGAATTAATTCCTCAAAATTATCATTGAGTTTATTTATGAATGGAAAATTTTTTATAATTATAGCCACCCCTTTTAGGGTTGAAACTAATTGAAAAATAGATTTTTTTATTCCATATCAGTCATAATTAATATTAGAGGCACATTAATTATGTTCAAAAAAACATTAACATATTGTTTTGTAACTTCTGATATGAATATTATTTCATTGGGTAATGTTATACTTCCTTGGGATTTTTATAATATATCTTTATTTTTAATGATAGTCACTTTCTTGACCAAATTTAAAATTGTTATATTTTTCTTTTGAACCATGAATATTATTTTCTTAATAATTGGTACTAACTAAATAACCTTCAATATAATTTGTTTCATCCACAGTTTCTTATTAATAAATCATTCAATATGTATATATATAATTTTATTTTTCTTTCCAAAATCATTATCAGAAATATAAATTAGTTTGGTTTGAATTTAAGTTATTTTTAAATCGATGTTGTATACTGTTTTCAATACTTTTGTCACTATTTATTATATCTTCTATTATAATGACTTCTAAAAACCCCTTCCAGAACTTATTAATTAATTATTCCATAAATATATTTCATTATTTTCACCAAACATGGATTTAATTTCAATAAAAAAATTTAAAAATAATTTACTCACGTACGACATATCATAATAATTCATTTTATGTTATATTACTAGAAAAAATTATTTTAATTACGAATATTAGTTTCCCTCACATCATTCTAAATCAATTTCAACTGTGTGAATTAAGAAATGATATATCATCACATATATAAAAAACATTTATTTTTTCCTCTTAGTAGATATTTTTTTATTAATTTGTATTTATAATATTGTACTAATGTTTTATATAATATATAAAGAGAAAAATCTCAGATACGTTATTCATTACTTCTTTTTTATCATTTTATTTCATAAAAAACATAACCATCTCACATTAAATCTATATATTTTGAATATTTTTTATTTCTTAATTTTCATATATTTTCACATTATATACAAAATAGTATTCATTTTAGTAAAATCCTTACCGAATTTTAAAAATATAAACTCACATCTCATTGTCTATTACATTATAGGATCTTGAAAATCAAAATAAAGCAACTAATGAGGCCACAATGATTGTGTATCCATTAATATATTAATTTATTATAACATTTTTATTTTTTAAATTGACACAAATATAACCACTTTATGTATTTAATATTGTATAATATATAATGGGTACTTATTTTAAGAAATTCATCATCCTCCATTGGATATGATAAATGAGACATATGTTATAGATTATTTCCCATCTACTGTTCTAAAATTACAAGAAGATGACATGTTTCTGATTTTTAACATACATACACTAGTTTTAACTTTTGTAGTGATTATTTTAACAAGTTATAGGGTTTTGATAATGTTCGTGTTTTATGATAATTTTTTTTCATTATCATCGTCCCATGTATTGATAATACATATGATATTATATATTGTCCCATAAATAAATAATATTATTATTTACATGATGTTTTTAGATTAAATAATGGCAGTTACTACACTTTTGATCTTAAAAGAACCTTTATTACATAATACACTCAACAATTTACCATTTATTTAGTTTTATTAATTATATACATATCTATTTTAAAATAAATAACTATATTATACTATTCATTATTATTTATTACTACATTATTTGAAATCAACATCAATGACAGAAGACTTATAAAATATTATATCTTGTAAATTATAGAAGTGAATTATTTGTTTTATTAATTATCGAATAATTTTTAAGCATTAATTTACATTGTAACTAAATTTATCTAATATTTCACTATTTCCTTCCAAATAGAAAAAAATTAGGGTATACATATTATAATTTCTATCATTTATCGTGACATTTCTCCATAAAAAGTGTTTTTATGTAAATAAATTTACCTGTAATTTCATAATTTTCCTTATGTAGATATTCATGATATACTATAACATATTGGATTTATAAAAATATACTTATAAAAAAATTCATTAAAACCATTGTTATTCCACACAGAAATGCGTTATTTAAATTTTTATTTACTCACATTATTAAGGAAGTACATAAAAATTTGTGATATTATTTTTGAGAGATAATTCTTATCTGACTAATGATATTATTTATTTATATATAGGTGAGTTATTTTTACATTTTTTTATAAGATATATTTTCATTGGACAATTTATTAACCATTAATAATCAAAAAATGTAGTTTCATTGTATTATAAATTTATTTTGAATATATTTTAGCACATTTTATCTTCAGATTCATACTTTTTTTAACATTGTCATCCATTAACACATTCTCTAACAAATTTCTAGTATTTTCATGAAAAAATTTTAAATCTAAAATAATTTCAATAAATACTTTTAAATACAAAAAAAATATAAATAATCAATATTTACAATATTTAGAAACCCTTTTTTGATATTGAATTAAATTATAAAAAAATCATGAGCTAAATACCTACCATTCATTAAATACATTGAAATCTTCAAATTTCATAGTCCCTAACTATGTCTCCCAGTAATACCTCTGAATAAGCTCTTGGAAGGTGTTGGTTTATATGTTATGATCTCAAATACATCACCATTGACTAAAATAAAATAATATTTATTCAGATTCTCAAAAATCCAAAAATCATATGATTTTTTCATGATATATGATTAAATTTTATTTCTACAACTTCTCATAGAACTGAAATACTTTTCATCTCCACACCAATTCATATTTATTTGGTCCAAAACATCACTAAGTATAATTTTATACCATCTAATTTCTTGGAAAATATAATCATTATCAATAAATATTTATGTACAGGAAACATATACTTTAGATTCAATATGATGACAGAAATAAAATATCTTCTTTTTCATAGGGGTGTCAACCAAATAGAATAAAATTCTGATATCCACACATTCAGATAATTTGTCATCATGTTATATTATTTTATATATGTCATTAATTTTTATTACATTTATTAATTTTTATAATATATTTTTTTATTTATGAAATAAATATTTTTTAAATGTTAAGGTATTAAGAAATTAATTGTTTATTTATATTTAAATTATTTCCATGATCCAAATTCTTTCACCATTTAAAATATTCTGGTTATACAACAAATTATATATGGGCATAAAATAGTATGGAAAAAATCTAACGGTGGAAATAAAAGAATCTTAGTAATTCAATGAATAATCCTCAACAAAATATAGGAAATATCATAATTATAATGACCCATAATTTTCATTAATTGATATCATATCCTAATCACTAAATATTAATTATATTAAATTACAATCAATTCCATAACCATAATTTTATATTTTATTTTTAGAATATATAGACAATATTTTTATTTCATGAAATATCATAAAAATTTCCGAAATATAGCTTCACAAATATTATTATTCATTGAAATGCCCCAACTAATCATTTATTCCTAAAAATAATAAATGAAACATAAGAAATGGTGAGATTATATTATCTGTAAGGGTATACAATGGAGATATCAATGACCATTCATGTATAACATAATTAGAATGGTATAAAAACAAGATCATAACATTTGGAAACCATAACCGAGATATCATATATCATAATATTAAATCACAGGATATATACTAATAATATCTATGACATTTATAATCATGAAATAAATGAACATTATTCCTGAAAACGTAAAATTTTAACAAAATAGAAGTTTTACTCAAACAGATAATTATAGAAAATAATTTCATGATCCAAAGATCCTTTCCAAGATAATCAGGGTGGCTTGGGATCACTCACAATTCCAACATATCCTTATTCATGGAATACCCCCAATATTATCATAGTTCACATATAATAATAATAAACTGAGTTTACTACACATTCTAATCTATATTATCTCGTGAGATCCCTAAATATTCCAAATGAATTAGAGGGATATATAATTCCCGGCCAACTAATCGTAAAAATAATAATCCAAAATTTTTAGTTCCATAATATCAAAAAGTAGTCATAATATATCCTAAACCATTGAATGGGAAATTTCTTCCTAAAAATTTCCAAATTTCATCATAACATGACCTATGTAAAAAAATAGAGTTTCACAAATCTTTCATTATAATGATAATAATAAATTGCTTATATAATGAATATGTATGGTATCCTTGGATTATAACCCAAGAAAATCTTATGAAACAATAAATAATTTTATCATAAAGGAAAAAAAATCTTTAAAATATCCTAATAATGTTTCATGCTAATTATATTGCTCTCATTATGAAATAACATATATAAATTATATAAATTCAACAAAATATTTGGAATTAAATTTTTATTCAAATTATTATTTTACAACTATAAAATATTTATTAATTAATTTAATGATCAAGATGGGTCTAAATTAGGATCATGTCATCTTTATTGAATCATAGATTCATTTCACATTTTTTATAAACATACAAAATTACCTCATTTGGAAGATGAAACGATGATTCCTCTTTAACCCTTTTAATAAAGTTCAATTATAGCTCAATATTAATTAACACAAAAAAGGATAATATAAAAAATATTCTTTAATATGTTTTAGTGGTAACACATTAATCGAACAAAACGAATTTTCAATCGAAGTTAGAGATAAATTTTATTTTCATTAAAAATATTCACTCTATATATTGATCACATAAAAATATGAAATTGAATGGAAAATATGAAATATTAAAAAATTACTAAAGGATATAAAAATTAATTAGATTATTTTGTGTAATATCATGAAAATTATTCATCAAAAACATCCTTGTAAACAATTTATTTAAACATTGAGTTTGCTAAACAAAACCCTTTCTAATCTATAAATTCCTTTGAATCCTCTTTAAACACACGTATATAAGGTAATGTTTATTAAATATATATAAAATTATAATATAATTAATTATAATATAATATATGGTCCACCTATAACATTTTATCACCAATTTTTTAATATTTCCATATTAAAATTTTCATTTCCATCTGCTAAAAGATTCATTTTTTCATGATAGATTTAGTTAAGTAGTTTTGGAATTTATATATTTGATCATTGATAAATTACATCTAAAATACCAGTAATAGTCTAAATATAATATTAAATAATTAAATAAATGTTTAAAATTATCCATATATTGTATAGATTATTAAGGGATTTACAACATTATGGAGTCAATATGTTGTACGTATTCCTGCACACTATTTCAATTTTGTAATGAAAACAACGAAATATATGTATTATTTTATCATTATATAAAAATTATTATGTTATTATTAATATATATATATATATATAATCTACCTTTATTGAAATATATGGAAGGAATAAATGAAAAATAGATCACATAGCTTCATGGGGGTTATATTCCACATATACGCAAAAACAAGTTTAGAGTAATGTAATGTATGGCTCTGTAACCAGTTAGACATGATATTATAATTTTATATGATTAAATTTTTTATAAATATGATATTTAAAATTTAAAACCATCATGATGGACATTAATGAATGTTGGTGATGGAAAATTAATTATATCTGTATGTGGAGTATGTAGTCATCATGTATACACAATAGATACTTTTACATTCAGTTTGATTGAAGGTAGGTTGAATAATAGTGGGTTATTAATCAGAAAAATTTTATTCTATTGAAGATGAATAATTTATTATTTAATATTGAATGAAATATATTTATATGAGTTTTAAGAAGAAATAAATTGAAAGTGGATGTGTAAAATAATAACCACACATTCAGTAGGCCTCCTTTATATCCACTATTAAGTACCCATGGAGTGGTTTTTTTGGAATAAAATAAGATATTTTTTAAATATAGGGATGTTTAAAAATAATTGTTCAGTATTGTTTTGACCTTTATAGCACAATTTTGAGTAAAAAAGAGGATGGAGTTGTTTCTATTTATAGGTGGGTGGAGGACAAACTTGGAGTTTAAAAAAAGATTAAAAGTTTATAGATTTATTAAACATCACAAATGATTCTAAATGGATATATATTATAACATGGGATAGTGTGAAGTCAAAAATAAATCTATCATATAATATTTATAAAGTTTATTTAGATAATATAATCTTCCCTCTTCATTAAAACATCTAAATAAATATGTCCTCACCTTTAATCTAGTGATTTTTTACAATCATTACTATTCAATGTAAATATTGTGAAGGTGGACCATTTAAAAAACTTCAAGATTGTGATTCCAAAATTTTAATATATTTTAACGAATTGACATTCTAAATGTGAATGAATTTAATTTACAATTAATCCTTGAAAATATGATAAAAATTGGTTTTCTAGAAAATTTATATACCATATATAAATGGTTCTTACACCAAACTAAAAAATAATGATAATTATAATTTTCTTAATTGTATTATTCATAATAAAAATAAAAACATATACTATTATGAAAAATTTAAAACAAAATTTTACATTGTAAATAATATTAATAAAAAAATGTATTCAATAAAAAATATTATTTTCATTATTCATTAAAAAATAAATATATTCCGAAAATTTAAAAAAATCTCTCTTAGATATTTTTGACATAATAATTTTAAAAAGCATTTTTTATTTTACAAATAAATTTTATATAAATGGAAAAATTTTATAATATTATTTTCTAACCAAATACTTAAAAACTATTTATAGAATAACTTTATTTTCAAGATATTGAAATATATTATTAAAAACAAATAATTTATTTATCAATATTAATCATTATATAAAAATTTATTACAATTTTTTAATATATTTTTATTCCTATACAAAATTTAAATTAAACAACTCTAATAAAAAGGTATTCTATATTACATAGTATTTAGACCCCTGTTTTCATGTATCTAAAACTACCAAATAAATTAAATTTGTTAAAGATAATTATATCATAATATTATTTATTGTTATCATGATATAAAGGTAATCATAAAAATAACATAAATGATATTGATACATATGGTATATAGGAATCCTTATTGAATATTTGTAATCATCATCTGACATAATAAATTATATTGTAACATATGTAATCATCTCTTAACATTAATGATTAGGAGGGAAAATAAGGACTATTATAATTTAAAATGAATAAGAATTAGTTTCCATAAACATATCATCATAGAAACTCATATGATAAAGAAAACCCATGAAATAGCCCAATCAACATATCAATTTATCATTACTCCAAAAGATTCATCGCTTGACTACAAATGTATCAATATTATAAGACCAACAACCCACACAAGAAATGGGGAATAGTTTAATATCCCAAAAACCCCACTAAACACAACTATGTAAAAAATCATACTGTAACCATGTATATATATTTACATAAAAAAATAAAAACAATAAAAATAATCCAACATATAAATAAAAAATTGTACAAATAACAAACCAACCATCAATGACACAACCCCCCTTAATCTTTACTAGCTACCCAAACTTACTCAATAAAATGAGAAAACGTAATGTATATATTTATCTATAACTTATATGAAATTTCATCTTCTTGTGTACCAATATAATCATGCTTCGATAATTATAAAAAATAAGTAGGTTTTCCCCTAGTGGCTTCCCACGTATCACATCCTTGCAAAAACCACGAAACCATATGTTTTATAAAATCAGTACCTAAAAATGATAATTAAAATAATAAATGAGACATAAATAAATTTTTTTGATCTAAAAACCATTATCCATACATGTGACAATACTACTATTTTCATTTCAACCTTCTTTCACCCACATTGCCAACAGAAAACAAAGTGACTCAGAATCAATTCTTAATTTATTGGGTAAATTGTATCTAATAAAAACATGACTTACCAATAATATATACTACTATAGTAGGATCTCCCAAACCAATCCAAAACTCAAAATAAAAATATAAAATATCCAAAAATATCAATAATTACCAGTATAACAATATAATACCTAATATTATCTATAAACAATAAAGAAAATTGACACAACCAAATCCCCTTATTTTAACATTGTTTATAAACAACAGAAACACCTAATAATAATACCAAAAAACACATTTCCTAATCCTTTTAATCAATTTAAATAATTTATTTTAATAAAAAAAATACAATACATCTTTCAATATCACAGGATATAAATAATATGAAGCAACATTAATTAATAGAATTTATAATAACATTCTTATACATCTTATGTATAACAAGTCCTATGTGACAATAACATAGAAATGGCTCAAACATTTCATCGATGGAATTTAGGAACATTTCTAAAAATTAAACCAAAATAAAGAACCATTCAACAAGAGATGTAGAAAAATTAATCTATCAAAATGACATGAATAATCCATATATAATCCCCTACTAGTAACCCCAAATAAAATTTTGATTAGTTATGATATATTTCTACCTGAATAAACTAGATACTTTGAATCTAATCACATGGTTTAGTAAGAAGAATAAAAAAAGTATTAGCATTAGATATCATTCCTTCAATTTAGCTTTCAAATATCAATATAATATATAAAAATAACCACTAACATCACCCAAAAACCTAGGATATGAAGTAAATGACAAGAAATGGGGAAGTAATATTTATTTTCAGGTAACAAACCTTCAATGTAATTTTTAATGAATACGTGGAATCACTGCACTATCTCTTAATAAATGCATTACACCAAGAATTTCTAACCATATATAATATTTGATCATGTGGAGTTGAAATGAAAAGTAATCTCAACCACTTATTTTTTTTTATCTGAAAAATCAATGACACATGATAAATTTGAATTTTTTCCAAGATCATCCATTTATATATTAATTTTACATAATGTTTATAATTACATCTATAGATACCTTCAAACATTCCACATATGAAATAATAACATTCTTTACACATGAAAATATAAATAATTATTCTGATGATTTTAAAACCCAAAAAAAATTCATAATTTGGATTAACCTAAGGAAAAATAATTCATTTATTTTAACCCAACAATCCATGTCTTATAATTCATTAATTTATTTTATATATTTTCCTTTAAAATCTAATCATTTGACCATATAATTACAAACCATTATAAGATGGTATAATAAATCTTCCCTAAAAAATTTCGGTTATTTTATAATATTATAGGATTGTTGAAACCATTATGCACTTAATCCCATTAGAATAATGTGAATTCATGTAATATTGAGCATCTTGAGCTCCAATTTACTAACCATTACATACCCAAATGTTTACCCTAATAAATTATTATTCAAATATCCTACAAAATATATAAATTATTCATTTCACCATATAAATTTAATCACTAGAAAATGTTTTAATATTCATGAAATTACATTATCAAGTGAAACTACCCCATATTTCTCAGTACCATTATAGAAAACATGTGCAGTCCATGTTCATATTTTCATAAAAGGCAATTTCACTACCACATGCGTCATTTTCATATACATAATCTAATGTGAAAAATTATTATAGAACCTGAAGAATATATTTGACCAACACCTTTGATAACCTCTTCTATTTAAAATGTTCTCTAAAACAACCTTTTATATTTTTAAACGTGTTTATCTTATATAAATTTCTAAAATAAACACAATACCTTATTATCCACTTTTCCTCACTCAGCGGTGTCATAGAAAATATATATTCATAAAAACAGAATTATTTTTTCCACTAACTATAAAAATATATATAATAATTAAATAATTAATAAATGTACCATATAAAATTTCCTAAATATATTTTTAATAATTAAAATCACATCATTATAATGTGTTTCAACAATTGAATAAATCCAAATTCAATGTTTCCATATGTCCCTGTCAACCAATTTGGAGACCTATCGAAGGTTATAAACAAAAATAAAAATGATCACCTTCATATTTTACTAATCTAAAAAATAAAAAAAATTCAATATTCTCAATCAAAAAGTTTTCCCACTCTTGAAATTATCCAATAGTACCCAAGATAGAAAATTCATCACATAGCCTGAAAATATCCTAAATCCAAACTAAAAATAGAGATATGGTTCATTAATTCAAAATCATTATCCCTGACTTATAATTTATTTGGTATTTTAATAACATTACAACACACAATTATAAACAATAGTGAGTCACAAGAACATTGAAACGACTCAGATATTACTATATAATTAGATAATTATAAATCATTATAATTGACCATGAAGTAACTACTTATGCTTTAATCTCAATGAAATACAACCATGATGGATATGTAGACAAGAAAATTCTAATGATTATAATTGTTGTTATTGTTAATATCCATAAGTGCTTCATAATATGAATTATCATTAATATAACAAAACACTAAATTACAAAATTAAAATCCCACATGGAACTCACGACCATAAATTATTAGTATTTCAATAAACCAAGGACATTATCATAAATAAAATTTTGGGAAAATAAATAAGAAACCCCTATATTCAAAATCATCCATTATAATATATAGTTAATATCCCATAACATATGCCAATATGTATCAAAAATAATATAATAAACCAAAACATTCACAAATTGTATTTCTACCTAGATTTCATGATCATAAATTCATTGGAATTTATCAAACAAAATTATTTTCCAATATAAAAATAGACACATACATCAAAATAAATTTTAATATCATTATAAAAATATTTGAAAAAATAATGTGTCAAAACATTACCCAATGGTTCTTTCCTAGTCGAAAGAACATCAATATCTAGTTTTCCAGAGTTTGCATTAAATATGCCTTGGTTTGGAGACCCACATTGAGTCAGCATAACACTAATATTGAATGCCTTATCCTAAGGTATCTATATTCAAAGGCACCACTCCAGTACCATACAATGTTGAAAAGTAAAATACATGTGATTCCAAATCAATTAATATATCTAAATCCCACAATCATATTATGATAATATTTCTGGATAGTGAAAAAGGTAAATATACAAGACCATCAAAAAATGGTAAGGAAGTCCATTATATTAGAAAAATGGGACTATGGTCAAATATGACTATGAATATGATACAAATTATATCTATCCCAACTTAAGATTCATATTTTAATGGTCTATAGGGAATGATGCTGAATTGTCAGTCAATAGTTTAAGATACAACATGAGATGGGATAACCAATTCATGGGTTACTATAACAATATCATGTAAGAACCCCTAGAATATCATAGAATAATGAAGCATTTGTAGTTACGTAATTATAAGATAAATAATTTATAATAATGAAAATATAGTAAAACATCCGTATAAACTAATTATAGACACTATGTCTCAAGCTAAAGTGAAAATCATATTAAAATCCTTGGATTTGTCTCGTGATTTTGTAGCAATAGTTTACCGAGATAACACTCTCTTCAAGAATGATGACATTGATGGTATCCATATTAGATTTTATTCTCATTTGGTCTCACCACAAGGATGTAAAAACATGATGTATGAAGATATCTATGAAAAATGGGATTCATAACTAGGGAGATTTATAGTAATAACCATGTAATATGAAGTAACATTCTAAGTAGGAGATTGATTAGTAGGTCAAGATAGAAATGTTAATTCTGAGAAAATCACTTATGGTAGATGATGATAAATACTCATAGTAAAATAAATTTTATTTTCTGAATAACAAGGAATGATGATCTCCTAAAAAAGTAAAATGTGCAGAATAAGGGGGTGAGTTTAGCCTCTAGATTTTATTGTTGCACTATTTTGCAAATAATATTCTTCATGGAATCATTTTTCAAGGGTTTTTTTATACAAATTTAAATATCCTTCGAGTTTACAATGAAAAAACATAGAGAAGGGGATTCAATGTAAGAGTATTATGAAAACGAATTCACTGGGTGATAGTTTCCATAAAAGAGATAAAGGGTAGATTTGTTGTTTTTTCAACAGTGTGTTGGCCTATATGGTAGTCGAGAAAGAGAGAAAGAGTGGGTATGAGGGTGTTGAAGGATTACATCATTATTCTTGTTAATATACTAGTGGAGGAAGAGGGTTTTATAAACACCGAATTACCAATGTCTTCTACCCTGTATTGGCTGCGGCTATGATATTTTTCAGCCATTGATGAAATGAAAATAAATCAAGGATGATGGAAAGATAGAGATATCCCAATTTAGGGAAAATTTTAATGGGGATGTACTCTCCTAGAAGTGGTGATATGAGGAGTTTGTCTTGTGAGAGACATCAAAAATTAAGTTTCCATGTGATTTAGTGCATTCTATTGGGTTGGTAATTCCATTGAAGTAGAAGTCAATGATTTGATACCTGGTCTCATTCTATGTTGGATTTATAGTATTTCTATTTCATTGATTGAGACTGATTCTTCTATGTTGCATGGTTTTTGAATGGTAGGTTCAGTTATCCATGGGATCTTGTTTACCTAATTAGAAAATGTTCAATACTTATCAAACTAGATATTTGTCTTAGGAACACTTGGAGAGGAGGGTATTTTGCAGCGGATGCTCTTGTCAGCAAAGGGACTCTAGGTGATTGTCCCATTCTATAAACTATGATTGGGTTTCTCCCAGATGATTATAAAATTAATGTAAAGACGTATTCTATCATATTATATAATTTTAGACCTTCTTGACTACAGTGTTCTTTAGGAATCTTCTTTGATTACTTTTAATGTAAAAATGAAACCTTTTAGTCAGTGTACTAATAGTACACGATATGTATTCATGGTCTAAATTATTCCCTTTTTCAATATAAAATTATTATATTTTCCAGTCCATTCCCTTGTACCACATGTTGTGTCCTTATAACCTAGTACATGTCGATGTACATGGTTGTGTCTATTTACAAGAATCAGACTGTGTGCTCAGTATAGTTCTCATTACATATCTTATATTGTTTACATTAGTCGTTACCAAGTACTTGCGGGTACAAAATAGGTCTCTAGGTAAAGGCACATGACATATGATGCATATCACAAGGAATGTGATCCTTTATTCTATAAAGAAACTCATTCTCAATATCCAAGTCTTGACATAGTGTGTATCCCCATATTACATTCTGTGTGGTATAAAAATTTCATAAATTTCTTGTTTTTCTACATGCATCACATGACCCTCCAAACCCCTATTTGACTACAAATCATGACTAGTAAATGATTATTTGGTCTAGCCAGTCCTTTATTTTTTCATATATCTGACTATGGATATCCAAATCAATATCGAAAACACCTATACTGATCATTTAACTTGCTCACACCAAACTAGAAAAATTGGAACCACCAATCCATTCTTAATACATCATCATAACCATCACATCTCAACCAATCATCAAAAGAAAACATGGATACATGGTATATTTATTTTTCAATGAATAATGTGTGATCTGAAATGTATTAATAAATATATTATTGAACTATTTGTCAAATGAAACATTGATTATGATTTCACAATGAATAGGGGATAAAAATAAAAAAAAAGGGTATTGGGCCTTATCCAATGAGATTGTTGTCATAAATTAAATTCCATATGAGCTTCATTTTTCCTAGTAGGATGGTTATTCTATATTTTGATCACATAGTTGGGAAAATGATGGCAAACAAATATAATTGGAAAAAAAATTTTGTCATCCAAAGATAGAATCACCTTGGATAATAGTGTTCTAACCTCCACTACATGTCATTCACTCTCAGCCTCAGGGGATCCTATGAGGCGATTTCAATGCATATCTCCATCATTTTTTCCTTTATATGGGATGCTTATTAGGAGGGGAGGAAATATTGTGCATTAAGGGAGGGGCTTGAAAGGCCGGTTTATGAGGGTGGAATGCATGTTAAGTGTATTTTTGACACATTTCATGACATGAGGGTGATGTTGGCATGGGAAGTTATTATATAATGTAATATATGGGGTAGTTACATGGACATATATATATGTGGAGGAAGGATTCAATCCAATGAGTGCATGGCGTCACTCTGGTCAGCTATTTCCTCCCACATACGAGCACTTTTTCCAAACACTAGATGAATTTTGGGTGAGGGGAATATTTCTTTTTGGCACCATAATTGGGTCGGTACTACCCTCAACTTCCAAGCCTGCCCGGTCACCGCTATAACCATTAAACAGACGAGTAGGTATCTGACCATTATTAGTTTCATATTGGATAGTAAACCGATTATGGACTTTGATTTGATCAATCTCTTTGATGAACCAGAAAAATGTTCTTTTAGTACATCATCTTTAGGTACCTTCTATTCAATGGACTACATTATGGTGTCATCTAATGAGGACCAACAAGACTATTAATTTTTGGAATTATGGGTTAAAGTGGTCCTTGAAAAAATTAATTTTCTCTTTTGGAATGTCAGTAATATGGTGTTACATATGGGTTACAATGTGAGACATCCAGGTGTTACCATGGCCTCTCACTGCCTTTGTGGTAGGGACTCTAGGATGGAGTGTTCAACCCATATCATTTTTAGAATGGAATGGTCGTGCCATTTGTGGAAGGCCAGTAGAGAATTCATGGTTTGTTCTGTTGAGGCTATTGTGTACCTATCCTCGTTTCACTAATTGTTTCACGATGCATGTAATGATGGCCTGAAGAGGAATATCTGCACCATAATTCATCTTTCCACGGGTTTGTGTATTTTGATGGCTCAGAAAAAATCCATACATGAGTAGATTCAATGAAAATTTCGGTAATTGCTGGGAAAAAAATTTCTTATCCTTAATATGGCAAGATAATGAAGCGATTAACATGATGGCCCTCTCTCAGATAGCTTCACGTGGGCTCCCCTGAGGTCCATTCCACTAACCCTAGACATTATGTTAGATAGTTCCCACATCCACATAGATTGAACCACAACATTGATGGATCATTTTCCATTAATTTCATGAATGGAGGAAGTGTAATTTGAGATCCCATGGGACTTGTTATTCTTGCTTTCTCAACTCACATCCTTATAGGTCACTCCCTTATTGCTAAGTCATTGAAAATTATTATGGGTCTCTATAGTTGTAGGAATCATAGTAATCTTCTTTCTGCAGTTTGAGATAGCCTCTCCAATCCTTCATTAATCCATTCATATTGAGAATAATATCCCATAGTACATATATTATGTTTTGAGAAGGTGAAAGAATCTCATCAGCAATGGAACAATTTTTTCCCACACCTAGAGGGAGGAAAACAAGGTGTCTGATCATCTTTCTTAGATGGAGTTTCAAGCCCTTATTGTTTTTCATCCCCAATATTTGTACTCTTCCCTATTAAATAGAGGAACCTGATTTGAGGTGATGGTCTAGTTCTACACTACATTAGGCCTCCAAAGATTCCCCTCCTCTAGAAGGTCTTTACATATTTTCATTTGACGTTTGTTCTGTACTCTTTCATTTTAATGAATAATTAAATGATAAATTTATTTTTGATATGAGTTTCCATTTAAGAGATATTAAACATTTTAGTAAACCTATACACTCGTGATATTAATATGTTTAATATTTTTGAATTTTCACTTTCAGGATCCCTAGGCCTCAGAATATCACTTTGTCTCGTCACCTAGCCCATGATCTATAATATGATATATTTAAATTACTAACATAAAAAATTAGATATCATCCATAAAAAAGTATGTCATCATCTTTAAAATTTGGAAATCACATACTAAAAAATAAGGAAACCATTATTGGTCCACAAATACATGATTTGTACATCATGGCATGACTTCAAAAAATCCTTCCCAAAAGGCACATAAAAATAATACTATAGTCTAACCACTATTATTATAGGATATTGTTCCCAACTATCCATCATCCAATATTTCATTATTATCATTAAGAAATACCAAATTTTCAATACATACCTCATAGATTTCCAACACATATGTAGTCCAGTTATGGTGTAGACCTATCCATCACCAATGGAATCACTACATCAATGTAGTGGCCTGAGATGAACTTTTATATATCAAAAATATTTTTCATTTTTATAGAGTAACATGATAAATTGAACTTAATCCAAGGCCTCCTTATAGGTCATTATATATGAGTACCAACCATCATATACAAATTATTAATCCAACGCACACATGGGGTTACATATTATAAAGAATGAATAAATGTCCTTAATTTAACTATTTATCAATGGAGTTACATAAAATATTAGATAAATACATGTGTATTATGAGTATAAATTAACTTCCACTCTCATCACCAATGTGTTTTAAACATTATAAATACTCAACCAACTTATCAATGTATTAAACTCAACCCAGAATGGGATATCATAACCATAAAATGAAAACAACCGCATTTTAGAAAAGGAATAATCACATAAAAATATATTATACTATTTAACCACAAATTCCCATTTGAATTATAATAATCTTTGAAAATCATCTATAACATAAAAAATTATTTTCTGAAAAATTATTTACACCACATTACAATGGCTTCTCACAATTTCCTAAATGAAAATTAGAAAAATTCCCACAACCATTTCATATAATTTGAAATTTATCATTATAAAAGTAAAATCGTTGGGAAAATATTTCAATTAAAAAAACATTTTAGTCAAAAATAATTAAATTATTATATGATTTTAAATAAATTATTAATTTAAAATTGCTTGTTTCTCATGTTACACCATCCAAAAACAAAATACTGATGCATTTTATAAGTAATTATAATAACCATTATAATTTTTTCATTAAATTAAAAGGAATAAATTATGGTATAATTACATATTAGATATATTATAAATCCTTATAATGAACTTCATTATTATATCGGAAAAAAGGTGGCTTCACTAGGTCTTCCTTATAACATGAACATGCTAATCTTTAAAAAGTATGAATTGAGCAGAATAACCTACGGGAGAAGTTCATGCTCATGGAAATCGTATGATAATCATTTTAGAAGAACCACCACCCACAACTTCCACCAT
The DNA here is from genome assembly GCA_963277665.1 of Viscum album. Lineage (NCBI taxonomy): Eukaryota > Viridiplantae > Streptophyta > Magnoliopsida > Santalales > Viscaceae > Viscum > Viscum album. The sequence goes on along the minus strand of OY728132.1, from coordinate 319,000,596 downwards.
TAAATACCATAACCAATTATTAGATAAACATTACATGAGGGTTTTTTAAATAAAATTTGTAATCATATGAAAATTTAATTATAGAAATAATAAATGTTATATGATTTTATTATTATTTATATTTTATTTGGGAATTTTATAAAACATTAACTTCATTATTTCACATAATGAATTATATAAATAATATATATTTATGAAGTTTAACATATAAAAAATTAATATATTTCATGAAATAATTATTATACTATAATAAATTCTAATTTTAAAATATTTGACTAAGAGAAAATGATGTGTTTAAAAACATTTTTAATCTTATATTATAAATGTTTTGCTTAAAATTTATATTTCTATAATTTTAAATTTTAGTATAATAAAATAATATTCATTTTTTTGATCTATCAACTAAAAATATGATTTGGTTAAAATTATGGTTTTTTAAATTTTTTTTTATGATATTAGTGAAAATATAGTTTTCAAAAATAATGTAAATTTTATGACACAATTATGATACAAACATTGCTTAAAGTTATATGAACAGTTTTTTCTCATAACAGTTTTTTGGAATGAATAAATAATTCATTAAAATATAATATTTTGAATCTATAAAAAATGCATAATTTTCTTAAGTTGAGTTATTTTTTATTATAATAAAGAAACTATTTCAGTATATATACTTTAATTAATTATTCAAAATGATCCAACCTAGAGTGGATTTATTTAAAAGTAGAAAAATAATATTATTTATCAGTAATTCAATAAATTATATGGGAATAAATACAATACACGATTTTTAGGAGAACCCATGTAATTATTAATCATTAATTCATTATATATTACAAAATATTACAATTAATAAATAAAATAAGATATATGATCCTATATTTATTGGGTTATTATGTAAAAAAATAAAAACATGAAACATTAAAACATGTAACATTAATAATTTTAACTTTAACATCATTATAAAATTATGTACATATTAAAACAACATGAGATAACCTGTGGACATATGTAAATATTGGGTGAGTTATAAATCATAGTAAGGGAATAAAAAATCATAACCTAATTAAATTATTACATATTAGAAAAAATTAATTTAAATTGATTAATGATGTAGTGATAATCAAAAACATGGAACATTAGGAATGATATAGCTTAGTAACATAACAGTACCAAGGGAAATGTGAAAATCTGTAAACATGTTATAATAAATATTGGTGAAGGTTAAATTCAATAAAATGATAAACTAATGTTCTTAGGATAACATCACAAACACTATACAAGGAATCTCATTATAGTAAAACAGTAAACAATTCATTTGAGATCTATTTGGGCACACCCATCAGAATCATATCATGTACATTCATAAGTGTGCCACATAGATCATATAACAAAAGAACATATTTCATCACATTTAGTCACAAAATTATTTATTAGGTGTATCATATAAAGAATTATATAGTAAAATAATTATTTTTTAATCTAGGTGAATAACGTTTAGTTGAAAACGGCAAAGATATACACCTCCTAAATGTTCTTCATGGAAAATTGAAGTGAAATTTTCACAACATAATGACAGTATATGATGATTCATAAAATGGTTTAATTATATATAAAGGGTACTATAATAAATTTTAAGTAAATATAAATAGTAATATGTATATATAATAACAAAAAAACATCATGATAATTTGGGAATTAATAGTCAAAAGGCCAGGATGTTTCTTGAATAAAAATTTCGTTTGAAAAAATCCAAGGATAATTTCAGAAGGATAAAATTGATACATAATGAATCATGGGAGGAATTAATGAGTGTGAATGGGGTCTATGATAACATTGAAATAATATGGGAATTAATAATTATGTAAAAGATAATATCACATCAATATGAATTGTAGGAAAAATTGTATTACATAAATATAGTTCCTGAATAAGGAGAAGAAACAGAGGATTCCATACTAAATATCATCATTAGAACAACATAAGAACTTTGATAAGGAATTTTTATAAATGATACTGGTTATTTGTAACATTAATTATGTAGTATAAGGATCATTAAAATGTCATTATTACATAAATAATTGAGTTTTCAAAAAGCTAATTACATTGAATATGCTTGAATGGAAAATATGGTAAAATCATCTTCTATATTTAAGAAAAGTAATGGATTATTTAAAGGTTGTAACAATATTGGATAAAAGGTATACAATTTTAAAAAAAATTAAATTAAATATATATTTATCAGTTTATGAAAATATAACGAAAAGATATTCACAATAATAAATAAAAATATGCTTCTTGAATTGAAAAGAATAATGTGAGGTCCCTCACCTTGAGATGGTGATTTCAAATACATGGGGGAACATACTAAGATCATGGGGGAATCATGGAAGAACTCTATATTTGGAAATGAAGAATAAGGACGTGATACAAGGATTCAGAGTGATGTGGAATGAGATCTATCATGGGATTATATTGGAAAATAATTCTGAGATGATTATTATCTCCAAATCATATGTTTTGGATTATATATAATAAAATAATAAAAAAACCATCCCATGTTTTCATACCATGATTTATACCAGATAAGATAAGTTTTCATTTTTTTATTATTATAATATCCAATACAATAAAAATGTTTCCATTGTTGATGTGGAATAGAGTCATGTTGATAATGAAAAGATTTTAAAACATTAAAATTTGATATAGGTTTTCCCTATTCATAAAAGAATTATAAAATAAATAAATAAAACATAAAATTGAAATTATTTTAAATGTTAAACATATTTTTGGTCATTTAATTTGTTAATATCATTTATCAAATAACATTTGGTTCATTGTGATGAAATAATATAGAAAATATATTTATTACATATATAATTTTTTCCATAAGACATGACTATCTTAGAAAGTTATGATAAATTAGTTGTTGGATAATTTTTAGTTTATTATTCCCAAAAAAAATTAATTTATCTAAATTATTTTTTATTTGTGATTTTTCCCTACTAAAATATGGATCAATATTTTTTGAAAATGCTGGATTTTGTTGAAAACGGTTTTCTAAACAATAAAAAAATTACATTTAACTTCATAAAAATTATATTATCATTTAAATTTATTAAAACTTATTTAATAGCATTTTTTCAATAAAATATTATTTATTTTTAAAATTCATGAACTCATAAAGATGGAATTTATTTTTTTCTTATTATATAAAAATACAATTTCTATTTTTCTGTATCAATATCTATTCATTTATATAAAATATTTCATAATTATTTATAATGAAAGAAATTTATATTTATTATATTTAAATGAACTCATATATAACCATAATTAATAGGATGACCTTATTTCTGGTCCTTTTGAAATAATTTTAATGCATAATTATCCTTTTTAACTTCTATAGTGGAAATAAATAATTACAATAGTTACAATTCATTTTTTCAAATAATGATTTTTAAATGATTACCTTATTATTATTGAAAATATGGAATAAATTTTATAAAAAATATTTTGACATATTTGGAAAAATTTAATTGAATATAATTCCTTTATGTGTGATATAAAATTGTTTGTATTAAAAATGTATTCTTCAATGAAATGTTTATTTCACATTAACTCTATAACAAGTAATATTTATTATATTTATTTAAATTAATTATGATAGATGTATTATCCATATATGTACATTACATCATTTCCAATTAGGAGTTATTCTTAAATAACAAAAGGTGGTAAATTATGAAATTTTCAAAAGAGTATCAATATAAATGCGTTTTCAAGAAAACAAATAAAATTATTTGAAAATTTTGTTTATGTTGGTATTTCAACAATTAATTACAATAAAAATAACATAATAATGATTATTTTACATTTAAATTTATTTTAAATCATACTAAGTGTTTTAAATCAAATAATTTATCTCAAGAAATGATAATTTTACAAAACAAATGTTATTTTCAAGTGTTCACAAACAATGAATATTTCTTAAAAATACAATAATTTTACTATATGTTAATTTTTATATAATCATATTAAAATTCTCATTTTTTCAAATAATTTTTTTAATTATTCATGAAAATAATTATTACATATATTTCGTAAAATAAATACAATTTATTTTCATTAAAAAAATATTTTGATGTCATTTCAAAAAATTGATAGATTATTTAATAAGAATTGAAGAATAGCAATGTATTTAATATTAAATTTCTTTATATATTATAATATATTTCTTCTTATTCATAACTTCTATTATACTACGTTATAACTTACATATTTTTGTAATAACTTTTCTGTTTGTGTTCATCATTGTGTGCTGGATACGCATTCGAACATAATTTTCTATTTTATAAACATGGGGCACTACGTTGATCCACTAGTTAATAAATTTCAAGCATCAAATTATATCATGATATAGGTATTAAATGTTTGGAAAATTAAATTATATTTATTTAATACACAAAATAAAAATTTATTTAATGAAACATCCAATTTAATAGTGTGAAATTAAATTATAAAGGTCACCACATAATTATGTTTCACAGTATAAGAAAATTAGTCGCATGTGAAAATATATAAATTTATAAAATAAATATGCCGCCAATGAAATAATATTCTGTTTTAATAAACATAGTTTATGGAATTTAATAACCACCAACACCATAATATTATGATGGGCGAAGAGACCATTATTTATTTAATTACCTCGAAAATCTCATCATTTATACAAATTATTAGTAAGCAATATGAATTTCATTTCCCTAAAACACTAGAGTAAGCTTATAATGTATCGCATAATACACCAAATATTAATAATATATTTCCCTTCCCATTACTAAATAATAAGTTAATATTATACAGTATGATGATTCCGATAATTAATAATCCTTAATAATGTAATCACTATATTTAAATAAAAATTACCTATGGATTATTATAGAAAATTCATTAAATAATTACATGTATATCCTAAAAACAATAATAACATAAAAATTGTATAATAAGCCAATTTAGGTTTCTCCCAATATCTAAAATATTTTAATGTTATTCAATCAATCTATATTATGTTTCCCAAAATATCACTTTATCACTAAAACACATTTATAGGCCATCGATACTAATCAACAAATGTTATAAATTCATCAAGTAAAACTATTTTAGAACAATAAATATATTACTTAGGATTCTTATATCCATAATTTTGTTGATATAATAATTTTACATCATATTTTGAAACTAAAAAAATTAACACTTCAATGATTCCTATTTTATTGTTCATTCCATAGTCTATGATTTAACTATTAAAATAAGGAACTCACTCAGAAATTGTGCATATTGTCCACACATAATATGTTAGAAAAAAATATGGTGTTATAGGATAAAATTTATTCCCTTCTATCATACTATTCATTTTTACTTCAAAATGCTAATTTATAACTTATTTTTTCAGACATAAAACAACTTTGTGTTTCATTTTGGAATTTCCCATGGTTCTTATTTCCACATTTTTGAGATTCGTGATGTTAAATCATAATTCATTTATAATATTATCTTCTTTGAGATATCTTCCACCTTTTCTTTGATATCATAAGATATTCAAATATGTGTCAGTAATTAATAGTGATTCTTGATAACTAGATTTCCACCCTCTAAAAGCATCTTACATGTTCTCTATCATGTTATTTAAACACATAAATGAAGAGTAAAATTCATTAAATGTATAAACTATAAATGAAAATTATTTACCGAATATAAAATTCTCTACACTTCAGTCTAAGTTATCCAGTATTTTTTTCTTATCCTTGACTCTTATGGATATTTTCTCCAATTATTAATAATTAATAATAATATTTTGATTTTACCAAATCATGGACCAAGTATTGTCAAACCAGGGGCACAACAAGGATCATTTTCTTTCACTAGTCCTAAATCGATTCTATCTCAATATAATGATTATTTGGATATCACCCCTTGATTCATATGTTCTAGATCTAAATCCATATGTAGTACCTAGACAAGGATTTATTTTTTATATTAAAATTAATATTTTCATTAACAACACTTAGGTATGTTTTTCTATACATAATTTTATACCAAAGGTTATCACTATAGTTTTCTAATCATAATCCTATAATTAACTACAATTTATTTTCATAAAAAATAAGTTGTGCATAGTCTTTTTTATAAATTAATTCATTATTCATTACATTTGATACTATTAATAAAACCCCAAATATCAATAATCTATGTTTCATGGGGTAATTATGTATATAAGAAAACAACATGATACATGGATTAAAAATAATTTTTGATATATTCTAACATGATTCTAATATTATATAGTTTTTGATATTATACAGCATAAACTACAGATAAACACAATAAAGTGTTAAACTATAACACCACTGAGGGAATAAATAGAATAAAATGTCGAAATTTTTACATGTTATGAAATGATCTTTTCAACTGAACTTAAAATTGATAATAATAACAATATTGAACAATATTACTTGATATAGCATGGTAACAAAAATGAGTCATGGGAAATGGGGAAGAAACTATAAACATTACATAAAAAACATGTTTGATGGATAACATCATATTCATTGTCACATATTTTTCTTTGGATAACCAATTATAAACCATATATTGAATCTCACGAGACAAAAGAATTACCTAAAGCATTGGATAACTTTATTACCACACCCATCATAATAATATCTTTTACATACAAAATTGTTTCACATATATAATATTACATAAGAAAATATTTCATCACATTTAATCCCATGAATAAGGATTTTTTGTTAAATACATGGAATTACTCAAAAAATACCTTTTTATATAAGTTGTGTAACACTATTGAGTGGAAATGGGTATTGTTATAATCCTAATTAATGTTTGGTTTGGAAACTTTGAGTATAATTTCACCAGTGTTACCGCATTAAATGATGATTCACATATTTTTTCTATAAGAGATATATGGATAACTCAATTTTTAAAAAAATAATATTATGAGGTATTTTTATAAATTTTCATTCATTATGAAAATTTGGTTATTAATATTTATAATCTGTAGAGGTTTCTTGAATAAATAATTAACATGGAAAAATTAGACGATGATTTTGAGAACATAAAATGGTTATATAATTAATCATATGAGGGATTAACGAGAGTTAATAAGTAAAATAATAACTTTGAAATAATAATGTAAGTAATGGTTATTTGTAATATAATTTAACCTTAATATAAATCAGAACCAACAGTTTAGTGTATAAATAAGTTGATGGAGATATAATATATTATTAAAATTTAGCATAGTAACATCTTAGGTATATGCTATAGTCATAAGGTATAAATTATATAACATTTTATCAAATCAGCTGAAATGAGTTGGGAAATTTATAATTCAATAAAAAATATAACCAATTGAGATTATTATGTTTAATTACACATAAGGTTCTTGAATGGAGCAGAAGCATGGGAAACCAATTTCTAAATTCTTGAACAACATCAGCTTAGGTAATATTCATAATGATAAGGGATAAATGATATATTATCATATGAAGATTAATTTAATTGTAATGGTAAATTTAGATATTCATAAAAAATTAACCATTGTAGATTAAAAATTTCAATCAAAAATATAGTGATCAAATTGAAAAGAAGAGAAGAGGTCTCTTACCTTGAGAGTGTGGACCCAACTGATTGGTAAGAGAATCATACGAGATTTGGGCACCGTAGTATTAATATATAAAGGATAATAAAGTGGAATAATGTGATAATTTTTTTAATAAAGGTAAATGGGATCATTGGTTGGTTTATATTGGAATATATCTTGGAATTATTTGTTATTTCTGAAACATTGGATTTGGACACTATTAAATAAAATAATAAAACCCAAAAAAACATCCCTTGTAATCCAATGCATTTTACCAAAGATGAGTCATTATCATTTTTTTTATAATTCCACGTTCTCTTATAATAAAAATATTACCCATGATGATGTGGAAGTGAATCATGTTCATAAATTATGATTTTAAAACAATAAAATATAATGTATGTTTTGTAGGATTCATAATGGCTTTTTAAAATTAATAAAATAATCTTAAGTTAACAATATTTTTATGGGAGTAATATATATGGTCATTAATAACATTTATAGAATTTATTACATCACTTTTGTGTTATTATAATGTCATAATACCAATTTTAAATTAATACCAAAATTTATATTTACCTAAAAATTCAACTATCTCTAAAAATTATAGAAAAATAATTGTCGCCCAATTTGTACAAAATTATTACAAAAAATAATTTTTGTTTATTATTTTAAATAAGTTAATTTACACTTTGAAAACAACAATTGACATTTTTTGAGAAATATTTTGAATAAATATTTTTTCAACCCTTATATAATGACAATTGACTTCATAAAAATTATATTGACATTTAATTTAAATAAAAATTAAATGACAGTATTATTATTTTTAAACACAATATGTTTTTTAAATAAACTACATCATCCAAATATAATCTCTTAATTTCTTATTACAGAATAATATAATTTGGGATTTATCATACCAAAATCAATTTTTTTTATCAAAATCATATCTTTAATATTTGAATCTAAATAAAAATATAATTATTATTATTTTAAAATAAATATATAAAAATTCATATTTATAAGGTTTAAATTGTTTCTAGTACTTGTGAAATTAATTTACCCTTAATTATCCTTTGTTTCATTGATCATGGTAATAAATATTTATTAGAGTTCATATTCATATTATCCAAATAAAAATTAGAACATATTTCATTATTATTATTCCAAATATGAAATTAATTTTATCAAAATAAATATACATAGTTGGATGAAATTAATGTTAAATAATACACACAAGTGCGATGGAAATTCGTTTTTCAAAAAAAATGCTTATTTTAAGGAAAAAAGGATTTTACATTTACCATATAATATTTAATAATCCCTATATGAATTTAAATTAATAATGATATATATATGATCCACACATTAGAAATAAATTATTCCCCAGTAGAGGATATTTCTAATTAATTAAAAATGGTAAAAAATATACGTTTAGAAAATAGTTTTCAAATAAATATTTTTCATGGAAAAAATAAACCTCTTATTAAAATATATATAAAGATGAATTAAAAATAGTAAATTGGATTAAATATAAATTAATAATAATAATATTAACTATATGTAAAATTAAAATTAAAATAATAATTTTAAATTACATAATCTATTAAAATAATTTTCTATTTTAAAAAAAATGAACTCTTTACAATTCAAAAAAAAATATTTCCGAAAAAATTGAAAAAATATTTTCACAAACCTAATCAGGTCTCCATCCTGACACGCACCTGACCCAACCTATGAAAATTCCCAAAGGGAGTTCCCAATCCCCACGAACTGACAAAAATGCCAAGGTATCAGAAAATGTGTTTTGCGAATGAATTACTCGAGGTTATAAAGATCAAACAACAAACAAATTCAATATGACAAATCTAGATTTTTCGAAACAAACCATCTTTTAAAAAAATGAAAAATTGATTCATAACATATAAAATCATTACCAAAGGCTATAACAAAATATGAAACCTAAAACGGACTTCCCCAAGAACCTCCTCATTGAAAGGGCACCGTCCTCATGCCATCATCACAACCATGCACCAATTAGAACTGCTAGAATAATGAACTGTCGGAAATAAATGTTTTACCCACACCTACAACAAATTATCCATGTCTAATTACTCCCAAATTTTTAATATGGGTGTGAGAAAAATCCCAGTTGGATACCACCACTAATATATTCCATGTGATAATCAATTAGATACGAAAATCATTCATTTTTGAAAAACCTGAAATATTAGCTACAATTTCTAAAAGATGAAAATTTAAATAAAAAAAGTTATCAAGTGGGATAACATAAAGAATCAACACTTTTAAAATAAATTACAAATCGATTGAATTTTTTGTCCAGTCATACAACATTCTGACAGTAAGAACAATTTTAACTAATGTGCATAAGAAATGAGAAATATTCCCTAGGCACTAGCTCGTTGTGGGTCCCAAGTACCTCGTATTTCGGTTAGAGTAACCATCACAATATATGATCTCATGCACTAACAATTATAAGGGAACATAACCACTACAGAGTGGTCCAAAATCATCATCATAAATGATTAGTTAGTATTTTAAGTGTCAATTTTGCTATGTAAAATAGAGGCCAAACCACACATGATCACTAGCATACTAGTACACATCCACACACCCAGATTCTCGGTCTTCCCACTAGTTCTCAAAAAAGTTAAAAAAACAAAGAAATATAAGTTTTACATTCAAATACGACTTTCACATCACACATTCTCCAAACATAGTAGATTTACATCACACAAGTCACATCAATCCCCATTTTTATTCAAATTGTTTTTGAAATCAATCTCACAACAAAATAGCCCACAACACTTTTCACATCTCACTAACACTTCCACAAATCATTTAACCTGTTTTATAAAACATTTCGTAGATAGTGTAAATAACATAACAACACCAAAAACATGACACATAATACCCCTTTCACCACATAATTTTTTATTCACATCACACCCTCACAAAACTGCCCAAACCACATTCACATCTCTTTCACACATTAGTAAATCATTTAATCATTTTTATAAATCCATTACAAGATGGAAGACCACAAAAAACACCCCCTTTCACATTTAAAATGGTCCATTTCACAATATACACAATCCAAAAAATATTCCTAATATGGTTTCACCTCTTAGATATATCATTAAACCATTCAATTATCTTGTAGAATAAATCAAAGGAGTATACCAAAGAATTTCACATGAAACCCATTCCAAAACCATCTTTCCCAGAAAAAATTAAACCCATAACAACCCAAAACAAAAGTGGAATCCCTAGAGACATTTGATAAACCACTCAAAAGATTCACAAAATTACCTCTAATAACACCGCAAAATATACACAAGAAAACACGCCTTTTCATAAAATACTCTCAAAATGTTTAACAAGGTTTTACACATCAAACCCATTAAAATACCCTATCTAAAACCCAAAATTACACCATGACCCAACCGATGCAAAATTATCATCGTAAACAACATTTACTAAACAACATGCACATGGTATAGAATAACCCAAATAATATCACAACAGTTTCACAATAAAATACATCCAATTTAAATCAGAATGCAACTATATAATTGAATACATAACCAAATTCATCAAAACAATATTCTCACCACACATAACATAATAAGAACATGAAAAATTAATAAAAAAATCCAACTAACTCATTAATAATTGGTTATACATGGATTCAACTATATTTTGAGTCAAACCCCATAAAACTTGGTGTGAGACCACATCCGCGCCTCCGCCACACCACAAGGGATTGAAAAAAAAACATAAAACCTCATTATTATACCAAGAACCTCAAATAAAGTCCTCAGTTATGTTTCCCATGTTTCTGTACAGGAGGCACTTAAAAAAGTGTGGAATAAAACTAATTAAATGGAAGACATCGAATATAGAATGGCTTACTTTCATGATTTTGATGTTTCCCCCATCACATATCCCTTCAATGATGAGGTTCAATGGTGGGGGAGTGATCTTTGATGATGGACATGGAGGTATGGAACGAAATGGGGAAGAATGGGGTTATTTTGGGTTTATTCCGGAAGTGAAAAATTTGAAATTACGAAAATATTTTAAGAACCTTGACAGACCTACACAATTTTCTTGCACGAGTTGGATCCCTCTGGCCAAACCATATGGCCTGTTCTAGCCTCCCAAAAATTGTTTTTTCCTCCAATTCAAATGGGGGTACAAGGTGGATACCCATTGGTATTGATAGGCCAATTATAATGGAGAACAATTCCTAAAATAAACCATCCTTTTAAACCCAAAACTCATCCAACTCAAGGGTACAATCCACCATAATGTCATACCCCGCTAGTGGTGCCACTAGGAGTTTCACTAATTAAAACCCAAAACAGCACAACCTAATAAAAAACATTTTTAAAAAAGCGGGAAAATTACTATTCAATATCCCCAAGACCATGTTCGTTTATCAAGAACTCAAGATACAAAAAAATTTCATTCCTAGGAAACCAAGAAACCAATGCAAAGATAAGAACTGAAATAATATTTGTATGAAACATGGAATTGAAAATACGAGTGTAAAAATTATCCCCACCATAAATATTTCTACCATTGGAAACACAAAACAAGGCAAAAAGTAGAAAACCAAACCCAACGTAGAATCCAAGATGTACTCCATTTCCATACTTCACTGCCAAAGGCCGAAACACCTTTGGTGATCAATTAATTTTTGGATACTCTCAAATAAAAACATACATCACTTTCCTGAAATGATCAAGCATATTCCAGATTTATCCCAAAAGAATTATCCTTAAAGACTATCCAAACAAGATTCAAAAAATTTACCCAATCAAATAACAACAACGAACAGGGTTACACTTACCTTGCTCTAACCAAACCATTGGGCGTTCTCCAATCCCAGCATTTACCCAAGAATGTGTATGTTGTTAGAGAGATCTGAACAAGACTACCCATATCCAAGAAAAGACCATGGACTAATAGGAGATACAATTATGCATAGAAGAAAATGGGATCCCTACCATAAGATACAACTCATATATTTTCTGAGACGGGATCCCGACACCAACAGGGGGAGGCCAAAATGGACTCCTTGGTACAAGGGTTAAACTTCAATTTGAAATTTAAAAATTAGCATACATAATCACAGTGTCTCTACCCACTATAAAAACTAAACATCTTAACCAACCAGCAAGATCTGTCATAGGAAGATCCCAGATTTAATGAGTTTAGACACCCCCCACAATTAATCCGCACAGTTTGAGAAACTGTGCACTAACCATGTGAATCGTTTTGTCCACCTGGCTTCCTGGAACATGATAACTAATAATCATGCGCAAACCATGTGCTCAAACTGTCTTTATAAATTTCAAACCATTATCTAAAAACTCAATGATAAATAAATGAAATAAATAATGTCATTGGGCGGTAACATGGGCATGAGGCCCTCCACCTCTTTCTACCGAACTGGAATAATAAAACCATGATTCTTCCATGAGGGGTTTTTATAAATACCCATCTTTAATACTGAGGATAGGATATTGGACAAGGTTTTTAATTGACCCTCGGATTTCCCATGACTACACCACAACTTCTCTCTAGGACCTATGGCAGGAACTCAAATGATTGAAGCATCATCGGCCTCATAGTTAATCATTGGAAACCCCATGAATGAAACTTCTTCTTTCAGTACCACCCCCAACAACTCCACAAACCATAATAAGTTTTCCAATACATAACACATTGCCATGTCACTTACACTAAATTGATATTTCACTGAAACAATGACTTAGAATATGCACACACATCTTCCCTTGTTTTCTCAGGGTGATAAATGGAAGGATAAAATAGTATGCATAAACACCTTCCTCTAAACAAAGGTTGTCAAGATTCCTCGAATGAAAATGAACTTCTAAAAATACAATGAATCAAAAATTATTTTATAACTACACCTTTATAGTCAAATGAGTAAATGTAATCATGAGGCATCACTGAAGAGGACCGTTGTGACATGTAGAAACATTACTTGAAGAGGGACCATATGAAACATTCCAAAACACCACACAATTCAAGAATGTTGAAATAACAAGCTCTCATGACTAGATTTCCTACACTAGTGGTTTAATGTTAAATCATACTTTGATGAGACAATGAAGGAATCATTGGTCATCTTGTACACCATCCATACATTCATCCACAATAACAACCCTAGACCAATTCCATCTTCGACGGATCAGATAACATAAGATACTAAGGTTTATTACAACCTTCCACAAGCACTCTCCTTCTACACGAGGATACAAATATCATATAAAGTAATTGGAATAGACTCAATCTACACAAATTGAGAGAAATTATTGATATTGATCAACTAGATGATTTTATAAGGTGAAAAAATTTGGGTTTCACTTTAGTCATGCACTGACCCTTAGTGGGGGTATACCATATACAATGAGAGAACCCAAGGAACAAAAAAAGTTGGTCCTTTAGTCAAAACATTCAAAAAACAAGATCTAAACACATTAACAGAACTATCATAAAGGATTCCATATTCATTTCTTAGAATAGAATACTAACTGGTTCTACTTTCAAGCTTACCAACAAAACACACACCCAAAATGCATTTCAAAAAGGAGGGGTTCTTGGACTCCAAACCTCCCACATCATCAAAATTTTCCAAATAACACATATTACAAACCATTCCAATCCAGTCACCTAGATATCATTTTTCCCTTTAAAAACATTTATTTAGAGACAAATGGATCAGTAGTTAGTGTATCCACCAATGGTACCCCTTGGGCCTCGCACATGCGTGTCTTTATACAACACTGGGCAGCCCCCTCTATCCAACCCGGAACTCATCCAGATATGCCATCAACCATCCATCATTATATATAACCACATTATTTTGGTGGCTCATGGAAATACTAATGGTTAAAACCCAAAATCTTTCCACCTTTCAATACCAAAATAGAAAACCAATACCTCTTTATTTTTATCAAAACTGTTAACCACGATATCAAACAAAAATTACATCATACCATTTTTTTTGAAAGAATAAATCATTCAAATTGAAACTAACTTCCAATATATTCATATCAATTCAAAAACATATCATCCCATTAAAATATATTTCAATATTTTATAAAAATATATGGGAAATACTTTCTCAAAACCAACTTTATCATAATTTCATTCTTTCAAAAAGAGGTGCAAACACACCAATTTTAATTTCAAAACAATTATGAAAATTTAGTTCAACAATTTTATAAATCTAAAAATTCTACCTTATTAGAAAATAATTTCAACAAAACATTACACTTATAAAAACCATGTCATTTTTGATTTAAAACTGAACTTCAAAGATTTGAAAACTAAAGGACACTAGATAATGAAAGAAGAAACTAGTTTCAGTGGGTGTCTTGTAAAAATGTATTGTGGCCATACTCCAATCACATAACCATCATAGGGAGTTTTATATGGAAATATCCCTAGCTCCACATGGCTTTCCAGAACCTGCAAGATCTTTGATACCATTAAACCAACTCTCTTGTCATTTCCTTAATCATCATCAAAACAAGATAGCCAAAGGACACTGATAAATCCCAACATACCATGGTGAATCAAATCTTGTCATAAGGTGTGGTGATCAGGAGAAATACCCATAACCTGAATACCATGTCCCAAAAATCCTAAATCTAGTCTATCCAGACTATTTCACAAATAACATGACACAAAGAGTAAACCAGAACCTCCTCGGATGCCATTTTGTCACAGGGAAAATATGATATCCATCATAACCAGCACCCAACCTTACCCATGACAAGTTCCAAAAGACATTCTGGATCCCCACAAGCTGGAACAAGTTCCTGGGTATCATTAAATGATGTTTTGGAATGATTTATCCGGGTTTATATAAATTCAACAACAAACAAAATCAATATGAAAAATCTAGATTTTTTTGAAACGAACCATCACTTAAAAAAACCATAATTGAATCACATAATTTAAAAACAACTAAAAAATACAATAACAAAATATGAAAACCAAAATGGGTATCCCCAAGAACCATTTCAGGGCAAGGGCACTACCCTCATGCCATCATCACAACCCTTCACCAAGAAGAACCACTAGATTATTAAACTGCTGGCACCAAAAAGTTTTTCCCAAACATGTTACAAAATGACAAGGTTTACTTAAAACCAAAGTTGTAAGTAGGGTTTGAGACACATCCCAGTAAAATACCATGACTATGAGATTCCATTTGATAAAAATTTAGAAATGGAAAGCATGAATGTTTTCAAAACATGGAATGTTTGCTACAATTTCTAAAATATGAAAATTTAAATAAAAGTACTTTCATGAGGGATAATTTAAAAAATCAACACTAATAAAATAATTGAAAAATATACTGCAATTTCCAGCTAATAATATCGTATGATGACAGGTAGCACAATGTAACTAATAACGACATGAAATGGGAAATAACCCTTTGACACTAGCTCGTTGTGGGTTCTATGTACCTCGTATCTTAGTGAGAGTAACCATAAAAATATATTTTGTCATGGATGCGCCACTAGTATGGAAGATACCCATAACCTATTAGTCCCCAATCATCATCAAAAATGTTTAGTTAGTGTTGTAAGCATCAGTCTTTCTTCGTGTAACTGGGGCCAAACCCCACTGGATGACTAGAATAGTAGTACAGATCCACCCACATTGATACCCGAGCATCCCTCTTGTACTAAAAAAAGTTCAAAAGGCATGAAGTATAATTATCACATGAAATTAAAACATTCATATAACACATTCACCAAACATACCACATGTAATTCACACACATCACATCATGCCCATTTTTATTCAAATTCATTTTGAAATCAAACTCACACCAATATAGCCTAAAACACTTTTCACTTTTATTTAATGCTTCTACAAATCCTTTAAACAATTTTATAAAACCTTTAAAATATAATGAATATAACATAATTTCCCACACACATGTCACATAAAAATTCTTTGAAAAAAATTACATTTTTCACATCACGCCCTCACAAAACAGCCCACATCATGTTCACATCTCTTTCTAAATTAAGTAAATATTTTAAAAAAATTATAAATCATTTCCATAATGGAACACATCACAAAACAGCCCCTTTCGCATTTAAAATGGACCATTTCAAAATATACCCATTTCAAAATATTTTTCCAATATGGATTCACCTCATATAGAAATCTATAAAGCATTCAATCCATTCATAGAATAATTCAAATGAGTATACACAATATTTGCACAATAAGCCCATTTCTAAACAATCTTTCTAAGACAAAATCACACCAATAGAAACCCAAAACAGAATTGTAAGCCCTGGAGACATTTTTTAAACCACTCACAAGTGTCATAATATTACCTCGAATAACAACACAAATAGATAACCATGAAAACACACATTTTCATAAAATAATTTATTTAATTATAACAAGGTTTTATACATCAAACACATTCAAAAACACCATTTAAAAAAAAATCAGAAGAATAACCTACCAAGGAAGAATTTTAATCCCAAACAATAATAAATAAACCAATTTCATATGTTAGAGAAGAACCTAAATAATACCAAAATAGTTTCACTAGGAAATATACCAAATTTATTTTAGAATGCCACTATAGAATTAAGTGTTTAACCAAATACATCAAAAAAAAATTTCACACCACACATATCATATGAGGAACCTGAAAAATCAGTAAAATAAGAAAACTATCTCATCAAGATATGGTTATGCATGGAATCACCTACCTTTGGAGTCCAAACCCTAGAATGTTGGTGCGAAACCTCAATTGTGCCTCTACCGCAACACAAGAGATTAAAACCGATAAAAAAACACGAATGTAGACCCTGAAACTCAAAGAAAACCCTAGGTACAAAGCCTTAGTATTTGGACAAATGGAATTTAAAAATTTGTTCAAGAAGACATAATTAAATGGATGAAATATAAGATAAAATGAATTAATTTCATAATTTGATGTTTCCCCCTTCAAATATTCTTTCAATCATGTGGTCTAAGAGAGGGGGAGAGACCATGGAAGCTGGACATTGAATTATGGCAATAAATGTGGAATAATGGTTATGATTTAGATTTATTATGTAATGGAAATTCTATAAATTACAAATATATTTTAATGACTATGACATATTCACACGGGTTTCCTACACAGTTTGGAATCGTGCATCCAAACCGTGCGTCATGTTCTAGCTACACAAAAAGTGTAGTCTTTTCTCCAATTCCAAAGGGAGTCCAAGGGAGAGACCAGTGGGTTAATATATGCCAAGTATAGGGTACAAAAATTTCCAAAATAAACCATCCTATTAACCCAAAATTTCATCTAACTCGATGTTACAATACAGCTCAACAACTTACTGCACAAGTGGTGCCACCAGGAGTGTTACTAATCCAACCACAAAACACCAAACCAAAATACAATAATTTTGACAAAGTAAGAGGCTGAGTACCATTAAATACACCCTAGTACATGATCATAGATCATGAACAAAAGATACACCAATATATCAAACCTAGAATTTCCAAAAACCAAGTCAAAGCTAAGAGCCGAAAGAAGATTTGAACCAAATCATGGAATTCAAAATCTGAGTGATACAAATATAACACGTTTTATTTCTAATATGAATATATAAAATATTAATTTAATTTTATCAAAGGATTTTTATATGTTAATAAGAAAACGATTATTAGATTTTTATAAAAAATAAATAAAAAACGTTTTTGATGGAAACATATTTTAATGAAATTACAAAAAATAAGTGACTATTTCCATATAATTTATCAATACATATATGTGGAGTTGGACACATAGACACCCACACACACACACACACACATATATATATATATATATCAAAATTTAGTTTATCATAGTTAATATCATAAATAGGCTGTGTTATAATGATCATATAAAAATGATAGTTTTTTTGGGTTCGATATTTCAAATCATATAGGCTATAGAGCATTATTTCCTCTTCTGAAAAAATATGGCATTTAATGTTTGGTATTGTTTTAATTAAATGTTCTAAAATGAAAAATTTCTAAATATATTTTTTCTTTCATTACGAATAAATTTATTAAAATTAATTTTTGATACGTATATTAGTTTAATAATTAAAACTGTTTTTTATTTGGAATAGTCATAGTCATATTAGGCTATAAAGACCACTTCATAATTTATTTCATAAAAAATATTTTACCATCATTAAGGTTTCTAAAAATAGTTAAGGTTTAAATAGATAAAAAGGAATTAAATTAATATACAAGGGAACAAATACCAAATTAGTAAATCATCATTTTATAGGATTAGTGGATTATCAGTCACACTTATATTATTTTCTTAATTTTTATAATTTTGATACACATTACAATAATATAATTTCGATTTTTTGATAAGAAGGTAATATTATAAAATTTCCACCACTCTTACTAAAAAAGGATCACTCCTCCAACCCTTAAATTAATAAAATAATAATACTTATAATCAATAATCTATATTTTTATATATATTATGAATATTTCATTTTAATGATCCTCTAGTCGAAATAAGATTTCATAAACCACTCATTTCCATGATATCCTTTAAGGTGATAATCAATATGTCAATGTATGTGATATCAAATTATTGGTTTTCATTCTAGTTTTTATTAATATAATTTTTATTTAATGTAATTTTTCACCATAAAAAGTTACATTTAAACCATAAATATTTTGTAAAATATATATCACCATTATAAAATAACATGTTCTTACTCATTCATCTATTTTAATATGTTCTTTTTAAGTATTTTTTACCACCGATATTAATATATTTATAGCATTTATTTAAGGAAAAATAATAGAAAATAACAACACTAAAAATACATAATAATCATGAATTTAATATGTTTTCATAATTATGTAGTTATAATATTCACAATCACATTTACTAATAAATTAAATTCTTTAGTTAATTCAATAATCACGGAAAAAGGAAATTTTTATGTGTTCTATAAAAAATTACAATATAGGTTCTATAAAATGGAAATGGGAATATATACCTATATAAAACAATATGATATATTATAATTATCCATAAATGGTTATTGAATCCATGAACAAGGCTCAAGGGCCAAAACTACAAAATTGAAGCATTTAATGGAATCAAAATTGATCAAATATGAAATGTAGTTATAACAATACACAACTAATATATTGGTAAAAGGTAGTATTTCATATAATATGTAAAGAAAAAATAAACATTAATATGTTTAATATTAATATAAAAAATCAATATATAGTTATTATACTGGGATGTTAGATTATCCCCATGTGAGGGAAAGTGAATGGTATGTAGCATTCATCTTCATTTCCCTTAAGTAGGTCATGAATCATGTAATATAAATATTTTCCTTTATATGGAATATATATTTTACCTTTTAAATTTTATATAATCAATATAATTATTCTAATATATTATTAAGTTACATCTCAATATATTTCATTCATGTGGGAATTGATGTCAAATTCATTCTGGGGATTTAATTTAAATTATTATTTTAATTTTTTTAATGTCATTTAAACTATTATATTTCTTCCATATGTATTTTAAATATAAAATATTGAGAATTATATTTTATATATTTCAATGATTTATATGATAATTTTCAACTATCCATTTCATTCTTAAATATGGTTTAAAAAAACTATTATTGTTTTCATTTTTGATATATTTTTCTTTCTTTATATTTTTTTTCCAAATAATGATTTTAAAATATAATTATTGAACCCTTTTCCCCAATATTATATTTTTTATATATTATTATTATTATTTATATTTTTTCATATATTTTCAATCAAATTTCTATACTCATTTTGTGTGAATTTTTTCATTTTTTTAAAGTTACGAAAAGAAATTGATATATATTATTATTATTTATTGCAATAATTTAATGATTTAATAAATTATTATTCATCTGTGTAAAATTTATTTATTATTATTATGATTCACTATGGATATTATCAAATGACTCAATATCCCTTATTTTATTTTATTAATTTATATTGTATTATGTGTGTGTTTTCTTGTAACTCTTTTCTTTTACCTATGTTGATAATTCTAGGAATTATTGATGAATGTTCTCAAATATTTTGGGAAACAAATGAATGTTATATCATAATTTTATTATTGGGCCCTATATATCCCTCCTATTTGTCTTATAATAATTTTTATAAATACATATGTAATGTCATGTGCCTATGATCTTCTATATTGTAAATGATTATTATCTCTTTCTATCATACCCTAATGGTATGGTCTATGTTTGAACATTTGAGTTATTTTTAAATTATTAAAACATTATAAAAATATTATCGCTCAATGAGAATTTTTAATAAGTAATTTATCCCATGCTCGTGTTTTCTCAAAATTTTATTATTAACATTTTAAAACTCATTGATATGTTTTCCCTTATTTATCATTTCAGTTCATCCCTTATTTCATTACAATTCCACAAGAAATTATATGTGGAAATATTAATAGATTTATGTTCTATGTAAATTTTTTTCTGGGATATTTTAATGAAATATAAATAATAATATGTATATTAAGTTAATCTTTTAAGGAAATAAACCATTGATTTTTAGTATTAGAAAATATTATTTTTGAGATGTAATATTAAAATTATGATAAGGAGTGATATCTATAGGCTTTATTTTTTTTGGTTTTTCTTGGACTGTTTCAAATCAAGGAATAATTATTTTGTGGAATTAAGAGAATAAGTAAAATAAAATACATGTTATAAAAACAAATATTTAAAAAAATAAATACAGGTTAAACTAAAGGTATCCTAGTATAATTGTAAGGTGTAATAAATTAGAAAAATAAAAAGGAAAAATACTACAATTTATATATTTTTTGTTGAATTATATTATGATATTATTATTTTTTACACAGATTATTTTTTTTTTATTTAAAGGATGGGATTGGTTCAAACTATATTACAAATGGCTTAGAAGGACAACGTATTGATTATCCCATCATGCTACAAAATGGGTTGGAAAATTGAGTATTAAAACTCGGGGAAATGATCTCTCAAATATAATAATATAGGAATATTAAAATGAAAAAGTATATATATTTCATTATATAATAAATAACCAAATTTTTTGAATTCCTTAATAGGGAAATATCTCCCTTAATATATTGGGGTTTCAAACCCACTAATCTATGAGTAACGAATTTACTCAATATAGAACGTATGTCAATTATATAGTGATGGGATAATGACAAGTTTGTTTTAGATATCTATAAAATTGATTGTGAGACTAACAAATTGTGGATTTTCATTTTTATTAAAACATAAATGTGAAAAAATTGATCTATATAATGATGGAGATTAATAAAATTTTATTTAACAAACATTAACACTAAATTAATAAAAAGAAATAGTAGAGAGAGTTCATATATATCGTACAAACAGAGGATTAAACTATTTATATTTTTGAATAAATAATTAGTTGACTCAAAATGTACACCTCAAAATTTATTATAGACTTTGAAAGAAACATTGATAGATTAATTAATGGCCAAAAACCAAAAAATATAATGTTATCGTCCATAAGAGACATCTTTAGTTATGAAAGAATGTATCAATTTTAACATATGGTGTAAATGGAAACATGAGAGGGACATTTTTCTGATGGATCTGGTGATATGAGAATGCAAATGACCTTTTATAGAAACTCTAATGAAAAATAAAACGTACGGGGAAAATCAACCATCAATGTACCCAAAAATATTCGAAGTACTATAGAAAATCATGAATGGGATCAGAGGGTGCATAATGTTTGGTAGGGTTATCCATTAATTTCATGAGTTTCATAAGTGGAAAGATGATATAGATCAATAGAATGGAAGAAATTTAGACCCAACCAATACACCACACACATATCAAGGATTTAAATTCAAGTTTATTGGGAATTATAATTATAAATGAAATAATAAAAGGTATAAAATGATAATATGTTGTAGAAACCACCAAGGCCTATGTAATATAGATTATCCTTTGTAATCACTACATCTATATATTATCATGTAAGGATGTGGTGAAAGGTACACATAATATCCAATCCAACCCTATGAAATTCTTATATGAATGTTATTCTACTAATTATTTCATATCATTTTTGAGTTCTAGTATACTGATTCCCATATAAAAACAATAGATGTTTAATTATAAATAATAACACTAGGTATAGAATTTATTGGATACATTCTGTATGAATTTTTTTCTTCAAGGATTTTTTATGATACTTTTGAAAAATATATTTATTGTTATCTTTATATAATTGTATGTGACAATTGGCATGGATTAAAACTCCGTATGTAGTGATCATATAATAGTTTGGGATAAATAATAATTAATTTATATATAAACTAAAAATTAACAATTAAAAATCAATGGATTGTTAGAAACAATATCTGGAATTAAATTCTATATCATGGGTTATAAAACAAAAAATGAAGTATTTTTGGCTAAAATGGTTTTGAAAAAACAAAAAATTGATGTCAGTCCTGTTTTGTAAGGTTCATTTATGTATCCCTCAATGAAATACCTTTCCTTACACTTATATGCAAGTGTTAGTTTTCAATTGAACTCATTACATGTTTTATTAATAAATCTATGGTACATAATAAAATAGACCCCATTTAGTTGGATTAATTACATAATGAACAATAGGAGAATATGGATAAGTTGTTTACATATATCAGTGATTCGCTAATAGATGAACAAATAATCATTGATAGAAAGATATTTTATTGACATTGATTATTGTGAAAATAAAAAAAGCATGATTGATGACAAATATATTTAACAGATTTTGATGAAATGGTCAATAAATTATGAGGATATTATCACTTCTTGATGATTAAAATTTGACATGGATATGATCAATTAATGGTAAAAATGATAGATATAGTAAATATTGTCAATTTTTGTGGTATGGAAAAAATTCATTTGTAGTAATACCTTTTATACATATAAACACCATTTTAATGTTCATGGATATAATATATTTAGTATTTCACAACATTAATAAAAAATTTATATTATCACTATAAATGATAGTTTAAGATAATATTTGGGAAAGAATGATCTTGAAGATCATTTAATGATTGTTCAAAATTACTTGAGATATAAAAAAATCATTCAAAAATTTAAATATTTTTTTTTTATTTTTTATTTAATAAAATATGATTCATGGTTCATGTAAACACATTTGAGTAAATAACTATATATCATTATATTATAATGGGTATTGAATCATGGTCGAGACTTACCACTATAACTGAGATATGTAGTTTTTATAGGTTTTCTGGATACAGTCATCAATTTTGTGACAAATTTATCATGGTTATCAAATCTATTATCTAGTATTCTGATGATGGGAGTAAAATTTCAATATGAAAATTTTGTTGAAGAATACATCATATAGATAAATAAGAGGTTAGTTATTCTAGTAATAACTACATTACCCTATTTGTAGGTATTTTTTGTTTTCTATAGTGATACATAAAATAAGGTATATTAATACATCATATTGATAATGATAATATAATATATTATTACTCATGTAAAATAATTATTCATGAAACAAATTACCTAACAGTTGACTTTCAGTGGCTAATAATTATCTTTTTATTAAATATTTACTAATGTCATCTCCTTAAGGGATGTTGTGATATATATAATAATAATAATAGTTTAATTTATATATTCAAATAGGGGGAGTTGAAAATGTTTCAATAGAGATGTTTGTAATGCATCAATGATTATAATTTATCAATAAATTACCATAAAAGGAAGGAAAAAATATTGTACATGCTCAAAGTCGAAATTATTTTTCCAACCTATCCTTACTGATATCTGAAATGGACCTGATATTTTTCGATATTTAGAGTTTTAATATATAAATAATAATGTTTATGATGAAATACAACCTTTCAAAAAATCATAAGCCACACATTTATTCAAATATTAAGAAAACCATTAGTGGTGATATAGAGATATAGAAGAAGGAATAAATTATTCCAGAATTCAACCATGTTCCAAATGGAATTATATTACATTTAACTGGATAGTAACCCCTTTAAAAGTTATAATTTAAGAATAAACATTTGGATTATTTTCATTCCTCATCCATATATTTTCATCAAAGAATTATAATGTTTTATATAGATATTAAACAATACCTTAGTTGAGATAACATGAAGATGAATATTGTAGAGTATGTGTCTCGATTCTTGGTATTCCAATAATTAATGTATAAATATCATAACTATAAATGGATGACTCATCAATTTCTTATAATATTATTGAAAAGGGATATAATTTCTATATATTAAAGATCATAACTCCCTATGACTCCTAACATTCAAAATGTCAACTACTATGTAGTGTATTGACTCCCAATGTTTGATAACTTCATTACCCACCTAGAGTAATTCTCACTAAATCAATTATCCTTGTTATAAATAGTGGAAATTAAAAGGCATAATTGATTACTCATTTTACTTATTTTTGATCATAAGCTAAGGTTCACATAAAAATTATAGAGGACTAACAACAGGAACATAATTGAGTGTTCTTATTTAGAAAAATATATAACCCTCAAACTAATAGTATATATGAATATCTCATTTTTCCATTTTATAATTTAATAATATATTTTCAATGAATATTATGAATTTCGGATAATCATACTAATTTTGTATTGTTTTCATAGAATAATAGATTACATTCTAGTAACAAAATTGAACTATATTGAACTCTATATGGGATAAGATAAGTAACTATGATATGTGGATATGATTTCCCAGAGAGGAAGATATTTACACCTAATATGTTCCATGAAATAAAAGGGATGGTTTAACCCATTATAAAAACTATCAATTCCTAACAATATTAATAATATTGTTAGGATAATAATCTCTGATGATATCTGTAGTTTTATGTTTGTGATAATGTGTTCCTATGGATATATCCATAGATGTTGGTTATGAGATTTATGATTGAGATGAAGTTGGATCCTTGGAACACTAGTTCATTTTAGGTCTGGATGATATTTGTTATGTAGGTTATTTGTTAGTACTTGTTCCACATCTATCATTAATACATGATGTATTGTATGTATTACATTTCCTGAAGTATATACCATATTTATCACAAGTAAATAACATGAAAGTGGTTAAACTAGAACATGATTTCTATTATATGGGATAACCAATAAGGATCATGGATTAATGAGATAAAGTGTTATGGTAAAATAACTCCCACATAGTTAATGTTTTGTTGTAAAATGTAATAATGAAGATGATATGTCTGTAGAAGAGGATATAATGAGAAAAATGTTACTTTTTTTGTTTTTATTAATCTAATGATGTTTTAATGATGAAATTATTCAAAAGGGGTTGGAATATAACAACTCAAGATTTAATATATATTTTATGTTGATAATTATTTTATAATAAATTTTTGTATATGCATAGACAAACTTAAAAACTATGATACATTTTATAATCATTAATAATAACTTTTTAGTATAAATGTAGAATTTTAGGATATAAATAGAAGTAATGGAGTTATGAAATACATAAAAATGTGAAAAATTAGTAGCTATAATTTTTCCATGGATTGATGGTCCAATCATAGATTATTTGTGGTATCACTATAGTATTCCATAAACCAAGATGAACTTGGAGTTCAAAAATTACATCTTCTTTGAAATAGCCTATGAGGGAAGTAATAACATTAGGAAATTACTATGATATATAAGTTTTTGAACCAACACTGACGAAGTCCTCTAATTAATATATTACCCATATATATTATTAGTGGTTATAATTTTTTTCTTTAGTTGAAATTACTATTATATAAACATGAAATTATTAACATAATCTATATCATATGATTTTATTATTATGTGTTTTTTTAATATGAATTTTTATTATTACATTTGAATAATTATATAAATATAATATATACGTAATATTTTTAGAATAATAAATTTATAACATAAAATAAATAATTATGAAACTATAAGTAATTCAAATTTAAATAATCTCTGTTAAATAAATTTTCATTATTCTAAAACATTTTTTTTATTTTATATTATATACGTTTTATTTAAAATTTTAATTTATAAATTTTATAATGTGATTATGATAAAATTAATTTAATTTTGGGATAGATCATGTTCAAAAAGTCATTTAGAAATTTTTTTTCTAAAATAATTAATTATGATGAATTTAATGAAAATAATATCATTATAAATATAATAACGGTTATGAAATCATTATGAATTAATCATGAATGAAAAAAATACTATTTTCTCAACAAAAAATACATTTAATGTGTACATAAATGTATTTAATGTTAATATTTGGAATTGAAAAATATATTCATGACTTGTTAAACCAATAAAATATCTTCTTATTATAAAAAAACTATTTTCTAAATTCCTTATATTATTTAATATCACATCATTTTCACTCCTACATCTTGTGGTAATATATAATACTTTAATTTATGGACTTCATTTGAAAAAATTCCAATAAAAGTTAAGCATTAAAAATATACCCTCAAACTAAAATAATGGATCGCATACATAACTAGTGGTGGTTTATTTCTTGAGTTTTAAAGAATTGGTTCATAACTATATCATAAAAACCAATACATTTCATGTTGGAAACATATACATAGTATTTTTTTCCCATAGAACATAACCTGTAGAAAAAATACTTTTTTCCAGGAATATCATTATTATATTTAATATGAATTTAATATTGTTTCTAATCATCGTTTAAAATTAACAATAATAATAAAAAACATGTGATGTGAACAAAAACAATATAGAAATATAGAAAAAAGAAATAACTTATTATTAAATTTTAAAACCATGAGATTTTGAAATAGACTTTGACGTTTACATATTAAACATTTTTATCAAAGAATCATTTAATTTATTGTGTAATTCTAATAACTATTTTTTTTTGGAAAAAAAATTATAAGAAAAAAAATGTTTTATCATATTCATTATGGGTTCTTAAAAAAACATGAGAACTAATGAAAAAAATTATTTCTAGAAAACAAATAATATTATCATAAAAGGGAAATATAATTCCTTCAAAAATTGATCCTTATCATTTGTCCTTAAATAAAATGATATCCAAGAAAAATCAATAGAAAACATTGAATAGTCATGTTGGTTCCATGGGAAATCATTATATTAGAACTCATACAAGTCAAATTACCAATATGCTCATTGTATACTATAATTTTCTAGACATCATAATCATTAACCGATGTATTGGAGAGCTATGTCGAGATTACCTATAATCGTGAGATATATCGATCTCATCCATCATCATGAGATATATCATGTTCTCCCATCATCATAAAAAATTTACAATTCACCTATCATACAAAGAACAATTAAAATCATACATTTCCATCTTCTAAATCTTGAAAATATAATTTTAGACCCGTAATATCATAATTTTAGATATTGACTTTTACCAATCCTTTAAATCCAACTTTTACAAACTAAATCTCCAATAATAAATATATGGTGGGTATTTATTTCAAGAAGATATGGAATATTATTCATGAATAAAAAAACTCAAATAATTGAAGGATTTTTCTGAAAACCTACTAACACTATATATGATAACATAATTTATTGCTTTTTTATTTTATGAAGAGATAAATATTCAATAATAATATTCCTTCTAAAAATATTTTAAGGAAATTAAAAAAAGTGATATAAAATTCCATTTTTAATTAATAATTTTCCCCATAAATTCATCAATATAAAAATTTTAATAATAAAAATATGGAAGAAAAATATTTCGAAAATAAATCATTAAAAAAATATAAAATGATATTTTAAAGGTGATATATAAACTTCAGAGAGTCTGAATCATCATGTATATTATTTAGTTTCTTGATTAATAAAATTATTATAATTATTTAATTTCATTAGTACCTTTTTAAACATTAATATTAAATTTTTTATTTACTTTTATAAAAAAATTAATCAATTACATCCACATCAGATTTTTATACAATATTAAACTAATATGTCTATATTGAATTCGTTAGTTGGTTATGAGCAATGTGGTCAATATTAAATAATATATATAATAATAATAAAATAAATATAATTTATATTTACTAATTATACATTAAAAAGTCAATATGAATTTTGTATATGAAAAATAAATTATTTTAGAAAAAATTAGATAGTAGGTCATACATACACATGGGTAACATTTTAATTTTTCAATGATATTTAAGGGAATAATGATTTCATTATTTAAGAGTCAATAAAATTGTGATTATATCATAAATGTTATATTTAATTATTTAGAATAGTTTTATATATAATCCATTTGATTTCATGAAAAATAATGAATCACATAACTTTCTGACGGAGATAATACACATGTACAAATAAATGATGTAATCATGTTTTAATGTATAAAACGATATGAAAATTGATGACATTTTTTCATTCCATAATAATGATTACGTCATTAATATCTTATATATACTTCAAATCCATCAATATTAAGAAATTTTAAATTGATTAATGGAAACTGAAAAAAATTCTTCATGGTGGGGGTATTCTACACATACGCATGGCCAATTTTTTACTCCCCCTCAATGAAAAAAGGATATGAAAATTGGTTGTCCCATAGTCATAAAAATACAAAAATATATATGAGACATCAGGTTAATTATATCAGAACATCATAATATTTTCATGTATTTTCTTCGTCGTTTAAAATTTAAAATAATCTAACATGATAAAATACATCTTAAATTAACAATTTATAAAAAAATTTGTTTTTTGTCTATTAGGAAAAATATTTAATATATTAAAGAGAGTTATATTTTAGACATTATGCATTAAAAAATATATTACAATGGTCAAAATAATGGTTGATTAGGAAATACAGATCATCTATTCAATGATTACAAGATTATGGGTCAAATATAATCTTTCATGAAATTAATTCATGTGTTTTAATTATTATTAAGAATTACAACATTATTTTTAAACTAATTAACAATTTTTATATTTAAAGTGGAAAAAAGTTATTTTTGTTTTTATTATCAATAAAATAAAAATTAAGTTGAACATATTATCTAATATATATTATTATAATTAAAAATGTTGAAACCATTTTTTCACATTCAATTCATATAAATGGATGTGTTTAATTTATCATTAGACACAGAAAATCGAACAAAATATAATTTCAATGTAAATTAATTCTATGTAAATAATTTTTTTATACCAAATACATATATATTTTTAATCAAATTAAATTTAAAGGAATATTTTTAATCAAAATTTTCTATTGAATTTTTAAAAGTAATCCAATATAGAATATTAATTTTCATGAATGAATGGTTGGAATCAACATTTGTTGGAAAGTGACTCTTCAAAACATGTAAAAGCTATCAGAAATAGTGAATTACATATTTTATAGAGACTTACATCTAAATTTTTTTATTAATGAATACACTCATGAGTTTAAAATACATTATCATTAATGTATTTATTGAGGCCAACATGGTGTTGGGGGACTTACTGAAAAGGGTGTCAGTATGACACATACATGATTGGATATGCTCCCAGATTATTTCACTGATCTTTATTAATATTATTGTAATATGTTCCAGTACTTCTGAATTTTTTTAGTTTCATTTCATGAATAAATACATTATATTTTTTTTATGGACTCTATATAAAAAAATTATGTTACTTTGTAAGTACATGAAAATAATATATCGTTTATAATTAAAAATAGTATTTATTAATATTAATTAAAAACAAAATTTTCATAAGAGTAAAAAATATGATCTTAAGATAATTTTGAAACTTCAATACATGGACAAATATCATTTTTATCAAATAAAATTTCTAAAAGTTCCATATATTATTTATCACATTCAATAATTTAATAAAACCGATTTTTATGAAATATTATTTTTAAAGAATAATATGAAATTACTAAAAAACTATTTCCTACAACTAATGATTTAATAATTGAATTTATATTGAGAAAAATATGTATATATACTTTATAATTTTTTTATACATTTTATTTCTTGTATTTTAATAGCTAGTTAATAACTATAACATTTGTATATTACTATTTCATGGTTTATTTAATCACGGTGTTATGTGTTGTAGATGAAATATGAAAATAATTTTTTTTCAAATATCCCATTTTAAAAGGGTTTAATAAAACATCCTATTATAAATCAAGAAATAGAAGTAAAAAATCCATCTTTAATAACACGTAACTAGGTTTACCAAATAGATGACATTTATGGGAACTAAAAATATATACATTTAGGTATAAAATAATGTAAAAAAATAATGGAGAGTTAAAGAGAACATTGATAATGTGAAATTGAATAACAAAAGGAATGTATTTTACTATAAAACAATATAAATGTGGTGCTAAGAAAATATAAATTTAATAAAAAAATGTGTAATAGGAATACATTTTTGATACAAGATCAACTTTACGAAGATGTATAATACCTTTACTATATAGAATAAAATCATAATGAATTATAATTATTTCACATGTTAAATTTTATCCTTTATAAAATTTCACCAAAAACCCATCTTGTTAACCAAATGATTATTATTCATATTGAATTTTTTATTCTAGAAGCTCTAAAATCAATATATAATGGATTAAAAAAAATCAAAATATGGATAACATGATATTTCACCTATCATTATATATTAACAAAATTTGAAATTTTTAGCATAATGAGAGAAAATATCATAAGGTGTAAACCTTGATATGAAAAAATAATTCATTTAAAATCTAAATATCCACAATAACAAAAATGGTTTTGAATTTATCATTTCATAAATTAATAACCCTATACCCCAAATAACCTCAATATCCTTAACATTAATTTATATTTTATCGTAAATATTGTCTCATTAGTTTTATCTAGAATAACCAAAAAATTAATAATATTATTTTAAAATAATCTGTCACATTAATCCAAATATTTATTTATACCCAATCGAAATAAATAATGGTCCATGATAACATTCATTGCATTTAAATCCCATCACTTAAAACCTCAAAATCATTGTTTATGCATTTCAATTTTTGATAAGACTTAAACATATAAACTCATGATAATATCAATAATTATCACATTATCCCCCACATAAAAACATCCTAATGGACATGGTTATCCAAACAATTCCTTTGAATCTAACTATAACATACCTAGACCCACAGTCTCAGATCTGGTGAAAAAATAAAATATTTACATTTATATATTCAATACCAATAATTATGTCGCAATTTTAACCCTTATAACATATAACATCATAATAAATTATTATATCACTTATATTACCACATACCCATTAGGAAAAGTTTTTTTAGGGTTAAGACATATATATGACATAAACAAATCAACATTACATGTTCAAAAATCATATGTGTAACCAATTTACCAAAAATACATGTTTTGTAATGTAAACCAATTATATACATTAAAACTACATACAATTTTTAAATTTCATTTTCATTTTTTCTAATCCTCTTAAAACATTTTAAAAAAAATTAAAAAAAATTAGGAAAACGAAAATATTAGTAAGGTATATATAAAGATAAAAAAATATTCTATTTGTTATAATTTAATACTGTGATTTACTTAGATATAGTTTTCCTTTAGCATAAGAATATTTTACCTCAAATAAGCATTTACTTACATATGTAATCATTAAAAAAATTAAAATTATTCTAGAAAACAATTTATAGTAATACATAAAATAAAAATAATATAAATTAGGGTTTATTAAAAAAAATTATATCCCATGAAATAAATTAAAAAAACATACCCTTTTACTATAAAAATGAATAATCATTACTTTAAAATAAAATATTGTTAGCGTACATTTTTAAATGAATCGATTCAAATGATAAATCCTCAAAAATCAGACTATGTTCATGAGGGTTCCCTTGGAAATCATCTTTATATGACCCATACAATAATACTTAAATGGTGAATAGTATACATGGTCATCATGCAAAAAAAATTTCAAGATATAATAACAGTTTCCCAATCCATTAGAGCACCATATCAGGGTCTCCCATCATCATGAGCTATTTCAGGAACACTCATCATCATAAGATATATTGGGCTCACCAATCATCATAATCAATATCCAAGGACATTAAAATTCAATAAAAATATCTATATTTTTTTTTCATCAAACTCAAAAAAATATACTTATAAACCAATAAGTAAAACATTTTATTATATTGATACTGTTCATTATATTAAAACAAAATATCCAAAACAAAAAATACAGAAGAGAGGGAGGAAGGGGTTTTCATTGAATAAAACATGGAATCATATAATAGGATATAAAATATCCAATAATTATAGCCTTTGTGGAACAATCTACTAATTTCATATACATTAATTTAGATCACTAATTTTGTCATATTGTAATTAATGTAACCACGGTCTGTAAAATTATTCTATTATAAAAATTAAAATAAATAATTAATTAAAAAAATATATTTTTTATTTCATTTACTTATCGATAAATATATAAATGATATTATTTAAATAATATTGACATGGAATTACCATATATAGAAAGTAAATCCTTAAAAAAATTAAAATAAGGTATTTAAGGGAATATGTCCCCACCCTTGAGTCTTACTTTTCACATATGTTCATAATCATCATGAAAAATAATCTTATTTTAATTATATTCATGATTAATATAAATTTAAAATTTTATCATTAAATTTTTATTTACAACAATGTTATATATTATTACATAATAAAAAAAATTCACACTATAAATTTTGTTGATATACGATTCATATGTCCAAAATGAATTAAAAATGATGTTTATTTTCAAACATGTCATTATATAATCATATATATTATACTAATTGTGAAATAATTTTATTATTTACATATTATTTATAATTATAAACACATTTGTGATTGATAGTTTTCACCAATAAATGGGCAACATTTTCATTTACAAATGATGTTGAGAGAAAGATGTTAAATAATTGTTTACATCTAAAAAATTATTATTATATAATAAATATCATATTAAATATTCAAATAAAATAATATATTCCATCCTCGTGATGTTGTGATGATAAAAAATCACATTGCTTTTTGGATGTTGTAATTCTCACATCCACATAAACGATGTTATTATATTTCAATGGATATAAATTTATGTAAATTTATGATATATTATTTATCAAGAATAATAATTATTTCAAAAATATCATATATATATATATATATATAATATCTATAATTATAAAAAACAATGATACTCAGTGATGGAAAATAAAAAACATCACTTTGTTAATGTGTTAATCCATGCTATACATGAACAATGTTTCCATTCCCATTATGATGGAAAGTTATATAAAAATTCATTTAACCATAGTTGAAAGAACCCATAACTTCTATTCATGTATGAGTTTTTCATTTTTGTTTTTTTGGAGAGAAAAAAATAATTTGGAAATTTAAGGATTACGCGTCGTGTACATTAGAGTACACACCATGTACCCGGTTGCTGTGGGTGACCGTGTACTTGCCGTTTAATGGATGTGTACACTACCCTATAGGGAGAC
Source organism: Viscum album (assembly GCA_963277665.1). Taxonomy (NCBI): domain Eukaryota; kingdom Viridiplantae; phylum Streptophyta; class Magnoliopsida; order Santalales; family Viscaceae; genus Viscum; species Viscum album. The sequence goes on along the minus strand of OY728132.1, from coordinate 318,966,130 downwards.
CTAGAGACCGCCTATTCTGGGGCCTAGTTAAGGAAAGTATACATCATGTACCTTTAAAGAACATTCCATGTACTTTCATTTTTAATTGTTATATCTAACTGGGGTCTCATCTCTTTCATAGAAACCCCTTCTTCTAATGATGTCTCATCCAAGTGTAACAGAGATGCATGATTCTTCCTATAGCCCATGATTAATCATTTTTTCTCTAATTCAGCCATCTTTAATTGCATTGGAACCTCCACAGTGAGTTTTTCCTTCTTCTAATGTCTCCTTTTATGATTTCTCTAATTTCATGAGATATACTTTGTGGAATTGTTTAAATTTTTTTGTGGTTCTGCATCATTATAAGTGTATTCAATGGCTGATGCAGGAGTATATCGATCTTAAAATTCCACGGTAAGTGGTTTTTAAAATCCCATAGTTATTCCTTTAATACTATGTGAAAAATTTCCCAATACACTAGAATAGTGTATTGCGTGTTTAGGAATATTTTCCATTTTAATGATTGTCATTCATTGAGTTCTAGTTTAATGGTTGTTTGATTGTAAATAGTGTCATTTTGTAGGATTTTGATGTGTTTTCCACGTTTCTTTTGATATTAACCATTTTGTCTCTCTATGCCAGTTATGCTACTTGTTTTTCATGCCTAGTTTTGTTAGGATATAGTGATATTATCTGATGTAGTTATATTCTTATAGATGTTTATCCATGTAGTTCTTGAAAGCTGTTATCCAAGTAGTTATTAAGGTTTACATTTCCTGTTGAACATCATTTGTGCATGATTGACTTACAAAGGGCCGTGGAAACCTGGTGTAGTTCGAGAATAGGGGAAATGTATCCCGAGGTCTTTCCCAAAGTGCCTGTTTTACTTTTCAAATTGTGAATCCATAGGGTGGATGGACGTGAGTTCTTCCTCAGAGTGCATGTAGTTCCACGTTACGAGACAACATGGGGAAATAGACATTGAGTGCTACCATAGTGTGTATCTATTTTACTGATAAAAGACCACTGGGAGAATTGACGGTGAGTTCTTTCTCACAAAGTATTTGTTAAGATGAATTAGATGGGTTAGACTGTGAGAACTTTCCAGAGGTTTGCTTTATATATTTTGGTATTTTCATTAATAAATGTAAATGAATGTGGTTGAGATGGTAGGATTGTTTACTTTTGAGTACATCCTTGTTTGTTACATCATTTTTTATATTGCCTATAATATATATTCACTAATAGTTAGGAATAGATCATTTTGTGGTTGACTATGGGGATTCATCAAACAACCTGTTTGGGTCATGATTTTGGGTCCAAACAGATTATATTGTTGAATGTATAGATAAGGCCAAGAGCCCTTCTACATCAGGTATATGATTGCATTGGAGACGGAGAGTAGGGTAGTAAGATGAGGCTTGTGATGGTGTTGTAGTGACTTACTTTTTTTCCTTTGTACTTTGGATTAATAATGGATTTCATCTATTTAACTTCATTGGATACATTCCTATATTATTGTGACTTGCATTATTATTGATATATATATATTCTCTAGTTGTATAGTTACTTAAATTTGTCCACTATTTTTTGTTTTATGGTATTTTTATTGTTCCTTTTAGATGTGTTACACATCCAATGATGGCATATTTTCCCCACTATCATACCCAAGGAACTCGCTTCTAGTCATCATCCTCTTGCATTTTTGGGAAATTCTCATGAGTGCATGTGAAAAACTGAGAACATGGCACCTCTGGGTGACACCCAGAACCAGAATGTTACAAAGTTGTAACGGAGGAATTATTTTTTACTTGACTTATTTTTTAAAGACTATATCTATGTATATTATTGAATAGGTACACGATATTATGTTATTCCTTGGAGTAGCTAATCAGTGTGTAGGGAAAATCCAATTTTCCTCGTATATTATGTTTTTTTTCTTGTTTTCAATTAATTCAGTTGATTTGATTTCACCATTGTCTGATTCACATATATTTTTATGGTAATTTTGGTGTTATTGATGTTTTATTTCTATTAAAATATGATGAGATGCGGGTATTCCATCTCATTCATTATATAATCACATTCTAGATATCACTTGTCATGAATTATTGTCATGCCATTTAGGCTAAATTAGTGATTGCATAGGGATGTAATATATGTCTTTCTAGATATGCATGTTGTTTTACTTGATGCCTTGATATAATACATGTTTGTTGTTAGTGTATTGATAATTTTTAGAGTTCATTTGAATGAACAAATAAATTTTTCCACGGAGGTGTTATGGGCACTCGTGGATCAGAATTTTGTAGATCATTAAATTATTATTCATTGTATATAAAATGTATAAGATGCCAATCAATGATTAGAGGGGAGTATGGTCCCCCAGAGATCATATAATAGAAATTTGATGTTTGTTTCAGTGTTTTTATGGGTTCAAGAGTTGTTTATGAGGTTTTGAATGGTAGGCCATGTTGATCACCCCAATGATGGATGGAGGTAGGAGAGGAATATATGTTAGGACCTCATCTTGACTAGGAGACCATGAAAGAGATAGAGTTGCATCGGAAGAGGATTACTATTTCACAGTCATGACAGATGTCTTAAACTATAAATAGAGATGACCTCTGTAGTTCGAGATCAGAGATCATGTTTTTCTATGTGTCACGTCGAGGTTGGGACACAAGGGTATTAGGTGACAGGCCAAGATTTCACTGATATATGTTGGCATGTTTGAGGTTTTTGAAATAATCGAGCCATTTTACTATCAGTTTCACTTACCTCAGAATTAATAGGCTATGCACATTATCATCCATGTTTCTCACCTACATCGTTTCTTCGCAGACATCTCTCATGTTTTTTAACCTGAGGAGGTTGAGTTGGAGGTGGACTTATCGTTCAAGGAGCATATTATATGGATTATTGATCACGGTGCTAAGGTTCTTCAAGGCCGGTCTGTTCCACTAGTAAGAGTACTATGGTAGGACATGCGAGTACAAAATTAGACATGGTATAGAGAGGCATATGTATGATCATAGTGGCTAGAGCTGTTTGAGGAGGCACCCGGGGACACGACGTGTACTCTTTAAATATCCATATTCTCCTCTTTTTCTCAAAGAAATAGAAAACAAAAACACATACAGGAAAAGAAGGTCTGGGTTCTTTCAAAATTCCCCCATTACAGAAGTTCGTCCCCAAATTTCTACAGAAAGCTGACATATGATCATAGTGGCCAAAGCTATTCGGGGATTCTTCTTCTACATTTCATTTTTATAGAAATTTGTGGATGAAGTTCATTAATGGGTGAAGTTTTTAAGAACCCGGACCTTTTTTCCATGTATGATTTTTTGTTTTCTATTTTTTAGAAAAAGAGGAGAATATTGAAATTTAAGGATTACATGCCATGTACCTAGTTTCCACGAGTGACCTTGTACTGGTTGAGTAATGGACGAGTACATGGATGTGTTGGGTGACCTAGAGACCACCAAAAGCAAATCTCGAGTTAGGAAAGTACACAGAGTGTACCATTAAATAAAATAATGTGATACTTTTATTGTAATTTTTATATTGGACCAGGGTCATATCTCGTTCACAGAAACCCCATCGTCTAACAACATCTCATCCAGGAGCAACCAGGGAGCACGATTCTTCCCTAAGCCCTTGATCGATGATACATTCTCTAATTCAACTGTGGTCGATCAGGTTGGAAACTCCACAGTGATTTCGTCTTTATTCTAGAGACTTCTTTCCTGATTTCTCTCTTTCTGTGACTTTTTTAGATGTTTATATAGATCTACATCATTCAAGGATGATTCAAGGTAAGACACTAGAGTATATCGATCGTAAAATGATGAGGTAGTTTGTTTGTGCCTTCACAAATTTAGTCAATTAATATTATGTGAATAGTGCCCAGTACCCCATAACAGAGTATTCTGTGTGTAGGGATTTTAGACATATTAATTCCCATTATACCATTTTTTCCTGAGTAGAGGTGGTTTTATTTTAAATTATGTTATTTTTATTTCTATGGATGTGTTTCACATGTTTGTTTAGATATTGACCATTTGGTCTATATTTTCCAGCTATGCTACTTGTTTTCCATGCCTACTGTTGTTAGGTTCGAGTGATATTATCTGATGTTGTTATATGATTTTATATTTTTAGCATAGTAGTTCTTGAAAGCTGTTAGCCATGTAGTTCTTAAGGTTTACTTTGGTTGTTGAATATCGTTTCTGCATGATTGACTTCCACAAGGCTGTGGGAACCTGGTGTAGTTGTACCATAGGGGAAATGGACATTGATGGCTTTCCCATAGTGTCTATTAAAATTTTCACATTGTGAGACCAAAGGGGAGTGGACATGAGTGCTTCCTTTGAGTTTTTTTAGTTCCACATTGTAAGACCACAAGGTTAATTGGATGTCGAGGGCTTCACCAATGTATCTGTAGTTTACCGATAAAAGACCAAAGGGGGAATTGACGGTGAGTGCTTCCTTAGAGAGTCTTTGATAAGATGAAACATATGTTTTAGACTAAGAAAACATCCCAATGGGTTTATTGATATTTTTTGGTGGTTTAATTAATAAATGTAAATGAATGTGGTTGAAACTATATGATTGTTTACTTTTGAGTACTTGGTTGTTTATTACATCATTTTTCATATTGCATGTCATATATATTCACTGACAGTTAAACATAGATCATTGGGTGGTTTCCTATTAGGATTCATCTGACACACTATTTGGGTCATTATTTTGTGCCCAAATAGATAATATTGTTGCTGTTATAGATATGGGCAATCACCCTATAACTTCAGGTACTTGATTGTCGTGGAGATGGTGAGCATGGGACAAAGATGAGGCTTGTGATATTGTTGGAGTTACATAATTGTTTTCCTTTTTAATTTGGTTTAGTATTGTAATACATCATTTTGACTTGTTAGGATGATTTCCTAGATACTTGTTACCTAAATCATTAATGATATATATATAGGTTGTAGTTGTTATATTACTTACAGTCGTCCACTATTTACTGTTTCATGGTATTATTACTGTTTTTTTCAACTATGTTATTCTACCAATTGGGGAATAGTTTCCCCACTATAACACCCAATGCCCTCACTGCTAGTCAGAAACCTCTGGAATTTGGGGAAATTTGTTGTAGGCCATGTGTCCAACTAGGTACGGGGCACCTCTGGTCGGCACCCAGAACCGGGACGTTACAATTGTCATAATAAAAATTCATTATATATGAATACTAATGTTATTAAATCATATTTATAATAATAATTTAATGGGTTAAAATAATAAATTAAATTAAAAAGGTTTAGTTGCATGATTGCATATTCTCTAGTAGACCTCTATTTGATCCCTTCTTGAGTGCCCTCAAAAAGGTATTATAAGAAAATAACAAAATATACTACATGTAACAGTATGATTATAAGAAAATTGTTAATGATTTTTGTGATAGAGATGGCTCAAAATGGTATAAGGGAATGGATGGATGTCCTTTTGTAAGTGGTGGAAGGGTAATATTCATAAATTCATGACATTTTCAAATATATTTTTACTCGAAATCATGGAAAATTATTGTTTAAAAAAAATGATTCAAACAAATGGTGATATTATCTTATCAAATACATAAAATTAAATTTATAAAATTATAGATATCAATTTAAACAATGTCATTTTGAATAATCTGGTTGTTAACCAGTTTTATTAGGAATCATGATTATGAAAATTATAATATTAAAATGTTATAATTTAAATCATAAGGTGAAATTTGGATAAAAATTAACATGGAATGAAATTTCAGAAAATTTAAAATATTAATTTATAATTTGACGTATTTATATGATTTTAATAATTTATCAAAATAGAAATCCTGTTAAATTTAAATTGTTGTCATTCTTGACATTATTTATTTAGTTTTACATTAATGAAAAGAAGATATAAATGTATTTAGAAAAATAAAATTTCATATATCCATAATAGGTTATATTAGTATTTAAATTCATGGTACACATTAATTCACAAACACAATTTTACTTTTATAATTTTTAAAATCATTTAATTGAATTTTTACAGCTTTCAGAAGCACTGTGTTAGCATTGAATAAACAATAAATTTAATCATTTCAACATTAAAAATTAAAAATAAATTTCAAAAAAAAATTATCATTAAATTAAATGTTTACAACCAAAAGTATGTCTAAATATTAAAAGTATTAGAGTTAAGAGAGTAAATTCTATTACATTATCATTTACATAAAATAATTTAAATTCCAATATCTATGATAAATTGATAAAATATATTATTTTATATTTTTGGATTCATATAGAAGAAATATATTCATCAAATGAATTTAATACAATATTTCTAATGAATTTGAAGGCTTATCACTTTTATTTATCCTCATTTAGAAATTTTTAGATTCACAATTGTAACAAAAAGTTAAAATTGTTACGATTCATATTAACCAAAAAAGTTGTTGAACAGATAAATTAATATTAACTATGATGATTCCAAATATGGATACAATGTTATCAAATAAAATTCATAAAATTTGTATAATTTAAATTAATATTAAACATGAAAAACGTGATGCAATGAATTATTTATGGAAAAAGTATTTTAAGAATAAATATTTTTACTTTAAATTGAATTATAATTGTAAAATTGTGAGTTTTTAGTAGCAAACATAATTTCTATTAACGTACATGATTTTCCACATCAGTATTAAATTAAAAAATAAATATTATTATTTAAATGGTATTACAAAAACCATGACTTTAATTTTGAATGTATGAATAAGAATAATATATTTATGAAATAAATATATATTACATAATCAATATCTTTTTTAAATATTAGATAATAATAAGAATGTTTTTTAGTAAAGTCATTTTAATTATACAATAATAATGATTCCTCAATAATTATTTTTATTTATTTTCATGAATGGGTATTATTATCATTTTATAGATGTTTTAAAAAATTTATAAGATAAAAATGAACTCCATTTTATTGATCATCATATCAAAATTTGTCTATGGTGAAAATCATAGTATTTTAAGAAGAATTTTATTTTTAGGTCAAAATTAAAAAACATATTTATTTATAATATTTTACAATTTTTTATATCCCCTAGAAAATAATATTATATAAAAATATATTATCTATTTTAATGACTCTTATATTATATTATAATAAAAATATCTTACAAAAATAATTTTATAACACATAAGGTTTAATTTATTTTACAATAAATATGAAAAACATTTTTTTGTAGATTTAGTGCATACACATCATTAAAAAAGTATAATTCAATGTATTATGTATTTTAATGGAGAGGTATAAAGTCTCCATAATATTTTCATATTAAATTTCATCTATAAATATTGATTTAGGAAAATTTGGTCGAATATTTATGTTATATAAGAATAATCCAATACAAATAATTGTGTAATTATTTTACAAGGGGAGAAAGTCTAAATAAAAAATTAGTTTTCATGAAATGGATTTTAGTAAATATACATAATATAGAAAATAAAAATATTAGCTTAAGAATAAATAATTTATATTAATAATAATTTAATTTTACCATTGATATATGAAATAATTACCTTTCAGTCTTATGCAACAGTATTGTCGTTCTTGCGGATGAAGAAGAAAAATTAAATAAAATGATTTTTAAAACAATAAAAATTAAAATGATAATATATATAAAATTAACCTAAAACATTACCCAATTCATTGGGATGTTTATTTTTCATCCATAATCAATCACTATTAATTTATATTACCTTATGGATACACTTATATGACACTAACACCTTTATGGTATTCTTTAAATGTATATGAAACATGTCACACTATTGTTTTTAATAAATGTAAAATTTTTAATATGTGTTTATCTAAATGATATTTTTTACTATAAATCTTCTTTTTTATTTTAAAATATTTATCCCCATCATGATAATTTTTTGTTTTAGGATATAAATAATTACCTTAAATTCTTTAACCATGCTAATGTAGTAGTTATTTAATTAATAAAAAATTCAAATAAACTATATTAAAATTATTAAAATAAATATATTATGAGATAATATATATGATAAAATATAAATTTAAATGAAAATAATATTTTTATGTAATAATAAAATAGTGTTTTAAAATTTTAATTATTTTATTGTTGATTCTCAAGTCAACTTAATGAATGGAATCAAATTCTATGATAATGATATTTTATGAAATTAATAATTTATTACATTATTTAAAAATAATAAAATAATAATAATTTGGATAATATTTTTTCTCAAATTTTTTTCCCTATTCATTTATATGCCATAATTATGTCTTTTGATCTAGATTATCCATTGTCTATTTTAATATTTTTAGAAATTGAAAATATGTCTATCCATGCCCACATAAAAGGGTACAACTTCTAATATTATCATCACACCTAAAAACCAATATGGTTTGAAAAATACCTACCCAAATTCCATTCTATAATCCCTGTCCACTTTCCAGTGGTCTTATTTGAGGTATAAACCTAACATTTTTTGTATTATTGTGTCAAGAAAAGAGTATTTCCTGGGGAATATGTATAGTTTTAAATAATGAAAATATCTAATTATTCCACTAACCATAAACGATATTAAACCATAATAAAATAATAACTCTAATATAATTGATATACAAAATTCTTATTATCTGAGTGGAATGACCTATATCAATCTATAATTCCATCAAATGGGAAATAATATGTTATTTGTATGCACAGTAGACAATCACCCCACGAACTAGTGTAATTTCTTGTGAATACAAATCTCTCATGACTATATATAATGATGAAATTTTGATTTATAGACGATATTCATGGAAAATTTATAACTATTAAAAAATTATCACTTTCATTATAAACATTTAATGCACATAAAAATTGTAAATTCTATACTTGGATTCCATTCAATGGTCCTACGAGCTAGTGTGTCACTTGGAATTAATCACATATCCCCGAATTCCATAGGTTTCTAATTAACAGCAAGGGCCTAGGCTGTGTCTATGGGGATACTATTCTCCCATGATATAATTTTATCATACTGTTATAATCATGGTTGTAAATATAATGATAAATAAATCATGCAGAGAATATATAAATGACCAAAGTAGTGAGCCACCATACCATAAATAAGAGAACATCTATAATATAATAATATGTAGTAAATGAATATTATAAAATAACGATGAATACTGTCTTCAAAAATTAGTGAAATAGTTTTATTTTCATCATTACAATACATAGATCAATATATCAATAATTTTAAAAAAGGAATAGTTATACCTCTCATTACGAGAATCAGCATGGTCTCATTCTCTAATAATCCTACGAGGAAAAAAGTCAAGCATTATACAATCAGTGCTTCCCCTAGACCATACCTTCTTCCATGATGTTTATTCAGGTATCTAACAACGTCCATTGATTAGTTGTGATATAAAATCTTACTATGACACAACCAACATTGTTTATAAAAAATATGGATTGTCAAATAATATCCAAGAAGAGTGCAATGGTTATCAAAAGTATAAAAAATGAAATAATTGTTAATAGATTTTTTGAAATAAGAAAATTGTAATTGTATATCCATAAGTCTCCCTACAATACACTATTTATTCTTCTATAATAATGAATTTGTATATAATGAAAAAATATACACCACGACCATGTTGTATACACACTATATCATACCTTTCATGCCCACACAATATAAATTTTATAACATATCCATTATGGCCAAAATGTAAAAACAAAATATTTATAATAATGATAGTCGCACTGTATAACAAATCATGTCAATTTTACCACAAGTGTTCTGTAAAACCATAAGTGTCAAACTTTATAGGGAATGATCTAGTGTGTAGATAACCCACACATCCTCATCATGTCTAATGAGAATCATTAAGGAATCTCTGTATAACATGGAATGGGGTTTGAGTATAATGTTAACATACCATGTCTATATCAATCCAAAACAAAACTAATCCAACGAATAGTATGGTACAAGAAATACAACATAATACTCACCCTAGGAGAAATATCATTGGAGGCATCCACTAATTTTATCTAAAATGATCAGAGAATTATCCAGGGAATCTAATAGAACAGTGATTAATGGTATACCTTCTATGTTATCCACTATCATTTAATTCATTCCATTTCATTCATCAATTCATATTAATATAGAATACATGAATTTACACACATATATTAAAAATTATCATTTAGTCAATTTAAATAGTTGACATCATGCTATCACATAGAAACAGAGGAAAATTGATTGGAAAAATCACTTAAGATATCCTCTTTGTATGTGGATAACTTGATGTCGGCAGATGAAATCAACGGCATAGGAAAAATACAGCACATGGACCGGCTTGCATTTTGCAGCAACAGAAGGATTGGTATGCAGTGAAGGGTCGATTGACAATTATGTAAATCTTAGTTTAACGGATTTTTCAGGTATCTTGGCATATATAAGAATCACTATTCCCATTGATTACTGTGGAAACTGAATATATTTAGAAAAACATTTCTTTTGTCTGGGATTCCGGAAAAGTCAAACGGAGGTTCGAACAGAAGAAATATCTAAAAGATAAAGTGGTTTGCGAGGAAGAAATTCTGCTGAAGGTTTTTATAGAGACTTTATCCCTCAATAGACGCAGTACACGATGGAATAAGGCACAATATGAATGTGTTTTGGAAAGGCATCCTGCAAAAAAAGAATAATCAGTGGACATAAGATGATATGTATAGGTAGTCCACGAACATAGAACAGTTCTCAGATAGAAGGGGTTATACATAGGAGGTTCACATGATCAGTACACGGAGGTGGTACACGATAAATAAGGCAGAGGCAGTCCGTGAATGAAGGCTGGTTTGCAGTAGAGATAATAGCGCACAAAGGAGGAGATCAATATACCAATACCAGTACTCGAAATTTGAAAGAGGTAGGTGGTTTTTGATTTACATAAGGAAGCATGTGAATGCTTCAAATAAATTTGTGAAAGTATTTTTCGGTACCTAGAAGTACTCGGGAAAGTGGACTTCATATGCGGGTGAAAAAGGGACATCAATAGAGCACGTACCTACAGTTGATGATATAGGAATTCATAAAAATGAAGAGACATATGTTTCCATATACAATATTTATATACATGTCAATAAACTATGTGTGGGTTACTTGTCAAGAACATTGAGCGTAAGAAGAGGAAGATGGTGACCCATTCCACCGGCAATGATCCATAGAAAGAGGCATAGGGAGTGATCCATGGGAATACAGTGAGAAGAACATAAATCATGTAAAGGAAGTGATCATGGGCATAGAAGATCTAGTCTGATCATTGTACCCATTATTGGATGTGATTCTTAGTGAATTTGGTACATCGGCACAATGCCATTGCATTCCCCTTGGACGTAGCTGAGTAAGGGTGATCCATGTTAAAATCATTTTTTTCTGTGCATGATTTCATATAAATTCATATAATTTATCATAAGGAAGAGATAATTGAGTTTTTCTTAAATGAAATTAGATCTGAAGGGTATAGGTTCCAATCTATCATTGCTTTATTTTTCCCCCCTCTTAGGATATTTGACCTGGCAGACCTAACAACCAATATCAGAGGGAATGGTTGAAAGTAAATATTTTTATCTCATAAAAACAAATTGAGGTGGTCAATCAAAATATAATTCCAATATTCAATAGAAATAATTTTAAACTATTAAATAATCGAATGCAACACTACTTTTAATCAGTACAGATGGATGTCTTCATAGCAGCTATGCATGGAATAATAACTGACATTAATAGCTATGATTTATCAAAAGTTGAAAGAAAAGAATTCGATTTTGATTCTAAAGGGATTGATAATTTATAGTGATACCTATAAAATTAAATTTATACCAAGGTGATGTCCTCTAAAACAACACATGAAATTTGGTAAAAATTATTGAACATTTATGAGGGAGACAAAATAGTTTAAGAAGCAAAGTTGAAGCATATGTAGAGAAATTATAAGGATCTCAAAATTACTTCCAATGAGATTGTTGATGAATTATTCAATAGGATAAATATTATTGTTGAATAAATTTTAGGTTATGGAGAATTCATTGAAGATACAATGATTGTTAAACTTATCTTCAGAAAACTACCACCACGGTTCAATCTGAATGATTCATTTTTAGAAGAAAAATACATGAAAGAGCTGATACTAGATACACTACATAGTAACCTGATACCGTATGAAATGAGATACAATGATACCTACGTAGTGGACCTGGTGAAGTCTAAGGATGTGGAATTCATGTCCATGACGAATCTCTCAGTTGAAGATATTCTCAAGGAGGAAAATATGGATGATGTCATGTTAATTTCTCACATCCAATCTGTAAAGGTGAAAAGGAAAGTTCAAAGGTAAACTTCCATTTTCATTCTTTAAATATGAAAAATAGCCGTCATTGAAGCACATTATAATTATATGAAATAAAATATTCATTCTCAATAAGCTGAAACATATGAAATTTTAATCTGGTGTGGTTGATGTGATATTTCATGGCTACTCATAGAAAAGAAAAGCATATGACTTCTTAAATAAGTGGCTGGGGAAGATAGTTGAATGTCATGGTGTGACTATAGTATAAAATGAACAAAATATTCATCAAATAAATGAATAGGCTCAAGGAGATAGTGATGAAGAGGTGGTCAGATTAGGAGACACTATTTATCTATAGAATGATCCAAAAGAGGACACAAATTATGATAATTAATTAGTATTTCACTAGAGACCAGCGAGAAGAGATGAAATTGACGGACAAAACAAAATTGGTGATCACACTGCACCAATATAGAATTAGAGGATGAACACTGTACAAAAATCATCATACCTATAAAATGTGGAACCAAAGTGTTTTGATGAAGAAACTGGAGATGAGGATTGGTTTTAAACCAAGAATAAAGAAGTTGACCAAATTAAGAAGATTCAAACCTGGAGATTTTTTTCAAGAATAGTAAAAATGGATTTCATCAAAAAAATGGGTATTTCACATCAAAATGAATGAATTTGGTGTTGTTATTTGAAAAAATCACAACTGTTGTGAAAAGGGTACTCCCTAATTGATGGTATAGATGTCGATGAAACATTTTCACATGTTGTAATGTTGGGGGAAATCAGATTATTCTTGGTCATAGGAGTACACTGAATGTTTATAATTTTCTAGATGGATGTCATGTGTGTATTTCTAAATGATTATCTAGAGAAATAATGCTACATTGAGAAACCATATGGTTTTATCTTTCATTAATGATAAGAATTGAGTTTTTCAGCTAAAGAAGGATTTATATGGTTTGTATCAACCACCAGGAGCATGGTATTTGAGGTTTGGTCAGTTTTTATTGACGCTTTGTTTTCAGCATGGTGGAGTTGATTATAATTTGTATTTAAAAAATGACAACAGTCAAAGGATGATAGTACTGGTTTATATCAATGACATAATCATTGGTGGATCTGATGAAGCACAATGCATAAGTTTTTCTGAATACATGAAAAGATATTTTAAAATGTATATGATTTGTGAGATGACATTTTTTCTAGGCTTACAAGGGATGCAAGGAAAAATGGAACATATATTTCTCAATATAAATATTCCATGGAGGTCTTGAGAAGGTTTAGAATAGATAATTAGAATGAAATGAAGTCTCTTTTTGCTACCCAATTGAAGCTGTCATGAGATAATGAAGGAAAGACATTTAATATCAAAGAATATAGTAAAACAATTGGATTTCTATTGTACCTGACAGTGAAAAGGCATGATATTGTATCTTCCACATACCAAGTAGCATGTTATCAAATAAATACAAAGGGGTGACACGTGATTTGAGTAGAAATAATTCTTCATTATATCAAAGGAATAATGGATATTTTCCAAATGTAAAATGGAAAATCTCATCCATAGTTATTGGGATATACAAATTCAGATTGGCTCGGATCAGCATATGAGAGGAAATCAAAATCAAGAGGTTCCTTTTATCCTAGAGGGTTATTTATTTCTTGGTAAAGTAAGAAAAAATATTCCATTTCATTGAGAACTGCAAAATATGAATATATTTTATCTACTCAACAACGCATAAAACTATTGTTGGCTAATTGTTAGCATGAGGACATGAGAAAAGAATTGAAATATCCAATCAGAATACATTGTTATAATTCATGTTCAATAATTTATAAAAAAAATCTAGTTCATCACTCATGGGGAAAGCACATTGAAATCAAATATCATTTTATCAAGGATATGGTGGAGAAAAGTATTGTGATGTTTGTGTATGTGAATATAGAACAACCAGTTTCAAATATTCATTTTACGACCTTACCCAAAGATGCATTTAAAAGTCATAGAACGATCTGAGAGTCCATTCAAATCCCTACACTTAAAAAAGTGTGTATGTGGGTCCCCATCTCCTCGAATTATTGTGTGTTTTCTCTAATGTACTGATATGTGTTCTTTACAATGTTGTGGACATCCTTGAAGTGATCATTGGGTTTTTTGAAAAATGGGGAGAAGGTGTGACTATTCATAGGGATAAGGAAATGTGCAAGAGCTCTTAAGTGGAGTAGGGAGATAGGGGGAGTTGAAGATGAGCTGCAGCTATTTTTTTGGAGGAGCTATAATATGGGGGGAACTAAATCTGACGATGGAAGATGTTTTCGATCAATGATTTGATATCACAACAGTTGATGTTCATGATTAAATCATTTTATTGGTATTAATATGGTATTAAAATAGGTGTTGTATGTGAAATGATTCATTTAATATCTTTTCATTTTACTCGTGTTTCTTACATCGAGATTGGGTCATATGGGATGAGAGTATGTTTTGAGTAAATCCATGATCACTATCATAATCCAATGAAGAGAATCGTTGTTGAATATAGAAGGAGTATTAATGAGGTATCAAAATGTAAAATAGTTTTATGTTAATAGTTGTCAACAAACTAAAAGGGGGTTCCTTTTGGGAAAAATCCCTCAAGGAGTCCTCTCGGTTGTTTAATTTTTGAAAGGGAAGGATTTATTCATAGGGGTGAATGGTATGATGAAAGTTGAAGAAAATTAGAAATAAAAGATAACTGTGTACAAAAATTCATGGACTGTGTACCATGTTCTGGGAATAGTACCTAGATTAGCAGGAACAGTACGACAATGTGGTTTTTGAAACAAAAAATGGTTTGTGGTAAATTGCAGTGCAATACGCAGATGTATTAACATTAGTGGAAGAAAAAGACCACGTAGGATCAGAAATAGTATGAGTACCAGATTTCTCTTCATGATAACAGAGGATCAGTATACAGTGAAGGCTAGATTGAAGATATGATAAATCTTAGTTTAACATATTATTTGGGTATCTTCTCCTATATAAAAATCAATAATCCCAGCAATTACTATGAAGAACGAATAACATTAGGGAAAATTTTTTTCTCTGGGATTTATGATGATTCTGAAGGAGGTTTTTCAGGAAGATTTCCGCAAAAGAAAAAGTGGTTCGCGTGGATGAAATTCCTCCCATGGTTTTTACATGAGACTATATCATGCAAAGAATGTGGTACACGTAGGAAGAAAGAAATGTATTTAGGTAGTTTGTGATGGTATTTAGCGAACAAACAACAGTTTGCAAACATATGTTGATTAAATGAGACAGTATTCTATCAAATAATAGTTCGGGGACAGGAGGGGTTTCATAGAAGAGGATTGCATGATCAGTACATGGAGGTGGTACACGATAGAGACGGTGGTGGCATTATGCAGATGAATGGTGGTTCACAGTAGTAGTATTATGGCGCATATATAGATATCCATGAACCAATCTTGGTACATTGTATGCAGAAGTGGAAGGTCGTTCTTGATTTTCATAAGGTATCTTGTGAAATATTCAAATCCGTTTGTGAAATTATTTTCCAGAACAAAGTTGTACTCAGGAAGGTGGAATTCATCTGTGGATGAAAATATGACTTCAATAGAGTACCTACCAACAGTTGATGATGCATGAATTCATGAAATGAAGGGAAAAACATGTCCATTAATTTTGTTTGACCTAAAAGTAGATAAACTATGTATGGATTCCTTTTCATGAGCAGTGAGCGTAGGAATAGGAAAATGTAGACCCTTTCCACCATTAGTTTTCCGGAGAAGGAGGCATAGGGATTGACACATGGGAATGGAAGAAGTAGATCCAAAATCATATAAAGGTAGTGAGCCTGGGCATTGAAGGTCAATTCTGAACATTGTAGTCATTATTTGTTGTGAGCATTAGTGAATTTGGTACATCGTCACAACGTCATTGTATGCTCCTTGGACCTAGCCCAATGGAGTTTAAGAATGTAAAAATATCTATGTTATATTTATAATTTCATATCTTTTCATATAATACAATAAGAGTAGGAGATAATTTAGTTTTCTTACAACTAATCAAGATTCTATGGAAAAATATTTAATCTTTCACATCTGGTTTCAACCCCATCTCCTGGAATTTGACCTAGTGGACCAAACACGAACAAACTCATAATTAATAAATTCATTTCAGTTCATTTATATATGTAATTCCTCTAACATGGAAAGCTCAAAACCCCCATGGTTAGTATAATAAAATTTAAAAATAGGGTCACACCCCATGGGTGTCCAAGGTAGGGAAATCAACCACCAATAATCTCAAAGGAACTCAAGGGAATCCAAACCATGTTATAACTCATTAAAATTAATTCATTTTAAGGATTTATTTGGTAATTTTTAATCAAAGTAAAATATGCATAGGATATATATAACATGAAACCATGGGAAAAGGGTATATACCACCAACAACATGTTTAAAGTATAGTGATAATCCAATATCAACTTCTAAATCATTCCCGATCATATGAAAAAAATAGATCCAGAATATGAAAATAGTTTCCATTGACTTTCACATAAATGAATCCATCTATACCTAGAAGAATGAATAATGGAACAAATGGAATCAATTAATCATAGATGCAGATCCAATGAAATAATTGTCTCTCAATTTTGATATCAAATATTGAAATGAGATAAAATGAAATGCATTTCCCATCAAAGGAGATTGAAATTTACATGCTTTTCAAATAGAGAATGAATAAAATTCTATTTTTTATAATTATTTTTATTAAAAAATATTAATTGGAACATTATTTACATGTATGTTTTGTTTTATAACACACTTATCCAAACCATGCGGCAACCGAGTTTCATTCACTGTGTTAAGGGGCACCTCTCAGGGTTAGTGTGCATAATTTTCCTAACCATATTCAAATAGTATGAATTGGATATGCTATAAATTGTAGGTACCTCATCTTGTTGTAAACATCCATCAGAAAAGTTTCCTCAAACAATATGGGTTTCTTCATCCATCTTCCTAGGATTTTCATGATTGGGGTAAACATGTGGAAGGTTTTCTTCCAAAAAGAGGGCCTCTGGGTCCCACACAAGACCCAGACCCCATCAATGAACCCATTATCACATTGGGTACTCATATTAGTCCATGGAAAATAATTTAAATTTAATGGTTATTTTTATGACTTTGGAAATCATATGATCTTACAATATTATCCTTAAAGAAATTTGTTGTTAAATTTCCCTCTCATGGGTGGTCTATAATTTTCATAGAATATCTTCGGCCACTATAAACAATCATCAGCCTTATCATCTGAAGGGTCATTATGTAAATTACCATTCTACCATATAAAGAAAACAAAACTAATAGATCAGCCTCAAAGAACCTTCGTTCTCTAATCCATTATATTAATATGATGCCCCTCAAAAGATGCATCAACCTATAGCTCCACCTCCACAAACTATAGAGAGTGAGAAGTATCTGAGTGATAATGACACAAATGATATATGAGCAAGAAATCATTAATTTTCCAATACCTATGAGGTAACTAAAACCAATCAAAAAAAGGATCGACTCTCTCCAAAATCTGAAATGACCAGACATATCACAGAGAATGATTAACCTATCTATAGATACTTATGTGTACCAGCCTTGATGAGATAGATAAAAAGACCTGAATCTTGACCTCTAACTCTTGATGTTGTCTATGGAAATAGAAATAATATTTTTATCTATATTTTTTAGTATCTCTCAGCTTTCAAATCAAATGGTCATACTCAAAAGTCTCTTGCATGACATGTGAACCCATTAAATCTTACTCACATTCCTCTAACCAGAACAAAGTCAAAACACATAACCCATAATATAATTCCTCAAAAGGTACCTTTTATATAGTCACCTAATTAATGTTATAGTATTCGAACTCAACTAGGGGTATTTTCCCTTACCAAGAGCCTCTTGAATTTTGGAGACATTCTATCAAATGGTATTCAAGCACATAAATCATAGGATCTGACCGGTCATCAGTATGAATATTCTATGTTATCATTATAATAACTTATTTACCCAATAAAATTTGAGAACCATGCCAGAAATGATATGTAAATAGGGAATCCCTATCAAAAATGATAGTACAAGGGACCTAGTGAGGCCTAATTATCACTTAAATATAATAATTTCCAATACCATATACATTAATGCTATACCTGACCTACAAGAAATGAGAACCATTCATGATCCATTACTCAACAACCTAAAGGGAATCAATACATCAAGGGGACCTTGGAAAACCACTCATGAAATCTCTAATGATACCTTCTCAAATACACCTGGGAATTGATAACTACTATAAAGGTCTAGCTATTATCCAATGTTCTTCCATCACCTCTTGATAGGTGAAACACCTCATAAAAAACAATCTACCTCATATATCATTTCAACCCTCTAATACTGTTACTTTAAATCAAGCTACCTCTTGGTAATATCAGGATGCACTACCTGAAATAAGGAATTAAACGCCCACATCATCTTCCTATGTATATATACTAGAACCCATACACATCCATGTATATGAAAAACATCATCCTCACATGTTTTTTGATAAATGCGTTTTTCTTAACATATACAATCAACCATAGGAAAAGTACCTTAGAATCGGAATTTCACCTCATTATTACTCAATTCAGATTAGTAAAGGTCACAACTGTAGAATAAATAATGGTCTTCCAATTAAAATACTACACATACATGTGTAAATATGGATAAAAATATGTAAGTTTACTCCCACTACATGCCTCATAAATTACATGTATTTGAGTTCTCCAACTCAGAGCATTATTCACTATATTGCCTTTACTAGTCATAAATACATGATCAGTGTTAAAATAATGATGGTATTCAGAGAACTGTCACGAACTCATGTAAATATCACATAGATTGAAAATATTATTCTATATTTTATAGTTTGTATACCCCATTAAGTTAATTCCTAATAAATAATGTCTCCTATAATGAAACACCTTAAAAATCATCCATATAAGGATTTTTGTTTGGGTAATTCTTCTCATGTGACCTCATCTTCCAGTTCTCATATGTCATGAATCCATCCCCCGTCATCAGATCTACTCCTAGACTGATATATAATGAGTTATAGTACACAATGAAATTTATTGAAGCTTTGGAAGAATCATGAATAAAATTTATGTTAGTATCACTTTAACCTATATAATGCTTGTCACATAAGCTTTTTACCAAACAAAATTCATAGTCTTATTATTCAAGGTTATCAACAGCACATCCATGTTTGAGATGTCCATATAAAATGACATTAATATCCACCAAAATCTAATAATCAATATATATCAATTAATTTCTCTGGATTCCCCATGGAAAATATACCCTCACATTCTATGGCTCATGTGATACTCCTTTCATTGAGTTAATATGACCAGATAAGTAAATATTCCTCTTTTTTGAAGTGGAAATCTATAATTATAGAATATAAATGATCCTCTCTAAATGTATCCAAATTTATCTCAATTTTTTTTCATGTTCGTGTTGATTGTGACAATACACTGAAATTTCATCCATCAGATCCACCACAAAACATTCTAAATAGGGATTGGAAAAATGGTTTATCAATACCAGGAAAACTATTATCACATTCATGAGACTATATGAAATTACTAGATACATTTATAAACATACATAATATGAAAAGGTGTATGTGGTATTTATATAGTTTTAACACACAAATGATGGTATTTATTCCTCAAATCATTTTTTAGAACACTTATTCTCCTAAAAACATACTAGAAACATCATCAATCCATGGAAAAGGATAATAGTTTTTAATCATCAACTTGAAAAATTTATCATAATCCACTTGTAGCCTATGGGTTTTATCCACCATATTCACAAAAAAGATAGGTGAACCCCACAATAATGTATTAGGTCATATAAACCCCTTTAATTTTAATTCGTAAAATTTCCTCTTCAGATCACGTGACTTAAAAGAAATCTATCGGTGAATAACATGTAACTATGTTGATGTTGGAATTTACATATCTATTAGAAGGTAACCAACAAAAGTAATTTGGGAACACCTATTAAAAATGATAATCGAGTAGTGTGAAATTTTCCTAACTCAATCCCTAATGATATGGATAGATTCTAGCATTTTGTGCTATCATCCAGCCTAACCCACAATGCCATAGTCCATCTCAAATCACATAGAGATACCATTATCAATTTTGAATAAACACTTTGGCCTATGGTAATGTGAAATTCACCCTCTGATTTTATAATACAATGTTATATTGATAAGAAACAATAAAATACATCCCAAGTATAATTTTAGAATAGTTAATAATGAGAAGAAAATATAGATGAAGTGACACCCACAAATCTCATGGGTCACTCCCTACACTAGTGCACGCTCTCTTATACAGTCCATAAAATGAGTATCAAATGTCATCAAAACATAAAAAAATGAATCATGAGCTGAAGGACCACCACAATAGGTAACTATATAATACCATGTGTTGCACCTATATAAAAAAGAACAGAAACTAATATATCTACTACTAAGATCAAACCTATCAACATAGATCATCAAGATCCATACTCCTTGGTTGTAGACTGTACAGAATATATTCCTAAACTGTAGCCTTTTGACAAAAAAAACTTCTTAACGAATCCCCGCACTACATTCTTAGTTTGGTTGGTTTTTATTTTCATTATACATGAACACCACCTATAACTGTCTGACTGATAGAACCTATACTCCCATAATTATGTGGATTTGTGAAACTTTATCTTGATCCTTATGTCAATGGAGACCCACTTATACTAATTGTTGGATGGATGGTCCTATAGAATGTTAAACTTGTCTCATCTTACCACCCGTTTGTCACATGATTGGGACTCAATCACACTGAATCATAATGTGTCCTAAAGTTCCAAATGAATCATAAATAATTGTAATACCAACAGTAACAGACTTGATAAATATCCTCTCATTTAAATCCTCATAACATCACATCATCAAATTGGATATTGAACCACAAGTTTGAAACATAATGAATAACTACTTTACACCCCCATATTCCATTAGGTTTCACTTTATAATCAGAACCTTAATCACTATCTAAGTAATAGTCATCAATATAGACACATATACTTATGATCTAATGTCATTTATGATAACCTCCTCGATGCATATCACCATCAATAGCTCCTGACTTTGGTGTAATGGAAAAAAATGATTCATATGTGTAATGAGAGATAAATTTTCCCGTACAGTCATCACACCCTTCATAAGACATATAAACTCCTTGTAATTATCTTCTCCTATAGTCTTAGGAAAAATATTTCATAAAACCTGGTTAGGCAATACCCCCAAACAATATCACATTGTGCATCATCCTAGTTCAAAACATCCCAAAATCACTTTTCTTCCCTTGAATCATGTAACCCATGATATTTACTCTCCAATCTATATGTGTCTCTACATTCTTAATGAATGAAAAGTTCAACCCATGAAATGAATCAAAATCCTATATACTATCATCCCTAGAAAATGTAGGAGGACACTGCTGCTAAAACACTAGGGGAATCTTAAATAGACGAGGCAAGTTGTGGGGCTCCCTAAAAAGTACCCCTATATTAAAATAATACTATCATGGAATAATTCCACATAATATATGTATAAAACACCAACTACTACCATAACTGGTATGTTAAGGCATGAAAATTTTTCACCTATCAACCAGTCAATGTTATGATGCACTGCTAATGTGTATAGCATCACTCAGCTCAAATCCCCGGCGATGATACTTTTTAATAGACAGTTGTTTCTAGTTAATTTTATTCAGATTTGGGGGTTTGATTGTAGAGATTATGTAATAATATATGGATGATGTTTGATTTAACAAATTGGTAAATATAAGGGTAAGTTCATCATTATGTAGTTAATCTTGTTAAATCCTTCAGCTTTGCTTTATATTGCTTTAAATTAACACCCATGTCACAAGTTGTCATTGATTGGAATTCATAAGTGTTAAAGCATTAATCCAAGCATTAAATTAACTAGGATTCAAATTTCAATCAGTACATGATTGTGGTAGTGTATTTATGATTCCAATAATGCATTGAATTCATATGTTAAACAAAACAAGTCATTAATGTGTGACATTCTAATTTCAACATATACAATGTTAATTTGAAAAAGGATATACCGAGAAAAAGATCTCAATCACTTAACATACCAACATTATAACTCCCCACAATGAGATATTTAACCTTCCATTTAAATGATTAGTAATCTGGATATAATAATTATGATGATAAATTAAGAATATAAGAAAATGAAAGGTATAAGAAAATAGTTCTGCATCGAACACACACACGCGAACGATAATGAGAATTAAAAATGACTTTTGATTGTATGAGAAAGCAAATGAAGGGAAGTAGATTCAACGATATATAAAATATTTTATGAAAATAAATATTAATCTACAGAATTTGGATGAGAATAAGAGATATTAATGATGAAGCTTGCATGATAACAGAATTACAAAAAGAAAATACTCACAAGGTTACAGCAAAGAAGAAAACAAAAGTAATTCAAACAAAGAGAGGATGAAGGGTATCTCAAATGAAAACATGAGTATTGAAGGTCCACCAAAGCCTTTGGAAAAGAATTTTTCGTTCCAATATTTTCTCCTCTCTCCTCAATTGCCAACTCTTTTTATGGAGGGGATGGGGATGTATTTATAGCCCAAGGAAGTGGACTGTTGGCAGTACAAATATGTCCCTCCACTTGGTTTGAGGATTTGGACATATCGACAGCCAAATATAGGGACATAACCTTCTTAAATATTTTAGATAATAATGTTGGCTGACCTATCTCTATATTTGGAGTCATTTGGACCTATAGAGCCAATGTTATGGAGGTTTGATTAAAAAAAAAGTTAAACTGTCCATTTCAATCCATGTTTTGTTAATGGCCAAAATGTGAATGGATTTTGGAATTGGAATATGCCTTCAAATCTAAATTCTTTATTAAACAATATAGGCCACCTGTATCTCCTCTTTTTCACTGAAAAATCTCAGATTTATTTATTAACTAGATCAGGAGACATGTCATGAATACTATACTGAATTTAATTCTCTTCCCAAATTATGGGCTGAGTTTAACAGAATCATTTTCCCCCTAATATTTGTATCCGTGCCTTATAATTTTTATCCAAGACTCCTTACATTTTCCCCAGAACCGTTGTGGATAATGAAATACTTTTAAATTATAGATTTATCCCAGTAGTTCAATTTTCATGGCTGGTCTAGTTTCATCACAGATTCTGTAGTCCCTCTTGTGTGGTCCATATGAGCTTTCAAATAGAATAATTGGCCCATGGTCCCTTCTAATAAAATTTTATATATTGTAATATGAATCCTAAAAAAAACCATAAAATTTAAATCTATATAGAGAGAGTTATAAATAAAATAGTAAACTGACTCAATTGGACTAATTATATAAATGCTCAAAAAATATACTTAGTTTTAAAACATTAACATTTCACAAAAATTCTTCACATTTCATATAAATCAATAAAGGGATTATATAATAAGTCATGAATAATATTAATAAAATCCACTACCCCACACTTAGTCCTGTGCATGTTCTCACGTGAAACAAATATAAAAACATATAAAATCATTTTCACTCACCAACAAATATTAAAATTTTCTTTTCCCCAATCAGGGGAGGTTTTGAAAATTTCACTCATCCATTTTAAATTCCACCACAAGTTGTTATAAAGAAATTTTTTGAAAACAATTTCATTTTTTTCATGCTCAAATTTAGAAATGGAAAATGGTGGCACACAAAAAATACTCCTCTCAAGATGATAAAATTAATTAATGGAGATTCTCTCATTCACCATCCAAAAGTGAAAATCATAGAGTTGGAAAGAGATATCAGCTTCCAATCCCTATCCAAAGTGCACAAGAATCAATAGGTCTTCTTAAGGGGTTTTTCTGTGGCTATGGGATGGTAGGAATATAATGTCCACGAGAGAGAAGAATAGGGGTAAAACATCAACATAGAAAAAGAAATTAAATTTTTTTTGAAAATAAACATGGAAGGAAATGAAAACAAATATATGAAAGGAAATGATTTTGTGAAGAAATACACAAGAGAGGAAGGAAATTTGAAGTGGATGAGAGGATGAAATATTTAAAAACCATGAAACATATCCCAATGACATAATAATATAATGCAAGTGTTCTATTTTTCTTTTTTTTTTCTCTTATGTTGAATGTTGAACTTGGAAATGATCTCACAATCATATCCCAACCCATGATTGATCTCCTAACGACAATAATTGTAATAGTTATAACAAGATCCAAGGTCGAGGAAGAGTAATTTTTGACCTACCTAAGAAACAACCCATTATATTCTTTATTTTTTATTTTTTTTTATTTTTTTGACCACTTGAAAAGAACATTTACAAAATTACATAAATGAATGTACATTACATTCCCCAAAACACTCTGAATGAAAACCTCTCCCCTATACTAAAATCAATGCTTTCCCTCAAGCATATGATAATATGGTAAAATCAACAATGGGAACCCAAAATGAAATCCATCCCCCATATACTTAAATTTCAAAAAATTATGCAATGAAAAATCCATGTTGATATTGGGTGGGATAAGGTATTGGTCTTCTAATGTGGCTAACAAAGAATAGGATTTCATAGGCATGAAGGGGCTTTCAAATTGAGGATTTTTCTATGGGAAATGGGAGGCTATTTGTCCATTGTGATTCTCATGTGGTTCCTGAAATTCCTCTATCATATTAATGCACTCCAAAGTGGAAAATTAAGATAGATGGTCCAAAAACTCATGAATCAAAAATGGGGGTGAAGAAAAACACTCATTTTGAAAATATGGCCATAGGTAGCCTTGGAATGAAATTAAATTTTGTTTCTCCCTAGTGGGGAAAATCATTTTCCAAATAAAACATTTTGTATTAATTTTTTTTGGTTTTGACACAAAATTATTTATTAACATTCATGGTGAAAATTAAAAACAAATTGAGATGAAAACATGTCTGTAATGTCCCCAAAATGGTTGGACAAAATTTGGTAATTGGATGGTGAGTAATCATGACTCGAGATTTTTTTTGATTTTTTTTTATGATTCTTATTGTTTTGTTTTGTTTTGTTTAGGTTTTTTTAGTTTTAAATATAGATACACCGACAAAAAAAGGGAATAATAAAATGAAATTGTTTGATAAAAAAGTTCTAAAAAATGAAAAATAGAGGAAGAATAAGAAAGAGGTAGAGAGAGGGAGAGATAGATATAGAGTGAAAGGGACAAATGTGCCCCTGGTGTAGATTTTTTGGGTCACCATCTTCATCCGGTGGTGGGTCAACTGCATAAGTTGGGGATTCAATCAAAGCCGATGTGCTTCCAGGATTGTGGGATGTTACCTGAGAAAAATCATTATTCAAATAATGAAAAACTAAAACGAAAATAAAATTTCATAACTGTAAAATAAAACAAGTGATACCTCCCAAGAAGCACTATATTTATTTGTTTAATACTAGAAAATTGTAGTGGACTACTCACTGTTTGATGTTGGCCACAATAACTTCTCAACTCCAGTGTTCTTAAAGAAAAAAATTTCCTGTGGGAAGCCTGATCATTCATTGGATAATTTCATCCCTTAATTATTGTTTCTCTTGAAATTCAATGGGGTTAGAATGTGAATATGACTATCCTCCCTTTGGTCTTCAACGTGAGGAATGATATTATCCACCAAGTGATGGATTTTAGTGATTGGAAATTTAGGAAGATGTCTCATTTCTGATGGTTCATTTATGTAAGGATCAGATAACACAAAACCACTATATCAGATCTGAATAGTTTTTGACTCATTTATTTCCTCAATTATTTATGTATAGTAATGAGGATCATTGGATTGACAATACTGAATACTTTTTTTCAATATCCTTTATTTCAATGTTTTTTCCAAGGAATGGTCAATTTTAACCTCAACAATGATCACATTTTTAATTAGGGAACAAGTAGAACAACCTTCACACTCATTGGGACAAGATAAAAAAATTTATTTTAGGTTAACCTCACATATAATAGAATTTTTAAAATAATGGATAAGAAATAATGAATGTTGGATAAAATGATCTGAATCAACAAATGATCATTCTAGTTCATTTTCTTTATTATCATCCAATCTGGAGATGTGGAGGATAGAAGAAAGATGAGATTCTAAAGATTTTTCAAGATCCCTTAGATCAATGGTTATTGCATTTGTAATGTCAACATAAACATCTCCATTTAATACTTGGTTAATGAGGATTCAATATTCACAAACTCCTATATCAGTAGAATAAGATGGGAATTTTGGATTAAGATTTAACACACTCTCAGAGAGTGTTTCAGAATAATGGCTAGAGAATACAGATTTATTGTCTGATGAGTATTCCATTGATTCAAAAATATTGAACATGAACACTTGGTCACCAAATTCCATGTATAATATGCCAGCATGTATATCAATTATGATTTTAGATGTCATGAGGAAAGGTATTCCTAAAATCAAGGGATATTGAAAAGAAGTTGTCTCACCTTCCATGTCAATGACATAGAAGTCGGTTAGGAAGATAAGACCATTCACAAAAAAAGGAAATCCTCAATTATTCACTCAAAAATAGTATTTCTTTGATTGGATAACTGAATGAGAACACCCGTTCGTTTTAAGGGACCTAGACGAAGGTTCGAGATGATAGATTTGGGCAAGACATTAATTGAGGCTCCAAGGTCTATGAGTGCATCATCAAAGTTGGAACATACAATTTGGCATGGAACTGTAAATTTACATGTATCTTTGCACTTAATAGGAATAGAATGTTGGGTGGAAACATTTTCAAAGGTCCAATGTTTCCTCTTTTGGGAACACAACTCCTTCAGAAACATGGAATACTTTTTAATTTTTCTTAATGTCATCTAAGAGGGGAATGTTCATTTCAACATGTCTAAAAATGTCGACCCTTTAATGATCAGGTTCAAATGACTTATTTTTCCTAGAAAAAGGCTTGTGGAAAAGGAATTGGGTTTGTAAGTAGAATAGAAGGAGGTGAGGGAATGGATTCAGGTTCATTTTCCTATTTATTTTTCTTTTCATTTTCATGGTAAACATTTAAAGAAGGGATGGAGGACATATATTGAGGCATTCCGATTTTCCTTCCTGATCTTAGTGAAACTGCACTTAAATTACACTTGGGTATGGTTAATGATTGCGCTAGATGTTGAGAATAGTTTGATGGTTGTTGCTAGCTCTGGTGGGATGCAAGTTGACCAAATTGGGTTTCAATGTTCGTGAGGCTGGAATGGGTGAAGGATGCATGATCTTCCACTTCACTTTCTCATGGTTGCCTGAAAGAAGTGGATTGTCCCAAATTGGGATTACCTAGATTTTGTTTCTTGGGAAAGCGATTGTATTGGTTTTGGAATTGGGAAGGCTCACTGGGATATTGGAATCCATGAGGAGGATTGTTCCTTTGATGTTGAGGAACAAAATGATAATGTTGTTAGAAGTTACCAACAACTTGACCATATTGAAATTGGCTTGGGTTTGGAGGAGAGAATTGAGTGGGATGAGAGATGGGATTACTGTACCTCATGCCTTGGTTATAGGAAGAAGAGAACGGCTCAGAGTGAGGTTGGATGAAGTTCCTAATGAACATACAAGATTGTTGAGGGTTGAGGTTCCTTTGAGCATATGCCACATTGAGCTTCATTGGTTCAGATGAATTAGATTGATCCCCTTGAAGTGGTGGACATTTGTTAGTTGGATGAGATGGGGAGTTGTAGATTTCATAGTTTTTTGATAGGTCGAGGAAACATTGATTGTGGAGAATACGAGGTTGGGGATTTGGTAGCCACAGCTTGTTGTCGCACAAGACTTATAAGTTCACTCATCCACTCTTTCTTCTTTTTCAACTCTATTGATTGATTATATAGGGGTTGTTTGACTTGATAACGTTCTTGAGTATGGAATTGGTGTGTGCTTTCATCCATGATTCATATAAGATCTCTTGTAGCTATAGGAGTTTTTTTGATAGTAGAACCTCCACTTGGTGCATCAATGAGGGATCTCTCCATAGCCGATAACCCCTCATAGAAGTATTGGATCAGGATTTGGTCATGTATTTGTTGGTGTGTACTAGTTTCAATAGGATTTTTGAACCTCTACCAGTATTCATTGAATCATTCACATGGGAACTTACAGATACCACTTATTTCCTTTCGGATATAAGCAGTACGCGAAGTAGGAAAGAATTTCTTTAAGAAGAGTCGCTTAATTTCATTCCATTTATTAATGGAACTAGGAGGTAGGCAGAAAATCCATGACATAGATGAGTCATTGAAAGAAAAAGTGAATTATCAGAGATTTATTTGTTCTTCATAAACCCCTTGAGGCTTCATGGTAGAGAAAAATACTTGGAACTCATTATGTTGGATATGTGGATCCTCAACCGATTTCCCATGGAAATGAGGATTAATATTAATCAAACCTGATTTGAGATCGAAGTCAACTTTTATGTTTGGATATTGAATACAAAGAGGTTATTAATTCATATTAGGTTCAACATGTTCTTTAAGTGTTTTTTCCCTAGTATTATTCATATCAAATTCAACATGTTGGATAATGACTAGTTCACGAATTAGTTGATTATATCTTAAGTTCCTCCTATGTTGGAAAAGAGTAATCTCAATTTTAGGGTCTAAAAAATCTGATGGATTGATTGGGATGATACAGAGAATTCAACGAGATTTTGAATAAATATTAACATAGTTATTATTATTTGTCTTTATCATTTATAATTGTTATGAGGTAGGTGGGTTTTTCAATGTGTTTTTTTCAAATTTTTTTAAATTCTGTTTTTTTTGTTTCTTTACAATAACCAAAAACTAATGAATACATAAAAAACCATCCCTGACAACGACGCCATTTGAAAGTGTGTCCAATTTCTCCTATCGACTGGTCAATGTTCCGATTTTCTACTATGGTTTATAGGAGCACTTGGGTCGAATCCTTGGCGATGATACTTTTTAATAGTTAGTTGTTTTTAGATAATTGAATTCTGATTGGGGGGGGTTGTTTATTGAGATTTTGAAATAATTTAAGAATGATGTTTGATTTAAAAAATTGATAAATATTTGGGTATGTTCATTATTTGGTTATTAAGCCTATGATATCCTTTATCTTTTCTTTATATTTCCTTAAATTAACTCCCATGTCACATGTTGATGTCGATTAGAATTCCAAAGTGTTCAAGATTTAATCCAAGCCCTAATATATCTAGAATTAAAATTTCAATTAGTACTGTAACGCCCTGACCATAGTTACCCAGAGTCGGTGCATTATTACATAACATTGGCATGATCACAATAAAGATCAAATCTCGAAAGACCGATTGGTTTAGTAGCCTTGGAAACACTAGATATATTCATAAGTTTTACATTACATCATAAAATGAAAAACTACTACAAAAACATAATGTCTCCACAGTCCACACTATTATCCCCTCATAATATCCCTGCAGGTCATTCATAACATACTTCTTCACATCCTGGGAAAAATAAAACATAGAAAAGGGGTGAGCTCAAATGCCCAGTAAGGATAACAATATAGCGGAACATTCAAAATAAGCAAAAACATTTAAGGCAATGAATTACTAAAACAAAAGCCTTTTAAACTTGAACTTCAACATAGTATAGAAAAAGTAAAATTAAATAATGCCATTTACTTGTTCACATGGATATTCTACTAATCAAATAATCACATGCAATATCAACAACCACTTTGATAATGTTGGAATGCATAATGCCAGACTATCATAACCACATATCCAAGGCCTTGTGCTACGACTACAAATACGATTTTGTCAAGGCCTTGTGCCAAGACACTAGTTTGTCTCATGAGACCTACGGATGCATCGAGGAGCTATAGCGGGCTCCACCCATCACATATTAAGTCCAATGCATTCCCATATGAAAATGTTTAAACATAACATAAACATTCGTATTAAAACTAGCATACAAAATGTCAATAATTTCACCATAAACTATGAATGGTATAAAAATAGCACATCCACAGTCAAACATATCACAAAACCTTCAATACAATATAGAAGTTTTGTATCATAATGAATTAACTTCAAATAAGCGTAAAATCCGTCAAAGGATGTTGACGGAGATGAAATCAAAATGCTTTTTAGAGAAATATCTCTTTCTATTTTTGAAATCATTTAAGATCCATATAAAATAAAACATTTTCTTGAAAATATTCTTATAAGCTTGTAAGGAAAGCTTTGAAGATTTTATAACGGCGGAAAATAACCGCACCTGCCGTATAAGTTAAAAAAACATTCTTACCGTAATTCTGTCGGAAAGGTTAAAAAGGACCTTGTTTTGAAAACGACAGAAAGATTCCTCTTATAAAAAGTCAAACAAGGGTATAAATGACTTTAACACATATTCTTGTAAATAATAAAAATGTTTTGAAATACATTTTGGAGAAACATGGATGTGGATGATAAAGAGATCTCAGTAGATTATTACCTTTAAACAACCTCGGATAATGAAGACATTGTGAAATAACCCTTACCTTGTACTTTTCCTTGGTTGGGGTAGGTTAACCTCCTATATAATGGTGAAATAATTGTTATTAAATTATACAATAATAATATACATTAATATGATATCATATATGATCTTTTAATATTGATTTGATAATAATATCTTAGTATTATCGTTGTTTCGGGTGTTAACTTACTTGTTTTATTTTATATGTTTTGTTATGTAAGACATGTTTGTAAAGGATAGGTTGAATATTATTAATATCCAGAATGATATCAAGTCCTTAAACATCAATTTTAAATCATCAAATGATAATTATACTTGAATGGATATGATGAAGAATGAATCTTATCGCGTTCGTGGAGACGGTAGTCCGTACGTACGCATGAGCGACAATATCATTCTTTAAAATAATATATAAATGGATGGTATATCATATATACAAAATCATTAACAGGTTATATTTATTATTTTAATGAGTTACATATAATTATTATACCAATCCAAATAATAATATATTGAATAACAATTACACTATGACGTGGAGACAGTAAGCCGTATGTACGCACGTATGGTGACATGTTATTCAAAGGGTGGATAGAATACTGAATATGGTTGTACCGTATTTATAATAACATCACAGTATATATATTATCCTAGAGTTATTATTTTATAACGGTAACAACAAAAGAAGAAGATGTGGAAGAAGAAAGAAACTTGGAAAAGGGTGGTGAAATCATTACCTCTTCTTTGGTTTCTTCTTTTTCATTTGATCAAAAGAGCTCCTTAGGTTGACTTTGTGATCAAAATAATACCTCTAGGTTTTAGTGAGGGATGTTGGGAGAGTATTTGGGCAGATTTTGGTCGAACCAAAATGCTTTTAAGGTGTGAAAAAAATGAGAAGGAGGAGTGCCCTTTTATAAGAGGGGTGAGGGGCACCTTTGGAAAGGCTAGAGATATTAGTTTATAATAAATTAATATTCGGTTTCCAATGGCTCCGAAGTTGATTATTCAATGTTTAATGTGGGGATGGGTCGAAAAAAACTCAAAAAATAGAATTTAGACAGGTCTGGGTACTTATATTAACCTTATCTTTAAGTATTAACTCTAAGTTAATTAGTTTCACTTTTACAATGTCTCTTTGTATTTTTATATAATATGGTTACTAAACCAACTATATAAATCCAAGCGACCCCAAGTGGTCCATTAATGATGAACCTATCATGATATAAGTCTCTTGGCCGAACCATAGATTTTTAGGAATTTAATATCAATTAATAATATAATATTTGTTTTAAGAACTCTTTTTATGTCAATTTTGACACTATTCAATAGTTGATTTTGGTGAAACTCATAACAGATTGATTACTCTGAAAAAATTCAATTAAATCAATCCTAATATATCATATTATCTTATAAAATTAGTTTAATTCATTAAAAGTTTCATATTATATTTATTTGGGTATTTATAATATAAATTATTTTAAATTTTCACTATTAATGTAATTAATTCATCATCATTGTGTCATAAATAAATTAAATTATTTAATGTCTAAAAATTATAAATAAAATATAATTATGTAGGAAAGATTTTTATCTTTTTAATTAATATTTATAATCTAAAATCCAACATATATAACCCTATGTAAAAATTATTTGTCTAAGAGATATATGCTTGTGTCATTTTTGTATTCTTTTTAACTTAATTAAAAAAAGTGTCCCTATCACCTACAAGTGGCCCCATGGGGTCCCAAAATCGACCCAAAGATGCCTATGGTCGAACATTTATCAACCAATAAGGCTAGGACACGTTTTATGGTAATTTAGTATTATTATAATATTATTTTTTAACCCTTATTTACCAGATGTACCCTTAACCATGGTAAATAAAATATTTACCCCAGTAATTATTCAAAATGTATAAAAATAAAAGTTACCCATTTACACAATTTGGAAATCATGATTCCAAATATGGAATCCATTTTTCTAAATTCGAAACACAGAAGTGGCAGAAATTAATTTAAAATTAATTCCCGCTGTCAAAACAAAAAGCTTGTTTTTAAGAGATAATAACTATCAAAAGATTGACACTTGTTTATGTTCGGTTTAATTGTAAAAGTATGTCCAATGACCAACATTATATTAAATGGTAAAAATATATTCTAAATATACTTTAAAACCACTCAAATTCATAATTTATCACTATAAATTATTTTGATTAAAAAAGTGGGTTTTAATTAAAATTTAGTAATTTTCACTATTCATCAAAATATTAAGGTTATCCGAAAAGTACAAAAATTCCATCTTAGGCTAAATTCGATATTCCGAAACCAAAAATGAAGTCCATTTTGAAATATAAAATATATATTATTTCAAAAATTAGGTTATACTATTCATAACGGCTAGTTTGATTTGTTATGGTGTGTTAGAACTCGTTGTTGCGTACAACACACGCTATCACATTATTCAAAGCGAAGCGTACCGTAGAAGTTTGGGGTGTTACATTCTCCCCTCCTTCAAATAATTTCGTCCTCGAAATTTCAAGAATACTTAACTCTTGAAAAGACTCGGGTGGTTCTTCATCATAAGTTCCTTGGGTTCCCACGTTGCCTCTTCCATCTTATGGTTTATCCACAAATCTTTTACTAGACACATCGTCCGGTTTCTCAGTACTTGTTCTCTCGTATCAAGAATCCTGTCGGGCTCTTCACAATAGGAACGATCGGGATCCAGTTCTAATTCCTCATAGGTGAGTACATGCGTTGGGTCAAGCATTTATTTCCTCAACAGAGATACGTGGAACACATCGTGAACTTTGGAGAGACTTGGCGGCATTCCCAATCGGTAAGCCACAGCCACAATTCGTTCTAGAATTTCGAAAGGTCCGATGTACCTGGGTCTCAATTTACCTTTCTTACCAAAACGTATGACTCCCTTCCATGGTGATACCTTCAAGAAAACATGAACACCGACTTGAAATTCCAAATCCTTCCTTGGATTATCAGCATAGCTCTTCTTCCTACTTTGAGCTGCTTTGATGTGATTTTGGATTACCTTCACCTTTTCCACCGTTTCCTCCACCAGTTCCGGGCCTACAAGTTTTCTTTCACCAACGTCATCCCAACAGGTTGGTGAACGACATCTCTTTCCGTATAATGCTTCATATGGTGCCATCTGAATACTCTAATGGAAGCTATTGTTATTGGAAAATTCTACCAGTGGTATATATTGATCCCACATACCCTGAAAGTCATGTGAGAAAGATCTCAACATGTCTTCTAAGGTCTGAATAGTCCGTTCTGATTTTACGTCTGTCTGAGGGTGGTATGCAGAGCTCAAATGAAGTTCAGTATCCAGGGATGTCTGAATACTTTTCCAAAATCCTGAAGTAAAACGAGGATCACGATCAAAAACAATCGATAGGGGTACTCCATGAAGTCTCACAACTTCATTAATATATAGTATTGCTAGACGTTCTAGGGGTAGATCTTCTCTTATTGCAAGAAAATGTGCTGAATTTTTAAGACGATCAACAATAACCCATATTGCATCGTTCCTTCTAGGAGTCTTTGGTTGCCCCATGACAAAGTCCATCGTAATATTGTCCCATTTCCACTCCGGTACGGGAAGAGGTTGCATGACTCCTCCAGGCTGTTGCCTTCCAGCTTTCACTTGTTGACAAACCATACATCTTGACACAAAATCAGCAATATCCCTCTTCTTGTTGTCCCACCAAAATTGTTCCTTCAAATCTATATACATTTTGGTGCTCCTAGGGTGTATAGAGAAATTGGAACTATGAGCATCATCCAACAATTCCCTTTTTAGATTAGGTATATCGGGAACACAAAGTCTCTTCCTGAATTTCAAAATTTCATCTTAATATACAAAGTCTCTCAATCTCCCATCATTCACAGCTTTAGTCTTCTTTTGAAATTCTTCATCATTGGTCTGAGAACTCTTAATCCTTTCTAGTAAAGATTGTTTGGCAACCATTTGAAAAATCATTGATGTTTCACCTTCCCTGATTATTCCCATGTCCATCTTCACTAGATCCATGAAAATTGGATCTCTTTAAATTCACATATTGTTCAATACTTTATGGACTTTTCTACTCAAAGCATCTGCCACCTTGTTTGATTTCCCCGGGTGGTAGTGTATCGTGCAATAATAATCCTTGAGTAATTCAATCCATCTACTTTGCCTCATGTTGAGTTCATTTTGTGAGATGATATACTTCAAACTCTTTTGATAAGTATAAATCTCAAATTTTTCACCATAGAGGTAGTGCCTCCATATCTTCAAAGCAATGATCACAGCTACTAACTCGAGATCATGAGTAGGATAGTTTTGTTCATGAATTTTCAACTGTCGTGATGCATAGGCAAAAAATCTATCATTCTGCATAAGGATACAACCAAGTCCTTTCTTTGATGCATCACTATAAATAACGAACCCATCATTCCCCGATGGTAGATTCAATATAGGAGCATTGACTAATCTTCTCATCAGTTCTTCGAAACATTCTTCACACTCTTTTGTCCAAACAAATTTAACCCCTTTACGTGTGAGCTTCATTAATGGGTTAGCCAATCGGGCAAAATTCTGGACGAAATGTCGATAATAACATGTCAAACCAATAAAACTACGTACCTCAATTATACTCATAGGTGCTGGCCATTCTTGGATTGCCTTGGTCTTAGAAGGATCAACAGAGATTCCATCTTTAGAGACAATACAGCCAAGAAAAGAAATCTCATGAATCCAGAATTCACATTTGCTAAACTTTCCATATAATTCATGCCTCCTCAGAGTCTTCAAGATAATTCGCAAGTGATTTTCATGATCTTCATAGGTTTTGGAGTATACCAAGATATCATCAATAAATACCACCACAAATTCATCGAGATACTCCTTGAAAACTCTATTCATTAGATCCATGAATACAGAGGGTGC
Organism: Viscum album; assembly: GCA_963277665.1. Classification (NCBI taxonomy): domain Eukaryota; kingdom Viridiplantae; phylum Streptophyta; class Magnoliopsida; order Santalales; family Viscaceae; genus Viscum; species Viscum album. The sequence goes on along the minus strand of OY728132.1, from coordinate 318,930,069 downwards.
ATTAGTCAATCCAAACAGCATTACAGTAAACTCGTAATGCTCGTACCTAGTTTGAAATGCTATTTTCGGAATGTCTTACTTCATCACACACAACTGATGGTATCCAGATTGAAGGTCAATCATTGAAAATTATTGAGCTCCATGCAGTTGGTCAAATAAATCATCAATACGAGGTAGGGGATACTTGTTCTTTATCTTTATAGCATTAATCTCCCTGTAGTCGATACATAACCTCATAGATCCATCTTTCTTTTTAACAAAAAGAACAGGGGCTCCCCATAGAGAAACACCAGGGAGAATAAATCCCTTATTATTCAATTCCTCTAGTTGTTTCTTTGGTTCAACTAATTCTACAGTGGCCATTCTATAAGGGGTCTTCGATATAGGCCTTGATCTAGGAATCAAATCAATGGAAAACTCAACTTCTCGTTCTGGAGGATGTCCAGGTAAATCTTATTGAAATACATCTACAAATTCTTTCACAACAGGTACATCCTCTATTTGATCATTCCTTTCCTCACTGACAGTTATTTCATTCTCTTCCTCCCCAATAATTGAATTAAGTTGAGCTAGTGGGGTGGATCTAAATAAGAATTAGGTGGTTACTATTCTGCTCTAAATATAAGGTGTTCCTTATCATTATCATCAAGAATCGTAACCTCTTTCTTCTTGTAATAAATCATCACATCATAGTCCGAAAGCCACTCCATACTGAGGATTATATCAAACTCAATCACAGGTATAACGATGATATCCTTAGATAAAGAACATTTATGTGCTCTAATGGGGACTGATTCACAAAACATTGTTGCAATGATACTTCCCTTAGGAGTTTTAACTGACAACTCCCTTATTAAATCAAATTGGAAATATCTAATTTTATTAGAAAACTGGGAAGATATGAAATAATGCGATGATCTAGAGTAAAATAATGCAGTTGCTAAACTTGAGGAAACCATTAAATTACCTGCCACCACGTCTTTCAGAGCATCTACCTCAGCAGTAGTGATAGCATAAGTCTGGCCTTGATCCCTTGGCCTTTTCTGAGGTATGTTCTCCTAACGCTTAGGAAATTCATTTTCATAATGCCCCATCTCCCTGAAATTGTAGCACTGAACGTTGGTAGCTTCCTTCTTCCCCTTGCAATCACGAGCCTAGTGGCCTTTTTCACCACACTTGTAACAGACTCCCATTCCCTTCAAGCAAGTACCAGGATGTTTCTTCCTACATTTACCACAAGATGGATATTCAACCTTTCCGTTCTTCCCCTTATTTCCATTCCTAGATTGATCAGCAGGTCTCTTCTTCTCTTGCTTTTCTTTAATGTCATAAGACATAGAGTATTCCTTTTCGGTCTTGATAGCACATGAGACAATGTCTTCGTACGGAAAAAAGGATTGTGAGACTAATGCTCGATGAATAAATGGTTTTAACCCATCATAGAAACGATCAATCTTACTTCTTGGGTTACGTATATAATCTCTAGAATACCTTGATAACCTTGTAATGTTAGCCTCATACATTGTGACATTCTCATCCTCCTTTTGTCTCAGACTCAGAAATTGTGTTTCCATATCTTCTCAATGGTCGCGAGGAAAGTATTTTTCTAAAAACAGATCTTTGAACTCCCTCCATTCCATATTTGATACTTCATCATCTTATTTCATGTTTTGAATCAATGACAACCATTGATCAGCATCTCTAGTGAGGCGGTAAACATCCATGATAACTTTTTCCATTTCACTGCTCCCCAAAGCCTGAAATATTTTCTCTAGGGAATTTATCCATTGCTCAGCTACTAAGGGATTTGTACTCCCATTGAACGTTGGTGGTTGTTGCCTCATGAATCGATCTAACATTGATCCTCCACGCTGTGGATCAGGGTGCTCCATACGGGTAAGGTTATTATTCATAACCCCGAGTAATTTGTCCCAGTATGGTGATTAGCTGATCGGCACCAGATGCATCACCAGCCCCACTATAATTATCTTGAGCAGGAGGGAAATACCTACATGGAGTGCGTGCATTGATACGGTTTCCATTTCTTCCACTAGGCGCCATTTCTAAACAATGGCATAAACTAGATCAGTTTATGAATCAAAATACATAATCCCATACTTATAAAACACTTAACATAAATTGAACTATTTATGGATATAATCCATAATCATAAAAATGTTTTATTTGAGGAAGTATATACTCATAAACCCTTCCTAATGATTTGTAAAGAAAATGAGAGTTATCCTAAGCATATCCCCCGAGAGTGTCGTAACCAAGAGTGCAGCAAGGCCGGTTGTCGTGCACCATTTCCCGTTCGAGTCTAGCTCAAAGCGGTGTTTTCGGGTTTTACCCCTAGGTACATCTGTGCCAGAGCCGCCTCTACCTGCTCGTATCCAGACAGGGATGTATTGCTCGGAAAACTCACAAAATCTCTACAATACCAAAATTCTAGGATGTTCTTCTATACTAATAGTCAAAGTTCATCTTAGGTCTACGTGCTCTAATCAGAGTTTATCTAAATCTACCTTCCAAGGATTGTAATAAACTTCCTATGATACCAACTGTAATTCCCTGACCACAGTTACCCAGAGTTAGTGCATTATTACATAACATTGGCATGATCACAAGAAAGATCAAATCTCAAAAGACCGATTGGTTTAGTAGCCTTGGAAACACTAGATATATTCATAAGTATTACATTACATCATAAAATGAAAAATACTACAACAACATAATGTCTCCACAGTCCACACTATTATCCCCTCATAATATCCCTGCAAGTCATTCATAACTTACTTCTTCACATCCTGGGAAAAATAAACCATAGAAAAGGGGTGAGCTCAAATGCCCTGTAAGGATAACAATATAGCGGAACATTCAAAATAAGCATAAACATTTAAGGCAATGCATTAATAAAACAAAAGCCTTTTAAACATTAACTTCAACATAGTATGGAAAAAGTACAATGAAATAATGCCATTTACTTGTTCACATGGATATTCTACTAATAGAATAATTACATGAAATATCAATAACCACTTTCATAATGTTGGAATGCATAATGCCAGACTATCATAACCACATAGCCAAGGCCTCGTGCCAAGACTACAAATAAGATTGTGTCAAGGCCTTATGCCAAGACACTAGTTTGTCTCATGAGACCTACCGATGCATCGAGGAGCTATAGCGGGCTCCACCCGTCACATATTAAGTCCAATGCATTCCCATATGAAAAGGTTTAAACATAACATAAACATTCGTATTAAAACTAGCATACAAAATGTCAATAATTTCACCATAAACTATGAATGGTATAAAAATAGCACATCCACAGTCAAACATATCACAAAACCTTCAATACAATATATAAGTTTTGTATCATAATGAATTACCTTCAAATAAGCGTAAAATCCATCAAAGGATGTTGACATAGATGAAATCAAAACACTTTTTAGAGAAATATCTCTTTCTATTTTTGAAATCAGTTAAGATCCATATAAAATAATACATTTTCTTGAAAATATTCTTATAAGATTGTAAGGAATGCTTTGAATATTTTATAATGACAGAAAATAACCACACCCGCCGTATAAGTTAAAAAAACATTCTTACCTTAATTCTGTCGAAAAGGTTAAAAATGACCTTGTTTTGAAAACGACGGAAAGATTCCTCTTATAAAAAGTCAAATAAGGGTATAAATGACTTTAACCCATATTCTTGAAAATAATAAAAATGTTTTGAAATACATTTTGAAGAAACATGGATGTGGATGATAAAGAGATCCCAGTATATTATTATGTATAAACAACCTCGGATAATGAAGAGATTGTGAAATAACCCTTACCTTGTACTTTTCGTCGGTTGGGGTAGGTTAACCTCCTGTATAATGGTGAAATAATTGTTGTTAAATTTTACAATAATCATAGACATTTATATGATATCATATATGATCTTTTAATATTGATTTGATAATAATATCTTAGTATTATCGTTGTTTCGGGTGTTAACATACTTGTTTTATATTATATGTTTTGTTACGTAAGACATGTTTGTAAAGGATAGGTTGTATATTATTCATATCCAGAATGATATCGAGTCCTTAAACATCATTTTTAAATCATAAAATGATAATTATAATTTAATGGATACGATGGAGAATGAATCTTATCGCGTTCGTGGAGACGGTAATCCGTACGTACGCACGAGCGACAATATCATTATTTTAAAATAATATATAAATGGATGGTATATAATATATACAGAATCATTAACATGTTATATTTATTATTTACATGAGTTACATATCATTATTATACCCATCCAAATAATAATATATTGAATAACAATTACACCACGACGTGGAGACGGTAAGCTGTACGTACGCACGTATGATGACTTGTTATTCAAAGGGTGGATAGAATACTGAATATGGTTGTAACATATTTATAATAATATCACAGTATATATATGATACTGGAGTTATTATTTTATAATGGTAACAAAAAAGGAAGAAGAAGTGGAAGAAGAAAGAAACATGGAAAAGGGTGGTGATATCATTACCTCTTCTTCAGTTTCTTCCTTTTGATTTGATCAAAAGGGCTCCTTAGGATGGCTTTATGATCAAACTAAGGCATCTAGGATGTAGTGAGGGAAGTTGGGAGAGTATTTGGGCAGAGTCTGGCCGAACCAAAAGGCATTGAAGGTGTGAAGAAATGAGAAGGAAGAGTGCCCTTTTATAAGAGGGGTGAGGGGAACCTTTGGAAAAGTTAGTGATATTAGTTTATAATAAATTCATATTCGGTTTCCAATGGCTCCAATGATTATTATTCAAAGGTTAAGGTGGTTATGGGTCGAAAAAAACTCAAACAATAGAATTTAGACAGGTTTTGGTACTTATATAAACCTTATCTTTAAGTATTAACTCTAAGTTAATTAGTTTCACTTTTACAATGTCTCTTTGTATTTTTATATAATATGGTTACTAAACATACTATATACATCCAAACGTCCCCCAAGTGGTCCATTAATGATGAAACTATCATGATATAAGTCTCTTGGCCGAACCTTAGATTTTTATGAATTTAATATCAATTAATAATATAATATTTGTTTTAAGAACTCTTTTATGTCAATTTTGACACTATTCAATAGTTGATTTTTGTGAAACTCATAACAGATTTATTACTTCGAACAAAGTCAATTAAATAAATTCTAATATATCATATTATCCTAGAAAATTAGTTTAATTCATTAAAAGTTTCATATTATATTTATTTGTGTATTTATAATATCAATTATTTTAATTTTTCACTATTAAAATAATTAATTCATCATCATTGTGTCATAAATAAATTAAATTATTTAATGTATAAAAATTATAAAAAAAATATTATTATGTAGTAAATATTTTTATCTTTATAATGAATATTTATAATCTAAAATCCAACATATATAAACCTATGTAAAATCTTTTTTTCTAAAAGATATATGCTTGTGTCATCTTTGTATTCATTTTAACTTTATTAAAAAAAAGTGTCCCTATAACCTACAAGTGGCACCATGGGGTCCCAAAATCGACCCAAAGATGCCTATGGTCGAACATGTATCAACAAATAAGGCTAGGATACGTTTTAGGGTAATTTATTATTATTATAATATTATTTTTTAACCCTTATTCACCAGATTTACCCTTAACCATGGAAAAAAAAATATTTACCACAGTAATTATTCAAAATGTCTAAAAATAAAAGTTACCTATTTACACAATTTGGACTTCCTGATTCCAAATATTTAATCCATTTTTCTAAATTCAAAACACAGAAGTGGCAGAAATCAATTTAAAATTAATTCCCGCTGTCAAAACAAAAAGTGTGTTTTAAAGAGATAATAACTATCAAAATATTAACACTTGTTTATTTTCGGTTTAATTGTAAAATTATGTCCAATGACCAACATTATATTAAATGGTGAAAATATATTCTAAATATACTTTAAAACCACTAAAATTCATAATTTATCACTATTAATTATTTTGATTAAAAAAGTTGTTTTTAATTAAAATTTAGTAATTATCACTATTCATCAAAATATTAATGTTATCCGAAAAGTACCAAAATTTCATCTTAGGCTAAATTAGATGTTCCAAAACCAAAAATTAAGTCCATTTTGAAATATAAAATATATATTATTTCAAAAAGTAGGTATTACTATTCATAACGGCTAGTTTGATTGGTTATGGTGTGTTTGAACTCGGTGTTGCGTACAACACACGCTATCACATTATTCAAAGAGAAGCGTACCGTAGAAGCTTGAGGTGTTACAAGTACATGATAGTGGTAGTGTATTTATGGTTCCAATAATCCATGAAATCTATATTTTAAAACAAAACAAGTCATTAATCCATGACATGCTAAGTTCAACATACACAATGATAATTTGATGAATATTCATCGAGAAAAAGCTCTCAAACACCTAACATACATAAATTCTAACTCAAACCTATGAAAGAATAACTCATCCATTGAAATGATTATTAATCTGGTTATAATTATTATGATGATAAAATACGAAGATAAGAAAAATAAAGGGATAAGAAAAGGGTTTGCGTCGAACACACACACACGAACGATAATGACAATTAAAAACGAACTTTTGATTGAATAAGAATGAAAAAGAAGGGAAGGGGAATCAACCATATTTAAACTATTTTAAGAAAATGAATATTGAACTACAGATGTTTCTAGAGAATAAGAGATATTGAATAAGAAAATTTCATTAAAATGGAATTTCAAAAACAAAGACTTACAAGATTACAACAATGAAAAACACAAAAGTAAATGAAAAAAAACAGAGTAGGAAGGGTATCTCAAGTGAAAACATGTGTATGGAAGGTTAAACCAATCAATTTAAATATATTTTCTCATGAAAATTTTTGATCCTTTATTCTGAAATGCCAACTCTTTTGAATGAGATGAGGGGGATGTATTATAGCCCAAGGAAGTGGACAGTTGGCACACCCAATTTGTCCCTCCACTTGGATTGATGATTTGGACATCCAGACAGCCAAATATAGAGGCAAATCCTTCTTCAATAATTTATATAATAATTTTGGCCAACATATCTCAAATTTGGTGTAATTTATACCTATGGAGAAAAAGTTATGGTAGTTTGATTAAACAATGTTAAACTGTCCATTTCAATCCATGTTTTTTCGATGTCCAGAATGTGAATGGATTATGGAATATGAAGATGACTTCAAATCCGAATGCTTTCTTCAACAAAGTCTACAAGATATACATCCTCTTTTAAATTAAAAAATCCCATCTTTATTTGATAAATAGATCATGATACATGTCATGAATACTGTAGTAATTTTAATCCCCTACCAGAATGATTGGATGAGTATAAATGAATCATTTGGGCCACATTTCATTGTATTTGGGCCTTTTAATTGTTATCTAATACTCTTTAAATTTTCCATCGAACCGTAGAGGAGAATGATGGACTTTTAACTTCTAGATTGTGTCCATTAATTCAATCATCATGGGTGGTGCAGTTTCATCACAGATTTTGTAGGACCTCTTGTATGGTCTATATGAGCCTTCAAATGGTAGAACTGGCCCATGATCCCTTATAATGAAATATTTTATATTGATTTATGAAACCTAAAAAATAGGATCCACACAATTTTGATCATTAGGGTGAGATTGATAAATAAAAAAGTAAACTGAATAAGTTGGATTACTTCTAAAAATGATCAAAAATTACACATAGTATTAAAGCATTAATATATGACACTAATTATGAACATTTATTATAAAATCAGTAATGGGAGTATATAATAGGTCATGAAAATTTTAATAACATCAGTAAGTCTAAAAGATCCACTTGTAGCCATAGTATTACAACCTCTATAGCATGGTCAACAATACCCTCATGGAATATGACTGGAGGTCATCGTGGTGGAATGTCTCTAAAATTCCAACAACATTTGTTAAAAGGATTAAAATAATTATGTTCCGAGCTAAAATAATATGGAATTTAAAGAACATACTACAATCTAGTTTTACTCCTATTCCTTCCCCTCATCCCAATACTAGGTAAAAAGTAACAATCACAAACATCACTATAGACCTTTCCTATTACCCACTATAAATATGAGTGTAGTTAAATTTATCTATTTCACTATTTAATTATCCATTTTTAATTCAAATTTAGTTCAAAATTAACATTAAAATGGATGAACAATGTTTTTCACCACTTCTGATAGATATGGGATAATTCAACATATCAAATGAAATATGGTGTCTACATAATCCATACCACAACATGTCATGTCCATGCAACCAATATTCCATCACCCAACCAGACATATTTATATTCTATGGGTGTCAAATTTTGCATAATTAGGAAAATATTATTTATGATATTCCAGAAAATCAGTTTATAAATGGTGTTTCTCATGTAACTAAAAAAATCATATCTAATAATACTATGTATGTTATTCATTACACATATCACGACATCATGCAATCAAGAAAATCATACTATATGGCATGGAATAATGATTGTAATATTAATCCAATAATGTGCCTAAAAAGATGAATGAGATTCATACCCACCATATCATTGTAAATTTGTAAAACCAGTCCCGGATTTTAAGGATAATAACATTATAATTCATGTACATCAACCAAAAATTCAATTAAATCAATTGTGTTAGTCAAATTCTAGGAAAAAATATTTCTATCAATTGAATTTGTTTTCAACTACATTGGATATCTAACCCGAGACAGACCTTATTAAAAAATTAAAATTCTTCCCAACCCTCATTAAATTGATTCAAATTTAAATAGAAGAAAAAAATCTGTAGATACCACATTGTAAAGTCTTGACCTATATTCCATTGAAAGATTCCATGCTGCCCTAGGTCACATGTCCTAACGTGTATCTGTATGAGTGCTAAAGGTTTCCGACTAATAGTGAGAACATAGTGTGTTTCTATGATGTGGTTATCCCCTCATGATCTAACTGTGACACAATTGTATAATCATAGTAGTATACTTCAGAATCTGTAAATCAGGCAGAAAATATATAAATGACTAGACTAGTATATGTTTATAGTAGGAGAATGAGAACAACATGAATAAAATGAAAATCACTTACATAATAATATTCAATAATGATGTGTAATGCCTTTAAAAAGGTTGAAAATATGTATACATACATCAATAGAATACATATTTCAAAATGTACCAAAAGGCCAAAGAGAACTATTTACAACTAGAATCATGAAACTCAGATCCATCCCAAGCTCCATTTATCTTAATAAAAAAAAGAATAAAACATCATATAGTGGGTTTTTTCCCCAATCCTAACATGTGTCCAAGAAGTATCTCCATTTACACAATTTCATCTTGATAAATCATCTGAGATAAAAACAATTTAGTCCAAAAACAATAGTTTCAATATTAAATCAATGCTATAAAATATAATATAAGCATTGTAAAATGTATATAACATGTATCAATGACAAGAAAGAAGTGACCACGACCTCTGTCAAACAAGTGAAGTGTTACTATCTAGAAATTAATGGATTAATACAAAACAAATGTCAAGAAACTATAACTAAGAATATATATTGAAAAATAAAATGAACACCACAACCATTTGATATTCACAAAATATCATATAATAAATATCAATTCCATATAACCTCTATATAATATAAACCGCATTTAGGTTGTATGACCGAAAGTATTAAAAAAACCCATGATCAACCTGTATTGTCAATCATGACACATTTAACATGGTCATGTAGTGTAGACATTATTTTTAGACAAAATGAGGATAGATCCTTATAGTATTGGACCAAGGAATCCTCATCTTGTCCCAGTAGCATCTCGATGGAAACTCATTTTGAATTTGAATGCGGTCCAATTATCATGTTAATATAGCATTTCCATTGCAAGAAAAACTAGTCGGAGTGATGGAGAATAAATTCCCAATATATAAAAAAGAATCAAGTCCTGTTGAGTAATCCCATATAAGGAATCCATAACATTTATCATTATCCATGGGAGAACCATCCATTTAATATAATGGTTTCAAGATCCATGTTATACCAACCAAATAATTCAGTAACATTTAATTCATCATATTTTTTTCATCAATTCACAAGAATTTTCAATACATGATTTTACCCACTCATATAACAATTCACATTTAGATATTTTTAATATTTAACATCATGATATCATATGGATTTTGTGGAAAACCATATCCAAAAAATTAAACATGTATGTATTCATTTTTATTTGGGTTTCCTCCAATTAATAATGATTAAACATACCCCAATGGGTGGTATGATCAATGGTATGAAATAAGGGAACACTTTATCACTAGCCTAGTTTGGAGTAAAAACCTCCAAAATTAACAATGGTAATCAATGTAATCCTAAAATAGTTCCAATTTGTTTAAATAAATTAATCAATTCATTATATATGCGACACATGAAGGTTTGGATAACAACACAACAACTAGGTATATTAGACAAAAAACCCCAATATAATGGTATATACAACCTAAAATATACCTATAGTAGATTTCACATCAAGTTTTAAACTATGATTCAATCCATAAAATAACAAAATTGATGTTCGTAAAATGAATAACAAAATAACGAATATTAGGTTGAACTAAAAAAAATATCGATTCCAAGATGAATAAAGAATGACATAGGATGAATCAGATACTCACCGGTGTATATCCATCGAGATGATATATATTTTCCTTCAAAGGAGCTCCAAACTACCGGGGAATTTCAATATAGGAAGAATAAAATTAGATTTAGGGTTTAGTTGTTTTTTGGGGAAAATATAATTTTTGCAAGAATTAAGTGGCATCATAGTTTATTCGTATAGTTAGCCAAAACATGCTGCAAAAATTATCCATTAATTGAGTTAAGGGGTACTCCACACATTTAGGATGCTCGATTTTCATAACAATGGTAAAACCATGTGATTTGGATTTAAAAAATTTTTGCATATTCAACAAATAATAATGTAATTCCATCTACAAAGTTTCCACCAAATTTTTAATGATATTCCATCCATCTTCCCTAGAATAATTCAATTAGAGTATCCATTTGACATAACCCATATGGTTTAATGTAACCATGTTGCTCATATATTTTCAAATAAAATATGTCTTTGGTCTCCAAACAATCCCAGGGCACCCCTGATACACCCATTACAAAATTGGATACAGTCATTTAGAAGTAAAATTGATTTTAATCCAAAAAATAGATCTTCACTTAATATTAAATCTGATATCATACAATATTTACCACTTAATGTCATTCTCTCATGAATTTCCCTCATAAGGGTAGTCAAGAATCCTTAGGAAATAACTCTAACCATTGAGTATGTATGTCAGCATCCCAATCCAATATATATATATATATATGTTTGTAATTCCATAACATCCATACTAGATGAACATACCGAGCTTGGAGAATATTTTTCACCTAACAATTATATGAATAAGATTATTCTAAAAGGATGCATTATCTTATATATTAACCTCTATTATTGAATAATTTTGATATGTGTCTCTGTGATAACAACGCATCTCAGATAAGAAGAATATTCCATGAATTGAATCATACCTCTAGGTAATGGAAAATCAATATTCCATCATCTTAACTCTTCCCAAGATCTCAAACACCAAAATATATCATTATTAAGTGTTAAAATATCTATTTAAGTGGTTGTATCACACCATCAGTGAGATTCGTAAAAATTCCTAATCCCTGACCTCAAACTCTAGACATCAGCAATAGTGATTAGCGTATGTTTTCTATCAATTCTATGCAGTAGAGATCTACATTATGATCACCTAGGCTGGCTTAGAAGCCTCCTACAATAGACACAACCCTAGTAAAGTTAACTCAAATGAATCTAACATGCATAGGGTTGATCAACATGATCATCCATGAAAGGAATCAACATGTTTCATATGTATACTCAACTAAAAACTATTATTGTTTGAAGAAAAATACTAGGGGTATATTTATCCCCCATGATCTTGTGGAATATTGGATGCATTCTCTCAGGATATCGTCAAGTAGATGAATCATATGGTATGACTAGCCATTACACAAGGGTAGTATGTTGTGCTCAAAATCACATGATTAATGAAATCTGTCTTCAATAACAGCAAAAAAAACAAGGTATAATTTAAGAAACCCAATATGAAATGATAGTATGGTGACTCTATGAAGTTACATAATCTCATGGGTATACACATTCCCAAGATCATATTAACTAAAGGTGTCCCGGATCAAAGGGAAATGAGTGAAATTCATGAGCATGTCCACTATAACCAAAACAAGAACTATACCTCTAGGAGACCTCGGAAAATAATCATGAAATCCATCTCACCATATTCCGACATAAAATAAAGAATTATTTACAATGGTAAAAGTTTTTATGGTCATTGATGATTTGTATTATCATTTTGATAAGTGTAACACCTCATAGAAAAAAATATTTACCTCCTGTTATAGTCCCAACCAATAATACTATCAATGAAAATCATTGTAATTCATGGTAATAGGAGGATTTAATTCCCAAAATATGGCCTGAAACTCCAATATCAACTCCATACATTAGTCTAAAAGAAAGAATATGTGGCCATTGATACATATAATTTCATCATTTCTTACGGTCCAACTAGGGGTTGGGTCCCGAATGTCCACACAGTCTCATAGGAATGGGCCATATGATTATAAAATTATTCTCATTCTCACACTATCAAAAAGAATATATTTATAAATAATGATTATTTAATTTCCTACAATTTACCATCCTCCACATCCTAGTGAATTTGGTAAAACAAATCCATAAGCTTCCTCTAACTACTGGCCTCCTAACTTGTCTTTATATGAGTCCTCCTTCCCAGAACATCAGACATTGTATTGACATTAACTTGTTTATAGGAATGCAGAAACCGATAAGAGTATGGGTATTGACCCAAGTTCATTTCAGTATATTCAGATCAGTTTTTTCATAAATATACATGAGTATTTTGTGGTGCATGTAAAACAAAAAAAACACTCCACCTATAATTAACCTCTTCAATGGTGAACCAAATAAACAACTACTGTTATCTGAAGACTGTGTGTTAGGTAGTTCCTCTCATTTAACCACATTTAGAATGACCTATATGATAGAAATCTACCCACATACATCCTGAATTATCCTAGATAGATACTTGATGAATCACTCCACATTATGCATCTCCTTCCCGACTCTAGATGAATCCATAATGTTACTGAAGGTAGTATTCCTTTCAAATATTTGATGGTTATCTCCTAGGTTTCTTAACATAAAATCATCAAAAAAATTCATCAATAATTTTATAGGAACTTCCTTACATTAGAATTCATGTCTTAATATCCTGTAATATAAAACTAGACCTGAGAAACTATATATGTCAAAGATGTTCCTTGGATTCTCCCAGGAAAATACATCCCTCGCCTTCTAAATGTGAACTAATTCTCTTATTTCTATGATAATATGACCAATAGAATTGAATCATAGTTATCCCAAAGATTCACCACTAGATATGATCTTATGACTAATTTTCTGTAAATGTATCCAATATTATATCAAGATGTTTTGTGTTGTTTTAGTGGTTATTATAGTACACAAAACATTCTTTCTTGAAAACCACCACAAATGAATCTAGAGAATGATAGAAAACTCAGTTCCTCATCAGCATGAAAACTATTGGAATGTTTATAAGAATGAATTAAAAACCCAGTAACATTTATAGACCATACCTAATATAAAATGTTGTATGAGATTCATTTTCTGGTCATATATGCACTTGAAATTATCCATATATCTTTTAATTTTTATAGAACCGACCATATCCACAAATCTGATAAAAAATATCATCAATTTCATTAAATAGAAATTGGTTCTAAACCATCATCTAGTTCAATTTATGATGATATAAACAGAGATAAAGGGTAACAAGAACCATTTCACAAAAATGATCAGAAATCCTCATTGCGAAGTACTAGGTAATATAAAACAATTTAATGATAATACCACTAACTCCAAAGTAAGATCATGAAACTCTATTGTAGACATCGTGTATAGAGGAATGAATACTGGTGAAAATAGAATCCCTATCCTAAAAGAGAAATCCACCTCTATCTTTAGAGGAGACCTAGAAAGTGTTATTTGGGAAGAAATCCATGAAAAAAATAACCATTAGAGGGAAATTTGTCTAACACAATCCCAGATCATGCAGAAACAAACTAGCAATCATGTATGTCATCCCACCCAGCACATGATGCCTTGGTCCAAATCGGATCACCTAGAAATCCCATTCACCATTTTCAATAAAAACTCTTCGCATTGGTGATGTTAAGTTAATCCTCATGTGAAATTAATCAATGTAATATTAATAAGAAACCCCACAATACATTATGATTATAATTTCATTGCTAGTAATCATTATGAAAAATGTATTTTAGACAAATTGACTCCCACAATTCTCAAGGGCACTCCTTACTGTGGCGCACACACTCAATTCTAACCCTCAATAGTGTATCCACTATTATCACCCCATCATAAAATGAAATCATGTTATGAGGTATATCCATAATAGTTATAGATATAAAACAATGGGATTGACCTATATAAAAAAGTGTAGATACTAGTATTGAGGACTCAATGTTCATACTTCTCACTATAGACAGTTCATCGCCATTCTACATGCGGGTGTACTATAAAAAATATATCTACAATGAACTTCAGCCTTGTGACAACAGCTCACATCCCAGAGAAATCGCACAATATTTTCTTGTTAGACATCGTTATTGGGCTCAAGGGTCATGACCACCACCTTGACCCGACCAAATTTTACTGATCTATCTTCTAGCAAGACACACAACACTGAAACACACTCACAAACACAATTTTGTAGCTAAATCATTTCCACTAACTACTATTCATAATTTTCTTGTATAAATGTTGTTTGTGGCCAATCATTCCTCAAACCTTGGAACTGGACTAGATCTCAATAACAATAACTCCTCACGTGTCCATGTCTTCCATAATAAGGATATCAAACATTAATACATTCGCAGACATCATTTTTCATACTCATCTCATAGAAATTAGTGAATCATTTCTTCCTATCATTTTAACCTACACCATTGTTTGAGAGGTCAAACTATCATACTCTACACCAAAAAAATCCCTCATGTTTTACTCTATATTCAGTACCAAATTCACTTTCATTATAATAGACATAAACCAGAACATGATAATATATGATCGAACAACTTATCTATAACCATCCTCGAAGATCCCTTGATAGCTAATTAATAGGGTATATCACCACAATACAATATAGATCTTTAAATTAAGCCGAATACACTATAATATTCATTGCACCCATCTTCAGACATATATAATCCCTAGACTTCTCTACTCTATACATCGTGGGATATAATTAGCATAAAAAATAGTATGCAAGTTACAACATACCATATCATGAAACACATCATCCTATTACAAAACACATCAATAGTGTTTTAATAATCCTTTAATCATGTATGTCGTGAGCATCAGTTTACTCTAGAGAGGTTTCTCATTTTGATCAATGATATAAAAAATTATCAGAATCCATATACCAATAACCTATAGACCACCATCCCCTGAAAACATGGGAGGATGTTGCTTCTAGAAAACATAGATCATCTATCCCATAGATGTGGTAGGCAATAGTGATCCCTAAAAATTCATGACCCAATGTGTGAAACCCTAACAATACTATTCCCAAACACCAATGTCCATAAATAATACTAGTTCTTTAAATAGAACTATAATTGGATCCACTAGTATACCAAGGACCACTACCTCTGGAGTGGGGAAATAATCACCATCATGGCATAAGATCACATATATCAGTGTTGGTCTGCCTCAACAACGATCAGAATACAAATAAGAATGGATAAAAGTCTATATGTTCCCAAATAAAAGAATATGAAATTTCATGAACAAACATCAATTAATTCATACCCATATATATACTCCCCAATCAAATTCTCTATTAAAAAGAAAATTCCTGAAAATTACTAGAGTCCCTACCTATATCATACTCTATGAATGGTTCTAGGACAAGTTCTTTGTTTAAAAATTCAATGTTCGATTATTAATCCATGTTTAATTGAAAATTTTCATAAAAATGGTTGGACCAAGTGGTTCACCACGATGTTTTTCATCTAATTTCACAGATCATTTATTACAATGATAGGTATTTCAATCCAGGAATATATCACACAATCATGAAATCAAGAAATGCATCCTATAAGGAATATTATAATTCATGGATTGTTAATCCTACAATGTTCCTATAATGATGCATGAGATGAATACCATCATCTAATCAGGAAATGGAAAAACCAATTGCTAATTATATCAATAATAACAATAAAATTCTTGTGAATTACCCAATAGTAGAATCAAATAAACTATAATTTTATAATCCAGAAATAATAACACATATTCAATGAAATTTGGATTTTTACCAAATGTGGGTTAGATACTCCCGAGAAATGCTAGTTACTAAATTTAAATTAATCATAATAACCATGCTATTATCCTATAACAATAATTTAGAAACTAAAACCCATTGATAGCTATTTGTGGCATCTTGACATGGATTCCACTAAAGGGTTCCCCGAGAATGTGGGTCATATGGCCTCAAGGGAATAACTCATAATGATAGAGGTTGTTGGATACCAGAGAGGTAATATGATGTGTCTCTAGGGAGACTATTCCTCCTTTATAAAATTTTGATTAATCAGTATAATAATATTAGTAAATAGATGAATTTGACAATCAAGAATACAAGGGATAAATTAACAAACATGTAAAATTTCATTGAATAAACATGAGAATTGTAGGAATATAACAAGAAGTAATAAAGTAATCATACACAACAATGATGTACCATTATAATTATATGTAGGAAAATAGGTATAGAGGAATAAATAAAATGACTATTTTAAAATGTACAGAAGTATAATAAAATAACTAACTCTTGAATGAATCACAAGAGTTAGCTCGGTCATATGTTCCTATATTCCTATGAAGTAATCAAGTCATGAATCATATAATGAGTGTTTTTCATGAACACTTCCGGAATCAATGATTTTTCCTAGGTACACAATGAAGGATTGAGATAGTTTGTGAGAGAAAATCTCATTAGTCTACCTCCAATAAACTCAATAACCCTTCCAGGCTATGTAATACATGTTATGATGAGTTAAATTTATATCATAAGTATAATAGAATTGAAACAAGTGCATATCGAATGTCTAAAACAAGTAATGTGTAACTTTAAATCCAAAAAAGCTCTCTATAAAACACTGATCAATCCCCTATAACAAGGAAAATATATATAAATCAAAAAAGGAACACCATTTCCATGATGTATATAAAATTTAATTTAGCATCCATGACCATGTACTATAAGTTGTACATCATATCAACCAGAATTATTATATACAACCAAAACTATCATAAAAATATTGAAAAATATATAAAATAAAACATGTCACATTAACCATGAACAATCCATAACACTAGAAGTACCCCCCTTTGATGTCAAATCAAATATGTATTTAACCAAGGCATCATCATCAAGTCTATAGTGTATGATAATGGAAAATAGGTTAGATATGGAATGGGGTCTAAGGATAGTGTCCATATTCCATTTCTATTGTGTTCATAAGATTGTCGGCTCCATGGGATAAGAAGGACCAAGGAAACCCATGGAATCAAGACCAAAGGAGAAATATCATATAAGGCATTCCATACCACTATCATGATTTATGGGATAACAATCCATTGAATCTATTAGATTTAAGATATATATTAATGTAAAAAATGAATCCAAAACCATTAAATTATTTACATTTCATCTTAAAATTAAAAATAATTTAAAATCAATTAGATTTCCCAATCGTATATCCATTAATATTTAAATAATATCAAAAATTTAGATCATGATATAATAAGGAAAAAGGGGGAAACCATCTCATAATTCATCAATTCATTTTAGTTTATATATATGTTGAATTATTCTAACTAGTAAAGTTATAACACACACCATGCGTGGTATAATAAAATAGATAAAATAGGGGCACATTCCATGGGTGTCCTATGTTGTGTAAAAGCCAACAACAATCTAAAAGTCACTCAAGGGGAACCTAAACTACTTTTAATTCATCAATTAAATTATTCAATTCATTTTTGGGTGACATCAGAAAGTTAAACTCTTAGAAAAAAATGTATAAAAACATAAATCCATGAGGAAATATTATAGACCACTGACCTTATGTCCATTTTAGAGTGATCATTCAGTACAAGCTTCTGATTTGATCCAAATTAGAAATAACGATGACTTAATGAATAACCTAGAAATATGAACTATTAACTTGAGCCTGAATAACACCATGAAATACAAAAATTTAATGTAATGATAGGAATATATTACACATCAATGTTGATCCATCACGATTAATGACTCTCAATTCTGAGTCCAAATAGAGAAACTGGTTCAAAGGCTATGAATTTACCATCATATGTGCTTCCAACACCCTAACGGTCCAATGGATGAAGAATTAAATATGATTTATCATTTAATAGGTTTATGTGAAAATTGTAATTTCACCTTTAAGTAGTTGAATGAATGGGTTGGATACATGTTTTTAAATTCCATGCACATACCACGCACCAGTAACCGTGTTAGGGACACCTCACATAGTTACTGCCCACAGTTTGTCAAACTGTGAAAAAATTGGGTGCTTTGAATATATTAAATAATAAAACATTCTTGTATGGACATTCACCACCACCCACATGGTTTTATAGAACAATGTGTTCTCCTCTATTAGTATTCCCAATCCTATCAGGGTTAGATTAACCATTAGACTTATCCTGCATGGTTTATACCAAATGTGTGGCCTATCTATTTTCTTAAAGAAATTTTCTTGAGGATCCAAATTATCCGAACACAACCCCAGTACACCTATAATCATATTGAGCACTATAATTAAGAAACAATAATTATTAAAAAAAACATTAAATATCCATACCTCATAGTAAAAGTCATGTTCATTCAAAAATGATGACATCACATGTGCGTACTTGAGGACTACCACATCCACAAATTGATGGGATTCATTCTTCATCACCACCAAAAATAGAAGATATATTTACAAAAATTGGAAAAATTAATATTATATATATATATATATATGATATTATGATCATTATAGAATTATAAAATTGTAAATACCTTCTTTCCATAATGAATATTGAAAGATGAAAAAGTGACACATGCGTATGTACAGCCAACCATCTATATGGATGAAATAAATTTCATTTTTCATAACCATGATTCCTGGATAGATTTAAAATTATAATTTATATATAAATGTGATAATTATTTAATTAATATTATTCTATATATAATGAATTGGTAATCTATTTTACCACATACGACCAACCAATTTCATTTTGAACTCTTCAAATGAATATCATTAAAGCAACTAACATAATCTTAAATAACAACTTGATTTTAATAACATGTTATTATGTGAAATAAAATAAATAAAGATCATAAAAAATGTTCATAATAAATTAAATAATCAATCAATGTTTATTCTTATGAAATATTAAAAGTGTACATGATCATTCAGACACAATATAAGAGAGTCTTTAACTAAAAAACTCATTTTTCCTTGATTACATATTTATTTTCAAAATATTTTTATTTCATGAAATTTTTTAAAAAAATAATTTTTTAATATAAATGTTTTATTATTTTAGTTTATGAATATCTATCATATTATTTCTGAAATGAATTCATTTAATATTTTATTTAATTGAAATTCATTTAAAAATTATTTTTCATTGTTTTTTGTACCAAAGCCTGAGGTATATTTTTTTGAAATATAAGACATGGGTGAGTTTTATAACATTTATGAGGACTTAATGTTTTAATGAATAAATTAAAAACATTAATGGTTATTTTTAATGATTTTTTCTCTTTCATGCTTGGAGTATTCTATTAAAATAATTTATTTTTATAAATGATTGTTTTTATAATTCTAGCATTCATATTTTGTGACTATGTTATGGTACTTTGAAACTATTTATGATGATGGTGTGTTATATTATCGTCCTTATATGGGAGGGTCCATGATATCCCCCTAATTCATTAGGTTTGTTAGAGGTTGACCATGATGGTTATTACATGTCTATCTTTGTTGGTTACATCCTTGTATAACCTGGAGGGTTCTTTAAGTGAATCCATGACGGTTAAAGCATATTGTATCCATTAGTGTTACTTCAAAATTAATAATTATAATAATATAATTTATTAAGTTACATATTTGTTTTATATTGATAAGTTTGTTTCTTAATATAAATATCATGTTTTCAGAATATATGTTTTTGATTTTGTGTTCAAATTAAATTATACATCACTTTGATTTATAGAAAAAAATTGATTTTCCCATGTTTTCAAATAAAACTATAATGATTTTATTATCCCTTTAATATATATAATGAAATAATTTGTTGGAATTTTTTTAATAAAAGTGGATTTCATTGGTAATAAAAATTTTATTTTTATCCCAATGTTTATTTTAATGAAGAAAAATGCTTTAATCTATATACAGACTAATGATTTATTTAATTATTTATATATCTCATACAAATATTTCTGTGCTCATTCCATGTATTTAAAATATTTTTCATTTTATTGATGGAAAATTATAGAAAAATAGGATATATAAATTAATATTTTGAATATTTTTCATGAATATAAATCATGTATTATATTAAGGACATTATTTATTATCAAAAAAATTTATACTATATAGATGAGTCGACATTTAATGTATGGGTTTAAGTTGTGATATTTTTAATTAATTCATTATAACTAATTACAAATATATCCTTGTAATTTTATTTAAATTAATTCTAGTTCAAAATCACCAGAATATGTAATATTTAAGACCACTTTCAATAATTTGTTATCAGTGGAGGATTTAAATTACCTTAGAGAATATTATGTCATTATTTTAGATTATCTTAAGAGTCAGTGTTACCATCAAAATTTTATAATATTATGTTTGATCATAAAGACAATATATTTGAAACCCCTTTTGAGAATTTATTTTATGATACTTTATGGTAACTATTAATATTTTAGAATAAATTTTTTTCAAGATAATTATGGCTTATTATATTGTGGGATGAAAAATGTGAGTTAAAAGATAACCATTTATTTTAAAACATTACTATAATGTCAATTATATTTTAGTTAATATTTTGGATGTCTCGTATTTATATAATTTTATAAAAATTATATTAATATAGTTTTATAAAAAGGAAATCTCATGGGATGGTTAAAAACCTATAACTTCTGACAGGGTTTCTAGGATTTAACATACAACTGAAGGGAAAATGGGTGTATCACCAACCCTTGCACTATATGATTTCTAGGTCAGTTTGATTATTTTTATTTATTTAAAATATATGATGAATAATGGTTATGATCATTTTTAGAAATATACTTTTATAAAATTGATATTCATGGGATTGAAATCTGATATGGTTTTAATTAAAATATGTTATTTGAGAAGGTCATAACTATGTATTGGAAAAATATATGTCTATGGTAAATAGATTTCTATGATATTTTTTTAATGAAATGTTTTCTTAATTATATATTGGAATCATATCTGATTTTATTGAGGATTTATAATGATTCTTTTTATTTGTAAGAATGATTATCATATCTTAAAGATTTTATAATTGTTGAAAGTACACATTTATATTATAATTTAAATAAATTTTATTTAATTTGGGGATGAATGTAAAATTTAATGATCAATGACTATGTGACCAAATCCTTTTGAATTTTGGGTTTCTTTTGTATTTTTGAATATTTTTGAAGAATTTTATGGATAATATTGATTGATCTATTTTTAACTTCGGGTATTGCTCTTGAATTTTTTATATTAATGTATATTTTCATCATATAATGGTTTATAAATTTTTTTATTATTATATTGTCCTATTAATACCATTTTACGTTTGGTTAAAATCTATACACCTGAGAAACAAATAGTTATTAATTTTTTATTTTCTGATCCATAGATAATTATTCTAGTACTTCGTGTATATATAATTAATACGCATCATTTGGATAAAATGATGAGATTGTGGGTGAAATTGATTATATGATGATATTGTTGTTCTCATGTAATTTTATTTCCTAATGTTCACAGAACATGTAGTAAAATAATTTCTCAACATAAAAAAATTGATTCTGAAAACAAAAATTTTATTAAACTAATAATCCTAAAGAGTACTCAAGGACTATATAACCCATCATATATTTATAGTTTTGTGACTGTTAAATATCTAATAGCCATGTTTTTTAATAAAAAATATCATTCCTTATGAATTATTATATCTATAACATGCCCATGCCTAAAAACATGAATAGATAGTATATTTTACTCCAGATGACTCTTGTACTTCCCTCTATCTCTTTTAAAGTGATTGTTTTATTGATTGTTTTTAGGATTATATATTTAAACAAAGGTATTTTGATATGTCAAGCCCTGGTTACCAAACCCATGTTCAGAATTGTAAGGATTAAATATCAAAATGGGGGATAGATTGTAACAAACTGTTCTTAGGGATACACTTTTTTAATAGTCTACAAGATACACCACATTGATATTAAATGGGAAACTAAATATTATACTTTATAATTTACCCTCAAACCTTTCTATTGATTTGGTTGGTATGAATTTGAAAATAATATATGAATTAAGTAAATAGGAATTACTCAACATAAATTTATTGTTAACTAACAAAAATATGACAAACATGATATTTAGTAATGTCATTTTAATACTTTAAAAAATCTTTTCATCCAAAATTGATTTTATTGCTTTAAGTGACTGAATATTATAAAAATTTCAAATTTTTTCTAAAATTTAATCGATAAAAATGAACTTCATTTATGAAATCCCCATATTATAATTATTATATGGTGAAATTTTGAGAAAATTTTGAAAATGATAATTTTTTGGTGGATAATAAAAAAATAATTTTTTATAAAATATTATATATATTTTTATATTATGTGGGAGAAGTTTTTTTTGTTTCCTAATACATATGAAATTTGTTTCTGTGCATATGTAGTGCTTTCAAAGTACTAAAAAACTCAAATTCAGTGTCTTATAACATCTAATAGGGTGTTATAAAGTGTTTTAATTAATATTTTATTATATTTTGTTTCTGAATGATTACATAGACTGATAATGTCTATATTTAGTGTTATATAACAAGAATATTATCCAAATAATTATTCAATTCATCCATTAGGTAATCAATTCAAATTAACTAATTAAATAAGTTTTCATGACCTGAATATGAGTAAATATAAATTATGAAAAAATAAAAAGGATTATATTTATATTAATTATTTTATATTTATATTAATTTATTTATAAATTTTATAAATGAAATAATTACCTTAAAACATAAGAAACACTAACACATTTCTTGTGTAAGTAGATAAAGACTGCATAAAATAACATTCAAAACACAAAATATTATAATGATATTGACAAAACAATTTCCCCAATAATTTAAAAAAATTATTTATACGGGTAATTTTCTTCCGTAATACTTCATAGATCGGTTTTATAATTTATTATCCTCTTGGATTATTGTAAGTCCTTTATTTTATTTTATTTAAAGGAAATAAAAACTTATGATAATTTTGTTTTTAATAAGTGTACTATTTTCTAAATGTGATGATTTTCAATATAAATTATAATATTAATATTATTTTAAAATATAAAATAGTTATCTTTATGATGGTAATTTATTATTAAATTTCATAGATGAAATAACAACATTATATTTCATAAAATAGTTTTTTCATTTATTACTTCATTGATAGAAAAATATAATAAATGATATGAAAAATGTTAAAATAAATTTATTTTTATATAATTAATGTTATCTATAAAGTATATTTATGAACATAAAATTTTTAAGATATAATTAAATAGTTAAATAAAAAAAATTTATTTCTTGATGGTTTTAATGTCAAATGAATTAACAGTATAAAATTTTTCAGTAATTTTCAATTTACGTTTTTCGTATATTATTAAATTAATTAAAAATAATAAGAACATTAAATAATAAAAAATAAGATAATATATGGTTTAAAATTACATACCCTATACATATATAGTACATTTGTATGTTTTTTCTTCTATATTATAATTTTCCTATTTTAATATTTTGAAAATTTCCAAGAGTGCTTCTCTTGTATCTCACAAAAGTGTGCATCTTCTTCACTAATAATAAAACATAAAAACATATTTTATTCATTTTAGAAATACAAATATAAACTCCTAGAATCCAGATCACTTTATAGATGTATCAATTTAGGTATAATACCATCCTTTTTTGACTTTAAGTGATAAAAATGGATAATGTCTAAAGAAGACGTGTCATTTTTAATCAAGAATTTCAGTTATGTTTATTATATCACATACTTAAACTTTATTAAAACATGATATCATAATTCATTTAATATCCTAAAAATACTGATATTTTATTGAAACATTTTAATGACCCATATCCATCCCCACATCTATCAAATTGGAAAATAATTACTCCATTATTTTTTTGGAGGACTACCGAATCGAAAACTGATGTAATTTGTTTCTATAAACAACTATCAAAGAGTGTTAAAATGATTGAATTAATTTTTATATATAATATTACTCATATATTTCTCAGTATTAAATGATAATTTATCATTTAAATTATTAAATTTCTATGCATAGAACAATGATAAATCCATCCTTCCACATGGTTTCACTACCGCCTCAATAATACGATGATATTTGTTTTTCATGACCACATAGCATTAATTATATATATAAGTATATTTATGTAATTAACATGATATATATGATATTTAATAAATTATTCAGTGTTAAAATAATATTTTTCATCTTTCTAGAATGATCATTGATAAATAAAAAAATTACACATGCGTACATACTGTCCACTAACTACAAGATTGTAATGAAGTTCATTTTTCAATAAAAGTATGTCACAGTTGGATTTAAATATATAATTTTCAAATAAAATGTATAATTATGTCATTAATATTATTCAGTATATTATACAATGATGATCTATTTGACCATATTTAACCTTCCTAATTCATTTTCAATTTATTAACTGAATATTATTAAAGCATCTGTAAGGAACATAAATGTTTTTTAATTTTCTATAACATCATAATAAGTAAAATAAATGGAATAATATACTTGAAAAATATTCAATATAACTAAAATAATTATTTTATTTTATTATGAAGGAAGATAAATTATATATGTGACAAGTCAGACTCACCATAAAAGACTTTTTAGCTAAAAAACCTCATTTATTAAATATCTTACATCGTTATTTTACAAATAATTCTCTATCAAGTATATGTTTTTAAAAGTATTTTTTTGAAAAAAATATTCAAAAAAATATTTTTTTATTTTATCTAAACTTTTATCCAATAGTACAAATTTTTAGATTTTATGTAAAGTAATTTATTTTCAAAATACTCTTTTATGGTTTCCTTCTACAAAATTAAAAATTAACGATTTATTAAATTATATGTCATGAGTGTATTTTCTCGCATTCATGGTGGATTAATGTTTTGATACTTCCTTTGTAAGATTACACAATTATTTTCAATGAAATTTTTTCCTTTGTATGTGATCATTATGATTTTAAAATAAGTTATTATTCTTATGTAATGTTTTTATGATTCCAGAATTCATGGTTTTTATTATGTTATGGTTTTTGAGAAATATTTATAATAGTGGGTGGTTCCATTATAAATCCACGAGAATTTGTTTTATTATAAAACATGAATTTATTGGGTACGACAGATGTTTACCATAATGGTTATTCCATGTTTAACTATTATGGTTACATCCATGTATTGATGTGAGGGTTATTTCATAGGAGTCATGAGGGTTACATTATATGGTAACTATGAGGGTTACATCATGATAATTCATGATAATAAAATTATTCCCCAAGTTAAATATATTTTTTATTATTAATGTTAGGTTTTCTACAAACATATATTATTCTCACAAGGTATGTTATTGGGTTTATATTTAGAGGAAATTATGTGTTACTTAGATTTGAGAAAAAGTATTCATGGGTTTATCATGATTTGAAAGGAACTTATATGGATTTTAATTTTCAGTTCGGATTTCTTATGAAATTATTTATTGAAATCATTCTTCCTAAAGGTGATTTCTTTGGTATTCAAATGATTATTTAGGAGAGAAATTGTATTTTAAGAATGTAAATGTTTATAATTAATTAAGGACTATTTATTTCATTATTTATCATTATGTTAATTACTAATATATATTGGCATGTACCATGTTTTCAAAATTTTATTCATATTACTAAAGTATGAATAGAGAAATAGATGAGGCCAGGAATAAAATAGTGAGGTTTTATCATGAAATTAAATAAGGTTTTATTTTAAGGGCATGTTTTTTATGAAAAAATGGATATTTATTAAAAGTGCCTAATAATTTTGTTTTAGATTCCTTTTTAATAGTTATTTGTGATTCTATAAAACTCTAAAACAAAAAATAATGTCAATTTTAGATGTTGAAATCTAGTTATAAACTAGAATATGTATTGTTTATCTCTATTTTCATATAATAATATTGATTAAAAAACTATTTCTTGAATTATTTTTAATCTAAAGGAACTCATAGGATTTTATAAATATTACATAATATAATGAAACATTATAAGAAAATAAAATGAAAACACAATTAAAAAAATTATTTTCACTGTTCATTGAAAACTGAACATTTTTTGAAAATAATAAAAAATTCAATGTAATAATAATTTCACATTTTTACATCAAACATGATATCTTTTTAAGAAATTTTTTGAATAATTTAAATTTTAATTTATAAAATGTTATCTCGAAGGGAAATAAAACAAAATTTTTAAGCATCAAATATGTTTAATGAAAAATATAATTATTTTTTTCTAACTATTAATCTATAAATATTTTGTACTATAGATGTTTTTTAATAATATCTCTTATGCATTACATTTTTATTGCTTAAAATTACATTCAAATATTTATAATTATTCCATTTTATGTTCATTTTTAGGTAATTTTTTTATTTAGTTCAATTTATCTATAGTTTTCAATTCTATAGAAATATTCTATAATTTTCATTATTCTAAAAAATGATTTTTTTAGGGAATTGACTATGTGTATATTTGGCTATGTCAAGCAATAAGTTATGTAATATGTCTGTATAATTGAACTTCATGTGTAAATTTAGTACATCAAGTAATTTACTATTTGAAAATAATTTACATATATTAACAAACTACATTATGAATTGGTATATCGATGAAATAATTACAATAATTGTCTATGTGATGTAATTAGTTACATTTTTTTGTATGTTTTGATTATTTGGTTGTGTGGATTGAATCACACATTTCAATCAAGTCATCTATATTAATTTCAACTACATGATTCAAATAAAAATGTTATTATAAAATGTGAATAAAAATATTTCGTAAAGAATGGATATATAGATCAATTAAGCTACATGGTTTTTGATATACATATTTTTGACGTGTTTTTATCATAGAATTACCTATTTTGTTCGATGATTCTTCCATTTATTAGCACTGGACTATTGTGAGTTAAAATTAATTTTACATTCGATTCAATAAAATATTGATGTGACACTTTATAGTAAAATTGATTTTCAAAGGAATAATGTACAGTGAAAATAAATATATAAATTATTCTATTTGTCAATGCTTTCATAAAAGGAAAGCTTCCAAAAGGGACATACGGAGTTTTACAATGAGGTCTAGTATTTAATAGATATTATGCTGATAAATAGTAATTTAGTGGAATAAATATAGAAATAAAATTGTAATATAATATATAGACCATTATTTTTTCCCTCTATTAATTAATCCATTCCATATTCTCAGTTAATATAAAATGACAATGAAAACTCTTACATTCTACAGATATACTATCAAGATAATCATTATTGTATATTTGAAGAAACATGTTGTTATATACATAATTAGTATTGTCTATACTCTATATGTCCTATATTATATAAGTATCATCATGTAATTATGTGTGATATTTTTTAAGCTATCTATATTCTCTCAAAACATGACGTGAGAACTCCTTATACATAGTGGAAAAAGTTTTAATTTTTGTAAATCTATATAGGAGCCTAAAAAACCTCATGGATTTTAAATATGTGCCAACTAATTTAACACATTTAATTAATCCCTAGGAAAAGGACAAGTTCAAGTGAAATCACAGAGCTATATAAGTTGAGCTTTGGTGGATTTTAATATGAGATTTATGTTCCCCGAAAAACTATTAATAATCTAGGATTGAGATAGTTATTACTATTTTTATTTCTATTCATTTCATATGCTAATAAATTGTATTATCATATTGTACCTTCAATGTTTATGATTTTATGTCATGAATATTTAAAGAACTAAATTCACCTCCCCCATCTGGAGTCCTTTTTATGTTATTGTATGTATAACAAAATTGGTATCAAATGAATTTACATTAAGGTTATCAACTGTAAACAATTTTACTCATTAAAAACATATTAAAATGGGTGATATAGAAGATAATTTTGAATTTATGTCTATGGTTAAGAAAAACCATCTCAATGGATAAAACTATGATAGTTTAAATGGATGGATTCTTATCTACATGATGAAATATTGTCAAATGGTTTACCAAATATTAATTAATCCATACAAAATACATAAATGAGGTATAGAAAAATGTTATGTTAATGAAAAATATGAATATGGTATAGACTCACAATCTATGAATGCTATAATTTGAGGATTTGTTCCCTGAATGATAATTGTTTCAAAATAGAATTTATCATTTGAATACTCATTATGTATGAGGAAAAATTGAACTTGAATCTTTTGTGTGAAATATTTATCAAAAAGAAAAATGTTACATTTAAGGTTTCTACAGAAATGTATCAAAAGAAGATAAAATAAAAAAATTGTTGAATCATCTCATGATGATACTTAAAATTATTGTATTTCATGTAGAGATATTTCTAAATTTATTATAAAGTATATTATGTTTTAGAATATATATAATATCCTAGAATACCAGTATAATGTTTATTAATTATATATAATTTTTTGAGATTGAGAAATTTGAAGGCATATGATCACTAGGCCTAGAGTACCTATAATTATCCATTGAAAAATTATATGATTTAAATTGCACTCCTGAGGGGAATTCTTGAAAAGGACGAATAACTCATAAATGGGTGCACAAATCAAAAATATGAGTGTCTGGTTGCATTAAAGAACGCATTTTTACCCTAGTAATGACTTAATTTTTGTCGACACAGTCCTCCGATGAGAAATACTGAAAGTTGAAAAACTGTAAATAAAATTAGTAAATTATGTAATTTTATTTTTAAAATTCTTATAACTCACTAATAGAGACTCATATTAGAAATTTGATACCACCATTGAACTCGTGATGGTATTCTTTTCGTAGACAGATCATAACATTGGCAGGCAGAAGCCAATAGTGGAAGTTAGTTTTTGGCTGTAAATAAAATATTTAATTAAGTATTATTTTATTGTCAAATAAATATAACTCCAAAAATTTAATTTTGATTGGAAATATTAGAGTATTGTTTAGCTCGAGAGGGAATTTTTCTCTTAGGTACAGCCTAACCTTGACTGGCATGGGTCGAGGGTGACTGTTAATAATTTTTGAACTTTTTAAAGGTAGGTTCAATAAACATACGAGCAGAGATTTCTTTCATTTGAACCGGTGCTCAAATTGAAAATCCAAGGGCAGTGTTGGATTCAAATCCATGGTATTCCCATAAAAAAATCATAACTTTAACCAACATGGTTCTCATGGAAATGTTACTTTTTCAACTTTTCAAAAAATTAATAAAATTACTATTTGAGTTATTTTATTCTTTTCTCCCCATTGAGCAAATGGTGGTGTGACCATAGTGTGACATCAAGCATTAAATAAGAGGAATATTACGACTTGATCCTCACATTGTGTTACTGCATCGTTTGTGGTTTAATTGAATCATTAATTAGGATTCATTAATGAATTATAATAATGGACCAATGTGGGGGTTAATTTACCTTATGCAATCAAAGAATTGGTATGAGATTTGGGATCCCATGAGAGGAAACTGTAACGAAATACAGACAACATTTTTATCTAATGAATAATGGTGGATGAATGATTATCATTGAGGGAAATCAATCTATAGATCGATGAGTAATGTGGAATGATGCTGAGCGTGAATCTTATCCTCCATCCGCAACATCATTTAAATGAAGGGGTTTTAAATGATGTTTGTGATTAATATCCATCATTCCCCATTCATAAATAATATGAGGAATGCGCATCAACCAGACATTAGGTTGACCTGTGTTTCATTCTTTATTTCAAATGGATGGTTCGGGGTTTCATTATGGGGTTTTTAATGATTATTATTTTCCCAATGTTCAAGCGCTATTTTGGACGGCGTGGGCCGATCCAAACATTGACTGATAGCTATTGCATTCTCTTTTTATCTTAATTTTTGGTGAATTTCCCAGAAACATGGAAGAAATAATTAACTAAGGGCCTCATATTAAAGGCAGGGACCCTGGAGGACAAAAGGCATAGATGGGAAATAAAATTTACAACCAAAGAATCTCTAATGGTTAGTAGAAGCAACCGCTGACATGGTACCACCAGAACTATGGCGGCAGGATGAGCCGACCGCATGGAGGGGAGGCATATACAGGTACCACGATGATAGAAGCTGCATCCAACCAGACCATGGTGGGGGGAATTGTGTAGTGTCGTCGTGCCACGTGGAGAGAGGATCAACCCGCTCGGGCTGCTCAGTCAGACAACTAGTCGACTCTATCCGACCTTTTCGGAAGGAGGGGTGACACCCCCTGGTTCCGCAAGGTCTCCAAACTAGATACACTATATCTAGTCATCCCATCTATTAACTGGACTGCATGTGTGGTAGGGTCCACCAGCGGGGCTGGACCCCTACCGGACCTAGGCCTAACCTGTCCAATTTCGCTAAAGTGATTGTATATCGCCATACTAGAGTCTGATTGACATGCCATCCACATCACATGAACCATATTTATGTGGAGATCCATCTTAATAAACTGCACTTGGGTTTTGGATAATGTTGTTGGAAATCCAAGTTGGATTGATATCAAATCCAACCGGGCCCTCGGTACTAAAATTCTTATAACATGCACATCAGACATCTGATTGACGTGGCGTCTATTATGTTGGAACTCTTATGACATCATTTTTCTTTGGGTTACTTCTTCAAGGCACATATTGGCTGTTGTGGAACTACATATGGCATGAATACAAAAATATAAGGAATTAAAGCACACAAAGTGCGGGGATCCTGTGGATGGCTGTCAAGTGAAGAGGAACCTTTCTATATTGGAATCATAGTGACCCAGTTCGGATCAACGTCTTACAACCCAATGTAGATCAGAAGTTTTGTAAACAGATGAGAGCCATCTTTAGAGAGGCATGCTGTTGATCATAAATATACCACCTTATGTGGATCAGCGACTTACAACCCTGTATGGCTCACAAGTAGTGCAACATGATGAGGAATGTCTTTATAGCGGCTCGTCGTGTATCATTTACTTACAAACATATCGAGATCGACAAAATATGATCTTATTTGGATCAACAGTATCCCAAAATGATGAGGACAAGCCTTAGAGAATCCTATCATGGATCAGCGACTTATGACCCTGTGTGAATGAAAGACCTATAACCCCATGTGGATTAAAGACTTATGACCCTGTATGGATCGATGACTTATGACCATGTGTGGATAACTGAATCATGACCTTTTGTGGATCGACAACAGAAAGAATTCTTCATGGTTCTGTTCTAGAACATTTCAATGGAATAAGAAGATTTTCCTTTACAAGATATCATCATTAATCCAATTCTTTATGTTATATACCTGGTGTGAGTTTTATTTTACCTTATTCTATGTGAATGAGATCATTATTTGTGGTTTTTCCTTTGATGAATTCTAGGAGAAATTTTGGGGTCCCAACATTTTATTATTATACACACCCGTCTATGGGTATTCCCGAAATATTTGTGTAAGGTGCAGTCATTCGAAGTGTCGATAGAGGTGCCTAGGGGGACGACAAATACAGACGTTATGATGGTTAACATAGTGGCGTAGGACTAGGTGGGGAATAGTAGTACTGGGTGGGAAGTACATAATACATAGACATCCAGTAGCTTCACTACCATCACGATCTGGTGGGGTTTTCTATAGATGGCCATTAGAGTTTTCTTTCTTAAATTAGTTCTTTCACTTCTTTTTTTATTCTGTATTCTAGATCACTTACATTCACCTGTGATTTCACTCACCCTTGTTTTAGTGGTATTGTTGTTTCCCCTTTCAGTTTGTTGAGATGTGGATAGATGTTTTGTATACGGGTTTAAAGGCAATTCCTTCATTTGATTAGGAAATTCCATTCTGGTGCTAGTCACCAACCCCTAGCCTAAGGAAGGAGGGATAGGGGTAGTCCCGACACCAGCCTGGGGGGACCGTTCAAGAAAATTAGAGAATAATATTTAATAAATATCTAAATGAGTATAATAATTATACTATATGTGATTAAGATAACATATATTATGACTATAAGTCGATTTTAAAAATTAAACCATATTTTTCACAGCTTGAAGGCAAAAGAAAATATGACCAAAAAAACTAGAGTAAAGCAGTATTCAATAAAAATTGAAAAACATTTATGAATTCCACATGGAGTTCATATAAAGATTATAGTGATTAGGCTATTTATTAATCAAAAGATAAAAACAAAAATAAAAAGAAAAATAGACAAATAATGGACGAATGTAATGATGAAATTTAATTTTATTCTTCTGGATATAAATATAATTTTAAATTTATAAATGGATCTTTTAAAAAACTAATTGAATATTTTACCATGATATAAACTAAATCCAAATGATTGGAATGGAAGTAAATGGTTGTAAAAATTTATTAAAATATTATTCAAATCTAATAAGAATAATTAAACAAAATAATATATTAACTGAATTATATATAAGAAAATTATATTTATTCTTTTTTGAACAATGTAATTAATTTGAAAATATCCAAAAATGTTATGTAATTTATATATGAAGATGTTTTATTTATAAAATTTAAAAATGATCTACGTAAATTTAATTTTAATAATAATTTCATCAAAGAATATTTTTGGATTTTAATGAAAATGTGAAAACAAAAATAAATAGAAACATTAACTTGTTTCTATATAAAAAATTAACATTTCTAAAGTTATTCATTTTATTATATAGAACTAAGACATCATTATAATAGTTATAGTCCAAAAAATACTCAGTTATTTGGTGTCTTGAATGATTTTATTTATTGAAATATATCAATATTTTGGGTAGGAATTTTTGGTCATCATATAAATGATTGAATTCCAAAATCGATGTTTGATAACATTCCTATACAATAGAGAATATGGGTAACAAAATAATTTCATGTTTGATATATTTTGAATGAATTAATCTACTATATTATTAAATAGATATATTTTTGTTGATAGTGCACTCTAATGGAATACGAGTGAGGATTCCTATATTTTCATTTATCATCCAAAAAAGATTGTGGCCATGTAACATTTAGTAGAAAATCTATTGGAAATTTTATTTGAGTCAGTTTAGTTTAAAATAGAATCTAAATTTTGATATAAAAAATACTTATATGGAAGGATTGAAACCATATATTATAATTATTTCTCAATAACATTATAATTTTTATTTATAAAAAAATTAAATATTTATTATTGTATTTTTAAAGTTAATCATATTATGTTTAATTCGCCATGAAATAAGAATTTATATAATTAATTTGTAATTTCTTTTTGTATAGAAAAAGTGAAAATTTTAAAAAATTAATCAAATTAATATTTTTTTTGGAATACAGTACACAATCATTTTAATTTTTTTGTTAACTTTTTATTAATGTTAATTTAATTTCAGATTTACCTCAACATAAATTTACTAATATGAATCTATTTGATGAATTCCAAATGGTTAATATACACAAGGAATATATTAAATAACATATTAAGGCTTCTATATTATGTCATCTAGTTCTTCTCTATATGGCTATATTTGGATCAACTGCAATAAAAATCTATTGATGGAAATCTTTTTTTATTGGTTAGTTAATTATTTTTCTATATTTACATGGGTTTAATTTTTTGGTTTTAATGTGAGGATTATCATATTTTTATATGCTTTTTGTTCATTGGTATAAAAAATAAATATTCCAAAATTATTATTTATGATGAGAATCTAGGGTTTAATTTGAAAACCACGAATTACATTATTATTGTTCAAAACATGGAATCAACATACTTTTCATTCTCCCATGAAACCATAATAGAATAGTGTTTTTGAAATGTGGAATAAGGACTTCAAAGAAATATCTTTGACTCTGTTATATAAATATAACATACCAACTTACTTTCTGGACTAAATCAATATATAAATCACATTAATTCATTAGTAGAGATTCCATTTTTTCCATATTGATGGGAAAAAAGCATTGATCTATTGAATAATAAAAAAATGTTATATATTTTAATGATTTTATATGACATGATTACATTTTAAACACATATTTAAATCGTGCTAATTTTTATCTAATTTCTGAATTCTTAATATATTTTTATTAATTTTATAATTCTATAGATTATAATCTTATAAAAAATTTGATAATAATAGCTGAAGAATTACATCATGTGAATTATAATGCAATTTATACATTTGATCTGAAAATGAATCATGTTAATAGGTTAAGGGATAATTTGGAAAACATGATACTTAAATTTCATATTGATAATAAAATGGATTATTATATACTACAATATATTTCTGAAACATTCTGTAATGGGAAAATACAAATGAACCTAAAAGTATGATTCCCAAAAATATTAGAAACCCGAAAAATTATCCTATTTATAATATAATATGAATCATAGATGAAGGAATTGTGACTAGAATGTTTTTATTAATTATTATTTAGATTTCTACCTTTTTCTCATCAAGAATAAAAAATGGTAAAAGAATCCTTAACTGAAAAGATTTGGGTTTTAGCTATTCAAGAAGAGTTAAACTAGATCAGAAGGAAAAATGTAGGATAATTTGATGGTAGACACCCCAATTATACTATTATGGGAAAAAAGAGTGTTTTTTAAAAAACTATTATTTTTATGTTGTGATAATAGATAATGAGGATACATTAGGGGTTTAAGGGTACTAGAAAGAGTAATAAATGGACATTGAAGAATCCTTTATACCTATAGGCAGATTAGAATACATAAAAATTTTCCTCACATATTTATTTTATATGAATTATAGATTATATCATATAAATGTCTAATAAAAACTTCTATGTTGTTTTCTTATATGGAATTTTAATGTTGAAACAATTCCAAATTTTGAATATCCAAACTTTCCATATTCTATTTTAAAATTTACTAAATAGTATTATGGTATTAAAATAGGAATTGATATTTTGTAATGATAATTGAGTTCATTTAATTTATCAAATTGATTTTTTTTTGTGTTAGCATGATCCAACCATTATCAATATAACTATACATTTGAATATTTTAGGTCAAATAAAATTTTCAATGAGTTTTTTTTTTAAGAAATTGTTTAGCTTTTTTCAAAACATATTCCAAACAAATTAGAAATGTGCTTAAGGGATGGATTATATATATATATATATATATATGTTTTCATATTTATGTGAACCAATTTTGTAATGTTTTAATCAAAGAAAATAAATTTTTGAAATAATTAAGAGGTTTTAACTCATAAAGGTAACGTTCATGAAACCCATATGAGTATTAACAAAAAGAATTATTTGGATGAAGATAGAAAAATAGTTGAAAACATGTTTTATAGAAGAATATATTTTAGTCTATTGTTTTTTAATTCTAGTAAACTGTGACTTATCTTTATGGTATGCTGATGTTATATATTCCATGAAAATTTCATGAAATCACATTTATTATCAACCCAAATAATTATAATTAAATTTGAAAGATGTTATATAAATATATATATTAGTCAAAACACCTATGAATTTAATTTGATATCAAACTCAGGTACTGAAAATGGTGTTTGTAGAATAGATTATAAGAGTTCCTTAAGAACATGATACATTGAAGATAAATGTTTGTTATCCTAGTCTAGTATGAAACATCACTAATTTTCATTAACTATTACTTATGGAAAGTACATAGTGTATAATAGTTATTTGGAAAAAGTACAGTTGATGAAACACATCATAATGGATTTTGGATTCAATTTTAATGAAATTTCAATCAAATGTGTCATCACTTGTGCTGTCAACATTTCCATGAATCCAAAAAATAATTCAATAACAAATACTAGAGAGTTAAGAGATCAGTTACTGAGATATCATGCAATTAAATGTGATACCACTCTTGAATTTATCTCTACTAGAATAAAAATATGTAATATTATTATTTATCCCCTTACTTATAATGGATTTCATTTTATTATGCATGAAATATAGTTATTTCAATTTAATTGAGTCAAACTTCTTTTTTTTGTTATTTTAATTGAATTTAAATATATATATTTATAGTTAAATATTTAATTTTTTTTAAATGTTATATTAATTTTATTGAATTTTATATTTATTTGTTCCGAATTTTTTTTGGAAATTATTTTTTAAAAATTTTAAAATGGAAAAATATATATTTATTTTATATATATAATTTTAAGAAAAATATAACTCTAAAACTAAAGAATATATATAACTCTATAAGAAATTAATAGAGATTTTTTTGAAGATGATTTACTTGTTCGTATGTGAGGAGTTTGACTATTAAGTGAAGAAGTTGTGATTCATTTTCTATATGGGTAAAAGGATTTATTATGAATGAAACATTTTAGTTCATATAAATAGAGGATTTTGTTTCCTTGAATGTAAATGGAAATCATTTTTTATTTTCATATTGATTTGGTTGACTTCATGAATTATCCTCATGAATGTGGCTCATGTTTGAGTCAAATTAAAATTATAAGAAGCATAGTTGTTCATTATGATGTATTTATCATTCTATTTTTGTCATCTACATTTTTGATAATATTTGTGAAAAAATTACTAGTATAAAGGGTGGTTATATACATATTCAATAATACTGTCATTTCTCAGAGAGTAGGTGAGATGGATAAGGTATTGTTTTAGAACACGTATCTCCAATATTTCTAGATCAATAATGAGATTCTAAATATTAAAAAGATCGTGATGATTTTTATGAAAAACTATTTACCATGAAATGGGATGCTAAATTACAACCTATAGGGATGCATTTTTTACATAATGTTATACATGAATGAAGGTCAAGTAGTCTAGTACCACAAGAGAAACAACATATCAAATGTATGCTATATGACATTATGATAAAACTAAGAAACTAACACCTACTATTTATGTTCAGTTGGACTAGAAGATGATGACTAAGTGGTTATTCTAACACAAGGGAATATATCCATAGCCTCACTACCCAGGGATAAAACAATTCTAGGATGGTTTCTACTCGGTATGTAGAAGATAAATATGTTACTTGATCAAATAATACAACATAATAATTCAAAAATTTAATGAAGTGGTTATTGTAATTCCATTTTATCAAATATTGATGTGGAGGTAGTTCATCCATATGTGCATGATGTATATGTAGTTACTGGATCTCAAGGGGAAGTGCTGGTAGTGATTTTTCCTAGTGTACATACAGTTGGAGATACAGTTGGGTTTTAGGATGAGCACAAATTAGTTGATTTAATAATTGGATGACCTACTAAGAATCGATTTATGTTTGTGAATGTGATAATATAAGAATCATCTATGGTTTAAAAATCATATAGGTTATTCCATCTTATCCAAATGTGATTGTGGAATCCCCTTCAATTAGAATTCACTAAAGTGTATTTATATTGAAAAAAACATGATGAATTTGTCTTCTGTTGTTGTGACTAATTTTGATAATATCAAAGGTGAAAATTAATAGTTGAATAAATAGAATTTTTTTCTTCTACTAGATAATATATGTAAAGGAATGTTCAGTAACTATAGAGGATTTTGATAATATATATGGAATTATGGATTCCTAGAAAACCATTGCATGATCCAATATCTAGTGAATGTAGTACCATATAGGGTTAATTAAAAATAAGATAATGATGTGAGATCCCAAGTGTGTGATATTAGAGGAATAAATTCCATCAAGTCATATGTACTTGACAGTGGAGCGATTTTTAAAGCACAAAGGGAACTGATTAATGAACATTCCAGTAGTTTAATCATATCATTACATGGATTTCCATAAATAGATTTAGAGAAATAAATAAGATGTGAATGATATAATACATGAAATAGAAAACATGTATTTTTTCCAATATAAATTTATTAAAAGATTCAATAATGTGTTATAACTACTTTAGTACCTTTAGTTTTTCTTAAACGCAGAACCTTTTTAATCAAGTGTCTTCTAATATGGTATTAGTCACTTCCCATATAGAGTCCCTGAAATCTAAAATTTTTACTATAGTTATCATGAAAGTGTTTTGAAATAATATATTTACTGAATTTTAGGAGACCGTATATGCTAGTTAAAGGCTAGGTCATGGTATCTATGTTTCATTGAATGATGTACTTTATTTTTATTATGAATATATTCCTTTGATAAATGTTAATATGGATCAAACCACATATGTGTAAATGAATATCGGGAATATGGGTTCGTCATTTATTGAACCTACAAATATGAATTTTTATAATTTTGTCGGTATAATGATAGTAATATATTAACTCATAGCATATCATTACATAAACTCCTCTATAGAAGAATCTAGTTCCTCAACTTTTGAAGAATCCATACCTCTTATAACTGATGATTAATGAAAATAGTTTTCTATGTACAGACCTATCAGGAAAGTGGATAATGTTATAGATTCTACCATTTATTTAGTTAATTGAACATTATATAGAAATTTACTTGATCTTTCTGAATTCCATATATATAAATTTTCAAACATTGTTCCCAATATAATTTTTTTGGAAGGATGAATATTTAAATTTCTAGTCCTGGATGATATAATTAAATAATTCAATTTTCAACAATTCCACTATATCTATCAAATATTTATCCAAATGCTATAGGTTTTTAATTCTTCATAGATATTTTCCATTGGATTTATTGAATCATTAACGGGATTCTAAAAAATGGGCTACCCTCAATTACTCATATCCATATAAATGATTATACCTATGTATTCATTTTATGAAAAGATGAAATTATCCATGGGATAATAATTTTTGTTTTTTCACTTTATTCTATAATGGGAGTAATAAAGCTCAGAACATCACCTACTCATACATATAAGGACTCCAGGAAATGATTTGAAATATTTTTTTGACCAATAATGTATATATAATCAATTGAAATAAATATTTACCCCTTCCATAGATGGGGAAACTATTAAAAAATATACATATTGTGAACTTTACAAGAAGATAAAATGTTTTAGTTATATTTAATTTGACATCAATATTGCATCATAAATTCCTAAAAAATTTTAAGCATGCCTACCCACTATCCCAAATATGGATTTGGCTTTTTAGATCAAGAAATATCAACTATGTATATTGGAAGAGTAGTACATACCTTAATAGATAACACTCTTACTACTTATTCATCCCCGTATTACTTTATAAAACCTCTAAAAACCTCTTTATACATTTCAACACATCAATAAATAAAATAGATAATGATCAACAAAATTCCTTCTTTGATATCAACCATGAGGGGAGAGAATTATGGGTGGATTTGAGCTCCCTCAACCCTAGAATCTCCCAAGGCCCCAACATCATCCTAGGACCACTCAATATTGATTCCGTGGAGATTGGTTCATGTTGTCTCATATAGGTTTTCCATACTTCTTCAGATACTATTGAATCCCATCGAATTTGTATAAAATTACTATATTTCTCATTCCATAAGTGTAATACCCTATTTCTATATTGTATTTTTTACCCATTAACATGTAAACTTTTCCATACAATGTCCTCTTTATTCTTATCAATAATAGAATATTAGTAAACCTCTAAATATGGGTCTCTAAATAGTGGAATAGATTCATCATAGGTTAGTTCACTCATATTTTTATAGTAATAAATCAAGAAATTATTAGAAACATTCACAAGAAAGAGTCGTGTACCATCATTTACATCCAATTTGACATGAAAAAAGAAAATGATATGATGGAGTGGACGTTTATTCTCAATTTGATGACAATAATTGTATTCTTTTATGTGGTGATTTAGTTATTTATCAAATTTTATAGTTCTCTTTAGCTCTCTGTTGCAGTAATGGGATAGAAAAATTGAATATTTATTTATGTATAGGGGTTATGGAAGGGGTGGTAACTTCCACTAATACAATTATCTTGATTCTAAATACCCTTAGTAGATACATCACTAAAAAATACAATTTTTTTTTTCATTTTTTATGTAGAGATCATTTAAATTGAGTATCACCATATTATTTATTGATGATATAATGGAATTTATGAATGAACTATTTATATACCTATAAGGATTTAAAAAGGTCATATATGAGTATTGAAAAATGTATATAACTCAATAACCATGAAAAATATATATATTATATTTCATAATAAAAATTGGATATGTATTAAAATATTATTGAGATATATCTGGAAAATCAAATGAGGGGATTACCTATGGAATACTCTAGATCCAAAATATATTTTGTATAGTTTCACATCTAGAATTTTGAGGATGTGGTTAACATAATTTCAAACATAATAATCAACAAGAAGAACTACTTCCTTACTTTTGGAGGTAGTATCACCCTTATTAATTGGGTTCTCACAACCATTTCATATGAATGATTCATTAACATAGACCCATATTAAGAATAATACACTTCATTCAAGACTAGATTTCCCGGGATGTAATTACTTTTCAGTTCCTTTATTCCATTCGTAAAGATAAAAAATGGGAAGGAATTATTCCAAACAAAGGTGGGAGTCTCCAGTTTATAATATTTCTTTGAGGGGAATATCCATAATATATTAGCACACACATGTTGGATCATCAGGGGTGGTGAAATAATATTCTGAAAAAAAACATAGTAATGTTATTCTTATTTTCCTTGGGTTCCCAATTCAAAAAATAAAATTTACTCAGCTCATCATTTATCCTTCATTCACACATGCTATTATGAATAGGGAACAATTTGAAAATTTTTTCAATATTAATACTGCATGAAAACTGGATTCTTTATTTCTCACAGAAACCATATATAGTGTCTTCTAAGTGAAGGAATATAACCAAGTACAACATGGTAACTAGGTAATGATGGTTGGGGAAGTCTTATATTGTGAAACAACATTTCTATAGAGTATAAGTAGTTAGTTTAGTTAATTATAAAAATCAATTTATGTGGATCCACTAGTAGAAAAAAGGTCTTTAACGTCGTTTTTATATTTTTTACATCAGTTTTTAACCGACGGTGAAGTCACCGACGTAAAAAATATGACTTTTTTACGTCGGTTTTTGTTAACCGATGCCAAAAACAAATTTCATTTTCTTTTTAGCGTCAATTTTGTAAAAACCTGATGCCATATAAACTCATCCATGTCATTTTTGGCATCAGTTTCCTTAAAAATCGACGCCAAAAAATTGAAAAAATAGTTTCGGCGTCGGTTCTTGAAAAAAAACCTATGCCATAAATGGAAAAAATCATTTTTGGATTCGGTTTTTACAAAAACTGACAGAAAAAAGGAATTTTTTATTCTCCGATATTTTATAGCATTTCCTAATCTTCGATTGGACTGGTCATGGAGCCAAAATGGAGTTACGGATCAAAAGTTATGGTCATCGGAAGATGAACATGTCAAAGTATCGATTGATACAACTTGTTTTAAAGAAAACAACATAAAC
This sequence comes from Viscum album, assembly GCA_963277665.1. Classification (NCBI taxonomy): domain Eukaryota; kingdom Viridiplantae; phylum Streptophyta; class Magnoliopsida; order Santalales; family Viscaceae; genus Viscum; species Viscum album. The sequence goes on along the minus strand of OY728132.1, from coordinate 318,887,687 downwards.
CCAAATTAAAATCACATACACCAAATGATATAAAATATACATAATAATTCAAACACATTTCGATTATTTTTTGATCTTCCATTGAAATGATATGTTGTTTATCATCATATCTCTTATATTTAGTGTATAAATCATGTGATAATGAAAACGACGATCGATAATTAAATTTACACCAAGTTTGGTATATCTCATCTGAATGTTTTATATTTTTAAATCGATAATAAAAGTAAATCATCAATATATGAAATCTAATCGAGTTGCATATAAATGAATGACATTAATAATAAAGAAAATAAATCAATAGAATACGTACCGTATTCAATGTAACGATTGATGCCGCTTTGAAAACATGATTGAATCGGAGAGGATGAAAATGATGAATGAAGGAGAAATTTATTTATATATAGTAAATGAAAATACATTTGATTGAGTTGTATGAAAATATAGGTTGGATTTTAAAAAGTTAAACGCGCGTTTTGAATTAAATTGAAATTATGATCCCGTGTATTGGTGAATTCTCTTTGTCGTCGGTTTTGTTTGAAACTAAAACAAAAGAGGATATATTTTGGTCTTCTAGAGTTAGTTTTTTAAGAAAACTGATGCCAAAATCCCAATTGATATCATTTTTGGCATCGGTTTTTAAATAAAACGATGCTGAAAAGATAAAAAAAATTGCGTTTTGCATCGATTTTTTTAAAAAACTGATGCGAATAGTAAAAATAATTTCTTTATTGCGTCGGTTTTTAAAAAAACCAACCCGAAAAATAAAAAAAATAGTTTTGGCGTTGATTTTTATGAAAACCGACATGAAAAGTAAAAAAATTATTTTTTGTAGGTTTTTTAAAAACCGACACGTAAAACCAAAAAAAATGGCGTCTCTTTTTATGAAAACTGATGCCAAAACATAAAAAAGAAATTACCAGGTTTTAGAAAATTCTTTAAAAATAGATTTGACTGGTCGTGGAGCTAAAACAGAGTTACGGATTAAAAGTTATGGCCTTTGAAAGTTGGACTTAATTAAGACTTCATTTAGAGAATATCAACTTCCAACATCGATAACTTTTAATCTGTAACTCTATTTTTGCTCCATGATAAGTCAAATCAAATATGAGGGAATTATCTATAGGACTGTAAATTGTTTTTACATTTGTGGTGTTGGTTTTCATAAAAACTGACGTCATAAGATTTTTTTTCATGTTCGTTTTTAAAACAACCGACGGCAAAACATTTTTTTCGTTATTTTTTCACGTCGGGTTTTTTAAAAACCGACACGAAAACGTATCCGCAAAAATATTTTACGTCGGATTATAAGAAACCGATGTCAAATTGACAATGTTAAAAATGATTTTTCAACAAGTGATCATTCCATAAATAATAAATGGATATATATAGAATCTATTATATTCTATTATATGATTCTTGGTACATATTTTTCCACTCATATGTTCTATAAAGTTGAATATGAAACTACATTATTGTACTTTTTTTCTGAGTGCACAAGGATTTCATCTAATGACCTTAGCAATTGATATTTTCTACAGAATTAGTATAGCAATGTTGGAATTAATAACCAATAAATTAATGTGGGTGTAGTTCTCCTAAAACCGAATATTATTGTATATGGTAGTAGTGGATGGAGGATATATGTGTATGTTTTTTAAGTAGATTATGGACCTAGTGATTAGGACTAGATTTATATATTTAAACCTTGCTTTTCATCACAAATAATGGGATAATGACCCTTTTTTGAATAATATCAAAGAAGAAATTTTGTTTTCGCCAACAATTCAAAGAATTATTCCCCATGACCACTAGTTTAATTACCAACCTCCTACTAATGAGCTTAAACTAAACATAGATGGTGCATGAATATGTGGATTTATATATGGGTGATATTCATTTTAATACAATTTGGTTACATCTAATAAACATTATTGCTATATATTTTTAAACAGAATCTCTATTCCCTATGTATTTCACCATGCTCAATGGTATTCAGCTCAATTAACATAAAAACATTTAATTGACCTCATTTGAAACTGACTATATTAGTATCCTCCACCCCCATAAGGTTATATAGTCTACCAATGTTTAGTTACATATAATATTCATAAATATATGTCCATGCTAAAAAATCATATTGACCAGTATCACAAATAGAGGGAAGGGAACAAATCTATTGACTTTATTGATTCAAGGGATATATAGGATGCTGTCTTCATATCCATTACTATTATTGGATCATTTCCCAGATATTTGAAGACGTTTTAAGAGGATATTCCCTCTGTTTAAATAACATTAGTCAATTGTGAACCTTTACTACATTTTTTTATTAAATATAAGATTCTATTAGTGTTATGATTTTAATCTTGTTGAATGTTTATTTTCTTGAATATCTGAATTTACTTCCTCCTTATTAATATTTAATTTCAATATTATATAATAATTATTGAAAACACTTGGTTCTATAATATATTTTTTTTAAACTCCTTTCCCTTCTGTATTAATGTCACAAAAAGTATAGAAGGATTATTAAAGGGTATATGAATGGATAACTACAACATTAGAAAATATTTATATAATGTTGTGCAATTTTCTATATAACTCAATAAATCATTCAAATTTTTGATGTTTTATATTTAATGGGGTTTTAATCATCAAAATGTGGGATATTTATATATTGTTGATATTTTTCCAAAAAATACATTTTTACTTATGTTTTTAAGATTTGATAAACCTTAATATGTTTTAATGATAATTTTTCTTAGTGTGTTTATTTGTTATTTATTTTACATAGTTATATTATACAATTTTTTTAATTTTATTAATGTTTTTTGAAATTTTAATTTGTCTGAAAAATCACATGCTTTATGGTGTTCAATATGTGGATATTGATCGAAATCCTTATATAAATAGCATAAATTAGATAATATATGAATGTACTCTTTAAATAATATACATCACAAAATAGACTATATGAAAATTTCCAATGTAAATTAATTTGATATTTGAGAAACCACTACATCAATGGAAGGACTACGTGATTCAGCTAAGTGATTTGGATCTGTGGTGTGCTTGGAAAGGTGGTTCCAATCAACTATGATGATAAAGGTGAAATCATGAATTTATGATATTTGATTAGAATTTTTACATGACGTATTCAACAATGTGAATAGTTTTTACATTGATAAATTTAGATAAATGATATTGAATATATGGATTTTTTGTTTGTGGTTTTCCGAATTCAGATATTCCATTTTGAAACTCGAGTATTTGTTACCATTGATATATATAATGTAAAAATTAACTGTGATTTAAAGGATGTACAATATTATGATACCTGATAATTATAAAATTTATCATCAATGGTTGAAATTACCATAAAAATATAGATTATAAAATGTTCTGTTTATCAATTTCTTAAAAGGTAAATTTTATAATTTGTTATCTAGACTCTTACACTAATTATTATTTTTATTTGATATTATATTATGCAATAGTATTTGATAAGATATTGTATTTAATTTTAATAATAGTAGAACTACATAATTTCACACACGCACACACTCTCTCTCTATCTCTCTTGAAGAATTTATGTTTCATCATGATGCTAAGAATAAGAATAAGAAAAATTAAATTTTTTATAGTCTTGAATTAATTCTATACATGTTATTTTTTACAATACTCTCCTTGACATCTCATTATTTCTTATTACATGTCTTGGATTATACTTCTCTTCATTTAGAGTATATGGAATTTTTTTGTGATATTTTGTAATCTCTCCATATTATCTCATTTGATGAACTAATCACTCATTATACTTAGAGTTGAAGGATTTTTTTTAAATTCATATAGGATCTCAAAGATAAATTGGATTTTTACACTGTGTTTTCTACTATAAATCGAATGGTAAGTCCCTATGAAAAGTATTTATACAACTAATATCACCAAACTCTAGTGTTTTAGGATCATTAAAATGTATTATGGGATTTTTATCACATAAACCACTACATATAATCTGATTTTCATATTAATATTACTATATTTATTTCCACAAATTTATTATGTTAAAAAAATATCAAAATATATCATACCTTAAAAGTTGGGTTTTTTAAGTGTAGAACATTTCAAGATCTCAATTCACTCCATCTTGAGTATTAATGAATTTATTCTCTGAACAGTAAATGATATCAAGGGTTGGGATTTTTTATTTTTAACTCTAAATGGATTAACTCTAAATGATCATATTTAAATTGTTTCTATGGTCAACAATATAGAAGGTATAAGTATGGTTAGAGAACCCTACTATATTAAGGAAAATTATTAATGGTGGAAGGTATATATGATTATGTGCTTAATGAAATTTGGCCTTATGATTTACATTTAATTCAGTAATAAATACAAAATTAGTAATGCAAATAAAAAATGGGATATTACATTAGATGGTGAATATGATTTAAAATCCGTAGCTATAAATTCTGAAATTTGATGATTTTTTCTTGTTGAGTTCAATAGATTTTATAAATCTCCTACGACATATTAGATGTGGAAAAAAATATTAGTCATTTATAAATCTACCAATCATTTGAGATTTCTCACTTATAACAAAATGGAGGTTATTTTTGACACATTAAGAATTATTTTCCTTTAAATAATAACATAGATGAATGAAAAGTTAAAATAAATTATTCATAATTATCCTTAATTAGGGGAACCAATTCCTAAATTGAAATTTGATATAAATGTCATAAAATGCTATCGTCCATGTTGTGTATAATTTTATCTTATATTATAAAATCCAATTATTTTATTGATTTAAAAATAAAGAACATAATGGGGAAATTCATGATATATGTAGTAGAAATGGAAGAAAAATATGATGATCACAAAATGGATAAAAAGAAAAATTATTCATATAATGATTATACGTAAAATAATTTCATGTAGAGAAAATATAAACAAATTACTGAATAATAAAATTATTAAACTTCTTCTCTTTCATCCTTTGATAAAGATCATTCTCAATTGTCTATGAATTTTATGAAGTTCTATAATAATAAAAATTTATTCAAGAAATCGTTCAACATTTCTAAAATGAATGAAAGATTTTAGAAGGAATTCTAGTGTTATTAGTGTAATAATATTGGAAATATCATAATTTTTTTGCACAACATCACGAAAAAATGAAATCCGAATAGAAAAGAAAGAGTAAACTAGAAATGTAAAAACATTGAGAAGGATCAATGTTGGACATATAGATATCTTATGAGTATTATAGTGATGAAACATATTTTAAATAATAAGTTTATCTCAAAAATCAATATTAATTCATGATCTTTACATCAAAATCTAATGAGGTACATTTATATTACTCATTGGGGAATGCATCTATATTTGAATCTAAAAAACATTATTTTAATTATGTAAATTAATATTGTACTACTCTATATTGTAAATACTAATTCTTTAAAAATAAAAAATTCCCCCCAAAATTATCATAATTTTGTTTCTAGTAATGATGTTTGAAAAAAAAGCACAAATTGAATTCATTCAATTAATTAATTAAAATAATCTTCTTATTTTGAATAAGGTAAAAAAAGAAAACATGATAAAATAAGTTCAATATGTTATTGATTTTTTTAGTGTCATTAAAAAATGGTAAAATTACCTCAATAAAATTATTATTCTTAATAAATTCCATGATCATAATTTTGGAAGATGACACAATGAGAAAACCAAAGATATGTAAAAAATAAACCTAACACTATTATGATCAAACATCAAAACATTATATTGGTGATTCTAAATTTTTGTATTTGGTGCATTAATATATTTTTATTTCATTGTATTTGTTTTGTTATTTAATATCATAGCTATTGAGTTTAGCATCATTAAATTATCGCATGGGTTGCGACATGGTTTTTTTCACTCCTACATATTTTACTCTAGATATGATGTTTATATATTTTCACATTTTTACTTCTATGTATCACACTTTGGTAACTATGTTATATTGCATACATTATACCATCTATTAAGCTGTGGTATGAATAATAAATTATGCAATATGAGGAGACATACATGTTTACTCGGGGCACACGGACTCATAAAATCGGTTCAATGGATCCTGGGTCATGTCGTTAAAAAATTGTATCACTTCTTCTTTTAAATTTAAAATTATTTTTTTGAATGGTTGAATGGGTTATATGATGTTTTCATAGGTTTTAATGAGATTTAACTAATATTAAGAAACCCGTATATAAGGGAAAGTTCATATTTCATGAGGAGGGAATCTACATGATAAATTTTCATTTTTATAGTTGATTAATTTCCACATCAAGTGGTGCAAATAGGTTTTATTTTATTTGGTTTTGTGATTTTTATCTCTTTTCATATTATTAAAAGAGGGTGTTTGTGATAATGTAGAATGTGAGAAACATATGATTTATAATCAATTCATATGATTCTTATTATTTGATGTTTTTTAGTTGTTTCATATGTTGTTGTTTGATTTCTTGGTCTATTGTTTAAATGTACTAGTAATTTATATCATTCATGGAATTAAATAATGTTTATAAGTTGGTGTTCTAAATTTTATGATACCATTTTCATGGTTATTATCACATATATGTGTTTAGTTGAATTCATCTTAGTAAACACCAAGAGCGATTCAATTAGAAATTTAGGAAGATTTAAAAGTTTAATATTATGATGGATGATTACATAGGTTTCATGTAATAGACAAACAATTAATTTTCCCCCATACAAAGTTAATTTAAAAAAATCATACCAAATCATTTATTATGATATGTAAATAAATGGATAATGGATAATATATAATATTTATGGTTAAAGAAAATATATAAAATTTGAATCTTGTATAGTGATTGTATGTGTATTATTGGTTCTGAATTAATTGTAGTGGATTTTAAATTTTTTACCAAACAAAATATAATTAATGTTTTTCTTTATAAAATGTGTTCTAACTTCTAAAAAATAATACAAGGGTTGTGGTATTGGAACATGAGTAAGACCTAAAATGTATATTATTCTTGAGATATGAATAAATTATAAGATGATATTGGTTAAATAAAGTGTTAATAAGAAACCTGTAATGCAAATTAACTTATATATTTTGAATGAAATGCTATATAAATAATATTTTGAACATTTTGTTTTTATGATCAAATCATATTTTCATAAGTAGTAAGCCAAGAAAAATGGAGCTCCCTCTTCATAACCTAGTTTTTCTGATAATTAATCTTGTGTGTGTGGAGTGGTTATTTATAGCTATCATGGTAATTTGTAGGACTTGGGTGGTGTGACTTGTGTTAGTGTTTTGAGGGTCGAGTGAGAACATGGATTTCAAACCTTGACGATTATTAATTTATGGGATAGTGGGAGTATCTTTTGTTACTGTATATGGATTTGTCACTATTGAGGGTCATGTTAGCCCCTACGATGTGCAGTTTGAGATGTAATGTTTACTATTGTGTGACATTGAGATTGATCTAGGGTGTTTTTTGGGCCCTTTTTTAGGAGTTTTTTTTATTTTTTAGGTATAATAGGAATTTTGTTTATAGGGAAACATGCATTATGGTGATTCATATAATTTAAAGAATCAATCTTTATCAGGTGATGACTAATTTTATAAAATTATTATATCCATAAAGAATGTGGGAAATTTTTTTATTGAAAAAATATGTTGTAGTGGGTGATACTAAGGGGTGTATCTTATATACATGGGATACATTATTTTATGAAGATAATTTGTTGTTTTATTTTTCTATTTTTTAAACGTATTGTTTTAGTGGATTGGGTTCTTCATGTGGATAATTGGTTATCAAACGGTATAGTTAAATGGTGTGTTAAAAAATAATCTTATATAGAAGGGACTGAGATAAGAGAAGGTTTCTAAAACAATCCGGGTTGGTAATAAGGAATGAGATGTGATTTGAGTCATGTCATCAAGAATGGATATTCATTTGGAATTATAATCTCACAAAAGTTCATTTATATGTGGATTTGTTATTGGGGGCATTGGATTATCCATTACCGAGGATACCCTTGAAGAGGTTTATAAAATATCATGGAAGACCTCATGTTTTGTGGATTAATATGCCTTTTGTGGTAGTGCATGTCTAGCCATGGATACATAATAGGGTGAAATCTGGGTGATATCGAGACCCAAAGATTATCATTTGATTATAATACCCATAAAGGGTTGTTAGACACTCCAGGAAGGATTAGAACCTGGGTAATTGGTGTTATTGATATATTGTGGGGGATGGACATGTCTTTAGAGAGATGACAATCATGTTGTATGAAAATATAAGGGATTCATAATTCCATATGATTATGAAATTAATGAGAGCATGTATAAATGTTTGATTTGGTTGTGAGTCTAGAATTGGGGATGTATGGCTTGTGGGCTCCACCATAATATTAAGAATTGTAATAAGGTAATGTGAAACCCAATGTCATCTAATATCATGGAGAGGGTATAGGATGGATTTGAACAACATTTTTTGGTTTTCTGAAATAATTAGCCATGGGAGAAAGGATGAATTTCATTATCAATTGAATCAAGGTTGTGCGTGCTAGATACATAAGTGAATATTGAGTTTCATGATAATAAATTGACATTTAGTGTCACGATGATAAGTTTTTGGGCTCTTAATCATGCACCAGTGTTGCGGTGATGGTATCCTCACGGTAAAAATTGTATTATTAATTCAGGTAAAAATCATGGTACCATCATGGGAATTAGGTAACAAGGCCATATAATTGTAATATAAAGGGGGACAAATTAGATGATTCTGGGTGGGGAGTAACAAGTACATCACGTAGTAGTATTGACAATCCACTATGATGATGGTTGACATCGAGGATGTATCAATGTATGGTAGCACAAATAATCAGGTTTGAACTATATAGAAGCACTGAGTGTTGTCAGAGTGTTTAAATAATCGATTTTATGGGTGGAACATGTTTGTTTTATAATGTCACCCTAGAAGTTACATGTTAGGAGTTGGTTAAGGAGATCCAAATGGTGGGGAGGGATGGGTCATTCGTAGAGGAGTTACCCTTCTTCTAGAAGGGTTGAAAAGATGTTGAACAATCTAGGAAAAGGTTGGGGTGGAATCCGGATGCTGGAAAAGAGATAGTGTGGGGAATTATTGAAATACATAGGGCATACCATATTATACATTAAATGTAATGGTTGATCATGATTGAGTATTAGGTTTATACCCAATAAGACTTTATTTTTTTTGTTGAATATTTACCTAATACACCCCATAAAGAGTTGCATAAGGAACTTGAAGAACCTAATAGGGTGGTTGTATGATTCATCAAGCCGTAAATGAGTTTTAATTGATTAATTTATTAACAAAATGTTTATTTGATGTTTTTTATGAAAACTGGGTTGATGATTGTTCAGAATGTTTTTTAGATGAAATTTGGTTTTATAAGTTAGAAAACTCCTTATAAATCTCATTTTAAGAAGAAAAAATTATTATATTATTTAAAAAATGTTTTTTGGGGGAGGCCAGTATTATCACGATCCATATCTAGCTGCAATCAAAAATACTGCCAAACCCAGCTCATTATAAGGCCCGAAGGGAGTTCCCAATCCCCACGATCTGGAACAAGTTCCCTCTAATGTCCCAGATATTTCCATTTCTTATTTTAATATTATATGGGTATTTTTTCTAGACCGGGTTCTGAGATGATGTGCAGTTCTAAGGCCCGGTGAGCACGGAACAAATGATTTAATTTAATTAAACAATTAAACAACACACACTTGTTGTTTTCCAGAAAAAGTATAATAACTCCTGAACGGGTGCTCAGATCAAGAATTTGAGGGCACTGTTACGTTCAGAGCAGTTATATTACCTTAAGCACAACCTAACATTGGCTGGCGCAGGTCGGTGGTGAAATCTAGTTTTTGGACATAACCATAATAAAATATTTTATTAAATATTTAGGTAGTGAAATATTTTAATTCTATTAAATTAAATATTTCAGAGGGGATCAGGGTTACAGATTTTAGAACCCTGAATTTCCCTTAGAAGCTCCAGAAAGATGTAGGGGAAACCCCAATGTTGCGATGACGTTCTTGAAAAGTTTCGATGGCGATGATGAGCCGACGACTAGATCGTCACCATCGAACGTCGTAGATCCAGGTAGGATGTTTTGATTTTGGTTTACTTTCCTCGTGAGTGATTTCTACGATTAATTCAAACTAATCCACAAACAAATTAGCCTACGGATGTATCATTTTTGTGGGATGGTCTTTTTTGCGGGGATTTTGGGTATTGATTCTTGAAGGTTATTTTTGGTTTCATTTATCCTTCTAATGGAGACGAACCAAGATCGACATGAACATCGATCGAGGTTCCTCCCTCTGATGTTGTTGTGCCTTTCTTCCCCGGTTTCACGCGTTCTTAGTGTGTGTTCTACGCGTTCTTCACGGGGTACGAACAACGATCGATTGTTCCTTAGATCAATGGTGTAACGATCTGAAATAGTACATCCAACCTCAGGATGATGCTATAGAGTTGCGACGACGACGGCGGCGGGTGATTCGGGACGGATCAGATGTTATGGCCTCTCGGGTGTTTTCCTTATAATAAATCAATGCTTGTTTTCCGAGTCGATTGAAGGTCCAAAACATGTGGATTAAGTCTTCGGATGATCAAACAAAAAAACGATCTGGAGTTTCATGGAAAACAGACAAGAGAAATGAGATTCGGAGATCCGGTCGATGTACGAGGAGGAAGAAGACGGTTCTGAGAAATCCCAACTACACATCGTTTAGTATGGGCTACACGGCGTGTGTTCGTCGGTGGACTACATGGCATGTACTCTATTAGTACATGGACACGGGTTGGGTACCTGGCCAAGGACACGACATGTATACCCTTCCCTGGCCAGACCCGGCCAGATACACGGGATACCCCATGTACTGGCACACGGGCAAGGCGACACGGATTGAGACAGTGTATGGGCACATGGCCTGCGTACGCAGAGTGAACCCCATGTGCATAGACATAGTGTTGGATTATTCTACATGTCGTGTAGTCTAGTTTTACAGACATGGACTAAGACACGAGCCTTATTACACGGGCAGTACCAAGAATCGCAGAACACAACGTGTAACCCTACTACATGCCTTGTAACTTGTTTTACACCCTACTACATGCCTTGTAACTTGTTTTACATGGCTTGATCCAGTTGTCTTATATGACTTGAACTAGTTTCCTTATGGTTCATCCCCTTGGTCTTTCCCCTGATGGTTTCCAGTATCATTTCCTATGTACAGGAGTATGATCCCTTCAGAAATACTTTATGAATAGAGTTTTTGGAATCCCCTCTGTGAGACATGGAGCTAGATCCTTTATTCCATTGTGTTACCCTAGTTAGATAATCTCGGTATCTCCGTGACCTACTTTCCTGGAGTGTCAATCCTATACTTGGCAGGCTAGTTTAGACTATGTTTTTTGGAATCACTACATAGCTTCTGGTTGTGATCCTCGTCTGCCGCATCAAGTATCTTTCTTCAGAACTCATGGAGTGTGTTCTCCCGGAACGAGTGCATCGTATCATTCTTCATACTTGGGAGTATGTTCTCAAGGTTACGTGCTTTGTGGAATCTTCAACCTGGATATTAGTGGTGGGTTTCGCGATAGTAGATCATGTAAGATTATATCTGGATATTATTGTTAAATGTTCTGTAAACATATTCTGTGAAGAGCTGACTGTATTCATGCATTTCCCTTTTTAGTAGTTTTTATTTTAAGCATTGTGGATTTGAGATGTGTGTGTGTATAGGTTTATAGAAAATGCCTCCCTTTCTAGTTACATGCATACTCCGTGTTAGTCACATGCCCCTGGCGTATTGGAGGCGGGCTTGGGGAGTTGCGGCATGGGCCCCACTAGGACGGGTCGTGACAGAGTGGTATCAAAGTGTTCAGTTCTAACTTAGGACCGATAGTTTGTGAGTAGGTTTGGAACAACAGTGTCATATATTTCAAGTTCAGCTTTTATGCCAAGGACCACCAGTGTCGGTACGGGCAGCCGACATATCCATACACAAGGAATCAGATAACTTTCTTTTTGACTCAGAACATGAGAAATCTTGTTACAGGGGAAAATAATGGTATGGGCATCATATAGGAATGGGTTGTGGTTTCCCTGTCCTTTTTGAGTCAGCTCTCCATATATACTCACTGACTGTGATAAATCTTATTTCATTACAGGATTCCTCCACGATGCGCACCCACTAGGATCTAGTATCTCGATCACGAGGATGACCCCCTTAGTGATGAAGATTTGATACAGGGACCAGATACCCTAGGTTTACCTTCAGGTGTTGTTCCAGCTATTCCATCACCTTTTAAGTAGTGTTTAGTGCCTGTTGTACTAGTAGTGGAGGAGTGCAGGCTAAGCGCACTCCAAGAGTTTCAGAGATAGAGACCCCTTATGTTTCGAGGTGATCCTAACCCCCAGGAAGCAGAGGACTGGCCTGAGGCAGTGGCCAGAGTCTTCCATTTGGTTAGGACACCGGCAGACCAGATAGTGATCCTAGTAGTGAGCCTTCTGCAGGGCTCAGTAGGGCGATGGTGGCATTTTGTTTTCCAAACTCACGACGAGGAAACTCTTGCATGGTCAGAGTTTTAGAATCTCTTCAGAGAGGAGTTTTCACCGGTTACCTTGAGAGCAGTACGTATACAGGAGCTTCTTCATCTCCAGCAGGGAACCATGATGGTGGCTGACTATTCATCAAGGATTACCAACCTCTCATGGTACTCGATGGATATGGTCAGGGATCATTACTTTAGAGCTCGGACTATTGATCGAGGCATGAACATGTAAATATGAGCTAGCATCATCCTTATGAGAATTCCTACTTATGATTGGGGTGGTCGATCAGGATTTGGTGGTCGAGAGCTTCTGGGTAGAGCATGTGTAGGCAGATGTTGTCAGTAGTGAGTAAGATGGACGAGGGACCTCGACAATAGGGAGACGACGTCAGGGACCCAGGTATTGGATACATTTCCAGAGTAGATCCTAGGACAAGGGATATGCTGTACTGGGTTCGCAGGGGGCATCCATCCAGTCTCAAGAGAGGCGATGCAACTCATGTGATGGCGTGGGACATCCCGCTCATGATTGTCCGACCCTCCGTACTACTGACATGGGAGATATGGATGGTCCACCGAGGCAGAGGCAACATGTGTAGAAGACAGATCTGCGGGGGTGGAGGACGTGGTAGAGGTACTGGGAGAGCAGTTAGAGGTGTTCGGCGTTTTGATATATTACCACCTCCACCACCAGGAGGTCCACCCTTGGTTCAAGGAGCTGGTGGATAGAGGCAGGTACAACTGTATGAAGTAGAGGCTAACAAACCAGGTACACCTAGAATGATTAGAGATACAATATGTGTCTTTTCTACTTTATTTTCCATACTGATAGACACATGTGCTATCCATTCATTTCATTCTACTTATCTTGTTCGGGACCTTGATATTCCATTTGAGGCATTGACTCGACCATTACGCTTAGAAACACCTAATGAAGAAGATTCAGAGATCACACACCATTACAGATAGTGTGACCTCACCTTGGAGGTGAGTGTTTTGGTTGGAACCTCTTGGTGGTAGCGTCGAGGCCTTATGATGTCATTCTTGTTACGGATTTGCTATCCATATTTCATTCCCATATTATCTGTTTTAGGCGAATGTTGTGGTGTGTTCGCAGTGATGGAATGATGTTCTCATTCATCGGTGAAAAGGAGACCTTGGCAGTGCGTGATGGACTTGGGAATAGGAAGGTACAACTGATTTCACATCAGATGGCTAGCCTTTCCCTTAGTACAATAGATGTTATGAGTTTCTAGTTTCCAGTAGTAGTACATGAGTATGAGGATGTCTTTCCAGAGGATGTCACTAGACTACCTCCCCGTCGAGATATAGATTTCTGTATTGAGTTGCAACCCGGGAGGACACTGACATCTGCATCCGCATATCGGATGGCTCCAGAAGAGCTTCATGAGCTGAGAGTGATGGAGGAAGACATGTAGAGGAAGGGATTCGTGAGACACAGTGTTTCACCCTGGGAGGCCCCAGTGTTGTGTTCCAAGAAGAAAGACGGGAGCATGAGGCTATGTGTGGATTACTGGCGCTTGAATTAGGTGACTGTGTGGAAAAGGTATCCACTACCGAGGATCGATGACCACTTCGACCAGTTATGAGGGGAATGATGGTTCTTGATTGTTGATCTATGATCATGCTATCACTAGTTGGGAGTACAGGATGAGGATATACCAAAGACGGATTTCCAATGTTGTTATGACCACTATGAGTACATGGTGATGCCCTTCGGCATGAAGAATGCCCCAGTAGTCTTTATGGGACTCATGAACTAGATCATTTAGCCATATCTTGATCGGTTCATGGTGGTCTTCATCGATGATAATAGTGTGTACTCTACGTCCAAAGAGGAGCACGCGAGGCACCTAAGGATGGTTCTGGACACTCTCTGAGAGCACCAGTTTTACGGGAAACTCTCGAAGTTTCAATTATGGATATAAGATGTCCACTTTCTGGGACACGTTATCTCAGTAGATGGCATAGTAGTGGACCCGGCCAAGGTAAAGACAGTGTTCGCCTGGGAACCATCTTGTAGCATGATGAAGGTACGAAGTTTACTTGGGTTGGCAGGCTACTATTGAATATACAATCACGATTTCTCTAGGATTTCAGCACCCATTACAACTTTGACCTGAAAGGGGAAGCCTTTCCTGTGGACCGATAGATGCTAGTAGGCTTTTCAGTAGTTCAGACAGAGTCTGATGAGTGCCCCAATCTTGAGACTACCAGAAGAGGGTGTCGAGTACGTATTGTTCTACAACGCATCAGGAACCAGGTTTGGTTGTGTCCAGGTGCAGAGGAAAGCAGTGATTTCCTATGGATCACATCAGTTGAGGCCACATGAGCAGAACTATGTGACCCATGATCTTGATTTGGCAGTGGTAGTCTTCGCATTGATGATGTGGCAGCACTACCTGATGGGTGAGTGGTTTATCATCTACTCTGATCACAAGAGTCTTAGATATATCTTTCTTCAGAGTGATCTAAGTTTGAGAAAGAGGTGGTGTCTTGAGTTCCTCCAGGATTACGACTTTGAGATTGTTTATACTCTGAGAAAGGGGAACTTTGTGGCAGATTCTATCAGCAGGAAATCCATTTCAAAGTTACTGGGTGAGGTGATGAGGCAATTGGCCTCTTTACAAATATCATTCTTGGATAGAGATGAGGGAGCATACCTTCAGTAGATGGTTGTTACCCCTCCACTCTTACATCGATTCATGGAAGCATAGCTAGAGGATTCGAGCTTTGAGACTCTACATGATCAGATGTCGATAGGTGATGTTGTCGGTGGATATTCAAAAGTTGGGGAGCACATTGCTCATTTCAGAGGGTGCACAGTAGTACAAATGACGTTGAAGGATGATGTTATGAGGTAGTTCCATACATCTCCATCGGTGGTGCATCCAGGCATGGAAAAGATGTACCAGAACATCCGACATCAGTTCTGGTGTCTATGAATGAAGAAGAGTGTGGCAGAGATTGTTTCTTGGTGCCCTACTTTTTAGCAAGTAATGACTAAGCACCGGGTTCCAGTAGGTTTTACTAAACCCCTTGAGGTTCCATATTGGAAGTGGGATGGGATATCCATGGACATCATGATGGGTTTACCACATATGTCCATGGGACACAATCCCATCCGGGTGATCGTTGACCGACTCACCATGTCGGCCCACATCCTAGCCATACGAGAGTAGAGTTCAGTAGAGAATTTGGGATGCCTCTACATGCAGGAGATAGTTCAACTTCATGGAGTTCCATAAACAATTGTCTCAGATCATGATGCTCATTTCACATCCCATTTTTGGAAGGTATTGCAGGAAGATTTTGGGACTCAGTTACGCTTGAGCACAGCGTTTCATCCTCAGTCTAACGGTTAGACAGAGCAGACCATCCATGTTCTGGAGGATATTCTAAGATCTTGCATACTTGACATCAGTTGTAGCTGGGAGGATCACATACCACTGGTGGAATTTTCTTATAACAACAATTATCATTCCACTATTGGTATGACACAATATGAGGCTTTGAATGGGTGACCTTACAGGTCACCACATTGTTGGACTGACCTAGGAGATTCAGCATTCATGAGTCCAGAGATTGTGCATGCTACTACGGAGAGGTGCAGGTCATCCAGGTGCAGATGGAGACTGCACATATTTGGCATAAGTCTTATGCCGATAGGATACGGAGGCCCTTTGAGTTTGAGGGGGGAGATAATGTGTTCCTTCGGGTCTCACCTCGATGGGGATGGCCAAGATTTGGATGAGATGGCAACCTATCTCCGAGTTTCGTCGGCCCTTTTCAGATTCTGAGTAGAGTTGGCGAGGTGGCGTACTACTTAGAACAACCTCCATAGATCCACCGGGTATACAACATTGTCCATGTGGCGCAGCTACGGTGGTACGTGCATGATCCATCACACGTTATCGACTAGGGTGATCAGGACATCGATGATGGAGTGACCATTGCTGGGTACCCTGTGGAGATCGAGGATCTGTAGGAGAAGATCATTTTTGGGTGAGCTATTCCTTTGGTGTGTGTCCGGTGGCAGCATGAGAATCTCCAGGAGAACACATGGGAGAGGGATGGTCAAATTTGTGTGCAGTACCCACATCTTTTTTAGTAGACTT
Source organism: Viscum album (assembly GCA_963277665.1). Lineage (NCBI taxonomy): Eukaryota > Viridiplantae > Streptophyta > Magnoliopsida > Santalales > Viscaceae > Viscum > Viscum album. The sequence goes on along the minus strand of OY728132.1, from coordinate 318,870,901 downwards.
TTTTTGGCTATTCGGGGACATAAAGCCCTAAGTTTGGGAGGGTGTAATGTCCTAGAATTTTCCATGTATTATAATAATATTATATGGTAATTCATTTGAGATCGTGCTCTGAGACGGCGTGCAGTTCTGAGGCACGGTGAGCTCGGAACAAATGATTGAATTTAATTAAACAACTAAATATCAAGCGCGTGTGGTTTTCCTAAAAAAGTTTATTAACTCTTTAACTGGTGCTCGGAACAAAAATACTAGGGACCAGCTACGTTGAGAGCATCGATTTTACCTTAGGCAAGACCTAACATCGGCTAGTGTAGGTCGGTGGTGGAATCTTGTTTTTGGATGTAACCGTAATAAAATATTTTATTAAAAATATTTTATTAAAATTTTATTCAGTGAAATAACTTAATTATTTTAAATTAATGATTTCATAGGGGATCGGGGTTACACATCTCATAACCCTGAATTTCCCCTGGAGGCTCTGGAATGCTCTGGAGAAAACCCCTAACACGGCGACAACGTTCTTGACGAGTTTCGCCGCCGACGACGACATGGCGACCAGATCATCGCCAACGAACACCACAGACCTGGGTAGGATGTTTGATTTTGGTTTCCTTTCCCCATTCTTGATTTCTATGATATACATGGACTAATCCACGAACCTATTAGACCGCTGTTTGATCTTATTTGTGGGATGGGCATTTTGTGGGGATTTTGGGGATTTATTCATGAAGGTTATTTTTGGATTTGTTTAGCCTTCTAACGGTGATGAACCAAGATCGACACGAACATCCATCGAGGTTCATCCCTTTCAATTTGTTTTTCCATTCTTCCCTGATTTCTCGTGTTCTTAATGTGCGTTCTACGCGTTCTTCGCAGGGTACAAACAATGATCGATTGGGCCATTGATATGTGGCGTAATGATCTTAAAATGTACATCCAACCTCGGGATGATCCTACGGAGCTGTGACGAAGATGGCAGTGGACGATTTGGGATGGATAGGACATTATTGCTTCTCAGGTGTTTTCCTTTGGATGAATCATCATTTGTTTTCCGTACCGATTGACGGTCCAAAACACCCAGATTCGGTGTTAGGATGATGAAACAAAAAAGGATGTTGAGTTTCATGAAAAAAGGAAAAGAGAAACGTGATCCATTGATCCGTTCAAGGCATGAGGAGTAATACAATGGTTCTAGGGAAATACCGACTACATTGTGTGTAGTATGGGCTACACGGAATGTGTTCTTAGGCGGACTACCTGGCGTGTACTCCGGGAGTACACTGACATGGGTTCGGTACATGGCCATGGACATGGCATGTATACACTTCTCTAGCCAGACCCGGCCAGATACATGGGATACACTATGTACTGTCACACGAAAAAGGCGACATGGGTTGAGACCGTGTACAGGAACATGGCCAGCATACACAAAGCGAACCCCGGGTGCGTGGACACAGCGTTTGATTCATCTACACACCATGTAGTATAGTTTTACATGCCTGGAATAAGACACTGGCTATTGTACACGGGAAGAACCTGGAGTCATGTATCATGATGTGTAACCCTACTACTTATCGTGTAACTAGTTTTACATGGCTTGGTCTAGTTGTCTTCTGTGACTTGGACTTGTTTCCTTAGGGTTTGTTTCCTTGGCCTTTCCCCCGATGCTTTCCATTCTCATTTCCTACATACAAGAGTATGATCCCTTCAGCAAGGCTTCCTAAATAGAGTTGTTGGAATCCCATTAGTGAGACTTAGAGATGGATCCTCTATTCCTTCGCAGTACCCTAGGTAGAGCTTCTCAGTATCAACGTGACATACTTTACCCGGGCACCAATCGTCTACTTAGCAGGTTAGTTCAGACTAAGTTCTAGGAATCACTCCATAGCTACTGGTTGTGATACTCATCTGACGCATCAAGTATCTTTCTTCATTACTCGTGGAGTGAGTTCTCCTAGAACGAGTGCATCATATATTCTTATAGACCTAGGAGTATGCTCTCTCGGTTACGTGATTTGTGGAATCTTTGAGATGGATCTTAGTGGTGGGTCTCATGATAGTTGTTCATATAGGAGTATATGTGGATACTCTTGTTATATGTTTCTGTAAAAATATACTATGTAGAGAAGACTGTATCATTATTTTGTGCTATTTCCCTTGTTGTATTCCTTTGAGGTTTCGGGGTGTCCTACTGGGTATTGTTATACTCACCCATGCACGGGGTTTGCTCGCACATGTCATGTCTTGTGCAGAGAAGAGAGCCATGGATAGGATTCTATGTGGACCAGGACCGGATGGTGCTTAGTGAGATCAGCCAGTCCGACGTGTGTTCCTACGGCTATGGATTGCAGTCCCAATACCTTTTTTACAGGTTGGACTTTGTTGCATACTTTCTTTGGGTGGGATTGTACTTTAGGCCCATTGTTTTACATTACTGTACATTACTTTCCACCCATACTCTTTTTGTGGGGTTTTTCAGTGTATTCATACATTTCCCTTTTTAGTTGTTTTACTCTTGAGCTTTGGGTCTTGGAGATGTGTGTGTGTGTATAGGTTTATAGGCAATGCCTCCCATGTTATTAACATGCCTACACGGTGATAATCACCGGCCACAAGCCTATTGGAGATGGGCATAGGGAGTTGCGGCATGGGCCCCATTGGTATGGGTCGTGACATGCCTGGGTATCATAAACTATAAATTGGGAATGATTTTACCGAGTTTATAAACATAAAACAACAAATAAACATAATAAAACAAATCTAGATTTCTCAAACCAAACAATATTTAACAAAATATCATAAATGAATTATATTGATTAAAAAAACTCACCAGGACTATAACAATTGTTCAAAACTGAATGGAATCATCCCAAAAACCACCTCATGGCAAGGGTCCCCACCCTCAATCCATATATAGAAGGCATCATCGCCAATGACCTACTAGAATCCTGAATCACTAGATCTAAAAACTGTTCCAAACCTGTGACAACAAAAATAACCAAGTCTGCTTACAGCCAAGTGCGTATGTAGGGCGTGATCCAATTCCAGGTTGGATAAAACCATTAAGATATTCCATGTGTTAAACTTTCAAAGAGGAAAAGCTTGCATTTTTTCATAAACATTAAAAGGTAGTTAAAAATTCTAAAATATGAAACATAAAAGTAATACTTTTTTCAAGTGGGATAATTTAAAGAATCATCACTATTAAAATAAGTTCATAAACTAATGATATTTCTAGTCAACAATACCGTATTCTGATGGTAAGCACAAATAATTCAATGAGAACAAGCAATAGGAAATAACCCCTATGCAATAACTCATTATGGGTCCCAGGATCCTCGTATCACGGTGAGAGCAACCATCACAATATCTTTTATCGTGTTCATGATCCACTGTTAGGGAGAATAACCATAACCTAGTGTTCCCCAATCATCATCATCATAGTTTAGTTAGTTTTTCATTCTTTAATCTTACTACGTGAATCTGAGGCCACTCCCCACTGATTCACAAGCATACTAGTACACGTCCACCCTCCTAGATACCCAGGTTTCCCCCTTGTTCTCAAACAAGTTCAAAATGACATGAAATATAGTTTTTACATGAAAATATCAGTTCTTTGTCACAAATTAACCAAATATTTTCATATAAATCACACAAGTCACAAAATCCACTTTTTTGATTAAATGCATTTTAAAATCTAACTCACACCAAAATATCCCACAACACATTTTTCATAACTTTCACAATCCAACAAATCCATTGAAAATTTTATAAAATCATATCAAATATTATAGACATCACATAATAGCCTACTCACATGTTTCAGAAATACCTTTTTCTTAAAAAATCCATTTTTCATGTCAAACTCACAAAAACAGCGCACATCACATTCACACCTCTGTCACATTTCAGTAAATCCGTCAAAAAGTTTTACTAAATATTTCAAAGAGTATATACATAAAATGATATCCCATTTCACATTAAAAATGGACAATTTCAAAATATACATAATTGAAAACAAATTTCCAAAATGGGTTCACCTCTTACAAAAATCATTAAACCATTCAAAAACGTTCGAAAATTAATTCCAAGGAGTATACCCATGATTTTAACAGAAAACCCATTTCAAAACCATATTTCAATGAAAAATCACACCAATAAAAATTAAAAAAAGAATTGGCAGCCTTGAAAACATTTATTGAACCACCCCAATGTGTTATAGAAATTCCTCAATCAATACCATAAAAGATCCACATGAAAAACACACGTTTTCAAAATCAAATTCAAGAAGCAGAAAATGGTTTTAGACCATAAATCCATTTAAACCTTCTTTCAAACCCAACTTCACACAAAGAACCTACAAAAATATAATTGGAAGCCCAAAAATATTTATTAAACCAATTTAATATGTTCTAAAATACACCCAAATATTAACCCAAGTGTTACACATGAAAAACCCACAATTTCAAGTTAAAATGAAACTATAAAATTATACTCCTAAAAAATCAATCAAGAATAGAATCTAACCACAAAAAAACATGAGGAATATTAAGAATGAGTTAATATAGAAATATAATTCATAAATAATTGTTTACACATGGAACCACCTACTGAAAGTGTCGAATCCCTAAAATCTTGGTGTGAAACATCAACCGCACCACCACCGTGCCACAAACAAGTGAATAGGAACATAAAACCTCTATATCACACCCAAAAGACACCAAATAAAACCCTATTTTGTAACACTAACTTATAGGCATTTAATAAAATCACAAAAGAGAGATTAAACCCTAAAGAAATGGAAGAAATCGATGAGAGAGAGACATACTGGAAGAGAACATAAATAAATCACCCCAGATCAGCAAAATTGTGAATCTCCAAAGAAACCTGATATTTAGGCTCTACTAAGTCTGATGAGGTCATTTTGCGACTAAAATTGTGGGAAAAGATTGAAAAATGAATGATTTATGAAGGATGGTTGTTACCTTCTCAAATTTGAATGGTTTGAGAATCCTTGAAACAATTTCCCCTAATTCATGGTACAAATGAGCTCCAAAAATGTGAAACCAATAATGGGGTTGATTCTAGGGACATTGTCTTCGATAAGTAGGGGTACTAACCGAAAAAAATAAAAAAAGGTAGAGATATTAAAGAATTAATAATAATAATTTAATGCAGATAATGATCTTACAGGAAGACCCAATTAATTAAAAAACCCCAATATACCATGATTATGTATTTATAAAGGATGCAAATTGTTATTCTGGTGTTAGTAGGTCAGGGTATTCTTTTTATTAATTGTAATGAGAGAAAACTAGTTATAATTAATGAGTTATAAAAGAACGAAAATTGTTTTTTATCTGGAAATGGTATCACAGTTTGGGACAAATTTTGAAAACCCACCATTTCCCCCAAAATGCCTAAGATACCCCCAAAACAAAGAAAGAATGGAAATTGAGTTAAAAATACATATAAAAGAATTTGTGGATGTAAAAATTCTCCCCATCATAAAAATTTATATACATAGACTCCTACAATAAGGCCAATGAAAAAAAACCCAAATGAAAGGCCAAAATGGACTCTTTCGCCAAGTTTCATCTGCCCCCAAAAGGCCATAACACCTCCAATTGATTGATAACGGATGTAATACTCTCACCAACCCAAACATACACCCCTTCCTGAAATTATAATGTATATTTAGATTTTATACCAAAAGAAAACTCCTCAAAAAATATCTGAACAAGATTCCAGAAATTTATACAAATGAAAAACAAGAACGAACAAGGTTACACTTAACTTTCTTTAACCAGACTGTAGTGCATTATCCACTCCCATCTTTTACCCGAGGAAGAGGTAGGTAGTTAGAAATCTCTGAACAAGGATTCATGCCACCATGCCATGACCAGGGACTAATCTGAATTACTATTATTGGAAGACACCAATGGGATCCCCATTATAAGAGAAAACTCATAAATTTTCTTATACAAAATTAAGACACTAATAGGGTAGGCCCAAACTGACTCCCTAGTACAAGGGTAAAATTCTATTCAAAATTTCAAAAGGAACATGCATGAGAATAATAGTGGGTCTTCCCATTATAAGAACCAACAATCTTAACCAAACATCATGGGACAACACTAGAAGAAACCAAATTTAAACATTTGGGACAACCGTACGGTTAGTCTGCACGATTTGGGAAACCATGCACTAATCGTGTGGATCCTTCAAGTGGCATGGTTTTCGGGGTCTTTGTTACTAATAACCATGTGAAAACTATGTGTTCAACCTATCTAGTCAAATTTTAAATCATTCTCAAAAAATGTGGTGGAAACCGACGAGGAAAGAAATGACATTGGGCGATAACATAGGCCAGACACCCTCCACCTCTTTCCACCAAAAAAAGCATCACAAGAAAGATGATGACACCATTGTTTTAATATATTCCCATATTTCCTATTGAGGATAAGAATTTTAAAAAGGGTTTGAATGAACCTGGAATTTCCCCGGACTATGTGCGATCTTCTCTCCAGGACCTATGGGTAGATCTCAAATGGTCGAAGCATATTTAGCCTCATAGTTAGGCTTTGGAAACCCTTAAATTTAACATTTCATTTCGTTCCCATGAAAATGATACCCTGATCTTATATTGGTTCACCAAGACAAACAACATTACAAACTCACATTACTATAAACCAAAATTTCACTGAAACAAGGGCTTAAGGGATGCACTCACATCACACCTTGTTTCTTCGGGTAAGATACAATAGAAATAAATGACACATATAAACTCCTCCCTCTAAAACAGAGGATATCGAGATCCCCTGAAAGGAGATAGACTTATGGAAAAAAATTTCCGATAAAATATTGAACAACTTCACCTTTACAGTCAACGAGCACATGACATCACAATGTGTCACTAAAAAAGACCAAATTGACTAATAGAAACAATACAAAGAGGGGGGCCTTATACAACTTCCCCAAACATCCCGACATTCCCAATAGTGGCCATAATAGCATCTCATTTCTTTATTTCCCACACTGGTGGTTTAACATAAACTCCTTCTTCAAAGAGACTACGAAGGACTCAGAGGCCCTCTTAGACACCATCTATACTTACAACCCCAGACATCATCCACCTTCGACGAACCAGATATCTTAATAAAATGAGGTATCTTTCAACCTTACATGAGAAATCTTCCGCTACAAGGGGATATTCAAAAAAAGGAAATGGTGTAGACTCATTCTACAATTCTCAAGAAATGATTCATTACATTGATCAACTAGAGTATTATCCAACCAAAAAAAATACGGGCAACACATCAGTCATGCGCCAACACTTAATAGGGGTGTACCTTATCCATAGAGAGATCCCAAGTACTGAACCGAGATGGTCCATTTGTCAAAAGATGCTAAAAATCATAACTTAACACATTAGGGGATCCACTGTAAAGGTTTACCGAATCTTTTTTTAGAAGAGACTACTAATAGGTCATTCTACCCAGCATACTGACCAAATACAAACCCAAAACACAGTTCAAACAAGATGGGTTTTTGAAATTCAAACATCCCACAACATAAACATTTTCCAAACATATAATACACACCATCCCAAACCAGTAATCAAGACATCTTGTTTTAAATTAAAAACATTTTTATGAAAACAGACAGTTCAACGGTCAGAATATCCACCAGTGGTACTGCATGGGCCTCACACATTCATGTTTTCGTGCCATACGGAACCATCCTCATATTCATCATAGAACGAATCTAGTCATGAGATAAACCTTCCATCATCCCATGTTACCCAATTCATGTGGTCTATCATGAAAATACCAAAGGATAAAACAAAAATTCATTCCACTTTTCATAAAAAATATAGTAATCCATTATGTCATTTTTCTTAAGACTGCTAACCACAAGATCAAACTCAATTTACAGCTTAAAAACATTTCAAAAGGACACATCCATTCAAATAAGAAATCACTTTCATGTTATAAACCTCAATTTCAAAACATCTCATCCCATTATGACACATCTCAATATATTAGAAAACTATGTAGGAAACAATTTTTAAAAATCAACATTAATATAGTTCCTTTTTTAAAAGAGTCTTGAACACACCATTTTAAATTCAAATTAATTCTAAAAATTCAGTTCAACCATTTCAAATATCTAAACACTCCATATTTATTGGTAACAATTTCACAAAAATCATACGCTTCATAAAACCATGTAATTTTTTCTTGAAAACTAAACATACATGATTTCATAACTAAAAGACACAAGAGAATATGATTGAAAACAAGTTCTGGTCGGTGACTTGGACATATGGTTGGCGGCAAAGTTCAAATAACTTCACCATCACAGAGTGTGTTCTAAGGAAATAGCCACGGCTCGACATTTCTAGCTAGGACCTGTGAGCTCATTGAGAATATTAACCCAACAATCTTTTCGTTTCCCCTAATCATCATCCAACCCAGAAAACCAAAGGACTTAGAAAAGTACTGACTCCATTGAGGAATTGAATCTATTCATGTGGTTTGGTGATTAGTCACACTTCCATTTAATGTAATTCCATGTCTTGAAAATCCTAACTCCATATTCTCTTGATTTTTCTTTCAATAACATGACCCCAGGGGTAAACCTGAACCTCCCTTGATAACATTTTGTCATGAACCAAATCTGGATGCCATCAAAACCAGTGAAAAATCTGGCCCGTGAAATGGCATGTCGGGCGTTCTCAATACCCATGGGCTTTTACATGTTCCCAGGTATCATAAACTGAAAATTGTGAATGATTTTCCAATGTTTATAAACATAAAACAATAAATAAACCCAATAAAACGAATTTTTCTTTCTGAAACAAAAAAATCTATAACAAAAAATCATAAATTAATTACATAGTTTAAAACAACATAAAAGGACTATATCATATATACCAAACAGAAATGATGTATCCTAAAAATCACCTCATGGAAAGGGGAACCACCCTAAAGCCTTCTCTAAAAGACATCACCGCCACAGACCTCCTTGAACCCCGACCACTAGAACTAAAAATTTTATCGACAATGAGAAAAAATAACCATGAATAATTACACTTAATTGTGTTAGTACGATGTGATTCAATTCCATGTATGATACCAACAGTAAAATATTCTCTGTGATAAAAATTTTATGTTGAAAATAATGCATGTTTTCATAAACAGAAAATGCTAGCTACAATTTTTAAAGGATGCAACATAATAATTAAAACAATTTTCATGTGGGCTAATTTGAAGAATAATCAATTTTAAAATAAAATAAAAAACTACTGAAATTTCCATCCCACAATACTGTATGCCAATGGTAAGCCCAAATAATCTAATTAACACAAAAATATGAAATAACCCCGAGGAACTAGCTCGTTGTGGGTCTCAAGTTCCTCGTATATCGGTGAGAGTAACCATCACAATATTTGGTCTCCTGCACACGAGACACTATATGGGAGCATACCCATAAACTAGTGGACTTGAATCATCATCGTAATCATTTATTTAGTGTTGTTAGTGTCAATCTCACTACGTGAAACAATGGCCAAACCCCATGGATTCACTAGCATACTAGTACACGTCCACACCCCATGATACCCAGGTTTCCCACTTATGATCAAACAAGTTCAACATTCCATGAAATATAGTTTTGACATGAAAATATCACACTCACATAACACATTATCCAAATATCCCCATGTACATTACACAAATCATAATATCCACATTTCATTCAAATTCATTTGAAATCAAACTCACACAAAATAAGTCCAGGACACATTTTTTAGAACATTCACAATCCAACACATCCTTTAATAGCTTCATAAAATATTTCCAAATATTATAAACATCACATAACTGCCCACCCACATTTTTTATAATGCCCTTTTCATAGGCAAAATACATTTTTTACATCACACTCTCAAAAACAACATAGATCTTGTTTACACCTCTTCCACCTTTCTGTAAATTTGTAAATCATTTTTATAAAATATTTCCAAGATGATACACTTCCTAAGACAGAACCATTCACATTTAAAATGGTCCATTTCATAATATACATAATCCCAAATAGTTTCCCAATACGGTTTCCCCTCTTACATTAATCATTAAACCATTCAAAACATTCATAAAACTATTCCAAGGAGTATACCCAAGCTTTTCACATAAAACCCATTTCAAAACCATCTTTAAAGGAAAAAATCACACCAATACCAATTTAATAAATAATTCACAGCCCCAAAATATTTTACTAAACTACCCCTAGGTGTTATACAAATACCTCAAACAATACCACAAAAGATCCTCATGAAAACCACATGATTTCAAAATCACTTTCAAGAGCACGACATGGTTTTACACCTTAATCCCCTTAATATCCCTATTTAAAACCCAATGGACCATCAAGACCCTACCAAAGTATAATTTTTAGCACAAAAAATATTTAGTAAACTCAATTCATATTTTATAAAATACACCAAAATAATACCCTAAGTGTTACCCAATACAAACAACCAAATTCAATGCCAAAACGAAACTATAAAATTAAACACATAAAAAAATCGATCATGCAAAATTTTTCACCACACACAACATATGTGTAAAATGAATAATGAGTAAATATAGAAAGATAACTCATAAATAATTTTTTACACATGGAACCACCTTCTCAAAGTGTCGAATCCCTCAAATCATGGTGCTAAACATCAACTGCACCACCGCTGCACCAAAAAGAATTGAAGAGGAACCTAAGAAATCATTATTAAACAAAACAATACACCAAATTAACCCTAGGTTTTACCCCTAACTTCTAAAAATTTTAGAACATCATGAAATAGGGAGAAAACCTGATGGAAATGGATGAAATCAAAGAGAGAAACACTAACTTGAAGATAACTTGAATAAATCAATCCAAATCAACCATAGTGTGAATCTACAGGAATCAAAACGTGATATTGATGCTCAATTGATGATGAGTAGGTCATGTGGTGACTAAAATGGGAGGAATGGGTTGAAAAATTAATGATTTATAAAGGAAAAAATATACCTAAAAAAATCCGGATAGTTTGAGAAACCATGATACATTTTCCCTAATTTGTGGTTCAAGTGCGCTAAAAAAATGATAAACTGATAATGGGGTTGATTATAGGGATATTTTATTATATAATTAGGTTTAATCACCCAAAAAATGAAAAATTAAAATGATATTAAAGTATTAAATATATAATTTAATGCAAAAAATAGGCTTACGAGCATTCCCAATTACTTAATAAAAAACCCCAATACACCACTATTATGGAATTATAACGGCCCCAAATTGACCTGGTGGTGTTATTAGGTCAGGTTAGGCCATGTATCAATTGTAATGAGTGGGAAATGTTGAAAAATGAAGGAGTTATAATAGAAATAAATTTTTTTTTATCTAGAAGTGTGCTGAAGGTTGGGACCAAATTTTGAAAACCCACCATTCAACAAAAAAGAATGAGAATCCACCGAAACAAATAAAAAATGGAAATTAAGTTAAAAATGTATTTAAAATAATTTATGGATGTTGCAATAATGTTCTTGTATTATTCGTGGTTGAGGATTTGGTGTTAATTCAAATTTTTGAGATTGGTTATGTGGAAGGGAACACATGTGTGAGTTGTGTTCTCTAGTATTTTTTGTAATAGAAATCTAGGGACCACATAGTGAACACCATTCAGATGTGTAAATGTATTTAAAATATATATATGGAAATCGGACTGAAGCATCAGAATTCATTTTTTATCAGTTGATGCATATGGTGGGAACCCCAATGTCCTAGAATGTAACTTAATAGTTACATCATCCATGTGTTGGGATGGATGGACACAGTTTAGTACTACCCTGGTGTCTTTATTTTTATGAAAAGAACATGTTATCGTTTTGGTGGGAATAGCACGGTAAGATGATGTTTTTGGTTTGGTTTTGTTTTGGGAATTTGGAAATGGAAATAGGCTGATCAACATAGCATTGTTGACTAACATAGGTCCAGAGTGGGGGATGGGAGACCATTATGAATTATCATGGTTAAAATGTATTATTTTTGGAATTTTATAGTATATTTAGTTCATTTTTTTATTTGTTTTCAAATGTTTTATTTAGTTATTAAATATGTGGATGTGACTGATTTTGAACCATACCTCAGAATAATATTATGGGTGTTTGATGTCCCCATGGTAGGAGTATTGAATGTGGAGTGTGGTTTTAAAAATAGGTAAAAGCTTCTGTGAACATCATGAAGTATCTGGGGGTGGTTGATGCACGTTTTACAAGACCATAAATCAGTTAGTGTCCTCCAAAAGATGGATTATGTGGTCTATTAGTTGAGGAAAGTACAAATTCTCGCCCATCGATTTTTATGGGGGAATCTCAAATAATATATTTTTTATACATGGCTCCCGAATCCCTCTATCCATCTCCCTTCAACACACCATGAGTTGTGGTGTTTTTTGGGAGTTTTCTTTAATGGGTGTTTTTAATTATCACATTCTTCTTTCCTTCATAGGACATAGAGTTAATTCCTATTAAATTTATGTTTTTTAGTTTATATTTTGAAGGATAATCGAATGTATAGTGGTGTAATTTTCAATATAATTTAGGGATTTTTTTAATCCAAGGATTTGGTTAGACTAGCATTATTTTTTTTGGTGGTGGGTTGGTTTTTCAATAAGATATGATGTGTTGGTGAGTTTTATTGGTATTTTAATTTAATTTCATTCATAAATTATCCATGTTTTTTGTTTTACCACATAGGGATTTGGAAAAAATTTGGTCGAGGGGATTTCATGGGTCGTTGGTGAGTGTTTGGATATAGTTATATTATGGTGAGATGTTTCGATATGAGTTTCTCAATTTATTAGATTTTTGATCTTTGTGTTTAATTAAATAAAACATATTATAGTTAGTTTATTATTTATTAATAATTAATTATAATTATATTTTTGTGGTATCATTACTTGATATGTTTACTCAGAAAATGACATGAGTCTAGGAAGGCCTTTTTATCAACTTCCGACCATTTGAAAAAATTGAATTATCATTAATGGTACATGGTATAAATGACTTCCCTTAATTTTTTTCCATTTTATTGCTGAATTAGAATGTTTTGTGACATCGAATCATCTGATAATTAACCAAAACAATTAAGTTGAATTTTTTTGTTCGTTCAGTGTCTACATAGAACATCTTGGATCAAATAATTTGTGTTTGTTTACGGTTTTCCATGATAAAATATTTAAATATGTGATTTTTTGTTGTACCAATTTTTCGGTAAGAAAATGATGTAGTTTGGTGTCAAAGATTTTTTTTATTTTTTGAGTAGGATTCCAGTTATTTCTTCTAGGACCTCTTGGAACATATTGGATAGAAAAAATAAATTGAAATGATAATTTAACCCAATTAGTAAATGTATATTTTTTTAATTTTTTTAATTTGAACTATCAAATAATAGATTGTTGAGATTCATGGAAATGATTATGTTTATGGTATTCCTTAGAGGGGGTCCTTAGATTCCTATGATTATTATTACCATGAATTGTAAAATATTTTCCTAGGATTCCATTATGGTAAACATAATAATATCATGGTGTGAAGACACATTTTTATTCAATGGGGTCCAATGTTATGGGATTCTACAAAAAGAACAATGGATTCATCATTGAATTGTTAGTTTTAATTCCATGGAGTGACATCCCCATATATTTTTGAAATATCTATATTTGTTGAATTTACAAGATTACTGTCATGTATTATTAAGGTAATAACCCATTGAATTCCCTAGGATGATTTCCCTTGATTTTTATAAAATAATTTTTGTATGGAATTACACATGCATCAGTTGGGATTCTATCTAATCCATTCTACGGAATAGTCCATTAATACCAGACTAGTCAGATGATTTAATTCGACAATGTCTATGGGGGAATTAATGTATGAGAAATTTTGATTCCTTTCATAGATATCTCTCATTACATATATGATAGTTCGAGTTATAAACATTTTGTTTCATTATACATACAATGTGATCAGAGTTACGAGTGATGGTCAATGCATGTACACTTATCTTGAGTTATCTTCCATGACCTGAGGAATGTCTCAGTTGCCTTTTTTTCTACTACCTATTATTATTATTAATAATGATAAATATATATTTCACACATTTATATATTACATATATAGATTATATTTTCATGATAAATAATTTATGGTCGCCTATAGAGTTTTACTCATACCGAGCCAATGGTTGTATTTCACTTGGATACTTGAGAAAATGACCCTTGGTCATAGGTTACTGGTTCAAGAAATGAGCTAATTTAATTCCTATTATAGGTATATGATATAATTAAAAGATGTTAGAGTGGATATAAATTGATAAATTTTGAGTTTAATGTGAATTTGGGACATTTTGATTTATATATTTTTGGATTGTTTTACTTGTAATATTATGTACATAGCAATTCTATGATTCATAATTACATTATGTCATTGGTTACAACTTGGTGTTCCTATATCCTACATATTTTATTTTACACATTATATTTATACAATTTCTATTATTTATTATTATGTTTTGAACATTAAAAATGAGTTCATATTTTCCCATCTGTACCATCTAAAGTCCATCACTCCATTTTGAAATCCTCTATCAAATAGGGTGGAACAATTGAGATTGTGTGGTAAATCGACTCAATGAACATGTATTGTGACTGCTGAGTCTAGGAATTACAGTATAATTTTTAACCAATGGTTTTTATGACCTAAATTGTATTTTTACTCATTAAATAGTATATATTTATGAGATCATTCATATAGAAAAATAATATTTTGTTTCAAAGATATGTTATAAAACTATTATAAAGATTCCATGAATAATCCCATATGAGTAATGGGGTTTAATGAAAAGTTATCCTTATAAATGAATTACAAATTAAAAATGATGGAATAAAAATTATATATGTATAAAACCCTTTTAAAATTAAAATTATCTAATCGATAAAATTTATATTTATTGCACGATAAAAAATCCATTAGGAATGATCTAGTAGGTTTATCTAAATTAGAACCAAATGTTTAATTGTGCTAAAAAAGTTTATTTCCATCCTATTCCATATAATTGTTCAGGCATATATATCTTATCCCACCAATAATATATTATTGATTTCAAAAATTACATACCAAAAATTCTATAAATATAATATATTTTTATTGATATAGAAATAATTTATTAATTCTACTTTTTAGAATGATAAATAATTATTCTAGAAACATTAAAAACATATGAATGGAGTTTAATAAAATTGATTAAAAAAAGAAAGAAAATTATGTTAATGTGTGGGTATAAAAAAATACAAATAATCATACAAATTTATCAAACTGAAAGTAAAAGATATTATTTAAAAAAAGAATGAAAATTAAATCGAGAGAGGGAATGATAAGGAATTTTCAGATTTCATTAAAATTTCAATGATATTGACAGAAAATCATTGTTGTTTAGGGAACTCATTAAAGGGAATTTTTAGAGAGTTGTGAGAGTAAAACGATTCTATTAAGCATTACTCTCAATATTAATGAGGGGAATGTGTTTTATAGTGACTATTCATAAATAAAGGTATATTTATTGGTTAAAATCATTGAATATTGGTTATAGAATGTTACTATTTAAAATATTAAAATTTGATTACATGTTATATATTATTACGATTAAATAAATAAATTTTATTAAGAATAATTTTTTTTAATAAATTTAATACATAAAATGTAATATTCTTGGTGATTAAAAAATAATGCATGATAATTAATCAAAAACTGTATTTAAGGGAATAAAATATAAATTGTTATTTTAAAATTTATATCATTGTCATGGGTTGATAAAAATAAATGAAAATTGGTCAATTAACAAAACATACAACTATTAGGTAATTAAAATGATAAAACCACGTTATTAAATAATTTTTAAATGATAATAAACTCATACATATTATTTTGAATGCATATCAGAATTTTAATATTCTGTCAAAAAATTAGAATGTATTTGAAAATAAGATACATTATTCCATTACATAATTTAGTTATCCAGAATCAAAATTTAATATCAATTTTATTAAAATCAATGAGTTCTTAATATGGCTCAGGATCATGGGTTAGGCCTTCCAACAGTCATTTTTGAGGAATATTAATCATAAAAAATGACCGACATTTTAAATAGATATAAATGAACCTAATAAATGAACCATAATCTTATATAAAGACATATAAATGTATGCGAGGAAACTCATGGACAAAGAATAAATTCATCTTATTTTATTTTTATTTTATAAAAATTAAATTTAGAATTATTTAGGATAATATCATTCTCATAGATATATATACATATATATATATATATATTATTTAAGGTATATATATATATATAAATTAATAATTATTTGATATTTTTTATGTGGTTATTATTTTCTATTCATTAATAATCTTTTCTAATTGTATAATAATTTTAATTCTGATTAAAATACAGGTTGTCATATGGACTAACATATTTAAAATAACAACGGATCCAAACTCAATTTCCCAGTACATCAATAAATTTAATTTTAAATGGACCAATAATATACAATCTATGTCCATGAATAATTTTCCCATTCCAACCAATGTCCAACCCATTATTCACCCATATAAGGATACACATCTAAATATGAGAAAACAAATTATTAAATTAAAATCATAAATAATTCAAGGAAAATTTATTTGGTGTAATGATAGTTAATTAATCTGTTATATGAAATTTTTATTATATCATGGCATGTTCATAAAATGACATAGTTGTTTATAAATAAAAATGCAATAATATAAAATATAAAATCTCAATTATATAAAATTATAAATTGGTCATAAAATATTATTCAGTTACTAGATATATTAAATAAAAATTAACCAAATTATTTTATTTTATCTTATCATATATATGAAATAATCATTACATTAATGGTTTATAAGACAATATATTACATTATTTTCAATTGTAACCAGTAGTGGTTATAAAACTATTAAAATATGTACATTATTATTATACAAATTATATTACCATTATAATATTCAAATTTCAATGGAAAATATACTATTACGATGGATTAATTTCATTTATAATTAGAATATTCTTCATTTTCTTCAAATTATACATCAATAGATGAATTAAAACTTATTTTCATTTATACAATCATTTTTTTATTATTAGATATATTTTCATTCATTTGAAACAATATTCTATTATTTTAAAAAATAAATTTTATTTAATTGTGGGAAATTATGTATAAGTGTGTATAATAATTCCATTAATTATAATTGTAAATGAGCATTAACATTGTTTGTAAAATTATGATATAAAAATCATTCTGGGGGACAATATAATAAATGATAATGTCATAGAAACTCCCCCTATATAATTTTTTTTATTTAATATTTTTTGTAACTATAAAATAAAACTTCTCATACATCAAATTTTCTCATAATTTAGCTGAATGTTGAATAAAACAGATAAGTTGTCCATGTATAGATTAGAAGGATCAGTTACGTTAGATGGTTGCACTTGTTTTTTATTTTCATTTTAATATTATAAAGCTTGTTATATTATTTTTAAATTCTTTAATTATGATTTTGATTATAAAAACATTAAATTAATTATATATCATTAATTTTATATTCACCATAAGGCATAATTTTTTTTATTTTATATTTATATTAATTTTTATATTTGTTTAATTTAAATTATCTTGTTTAATCATCATATTTTGTATTTTTTCCATAAAGCTACGTGTAGTCTCATATTGGAATGTTGGAGATGATAAAACTCTATCCAATTCTATAAATATTAAATTTAAATAGAAAATTTTTATAAAGATTCCAACATCCATATCATGTAGATATGGTATTTTTAAAAAGTATACATAAGAAAAATATTTATATAAATTTTTATGAATTAGTAAATATATACTCAATGAATATATATATATATATTATATATATATATACATATAAAAATAATAAAATGAAAAAAAATTAATAATAAAAAATTAAAAAAGAAAATTAGTTAATTCACTTGACTGTTGACTCTAGCATGTTCAAAAATATTTAAATTAAAATTCAAACCCATTCATTTTTTTGAACTAGGTGAACTAATATACACTCATAATGAAATTATTAAATTAAATGGAATATATAAATATTCAAAATTTCATATCCTAACAATATTTCAAAAATTATTTAAAAAGAATAAATATATTAGAAATCCATCCTATCAAAAAATTAAATTTCCAATGCATCAAGTAGATACTTTAACATCCCCAGTCCCAAAGGCTAATTTGAATATTAAAATCATGAAATATCTCATGGACATAATCAGTAAAAATCATACACTAAAATCTACTAATAAGATATCAGGTCCATAACTATATCAATGGGAAACTATGAAATCAATATCATTACATTAAAATAAATATAAATAAATAATATTATATTCAAAAAATATCAAAATACACTTATGGAATCACAATGGATGTTTACAATCAATTTCATATAACCACATAATAACAAGGGAAATGATTGTAATTTCATGAATCTATATATCAACATAGTGATAAACTGGGGGTCCAATAACATACATGTTATATGGAAACACACACAACTATATAAGGTGGATATACAATAAATGGCTATACATATCACCAAGATACAATTTCAAAAACTCTATCAAATTTCATGAACTCAACCACTTATCATAGGGTCTATTACCCTACCTACATCAGGAAACATAATGTTTAAAAATACACTGAGTTACATAGGTATGGTGTAAATAACAATATATGTAATAAAATACCCAAAATACCATAAGATATTTTATTATTTGTTCTTCTGTGTGAACATTCTGTCACATTCCCTATAAATTTTGAAAACAAGTGGCACACGGAATATAAATATTTGTTCAACACTATCTTTTTTTTTGTTACTGTTAGTGATCCCAACACATTAAGATAAAAATAGCAATATAGTTGGATATGATACATAGGAAATCCTCTAGTAATAATAATAAATATCTAAATAATTAAATATGTGTAAAATATATAAAACCTAAATGGGAATAACATTATTGTCATAACAAAATTGGACACATAGTATTCGAATCACAATCAAAATGAGAGAGATAAAATACTCAATCATTTATGAATATTAAATTTCACATGTAAAATTATCACCCTTTTTTTAAAGCATGTATATCATTAGAAGTGGAATAACATATCTAATCTCTCGAGAAGATTCAAGGTAATTACATTAATTTTTTGAATTCATAATTGTGCATCTAAATCATGGAAAAATGTGTAACATAGAAAATACCATGGGATAGGTCACTATAAAACCCATATCAAATCACATCACGTCATTTATAAACATAACCAATTATATTATATTATACATATAAATTCTCTAGATCCAAAATAACACTATTTCCTCTTATATATAATGTATCCCAACATACCCTTCTCATAGATTGACCAATACAAGAAAAAATTTCCCTCATCAAAAATTTTCATTCAAATTAGTAAACTTTATTTGAAATAATCATTTAGATATATTGGTTATTATGTATAATTAATGGTTAAATAATATATATATTATCTTATAGTAGGTATCTTATCTCATATGTTTACATATAACTTCACTTTTTCTCTTAATATATATTACACATCCAACTCAGTAATCGAATATTAGGTGGTTATATAACCCATAAGCCTAATATGAATAATTAATATTCACTGATCCAAGAGGAATTCCATTAACTATTTATAAACCCATACATAAACTCCATGTATATTAAATATCATAATTATTTGAGCAAATACTAGATCATAAATAATTTATCCCAAACTAGGCCCATGAAACAACAATTTGGTGATCAAATTGTCCATGAACCATAATATATCCTTTTATAAGTATAAACTCATAAGGATATTGTTTCCCCAAATCCTCAATCACCTAGATTACACTCATTATACCCCCTACATTTTTCAATATAGACCATCTTGTTCCAATTATGAGATTCGTTAGTCTTGAAACCCAGTTCTTTGTCCCATTCAATTTTATAGAAGATAGCATTCAAACATGCATAGTCACTAATGACCCAAGAAATAAAATCTCACATGTGGAGTGATTATCATAGTCATGAATAGTATCTACCTATTATCTCACATTATTCTAAAACCACATAGTATTTGTTAATGTCTCATTTTCTTGACCACATATGTATTTTTATTAAATCATATACAAATCACATACTAAATAATATAATATGTAAGGGAACATGTACCTCCATATTTGTGTAAGCTACTCATTAATTATCATATTTGAATACAGACAATATAAATGAAATTTAATTTTATACTTTAATGGTTTCTTTATAAATTCAAAATATAACTCCTTATTGTGAATTTTTATTAAATGAATTGTTAAAATAAATGTGTCAAACATGATTTTCAATTTGTTGTGAGGAGTTAAATGTTATGTGAGACAACATAATTTTAATGTATTAAATAATGTGGAAATGAAATAATGTTTTAATTAAAATATAAAAATGGAACAAAATGATCCATCAAAAAAATAAATTTTTCTCTATTCCATTGGAATCTTAGTTAATCCTCACTTGTAAATGGGGTTTACATTAATTTCATGGTGGATTTCACCAATACATCGGTAGATGTAAGTGACATATAGATGTAGTTCAACAAAATATTTTTTATGTATTGAATTATTAAATTATAGAATAATTATGGTTGTTAATTTCATAGATACTTATACTTTGAACTAAATGTACATGGATTTTTTTTAGGATTCATTCATTAATTACGAAAATTGTTTGAACGATTAAATTTTAATAATGAAATATAATAAGAATCAATTTAAATATATTAGGCAATATGGGTAGTCATTCATGGATTCTTGGTTTATATTTTATGTAATATTTACTTAGTTTTATTAAATCATGTTGTATCGAATCAACTAGAAAAAACATACCTATTAATTCATTAATTTAGTCCATATAAGTTACAATGAAAATAACCTCAACACTTATAGATTCATTTTATTTATAAATAAAAGTTATAGTAATGTATTGTCACTCATAATATATAGTTTTTATATTTATTATTTTTTATGAATAAAACATTTCATGGAATGGAAATATAAGATTTTGCAATTTATTATTTGTTAGAATCACAATAGATAACATCAAACACATTTGAATAAAATTTTAAAAATCATCCTATCAAAGGATTATTTTAATATTAATGGAATTATATCAACATAAAATAAAATGTATCTTATATAATAAATAATGAATGATAGTGTAAATGAAATAAAAATCACTTTACAATTATGTGAAGAATTTTACATATTTTAATTTAAATATATTCACACCATGATATAATTATATCTTTTATTTAAAAAAAAATATTATAATAATGAAAAAAAAATTCATAAAAAATAGAGTAGTTGGAACAACATTCATTGGAAGAATAATAATTTCAAATAAAATGGAAAAAAATTATACCATGAATAAAAAGACAACAAAATCTAATTTAATTCATAAAATATTCCTAAAATAATGATTTTAGAGATGTTGGAAACCACATGGACATGAAATATTCCCAATTTATTATAGAAATCCAATTGAAAAACGAATTTGGATTGAGGATTGAATTTATATCCATCCTAGTATTTCATTCTGGATTTTTATTATCAAATTTATTCTCTCATAATAACAATGAAGAAGAATGCATTAAGACAAGACAAAGAAGAAGAAAATATACATTGATATATCTTATTACATATTGTAAAATTTTATAACAAATAAATTTTCTATGATTGATATATGTCCATGTTATTGGTATTTCATATTTGGAATTGAAATCTCTTCAATAATTTCAAATTCAACATGGTATTCCTAGATAAACATATAAATTAAATAAATATTCTCATTAAATATTTTAATGAAATGTTTTCTAATGATTTATATATATATATTGTATAAATTTAAGCTCTACATTACTATAATTTTGGAATCACATAGATTTTAGTAATTAAATGTCTTGTTTTATTTACTCAAGATGTTTTTGGATTTAAAATAAAAAATGATAACCTTCATATATGATTCTTACATAACTCTATAGAAATAAATCCTGAAAAATTAAATAACCTGATAATAAAATTTCAAATTAAAGTCTTGATCAGAGACTATTTTATTATTTATTGATAAATATATAAATATTGATATATTTTAAATATAAATTTAATATATAATTATATTTGAAATTAAAATTGAAAATTTTAATAAAAATAATTATTACGAATAATTGTTCCCATGTAAAGTAATCAAAATAAAGTAAAAAATTAGCAACATTCACTATATAATAAAATTCACCCTCATTGAGTTTTTCTTGTACATATATTTTTACTAACATATAAAGATAAAAATTTAATTCCCCTCTTTATACTATTTTTTACATAAAATGTTTAGTATTAAGAATTTACAATAAAATATAATTAGTCACAAAGGAATATATTAAAAAATGTTAATAAAAAATAATTCCTTAACATTAATCTCATACATTTAATAAATTTCATTACCAAAATTTATCCTCTTCTAATTATTCATAAATATGTTTTGTGTATCACAAAAGAAATGGTAATTTTACTACATTCAATAAATTTACCTTATACTACGAGACTAGTCCAATGAATCCCAATCCTGAAAACACTATATGACCATTTGAATAAGAAATTAATAGGAATCATATTTATATTGCTTAATAAAAAATAAAATAACCATACATTAATATAAAAAGTATAACATTATATAATAAAACTATTGAGTCGTTAACTTTAATTGTCAAGAGCCACACATTATGTTAATCAATTACACAATACGAAAATTTTATAATATTTTCATTTTTCTGAATCCTACAACTAATAATAAAGTAATAAAAACCATATTATATAAAAGTACATATCTAAAAAATAAAAATGATACCTTATAATCCAATGGATGTGTATTTTTTCTATCTAACAAATAGATTTGAATATATAGGGTGAAAATTCACATTGAATAACAATGATTACCAAATAGTTTTCTTATCAATATAAACATTCTAAAATATTTTAATAACACCAAGTGAAATAATTATATATTTATATTCATTATTCCAAACGAATAATATGACATGAAAGGAAAACAAAATTAAATTTTTAATATCATATCTACATAAAACCCCATATTTTACCCACCCCAACCCAATGTTAATATGACACATCCCGATATTTGGCATGAATAAAATTAAAAGGGGGATACATTGAAAAAGAGTTGTTCGAGATTGTTAATTGAAAGGAATTCTTGGAATAAATTTATATATTTTATAATGAAGAACCAAAAATAGTAAATTTATCATTTAGGTTATGTGTCCCTTGATGAAATCACATGGATGATTAGATATTAAATTTTATCACTATAATATATGTTGTGCAATTGAGAATATGATAGATTCATAAGATCTAGAATATCATATTGAATAAACATTTTATATACATTAAACCCAAAATGGGATCAAAACAAAAGATATTTAATAAAGGAATAAATATAATCATATTTTTATATTTACATTAGATCACTAAAAATGCAATAAATGAAAATGTTTAAATTTTATTTTCCTGTAAGAATTTGATTAGCTATAATTCCTTAAATTTAATGTAACCAAAAATATATAATATTATTTCTTCTTCACTAATTATATCCTTAAAATAATAATTATTTTTATTATAATGTTATGATTCTATGAATGAATTTCCCCTTTGATCAGTTATCATAAATATATTCCCGCTATAATGATAATAAATCTCAACTACTCATTCTGGATATACATTTACATAAAAATGGGCCTTGACTACCTCCACCATAAAATCCCTGGGTGAAAATATGTTTTTTTATTTGTATAAGAGTATATCTTTACAAATTAAAAAATATTTTACATTATGATTCAAACATGTTTATAATTAAACTCTTTAATTATTGATCCTTCATTTTCAATAGACTCACCTAATATTCATCAATTTTTTATCATTTATATTTCCAATTTTTATGTTAAATAAATTTCAATACATAGTCATTGTATTGATAATAAATCCATGTGATCAATTTCAACAGGTAAATAGAAATAATTTCTATAAACTAACCAATATTAAGAACATGACTATGATTTTTTTGTATAAGATTTCATATACAAAAATGAAATACAAGAGCCTCATGAACTACATTTTCATAGTGGGTATGATGTTTTTTCTATAATTTGATTTATTTTCCTCATTATCATCTCATATTGAGAAATATTTTAATGGTTTTAAGCCTTGTAAATTTCCTAAAAACCTATAATTGGACATGAGTTTAAAAATATTATAATTTGAAGAAATTTCTTCCATTTTTACTAATTATATTATTAGGGATTTTGAGTTTTGAAAAATTATTTATTTGAAGAATGAAATGATAGACTGCTGACAAATAGACCTAGTGGGTATGAACACATCCAATTTTGATACATAATCCATCTATATATGGATGTAAAGATATCCCTAGTTTTGGGATGTATCCTAAAAAATCAATTTAAGAAATTTCTACAATGAAAATAATTTTAATCACTATATTATTCCATTTTATTGATGGATACGTTTATTTTACACTTGATACTACATGGGAAAAAATTAATAAATCCCTTACGATTGAATGAAAAAATAAACAACTTTTCAATACATTTTTAGTGGGTTTCATCGGAATAATTTACCTCAACATTGCTCTCCAATGAAAAAATTTAAAATGGAGTCATTATTAACATGTAAGAAACATATCCTAATTGTAGGATTGTCAAAAAACATGTAATGGTAGGTAGCATTGAACATATAGTTTTTAAATAAAAAACTAATTGTCTTCTATGTGTAATTTTTATGAATTTTGGAATTGAACCGATTTTCATTTAGATAAATATATTTGTATACCATAGAAAATGAATTGAGATATACATTAGAAAAATGAAAAAATTCAAAATGATGGTATGAAATATTTTTTAATTGTAATCCAAAAATATTTTCAACAACCATATTTTCAACATCCATTTTACACAATGATATTATATCAACTTTTATTAAGAAAATGACTCATGGAAATAATCATTCCTTATAATTTTATTTTTAAAAATGATATTTTAACGTCTACTGATTGGTGAATATAATGATGGGATATCCTAATATATGAGATTTAAAATTGATTAAGGGGTATAATAAAATAATAAATAATTTTTTAGTGCTGGTGTATGTCATTTTTTACTCATTTAACGATTTGTTTTCATATTTAGTGAAAATTGATGTTTTTTGAAATCTTTTTCATATGATTGAATCTCTAAAAAACCAATCTCATTAACATGATTTTATAATTATGAGAGTACTTATGAACTTACATTATTGGTGGAGAGGTAAAAAAAATTTATAATCGTGATGGAATAGAACAAATCTTCCATTCAGATAAAAGGAAAATATTGTTGAGGGAGAAATAAATGGTTTTGTAGTGGAGATTTTGTTCTTAATAAAATCTCTATAAATAAGAGTATTTAATAATAAATTGCATTCTTATTTGGTGATTTTTATATAGGTAACAAGGTAACTAATATCTACCTAATATTTATAAACATATATTCCATTATTATATACATGATGTCGATATTTTGTGACATCATTTATCCTAAAATGGATTTTTTTACCAATGTTGGGAAAACAATCCCCCCTATATTAATAGAACCATATCAAAATATCTCTACCTTTTAGAAAATGTAAGCCTAGAAATAGGAAAGTCATTCAAAAATAGTTTTATGCGCTCCCCCACCATGCTTCTAAAAATTTATATCATGCAATTATTGTGACCAGACCCACCAGTGCCTGTGCCATTAATACAAATTCCAACCTCCAATTAGCCCATGAATGGTGGTAAATTTCAAGAAAGAATATCAAATTCATTGTATTCTATACGATATGAATCATGTAAAAATAACATATGATCATCTCTATTCACAAATGAAATTATAGTAAAATTTGAAATAAATGCATGAAAACATCTTCCCGACAAATTCTAGTACACAAAAAATTAAAAAACAGGAAAATTACACTTCCACCAAAAAATATAATATAATCAAACATAATCAAATGTAGGAAATTTATACAAAATGAAATTAGTTGAAGGATACTCATCACATCTCTGAAATACACCTATGTTTGTTTATCTCACTAAGACATATCTTCCCCATGCCCTCCTATGAAGCCATCGAATGACAGGAGTCATTCAAATGGCAAAACATGTGCAGTGATAACCCATGCATTTTTTAATATATAAATACCATGTAGGAGGACCAAAAAATATAATTAATATTCCAAAACATAAATTATACAACACACTTCACCCATCCAGATTGGAATGAAGAAATACAAAAACTAAATATTGAACCGTCCATTTCTACACATGAATAGTCACCACATACCACATGTTTGTTCAACGAGGTTGTGAAATAAACAAATGGGATGCAAGAATCACCAAGATATACATGTCACAGACTACATGTCTAATGAGGTTCCAACCAAATAAATTTTTACAAGAATCAACACAATTATATATGTTCGTACTTATCTAGGATCCCACAGTTTATGATCTCTACCAACCCATAAGGCACTTATCTATGAGATATAATCTCTAAGGAAAAACTCAACTATCCATGATGTTATGTCTAAGATAACCCACTTCATCATGAAAAGATCTCTAGTTTCAGATCTAGTGCAAAAAACCAAAGGTTGTATCACCATTTCCTTGCACCCAATTAAATATCGTAGAACCCCAAGTGAATTGTCCCACACCACTTTAGTACATGTAGTTTAGGGATTAATAATCCATATCATGCATGTTGTGTATCATATCTAAATATAGAGTGGGGGGAACCACACCTTAATTATTCCCATCAATCATGGGACTAAAACCTTCTTACTCATGAAACCACCGATGTACCTGTTGGTAGAGTAGTGTCCCTAACTTGGCCATGGTAGAAGCAAACCCAAACCATGAATTTCACCAAACTTGTAGTGGGGTCATATCCTCATTACTACTGTCTATAATCAATGGAGCTCCAACTCTAGTGGAAGACCCACTACTCATCTCTAAAGGAATTCAATCGAGTAAAACTCTATAGACAATGACATGTACTACAATTTGATAGGGGAGTAACGATAAATATATACATGACCCTCACTCAAACAACAATGGGGTAGTACCACTCTACCAGTCAATTCATCAAGGGGAAGCCAAAGAGAGACTCATCATGGGGGTACCGACACTAGGAAAAAGGATTCATTCCCTAGTATTTCTTGGGTGTATAAATCTATATAAATAATGCGTATGGAGGAAACATGCCTAGAAATGATAAGGGAGTTCTAAGTCCACAGATAGAGGACCTACACCCTCATAAAAAAGGGGATTACCCACTCTATCTATAAAAAATACTTGGAGTACTACTTCCCTATTTTGAAATAGGAGTACCAACTCCATATATAATGGACCATCAACCCATTACGATAGGGGAGTACCTACTCTATCTGTCAAATGATTTTGTAGATGTTGCACCATAATATGAATGGGGAGGTCTTTCTCAGACTACCTGAATGAAATGGGGGACCCAAACCCTATTCCAATATAGGATATCTAACACCGGGAGAACGAATCCATGATTAGAGGACCAACACCCAGGATTTGGGGATTCCTGTCTCAAATAAATCAGATAGTAGGTGAATATCACATCTTATGACTCCAATGGTATACCAATCCCAGTGTCCCTCCAAATTATCCATACTAAAATCTATTATCAGTAAAACACCATTGAATTGATTTTTATGCTCATCACACCTCATGTAGTAAAAATACAATGGGTAGGGGACCCATTCCCTAATAAAATTGTATTTCACCTATCTACTATCCTAAATAGTTAACGGGACAAACATCTTCTGATAATTGGGAAGGGTACCAACCCCAACGCCAACAAAATGATCTAAACTAATAAAATCCATGGTATGTCACCTATACTATAAATTTTCCCGTGAACCATGCCACATCATATATGATAGAGAACTATGAAGGATACAATCATGTTCAACATGGAAAAAAATATAACACCCCAATATTCAATGGTATGTTTCCCATTGAATAATACAATATCTTGTGTTGTATGCAACATCGACTTCAAACACACAACAACCAATCAAACTAGAAATTATGAAGAGTAATATCCACTTTTTAAAATTTTATAAATTTTATCATTCAAAATGGACATCATTTTTGGACTTAGAAGATCACATTTATCTTTGGTAGAATTTTTTTTATTTTTCCGAAAACATTCAATTTTTGATGAATAGTGAATAATAATGCGTTATTGGATAAAACCACCTTTTATTTGAAATAATTAGTTATTTAATTTAATTTATTCTAGACCAAAATAGATACATAGTAAATATATATTTTTAATGTAATTCATCAAAGTCATTTTATAATATGTTTAGATATATAAAATTATATCTAACCTTTTACTGTCTTTTAACCACATCCTAGGAGCATTTGCAAATTTGCATAAAACATAATTTTACCACTTATATGAATTGAATTTAAAAAATATGAGAGACACTATTGATATTGTATGTAAATGTGGCTAAATAAGATTAAAATAATTTTTGATGAACAATAACATTGGATTTTATTTAGAACACTTAAAATAAAAAAGGTAATTAAAGGTAAAAATTATATTATTATTACCCTATAGCAAGAAAGGCGCATGACTAGGCTGAGTGCCTAGTCCCCCTAAAATATATTAATAAAAAATGAGAGAATGTACAATGTACAGAGGAGAGAGATAAAGTAAAACAAAATACGTCAGAACATCATATATTAGAACGCATCAAAGATGTCACCACCACCACCTTCTGAGAACCCATCCAGATCCGCCGACTCCCATTAAGAATGCGGAGCGTATTAAAATAACATTTGGATTTATTGCTCCTGCCGACGTAACTACACTCGGGACATGGGTTCAATGGTCCGGCTTCGTCCCCTCATTTGATCCATTTCTTGCATTTTTCCATTTTTTGTAGACGACCTGGTGGATATAGTCCTTGGCAGGTTGGAGTAATCTTTTCTAGGTTTCATCTTTGGTGGAGCGGTGGAAGCTCTATTGCTTTCATTCCTTTTCACCCCATTCTTGAAAATCTCACTATATGATTCCTTAAATGACATGTTGGATGATAGCCTTGATTCTCTTTCCCCTCATACACCATTTGAGATCCCTCATTCACCAAGGAGGTTGTTTCCCGGGATGGTTCGTTGTTAACATCAACAGGTGTAAAACACAAAGAATACTCCCCATTTTTCTGATTATTACTTCTTTCCTCTAACATTACTAACTATCCAAGGTTATCTCTTTAATATCTTTCTACTCTAAAGTTGCATTCTCATTCAACACTTCCTCGGAAATTTTTCCAGCTTCTATTCCAGGAACCTCTTTCACTAGATTCATAAGTTCACTCTTTTGTGGCCGACTGCATCCCTCATTTGGTTACTTTTGTATCAGGACTACAGGGTCCCTAGTAGCCTCCCCCATTCCCCTATTATCACCATGACCAAACTTATCATATCCAGCTACGATCATATCCTATGGTGAGTGTTGTGCTTCATGAGCAATGAAATTCAGATCATAAAAATCTTCAAAGTGGTTTCTAAGAGATATGAAGCTGCCTTCCTTGAGACAAACTTCACAGTTCCCCTTACCTGACACCCTATTACCGCATTCAGAATATTAAAGTTCCTTCAACCTGCCTGACTCAACAGCAATATTGTAATTGATATCTTCCCTCAACCTGTTAAAAACCTCTCTAACCGAGGGATTGACACATCCATTGGACTCCTTCCTCAGAAAAGGAGAAGCATCACCCGATGCCTCAATGTTTACATCTCTAGTAGTTGCAGTAATGATAGAATCCTTCTATCCACATGCCTCTGATATTGTCTGAAATCTAGGACCATCAGAATTTTTCATTGAGTCGTCCACTCTGTGGTGAGGAATGCGGCGACATTGGGTAACCGAGTGACCAAGGCGACAATAGTTCCATAGAACGGTGTCCATGAATCAATGAAGACACATTAATGCCATCAGATCTCACCCTCAACCTCAATGCACGCAAATTCAACCAGTGTTTTTGAGACGTCAACTTCAACGCAAATCAGCGGGGCAGCTGGATGGAAAGCAACACGGGTCCGAAGGTCCATACACAGGAAATGACCAATCAAATTTCCAATAACACGTAGAATTACAGGGTTCTATAAAGGTAAAACAAGGCCAGGAAGCATGACCCATAACGTTGTGGTCAGGGGATCACGATGGAGATGAAAATAAAAGGACCAGAAAAAAGGGAGAATTTGATCACACCAACCACTCTCGGCACAGAAGACATGGCAAAAACTAAATCATCTTTGCAAGAGAAACGGATCCGAAAATGCCTCGAATCTAACAGCCCTACCAACACATGATCTTGATGCTTCCAAAATGAGGAGACAAACCTGTGAAAGTTGTCACCTGAGGGTCGATTATTGCCAAATCATGCAACAGGGACACGATCCGGCCGCGACACCGCCTTCGCAAACCCCAGAGAAGAAATGGGGACCGAGAGTCCACCATTCACCCGATTCAGAACCTTAGGGCATACCTGAATCTATATGAAATCAGGGAAATAAGAAGGATCAACTCTCAGAGGATGAGGAGAGACATTTCCCCCTCCTGGTTGAGGCTCATAGGGGGCTTCCGCAGCGAGATCATGCGTTACTCCATCTAGGGTTTTTCCAAGAGAAAATCGATGATGTCCTCTTCAAAACGTGTTTTTGGGTAACGAATTATTTTGCTGGACTTCCCGCCTGTGCACCGCACATCCCCAGTGAGGACCAAGGTGGCCAAACCTTGGGATTATACCAGTTCACAATGGGGTAGAGGGGCCCACGAGTGGTTTGCTAGCACATTGTGTGTGTTGCCTTACGAGGACTCGAACCCAGAACCTCAGGGTTAGGACGCCACTGCATTTAACCAACTTGACAGTAAATATTAAAATGAAAGAAAAAATATTTATTACATCTTGGTATTTTATTTATAATTTTTAGACATTAAATAATTAAATTCATTTATAACACAATAATGATGCATTAATTACCTTATTAATGAATGATTTAAATAATAGATATTTTAAATATCCAAATATCTCAAATTTTATAATTTTAATGGATTACAATAATTTTATAGTTTAATATGACATGTTAGGGATGGTTAAATGAATTTTTCTTGAAGTAATAATGTTGTTATGAATTTATCAAAAACAAAATACAATATTGTGTCAAAATTGACATAAAATATTTTTTAAAACAAATATTATATTATTAATTGATATAATATTCCTAAAAATATATGCTTCAGCTAAAATACTTATATAATGATTTGTATCATTAAAGAACCACTTGGGGTTCGTTTGGACATTTATAGTATGTTTATTATCCATATAATATAAAAATACAAATAGACAGGGTAAATGTGAAGCTATTTAACTAAGAGTAAAATATAAAAGATAAGGTTAATATACCAACTCAAACCTATATAAAACATATTGGTTGAGTGTTTTTTGACCCATGACCATATTATCCAAGAAATAAATCATTTTGGAGCATTTATAAATAGAAAATGATTTTATTATAAAATAATATTTCAATCTTTTCCTAAGGTTCCCCTCACCCCCTTATAAAAGGGAACATTCCCTTCTCTCAAATTATCACCATAAAAGCCATTTTGCTCAGCCCAACCCTGCCTAAATATCCTCGCTTAGTCCTATAGGAATTCCATTGTTCATAAATCCAAAATAAGAAGCCCATTTGATCAAATAAAAAGAAATAACCCAAAGAAAAGGTAAATATTTCCTCACCTCTTTCATGTTATATGCTTCTTCCACTTCTTCTTTCCATGTTGTTGAAATTATAAAATAATAACCTCAGTATCATCTATATATTTTTATGATATTATAAATATGGTACAATCATATTCATTATTCAATCCATCCTCTGAATGACATGTCACCATACGTGCTTACGTACGGCTTACTGTCTTCATGTCGTGGTGTAGTTGATATTCAATATATTATTATTTGGATGGGTTTAATAATAATGTATAATTGATGTAAATATAAAATATAACAAGTTAATGATTCTGTATATATGATATAAAATCTATTCACATACTATTTTTAAATCAAATTAATGACATTTTCGCTCGTGTGTACGTACGGATTACCGTCTCCTCAAACGCGACGAGATTCATTTCACCATTGTAACACTTCAAGACTAATTATCATTTTATGACTGAAAATAATGTCTAAAGGCGTAATATAATTCTGAATATGAATAAGATGCATCATATCCAGGATAATAAATACTTACGTAACATAGCATATAAAGGAAAATGAATCAGTTAACAACTGAAATGATGATACTACTAAAATATTATAAACAATGAAATATTATAAGATCATATATGATATAATAATTATGAATATGGTTTTTGTATAATTTAATAACAATTATATAACTATTATACAGGAGGTTAACCTAACCATTACCAAGGAAATGTACATGGTATGGGTTAATTTCACAATCACATTATTATCTGAGGTTGGTTTTACGTATGTATCTACTGGGTCATTTGTATTATCCATTCAAGCGCTTCATAAAAGTTTTTAAAATGGATTCTTAATAAGGGACTCTTTTAATAAAACTTCATTTTAAATATATTAATGATTTATTCTTCTAAACCTTTCTCATTAATTTCCCTATTTTTAAAATGGGTTTTAAGGATTTATTTATATGAACTTGAATATTTTTAAAATGTTAATTCCTTTAAAATGCTTCAAAGTGGTATGGGACACTTTGATTCAAAAATTTCATTAATTATCATCCTTTCCGAATGGTGTGACCTTTAAAAGTTTTCATGAAAAAAGGGATATTTCTCTCAAGAGTTTTACAAATCATTTTCATCTATTTCAAAATCCATTTATGGATTTTAAGCTTGTTTGAATTTAATTTATTATGATACAAAACTTTCATATTATATGGAACGTTTTGTGATATGTTTGACTATGGAGGTATTATTGTAACACCATTCATGGTTTATGGATAATGTATTGACATTTTATATGATAGTTTTAATATGAATGTTTATGTTGTATTTAAAACTTTTTATATGAGATATGAATTGGACCTAGTATGTGACGGGTGAAGCCTGCTATAGATCTTCGATGCATTGGTAAATCTAATGAGACAAACCAGTGTCTTGGAAAAATTCCTTCACAAAATCATAATTGTAGTCTTCGCACAAGGCCTTGACTAAGTGGTTATGAGGTCTGGAATTATGCATTCCATCACTATGAAAGTGGACATTGATATTGCATTTGATTATTCGACTAGTAGAATATCCATTTGACTAATTAAATTGAATTATATGATTTTATACTATCCATTTTATGATGAGGTTTATGTTTAAAATTATTTTGTTTCAGTCTTATACATTTCCTTAAATATTTATTATTATTTATGAATGTTTCCGCTATATTGTTATCTTTACTAAGCATATGATCTCACCCATTTCTATGTTTTATTTTTTCCAGGATGCAAAGATATATATTATGACTGACCTGCAAGGATTATCTATGGGATATGAATTTGGTTAAGGAAGAAAATGTAGTTATTGTTTTTTATTTCATGATGTAATGTACAACTTATGAATGTATCTAGTACATCCAAGGCTACTGAACTAGTCGATATTTTGAGGCGTGAACTTTTATGATCATGAAAATGTTATGTAATAATGCATAAATTCTGAGTAACTAGGGTCGGGGTGTTATAGATGGTATCAGTGTAATTTTAGTACAAACCATGGAAGCTAGATTTAGATATACATTGATTAGAGAACATTACCCTATGATAGACATTGAGGATTAGTATGGAAGAGCTTCTTATAATTCTGGTACAGTGGAGATTTTGTGATTTTTTCAAGAAATACATCCCTGTCTAGATATGAGAAGGTAGAGGCGGCTCTAGTACAAATGTATCTAAGGGTAAAATCTGAAAACACAACTTTGAACTAGACTCGAAAGGGAACTAGTGCATGACAATGGGCCTTGTGGCACTCTCTGTTATGACACTCCCAGGAGAACTTCTTAGAACAATTCTCATTTTTTACAAACAATTATGAAGGGTTTTTGAGTATATACTTCCTTAAAGAATTTTTTATTATTATTATGGATTGTATCCAAAAACTATTCAATTTATGTTAAGTATTTTAAAAGTTTCGAATTATATAGTGAGATTCATAAATTATTCTAGTGTATGCCATTGTATAAAAATGGATCATAGTGGAAGGAATTGAAATGGTATCAATGCATGTAATCCATGTTGGGATTTCGAACCTACTACAGATAATTTTAAAGGAATTTTTGAAGAAACTAGTGCTGATCAGCTTATCACCGTAATGGGACAACTCAATCTGGTTATTAATAATAACCATACCCACATGGAGCACCCTGATCCAAAATGTGGATGATCAATGTTAGATCGATTCATGAGGCAACAACTACCAACATTTAATGGGAATACAAATCCATTTATAGCTGAAAAATGATTATGTTCAATAGAGAAAATATTTCAGGCCATGGGGAGTAGCAAAAGGGAAAAAGTAATCATGGATGTTTATCACATCACAGTAGATGCAGATCAATGGTGGTCATTGATTCAAAACACAAAGTAAAATGATGATGTTTCAAATTCGGAATGCATGGAGTTTAAAAAGCTTTTCATAGAAAAATTCTTTCCTCATGACCATTGAGTGGATATAGAAAAACAATTTCTAAACTTAAGATTAGAGGAGGATGAGAATGTCACAATGTAGGAAGATAACATTACAAGGTTTGAGAGGCATGAATCATATTTTATATGTAACCCAAGGAGTAAAATTTATCAATTCATTGATGGGTTAAATCCATTTCTATGTCAAGAATTTGTCTCTCAATACTTTTTATAGTACAAAGATATTGTCTCATGTGCTATCAAGACACAAAAAGATATCTCTAAGTCTTATGAATTTAAAGCAAAGAAATAGAAGAAGAGATCTAATGAACACTATTGAAAAGTAAACGAGGGGAAGAAGGAAAAAGTTAAATATCCATCCTATTGTAAATGTGAGAAGAGATGCCCTAGTACATTCATGGAGGGATTGGGAGTCTGTTATAAGTTTGATGAAAAAGGACACCAAGCTCGTGATTCCAAGGGGAAGGAAGAGGTCGTCAATGTTGAATGCTATAATTGTATAGAAAGATGTCATTATGAAAATTAATGTTCTAATCGCCAAGGAAACATACCACAGAAAAGGATATAGGATCAAGCCCAAGATTATGATATCACTACTACTGAGTTTGGTCCTCCGAAAGATGAGGTGGTAGGTAATTTAATGATTTACTCAAGTTTAGAAAATGATTTTTTTGATTCAAGATCATCACATTGTTTCACATCTTCTCAGTTTGTATGAAAAATAGATATTTCCAATTTGATTTAACATGGGGGTTGTCAGTCAGAACTCCTAAGGGAAGTATCATTGCAATAGTGTTTTGTGTATCAGTTTCCATTATGTAATATAATTGTAATTTATCATTTGATCTCATCTTCTTACCCAAGATTTATTTTGATATAATACTCGGTATGGATTGTCTATTGGACCATGATGAGAAAATTTATTGTAAGAAGAAGTAGTTTACAATTATCAATGATGATAAGGAGTAATTTATCTTTAGAGCA
Source organism: Viscum album (assembly GCA_963277665.1). Classification (NCBI taxonomy): domain Eukaryota; kingdom Viridiplantae; phylum Streptophyta; class Magnoliopsida; order Santalales; family Viscaceae; genus Viscum; species Viscum album. Next base: position 318,834,823 of record OY728132.1, on the reverse strand, counting down.
GAATCATCACCATTTGATTCTTATCTATATCCACCTCTAATAGCTCATCTAAATTCAATTATTATAGAATAAGTGAATGAAATTACTATGGGTGAGGAAAAGAATGTTCAAAAAGAGTATGTAACTATTGATCATGAATATGTTGATGTGTTTCTAGATGATTTACCTGGAAATAATCGATAACGAGAAAATGAGTTTTCCATTGATTTAATTCTTTGTTCAAGGCCCATATCAAAGACCCCTTATTGAATGGACACTATTGAATTAGTGGAACTAATGAAACAACTAGAGGAAATGAGTAATAAGGGATTTATTCACCATCATGATTCTCCATGGAGAGCCTTGTCCTTTTTGTTAAGAAGAAAGAATGATCTATGAGTTTGTGCATTGACTATAGGGAGATCAATGCTATAACAATAAATAAAAATTACCCCTACCTAGAATTGATGATTTATTTGACCAACTTCATGGAGCTCAATATTTTTAAAAGATTGACTTTTGATCTAGATATCATCATTTGTGTGTGAAGATGGAAGATATTCTGAAAACAACATTTCAAACTAGGTATGAGCATTACGAGTTTACAGTAATTCCTTTTGGGATGACTAATGCACCCTATTTTTTCATAGATCTAATGAACAGAGTTTTCAAAGAATATCTTCATGACTTTGTAGTGGTATTTATTGATGATATCCCAGTATACTAAAAAAGATATGAAGATCATGAAAATCACTTGAGTACCATTTTTGAAACCCACATAAGAAATTAATTATATGGGATGTTTAGAAATTGTGAATTCTGGATTCAAGATATTTCTTTTCCTGGACATATTGTCTCTACGGATGGAATATTTGTTGGTCCTTCTATGATATGAGTAATCCATGAATGGGTAGCACGGATGAGTATAATTGAGGTATGTATTTTTATTGATTTATTTGGTTATTATCGACGTTTCATCCATAATTTTTCCCGATTGGAAATCCTATTAACCAAGCTCACACGTAATGGGTTGAAATATGTTTGGGAAAAAGAGTGTGAAGACTGTTTTAAAGAAATAAAGATAATATTATTTAATGATCCTATATTGAATCTACCATCAGGGAATTATGGGTTTGTTATTTATATTTATAATTCAAAAAAATGACTTGGTTGTGTCCTTATACCGAATGATAGAGTTATTGCCTTTGCATTACAACAACTAAAAATTCTTGAACAAAACTATCCTACTTGTGATCATGAGTTAGCAGCTATAATAATTTCATTAAATATATGGAGACAACATCTCTATGGTAAAAATGTGAGATATATGCTTATCAAAAGAGTTTGAAGTATATTTTCCCACAAAATTAATTCAACATGAAGAAAAAAGAGATTTCTTGAACAACTCAAAGAATATGATTGCGCAATACACTACCACCCGGCGATGGAAAATATGGAGGTAGATGCATTAATAAGAAAGGATCATGGAGTTTTGAATAAGATGAGAGTTTAAATGGATCCTATTTTCCGTGATCTAGTGAAAATGGATTTGGGAATAATCATGGAATGTGAAACATCAATGATTTTTCAAATGGTTTCCAAACCATATATAATAGAAAAGATAAAACATACTCAAAATAATGATGAGGAATATGAAAAGAAGAATAAATCTATGAACGATGGTAGATTGATCGACATTATATATGTATAAGGAATTTTTAAATTTGGGAAGATATTTTTTGTTCCTAACATACCATATCTAAAAAGGGAATTGTTGGATGATATTCAAAGCTCCAATTTTTCTATACACCTTGTGAGCTCCAAGATGTATTGATATTTGAAAGAACATTTTTGGTGGGACAACATGAAGAGGGTGATTTATGGTTTTGTGTTAAGATGTATGGTTTTCAATAAGTGAATGATGGAATCCACTAGCCTGGAGGAGTTATGCAACCTCTTCAGATACCTGAGTGGAAATGGGATAATATTACGATGGAATTTTTCAGGGCACTACAATATAATCCTAGAATGAATGATGCAATATGGGTTATTGTTGATCCTCTTACAAAGTCAACACATTTTCTTTCTATAAGAGAATATTTACAAATTAAACATTTAGCAAGACAGTATATTAATAAATATGTATAAATTCATGGAGCACCAATATCCATTGTTTCTGATCATGATCCCCATTTTAAATTAAGATTCTAGAAAAATCTTCAGAAAGCCCTGGATATTGAACTTCTTTTGAGGGCTTCCTACCACCCTAAAACTAATGGACAATCTGAGAATACATTTCAAACCTTATATGACATATTGAGATCTTTCTCACTTGACTTTCAAGGTATGTGGGATCAATATTTACTTCTGGTAGAATTTTCCTATAATAATAGCCTTCATTCAAGTATTCAAATTGAAATATATGAAGCATTATATGGAAAGAGATGTCGTACATCAACTTGTTGGGATGATGTTGCTGAAACAAAACTTATAGGCCCAGAGCTTGTTGAGGAAATGATGGAGAAGGTGAAGGTTATCCAAACCCACATCAATGCAGCTCAATGTAGGCAGAAGAGCTATGCCGATAACCGAAGGATGGATCTGGAATATCAGGTAGGAGATCATGTTTTCTTGAAGGTATCTCCATCGAAGGGAGTTATATGATTTAGAAAGAAGGGTAAATTATGTCCCAGGTACATCTGACCTTTCAAAATTCTAAAACGAATTGGGTATGTAGCTTACTGTTTGGAAATTCTGCCAAAGTCTCTCCAAAGATCATGATGTGTTCCACGTATCACTATTGAGAAATTATATTCCTGACCCAATGAATATACTCACCTAAGATGAGATAGACCATAAACCTGATTTTTATTATTTTGAGGAGCCTATCAAGATTCATGATTCAATAGAACAAGTGTTGAGAAACCAAATGACTCGTCGTGTAAATGTTCTACAGATCAACCGTAAGATGGAAGAGGAAACGTTGGATCCCAAGGAGCATATGATGAAGAACCACCCAAATCATTTTATGCATTAACATTCTAGAAATTTTGAGGATGAAGTTATTTGAAGGAGGGTATAATGAAACACACCACGCATCCATGTTATGATTCTCTTTGAATTATACAATAGCTTGTCTTGTATGCAACTTTGAGTTCAAACACACCACAACCATTCAAACTTTCCTTTATGAATAGAAAAAACCCACTTTTTGAAAGTTTATAAATTTTATCATTCAAAATAGACATAATTTTTGGATTTGGAATATTGAATTTAGCATAGGGTAAATTTTTAGTATTTTTTTAAAAACATTCAATTTTTGACGTATAGTGAAAATTATTGTGTTATTGGTTAAAACCGAATTTTTCAAATAATTAGTTATCTTATCGTAATTTATTTTAGATCAAAATAGATACATAATACCTATATATGTTCAATTTAATTCATTGGAGTCATTTTATAATATGTTAAAACATATAAAATTTTATCAAACTATTTACCGTCTTTTACCCACCTCCTAGGAGCAACTGCAAATTTGCAGAAAACAAAATTTTACCACTTCTGTAAAATGAATTTTTAAAATATGAGAGACATAGTTGATATTAGTGTGTCAAATGTGCTTCAATATGAAAAAAATAATTTTTGGTGAATAGTATCCTTAGACTTATATTTACCACGGTTAAAAGTAAATAAGGTAAATAAACGAAAAAATGCTATTATTATTACCCTAACACATTTCATAATTCAATTGGATAAGTGTATTTTGACCAAAAACAACCTTATAATAATATATGAACCATTATGTCCACTTGGATTAGATTATGATATTTATTATTACTTTATTTTAAAAAAAAGTTTAAAGAGTTAAATTCAATGATTAATAACTAATCCATTTTTTATATTGGGATACACACAATATAAATTCGACAATAAATATTTGTTAGATATCTAATACTATTTCATACATAATTGTATTTTATTTATAATTTTTAGACATTATATAATTTAATTTAATAATGACACAATGATGACGCAGTAATTACCTTATTAATGAAAGATTAAAATAATTGATAAATTATGTATACAAAGAAATATAATTTTATACTTTTAATGAATTAAACTAATTTTCTAGGTTAATATGAATTTTTTTGTTAAATGAAATTTTTTCGAAGTAATAATGCTGTTATGAATTTAACAAAAACAAAAGACCAAATAGTGTCAAAATTTTCTTAAAGGATATTTTAAAACAAATATTATATTATTAATTTACATAATATTCCTAAAAATCTAAGAATCTGCCAAATGACTTATATAATTATATTTGTATTATTAATGAACATCTTGGGGTTCTTCTGGAAGTTCCTAGTATGTTTATTAAACATATAATAAAAATATACAATGAGACATGGTAAATGTCAAATTATTTAACTAATAGTGAAATCTAAAAGATACGGATAATATTGTTACACAAACCTATCTAAAACCTACTGGTTGAGTGTTTCTCAACCCATACCCACCTTATCCTCTAAATAATGAATTTTGGATCCATTAGATACCGAAAATGATTTATTATAAAACAACATTTCAATCATTTCCTTAAGTAACCCTCACCTCTCTTATAAAAGGGCACTTCACCTTCTCTCAAATTCACACCTTAAACTCTATTTGGATCGGCCACCCCCTGCCCAAATATCCTCCCAATTATCCTCCCTTCATCATAGAGGCCTTCCTTTGGTCCCAAATCCATCCTATGTTTCCCTTTTGATCAAATAAAAAGGAAGAGCTTGAATAAGAGATAAATATTTCATCACGTCTTTCAAGTTCATTTCTTCATCCACTTCTTCATTCCTTGTTTTATCAATTTAAAATAATAACTCAATTATCAACTATATAATATGATGTTATAATAAATATAGTACAACTATATTCATTATTCTATCCATCCAATTAATGACATGTCACTATATGTGCGTACGTATGGCTTACCGTCTCCATGTCTCGGTGTACTTGTTATTCAATACATTATTATTTATATGGGAATAATAATGATGTAAATTGATGTAAATAATAAATATAACATGTTAATGATTCTATATATATGACAAAAATCTATTCAAATATGATTTTTACATCAAAAGAATGATATTTTCTCTCGAGTGTACGTACTGATTACCGTCTCCACAAACATGATGAGATTCATTTACCCATCATAACCATTCAAGACTAATTTTCATTTGATGATTAAAAATAATGTCTAAAGACTTAATATAATTCTGAAAATGAATAATATAAATGCTATCCATAACAAAAATTACCATCATAACAATGCATATAAAGGACAACGTATCAGTTAACACTCAAAACGATGATACTACTGAAATATTATTAACAAAAAAATATTAGACGAAAATATATGAAATAAAATTTATAAATATGGTTCTGTATAATTTAATAATAATGATTTAACTATTATACAAGAGGTTAACCTACCCTCGACCAAGGGAATGTACAAGGTAAGGGTTAATTTTACATTCTTATTATTATTCGAGGATGTTTTTATGTAAGTATCTATTGGGAAATATTTATTATCAATGTCCACATTTCATAATAGTGTTTTCAAAGGGATTATTATAATAAAAAATAATTTTAAATATTTTAAATATTTATTCTTCTAAACCATTCTTATTAATGTCTATGTTTTTAAAATTGGTTTTAAGGATTTATTTATATGGACATGAGTATATTTAAAATTTTAATTTCTATCAAAAGATTCAAATTGGTATGGGACACTTTGATTCAAAAATGTCTTGAATTATCTTCCTTTCTAAATTGTGTGAATTTTAAATGTTATCATGAAAAAGGGATACTTCTCTCAAGAGTTTTACAAATCATTTTCATCTATGTCAACATCCATTGGTGGATTCTTATCTTGTTGGATGTTGATTTATTATGATACCAAACTTCCTTATTGTATTGAAGGTTTTTTGATATGTTTGATTGTGAATTTATTATTTTTACACCATTCATGGTTTATGGATAAAGTATTGAAATTTTTTATACTAGTTTTAATACAACGAATTATGTTATGTTTAAAACTTTTCATATGTTGAATTCATTGGACTTAGTATGTGACTGGTGGAGCCAGCTATAGATCCTCGACGCATCTGTATGTCCAATGAGACAAACTAGTGTCTTGGTACAAGGCCTTGACAAAATCTTATTTGTAGTCATGGAACAAGTACATAACTATGTGGTTATGATGTCTGCAATTATGCATTCCATTATTATGAAAGTGGATATTGATATTGAATGGGATTTTTAGACTTGTATAATATCCATTTCAATAAGTTAATGGAATTATATGATTTTATCTTTTCTATATTATGGTGATGATTAAGTTTAAAAGGATTTTGTTTTACCCTTCTACATTTCCTTAAATTTTTATGCTTATTTATGAATGTTTCCACTATAATGTTATCTTTACTAAGCATTTGAGATCACCCCTTCCTATGTATTCTTTTTCCTAGCATTCAAAGAGGTATATTATGACTGACCTGTAAGAATAGTCTATGGGATATGAATGTGGTTAAGGAAGACAGTGTTGTTGTTGTTTTTCATTTCATGACTTAATGTACAACTTATGAATTTATCTAGTAATTTCAATCATACTAAACTAATCATCCGTTCAAGGCTTTAACATTTTTGATCCTTCCAATGTTATGTAATAACGCACCGAAATTGGGTAATTGGGGTCAGGGTGTTAAAAAACTTCTTATTAAATATAACTCACAAGACTAAATTTGATTCCGAAATAAAGAGATATGCTAGGAAGAAGTCTCAAAAAGGATTATGTGGTACGAATAGGCATCCACATGAAATGTGATCCCACCTAATAATCTAGTCAGGTCCTCTTCCACATTACTGGGCTATCCACAGGATCCTAACAAACATGTCTTGATTCACTTGGGCATTGGTTGTGACAATTTCCCACATGGCTTACCCAACCATGATTCCATCATAAAACCTACAGTACATGGTGTGTATTTGAATTATTTAAATTTGTTCATGTTTCATTCATATGATCATTTTATTAACCCCATTTCAATATACAATGGTTTTTTATTTTCTCAGGACCATTCTACATTGCACAACAACTGTATCCATGTTTCTTTTACACATGACATGGGTTCACAGAATGTTGTGTAACCCTAGTAAATGACATGCAGTCCAAGAAATTCATCTTCCTCATTTGGATAAATATCTTGAGATTTTACCAAGAACTACATACAGCACAATAATAAATTCTAATGAGAATCGAATATGAGGTACCCAAATCGCCCCATTTTTTCCCCAAACATAAAAATTTAATCCCAGAGGATCTGTAGAAGTTATATAACAGATATGAAACCGAAAAATAATCATTAAATGGTATCATGAAATAAAAAAATTACACCTAATTTTGAGAAAATGTAAAATCTTTAGGATCCGATCACCACTCATAAGCCCATGCACCATTATTTGGGGTCAATCACTATCAATATTGATGATCAGAGGTGATGTTTCTCCTCTATTTTTTACATAGTTCATCTTTTGTTACCACGAGGTTTGGGGATTCCTAATTTATCGAGGCACTTCTAGAGGGGAGGGAATGTCAAATTTCATTAATTTTTCTAAATTCATCCACTTCATATAAAAACCCTTCACCAATTGACCTCCAACCGGACACCTAACCTTGAATTTATTTTATCATGTCAAGGGGAAACAATATATAATAAACTCAAACACAAACTCGTATTTATGATCCAAGACACTTCTAGGTATTTATTCCATGTTTCCAAATAATATTCTTGTCTCTACTATACTAAATTAAATATTTTTAATATCACTCCACCAAGGCTCTCCGGGTCCCGAAATCTAACACCACCTCATTGTCTATCATTATAAATATTCTGTGAAATATTAAAAATTATTTTAAGTCAAAAAATGTTTCATTAAATAATCTTGGACTTTATTATTTTGGTTTCTACAATGTGATATCCTATTAAAATGACAAAAAACTAAGCACTCTACCTGGACTCCCACACCCGAGATATCACCAAGGGGTTACCAAGAGTCATTGAAACATGCTCGTAAGGGAACCAAAATATACCGACCACACCCATGTCCAGGTTAAACTATGTAAAAATTTTGTTACTAGTAGAACATTTTCCTTGGGATTACATGTGGGAAGAAACCATGTTCCATGGACCATCTACAGTCATAGGGTATATCGGTACACCACCGAACTAACATGATGCAAATACCAATTAATCCTTGAAGTTATCCCCTACAAGTATATGGACTGCACCAGTTCCTCCTAATTAATATCATGTAATAATGTATGACGAGACCATGAGGGTAATAATGATAAAAAAGTGCAACCCAAGTACACACACAATGGGTCATATCAAGCCTTATGTCTCCAAATCATGAAAACCCACACCCCCTAGTGGCAACTAGTTGAAAAAAGATGGTAGAAAACCAATCCACATTAAGGGAACAATGTTGGGATTATCCGTACCACAATTTATTGGAAATAAGATATTCTCTCCCTTCAGTAGGACCACTTGGAACAAAATTTAATCTAGAAGGCTCCACTGGAAATGTGAGGGCCTATTCTAACACAACACACATTACCCAACATTGAATGCACATGATAAAGGATATCATCCACCACAGCGGAACAAAATATTATTTTAGTGTAACTGATATGAAATAATAGTTTTAACCAATATATGAGATGTTGTCTCAATGGGGGGGAATATTCCTTCTTATTCATGCATCCAATGCTACATCATAAAACAACATAAAATTGTTCCAATGATGCCATGCATAACTATTTATGAACCAAAAGTAAGAATGGAAAGAAAATAGTACCTAAAAATAGTGTAATAAAATACAACTATAAAAATTAGAAAGGACAAGATGAATATGTCTAATAAACCTTGTAGCATCTGGGTCAAAGGCCTCTGCAGGCTTCACCTCCCCGACCCCTATTCTCCAAACATCATATTCCATGTGAAGACAATATAGGGGTGGTGGAAGAAACATATTGAATAATTATACACCATAATATACTCTACTCACTCCTATTACACAACTTCAATCTTTAAAAACTCCATTCTTTAGTTGTTACCTATACAAGGGTGGTCTACCGACATGCTCCCTCTCAGTTGCTTGGTGGGTCATATAATCTATAGAATGATGTCCCAGACAGTTTCAAGAATATAAATGATTCTTATATAGATGACAAGGTACATAGGTAAAATCACTCACTCCATACCAATGTTTTTATTTCTATTAATTCTTATGCTTCCTATGCCATGACCCTTTCGACACCCCTCTACTAGATACTACATTCATGTAAGCTTCATGATCCCCAATGACGACAAACATATCCTTAGCCATACGCCAGGAATAAAAATAGAATACTCTCCCTCTCTTGTAAACCCACATAATATGGAATGAAAAAGGATACACAACCTACTCACATGTCTCCATGAAGACACTAATCAAAGGACTAATTATAAATGGGGAGCGAACCATATCCATGGTTATTGCAAAAGGCATATAAACCTCAATGAGAAATATTTAACTGACATTCAACAATTCTAAACTTGTTGTTGAACCGTGATACACAAATATCTCAACATGAATAGAATGAAATCATCCCTTAATATCCACTAAGACTCTAATAAATTGAGTGTGTCTTTGTCATTGGTCTACATTACTATCCATACTATCATGATATCTAACCCCATAGAATGCTTGTTGATAGGACCACCATCTATTCAGGACGTGTCACCAAAAGAATGAAAATATTTGTGAGTACCTAAATATATTAATAAAATACCTAGAATTCTATATTACACATACAAATTATAGGTTCATTACATGAGAACTCATGTATCTCACTTGGCACACATACATCCTCGACCAGGACTAATAGCACAACCTGCTGCTCAACGGGAAGTGGATCAACTGGTGGACCAGCTAAAGGTACTTTTTAGAAAAATATATCCTTCGTGGAATCATCATCAATGAGAGGATCTTAATTAGGATCCATCCATGGAACCCTCTATGGTTTTCATCGTGGTTTCGTCAAAAAATTCAATTAATATGTGCCCTGTTCCAAGTGTATAACTATGGATATTATTGAAGAATGACAAGACAAATGGAAACCCATTCCAATATGATAAATGTACCATAATTTCCATGAAACCAGTTCCCAAATTTACAATTTTCATAAATAATGATATCAGAGTCTTGATGAATGGATACATCGGCAATGACACCGGCCCTGGAGTCCCTAACCTAAAATTTGAAATTGAAAAACATTAACATTGTCCATATATATCCAAAACCAATCCTCATAATGGGTAGGTATATATACTAACCTCAGGATGAACCACCTTTTATACCAATGTTTCAAAACCTGAGCCACAAGGGCTCGAGGAATGACTTCCCTTAACCTGCCTCCAATATACCTTGGGAAATAGACCAACACCATGTAGGTATACGCACACACAAGATATAATATCCTATGATTACTCTATGAATTCACCCAAAACATCTTCTTGAACCATTTTCAAGATATTAAAACTAAAAATAAATTTATGAATACTTCAATCCACAACTAAATTATACTATAATAAAAAAAATGGAAAAATATACACACACCAAAAAATGGAAAAACATCCATCCTACTATGATGGATGGATCCCTATCAAATGAATCTTTTGGAAATATCCTTGACCCCACATCTGAAAATACCTCAGTCAGTATAGCTAAATAATCACCAAGAACCACACGTCTTCCTCAGACTCAATTGAAAATAATGAGGTATACACAAGAATAAACATATTTAGGTGTAGCTAGTGTAGGGGTGAGAATTAAAAATGTAACACCCCAATATTTCATTGTATTTTATTTATTCAAAGTAATTTAATAACTTGCACTACACGCAAAACCGAGTTCAAGCACAGCACAGCTTACCAAACTATCTGTTCAAAAGAGTTTATAAATAGTATTAAATGAATTTTGAAAAATATATATAATCCTTATAATTTTAGAATCCATATTATGAGTTTTTTAGAAATAATTTAAGAAAGAATTCATTTTTTTCAGATAAAATATGTATTTTAAAAAAATGAACTTTTAATGCCTTGTAATGGTGACCCCTTTTTAAATCTAATATTTGAAAGTTGTAAATATTAAATTTGACAAAATAAACTTCTTCTTTATAATTGGGACATAATAATTTAGTTTCAATAAATTTTTGTTGTTTTTCTGATCACTTTCATACATGGGTGAATAGTGAAAAATACTACATTTTAGCTGAAAACAAATTTTTTAATATAAATAATATATAATGTTAAATTATAAATTTTAATGTCTTGGGAGTATAAATATATTATATTTTTACAATTTATTCAAATTCTAGTCATTTTTTGTAATTTGACAATGAGATTGGACAGAAACAAGTGTCAATCTTTTGATATATATTGTTTCTTAGAAATATGCCTTTTGGTTTTGAAAATGGGATTTAATTTTTTATTAATAAATTCAACTTATATGTTTATAATTTGGTAAAATGGACTTCATTTTTGGATTTGTAATATCTAAATTATTTTAGGCTTAATTTTTTGTATTTTTCGGAACACCTTCAATTTTTGATGAATAGTGAAAAACACTGAGTTTTAGTTTAAAACCGAATTTTTATTTAAATAATTTTTTATTTTATTTAAATTTATTTTAGGTAAAAATAGATATATAATACCTATATCAGTTAAATTTAATTCATTGGAGTCAGTTTATAATAATTTTAGATATATAACAATCTTATAGAACTTTTCACCGTTTTTTACCCACCTCCTAAGAGAATTTGCAGATTCACATAAAACATAATTTTACCATTTCTGTGAGTTGAATTTAGAAGATCCGAGAGACATGGTTAATATCAAGAAGTAAAATGTGGTTCTATATGATAAAAAGAATTTTTGGTGAATAGTAACTTTTTTACTTTTATTTACCACAGTTAAAAGTAAATACTATAATTAAGGGTAAAAATGATATTATTATTAACAAAGCACATGTCTTAATTATATTGGATAAGTTTAACTCGACCAAAAACAACCTTAGGAATGAAATATAACCATTTTGTTCCACTTGATTTAGATTAAGACATTTATTATTGTAAAGACCAGTAAATTTCAAGGGAAATTATTTTCTTAATTTTTTTTGGGATTTTATGAGTACACAGTTTCTGACGACACCTGATTCTGAGGCCCGGTGTGCCCGAAGTCAATTTCCAAAGTTTTACTCAGGTATGTTCAGTGAACGAACACGCGTGTTTTTTTCTTACTTTTGAACCGGTGCTCGGAACCGAAATCTGAGGGCACCGATGAAAGTACATCATAATTTTTTTATTAGGAATAGCTTTTCTGGAGTTGTGTTTTCTTGGGTGTTGTTATTTAAGAAATTGTTTAACTAATGAATATAATAAAATTTCTGCAAAAAATTTTATTCTAAGTAGTTTAAACCTACGTAGGGAAGTTGAGGTGGGACCCACTATATCCTAACCCCTCTTGATAGGATATTAGTGAGTTGGGCCCCATACGAGCCCCACCTATTCAACTTTTTGAAACCTCCCATTAAGTTGGAAAACCCCCGTTAATTTTGTGTAACACACCCGCACCCCCTTATTAAATTCCAATTCAACACTCGCGTTTAATCGGATTGTTAAAAACCTCATTAATTGGTCAACGAACGTTAATTAAATTGTGATTTAATTTTGAATTTCAAAAAAGGGATGGCATGAGTAATAAAATAATTAAAAGCCTTATTATTTTATTGATTATGTGTTGTGCGAGAAGATTTGGGGAGAAATTACTCTAGTCTTGAAGAACGTCCTTCCTCGTTGAAGAACGCGAAGATAGATTAAGAACGTCGGCCTCCGACGAAAGACGAAGAAGAATGCAAGTTCCTCATAGATCGACGACGTGACGTCATGGACCATGATGCCGACGATCCTCTTTTCCACGACGCCATGTACTGCGACGCCCACGATCCTCTTCCACGACGTCTTTTCCCATGAAGATCCTCATTCGACATCTTCTTTAAGGTAGGGGGTTTGGTTTAATTTAATTTATGTGGATTATATCATCGACATGTGTTTTAAATTTTTGAAGTTGTTTGAACCACTACCGTGGTGGGTGAGGACCAACGAACAAGTCCGAAGCCACTGATTCTTTGTCCTTGATGCGCGGAATGTTGGTCGACGATGAAACGGGACCGTTGGGAAATTGGAGGTCGTCGCAGTAATCTACGGGTCACGATACGACCCCAGGCGTAGACGACAGCATGAACGGACCACCGGAGGGGCTCTGGTGGCCCGCAGACTTCATCGGTGGTGCGGGTCACCGGCACGACGACGGCGGCCTGCACCGGCTGGCCGCCCGGAGGCGGAGTCATCCCAGTGTACCGCCAGGAGGAACCGCCCGGGCTGAAGCTGCGGCGGCAGGCGACCGAGATCCCGCGGCCGCGCGTGATCCGGAAAAGGACGTGGCACCCACCACATCTGTGGAGCGCAAAGGGAGGGGGGACTGCGTCCCCACATGCTCGACTGCTGGCCGACCCAGCATGCCACTCGGCCGGGCCGGGCCGGGTTGCGCGGACTGGACTGGGCCGTGCCCTAATGGGCCAGACCCGGAATGAGGTCGAGGGGGGGGCCGCGTCCCCCGATGCTCAGCAGTTGGCCGAGCCAGCGTGCCACCCGGCCGGGCCCGACCGGGTTGCGCGGACAGGGTCGGGCCGCGCCCTAATGGGCCGGACCCGGACCCGGGTCGGGACGCCCCGGTTTGGACCAACCCAGTGGGGGTTGGGCCATGTCGGACCGGGCCCAGACCCCCCACTTTCGGACCACTTTCAGTATTTTTCACATAACGTGTGCTACGACCCTAAGATCGACACACCGTCAATTGTGTAGCGATCCTTGGAATGAGATGGTCGTTTCGGTATATTACACTCTTGGTTTCAAGGAACTTTGGTTATGGCCGTGTTGGTTCGAACATGAAACTAACTGGGCCCTCGGAGCGGAAATACTTATAACCTGAGCTTCGGACGTCCGATTGACGTGCCGTCAACTTTGTTGGATTAATCATAGTGAGATGGATCATTTGGCTTACTCCGCTCGAGGTTTGAATGCAGTTGGAGTATGGTCAGGTTGGTTTTGATTTAAAAACCAACTGGTCCCCTGGATGGAAAACGCCAATAACTCTCAGACCGGGCGTCTGATTGACGCTTCGTCTGTCGCGTTGAGTTCCTTTTGTTGAGATGGAACATTGGGATACATCAAATCCGGACTACATGTCAGTTGATGTATCGACCCCCCTTGGCTCGTGGAGTGGACCTCCCCAGAATCGAGCATGCTGTGTGCGGGAACCCTAGAGCTGGCTGCGACTACGACGATGATGACGACTACACTGAAATCCTCCGTGGGTTCGACAGCGATGAAAAATTCACTGAAATCCTCCGTGGGTTTGGCAGTGATGAAGACTGCACTAAAATCCTCCGTGGGTTCGGCAGCGATGACGACTGCACGAAAATCCTCTGTGGGTTCGGCATCGATGACGACTGTGCTGAAATCCTCTGTGGGTTCGGCTGCGATGACGAATGACCTGAAATACTCTGTGGGTTTAGTAGGGATGACGACTACACTGAAATCCTCCCTGGGTTTGGCAGCGATGAAGACTGCACAGATATCCTCTGTGGGTTTGGCAGCGATGATGACAGCACTAAAATCCATCGTGGGTTCGGCAGGGAAGAAGACCGTACTGAAATCTTCCATGGGTTTGACGGTGATGACTACTGTTCTTGTATTATACGTGGGTCTGGCAGTGTTTGACTTTGTTCCTATATCCTACATGGGTCTGGCAGAGTAGCTGTTCTGTAACCTATGTGGGTCCGACAGCTTAGCTAGTTTAGTATCCTACGTGGGTCCTAGCATAGATGAATCAATGGATAAATTTGATCATCTCTATCAAATTATGAATAATTATACCTGTGTGAGTTGAGTCTTGACATTAAATCATTATGTTCAATATGATTGACTTTCTTTTTTATGTGGATTGGGTTTTTCTTTCCTGTGTCGATTGGGTAGTACTATTCTGTGTAGACGTTATCGAACATGGGCTCGGATGATGGAGCCAACTGGAATTGATGACTTAGGTATATGTATGGACATATACCTATGTAGTGTTAGATGATACTTTGTGATTGTGTATTTCCTTTGTGGATTATCCTTTGTGGATTCTGGGAGACCTTCGGGGGTCCCGGGGGCCCTACTGAGTAGCGTATACACACCCCGGCATGGTCTATACCCGCACTAAGTTGTGTTGGGTGTAGAGGATGGACATCACTGATCGTGGTTGAGGCTTGTAGAGCAAGTCAGTGCCTGGTGGTGGACCAATGGGCAGAACGTACACGGAGCGAACGGCTGGACCCGAGGAGTTTAGGAGGCTATCTATACCCACCCTTTAGGTGGGACTTCCAGTGGATGGCTTGACGTAGCTACTTTACATTCAGTTGTTGTAATTTCTTTCCAGTTGTACTTTAATTTCAGTTTGGGTTTGAATTTTGGACCACTAACTCTTCCACACTACTATTGTTCCTTGTTTTACATAGTGTTTACTTCTTCATTCTTACTATGTGGTGTTTGTTTACTTTATAAAGGCATTGCCTTCCCCTTTTGTCGGGATTTACGCCTTGGTGCTAGTCGCCGGCCCCTGGCCTATGGGAGGCGGGCATGGGGTAGTCACGACATGGGTCCCGAGGACGAGTCGTGACAAATTGGTATCAGAAGATTTGGGTTCTACAGCAGAGCTCAGGACTCTGATCCTCCTTTTCTATGAAGAAATATTGTTAAGGGTAATGAGTGTGGTTATCATTCTAGGGAGTTCAGTGTTGGTGTGGCGGACGATGTATCCATACAACAGGACCCTGACTTCTGATTTTCGACTCAATGCACGAAAACATTGATTACATACGTGTTTCAAAAGTTTTCTTGGTGATTACTTTGTGTCAGCTCACCAGGTATACTGTTTTGACCATGGCGCACCTATTTCTTTTCAGGATGGCCCCACGACGGCATCCATCTAGGGTTCCGAGCTTTGTGCAAGACGAAATCCCATGGAGCGATGAGGCCTCGGTGCAGGGCCCTTTTTCAGCAGAGGCACCAGCGGTACCTCTACCCGCCGAGCCACCAATGCCACCAGCCCCAACTGCTGAGAGTGCACGTCACCTTAGTGCATTTCACGAGTTTTAGTGTCAGAGACCGCCCAGGTTCTATGGGGAGACAGACCCTCAGGCAGCCGAGGATTGGCTGGATGTTGTAGTTTGAGTTTTCGGGTTAGTGGGGACACCAGCTGACCTCATGGTGATCCTTGAAGCGAGCCTCCTACACGAGGAAATAGGTAGATGGTGGATCTTGATGCTCTAGGTGCATGACGAGGCATCACTCCTATGGATGGACTTCAAGGGCCTCTTCCGCTCGGAGTTCGTCCCAGCCACCCTCCGTGTGGTGCGCATCTAGGAGCTACTACAGCTATATAAGGGCAGCATGACAGTCGCCCAGGACTCGACGAGATTTACCGATCTCTCGCACTATTCGACAGACATGGTATGGGACCTATTCTTCTGGGCCTAGACCTTTGATCTAGGACTGAAGCATGAGATCAGGGAATCGATGATCTCCCTCGCCATTCCAACACAGGCAGGAGTACTGGAGCGATCCATTCTCATAGAGAGATTCTTTGCTGAGCCTACATTAGTAGTGAAACCTACCGCATGGCGGCACATAGCAGAGTCGTCTATAGTAGGCAGTCGACGGACGTCACAGGGGTCCAAGATAACAAGACCATCAGGAGGACGACCTCACGACATTGGCTTAGAGGTGCCGGGAGCATGGCGCAGAGCCAAACTTCCGAGGAGCAGACAGCGCTACGCATGCGGCGGGCAGAGCCACATGGTGCGTTACTTCCTGACCCGCCGTACAGAGGAGCAGAAGACGGTTGAGGGGCCACCCAGGAAGAGGCAGTGGGTCGACTGTGGTGGTCAGCAGAGAGCATGCAGATGAGGCAGAGGAGCTGGCCGAGCAGCAGGTGGTGGGAGACGCTTTGAGGCTTTACCACCACCACCACCAGGAGGTCCACCCCGACCACAGGGAGCTGGCGGGCAGAGGCAGGCTCAGATTCATGCAGCGGAGGACTACGACCACGACATGCCAGAGATGATTTTTGGTACTATCAGTGTCTACTCCAACCTTGCTGCAGTTTTTATAGACACAAGAGCTGGGAAATCTTTTATTGTCGCAGCCCTTGTTCAGAGCTCAGAGATTCCGACAGAGCCGTTGACTCGATCCTTTTGGCTTGAGACTCCTACGAGAGCATACTCGACGATTACGCATTGGTGCCGGTAGTGTGAGATTACTCTAGGAGGAAAGAGCTTCGGCTGTGATCTTCTTGTAGCGACGTCAAGGCCTTACGATGTCATCATGGGCATGGATTGGTTATCTGCAGTCCATTCTCCGATCGATTTTATTAGGCGTAAGGTGAGATGTGTTCGAACCGATGGGAGAAGGCTCCCCTTCACCAACGAGAAGGAAGCCATTGCAGCGTAGGATGGACTCACGCAGAGGAGATGACTTCCAATCACTAATCAGTTGGCTAGCCTCATCCTAGGAGCAGTTGACGAGCGGAGTGCGAGTTTTCCTGTAGTGGTGGATCAGGATGTGTAAGTTTTTCCAGACAACGTTCTAGGGCTACATCCACGCAGAGAGGTAGACTATTATGTTTACATGTTCCCCAGGACTTCCCCGATATCCACTCCAGCATATCAGATGGCTCCCGCTGATCTTCAAGAGCTGCGGGTATAGCTGGAGGACTTGTAGAGCAAGTGATTCATCCGACCAAGTGTTTCACCCTAGGCTTCCCCGATTTTGTTCGCCAAGAAGGTGGACGGGAGCTTGTGACTATGTGTCTACTATCATCACCTGAACCAGGTGACCATGAGGAACAGGTTTTAGCTACTGAGGATTTACGACCTCTTCGACCAGATCACGGGAGCACGGTGGTTCTCGACGATAGACCTCAGGTCAAGCTATCATCAGCTCAGAGTTCAGGACGAGGACGTGCAGAAGATGGCCTTTAGATATTGGTATGGCCACTATGAGATCTTGGTTATGACTTTCAGCTTAACCAATGCCCTAGCAGTGTTCATGGGTCTCATGAACAAGATCTCTCAGCCATACCACAATCTATTTTTCGTGGTCTTCATTGACGACATATTTATATACTCGACCACTACTGAGAAGCATGCCTACCACTTGCCGGTTGTACTGGACACTCTCTGAGAGCACCGACATTATGGTAATCTCTCGAAGTGTTAGTTCTGGATACATGAGGTCCACATCATAGGACACCTCATCTCAGAGGCGGGAGTTTTGTGGGTCCTGCAAATATCGAGGATGTTCTAGTTTGGGAGCCACCTAGGATGGTGACAGAGGTGTGGAGTTTCTTGGGGCTAGCTGGGTACTACCAATGGTTTGTGACTGACTTCTCCAGAGTTGTGGAACCAATTTTTGCTTTGAAAAAGAAGGGGAAACACTTCGTGTGGCCCGATATATGTCAGTAGAGCTTCCAAGAGCTGAGACAGAGATTGACTAGTGCACCTATCATGAGGCTACCGGAGGAGGGAGTATGGTACGTAGTCTACTGCGATACATCAGGGACCGGGCTTGGATTTTTCCTAATGCAAGAGCGAGCAATGATCGCCTATGGATCATGATAGTTGAGTCAGCATGAGCAAAACTACACTACCCATTACTTTGAGTTAGCAGCAGTGGACATTTCACTGAAGATGGGGCATCACTATCTGATGGGCGAGCGCTTTACAGTCTATTCTGACCACCAGAGTCTCAGGTACATCTTCTCGCAGAAGGAACTGAACCTGAGATGGTGGCGATGGCTCGAGTTCCTCTAGGAATATGACTTTGAGATAGCTTATACTCCTGGAAGGGGAAATTTAGTATCTGATGCTCTCAGCAGGAGGACCGGCATTCAGCTACTCGAGGAGGTGATAGAGTATCTAACCGCCTTGCAGATATCCTTCGTGGATAGAGATGGAGCATCCTTTCTTTTGTCACTCACAGTCACTCCTCCACTACTGTAGTAGGTCAGAGAGGCATAGCGTGGAGACGCTGACTATGAGATGCTACATGTACAGAAATCCTCAGGGCATGCACCTGATGAATATTCTATGGGAGGAGAGCGCGTCTTCTTTTTAGAGGACGTACCATGGTACCAGCTGCTTTACAGGAGGAAGTGCTGAGAGAGTTTCACACTTCCCCTTTAGCGGTATATCCAGGAGTAGAAAAGATGTACTAGGATCTCAGACGACAGCACTGGTGGCCGGGTATGAAAAGGTTGTAGCTGAGTTCGTTTCTCGATGCCTCACCTGTCAGCATGTGAAGGCGGAGCACCAGGTACAAGCAGACTTAGTGTAGCCCTTGAATGTCCCAGAGTGGAAGTGGGACGGGATATCTATGGAATTCGTGTCTAGACTTCCACATACCTCCAGAGGTCACGACTCCATTTGGGTGATTGTCAACCGACTCACCATGTCGGCTCACTTCTTAACCATCAGAGAGCTGGGCTCAGTGGAGAGCATGGGACGTCCCTACATTCTATAGATTGTACAGATTCATGGTGTATGATTATATATCATATTTGATCAAGATGATCGCTTTACTTACAAGCATTCGAAGGGTTTGTTGGAGGCATTTGGGATGCAGATACATCTGAGCACCGCCTTTCACCCTCAGACGGATGGTCAGATGGAGAGGACCATTCAGACTCTTGAGGGCATGATCCGTGTATGTTTCCTCGACTTTTTTCACAGCTGGGAGGACCACCTACCCTTGGTGGAGTTTGCGTAAAACAACAGCTACCACTCCACCATCGGGATGGCACCATACGAGGCATTTTACAGCCGACCTTGTAGATCACCACTGTGATGCGCAGACCCTGGGGAGTCAGCACATGTGGGACTAGAGATGGTCCAGTCCACAACAGAGAAGGTCCAGGTCATCCAGGAGCGGGTGAGGACGTCTCAGAGCTGGCCTATGTCTTATGCTGACAGGATGCGGAGACAACTAGAGTTCGAGGATGGAAATCACGCCTTCTTTTGGGTCTCACATCGACGTGTATTACGAAGATTTGGCCGAGGCGGCAAGTTAACTTCGTGTTTCATCAGACCATTCCAAGTGCTCAGCAGGATAGTTGGGGTGGCCTACCGCTTGGCTCTACCACCTCCGTTTCACCGGGTGCACGACGTCTTCCATGTGTCTCAGCTGAGAAGATACGTACACGACCTGATGCATATCATCGACCATGGGGAGATAGACCATGATGATGGGGAGACTTTTGTAGAGGCCCCAGTGGAGATCGAGGATCAACATGACCGGGTCCTACGTGGGTGGTCGATTCATCTAGTGCACATCAGATGGCAACATGGGATCCTCCAAGAGAGTACTTGGGAGCGGGAGTCTCAAATGCGTGCTCAGTACCCTCATCTGTTCCCCTATTTTGTGATGTATCTTTACGGGGACGTAATGCCCTGAGTTGGGAGTAATGTAAAGACTCATAAATTTCAAGGGAAATATTTTTCTTATTTTTTTAGGATTTTACGTGTACGTAGTTTTTGATGGCACCTGATTCTGAGGCCCGGTGTGCCCGAAATCAATTTCTGAAGCTTATCTCGGGTACGTTCAGTGAATGATTGAGCATGTTTTTTCTTATCTTTTGAACCGGCTCTCGAAACCAAAATCATAGGGTACCGATGAAACCGCAACATAAGTTTTTTGTTATGAAGACCTTTTCTGAAGTTGCGTTTGCTCGGCTATTGTTATTAAAAAAAATTGGTTAACTAAAGAATAAAATAAAATTTGTACAAAAAATTATATTCTAAGTAGTTTAAGCCTACGTATAAAAGTTGAGGTGGGACCCAATAATTCATTACCCGTCTTTGATAGGATATTAGTGATGTGGGACCCACATAATCCCCACCTATTATACTTTCTCATACCTCCCATTAAGTTTGAAAACCTCTATTAATTTTGTGTAACACACTCACACCCCCTTATTAAATTCCAAGTCAACTCTCGCGTTTAATTGGATTATTAAAGGCCTCTTTAATTGATCCACGCATGTTAATTAAATTGTGATTTAATTTTGAATTTCTAAAAAGGGATGGCATGAGTAATAAAATAAGGCAAAGCCTTATTTTATTATTGTTGATGTGTTGTGCGAGAAGATTTGGGGAGAAATTACTCTATTCTTGAAGAACATTCTTCCTTGTTGAAGAACACGAAGAATGATGAAGAACACCAGCCACTAATGAAAGACGACAAAGAACGCAAGTTCCAAGGAGAACGACGATGCGACGCCGTGTACCGCGTTGCTGACGATCCTCTACTCCGTGAATCCGGGTACCGCGATGCCCACTATCCTCTTCCATGACGTCTTTTCCCATGACAATCCTCATTCGACAACATATTCTAGGTAGGGGGTTTGGTTTCATTTAATTTATGTTTATTATATCCTCAAAATGGGGTTTAATTGTTGGAAGTCGTTTGAACCACTAACATGGTGGGTGCGGACCAACGAACAAGTATGAACCCACCGATTATCTGTTCTTGATGCGTGGAATGTTGGGTGACGATGAAATGGGACCGTTGAGCGATTGGAGGTCGTCACAGTAAACTACGGGTCCCGAGACGACCCCGGGAGCAGACGAGAGTAAGAACAGACCACCAGAGCATCTCCGGGGGCCCGCAGACTTCACCGGCGGTGCGGGGCGTCGGCGCGGTGGCGCCAGCGGCTGGAGGTGTCGGCCGGCACCGGCCGGCCTCCCGGAGGTGGCAACGTCCCGGCGCGCTGCCAGGAGGAACCACCGCGGTGGCAGGCGACCGAGATCCTACGGCCGCGCGCGATCCAGAGGAGGACGCGGCACCCGCCGCGTCCGTGGAGCGCATAGGGAGGGGGGACCACATCCCCCAATGCTCGGCAGCTATCCGAGCCCTCATTCCACCCGGCCGGACCCGGACAGAAGTCGGGTCAACCCGGTTCGGGCAGACCCAGGAGGGTTGGGACGGGTCGGACCGGGCCCAGACCCCCCACTTTCGGACCACTTTCGGTCTTTTGCCCATAACATGGGCTACGAACCTCTGATTAACGCACCGTAAGTTGCATAGTGATACATGGAACAAGACAGTAGTTTCAGTATATTACAATCAAGGTTTTGAAGAACTTTGTGTATGGTCAGGTTGGTTCGAACACGAAACCAACCGGGCCCTCGGAGCAGAAACGCTTATAATCTAAGCTCTGGAAGTCCGATTGATGTGTCGTCAACCTTGTTTGAGTCCTATTAGTGATAAATAACTTTTTCCTTACTCAGCTCGAGGTTTGGACATAGTAAGAGTACAGTCGGGTTGGTTTTGACTTAAAAACCAACCGGGCCCCTTGAATGAAAAAGCCAATAACTCTCAGACCGGGCATCCGATTGACGAGCCGTATGTCTCGTTGAGTTCCTATTGTCAAGACAGAACATTGGGACACATCAACTCTTGACTATATGTCAGTTGATGTATCGACCTTCCTTGTCTCGTGGAGTAGACTCTCCCGGAATTGAGCATCCTGTATGCGAGAACCCTAGAACTGGCTGCGACTGCGATGAAGATGACGACTGCACTGAAATCCTCCTTGGGTTCGTTAGCAATGACGACTGCACTGAAATCCTTCGTGGGTTCGGCCGTGATGACAACTGCACTGAAATCCTCTTTGGGTTCGGAAGCGATGATGACTACACTAAAATTCTCCGTGGGTTCGACAGAGATGACGACTGCACTGAAATACTCCGTGGGTTTGGTAGCGATGACGACTGCACTAAAATCCTCTGTGGGTTCGGCAGTGATGACGACTACACTGAAATCCTCTGTGGGTTCGGCAGCGATGATGACTGCACTGAAATCATCTGTGGGTTCGTCAGCGATGACGACTATACTGAAATCCTCCATGTGTTCAGCTATGAATACGACTGTACTGAAATCCTTCATGGGTTCGACGATGATGACTACTATTCATGTATCCTACGTGGGTCTGGCAGTGATTGACTCTGTTCTTGTATCCTACGTGGGTCTGGTAGAGTAGCTGGTTTGTATCCTATATGGGTCTGACAGCTTAGCTGTTTTAGTATCCTACGTGGGTCCCAGCTTAGATGAATCAGTGGCTACATCTGATCATCTTTATCACCTTATGAGGAAGTATACCTTTGTGAGTTGAGTCTTGACTTTCAATAATTATCTTCAATATGAGTGAATTTCTTTCCTATATGGATTGGGTTGTTCTTTCCTGTGTGGATTGGGTTGTACTATCCTGTGTGGACGTGATCGATCTTGGGCTCTGATGATGGAGCCGAACTGGAATTGATTATTTAGGTATATGTATGGGCATATACCAAAGTGTTGCTGAATGTTACTTCGTGATTGTGTCTTTCCATTGTGGATTATCCTTTGTGGATTCTGGGAGACCGTCGGGGGTCTCAGGGTCCCTACTAAGTAGCGTATTCTCACCCCTGCACGTTCTATACCCACACTACGTTGTGTTGGATGCGGACGACAGACATCGCTGATCGTGGTTGAGGATTGTGGAGCAAGTCGGTACCTGGAGGTGGACCACTGGGCGGGACATACACGGAGCGGACGGCTGGAACTGAGGAGCTGAGGAGGATATTTGTACCCACCCATTAGGTGGGACTTCCAGTGGAAGGCTCGACGTTTCTTCTTTACATTCAGTTGTTGTACTTTATTTCCAGTTGTACTTTACATTCAGTTTGGGTTTGTATTCTGGCCCACTTACTTTTCTGCACTACTATTGTACCCATTTTTACTTAGTGTTTACTTCTGCTTGCTTAATCTGTGGTGTTTTTTTACATTATAATGGAAATGACTTCCCACTTTTGTCAGGATTTACACCTTGGTGCTAGTCTCCAGCCCCTGGCCTATGGGAGGCGGGCTCGGGGTAGTCACGACACGGGTCCCGAGGACGGGTCGTGATAATTATTATTATATTTATAGAAGTGATATAAGAGTTAAAATTAAATTTTAATTAAGAAACCATTTTTAATATAGGGTAACGAATAAGATAAATTCTAAAATAAATATTCATTAGAAAGCTAAAAATATTTTCTACATAATGGTATTTTATTTATAATTTTTAGATATTAAATAATTAAATTTTATAATGACACAATTATGATGTTGTAATTACAATATTAATGAAAGAATCAAATAAATTGTATAATAAGTATTAAAATAAATATAATATCATTGTTTTTATGACATCCAAGAATATTCTAGGTGAATATGACATGTTATGATTTATTCAATGTATTATTTTTGAATTAATAATGCTGTTATTATTTTAACAGAAAACAAATACCAAATAGTGTCAAAATTGACATAAAATAGTTTTTAAAACAAATATTATATTATTAATTCATATAATGGTCATAAAAAAATAAGGTTCAGAAACAATTCTTATATACTAATATATATGACATCAATGAACCAATTGGGGTTCTATTGGCAGTATATAGTTTGATATTTAACCATATAGTGTAAGAATAAAAGAAGACACGGTAAAAGTTAAATTATCTAGATTAGAGTTAAATCAAAATGATAAGGTTAAAATGGTAACGTCAACTTGTCTAAAACATATTTTATGAAAGGATTTCGACCCATCCCCACCCAAGTCTCAATATAAGTCACTTTTAAGCCATTATAAACCGAATCTGAATTTATTATAAAATAATATTTTATGTTTTTTCAAAGGTACCCCTCACCCCTCTTACAAAATGGATCTTACAATTCTCTCAAATTCACACATCCAAATCCATTTTTTTCAGACAACCCCACCCCAAATATCCTTCCACCTACTTGAAATTTATCCTAGAGGACTTTCTTTGGTCTGAAAGCCAACCTAAGGATTTCTATTGATCAAATCAAAAGGAAGATCCCAAAGAAGAGGTAATGATTTCACCACCCTCTTTCAAGTCCTCTTATTCTTCCACTAATTATTTCTTTTTTGTTTCCATTTTAAAATAATACCCATAGTATATTATATATACTATGATGTTATTATTAATATGGAACAACTTTATTCATTATTCTATCCATCTTATGAAAGATAATGTCACCATGCATGCGTACGTATGGATTACTATCTCTATGTTGTGGTGTAATTTGTTAATCATCACTATGTTTTTTGGTTGGATATAATTATGAGTAATATGTATATAAATATTTAAAATAAAATTCTAATGTATATGTATAATTAATATACCATGCAATTCCACACCGTTAAGGAAATTATTTTGTCGCTCGTGCGTACATACGGATTACCGTCTCCACGACGCAATTTGATTCATTTCCACGTTCTCCATTCATCAACGATTATAAAAATATATATTACTAATAAGTATTTAATACATGACATAATAATTCTATTGGAGATATATATATATATATATATATGTTCTTACATATATCTTTTTCACTTAATTCCATTCAATACAAATGGAAAATAGAAACAACGTTTATGCGTACGTACGAACTACCGTCTTCATAAATGGTGTTTTTCATTTCATATATATGACTATTATAAATATTTATATTTGAAATATATATGATATATAAATCATGTTTTATATTCTGGAAGTATTTAAATGTTGATCTAAGTGATACAATCAAGAGTAACAAGTTAAAACATTTCGATAAAGAAAGCGATTATTAGCCGAAATGTTAATTTAACATAGAAATTATTATTAAATGGGTAGTATAAAGTCATAAATGAATCATGTATTATATAATAAATATTAATTTGTTTCTGGTATAATTTAATAACATACTAAAATCTTCATATAATAGGATAAACGTACCCTCGACTAAAGGAATGTTCAAGGTAAGGGTTAATTTCAAAATCTCTTTATTATCTGAGGTTGTTTTTATGTAATTATCTACTGAGATATATTTATTATCCATGTCCATGGTTCATAAAATAGCTTTTAAAGGGATTACATTAAGTTACATTTTACTAAAACATCATTTTAAATGTTTTAAATATTTATTCTTCTAAACTATTCTCATTAATATCCATGTTTTCAAAATGTTTTTAAAGATTTTTTTAAACGGGCGTGAATGTTTTAAAAAGTTAATTACTTTCAAAAGATTCAAATTAGTATGGGAAACTTCGATTAAAAAATGTATTTGAATGTATACATTTATAAAGTGTGTGAATTTTAAATGTTTTCATAAAAAGGGATATTTCTCTCAATGAGTTTTACAAATCATTTTCATCTACGTCAACATCTTTTGATGGATTTTAATCTTATATGAAGTTGATTTATTATGATACAAAACATCCATATTGTATTGAAGGTTTTGTGATATGTTTGACTGTGGATGTGTTATTTTTATACCATTCATGGTTTATGGAGAATGTGTTGACATTTCATATTCTAGTTTTAATACGAATGTGTGTGTTATGTTTATACCTGCTTATATGAGGAATGCATTGGACTTATTAAGTGATGTGTGAAGCTTGATATAGCTCCTCGATGCATCAGTATGTCTCATGAGATAAACTAGTGTCTTGGAACAAGGCCTTGACAATATCTTGTTTGTAGTCTTGGAACAAGGCCTTGAATATGTGTTTATGATAGTCTGGCATTATGCATTCCATAATTATGAAAGTGGATATTGATATTACATGTGATTATTAGACAATTAGAATATCAATGTGAATAAGTAAATGGAATTGTTTTATTGTATCTTTTCCATATTATGTCAATATTTACGTTTAAAAAGTCTTTTGTTTTAGTCTTATACATTTCCTTAAATGCTTATGCTTATTTATGAAAGTTTCTGCTATATTGTTATCATTACAGAGCATATGAGCTCACACCTTTCTATGTTTTAATTTTCTTAGGATTCCAGAAGTGTATTATAATTTATAATAAGAGTTAAGCTAGGTGGTTAATGGCATTCTCAAAGGATTAATTATGTTGTTTTTTATTTTCTAAAGTGTAATGTAACGTCCATGTAGATAATCTATTTTCTAAGACTACTAAACTCATCGGTCTCTCGAGACTTGTTTCTTTGAAATCATGCCAATGTATTAAAATAATTCATCGACTCTGGGTAACTAGGGTCAGGGAATTACAATAATACCAATTAGAAACCCCAAATTCTAAATATAAAATGGAACAACCAGATGGTAAGACTCAAATCTACCCAGCCATAGATATCCCAAACGATAGTGAAATTCCATCTTAGACTGCCATTGCTTATAAATGACTAGATAGATCATACAATTTCGTGAGTCAACTAGGTTGGGAAAACACCACAAGGAATCCCATAATGAACCAAATATAATCATCATAGACTCGATGTATTATGAGGATATGACCTAACATCTAGTTACAATATTCTACTATAACCTCCAATGTAACACTCCTCCTGGTGCACAAACTCCCTGAGCTATATCATCCTAGATGGAACTCATCATAGATATATACTCAATCGGGAATAAAAAATACTGTATTTGATGGAATGTTTTAAAAAACACACTCCATTAAGAACAACTCTGTCATTCCAACACTAGTATTAAGCACCAGAGTTCCTTTCACTACTACCTTGTTCAATACATAAGTTCATAGGAACCCCTATGAAGAGGCTTGTCCCGCACCACTAAAAACATTTGACTGATAAATACACTAGATCATACGCCGTATCCATCCTCTTTAGAGGGTTAGTATAGGGACCGTCACCTTGACACTTTCCTAAAGCAGTTGGGGTACTAGCTACTAAAAATCCCAGAATCCCATGAAGTACCGATTGGAAGAGACCTGCACCTCAATGCATTAATTGGGTACTAACTCCTAACCATTAATAACACACATCATGTAGATGGACCACTCCTAATAATTACATTCCACAACTGAGGGAGATCTCACACTAGTGTTGGACCCTCTATCCATCACTACTCGAAGATAGGGGTTAACATATTCATAGATAAGGATCCACAACCTGGTGTTAGATGGGAAAACACTCAATATATCATGGAACAATAACCTAATATAATAGTGCATTTCCACATGACATATATAATAATTATGGGGTACTATACCCATGACATGATAGGGGAGTACTAACCCATGTAAAAAGGACCATCTCATTGGCAGGACATGGGAGTACATATTCTAACCAGAAAATGAGTATGGTGGAACCACTGGATAAACTATATAAGAGATATGTCACCAAGGAAATATGACATGCACCCTAGTATGATTGGAGTATACCCTCTCTATACATACAACACATATTGATGACTCATACCTATTATGATAGGGGAGATATAACCCCATAGATAGAGGCCCCCTACCTGGTATGATAGAGGAGTAACAAATATATCATCCAAATGCTTATAGAAGTCTTGTAACCTGATATGATTGTGGAGTTCTATCTTAAACTGCATGAATGATATGGGGGATATTTTCCATAGTCGAAAAGGGGATAACCCCTATGGGGGAACTAATCTACCAGTAGTGGAGCACAACCGTTTTGTGGGGAGTTTTGTATCTACCAAAATAGAGAGGTATTGAAAACTTACACCCTAAAACACTAGGGACGTACCAATCCTAACATTTTTCTAAGTCATCAACAATAATCATTTCCATCAGTCATGTGTTATTTACTGGTGTGTCAGTCTTGTTATAATTCATGTTTCCACAGTTCCATTGATAGCGTATATGTTCCCTAATAAAAAATGGATTACTTCTTTACTGAACTAACATGTATAGGGGACACACATATAGAGTTTAAGGGATGGTTACTGACCCTACTAGACACCAATTGATAATACCTTACAATATCCCAAAGTATATCATCGTTGTTGAAGAATAATGCTTAAAATGTGAAACATAATATCATTCATTCCTCCAAAAGTCCTCAATCTCATTTTATGAGGAATAATGATTAGTATAAGATACTCACATGTTAGAATCTTATACCCAAATAATTAAATAGCACAAGCCAGAATCTAAAAAAATGTGAATTTTTCAGGTATGGGGGTCCACTAGCATGTGACCCCACCTAGACACATGTTCTTGTACTATTCAACAATGCTTCTGTATAAAAGTGAGATTTCACAGCATTTTTCCTTTGAACATGGTGTCTCTTACTTCACATGGGCTATGACCTTTCTCTTTTCAATCATGCCTCACATATCCATGTGTCATATATGGTGTGTACACCTAGTAAACTAATTTTACTAGTTATTTATCCATTTGGTTGTGTCAATTTCCCATTCCCATGTTCAGAACCCAATGTATATATACTCTAGATATGTACATTCACATGACCATGTACCATTACATCGGTACCTTGGACTTGTTCTTGAACACATGACCAAGGGTCACTACATATTGTGTAAAGCTAATTAAAAATATGTAATTTCCAAATGTACTATTCTATACACCATAAGAACACAATATACGTGAAGTTTGACTATAGGTCATGTGATTGGGAATTACAATAGGGGCTTCCCAATGAGTTTCCTGAATCAGACTAGTCTTCCTTTAAACCTATCTATCGACTCAAATGGGATGTATAGAAATCATGTAAGTGATATATAAAATTCAAAACACATCAGAATGCATTCATGAAAAAAAATAAACTATATAAACCATTTGGAAAATCATTGAAGCTTTAGGGTAAAATATATACTGTAAAAATCCTACACCACGATTTTGGAGCAATAAAGTTCATGATTGGAGATCAACAGTTCCTCTTCTACTCGAACATTTTTAAGGTTAATTAAATTATCCAAAGATTATGTGGATTCCTGCTCCTTTTTATGCACACCATGGTTGTGGGTTAGGGTTTATTGATTTAATTATATTACATCAACAAACCTTCTCTAAACACCCCACCAATGACTCACCTCCATCCCACCACCCGGTGCTAAACATATTTATGTTGTTCCTAGAAAAAACTCCATTTTCTAAACCCAATTTGTACCTAAAATTTTTGATATGATACTCTAATAAGTACTTATAACATA
This sequence comes from Viscum album, assembly GCA_963277665.1. NCBI lineage: Eukaryota > Viridiplantae > Streptophyta > Magnoliopsida > Santalales > Viscaceae > Viscum > Viscum album. The sequence continues at coordinate 318,804,569 of OY728132.1, read as the reverse complement.
TTTTCAAATAAACTACATTTGTATGATATAATAAATTTAATATTTCAAATACCACCAGTCTGAGGGTCTTCAGGCCCAAAATCTCCCACCAACTCAATAACTACATTTAGAAATATTTTTGGATGTATTAAAAAGTCTAACATTTCAGGACCTACGTCACTACATTACATATGGTAGGTATTGTGGGAATTAAAAAACATTATGTGAATAAAATAAATAGATATTATTCCAAATAGAAATTTGAAGGGTTTTTTACTAAATCATATAAGGAAACATTTATTTGATTACATAATAAATTCATAAATAGGAAGAGTCAAAATTTATGTCTCACCACTCACTCAAGGACTCAATCAATTATTAGAAAAGTAAAATAAAATTTCTTCATAAAAGATTAAAAATTTTATGTAGTCACTAAACAACCTCCAGACATTTATCTCCCTTCACGGGAGTTGGTATGAATCCTAATAGGTTGTCATATTAACAATAAACATCTTATGGATTATTTGAATTGATCATAAAAAACACTCTCAGATTTTTTGTACATAATAGATTCTTTTATGATCATAAGGATTTCCTTTTTTTGATCACTAATATTAGATAAGTATTGAATCCTTATTAGAGATGGTGGGAATGTATAGAATATTTTTCAAGAAAAAAATTATAAGTCCAAACGATTTAGATAATCTTATGTATATAAGAAATTGTCCATATATATTCATTTTTATTATTTCATAAGGCATATAGAATCATTCCCTATTTTTTTGATTTATGTGAATATGAAATGACAATAGGAAGGTTTTGGTTTCCACATAAAAAGTATACATAATAAATGATGTTGGGGCATTGATTTCAAGATAAATTTCATTATTAAATTATAGCAATTGGGTGTTGGAATTATATTCATAACTATTTTATATAATTACATGTAGAATAAATTTATTTAAAATTAATGAGTCAGCCACCAAAATTGTTGGACTATGGGAATGGGTATAAACACTATTTTAATATTTTAATAAAATTTTGTACAAAATCTTATTATTCCTAAATAATCATCAAATGAGCTATATGTAATATATTAATGCTAAATGGAAAAATTTTAGTCATAGGAGTAGTGTAAATAAACCATCTCATGACATAAAAAATCCTAAAATAGGTACATTATTTAAATAAAGTTCAATTTTTCATACCTAAACCAATTCACCTCATAATTTTCTTGTCCATCATCAATAATACAACTCAAATTATGTAACATCTCTTGTAATTATACAATATTAAATTTTCATATCTATTAATATTAATGAATTAGATTTAAATTTCACTCTAGAGGGGATTATATGTCTGAAAGTGTACTCAACATGGAACAATGGGTTTCTCTGAAATCTTATGTTTCACACATAACTGAGTTGTAACAAAAAATAATATATTATTAAAATTATTATTTTTAATGGTATTTATCACTGATACATTGTATGGGTGTGAGTGAATAACATTAACTTTATTATATTTAAAATTGATTATTCAATATTTTTACTCTACTATGATATGTTTTAGAGGCACAAAATGATAATAAATTCAACTTTTATCATAAAATACTCTAATTTTTTTAAAATGATGTTTTAAATCCTTTTGATTGAGAACCATTTTTAAATATAGTTTTCATCACCTTAAGATGTTACATTTGAAAAACATAAACTTCTTCTTTTGATTAATGACTTGAAAATTTTATATGGTTGAATATTAGTATTTCTATGATTACATTCATATTTCAATGAATAGTGAAACTACTGCATTTTAATTCATTAATACATTTTCATGTAATATATTTATATAGTTAAATTTTCCTTTTAATTATTTGTAAACAATAATAAGATAAATTTTTTTCATATATTATAAGGTAGTTCATTTGATGAAATTTCAAATAGTAATTTACTGGATAAACTATGTTAACTTTTGAAAATTATACTAATAGAACCTCTTTTATCATTCCAACAGAGTGATTAATTTTAAATTTAGTTTTTCTACTTCTATTAATTTAATTTTCAAAACTAGAATATAGTATTTTAATAAATATGAAAAAATTTATCTAATAGGATCAATGTTATTTTTAGTGAATACTAACTTCAGTATTTTATTTACCACATTTCAAGGTAGATTGGATAATTAAAGGTAAAAATAATATTATAATAATAAAAAACTACCACAACACATTTAAATAATTTAATGATGAGTTACAATTGACAATTAAAATCATTGAGTCTAAATTTGACCTTTTGAAGCCACTTGGTTGGGATTATGATATTTATAATGTTATATTTAATGTAACAACAAATATGTTATAATCCTATCACATAGTACTAAAAATATTTTAATATGGGGATATATAATTGATATCTTATAATATGAATAGAAAAAAGAAACCAAAAAAAATTATATCACATAATGTTAATTTATTTATAATTTTTAGGAATTAAATAATTACATTTATTTATGACAAAATGATGACACAATAATTTTTTACAAAAAAAAGTATCAAATAAATGATTTTAACAATATTAAAATCTATATAATTTAAAATATTTTATTCCATCCATGATTTTTATCGATGACTATAACATGTTTGGATTTATTTAAGGAATTTTGTTTGAAAGAATCATGTTATTATGAGTTTTTGAAAAATTCATGAAATTAATACTGTCAAAATTGACATAATTCATATTTTAGAATATAAAATATTAAATTAAATGATATAAAACATATAATAATTCAAAATATGACCTAAATGTTGATATAATCCTAAAAATTCTATTAATGACTCATTAATTTTCCATTTGTCATGATTTTGAAATTTATCCAACACCAAAAATATGTAATTCACATATTATGATTATATTTTGGCCCCTAATTATCATATATTGTATTTATATGAGATTTAACTATTTATTAACGAAATTAAATTTATAATAATTTAATAATTTCATTAATTCTAATGGTTCCCTCCAATTTTCTATAAAAAAGAACCCATTCATCTCTGTTACTCAAAAATTAAAAAACCTTTTGGATCAGCCAATTTCTATAAAAAACACTTACTATATTCCCTTACCACATTATTGAGGCTTTATATTATATATAAAATCCTTACTATAGTAGTTAAAGTGATATGAATAGTGATAATCTGAAATAAAAGTAATGTTTTTTTAAGTATTTCTTTTTTATTTATCCTTCCATTTACTTCAAATATTCATCATCCACCATGAAATAATTAACCCAATATCCTATGAATTATGAAATTTTATTAGGATAATATAATCCCTTAAATCAATCTCAACTTCCATTAAATGGGAATTTATATAATCATTCATGTGTTTATGGGAACTATCACCTCCATGAAAAAATCTACATCATTTTCTAGAATTGTATACCATATATTGACATAACAATAGATTTAATGTTCATATGTGATATTAATGGAATATTATTAATTATATAATAATATATCAATTACATTAATATTTCTATGTGCATTAAAATGATATCATCATACATGTGTATGTGTGAACTATCACCTCTACATAGTGATGTGACTCATTTTTATTCATTATCTTATTTGTATGATATATATCAGTTTATTAAAAATTATTAATTTGATATTAATGACATTATGATCATTCTGGATAAAAAAAATATACTTACCTTCTAGCCATAACGATCAATAAAATATTAAAAATGTTTCTCATCCATAGGTATGGCTTAGTGTCTCTATGAAAATAACATTGTTCATTTTTCATAAGCACACTTCATTGTTTGATTTTATGGTATAATATATCTATATAAATGATAAAAATTTCATAAATATTATTCTATTAATGAAATAATTAGGACCACATGAATTAGAGTCATCAAACCATGATCATATTTTACTTAAGTAACGAATATCATCCATTCGTCTCATATGAACTTAAATAATAATGTATTTTTTATAACATGAAAATATGTGATAAAAAAGAAAAAATAAACATTTAAAATGTTATAAATAAATAATTAGATAAACTAGGTTTATTAATCATGAAAATAATTGTTTCCTGTGATGAATCAAACTCATGGTTAGGGATATCATCTCATCATTCTTTCAATGATGCCAATATTGATGTTATATAAAAAACTATTTTATACATTGTATAATATACCACTATTAAATTTAATTCTTTCAATGGTTTTAAAAACTAATCTTTTTATATGAATTAATTTACCTTCTTTTTTAACCATTAAAATTTATTTTTTTAATGCTTACAACGACAATGACTTCTTCACAATCGTAACTGTTATTTGATATTTCAATTCCTCTACGTTTTAATGATTTTTATAGGAAAATAAAACCCTTATTCAATTTTTATGTGTTTTGGAAATTAATTTTTTTTATGTGGATTTACTATTTCAATATCTTGAAATGATTTCAGGTGATTGAAAATTAAATTTTATGTGTGAAATTTCAATAAATGAAGTATTTTATTTGTTATGATTATATAATGGTTACCAGAAATCAGTGAATATAACAGTTATTGAAGTGGGGATTCAGGTAGGTCTCACCGGAATTGTGATGACTGGGGTGGCAGAGGTCACGGTGTTTCAGGTGATAGGTGTCTGACTCAAGGAAAGCGTGTGACTTAGGATTCAAATGGAGTGATTATGATATTAGTTCTTTAAAGTTGTTATTTTAATTTTTTTTTGTGGAATAGAATATCTTTTGAACATTTGAAATGTGAATATTTGACATTTATGGTTTTCCACATACCATGAATGACGCCTTTTGAAAATGGGAAAAATTGATTTGGATAATGAATTAATGGTTTACATGTTTTATAAATACTAAAAAATTTCATTCTTTGTGTATACCTTAGAAATATTTTTACACTCATCCAAAATTTTGAAAAACATTCTACATGATAAAAATAAAACAAGTGTCAAGGATGGGATCACATAATTGTTATAAATATTAATCATGAAACAAACCTTAGTTTATTTTTCTAAAATAGTTGTGGGTTTTATGAAAAAATGGATTGTGAGTATAGGTTTCTAATTTGAAGAACATGAGTTGTTATGTTTCATTTATTTCCTAATTCACTAAATAAATATACATTAAATGATACTCAATATTAATGAAATTAAAATTAATGACTAAACTATAGATTAAGTAATGTTTAAGAGTGGGGCCTTATAATTGTTATCTGTGGTAGGTTTAAATATCATTAAGAGTTATAAAATTCTTAATATAATAACCATAAATAATTTTTAAATATTGGTCAAATTTAAATGATATATAACTTGAATATTATCATGATTCTTCATCTATTATATTTCAATTTAGAGCGGTTTTCGCTAAAGGAAATCTAGAAGTTGTTCTAATAAGGAATATTTTGGAAAAAACATTCTAAATTAGAATCATAAGATTTTTAGAATCATAACTAACTAGTCTGTTGATGTTATGACTCCTCTAATTTAGGAAATATATGGTGGTGGTGTCTATGCATGATATCAATTGGGTCAATCGTAGAGGAATATATCAGTAGTGGAGAATTTCATGAAGAAATGTCTCCCATCATTATGATGATCATCTGACCCTATGAAAGCTGAAAGCTGTTTAAATTCACGAGAAATTATTTTTAATGTAATGGGGTGTTCATAAAATCACGTGGGTAGTATTTTTTTATCGTTTCAAGTTGAAGATGATCATTGGTAGTCAGTGATTAAAAATATTAGAGAGGTGAAGATCATGACACCACATAATTAGATGATTATGAGAATAACTTATTTGAAAAATACTTTTCCTAAGGCAATTCAATATAGTATGGAAATGAAATTCATAGAATTGAGACAAAAGGAGGATGATTTAATGGCAACATATGAAGAAAATTTCACCCGTTTGTTATGGTATGAAAAAAAGTTTATTAAAGAATTTAATAGTAAGATAAATTGGTTTTACTTTGTATTGTAGTCAAATTATCTAAGGGAATTATCCTATTGTGTGTTCAAAATCTATGTAAACTTGTATAATGTGAAATGATTTTATGAGAAACTTGTCTAACTGAGAATTTGAAGTTTTCATATTTATGGTGTAAAGTATAAAATATAAAAAAAACACAAATGCTTGAATTATATAATCACTCAGAAATAATTTAATGTGAGATAGAGGAAATGGGAGAAACTAATCAAGGATTATGATTTCATCATTCATTACCATCAAGGAATAGAAAATAAAGTGGAGGATGCATTGAGTCGGAAGAGTAACAAAACATTAACCATGCTACATTTGGGATGACATCCTTTGGTTAGTGATTTGATGAATTTTGGCATGGACGTTTTTGACATAGGATATTACTCCATTTTGATTCATTTGTTAGTGAATCATCTTTATTAGACAGAATTAATCAACCAAAAAAGGAAGACAATGAGTTGTAAAATAAGGTAGAATTTGTTCATAAGTGAATGTTAGATGAATTTAACAGTGATAAATATTTTTCATTTTGGTTCGAAAATAGAATATTACAGGGTTTTGATTTATATATGATGAAATATTTGTTATTTGATGCTCAGATTTCTCGATTTTCAGTTTATCTGGGATGAAATTTTATTTGATGATACATTCCAGAGTATTATTGGTTGGATGGACTGGTAAGAGATATTTCTAACTTTACCCGAAGATGATTGATTTTTTTGTAGGATAATGAAAAAAATTACCTAAAGAGATGAAATAACCTATTCTAGTTCCTCAATGATCATTGGAATATATATCAATGGATTTAAGAGTCAGATTCTTGATAACCACTCAAGGTGACAATGCGATATGTGTTATTATTGATCAATTGACTAAATCTACTAATTTTCATCATATTCAAATTATTCTGTCTGTAAATAAACAATCTAATTTTTATATTAAGGATGTAGTCAAGTTACCTAGATTTCCACTATCCAATTTATCTAATAGTGATCCTTGTATAACTTTTCTCTTTTGTTAAGGCCTTCAATAGTCAATGGGTACTGAATTTGACTTCAATATAGATTTTTTATCTTCAATCTAATGGGATGTCATAATGAAATATTCAGAAACTGGAGGATATGCTATGTGCAAGTACAATGGGTTACCATGGATATAGGGAATAACATATTTCATTGGCTGAGCTTTTATATAATAAAATTTTTCATCCTGGTATCCAAATTGATTTATTTGGGGAATTATACGAAAAGTGGTGTCAAACTCATAATTTTTTGGGATGAATTGGGTGAAATGATATGGATGGGGCCATAATTGGTTGAGGAAATGGTAGAGAATGTTTTGTTCATTTATAGGAACATGAGTAAAACTAAGAGAATGATGAATCTTAACATGCATAGATTGAGGAAGTATCCTTTGTTTTATGTAGGTGATCATGTCTTTCACAATGTTTCTCCCTACAAAAGTGTGATTTGTTTTGTTAAGTCGGGTAACCTGAGTCTACAATTAATTAGACCATATGAATTTCTAGATAATTTTGGATTAGTTTTATAACTTTTGGATCATCCTTACAGTCTATCCTAGTTTCAAAATGTTTTTAATGTTTTAATGATTACAATTTATATTCTACATCCATCTCATTTTTTGAGTCTACATGTAGTTTAGTAAGGAGATAATATTTCATATGAGTAATATCCATTCTAGATTCTTAACCACAAAAGAGGATGTGTAACAAAATAATGTGTTTCATTAAATTAAGTTTTTATGGAACAACTATATGTTTGAAGAGGAAATAGCAGGATATAAAAATGATATGAGAGTGAAATACCCCCACTTATTTTATAACTAAACAAATTCGCAAGGATAAAATTTCAAAAAGGGGGAAGTGTAAACATCCCTAGTAATTATAGAATAAGACTTTTTAATATCTATTAATTTTTATTAATAGATATTCATTTCAATTTCAGGAGGATTCTATGTCTAATTGCATACATTACACACAACAATGAGTTTTTTTCGAAATCCTATGTTATACACAAGGCTGAGAAATACCGAAAATAATATATTATTAATAATATTTTTTAAATTGCAGTTATTTCCTAAGAATTGTATGGGCGGGAATGAACATACCTAACTATATTATGTTTACAATTTTTTATTAAATATTTTTACCACCTGGTAATATATTATAGAGGATCAAAATTGGAAAAAAATGATTTTAATCATAGAATAATCTTATATTTTTAAAAGGTGGTAATAACACCTTTTGATGACTAACAATGTTTAAATATAGATTATCTAACTTTAATATGTTCTATCTGAAATATATTAACATCTTGTCAAGATGGGGGATATAAAAAATTTAATTTAATTGAATTAATATATATTTCTGATGGAATTTGTATTTTAATGAATAGTAAAAAATACTATATTTTAATTCAACACTATATTTTAATCAAATTTAGTATATAGGCATATTTTCCTTCTATGTAGTTTTAATGTGTAATTATATAAATTTTTATAAATTTATCCAATATGGTTAATTTTATGAAATTTTTTATTAATTTTTAATATAAAATCTATGTGAACTATTGACTGTTTTACTTAAAACATGTATTCTCATTTCAACAACATGATTAAATGTAAATATAAATTTTCTACATCAATGAATTTAAATTAAAAAAAATAACATACAATGTTGTAATCAGTATGAAATATGTTTTCCAATATCATCAACTTAAATATTAGTGAATAATAGCTTTTGTATTTTCTTTTCCGCGATTAAAGTTGAACATGGTAATTAATCATAAAAATAATATGTTAATAACATTAATCAATCCTAACACTTGTCCTAATAATATTGGATGAGATATTTTATTCTAAGATAATCTACGGGTTGGAATATTTTCATTTGGAAGCCACTTGGGTGTGATAAAGTCAATTGAGCTTTTAATTTATTATAATGGAGAATATGTCAAAATCATGACTCTTATTAATAAAAAATTTAATTGTGGTTATGTAAAGGATATATTAAACTCTGAATTGTAATTATAAATTTTAAAATATATCCCACATCATGAAAATTTATTTATAAATTTTACTATTAAATAATTAAATTTATTTTTGCCTCAGTAATTGGTTTACTAAATAATGAATCAAATAAATGATATTAAAAATATTAAAATAATTATAATTTGAAATATTTGATTCCATAAAACAATATTAAGTTTGACTATATCAAGTTATTATTGAGTTAATTAACTTTTTTTAAGGAATCATGTTGTATAAGGTTTTTAAAAATACATGAATTAAATAGTGTCAAAATTTTCCTAATTCATATTTTAAAATATAATATATTTAATTAAATGATATAAAATTTATAGGAATAAATTTTTTTCCAATAATTTTAGATAAATTTAAATATTTTATTATTTAGTCATTTATTGGTCATTTTGATTTATTTGGTAATTTGTTAAACTCGCAAATTGAGAAATTATTGATAAAATGGTAAGAGTTAAAAAGGATAAATCAAAATGATATGGATTAAGAATTATTCAAAACATTTGTAATCAAATTGACTGATTACATGTATACCCCTACTAATCATATCATTTTTTTAAATGAGTTAGTATCCTTTTATTATATAAATATAATTTATATTAATTTAATACTTTTAGTATTTCTACGGGTGCCCCACCCCTCTCTTATAAAAACACACCCATTACTCTCTATTAATCACATATCCCAAACCATTTGGTTCACTATTATCTACCCATTCCTATACCTATAATCCATCTACACATTCATGGGACCATAGTTTATGCATAACACACTTCCTAGAGGTGTTTGCATTTTATGAAATGTGATCATCCGAAGGAAAGGATTTGTTTTTATTTATGTATTCCTATTTAATCAATTCTTCAATTTACTTTGAATATTCATTATTGATAATGATATTATAAATCCATTTTTTCAAATATAATTATATATTATTTTGTTAATATAATTTCTTAAAATAATCACCACTTCCATTAAATTGGAATGAAATTAATTGTTAATGCGTATGTGGGAACAATCACCTCCACAGACAGATCTAATTAATTTTCCATAACTGTCTCTTAATAATATGTATAATATGGGAATTAATATTCCTATTAAAAATTTAGGAGATATTAATAATTATTAGATAATAATATATAAATTTGGTACTTACCTTTTATGCTCATAAAAATAATAATTTCATTTGTTTGTAGGTGTGAACTATCTCCTCCACGAAGCGATGAATATTATTTTTATTCATTATGTCACATGTATGATATATATATAAATATATTTAAAATTATTAATATGATGTTAATTATGTTATCAAAATTCATGATGATAAAATAAAATTTACCTTATTTCTATAATGATCAATATAAATTGTAAAATGTTACTTATGTGTACATACAGCATGGAGTCTCCATGAAGGTAACATTGTTTATTTTTTATAACCAAACTTCATGGATTGTTTTAACGTGTGATTTTATATATAAAATTACAATTATATCGTCAATATTATTCTTGAGATGAATCATTTATTTCCACATGGACTAGTGACATCAAACCATGTTCATTTTCAAGTTATGTTCCTAATATCGATAATACATCTGATATGAAGTTATATAACTATGTAATTTGTATAACATCATAATATGATATGTTAAAGGATGAATAAATGTGAAAATGTTTATCCAGAATGTATAAATTATCCATTGTTTAAAATTATGTAATATAAAGGTTGTACGTGATGATTTGTACTCATGATATGGGTCTCAATTATCTGTCATTGAGGCGTATTTTGATGTTATTCACCACCATATTTTACACGGTCTATAATTAAAACGTTTTACATTTAATTCATTCAACAATTTTAAATGATTTTTTTTAATATGAATCATTTTACCTTCATTCAAAATGTAAAAATGAATTATTTTTTAACATATGTCGTCACAAAGACGTCTACACCACCTTAACCGTTATTTGATATTTGGAATCCTCTATAAGCCTTATTGTGTTTAGAAGGTAAATAAATCCCTTATTCCAGTTATGGGTGGTTTGTTATTGTAAATGGTTTTGAAGGTGTATTTAATATTTCAATATCTTGAAATGATTTATTGTGATTGAATATTATATTTTTTGAGAGATATGTTGATAATTGCAATATTTTGTATATTATGATTCTATAATGGTACATAGATATTTGAAGATTTGTTACATGATAAAAAAATATGGGTGGATATGTGATAAACCAATATTGGGTGGATCCATGATAAACCAAGTATAGATGATTATGTTATAACCTCTAATACAATGGTTATGGAAGTCAACTATATGGCTATTCCATTTTAAAGAGTGACATGTGTGGAAGTCAATTGTATGGCTAATCCACTTAAGTATGACTATGTCCAAAGATAACATTATATGGTATATGATTCTTTTAATGGATTTAAGGTAATAATTTTATTACCAAAAAGGTTATAAATGAGCTTATACTTAGATAAGTGTAATTACTACTTCTTAATGATAAAATCTATTACTTAATAATAAAAAATTAATCGATTACATGTTTTTGCAAGACAAGAAGATTTATTTATTTGTGTATGAATTGATAGGATTTTTATGCTTGTCCCGGGTTTTGAAAAAAAATTCACAGAATTTAAACAATAATAGAGTCAATGATGGGATAATGGAAAAGGTATAATGATTTTTCAAAAAATCAAATAATATTTCTTTTTTTAAATGTTATTTGTTTTATGAACAAATAGATTGTGAGTAAAAGTGTTTACATTATAAAATAATAGTTATTATTTATGAGTTATGGACTAAATCACTAAATTTCTATAACTTAAATGATCTTCAATTTGAAAAAAGTAAAATCGGTTGCATAACTCAATATTAAATAATTTTTATGGATATGGCCTTATAAATTATATATATATATATTGAGACAAATATTATTAATTTATGTGATTAGATTCTCATTCCTCTCATTAATGATTGAATTAAATCTTACTAGGATAGTACGGAAAATCATGATCAGGGATTGTTCACATGTACCTATGTTTTTATTAATTAAATGAAAAATTATATTAATAGGGAAAATATAAATTTCTCCATTAAATAAATCATCATTTAAGAATACCATAGTTACCTTTAACCAATTATAAATTAATTTTTTATTGTTAGCTGTTATATGGAGGTCCTCAATCCCTAATTAAAAATATTAAACATGTGGAATATTTTTAAAACTAGATCCTAGATCACATATTTTATACCGAAACAATTTCTCACCAAATTCCACATTTATGTATGAAAAAAATGGTGTCTTCAAATTTGGTGGAATGATTCCATCAATTGTGGCTTTTATCTAAAATAACATTGTTTTTCAAAATGAATTTAATTTTATATAAAATAATCTAATAACTAACATAAATGTATTATCTAGGAATGCTTAGTATTTTATCATGACGGTTAATGTAGGAATTAATAAGATATGATATTTCCCATTAAAAATTACATATATTAGGTTTGGATTATCCTCATATTATTTAAGGGAATACAAGTATATTTCAATCAATTTTTGGAGGATGTGATGACATTATATTTTCCTGTGAGTAATTCAATTTTAGGAATAGTTCATTTTTATGAAAATTTCATTTAAAATCCTAAAATATTTTATTAATAGTAGGTTACACGTTATTAATGAAATTAACACCCCTAAACATTGTCATGGTTTTGGACTATTTAAAATAGGTTTACTTTGATCTATATTCACCCCTTAAGGTTGAGGAAGTGAAAAATAGATTGGTAGAGGGTGACTTACTTGTCTTTATTTAATGTAATTATAATTTTATGAGTGGAATATCATAATTCAATTTATTTATATTAATGAAAAATTTCTTATGTATGAGAGATGAACTTTTTAGGTTGTGGTTTGAGTTTACTTATTTATCCCAATATGATATTTAGGCTACCAAAATTTACCTAGAAAATATTATAATTTGATTAGTTGGGAGTGAAACTAGTTCTAGGATATAAAATTCAGTGGATGGTAGGGATTGAAACCCAAAAACTAATTACGTTTTTTATGATAGCATTAATGATTTTGTAAATATTCAATTTACTATAGATAAAAAATTTATTTATATTATAAAATCAATAATTTTTTAGCATTGTCCCCTATATTTAGTCAACATAAAATTTACTATTTAATTTAGGGAATAAACCTGAAATTATCAAAATTCTGGAAATGTATGTTACACACTAATAAAATAGGCTCAACATAATAAAAAACATGAAATTTAAAAAGATATATCTTTCCATCCTTCCTCGATATGGTTACATGTTTAGACTTTTGGCTTTCATTATGCATATGATTGTTCATAAAACTATATCTGGGAGGCTCTTCATAATAGTGATTGTTTACCACTTTTATAGTTTTCTATAAATACTATAAAGGTAATCATGGAAATTATTTTAGGACTTATCAATGTTGGTACCATTACATATCAAATATTTGAATTTGTTTTCATAGACCAAAATAATAATTAAATATCAATCATTTTTCTTCAATTGAAAAACAACGGTGACATACCATGTGGTGGGTATCCTTAATCCATCCACAATATTCATTAATGTATTACTTCCCTATATCTTCATTTTTTAAATCCACAATTAAGTTAAAATGTTATTATCATTTGGAATTTATTTTATGAAAATTAAAAAAAATATAGTTGGACTCACTAGTAGATAAATGATGATGAAATTATATTTATCTAATTATTATCTCATTATTATTTTTAAAAGAAATGAGATGAGTCTTAGGATTCTAAACATCATCTGATGAGTGGGGAACATTGTCTTAGTGGTTTCATTAGTCTCAATGGAATGAATGTAATTCATCCATGAATACATCCCATAAATGATGAGAATGTTTTTTTGAACATAGAGTTTTAAAATATAGTTAGATTCCCCTTGGGAAGTATATTTGTAGAATGATGGTGTATTAATAATTGAATATGTTTGTTATTAATTAATTATTTGATATATTTGACTCAACTAGTTTGGATATTCCTAATTTATATTTTTTCATTTATTTTCTCCATTGTTTAATATGGATTTATATAGATCAATATATATATGATTGAATTGATGTTTTGATTTTGGAGTCTTAATAAAATTTTAATGTAATGGTTGATGACTCAATGTTTTACTTCAATCCCTACCCCTAGTAATATCCGATAATGTAAATTGGTTGTAAATTCTCAAATAAATTAGTAAATTCATGAAATGATATAAAGGAGATAATATAATATAAATTTGTATGATTACAATGAAATAATTGTAATGAAAAATTAATAGTCTCCATTATTACATAAATTGGCTACTAATTATGGTTTAAAATTTTCATTTACCCAAATTTACAATAATTAATAAATTGTTTTCTTGTATTACCTATATGTTTTTCTATTACACAGAGAAAAAATAATTAAACAAAAGATATATTAATTTTTTAAGGTTTTTATAATAATATCTATATCTTTTTGTATGATTTGATTTTACAAATAAATGAAATGATGATCAATGTAACGAAATTAAATAATATGGGTTGGTTATAGGATTTTTATTAGAACAAATTGGATGGAGTATTTATAAAAAATTTAATTTTTTTAATGTATGATTTTTTATTTTTAAATGAAAATTAAAAAATCATCTTCCATTGATTTAATCCTTATAAAATAAAAAATATATTGATATAAAATTGGGTGATCATTTTCTTGATCACTCTATATTATAATATTGTATTATCACTCCAAATATGGATGTTTTAAATGTATTAATGAAGGAAAAGAAAACATATTAATTAATGGAAATGTAAATTTAATTAATTAATTAAAGGTTGTATTCATAATATATAAAATCTAATATAACTAATGAATCTCAAAAGAAATCAACCAATAAAAGGGATATCAATAAATTGATGTTAATATCAAAATGAAAGACTATAGTTTACTCATGGAAGTAGGATTGAAGAAGATAGAACAATATAATAAAGAGCTCTCAACCATGATGTAATGAATTTAATACCTTTTATGGGTAGTTATTTTCAAATTGATATAATGGTATCAGGATAACAAAGAGAATTATTATAATCTAATAGTGTAATAATTATATTTTACCTAAAATAGAATGGTTGATTTATGAAATCACAATAGAAGAAAAATATAACAAAAAACAACATGGATGTATAAAATATCAATGATTAAAAAGAAAAAACTCTCACTACATTCTAAAAAACATCCAAATATATATATTTAGAGAGACATTAATCAAAATAATGTATATTAATGTTATTAAATTGATTATGTTAGTCCATATGGTTGAAGAAAATGAATTGAAAATTGAATTTGTATCACCCAAATTATTGCATGAATTCATTTTTCTCTCATATTTCATGCACTCAATTGTCATTAAATATGTAATTATTTAAATTTCATATACAATAATGCATATTAATGTTATTAAATTGATTATTTTAGTCCATATGGTTGAAGAAAATGAATTGAAAATTGAATTTGTATCACCCAAATTATTGCATGAATTCATTTTTCTCTCATATTTCATGCACTCAATTGTCATTAAATATGTAATTATTTAAATTTCATATACAATAATAAATTATGTCACATTATCTCTTCTAAGATTTTGTATATTTTCATCCCCATTATACATGTTGTTGTTCGTGACTCCAGTCCACCATTGAAGCATTATTCCTCATACTTGGTACATGACTTCATTGTACTCAACCAAAGTGGTGATAGGGGTAGACCTCAACCCCCCCCCCCCCACCCATGTTATGCTTGAGGTTTTTTGGAAGGTCACCATTGTTGGATGGATTAATTTCAATTATAATAGTGCCTCAAGAGGTAATCCCATTCCCTCTAGCTAATGTGCCATTTTCAGATACCATAAGGGGTTGTCCCTAGATGATTGTATGGATTTTGTGGCCAAGTTTCCTCTCTCGAAGCTCAAATAATTGGTATTTTGTTAGCAGTGGAGCAGTATTATCACCGTGGTTGGAACAATATCTAGATTGAATGTGATTCCACCATTATAGTCCTTATGATTAGGATTGGTTCTTATCATATATCTTGGAAATGTATGATTGGGTGGACCTATTTCTTGGATCATCTGTCATCCATGAATTATTTCACCACTCGTGTCTATAGGGTGACAAACTCTATGGCAGACAGTCTTGAAAATAAAGGTGTTAATGGTATTGAAATATCATGGTTTGATGTGATCCCTTACGACCTTCTCTCGTTTATTCAGAGGGACCAATGTGAACTTCATGTCATCATATTCTTGTAAGTGTGCCTTTATTTATTTTTCCAATAAAAGAGGCTTGTCCTTTTAGGGAATGTTCTCATATTAGTATTAAATATAATTATATTTCATTATTAAATAGTAAAATTCATTCAATATGGTGATTATGAAAAAAGGGACATTAAAAAACATCAAAATATAGTAAAAATTAACCTTATTTAGTAGGTAATGAACAATATATCTATAACATTAAGAAATTTTGAGAAATTTCTTCTTTAATATAAATTTTTATTCTTTCATAACTTGTATTAAATGTAATAAATAGTTTATAATATGTTTTACGCAAACACAAGTTATATTTCATTTCACATAACATTGAGCTTCTTCGATTACTTATGTTTTACACAAGGATGAGTTTAACAGAAAATAATATATTATTAATACTAATTATTTAACCGAACAGTTATCACCATACCATTTTAGTAGAGTGAATGAACATGATTAAAAAAATTATTTTTTCATATTTTATATATATTTATAAAATTAATTATTTTGTTAGTGATTAATTATAATTGATTACAAAGTCCAATTTACTATAATATATATTATTTATGAAAAAATATTTTTTTGACCAGAATGGTGTTTTAACAGAATAAATTAAATTAACAACTACTATTGAATGACATTTAAATGTAATATATTTAATAAAATTATTTTAAACTCGTCCATATAGTTTTATAATCTTTAGAAAAGAATAAATCAAATAAAAAAAGCCCTATATTTTTAAAATATTGATTTACTGCATTTTATTGAATGACTTATTTTAAAACTAAATTTCAAAAAAATAATTTCTATATTAAAAAAACAAACATTGAAATTTGAATATGATTATCAAAATTTACATTGTATTATGTTTTCGAATTTTTCTACAAAAATTTAAATTTTTATTAATAGAGAATGAAACCAAATTTTAATTGAAAATTTAATTTTCATATTAATAATATATATTTTTAATTTAAATATCTAAATTTATTCAAAAGTATTAGTAGAAAAATATTATATCATCAACACAAATTTAAGACTTTGGAATTAGTTTCTCATTTAAAATATATATATATATATATATATATATATTAATCCATTGAACGTTTCTCTTGAAAACCACATTGTCTCGTCATGTTAGAGGGATTAATTTTAAAATAATTTCTAACACATTTGAAATTGGTATATATAAAAATAGATTATTTATTTTGAATTAGAATAATATATATTATCTATTAAGTACAACATAGATTTTTAAAAAAAATTTAAAGTAAAATTATTAAAATATAATTTTACTGATGGATGTATATTCAAGATTATGTGATAATTAAATGTATAATATAAGTTGTAAAAATGAAAAAAAATGTAAGAAAATTGGTATCTAGAACTATTTTGATCATTTCACCTATAAGAATCTATAGTGGACTTTTTAGACCACTAATGGATGTGTAAAATGTGGGTAGAACTCAAAATTTGTAATAATACACAATTCGTAATTTTCCACCCTTTTTAAATAGACTCGTATCGTCGTCCTCCCATAACACCACTCAAGTAATTTTTATTTAACAAAAACTACCCAATTAAGTTCACAAAATCATTCCATAAATATAATAATCATCTCTTTCTATATGAAGAAAACCATGGGAATCCATTTTTTGGAAACCAAATGGGGTTACCTTAAGAAGTGGTATCATCATTCAATGGTCAATTTTGATTTATTTCCATCCGAAAAATTAATATTTTATTAGTAATTTATTAAAAAATATATTCGTTATACTAAATATATGTATATTTTGTGATAATTTAAATACATACACCTTCACACACTTATATCAAATGGGACAAACAATCATCATTCATGTGTGAGGCGGATTACCGCCTCGCAAACCGATATACTTCATTCTTCTATTATCACATCTCATGCTATATAATATTCATTGAAATACTATTTTTTAAAATATATAGAAATTTATGAATTAATTTTTAGTTATGGAATCAATATATAACACATACCATTTTTTTTTCCATTTTTTGGGAATGTGATAACATCGTTTTTGGTAATATGAACTAATGCATCCTCAAAGAAATGTGTTTCTTTCAAGATTTAAATGAAATTTATTCAGGATGGATATGAAAAAAATAAATGATATAAATGAAAGATTTATGATATTAATTACATAATTATTTATATATATATGTGTAACATATAATTTTCTTTTGTCCATTTCACATAGTAAAAATGTGATAATGTAGTTCGTGGACATATTGAAAATTGTCTCCTCAATGTGATGTGATACTTCCTTCTTCATCACCACATCACTATAATTATATATATAAGTAAATAAATTTAAATAATATGTTATTTATTATATAATTTTATTTATAGAAATATAAACATCACTAACCTTCTATCCATAATGATAATTGAGAAATGGTATTGTTAGTCATGTGTACGTATTATCCACCATATCCATGATGGTAACGTTGGTTCATTTTTAGTTACTATATTTCATGTATTATTAAAAAAAATTAGGTAATAAAATTTGAATATTATTTCATGATTATTATTATTATGGGGATGTTAAAATAATAAACTCATTAGACATATTTCACCTATCAATGTTGGTTTTCACACATAAGCTGGAAATTATAAAAACATCAGACATAAATATTGTTGAATATGTAATTCTCTGTAATATTAGTATAAATGAATTAAAATAAATAGAAAACATGGAAACAATTATGATGAAATTAGATAGCTAAAATATGTTCATTATTTAGGACGATAGTGGAAAATAATTACAAATCATGCTCAAGGTAAAGGGGTTCTTCTCAATTTACATTCTAAAACGATTTATTTGTTATTATGGACCTAGTTATTTTTATATGGTGTATCTATAATCCAATAAATTTTTATATTATGAGTTTAATTTATTTCATGATATTTAATGTTCCAATTGATGTTATTCTTCTATGTATCTCCTGATATAAAAGTTACTCATGTTGTAATGGATTTCTTGAATCAATTTTTTTGTAAGGATAAAAATTTATGCCATGTGTTAATTTATGTCATTAATTTTTGTGAAATTACATATTATTGTTTTATAATGTTTTTAAAAAATAATTTATGGGATTAAAATTTTTCATGCATAATTATTTCCATGATTTATTATCACTAAAATTTAATAATATTTTTAAGGGGTTTTCATCTCAATTTTATTTCTATTAGATATATTCAATATCATGGACTTATTTTTTATGTGGTGTATATAATTGTCATTTATGTATTTTATTATTATTAAAATTAACATTAAGGGGTTTTTCATCTAATTTTTATTATATCTCTCACATGTGGCTTACTCTAGGAATGATTCTGAAGCTATATTGTATTTTTTTATCATTTTTTCTTTGTTGAGATATTTATTATGTTATACATCTATCATTATTTTGAAGGATTATATTATGATAAGTTGACATTTATTATTATAAATTTCAATATTATCCCAATTTTATGTGTTTAATTTAAAGTTATTACATTCATGGAATTAATGATTCAAATGTTTCATAGTGGTGTGGGACACTTTATAATGTTTAATGATTAATCTCCAAAAAAAAAATTACCTTTTAATTTTATTTTCTATAATCTGAGTCAATTTCCATTGTATTTACTTATCCTCTTCAGGATAAAATTTATGTTGATACTATAATCATTCATTAATGGACGGATTATGATTGTTTTAATGATATTGTTGTGGAATCTATTTCATTTCCATGAGCAAGAATTATTTCGAAGAGAATGTTTTTGAACCCAATTCTATTCCATGGTTTAATCATTTTTTTTTAAATTTTCTTTTAACTTATTACTTTCCCATGGGTTAATAATTTTATAATTATATTTTTATTTAAACCATTTCAATTCAACGTTTTAGTCATCGTCTAATAAAATTCTTATATAACTCATTTATTTTCAATGGGTAAATCAATTTTCTAAGATATTATCAATAAACATATTTATTTTTCATTGGTTAATGATGTTTCAATGAGAATTTTATCGAACACAATTCATTCCCATGGTTTTATTTTGTTTAAAATGGAATGAAATTAAACCCAATTATTTTGAAAGGGTTTGTCAGGTTATAGATAAATAATGATTGTTCTTATGAGTTTCATGATGGAAGTATGTTATTTAGGGTACATGAAATTACATGGAACTAGATAGACTAATACAGATCATATGAAGGCTTGATCCCCATTATATCTCACACTTGAGCCTTATATATCATGTATGATTGGATTAAACCAATTATATATCACAATGAAATGGTGAACTTGATATACCTTATACAATGTGTAATCCCCATAAATAGATTTTAGGCATTTAGAAATGATAATATTATGTGAAGGTTGTTTTTTATTGAAATTTATTGGGTTATTAATTGGTTTTATTAGGAAGTGATTCTCCATATCCCCTAGAAGTGATTTTATTTCTTGTTTCAAGTTTATAATGTTTCTGATGATCAATATTGATACCACATGGATTCTAATTATTTATTTTAAGGAATATTTCATTTATGTATTTTAATATTTGATTATCCGTGTATTTATAGGTATGATTTCTTTTATTTATCTCTTTTACACATAGTTTATGACATCATACCCTTATTCCTTATTATGTTCATTAATGAAATTCAATTGTTAACTCTTATGTGTACACTTTTGAGAATCTAAGCATGCCCTAATTATGTTTCCCTTCCCCAAATTTTTTTGAGAGAAATGTTTTATGAAATATGTATTGAATTAATTTCAAATGGGTTAATATGATTTAATAATGTGAAAAATAAAACCTAGGTTAAGCTGGAGAAAAGATCATTTGTTTCATGCGATTTTTTTATGTAGGAGTATTTCCTAATTCATTAAGATTATAATATTAAAATGTCCTTCAAAATATAATTAATCCATGTTTTCCTTTTATTTTACTTATTATTAGATTAATTTTTTTTCTTAATTATCAGTATAAATTCCACCAATGTAATGATATAGATTTAATCACAGGATCCTACATTTTAGGTGCTTGCCAATTATTGTTTTGATAAAATGTCGGTATTGATAAATTTAGAGATTATGATGTTATCATGTGAGGTTATCATAAAATTGATGGATACCATCATGGGAATATAAAATTATGGTTGATTATATATTCAATGTATTATGAAATCCCATTTTAGTTTTTTAGAAATTAAAATTTTTGAGTTCATCAATTATGTTTTTAGTGACATTTTCTAGGTGAGGTTTTTCTGACCCCTAGGATTAACATGAATATTTATAGGGAGTGTTTTATTTAAGGAATATTTTTTATTTGTGTTTTAAAAATTTATAATAAAATTCTTATAATGTAACAACCCATGAAATTTATATATAATTTACATAAATTATTATATTATTAAATAGATGTATTTTTTTAAATAATTCTAAAAATATAAGGTCCTATACTTTTTAAAACGTTCTATTATAGATTATATAGAAGTATTTTTTTGATAATATAATTTTATGGAATGTGTTTAAATTAATTCATAGTCAAATTATTTATTTTCTTGATGTGAGGAAGAAATTTAAAAATGAAATATTAATATGGTAATTATTTAATCAAAATTTAAGTGCATTAAATAAATTATTTTTTTCATGTATTATAAAATTTATTATTAAATTTTAAAATGTTTTAATAATAATATTTTATTATTTATGTTTTATATGTTTATTATAAACAAATAAATTGTATTAAAGTTTTAATGTGAAATTATTTTTAATGAATAAATATTCATATCAAAGTAACATGTTCATTATGAAATATAAATTTGACATTTTTTTTAAAATAAATGGTTAATTTTAATCTAAATATTATTGGTTTATAATGTGTTTTATAAAAAATTATTTATAAACATTTATGATTAAATAAATTATGTTAAATATAATATAAATTAATTTTTTAGATAATTTATATAAATAATAAAAAAGATAAGTAAAAACCATTTTTTATTTAGGGATTAGGGGTTCTATGTGGTGGAATAGACGATTAAGGAATAGAGTATTCTGCGGTCTCCCATTCATACTGAAGGGATTCCATCAAAATTTAATGTCTAAGGGATATCATTGTCACACCGATCTTGGAGGAAGAGACCATAATGAAATTGAATTTAGATCCTAAATTAGTTTGGATTGAGAAAGGAATACATTTGGTGAACAGAATATAATTGTTGTGATCAATTTTCATGCTCATTTAGGGTTTTTCCAATAGGTAATGTATTCCGATGTTTATGTATCTACTTTTTGGTTTCAATCGGTTCAAATATTTATGTGGTATGATTTTTGTGTTTGAATCTATTGTAAATCACGGTTATGCACATCATTTTCATCTTTTTAGATTTCACTATCTTCTTATCATCACTTTTGTGGTCTATTATATATATATATATATATATATATAAGATCAATATATAAACTGATTTGGTTTAATTGTGATGTTTTTATGGTTTTTGAATATTTATTTTTATTTTCCGTTGAAATACCGCATTTCAATCACTATTCATCGTAATATTTCAATCTGTTGGGACTATTTGTTTTGAAAAATTCATCTAGATATATAATCATTATTTTTATTGACATTTATTTTATATTATATGAATTTCATTCAAATCACATTCTTTCTCGAAAATCCATGACCACTCAATATTAATTTCTTTTAATTCATACATCCAATTAATATAATACACATCTATATATATGATCATTATTTGAAAGGTAATGTAAATTACTCTAAATTTTGTTTGTCAGAATATGAGAATTTACAGTCTATATTGATAAGAAGTGTAAAGAATGTTCTTTACATTTATCTCCAATTCTAATAAGGGTAATATATATATTTATATATATATATTATCATAGATGATGTTTTAAATTTAATCTAAACTTAATTCTTCCATATGGTATTTTTATGTCCCAATAAGAATTCATGACATTCTAATCTGTATAGTTATAGAATCAAGTAAATATTATTATATTTTTATGGATATTATTCTATATATTTTTAATTTATGGATCATGATAAATTCAATAAGGGATGATTAATTATTTAAAAACATTTATTTTAGTCACATTTTAAATATTTAATTTTAACGTTCCATTTTATAAGATCGTATTTATTATGCCTTGAACCTCAATGAAACAAATTTTTTATAAAAAAAATAATGAACATCAATATATTGATTAAAGTGATTATTTTATTTGATGTTTTATGTTCTTATGATTCAATCATCAAATATGTATTAGTATGATATTTTTGAAATAACCATCAAATATATATATATATATATAAATAGATTATAATTATAAATGATTTATTTGAAGATAATGTTGTTGTGATTATATAATAAAAATTCCAATATATATATATATGTAACATTACAAGTTAATTTTTATTTGTACATTCATATTAATTGTTCATTACAATTAACATTTAAATGTATTATTTATTCAAAAAAATGTTGAGAATACTATATTTTTATGAAATGGCATTATATTTTATGCTTTTCATTCATAAATCGTGGTTATGTCCATATATAATTTATTATACATGACATTTTATACATTTTAATATGTCAATGTAAATATATATTCTTATACATGTAAGAATATGTGATGAATAAACTTATCATTTATTGGTATGACCAAAAAAAATGGATTAATGTGATATATTGAATGGCATTTTAAGTACATGGATGCTAATTAAAATTATATGAAAATTTGAAAAGTTCGGTTTCATGAGATTTGAATGTTCCAGGTCTGACAATTTATTTTAAATTATATATTATATAAAAAAAATTATATATAAATATAAGTGGATGTATATTTAATGATTTTTATGTTATTAACACTTTAAATACATTGGAATATATATATATATATATGTATGTATATAAGAAAGAAAAGATGATAATATTATAGTAAAAATCAGAAAATAAATATGGTAAACATGATAGGGAGTGGCGAACGAATCGATCCATCATGAAAGGGGGTGGGCCCATACAGCCTTCTATTATTCAACTGGCCTTATGTTGTTTGATTCAATATATTGCATAATGTTTTTGAGGGGTCAATGGATTTTTTAATAACAATTTCAATTTATAATTATTTTAATTATTTTAAAATATTTTATAAAGGAATTTTACAATGTTACTTTTCAACTGCAATTCAGATTACCAAATATTGGTAAATTTAATGATTTCCCCTTAATTTAAAACACTTTCTACATAACAATTAAGAGTATTATGTCGGGTGACTTTAACAAAGGGTTTCTTGTATGTGAAGTAGAACAACTATCTTATTTTACATCTGAATGTCTGTGATAAAAATGTAATATTTGATGAATCCTCTAAAAAATACACAAATAAATGATCCTCATATGTAATATATGTTGCATTTTTTTCACATTATTTTATTAAAAATATACACAACATTTTAAGCACTATTATCAGAATTACGGGTTGAGGCCATTATTATTGGCACAAAATAAACGGTCAACATAACATCTGGGGTTATGTGTTTTCTAAAAAGTATAGTATTTATGTTTAGGAGTTCTATTTTTCATTATTCATATGTAATAAATAACAAATTATATATAGTTCAATGGATGAATTTTAAGGGCATAAATTTTTTTAGAGGGGGTGGGGAGAATATTTCGACCCAAGAAATTAAAATTGAATTTTAATAAATTAATCAAATATTAAATAGATATATTTTTCATAAATAATTTTGATCATATATTAATATGTGAATTATTGATCATAATTTAAGTACATTACATAAATTATTATTTTAAAGTAGTATATGTTGTAATATTAAAATTTAATATTTTCTAAGTAATAAAATTTTATTTTTTACGTATTATATGTTCATTTTGTCACAAGTGGTACCTATATCTACCAACACTGATTTGGTACCTATATCTACCAACACTGATTTGGGTAACGATTTATATCTCATGAGATAAAAATTATTGGAAGGTAATGTAAATATGATTCAGTAATACAATGCTCGAATGACATGTAAATATGGTTCAGTAATACATGGTTGGCCCATAATGTAAATGTAGTTCAGTAATGAACAATTTCCACTATTATAATCCTTATAATTATCCTTTTATAATATGGAAATGATTTTATATGCTTATGTTTTTTCCACAAATTCCATGTTTTATTACCTTTGTAAATATGATCACTGCAACATCATGATATACATTAATTTATTTCATGACATGATATCATGATCAATGATATACAGGAGACGATTTTCAATAGTTATTTTCTAATGTATTATAATTATGATATGATTGATATGTACTATATTTCATAGTAATGAGAATATGATCTCACCCATTTTACCTATCTTTCCCCCCATGTTATGAAGAAGGAATTAAGTAAAATTTGACAAATGGGGTTCAAATTATGGAGGAAAAAGAAGGAGAATATGAACCTTATTTATGAACTAGTTGTTTATATTTCCTTGATTCCAAAGGCACTAAACTAATATAGTCTTTGGGAATCTATTTTTCTCTGTATTAATTATTACCCAAAACTAATGTAATGTATATATATGTCAAGCCTATGGTATTTACAAACGTTATCAGAGAAAAAGATTAGTCAAACATTGGAAACCAGTATGTGAAAAATTTACTGAGACCTGTAGAGAATTATGAAGGATACGTATTGGTATGTTCCAATAATAAGTCTATGTATTTGTTAAACTCCTAGAGAATATTTTTTTATCATAAATAACTAAGTGTTAATCCTAAGATATCATATATTGAAATATAATATGTAATTTACCTTTAATATGTGTTCTGATTCTGTGATATGTATTTATGAAAATATATTTTATGGTCATAGTTAACATCTAGAATGAGATAGAACATAGCTAACCATGAATGTTTCAGATTTGGATGTCATGGGAATAAAGAAAACAAATTTATTATATGGAAATATCATAAAAAAAATCAATATGGTGGTATGAGTGTCAGTAATACTTATATGGATAATGATATTTTAAATGAAATGTTAAATTTATTCGATTTTCTATCATTATAGTTTATGTTATACTTTTGATTATTGGGTATATTACGGTTGAGGATCCTTAAGAAATAAATCATATTATAGGGTAGAAGAAGTTGATGGATCCTGAGTAATGGTTTAAGAATAATGTTTTATTATTGAAGTGTATATATTTTAGAATTAAAATATTTTACAAATCATGATAAATATATATGTATTCATTAGGGAATATATATGATATGTTTAATAATTATTAATACTAAGACATGTTATTTAATGGTATGTTGGTATATTTGGATAACACCAGATTAAGGGAAATATAACACTTAACATTTCAGTTATGATATGATAATGGTGTTCGTATAATGATTATTGGATTTGAATAAGTAAATATGAAAATTTTTATTTACTGGGAACAAATTATGTATTTTACTTCAATAGGTTTTTTCAATCATGAATGAAGTACACAGTGTTTTTGGATTTATGGAATATATCCAATTAGAATGGTAATAAGGAAAAATTAATGTTTTCAATAGTTGTATATGGTTTTTAACATCATTCCCATAACTTTATAGAATATAATATGAAGTTGATCACTTGTTTGGACTATGACCAATAAGAGGTACATTATGATATATGGGGTATAAATGTTAAGGTGAGAAAGTGTACCTATTTCTAATGTTTTGTATTTTATGATTTTGGATATATTGTAACGTTATCCCTTTAATAATAGAAAATTTTATCCTCTGGATGAATTTAATATTATCTCACAGTTTGTAGAATTATGCATATTCAATAACTCATTCTAATACATTATTTGGGATATGGATTAATGGAATGAAAATTCATTATATTTTTGGATCGTATGATCTTCTATCATTTTAGGAATGAAAAATTCAAGATCATTTCATTGAATAAGAAATGAAGGGAAATCTCTTCAAGGCATGACCAAGGATGAGATTGTAACAAAAACATGTATGTATACATTATCATAAAAATTATTCAATATTATGAAAATGGGGTCGTGATGTAAGTGGTTGTCTTATTTTCATAAGTTTATAAGATATTAGTTGCATATTTCACACCTCTAAACGATTAGGGTTTATTTTATTTTTAACATTCACAAGATCACATAAATTATTGTGATCATTGATCATCATAAATATATGTGATTATATATAATTTTCCTAGAATTCCAAAATTCAAATATGTTCTTATATATATAGACCTTGTTATGATTTACATTTGGAAACTCTTTTTCGTCAACTTTTTATTTTTAAAATGCATTATTAGTCAGTGATTTTAATGATTTGTGTATCTTTGAAAAAAACATTCACATATTAAATAATTTAACATCCTAGCCCAATATCAAGGGATAAATTCATTTTATTGTTTTTATAATGTAAGACCCAGATATTTTTATGTGATATATTTATTTTTAATTTCTTTGATGTCTTGTGTTGTATGTTGCACCTTGATAATCTACCACAATACACAAAAACATCTCATATTATGCTATACTCGACAGTGTGATTGGCTTATGTTACAAACAATATCATGTTATTTTGATTAAATTAATTACACCCAAGACTGACTATAAGTGAACAACTATGTATTATTATGATAGCTTATAACCTAGCCATTATAATGGTGGGTATGCACAATATTAAAATTCATCTGAAAATATATATAAATTAAAATAAGTCAATTTCAAAAATAATAAAATCAATCATGAGGGAATTTATTAATTAAATATATGTTTAATATAATAAATATAATATTTAAAATTCGTCTCATTTGTTTTCTAGATATGATTTAAGAATAAATTTAATTATTTGGATAAAAGAAGTAATTTTCAAAAAATGACATTTCTTCCCCTTTTGATGGCCTATAGATTTTAAATCTAGTTTTTAATAATTTTATATATTCTATATAATATGATAAACATGTTATTATTCATCATTATATAAAAATTAACTCTGATATAATTTTTATATTTTTCTAATAAGTTTAAATTTTTTATGAATACTAAAAATTCACTAAATTTTAATTGAAAACATATTTTTTTCAATGAAATAATTTATATGGTCAAATTATATCATTTAATTGTTTTACTGTATAAAGATAGTATATATTCTTCATTAAATATAATTTCTGTAATTTTTATTAATATTAAAATGAATTTTGTTGGAAAAAATTTCAATCTTTTGAAATGTTTTTACTTTTAATACATGTATTTCATTCTGATGACAGGATGGGTTTTAAATTACCTAATGCATCTTATGTATTTTTATTTTTTTTAAATGAATTCCATATTTTTACTTTGTGGGTCCAAATTATTTTTAAATATTATTTTTTAGGAATTATAAACTGTAAATTCATTAATTCTTATTAATATCGTAAGATGGTAAATTGAGAAATTATTTATAAATATAACATTATAAAATAACTATAACATATTTCTTAATGTGACTGGATGATTTCCTTTCAACCAAAACCATAATTGGGTTGAAATTATACACTTTTGAGGCCACTTAGATGAGATTAGGACATTTAATATATTTTATTTAATGAAAATTTAATGTTTCTTATTAAATTTATAATAGATAAATAATTTTTAACAAAATTTTATAGAGAAGTTAAATTCTTTTATCAATACTCATTTAAAATTTAATTTTTTTTATTTTTTAGGGAAAATATATTTTCCTTAATTGTATATATATTGATGATATAAAAATTATTTAATTGATGAAAAATCTATAAGGAAATTTTTATTAAAATGATAATAACCATTAAAAACACAAAAAATGATGAAATATATTTGTTCGAGTATATCTAAACCATAATCAAACATTGGTATATTTATTGACTTGTTAGAGCCTTATATAATATATTATGATACCTATTATATTTTATTTAAAGTGATGTTAACGTTGTGAAATTCAAGATTTAATACATATAACATTTTTTTAGTTGTATTTTTCAGGTGTTATATTTAGTTATAAGTATTCATGAGAAATATATTGGATTTATCTCAGTCATTTTATTTTATTGTCAGTATTTTCTAAAAACTTATATTTAATTATTACAAAAAACAGATATAATTTAATTTCTATTAATGGAAATATCAAAGTAATGTTACAAAAAATTCTAAAAGAAATGTAATTTTAGATAATTAATATATCGAAAAAAATTTGATGAACTTTAACCAATATAGATATAATAATATTTTGTTAAGGTTTTCATCTTATATTGATATTTTTAAAAATATATTAATTGAATAGTGTCAATGTTAACACTATATATATTTTTTCAAAATAATGTTTTATTAAATTATTTCAATTTAATAAAATATTTTCAAGAATATAAAATAAATACTTTTTTCTAAATAATGTTCTATATTGTTAATTTATGTTCTAATTGACATAATATAAGTAAAATATACACTATTTTAATAATGAACACTTTGATACGTTAGTTAAAATTAAAAGAGAATAATTAATGGAAAACCAAAAGGATATTGGCTAAAATGAAATAATTATATGAAGAAAAATTATTTTTTGATGTTATTTATACCTTATAAAATCTAATAATTGAAATAATAATGTTTTGGAGGTTTTTGGATGTGGTTGTACTTTATTATAAATTAATATTTTTGGTCTTTCCAAAATTACTGCTAACCTCAATTATAAAAGGGATCATCCTCCACCACCACTTCAGATCAAATTGAGCCTTCTAGATCGAACATCCCCCATCCATTACCCATATCAACTTCCATAGTTACATTTTTAGGTTCTGGTATTTTCAAAAGATCATCTCTAATACCTTTAAGAGGAGGTTTTGAGGGATCACCTCGTAGATGATGTAATCTCCTCAACCGATTCCTTGAAACTTATTTCTTCATCTACTTCAACTTAATGAGTTGTTTCAATTATAAATTAATATACACATTATGAAATAGATAATAATATGTTATTATAATTATGAAACAACCATATTCCACCTTCTATCTATCTTAAAAAATGAAATTATCATTCATTCGTACGTACAACGTACCATCTCTACATCTAGGGGTAATCTATTTCTCACCAACATCATTCATGGATGGATATAATGATGAAAAAAATATAAATTTATAATTATTATAATATTATGTTTATTATATAACACAATATATTCAATTCACTTCCATACCATTCCACAATTGTGGGAATGATTTTGTTGCTCATGAATTTGTACTACCAACCATCACCATAATTCAATGTGAATCATTCTGCATATCTTCATTAAAGCATGTTTATATAAATTAATTGAATGAATAAATTTGAAATATATTATAATAAAATAAATATATAAATTACTTAACTATTACCAAAATGATTCACTTATCCAAAAACCATCTGTAAGAAAATAAAGAAGATAATACCTTTGGGTGGGTAATAATGTTTCTAACAAAAGAAATATAATATGATCATATATCATTATTATCATTGTTTAATAAGTAAATTGCATCATTTAAACATTACATAGGATGTTTTTATACATACAAAGGATATCACATCTAAGGTTAGGGATGATGATTAAATCTCATTGTTATCTGAGATTGTTTATATATAATTATTTACTAGGGTATATTTATCATCCATTTTCGTTTTTCTAAAAAAGTTCATAAAATGTTCGATATTATACTATGAATATTTGAAGAAATTTTCACATATTTTTTTATTAAATGTTTGGGAAGGAATCATTCCTTTATTTTCAATATTAGGTTCTTTTTTACATTTTCAGCTAAATGTACATGTAGAATGATTTTCAACTTATATGGAATTATTGGATTATTACAATTTCATAATGCCTTATTCTTGTAAATCATATCATAAATGTTTTGAAGGTTATATTAAATGAAATTATTTTATTTTAAAATTTGAGAGTCTTTTATAAATTAATTTTTTTTAAGAAGAGGGGATATGTTCCTCAATAATTAATTTCATATATTTTGTCATAATTATTTTTCATATATGGTAAAGAATATTTTGTGAATATAATATCCATATTGTTAAAATATTTGATTATTTTATGATGGAACTCTATATATGAAATACATTTGATTTAAATAGATTATGTTATGAATAAATTATGTTTAAGAAACCCATTTTATTCCTTGAGTAATGTTATGATGAATGATTTATGTTTTGGTGGCACAAATATGTATGGTTTTAATTCTGTGACAGGTAGGACCTATGTCTCCCTCCATTTCATTGGCTAATGATTTATATCTCATTAGATAAACATGATTTAAACTACAAGTAAATCTGATTCAATAATAAAGGTCTATAATGACATAAAAATATGGTTCAATAATATATAGATGTAATGAAATGTAAACCCAGTTCAGTAATGGCTTTGTCCACTATGATCGTATTGAAAATTTTCCTTAAATAATCTGGAAATTATTTTCTATGCTTATTTTCATGAAAAATAAACCATGTCTTATGTTATCCACTTTGGAAATCTAATAATTGATACTTTATGATCTGTTATGAATTTTTCCATGTCACAGGATCATGATCTAGGATATATAGGAGAGTATTTTCAATTCATATGTTCTTATGCATTATGATTATTATATGATTAATATATCTCATGTTTAACCTTAATGGGAATATGAAATCACCCTTTTTAGGTGTTTTATTTCCACTAGGTTATAGAGAAGGGTATTAAGTAATATTTGGTAAAATGTTTTCCAGTTATGGAGTCAAAAAGTAGATGATGGTGTAGATTATTTATGGACCAGTTGTTTATGTTTCCCAGTTTTCAAATACACTAAACTAATACAATATTTTGGTGTATGATTATGTCTTCTATTAAGTATTTTGTAAAAGGAATTTAATGTCCAATAATTTCAAGATTAGCATCATTAAAATATTAATAACATATTTATTATTTGCACTCATATACATACACATATATTAATATTAAGTGGTGATGAAAATTAAATTACATTGCTTCTTAGAGATGGTAATTTATATGTACAGACAAGTGATGTTTCGACTATTCTATAGATATAATGAAATATAGTATAATCATAACATACCAATATATAATCATTAATATACCATTATTATCACATTATTTCATTAAGAATTACCTTGTTACATGAAATGAAATAAATTATACATAATTCACATCACTCCGTGGAGGGGTAGTTCACAAGTATGCGCACAAGATATTATCATTTTCAAAAGCAGAGTAATGTAAGATGGTAGATAATATAATATAAATAAAGATTATTATTTATGTTATAAATATCAAATATAATCATTAAATACATTATTATAAACACTCATTATTGATGGTTTTTAAAAATAATTTTTAGCTCTACGTGGAGGCGGTAGTCCACACGTACACATGTTTGATATTTAATTTACCAATTTTCTAATAAGGGATACAAAATGGTATTGAAATAATTATAATAGAAACTCAATATATTTATTATATTTAATTTTATATTTTTACTATATATAAAATGTTTAGATAATGTGTAAATGTCACTAATACAGAAGGATATTTGATAAAATTTATATTTCTTTTTATGAGAGACTCACATTTTATTGAACATAATCCATAAATGATTGGTTTAAAGTAAAGATAATAAGGTCCAAGATTAAATGACAGAATTTAGTATGGTTTAATCAATGGTTTCTTCGGATCTATAATGCTAAAATGATGTGAATAAGGGATGTTATGTGGTTCCCTTTTATAAGTGTGTAGAGCGGCGCATATGGAATATCTTCAAATATATCAATTATATAAGGTTTCTATTAGATTATAATATCTCAAAATGGAAATCGATAAATTTATTACATTATAATATTTATATATTATCAACTAGTATGAATTATATTATTTTGAGTGGATATATTTCCCTAATATTTAGGTTTAACACCCTTGTAAACCATTATTATCCTTAACCAAGTTAAAAAAATTACTATTTTTACTATTCAGTAAGTGATAAAGTAATGTTAATCGCATTATATTACATTAATTACTATGATTAAAATATTTTAATACATGTTATCATATAAAAATTCAATTAGTGGTAGAAATTTATATTAGATAATTTCATAAGAAACAAAAAAAAATCCATTTTAGAAAAATGAATCCTTATGCATATACGAAAATTTACATACATTAATTTCCTAGTAAAAATCTAAAATTAATTTTGAAATATATTATTTAATATATAATATTTAAAAATTATATATCTAGTAAACTAATACAGATTAATTATTTTTATTACGATAAAACACATTATTTTATTAAAATAGTTTTTTGAAAAAATGTGTCTATATAACCTCTAGAGTATTCGTATTGGTATGGAAAATTAATATTTTGGATTAAATTACTTAAAATGGAATTAATAACTTTAATTAGTAAATTAATAGACTCTGATACCTTTTTGGTGGCTCTTTTGAATCAAGGAATCCCAAAATGAGAATAAGTATACTAGCCCATACAATTAGAAAAATATAGTGGCCTAACCAGAACGGTTTCACTAAACTATGTGGTTCCTGATATTGGAGAACTCTAGGCCCACATTGTTTTATTTTTTATCAATGGAATTATGGTACATAGTTGTGAGACCCACCTTTAGTTTTTAGTAAGTGGGTTACATATGGTTAGTCAAATCTTGGGACTAATCATGTGATTTCCCGTAATATAGTTGGGAACGATGAGTAGTTGGTTCATGATTATTACAACCCTAGTGGAAAAACTATGTGCAATGTGTTTTGTAGATGATATAATGATTTTTCAATTAATTAATGATTTAAACCTATTTTCAATCCTCCCCCTCAATTTCCTATAGGATTTTTCACTCTTTATTGGTGAGTGGTGTCCTCCTCCTACCTGTCATTAGGATTTATCAATCTTCCCCCTCTAGTTTTTGATTTGTTTTCCGTAGGAAGAAATAAAAACCTCATTGTAATATATTTCTTTATCAACCTTTTATTTCAAGGATCCTCTACAGTACATTGTGAAATTTTGGTGACATGTATTTGGCTCTATTTTTTCCTATTTTACATATTCTTCTATTTCTTCAATTTTATGTTGAATCAAGGATCGAAAACTAAATATTAGAGTGTTAGAACATCGATTTATGTGGTCTCACATATTTCCTGTTATTTAACCACATATCAAATATTGATCCATTCTACTACGCAATTGTTTAAAAAGTCTTCACATTATACTTTTTTAATAATTCAAATTAATATTTTTTTTATTGTAACAACATATCTTATGAGAAAACACACCAGATGGGAGTTTTTCTTTCCCATGTCAATCGTTTCAGTTGGGACTATTATAAATGATATTTATTCGCTTAATTTATATGATAATTTACATTGGGTGTTTTTTCACCTTCGTTAATGACTAAATTTTTTTATTTGAAATTATATGACTGATGATCCATAACTTAGATCTCATTAAAAATTATAATGTTTAACTCTTATGGTTATCCCCATACATATATACATATTCCATTATTAAATATTGTTGTTATATGTTGTTCATATTAGTGTAATTCTTATTCGTATTCCATATGATGTCTTTTGTGACTTGTCTTGTTTTAAAGATGAGAGCCTTATATGAATGATTATAGCTTCTTGCCCGTGTTTTATATATATTCCATTCAATGTTATATACAACATGAGCATGTTACATGGTCATTCATGATTATTTCTTCTTCCATATTTCAATGTACTAAAATTAATGCTATGCTTGGAAAATCCTATTATTTGGTAATATTGAAATTCAACTGATTCCATTTGATTACATATATGTTATGCCTTTCGATATTCCATGATTTATATGGTTGAATTGCTATAGGCCGGTAGGGAACATGGGTCCCAATTTACAGATTTCATGGATGGACACACCAAGATCAGTTGGATTTTACCCAAAGTGTTGGAATTCATACATCATCTTTCCATGTACGGGATCTCTGGCTTGTTTACTCATACTCATGAGTGCGGACATTTACCTAGGGGTGAAACCTAGGATAGAATAGTAATAATGATGGCTACACCATGATGTGTGTTATACGTGGTACCCCATAGGAGATACTTAGTATGGGATTAGAGACACCATGTCATAAGTGATTAAAGGGAGTTCGTATGGGATACCATTGAAAGACTCAATGGCATTGACTATATCATATGTTTCAGCCACAACCATTGGGATTTTGTTTAGATCACCTTATGTAAGGACCCTACCCTAATTGCCTGGAGTCGGTGCCTTAATTGATTTCATTGGCATACATACATGTAATAAAAATCCTAAATGACCAAGTAGTTTAGTATCTTTAGGAAACAAGATACATAAATAATATTAACATTACAAAATGTAGTATAAAAACACTAAATTATTCCACTAGCAATATCATGTCTCCTAGATTATGCTTGCTTGTAATTCATAATTTACATCTTCATGTCCTAAGAAAAATGAATCATATGAAAGGTTGAGATCAAATTCTCAGTAAGAGTACGCAATACAGTGGAAGATAGCATAAACATCAGACATGGTGAATAATTGAAAACACATTCCTTTAATAATGAACATGAACACATTATGGAAGAAATTTGAGCTGAATAAACAATTCCATAATATATCATAATCATGGGTATTATACTAGTAGAATAACCACATGAAATTTAAATTACTAGCTTCATAATGAGGGAAGTGAATATGCCGGACATTCTGAAACATTTCTTCCAGGCCTCAGCCAAGACGTCTAATGATTAAGGCTTATGCCAAAATCCATATCACATTGGGAAAGTCCTCATCCAATTTCTCATTTAGTTGTCTCATTAGACCTACCAATACATTGAGAGGATACAGCAGGCCCCACCAATCACATAATAAGTCCAATTAATTCCTAATATGAGTAGGTACAAACATAAACAACATATACATTCATATTGAAACTATCATATGAAATGTAACAAATATTCCCCAATTATTGAACACAAACACTAATCATTCGGTATAATGTGGTGGATGGTTTTAGGACAGATCATACACAATAGACTTAGTCATAAACCATTAAATAAAATATTTTAGATGACTTCATAAATTATTTAACCCAATAATACCATGTAATCAACAAGATTGTTGAATTAGACGAAAACACTCTTATAAAATCATTAAGCAATTCTTGAGAGAAATATTGTTTTTTTTGAAATGAATAGTTATTTTGGAAAAAAATTTGTATAAAACCATAAGTTAAGTAATATAGTATTTTCATAATAATATTATTGATTTTATAAATATAAATGTTTCCAAAAATATAGATCATAGAGTGCCCTTGAAAATATGAAATAATTTGAGAAATTCCCATGGATTGAGCTTGTATTTTGGAAACAACTTTGAAATTTCCTTTAAAAATGTGTAACTATCCAAAAAATTAGTAAAGGTTCTTGTTTGTACACATATATATGATACTAATAATGAATATATGATGAGTACATAACAATACAGAATAATTTCATTGTGGTAATTAGACAATGAAAGTATCCCGAATGAAAATGGATGTTCAAGTGAAAAAACCCTTACAATTTTGTAATCAAAAGATTCGTATGCCCAAAAAATTAATAATATAAAAATAATAGATTTAATACCATGATGATAAAGATATTAATTATATGTGAAATCAATGGTTATTATACATACACCATACAAAAGTATTAGTAGTGAATATGGAACATCTCACGAAAATGAAAGTGAGATGAAGAAAGCCTTACCTTAACTCCAAACGTGTTCCTCTCATGAACTTAAGCTCATATAATATGAAATTATACTTATTAATAACTTATTATATATGTATTTAGTTGATCATAAATCTGTTTATTTCATTCATAACCTTATTCCTAAGTTTTTATATTGAATTTCGTTGTTTCAGGGTGTTCGTTTTCTTTATTTTCGTAATCGGTTAACTTGTTCTTATGTAATGAAGTTCATGTGGAATGGTTATAAATATCTAGGATTGGAATTATATATTATTTATGAACATAATGAATTGGTAGTGGTCATTTATATCATTTGGTTACATGTAATGAGGATGAATCATTAGATGACAACCACTTCGATTATTAAGCGGTATTTGGATTATTATTAACTAGTTTTGTCATGTAACTTAATTACATATACATATTATGGTTCATGAAAATTAATTATGTTATATTAAACAAATTATAGTCTGGTTCAACCATAAATATGGGTTAATGACCAGTAATGAAGAAGAAATTGAAGAATGAAACTTCGTCATCCACAAAGGCTATAAATTAAAACCTCATGGACGTTGATTTCGTTTATAAAAATAAAATGGAGGGAGTAAGAGTATTTATGATGGTTCCACCATTCACATGATATAATTCTAGTACATATATTATATTTTAGTTATCATGATCATTTGGACATAGGAGTTGAGAAGAGGTTAACAAAAGAAATTAAATTAAAATGAAACCAAATGAAAAAGATGGGTTTTTACCACTTGAAATAACCTCCTTGAGAAACTCCTTAAGGGAAGGGTTTTTGGTCTTATGGCAAGACCAGAAGCTTCTCGGACGTGGGGAGATACTAGGGGAGGGTAATTGGGCAGTATATTTAGGAGAATAAAGTTTATTGGAGTAATGAGAAGAGGGAGTGGTGAGGGGTTTTTATAGTGGAGGAGAGGGGTAACTTTTGAATATTTAATTCATTATTTTATTATTTCCATCACGAAAACCAATAGTGTTGTTTCATGTGACCCCTAATAGTAATAAATTAATTTTAGTTCATAACAAGTGGCCATGAATAACTTGTGATTTAATGTATAGTGTATTTATCTGATAATTTGTATATTGGGTATTTTATCGTATTTCACTATTCATAAAAAATTATAGAATTTCAGAAAAATCCACAAAATTCACCCCTACAATTTTTTGATGTGTAGAATTCAAAAGTGAAATCCAATTTTCAAAAATTATTTTCTAAATATTATTAATTTAATTTTTTAATAAAGTCATAGTTAATTGGAAAAATAATAATCTTAAAGTGCAATTAGTTTTATTTCTCATTGGAAAACTAATTAAGATCTCATTATCTTTTTGACTTTAAGAAAATAAAATAATATTATTATTTTCTATTCAAAAGTGTCATATTACTATTTATATTAATATTCATAAGGGTATGTTACTAATCACCAAAAATCGTGTTTCTTCTATTAGACCCCAAATGACTTACTGAATAAAACTGTGTATGTCAGATTTTTGAAATTCACATCTCAAAAGTGACAAACATATGTTTTAAGGGTCACATAGCACATAGTAGTTAATTATGTTGTGATTTCATGTGATAATGACATATTTATAAGAAAAACATTTACTCTAAAAAATACTGGGTCGTTACATTTTGAAATTAACAACATAGAAGTGAAAAAATCAGGTTTAATTGGCTAGGTTATAAAAAATTGGTGTTCTTAGAGACTTTATGATCTATTCATTCTATAATAAATCTATTTTAAAATTATTTTTCCATTACATTATTCCCACATTCAGAAATTTCTTCCCCAAAATTCATTTCATAACCACAAAAGAATTCTCTCTGATTTTCTTACCATATCTCCCATCATAGAGGATCCTCAGGTGCACTCAACGGAAAACCCAAATTGATGCTCAACTCATCTAGTTCTCTGACCCAGACACACCTTGGAAAAAAAGGGGCTGAACTCTTGCATCGAACACTCGGGATTCCAGAGGGTGGCTCGAATGGTGAAATGTTCGGAAATATATGAATGGTCCAACACACAATTAACTCGCTGAACTATGTCTCGACTGAGGAAATATAAGTCATATACATTATTGTACATGCTAAAACTGAGGAGTTGGTACAAGTAGGTCGCACAATGTTTTCCCTTTAATGTAGAATCATGATAACATATCATGGCCGTGTAGTTCCAGCATAGGATGAAACATAAGAAAATACCTTCGTGGTATTTTCCTATTTCCCTGTACTCAGCCAATAGTGTCGTGGCTATGGGGTAGTGAATTGAAGCATTCCCTTGACAGGTTCATAGAATGTATTGACTGTTTGTCACATCATATAGTTGTTTACATTTCTTTCTCAAGTTTGTGAGAGGTAGGTACTCCTCTACACAGGTTTTGATCGCAATAATCTATAGTACCTCCACAGGAAGAGATAACATATGGGTTTGTCCTTCAATATAAAAATTAAGAAAACATTACTCTTATTATTGTTTAAGTAAGTTTTTAACTATTCTCTTCTGGTTTCCAGAGATATCCAAACCAAATCCTCTGAGGAAAATTTACATTAAACTCTCTCATAATGGATAATAAGTAAAATTTGAATTATCCTAAGAATATCCCATATAAGTGTCATAACCAAGAGTGCAACAAGGCCCGTTGTCGTGTACCAGTTCCCATTCGAGTCTTGCTCAATGCGATGTTTCCGGGTTTTACCCCAAGATACATCTGTTCCAGATCCGCCTCTACCTGCTCGTATCCAGACAGGGATGTATTTTCTAGAAATATTCCACATAATCTATTCAATACCAAAATACCATGACATTATTGTATGTATATCTTTAAATACTAACATAGGGACTCATCCTTAATTCTACTTTTTCTAAATCTAGTTTCCATGTATTCTACTAAACTTCCTCTGATACCAACTGTAAGGACC
Organism: Viscum album; assembly: GCA_963277665.1. Classification (NCBI taxonomy): domain Eukaryota; kingdom Viridiplantae; phylum Streptophyta; class Magnoliopsida; order Santalales; family Viscaceae; genus Viscum; species Viscum album. The sequence goes on along the minus strand of OY728132.1, from coordinate 318,764,336 downwards.
CGACCCCAGTTGCCTGGAGAAGGTGCATTATTTAATTTCATTGGAATAAAAACCATGAATACAAATCCCAATGGGCCAATTATTTTAGTAGATTGTGGAATAAAGATACATAAATAAGTTTAAGTTTACAACATGTAGGGAAAAACAACACTAAATTATTCCACTAGCAACATCATGTCTCTTAGATTTTTCTTGCATTTCATTCGTAATTTACATCATCATGTCCTGAGAAAAATGAAACATATGAAAGAGTGAACTCAAATGCACAGTAAGAGTGATCAATACAGATGAAGAGAGCATTAAAATTAGATATGGTGAATAATTGAAAATACATGACTTTAATAATTAATTTGAACACATTATGGCTGAAATATGACCTGAATAAACAATTCCATAATAAAACATAATAATTGGTATTCTAATAGTCGAATAACCACATGAACGTCCATTTAATAACTTTATAATGATGGATGTGAAAATTCTGGACATTCTGAAACATTTTTTCAAGGCCTTGGACAAGACATCTAATGATTAAGGCCTTGGCCAAAATCCATATCACATTGGGAAAGGCCTCTACCAATTCCTCGTCTAGTTGTCTCATGACACATTCCGATGAATAGAGGGTCTATAGAGGGCCCCACCCATCACATATAAGTCCAATTCGTTCCTCATTTGAGTGGGGATAAACATAAAAAATGTATACATTCATATTGAAACTATCATATGAACTGTAACAAACATTCCCCAATTATTGAACATAAACACTAACCATTCAAAATAATGTGGTGAATGGTTTTAGGACAGATCATCTACAATAGAGTAAGTAATAAATAGTTAAATAAAATATGGTAGATGTATTCATAAATTATTAAACCCAATAATACCATGGAATCAACAAGAGTGTCTAATAATACAAAAAAACTCTTATAAAATCATTATGCAATTCTTGCGATAAATACTCTTTTATTTTGAAAAGAAGAGTTCTTTTGGAAAAATCATTGTATAAAACCAGAAGTGAGTTAAGATAGTATTTTCATGATAAAATTATTTATTTTATAAAATAAAGGTTTCCAAAAAGACATATCATTTATTTCCCTTGAAAATCGGAATGAATATGACAAATTCCCTTGGATCGGGCTTTATTTTGGAATGAAATTTGAATGTTCCTTTAAAAATGTGTAACTATACCTAAAATAAGGAAGGTTTCTTGTTTTTAAACATATATATGATACTCACACAGAATATATTATGATTAAATAGCAATACATTATAATTTCATTTACGTAAATAGACAATGAACGTATCCTGAAAGAAAATGGAAGTACAGGTGGAAATACCATTACAACTTTGTAATCAATCGATTCGTATGCCCCAAAAATTAATAATATTAAAATTATAGATTTAATACCATGTAGCTAAAGATATTCAGAATATGTTAAATCAATGGTCAGTATACATACACCATACAAAAGTATTAGTCGTGAATATGGAAAATCTCACGAAAATGAAAGTGAGATGAAGAAACCCTTACCTTAACTCCAAACGGGTTCCGCTCTTCAACTTAAGCTCCTGGAATATAAAATTATACATATTAAAAAATAATTTATGAAAATATTAGATATGTATTTAGTTTATCAAAATTATTTTTTTTTCATTTATACCCTTATTTCTATGTTATTATATTGAATTTTGTTGTTCCGGGGTGTTTGTTTTCTTTATTTTCATAATCAGTCAACTTGTTTTTAAGTAATGGTGTTCATGTGGAATGGTTATAAATATCCAAAATTGGAATTATATATTATTTATGAATAGAAAGAATTGTTAGTGGTCATTTCTATCATTTGGATACATGGAATGAGGAGGAATCATTAGATGACAACCACTTCGATTATTCGACAGTATTTGGATTATTATTAACTAGTTTTGTTATATAAATTAATTATATGTACATATTCTGGTTCCTGAATATTAAATATGTTATAATACATATATAATAGTTTTGTTCAACCATATATATGGTTTCATGACTAGTAATGAAGACGAAATTGAAGAACGAAACTTCGTCCTCCATGATGTCTATAAACTGGACCATCATAGACGTTGATTTTGTTTATAAAAATAAAAGGGAGGGAGTAAGAGTATTTATGAGGGTTCATCCATTCACATGATATAATTCCATTACACAGATGATAATAGAGTTATCATGATCATTTGGATATAATATGTGAGAATAGGATAGAAAAAGAAGATAAATTGAATTGAAACCAAATGAAAAAGAAAGGTGTTTAACCTCTTAAAATAACCTCCTTGAGGAATTCCATATGGGAAATGGTTTTGGTCTTTTGGAAAGACCAAAATCTTCTTGGAGTTTGGGAGACAATAGAGAAGGGTAATTGGGCGGAAATATGAGGATCTTCAGGGCTAAGAGAAGTGAATAGAAGAAGGAGTGGAGAGGGGTTTTTATAGTGGAAGAGAGGGGTAAATTTTGAATATTTAATTCATTATTTTATTATTTCCGTCCATGAAACCAATAGTGATGTTTCATGTGACCCATAATAGTAATAGGTGCATGTGAGTTCGAACCAAGTGGCCTTGCATAACTTGTGATTTTATGAATAGTGTATTTAACTGATAAATTTTATATACATTATTTTATAATATTTCAGTATTCATCAAAATTTCTAGAATTTTAGAAAAATCCCAAAAATTCACCCCTACGATTTTTCGACATGTAGATTCATAAGTGAAATAAATTTTTCAAACATAATTTTCTAAATATTATTAATTTAATTTTTAAATAATGTCATAGTTAATTCGAGAAATAACAATCTTAAAGTCAATAAGTTTTATTTCTCATTGGAAAACTAATGATGATATCATTATCTTATTTCCTAAAAAAAATAAAATAATATTATTATTTAATATTCATAAGGGTCATATTAATATTCATATTCATATTCCAAAGGGTATGTTAATATTCACCAAAAATCATGTTTGTTCTATCGGACTCCAAAATGACTTACTGAATACAACAATGTATGATTGATTTTTGAAATTCACATCACAAAAGTGACAAACATATGTTTTAAGGGTCACATAGCACATAGTAGTTACTTATATTGTGATTTCATGTGATTATGGCATATTTATAAGAATATAATTTCCTTTAAAAAGTATTGGGTCATTATATTTTTAATCTGACAACATAGAAGTGACAAAATCGGGTTTACTTGGCTAGGTTATAAGAAAGTGGTATTTTTAGAGACATAGTGATATATCTATTCTATAATAAATATGTTTGAATATTCGTGGTGTGTTACACCATGGATGTTGTTGGAACTCCACCCATGGATTTTTTTTATTTGTTTCATATTATTAATATGTCACTCATTATTTCCTTTAGAGAATTCATATGTGATGCCATGGAAGATTAAACTCCAAGAAAAATCCCAAGAATGGGGTCTTATTATACATTGATGATTCAATTTTAATGTCCTTTGCATATATTTATATCATGAACATCTATTTTACTTCTTTTGAATTATGGATTAGGCCAAAGCTACTGATACTGGATGTGTTTTGTTTGGATTTCAGCATACTTTGATTTTCTTCTCACACCCAATTCGGGTGCTATTTTCAATACGATTAGATTTCATGATAATATGTATGTATTAAGGGAATCATTTATATTCCAATGATGTAATTATTTATATCATTAGGGTAGAGCAATTAACATATGACCAAACCTTTGCATGAGATTCTTATAGTAGTGATTTTTTAAAATTTTCAAATTATTTTAACTTGTAGTATAAGAATGTATCCACATTTCGCAATATTTATATTTTTCCAAGAATAATGTTCGTTACATTAGTGTAAGTCAGTATATATTATTGTTATTCAGCTTCAACCAATTATTTATAACCATTTATTATTCATTTCCTTATTTTTAATTTTTATTCTATTTATTTTTTACAAATTTTCAATTTATTGACTGTAGTTAAATGTTGTTTATAATCAAATATAAGATTTCATATTCTCCCCCTAAAAACACATTTGGGCCTCGCTGCTTATAAGTAGCCTCGACCATTTTGGGAGGTGCACTTAAGGTTTTTTGGCCACCATCTTGGGGCACAATCGAGTGGCCCTCATGGTGTAATTATATAAATGGGTATCTGATCACTTTTTATTTTTTGTATTATTGTTTGGGTCTGGACCTGATTATAGGGAATTGGAATTTTTTGTTTTCCATTATCATGGACATAGATATCCCATGTATAGGGAAACCCCAAATTACATGGGATAGAAATTTTAGTTATTGATTATACCATTTAGGTTTGATATGACTTTACTTTTTGTGGACATTATTTTTTTAGGATGCTACAATATTGATTTTTTTTGAAATAATGATCATTATTATTTATCCCGAGGAGTTGATGGGGTGTTAACGTGTGAATCATACTAGCAATACTAGGGAATGAAATATCAGTCATTATTTAATTCTATATTTATTTTTAGCTTTCATTTAATAATTTTTTCATATGATTGTGTTTTGTTCCTATTTAGTAATAATTATATATGTTCACTAATTCGAATTGTATGGATATTTTATGGAATGAATTTAGTTTACCCCAATTTCATCCCATGATTTGTATCAAAAATTATTAATATGAATGGTGATATACCTAATTCAAATAAATTAATGGGTATTAAATATGTAACAAAATTAAAAAGAATTGTACTATTGAAAATAAAATTGACACCCTATGTGTGAAATGTGAGACCAAGATCCCAAACATACCCTGGAAATGGGATGAAGGTCATGTCTCTTGAGTGTCTTCTATGGAATTTTCCTCCCCACATAGACCTGGTATTTGGAGCAGGTTAAGGCTTGTGACTTTCTTATAGGTAGGATTTGTACATTTTCTTCTTTACATAAATTCCTAATTCAGTTTCAACTATTATAAATCTTGTTTGAGCTATGTGCTTCGAATTTTTAGAGCTATTACACCATGATGTCATCATGTTATTTTCAAGTAATTCGGCAAGGATACACTCTATAGATGATTTTCCCTGAGGCACTCATTATACCTCTTGTAGTGACTCCCAATTCACCTATAAATGAAACTCTTTTTGGGAAATAATGCATAGTTTCATGAAAGCATCTTTTGGATTATGCAATCTATTGAGGATGCTTCCTGGCCTGCACCAACTATGCCAGATCTAACTACAAATTTTCAACAGTAGCATCCTACCACCTTCTCAGTGGATGGAAAACATCATGTGGTATAATAATGTTCAACAGTTATTGTATATATCATTAACCATATTGAGACTCCTTCAGAGTGGAAGGTTAAACATGCTACCTACAAGTTACTAGAATCCGATAATCATTGATGGACAACATATCATATTCTATGTAACATTGAGTCATGGTTTGGGAAGACTTTATAATTGATTTCTAGGATCACATTATTCCAAATACAAATAGGGTAAATTAGGACTAATAATTCATGCATCTATAACATGGTGTTATGATTGTGATATTGTATCATGCTCATTTCACCGATAACAAAAATTCTTCTCCATCCCTAACTGTATATTAATTGGAAACTGTGAGGTGATTTGAGGAAGTTATTAGTCATTCTATATGCTTGTAGATGAACGTCTTCCACATGACCACTGTTATAGAGATAATAAAACATTTCCAAATTACTATGTATAAATATCATATAATCTGGAAATGTGAGCATGAGGGGTTCTGTTATGAGGAAGGTAATGATTAATATGTTAGTTGAAGGATCTGTTTCAAGGGTGAACATGGGGGAAATTACTTCAAGATAACATTCAATAATATTTCAAAAGTGTTTCACTAGTGTGGTATGCCATTCCATAATACTCCACAGAGCACAAGGAATCTAATTGAGTATAGATATTGTGGTAGTATGGGTCTCTGTTAGTTATTCTTGCATTCTTCTCCTCAATTTTCTAGTGATAGTGGATCTTTACAATAGCCTCTATTTTTATTGGATCTAAAACTCCATGTCAAGTTAAATTTTGGTCATGTACTGGATATTTAGGAAAAGGTAGTAGTGGCAGTGGATGAGGCATTCATCCCCATATCATTAGTGTCAGCGGAGTGGATCATCATAGGCTAGTCAGACAGTATCTAGACCATGCGTTTTATGAAACATATTTGCATTACACCTAGTGCCATAAGAGAATATTCAACATCTATATATGGTTAGAGGTAATATAATAGTAACCTATACATTAGTTTATTCCCTTATTGATATAGGTGCATCTCAATCATTTATATATTCTATGTGTGTGGAATTTCATGGTCTTTTAATGGAAGAATTTTATCGAATCATGTCCCTCAACATGTCATTAGGGGTCATAACAGTGAAAATATTCCAATGCCAGGATTCCCACATCAAATTTGTGGGTGTCTTATCTTCTAGAGATTCTTAAACAACGAGATGATATTCTTCGACATCATTCACAGAATGGATTGGATTATGACTTTTCATGATTAACTGAATTTTTATCACAATTAAGGGTCATTCACATAACCTAATTGAAATTCATATAATCATAGAGTTGAATCTAATATGAAGGATGATCAATATGGACCCGTGAATATTGAACTTGGCCTAGTGACAACAATGTTGGCAAACATTTTTATAAGAGTTCAGGGAATGTAGTTAAAAGACTTACATAATGTTGTTGGTTGTTTAATGGATGTCTTCCTTGATGAATTATCTAGACTACCTCTTCCGAGATCGGTTGAGTTCCCGATTGATCTTGTTCCAGGTGTGGTACCATTTCAATTCCTATATATATTATGGAACCAACCGGACCCTAGAAACAGAAAAGTAATCTCAATGACATAGAGGCTAAGGATTTTATGAAACTCAAAACATATCCATGGGGTTTAATAGTCCTTTAATTGAAGAAGGAAGATGTTATTCGATATTGTGCATCGATTACTGTTGATTGAACCAACTTATGGTGAATAACCAGTATCCATTTTCCTCATATAGATGACCTCTTCAACTTTATATAATGATAAAATATTTTCTCCATCATGTAATTGAGGTCAGGATACAAACCGGATCATTAAATTCCATCAAATTTACCACATAAAACATTTTAAAGTATTGACAACTATATGAGTATATGGTTATTCCCTTCAGTATGATGATCACTCATAAAAAATTACTATATTTGATGAATATATTTTTCCACTGATATCTTGATTATATATTGGTAGTTTACATATATGAAATAATATCACACTCACACACCATAAATGACCTTTAAACAAATATTTACATCACAAAATGCACAATAATAGAGAACCAACAATATGTGAATCTCAATATATAGAAATTTTGTTTAAACAAGTTTGACTTTATGAATCATTTCATATCAAAATTAGGAATATTAGTTAACCGACATAATGTCAGCACCATGGTTTCCTAGGATAATATCATGAACGTATTTTATATTATTATTTTCTTAGTTGTGTTTGGATATTTTATGAAATTCATTTAATAACTTTCCCACTTAGAATCACCTATTATAGACCTGACTATGAAGGGTGTACAGTTCATACATTCTAAATATTATAAGACATCATTCCAAGAGATATGTTGAAGAATAACTTCAATGATGAAACTAATTATTCATGAATTGGACAGTTGTAATACAATCTATTATGATTATTTATAAATCACGATGGGTGTTGTTTTGATGTACGGGGATCAGGTGATTGCATATGGATCACACCAGCTAGTTCATTGAGAGAAGAAATATTGTACATAAGAACTCGACTATATATAAATGGTTCATTCGATACTCTTTTGGAGACATGAAGTATGATGATAGTGATCATTATTTAGGAAGATCATAAAAGTCCAAATTAAAATTTTATTGACCAAAACATTTTTAAATGATAAGTACTCTTGATCTAATTAATTGTCAAATTATGTAAAATGGTTATATAAAATGTATGTAGTTCCTCTGTTTTATATTTTTAGATATTAAAATACCGTTATGAATTGTTACCATTTCTAATATAGTGGTTTAATAGTACCCACATGATTAGTACAAATATAGGGCTTCAACAAATCCAATTTACTCCAAAAAATAAAATGATGGCCTCATGTAGAAGAATTTCTCCATACGAAGTCCATTTTTTAGAGCATGGAAATGAGGTGGCATCACTAGGATTCTCTCTTGACCAAGCCCAAGCCGAGCTTCAACAGGATAGGTTTGAATGAAATCTCTTACGGGATAAGTGGAAGTTAATATAGATTACCACTCGAGCAATGTTATTTGAGCTGCACCAATATTCGGCCACCATTGTACACCTTACCCTTAGGTTTTATGTGGGAGTTATAAGGGGTTATGTTAGAAGACCCTAGCACTATGTTTATGTGAATTATTTTTTATAAATAATGTACAATCATTTTAATAATTTTACTTTGTAAATGGTTTTTAAATTAGAAATAATATTTTTAGTTAATATTCAATTAAGAATTTTATTTTATTAATTAATGTATTTTTGAATTAAATAATATTTTCATAATATATTATTACTAATTTTTATTAAATGATCATATAATTTTTATGAATACAATTGTAATTTATGTTAAGGTTTGAATGTTGTTTTTTTTAAAACCCATGAATTTTATATATATATTGGTTTTTATATTAAATGTAAAAATTCACATATTTAGAAAATTATTTGGATAAAATGAATATTATTTATGGGATCATTACATAGAAATTTTCCAATGGTGAAATTCTCATAATTCTTTGAGACAGAAGAATCTTTGTGTAAAAATTAAATAATATTTAAATATATAATTTTTTATGACATCATAATGACAAATAGTGATGTAATACAATACTATAAAAGGTAAATTCGTTCAATATATTCTTTTACCTTTAATATAATGTGATTTTATGTTTTTTAGATTTATTTTACAGAGCCATAGTGGACCTTCCAAGACTTATAAATAATTTTAACATTTAAAAATGTCTTCCTTTAGAATGTGACTCACATCCACATAAAAAGGCTAATATATTTATTATTTCTTAAATTGGCCTTATAATGAAATTTTTTTCACTCCCCTTTTTGAAAACTCATTAGAAAACAATGGATTTCTTTTTATTTTGGATTAGTTTAATGTGTGGTGGCCAAAACCAAAATAATAAATAATTCCCTCTCATTTCCTATATAAACCCACTCAATATCCCATTCCTCATCACTCAAACCATTTGGATCTTGACCAACCTATTCCCTCCTTTCTCTATAATTTTTCCAAGGCACCCCAAGATTCCATGAAGCCTCTCTCAATCCTCTCCCAATCATTTGGGATCACATTTCCATATAAGGTATTTCTTCCTTTCTCATTTTTTGTCCATGTTTTTTTAAGTTCTTATTCCCTTTTATTTTCAATCAAAATGTTGGGGTATGTTTTTGAACCTCCCCCATACATCCCTACTTATTCATGAATTATTATTTTTTTCATACTCTTTCATTTACCCCTCTCAGGTACACATGTTACCCTGCCAAAATTTCATAAGAGTTATTGTATTCCACCACTTTCTTAATGTTTCTTTATTATGTTACACCTTCTATTTCAAAATTATATATAATGGGATGATTATATATATTTATCCCTTTACTTATATTTCATTTACACATGATAAGTATCCCATTTCTCTCTCATCAACCATTTTTATGAATTTTTATGTTACGCCATTTTGCTGGGGAAATTGCACCACGATTTTCCACGCCAAAATCATTGTGTATCGAATACCACACCAATGTCTCTCTCAAGGGTATTATCCTTTATAATCATATAAATATTTAATGGTACATACATGTATGTATTCCACATTCCTTAATATTTCATAACCTATTCTGTTGATTGAATACATGTTATATGATACATGTGGAACACTAATGCATGAAATGAAATGTTTATAAAGGGTGTTCCCTAATACTGCTCGAATGCATTGGTGATTTTTTTTTCATTATAAGGAATGTAAAATGATGGTTTAATAATTCTAATTCATATTTAATGAAGGATTACTCATTACCCATGTGAAATTATCCTTGGATCATGCTTTTATCATGTTAAATGTCATTGCCTCATTTCCAGGTTATGATAATCTTCCTATATCATGCATTTATGGTCATGTTTCTCTTATTCTCCATTGATATTACAAATACATAACTTGTATTTTATTATTAATTTTTTTCTTTGTTTACTCACTTACTGGTATTTATATATCACCCTTTCCACATGTATGTCCTCATGTTATACCATACAATGCAATGTATGAGGGAATGTTGTGGTCTATTAAAAGATGTTTTTAATTAATATATTTTTTCATGTATTAAGTAGTAATGTAATGTCCCCAATTTCTGAATAAAATATAAATATATACCCATATAGAATTATTATGTTAAATTCATTGTAATAAATCATGTAAAATTATGTAATAAAGAGAAGGGTTGTTATAGTTTGTATTAGAGGATATGCTTAGTTATTTTTAGGATTTGGACTAGAAAACCCTGATAAAATATTTATGGATACGACATAGTATAATAAAAACCTCCATAAATTGTTTATGTATTATGTATGTGGTTTATCAAGAAAACACATCCTTATCTAGATATGAACATGTAGAGGTAGATTTCGAACAGATATGTCTAGGGGTAAATCCTGAAAACACCGCATTGAGCTAGACTCAAACGGGAACTGGTGGATGAAAATGTGCCTTGATGTACTCATGGATACAAAACTCCTTGGGTATATGCTTTGGTGAATTCATAAGAATAGAAAGAACCATTATTGAGGGAATAAAAAATGACTATAAGAATACATTTGGGGAAGTATATCGTGGATAACATATATTGAATCATATAAATTCATACGTTAAGGTAACAAATGTAATTTATAAGTTATCCCTTTTTGTATTTGGAAGACCATTTATTTGTTACCCCAAACATTCGTTTTATTCTAGCCAATGGCCAGTAATAGGAGGTCTCATTCGAAAAAACGATGCGATGATCAATGTGATTATTGTTCTAATGAGATACAAAATCTGATGGGAGTGTGAATCAAGAACATTTTCATGATACTATCTCAGTTAACTCATGTTTTGAGTAGAAAAATTGGCTGAAGAGGAACATTTGAGATCCTGAAAAAAAAATCAGCATTTGATAGCTTCATGAGACAATGGCCTCCTACATTTAATAAATTATTTGATCCATCTATCACTGAACAATGGATCACCTCCATTGAAAATAACTTCTCTATACTTCAATGTTTCTAAAAGAGAATGTTCTCCTAGATTCTTATCATATAGAGGGTGAAGCTGATCAATGATTCAAATTGATAACAAATAGTAATCCTAAGGAAGATACCAAGGCGTTGGAATGGAAGGACTCCCATAAAATGTCTTTTTTGGAATATATATTCCTTGTACCCTCAAAATTAATATTGAAATTGACTTCCTTTCTCTCAAGAAAAATGATGACGAGTCCATCAGAGTATATGAGGAAAACTTCCCAAGGATTTAATGATATGCCACCATCTTTTTTGGTACCCCCGAATGTAATGTTGATCGCCACTTTGGTGGGATAAAACATATAATACAGAAATCCCTAGAGATTTGTGACAACGATAGCTATGAGATAATTGTTTGATGTTCCCTCAATGTAAAAAAGGTGATTGGTGAATTTCAGAGGTATCACGAGGATAATAAGTGTAAGGTGGATGTTTATTTTGGTGGTCCGATGGATAAATCCAATGGTGCTAAGAAATTCTGACACCCCACTTTCCAAAGGAGTAGAAAGAAGCACTTGAGAAAATACGTGATAGGTATGAGGACATGATTTAGCTATGGAATTGAAGGAAACCTTGCCATTAACTATTGACAAGAAAACCCGGCTACTGTTATATAGGAGATGAATTATATGTATTACACTCAACACACTTTTCATAGCTTCAATTACAGTGAACCAAGGCACTATTCACACTTGTTCCCTATGACAAGTGTTTTCTGAGGAAACCAACAGCCTATAAGGGATCAAGGGAGAGCCTTTGTTATCACTACCAATGATGGGAACCCTGACACTAAAGTGGTGATAGGTACAATAGTTATTTATTCATGAATAGAGAATTTAATTTTTAATTATGCTTCCACGCATTCTTTTATATCCCAAAATTTTATTAGAACAATCCCAAAATACACCGAAAATAATCGAAGTAAGGATGTCTGTGGGAACAAAAAATGGGGCCATCATTTCATCCCATTAATATAACTCAATCCATGTCATTATTTGTGGATTTAAATTCCCTAAAAACTACTCCATACTCCCTATAGTGTAATTTTAATCAACTCTTGGCATCAATTGGATTTCGTTATTTTGTGCTAACATAAATTTACTTGCGAGGGAAATCACTCTCTATATCAAAAATTGATCCCAATTATGTACAAGTGGAAGGAGGAGGATGAATTTTCTTTAGAACCATCATCCCAAGCATGGGTATAACTTCTATATGAGAATGCATATCTTTCTCAGATGATTGAGTCTATATAAGCAACCATCTTTGATGACACGCCTATTGTGATGGAATTCACTGAATTATTTCTGGATGAAATTCCTGGTCTTCCTCCTAGAGGAGATACTAAATTCTTGATTGATCTTATAACCAAGAATTTTCCAATATCCACGACACTATAGAGAATGTCTGTTGTGGAGCTTGAGGAGATAATGATACAACTACAATAGAATCTGGATAAAGGGTTTATATGCCCATGTTCTTCACCAAAGGATGAACCAGTCCTCCTTATCGAGAAGAAGGATGGGTCAATGGTCCTATACATTGATTATCATGAGATCAACAAAATCAATATAAAGAACAAGTATCATCTTCCATGAATTGATTACTTGTTCGATCAACTATATGGAGGAAAATACTTCTCAAAGGTGGATCTCTAGTTTGGATATGACAATGTAAGAGAGAAGGAGGATGATATCCTCAACACTTCTTATCATACAATGTACGAGCACTATGAATTTATATTAATGCCTTTCAGACTCACTAATGTTCAAGAAATCTTAACAGACATGATGAATAGAGTATTTATATATTAACTCAACAAATTTTCAGTATTCCTAATATAAGATAATCTAATATAATCTAAAACAATGGAGGATCATGAGGAGAATCTAAGTATTTTACTAGACACCTTAATAAAGGATGTGTTCTATGAAATGTACATCAATCAAGAGTTTGGGTTGAAGGAAGTCTCATTATTCGGCCATATTTTCACATGCAATGGGATATCTATTGATCCCTCGAAGACAACAGTAATAGAGGGATGACTGAGGCCAAATTGGTGATGGAAATATGTTGCTTAATGGGGTTAGCAGGATATTATCAATGATTTGTGAGAAATTTATCGTGATTGTCAAAACCTCTAACCTAGCTAACTCATATTGTAGTGCAGTTTTCATGGAGTGACTGATGTGAACTAGGCTTCATGGAGTTGAACATTAGCCTTACCAATGTGCTCATGCTCACATTACAAACAAGTGGATAACATTTTGCAGTATTTCTTCATGCTTTATAGAAGTTATTCAGATACATGGTGATGAAAAATGACAATGTAATTTCTTATGATTAAATTCAATTGAATGATAATGAGAAAAACAATCAAACACCTGATCTAGAGTTGGATGCAATATTATTAGCTTTGAAATTTTGGTGACAATACCTCTTTGGGGAGAATTATGAAATATATATGGATAAAAAAAGACTCAAGTATATATTTACATATAACTATTTGAACATTAGCCTATGAAGATGGTTAGAACTGACCAAAGATTATGAATTCTCAATCCATTACCACCATAAGAAAGTGAACAAGGTGGGAAATGATAAATAATAAAATAAACCACTGATTATATGACTGATGAGAAATGAAAATGACCCAATATTCTTAGATTTTTTTAATTTGGAAATAAGAATCATAAAGAAAGGAACATAATCAATCCTTTCACAAATTAATTCTCAACCCTCTATTATGTAAATGTTTTAGGATGCTCAAAAAGGAAGATGTTGGAAATCAAAAGAAAGTGAAATCTATTAGAAAAGAGAAATCCTAAATTGTAAATGTTAATAATGAATTAATTGTTGGATTTTGGACAAGGCTATGAGTTCATTCGAGTTTGGAGTTAAAGAAAGAACATTTGGATGACGCACGTAGTTCAAATTTCTACTTTCACCCAAGAAACAAAAATATGTTTCGAGATCTCTGGGTGCATTATTGGAGTGATAACATCATGATGGTGATCACTAAGTAAAGATCAAAGCGCCTTGAATTTTATAAGGTGATGAATGAGGGGAAGAAACCTATGGGTATGAGACAAACATTACCCACAACAACATTGAAATTGGAAAACAACACCATGGACTTTGTTTCTGAGATTCTAAAGACATATAAATGATACAATTCTATCTGGGTTGTTTGGATTATCTTACAATGACTACACACATAATTGCAATTTGATAGGGTTTCTCTTTGGATCAATTGGCCCAAATATACATCAGAGAAGTGGAAATGTTAAATGGAGTACCACTATCTATTTTATCTGATCGAGATCCAAGATTCACCTCTATGTTCTAGAAGAGTCTCCAACATGCAATGAATAATAAGATAAACCTCAAAACAGCATATCATCCTCAAATTGATGTAGAATCTTAGAAGAAAATCCAAACACTTGAGGACATGTTGAGAGCATGATCATTGGACTTCAAAGGAGTTTGTGATCAATATCTTCTTATTATTGAGTTATATAAAAACAACAGTTTACACTCAAGTATGCAAATGACCCCTTATGAAGCCCTTTATGGGAACTGGTTCAGCACACCAACATGTTGGGATGTTGTTGGAGAGTGAATGCACCTAGGTATAAAAACGGTCGAAGATATGGTGGAAAAGGATAAGACTATTCTGAAGCACTATAATGATCCTCAGAGATGACAAAAGAGATATGCTGACAATCATTGATGAGACCAAGTGTTGGATGTTGGAGACATGGAAATCCTCTGCATATCACCATGGAAGAGAGTTTTGTGATATGGGATGAATGGAAAGCTTAGTTATTATACATCAGTCCTTTTGAGATCCTTGATCACATGGGAGTGATTTCTTATAGAATAACACTCCAACTGAACCAATATCATGTACAATATTTATTCTATGTATCAATCTTGAGGATGTACATTCTGGACCCATAACATTTATGCAATCTGGAGGTGGTACTATTTCAGAATGACCTCTCCTATGAAGAGAAGCTGGTGATGATCTTAGATCATAGGTAAAAATATCTAAAAAATAAGGCATGTCCCCTAGTCAAGGTGTTATGAACCCACCACATGTTTGACGAATAAATGTTTGAATCAGAGGAAGTAAGGAATTAAAGATATCTATATCTTTTTTAGGATGGGAAAATGAAATTTTGAGGGATAAATTTCTTAAGGTGGATGATGGTAATGACCCAAACATTTATTAATGAAAAATCCTTTTGATCTAATTAAATGTATTATTATGTAAAATGGATAAATAAAACATATGCAATACCATGGTTTTTTGTTTTTGGATTTTAAAATACAATTATGAATTGTTATCGTTGCTAATATAATTTCTGAAAAGTGACTTCATGACATGTATAAATATAGGTCTTCAAATAAATCAATTTACGCAGAAAAATAAAGTGATTTATTCATCCATTAGAATTCCTGCATATGAAGCCCATTATTCATAGAGTGGAAAGATGGTGGTGTCACTGGGGTTCGCTCATGAACAAGCCCAAGATGAGCATCAACATGATATGTTTGAATAGAATCTCTTACAGGAGAAGTGGATGTTAATGGAGATCACCACATGAGCAATGTTATCTAAGCCACCCCATGATTTTTTCACCATCACACACCTTACCCTTGGGTCTCATGTTGGTGTTATAAGGGGTTATTTAAAAATAACCAAGAATTATTTTTATGTTCATTATATTTTTATAATTAATATATATAAAATTTATAATGTTTTACTTTGTTAATGGATTTTAATGAAAATATGGTATTTTAAGATAATATTAAATTAAGAAATATATTTTTATGATTTAACGAATTTTTGGATTAGATAATATTTAAATAAAATATTATTACTAATTTAATTTTTAAATGATCATATAACTTTTATGAACACAATTATAATTTTAATTAATCATTGACTGTTGTTTTTTTCAAAACAAATGAATTTGTGATAAATGATGGATTTTATTTTTATTTTAAAAATTATCATATTATGGAAATAATTTTGATAAAATGTATATTATTTTTGGAATCAGGATGTAAAAATTATTCAATGGTGAATTATTCATAATTTTATGAGATAGCCTAATTTTTGGGAAAGAATTAAATTATGTTTAAATATATAATGTGTTTTATGACATCATAATTACCAAAAAATGATGTCATAAAATACTATAAAAGGGATATTCGACCAAAATATGTTTCATATTTAATATAATATAATATTATATTTTTTGGTGTATTTTTCAAAGTTGTAGTGGAACATCTAAGGATAATAAAACATTTTAACATTTTAAATGATTTCCTTGAGAGTGTGCCTCATGACTACATAAGCAAACCGAAAATTATAATGTCTTCAGACATTTTCCTTGTGAATTATTTTTTTCCACTAACCTTTGGAAAAATCCATGTGTTGTTTTGTGGTTGTGATTAGTTTAATGTGTTTTTTAAGCCAAATGAATAAACAATTCCCTCTCCTTTCTTATATAAACCCACTCAGTATCTCATTCTTCTTTACTCAACCAATTTTAATTTTAACCAAACTCTGCCCTCCTCTCTCTAGAATATGTCCATAGTGCCCCATGCTCCAAAAAAACTTCTCTCAAGCCTATCCCAATCCATTAGGTTCACACTTCCATGTAAGGGATTTATTCTTTTCTAATTTTTGTCTATGTTTTTTATGTTATTATTCCCATTAATTTTAAATTATTTATTTTGGGGTAGGATTTATCCCCTCCCTCATACATCCCTCTTTATTTTTTAATGATGAGAGGAATATTTATCACTCATTCAAACCACTCTTTTACACCTGTTACCATTCCGAAATTTCTTAAGAGAAATTTAATTTCTCCTAATTCTTCATGTTTAATTATTAAGTTACACCTTCTAGTTGAAAACATACATATGTTTGGACATGTATCTATATTACCCAAATTTGGTACATTTTAGCTACACATGATAAGATTATCATTTCTCTCTCATCATCCATATTTATGATTTTTTATGTCATGCCATTTGCATCATAAGTTGGACCACGATTTTCCATTCCAAAATTAGTTTGTACGGAATACCACACCCATTTATCTTTCAAGGGTATTAACATTTATGAACATATTCATATTGAATGGATATACATGTATGTATTCCATATTACATAATCATGTAATTTCCTTTTATGTTGAATGACTCCATGGTATATGATCCAGGAGGAACCCTTATTTATGAAATGTAAGGTTTACAAATGGTGTTCCTTAATAGAGTTCTAATGAATTGGGTAAAGATTAATATCAATATACATCAAGTGAAATTAGGGTTTTATAATTATAATTCAAGTACAATGAGGGTTTACTCATTCTCAATGTGAAATGATCCTTGTCTTATGCTAATATCTGGTTAAATTTTATTGCCACATTTCCATTTTATGTCCATCATTCTATATCGTGAATTTATGTAAATGTTTCTCTTATTCTCAATTGATGTGCCTAATTCCTAACTTTTATTGTTTTATTTATTATTATTCATTTTTTACTCCATTACTGGGCTTTATAGCTCACCATTTTCACATTTATGTCCTAAGATTATCCCATAGAATGAAACTTATGAGGTAATGTTGTGGTCATGTGAAGAATGTTTTCAATAAATATATTATTTTTTATGTCATAGGTTTTCATTTAATGTCATAATTTCCAAATACAATAGACCTATTGATCGTCAGAGTGGTCTTATGTGGATGCCTATGTAATAAATCATGTTTAAGTGTGTAATAAAGAGTAGTGTTGTTAGAGTTGGTTAAATAGAATAGGTTTAGTTATTTTGGGGATTTTGATCCCCTATTGAAAGACTTAGGGAAATAATAGGTATAATAACACATCCCTAATTTTTTGTGAGTATTAATTAAGTGGGTTTTCAAAAAAAATTCATCTCTTTCTAGATACAAACAAGTAGAGGTGGATCTGGCATAGATCTATCTTGGGGTAAAATCTCAATACACCATTATAAGAAAGGCTCAAATGAGAACAGGTCGACGACAACATGCCTTGCTGAACTTTTGGTTAAAAACATTTAGGTGATATTATTTGGTGAATTCATAATCATATAATGAATTATTATTAAGGGAATAACAAATTTCCCTAATAATATATGTTGGGAATTTGATCCTTGATAAAATAGATTGAAGTATATAAATTCATTTGTTAAAGTAATAATTTTATTTTTTAACTTATCTCTTTTTGTTTGGGGATTACCTTGTATGTGTTACTCCTAACATTCCTTTTATTCCATATAATTAATTGTAATCATAGGGCTCAGGCTAAAAACTGATGCAATGATCAATTTGATGAATTTTCTAATGAGATGCCCAGTCCCATTGGAGCAGGAATCACAAACATTTTCAAGATGCACTCTCACTTAACTCACATTTTGACTAGAAACATGGGTCAATACGATCATTCACCCCCCCCCCCCCCCATGAAAAAACATTCTTCAATGTAGAGCTTCACGAGATAAATGCATCCGTATTTTAATGGATCATGTGATCCATCAATCACCAAAAAATGTATTAACTCCATAGAAAAGATTATCTCCATACTTAACTGTTCTGAACAAGAGAAGTTTCATATGGATACTTATCATATGGAGGGTGAAGCTGATAAATGGTGGAAACTGATCCAAAATATGAATCTTGAAGAAGATATCAAGGTGTTCGAATGAAAGGATTTCTATAAAATGTTTTTCGATATATATTTTTCTTCAATACCTCTGACTTAAGATGTAAACGGACTTCCCTGATCTCAATCAAAAAATGATGATGATTCCATTTGAGTGTATGATGAAAAATTCACAAGGCTTGCCCAATAATCCTTCTTATTTTTTTAGTAACCCTGAATAAAAGGTTGGTTCTTTCTTTAGTGGTCTAAAACCTAGCCTATAGAAAGCCCTAGACATCCGTTACTTTGATTGCTACGAGAAAATTGTCTGATGTTCCCTCAAAGTTGAAATTGAGATCATCAAATCTCATGGGTAACATGGAGATAAAAAGATTATAGTGAAATTTAATTCTTGCAGTCTGATTGATAAATACAATGGTTCTAATAAATTCCATCTACCCACTTACCATTGGTATAGATATAAGCACCCTAGAAATTGGCTAAAGGGGACGAGGAAAAAAATTATGTGTGGAAGAGAAGGGAACCTGACCATTAACTATCGGCAAGAAAAACCTGCTATTACAATAGATGATAGGAATATATATATTGACCCTAAAAAAACTATTCTTTACTTCAACTACAAAGAACCATGGAATATTTCAAATCAGTTCCCTTATCCAAGGGTGTCAATGGAAACCAACAACCTCCAATGTAGCAAGGGTGAGCCATTTACAACATAGCCACCAAAGTGAACCCCGACACCGAATTGATTACAGGTATGATAGTTATTCCTACAATAATTGAGAATGAACTTTTTGATTCCTACTCTATGAATTCTTTTATATCTCAAAAATTTATTATAACAAACCCAACACCACCACAAATCAAGGAAGTAATGATATTAGTGAGAACAAAAAATAGGGAAATCATTTCATCCCATTAATATAACTCCTCCCATGTTATAATTTGTTTATTGAACATCCCAGGAAACCACATCATACACCCATTGGTGTAATTTGATGAAATACATGGAATGGATTAGATTTCCTTATATAAATCCATCATTAATTTCTATGAGTGAAAAATTATTCTCTATAAGGTGAATTTACTCCCGATTTTGTACAAGTGCATGGAGGAGGATGAACCTACTTTTAAAACATCATCTCAATCGTAGGAATTAATTCCCTATGAGCATCTGTATCTTACTTAGTTGATTTAGTCAAAAGAATCAACCATCCTTGAAGACATTCCTATTATAATGGAATTCACTCTGGTGTTTTCTGATGGATTTCATGGTCTTTTCCAATAATTGATATTGAATTATGGATTGATCATATACTCGGGTCTTTTCAAATATCCATGACTCCATATAGAATACTTATTATGGATCTTACGATGATAAATAAAAAATTATAGGCCAATCTGGAGAGGGGTTTTATAAGCCATTGTGTTTCACCATGGGGTACCCCAGTCCCCTTTGTCATGATGAAGGATGGGCAATGCACCTTTGCATTGATTATAATGAGCTCAAAAAAATCCTAATAATGAACAACTATCCTATTCCATGAATTTATGACTTATTCGATCAGCTACGTTGATCCAAATACTTCTTCAAGATGGATCTGAGGTTTGGATATTACCTAGGAATGGTTAAGAAGAAGAATATCCCCAAGATTTCTTTTCATACAATGTACATGCACTATGAATTCATAGTAATTACTTTCAGACTCACTAATGATGTAGAAATCATCATGTAATTGGTAAATAGAGTCTTTAGATATTACCCATACAAATTTGTGGTAGTCTTTATATATGATTTCTTAATATACTCTAAAACCAAGGAGGAACATGATGTGTATCTAAGAACTGTACTAGATACCATGCGAAAGGAGAATCTTTATGAAATGTACAACATTTGTAATTTATGGGTGATGGAAATATCATTCATGGGTCATATGTTCAAAAAAATGGGATATATGTGGATTCATCCAAGATAGCTGCAATATAGGTATGGTCGATGCCAACATCGGTGACAGATATATGTATCTTACATGGGTTAGTTGGATATTATTGACGATATATGAGAAGTTCCTAATGACTGTCAAACCCTCTTACACATATAACTCATAAGGGTGTAATGTTTTCTTGGATCGATAACTGTGAATAAAAATTCAAGGAGTTGAAAAGGAGTCTTATCATTGCACTCATGCTCACACAACTCACTAATAGAAAACTTTTTTGGTATTTATTGATGCTTTTAAGAAGAGATTAAAATGTTTGTTAATGAAAAATGAAAATTTAATTTCTCCTGATTAAATAAAATTAAAAGTTAATGATAAAGAAAATCCAACTCATGATCTAGAGTTTGATGCAAAAATCTTCCCTTTGAAAATTTGGAAACATTATCTCTTTGGGGAGAAGTGTGAAATAAATACGGATCAAAAAATTCTAAAGTATATATTCACATATAAATATTTGAACATGAAAAAATAAGGTTAGATATGATCAATGACTATGAATTCTCAATCCAATACCACCCTGGGAGAGAGAACAAGGCGGCCGATTCTCTAAGATTAAAGGACCCAGCGATTCTCTCACTACTGAGAATTGAAAAGGATCTAATATTCATAAATTTAATTATGGTGAACATGGGAATCATAAATAATGTAAAATCAACAATCCTTTCACAAATTTTTTCTCAAAAATATCTTTGAAAAATGTTAACGGACACTCAAAAGGTTGATGTTGTAATTTAGAAGAAAGTAGAAACTAACAAAAAGTTAAATCCTCTATGATCAATGCTAATAAAGAAGTAATTGTGATAATTGGGTCAATACCTACCATCATGTCCGATGTTAATGGAAGAAAATTTTGGTGGTTCACTTAGTTTGAGTTTCTCCATTAAAACTGGAAACAAAAAGATGTATCAGGATCTCCATGATCATTATTGGTGGGATTACATGAAGATGGAGATCACTAAGTATAAATCAAAGTTCCTGGTATGTCAGAAAGTGACTGATGAGAGGCAGAAGTATAAGGGGATGATGTATCCAGTAACCATATCATCAAGGAAATGGTAAAACATCAACATTTACTTTTTCATTGGGCTTCCTAAGACATCTAAAGGAAGCAATCCTATCTGGGTTATTGTGGATCATCTTACAAATATTGTACACAAAATTTAAATTCACGAGGATTTTTAATTGGATCAACTAGCACAGATATATATTAGTGGGGTTGTAAGGCTTCATGGAGCCCCACTATAGATGGTATTTGACCGTGATCCATGATTTAAATCTATGTTCTAAAAGAGTCTCCAACATGCTCTGAATACTAAGATGGAATTGATCACATCTTATCATCCTCAAACTGATGTCCAATCTATGTGGACAATCCCAACACTTGAGGACATGTTGAGATTATTCTTAATAGGCTTCAAAGGGGGTTGGGATCAGCATCTTCCTCCGGTTGAGTTCTCATATAATAAATATTTCTACTCATGTATCCAAATGTCTACTTGTGGATCCCTTTATGGGACAGGTGTTGAACACCAGAATGTGGGGATGATGTTGGGGACCGAAAACTATTATGTCTAGAAATTGTTTTAGAAATGGTGTAGAGAATTAATATAAGACATACACACATTAAAGCTACTCAAAATTGGCCAAATAGCTACAATGAATATCGTCTACAAGACCTATAATTTTATATTTGAGACATGTTATTCCTCCTCATATCACCATGGAAGATGATAATGAATTGTAGTAAGAAGGGAAAGCATAGTCTAAGGTATATAGACCCTTTTGATAACTTTGATAGCATTGAAGGAGTGGCCTATTGTCTAGGACTCCCATAGAACCTATCTCAATTAAATTATATATTCCTTGTCTCCTTTTTAAGGAAGTAAATACCAAACCCATTGCATGTACTCATTCAAGAGGTGGTACCACTGGATAATGACCTCTCCTAAGAAGAGAATCTGGTGAAGATATTAGATCATTGGTAAAAAGTTCTACAAAATAAAACAATACCCCTTGTCAATGTGTTTCGGAGAGGCTACATGTTTGAGGAAGAAACATGTGAATCAGAAAAAGTGATTAGTAGATTTACCCATATCTATTTTAGTGTGGGAAAATGAAATTTTGACTGGTAAATTTCTTAAGGGGGGAGATTGTAATGATACATTATTTTATTAAATAAAAATAATATTTATCTAAATTATTGTATAATTATGTACAATGGGTATATAAAGAATATGAAATTCCTTGGTTTTATGTTTTTGGATTTAAAAATATCGTTATGAACTCTTACCATTGCTAATATAGTTGCTAAATAGTTACCACATGATTAGAAAAATTATAGGGCTTTAAACAATCCAATTTATTTAGACACACGAAGTGATGGCCTCATATGGTATAATATATCAATATAAATCCTATTTTTGGGAGATTGGATTGGATGTGGAATCAATGGGATTTTTTTGTAAAAATCCTAATTTGAGTGTCAACACGTTACACTACTTGAAATTCTGGCTATAGCCATGGTTTAAAATTGTGGCTATAGGTCCTCGAAATGTGGATATAGGTAATAGAAATAGATTGAGGAATCATGGATATGTTTGGAATGTCTATATACATAGACCTATAGCCGTAGTTTTGAATTGTGGCTATATGTCTAGAGCAACGGTTTGAAACATGGCTATAGGAATACAACCATGGTTCCAAACTGTGGTAATATCAATATATCCACAGTTTAAAACCATAGATATACAAGGGGATGAACAAAATTGTTTACCACAATTTCTAACAGTGGTATTAGACATATATCCATGGTAAAAAACCATGGATATAGACCTATATCCATGGTTAAGAAACCTTGGATATAGGTTGTGTATATCCATAAAAAAATTCCCCCAACCCGTTGTAGTATCCCACCCCCTGGATAGCCCGTACCCACCACCCTGTCCCCTGCACAACCCCCCCTGTAGTGGCCCACCCCCTACAACCCCCTCCCCCCTAAAAATCCCCCTAGAAACCCCTCCCCCTACAAATCCCCCTCCCACATACAAAGCCCCCTAGACACCCCCCCCCCATTAAAGGACCCCCTGGATAGCCCCACCCACTCCCCCTACAAATACCCCTTCCCCCTCCCCAAGAAATCACCCCATCCCCTCTACAAATCCCCCTTGAAAATCCCCCCCTACAAAGCCCCAATAAAGAAACCCATGGGCAACCCCTAACCCCCACCCTCTCCCCTGTACATCCCCATGCACCCCTTGGATTTCCACATTCCCCCTCAAAGCCCCCTAGACTTCCACCCCCCCCCCCAATCCCCCCTACAATCCCCCATGGACCGCCCCTGGAAATCCCCGCCCCCCCTAAAAGCCCACCACCCTCCTTGAAAATCCCCTGACCCCTACCACGGACATCCCCATCCCCCCCTGCGAAGCCCCCCAATGATATCCCCCCCCCCCCCCGCAAAGCACCGCTCCAAAGCCCCAGGGAAAACCCCCTCCCCCTACAAAGCCCCCTTAGACAGCCCCCACCCTCTCCCCTGTATCGCCCCTGGTAGTGCCCCCCTGCAGCCCCTTCGCCTGGGTAGCCCCCCCACCCCCATGAAAAGCTCCCCTAGACAACCCTCTCCCTACAAAGCCTCCCATGGACAGCCCCCTATTCCCTACAAATCCCCCACTAGACACCCCATCTCCGTTGAAACCCCTTATTTAATGATAGTTAAATCATCTTATGCTAATATGTGAGATTGATGAGTGGCTATACATTGTTTAGGTCATAATGATATTAAAGCTACATTGGAGCACGATAAAACTATGATTCCAAAAAATTGCGATAAAGTGATTGATGTTGAATGAAGAGAAATATTATTTCACTAATACATAATTGCACAAAAATCAATATTTTTAGTTAAGAAATTTTTCTGAATGGAATAAATAAATTTTCTAATGTGGTATCCCACCCACTTCTGAACCCCCCTCCCTCACTCCCCTTACAGTAGACCACCCCATACAACTCCATCCCCCTAGATAGCCCCACATCCTTGATGGCATCTTCCAGGACACCCCCCCCCCCTCAGATAGCCCCCGTCATAGACAACCCCCTCCATCTTGCATATCCATCCCTCCTTGGGCACTCTTCCCCCTGGACTCTAGACATCACCTTCATGGATAACACCCCTGTCCTAGATACCACTCCCCCAAGACACTGAACACCCCCACCCCCCCGACACCCCTCCCCCTGGACACCCCCACCCCCTTGCAATATCCCCCCTCCACTACCCCATAGACTCCCCTCCCCCCTAAACACACCCCTTGTGGCCAATTTTTCACACCCCCTGCCCTCTTCCCCACATCACCCCTTCCATATTCCCCCTTTGCACCACCCTTGATGGACCCCCTTGCACCATACCGACTAGACACCTCAACTACAGACCCCCTCCTAGACATACCCCCTCCCCCCCAAGTTGATTCAGTCTGTCATCCATATCATTTTGGAGGAGAATTAATAGCGGCATAATTTCCACAGTAGATGGAGTAGTTATCTACTGACACAAAAGATGAAATCAACACAAAAACAGTCCATTAAAAATTGGTATCTCGTGTGTGGTTACACATGATTGGTAAAACAGATTAAAATTTTTCATATAAAATAACACAAGAAATGATGAATTTATTGATGGAAGAATTAATTATTTATGGAATGCATTGTGTTTTTTTAATTCATTTTTGAACTGAAAAATAATGGCCCTACCAGGATTTACTTCAATGTAGTGTCGATTAAGGGATATGGAGGTGTCGTGGTGGAATAATTAGAGGCTATAACTAATCAAACATAATAACTTAAAAATACTGAGGAAACATAAACTGTGGGTTCTATGGGGAATTTAGATCATGTGCAGATGCAGTGAAAAGAGTAGAAAGCATTGTTTGAACTAGCACATGATCCTATTGAACTGACTAGTCACCAAGATCAATCATTTTCATCAACACTCAGTCCGAGATGAAAAATGTGGAGCAAGAGTAGATTAATATAGAAAAATCAATTGAGGTTACTAATATTTTTTCTTCTAATAATGCAACTATTGGATTATTTCATCCTCCCATGCCACATCCCAGCCCAATGACCACTTCCTCCTCACCACCCTCCTGTAGCTGTACTACCTCATTCCAGGAATGACCCTTCCCCTAACCCCTTCACCAGCCCCCCTAACCCCCTGCACATCCCCGCTACCATCCTCCCCCCCCCCTCGCACCCCACCTCCCCTTGTACTAGACTGCCCCCAAAATAGTCACCTCACCAAAAACCATCCCCTAACCCCCTCCACCTACACCATCCCCAACCCCCCTAGCCAACACCAGCACCCACCCACTAGCATGCACTACCCCCAACCCCCTCCCCCCAACCCCAGCCCCCTAACCCCCCTACACCACCCCAACCTTTCCATTATACTATCCTCCCCCAAACCAGTCCCCTCCCACCAAAACCACCCCCAACCCCATAGCTTTCTCTAGCCACCCACCCACCTAGCCTACACCAACACCCAACCACCCTACCCCTGCTCCATCCACCCTATCCCCCCTGCACCACCCCAACCCTTCCCCTATATTATCATTCCCCCCGAAAACAGGTCCCCTCCCCCCTACACCACCCCTAGCCCCCTAGACTGCACTATCCCCCCAGCTCCCCTAGCCCGTACCGGCCCCCAACCACCCCCTCACCACCCCAACCATGTTCTAGCCTCCCTCCCAAACAACCTCCCCAAACCACCCCACCCCTGTTCTTACCTCCCCCCAAACCCCCCCCCCCCCAACCAGTCCCCTCCCCACAACCTACCCCTAACCCCCTACACCCCCTGCACCACCTAGCCTACACTAGACCCCCTAACCCCTGGAACCCCCTCCACCTGCCCCCTAGACTACACCATCCCCCTAATTAAAAGGTTTTATAATATTCATCTCCTTTTATCCTTATTTCCTTATTATTGTATCAATAATTTATCATTAAACAACCCATACATAAAATTTCTATAACTGATAATGTGGACAATTTACATAAAGTAATTAATATCTAAAGGATAGGAGTGTCATTAAATTTTCATTTAAAATTTTCAAAACAACAGTTCAACATAGGTATAATTCTATAAATAGAAGATAGAATCCTGAATACTTGAATAATAGAAATCTCAAAATGTATTACAATAAAATAAATAGGATATAAACATGACATATAATAAAACCCCATATAATGAAGAAAAGGAGTCACCGTATGAGCCAAAAATTGAAAAAAAACTCCATACAAGAAATCCAATTGCAAACATCTACTTTTGATGCTCTTCCATAATTATAATTGATTCACTTAATCAAAAATGTCTACATATTACTCTCTGACCAACCGTAAAATAAATTTAATAAGCAATGTTCAGCCCTATGTATGTGTTAATCATATGCGGATTCAACTGAGAAAGAATATGTGAAACAGAAATTTAAATCATTCTATCAGATTAGCATTAACAGATAGTCTTCAAAAAGAATTTCCATAAACAAAATCATGATTCCAAAAGAATGATCAATTAGCAGATTGAAAAACACTAGTGAATTATAATTCTATAGGTATATCTGATTAAGACCTCATAATATGATCGCCACTAATATGAAACTCCATTCTAGAAATTTAATACAATAGAAAATTAAAAATACAAAATGTTTGGGTGAAAAGTGATTGGGAACCACTGGTGCATGGAAGGATATAACCATTGATTCTACTCAAACCTACACTAATACAAAAATATTAATTTTAAGATAATTAAATAATGTAGGAGTGGAAAACATGTTCATGGAAAATGTAAAATAAAATTGAAAAATGATGAATATAATGATGGGTTCCCTTAAATAATTATTTCATTAATTATATAGTAATATCTTAAAAAGTAAATCCACCTCTTAAATAATACCATAGAATGACCCAAGATCTCAATCCACTCTCTCTCTCTTAAGTGTTTTAGGTTAGGTAGTGAAAAAAAAAACGATTTTTGATGCACTACTTTCACCTACCAATGGTAATTGATAATTCTTAATCACTACTGTATCACCCATCGCTCCCCTCAATCATATTATAAATGAATGGACATTGTGGAAGTATTATATTTAAACCAAATTAATAGAGAAAATCCTGCTAAAATTTAATGTTACATGCATAATAATCTACTACTCATATAGAAACAATCTGATTTCATGAAAATCACACTATAGAAATGAAAATACAAATTCATTTAAATCAACTGATTTTGATGGGGGAATGTATTTTTTTTAAAATAAATAATTTTAACCTATATTTTATTGTTATTTTATGATGTATTACATCTTATCCTAAACTTGGTTCACATATATCAAGAAAATGAAATTTTACATAAATCCATTCATATGAATATGGATTGAAACTACTGCCATACCTAACTCTTGAAGAGGATTCCTTCCATAGATGCATTCAGCACCTAATGCTTACAAAAAAATCTACCAACTGTGAGAAAACATATTCTTTAAAGGTGCCATTTTATTCTTGTTCTACATCAATATGGCTTCCCCTAGATGTCTCCTTAATTATGAAACTCATGCAATATATTTTCCTCTTTTAGAAATGTAGATAGAAAACAATACTGGGGTATCTGAAATCCGAACACTTGATAATGATAGACTGAAATGAGAAATACACATCTCCAGGTAATACCATGACTATATAGTTTTCTTCTATTCCTATTCCCCTATAGGGAATGCACACTAGAAGGCACTAAAAGTAAATTGGTTTTTACAAATGTGTAATAGCCCCCATTATCATGGATAATAGAACTAGAAATTCATTATTATTGTTCTCCCAATTTCCTTTCAACACTTCAACCATAGTTGTATCATAAAGATAATATTTAGGGGATATGAGTGGTGTCTATTGATCATTATCCTCCTCCTATATGAACAAAAACACAAAGTACATCATTACAGTTTCAATGGAATAATGTCTCTTTAAGCATAGATGTGAGACCAGTCTTCACACTACCTATATGGGATAACCAAAATCGATCACGAACATTTGATGTGAGCTAAGAACCTCCACTCATTGAACCATATATGAATTTATAAATTTTACATTAAATAAATATGATGAAGGTATGAATTTAATGTATCATTTTTTATAAACTAAATATAACGGCACCAGATTCAAAAGTTCATACCTGGGGATCAACTATCCAAACATGATACAGAACAATGCCCGAAAGATCAAATATTTCACACTCAAGAGTAAACTTGAAATAATAAATTCTACAAGCTGGGTGTATTCCAAGTAAATATGATTAAAAACACAACAACTGGTTAATAATGTATTGAAAAAATTGTATAAAATAACCATTACCTCCAGAATATTTTATTCACATCAATCCCATTTGCAAGTCATGGGAGAAAATCAATTTCATAAGATATGTTCTCTTATTAGTTCTCTACATAGCATGCATCTCTATCCTACATACTAGTACAAGCCAACAAATTCACAATATGATCAGTGAAACTAATTGAGTGTCCACCTCAAGAAAAAAAATGTAAAATTGGACTACATTCTGTCAGATGTGTGACAGAGTAGATAGAGGGGCTGCCATAGAGAAGTTTCATCAAGTAGGTATGATGGTCACATCGGAGGATGATACAATTATATATAATAATAATAATAATAATAAACTACTACATAAACAAACATTTCTCATAATAGCATAATTCAATATATGTAGAAATAATCAGAAACTCAACAATACAATTCAGTATTACAATAATCAAACCTCATTGAATAATAAAATTACACATATTAACAATACAGTAATTCAATTCACATAAATAGTGAGTTTCAATATCAAAATCATCAGATTCATGATATCCCTCATACATGCCTCCTACAGAAACACCATCAGCACCTCTCACGCCACCAGCATCATCATCGACATCAACATCGGTATCGGCACTGACACATGTACTAGATCCGAGTACAGCTCTGGCTCCAAATCTAGCTCCAGCTCGAGAAGAAGAATCTACATTAGCAGAAGTCAATGACATCAAACACCTGTCAACTGATGTAGCTGCTTCTAGTTAATGTATAGAAGGAATGGAAGACATAACATTCTTTATATTTTCAAATATCTCTTTTTATGCTTTTTGAGTTCCTTCTTTGATTGAAGAATTCATATGTTCCACTATGACCCAAACCAAACTGGTACTAGAATAAACATTTTTAGTAGACCCATATCAAGATGGTACAATCTTCTTTCCAGGTTGACATTGCACTTTTCCCTAATGATCATCTCATAATACCTGATGTAGATGATCACTCTGGCCCAAATTGTCAGGTTATTTTTCTACCAATGTCTCCAATGAAATATGTAAGTTAATATATAAAATTAATTAAAAAGATACAATAATATAAGGAATTAAATTTTGATCAAATAAACGAAATTGAAATATACTTACAATCTCCTTCTCAGTGTAAGTATTTGTCATAGTACAATCTTTCTTTTTTTCTACTTATACAAACCAAAGTAGAGCGAGGAACGCAAACCTCAATCCTAAATTATTTTTTCTTGAAAAAACAATGAAATCAATCAAAATTGGAAGTCAAAAAAATTACACTAAATGAAGATAAATATATTAAATATTAAATTACATGTGTTTTCTCAAGATCTGGGAGTGAAGTGTGTCCATGAGTATAAACATATTTCATTCCACTCTTATTTCTATTATTTCTTTCTGACATCTACTTTAAATAAATAATTATATAATTTCATTAACATAAATAAATCTCATATTCAAATTAATAAACGAATATATGTATATGAATTTAACAAATACCTTAATCTCTTGACTTGTCCAATAGCTGATCATCTCATTGTATTCTGTTATTGGGCAATCATGAATCACAGTTACTTTTTCACGCTTTGTACCAACTCTCTTTTTCCATCCATGATATAAGTCATACTTGTACTCTTGCCACATTTCACATAAATCCAATAACCTTTCATCCATAGAATTTCTTCCATCAGGAAAATCATATCAGAGCTATAATAGACTAAATATTTGTTAAGAAAATATAATAAATTAATATATATATATATATATAAGGTTATTAACATTAACTACCCATATCTATGATGAGGCATTGTCCTTTATGTGTTCTCCAACATACCTCCAACTTATTGGTTGAACAAGAATGATATTGATGTTTCTAGAAAGTGTTCCCATAAAGCATTTACATTCCGTACCTTTTTTAATTATAGCTCTCTCTTAATTTTATTCGACAATGATTTGCGTGTGTCTTTTCCAAACCTCTCACATTTTTAGCGGCCACATCATCTTGTACATACTAGAGCTAATTGTGACAAAAGTAAAATTTCTGATAATATATATGAATTTATCATTAATTACTAATAGTAATTTTTAAACACATACTAAATGATGGGGGATCTGCTAACCCCTGATGTGCAGCGTCTAGAGGGGGTGTAGCCTCTATGGTAGGTGGGATATCTATAGTTGGAGTACTCTAAATTGTTGATGGTTAAAAATGTACAGATGAGGGTAGATATGGATATGGATATGGCAGTGGGATATATGGGGGCATAGTTCCCCGTACAATGGATGGTGGGAATGAAAAGTAAGGAGGGATGAGAGTTTGAGAACTACCATCCGATGTGGGTGTGGAAAGAATGGGATATGGAAATTGTCGGAATGTATAATATGGAGGTGGCATAATGGGAGGATGACCTTTTAGTGAATCAAGAGTCGTATTAGTAGGATGAACTATAGAATAAATACCCCCAACCATTCTATCAGCCTCGGTAGTATAATCCAACCGTCACCTCGACGACGTAGCCTAAAATAAAAAGGATGATAAAAGAAAACAAATGATAACAAGATAAATAAGATGAAAGAATATAATATTCAAACATAAGCTGTACATACAGCGTTTTCTAGATGGGACATATGTTCTTTATTTAATCGTATTCTTCTATTTCTTCTAATATCATCATATTCAAACATATTGAAATGGAAATTTAAAATAATATTCTCAAATAAATAGAAACAATGAAAAATGTTAAATAATGAAATTGTATCATAAAATAATGAGATACATTTTCAATGTAATATTTATATTGATAAAATATCAAGACTTTTTTATGTTCATGAATTACTATAGATGTGCTTAAACATAAATTTTTCAGACTATAAATAGTTTAATATTCGACAGTGGTATAAAATATACTAGTTAATTTGATATCATGTATGGAAGTTTAAAAAAACACAAAAAATATTATGATAATTTTAGGTAAATAATTACAATTGTGTCAACATTATTTTCGCTCTGTGACAATTTATGGTTCACAATATGTTATAATAGTTGAGTCATCTATGTCATCAAATGAAACATTTGAATAAATACTGACAGGTTCATCCACAAAATCATATTCATCCATGTCGTCATCAGAAATAGATCTATGAATGGTATCAATAATAACACCAAATTATTGGTGTAATGGGCCAGTTACATAAAACTCTTGTCTAGAATTTGACACAAGAATATAAGGTTCATTGGTATGAAGGTAGAAATTCATATCAATCATTCAAAATCCACAATTATCAATATGAATTCATTGTTGTTTCATGGATTCAACCCACTTACATTTCATCATTAGGACATGACCACATGCATAGTAATCCAATAAAAAGATTCCTTCAACAACATTGTAATATGATATATTTACTGACTGAGGTTTTCTATATTTTTCACTCGTATAACAATCTGTTGTGGCACATATCGTGACACTATCATGATGTGTTGCAATTTTTTTCACATCTATTTATAAGAAATTTATATCCATTTACAACCATTTCTTTACAATCACGTACCACACTTTTTGAACCAAAGGATGATACTCTTAATTAATCTAATACTTCATTCTTTAGTAGAGTTAAAACATAAAAGATACCAACATTGAATATTAAACAGGGACATGTGATTATGTTATGAGAAGAAAAAAAATCTATTACCTTTGACATCAACCAAGCATCAAATTATTTTTGTTCAATAGATCCATCATATTATTAGATAAAGTGTGATGTCACTTTTTTATAATTTCAAAATTTTTTCTAAAAATATGAAAGCATAAAAATGGTAGATGATATGAAGAAAAAACATAATGAATAAAATTTATATTTATTAGGTTACATACTTGATATAATAATCATGCACACCACTGTTGAATAATACTGTAAGATGATCCATTTCCCACTCTTCCCTTGTTAATGTACATGATGAGTAAAGTTTCTATATCCCCCTGTTTTGGAGGTGATTTAAATGCAGGCTCGATGGGATCATATTTCTTATCTTCAGTTCTCATAAGTCTATTATACCTCATGCTGACGTTATCCATGTATGATGAATTAGAATCCATGCATTCTTGGCCAACATAGAATTTCAAAATAGAGCCTTTGGGGTGATATTTATTTCTCAAAAATATTTCAATGTAAATATCATTCATTCTGTAGGATACATCCACCGACTCAAAATGGTACCACTGAAAAAAAACATCTTTGGGAATATGAAAAGTCAGATGTAACATACATGTGAAAAATGTAGGTGGGAAAATTTTCTCCAAGTCTCAAAGAATAATTGGTGATTCTCTCTCCAATTTCTGACCAACACTTCACCTCAGTCATTTCTCACAAAGGTCTTGATAAAAATGAAATAACTTAATCACATGAACTCTAATATTATGTGAATGTAAATGTATAATGGGAATTGGAATCAACTCATGTAACAAGACATGGTAATAATGGGTTTTATGAGATTTTAGTTTCACATATTGTATATTCACCCTTTATGAAATATTACTTGAATAACCATGTCCAACCATCAATCATTCCAAGAACTAATGAAATTTTTTCTTCTCCACATTTTTCATCGAAGAATAGTCAATAAGGGTATTCCACTTATTTTTGAACAATTCACTCCGGATGAAGTCTGGATCTTATACCGTAATCCATTAAATCATGATGGGACTAAAAATCATATTTTTTTTCTTTGACATTTAAAATAGTAGAATGTAACATCTCCCAAATGTTTATCTAGATATACATTACATCCAAACAATGATGAAATACATTCGATGACGAATATGGAAAATCAAATAATATGATTTTCATTCTCCAATTGTTATTGGAAATTGAATTAACTTGTTTTTCCTTTCTGAAATTTGATTGAATATTTCCACGAACACTATCCAAATCAAAAATTTCTTTAACAATATCATTCCCTAACATTATTTGAGGTTTCTCATCTTTCTCGACGAAATTATCGAATTGTCTTCGATTTTTTCGGTATGGGTGATCCACCGATAGAAATCGTTGATGCCCTATGAAGCTGAATGTTCGTCAAAACGTTTTTCTTTGGAAATGTGTATTTTTTATACAAATATGGAATGATAATTTATCTTTAGTACTCCAACCAGAAATCATTCCGTAGTAAGGGAAAACATTTATTGTCCATAATAATGCTGCGTGAAACACAATGTACTAATTCTTGAATGCACCGTACACCTATGCACCAACAATCCAAAGCTACTTTGAATCATCTATTAATGGATGAAAGTATATATTAATAGCTTTTCTAGGATCACTGTGTCTAGATATCAATATACTCATGATATTAAACGGCTTCTTCATATACATCCATGAATGAATGTTATTAATGTGAATAAAAACAGGCCATGTACTGTGTGCAGTATGCATTTGGTGAAATAGGTTGAAACCATCACATGATAATCCCAATCTACCATTTCATGGGTCATCTAGAAAATCATGATGTGTATTATCAAATTTCTTCCAAGCCAACCCATCTGCAGGATTCACTATTTCATTATTATCATTATTTATTTCATCTTCATGCAATTTCATATTCTTTGCCATTTTTTCTAACAAATTTTTTTTGCATACTGGGAATTAAAGGTAAGTGCCACATCCCTTTTTCTATTATGTGAGATTGAATTCCGTTTTTATTAGAATTCCACCTTGATGTTCCACACTATTTTCACTGAATTAACTGTATATTTTTTTCCAGAACGGACAATAATCTTCAGGGCAAGAATGAATCTTAATAGATAAAAATTCAATTTTTTCAACCAACATTTCTTCCATGTAATAATTTTCTAGAATAAATGCATCATTCGAATGTAAATCCATAATTATTGTAAAGATATAGTCGACTACAGTATTAATAAATCCATAAATTTTATTTCCATGATTTAGTCACATTAAAAAATCATGTGTGCTCATTTTTTCACATGCCAAATAGACTGGGGTATTTGATTATTCCATCAGCTTTCTAACACTCCCAATTTCATCATCCTGATTAATAGATGAAAACTATGTTCTAGTATTCATTTCCTCATTCACTAGCTTACATGTGGAACTGACTTTAGAAACAAAAGGAAACTAATCAGGAATTAGATTTTCCCTACCAATCTTTTCTGCTAAATCGATGTCATTCAGCACTTGTGCTTTTTCTCCATTATGATACCACACATGATAATTTTCTTGGATGCCTTGTTTAGTGATATGATAACTCACTTCCTCACAAGTTATACATGGTCTTCCAACACAATCAAAACACTACAATCAAATAAATCCTCTATCTGGTTCATTATTGAATGCAAAGTCCAAGAAATATCATAACTCCTTCTAAAATTTATCGGTGATCTGATCAACATTCTACATCCAGTATCTATCCATTATGACGCATATAAACATACATTAGATAAATAATTGTGAAAATGACCAATATTTATATATATTGTTTCATAAGATAATAAGTAACCATCCTAACATGTTAATAAAAAAATCATTTCAAATATTATGGTCAAGGGAATTCATAAATGTTTCAAATTATAAAAATTAATGAATTTTCACACCTTTCTATGTCACATATGATTATTTTGGTGTTCCTCCAACACCCACATTAAAATTTATCAGTTTGAACAATGAAATATTATGTTTTTATTGAATTATCTAATGGGAAACCCCCTCCTGGACACCCCTCCCTGACCCTCTTAGACACCCCCTGGACAACCCCTCCCTCCTGGAGAGCCTCCCCCCAACCCCCTAGACACCCCCACCCCACACCCCTTTCACCCCTCCCTTCACACTACACCCCCCCAAGGACACCCCACTCCTGGACACCCCTCCCCCTAAACCCCCACACCCCTAGCTCCATGCCCCCACCTCCTCCCTCCTGGACAACCCCTCCCTCTCCACCCCTTCCTCCTCCCTACACACTACCACCTGGACACCCCCCCCCCAACACCCCAGCACCCACATACCCCTCCCCATTCTCCCCCACACCCCTTGCACACTTCCCCCAACCTCCACCCTGGAAACCACCCTCCGAGAAGCCCCCTTATCCCTGCACCACCTGCACCCCCACACCTCATGCACCTTGCACACTCCCCCCCCCCCACCACCTCCCACACCCTCCTGGACAGCCCCCCCCCCCCCACCCCCACCCCCCGCACCCTCTTCCCCCTACCTGTACAATGCCTCCCTAGACACCCCCACCATGCACACTACCCCCAACCCCAACCCCCACACCATACACCCCCGTCCTGGATAGCGCCACCCCCCCCCCCCCTCCGACCCCTGCCCCCCTCCCCCGGAACCCCCACACCACCTGCTCTCTTTACAATGCTAACCCTACTCCCACCCCCCCTCCTGGACATCCCCCCTCACACTGCACCACCTCCCCCCTCCCTACACAGCACCCCTACTGGACACTGTCCCCCCTGCACCACATTCCCCCCTTCTAGGGAATCATCAACACAATAGTTGGATCAAAAAAGCTCAAAAATAAAACAATACATGTAATACATAGGCCAAATCCAAGATCTCGTCTAGAAACAAATCCATACTAAGTGCTCGAATAGATGATAACACATAACAAATCATAGGTATAACCTATCATGACACGTCTCACTAAACCTGGTCAGAACATCAATAATAAATAAAACAAAAACCTATAATAAAAATCAAAAATATCATTATTTATTCATAAATATATGATAACCATATAATTAGAATAAACTTTTATAACAAAATGAACATGTGATATTTTTATATCATTAGTGAAAAGATGATCTCCATAGGCTATGGATCAATATTTCTGATAAAAAAAATAAATAAAAAATATATTACTGATCATAAAAGATTCCATTATGTGTATTAGAGTATCTTCCATCTCTATGATAATAAACTCATGCTCAATCACCTAACTAAGGGACTTCCCCCTTACCCAGATCCTTGATAAAAATGTCCAAACATGCACTAATGTACCTATGTAGGGTTGGATAATAAAAACCTTGTGAGAAAACACCAAAAAGATATTAAATATAGTGTTGAAATATGTTTTACTGAATTCACTAATGAAATCTAAATAACAAATCAGTTATGTACCCAGTTCGGGCCATCGTGCACTAACCAAGTTTTTATTAACCCAACACTACCTGATTTTCCTAATGCAAGAAGGAATAGTTATCCTGTACAAAAAATCATTACCAACCATATAGGTAGAGGATAACATGGAAGGAATAATATAGAAAACATACCACAATGGAAATAAAAAATAAAAAGTAATAACATAACCATCCTTATATATAATAAATTGATTTCTGGAAGGTATAACACAACAAACCTAAAAATATTGGAACAAAATCACAAGGAAGTTGTAATATATCTGACGTCCCATATAGGATACTGATCATGATGAATGAGTAAATTAATCACCCTATTATATAAGGAATAGATCATGGGGAAGGTGTAAAAAATCCTTCCTATAATATAATGAATGAATCATGACGAACGTGTAACATAGCTGACCTCCTATATAGGAAATGAATTACGAGGAATGTGTAACACAACCAATATCTAATACATGAAACGACAACATAGAATAGGATGCATGGAAAACCCATTTGTTAAGACTGATGGAAAGGTCCCAAGTCCCCAACACATCCCTAATATGGAATTTTAATACATCATGGACTGATTATATGTTGAATACAAGGTATATCCATGATCAACCCATATGGTTTATGTCCCATTATTTGAATCACCCATTATATGAAACCAAGCTATTGGATTATTCTCCCACTACATATCATCACTTTATACCATATAATTTATTCTCAAGACCCATATTATTCATTGTTGTGGAATGACATGATCCATAATAATGGGTAAATATAACCACCCATAGATGATTTAAAAAAACATAGACATCCCACTTTAGGTCTTGATAACTAAGTTGTAAAACCATCATGTAAACCACCACTACATATTTTGGGTTGGTTATGAAAAAAAATATAATACACATAAACCACCCACATGAGGTCAATTCTACCAATTAGAAACTATCTAAGATCTTAAATATGGGAGTCAGAAGAACCACATTCATACTCATGCACCTACATGTGTGATAGTTTATGTTTTACCATATAAATGATGAAACATGATAAAGAACTCCCAAATTAATCAACTAAGAGTTAACTTTACAAGTGGATTCATCTAATTTGAGTTCAATTAATCACATCACAAAACCTTGATGAAAACTAACTAAATTAAGGATGTAAAATGTAGAGAGAATGATTAAATAAATACAAGACCAAGGATTTCATTCAGTCAAACATACTGAAATGGAGTAATTATAACTTATGATGATTTAATTTGGTAAAATATGAGGTGGGGAATCATTTGGAACCTTAGGGGATGAAAAATGGTGTTTTCAATCATGGATCGACTGGATCAAGAATCAATAAGAGGTAAAAAAGATATTTTGATTTGAAAATAGAGAAATTCAATTAAAGTATCCCCCCAATATGATAACAAGGATCCCAAATACCTATTAGTAACTATTTAAAAATCACTAGCTGTATAGTGGTCCATCAGGATATAAATCCCTCCAGACAGCTCATTTGGTAAACTAAGGGATCTTGCTGCATTATTTAAATTTTAGGACTATCGTTACCCATCATTGAATTACCACTAACACATGTAACCAAAAATCACTGGACAAACATAAAATCAAAAAAATTGATGAAATTAGATAGTATAAAATATATATGTTGATTGGAAGCTTCTGGGAGGAGGGAACCCCAGTGACATGTCATCTTAGAGAAGTGTGTCTTGATGACAGAGGTCTTCACGGAGGAGGGTTTCATTGTGAGAGAGGTCATCGGGGTGGAGGGTGTTGCGGCGAGAGAGTTCTTCATAGAGGAGGGCTCCGCAGTGAGGAGAGGCCGAGTAGGAGAGTTACGGAAGGAGAAGTCGTCAAGGAGAAGGGAATTGCACTAAAGAGAGGTCAAGGAGGAGAAGTTGTCAGGGAGGAGGGCTCTGTGGTGAGGATAATTCGTCGGGAGGTTATGTTTTCAGGGAGAGCTGGTGCGAGGTGAGTAGAGAATCGAGGAGAGCGAGCCTGATACCAAATAATTTACGGATGTGGTATAGCCAAGCAGGATTAAGTAAACCATAGAAATTAGAATTGTATATCCACGAACCAATAAAACCATGGATATAGGTCTGGGGATGTAACATTAATTTGTAGTAGTATTAATCTTCAACAAAATCTTTTATGGGATACATTGAAGTTAATAGAGATTAACACT
This sequence comes from Viscum album, assembly GCA_963277665.1. Lineage (NCBI taxonomy): Eukaryota > Viridiplantae > Streptophyta > Magnoliopsida > Santalales > Viscaceae > Viscum > Viscum album. Next base: position 318,724,537 of record OY728132.1, on the reverse strand, counting down.
CGAGCAATGTTATCCAAGTTACCCCAAGAGTCTTCCACCATTGCACAACATACCCATAGGTCTTATGCAGGGGTTATATGGGGCTGTGTAACAATACCCCATTAATATGTTTATTTGATTTATTTTTGTATAAAGAATATAAAATATTTTTATTTTTGTTTGTAAATATTTTTTAAAGAAAAAATAGTATTTTTAGTTTATATTGAATTATAGAATATATTTTGAGGAATTAAAGGATATTTGAATTAATTAATATTTTAAAAATTATTTTTACCAAATTAATTTTTAATAGATCGTATAATTTTTATGAATACATTTGTAATTTTTATTAAACATTGAACGCTGATTTTGTCAAAAACCATGATTTTATGGTAAATTATGGTTTTATTTTAGAAATGAAAATTTAAAAATTTAGAAAATTATTTAGATAAAATGAATATTATTATTGGACTCATGACCTCAAAATTATCTAACAGTTCATTTGTCATATTTTTCTGACACCATCAAATGTTTGGGTCGAAATAAAATACCATATAAATATATAATGTGTATTATGACGTCATAATGACTTAATAGTTATGAAAAAAAATAAAATAAAAGGTATATTCTTCCATTAGATGTTTATATTTTAAAATTAAGTGATTTTTTATTTTTTGACTTATTTTACAAAGCCTTAGTTGACCCTCCCAGACGTGTAAACCATTTAAACATTTTAAATTGATTTTCTCAAGAGTGTGACTCACCTCCACGTAATAAATTCTAATTTTTAATATGTTAGGTCATTTTTCTTATAATGTAATATTTTCCACTCCCATTTTGAAAAACCCAGGGTCAAAACCAAGGGATATATTTTTGTTTTGATTAGGTAAATGTGTGGTGTCTGAAACCAAAATAATAAATAATTCCCTCTCCTTTCCTATATTAACCCACTCTATCTCCAATTATTCATCCCTAAAACCATTTATACTAGACCAAAATAATTCCTCCTCTATATATAGTCTTCAAAATACTTCACAACCTCTAATTAATCCTCCCTCTAGCCTCTCCCAAGGAATTGGGATCACACTTCCAATTAAGGGATTTCATCATTTCTCAATTTTGTCCAGGTTTACATATGTTGTTATTACCTTTTATTTCCAATTTAAAATGTTTGGGTATGATTTTTCCCCTCCCCAATAATTTCCTCATTAGGTTTGAGTGATGAGAGACCTATTTGTCTCTCCTTTATCATTCTCATGTACACCTGTTACCATGCTGAAATTTCAAAAGAGTTATTCCCATTCTCCTACTTTTTAATGTTTCATTATTATGTTACACGTTCTATTTACAAAATTAAAAATGTTGGGACATATATATATATAACCCATTACATTAAAATTTCATGTAAATATTTTATCTTTCACATTACTCTCTCATCAACCATTTGTTTTAATTTTTATGTCACTATGTTAAGCTTCAGAAATTGCACAACGATTTTCCAAGCCTAAATCAGTTTTTATTGAATACAACACCCATGTATCTCTCAATATTATTCACCATTGTGACCATATACATGGTCAATGGTACTTATATTCATTTATTCCACATGAATTAATAATTTAATTACCTATTTTGTTGAATTACTCTATGTTATATGATCCTTGTGGTACACTTATGCATGAAATGAAATGTCTATAATAGATGGGCCTTGATATAGCTCAAATGAATTGGCTAACGATTAATATCATTATATTTCTAGTTAAATGAGGTTCTATTCTTGACAATTCAATTAAAATTATTTTTTACTCATTCTCCAGGTGCAATGATCCTTGGATCGTGCCAATATCATTTTAAATGTTGTTTCCACATTTCAATGTTATGACAATCATTCTATATCATGCCTTTATGTAAATTTTTCTCTTTTTCTCCATTGATATTAAAAATAACTAACATGTATTTTATTCATCATTTTATTCCTTTTTACTCCCTTATTTTTATTAATAAATTCTCATTTTCACATTTATGTTCTCATGTTATCCCATGCAATTCTATGTATGAGGGAATTTTCTGGTCATGGAATGGATGTTTTCAATAGTGATGTTGTTTTTTAGGTCTTATGTTTCCTGGTAATGTCCATAATTTCCCAAAACACTAGAATCTATATCTTCATTGTTTTAATAAGTGGATTTATATTTAATTAATCATTTTAATGGATGTAATAGGTAGTAGGGTTGTTATAATATCTCCACATATGGGGAGTCAAATATGATGTTGGATAGTATGGTGGAATACATGTCGTCATTCTACATTGATCTAGCTTACACACCCATTAAGGGAAATGATATGGATGGTGCCTTGTGATAGATGATTCAGATTAAAGACAATGAGGTGGCCATTAGTGATTGGAATAAGATTTATATATTTTCATAGTATCACCTGGATGTTCAGGACCAACATGGGAAGGTAGTTATAACATCTCTTGTAGTGACATCCACCATCCTAGAGTGGGGAATGATATCAATTTTTTCCAATTTTGGGGGCCTCGTTCTCAGGGAGAGTGTACAATGAGTGGCCCAATTTTTCCATGGGTTGTTGATTTTACTATGACCTTAAAATTTTCAAGGTCGTGTATGGGTGCCTATAGATATACAATCTTAATAAATGATGAAATCACCTACCTCTATTTGGGAAGATCGTCCTTGTAATACCATGTTTTATAGAGACCTAATTCATCAGATTACTAGGATAGGTATGAAGAGGAATATGGTAGGATTCGTCACTGGATTCTCCTCCTATCATAAATTGAAGGCAAAGATCCAATGACTTGCATTACTTTTAATGTCTCTATACATTATTTAGTGGAAATAGTATGATTTCATGATAGATTTTGTGTTGTGATTGATAATATCTTCTCAAGTATGTTATGTAGTATTGGTGATCATCAATAGGATGACCAAATTCATTAAATTAATATTTATATGGGTGACCTAATCTCTAGATTAGTTAGGTATAAATTACATCTATGAGATAAAACGAATTCATATTTTACTTTATACGATCATTTAGAACCAAGATGCATCATTTAATTAATGATTATAAAAATGTATGAAATAGAAATAGGGATCATAGGATATATTGAGTACCAAATATTACCCTTATACTAAAAGAATGTTTGATTAGATGATTCATGATTAAGAATTTATTATTTCAACGTGAATACTAGATTTTGGAGGTCCCTGGAAAAAACATATTCATATTGTTTAGTTTTCATATGATAACATATTCCATGAAAAAATTCATATGGATCAATATGTGGTCCACTATGGTTGGTTATTCTATTAACAAAAATACTGGTTAGAGTATAGGTAGGCGGCTCTACTAGGTCATCGTGTCATTATGAAGACTTCATATGTGGTTCATCAGTAGTTTCTACACATATCATCTATATTGGATGAGAGATGAATGAAGTGAAATGTCATGTTATATTTGGGATATGACAGGCCCTTAGATATATTAGATATTTTCTATCTGTTGGACTATCATATTTAGTTACCAAAGAGGTATCATTCCATGAAATATGTGTTCAACATATCATAAATTTTTCAATATCATGTCGACCTATCTCGTTAATTTTAACTTGATGATATAGAGTTGGAGGTGCAAGTGTCCTTCGAGGAGCATCCAATACATATTGTTGATCATAGAAATAAGTTTACACAATGTAGGTATGTTCCTCTTATATGGGTGAAATGAAAACATGTAAATATATAGGATGAGACCAGGGAGCCAGTGGCCTATGAATGTGCACAATGGATGTAACTCTTATCATATGATGTTGTACGACCCTCAGAAGAGAAACTCGGTGAAGGATTATTTTAGGGAGGTATGGTTGTATCATAAAATTATTTCTCAATGGTAATTATGTAACACCCCAAGCATCCATAGTACGTTTCTCTTTGAATAATACAATTGCTTGTGTTGTACGCAACTTGGAGTTTTAACACACCACAACCAATCAAAATAGTTGTTATGAGTAGTAATACCCGCTTTTTTAAATTTCAAATATTTTATCATTCAAAATGAACTTCATTTTTGGATTCGGAATATTGAAATTATCTTAGGGTGATTTTTTTTTTAATGAAAACATTGAATTTTTTATGAATAATGAAGAATAGTTAGTTATTGTTTTAAACCGACTTTTTATTTAAATAATTATTTATTTTATTTAAATTTATTTTTGGTCAAAATGGATACATAATACCTATATAAGTTGAATTTAATTCATTAGATTCAGTTTCTAAAAATTATAGATATATAAAAATTGTATTGAACTTTTTACCGTCCTTTACCCATCTCCTAAGAGCATTTGAAAATTTGGATTAAAAATAATTTTACAGCTTCTATGAGTTGAATTTCAAAACTCATAGAGTCACAGTTGATATGTTTAATTAAAATGTGGTTCAATAAGATGAAAATAATTTTTGGTGAATAGTTACTTTTAACTTTTATTTACCATGGTTAAAAGAAAATAGGGAAATTAAAGGTAAAAATCACATTATTATTACCATAAATCATGACTTAATTATATTGGATAAGATGTATTCGACAAAAAAACATTATGAATAAAATATGACCCCATTTGGTCTTCTTGGATTAGGATCAGAAATTTATTATTATTTTATTTGAAGAAGTGTTAAAAGAGTTAAAATCAATGTTTAGTAATTAAATAATTTTTAATATAGAGATACACACAATATATATTCGAATATAAATATTAAATAAAAATATAAATGATATTTTATGAAATTTTATTTTGTTTAAAATTGGTAGAAATTAAATAATTAAATTTATTTATGACACAATGATGATGCAGTAATTTCATTATTAATGAATTATTAAATAAATTATTATTATAAAAATACAAATATGTATAATTTTATACTTTTGATTCATTCCACTAATTTTCATGATTAACATGACAAGTTAGGGTTCATTAAATGAATTTTTTTCAAATTAATAGTTCTTATATGAATTTAACAAAAACAAAATAGAAAATAGTATCAAAATTGACGTTAAAGAGTTTTTGAAAAAAATATCATATTATTAAATGATATTCTATTCCAAAAAATATAAGTATCATCCAAAGGTCATATATAATATTATATATGTCATTAATGAACCACTTTAGTTTCGCTTGGATGTTTATAGTATGTTTATTAACCATATAATATAAACATACTAAGAGACATGGTAAATGTGAAACTATTTAACTAAGAGTGAAATCTGAAAGATAAGGTTAATATTGTAACCCAAACATATCTAAAACCAATTGGTTGAGTGGGTTTTGACCCATACCCACCATATCCTCGAAATAAATAATTTTGGAGACATTAAAAACAGAAAATGATTTTATTATAAAATAATATTTCAATCTTTTTTTATGGTGCCCCTCACTCCTCTTATAAAAGGGAACTTCCCCTTCTCTCAATCTCACACCTTAATATCCATTTTTCTAGGCCAAAACCTTCCAAAATATCCTCTAAAATGTCCCTCCTTCATCTTAGAGGCCTTACATTAGTCATAAATCCATACTATGGTGTCATTTTCATCAAATTAAAAGGAAGATCCCGAAGAAGTGGTAAATATTTCATCACCCTTTTCAAGTTCTTTTCATCTTCAACATCCTCTTTATATGTTGCATCCATTCTAAAATAATGAATCCAGTATCTTCTGTATATTGTGATGTGATTAAAAATATTTTACAACCATATTCATTATTATATCCTTCCTATTTATTACATGTCACCATACATGCGTACGTACGGCTTACCATCTCCACGACATGGTGTAATTGTCATTCAATACATTATTATTTGGATGGGTATAATAATTATGTTTAATTGATGTAAATAATAAATATAACATGTTAATTCTTCTGTACATATGATATAACATCAATTTACATATTATTTTAAATTAAAAGAATGATATTTTCGCTGTTGCATACATACGAATTACCGTCTCCACGAACGCGATGAGTTTCATTCCCCATCATAATCATTCAAGAATATTTTTCATTTTATGATACAAAATAATGCTTATAGACATAATATCATTTTTATATGAATAAAATACATCCTATTCATAACAAACATGTCTTACATAACCATGAATATAAAGTAAAATGAATCAGTTAACACCCAAGACAATGATACTACAAAAATATTATTAACAAAGAAATATTAGAAGATCATATATGATATCATCTTTTTGATAATGGCCCTTCTATAATTTAATAATAGTGATTTAACTATTATACATGAAGTAAACATAACCTAAACCATATAAATTTACTAGCGAAGTGTTAATTTCAAAATCTCTTCATTATCCAAGGATTTTTATAGCTAATTATCTAATGGGACCTCTTTATCATCCACAACCATTTTTCATAAAAATTCATTTCAAAACATTTTTACTATTTCATAGGCAATGGGTTAAGGACATTTCTACCCTTTTTTAACTTTTTATAATATGTTTATAATGGAATATATATGTTGTTTTCCAAATAAGGTACTTTATGACCTTTTCGACAAAATTAAGGTAAGAATTTTTTTTAACATATACGGCGGGTGAAACTATTTTCCATCATTATGAAAATATCAAAGCATCCCATAAAAGCTTGTAAGAATATTTTAAAAGATAAATGTTTTATTTTATAATTACATGACTTTTAAATGATGTCAAAATAGAAAGAGATATTTTCCTAAAAAGGTTTGTATTTCATCTATGTCAACATCTTTTGATGGATTTTATGCTTGTTTGAAGTTGATTTATTATGATAAAAATATTTCATATTGTATAGAAGGTTTTGAGTTGTGTTTGACTATGTATGTGTTATTTTTATACCATTCATGGTTTATGGATAAATTATTGACATTTTGTATGCTAGTTTTAATAAGAATATATTTGATTTGTTTATACCTTTTCATATGAGGAATGCATTGGACTTATTATGTGACGGGTGGAGCCCTCTATAGCTCTTTGACGCATCAGTAGGTATCATGAGGCAAACAGGTGTCTTGGAAAAAGGCCTTGACAAAATCCTAATTTTAGTCTTGGCACAAGGCCTTGACTATGTGGTTATAAAGTCTGGCATTATGCATTCCATCATTATGAATGTGTCTATTGATATTGCAAGTTATTATTCGACTAGTACAATATCAATGTTTATATGTAAATGGAATTATTTAATTTTATCTTTTACATATTATGCTAAAGGTCAAGTTTAAAAGAATTTTTTTAGTAATATACATTATCTTAAATGTTTATGCTTATTTATGAATGTATCCGCTATATTTTTATCCTTACAGACCATCTGAGATCACCTGTTTATATGTTTTACTTTTCCCAGGATGTGAAGAGGTATATTATGACTAACCTATTGGGATAGTCTATGGGAGATGAACGTGGTTAATGAAGACAATTTTGTTGTTAATTTTCATTTCCTGATGTAATGTACAACCTATGAATGTATCTAGTATTTCTAAGTCTACTAAACTGATCAGTCCATTGGGAAACGATTCCTTGTATCATTCCAATGCTATGTAATAATGCACCTACTCTGGGAAACTAGGGTTGTGGTGTTAAAGTTGGTATCAAATAAAGATTAGTATAAACCATGGAAACAATATTTAGGTAAACTCTGATTAGGGAACATTACCTGAAGATTGACTCTGAGGATTAGTATAGAATAACTTCATAGAGTTATGGTAATCTAGTGATTTATTGAGTTTTCCAAGAAATAATCCCTTTCTATGTACGATCTGGTAGCGGTGGATCTGGCACAGATGTACCTAGTCGTAAAACCCTAAAACACAACATTGAGCTAGACTCAAACAGAAACTGGTGCACGACAATGGGTCTTGCAGCACTCCTGTTTATGACACTCCTGGGGGATATTCTTAGGATAATTATAATTTTACTTACGAATCATTATAAAGGTCTTATGAGTATATATTTCCATAAAGAAAACATTTTTTACTATTATGGATTATAAACATAAACTGTTCAGTTTATGTTAGGCGTTTTACAAGTTTTGACTATATATTTTAATTCATAAACTAATCTAATGTATGTCATTGTTTTAAATGGTTCCTAGTGGAAGTAATGGTAACCATATAAATGCATGTAATCCATGTAGGTATTTCCCTCATACTAAAGTTAATTATGGTGGATCTGGTGAAGCAACTAGTGCTGATTAGCCTATCACTATAATGAGACAACTCACTCATGTTTTGAATAATAGTCTTACCTGTATAGAGCACCCTAATCCCCAACATAGAGGGTCAATGTTAGACCTCTTCTTAAGAAAAAAACCACCAACATTCAATTGGAGTACAAATCCATTAGTAGCTGAGTAATGGATAAATTCCATAGAAGATATTTCACACTTTGGGGAGTAGAAAAAGGGAAAAAGTTGTCATGACAGTTTGTTGCCTCACTGGAGATGTTGTTCAACAGTGGTCATTGATTCAAAAAATAAAGGAAGATGTGTAATTATCAAAAATTTAATGTGGGGAGTTTAAAGAGATTTTCATAGAAAAATACATTCCTTGTGACCCTCGAGCAGATATGGAAATATAATTTCTGAGTCAGAGGCAAAAGGAGGATGAGAATGTCTCAAAGTATGAGGATAAGTTTACAAGGTTATGAAGGAATGTTGAAGATTATATATGTAACTTAAAAAGTAATATTCATAATTTCATTGATGGGTTAAACCCATTACTCTATCGAGAATTAGTCTCACAATCCTTCTAGTTGTACAAATATATTATCTCATGTGATATTAAGATATAAAAATAATTCTCTATGTCTTACGACTTTAAAGCAAAGAAAAAAGTAGAAGTGATTTTTTTAACACTCTGTTATTGTAAATAATGGGAAGAATGTAAAAGTTTAATATCCATACTGTAGTAAATGTGGGAAGAAACACCCAGATAATTTTCTAAAGGGAATGAGAGTATGTTACAAATTTGGTGAAAAAGGCCACCAAGCTCGTGATTTCAAGGGGAAGAAAGTGGCAGTCAATGTTGAATTCTATAATTGTAGAGAAACTGGAAATTATGAAAATTAATGTCCCAAGGGCCAGGTAAACAAACCTTAGAAAAATCCAAGGGATCAAGGAAAATATTATTCTATCTTTACTACTGAGGTTGAATCTCTCAATGATATGGTGGAAGGTTATTTAATGGTTTCCTCAAATTTAGAAAATGCTTTATTCGATTCTGGATCATCACATTGTTTCATATCATTCCAGTTTTCTATGAAAATTAGATATTTCCAATTTCATTTAACAAGGGAGTTGTTAGTCAATAAAACTAAGGGGGTATCATTGCAACAATGTTTTGTGAATCAGTTCCGATTAGGGCATATGAATGGTCTTTCTCTACTGATCTCGGCGTTATACCCATGATTTAATTAGATATAATTCTCAGAATGGGTTGGATTTTAGACCATGATGCAAACATTTATTGTAAGAAAAAGTCGGTTACCATTGAAGATGATGATAAAGAGTACCTTATCTTTATAGAAAAACATCACCACAAAATTCTATTCTAGATCCACCCTGAGTAGCTCAACTAAATTCAATTATCAGGGTGGAAGAGAATAAATTAACTATGGGTGAGTAAAAAAATGTTCGAATAGAGGGCGTACCTATTGTGAAAAAATATGTTGATTTGTATCCAAAATCATTACCTGGAAATCATACAGAATGGGAAATTGAGTTTTACATTGATTTAATTCCTATTCCAAGGACCATATAAAAGACCCCTTATAAAATGACCACTCTAGAATTAGTGAAACTAAATTAAAAATAAGTAGAATTGAGTAATAAGGGATTTATTCACCCTATTGTTTCTCCATGGGGAGCCCTTATACTTTTTCTTATGATGAAAAGAAGATATTTGAGGTTATTCACTGACAACAGTGAGATCAATGCTATAATAATAAAGAATCAGTATCCCCTACCTCACATTGATGATTTGTTAGACCAAATTCATGGAGCTCAATATTTTTAAAAGATTGTCCTTCGATCTTGATATCATCAGTTGTGTGTGAAGAAGGAAGACATTTAGAAAACAACATTTCAAACCAGGTACGGGCATTATGAGTTTATATTAATTCCTTTTGGAAGGACTAATACACCATCTGTTTTCATGGATCTAATGAACTAAGTTTTCAAGGAAGATCTTGATGACTTTGTAGTGGTATTTATTTATTTATGATATCCTGGTATTGTCCAAAATCTATGAAGATCATGAAAATCACATGCACACCATTCTGTAAACCCTCAGAAGAAATGAATTATATGTGATGTTTAGAAAGTGTGAATTTTTTCTTCAAGAGACTTTATTTCATGGACATATTGTGTCTATAGATGTAATATCTATTGATCCTTAAAAGGACAAGGAAATCCAAGAATGGCCAGCACTGAGAAGTATAATTGGGGAACATAGTTTTATTGGTTTAGCTGGTTATTATCGGTGTTTCGTCTAGAATTTTTCCTGCTTGGATAACCCATTAACCAAGAAAATGCAAAAAGGGGTTAAATTTGTTGGGAAAAAAGAGTGTGAATAATGTTTAGAAGAACTAAAGGGAATACTAGTCGATGATCCTATCATGACTATACCATCAGAGAATGATGGGTTTGATATTTATAGTGATGCTTCAAATAGAGGAATAGGTTGGGTCATTATGAAAAATGATATATTTATCGCCTATGAATCACAAAAGCTAAAACATGAAGAGAAAAACTATCCTACTCATGATCTGGAGTTAGTAGTTGTAATATTTTCTTTGAAAATATAGAGATATTATCTCTATGGTGAAAAATGTGAGATATATAATGATCAGAAGAGTTAGATGTATATTTTCTCCCATAAAGAAAAAAACATGAGGCTAAGGAGATGCATTGAAATACTCAAGGATTATGATTTCACTATACACTACCACCCGAGGAAAGAAAATAATGTGGAAGATGTTTTGAGTAGAATGGATCATGGAGTTATGAATATGTTGAGAGTTGAAAGGGATCCTTTGTAGATGGATCTAGCTAAAATGGATATGGGAATAATCATGGAAGGTGAAACATCAATGATTTTTCAAATGATTTCCAAACCATCTTTAAATGAAAGGAAAAAATGTTCTTAGACTGATGATGAGGATTTTCAAAATAAATTTAATGTTTTTAAGGATGGTAGATTGATCGACTTCATATATGAAGATGGGATTCTGAAATTTGGGAAGATACTTTGTGATCTCGATATACCTGATCTAAAAATGGAACTTTTGGATGATTCTCATATCTCAAATTTCATTATATACCCTGGGAGCACCAAGATGTATAGAGATTGGGAAAACATTTTTTGTGGGACAACATGAAGAGTGAGATTACTGATTTTGTGTCAAGATGTATGGTTTGTCACCAAGTTAAAGCTGGAAGGAAACAACCTGGAGGAGTCATGAAACCTCTTCCCATACATGAGTGGAAATGGGATAATATTATGATGGACTTTGTCATGGGACTACCAAAGACTACTAGAAGGAATGATTCAATATGTGTCATTATTGATTGTCTTCCCAAGTCAACACATTTTCTTTCTATAAGAAAAGATTTACCACTTGAACGTTTCGAAAGACTATATATTAATGTAGTAGTAATCCTTCATGGATTACCCCAATCGATTTTTTATGATAAAGATCCCAATTTTACATCAAGATTATAGAAAAGTATTATTAAAGCCTATGATAATGAAATTTTTTGAGAACTTCTTACCACCATCAAACTGATGGACAATCCGAGAAGACAATTCAAACCATTCAAGACATGTTGAGATTTTTCTCACTTGACATTTACAGTCTGTGGGATCAATTTTTACCTCTGGTATAATTTTACTATAACAATATCTTCTGTTCATGTATTTAGATGACACCATATGAAGTGTTATATGGAAATATATGTCGCACACCAACTTAATGGGATGATGTTGGTGAAATAAAACTCGTTGGACTGGAACTTGTTGGAGAAATGGTAGAAAAAGTGAATGTAATCCAAACCCACATCAAAGAAAATCAATGTAGGCCAAACAGCTATGCTGATAACGAAAGGAAGGATTTTTAATTTTAGGTAGGAGGTCACGTTTTCATGAATGTATCTACATGGAAGGACATTATATGATTCTGTAAGAAGGGTAAATTGAGTCGTAGGTACATTGGACATTTTGAAATTCTAGAACGAATTGGGGTTGTAGCTATAACGACCCATACTTTACATACATTTTTAATACTTAAAATTTGAAGCACACTTATTACAACATATGACAAAACCACAAAGGACCGTATAGGTATAGTGTCTTTAGAAACTGGGGAAACATAAACAACTGGTTCATAAATCTTCTACAGTGTCTCCCATTTATTTCATCATATCTAGGGTCCCTTTTAGCATATTCTACTTAATATCCATCTTCCTGACCTGGGGAAAAGAAAACATAAAAGGGTGAGCTCAAATGCTCAGCAAGGGCAAATAAAGGAAATAAAAAATCATATCATATCTTTATGAAAATCAAAACCTGCAAAAGAGATCATAATATCTTAACATGGAATAAATCATAGAAGTGAAAATGAGATCCCCATAACATAAAACTTGAAACTTTGTGGCATGCACACATAATCATGGAAAATCATTTCTTGTTAGTCATGACTCATTGCCAAGACTATCTTAGTGGACAAAGTCCCTTTCTGAACCGAGTTCACTCCTCGTTTCAGTCCTGTATCACTGAACCGAAATAACCTTTCGTTCCAGCCATGTCTATCTCATGAGATATAAAATCTTTACCCAATGCATTGGAGGGAGATATAGGTCCCACCCATCTTATAATGAATCCTTTCTTATGTGTGCCACATAATCATAAAACATACATCATCGCATAACACATGTAACAAAAATGGGATTCTTGAAACATCATGACATCATGAATCAATTCATATAAGATAAAGGAATTCATAAACATAATTCCATCACAACATAGTCAAATCAATGTAAAAATATGGATAGAAACAGAACCCTTTATTATCTTAGATGTAAAATAATTTTGATAAAACACTTGAATTGAATTCTTGAGGAAAATATCCTTTCTTCTTCAAAAACATTTTTCCTTTCATAACATGTCATACAACTTTAAAATAAAAGAAGTTGATTAAAAATAAACTTGAAAACTTGTAAAGGAATCTTCTTTGAAGTAATGTTTTAAAAATTCATTCATGCCGTATAAGTTAAAAAAACATTCTTCGTACTTTTGTCGGAAAAGTCAAAAAGTACCTCGTACGGAAAAACGACAAAAGATTCCTTTCATATTCTTTACTAAAAACTCACCTAAGGGTAAAATTGGATTTTAAACTATTTCAAGTGGATGGAAACAATATTACATATTGAGGTAACATGGATGTGGATGATAAAATACACCCCAGTAAATAGTTACGAATAAACAATCTCGGATAAAAATGAGATTGTGATATTTCCCTTACCTTAGGTCCGATTTGCTTTGTTCGTGTCCGAAGCTCCTGTATAATGGTTTAAATAATGTTATTGACTTATTCCAGAATCATACATATTGATATGAGATCATATATGGTCATATTATTAGCTTCTTGTTAGTAATATTTCATTGTTACTTGTTACTCGGGTCTTTATAACTTTTTGTTCTTATGCGTGTTTTGTCGAATAAATTCTTATTCTTATCTTTAGGTTATAGATAATTAATTTCCATAATGGTATTAGTGTAGTATATACCATATTCATTCATTCAATTCATTTATACAATCATTATGAAATGAAGATCATGTAGAACGAGTCGCATCACATCGTGGAGACGGTATTCCGTACGTACGCACGAGTGATGATATCGTTCCTATGATCGTGGAATTGTATTGGAGTATATATATATATTATTTCAGTATCAATATTACTTAATAATAATCATATATAGTTACTCATTACACCATTATACCCATCCTTGTAAGGTGATGGTGGAAAATAGATTACACCACGGCGTGGAGACGGTATTCCGTACGTACGCACGCGCGGTGATTTAATTTTTCCGTAGGATGGATAGAAGGTGAATTAGGGTTGTTTCATATTTATAATAACATATCAGTATGTAAGTAATACTGATGTTATTACTTTATCATGAAACAACTGAAGAAGAAGAAGTTGAAGAAGAAAGAAATTGAAAAGATCGGTAATGGATATTACCTCTTCTTTGGAACGCCTTTTTGAATCCTCCACTTAAGGAACTAAGATTGGTCTTTGGAGAAGACCAGGACCTCTAGGATTATTCTAGGGAAGTGGAGAAGGGAAAATGGCAGGGGTTGGCCGAGCTTGAGTGCTCAAATTGGTGTGAGGAGGAGGGGGAGGAGGTGCCCTTTTATAAGGGAGGAGAGGGGCACCTTAGGAATATCTCAAAATATTATTTTATATTAAAGTCAAAATCGGTTTATAATGGTTCCAAAGGGTCTTATTTCGAAGCTAAAGTGGGGAAGGGTCGAAATCCTATCAACCAATAGGATTTAGACAAGTTTAGGGTATTATTTTAACCTTATCAATTAGATTTAACTCTAAGTTAATTAATTTAACTTTTACCGTGTCTTTTTGTTTTCTTTCACTATATGGTTAATAAACTTTCTATAACATGCCAAACGAACCCCAAATTGTTTATTATTAATATATATATCCTTATCTAAGTCATTTGGCCGAACCTTAGATTTTTAGGAATAAAATAACAATTAATAATATAATATTTGATTTAAAAACTATTTTGTGTCAATTTTGACACTATTTGATATATGATTTTTGTGAAAGTCATAAGAGAATTATATGTTCGAACCAAGTTGATTAAATCAACACTAATATATCATAGTAACCTAGAAAATTAGTGGAATTCATAAAAAGTCTCAAATTACATTTATTTTGGTATTTATATTATCAATTTTGTCAATATTTCATTAATAAGATAATTACTACATCATCTTTGTGTCATAAATAAATTAAATTATTTTATGTCTAAAAATTACAAATAAAATACCATCATGTAGGAAATCTTTTTATCTTTCTAATGAATATTTACAATTGAATTTATCTTATGTATAACCCCATATTAAAAATTATTTACTTATTAAACTTTGATTTTAACTATTTTAACCCTTCTTTAAATAAATTAATAATAAATGTCCTAATCTAATCCAAGTGGGCCTAAATGGTCATATTTTATTCCTAAGTTTGTTTTTGGTCGAATTACACTTGTCCAATAGAATTAGGACATGTGTTAGGGTAATATTAATATCATATTTACCCTTAGTTACCCTATTTACTATTAACCGCGGTAAAAATAGTAAAAAGTTACTATTCACCAAAAAATTATTTTCATCTCATTGAACCACATTTTAGTCCTTGATATTAACCGTGTCTCTCGGATTTTTGAAATTCAATTCACAGAAGCGGTAAAATTAAGTTTTATGCAAAATTCAGTTTTTAACCTACCACTTAGTGGTTTCACTATTCATCAAAAATTGAAAGTTTTCAGAAAAATACCAAAATTTCACCCTAGGCTAATTTCGATATTCTGAGTCCAAAAATGAAGTCCATTTTGAAAAATAAAATTTATAAAATTTCAAAAAGTGGTTATTACTATTCATAACGGCTAGTTTTAATAGCATATTGTTGTTTAGTGAAACTCGGTATTGCGTACGACGCAAGCTATCGAGGAAGGTCGCGATTGCGTGTAAAGCAAGCCAAGCAAGTGTTGTGTAGAAAAATATTCCTTTGATGATTTATATAACATAAAAGTCTCGGGTGTTACATTCTACCCCCCTTAAAAAGAATTTCGCCCTCGAAATTCGTCACTTTGTAACAAATAGATGAGGATACTTCTCCCTCATCATATCCTCAAGCTCCCATGTAGCTTCTTCAAGTTGGTGGTTCCTCCATAAAACTTTCACCAAGCGAGTGGTCTTGTTTCGTAGGACTTTTTCTCTACGATCCAGAATCTCTATCGGCTGTTCTTCATAAGAAAGATCTTGCTTCAGCGGTACAACTTCTGAGCTGAGTACATGTGAAGGATCTGGTATGTACTTTCTCAGGAGAGATACGTGGAACACATCGTGAACTTGAGAGAGATTCGGTGGAAGCGCCAATCGGTAAGCTACCTTCCCAACACGATCCAATATTTCGAAAGGACCGATATATCTAGGGCTCAACTTCCCCTTCTTTCCAAATCTCATAACCCTCTTCCAGGGAGATATTCGTAAGAACACTTTATCGCCCACTTCAAACTCTAGGTCTTTTCTTCGGTTGTCGGCATAACTTTTCTGTCGACTTTGAGCTGCTCTTATGTGTTGTTGAATAGATCTAACATTTTCTGCCATTTCATCAACGAGATCAGGTCCTAATAGCTTTCTTTCCCCAACTTCATCCCAGCAAGTTGGAGTCCTGCATTTCTTTCCATAGAAAGCTTCATAAGGAGCCATCTGAATACTGGAGTGAAAGCTATTATTATAAGAAAATTCCACCAAAGGTAGGTGTTGATCCCAACCTCCTTTGAAATCCATAGAGCAAGCTCTCAACATATCTTCTAGGGTTTGAATTGTTCTCTCAGACTGATCGTCTGTCTGGGGATGATAAGCAGTGCTGAAACTCAACTCTGTATCCAGAGTATGCTGAAGACTTCGCCAGAACTTCGAGGTAAATCTCGGATCTCGATCAGATATAATAGAAAGTGGTACTCCATGCAATCTTACCACTTCCTTTACATATATCCTGGCAAGCTGATCTAGAGAGAAATCCTCTCTAATAGCAATGAAGTGTGCAGACTTTGTAAGACGATCAACTATGACCCAGATAGCATTATTGCCTTTGGATGTTTTAGGAAGTCCTGTGACAAAGTCCATAGTGATGTTTTCCCATTTCCATTCGGGTATGGGTAATGGTTGTAACATCCCCTTAGACTTCTGTCTCTCAGCTTTAACTTGTTGACAAACCAAGCATCGAGAGACATATTCAGCAACATCTCTTTTCATGCCATCCCACCAGAAGTACTCTTTCAGGTCCCTATACATCTTCGTGCTTCCAGGATGAATAGAGAATGAAGAACTATGAGCCTCATCCAGCAGCTCCTTCTTTAATTCGGGGATGGGAGGAACACAAACCCGATTCCTGAACTTTATTATCCCATCACAATCAAGGTTGAATTCAGGAACATTTCTCACCTTCTTTTGTAACTCGATATCTTCTTTCTGTGCCTCTTTAATCTTCACATGTATAGATGGTTGAACATTCATTTGATAAAGATAAGATTTTTCCCCTTCCATTATAATTCCAAGATCCATCCTTTGTAAATCCATAAATATTGGATCTTTTGTGATCCTCATCATGGATAAACTAGCATGGTCTTGTCGACTTAATGCATCTGCCACCTTGTTTGCTTTCCCAGGGTGGTAATGGATTGAGCAGTCATAATCCTTAATCAGCTCCAACCATCTTCTTTGGCGCATATTCAGCTCCTTTTGTGTGAAAATATACTTTAAACTTTTATGATCAGTATAAATATCACACCTATCACCATAAAGGTAATGCCTCCAAATCTTTAATGCAAAGATTACCGCAGCCAACTCCAAATCATGTGTTGGGTAATTTTGCTCATGGATTTTCAACTGTCGTGAGGCATAAGCTATCACCATATCATTTTGCATAAGAACACACCCCAATCCCTTCTTGGATGCATCACTGTAGATCACAAACCTTTCTCCACTACAAGGCAGTGTGAGCACAGGTGCACTGGATAACCTTCTTTTCAACTCCTTGAAATTCTCTTCACATTCCTCTGTCCAGACAAACTTAACTCCTTTCCGAGTCAACTTGGTGAGTGGATTAGATAATCGTGAAAAATCTTTTACAAAACGTCGATAATATCCAGCCAAACCAAGAAAACTTCGGATCTCAGTTACTGTTGTTGGTCTTGACCATCTTTCGATAACCTCTGTTTTTGCTGGATCCACAGATATCCCCTCTTTTGAGATTATATGACCCAAAAATGCAACTTTTTGAAGCCAAAATTCACACTTGGTAAATTTGGCATAAAGCTTCTCCTTTCTCAGGGTCTTCAATATAATTCTCAAGTGATCTTCATGTTCTTCCTTGATCTTTGAATAGACAAGAATATCGTCTATAAAGACTACCACAAATTGATCAAGATAGTCTCTAAAGACTCTATTCATTAGATCCATGAAGATAGAAGGGGCATTAGTAAGACCAAATGGCATCACTATAAATTCATAGTGTCCATACCTTGTACGGAAAGCCGTCTTTGGTATATCCTCCCTTTTGACCCTTAATTGATGATACCCTGAACGAAGATCAATCTTGGAAAAGTATTGAGCTCCGCGTAGTTGGTCAAATAAGTCATCAATGCGTGGGAGAGGATATTTGTTCTTGATAGTGATCTTGTTAAGTTCTCGATAATCAATGCAAAGTCTCATTGATCCATCTTTCTTCTTAACAAATAGAACAGGTGCTCCCCAAGGTGACGCACTAGGGCGTATGAATCCCTTATCAAGATTCTCTTGGAGTTGCTTCTTCAATTCCTGCAACTCAATTGGGGCCATTCTATAAGGTGTCTTTGAAATAGGCAAAGCACCCGGTACGAGTTCTATTGAAAACTCAACTTCACGATTTGGTGGAAGACCCGGCAATTCCTCCGGAAAGACATCATCAAACTCTCGTACAATGGGCATATTCTTAATCGTGAGTTTCTCACCAACCATTTGAGATAAATAACCTTCATTTAGTGGAATCAATACCCATAAGATGGATGAAATTTCCACTGGAAGGTTATGTTCATCCTTGCATTGATAGACGATCGTAGGTTGATCTGGAATATGAAATGTGACTTCCCTTCTTTGGAAATTGATATGAGCTCCATGTAGAGAAAGCCAATCCATGCCAAGAATCACATCAAATTCCACTAAAGGAAGGATCACAAGATTTGCAGGAAGCACTTTCCCACAAACTTCGATCGGAGAAGAATTATAAACTTCTGATGCGATTGATGTGCCATTAGGTGTTGTCACAGCTAACTCAACATCTAATTGTTGAGGTAATACGGTGATTCCCTTAGAAAATTTTTCAGAAATAAAAGAGTGGGTGGATCCAGAATCAAATAAAACATTTGCTACTTTAGAGTGGATGGTAAGTGTACCTTTCACCACATCGTTATCGTACTCCACATCGCTGATAGAAATTGCATGTGACTTTCCTTTGTCTTTAGCCTTAAGATTTTGTTGACGTCGACCATCATCATCAACCCTTGGATTTGGGCATTGATTGGCATAATGCCCCATCTCCTTGCACTTGAAACATTGAAGTGTAGCAGGTTCATTCTGTGTATCCCTTCCTTTGTTTGCATCATTAGACATCTTCTTCCCAATATCATGGCATTCAAATGCCCGATGGCCTTCCTTTCCACATTTAAAACATTTACTTGTCCTTTTAAGACAACTCCCTCCATGTTTCTTTCCACACTTTGAGCATAAGGGAAAGTTCATCTTCTTTTCCGTGTGCTCTTTAGATTTTTCTTTGAATTCCATCTTCCTCTTCTTATCAAACCCATGTGACTGATGGGTTACTCCAATCTCCATCTCGACTTTGAGAGCACATCGAATGATTTCCTCGTAGCTATTGAAGTCCCTTATGGCTAACGCCCTTCGAAGACTTGGTTTTATGCCACTAAAGAATCGATCGATCTTACTCTCAGGTTGGATAATAATACCAGAAGCGTACCTTGCAAGTCTTGTAAAATTTGCTTCATAGGTACCAACAGATTCATCATCCCTTTGCTTCAGTTCAAGGAACTCTTTCTCCATCTTTGTTCGGAGAATACGAGGGAAGTACTTATTGAAAAATAAGTTCTTGAACTCGTCCCATTCCATAGACTCAATTTCATCCCTTTGCCTCGTATTCTTAACAAGATTCCACCATTGATCCGCATCTCCTTCCAAACGGTACACTGCTAGGATGACTTTATCATGTTCAGAACATTGAAGAACTGAAAATATCTTTTCAGTAGTACTAATCCATTGTTCAGCAACTAATGGATCAGTAGACCCGCTGAAAGAAGGTGGACGCTGCCTCATGAAGGATTCAACAGAATGTTGCTCCCTCCTTTGCTCGTTTGGAAATCCTGCATGATTCATAGCTTGAGAAAGTTGTGTGAGCATGGCTACAAGATTTTGCATTCCAGATCCCATATCGTTTGGTTGCTCAGGGGGACAATCATTGCATTGCCCATCGCATTCCGCATTAACACGGTTCCTTCGGGTTCCAGCCATTGACTAAAACCAAGAAGAATAGTGTGAGCAACACTAATTATAATAGGAAACCACATAATTCAAGAATAAAATTTTCATGCTTACGGTCTTATCCTAGGTTATTCAAGGCCATTTCTAAAACACTAAGATTGTGTTCTATGCTTAGACTTATCCTTAGGGTTCTTACTAAGGCTTTCACATCCTAGTTTCCAAAGGTTGATTATACCTTTCCTCTGATACCAACTATAACGACCCATACTTTACATACATTTTTAATACTTAAAATTTGAAGCACACTTATTACAACATATGACAAAACCACAAAGGACCGTATAGGTATAGTGTCTTTAGAAACTGGGGAAACATAAACAACTGGTTCATAAATCTTCTACAGTGTCTCCCATTTATTTCATCATATCTAGGGTCCCTTTTAGCATATTCTACTTAATATCCATCTTCCTGACCTGGGGAAAAGAAAACATAAAAGGGTGAGCTCAAATGCTCAGCAAGGGCAAATAAAGGAAATAAAAAATCATATCATATCTTTATGAAAATCAAAACCTGCAAAAGAGATCATAATATCTTAACATGGAATAAATCATAGAAGTGAAAATGAGATCCCCATAACATAAAACTTGAAACTTTGTGGCATGCGCACATAATCATGGAAAATCATTTCTTGTTAGTCATGACTCATTGCCAAGACTATCTTAGTGGACAAAGTCCCTTTCTGAACCGAGTTCACTCCTCGTTTCAGTCCTGTATCACTGAACCGAAATAACCTTCCGTTCCAGCCATGTCTATCTCATGAGATATAAAATCTTTACCCAATGCATTGGAGGGAGATATAGGTCCCACCCATCTTATAATGAATCCTTTCTTATGTGTGCCACATAATCATAAAACATACATCATCGCATAACACATGTAACAAAAATGGGATTCTTGAAACATCATGACATCATGAATCAATTCATATAAGATAAAGGAATTCATAAACATAATTCCATCACAACATAGTCAAATCAATGTAAAAATATGGATAGAAACAGAACCCTTTATTATCTTAGATGTAAAATAATTTTGATAAAACACTTGAATTGAATTCTTGAGGAAAATATCCATTCTTCTTCAAAAACATTTTTCCTTTCATAACATGTCATACAACTTTAAAATAAAAGAAGTTGATTAAAAATAAACTTGAAAACTTGTAAAGGAATCTTCTTTGAAGTAATGTTTTAAAAATTCATTCATGCCGTATAAGTTAAAAAAAACATTCTTCGTACTTTTGTCGGAAAAGTCAAAAAGTACCTCGTACGGAAAAACGACAAAAGATTCCTTTCATATTCTTTACTAAAAACTCACCTAAGGGTAAAATTGGATTTTAAACTATTTCAAGTGGATGGAAACAATATTACATATTGAGGGAACATGGATGTGGATGATAAAATACACCCCAGTAAATACTTACGAATAAACAATCTCGGATAAAAATGAGATTGTGATATTTCCCTTACCTTAGGTCCGATTTGCTTTGTTCGTGTCCGAAGCTCCTGTATAATGGTTTAAATAATGTTATTGACTTATTCCAGAATCATACATATTGATATGAGATCATATATGGTCATATTATTAGCTTCTTGTTAGTAATATTTCATTGTTACTTGTTACTCGGGTCTTTATAACTTTTTGTTCTTATGCGTGTTTTGTCGAATAAATTCTTATTCTTATCTTTAGGTTATAGATAATTAATTTCCAGAATGGTATTAGTGTAGTATATACCATATTCATTCATTCAATTCATTTATACAATCATTATGAAATGAAGATCATGTAGAACGAGTCGCATCACATCGTGGAGACGGTATTCCGTACGTACGCACGAGTGATGATATCGTTCCTATGATCGTGGAATTGTATTGGAGTATATATATATATTATTTCAGTATCAATATTACTTTATAATAATCATATATAGTTACTCATTACACCATTATACCCATCCTTGTAAGGTGATGGTGGAAAATAGATTACACCACGGCGTGGAGACGGTATTCCGTACGTACGCACGCGCGGTGATTTCATTTTTCCGTAGGATGGATAGAAGGTTAATTAGGGTTGTTTCATATTTATAATAACATATCAGTATGTAAGTAATACTGATGTTATTACTTTATCATGAAACAACTGAAGAAGAATAAGTTGAAGAAGAAAGAAATTGAAAAGATCGGTAATGGATATTACCTCTTCTTTGGAACGCCTTTTTGAATCCTCCACTTAAGGAACTAAGATTGGTCTTTGGAGAAGACCAGGACCTCTAGGATTATTCTAGGGAAGTGGAGAAGGGAAAATGGCAGGGGTTGGCCGAGCTTGAGTGCTCAAATTGGTGTGAGGAGGAGGGGGAGGAGGTGCCCTTTTATAAGGGAGGAGAGGGGCACCTTAGGAATATCTCAAAATATTATTTTATATTAAAGTCAAAATCGGTTTATAATGGTTCCAAAGGGTCTTATTTCGAAGATAAAGTGGGGAAGGGTCGAAATACTATCAACCAATAGGATTTAGACAAGTTTAGGGTATTATTTTAACCTTATCAATTAGATTTAACTCTAAGTTAATTAATTTAACTTTTACCGTGTCTTTTTGTTTTCTTTCACTATATGGTTAATAAACTTTCTATAACATGCCAAAAGAACCCCAAATTGTTTATTATTAATATATATATCCTTATCTAAGTCATTTGGCCGAACCTTAGATTTTTAGGAATAAAATAACAATTAATAATATAATATTTGATTTAAAAACTATTTTGTGTCAATTTTGACACTATTTGATATATGATTTTTGTGAAAGTCATAACAGAATTATATGTTCGAACCAAGTTGATTAAATCAACACTAATATATCATAGTAACCTAGAAAATTAGTGGAATTCATAAAAAGTCTCAAATTACATTTATTTTGGTATTTATATTATCAATTTTGTCAATATTTCATTAATAAGATAATTACTACATCATCTTTGTGTCATAAATAAATTAAATTATTTGATGTCTAAAAATTACAAATAAAATACCATCATGTAGGAAATCTTTTTAGCTTTCTAATGAATATTTACAATTGAATTTATCTTATGTATAACCCCATATTAAAAATTATTTACTTATTAAACTTTGATTTTAACTATTTTAACCCTTCTTTAAATAAATTAATAATAAATGTCCTAATCTAATCCAAGTGGGCCTAAATGGTCATATTTTATTCCTAAGTTTGTTTTTGGTCGAATTACACTTGTCCAATAGAATTAGGACATGTGTTAGGGTAATATTAATATCATATTTACCCTTAGTTATCCTATTTACTATTAACCGCGGTAAAAATAGTAAAAAGTTACTATTCACCAAAAAATTATTTTCATCTCATTGAACCACATTTTAGTCCTTGATATTAACCGTGTCTCTCGGATTTTTGAAATTCCATTCACAGAAGCGGTAAAATTATGTTTTATGCAAAATTCAGTTTTTAACCTACCACTTAGTGGTTTCACTATTCATCAAAAATTGAAAGTTTTCAGAAAAATACCAAAATTTCACCCTAGGCTAATTTCGATATTCTGAGTCCAAAAATGAAGTCCATTTTGAAAAATAAAATTTATAAAATTTCAAAAAGTGGTTATTACTATTCATAACGGCTAGTTTTAATAGCATATTGTTGTTTAGTGAAACTCGGTATTGCGTACGACGCAAGCTATCGAGGAAGGTCGCGATTGCGTGTAAAGCAAGCCAAGCAAGTGTTGTGTAGAAAAATATTCCTTTGATGATTTATATAACATAAAAGTCTCGGGTGTTACAGTAGCTCACTGTTTGGAAATACCGACAAGTTATTATAAAGTTCATAATGTGTTCCAGGTATCACTATTGAGAAAATACAAGCCTGACCAAATGCATGTACTCACCAATGAGGAAATTGAACTGGAACCTGATTTGTCTTATTGCGAAGAGCTTGTCATGATTTTTGATACAGGGGAACAAGTGTTGAAAACCCGGATGACTCATCTGGTAAATGTTCTATGGAGAAACCATAAGATGAAAGAGGAAATGTGGGAACCTGATGAACATATGATAATGAACCACCTGAATCTTTTTATGTAGTAATATTCAAGAAATTTTGAGGATGAAATTATTTTAAGGAGGCATGAATGTAACACCCCAAGCTTCCATGGTATGTTTCCATTTAATTAATACAATAGCTTGTGTTTTACGGAACATGGAGTTTTGACATACCACAACCAATCAATCTAACAATTAATAATATTAAAAACCACTTTTTAAATTTCTAAAAAAAATTCTTTCAAAATGGACTTTATTTTTTTATTCGAAATATTGAAATTAGCTTAGGGTATATTTTTTGGTATTTTTCTGAAAACATTAATTTTTTTATTAATTGTGAAAACACTAAGTTATTGTTTAAAACCAACATATTATATAAATAATTATTTAACTTATTTAAATTTTTTTTAAGAAAATATAGAAACATAATACCCATATAAGTTGATTTTAATTCATTGGAGTCAGTTTATAATAATTATAGATATATAATAATTGTATTGAAAATTTTACCATCTTTTACTCATCTCCTATGAGAATTTGTAAATTTGAATAAAAAATAAGTTTACCTATTATGTTAGTTTAATATCAAAAATCTGAGATACACCATTGATTTCAATAGGTAAAATGTGGATCAATATGATAAAAATAATTTTTGGTGAGTAGTAACTTTTAACTTTTATTTACCACGGTTAAAAGATAATAGGGTTTTTATAGGAAAAATGATATTGTTATTACCCTAAAACATGTCCTAATTCTATTGGATAAGTGATATTCAACATAGAACAACCTTAGAAATAAAATATGATCCCTTTTGGTCTACATGGATTTGAATAGGACATTAATTATTATTTTATTTAATGAAGAGTTAAAATAGTTAAATTCAATGTTTAATTACTAAACAATTTTTAATATAGGGATACACACAATATAAATTTGACTATAAATATTCATTAAAAAAATAAAAATATTTCCTACATAATGGTTTTTTATATATTAGTTTTTATACATTAAATAATTAAATTTATTTATGTCACAATGATGATGCATTAATTAACTTATTAATGAAAGATTGAAATAATTGATATTATAAATTTCTAAATATATATAATTTGAGAGTTTTTATGAATTACACTACTTTTATAGGTTAATATGTCATGTTAGGGTTGATTAAATGAATTTTTTTCGAAGTAATAATGCAGTTTTGAATTTAACAAATACAAAATAGAAAATAGCATCAAAATTGAAAAAAAAGCGTTTTTAAAACAAATTTTATATTATTAATTAATAATCCATTCATAAAAATATAATTTTCGGCCCAAAGACATAAATAATATTACATATGTCATTAATGAACCACTTGAGGTTCACTTGGAGGATTGTAGTATGTTTATGAACTATATGACATAAAATTAAAAAGAGACATGGTAAATGTCAAACTATATAACTAAGAGTGAAATCCAAAAGATAAGGTTAATATAGCAACCCAAACCTATCTAAAACCTATTGTTTGAGTGGTTTTCAATCCATCCCCAACATAGCCTAGAAATAAATTTTTTTGGAGTATTTATAAAATGAAACTAATTTTATTATAAAATATTATTTCAATCTTTTCCTATGGTGCCCCTCACCCCTCCTATTAAAGGTTACTTCCCCTTCTCTCAAACTCACACCTTCAATGCAATTTGGCACAGACAAACCCTGCCCAAATATCCACTCAATTGCCCTCCCTTCATTTTATATTCCTTCTTTTAGCTATAAATCCAACCTAAGGAGACCTTTTGGTCAAATCAAAAGGAAGAAGCCGAAAAGAGGTAAATATTTTTTCATCTCTTTCTCGGTCTTTTCTTCTTCAACTCCTTCTTTCAATGTTTTTTCCATTATAAAATAATAACCACAATATCGTCTATATACAGTGATGTAATTATAAATATGGTACAACCATACTCTTTATTCTATCCATCCTATGAATTATGTGTAACCATACATGCATACGTACAGATTATCGTCTCCTTGTCATGGGGTAGTTGTTATTCAATATATTATTAATTGTATGGGTATACTAATGATGTATAATTCATGTAAATTATAAATATAAAAGGTTAATTATTCTGTATATATGATATAACGTCTATTTACATATGATTTTAAATTAAAATAATGATAATTTCGCTCGTGTGTACATACGGATTACGGTCTCCACGAACGTGATAATATTCATTCCCCATCATAATCATTCTAAAATAATTTTCATTTTATGATTCAAAATAATTTTTATGATCATAATATAATCTTGTATATGAATCAAATACATCTTATTAGCAACAAACATGGATTACAGAACCAAGCATATAATGGAAAACGAATCAGTTAACACCCAAAACAATGATACTTCTAAAATATTATTAACAACGAAATATTAGAAGATTATATATTATATTATATTAATGAGTATTGTTCTTGTATAATTTAATAACAATTATTTAACTATTATACAAGAGGTTAATGTACCCTCAACCAACGAAAATTACAAGGTAAGGGTTAATTTCACAATCTCTAAATTATTTGAGATTGTTGATATATAGTTATCTACTAAGACCTCTTTATAATCGTCTTCTGTTATTCTTAAAAATGTATTTCAAAACATTTTTACTATTTCCAAGACTATGGGTTAATGTCATTTATATCCTAGTTTGATTTTTTATAAGATATTATAAATGGATCATTCCATCATTTTACAAAAAAAGGTACTTCATAACCTTTTCGACAAAATTATTGTGAGACTGTTTTTTATCATATATGGAGGGTGAGGCTATTTTCCACTGTTATAACAACTTCGAAGCATCCCATACAAGATTATAATAGTATTTTTGAAAATAAATGTTTTATGTTGTAATTACATGACAATTAGATGATTTCAAAATAGAAATAGATATTTCTCTAAAAAGGTTTTGATTTCGTTTATGTCAACATCCTTTGATGGATTTTAAGCTTGTTTGAAGTTGTTTTTTTATGGTACAAAACATCCATATTTGTATTGAAGGTTTTGTGATATGTTTGACTATGGATGTATTATTTTTACACCATTCATTGTTTATGGATAAAGTAATGACATTTCGTATTCTATATTTAATATGAATGTTTATGTTATATTGAAACCATTTCATATATGGAATGCATTGGACTTAGTATGTGATGGGTGGAGCCCGCTATAGCTCCTCGATACATTGGTAGGTCTCATGAGACAAACTTGTGTCTTGGATCAAGACCTTGTTAAAATCTTAATTGTATTCATGGAAAATGGCCTTGATTATGTTGTTATGAAGTCTATCATTATGCATTCCATCATTATGAATGTTTCTATTGATATTGAATGTGATTAATTGGCTTGTAGAATATCCATGTGAATAAGTTAATGGCATTATTTGATTTTATATATTACATAATATGCTAAAGTTCACGTTTAAAAGGATTTTGTTTTAGTCTTATACATAGCCTTACATTTTTAGGCTTATTTATGAATGTTTCTGCTATATTGTTATCCTTATTGAGCATCAGAGCTCACCGCTTTCTATGTTTTATTTTTCCCAGGATGTGAAGAAGTATATTATGACTAACCTGCAGGGATAGTATATGGGATATAAATGTGGTTAATGAAGAAAATGTTGTTGTTGTTTTTCCGTTGATGATATAATGTACAACCATGAATGTATCTTGCATTTCTAGGGCTACTAAACGGATTGGTCTTTTGGGACATGAATCCTTGTATCATTCCTATGTTATGTAATAATGCACCGATGTTTGGTAACTAGGGATGGAGAGTTACAAAATATCATTAAAATTTTGGTTTAAATTTATTCAAACGACCTAAATAACTATTCATATTAAAATAATTGTGGGCTTCGTTGTGTCTGGGGATTGTCAAATGCATGGAGTCTGGAATGGGAAGAAGAAAATTGGGCATTAAGGTTAGAGAAGACTAATTATCCAATCCAGTAATGATTCCATAAATCCTGTAGCTATAGAGAAAGGGGACTAAAGGGCCACATGGATTGTCTGAAACATTATGTACCAATTTTCTTGGCTATGTGACCCACCTATAGTTTTTGTTATTTGGGATTTATATGTTTTTCCTATATTTAGTCAAATCATGTTCATAACTGTGTGATTTTCTTCCTTATAGTAGTGAATACCACATGATTGTTGCATTGTTTCTCTAAAACATGTGGCCAAACTAGGTGTAGTGTTTTATTTATGAAATAATAATTTTACCTTAATGATGGATTTTAATCCATGTTCTTTACTCCCCCTATATTTCTAGTTGGATGTTTCTCCCACATTATTACAGGAAGGCCACATCCTCCCTCTCATATATATTTCTCTATTTTAATACCCTGATTACTGATTCCTTCACCATTAGAATCAATGGAACCCCTAATTAGGATCCTCCTCCTACATCCTTCTAATTTAATGTTACTTGTAAAAATATTTTTCTATTTCGTGAAAAAATTCCCTATTTTTGGGTTTTTTGAATAATCATTTAATTTATTTCGTGTTATTTCTAATCAAATATAAAAAACAGATGAGTGGGTATCTATTGAATCATGGTCGAAGTTCTAGTCTCTTTATCATCATTTATATGAATTTTTAATAGTGTTTTATTATGATGCATGCCTGATTCAGTCATTTTCACATCATTGTTGTTTAGTAAATTAAATTAGTGGTTTTGGAATGATCATAACAACCATATCTTATGATGAACCAACCCATAGTGTTTTCACCTTGTCCTTGGAAACCCCTTTGTGTGCGACTAACCTAAATGGTATACATTTCCTATGTTGAGTTGATAATTTAACTTGGGATTGTTATTTAAACATGGTTTTATCCCCCCATTATTTAAATTTATTAAGATGAATGATGAAACAAGAGTTATATCCCATTGAATGTTCTTATTCATAACTCTTATCGTTGTCCCCATGGGGTTCTCTACATTAAATTGTTAAATATTGTTTCAAAATGTTCATGCTATTTAGCCAAAAAATTTATCCATATTCTATTTGACAACCATTGTTCCTTATCATATTTTTGGAAAAAAATTGCTTATGTGAATTATTATAACCACTTTCCCATTCTTTATCCGTATTATATGTCGTGTTCAATACATTGTGATATTACTACTAGGTTCATTATGATTATTTCTAATTTCATAATTGAATGGATTTAATTGAATGTTATTAATGGGAAATCCTATTAGTTGGTGATATTGAAATGTCATTGATTCTATATGATTACATATATGTTAGGAATTGTTATGTGCCTAGATTGATGTAGATCATATGCTATGGGTCTAAAGAGGGGGTATTGATTTAATTATTCCATGGATGGACTCTCTGTGCACATTTGGTTTTTAGTCGATGAAATAGGATTGTTACCTTAGATTCTCAAGTATAGTATCTCTACGTGGTATAATTATACTCATGAGTGAGTATGGTTCCCTAGGTTAACAACTAGTAATGGAATAATTAAGATGATGTATATGCCACACCAAGGGTGATAATCAGTCCCCAATATGAGATACATGGTACAAGATCATATTCACCCTGTCCTGATTGATAAAAGGTATGTTATATGGGTTTTCATAGATTACTTTGATGAAATTGGTAATATCAGATGTTTTTTGTAGCAACCATTGTGATTTGTTTATATTTATGTGGATATGATTTTGACTCCACCCATGGATTTAATGTCATGATTTTATGAGCTTATTATTTTAACCCTTATTTTTGTAATATCATGTTTATGTGATGAAATGTAAATGTGTCATATATTATAAATCACAAGATTGGGGTCTTCTATTATTTGGACGATTCAATTGTAGTGGACATTGAATATTTATATATATATATATATCCTAAATTTCAGATTTACGTTATTAGAAATCCATCTTACTCCGAAGAAGGTGATACAGGATGGGTGTTAATTAAGATCCTAGGCCCAGGTGTTTATTGTTTATTTACATAATGTAATAAATTTTCTAGTATGGAACCCTAGAATTTGTTTGTCTCATTTAATTTATCATAATATTTATTGAGGGTGCTGGAATACTGGGAATTATTTCTCATACCTTTCCTGTAGACCATTTGGTACCTTATTAGATTTCATGATCACATGTGTCTATAAATGAAATAATTCCACTATTATTGTTTGAATTATTCACATCATTGTGATAGAGCACGGGGGAGATGACCATGCCTTTGCTATAGATTTTTGTAGTATATATTTCCATTTTTTATATTTTTCAGGGATATAGTATATTATTGTATCCCCATCCCCAGTAATCATAATTTGTTAGAGAATCTTTTCATTCTATCAACATCATTTTTTATTTTTTAATGTTATTCAACGTCAACAAGTTATTTAGTTCCATTTCATAGTCATTTACTCATTTTCCCCTGTAGATTGTTTCTTCATTATGATTATAAAATTTAATACCTATTATTTACCATTATTCATACTCAATTATATGAGTTAATATTGCCTACCCAGACACACCCTTGGACATTACTACTTATCTGTATCCTCTAGCATTCAGAGAGGCATTCATGGGCCAGTGTGGCCGCTATCTTAGGCCGTGGTCGAGTGACACATAGGACAAGAAACTGAATTTTTTTAAGCCCAAAAATAAACATAAATCGAAATCCTGTATACTAATGAGTATTATTAAAATAATTATATTAGTTATAATTAATGTATACTTATGTTACTTCATGATATAATTCAAAAATAATAATACCTTTACTTGAAATGAATTTTTTTTTCAAAAAGGATTATTGTGTAATAATCACTAAAACATAAATCATTTTTGAAAAACATCTAAACATTCAATATGAGATATTATTGAAATATTAACTTTGAAAATAATATTCATTTCATAAAACAACTATTTTAATCATGATGGAAATTATTTATAAGTTATTTCTAGAAATGAGAAAAATCATTTTTGAAGAAAACATAATTTTTTGAAGGATAAAATGACATTATTTAAAATTTATTATTTATTTGTTGTCAATTAATAAATGTATTATTATTATTATTTAAATTAAATATAAATATATTTGTACATTTTTTCTATTACTATTCATACAACAAATTTCATGAATTGGTTATGATACATCACTATTCATTTTAGTCATTGTGTTGTGTGTAAATCAATATATTATTCTTTGTATTCCATTAAAATAAATATTATATGTGTTACACTCCATCACTAAAACATAATTAACTTGTTTAACCTAACTAATTACTCATAAATATCCTATATAAAACCTTAAAAAACTGATTCATATGTCGCAACACACCATATGTGAGAAATTTATTTGGTTGAATGAAAAACTGAATTTTTTATAACTTAAATTTTAATATTGGAAAAATTTTATATTCCATTTAATATTCTATAATGGAATTTTAAATGTACCGCAATAACTAGTAATAATATCATAATGTTGAATATAAAAAAATATTTTCTCCCCTTTTATGTTTTTACAATAAACCTATTAATTTCAAGATGAAATGGGCCATCTATGTCCACCATCATTATATATTTAATGAATATTATTTGTGTGTCAAAGTAAAGGATCATAATCCATACACATATAATGTTACTATGACCCTTAACAATTATGACAATTTAATGAAAATGATTTATTCATAGAATATCTTAAGTGAAATAACCACAATAATTCACTAAAAATATTTTTTGTAGACGACTAATCTTATTATAGTCGCATAGACTCATTGAAAATTTGAGGGAGTAATATATGATGGTTGACTCAATCATAAAATTGTGAGTGAAAATATATACATGATTCTTATGAAAATAAAATTCCCATATCTAATGTTATATATTATTCAAATAACCTTTAAGTAAATTAAGAAATTACAAACTCAACTTATAAATCCCGCAGTGTACCAATCCATTCAATCATAAATTAAAACATTTTATATCCAATTATAAAAAACCAAGAACCCATATAATTCCCAAAACAAATATAACATTTCACCTATAAATCCTTAAAATTTCAATCCATTTCAACATATACTAATATGGACCCATTTCCAAAGACCCCAAATATTTATAGAATTCATGTTGTAATGGGAAACCGACAGATGTCCAAATTTTCATGTAGTCGTTATTGTCTACAATTATAACGACATTAATTTCAGTAGTATTGTAATAATATTATAAACTCATTTTATCTATCATAGGGCCAGTATCCAATAATCAATGAATTAATAAATATACGATAAAGAATACGACATGATATGGTGGGAGTCACTATATTGTTATTTGTTTAGTATTAGGGTTCTTGATTCCATGTCATGGTGATTTTGTTCAATGAAATATAATATAATTTGGTCACCTCCCCCAATAAAATGATTGTGTCATTTCGAATAGTGATAAATCATTTAATCATTGATAGATAGATAAATGATTGTTAGAGGATTTTAATAATCACCAACACGAATCAAGAGTTTTGGTAAGATTTATAGAATATGTGACAAAGAGTCAGTCATTTCATAACATATTAAACTATAGAACTCCAACGAGACCTTAAATTCATTGATGTTGTTCTATTAAAGGAGTCCATTCATAACATTTGTTATCCCTATAAAATATTCACTTAAAAATTAGATATAACCATAATTATATTTTATTTATTTACATGTAAAAATGTTATATTTTCATACCCTTAATGGACAACGGATCCCGCCAAAGATTATGGTAATTACATCAGTAAGTGGATACATTTAGAGGTATGAATGAATTTATTTCTATTGGATGATCTAAATTAAAATTATTATTAAATTTTCTTCGATAAGAAATGCGATATATGATGTGTTTTATAGTCTTTCATTTCATATTATTTAATAATTATCCATTAAATTTGTATATGGGTTATTTTCATTAATATACTATTGTTGGGCGTAAATATATCCCACTAAACCCTTTAGTGACATCAATTTGAGCGATGATAAAGAATCAATAATTTTAATATTGAAAAATTTTAATTTTTTTTTTCATATTTATGGATTTCTAATCATGGATTTTTTTCACCTCATCGATTACTATTTTTTTTAGAAAATATATTATGTTTATAAAATCATTAATTGGTTTACTCAAATATTTATAAAAATAATATTTAAAAAAATTTACTAATTTTTTTTTCAAAAAAAAAATAATCCATAATTATGAATTTATTCATCAAGGATTTAAAAAAACATTAATGTATTATTAAAAATTAATTTCCATTTTTAAAAACATGTATGTGAATACTATAAAAAATCCATGGTTTTTAGTATGGAAAAATTAAAAATTATAATTTCTTTTGAATTAAATAATACTTCACGGTATTTATTTTAATAAATTTTCTTTCCAAAAAAGCTTGGGAATAAAAAATATTTTTTTTATTTCAGGACCACAGGTTGTAGATATTTTTAATTTTGTTTCCCCAAAAATAATAACGAACCATCAACCACATTTACAATATAGTATTAATTTTAATTTTAAACATAGCATATTATATTTTCATAGAACTTCAAATTATTTAATGGTTTTTTTTGGATCAATTTTCTAATTTCTCATTTGATAATGAATATCAAATTACATATTCATATGTATAAATTTTTTATAATATGAATTTTTTATTATTTAGATTAAATTGTTTAAATTTCATCTTGTAAATTTCAAACAATGCATATATGAGTTACATTATAGGTTTTGAATAAGGATTTTGTTCCATTATACAAAGATTGTGATTATTATTTTAGTAATGAAATAAATTTTAATGATTTCTTATAATTTATACATATTTCTGGAAATAGTTTTATTGGAATCAAGATCTCTCATGAGTATAAATCAATATTCATATAGAATATGGGTTGTAATTTTCGTAGACATGGCGCTTTTAGGCCTTATATAGAAAGTATGTGGTTGGTAACCCCCACACAATAAATTTTCTTAATCATATTTATATTTATAGAAATATTTATTATTTCAATACTTTATATAAATCTATTTCATATACCTCATTCATGGTATATATTTATATATTTGTAGATATAACTCCAATTTTTTGGTAAAAAACAAAAATCATGAGTTTTAAGGGGTGTGATACATTATTATGTTTTGAACATATTAACATTGTTTAAGTAATATGATTGAAATATTTTATCATTAGAATAATTCATACATATAGTTATTTCATTTGATGTATCTATGTCTTCAGATAAAATTATTTAAAATTACATTCATAAGATGAATATTTAAATTATGATATTAATAAAACCCTTAAAATACTTCGTAAGAGATTATATCCTAGGAAAACATACTCCCTGACCTCAAGAATCTAAATGTATAGGTCTTTATAAATCATCAAACCATGGGTTATCCTTTATATGGCATGGTGGATGTGGATAACCCTAATCATTGAGTAACTATGTCCTAATGTGATATTTTTTACAATTATGTAGGAAATAGTATGAGGTAGGATACCCTAGTAACAGAGTCTAGTAAATCAATATGAAAAATCTGTGAAAAGGGTTATCTAAAAAACTATATAAAAATCATATATGATATTGTTGGAATAAAATATTACATTAATGTCTTAAAATTAAATTAAAAAGAAAAATAGTCTCAAAAAATATTTCAATATATATTTTTCCTTACTAAAAATATATAATGGATAGGGTCATCATTATTAATGGTATTATATTAAAAAAATTATTTATTAAATTGACAAAAAATATGATACTAACAAAATGATATATATTATTGTAGAAAATATTATGAAGATAATTTTTAGATCGTTAATATTTTAAAATAATATAATAATTTATTGATATTTTAATTGAGAGGCATTCTCAAGGAGAATCATTCAGATCATATAGATATGAATTTTATAAAAATAAATTTATCTAATTCTATAAATTGGTTATTGTATACCTAGTATACATTATAAATTTTTTAAATTAACCAATGACCCAAACATAAGTGATTATTGATGTAATGAGAAGTGTATCTACATGTTTAAAATAAGTAAAGTGTTTCCAAAATAAAAATTTGAACATCTGATCAATGTATTTAGAATTTATGAGTATTATAATCGGAATTCAAATATTGTGGTCTAAATTTAATAAGAAATTTTATTTCAATATATTTTACACAAAGGATGTTATTTTTACCTATAATTATGAACATGAGTTATTCATCCTATATTTATGAAATATTATATTACATATGGAATATAGTGAACAATTAATAAATTCAAGGAATGTTTAATCTAATTTATAAACTTAAAGATAAGGAAGAAAAGGAAATCGATTCTAATAGAACCTATAATTGGAATTATTTACTTTGGAACACAAACAAGAGACACATACAATGTCTCTAGAGTAATATATTTGTGGGGTTATTTTATTATAAATTTATAAGAAATGTGAATATTATATATTTTAAAAAATAAAAAAGTTCATTTTAGAGGAAATGGATTGATTCATGGTGAACTATTTATATCATAGAATGTGATTTATGTGGACCTATAATTACACAAGAAAGTGATGTGTATAAGTATGTCAAAAAATATACTAATGATTTATGTTAGTATGGATATGTGTTTTTTATGGAGAAAAATCATTTAAAATTAAAAATAAGAAAGACATTAAATTTTTTTACATACTAAACAAGTTAATTTTTTTTCATTCAAGTATTATATTACTATGGTGAATTATTTATCCATTAATTTACTAAACATCTTTTATATTGTGTAAGTGTTTCAAAAATCACCTAGAACACCATAATATAATGACATTTTTGAGTTAATGAACAATAAAATTTTAGATATTATTAATTTAATGATGATTTAGTGTTGAAATTATTATTTAGAAATAATAAAAAGTAACACAAGACGGGGGATAAATGAGGCTTTCAAAAAACATTCACAATTATGTCTTTTGACACCCTCTATGATTTATACGGATATGAAAAGTTTTCATATGAATGTGATATTAAACATAAAAGAATGAAATATAAAATCATTTTATAGTTTTTTAGGGAACAATGATCACCTAATACACTCCACTAATCACTCTCCCACTGAGTTTGTTGAACATCACTGTTAAATTCCTCTTATCATACCACCATATACCAACAAATGTGTTCATTCTATTGAAAAATTTAATAATAATGTTAAACACAGAGCCTTGTGGTTTTTTTACAAGGAACCAGTCATCCACAGCTAGAATGTAGAAAATAATACTCCACCACAACTGAGTACATGTAGTTGATACTCTAAGAAAAAAAAATATTTTGATTTGAACTTATGGGTTGATCTTAATATTTGTAGTAGTATAAATTTATAGTAGATGAATATTCTTCTTTATAAAATAAAAACACCAAGATATGGTAGTTATGAAGTGTTAATAATTGAATATAATCATAAATAAAAGTAAAAATAGAGAGCAGAAGTAATGTTACGATAATAAAAGATTTAACAAGTATGTCTCCTATGTGTAGCCTCTTTTTGAATAAATAATTTGTTGCAGTATCACTATGAAAGATGTTTACGAGAATTAAATCTTATATAATAAAATGTGACTTGTATCTATCATCTATTGAAATGATGCACTAGATAAATATATAAATCATTTTTCATATTTCATAATTTCATATATGTAAATTTTTCCTCAATGATTGTGAAAATTTTAGTTTAAAAACATCTTGAGGAGTTCTAATTTCAATTAATAAAATATGATAGAATATATCCATTTAATATGATTTATTGAAAAATATATAATGATCATTGAATCGATATTAAAATATCATTAAAACACCCTATAAATCTTTAGAAACTGATGAAGAAATCTTAGATAAAAACATGAATTTATACGCTTATGTTGAAAATTCATATTTAGGGTTCTTTTACGAAATGATAAAATACCAAACATATGGCTGAACTACATACCATTCAATCCCCAAACTTAAGGATAAAAACATAACTTTGATCATAAAAGAAAGGTTGATCATAAATTTAAGGTTAATGAACCATATTTTTGTGTCCTCAAACGTAGGGTTCCAAACATACATAACCTTATTTAACCATACATTCTACTCCTTACAATCAAAAGGTTCAATCCAAATAGATGGTTCTATATCCATACAATCCATCAAGCGTAGGGTTGATCATCTATACGATAATTCTTATAATATATGTTTGAAAACAAATATAAGGTTCATCATCCATACGTGATGTCCCAATAATAGGGTTTGTTACTGTCTTTGAATTCTGAACATAGGGTATGAACTATGTTTCTAGAATACACTTAGGAGCATTACAAACTTTCTAAAAAATATGAAGAGCAAATTAAAATCATAAATATCAATTTAAAATAGATAATAAAACTAAAAATAAATTCATAAAATATAGTTGATGTAATATAATAACTAAACAAACATGGGTAACTATGAGAATAAAAATAAATTACGATGTATAGAGTGTGGTTGAGAAAATAAATGCCCAAAAATATCCTCTATTAAGGAGCCAAAACCCATAAATTATCTCACAAAAAATATAGAATTCTGTAAATACATTTAATTGAAATTCTAATTTCATAGTACAATACTATTTTAATAAAAGAAAAATATAATTAAAATGATATATTTTGATTACCAAAATATATCCACCTTTTGGGAGATCAAAAAGAATGTAAAAAAATATAAAACACTTTTAATTTTAATCAGAATATTAAATGAAGATTTATATACTGTATTATAAGGACAAATAAGGCATTGATTATAAAAATATAGATAAACAACTAACAAATGAAAAAGAAAAATAAAATAATAAAAATAATGAAAATAATTAATAATAAAAACGAAATTTTATAGAAAAATAGTACAAATATATTTAGACATTTTTTGGTGGATGATAATGGATTTGATATTAGTTCTACTAGAAGGGGAAATAGTTTGGTTTGGAGATGGTTCTTGTAGAGACTATGCTTCCTAAAATGATTTTTTCCAATCATTCAATCTCAACATGGAACATGTATACATGATATTATACTAACTTATTTATCAAAATTCATGAATAATGACTGATATTTATATTCTAAATATTATTTCCACTCAAAAATCCAATAATATTATCCTATATTTAAAAAAAATGAACATTCTTATCACTAATAATATTGAGAAGAATCATGTTCTTTTGTTCACTTGAAGTCAATCTCTCAAAGTAAATCTTATGATTTTTTGACAACACTGACAATGGTGAAATATTGCATAGAATATTTTGAATATGGAGATTAATATCTATTAGGATTGATATCATAGCCTAAAATCTTCGGATTAGATCTAGAGTGGTTAGAGGTGTCGAGCTATAATTACATGACTATAGGTCACTAACCTATATATATTCAAATTGGATCCCGAAATACAATTTGAGATATTAAAAATATATATTGTAAAAAATTCATATATGATCATCACAATATGATCCAAAATTTTTCATTTAAATGCATCAATATCACATTTTGAAAAAAAAATTCTTTGATTTCCTGAAGCTGTGTTTGAATAGAACACAAATTTATCCTTGGGGTAGATTTATTTTTAATATCATGAAATTATTTTCTTCATGCTTCTATCTCCGGTATAATATTGAAATTCCCATATTGAGCCTTGTTAAGTATAATCACAAGTTTTTAAATCTAATTATTCATTGAATCAGATATCCCATCATCTGAATTTTTTGTTTGAAGGGAAGATTAAACAATTTCAAATTGATTAGATGAATATTTTAATACTGACATCTCACTCAAACCAGAAATACATTCTAGGACCTCTGTCTTTTATCATGAGATAGATGTAGGTCTCTCTAGTGAGTGGTCCTTTAACGAGATATCATGTAACTCTACAGTAATAGAGACGAAATGATGATCTTATAGAAAATCTCTAACCACTTCATTTTGTATATATTGTTGAACAATAACTTGTATTTATTAAGGTTGGATCATTGCCTATTAATAATCAATATTATATATTTATTTCATATAATCTGATAGAGTTTCTTCTCTATATCCTTACACTAGTTCATCAATTTTTTTCTCCTCTCTATTCCCTGATTTCAAAACAAAATCCTCTTCTACAACTTCTTCTTCATCAAAATGGTCACCAAAATCATATATTATCTTTCTATTGATTGATATTTTAACACCTTATATTCTAGACTCTCCAATGCCTTCATTTTTTTATCCATTTTATCACCCTGATCAAAAAATCTAGAAATATTTTTTTCATCCACAACAACAGAAAAATAATTCCTTTAAAAGAGATCCAACAAAAACCAAACTCTCGTAGTGTCTAAGAATTAAACACATTTCTCTGATGAAATTTAACTAAAGTATCAAAAGGACTAATCATGTTATTCTTGAAAATAATAAGATACATTATCGTTCAATAATTGTTAAATGACATCCTAGTCTTGGAATGGATACAATAACATAGATGCATCATGTATCTATGAAAATACATAATGATGTAATAGATGAATAAAAAAATACTTTACATATTTGGGTACAATATTTTCAATATCTCATATACTCATAGAGAAATTAAAATTTCAATAGACTTGGAAAAAACTCCCTAATAATACTCAACATCCTTAATAAACATTTTTCAAATTTTTGAAAATCCGAAGAAATTAAATAATATCTTCATCATTATGATCATTATTCACAATTGATCTAAGTTCAAAGTGGAATACCCCTTCATGAGGGTATTTCAAAATTTAAGAGAATTAAACTAAAGAAATTTATAATTCATTATATTCTATAAGTGAGAATATTGTATATTCTTTTCCCAAAAAATAAGCTACCTACTACTGTATAGGTGTTTTTGTTCAACCTCATAAAAAAATTTGCATTATCTTTA
Organism: Viscum album; assembly: GCA_963277665.1. Classification (NCBI taxonomy): domain Eukaryota; kingdom Viridiplantae; phylum Streptophyta; class Magnoliopsida; order Santalales; family Viscaceae; genus Viscum; species Viscum album. The sequence goes on along the minus strand of OY728132.1, from coordinate 318,684,055 downwards.
TTGAAAATAAATTCCAAATTTGTAAATGATAATTTTTTCTTCATAAGAAGATTCATTTGGTAAAATAATTTTAATTCTATGACCAGTTCTTGAAAAATATTTCTTAAGGAAACATGTTGATGCTTCAGATCACTAGTTTCACCTTTACTAGTTCTCTTGGTCATCAACATTTCTGAGAAGCTAAAAAATGAAAGTTTTTATATTCTAGGGCTGGGAGAATGAGGATATTTTTAGATGTTGAAATGGTTCAAAAATGAACTGATAATATAAGATGAAGGGTTTTTTATTAGATGATCATGTAAACTTTTTTTCTCATTCCAATTATGTAGGGTAATTATTAATTTATTGTTTTTTAAAATAAAAGGTTTTAAAATTTGAAGAAACGAAATTTTATTTAAAAAATTTATAAAATACAAAATTTGAATGGGAAAATAAAATAAATAAATACAAATATTAAACCATTCAAATAGAAATAAATTGGAAAAAAACAAAAAGAAAAGAAAAAATTAATTGAGATAAAATATAAAATAATTATTTAAAATAAAATAACCCCAACTCCCCTATAATAAAATTAAAACATATAGTTGAAATCGGTTTACTGACAATATCATCTAATTGATATTTCATATTAACAAATTCGGAAGATATATTATTTTAAAGAAAATCATATATTAAATAATGATTCCTTATATCAGTTTGCTTAGTCCTATAATGACATAATGGATTTTTGAAATATATATAGCTCTACTATTATCTCAAAAAATAGGGATACTGTAAAAATTTATTCTAAAGTCCAGTAATGTTATTTTCGTACACAATACTTGTGTACAAAACAACCTTCATATTCCTATTCTTCAATGGTCATTGATATGGAAACTGGGTTTTGTTTCTTAATCAAAGACGATACAATTTTTTTTTAAAAATTGACAGCTTCTTGAGGTGATTTCCCTATCTAATCCACTTCCATAAAAAAACTATATCTAAATATTATATGAAATTAAAATCAGAAATATTATGGTAAATAAGAAATTAAAAAACAATTCATTATAAATATCTTAAAATAATTTTAACCATAATAAATTGGGATACTTTGGGAATTGATTGAAATATATAACATTAACATACAAAAAAATAATGTTTGTTCGGCTAGTAGTTAGAAAAAACTAACTACCAATAATTCATCTATATAACTTTTTATCCACTGTTTTTCCAGCATCATCTGAATCATATTTTATATTGGTACACATTGGAGTCGTATATGTCTTGCTTCCCTCAATTACATTCTTTTTCAATAAATTATCTATATATTTACATTGATTTAAAACATTTTCAAAATATTTTTTATAAATATAATGTCCCAAAATAAATTTTTGACTTATACTCATTTCAAATTATTTTTTCATTAGTTTTGAATAATGATGCCAAATATTGTTATTCTTTAAACCACAAATTACATCATGAACATAAATATGAACTAAAAAGATATTATAACAAACTGATTTCAAAGAAAAGTATATGATATTCAAAAGCAATATTAAATCTCTTTTTCAAAAAAATCATAATCATTCATACTAATTTCTAGGTGCTTCTGTATGTACATAAAGAGCTTTAGTAAGTTTCAAATAAGAATTTTTTTTCACAATTTTCAAATCTTTGAGGTGGTCAATATAATCATCCTCCATTAAATAACCAATTACAAATTCAGATTTATCATCCATATGATATCCTTAAAAAACCACAAGAGATACATAAGCAATGGGGATTGTAGTAGATACTAATAAAGATAAAAGGGAAAAGGTATTTCCATAATCTATACCATCTTCTTGATTATATCATTTTGCTAATAATCTAGATTTATTTCTTCTTATGATCCCTTAATCATCCTGTTTTATCTAAAGAACAACATTGTTTCTATAACTATATAATTAGATTCTCTCTCTAATAGATTCCAAACATTATTCTTTTTGAACTGGTTTGTCTCTTTTATCATTGATAGTATCCAACACTCATCATTAATGGATTCATTAATAGACGTAGGATCTAACTGATATAAAAAAGATATAAATTAATATATGTTTCATATATTTCTTCTAATTATAATTACTATATCTAAGTATATTAAAATAGTTTACATAGGAAAGCTCATTAGGATTATAGATTGTCTAGGATAGATAATTTATTATTGTGAAATACTTATCAGATTGTAAAAAACATCATCACAATGTTGAGAAATACTTATAATATTGTTCTTTATCCCATTAACATATAAAACATTATCGATTGATGTAATATGTAGATCAAAAACCATTCCAAATCCAACAGTCTTTCATTTTTAATTTTCCAAAAATGTGACTAAAACCAATTCATTTGAGAAAATGTATGAATGCATTATGAATCTCCACTCATTTTCATAGAATAGAAACTATACAAATACCATATGACTTTTTTATTTATGTTTCATGTTTCCTTCAAATAAAATTCAACAAATGAGAGACTTGATACCCATTTCTTCATTGGTCCTGCAGTGTTATGTAGCACTGATCTGGGATTCCATATCTGATTTATTTTTCCAAAATTTATATTAATTTCCTAAGACGTGATTTTTGATATTGAGGCTTTTTTCAAAACACCTAATTTGTGGATTTCTCAAATTTAATTTTTTAATGAAATTACCATTTGTTCTGAAATGATAACAGTTATCATTTTATGAATTTGGCACAAATTAATATTAATATAATTCTTGTTTTCCACCTTTTATATATTTTCCAAATCATTCACTTTTAGGTTCAGTTTTTACAATAATTTAATTAAATAACAATTCTCCATTGGTAAAAGTAATTAAATTACTCTTTTATGATTATACCTTATCTTTCAATTCATTAATCATTTTCTCATGATCAATGTGGTTTGTGGTAGATGTTTTAAAATTATCAACAAGTACTTTATATTGTTTCTGTATAGTGTATCTTTCACATAAAACAACATTATTACACTTTTTATAGAATAATTATTCTTTAAAATAAAATAAAATTTTTATTCTATAATAAAGTAATGATATGCTAATTTAGATTTCGAGAAACTACAAGTATCAGAATCAGAAGAATAATAAGATTGTACCTATTTTACCTCATTCATTTTCAGATCATTATCAGGTAATTATTGGAAAATACCCATATATATTTCATTACATTTTGAAGGTAGTACTATGTCTACTTTAAATGATTGGTCAGATTGTTTGATGGGTTATCTCCAAGTAGTAAAATTGCTTACAATATATATAAGCCTTCCATTAATCTATTTGACTCTTTCACAATATATAATTCTAAATGTGTCATATTTTATTTTCCTGTCACATACATCATTTTTATAACATTTTCTATTCCTTTATAAGAAACTGAAATATATTTCCACAACTCATTGGTAGTAGAGAATTTTCATACACAAATAAACTCATCTGGTCTAAGATAAAAAATAATAGCATTCATCAATTATGAATTAATATCATACACATATACCATTACAATATCCCATGATTCAATTTTTATAGGAATATTATAATGTGTCATGATTTTTTAGTAAACATTTAATTCTGGATTTTCATGTAGATAATCACCAATGATTTCCACCAACCAAAATATTCACCATTAATGTATGGAGTGTGTATCATAGAAAATTTTTCAATAGGATTATCCATTCATATTATGGTATTGACCATATAATTTTATCTCTCTATATCTATATCCAATAGCTGACCTTAGATTCTAATTCTTAGGATAGAATAATACAATGTAACCAAAGAGGTGGGTGAGTTGTTTAATTTCAAAAAATGTCCAAAATTATTCCTTTTGACATCCCATAAAATTTATATGGATATGCAGTGATTTGTACTATATAAAAACTAAATAGAGGATATAAAAAAAATAACATAGCATTTTTTAGTTTTTCAAGGCCCAATGTTCCACTATTCCACTCAACCAATCACATCCTATTTGGGCTTACGGAATTTCACTAACAAGATCCATTAATGATAAGAAACTAAATCCACACTAAGTAGATGTTGTAGAAACCATTAAAAAAGGCTAAAAATAGATCAATATGATTATATGTTCAGGAAATTTTTATCCACAACTTTGATTAAGATGATAATACTACACCTCAACTGAGTACAACCAGTTGGTACAAAAAAAATAAAAAGGGTTGAATTTGAGTTATGTGTTGATCTTCACATTTTTACCAACAACATATAAAATAGTTAATGAATCCTCTTCTTCAAAAAATAAATTCTTCAATAGAGGATATTTATAATGTGACATCTCATACCCGAATTCTACTTAAGGGGTGTATTGAGCCCAGTGGGCCACATGGTCTCAATTGAATCTCCTCAAATGTCAGAGGCTGTCGACTTGAAGTGATGTCCTAGGTTGTATTTGTGGGAATTCTATGACCCCATTAACAATGTGTAGAACAATAGATGTAATATATATGAATAGTAAACATCGAATGAAATATAATTAATATAAATAAACTGGAGATACAAACTGATTCGATGGATTAATGAGAATAATAATGACTATATCAACTAGAACAATGAGGATGTAATTTCACATAACTAGAAAACTCTAATAACATGGATTCAAGAAAATAGGAATAAGAGTTCCACAAAAGAAAATAAAAAAAGGCTACTCCAAGAATCATGTGATCCAACTCGGCCATCTTATATCAATCTCCATCATAAATAGTGAGAAATCAAGTGTTCAAAGAAGTATTCCTACCTTTTCAAAACCTATATTAACGTAATCTACTGAGGGTAACAAACGACAACTGAAGATGGTGTGGGATAAATCTCACTGCGACACCACCAATGGTGTCTATAACATCTAGCCCGTATAAGGGAATATAGTAGTGTGAATGCATCCACATATAATGTAAATAAAGCAGTAAAATATAACTAAATACATACGTACCTACTTCATCCCTCAGATGGTTTCTGAACATGTAACTAGTTCATTGATTTATGTAATTAACATATAATTTTAATATGTCACATGTGTCATAGCCTGCACTGACACACCTCATGATATTATATGTAGTGATGATCCCAAGACGTAACAAGGAATGCTGACAAATATATCCAGTGAAGGAGTTCTATGGTAATAAACTAGGTAATTTAAACCTCACTGAATGATAATTGAGTATAATATGAGTCTATCTAAGTGTTAAGAGTGTAATTCAAGGATCATAATCCATGGAATTCTACAATAAGGCACCTACAAAGTCCATGGGGATCGACCAAGGTAAAATTGGGCTTAGACAAGATAGATCCCTATGAGATTTTACCATGGAACCTACTTGTCAATGCTACATCCAAGGTGTTTATCCAAGGTATCCTGTAATAATGTAATAGAATCTATGGCAGTGTACTGAGAATTCGAGTAATAAACAAGATCATGTGCCATGGTTGGTATCAATCTATGAAAACTGCACCCTTAAATCAGAATGGGGATTACAAGACACATATTTTTCTATTATCGGAATCTAAGGTGAGAACAAGTTAATCAATACTTATTTGATATTGTAACCATGAATTAATAATTTAGGTTCATGTATTTCCTTCCAATATTGTGGTTAGTACAAGTAATGTTACAACCATTTATTTATTGGTCCAAGCCTTTCCTTCCATTACTGTGGATAGTCCATGTATAATCGCTAGAATTTAATCAAGTCTAAATTATCCATTATGGTATATTCAAGTATTTGTGTTCACTCTGCTACCTTCCATCAATATGGAAAAGGGTGCTACATACATTTAACCTTTATTCAATCTTATTTGATAAGTTCATGTTATAAAGTTATTATACATTCCATTATACGTTACTCATTTATTAATAAATTTGAAATCACTTAACATAGGTGGGTCAAGTGGGGAGCATACATGGTACATTCTATTATTCAATTCTCATTAATAAGAATTAATTTATTATGGAATGGATCACCATTATAAAGTTCATGAAATGGCACCCACGAGTGGTCACTCAAACGTGTTGAAATACAAAAAACATAAATATGACATAGCCTTCGACATGTGGAGGATTGATTTGTTGTTGTACCAGTTAACAACTGATCATATATTTTAAAATTGTATAGACACATGATTATAACATGTATAATCATATTATGTAAATTTGAGTAACAATGTCGGATGATATCAGTGGGCCCCACACGAACATTCAAAAATAAACAAACATTAGGGATTGTTATAGACCACCACCTTTGTGTTGTACGACTATCCTCCTATGTTATCAGCCATTGATTTTCCTTGGATTGGAGTAGATATATAAAATGGTGAAAAATTATCACATGAAGACATCTTGGTCGAGGACAAGAGAGATGAATAATAGCTAAATAGGATGTGATTACTTACTGTTTTGCATCAAATGTGATGAATGGAAGCTCAATCAGTTCCCGCATAAAGTAGATCTCTTGATTCCAAACATTAACCTAAAAATTTCACAAATGATTGATAATGGAGGAAAACCCACTGGATTTTGAGTTGGGGAAAAAGAGGAGAGAAAATAGACAATTTAGTTAAAACTAAAAATTAACCTAGAAATTTATCTTATACACAGTTTTTCAAACCCTATGCAAACCATGCAAGACAGCTCTACCCGATCTATTTGTCCATAAGTTTTGATCAAATATTGTTCAATCCATGCACGGGTACCTAGAAAATAGGGGTGTCTAAACAATTAGGTTGCACGACCATTTGCATACTTTGTGATATGCCTCTATCTGAAATTACAACATATACATGGTTAGGAATATTGTGTAGAAATTTAGGACGGTTTAATCTAAACTATGCACTAAGATTTTTTTCCACATAATGATGTGTTTTGGGCTCATAAAAATCCATAAAGGCCCTAAAAACATTTAATAACTCATTATGAATCCACATTAGGTCTAATGTAATGATTTTAGCCAACAATTAAAGGATCCATACCTAGGTGAACACCTAGGTTCTTACAGTCTCCCCCATAAATGAACTCTCTAACGATTTCTCCTACCAATAGTAAAGAAACACAGTCTAAGAACAAAACTGGCCACTAGGCATTTACATCTTCTTTACTTTTCTTTGTTTTGTCATGTACTCAGATGTGCTTCAATATATCACGTTTGAGAGGGAAAAACATTCTTCAGAGAGTCTTTGGGCTTCTATCAATGTTGCGTACTATATACTCATCAAAGGTATCATCCTCAACTAACTCATCTTCTTCAAGATCAATGGTATGATTGGGGTCATAAAGATATCAGTGAAGCTGTGAGACATGATGTAAATCATGCATGGAACAATACCTCTGAGATAGTAGCAACCAATATGCTACCAGACTGACTCTATAAATAATTTCTATCGTACCAACGTAATGAGGAAGAAAAATTCAATTACTCTGTAACCATTTATGCCCTAGCCCGAGCGATTCCTGAAGAAAAACACAATCCCAACCTTGAACTCATGAGGTCATCGATGCTGATCAACATAATATTTCTTTATAGGATGAGAAGTATTCATATACTCCTTGATCATTTGGACATCTCTTGAATTCTCTTAAATGAGATGAGGACCTAGTAGGGCTGCCTCACTTGCCTCTATCCATCAAAAGGTTTAATGGAATGGCCTAAAATATAAGGACTCAAAAGGATCCATCTGTATTGTCTCCTAAAAGATGTCATTTTTGGTGAAATCGATGGGAGGAATATGCTTCTCCCAATAAATGACGAAATCGAGGACTCATGCTCGAAGTGTATCCTCTAGAAAATGTATTTTATGTTATGATTGTCCATCAGTCTGAGGGTGAAAATATGTGCATAGAAGCAACTAAGTCCCCACATATTTCGGAAATCCTTTCCAAAACATTGATGTTAAATACCCATCTCTATCAGAGTGATAGTATTGGGAACCCCATGTAGTCATATTATCTCACGCATGTACATTGTCCCCAACTCATTAGGTAAGAACATCTCATGTATAGGAATTAATTGGGATGATTTTATTAGTTTGTCAATGACTATCCAGATTGCATTGCTACCCCTTGGTGACCTAGGTAAGCTGACTACATAATCTATAGAAACATCTTCCCATTTCCATTCTATGACATGAATCAGCTATAACAATCTTGCATGTCTCTAGTGCTCTGCATTTACCAGTTGATTTGTATAATACCTATTGATAAAGCATGAAATCTGATGATTTATTATAGTCCACAAATACCGGCATCACATATCTAGATACATCATTGATATTTCTGGATAAATCTCCCACTATGAAGCATGAGAGTCTTTCATCAACTCCCCTCTCATATCTACAGGATTCTAGATATTTTCATGATGATGAAGGACATATTGTCTACCCACAAACATATCCAGTGGTGGGTTCTCTCCAAATACACTATCATTGAGAACCAAACATTCCGGATTTGAAAACCAATACCCTTTTCCATATCAAGGAGAGAAGAGGTAACTGTTATGTTTGAGAGGTAATACTTCTCTTGAATAACCTAAATCATTAGATGATGTTCAGAAAACAAGGGCCATTACCTTATTTTCATCACTAGCTTCTTGTATGATATGTGTTTGAGTTTTCGGACCCAGTGCATTAGTGACCACATATCCCTTTCCAGACGTATAGGAAAGATCAAAATCAAAGGATTATAGAAATTTGTCCCATATCCACTGTTTGAGGTACAGGTCATGGTGAGAAAAGATATACTTGAATATTTTGTGGTCTGTATACACCAAAAAGTTATCACCAAATAGATAATGCCTCCAACAACATAAGGCATGGAAAAATACTTCTAGCTTGAGTTCATGCATCAAGTAATTTCTCTTGTAAGGCCTCAATTGTTTAGATCCATATGAAACATCTTTGTCTTCCTGCATCAACAATACTCTTAGTCAAATTTTTGATGCATCGCAGAAGATGATACAACCTATACCGTGTTTTGGAAGAATCATAATAGGTTTTGATAAAATCCTCACTTTCATCACCTGAAAGTATTTCTCACATTCTATTGACCATGTGAACTTGACACTCTTCATGGAAGACCAGTAAGAGATGAATCATGTTGATACAAGTCTTTTAGGAAATTACTATAATATATATTGATCCCTATGAGACTCCTGATATAAAACTCATTACTGGTATGATCCCAAGAAATTGCAACACTATCCTTTTCAGGGTCACCAAAAGCATCTAATTATGACATTATATAACCTATGAAGTGGACCTTTTCCATCTAGAAGTCCAACTTTGAGATCATGGGATAAATATGATGCTCTCTCTATGTAATCGAATGATCCCAATATGTTTTTCATGGACTTTATGACTGCAATAATATACCAGGATTTTATCCTCCGAGACCGTGAAAAACGAGTCCCAATATGGGTGGGAAACCATATTCATCAATGAAATGAAAATGGCTGGCGCGTTCGTAAGACTAAATGACATAACAAAATACTCATACAAATAATACCTGCTATAGAAATATGTAGAAATTTTGTCTAATGGTCTGCCTAACACGTGATTATATGTCGATCTCATGTCGATCAAAAAGAAAACATTTCTCCTCAGATCTTGTTAAATATATCATCTATTTGACGAAGTGGATACCAATTTTTGACTATAAGCTACTTTAGCCATCTGTAATCCATGAATAGATGAAGAGTTCCATCTTCCATCTTTGAAAATAAAAATCATTGGGGAACCTCAAGAGGATGTACTTGGCCATATAAATCCTTCATCATCTATGTCATCTATCTATTTCTTGAGCTCTTGAACCTCAATACGTTCCATCTAGTATGGAGGAATGGACACTGGAGCTACTCATGGACCAAGATCAATTGTAAATTCTTCCTCCCTCTTATAATGAAATCCAGAAAATTCATCACAAATGACTTACCTAAAATTATCAAATACTATATGACAGATAGTTTCATGATATCCCTAATCATTCAAGATAAGATTAGTAATATTGGCAGTCACTCCACCTATCCCATGATTCTTTGGTCTAGCTCTCCCAGCCTGGACATCCCACTCACAATTGAAAAGATAACTATTGCATTCTAGTTATGTAGAAGAGACTGTGTGGTGATAATTTTCATCAAAGGTGTGATAGTGGAATAACAAGTTTATCCCATGAATGACATTGAATCCCATCATCTCAAGAATAATGTGATTCTAAAAGAATATGTAATTCCCAACCTCGATAAGACAGTCCCTGCACTAGCATATTCCCTCTATCTATATTCACAACAGTGTATCGAGCGTCATTACTCCGTAGTGATACTGTATCTATAGTACAAGTAATTCCATGATAGATATAATGAAAGTATTTTAATCTCATATATCGATCAATTCAGAGGAAATAATGTAGCCTACTATAATAGTACCTCGTATGTTAGATTTTCCTGAAAGAAGATACTTGAGTATCTGTTGTAAAGCATCAAACTGACCGGATCCACAATGTTATGAAATGGAGGGAATACCATGATCCTGACTACTCTGGTAGTGTTGTTGGTGATTCAAGGTCAGACTACCAAGACCACGATCTCCTCCTTTTCCAGACCTCCCAGTGCTATTACGACTCCAGTCCTAACGTGGCACAAAATAACTCACTCTTGTAGGTGGAGATGTTATTATTCCTTTGTTAGTTAAATCTAGTATAAAGGTCCTACAAAAGTGATGATGATGACCCATACATCCACAAGCCTGACACTCCGTAGTGTCTCTTTAATAATGGGGATTCAAATTCCCTAGTCTTCCCCACTTATGAAACATCATTCTGATATAAATGCGTATAATCTATATTACATTACCCTGATGAGAAATTCCAATGGAAAATTTTTAGGCACCATATTAACTACTGGTTGGACGCGTCACTAGTCCATTAAACCTGGTACTGATGATTTACCTCATGTTATGCTTAGTGATAATTGCATGATCATCAATTGCAGAAAAGGTAGAAAGGTGAAAGACATTAACCTATGTTCATATGATGTACTAGTTCCCATCTTAAAAACGTCTAACATGCGAAATCTCATCACAAGTTTGAAATGTTTCAAAACACTATAAATCAGTGAAACATGTTGAATATTCCATAACATACATACAACCCTACTCGAGATGCGTGAAATATATATCTCTGTTAGCTACCAGTTCCTGAGGAAAAAACTTATCATATAAGGTAGTCTAGAAATCAATGGATAACATTCCATGTTGACGACCTACCTGGTTAACCACATCCCACCAATGCTTGGATGAATCCAAAAGAATATATGTAGAATGATAAGTATCTTATATGGAATAATTTCAAATTTCTCAATGATATATATCATGGCCTCTAGAAAGACTCAACATCATGAGAACCACCATATCTTGAAAAAGTAGTAGAATGTTGCTACTAGAAATCATGGGTCAGATAAGACATCGTAGGTGCAACCCATGGAGCACTATGCATGGATTGCATCAGACATACGAAACTATCAAGGATTTGGGAATCATTTATCAAATCATATATATTAGGTGGTTCCTAATGTTTCACACTTGGAGGTAAGGCTGGAGGATACGGTCCAACAATGTCTGGAGCATGATCAACACCACCCCCATGGGGAAGGACTTGATGACGTCGTGGTTGAAATGGACTTCAAAAGTCCAGCACATGCCTTAGAACAAGAAATGAAGAATAATACTGATTCACCAATGGATGATGAATAGAAAAAAAACTTACTACCCAAGTCATACTACCCAAACTACCCACTTAGATGTCCTGGTATCAATATGTTCTCAAGTATAAGTTTCATGTAATTTTGAATTTAATTACAAGGTTAACTCCTTTACATTTCATAAACATGAAAAGTCATGATAAGGATGTGAAAACTTTTAATTTTAGACTTCATGATTCAATTTATAATCTTTATCCATTTCTAATGAATCAGTTCACATACACATCTCACCAGAAACGACAAACATTTATTTATAGAATAATGTCTTGACTCGCTAATATAATCATCCCTAACAATGAGGGCCAATAAACATAATGAATTGAGATAGTAAATCAGTCAATCATAACCAATAGTAATACATATACAAGAAAATATCATAACATCATTCAAAAATCACATGAATATCAAAAAATGAAAATTATTGAAATACACCTTTATGGAATTGCAATATAGATGATATGTGATCTCTTGGAGCCTATAATGATGCATACAACAATGATCCTTTACCTCATATAATTAGGCTAAGGATGAAATATATAATCAAATAGAGTAATAATCAATAACACCACACAACATGTGTGTCACCCATTGGTGAAATAATATGAACTGTAATAAGAAAAAAAGAACAACAATTATAATTTAGGCAACTTGTTTTTTACACTGAACATGTGTTTGCGACACCCAAGCATAGAATATGACCAAGTCACAAGCATTATTATTATCTAATATCTAGAATCCAAATAGTAAAGCAATAAATTAACCCACATATGATACCACTTTGTGTCATCCTAGACCTGGAAGCTAGTTAATGGGTGCCCTAAGCCTAATGGGCCACATAGCCTCACCCACATCTCCACGAATTCCAGTGGATTCTAACTATCAATGAGGGACCGATGTGTGTCATTTGGAAGTCTATTCCCCCATTAAAAGTGTCTAGTATAGAAGAAAGAATATAATGGAATAGTAAATAGCATATGAAATATAGAAAATATAAATAAAGAGCGGATGAAACTAATCAAATAGATAAAATGAGAATACGAATAATTATATAATCTGGAACAATGATTATGTATTTTCATGTCAATAGAAAACTATAAAACAAGGATTCAAGAGAATAGGAATAACAGTTCAACGAAGGAAAGGATAAAAAGGCTACTCCAAGAATACAGAGATCCAACTTAGTCATCTCCTATCAAGCTTCATCCTAAACATCAATTAATCAAGTGTTTGAAGGTGTATCCTTACCTTCTTCAATACCTGCAGTCATGTAATCTACTTCGGGTACAAAAACACACCTATAGAGGGTGTGAGATAAATCTCAGGGGCTACCACCAACAGTTTCTATAACATCTTCCATGTATAATGGAAGATATCATTGTCCAATTATGCATATATAATGTAAAGAAAGTTGTAGAATATAACTATATAACCAAGTACCTAGTTCATCCCTCAGCTGGTGTCTTAAGACGTAACCCATTCATTGATTTATGTAATTTCCATTTAATGTTAATAGGTCACGTGAGGGAGGCCCAAAATTAACATCACGTTGTGATATTATATACAGTGAAGATCCCAATACGTAACAAGGAAGCCTGACATTGAAATCCAGTGAGGGAGTTCCAGGGTAATGACCATGGTAACATAAATCTCATGGAATGCTAACTCAGAAAAATATGATTATATATAAGGGGAAAGAGTGTAATCCATAGATCGTAGTCCAAGGCATTCCTCAACAAGGTTCCATCCAAGTCCATGTTGACCAGCCAAGGAAAAAAAATTAAGTAATGATAGGGCATTATGAGCTTCCACCATGGATCCTACTAGTCAATGCTGGATCCAAAGAGTATATCCAAGGTATCCTGTAATAATGTAAATAACCCTACTCTATTATACCAGGCATCAAATCAATAGACAAGAACTAGATTCTAGGTGGGTATCAACCTAAGAAAACTGCATCCTTGAATCAGAATGGGATTCGTGAGACCCAAGGTATTATCCTCTAAAAATCCCTGGCGAGTTCAATTCAATCCATTCCTATTTGATATTACAATCATATAGTAATTCATTATATTCATTTATTTTCTTCCACTTGTGTGGATATGACAAGTAGAGTTGAAACCATTTATTTATTGCTCCAGGCCTTTTCTTACACTTTTTTGGATAGTCCATATACCTTTGCAACCATTTAATAATGCCTTAATTAACAATTATGGTATATTAAATTATTGGGGTTCACTATCCTACCATCAACCTATATGGAAATGGGTGATACATACATGTAACCATTAATCATTATTATTAGATAAGTCCATGTTATATATTTAGTATACTTCCCATTTCACATTTATCATTTAATAATCTATTTTAAAGCAGTTACCTAAGGCGGGTCTCATGGTGAAGATTCATGTTAAATTCCATTATGAACTTCTAAATAATAACAAGTTATTTACTTGGGAAAGTCTCTCCATTAGAATGGTCAAGCAAAGGAAAAACCGATGGTTCTCTCAAACCTTCCAAAACACTAAAATCTAAAATATGGCATAACCTTTGTCATGTGGCAGATTGAGTTATGGGTGAAACCACTAAAAAAAATCACATATTTGGAAATAACATAATAATATGATTATAAAAATTATAATCATGGCATGAAAATTTCTGAAATGGATTTTGATGGAATTGGAAGGGCCCACACAAACAGTCCAAAATCAAAAAACTTTTGGGATATGTTATAGATCATCAACCTTAGGTTTGTACGAATCTCATGTACTGGTATTTACCCTTGAATTTCATTGGATTGGAATAGATCTATGAAAAGGTGAAAATAGTCACATGACGATATCTAGGTCGATAGGAAGAGATAAGAAGAATGGTTAAAGAAGACTCAAGTATTCACAGTTGTGAATCCAATGGGATGAACAGAAGCTATATCGATTTTCAGATGAATGATATCTCTTGATCTTAGCTGTATCCTTTAAAAAGATCAAAATGGTTGAAAATGGAGGAAGAGAACACTTTTTTCCAAGTTGGGTAAGAATAGGGGAGTAAATAGATCATTAAGGGGAAAATTGGTAAATTACCCATAAATTTAGCATGTGCATGGTTTTTCCACAGAATTTGTCAAACTATTGGAACATTGTGTGAGACAGATCTACCTGAACGGTTTCGCTGCACTGTCTGATCAAATCACATTCAATCCATGCACATGTACATGGGAAAATGGGTCCTTCACACAAATAGGCCACACAACCATGAAAAAACCATGCAATTTGACTATGTATAAAAAAATACCATCCAAATGTTTGGGCAGGTCATGCATAAATCCTGAATTGTTTACGCTTAATCGATTGATAAGCCAGTTTTCCCCAAAAGGATGGGTTCCAGGCTCCGAACAAGCCTCAGACACCCTCATAAACATTACTAACACATTAGGAATCCACATTAGGTCAAATGTAATTATCTATACTGAAAATTAATGGATCCATATTGGAGTGAAACAAAAAATTTCTTACTTCTAAAGCGATTCTGGTTGCAAATAATATTCAATAAATGCAGTAATAAATTGCATTAGTAATGTTACAGTAGTAAAACATTGAACATGTATGTCTCTAGAGTGTGGCTTCTTTCAAAATAAATGGTTCCATGCAGAGTCACTGTAAAATATTTCTACCACAATGAAATCATATATAAGAAAATTTTATTTATATCTCTATTATGTTGAAATAATACACTGGTAGAATATATAAAGTTGAAAATCATTATTTATATTTGAGATACCAAACAGTTTATGGAAATATCATGAAAATATAAATATAAAAATGGCACTAGGATTTGTAACATCCCTAAAATGGGAGAATATCTCAATTGAATATGGTTTATTGAAACAATCAGAATGGTCATTAAATTGAATAAAAATAGTCTTTAAAACCACCATTAATTCTATAGAGACCATTCCATAAATCTCGGATAAAATAATGAATTAAAATTTTAGACATTTAAATGTCAAGTATAGGGTTCCTTCACAAAATAAAAAAATAACAAATTTTGGGTTCAACTACTTATCATTCATTCTCTATATGTAATTATTACAATTCAAGGTTGATCATAAGATTAATGATTCTCATAAAAGTGTATTTGATGAACCATAAGCATATGTTCTCTAATATATCCCTCCTTACATACGGTTCCATAACCTTACATTATTCTCATTAAAAAATGAAATTTTCCTTCCAAATGTGAGATTATGTATCCCTTCGTTCCATCAAATGTAGGGTTGATGATCCAAACACGCATTCTTAAAACATAAGTTCGAATACAAATGTAAGGTTTTTGATCCATACAAGCTTTCCTAAGGGTTGGGTATGTACAATCCATTACATTCTAAACATAGGGTATTAACTATGTTTCTATAATAAAATTACGATCATTCTATAATATATAAAAAATATATATAACAAATTAAAATTGTGAATATGATTCCTTGATAAATATAGAATGTAATAATAAATTTTATAAATACACTAATGTAATATCATATCAAAAAAACAAATGTATTTATGAGAATCAAAATCAATAAATATTTATATAGTATTTCTGAGAAAATACATGCCCAATATAGATCATATATTACTTTAGGGGAATTATCTTGAAGTATCCTATTTTTTGAAACCTTGTTAGTTTATATGTTTTCTTTTTATATAAATATGAATTATTTTATAACACACATTACATGAAATGAGGAGTCTAAATGAATAATGTTGTATTGTAACATTTAAAACGTGTCCCTTTGATTATCCGTTATGAATTGGATTATCAAAATTATAAAAATAATATATAATGGATTCCCTTAATTAAAATTTATTAATTCATTCTAAATAAAAAAAAATTATATTTTTAGTAAAATAACATCATTTTTAATAGATCTAATATTTTCAAATAAAGAATAATTTTATCGATGTTATGAATTTTTATAGATATAATTACATTTATACCTATTAAAAAGTTATTTTAATGAAACTTATTTACTAAATTTATATTAATTATTTATACAGTTGTGATATTATTATTATTAATGAATTTGAAATAAATTCAGGATAATAGGAGTTATTATTCAAAAGATTATTATAATTTGAGGAAGGTTATTTTATATTAAAAATTTAAATAAATAAATATGAATAATTTATTTTTAAGATATTTATATAATATATTTTCAATAAAATATTTTATCATATTTAATATATATTTTAAAAGTAATGTAATTGATATTAATTTTTTTCTATGATTTAAATTGAATTTGTTTCAAAAAAATGGGTTTAATTTCATATTTTAAATTTTATTTCAAATTAATTTATTCAATATATAAAATTAAATTTTATAAAATTGATTTAATATTAACAATAAAAATTGAAAATTTTGGAATGGGAATACTTTCATTTTTAGTAGTAACAAATAGTAAAATTTACATATAATGTTTTTCTTAAAAACACATTTAAAAGGTGCACGGAAAAACTAAGAGATAAGTATAAAATTTTTTTATCTACATGCCTATATATTAATAGTTGAATATATATATTAACATATAAATTACTAACGTTTATGTAATTTTTATTTGGTTACACCTGTAGAAAAAAAATGACTATATTATTTAAATCTTTTATGTAATTCATTGTATGTCCCTTCCCTCAATTATAAAAGGTAAAAGTTTAACCACTATTATTAAAAATACTTGAAAAATCAAGATATAACACCAATATATTTTATGATATATTTATCTTCAAATAAATTTTATATCCTTGATATCTTGTGATACACACAACCCTTAGTCTAAATGAACTATAATATAATACTACATTATAACTTAACCATAAAATTAATTGAATTTTTAAGAATAAAAAAATAAAAAAATATATGTATAATTGTTTTATATGAATCATATTCTTTGATTAATTTATAATCAATATATAATTAATATTTGAAATACAATTTTATGCTTCAAAAATACATTATTTATAAAAATTGGATTTTATACCTTTTAATGAAGAAATATTATATTTAATTTCATCCACTATAATATTTTTCATTTGATAAAAATGACATGATTTTATACATTATAGTAACAAATGATCTTATAATGAATTTTTTAAAATTCCCTAAACGGTTTATTTTTTGGTGAATATTGAAAAATATTGATTTTCAATAAAAAATTTATTATTATTTCAATCATTTAAAATGTTAAATTTGGTTTATATAAAGTTTAAAAAAGTTTAAATCATTTTAATCATAAATAATAAATTTAATTTCATTATAATCAATATTATCAGTTATTTCAAAATAAACTGGTTTTATACATCATAAACTATTTTTTTTGGAATAAAAGTTTTTATAATGTTATGAAAGATTAATTTTAACAACTCTTTTACCAATTATATTTATTGAATTTTATAAAATTTAGTAAACATTTTTAATAAACAAATTTATTAAAATTTATTAATTAAATATTATTTTTTGATCATTATGAATCTAAAACATATAAAATATTGGACACCTCCATAAAAGCAATAGAATTAGTTTAAACTGTGTGGTAAAGCATTGAAATATCTCTAACACATCATTTATAATATTTTATAGATGAAATGTTAAGAATTATATATGTAATTAGAGGAATAATGTTTTTAAAAACATTATTTTCAAAATGTGAACCCAATATAGGCGTTGTGAAGATAAGTTAAATTTATTTCAAATTAAAATTTTTTTATGGGGTTTGAATTCAACTAGCATGGTTGTAAGATAAAATTTGGTTTCAAATTTCTTCAAATGTATAATTATATTCATTTATATAATATTTTTCTAATTTTTTTTAAAAACTACGTATTATATGATATCATGGAAAAATTATTTTTATGCTTAAATTGATTAATTCTTAAAAAATGTTTTCTATGTATTTGAAATTCAAATACTAAAAATATTATCTTCAAAGAATATATATTTAATCATAAAAAATATATTCAACATTTATAATCATATGGTTTACTTTTTTTAAATTCCACTTTTTTGGGTAAAATTCTTGTGTTAACATGATTGAAGTAAAATTATCTCATTTAATGTTAAAATGAGATTAGATGTGTATAAATAATAGATTATGATTAAAATGTAACAAAAAAATTTAGAAAATATGTCAATTTGGGTATATTTGGGACATATAAAATACTATCATTTCATTTTTTGTTCGTTGGTGCAAGATGAAATGATTATGTACTTTATGATATTTAATATTTTAAGTTATTTCAAGTGTATCATTTACATCACTTACAAAATAATACAACATATCATCTCAGAACCAAAAATCATGATCCTTCTTGATTAGAAATAAAATAAAATATTGTATTCCAATATTCCCTTCCCACATCATATTACTTCTTTTATTTACAAATAAAATTCCTTTTAAGGCTTATGTTATAATCCATAGGTGGTTTCTCAATAAAGTTGTATATCTTTTAATTAATTACTTTAGACTTTATTTATTTTCCTAATTAATAAAAATATATTATATCCACCATAAAATAATGAATATAGAATAATAAATATAATGACATTCAATTATTATTATGGTATAACCATTTTCCACATACATTCTATTATATGGTATGTTAAAAACATTGCTCGTATATATGTAAGACATACCATCTCAACATATT
This sequence comes from Viscum album, assembly GCA_963277665.1. NCBI lineage: Eukaryota > Viridiplantae > Streptophyta > Magnoliopsida > Santalales > Viscaceae > Viscum > Viscum album. The sequence goes on along the minus strand of OY728132.1, from coordinate 318,664,592 downwards.
GGTATTATTCATTTTTCATCACCATTTTAGTTGTATGGACATAAATATTGAACTAATTAAAATATATTATAACGAATACATAATTATGTTTTAAGGAACATGAGGTATCATTTACCTTTTTATTCTTTCACTTTATAATGTCGCTTGTGCAGACATGTGTACTACAACCTGCATGATGCAATGCGAAATTTTTCCCATATCCATTATTTATGGATTATTGTAAATATGTATATATTTAATATATATTATATTAATATCCTTATTAACATTATGTATGATATTTAATCATGATAATTATTCATAAACTAAAACCACCAAACAAAAAATATATATATAAAAAGAAATAGTTAACACCTTGAAATGCCAGTTTTAAAAGTGGATTTTTTGTAAAAAAGTATTTAAATGTATTAATTTGAACATAGATGAAACTAAAATTTTTTATCTGTTCATTATATATATGTATAGTTAATATAAAATCATTATATATTAGGCTATAATCACTTATTATATATGTCATACATGAGATAATTGATTTTGTCTCAACATATAATTCCATTGGATAATATTTAGAATTATGAACATATTTATTTTTTATAAGGCCTATATAAATTTGTTACGATGTATTTATCATTAATACAGATCTATTCATGTTTATCGAATATTCTATTAAATTACTCTATTTCAGGTGGTAAAATTTTAAATCTAACAATGAGGTCTTAATTTATTTTAAATTTTTATTTTTTATTTCTATAATTTTCATTAATGGAATAATATAATATATCATTTATAATCCACATATCCTTTATTTTTTATGATTATTTATGGAGTTTATATGGTTTATTCCATATTTTTCTTTCTTTTTTATTTCAGTCATAAATATGATTTTTTAAAAGAACATCAGGTCTTATTTTACTTTTTGATCTCTTATATTTTTCCTCTAAGTCTTCATATTATTAACTAATTTTATAAAATTTATTTTATTATCTCAAATTATTTATTAATAAAATTTAATGATGTAATATTATTTTAAAAAATCATTAAATAATTGTATATAATATTTTAGGAATGTTTCATTTTGGTATTTCATTACAAACAGTAAAAAATATTGTTTCTTTTTTATGTGTCAGTAGTTAAATGATTTTACCACCATTGTAATAGTTTTACAATATGTTATCTTATTATGTAAGTATTAATTAGTTTCATAAATAAAAATTCTGAATTGATTATTATTTTAATTGTTCTATATAAATTTATTTGATTTTTTAAAATACAAGATTTTTTTAAATAACCAATATTTTTGATGAATTTATGCTTATATTATATCTCTTATAAATTTCAAGTCATTAAATTTCCCTCAAAATATTCAATTTATTCTGATAATAACTAATTAAACATTAACTTATAATTAAATATTCACTTTCTTTGTATTATGGATATTCTTATTCATAAAATGTATAGAAATTCTATAGTTGGTTCTTTTCTATGAAGTTGATCTAATTAACTAGGGATTTTGATTAATATTCTTTAATTAATAGATATATATTTATAGGGCGCATTGTTCATGAATTTAATAAATTATTCAAAATATTAGGAATTCATTAGAAAATTTTTAATGGGTGGGGAATGGTATAGAGTGCCCCATGATACATCAATGAGTATCATTTGAAAAACACTCAAGATAGACATATTAAATGGGTTTTTGGTGTACACCTAACCATCAATAAAAATATCTTAGTGAAATCCATTAACAATAATTATATAATGATGTATGTAATGTCTCGGATTTTACATAATTATTTTTTAGTATTATACGGAATTATTTTGAGACCAAACCTTTTGATGGTATACAATTCTGAGGCCCAGAGTGTGCTGAATAATTGTTTGAAATTAATTAAACATTAAATAGTGTGTAGAGGCTGTTTTCCTGAAAAATTTGAATATCTTTTAAACCTGTTACCATATCAAAAATATGATGGCACCATTGTATCCAGAGAAGTGACATAATCTTAAGAGATTCGGAACATCGACAAGCGCTGGTCAGTTCCAAAAGTTTGTATTTGGGAATTTCAGAAGAAATAAAATAAATTAATATTTTATTTTATTTTTTAAAAATATTTCCATAACGCATTGAGGAATATTTTATTTAAATAAGAAGGTTCCTGGGGTTAGTCTCATAACCCCAGAGAACTCCATAGAATCCTATGAAGCTTTTGAGAGGAGCCAACCATTGAGGATTTTTGACGGACACCAATGAATGACGAAATATGGATCATTGCATAGTGAGATCAAATCCTGACCAACAACCAATCTCCCTCTTCCTCAAAAAACGAGGTAGGGGTTGTTATTTTGATTCTTCATTTCCCCATTATAGGATTAATGGATGAATGGGGATCAAATCACAGACAAGTTGATCCAATGATCTTGCGTTCTAGCGGGAGGGTGTTATTTTCTATTTCATTGGGGTTTGATTCAGGAATATAATTGTTATAATTGTGGGATTATTTATTGATTCTATTGTTAAACATATTAATAGGAGTGGATCAAAGCTGTGACGAACGAATGTGGAGATTCATTCCTCAATTTTTTTGTTGGATCTTCCTTCTTCTTTTCTTCTTGTTCTTCATGTTCATCGCGGGGCAATGAAAAATATATTATTGTATGTCCACTTCACAACACAACTATCCCAAATTGGAGATTTGACATCATGACGACCTAGCATAGGTGCGATGAAAATGGAGGGCGACGAATCGGCTCAGATCAAGAGAGAACGTTCTTCGAGTGTTCTTTCTATGGGTGGAATGATAAGCCTTTTTAGGGCTGATCGGAGAGCTGAGAACAACAGAGATGACAGTAGGACTTTGGTGAGACCGTAATATTCATGTTTCATGGAAAACAAACACATGGATCGACGAATGGAGCTTCAAACGAGGCACAACGGTGAACATTTGCGATTCTAAAAATTTCCAGAACACACAATGTGTATCCCGAAGAACATGGCGTGTTGGTCTGCCTAAGTGGTGGCTAGGGTTCGGCATTGTGTGAAGAGATGACACAGAATGTTATCCAAAGAACAATTTGTGTTGGTCCTTACACGAGACTATGCATGTATCCTATGTGATACACATGAACAGGTTGGGGTACACATCGTGCACTTCACCACACTGCCATAATAGGTCAGTAGTGCGATTCAACCCATGTTCCAATTACACAGGTTGGAACACATGGGGTAAGGACATGTACTAGCTCACAACCAGTATACATGAAGGAGACCCCAGATTATTTGACACGGCATGTTATCTTTTCTACATGCATTGTAGTTTCGTTTTTCATAAAAATCCTTACATCACGGGCCATAGTGCACGAGTAGTTTTTGAGGTCAGAAGACGTGGCGTGTGACACACCTATAATCCTTGTAATTCATAATACATGGATTGATCTTTTGTCCACCGTATGATGGATTTGTTTCATTCCGGTTAGTGCCCCATTTTCTTGTTTCCATAAAGCTCATGTATCATTTCCTTCTACAATATTATTATCCCTTCAGCAAGATTTCTCGAGATAGAGTTAGGTATCCCTCCAATAGGCCTAGAGTGAGATCCTCTATCCATTCATGACCCTAATTAGAGTCTGGTATAGACGTGACTATTCCCACAGGGCACTGATCCTCTTCTTATCATTTGAATCTGGATGAGTCTTTATATCCCCCAGGGACATGGCAGTGCACCTCATCTGTGTATCATGATCATTCCCCACTCAGGATTATGTTCACTCGGAATAAGTGTATCAATCTATCAAGTCATTTCTCGATGAATAGTACTTCTTAGAGGGATGACATCAGAGTTGTCATACTTGTGGAGTGAGTTCTCTAGTACGAGTGCTTTGTGGAATCTTCGAACTGAATCCCTAGCATGGTTATGCAGTTGTGTGAATTTTCCCTAGACTACAGGTCTGGGTTTTTAGTATTTCTAGATTTTGTTCTCCAATTATATTTTCATTAGAAATATACAATGTAGAGATGACTATACATTTCCATGGTGCATAGATTTGTGGTTTTCGGGTTCCTCTACTGAATATTGTTATACTAACCCATTCGCGAGATTCTCCCATACATGTTGTGTCTTCTATAGATGAGCAGACATTTGATAGAGTCCAGGGACGACTTGGGCAGGACCGTGCATTCTAAGACCCCTACAGGACAAGGTGTTCCTACAGCTATGAGCACCAGTCCCAGTACCTATTTTTTCTTAAAGGTTGGAATTTGTAGTTTAAAGTATCTAGTTTTTGTTGGGCATGTATTCTGGCCCAGTTTAGTTTTAGTACATTACCTTTTATCGTACTCTGTTTGGTTAGCTTTAGTTATATTCATGCATTTTGTTCCTTAGTGGTTTCTTCATTTCTGCATCTGTGGTCTTGGAGATTTGTGCATGTGTACTGGTATTTAAGAAATGCCTCCGATATTAGTAATATTCTAATTAAGTGATAATCACTAGCCCATGGCCTATTGGAGGAGGGCTTGGGGAGTCGCAGCACGGGTCCCCTTGGGATGGGTCATGACAGAGAGGTATTAAAGGTGGTAGGTTCTACCTTTGGACCAATAGTTTGTCAATTTTTATTGGGGAAATAGTGTTAATTGTTTCGTGATCATCTTTCAAGCCAGAGACTCTAATGTGGGTGTGGGTGGCCGATGTTTCCATACACAAGGACTCTGATAACTTTATTTTCGACTCGGTACATGAAAACACTAATTGTGGGGAAATAATATATTGGTACATGATTCATATTGGAATGGGTTGTGTCTTCCATGTACTTTGTGTCAGCTATCAAGATATACTCTTTGATCATGGTACATATTGTTCCTTAAGGATGACTCAGAGATGAATAACTGCTAGGATTCAACAGCATGATCATGTGGATAACCCCCTCAGTGACAATGCTTTGATATTGTGATCAGTACCACATGCGTTACGTCTAGGTGGTGTACATGCTATACCACCACTAGTAAATCATTTTTTAGTACCTGAAATACCGACAAATGAGGGGTTCATGCTGAGTGCACTCAATGATTTCCAAAGACAGAGACCCCTCAGGTTCCGAGGCAAGCCTGACCCTCAGGCGGGTGAGGACTATCTTGAGGTGGTGACCATATTTTTCTGTCTCGTAAGGATACCATTGGACCATATTATGATCCTATGACAGAGCCTTCTTCTGGGTTCAACGTGATGATGGTGGTGTTTTACCACACAGACTCATGACAAAGATACTATTTTGAAGATGAATTTGAGAAACTCTTTATGGAGGAGTTCTATCAGGTTATGCTGAGAGCGGTGTGTATCCATGATCTACTTCTACACCAGTAGGGTAGTTTGACGATGGCTGATTATTCATCGAGGCTCACCAACCTCACCATGTACTTGATGGATATGGTTAGGAATAATTACTTCAGAGCATGTACCATAGAGGGATGTCTACAACAGGACATCCAAGCTCGTTTCATGACTCTATGCATCTCAACATATGCCGGGGTGCTCGAGCGAGCCTTGGTGATCAAGATCTTCTTGGCGGAGGAGAGATAGCCAACAGTAGTTAGCAGTAGACATACAGGTGTAGAGACCCCATCAGTAGGGATCTTACATCAGGGGGATCAGGACGTGGGAGACATCAAAGGAGGACCCATGATAGGTGATCGACATTCCAGGGCTCTCAGGATGGATCAAGTTAGCCCGGGGAAAGGTGATGATACTCGAGCGATGGTAGGGGACATCTCAATATAGATTGTCCTACCTGTTAAGTATCACATAGGGAGGTAGTGGATGGACCACTGAGGCTGAGGCATAGTGTGGAGCAGATAGACCCACCAGGTGGAGGATGTGGAAGAGGAGTAGGGAGATATGCATGTTGTGGTAGACACTTCAATCAACATCCTCCACCACCCCCAGGAGGTCCGCACCAGGATCAGGGAGCTAGGGGACAGGGGCGGGGACAATTTCATGTGGTGGAGGCGTATGACCGAGTGACTCCATGGATTATCCGAGTTATGATCAATGTCTTTTCTACTTTATCATCCTTAATTATAGACACAGCTTCTAGTTATTCATTCCTTTCCACATGTATTTTTTGAAACCATTAGATTCTAGTAGAGACGTTTACTCGACCCTTACAAAAGGAGACACCTACGAGAGGAGACTCTATGATCACACACCTTTTCAAATATTGTGACCATACACTTGGAGGAAATAGTTGTAGTTGGATCCTCTTGGTGGCAGCGTCAAGTCCATACGATGTCATTCTTTGTATGGATTGGCTATCTTCGGTCTTTGCCCAGATTGATTGCTTTAGCCGAAGACTGCGGTGAGCACACAACAATGAGACGAGGTTTCCATTGTGAGTGAGAATGTGACTCAGCCATCAATGAATGGCCTCACGCATGGGAGGGTGCAGCTGATCCCTCAGGATTTGGCTAGCCTAACACGTGGAGTTTTAGATTTTGTGAGTTTCCAGATCCCATCATTAGTGGCGATGTACAAGGATTTAAAGAGAAAGGGTTTTATGAGACCCAATATTTTCCAGAGGAATCCCCAGTTTTATTTGCCAAGAATGAAAATGTGAGTTTGAGGTTGTGAATGGATTACCATAGCATGCTCCAAGTGACTGTGAATAACAAGTATACACTACCAAGTATCGATGACCGCTTCAACCAAATGAGAGGGGAATAATGGTTCTCTAAGGTTGAACTTTGGATAGGTTACCAGCAGTTACGAGTGCGAGATGTGGATATATTAAATACAACGTTCAGATGTCGCTACGGTCACTGTGAGTACATGGTGATTCCTTTTTGAGTGATGAACTCCCGCACAGTGTTCATTGGACTTATGAACCATATCTTCCAACGGTATTTAGACCAGTTTGCAGTGGTCTTTAACGATGTCATCCTTGTGTGCTCAGTGTATGAGGAGGAGCACACGAGACACCTTAATTTGAACCTGGACGTACTTTAAGAGCATCAAATTTATTAGAATCACATGAAGTACCAGTTCTATATTCAGGTGGTCCATATTTTGGGACATGTCATCTCAGTAGAAGAAATAGCTTTGGACCTAACCAAGGTGGAGGAATTGATAGCATGGGATCCACCTCAGAGCATGAAAGAGGTGCGTAGCATCCTTGGGTTGGCAGGATATTAACAAATATTTATTCATGATTTCTCTAAGATATCATCACCGATGATATCCTTGACCATGAAGGACAAACCCTTCATGTGTACAGAAGAGTGCCAGCAGGATTTCCTGTAGTTGAGACAGATATTGACGAGTTCTCCAATCTTGAGATTGCTGGAGGAGGGCATCAAGTATGTAGTTTTCTGCGACACATCAGGGACCAGGCTTGTATATGTCATGATGCAGATAAATTCAGTGATTTCTTATGGTTCGTGCCAACATAGGCCACATGAGTAGAAATATGTGACCCAATATATCATGTTGTCAGTGGTAGTCTTTATGTTGAAGATGTGGTGAAACTACATTATGGGCGTGAATTTTCTTGTCTACTCTGTCCACATAAGTCTAAAGTTCATCTTCACACTGACAGATATGAATATGAGGAATAGGTGTTGTTTATAGTTCTTCTAGGACAATGATTTCAAGATCATTTATAATCCTAGGAAGGGGAACAGGGTGGTAGATGCTCTTAGTAGGAGATCGAGCTCACAACTGCTGAGTTAGGTGACAGAACAGTTTCCCTCATTACAACTTTTCTTTTGTTGATGGATAAGATATAGCTAACCATTATTAGATGGTTGTCACACCTCCACTGTTACAGTGAATTATGGAGGCAGAACATGGGGATTTAAAATATGATTCTTTACGTGATCAGTTATTCACATGACATGCTCTTGATTGGTATTCTAAAGGTGGGTACCAGACAGTTCTTTTTAGAAGATGCACTGTTTTACTAGTGGCATTGTGACAGAAGATCCTAGGGGTGTTTATACATCCCCCAAGCTGGTACATCATTGCATGGAGAAGATGTACCAGTATCTCTGACGATATTTTTGGTTGTTAGGAATGATGAAGTTGGTAGCGGCGTTCATTTCTTAGTGTCTTACATGCCAGTAGGTGAACGATGGAACCAGGTTCCTACGAGATTAGCTTGTAACTTCCCATATCTGGGTGCCACACACCGGGTGCCCGAACCCTGTTGGTGACATGACCTCAAGCACACTTCCCCAAATGCGATAGGCTACAGACTAGCAGCATGGGCCTATGACTAATAGTGCGGAAACTATGCCCTCATATGTCAAAGTGTACTGCAGCTGAAAAATATAAACATACCATGTTGCGGAATAAGTAAACAATATATATCTAAAATGGAAAACAAAACTGTAGTAAAAGATAATAAACATTCATATATAAGATGATTCCACATGCCCCTAATTCTATGAATTTCACGACTTGTCCTCGGGGCTCGTGCCATGACTACCCCAAGCCCGCCTTCCAAAGACCAGGGGCTGGAGACTAGCACCAAGACGTAATTCCTGGTAAAAATGGAAGTCATTGCCTTTTAAAAGTAAACAAACACCACAGAGCAAGAAAACAGAAGTAAACACTAAGGAAAAACTGGGTACAATAGTATGTGCGGAAAAGTAAGTGGGCCAGAATACAAACCCAAACTGAAAGTAAAGTACAACTGAAAAAAGTAGTACAACAACTGAAATGTAAAGCTGTAGCCTTGAGCCGTCCACTGTATGTCCCACCTGAATGGTGGGTATAGATATCCTCCACAGCTACTCGGGTCTAGCCATCCGCTCCGAGTACGTCCCGCTCAGTGGTCCACCACTAGGGACCGACCTGCTCCGCAAGCCTCAACCACGATCAGCGTTGTCCGTCATCTGCAACCAACACAACGTAGTGTGGGGATAGCCCATGGAGAGGTGAGTATAAGCTACTCAGTAGGGACCCCGATACCCTTGAAGGTCTCCTCGAATCCACAAAGAATAATCCACAAAGGAAATATACAATCATGAAGTAACATCTGACACTACTTAGGTATATGACCATACATATACCTAAGTCATCAATTCTCATTCGGACCCAACATCCGGGCTCACGTACAACCAAGTCCACACAGGAAATCACATCCCAATCCACACAGGAAAGGATAACGTAATCCACATAGGATATCAAGTCAAATTTATCGAAGATAAGAATTGAAAATCAAGATTCAGCTCACATAGGTATACTTCTTCGTAAGACGATAGAGATGATCATCTGTAGCCACTGATTCATCTAAGCTGTTGGACCCACCCAATATCGATAGGTACTAACCCCTGAAATGACCCACAAAATATCGATAGATAACTAACCCTCGCAATAACCTGAATAGGATTGACAGTTAACTAATCCCTGCAATGACCCACACAGGATCTGTAGGCGCTGGCCCACACAGGACCGATGAGCACTGACCCACATAGGATTTGACCCACACAGTATCGGTAGCACTGATCCACATTGGATTTCTGAGTGTTGTAGTCGTCGTCGTCGAATCCACGAACGATTTCTGTACAGTCGTCATGGTCGTCGCAGTCGCAGCCAGCTCTAGGGTTCCCACACACAACAAGCTCGTTCGGGAGGGTCTGCTCCATGAGCCGAGGGGCTGATACATGAACTGACACATAGTCTGAATTTGATGTATCCAAATGTTCTGTATCGTCAACAGGAACTCAATGTCACAGACGACGCGTCAATCGAATGCCCGGTCTGAGAGTTATTGGCTTTTTCGTCCCAGCGGCCCGGTTGGTTTTTATGTCAAAACCAACCCGACCGTACTCCAACTGCATCCAAACCTTGAGCAGAGTAAGAAAAAAGATCCATCTCACTAATAGGAATCCATCAAAGTCGACGGCACATAAATCGGACGTCCGGAGCTTATACTATATGTGTTTCCGCTCCTAGGGCCCGGTTGGTTTCGTGTACGAAACAACCTAGCCAAACCCAAAGTTCTCTGAAACCTTGAGTGTAAAATACCAAAACGATTGTCTCAATCCAAGGATCGCATCACAGCTGACGGTGCATTGATCGGAGGTCTTAATCCCATGTTATGGGGAAAAGACCGTGAGAGTTCTGGTAATAAGGGGTTCGGGCCCGGTCCGACCCAGCCCAGTACCCCCCGGGTCATCCAGAACTGGTCGAACCTCCCCGGTTCTGGGTCTGGCCCGGCTGGCACGGCCCGGCCCAGCCCGACCTGGGCAGCCCGGCCTAGCGGCTCGTCCTAGATGCGCTCGGCCTGGCAGGGGGGTCGGGCAGCCAGGTGGCTCGCCCGTAATGGCCGAGCATAGGGGGTGCGAGGGGGCGCGCTGCCCCCCCCCCCCCCCCCCCCCCCCCGCCAGTTCAAAACCGCGGACCCCATGAGGGGGGCCGCTCCTGCTGGCCAGCTAGGGTTTACGTCCCCCAGTGCTTCTTGGAAGCCGGCCGGCCGTGCTGCTGTCGCGGGACCCCACGGTCCCGCCCTCCTGCTCCGGCGCCGACGGCCAGAAACCGGCCACCGCTCCATGCTCGGCGACGGCCTATGGCGCAGCCTTGGTCCGTCCGGCGTGGCTCGATGGCACCGTGACCCTCCTTCGTGTCCCTGTTCCGACCGCAGTGCCTTTATGATTCTTCGGCGTGCCGCGACGGCGCCGCGCTTCTCCACCCTTCCCTTAATATTTCCAGCACGGTGCTTCGGCATCACGCCGCCTTACATGAGCCGCAACAAAATCAAACCAACAAGGGGGAGGAGGGTCGGCCGTGTTCGTGCGGTCTGACCTCATCCCATTATTGTGATAATGGGTGGCTCAAATTGAAAATAAGAAAGCGAAGAAAGTAATCACGAACAAACAATTAAAATAAATCCCTACATCGAGTGTAGTCGTCAAACGAGGTTGTTGCGGAAAGGGATGTTGCGGAATTGATCGTCATGGAAGAAGGCAGATCATCACTTTGCGGAGGAATGGTGTCTCCCTTCCGTTGACGTGGAAAGAAAGAATGAGGTGATGTGCATCGGGTCGTCGATCTCCAAAGAAGGCATCTCTCACCGTCGTCCGTCGTCAGAGGTTGGCGTTCTTCGTGTTCTTCGTTGGGGAGGAAGAACATCAAGAACTTCCGAAAAATCTCCCAAACCTCTCAAAACCCAACAAACCTCAATAAAATAAGAAGTTTTCTTATTTTATTTCTCAAGCCATGCAATTTGAAATTCAAAAACGAAACAATCAATTAAATGTATTAATTGCAACATTTAAACCGCCAAAATTAATTGAGGAGTTTCATAAACAGAAAAACGCAAGGGTTGAATTCCACTTAATAGTGGTGTTGGTGTGTTACCTTAATAAATAAGGGGGTTGATGAAGTTGAATGAAACTGTGGGCCTCGTTTGGGACCCACCTCACAAATATCCTACCTATTGGGTAGGATATTGTAGGTCCCACTCCAATAAATTAGCTTAGGTTAAACAACTTTAAGTAATATAAAAATTTGTCGCACCAATTTCATTTTATTCCATTACCTATCCCAAAAATTTTAAAACCACACCCGAGCAAACACAACTCCGGAAAAGGTGTTTCTAATAAATTACCTACGCTGTGATTCAATCGGTGCCCTTGAAATTCGATTCTGAGAACCGGTTCAAAAGTTAGAAAACCCGCTCATTTGTTCACTGAACGTACCCGTGCTAAATTTTGGAAAATGATTCCGGGCACACCAGGCCTCGGAATCAGGTGCGGTCTAAAACTGAGATCCTGTAAAATCCTAAAAGAAAATTAAGAAAAAAAATTCCCTTGAATTTTATGGGTCTTTACATCACTCCCACCTCAGGGATTTACGTCCCCGTAATGATATATCAAAAACTAGGGAAAAAAATGTCGGTACTGAGCATGCATCTGAGCCACCTGCTCCCAAGTGCTCTCCTGGAGGTTCCCGTTCTGCCATCTAATGTGCACTAGAGGAATCGACCATCCACATAGGACCCGATCATGTTGATCCTCAATCTCCACCAGGACCCCCGCATAAGTCGCACCATCATCAATGTCAAGCTCCACATGGTCAATGATATTCGTCGAGTCGTGCACGTATCTCATCAGATGAGATACGTGAAAGACGTTGTGCACTCGGTGCACCTGAGGTGGTAGATCCAGGCGATAAGCCACCTCGCCAATCCTGCTGAGGACCTAGAATGGTCCGATGAAGCATGGAGACAACTTGTCGCCTCATCCAAATCTCTGTAAACGCCATCGAGGTGAGACCCGCAAGAAGACGTGGTCTCCATCCTAAAAATCTAGTGGCATCCGCCTCCTATAATCATAAGACATATGTCGGCTCTGAGATGTCCTCATCCGATCCTAGATGACCTGGACCTTCTCCGTCGTGGCCTGGACCATCTCCGGTCCCACAAGTGCTGACTCCTCATGGTCTATCCAGCATAGCGGTGATCTATAAGGTTAGTCATACAACGCCTCGTATAGTGAAATCCCGATGGTGGAGTGGTAGCTATTGTTTTATGCGAACTCCACCAAGGGTAGGTGGTCCTCCCAACTGTGACCAAAGTCGAGGACACATGCGTAGTGCATGTCCTCGAGTGTCTGAATGGTCCTCCCCATCTTACCATCTGTCTGGGGGTGAAAGGCGGTGCCCAGATGTAGTTGCGTCCCGAATGTCTCCTGTAACCCCTTCCGTAGTCAGGATGTTAAGTGAGCATCTCGATCGGAGACGATGGATGATGGCACACCATGAAGTCGTAAAATCTTCTGAATGAAGTGATGTCCCAATCTTTTCACTCAGTCCTGCTCTCTGATGGGTAAGAAGTGAGCCGACTTGTTGAGTCGGTCGAAAATCACCCAAATGGAGTCATGACCTCTGGAAGTGTGTGGAAGTCCAGTCACGAAGTCCATAGATAATCCATCCCACTTCCACTATGGGACCTCCAAGGGCTGTACTAATCCTGCTGGTACCTGGTGATCTGCCTTCACCTGCTGGTAGGTGATGCATCGAGAAACGAACTATGCCACAACCTTCTTCATGGACCGCCACCAATGCTGTTGTCTGAGATCCTGGTATATCATTGGAACTCCAGGATGTACCGCCAAAGGGGAAGTGTGAAACTCTCTCATCACCTCCTATCGTAAAGAAACTAGTACCAAGGTACATCCTCTGAAAAGGACGTCATGCTCTCCTCCTATAAAGAAACCATCATTTGCCTGTCCTGAGGATATCTGTGCACGCTGCATCTCACAGTCGGCATCCCCACGCTGTGCCTCTCTGACCCACTGCAGTAGTGGAGAATTTACTGTGAGTGACTGAAGAAAGGCTTCTCCATTGATATCCACGAAGGATATCTGCAATGCACCTAGCTACTTTGTCGCCTCCCAAAGTATCTAAATGCCCGACCACCTACTGAGTGCATTGGCTACTACGTTCCCCTTTCCAGGAGTATAGACTATTTCAAAGTCATAGTCCTGGAGGAACTCGAGCCATCGCTGCTATCTCAGGTTCAGGTCCTTCTACGAGATGATGTACCTGAGACTCTGATGTTCAGAATAGACTGTAAAGCAGTCTCCCATCAGAAAGTGTTGCCACATCTTCAGAGAGAAGACCACTGCTGCTAACTTCATGTCATGGGTAGCGTAGTTCTTCTCATGTGGCCTCAACTAATGTGATCCATAGGCGATCACTGCCCGCTCCTACATCTAGACACATCTATGTCCATTCCCTAATGCATCGCAGTAGACTACGTACCCTACTCCCTCCTCCGGTAGCCTCCAGATAGGCACGCTGGTCAATCTATGTCTCAGCTCTTGGAAGCTCTGATGACATATGTCTGACCACACAAAGGGTTTCTCCTTCTTCTTCAATGATGAGAGTGGTGCCGCAACTCTGGAGAAGTCTGGCATGAATCACCGATAGTATCCAGCTAGTCCCAAGAAACTCGGCACCTCCATCACTCTCATGGGTGGCTCCCAAGCTAGCATTGCCTCGATCTTCGCAGGACACACCACAAATCTTGCCTCAGAGATGACATGACCCAAGATGTGGACCTCACGTATCCATAACTAACACTTCGAGAGCATTCCATAAAGCCGGTGCACTCGGAGTGTGTCTAGTACAACCTGTAAGTGGTAGGCGTGCTCCTCCTCAGTGGTCGAGTATTTCAAAATGTTGTCAATGAAGACCATGACAAATCGATCAAGGTATGGATGAAAGATCCTTTTCATGAGGCCCATGATCAGTATTGGAGCATTGGTCACTCCGAAAGGCATAACCAAGAACTCATTGTGGCTATACCGACATCTGAAGGCCGTCTTCTGTACGTCGTCGTCCCGAACTCTGAGCTGATGATAGCCTGATCTGAGGTCCATTTTCTAGAACCACCGTTCTCCCTTGATCAGATCGAAGAGGTCATCAATCCTTAGTAGTGGATACATGTTCCACACTGTCACTTGTTTAGGGGACGATAGTTGACACAAAGTCGCAAGCTCCCATCTGCATTCTTGGGGAAAAATATTTGCGAAGCTCAGGGTGAAACACTGTGTCAGATGAATCCCTTGCCCTGAAAGTCCTTCAACTGTACATGTAGCTCTTGTATCTCGGCAGGGGGCATCCGATATGCTGGGGTGGATACCGGGGTTGTATTGGGGTACAGATCAATATGAATGTCTACCTCACTATGAGGAGGTAGTCCTAAAACGTCGTCAGGGAAAACGTCCGCATACTGATCCACCACTACATGAAAACCTGGACTCTGCACGTCAACTGCTCCTTGAATGAGGCTAGACAACTGATGATTGATGGGCTGTCCTCTCCTCTATGAGAGTCCATCCTGGGCTGCAAAGTCTCCCTTCTCGCTGGTGAAGGTGAACCTGCTCCCGTCGGTGCGTACACACTGCACCTTGCGCCTAATACAATCAATCTGAGCATGGACTGTAGATAACCAATCCATGCCCAAGATGACGTCGTAAGGCCTCGACGCCGCTACAAGAAGATCTCATCCAAAGCTCTCGCCTCCTAGAGTAAGCTCAAATTGCCGGAACCAGTGTGTAATCATTGAGTCTGCTACCGTAGGAGTCTCTAGCCGTAAGGATTGAGCCAAAGGCTCTGTTGGAATCTCCGAGCTCCGAAAAAGGGAAGCATTTATGAAATAATGACTCGCTCTTGTGTCTATAAGAATTTCAGAAAGGGTGGAATAGACAGAGATAGTACCTCGAATCATCTCGGGCATGTCGTGGTCGTAGGCCTCCACTACATGGAGTTGTGCCTGCCTCTGCCTGCCAGCTCCCTATAGTCGGGGTGGACCTCCTGGGGGTGGTGGTGGTAGAGCCTGAAAGCATTTCCCACCACCTGCTGCTCTGCCAGCTCCTCTGCCTCGTCCTCCTGCTCCATGAGGACCACCACGGTCGACCCTCTGCCTCTGGCTGGGTGCTCCCTCAACCATCTGCTACTCCTCGGCATGCCGGGTCGGGCAGTCACGAGCCATGTGTCCCTGCCCGCCACATGCGTAACACTGTCTGCCTATCGAAAGACTGGCTCTGCACTGAGTGCCCCGCACCTCTTAGCCTGTGTCCTGAGGTCGTCTTCCTGAGGGTTTGTTCTGCCTATACCCATGTGCCATCCGTCGACTGCCAGCTGCAGAAGACTCTGCTACGTGCCGCCCTGCGGTAGGTCTCACCACTGGTGTAGACTCAGTAAGAAAGATCTCGATGAGGAGGGATCACTCTAGTACCACTGCCTATGTCGGAATGTTGAGGGAGATCAACGATGCCCTGATTTCATACCTCAACACCTGCTCGAAGGTCCAGTCCTAGAAGAATGGGTCTCGTACCATGTCCGTAGAATAGCATAAGAGATCGGTAAATCTCGTCGAGTACTGGGAGACCGTCAAACTACCTTGCCGCAGCTGTAGTAGCAATTGGATGTGCACCGCGTGGAGGGTGGCTGGGACGAACTTCGATCGGAAGAGGCTCTCAAAGTCCGTCCAGAGGAGAGATGCCTCGTCGTGCACCTGGATTATCACTCTCCACCATCTTCCTGCTGCCGCGTACAGGAGGCTCGCTGCGAGGATCACCATGAGGTCTGATGGTGTCCTCACTAACCTAAAAACTCTTACAACTGCCTCCAAACAATCCTCGTCTTCCTGAGGGTCCATCTCCCCATGGAACCTTGGTGGTCGCTGATACTGGAACTCGTGCACTGCACTAAGGGCATCGTGCATCGTCAGCAGCTAGAGCTAGTATCATCAGTGGCTCAGCGGGTAGAGGTACCGCCAGATACTCTACTGTCAATGGTCCCTGCACCGAGGCCTCATAGCTTGGTGGGCTGTCGTCACACACATCGCTCGGAACCCTAGCTGGCTGCCATCGTGGGGCCATCCTGAAAAGCAACAGGTGCGCCACGGTCAAACATTATACCTGGTGAGATACATAAAGTAATCACATAGAAAACTTGAAACACACATGCAATCAATGTTTTCCTGCATTAAGTCAGAAATAAGAATTCAGTGTCCTGGTGTACGGATACGTCGGCATCCACACCAACACTGTACTCCATGGACTGATAACCTCACCCAATACCATTAACACTATTTTTTTCAAATAGAAGAAAGATCAGAGTCCAATTTTATGTGGTATAACCGAATTCCTCTGATACCAATTTGTCACGACCCGTCCTCGGGGCCCGTGTTATGACTACCCCAAGCCTACCTTGCATAGGCCAGAGGCTGGAGACTAGCACAAATGCGTAATTCCCGCTAAAAATGGAAGTCATATCATTTGTAAAGTAAACAAACACCATAGAGCAAGCAAGTAGAAGTAAACACTAAGGAAAAAATGGGTACAATCGTAAGTGCGGAAAAGTAAGTGGGCCGGAATACAAACCCAAACTGAAAGTAATGTACAACTGAAAAAGGGAGTATATCAACTGAAAAGTAAATTCGCAGCCTCGAGCCGTCCACTAGAAGTCCCAGCTGAAGGGTGGGTATAGATAGCCTCCACAGATAGTTGGGTCCAACTATCCTCTTTGACTATGTCATGCCCAGTGGTCCACCTCCAGGTACCGACCTGCTCGGCAAACCTCAAACACGATCAGCAATGTCCATCGTCTGCAACCAACACAACATAGTGCGGGCATAGCCCGTGCAAGGGTGAATATAAGCTACTCAGTAGGGACCCAGAGACCCCTGAAGGTCTCCCAGAATACAAAAAGGATAATCCACAAATGAAAGATACAATCACGAAGTAACATCCGACACTACTTAGGTATATGCCCATACATATACCTAAGTCATCAATTCTCATTTGGATCCAAAATCCGAGCTCATGTAAAACCATGTCCACAAAGGAAATCACAACCCAATCCACACAGGAAAGAATAACATAATCCACACAGGAAATCAAGTCAAACCTATCAAAGATAAGGAATGAAAATCAAGATTCACCTCACACATGTATACTTTCTTGTAAGACGATAGAGATGATCAGATGTAGCCACTGATTCATTTAAGCTGTCGGACCCACACATGATCGATAGATACTAACCCCCCCCCAATGACCCACAAAGGATCGATAGGTAACTAACCCCCGCAATGACCCACATAAGATTGATAGGTAACTAACCCCCACAAAGACCCACACAGGATCAGACCCGCACAGGATTTATAGGTGATGGCCCACACAGGACCGCTGAGCACTGACCCCCATAGGATCTGACCCACACAGGATCGGTAGCACTGACCCACATAGGATCATTGAGTGATGTAGTCATCGTCGTCGAATCCACGGAGGATTTCTGTACAGTCGTCATCGTCATCGCAGTCGCAGCCAGTTCTAGGGTCCCCGCACACCGAAAGCTCGTTCGGGAGGGTTCGCTCCATGAGCCGAGAGGCTGATACATCAAATGAGAGATAGTACGACGTTGATGTATCCAAAAGTTCTGTATCATCAACAGGAACTCAACGTCACAAATGGAACGTCAATCAGACACCCGGTCTGAGAGTTATTGGCTTTTTCGTCCCAGGGGCCCAGTTGGTTTTGAAGACAAAACCAACCCGACCGTACTCCAACTGCGTCCAAACCTCGAGCATAGTAAGAGAAAAGATCTTGCGCAATAAGAGGAATCCATCAAAGTCGACGGCACATCAATCGGACGTCTGGAGCTCAAGCTATAAGCGTTTCCGCTCCGAGGGCCCGGTTGGTTTCGTGTACGAACCAACCCGGCCGAACCCAAAGTTCTCCAAAACCATGAGTGTAAAATACCAAAACGACTGTCTCGATCAAAGGATCGCATAACAGATGATGATTTGTCGATCAGAGGTCTGTAACCCAAGTTATAGTAAAAAGACCATGAGAGGTCCGGTATTAGGGGGTTCAGGCCCGGTCTGACCCGGCCCGGTACCCCCTGGGTCGGCACGAACCGGGTCGACCCGCCCTGGGTCCAGCCCGCTTGGGCACGGCCCAGCCCGGCTGGCGCCGCCCGGCTCGTCCTGCGCAGTATGGCTTGGCCTGGGCACGGCCCGGCCCGTCTTGGGCTCGCTGGGCCGGGCCGGGCGGCCAGACGGCCATGTGGCTCAGCCGTAACGGCCGAGCGTAGGGGGGTGAAGGGGGGCGCGCTGCCCCCCGCCAGTTCGAAACCACAACCCCCATGAGGTGGGCCGCTTCTGCTGGCCAGCCAGGGGTTACGACCCCCGGCACATCTCGGATGTCGGCCGGTCGTGCTACTGTCGCGGGACCCCACGGTCCCGTCCTCCTGCTCCGGCGCCAGCGGCAAGAAATCGGCCACCGCTCCCTGCTCTGCCGCGGCCTATGGTCGCTGCCTTGGTCTGTCCGGCGCGGCGCGACGACACCGCACCCCTCTACCACGACCCTGTTCCGACCGCGGTGCATATTTGATTCTCCACCGTGGCGAGATGGAGCCGCGGTTTAGTTTGTCTTCAACGGCGCGGCGCGACGGCGCCGCGATTCTCCGCTCTTCCTTTAATATTTCCCGCGCGGTGCTTCGGCACCGCGCCGCCTTACACGTGCCCCAACAAAATCAAACCAACAAGGGGGAGGAGGGTAAGTCATCTTCGTGCGGTCCGACCTCATCCCATTATTGCGATATCAGGCGGCTCAAATTGAAAAGAAGAAAGTGACGAAAGTAATCATGAACAAACAATTAAAATAAACCGCTATCTCGAGCGTAGTCGTCGAACGAGGTTATCGCAGAATGGGACGTCACAGAATTGATCACTGCGGAAGAAGTTGGATCATCGTGTCATAGAGGAACGGTGTCTACCTTCCTTTGACGCGGAAAGAAAGAACGAGGTGATGCGCGTCGGGTCGTTGATCTCTAAGGAAGGCGTCACTCACCGTCATCCGTCGTCGGAGGATGGGATTCTTCACGTTCTTCGTCGAGGAGGAAGAACTTCAAGAACATGAGAAAAATTTCCCAAGCCTCTTACAACCCAAAAACCCGCAATAAAATAAGAGTTTGTATTATTTTATTTCTCAAGCCATGCGTTTTGAAATTCAAAAACAAAACAATCAATTAAATTAATTAATTTCAACAT
Source organism: Viscum album (assembly GCA_963277665.1). Lineage (NCBI taxonomy): Eukaryota > Viridiplantae > Streptophyta > Magnoliopsida > Santalales > Viscaceae > Viscum > Viscum album. The sequence goes on along the minus strand of OY728132.1, from coordinate 318,645,035 downwards.
TTAAACCACCCAAATTAATTGAGGCGTTTCAAAAATAGAAAAAACGCAAGGGTTGACTTCCACTTAATAGGGGTGCGGGTGTGTTACCTTAATACTGGAGGGGGTTGAGGGAGTTGAAAGAAACGGTGGGGCTCGTGTGGGATCCACCTCACAAATATCATACCTAGAAGGTAGGATATTGTGGGCCCCACTACAATCACTTAGCTTATGTTAAACAACTTTAAGTAATATAATAATTGGTCGTACCAATTTGATTTTATTCCTTTACATAACCCAAAAACTTAAAAACCACACCCGAGCAAAAGAAACTATGGAAAAAGTGTTTCTAAGTAATTATCGGCGCTGCTATTCCATCGGTGCCCTCAAAATACGATTCTAGGCACCCGTTCAAAAGTTAGAAAAGCACGCTCGTTCGTTCACTAAGCATACTCGAGCTAAACTTTGGAAAATGATTCCGGGCACACCGGGCCTCGGAATCAGGTGCCGTCAGAAACATTGTTCTTGTAAAATCCTAAAGAAAATTAAGAAAAAATTATTCCCTTGAATTTTCTGGGTCATTAAAATGAAGGCATCAAAAATAGAATACACTGCAATATAATACAATATAAGACCAGGTACAAAATATAGTAACGAAAAACCATAGTAGTTCAATAGGAACTCAGCCGCATTGCAAGCCTAAACTCGGTCCCATGCTCTCCTACTCCTCTTCAACAATGATGTTCCTATATAGGGACCCATTCACTTATCGAAACCTGTAGTAATATAATATATTTTGGACCAAGACAAGACCAAAATAGGGTGTGGGAAATAAATCCCAGTAGACAACCACCAAAGGCTCATTCCCAACTGTCGGTGAAAATGTGCAATAGCTGTGTACAGTAATAAAATACAGTAAACTAGGAAGTTATAAAAAGTAACGATCCATACCAGTTACATTACCAATTTAATAATTATTTAACAATACAACGATTGTTCTTTAGATTGGTAGGTACAACCTAATAATTCACCAGAGTGAATATTCAATGTATCCATTGTTCTCAGACATGCAGATCCTTACCCACAGGAAAACAGAAATGAAACCCTCAGGTGACTTCTCTAAGGCATAACAAATATTTCCCTCAGGCATATGATATATTTCACTCAGGAACATAAGATACTACCCCTCAGGCATAAGAAACGTTTCCCATAGGAGAAATGAAACTTTTCCCTCAGGCTAATAAAACCTCGCCCTCAGGGTAAACAGAACCTTTCCCTCAAGCTAATCAAACCTTGCCCTCAGGCTAAATAGAAACATTCCCTCAAGATACACAGAAGGAAAGCAGGTAACTGGGCCGAGCCCAAAGCATAATCAAGCAATTAATGTATTTTTTCTCTCAAGAAAAATAAAAAACATGCTATTATCACGGGATACCCATGGGTATCCTGGCCAAACAACAAAGCAAGGGAAACACAACATTGGTGTGGCCTCAGATCAAGAAAAAAATCCCACAAAGTAGTTTATAAATGTTCATTTGATAAACTATGCAATTATATATATCTTAACAGCTAAGGCCTCAGCCATATGACACCCCAAACATGGGTGCATAGCACAACTGTAAACAAAATCAACTCAACAGTTGGAAATAAACACCAGACCACCTTCCCTGATCTCCTCAGATCGATATACACGATCGGCGCATCTCGAAACAACCGAGAAGGTCATAGATATGGTATAAAAATTTATCCATTAAAACTCAAATATCTTCCCTTTAGGGAAATAATTTGAATGAAATACTCAAGGAGAGGGAATTCCTTACCCGCGTGGTCCAGACGAGATCGTCTGCCAAAGAATCCGAGTTCTGGCATGCGATAGTGAGCTCCTCCAATCTTCGGCCTTCTCTCCCGCACTCTAAATGAACCCACTACCTCCTCTACCGAATGAGGAGGATACTTCCCATTTATAATGAAAAAAACAAAACTACATGGTGTGTACTCTCAAGTACATCACATGTACAATTTTTTTAACTATTTATCTAATGGCTACTTTTCATCGCTACCATGTTCACCTGAAAACTGATTACATGACATGTATTATTATGTACATGGCGTGTAGTTAGTTGTTAACTCCTAAACCACCGACATGTCTACACACCCTGTGTTCTCGTCCCACTCGACCAAAGTACAGGGTATGAATATGAATGCACACATCATGTAGTTTGTTTTTACCGAAAACATACACACCATTTATTCACATCCCACATAGCCAAAGTACATGGCATGTGTTCAAAAAGTACACGACGTGTACCCATAAATTTGGTATTTTTACAACATTTCCCTTGTTCTCTCAAAAACACTTAAGGAAGAAGGAAAAGGGGAAACCCATACCTCAAGAATAAGAACCAGGATCATACAAACATCCCCCCTTAAAACAATTTATCCCTGAATTCCCATCTAAGTGTGGTGAAGATAAAACTATGAACATCTCTGGCCACTGAGCATGTACGTCAGTCTCCAGCTCCCATATTTCATCCAGCACTCGGTTGTGCTGGCATAACACTCATAAGAGAGGAACTGACCATCCTCAGGGAACCTTCATGGTCCTATCAACTATATGAATTAGATGATCCTCAAAGGATACATATACCTGATTTTCATCCTCCTTAGGATTAAAAATGTGAGACGGGACAGAGTGATAATGGAGAAGCTATGATAAGTAGAAGATGTTGTGCATTTCCCAGTACCTCTGTGGTAACTGAAATCGATAGGCAACTGGCCCGACTCTCTCTAGAATATCAAACGACACCACATACTTTGTTGAAAGTTTACCCTATCTCTTGATATGCCTGGATACCATCCTTGAAAAAACACGCACGATAACCTAATCCTCGACCACAAACTCTATGGGTCTTCCACGGAAATGAGCATAAGATATCTGACTAGACTGTGCAGTAGAAATATACTTCTGAATCAACTAGACCTGCACTAATGTCTTCAGCATGATACATGGTCCAAGTAAAGCTTCCTCACCTGCCTCCAACCAACACAAGGTGGATCGACATGGCCAACCATATAAACTCTCATATGGTTTCATCGCAATAGTTTCTAAAAACAATTATTTTAGGAAAACTCAACATGGGGTATGTGCTTCTCCCAAGAGCCCCCTTTGTCTAGGACGCATGCACGCAGCATGTCCTCTATCACCTATATTGTACGCTCTGAATGGAAATCAGTCTGAGGGTTGTAAGCTCTGCTCAAAAGCACCTATATACCTAGTTCCCTCTAAAAACTCTTCCAGAAACGAGACGTAAAATGGGAATCCCTATCGGAAATGATAGAAGGCGGGACCCTATTAAGAGGTACCACTTCTCGGATATACAACATTCTGAGCTTGTCAACACCAAAGGTCTCCTTGATCGAATAAATGTGAGCTACGTTCATAAGTATTTCCACAACAACACACATGACATCATTTCCTCGATGTGACCTCGGAAACTTGGTCACGAAGTCCATCGCGACATCATCCCATTTCCACTCCAGGATGGGTAACTATTGTAAAAGCCCAGCAGGCCTCTGATTCTCTGCCTTCACCTGCTGATAGGTGGAACATCTCGTAACAAAACTAGCTACTTCTCTTTTCATACTCAGACACCAATACTGACGCCTCAAGTAATCGTACATTTTGGTAACTTCGGAATGCACTACCCAAGATGAAGAATGAAATTCACGCATTAACTCCTCGCGTATATCCCTTGAAACCCACACTCATCCATGGATACATAGTACCTCATCATCACATATTGTCCAACCAGGAGGAGGGTCCTCACTTTCCACTGACTCTTGTAAAACTAGGCCTTCTGAATCTAATAGATGTCTCATCCTCACCCTATCTAGGAGGGTTGAAGTCACAGCTAAGGATGAAAGATAGGTTCACCCATGACTATCGTGAACCACCAAATTCATCTCAGAGAACAAATCCATAATCTTCCACTCATCACTAGCCTCATGCACTGCTTGAATATACGTCCTCAAACTCAATACATTGGCCACTACATTAGCCTTACCATGTATATAAGCATGCTCAAAGTAGAAGGACTGAAGGTATTCAACCCACCTTCACTGAATCAAATTCAAGTCATGCTGGGTAAAGATGTATTATTGACTTTTGTGGTCCCTAAACACCAAAAAATGTACTCCTACGAGATAATGTATATAACAGCGTAACACATGAACAACTGCAACCTACTCAAGATCATGCATCTAATAATTCCACTCATGTGGCCTCAACTGCCGAGACCCGTATGCAACTGCTTGATCGCCCTACATCAACACTGCTCCCAACCCAATACTCGATGCATCATAGTAAACTATATAGCTCATCCCTTTCTCTAGTTGTATCAGGACTTACACTGATGTCAACCATCCCTTCATCTCTAGAAAGGTTGTCTCGCAAGCTTCTGAAAAAACAAACTTCCTACCCATCTTAGTCAAACCTTTCAAAGGCACTACTAAGTGGGAGAAGTCCTGTATAAAGATCCTTTAGAAACCATCCAACCCCATGAAACTCCGTATTTCAAACACATTCTTAGTCTTCTCCTAGGAAAATACTACACTCACTCTCTCAAGGTCTACCACAACTCCTTCTTGTGAGATAATATGGCCCAAGAAGTGAATATGGTCCATCCAAAAGTGTCAATATGAGAGCTTATCAAATAACTAATTCTCTATCAATTTACTCAGTACAATCTCAAGATGGGTGGCATGTTCGTGTCGTGTGTGAGAGTACACCAAGATATCATCCACAAAGACTACGAAAAAACCCAGATATGGGTGGAACACATGTTTTATCAGATCCATGAAAACTAATAGTGAATTTTTTAGTCCAAATGGCATGAAAAAGTAATCTTATAGACCACATCTACTTCAAAAGGATGTAATTATTATGTCTGATGGTATAACGTGAAACTGATGATATCTGGATCTCATGAAAATCATTGAGAACACTCGTGCTCCTTGATGTTTGTTTCCCTCTGGAATGGGGGATGATCTCATGGATTTATGATTCAAACATTCCAAGTTGTTTCTAAAGAGTTTTTTTGTAGAACCGGAAACATCCAATGATTCCATATCCATTTGAACCTACTTTCCAAAGGTAGGCACTCATTAGTTGTGGACTAATGAGGATTAGAAATTTTCATTGGTCGAGAGGATGAGAGGTCCGACTCATCACACATTTTTGAGGGGAATTATTGTCTACTCCAGGACTCTCTTTATAGATTTAATTTATGTTAATGAATCCTTATTAAATTACCATGTAAAAAAATGAGATTTCCATTAGATCTAACAATCAATGATTGTTATGTAGAAAATTTAGAGAATATTTTATATCTATTCGAGGTTCCTCATTGATAGAGAATCATCTGTATTTATTAGAGATTATTAGTGAATGGTATCCTTTGATACATAAAAGTCTTTTGGTCATTATGATAACCATAATGGTTTTAAATCCACTCAGTGGGGAACTTGATGTTTATTGTCATTTAGAAAGACATGGATTATTTCAAAGTTGAGATTGTACCCACGGATCGGATGCCTACGTATCCATTGTTTTGGAAAAGGAATCAGAACCCACATAGTTCGAGTAAGGGAGTATGATGCTTATACATGATTGATGGATCAAAGAAAACAGGCCATGAATACTTTTACACTCTAAGGTCATGTGGGTCATACTTGGTGTGAGAAACAAGAGGTATTAGTGAAACCAGACAATTGTGCCATGAGAGATTCAATGATTTGGGGCTTATGTGTGTATGACTACCCAAATAGATGAGGATTAAGGTTTACATCAGAGAATAAATCTTGGAACAGGTTCCATAAAGGTATATGTGCTTCATGGAGATTTGGATACTCTAATCTTGGGTCTTACTCCTAAGGAAGATTCCCAATTTAATAGGGGACTTGTTATTGGGTTTTACTCTTGATAAGGATTCCTAGATCAAAAGGAAGTCAATACCGTTTAAGAGAGATTAAGGCTGGGGCATACTCCTGAGAAGGAGGCCCAGGTTAAAAGAATTGAAAAATTAAGGGACATGGGGCTTACTCTGGAAAAGTAGGTCCATATTTGGGACTAGGGCATACTCCTGAAAAGGAAGCACAGGTTAAGAGAATTTTGGTTGGGGCTTACTCCTAAGAAGGATACCCATATTTGGGAATTTTAAGATTGGGGCTTACTCCTGAAAAGGATTCCTAGATTCAGGGACTTGGGGCTTACTTTTGAGAAGGAGGCCCATATTTGAGACTAAGGATTACTCTTGAAAAGGAAGCACAAGTTAAGAGAATTATGTTTGGGGCTTACTCCTATGGAGGATTCCCATATTTGGGAATTTTAAGATTGGGGCTTACTTCTTAAAAGGATGCCCAGATTAGGGGACTTGGGTCTTACTCCAAAGGAGGATGCCCAAAATTATTTGGACTTACTCCTGAAAAAAAGGCCCAAGTTAAATATTCTCTCTCTTTTAAAGTATGAGGTTGAATGAATGAACTCTCAATCTTTAGTGAAATAAAGATGTGTAAATCACTATGTTTTGAGATATGTTCCATGAAATTATTTTAAGATAAGGAAGTCAAATCAAGAAATCAGCCCATAAATGGCTTTGAAGAGTGTCTTTAAGACAGATTCTTTAATAGGAGTGGTGGAATGGTATAATAGGGGTGTAATGGGCAGGAAAGGCACCCAAAAAGATAGGGGCATGCATGTCCTGGTAGGCGCACAGGTACTGCGTGGGCGGGAAAGTCCCGGCGTGCAGGTATACCCGCGCGGCACATGGGTACTTGCACGATTTTCAGACCTTAGAGTAATATTTGGGTGATCCTTGATCAATGCCTTTATAATTATCCATAGAGGCTTTCTAGAAGATGGCGCACAAGTTATGCTGAAGAAGTAAGGGCGGCACACATGTGTTTCCATTCCCCTTAAGGGTAAAACACTTAGGCATGTCGGTGTTAGTGAATTCTAACACTTATACCTTACTCTTCTTGTATGGACCTTCCATTCTAGGTAAAGAATTACATTATAAGTGTTCAGAAGACCTGAAGAAAAGACTTGATAATTTAGAGATCTATATCGGAATTATGGAAAAATTCCTCCCTGAAATGGGGGGCCCACCGGGGCTATTTATAGGCTGGAGAAGACCCTGGGTGGTTATCACTTAGGACGTGCAAGTGATTTACGCGACAAATTACGGTGCACAATTGTACTTTCAAGACCATTGTAGAACTTTTGATACCCTTGCACAATGTACTTCTTATTCCTTCCTTTTTCAATTTTTTGATATTTTTCCAATGATTGAATCTCTTTGAGCTAAGATATTCCCCTTTTCCAGTCATTAGACTATGTGACGAAAGGACCGTCAACAAAAGTCCCCCCTTAGAGTTGGATCCAATAGAAATGAGAATTTGACTCTGAGGAAATCAAGAATCAAAAGTAAATTGGGGCATCAAGGTTTGGCACACAAATGAGCTTCGGGAGCTTAGGGTCTGGCGCATAGGGGTACGGCCTTTGGTCACGCAGGGTACGACGCGCAGGGTTATGGACACGTCTATAAATAGGGGTCTTCATTATGCGCAAATCACACGGCTTTCACGGATTTATTTCTCTCAGCGCGCAGCTTGGCTCTCTTCTTTTTCTCATTCATGCAAGTGATTCTACTGTTTTACACTTCTTCTTTCTTGTGTCACGATTTTGTTAAGGTATTTGGACGTGCGCGGTGATACCTGCCAGACCAATACTTGCACGACCGAAGGAGACTTGTGTGCTAGCTATGGGACTCGTTCGCCTTAATTAATTAGCCAATTTATTCAAATACTTCACAAATTTTATGAAAAATTAACATACTTTAAGAGATAATTATTCAACTTTTGTGTAGATCAAATGGATCCAAAGAGAATCGTAACGACTGAGGAATTGGCGAGCAAAATAATTGATGAGATGATAGACATCGTTGGCCATGATTACTATTTCGTCTGCGAAAGAACACTTCCGGACATGGCTAAGCATCTGAAGAAATATCATCGAGATTTCCCACACAACATCTATTTTCCTCTATATGGCCATGGTCACTTGCAAGATGTCAATATTCCAAAGGCAAAGAACTATCTCCCACTTTCCTGGTTTCGGTCGTATACCAACTTTTCTTCATGGAATGTCTCAATCGTAGGAAAATTTTCAAATGCTGGAACAGTACAGAAAGATTACATAATGCATCATAGCTCGTGTGCTCTCGATCAGAAACTTCCCAAGCCTGAGCTGCAACCACATTGTTATCTTTCAGTCTTTCGAAACTCTCAGATGGAGCAATCCAATGGGTGGAAAGAGTAATGGGAATTACGTTCTAGAGGAGGGGTGAAGCCAAATTGGATGTGGGATTATTGGGTGAGACATACTTGTGAAGATTTTATCGATGATCTTAAGGGATCTGCAATTTATGAAGCCTTTTGGGCTGGGCAGACGTATGTTTATAGGAATGATAATTTTGCACCAGAATTGCATGGCCACTGGAGCCTGAAAACTAACTCGTTCTATCTGACCCATGGAGAAGTAGTCATTAGTTTTTGGGATGTCTAAAAGATCTTAGGGGTTCCAATCCTGGGTGATATGTATGAAGAATTTGTCCCTCCAACGGAAACCATGAATGATCTAGAGAAGACTCCAGATTTGGTTTGAGAGTTATTGAAGATTTATCATAATCTCAAAATCTCAAATACTTCATATAACTATTCTAGAAGCGATATTCATCTAGAGGAGTGGGTGAATATATTTCTTTTTGAGAAAAAAGAGAAGGATCCCAAGGATAAGGGATCCAAGAAAGAGAAATCCAATGATAATAGGCCCACCTGTCCTACCACCTGTCCCAAAACAGAGAAGAGGGGTGCTCTTGGCACATTCTGTCCGACTTTATAAGCACAAGTGTTTGAGAAATGGGGTTATGAAGTGAATCATAAAATCCCAGAGAAGACCCGTCTGACAGGCTTTTTAGCCTTATGGATCAGTGTCTATCTTTTACCAGTTAGAGATTCGAATGGAGGCGTCAGGCCAGGGACCTTCGTTATTGTAGCCAAGTTGGATGAAAGGAATATGGGGGTTGGCTACCCCATTTTGGCAAAGATTCATAGGAGCTTAATCCATGTCTATATAGGCGAGTCTCCTCTGAGATTAGTGGGACCATTCCATGTTTTATGGGGATGGACCTCCACTCACTTCCGGACATATACTGTTCAAAACAGAATACGGATTCTTGGAAGTTCGTTCAGGCCGTCTGTTCCGGCCTTCTCTGGAGTTTGGAAATTATCCCTAAATTCTTATGATATTATGCCAAGGCTGGTTATGCATAAGGAATTCCACTTCTTCCCCTATGGAAATCCATCGACAGGGCGATTTGTTGATGATGGATCATCCATCTTGGAACCGAGGTCTTATATGCTGGCCTACAAAGATGGTGTCCTGGCCACCAGAATTGATGGGGAAATTATATGTGAGTCCTATGCTCCATATCAATTTTCACACCAATTCATGTGTCTACAAACAACTATTGTATCTCCTCCAGTGCATGTCAGATCAGATCAGCATCCAATGGTTGCTCGACAATAATGGTTTCTAAAGGCTATGGAAAGGACTGGGTCAGTCTTTGACTTACCAAATACTAAAGCGGTACGAAATTTGACCATATGGTATGTTGAAAACTACATAGAATCATATCCTGAGGCCATATTGAATAAACCTATTTATACAGTTGGGAATAAGAAGTGAACCATTGAGAAAGAAACAATTCTGATGGCAGGTGATTATCCCACTCTGGAAGCTGGTTCACTGAGTTCTTCAGCCGAGGCTGATTCATTAGATTCTTAGGAGATACAACATGTGTCAAAACGACCATGTGTCGTATATAATCCTCCTGTCAGAATCAAGAGAGCCACTCCATCAACTCCTGGTGAGTTACATTATTGAGGAAAATTAATTTCCAGTAACTTTATAGAGTAACAAGTTTTCATTATCTTTTTATAGTTGCAGGAGCTAGAAAGAAATTAAAATCCAAGGTTTTAGGACCCCCTTCACAACATTCTAGTACACCTGCATATCTACAACCAGAGGCCATATAGACATGGCAGGATGTATACTACGATACTAAAACTATCTCGATGGAGTTATGTGAAGGGTTACGTCTTCCTGTAATAGGGACTCTTTAGGCTCCTGCAAATATTCATTTCAAGGATAACCCTGATGAAGTAAGAGCCTATTTCAAATAGTTTACGTCCTACATAAATGCTAACAAATATTCTATTCTTATCACCAACCGGGTGAAGGAAATGATGGATGACATCGCCACTGATGAGAAGTGGCATGAGTATGTGGATCCTGAAGATGTAATTTTTCATTACTTATTTTCGTTGAAAGTTAATTTATGTTGAAGCTTTTTTATTCAAGGAAATTGCTTTCTTAATCTTGCAGCTTTCCAAAAATACTATGGTTCCTTCACCACAGTATATCCCTAGTGGTATTACCATCGGGGCTACTGCTGAATCTTCTCATGAACCGAGTGGGATATCTCTGGGCCAGTAGGCCATGGATGAGGAGTTGCACATGGCTTTCCCCTCTCCCATTCAGGTACCTATAATGGAGACTACTGACACTCCCAAATATCCAAGGAAGCAGAAGCATCTGAGGAAAAATACCACAGATAAATGCTTTATTAGCAGTGGTAAGTCTTTCGAATAATCATGAGTCTTAATCCCTGAAAAATATTTCTCATTTTCTTTGGGATTTCAGGAGCTTATTCAATTTACACTCCGAGGGAATGGACTGATCCTCCTTTGAGGACCACAGAGGGTGCTGTGGAAAAAATGAAAATTCATGCCGACTTGGCTACTTCTGAAAAAAATCCAACATATATTCCCAGTACAGCTCCTGCTGCTGCTACAAGTAGAGAAGAACCTGCACCAGAATCATTGGTGGCCGTAGCAACTGAATCAGCCATCCTTCCTGAAGAAGCTGTCTAGGGTCAGGGGCTGCAGAATGAGGGTCTCCAAGAGGATAAATCAAATTCTCCCACTAGTGAGACTATCCAGGATTCTAAAATATCATTGGATGAAATGATGAATCGTGGAATGTCTTTCGAAGAATTTTATGATCATGGTAAGTTATGATGTGATTTAGAAGACCTTGTGCATGAGTTTTATCCTTCTCCTAGTAAATTTTCTTATAATTTACACTTCTATTCATGACTAAAAATAATATGCAATTCCATCCATAGAAACTGATTAACTGCCAATGCCTGAAGAGGGTGTGGACATTGATGTCAACCATACTATTGTAGAAACATTATCTCAAGTGGAGTTAAACCCAGTAAACCCTCATGACACCCATCTTGAAGATCCTGTTGAAACTGGGAATGATGGGGAGGAGTCTTCTCAAGCTTCTGATCTACTGTTAGGTAATGATTTTACTGAGTTTTCAAGATAGACAACCATTTTCCATTATTCTATGAAACATACCATACTTTAAATTGATCAAAAATGTCTTTCAACATCAATGATTAGAACTGGAGGTGAGGTCTCAACTTCCACCTAAACAGTAGTAGAAGGTGAAGCAACCAAGGTCAGGGGGAAGAAGAAGAACATGGAACTTCCTTATATTTCCATGTATGCACGTAGTCTTTGAAATTAATCATGATTGAAAATCAATGGAAATAATGATTCCCTCTCAGGTAAGGGTATCAAAGAATATTGTAGTTTATTGTCATTCTGGACAAAATTGTTGCATAGTTTAATGTCGTATAACAAGGACGAAAGTGAACCAATGTAAAGATATTTATTCTATGGGTGGTTTCACGAATCGACATCGTATTAGATAGAGGTGAACCAATGTGAAGATATTGGTTTTGGGCTTGAACTGTGGGAGGTTGCCTACATACCCAGCCAGGAAGGAAAGGATCAAAGTCTGCGTAGTTCAATTAAATTTTGAATTAGTGATCAATTTGTCCTTGGTTACAGTGACATAAAAAATAGTGTTGGGACTTACTCATGGTTAGTAACCCAGAGAGAGTGTTATGGTTGAAGTTTTCTCTAATATCACGTGAGACATACTCGGTGTGAGAAACAAGAGGTAGCAATAACACTTACGATGCCCAGATTAATGTCACATAGGACATATAAAGGGACTATGTAGTTTAAAGTCTTGTAGTTAAGACTATTTGTGCTGCATAGTTTAATGTCATGTAGCAGGGACAAAGTACAGTTTAATGTCATGTTGGTTATATTAAAAGACATTCTGTACTGTTTAGTGTCGTGTAATTAGGACGATGGGGACAATACAGTTTAATATTATGTTGGAAAAAAGGGGAACTGTGTAGTTTAATGTCATGTAGTGAGGACAAACGAGTACACCATTCAACGTCATGTTGGACGTATTGGGAACTTTTTCAGAGTTTAATGTCATGCTAGATGTAAGGGACATGCAAATAGTTTAAGTTCGTATGCATGGACCGTTGCTATATAGTTTAACGTCATATAGAAATGAAAATGAAGGGGACACAGTTTAATGTCATGTTTGACGAATTGGGGTACATTTTCACAGTTTAACGTCATTTTGGATGAAAAATGCGAATAGTTTAAAGTCATATGCATGCACCATTGGTTATGCAGTTTAACGTCTTGCTGGACGGTGGTTCATTTTAAGGTCATATCGGACAAATGATGATATATTTAGTGTTTATACAAAATACTTATTCCAAAATCTGTTTTAGGTTGGATTAGTGATGAGTTCTCCATCCATCGAGATTAATGAATAAGCCCCATTGGAGTAGACCCTATGTATTGATTAAGGTCATTCCCATTTTGGCTCAAGCTTGGGAGGTTTCCTTCCTAGTATCATTGGAGTTCTGAGATCTAATACCAATTATCCCTGCGTGAATTAATACATATGAACTTTTTTGTTGAAAGCTCGTGTTATTCGATTCTAATATACTTTAAAGTGGTTAAAAGTGCACAATCATTTCTCATCTAACAGTTACAATTATTTCAATCGGTTTTGAGATTTCTCATCTATAGATGACTAATCACAAATGGCTAATCTGATCAGTGATATTTGAACTTCATGGGAAAGACAACTTCCGTTCCATATTCCAGTGAATATGGAGTTGACCGCGTTGCAGTGCGGGTGGTAGTCTGATAAGCCCATAAAGCATGAAAGAGTTTATCAGGCCATGATTTATTATCTTTATCCACCATCTTTTTTAGTATATTTGACTGAGTCTTGTTGAAGGATTCTATCTGGCCATTGGCCTCTGCATGATACCGAGATAAATGGTTGGATTTGATGTTGTATTCTTGATACAACTTCTTCACCTCGGAGGAACATAAGTTGGTGCCATTGTCCTTCAATATGTAATGAGGGACACCAAATCTGGTAATGATGTTAGACTTGATGAAGATAACAACGAATATAGAACTGACATCCTTAAGAGGTATTGCCTCTGCCCATTTTGAAAAAAATCAGTAGCAGTATGAGTATACTTAAACTGCTTGGTCGTAGCTAAAGGTTATGGTCCCACCACATCCATTACCCATGTGGGAAATGGACACGAGAATTTAGTTGTATTCATCAACTCTGGAGTTTGATGAATTAAGCTGGCATGTACTTGGAATGAATGACACTTCTTTGTGAAATCAACACAATCTTGTATCATTGAAGGCCAAAAGTATCCAAGCCTTCGACTCTGATCAGACAGTCTATGTCCAGAATGGTGGGCACCGCAGACTCCTACATGCAATTCTTTCATGATAGCCACTGTCTCTTCACCATCAATGAATATGATGATAATTCCATCAAAACCATGTTTGTAGACAATTTTCTCTAGGTGATATGGGATATCATAAAGAGTAAAATTGACCACACGTCGCCAGATTTGTTCTTTCTCGACTATATCAGGTGGAAGTATTCCATTTTGATGGTATTCCCTGATAGGTGACATCCATCCTATTGTATGACCATACATTTCATGAATGGGACTAATTTCATTAATTTCCTCTGTTCTGATTCAAACATAAGGTGAAATTTCACAACGGTGGGCAATACTGATGGTTGTCTCAACTCGATTTGGATCTGCCAAAGCTGTGGCTATATTAGCCAGTGCATCAGCTTGATCATTTTGTGATCTTGGGAGATAAGGAAATTTCAGTTCCGAAGGAAATTCTTCCATTAACTCTCTGACGTAATCATACAAAGGGATTAGTTCTTCTTTTCTGATGGCATAATCCCCAGTCACTTGTTTGATTACCATGTCTGAATGATTTATCACCTTTATGTGAGTCACTTGTGCTTGAAGCGCCAATTCCAAGACTGCGATAAGAGCTTGGTATTCTACTTCATTATTGGTACCCCCTTCCCACGATAAGAAATAATAATGTAACACTTCCTTTTCTGGAGAAATTAGCACAATTCCTAAGCCAAAATTGTTAAATTTTGGATTTTCCATTTTCCTCCATGATGGACATCAGGAAGAACCATCAAAGTACATTTCCCATGCATGAGGACTTTCATGAAGAGAGAATACTTCCTCATCATGGAGTTCAATATTCGAAGATGTATCTTCCGCTGAACGGTGTTCATCCAGGAAATTAGCCAGAGCATGGCCCTTTATTACCTTTTGAGACACATACTGAATTTTGAATTACTGCAAAATAACTTCCCACATTTCCAGACGTCCTGTAAGAATTGGACGACTATGGATGAATTTGAGTGGGTTATTGCGAGATACCAATTGGACCTCGTGATGTTGAAGGTAGGGTCTCAACTTCTGAACTACAATGATTAATGTCAGGTTTCACTTATCAATACTTGAATACCAGGTTTCTGCTTCAAGTATAGTCCGAATGAGGTAGTAGATGTTGTTTTCATTCCCAGCATCATTCTTCTGAGCAGGAAAGGCACCCAATGATCACTCTAAAGCAGTCTCGTAGAGGATAAGTGTTATTCTTTCAACAAGTGGCATGAGTATCAGTGGACTCAAGAGGTATTTCTTGAGAATATCGAATGCTTATTGACATTTTTCAGTCCACTGGTTAGTGACTCCCTTCTTCATCAATGTGGCGAAGGGTAAACTTTTTCCTGCCAAATTGGCGATGAAACACCGAATATAGGCTAGGTGTCCTTGAAGTCCTCTTAATTCTATTAAATTTCGAGGAGGTGACGTACCAAGGATTGACTTTGTCTTCTTAGGATTGACTTAAATACCACGATGGCGTAGAACAAAGCCGAGAAATTTTCCTAAGGTTACCCCAAAAGCACATTTTAAGGGGTTCATCTTTAAATTATGTTGGCGAAGCTTGCGGAATATGACATCCAAATAATCCAAGTGATTAGAATGTTGTTTGGATTTAACCACCAAATAGACCACATAACATTAAACAAACTTTCATTAAAGGGGATTAATGATGCGATGCATTGCACGCTGATATGTTGCGCCTGCATTCTTTAAACCAAAGGGAAATACCCGGTAGCAAAACACAACCTGAGGGGCTCTGAAGGCATTGTATTTCTCATATTCTGGGGCCATTCAGATTTGATTATATCCGGAATATCCATCCATGAAGGAAAGTGCTTCATATACAACTGTTACATCAATTAAAAGCTCTATAATTGGAACTGGGAAATCATCCTTAGGACAATGCTGATTAAGATCTCTGAAATCGATGCAAAATCTAATTTTTCTGTTCTACTTCTTTAAAGGGAAAATTTTATCCAACCACTTGGGATATTGATCTTCTCTGACGAAGATAGATTTGATAAGCTTATCCACTTGAGCTTCAATTTTGGAAGCATATGTTGGGTGTGTTCTTCTCGCAGCTTTCTTAAATCCTCAATGCTCTTCTGGTAAACCAAAATTATGAGTAGCAACATCAGGATCAATCCTGGGAATCTCTATATAGTTCCAAGAAAATATGCCTTGATTTTTCTTTAAAAAGGAAGTATACATCTCTTGTTCTTCAAGAGTCATGGCCGCACTGATTAAAGTGGGGCGTGGATCTTTTTTTGTACCCCGATTTATTTCTCTGAGTTCATCCACAGTGGTAGAGTTACCCTCTTCAAATGCTAGATGAGCACCTCTAAGTTCTTCCTATTCTTCTTCAACATGTGTTATTTCTTCCTTTTCTACTTTCGTAGTAGATGATGATGTAAAATATCCGTGATCAGAAGAGATTTTAAAACATGAGCATCTTGAATAAGATGCTTCCATTTCTGACCCAATTGATGATGAAGGGTATTCCTTGGGTAATAAAGAGGAGACAATGGATTGAGAATCAACATCATTGTTCACCTCTGATGTTGCTATAACTTCTTATGGCCTGGTTGGAGAAGTATAGACTTGATGGATTTTAGTAGATGAAATGAAGACATCACCATTTTAGCTTTCATCATTTCCTGCATGATCACCATTTTCTCCCATGTTGTCTGGCTCGATTTCTATAATTGACATTATAGATCTTTCCATAAGAGTATTTTTATTTGGGTATATCTTGTCAATTTGACTGATATGAAACACATAATTTGTACTCACATGTGTAAATGGATTTAATAGAATCTTTTCTAAACCATATGGATCATTAACTTTGGTAATCTCCCTAGTTGTGGATTTATCCTTTTCCATCATGTGATATAATTTCTCTTCAATGTATTGAGACTCATATGCCTTGAACGGGGCCTTATAATCATACAATGTCCCAACTTGTCCATCGAAACAATATTTGAGACATTGTTGGTATGATGATGGGATAGCTGCATGCTGATGTACCGAGGGTCTTCAAAGAAAAATGTTGAAGGCTAAGTCTTGATCAACAACCATGAAATCTGAATTGGATACAAGATCTCCAAACTAAGTTCTGAGCGTAAATTTACCCAGTGGTTCTTGTTCATTTTTATCATATCCTTGTAACATCATGGTAGAAGGAGATAAATCAGATTTTGTGAGGCCCAATCGACGAAGTGTACGAATGGGCATGAGGTTGACTCCTGAACCATTGTCAATGAAAGTTCTTCGGATGTCTACGCCATTCACCATGATAGATAAGTACAAAGGTCTAATATTTCCATGCTTGAAATCATCTTCATCTTCATCAGTAAAAGATATTACTTCATGGTATTCTACAGGATTATTCTCTACATGATAGACTTCGGCTACAAAAATTTTAGTTTCAAACTCTTGAAGACTTGACAAAGCCTCAATGAGTGCCTCCCGAAGAACCTTTGATAAATTCATGGCATCCATAATTGATAACATGGATGGAACATGGGCCAGGTGTTTCAATATATCTTACTTTTGATCCATAGGTCTGCGTTTCCCAACAGGAACATGTGGTTTAGCAGGTTCCATGGAAGCATATGCTTTGGAATTTGATTCATATTATATCGGGATATGAGTTGTAAATATTCCTAGTTTTGGAAGATTATACCGATTAGATCCATTTACTTGTTGAGAGGATGAAGGTGGAACCCCCAACCGATCCTCCAAAATAACTGTGCTAGTATTGAATTTGCTATTGGTGAAAGAACTTTCTTGTTCATGCTAAGATCACTAAAGGGATCTGCCATGAGTTTCTTCTGCATACATAGTTCTAGTAGGGGTATAATTGGAATAGTGGCTTCTAGAATATCCACATCTTCCCATGTATCCTGAACTTCTCGAACTTCCTCTGATTCCTCTATTTGGTATAGGGAATTTAGGCTCATCGAAATCAAAACTGTGATTGGCATATGAATCTGTTAATTGAATCATATTAATAGAACCAAAGATTAACTCCTCATCTGATGAGGGCTCTACTTGAAAAGCCAATTTAGGCTGTACCGTTTGGTGGGGCGGCGCCCGTGAATTTGAAGTAGATGGCATGAAGTCTGCCAGAGTCAAAGACAACATAGGCTTTGACATATACTCATCTTATTCTGATTCTTTTTCTTTCTTTTAATCATGCCGTTTCTTTGAGGATTTTCCCTCTGATGAAGAAGGTTTGTTGTGGTATTCATGGAAGAAGTTACAATTGGTTTCTTTAATTGTGTCTGCAAAATATCATTATTTCGGTTGATCGTCTTTCTGATCATCCAAACATCATATTTTTTTTCAATTTTGTTCTTTACTTATTTCCACTCGCCTTCCTCCCCTAGAACTATAGCAGTAACACATGCTACCTGAGCTGGAAAACCATTTAATTTGACTTGTTCGGAGTCGACCATCTTTTTCAGTAGGTCTTTGAAGACAAAACACTACTGGATGGGATGCCACAACATTTTATGAAAGGGGAAATAATTGGGACGGTCTTCATCTCCTTCCTTGTTTGGCCTTTTGGGACTTGGAAACTGAACCAAATTATTTTCCTGAGCTGAAATGTAGTAACCATGAACATGTTCATTTCAGAAAGAGAATGTTTTTCTCTTCAGATCCTCAAATTGTTTTCGTCTTTAATCTCACTGATATTCTTGACGAAACGGTCTTTTTTTGGCTATCTGGAGGTGGAGCCCTTCGAGAATATGAAGGTTTTGAAGTAGAAGCAGTTACAAGGCCTTGTTTAAGTATAACCGTAGCAGTCACTACTTTAACCATTCTCCTTCTTGGAGCTGATGGAATTACACAAGATTTAGCCTTAGTCTATATAAGATAATCTTTAATATGTTGAGAGATTGAAGTAACCACTTGAAACCCTCCTGTGTATTTCACAGGGATCAACGTCATGGGTAATTTGTCACGCAGATTTGCCACACAGATTGGCAATAGTTCCTCTTGAGGGAGTGCTAAGATTAGGGAATATGTTAATCCCTTCCAGTGAGCAATGAAATCAGAGACTCTTTCATTCTCCCTTTTCATACAGTTTGTATGATAAAAGAATGTTGTCATTGGAAAAGTTTATCTGAATTGATGAATAAATCGTTGACAGAGATCTTCCCATCCGGTAATTGACTGGGATTTCAAGCATGTGTACCAGACAAAGGCTGGTCCTTGCAAGGATCGCATGAACCATCTGAGTTTCACTGCATCTTGCTGCTCTGCAGTTCCAATCATAGGATCACAACAAGAAACGTAATGTGTCAAATGTTGTTCAGGATCGCCTGATCCATTGAAATTAGGGAAGACATGGTTCCCAAAATTTGATGGGGGAGGTATTGCATCAACCCATTCAGGGTAAGCTCTCTTTTCTAGTTGAACCTGTGCATGCTTTCCCTCCATAGTCTCTAACCTAGCTGTTAATGACTCAATAGTAGTTATTAACTTTTGAGAAACATCTGGTTGAGCTTTGACTTGAATAGGTGCACTGACTGGAGCTTGGACAGGTATGACAGCTAGTACTGCAACTGATGGCAGCACTGCCAATTGTAGTTGCACTTGACCTGAAGGATTAGACCTCTGAGGGTGTACTGATAAAGGAGGATATTATTGATCCATCTCAGTAGCTGTAACAAACTCCCTTGGCTGACTGACATCAGCACGCTTAGGAGGAAGACTACCCTGAAGTAGTTCTGCGTTCAACCTCCTAAATTCTTTCATTTCTTCCTCTTGTTTCACAAATCATTGCTCTAGTAAGAGTGAATGGCCTTTTCTAGAGGAAGGATATGTAACTTGATTAATTCCCTTCATCTTGTTTGGTCCCTTTCAGAGAGGGGGAAGTGGGTTATTTGATGGAACACCCAGATTTTGGGTAAATCATTGATTTCGTGTACGCACACCTTCTTCATTTGTGTCTGTGCGTACAAATTCCTGAGAAAAACCTCTTAATCTGAGTCCCCTGAGTGAGCCACATTTGGTGGATCAGCAACAATGAAATTGATAACATTGAATGATTCATAATGCATTGCATCCCTTCTATCAGAATTTATGTGATATTGTCTTTTTCCATGTCATTGATGAGACACTGCCTTTTAAGGATTCGACCCCTCAATAAATTCTTGACAAACCGTAATTTGGAGGCAATCTCCTGATAAGTTTTCTCTTCGTTCCTCCTATGGCATCTTCCCCAATCGATAAAATACCGAATTTCTCAAAGGAGGTGGTTGATGATTTGAAAAATTCCCAAGTCTAGTGGACTGGGGATGTTCCTTCTGTCTTTTCTCAACTCCTCGAATCCTATTTGTTGATTTTGAGGGTTGGTTTAAAAGAGTCCTTGGTCTTGCGAGCTGGGGTGGCTCTTGACATGCTATGTTTGAGACTTTCTTAAAATCTCTCTTGATCTTACGAACCTTAGTCCTAAAATTAGCTAGATGCATCAATCGACATCAACTTTTATCACCCGGATCGAAAGACCGTTGGATGATTTCTGACACTTCTGTCAAATGATTATGTGCTTGCTCCATACAAGAGGCCTGTTCAATATTCTCGTTTTCTTGATGCATGAGTAATTCAACAACTTGTTATCTATATTATTGATTTTGAGAGGAACTAGTTGAGGCCTGTTCTTGGGAAAGCATTTGATTACAAACAAAACCCATTGAATGTGGCCAGCCACAGGCAATAACATTGCATGATCCCATTTTCGGCAGGCATTGCTGACTAGAGAGCATAGTGAAATGTAGTGCTCCATGATCACCCCATCCTCTAACATGAATACTAGATGGGGCATTATAAATTAACTGGCGCAATCTTCTTAGTGTGCCAAGACATGAACGCTGAAGGGTTCTCAGCTGCTTTTCAGCCTTCGGATATCACGAAATTAATAGGTATGCCAAATCAATCTGAGTTTGTAATCCTTCTATTATCTTAACATTATTTTCATATTAATCATAAGATAATACATTTTTTTCAAGTGACAAAGAGTTTTGAATATGTTGAGATGAATATTATGAATTCCATCTTCCGTCAACATCTCTGGAATGTCATAATGAGATTCATCCAGAGGCCAAAACATGACTGGAACTTCACCCTTTTCCAGTTGTTTTCTCATGTTCATCATTTCCTCTTTATCATTCAATGAAAATTCTTCTACCTAATTTAACCAGAGCTGATGCTTACTTGATTCTTCATCGGAATCAGATAGATTGGTAGAGAAATCACAGATCAAGCTAGAAGATGCATGACTTAGGGGTGGTTCGGAGAATGACCAACACCCTGGGCTATCTTCTGATTGAGAAATTATTTCACCTACTAGTGATGAAGCATCAGATATGAATGGTTTCGCATTTTCAAGTGCCTCAAGATAAGAGGGGTTTCTCATCACTACATTATCCACTAGAGAATTTTCTGGACAATGTGAACCACTACTGCGAAGAGGACTTTCATAGTTAAATTCATCATAATGGGGAGGACCACCATGGTGGGTTACAGAAAAATATGAGATCTCTTTCCCCTTAGTCTTTTGACCACACAGAGGGTTCATGTGGCACTCATATGAAGATGAATCTTCGAGATCGACCGAATTGTCATGAAGAAAGCCTTCATGAGGAAGTGTCTATAGAAGACCATCAGAATTAATGTTCCCACTATTGGGAAATTTGGGAGTAGAATCTATCATTCCATCAGATAATTTTCTGAGGGCTTCATGAACTCCAGCATCAAGAAAGGCCTTGTTATAGATTGGCTCTTGATTTCTTCACTGTGTTGGGCAGGTCTTCTTCTTATATGCCTTCTTACTCGCCTTGGAAACCACTTGCTGATGAATATATGTCTAGTCTGAGCAGGTGTATGTGCCTGATCAGGATAGATGGCCAGGTTAGGTAGACGATCTGCACTCAAATCAGGTGTATGTGCCTGACTTGGTTGATCGTATGATATGGGGGAGTATGCCCCACAACCCTCTTGGACTGCAACAGATGTGTGTGTCTATTCTGGAGTGAAATTTTGATGTGTCACTCCACTAGAAGGGATAGATTTATTTGTCTTTTTCTGAGATACTTCTAAATTTGTTATAATATCCTAACAAGCATCCAGGATATGACCAGGGATTTTCTTCTTCTCTTTCACCATTGAAAGAATGTGCTTGGTTACTTCAGTTGCTGAAACGGGGATATAAATCTATACCATGATTGGAGTAGGTGTATGTGCCTACTGCTATCCTCTTTTTCCTGTCAGTGAATCCTGACAGTACTCAAGTGTGGGGGCAGAAAGTTGAGTCTGCATCCTGTTTGTCATCGGAGCTTTCTAACTGACTTCTCAGTGTGCTACCAAGCAAGACTGTTGGTAGGATTGATCAATACTAGCAGGTGTATGTTCTTGCTGATTTCACTTCAACTAACGTGGTTGATGACCTCCATCATATGTAGTCAGACGAGCCTGGTGACTAGATAATGATGTATAAACATGTATATGTTCCTGCATACAGTACTTCACCGGAATTTCATGGCGGGATTGGTGTGATGCTACTAGACGAGTATCCTGGGAATCAGAATTAAAATGGACAGTTGTGTGTGCCCACTTGTTTCTTTTCACCAAATTAGGTTGGTGGAATTCTCCGAAGATGGCAGAGATGAGAACCTGCTCACTGTTAACCGGTTTTCACCTCTGGTGATTCGCCTATCCTACTCAAGTTCGAGGAACACAATCCGAACGCCTAGAGTTGACACCCTCATCATGTTGAGCGCGCACTTCCACACAAGCCTGTTGGAGATTGATAATAGGATCCCTTGGAAATAACTCTTGTCTGCTTGAATTAAGACCCTGAGGGACCTTCTCATTCACCTCCCCAGAATAAGGTAGCGAATGGTGATTGTGTTCCGGGGATAACGACCCGGAACAGTTGGATACAATGGTTAGCACCGCCTGCTTCTTAATCACTGGTCATCGTTGTCCGGACGACCAAGGTGAATTGTTTACTTGGAGGGCTTGTCCGACAGCCTGCAGTGTTGGAATAGTACTTTTATGATGGTTCTCCTTAACCAGCACGTTTGATACCCAACGTTGAAGATGCTGAGTATTTGAGGTGTTCCTCAGAATAAATGATGATCCAGCAAGAGTAGCAGTAGTGGCATTCACAACAAAAGTTTTCACAGCAGACGTATGCATGGGTGTGAACTTGAGAGCAACCATTTCTTAGAATGCATAAAATCATGGAAAAGAGTGCATGTTTGATATGACATACGTAATCAAGATAAATTCAACTGCTACATCTTTTTGATGATCATATATGTAAATGATTGTTTTGTTGGCCCTCTCATTGTGTTTTAAATAGGGGCCTAACAAATAAGTAAAACATCATTTTAACTTTGTTAAGGATTCACGTCGAGTTCAAAATTTTTTGTTTCCCTCTGGAATGGGGGATGATCTCATTGATTTATGATTCAAACAATCCAAGAGGATTCAAATGGGTATGTTCGTAGAACTAGAAACATCCAATGATTCCATATCCATTTGAAACAACTTTCCAAATGTAAGAACTCATTAGTTGTGGAGTGATGAGGCATAGGAATTTGCATTGGTTGAGAGGATGGGAGGTCGGACTCATCACACCTTTTTTTGGGGAATTATTGTCTACTCCGGGACTCTCTTTATAGATTTAAGTTATGTTTGTGAATCCTTATTACATTACCAAGTAACAAATGATATTTCCTTTTGTTCTGACAATAAATGATTGATATGTAAGAAATTTAGAGAATCTTATATATGTATTCGAGGTTCTTCATTGATAGATAATCATCTTTATTTTTCAGGGATTCTTAGTCAATGGTATCTTTTGATACATAAAATCCTCTTGGTCACCACGTACGTTAAAAAAACATTCCATTTTGTCGTTTAGTAAAACGCTTCATAGAAAAATATTCCATTTGAATGAATTGAATATTCAAAGGTGTTTTATACACCGTATAAAATAATGTCTTATATTAGAACCAAATATTCCTCAATGAAAGGAGATTGAGACGAAGTCCCTTACCTTGTGTCCGACGTGACTCGATTGCTATTTAATCTCATGAATAATAAATGAAAGTTAATTTCTACTTTCTTAAGAACCTTTTTCAAGCTTATTATTCCATTTATATCACTTATTTCTATGTTAAAAACATTATGTACTCATTTATGTTAATAGTGTTAGTTTTGTCGATATTTGGTGCTAAAGTCAAAAATGGACTTCTTACAATTACATGTTGTTCATGTGGTCAATGTTTAATTATATCCAGAATGATATTCATGATTTGGATATCATATATATCATATATATCCATCATATACTTGTATTTATAATAGTATATACCATTTAGAGGTAAGAAATGAAATGCCCTGTTAATGGAGACGGTAAGCCGTACGTACGCATGAACGCTACATTCATTTCTCTTTCGTATGTAATGGATTGAAATCATAATTATATAAAGGTATATAATAATTCCAGTATAATATCATATATTATATCAGGTACTCCATCCTTTATACATCCCACATATGTAATTAACAAATCAAATACCTTTGAGGGGGCGGTAGTCCGCACTTCCTAAAATGAAATTATCGGGTTTACCAATAAGGGAAACCATAAAGGTATGTCATAAATGAAAAATACAGAAGCATAAGGAAAGAATAAACATAATATATATCATATATAAATATATATAAATCTTAATTTACACCATTAAAGGTGTTAGAAGAATATTGAACAATCATTATTTTGTGAGGCAGTAATTCGCCAACCATATATATAGTATTTTCTTTAACCATTAGACGAAGGTGTGTGGAAGTGTAGCTCGAATCCTTATCATAAAAACTTCTTATTATATTGGATATACTGTTTTTGTTACAAAATAAAGGAATAGAACTATTTTAGGGGGTTGGAGAAGCAAAATAAAACAAAATAACACCAGTGAAGACATTACCTTTAAATCGGGTAACTCCCTTTTGTTTGAACCAAAATGGCTTCTTGAAGAGATTTCTGCCTAAGGTAAGGCTTATAAGATGAGGAGAGGGACTTGGAGAGATAATATGAGTAGAGCTTGGTAGAGCCAAAGGCTTGATAGGTGTGGGTAAGGGGGTAGAGGTGGGGGCCTTTTATAAGAGGGAGAAGGCACTCATGGACTGTTATAAAATCTTACTTTATTATATAATGAGTTTCTGATTTTAAAGGTCCCACAATTATATATTTCGAGTATAAGGTGATAATATTTAGATATACACCCATAAAATAGGTTTTTGAAAAGTTTAGGTCTTATATTTTACATTATCTTTTCATTTTATTTAAATCTTTAAATAATGTGGTAATCGCTACATCAACATGGTGTCATAAATAATTTAATTTATTTAATGTCTAAAAATTATAAAAAAAATATCATGATTTAAAAAATCTATTTATATATCTAATTAATATTTATAGTAAAAAATATGACTTGTATAACCCCATGTAAAAATTGTTTTAGTAAAACAATACATGTTTGTGACATTTTTATTTTAACTTTATATAAAATGTTATTAAATTCATTATCTTACCCATGTGGATCCATGGGGTCCCCAAGTTGACCCATGGATTGTTATGGTCTTCCATGAAACATCCAATATGGTTAGCAAATGTGTCAAGGTAATTTCATATTATTAAAATATTATTTTTACCTTAAATTACAATAATTAACTCCAATCGCGATTAATAAAACATAAAAGTAACTATTCACCAAAAAAATATTTTAATCCCATTGAAGAAAATTTTACATCCTAATGAAAACCATGTATGTTGTATTTTTGAAATTAAATTCACATAAGTGGTAAAGTTTCATTTAAACAAAGAATCAGTTTTTTAACTACCACTTACTGGTTTCACTATTCATCAAAAATTGAATTTTTTTAGAAAAATAACACAAATTCACCCTACGCTATATTTGATATTCCAAATTAAAAAATGATTTCTATTTTAAAAAATTAAAAACATATAATTTGCATTAATTATTTAATAATTAATTTCCGTTGTCAAAACAAATAGTGTGTTTTTATGAAACAATATATATCAAACGATTGACACTTGTTTAAGTCCAATTTCAAAGTGAAATTAATTACAGTGAACACTATTGGATTAAATGGTAAAAATATATTCTAATTTCACTTTAAAACCAATTCAAAAGATTATCTAATCATATAAACACATTAGATTAAAAATAGGTTTTGAATTAAAATACAACATTATCCACTTATTAATTAAAAATGAACTTTATCGGAAAAATATCAAAAACATACACAAAGTAAATTTTGATGTCCCGATTATAATGAAATATTTTATTTGTTCAAATAGAATGTATAAGAGTGACCAAAACCATTTTTAATTAGGGTTCTCCATTAAAAGGCGATAAATCTACCTTTTAGTGAATATCAGAGTATCTATGCCTAAAATTGAATTCTTTTCTTATTTTAAGCCTTAATATTTTATTTGATAAATGTAAAAACATTTAAAAAACATATATAATCTTATTTTAGTTATTTCTATTCATTCTCACCAATACAATGGATACATGTTAAATACCATTTAAAATAATATTATTATATTACTAGTGTGCAACATAAGATTTCAAAGAAACTCTTTGTTCTGTATCTGGTATGCTATCGAACATAGAAACCCATTTAAAGTAAAATTAATATTAAATTTGAAAATATTAATAAATATAAAAATGCCTTATTCTTTATTTACCTGGGATGTTACATCCTTCCCCCCTTTTGGTAATTGGATCCTCGTAATTTTATTCACTTATCAAAATAAGTGTGGGTGTTTATCCCTCATAGCATTATCAGATTCCCAGGTTGCCTCTACAACCATATGGTTTTTCCACAAAACCCTTACCTAGTGAATTACCTTATTCCGCAACACCTTCTCTCTACGGTCAAGAATCTAGACTGGTTGTTCTTCATAAGATAAATTCTCTTCCAACTGAACTACCTATGGGCTCAAAACATGATATGGACTTGGCATATACATTCTCAACATCGAAACATGAAAATCATTGTGTATCTGAGATAAAATTGGAGGTAAATCCACTCAATAAGCAAATGATCCAACTCTCTCCAAAATTTCATTTTTTCCAATGAACCTTGGACTCAGCATTCCATTCTTACCAAATCGAATCACACTTTTCCATCATGATACTTTGAGAAAAACATAATGACCTTCCTCGAAAGATAGATCCTTCCTCTAGTTATTCGCATAAGTTTTCTTCCTTCTCTGAGCTGTTTTCATGTGTTTCTGAATCAACTAAACTTTTTCTGCCATCTCTTCTACCAACTCTGGTCCCATCAGCTTCCCTTCCCCTACTTCATCCCCAAAAGTTGGAGTTCGACACCGTTTACCATATAATGCTTCAAACGGAGCCATCCGTACACTCAAATGAAAACTGTTATTATATGAAAATTCAACCAAAGAAAGATGTTGGTCCCAAAATCCCTGATAATCCATCAATCAAGCACGTAGAATGTCTTCCAATGTCTGAATTTTTCTTTCTAACTTCCCATCTGATTACAGATGAAAATCTATACTAAAATTTAATTCAGTACCCAATGACTTCTAAAGGCCTTTCCAAAAGTTAGAAGTGAACCTGGGGTCATGATTTGATACAATGGAGAGGGGAACTCCATGAAACCTGACTATATCTTTAAGATACAATTGAGAAAGTTGATCTAGAGACAATGTATCTCGAAGAGGAAGGAAATGAGCAAATTTAGTCAATCGTTCAACAATAACACAGATTTCATTATTACATCGAGATGTCTTCAGTAATCCCACATCAAAGGCCATGGATATATTGTCTTATTTCCACTCTGGCACTGGTAAAGGATGAAGCATCCCTTTCGGTAACTGCCACTCTGCTTTAAACTACTGACAAGTCAAAGACTTCACAGTAGAATTGGCAATAACTCTTTTCATTCCATCCCACCATTAATACTCCCACAGATCACTGTACATCTTAGTACTGCCAGGATGAACTAAAAACGGGGACCTGTGAGCCTCACATAATAACTCATTATTCAAATGTGAATCACTAGGAACACATAATATCTTACCAAACCTGAAAACACAATCAATATCAATGTTAAATTCAGACAAATTACCATTCTGAACCAGTTCTACCTTTTTCTGCAACCAACTATCTTTCTTTGGTACTTTCTTAATTCTGACTGATAGAGATGATCTTACTGACACCTGAAACAATATAGAAGAACTTCCAGCAGCAATAACTTCAATGCCAATGTTCATCAAATGAAAAACCAAAGGATTTCGTTCCAAACGTAACATGGTTAATAAAGAATAACTTTTTTCAACTCAAAGCATCAGCCACTTTATTTGCATTTCATGGATTGTAATGAATTTTACAATCATAATACATGATTAATTCCAGCCATATCCTCTCTCTCATGTTATATTCTTTCTGAGTGAATATATACTTTAAACTTTTTTGATCAGTATATATTTCGAAGTTTACTCCATACAAATGATGCCTCCAAATTTTTAGAGCAAAAACAAAAACAGCTAATTCCAAATCATGTGTAGGGTAATTTACCTCATTAGTTTTCTACTAACATAAAGCATAAGAAATTACCTGATCATTCTGCATAAGGACACAACGAAGTCCCTTCAATGAATCATCACTGTAGATATCAAACTCACCATTCCTGGAAGGAAGTGCAAAAACTGGAGAATTCACCAATATTCTTTTCAATTCCTAAAAACAATCATCACATTCTTTTGTCCAGATAAACTTAAAACCCTTCCGAGATAGCTTAGACATTGGACTAGATAACCGTGAAAATTATTCAACAAAACTTCTATACTAACCTTAAAAACCAAGAAAACTATGAATCATGGTTATTTTTTTAGGTCTTGGCCATTCTTGAACCACTTTTATTTTTGCAGGATAATCATTTATTCCATTTTTTGAAAAAATGTGGCCAAGGAATGAAATTTGTTGCAACCAAAACTCACACTTACTGAATTTTCCATACAATTTATTTTCTTTTAAAGATTGAAAGATAACCCTTAATTGAATTTCATGATCCTATTTACTATTATAAAACACTGAAATATCATCAATGAAAAAAACCACAAACTTATCCATGAATGCATGGAAAATTATATTCATAAGGTCCATGAATATGATAGGTGCATTGGTTAAGCCAAAAAGCATAACAAAAAATTCATAATGGCCATATCTAGTATGAAACACAGTCTTTGAAATGTCTACTTCTTTTACTTTCAACTGGTGGTACCCCGACCTCAAGTCAGTTTTCGAAAAATACTGACCTCCAGGAAGATGATCAAACAAATCATTGATATGAGGCAATGGATACTTTTTCTAAACAGTGATGTTTTCAAGGATCTATAATCAATGGAAAGTCTCATTTAACCATCTTAATTTTTAACTAACAAGACAAGAGCACCCCATAGTGATGTGCTAGTTCGAATGAAACCTTTAGCTAATAACTCCTGAAATTTCTTATTTAACTCTAAAATTTCAACTTGAGCCATTCGATAAGGGGGTTATGAAATTGGCTTAGAATCAGGAACTAAGTCAACATAAAATTCAACTTCTCGATCATGTATAATATCAGGAAACTCATTAGGAAAAACATCAAGATACTCATTTAGCATTGGCGCATCATTAATGTCAACATTTCTATTATTTTCAAAAATATGTGAAAGGTAACATTCATTTCCATCTTTTCCTAGTTTCTCAACATCCTAATATGTTATCAAAATCAACGGTTCATTCTTGTACACAAACTGAAAATCTTTCTGAAAAGAAACCTCTTTAGCTCTACAGTCAATCCTAGCATGATAAACAGAATGCCAATCCATGCCCAAAATAACATCAAACTCTACTAGTGGCAGAACAATACGGTTTGTAGGTAGATTCTTTCCGCACACAAGGATAGGAAGGTTCATATAATTTCTTTTTGTCTCAATGTTTCCTCTAGGTGTTTTTACCATAAGTTCAAGAATCATATCCTGAGATGGAATTCCCAATTTACTAGAAAACTTCTCAAAAATTAAAGAATGTGTAGACCTGGAATCAAAAAACACATTGGCATAATCTGAACAAAGAAACAGTATACCTAATACTAGTTCATTCGACAGCCCAATATCTGCTGAAGTAGTTTCAATGTATTTCACCACCTCCTTCTTCTTTTAGTCTGGTTGCTTTCCGCCAGTTCAGTTCATTGTTAGACACACATTTGCATAATGACCCATTTCATAAAACTTAAAACATCTTACCACTGGCTTTTCATTGCCTGCTTGATCATCTTCCTTACAGTTACGAGCAATATGACCAGACTTACCACACCTAAAACACTTTACATACTTTGATAAACATTCTCCAGGATGCGTTTTACCACACTTCTCATAGGATGGATATTTGGTTTTATTACTTCCTTTATTCTTTGTTGAATTCTCCACCTTTTCATGCCAACTTGACCTCTTATTCTGTTGTTTGTCAAAGAACACCTGATCAACGGGAAACTCCATTTCCACCTTCTCCGGACATCGAAAAAGTTTTTCATAACTTTTGAACTCACAATAAGCTAAATCCCTTCGATAATTTGGCTTTAACCATGAGTAAAAAAAGTTGATTTTACTATCATGATCTCATATGAAATTTGGTGCTTACCTTGCCAGTAGAGTGAACTTGTCTTCATAAGCGGCCACTGACTCATCCTCCTGCCTGAATTCCAAACTTTGTTTTTCCATCCTAAGACGAACCACCTTAGGAAAATATCTCTCACGAAACATACCATTGAATTCATCCTAGTGAATATCGTAAATCTCGTCACTATCCCTGATATTTTTCATCCACGACCATCACCGATCAGCTTCTCTTTCAAAACGGTAAACAACAAGACTAACCTTTTGATGTTCTGAACACCCCATGACATCAAAAATCCTCTCCAGTGCTTTAATCCACCCTTCTTCTAGCATAGGGTCAGATAATCCTCTGAATGTTGGGGGATGTTGCCCCATGAAATGTTCCACCACTGACATGTTCCTATGCGGTTGATCTGGCTAATCTCGTACAAGGATACCACCTCCATTTATAGCCTGAGTCAACTATGAATCACTACAAAAAATTGATCAGTCCCAATTCCAACCATCTCAGGTTGTTGATTAGAAAGGTTGTCTTCCTCCTGATGTTGTCTCAACATAACTACCAAGTTTCCTCTACGGAAAACCATTCCGAACATAGAAATATCTTAGGTGAAGCAACATGATAATATTTAAATGATATATCATTTCAGTCATTCCATAAATTAATTTAGGGACCTAATATTTAATGATTTTTCTAACTTCTAAAGTTGTCTAAACCCACCATTGATACCAACTATAAGTATAAGGCCCTAGCCTTAAACCTTACTTAATCTTGAGTTATTACAATATTACACATTGAGGATCTTTTCAGGTTTAGAGTTTTAGAGAATTAGATCATGAAACTTGCATTACATTCCACACTTAAACAAAGTGGTTACATAAATGACAGTATTCATTCTTCCCATCAACGGTATCATATTGAAAATAAAACATGGATTCTTTCTTGACACATCCTTGACACTAACATCACATCATGTACCTTTCCCTTGACCTGTGAAAAACATTTCAAAAACTTGTGATGAGCATAAAAAGCTTAGTAAGAGTTATAAAAATATGGAAAGGAAACATGAGTTCATATATACATTAGAATGAAATCCCACTTTACCCATAAAACATAGGCATATCAAATCATGAATAAATCATAGAAAACATAAGACATAAAGGTAACTTGAGGCATTCATAAAATTCTTACGTAGGGAGTAACCCTCTTGGTTACGTTTGGAATACCCATCACAATATATCCCCTAAATCTCTTCGGATAAACCTTAACATTTCACTCCTTCGCGTTACCCAATGCATTGGAGAGCTATATCGGGCTCACCCGCCCTTAGTTTATCACGGAACCACCCGTTTTCATAACAATGCCCAAGAGCCATAACATAAATGTATCACATAAAACATGCATAAAGGAAACATAACATTTCCACATTTCAATCACAATATAACATTTTAGTATATTGAAATAATGAATCCATTCAAAAAGAAACCATTTCCAAAACCATTTAAAACATTTAATAAAGAGATTTTTGAATCAAAGTGTCCCATACCACCTTGAAGCTTAAAATTTTAAACCATTAATATCCATATAAATAAATCCTTAAAACCATTTTGAAAACATGGATATTAATAATAACAAATAATTAAAACATTTAAAACGATATTTTGGTAAAAGGGGTTTTACCAAAATTTGAGACACTTGAATACAATAATTGAGGAATAACATTTAGTCAGAACTTTATAATATCATGAGAATAAATTGATTCATGATATAATACTCCAAAGGATTGTATATACACCATATAAGAGTGAATTGGTGCATAACAACAATGAACCCTCAATAGAAATGTCAAATGTGATGAAATCCCTTATAAAGAAGGTATCCTTAAATTAAGGACAAATCAATCTCAAAAATATGTGTGACAAATATAAATACACCCAATATAAGTGGATATTAAGTGTAAAACAATAAAATGTCATTAACACATATTCAATGGATGACATATTCAATGACTACATGTTGAACCCAAAGAAATCGAAATTGGGTTAAAAAGTTCTCTTGAGAGCCTAGCGGCATCACATCAAAATGAGTTGATGAGAGATAAAAATTGTATCTCATCACTTGGACATAAAATTTACATAAATAAGGATATATGAGAATATATCCCAACATAACAATATGTAAATTAAAATACCCAACAAAAGAAGTCTTTTAAAAAAAAGAGGAGGGTGAAAGGTTCCCTTACCGACTTGGGTATCTTTCAAAACATACACCCCATGATAGAAGGACAATAAATAATTGATGTAAATACTCATAAAGGACAGTATATTACACAAAGACTAGAATAATGGAAGTACATACACCACTCAAAGGAAATTGTGGCAAATGTAGCATAAATCTCACGGGAATAAAAGTGAGATGAAAAATCCCTTACGAAAATTCGGCAGCCTAACGGCGCCACTCAAAACATCCAAAATGGATTGATGAGAGAAAATAGGTTCTCCCATCATATGAACATAGTAGGTACAGTAGGAGTAATATAAAAGAACATCCCAATCATAAGAAATATGAGCTTAAAGGAATGACATAAAATAGTGTACTTAAAAAGAAAGAGAGAATAAGATCCCTTACCTCGGGTCCGACTTGACTCGATCGTTCATTAATCTCCTGATTAATAAACTTGAGTTAATTTATACTTCCTTAAGAACCTTTTTCAAGTTCATTATTCCTTTTATATCACTTATTACCATGTCATAAACATTATGTAATTATTAATTTAATAATGATTATTTTGTCGATATTTGGTTCTTAAGTCGAAGGTGGACTTCTTACAATTACATGTTGTTCGTGTGGCCAAATGTTTATTATATACATAATTGTATTCATGATTTAGATATCATATATGTCATATATATCCAGTAAATTCATGCATTTATAATCTTACATTATCATTTAGAGGTAAGAAATGAAATGCACCGTTTATGGAGACGGTAAGCCGTACGTACGCATGAACGCTACTTTCATTTCTATTTCGTATTTTATAGAATGGAATAATAATGATATAAAGGTATATTATAATTCCAGTATAATATCATATATAATATCATATTTCCATCATTTATACGTCCCACATATGGTATTTAACGAATCAAATCACTTTGAGGGGGCGGTAGTCCGCACTTCCTTAAATGAAGATATCGCGTATACCCATAATGGAAGCCGTAAAGGTAAGACAAAAATGAAAAATACAGAGGCATAAGTAAAACATAAACATATTATATATCATATATAAAAATAGTGACATCATAATGGCCACCTTTGAAGGTGTTAAATGAGTATTGAACAATCATCGTTTCGGGAGGCAGAATTTCACCATCCACGGTAACTGTATGTTCTTTAACCATTTGATGTAGTTGTGTGAGAGTGTAGCTCGAATAAATCTTATAACAACATCCTAGTATATTGAAGATACTGGTGTTGTTACAAAAGAAGTAAATAAAAAGATTTTAGGGGGTTGGAGAAGCACAATAAAACAAATGAACATGAGAGAATGAATTACCTTCAAAAGTGTAACTACTTTTGATTTGAGCCTAAAGTCTTCCTTTGAAAGGATTATGCCCAAAGAGAATCCTCTAGGATGATGAGAGGGATGTGGAGAGAATAAATGGGCAGGGGTTGGCCGAGCCAAACGCTTTAGGAGTGTGTTAAATGAGGTAGAGGTGGGGGCCTTTTATAAGAGGAGAGGAGGGGCACTTTTGGAAAGTGAGAAATATTACTTTATTTGAAAATGTGTTTCGGTTTCAAAAGGTCCCACATTGATATAATTCGTGGATAAGGTGATACGGCTTCGAAATACACTCATCCAATTAGTTTTGGACATGTTTTAGTTCATAGATTTTACATTATCTTTCCATTTTATTTAAATCGTCAAATAATGATGTCATCGCTGCATCATTATTATGTCATAAATAATTTAATTTATTTAATGTCTAAAATTTATTAAAAAAAATACTATGATGTAGGAAATCTTTTTATCTTTCCAATGACTATTTATAATCAAAAATATGACTTGTATAACCCCACTTAAAAATTGTTTTAGTAAAACATATCATGTTTGTGTCACTTTTACTTTTACATTAAATAAGAAGTTATTTATGTCATTTCCCAACCAAAGTGGATCCATGGGGTCCCCAAGTTGACCCATGGCTTGTCTTGGTCGGCCATGACCCAACCAATGAGGGTAGGACATGTTTCAAGCTCATATAATTCTATTAAAGAATTATTTTTACCTTAAACTACACTAATTACCACTAATCGCGATTAAAACTTAATAAGTTACTATTCACCAAAAAAATATTTTAATCTCATTGAACCACATTTTACTTCTTAATGACAACCATGTATGTCGGATTTTTGAAATTCAAAACACAAAGATGGAAAAATTTCATTTAAACGGAAAATCAGTTTTTATAAGTACCACTTAGTGATTTCACTATTCATCAAAAATTGAAGTTTTTCAGAAAAATCCCAAAAATTCACCATAAGCTATATTTGATATTCTGAATTCAAAAATGAAGTCCATTTTACAAAAGTCAAAACATATTAATCACATTAATTAATTTAATAATTAATTCTCGCTGTCAGAGAAAATAGCGTGTTTTTATAAAACAATAAGTATCAAAAGATTGACACTAGTTTAAGTCTGATTTCAAAGTGAAATTAATTCCAACAACCACTATTG
This sequence comes from Viscum album, assembly GCA_963277665.1. Lineage (NCBI taxonomy): Eukaryota > Viridiplantae > Streptophyta > Magnoliopsida > Santalales > Viscaceae > Viscum > Viscum album. The sequence continues at coordinate 318,609,768 of OY728132.1, read as the reverse complement.
GATTTAATGGTGAAAATATTTTCTAATTTCATTTTAAAACCAATTCAAAATATTATCTAATCATATAAATAAATTATATTAAAAAGAGGTTTTGAATTAAACCACAACATTTTACACTATTCATTAAAAATGAACTTTATCGAAAAAATACCAAAAAATTACACAAAGTAAAATTTGATGTCCTGATTCTTAATAAGAGTTTTATTTGGTCCAAAAGAATGTATAAGAGTGATAAAAACTATATTTAATGACAGTTCTCCATTAAAAGGCGATAAGTGAACCTTTAGTGAAAATTAGGGCATATACACCTAAAATTGAATTCTTTCCGTATTTTAAGCCTTTAGCTTTTATTGGATACAAGTAAAAACATTTAAAAACATATATAATCATATTTTAGTTATTTCTATCCATTACCGCCAATACAATGGCTACATGTTAACTACCATTTATAATATTATTATTTTATTATTAGAGTGCAACGTAAGATTCCCAAGAAACTCGTTGTTGCGTGTTGGGTACACCATCGAGCATAGTGTCCCCTTTTAAAGTCATTTCAATATTTTATTCACAAATATGGATAAATATGAAATTTCATATTATTTATTTACCCGGGGTGTTACATCCTTCCCCCCTTTTGGGAATTGCGACCTCGCAATTTTAAAATTGCGCTTGGAAACATCCTTGAAAGTCCCACATCGGAAGAAGAGTCGGTAAAACAATCACTTTAAAATAAAGAAAGATAAGTACAAAGGTCACCCGAGTTAACCCATACTAGGATTCCAAGTATGAAAACATGGAAATGGATGAGAAAACATAGGGTCATGTTCTGATGAAGAGTGATAGAAAACATGTTTAGGAGAAAGTTTACAATAAGAAAATCACAAACTTGTGATGGGTTAAACGGTGTTGGGTTCCCCAGTAGGAAAAGTTAATAGACAACATTTTTGTTTTAAGTTACTTTTTATTGAGGAATTTATTCATAAGGAAACACAATCACTTATCATGTTTACTTTCAACTTTTACTAGATTCCTTAATCAAACTCATATTTTTTTCAAAAGACGAGTATTTAGGGAGACTTGTTCGCATTAAGAGTACTATAATCAACTTTTATAGAATCACCTAATCCACAAAAGATAACTATATACATCCCATGTCTTTAGGCTTTAACCAAAACCAAAACCATAAAGGTTAGTACAAGGTCAGATAATCCAGAAAAGGATAACCCATTAAAAAGAAAATCTATTTTTAATCTCCAAAATTTGTCCAAGAAAACCCAAAGTTCAATGAGGACCATCCGATAAACAATTTGTCCATAAAATTCTTCAAAGTAAACCAATATAAGATTGAAACCCAAATATTTGAAGGATTTAGTCACATAGTCTTCCAAGTTAAATCGTAACATTTATCTCCAAACAACATTAGTCGCTCCTAAAGTCTCGCATTGAAAAGTAATTATCCTAATCACATATCCTCCAAAATCAACTTACACTTAATTCATAAAACCATATAACTAAAAAGAATCAGTCAAACTAACCAGGGACTTCACATAGTCCAGTGGAAGGCGATAAATACCAGTCGTACTTTGGTTGTGGGTTCGATTCCCACAGCTTTGTCCGACGCGATGGGTAGTCACACGATCTATGTGTTGTCCTTTTTCCAAAACTATATAATTCTCAAATAATTCCCCAAAAAGAGATAAAATCATCAAAAATAACCATAGCATAATTTAACCTCAATTTTATCTCATGCCTTTCACTTAAATCATAACATATAGTAACCCATTATTACCTTAAAAGTAAGGATCATATAAACCCAAATGGTTCTTTATAACTATGTCCCCAAAAGAAAAGATAACTATTACTTTAATAAAATTTGCCTATATTAAACATCAGGGTTACACATAATATAAAAAGTCTTCTAATGTAACCCCATCATCAAAAGAGACTTAATACTCTTAAGAATTTCACCATAACTCTTGAAGCCCTTATATGTTGACATCTTACTCATTAAACATTCTTCATGATCCATTATCCATTCCTTTCCAACTTATTCTGAAATACCTCTTTCCTACAAACAAAATCATGAATCATATCCTAAGATTCCAAAATAGGAAAACAATAGTCATGAAATAGTACATACCATTGATTGGTCATTGTCAGTTTCTTCATCCTCAATCAGAATGGCATTAGGTATTGGTAAATGAATATTGGTACGCTCTTCGTGACCCCATTCACGAAACTTCTTCATAGGACATGTGTTTGCATAATGACCATGCACACCACATTCAAAACATTCAATTGATCCCTCAGAAAGAACTTCTTTCCCTTTCCTCGAGTCAACTAGATGCTTCCTTTTTCCATGGAAGGTTCTTGCTTTATGAACTTCATTTCCACATCTATAGCATATTTCTGTCCCTTTGAAACATTTTCCTAGGTGTTTCTTTCCACATATTTGACACATAGGTTTTTGAACACACTTACCTTTATGATTATTACATGTACTTCCATAGGGATTTGTTTCTTGCATATATGATGCCTTATAGAAATCTCCAAGGTTTAGGTGGTCAATCATGACTCCAGATAGTTGGTTGAGGATAATCAAAAGAGTTCTCATTGCAGCTCCCATATCATTCAGTTTCTTTCTCAAAATACTGTCACAGTTTCCTTCACATCCACTGTTACTTTGGTGCCTACTAGATCCAGCCATTTGCTAAAACCAAAAAGGACAGTGTGAGTATATCAACAAAACCATCATGTACTAATGAGTAAGATAAACACCAAGATATACGTACTCATTCAATTTATCTAAAACTGGGACTCTTTCTGAAATCCTAACCATTATGGTAACGTCACTTATGCTTTAAGAATACCCTAACCTCTAAAGTTATCTAAACCTCCCTTTGATACCAACTATAAGGCCCTAGACTTAAACCTTACTTAATCTTGGGTTATTACAAGATTACACATTGAGGATCTTTTCAGGTTTAGAGGTTTAGAGAATTAGATCATGAAACTTGCATTACATTCCACACTTAAACAAAGTGGTTACATAAAAGACAGTATTCATTCATCCCATCAACGGTATCATATTGAAAATAAAACATGGATTATTTCTTGACACATCCTTGACACTAACATCACATCATGTACATTTCCCTTGACCTGTGAAAAACATTTCAAAAACTTGGGATGAGCATAAAAAGCTCAGTAAGAGTTATAAAAATATGGAAAGGAAACATGAGTTCATATATACATTAGAATGAAATCCCACTTTACCCATAAAACATAGGCATATCAAATCATGAATAAATCATAGAAAACATAAGACATAAAGGTAACTTGAGGCATTCATAACATTCTTACGTAGGGAGTAACCCTCTTGGTTACGTTTGGAATACCCATCACAGTATATCCCCTAAATCTCTTCGGAGAAACCTTAAGGTTTCACTCCTTCGCGTTACCCAATGCATTGGAGAGCTATATCGGGCTCACCCTCCATTAGTTTATCACGGAACCACCCGTTTTCATAACAATGCCCAAGAACCATAACATAAATGTATCACATAAAACATGCATAAAGGAAACATAACATTTCCACATTTCAATCACAATATAACATTTTAGTATATTGAAATAATGAATCCATTCAAAAAGAAACCATTTCCAAACCCATTTAAAACATTTAATAAAGAGATTTTTGAATCAAAGTGTCCCATACCACCTTGAAGCTTAAAATTTTAAACCATTAATATCCATATAAATAAATCCTTAAAACCATTTTGAAAACATGGATATTAATAAGAACAAATAATTAAAACATTTAAAACGATATTTTGGTTAAAGGGGTTTTACCAAAATTAGAGACACTTGAATACAATAATTGAGGAATAACATTTAGTCAGAACTTTATAATATCATGAGAATAAATGGATTCATGATATAATACTCCAAAGGACAGTATATACACCATATAAGAGTGAATTGGTGCATAACAACAATGAACCCTCAATAGAAATGTCAAATGTGATGAAATCCCTTATAAAGAAGGTATCCTTAAATTAAGGACATATCAATCTCAAAAATATGTGTGAAAAATATAAATACACCCAATATAAGTGGATATTAAGTGTACAACAATAAATGGTCATTAACACATATTCAATGGATGACATTTTCAATGACAACATGTTGAACCCAAAGAAATCGAAATTGGGTTAAAAAGTTCCCTTGACAGCCTAGCGACATCACGTCAAAATGAGTTGATGAGGGATAAAAAGTGTATCTCATAACTTGGACATAAAATTTACATCAATAAGGATATATGAGAACATATCCCAACATAACAATATGTAAATTAAAATACCCAACAAAAGAAGTCTTTTAAAAAAAAGAGGAGGGTGAACGATTCCCTTACCGACTTGGGTATCTTTCAAAACATACCCCCCATGACAGAAAGACAATAAATCATTGATGTAAATACTCATAAAAGAAAGTATATTACACAAAGAGTAGAATAATGTCAGTACATACACCACTCAAAGGAAATTGTGGAAAATGTATCATAAATCTCACGGGAATAAAAGTGAGATGAAAAATCCCTTACGAAAATTCGGCAGCCTAACGGCGCCACTCAAAACTTCCAAAATGGATTGATGAGAGGAAATAGGGTCTCTCATCATATTAACATAATAAGTAAAGTAGGAGTAATATAAAAGAACATCCCAATCATAAGAAATATGAGATTAAAAGGAATGACATAAAAGTGTGTACTTAAAAAGAAAGAGAGAATAAGATCCCTTACCTCGGGTCCGACTTGACTCGATCGTTCTTTAATATCCGGAATAATAAACTTGAGTTAATTTATACATCCTTAAGAACCTTTTTCAAGTTCATTATTCCTTTTATATCACTTATTACCATGTCATAAACATTATGTAATCATTAAGTTAATAATGATTATTTTGTCGATATTTGGTTCTTAAGTCGAAGGTGGACTTCTTACAATTACATGTTGTTCGTGTGGCCAAATGTTTATTATATACAAAATTGTATTCATGATGTAGATATCATATATTTCATATATATCCAGTACATTCATGCATTTATAACATTACATAATCATTTAGAGGTAAGAAATGAAATGCACCATTCATGGAGACGGTAAGTCGTACGTACGCATGAACGCTACTTTCATTTCTATTTCGTATTTTATAGAATGGAATAATAATTATATAAAGGTATATTATAATTCCAGTATAATATCATATATAATATCATATTTCCATCCTTTATACGTCCCACATATGGTATTTAACGAATCAAATCACATTGAGGGGGCGATAGTCCGCACTTCCTTAAATGAAGATATCGCGTATACCCATAATGGAAGCCATAAAGGTAAGACAAAAATGAAAAATACAGAAGCATAAGTAAAACATAAACATATTAAATATCATATATAAAAACAGTGACATCATAATGGCCACCTTTGAAGGTGTTAAATGAGTATTGAACAATCATCGTTTCGGGAGGCAGAATTTCATCATCCACGGAAACCGTATGTTCTTTAACCATTTGATGTAGTTGGGTGAGAGTGTAGCTCGAATAAATCTTATAAAAACATCCTAGTATATTGAAGATACTGGTTTTGTTACAAAAGAAGTAAATAAAAAGAGTTTAGGGGGTTGGAGAAGCACAATAAAACAAATGAACATGAGAGAATGAATTACCTTCAAAAGTGTAACTCCTTTTGATTTGAGCCTAAAGGCTTCCTTTGAAAGGATTATGCCCAATGGGAATCCTCTAGGATTAAAAGAGGGATGTGGAGAGAGTAAATGGGAAGGGGTTGTCCGAGCCAAAGTCTTGAGGAGTGTGTTAAATGAGGTAGAGGTGGGGGCCTTTTATAAGAGGAGAGGAGGGGCACTTTTGGAAAGTAAAGAAATATTACTTTATTTGAACATGTGTTTCGGTTTCAAAAGGTCCCACATTAATATAATTCGTGTATAAGGTGATAAGGCTTCTAAATCCACTCATCCAATAAATTTTGGACATGTTTAGTCCATAGATGTGACATTATCTTTCCATTTTATTTAAATCGTCAAATAATGATGTCATCGCTGCATCATTATTATGTCATAAATAATTTAATATATTTAATGTCTAAAAATTATAAAAAAACTACTATGATGTAGGAAATCGTTTTATATTTCCAATGACTATTTATAATAAAAAATATGACTTGTATAACCCCACTTAAAAATTGTTTTAGTAAAACATATCATGTTTGTGTCACTTTTACTTTTACATTAAATAAGAAGTTATTTATGCCATTTCCCAACCAAAGTGGATCCATGGGGTCCCCAAGTTGACCAATGGCTTTTATTGGTCGGCCATGACACAACCAATGTGGGTAGGACATGTTTCAAGCTCATATAATTCTAATAAAGAATTATTTTTACCTTAAACTTCACTAATTACCACTAATCGCGATTAAAACTTAATAAGTTACTATTCACCAAAAAAATATTTTAATCTCATTGACCCACATTTTACTTCTTAATGAAAACCATGTATGTCGGATTTTTGAAATTCAAAACACAAAGATGGCAAAATTTCATTTAAATGGAAAATCAGTTTTTATAAGTACCACTTAGTGGTTTCACTATTCATCAAAAATTGAAGTTTTTCAGAAAAATCCCAAAAATTCACCATAAGCTATATTTGATATTCCGAATTCAAAAATGAAGTCCATTTTACAAAATTCAAAACATATTAATCACATTAATTAATTTAATAATTAATTCCAGCTGTCAGAGAAAATATCATGTTTTTATAAAACAATAAGTATCAAAAGATTGACACTAGTTTAAGTCTGATTTCAAAGTGAAATTAATTCCAACGACCACTATTGGATTTAATGGTGATAATATTTTCTAATTTCACTTTAAAACCAATTCAAAATATTATCTAATCATATAAATAAATTATATTAAAAAGAGGTTTTGAATTAAAACACAACATTTTACACTATTCATTAAAAAATGAACTTTATCGAAAAAATACCAAAAAATTACACAAAGTAAAATTTGATGTCCTGATTCATAATAAGAGTTTTATTTGGTCCAAAATAATGTATAAGAGTGATCAAAACTATATTTAATGACATTTCTCCATTAAAAGGCGATAAGTGAACCTTTAGTGAAAACTAGGGCATATACGCCTAAAATTGAATTCTTTCCGTATTTTAAGCCTTTAGCTTTTATTGGATAAAAGTAAAAACATTTAAAAACATATATAATCATATTTTAGTTATTTATATCCATTCCCGCCAATACAACGGCTACATGTTAACTACCATTTAAAATAATATTATTTTATTATTAGAGTGCAATGTAAGATTCCCAAGAAACTCGTTGTTGCGTGTTGCGTACGCCATCGAGCATAGCGTCCCCTTTTAATGTCATTTCAATATTTTATTCACAAATATGGATAAATATGAAATGTCATATTATTTATTTACCCGGGGTGTTACAATAAGCCCCCGGCCTTAAACATTACATAATATTGAGTTAAATGAATAATTCACATTGAGTATCTTTTCAGGTTTAGAGTTGTATATAATTAGGAGATAAATATTATATCTCAAATGTTTACAAAGTAGACACTTCTACATAGTTTCTTTTTTTTACAAAACATGAACTCTTGAAAAACATGTCATGTTTACTTCCATGTTTAAGATAGAATGACTTTTACTTGATCCCATCCTTGACCCTATTCCACATTATTTCTTGGGAAAAACATTTCAAAAAAACATGGGATGAGCATAAAAAGCTCAGTAAGGAATAGACGAAGAAGGAAAACTGTTTGGTTTTAAAAACATCAAGTAAAACAAGAATACTTTATCAAAGTAATGCTTTTCAACTTTATGAAGTAGTAGAAAACTCTTCACCATATAAAATATCATTACATACAATTTTGTAACCAAAATATTACCATAAAACCCATATAGGGAACACATAAAATATAAATGTAATTTGGGACATAAACATACTTAAATAGAGTAACCATACAGTCGAATTCAACACATATCACTAAATGGAATAGCCATGCGGCCAAATTCCATACCCAATGAATTAGAGGTTATAACGTAACCACCCATCCTGGTATTCATGGCACCACCCTTCATATGGTTTATCACGTAACCACCCATCAAATGTCCAAGTATGATTATAAAATTATAAGACATAAAAAAATTATAATGGAAAGAAAACATTTCCACATTTCGATCAAAATATATCACTTAAAAATACATACATAAAAAATTCATTATAAAAACTATTTCCATTACCAAAATACATAAAAGAGTATATGGTATTTATTTCAATTCAAAAACATTACAACTTATAGAGGAATCCAAAGACCAAATAACACTTGCGGCGGCAGAAAAGGTCGTTGTCACTGCGTACATTAAAAGAAACATTCCTTTTTTATATTTATTAAAACTCTTAAAAGAAAAAGATTCCCTTTGAATGAAATTAAAATTCAAATGTGTTTTATACAGAATATAAATAAAAGTCTTGTATTAGAACAAAATATGCCTCAATGAATGGAGATTGAGACAATGTCCCTTACCTTGTGTCTGATGTGACTCGATTGCTCTTTAATATCCTAAATAATACACTAAAGATAATTTATACTTTCTTAAGAACCTTTTTAAAGCTTTTTATTCCTTTTCTATCAATTATTTCCATGTTATAAACATTATTTAATCATTTTAGTTAATAATGTTTGTTTTGTCGATATTTGGTACTTACATCAAACATGGACTTCTTACAATTACATGATGTTCATGTGGTCCATGGTTCATTATATCCAGAATGATATTAATGATTTGGATATCATATATATCATATATATCCAGTATATACATGTATTTATAATAGTATATAACATTTAGAGGTAAGAAATTAAATGCACCGTTCATTGAGACAGTAAGTCGTACGTACGCATGAACGCCACTTTCATTTATATTTCGTATTTAATGGAGTGAAATCGTAATGATATAAAGGTATATTATATTTCAATTTTAGTATAATATATAATATCATTAACACAATCCTTTATAAATCCCACATATGGAATTAATGAATCAAATCAATTTGAGGGGTGGTAGTCTGCACTTCCTAAAATGAAATTATTGATATTACCCATAATGAAATCCATAAAGGTATGTCATAAATGAAAAAAACAGAAGCATAAAGAAAAAATAAACATAATATATATCATATTTAAATCGAGTGACATCTTAATGGACACCATGAAAGGTATTATAAGAATATTAAACACTCATCATTTCGTGAGGCAGAAATTCGCCAACCACAGAAACAATATGTTTTTTAGCAATTAGATGGGGGTGAGTGTAAGTGTAACTCGAATCCTTCTCATAAAAACATCATAATATATTGTATATACTATTGTTGTTGAAAAATAAATGAATAGAAATAGTTTTTGGGGTTGGAGAAACAAAATAAAATAAAAGAACACAAGTGAAGACATTACCTTTAAATCGGGTAACTCCATTTGGTTTGAACTAAAAGGATTTCATGAAGAGATTTCTTCCTAAGGTATGGATTATAGGATTAGTAAAGGTATTTGGAGAGATAAAATTATCATATCTTGGCTAATCCAAACGCTTGAGAGGTGTGGGTAAGGGGGTAGAGGTGGGGGCTTTTATAAGAGGGAGAAGGGCACTCTTGGAATTTTTAAAATGATACTTTATTATATAATGAGTTTTGAATTTTAAAGGTCCCACAATTATTTATTTCGAGGATAAGATGATAATATTTCGAAATCCACCCATCCAATAGGTTTTTGACAAGTTTTGGTCTTATATTTACATTTTCGTTTCATTTTATTTAAATCATTAACTAATGAGATAATCGTTGCATCATCACGGTGTCATAAATAATTTAATTTATTTACTATATAAAAATTTAAAAAAAATATCATGATTTAGGAAATGGTTTTATCTTTATAATGAATATTTATAGTAAAAAATATGTCTTGTATTACCCCATATAAAAATTGTTTTAGTAAAACAATACATGTTTGTAAAATTTTTATTTTAACATTTTATAAAAAGTTATTAATGTAATTTTCTTCCCCAAGTGGATTAATGGGGTACCCATGTTGTCCCATGGATTGTTTTGGTCAGCCCTGACACAGCCAATAAGAGTATTACATTTTTCAAGGTAATTTCTTATTATTAAAACATTATTTTTACCTTAAATTACTCTAATTACCTCTAATCGTGATTAATAAAAAATAAAAGTTACTATTCAACAAAAATTAATTTAATCCTATTGAAAAAGAATTTTCATCCTAATGACATCCATGTATGTCAGTTTTTTGAAATTCAATTCATAGAAGTGGTAATGTTTAATTTTAACGAAAAAGCCGTCTTTTAACAACCACTTAGTGGTTTCACTATTCATCAAAATTGATGTTTTTCTGAAAAATACCAAAAAATCACCCTAAGCTATATTTGATATTCCAAATTAACAAATGATGTATATTTTACAAAATTAAATACATATAAGTTACATTAATTATGTAATAACTAATTCCCGTTGTCAAAACAAATAGCGTGTTTTTATGAAACAATATATATCAAAAGATTGACACTAGTTTAAGTCCAATTTCAAAGTGAAATTAATTCAATGTCCACTTTTAGATTAAATGGTAAAAATATATTCTAATTTCTCTTTAAAACCAATTCAAAAGATAATATAATCACATAAATACATTATATTAAAAAGAGGTTTTGAATTAAAATACAACATTTTCCACTTATTCCTTAAAATTGAACTTTATCAGAAAAATAAAAAAACATACAGAATGTACATTTTGATGTCTTAAATATAAATAATTTTTTTTTGGTCCAATAGAATGTATAAGAGTGGCGAAAACTATTTTTAAAGAGGGTTTTCCATCAAAAGGCGATAAATCGACTTTGTAGTGAATATTAGAGTATCTATGCCTAAAATTGAATTCTTTTCTTATTTTAAGCCATAATATATTATTGGATAAATAAAAAAACAATTAAAACATATATAATCATATTTTAGTTATTTATATTCATTACCGCCAATGCAATGTCTATGTGTTAACTACCATTAAAAATAATATTTTTATATTAGTAGTTCGCAACGTACGATTTCAAAGAAACTATTTGTTGTGTATCATGTATGCTATCGAACATAGCAACCCCTTTAAAGTAAAATTAATATTTAATTCTCAAATATTAATAAATATGAAAATGTCTTATTCTTTATTTACCTCGGATGTCACACCATCGGGTGTATTGGATTCCCACCGGCAATTTCCATCTTCCCCTAGAGCCTCTCTTACTGGATTATCCTCCCTCTTGAGTTATCAATGATTGAAATATTTTTAACCATTTTTTATATCTATATCAATCTTGGATGAGTCAAGGGGAGACATTTAACATATTTCATTGTAAGACATCGATGTAGGAGGTTTGTGCCTTTCCATGATTATAATTGGATTATGTATGCTTAAAGTGTCGAGTACCCATGTTGGGGTGTTGTTTTTTATAGAATTTACCTTATTTAAAACCTGGTATGACATGTTTGATTGAGAAGGGGCTATTTATTAAGTATAAGGTTAATTACCTTGATTTCTGGTATGTTTCTCATGTTTGATTGATTGGGGACATTTGGTCTATAATTCCTATTAGGATATCTTTTTTCCAGCCTCGTGTTGTTAGGATGAAGTTACAATCAATTTGAGATAAAGGTGTTTTCAATTTTGAATTTATCACCAATGGGAATTTACTGCTAGACCTTCCCCCCAGAGTTTTTATTTATGAATGAATTTTTGTTATGTTGACCCAGAGGTATTGACAGTGAGTGCTGCAGGGTGGTCATTTACCAGACGGGTTTCACAGTGAGAGCCACCGAGAGGGTCGTTATTGAATGAATGTTGGACCATATGGAATTAACTACAAGTGCTTCCATGTGGTCATTATATTTTATTGTTTCTATGCATACTAATGGGGTACTGACTATGATATCTTCAAAGTGGTTGTTTATAAATGTTTAGTGTTATGTGGGACTAATTGAGTTAGAATGTGTACGAATTCCCAAGGGGTCATTATTTTATTGAATTGATGACATGTTAAACTGGAGGGGTTAAATTGTGAGGAGATTATGAGTGGGTTGATTTTTAATGTTTGATGAATGTTAATAGCATTCCGAGCCAAAACACAATATTGCACTTAGTCTTAGTTTTATGTTAGATGGTCTTTTGAGTCATATTTTTTTCAATTAATTAGGGGATACCTAGCTTATTCTAGATCCCATGATTTCATTATTAATAATATATAATAATTAATAAATGTAATTGAATGTAATTGAACATTGTAGGATTGTTTAAATTTGTGTACTTCGTTATTTATTACTTTATCTATTCATATTATCGGCTATATATATTCACATATAGTTTGGCACAAATCATTGTGTGGTTGCCTACTAGGGTTCATCTGACAAACTTTTTGATTCTTGATTTCAGACCCAAACAAATTATATGGTTTCATGTATATATAAGGAAAGTTCCCTTCTTTATCAGGTACTTGATTGTTCTTGGAGCTGAAGATCATGAGACCAAGGAGAGACTTGAGATGATGTTTGAATTTATTGGGTTTTTGTTCATTGGTTGTAGTATTTTATTTATAGAATTTTGATTTATTTGGATTCTTTATTAGAAACTTTTGACATACATCATTTATATATCCATTAGATGTTGTATTTCTATCAGTCTTCTACAGTAAACTTTTATTGTATAATATTACTGCTTTTGCAATAGTTTACTATTTCTTCCGCTATGTTTACTCTGCCAGTGAGTGAATAATTTCCCCATTGTCATAACTTGGACCTTGCTTATAGTCGGTAGCCTCTAGCATTTGGGGAAATGTGATTGAGGTTATGTGACCAACTTGGTTTAGGAAACCTTTGGGAGGAACCAAGAACCAAGACGTTACAGTTATTGGATAAAAATGTCAATAAATAACATAATGATGAAATATACATGTAAATAAGAAACATATTAGTGAACATAATTACCATCACCTATAAGAAAATACATTGGATCTCTTATTAAGGAAACTACGGTTGATGTTTGGGAAAAACCAAACCACTACAATGTGTATGATATTTTTGGGGAATGGTTTTAGTATTTTTTTGTTAATCCAAATGAAATTATAGATGTAAATAATTAAGGATAGTGACTTCCATTTTATAATTGATTAGGGGGATATACATGAAATGTTTGAAAAGAATAAATCATAACCATGTTTTTTAAATTTTTTGAGGATAAAGAAATGGATCATTATAGAACCTTTTATGTAATATGGTATAAATAAATCCATAAAATAGGTTTTAGATACGTTTTTAGTTTTTTTAAACCCATATGTTCTTAATTTAACACATGAAAACCCTATTTTTACCCTAACGGTGGTAAAATATTTTTATTATTTCACAATTAATTATGATTAAATATTAAGATAAACCTGTTATATATTATATATTATTCATATTCACAATATGTAATCCATGTTTCTAAATTCAATTAATAAATGTAGATGAATTTAATTTAATATAAAACCCACATATGTGTCAACAAACAAGTTTTCAAGAAATGTATTTTTCACACGTAAGATGATATTATATTAACAATATTACTAGTTTTAATAATGAGTATTATTAAAATTAAATTATTGTTATGTATAATATATAATGTTATTAAAATCACGAATATTTTATTTATATTTCAATTGATTATAATTTTGGAACATTATGGATTTGAAAAAAAACATAAATTGCGATTTTATGTAACAAAATATTCTTATATCATAATGAGGAATATAAATTAATAAAATTTTATTAATTAATATAAATATAGATAAATAGTAGTTTTTCCACATTAATATAATTAAAATCATAATGTTACTTTTAAATTACATAAATTAAGGAAATGTTATTACATTATTTGAAAAATATGTAATTTTCACTAATCATTTGAAAATCAACCTTATAAAAAAATTCCAAACATTTCAAGCTAATATATTAATGAAATAATGTTTTAAAAATGATATTATATGTATATAATACAATTTATAAAATTTTATATGTTTTCTATAATTCCAAACATAAATTTAAAAATTAACCATTTTTTGAAGAGTACGATTTTTTCAGAATAATATAAATTTTCAACAAAATCAGTGATTATTTACGCAGAACATATCTATAATTTTTTTCAATTAGGAACTATAAATATATATATATATATATATATATATATATATCAAATGATGTTTAGTCCTATTCATAAACACAAATTCATCCTCTAGGTTATAACCCTCGTATTTTAATAGTGACTCACGATTTAGGCAGGCTCAGTGTTTGGTGTCATATATGCTATCACATATAGTGTTATTATATTAATGTATTGGGGATATGTGTACAACAAGAAAACATCATGTTTAAATTTAATTACAATAAATATATGTAAAAATAGAATGGTGTTACATTCTCTTTAACTTTTATAAATTTTATACTCACAATTTGAACATGAATTTAGACATTAGTGGTTTGAAATTGGAAAATTAAATTATTGATAATTCACATCATAAGAAATTTAAAAAAAATTATATTAAAATGAGAGATAATTAATTGTGATGATCATCTCTAAAAACTCATACCTTTAATTCTATGTAGGATGGAATTGGTGCTAATGGAAAATACGCTTAAGGATGAAAATATTTTCTAGTTATAGAGAGTAATGAAGATAATTAGCCACAAGAAAGTGAATGATCAAGATAATGTTATTAGAAAAAAACAATTAAAATATAATGATTAAAACAAAGAAAAATTCATTATATATAAAGTTAATTGGATAACAGTTATTTTTAGAATCCACTTCAATAATTTTAGGAATTGTTTTCCCTAGAAAAATACACATTAAGATATACATAAAGGACATATTTCTATTTAATAATAATTATTTAATATTACTTTTATTCGGTCATTTAATAAAATATATCTTACATGTGGAAATATATATCCAAAATTTATTTTAATTCTTGTCAAACTGAAATTTAATTTTAACAGATTTTAAGTATCATAAATGAGTGAAAATTATTTCTAACAATTTCTTAATATTTACGAAATATAAAATTGTTGATAGAAGATAATATGATACATTTATCAATATTAATCATCAATAACTATCAGAGAACAAATTAATAATTATTTGTTTAAATTTTTAAGTAAAAATAATCTCATATTAACAAGTATATTACATTGGTCAGTGGTAAGAATGTAACCCTTAACGATTTTTGGTTATAGGTTCAAGCCATGTTGCCTCTCTGAATGCAAAAGATTGTCACTCGACATATTGGTTCTCTTTTTTCCCAAAATATTTTTATTTAATTACTATAATGATCCGAAATTATACTGACCCATAATTAATATAACATAAAATATACGATAAACTATAAATATTACTAAAATTTATAAACTTATGTCTATAAATTGTAATGACATTTTTCAATAAATTAAATTTTTATACACTAACCCAATGGTTTGATTTACTATAAATGTCTCTGAAAATATACTTAATCTTCATAGACTTCCATCACATAAAATATAAAAAATGGATTTTCAAGACATGTGAAATTATTGTTATGCATAAACACATAACCCTATAATGGTATCATTGGTTTTATAGATAATAACAGATTATGATATTATTATTCAGAAAATTATCACAATCATTATATGTTTAAATTTTATTTTAACGAAAGTACCATTGATAAAAAAACATCTATAATTTAATTCAACAATAAAGATACATTAATACTTCTATAAATTAAAAAAAAATTTATATTGTTACTTGTTCATGGAGTAATAATTTAATTTATGGATTTGACATAGATAATTACCATGTTCCCCACAATCATGAAAACAAAATATAATTAGAATTTTGGATGAAATTTATTTCCCTCCTTTGAAATCGTAATGTTTCCTTGGAAATTGATGACTATATGCCCTTCCTCTCCTAACATAAAAAAATTTACCATTCATTTTATAAATTCACCATTTTTATTCATTGTATATTTTTGAATTGATGGATATTGAATATTTTTTTCCTAAAAAGTATCCCATACTTGAGATCTTAGAAGAATATATCCTTCTCTTATTTGGTGAGTCTAATAATTTTTTAGGAATAGATTTGCAAAATTATCTAATTTTATGTACTTAGATATGATTGTGGATTCTTTCAATCTGTTCATCATATAATTTGGTACTCATAATCCCCACATGTTTTCTCATATTCTATGATAACTACATTGTGTCGGGTTCTAGACAGTAACTAAAGAAAAATAAAAGTGTTATAAATAATTCTCATAATCGGAAAACCATATTATATATTTTATAATTTATTAAAATAATAAACTTTTTTTTGAATCTAATACGTGACAAGAATAACTTAGTTTAGTAATTTTTATCATATATTCAATCCATCTTAATTTTTTGTATATAAAATTAGAATAAGACTAAGAATAACACATGATATTATCAAACCAGCGATGAAAAAAGGCTCATTGTTATGAAAAAGGTGGTGATCAAGTCAGATCCTAATTCAACCATATTGTAGTTATTACCCCTTGATAGAAAAGATAAAAAACAACATTCATTTGTACTTTCTAGGCATATATGGACTACTTGAAAACCAAGAAAATCGCTTCCTCAATAAATCATTAATATTTTCATAGATAATTATCCAAGAAATTAGTATATAGTCATGTTACCTGAATAATGTTTTCCTAAATGTAGTTACGAAGGATCCTTCTAGACTTTCTCTAATACCATCTCCAAAGACCCTGACCCTAGTAGCCTAGAGTTTTTGGTTACATTATTAAACTGGATCTATATATAAGGGATCAAATTCTTAAAGGGATAATAGTTTAGTAATATTGTTAAAATAAAAATATTATTTAATCTCACATTTCATTTGAAAACATGAGATAAAACATAGAGAAAGAAATAATTTCACATCCATGAAATCATTTAAGTATTCTTTCCTCGTATCATGAGGAAATGAAAAAAAGGTGAAACAAAATTCTTAATAAGATGTATATAGAAACTAATCAATCATTAATAACTCAAGGATAATCAATAAAACCTAATATATATGAAATTGTAAATTTACGAAATCCTTCTACAAAAAATAAATAACATTACTACAATGATTATATAAGTAATATTAAATATGTAATATTAAATATTTGAACACATTTTCCACATTATCAATAACTTTAGAAGGAAATTAAACCATGGATAATATTGTTTAAATAATATCATGGATAATAATTTTTAAATTCAAAATTATGTAAATACATAATATATGATTCCATGATCTTATAAATGGTGATATCTATATTGTTATGACCTTTCAATAGACATTATAAACGATGGGTAAGAACACATTATATTTTAGCTCACTTATTCAATTCATGAGAATTCGAATTGTCATAGGGTTAGAAAATTCTAGGCCCCACAAATCTCAACATGTAAAGAACATTTCACATATATTGAATGAACTATTTATTCACTAACAATATTCCTTAAAAATGAATTATTATATTGCGTAAAGGATACATATTTCTAATAATCCCCTAGTTTATCAAATAACAGACATGGTAATGAACCTTATGTATAGATGATATATGGTTTAGAAAATATTAATACCCATGATTAATTGTAAGAATATTTTAGTGAAATATAATCTCTAATTATCATAGAAAATTGAATTTTTCAATGGAAAATATATCACAAAAAAATAATAACCAAGAAAATTAATGGAAAGAGGTTATATAGTAAAACTATTCACAAAACATGAAAGGGAATGAATAAGGATTATATCATTAAATTATATCCCCATTAGTGTCAAATTAAAATAAAGGGGTTTATCAATTAATGAAAATAAATATCATAAAAGGATAATTAAATAGTTTTTGATGAAAACAACCCTTTCAATTTGTTAATTACTTTAAAAAATAAAAGGTTTAAAGAATGTTTGGAAAATATTTTAATTTAAATATAACTATGTTAAAATATAAAGGATACTTCATAAAAATGAGTTTTTATGTTGTAGGTAAACTTTTTGTTCTTACAATACATTAAATCAAACATTCCATTCACATTTTTCTATGAAAATATATTAAGAAACATATTTAGATAAGGAAAAAAAATATTTCATTTAATTTTTTTTGAAAAAACCCAATCATTGTTATACATGAAATTAATCAATGATATGAGATTATTAAAATAAATATTGAATTTTTTTTTTATAAAACACAGATTTGGAAGAATATGGATTTGTAACCAAAGATTTTAATAATGAATGATTTTATTAAAAATAATTTCACACTGAATTTAATGAACAAATATATGATACAATCAATATTTTGTGGAAAATTCACAAATAACTATATTAGAATATACTTAAATGGGTTTATTAATAAATGATCAAATTATTTCATTTAATAGAAACTCCCGAATAATGATTCTATATTAAAGTAAGATTTTGAATTAAAGCCTAACATAAATCCAATGCCTGAAGTGAGAAATAATAAAAAATGCTTATTTGTTTAAAATGTATAACCACATTAAAAACTTAAAATAAAAACTAAAATAATAATCATTTATTACAAACATAATCTTAATCATATCAAAGATAATGATAATATAAAATTACTTAATGAAAAGAAATTGAGTTACACGATTTATCTATAATTGGCACCACCCATGTCAAATCAAAATTGATGAAATAAATGAAGGTTAAATTTTATATATCACGAAATAAGAATGATTAATGAAAATAAATGTTAAAGGTAATGTATATGGATCATATAATGTAACTATGTGTGATGAATTACAATATACCTCAATAAAGGTAAATTGAGATGATGTCCATTATAATTTAAGAAATAATTTAATATAACCCACTATAAAAATACATATTAAGATGTTTTTGTTAAATAAAAATGTACAAGAATAATAAATTATGGTAAATATTCAACTGTTAGTATATCCTCCATTTCAAAAAGTTATGTAAAAAAACAACATGTGTGTTATAGAAGGTGTTTTTAGATGACTACTCATTACTCACACTTTCCACTAGTTCAAAATGATTTATCCAACTAAATAATTGTATTAGACATGGTATTAATTTAAAAATGAACCATATTCATTTATATAATATCATTTTGATCCACTTGATACATCATACAACCTATTCATTAATAATATTTTATTATTGTCATTGTTTTGGGTGTTAGTTGCATTGTTTTCTCATGAGTTTTTTATCTTGAAAGATCATGTTTATTTATATATCATGCAGTTAAATAATTTCTAAAATTATTTTGATGTTATAGTTATCATATGTACTTATTATAATTATTTTTAAAAAACATTCATGAAATTTGGATGTGGAAAATGAGTCACATCGCTTCGTGGATATGATAGGTTGTATGTACACATGTGTAAATATATCATTACCATAATGCGTGAAAGGGTATGGAATTTATTTCTTGTTAATGTAATAGTATTTTAATAATTTCATATTTAATTTATATATTCAATTTTTTATTAATATCCTTGTGATTCACTGACAGAAAAAAATAATATTAGTTCATGATGTTTTAGTTTTTCATAAACATGTAATTGATATGTTTCCCATTTTTTTATGGAGGATATGGATAAATATTATGAAATATACATAATAATATCTCATTATATTGGATATATTTTTTTTAGTATATTATAATTGTTTACACATAATTGAATATGGAAAATGAAGAGTTGAAAAGAAATATCTTAGTAAAGATAATTAACTTCACCTAGAAGAACATAATTTGGAATTATTTTTAAGAACCCATTTTTTGGTAATTTGAGAATAATTGTACCTATATTTAGTTGAAATAGAGTTTTGGTAATTATTTTGGTATCTTCTTCCACAAAAAATGGATTGATAGGTTTGATGAAGATGGTCGAAGAAGTTCCATTTTATTGCTGAGGAGGAAAAACATGTAATTGTATAAATGAATATATCATAACCATGTTTTTCACATTACCAAAGGATATAAAATGGTTAATTAATGAAACATATATGTAGAGAGGTTAAAATTTTTCTGTAAAATAGGATTTGTAAAGGTTTTTCTGGTTGTTTAATACCTTTTCATCTCAGGTTTACCTCTCGATAAACCCAAGTTTAACCTTAACTGTGGTAATTTTTTCCTCTTTTCACTTTGCATTATAACCAAAAATTATGTTGACATTATTATATAATAAATTTTTTCTAGATTATAAATATGTAATCCATTTCTGAAATGAAAATTCAATTAATTATAAAATATTATATTAAAATAAAACCCACAAACAATTTGAAAAATGGGTTTCCAAGAAATTTATTTTTCATGCATAAGATTATATTATGTTAACAATATGAATAGTAATCATAATGAGAGAGATATAAATTAATATATTTATATATATTGTATACAAATTTAATTTAAATCTTTAATCTTTATATATTATTATAGTTAATTAAAATGGATGTTAATTACACATTTAATTTTTTTCCCAAAATTGGTGTTCCAAACCTCAAAATAAATTAATGTGAATATTATTTATAAATCTAATTAAAATTTAATTAATTAATTTGATACAATAAAATAATATATTTTTTAAAAATTTAAACAAAATTTAAATCATAAATAGATTTTATAATTTCTTAATTTAATGAAAATAAATAATAGTAACTGAAAAAAATTATTTTTCACTATTCAATAAAAAATCAACTTTTTAGAAAAATAAAAAAAATTAACCCAATTATAATTTTGAGGCGATTATTTCAAAAATAATATTATTTTTCAAAATAAAGTGTTTATAATGGTGTAAATTAATTATAATTACAAATTTAAAATGAAGAAACCATTTTTTAAGAATATGTGTTTTGAAGCATAAAATTGGCATTACAAAAAAATTGATTATATACTAACAAGTTATCAAAAAATTTATAATTATTAGGACCTATAAATATATCATAATTCAGATAATATTATTCATACTCGATAATTCAATTTATATCATATAAGGGGCCAATTTATATAGTAGCCCAAGGTTTGTTGAGGAACGATGTTACATGTCATATTTTCTAAAAAACATGATATTTTTCATTAAATGTAACATTTTATCATTTCTATAAGATATTAATGTTATTAAACTTATTAAATATGAATATACATTAAAATACAAGGATGATACATTGTACATAACCCTTATTGGGCATCTAATATCACCATTTTATTTCTTTACAAGGATATGAAGAAGGATATTTTTAATAATATCAAGGACACAATAATATTTATTATGGTATGTTTTTCTATATTTACAATAAAATATTGGAATCATCCATGTGTATATATTTTAGGACTAATAAATTTATAAATCATGTAGGGGGTATCCCTTATATCGTATTCCAATGTAATAATGTAAACCCCCCATTCTAGGTTATTTCAGTTTGGGTTGTACTACTAGTGTCAAAGAAAGTTCTCTAGAATAATTGTAAACATTATATTATAAAAACTAAGATAATGTGAGAAATATGAGAATCCCATTTATTATTTATGATCTATTACCTTTATCAGGATTTCTAATTTATGAAACAATTTTCATTAATATTTGTACCAAACTCAGTGTATTCCATTATTTATTATTAGAAACTAATAGGGGAAATGAAATCAATTCCAATAACATATTTAGGAATTTTCCTATTGAGAAAGGAAACATAGTTGGTCTAGGAACTAAGAAGGACAATACAATATTATAGATACTACCTTAGGTTATGAATAACAGAATTTCCAATATGGATCAACATTTTTTTCCACATCATGGTTCATCATTATTGTATTCATTTATGTCATAGAATCCAAAATGTTTTTATAATAATATTAATCCATTGGTAGATTTACAATTATTTATTCATTTTGACTATATATTCTTGGATTTTGGAAGGAAATAATGTGAAAATATTATTTTGGAAGAGTATGATACAATATTTATAATATTTTAGAATATTTTTTTAGAATACATATATAATCTGGAAAAAATTATTTAATGGTTCGATAATAGGATTAAGATATGTATCCAAAAGAACCCAGTTTATCCAACATTTTCTTCATATGATGATATAGTATTTAGCGTCATTAATAAACAGAAATATATATGTACATATATTATATATATATAATGAAAATAAGAACACAAATAGGATATCTGAGCACCATGAGAAGGGGAATATGTCAAATAAGAAGAAGGGAATAAATTATTTTATATCATGTAAAATATTTGGAATGAAACATCCCAGAATGTTCTTGATGGGCACGGAATTATTTTATATGTGTGAAGATAATATTTATATAGATAATAAATGTATTTCATAGAGAGAACCCACATTAATCATGTGTTTCAATTATTATGAGATGGGGAATTATTCTAACATCTTTCCCAATCATGAAGTGAACTCTTCATAAAGGAATACAAGGGGATATTTTAAAACTCTAGAATTACTATAGCTGAAATGGAAGATACATGTGATGTGGTGGTAGGTAAAATTATCATCCATTCAATAATGGAGGATGATTTATTTGATTCAGGTTATGTCAAATCTTTTATATCAAAATAATTTTATATATGTATCTAATCACAAAAAAAATGACTATATGGTGAGTTGGAAGTGAATCCCGATAATTTTAGCATGACAATTTCTATGGTTTATAGATCATCTCTGATAGAAATTTTTTAGTATGGTCTTTTTGAAAATGCATATATTATATAGTTATTTTAATTTAATAAAAATAAGTATCATTGGTTGGATAAATCAATAAGGATACCATAAATATTAGTTCATTATGGAATTTATATTTGATATTATTAATCATCATATAACAGTTAATTGGTATGTGGATGAAATAGAACTCCCAGTGGAAATTTTTGTTTCACGATGATTTCATTATTGAAATATATCTAATATTTTTGAGTAAAAAATTAATATTTATGAATTGAAAATTCTAGGGTAGTTTTTATATATTTCCAAAATAATTTCATATTATTACCTCAAATAATGATGTTTATTTTTCAGTAATACTCATACATAGTGATACAAACATTTTAATGACGCTATATATGATTTCCCAGAATGTCTTATAGAAAGTAAAAAATATAACTCTTGGAGAATATATATAAGTGATTACATTAGCTGAGTGTTTTTTCATTGGTACACCTTTTCTTTTTATTATGAAAAAAATGTGTGAACATTTATTGGAATTGATTATTTAGAACATAAAACTGATCACTATTAATAAAAGATATCCTCAACCCCTGTCGATGATCTATTTGATCAACAATAAGGATCTCAATATTATATCATGATTTATGTTTGACCATCCTTTCATTTTTTAGGGTTCAATAATGGGATATACTCATGTTATATTTTTGTGTTAGGTAAAATCATTATGAATATATAGTAATTCCATTAGGACATACAAATTCTCTTGAAATATTTATGGATTTTATGAATAAATAAATTTGACATTACATTGATCAGTTTGTGGTTGTATCTATAAGTGATATTTATATATATTGGAAGGGAAATGATGAACATGAATAAAATTTTATAATTGTTCTAATGACTCTATGAAATGATAATCTATATGGTAGATTTAAAACTTGAAAATTATAGTTATAAAAAATCATATTTTGGGTCATCTAATTTCGTGTGAGGTTATATCTATGGACCCTTCAATGAATAATGTTTTTCAAAAATGGCCTAGGATAACCCTAATAAATGATATACATATTTTATTAAGGTTGTATGGATAAAATCTATAATTTGTGATTTATTTCTCATGATTATATTAAATATTAACCATGTTGACCTGGAAATGGGATAAATTCTTTTGGATATATTAATGTGAGGATAATTTCAATGAACTAATGATATGTTTTGTCAGTAAACATATTCTTAGACTATGTCATAGTAGATAGTGGTTTAGTAAAATATATTGACTCATAAATGAACGGATTGTGACACGACCTCGGGTAAACTGATATAGTAATAACTTTTGCCTCACTCCAATTGAAAATTTAATGTAGTATTTCAAATATCCTTATTTAAAGACTCCCATTATAAATTTTAACATTGATGATATGAAACTATTATAATTAGGATTAATTGTGTAATATTTATACACTAATCCTAAAATAATTATGTATATAGTTTCCCCAAATGAGTTTTATACGTGCTATAGAATATTGTTTGAGGTCATAAAAGATTATTAGTACCCAATACATTTCTAATTTTGGATGGAAATAAAGTTGGGTGATATTATATGTTAGAAATACCATTTTAGTTTTCTTGTGATAATGATTAAAATGGGTCAAATATTTATATAATTTTAAATTATGGATTTTGAGCTCTTAGGAAATGAGGGTTGATATTATCATTCTTCCGTGAATGATCAAAAATTATTCCATGAGGGGATTATGAAGGCATAAAAACAATATGTTGAATTATATAAGGAGTACATGAATGTTCATGAGTTCAACCACATTCTTCCTAGGATGATATATTTCGCTAGCAATGTATGTGATCCATCAATACAAGATCTGAAGAAGGGGTTGTTGGAAGAAACTCACATTTAATCATTCTCTAAGTATCTTAAATTGTAAATTATTTATATATATCCAAAAGATAATTAATAGAGGGATAAAATGAAAAGTTTTATTTTAGAGAGTGTATCATGATGTATGGTGTATCTGAAAGTTAATAATGAAGGACATAATCCTATGGATATGTTATAATAATTATCCAAACCAAAATGGATATGTGAATACATTACCACTGATTTCATTATCAGAATCACCAAATCATCTAATGGAAAGAATTTATTTTGGGTTATTTTCAATCTCATTATCAATCTAACACACTTCATTCATATTATATAATATTTCTCTCCTTACCATCTCACATTGATATGTACTAATGTTTTTTTTTGATATTTCATGCAATATAACTATCAATTATATTTGATCAGAATCTGAGGTTTACCTCGATGTTCAACATTAGAATTTTTCAGGATATGGATATAGATTTGAGTTTCAATACTACTTATAACACATATGATGATTGTTAGTCTGACCTGACCATTCAAACAATATATGAAATGTTGATGGTTTCATCAATTTATATCCAGGTTGATTGAGATTAACACATCCCATTATTATGATTTTCATACAATAATATCTATCACCTATGAATTAAAATTGATTATTATGAATATATATATGAAATGATGTTTATAAATGCAATGTTATGGGATGGAATAGGAGATTTATAGTTTTTATACCTCATTAAACTGATGGAATAATGTAAATGGATATATCTATTCAACGAACCATATTGGTAGATTTTAAATGATTAAAAAGTATTGCTGAAACTTTTAATAAAGATTAATTTCAATAAGTTGGTGATAAAGTATTAAGATAAATATCTTCCTAGAAAGAGGTTATAAGATTTAGAAAAGAAATTAAATCTAATTCATATATATATTATTCCATTCAAAATTATTTATCATATTGTGATGGTAGCTTGTCATTTGGAACTTCAAATGATTCTATCTAAGTAAAAATGGTTTTAATTTTTCTATCATGTGGTGGAATACATCTTACCCTTAAAATTTAATAAACAATTGGGTTTTACAATTAGAAGAATTTCATTATTATAAAGAAAAACTATTGGTTATTATGTATCATAGAGAAAAAGTGTTATGAAACAATACTACTCAAAATGTTCATGTTTTTTAGTGAAATAAAAAATACTAAGAAGCTAGTTGGGAACATGAATATATGATGGTATGGAAATATCCTATGTTGTTTTGTTTAGTCTGAAAAAATTTACATGGAGAAATATTTATATGTTGGGTCTAATTTGACAAACTAATATTTTATAATAAATTTCATTTCTAATTAATATAATTTCATTGAATGTTTGAGATATACACAACATCCAGTCCAAATAATCCACTATATAGAATATTATTATCCATTGATATTAGAAGATATAATTTTAATAAGAATTTTAAAATTATAAAAAAATATATGTAAATATTTTTTATAATGAACATTCATTTTTTAATGTATAATAAATAAGTACTAAATTTTTAGTAATGTCATTTGATTATTCAAAAAATGCATTTTCATGAAAATTGGTTTTTAATTGTTTATATATAAAAACCAAAATTAATTTATATATCTTTTAGAAATTATATTCATCAATTTTTATATAATTATTGAAATCACCATATTAAATTAATAATATATATAATTTTTTAGATTTTTTTAAATGATTGATTTTTGGTTTAATACAGAAAATATTGACTTTTATTAAAATTCATTTTTATTATCATAAATTCACAATGTTATGTTTTGTTTAAGAATGGTATCATTGTAATATTAGACAATTTATAATATTTAAAATTTATTTAGTGTAATTGGAATCAATAATTTTCTTTATTTTGGAATACAAACATTTTATGCTTAGAATATATTTTCTATAACAGTGTTTTCCATTTTGTTTTTGTGGTTTCATTTGAAGTTAAATTATAAGAATTATATAAAATTATTTGGATTAAGTTCATTCAATGTTCATATTTATAATAATTTTAATAATTTAATATAGTTAAATTAATTTTTTTCCTTATTAATTATTACTATAGTAAATATTTTCTATATTGGTAAAAAAGTTATAATTAGGATAAGCAATGAGGTAAATCATTAAAATATAACCAACACATTATTCTATATAATTAAATGGGTTTTTATAAAAAATATATACATATAATGAGTGATATAATTTTTTCAAAAACAATATTTTGAATTTTGGACCTCAATATTGCCTTTTGGTCAAAAAAGTTATAGGTTATTCAAATAAAGGACTAATTTTTTCACTGAATTAAATATAATGGTTGGTTGATTACCTTAATTTTTTCTTGATAAAAATGTTTTTAAATATAACTTCTCTTAATAAATAACCAATTATTTCTTGTAAACCATCGTAGTACTTAGTTTCCATGTAAACTTATTATTTTTCTTAAATCTAGTATTTCCTATAAAGTACTATCATGTATTTTAAATAATTATAGTAAATGTAATTTCTTCCCCCAATAGATATTAAATTTGATAAATGGATTAAAAATTTATAATCATTATGGACATTTTTTCTTATTAGGTCTATTTAATTTTGTTATTATAATTAAATTGTCTTAGCCATTATTAATTTATCATTGTTATGGATAAAAGGGTTTAAAGTCATCTATGTAGGAGATAGGGATTAAAATTTCAAAAAACTATTTTATTTGTGATTGGTTGAGCTTAAGTTTATAGTACAAAATCTTATCATTGAAATTGGTATTCCTTGGGGCCACATGACATTATTTTGATTTATATATTATTTATTATTTTACAAAATTTCATGTTTGTCCATTCACTCCCTTGTACATGGATAACACATATCATATCTTCTCCATATATCATGAGCCATATGTATTAGTGAATACCTACTATAATACATTTATAAATTCATTCCCCATGTTATATATATTCAGTTCATGAAAAAGGAAATTCTTTTGAGGCTTAAGTTATAAGCTAAAGGATGTTTTTCCATGATGATGTATAACTATTAATCGAGAGCATTCAATTTTTTTTCTTCATATAATTACTCCAACTCTATTGATACTGATCTATTCCTAGGGCTGTTAACTAGTTTGGTGTCAAATTATTTACTTACAAACCCTCCTAAAAATTAGAATATTAGTTAATATGGGCATATCTGAAGATAATGAAATTCATAATTCAATGTGTTCATGTAGATAGAAATAAAATATATATAAAGAAAATAGTGACTACGAAGGGAAATAGTGAAGTGTTGGAAGTAAATTATGGTGGTGAGTGATAAAAAATATAAATTAGGATAACTAAAAAAACTAGAAAAAAATTATTCCATGAAGTAATAATCCAAAACGGAGGAAGGGGAATTCAATTTGCTTGTTTTTTTTATTTTATTATAATATTTATATTTTTGAATTTTTTTCTATGTTCATTCATGCATAAGTATTAGTGGATTTTTTAGAAATATGTTGACTCAATCTTTCTAATGAACATCAAATTTTTAATGGATCCTAGAGTCTCTCAACTAGAACATACACCAATCCATACATTCAATATCGCTATTTTTTACAATATCAACATCTCATATATTCCAATTGTTCTACCGTCACTGAGATATGTTCTTCTCAAATAGGGTATCTGATGAATAGAAACGTAATTAAATTATTTAGGTAACAGTTATCTAAATTTCACAGTGTTCAAAAAAATTTATCACAAATCAAATGTTGAAGAAGTGTGTAGGTTACATCAATACATTACATAAAACATTAATTCTTATTTATAACTAGTTAAATGTCATTACCATTATTTTTTTCATCCAATGATCATTAATTTATAATAAAAATATTTAATAGGATCAATTAAAGCACTCTAATCGAAAAAAACGAAAAACAAGGAATGAAAATGAGTTCTAAATGGCATATATCCAAACTCTCCCAACAAAAAATAAATTTGTCTCTTAGTATTCTATATTTATCCTGCCTCCAATATATCATCATTGTCATCATTCACCTATTTTCATTTTGTTTGTTTTTTTCATCTTCAATAATATATAACAACTTGTTCATCCATAATCTTCTCACAAAACACTGTCACAAAAAATATTCTATAGCATCTAAGTGGCTCCTTTATAAATACAAAATCGTATCACCCACTGACTCTAGTCGATCTCCCATAAAAAATTACTTTATTAGTTTTAATTATATACTAATAGTAACCATGATATTTATTATATATGATTTCCACGTGGAATTTTCAATTGTTGGGATGATGATATTGGGGTGGTCAAATCTTCCCTATTCTCCCACAGTCATCTTATATAATTATTTTTCCAAAATCATAAATGCAAGATTAAAATATAATTATTTATTGTTGAATAAATATATAGTAATTGTAAAATTTCCTATGATTGTTCACTAATAAGGTTTAGTGAACCCATGCAATTTATTTATTTCTTTCTCTAGGATATTTCGCACCCTTGGGCCCCACCCATATTATAATGACAGTACCTAATGTGGTGCATCCCAATAGCTATCATCCCCTTCCCCACCATCAAAAAAAAAATAAAACTACCTCGACAATCACAAAACAATATATTTTTTTCGGGTACAAATTAATTGATTTGAGATCATTATCTATCTTCAACACTAAACTGCATAGGGATGGTAAAATTCAATCGACAACATTCAATAAAATCAAAATTTCTCATAGATCCCCTATTTATCATTTTAAAGGAACTACATGTAGATCCATATAGATAGAATCAGCATCATGTTCAATGTGTCTCCCACCCATCTCAAATTTCAATACGTATAATGTTACTATAAACCATAACTCGATTGATCAACTACCTCTGGTCAAATTTTCCAATATTGGGTATTTCCATTCTTTCTTGGCACATTTTGTTAGGGATTCTAGTTATTTCATTGTGCTCTAATAGTGATGATATTATTTTACCCATAAGGATTGTCATTATGATACTTAGGGACCACTGCTAGCTAGATTTCACATATGTCCAAATTGAGGAAATCGAGGTAAATTTTCTATACATTCATCTTTTGTTTTTTGGAGATGTTTGACTTATTAAACAACATCATATCATCATTTTGTGATGAAAATAGTGTGATCCCTCCATTAATCTCATAGAAATTTAATTTTTTCAGAAACATAGGCCACCTATATCCTATTTATCTAGTACTAGAAAATGACCACGAAAATATCATGTGATTGAACACAGGTTATCTCCATCACCTTGAACTAAAATATTAAACATTTTAACAAATATTATTAATGACTCTATCTTCAGTGTCCACAGGTTTTCAAAGGAGACACATTGAACCAAACCACATTCAATTGGCTTACAATTAGTTCAACTATTTCGGGTTCATCATTTCCCCTTATACATATACCTCATAAAAATATTGTTCACTATTATCCTACTATCATGTTCAACATCAAAATAAAATAATGTGGCTAAAGATTCACTCAACTGGTGTAGTTATCTCAAAATCATGATTATTACGATTCATTTACATTAGTAAAACTAAAATCAGTAATATTTAAATCTTCTAACTATGTATCATAGATTTTTTACTTTATCTCTAGACATCTTATCTATAAATCTTTGATTTAACAGCTATTCACAAAGAGACAACTCCGGTTGTAGCCCATCATTATTTCGGTCAGTTCCATCATTGGTGAATGTTTTCTATAATTAATCATGCCCTGGTTATAATAAATTTTATTTCAAAGTAATCTTACTTAATTTGTTTATATCATCATTATCCCTAGATTGGTGTAGGAGAGTTTAAAATCTCCAACCATGTGTTTGGTTCAAGTAGTACCAAAATTGGATTTCAGTCATCCTTACATCATGCTTGGGTGTCATCAAGAATTTTTATCAGCCCCATCTTATTAATACTCAAACTTCCTAAGAAATATTAGGTTATGAATAGAGTCATGATGAATTGACAATAGATCTCATGTATTAGTCTTCATTGGAACATAAGCTTCAATCGAAATCTTCTATTGGTATTTTTGAGTGTTCAACATACATGAGAAATTATTGACATGGGGTTGTTCTTTAGTAAAAAATGTTGGAGTTTGAGTGGTCATCTTCAATCTCGGTCGATTGGTTATTACAATATTTCAAATGTTAAAGATGGTCAATTTTCCTCCATCTAATTATTGAATGGAATTTCTCTTCCTGTGGCCACTCCACCACATGAATGATCAATACATTTTTTCATTTCTCTTTTCTAATGATTTTCCTTATTTTAATTTTTTTTTTAAAAATATCGACAATTCCTGTTATGGTGAATATAAAAATATTCAAATTAAATATGAAATCACCCATGAAGAATAAACATAATTTTTAAATTGAAAAAATAAAATAACAACTCAATATATGATGTAAAATTTGTCATATTTTTATCAATTTAATTAAATCCAATAAAATTTTAATTAAATATAATGGAATAATGAATAAACAAATTCAAAATTTTAGGAGTCATAATTAAAAATAATTCACAAATATTTGTCACATAAAATGATAGTTCCTTGTAAATTGAGAAAATTAATTCATAACATATCTCCTATTAAATACCAAAAAAAAATAGTTAAAAATCATTTCATTTAAAAAATCAGAAATAATAAAATTTAAAAAAAATAATTCAAGAACATTAATAAATATATGTATATATATAAATTAAATTTTAATAATATAATCAATTAAACTAATATTCCCATTATTTTTTCTAGATTTTATGATTTATTATTAAATTATCAATTTCAAGTTAAAAACCAATTAATTTTAAAAAAGTAGATGTGTAAAACTGTAATAAAATAATTAAACTTCATATTCCTCCACACATATGAAATTTAAGTCATGGTTAATTAAATTTATAATCTTTTTATTTATTGTGAAACTTAAGAAAAATTATGATCTTCTTACATAGCTATAAATGTGTATTCATTAGTTAAAAACACTAAACTATTCCATTGATCCAATTTTTAATGCCTTATATATAAATTAGTCATTCTAACATGGATCAACATACATCATGTTGTCATTATTGATTTGATGACTGATGATAGTAATGTGGGTCCAAAACTATAATAATTAGAACTAATATATTTCACTCTCTCCCATATTCCTAGACAAATGTTATGCATTCCACTTCATGAATACAACTCGATTTTTTTTAAAAAAAAATAAATTTTAATCATATTTTTTGGGTTCAATATTTCCATCAAAAAAATGAACACTACTTTTCAAGACAATTTATTTAAAGGTTTTCCAGTGAAATGTTTTTTCATATAACTATTCAAACTGATTGTTGACTTTGGACATGACTCTAAAGATGTAAACAAACTAGTTCCCTTATTTAATATACTGAATGATGGATCCCAATTTCACATTTTAATCTAAATTAAATATAATTTTATTACCATCGATTGAGTTGTCTCCATGAAGATTAATATATCACCTAGGATATGTTAATGTGTTCATGATCCAATTTATTTTTTCTCATGTTAAAATTTTAAATCCATATGTATATACCCTACCATACCTTCTTCAGTAGTTCTCAAACAAATGTTCTATAAAATTTTTATATAACATCACTCAGTAATAATAAAATTCTAGAAATTTCTAACTCAATGAAATGCATCAATTGAGTTTGACATTTTCACCTATGGAGAAAACATTCAATTATTATTTTATAAATCTACATGAACACATAGGGTTTTTTAACTAATAATGTGTAATACTAAAAATTTTCTAAAAGGAAGTAATATTGAAAAAAATGTATTTTTTATTTATATAGTACCAAATCCATGTTTCTCGGTAAACAATTGCCCATATCACGCATACAAAAAACCTCCACATTTTCCTAAATATTGATTCATATTGTAGGGGAAAATATTCACTCAATGTAAATTTATAATTAATTAATTGAAAAAATATTGAAGGGGTTACAAGTTATTTATAAAATCACATTTAAAAACAGGAAATATATTTTTAAAATCCTTAATATTTGAATTTTTCAAGCATTTTTTGATTTTAATAAGATAATTTTTTTTTCAAAATTCAACAGAAATGGAAGAATGACGCGCAATTATTTGATATAACACAATTCCTTTTCATGGTGAATGATAATTTTTAAATATTTTAAAACAAAATTTAAAATCCTCTAGATAGCCACATGATAGATACCCTACAATGATAAAATGGTTCAAAATAATTAAAAGATTGGGGTAAATTCCCCAAAATATATTTTTTTCCGATACGAAGAATAAATAATCCGAAAACAAATTTATAGAATCAAAAATAGTAGTCTCATGGATGTAGTTTTCTTTATCATTATAGTTCAGTCAATTTAATTCTCCCATTGACCATTGAAAATATATGTGGTTAGCATGTTCTCTCTCCTATAAAATTAAAACTAAAAAGATTTAATGTATAAAACAATCCTTATAAATAAATGAACCATTAGTTAATGTTAAAGAAGTAATTGTATATAAATTTATAGATATAATCTCATTTTTATGCTTAAAAAGATATGAATTTCCGCATTGGTGCATTGATTGACAATTTTAACTATAGTTAATAGTATCATGTAAAAAATTAATTGTAGTAAGACAATCATCAGAATAATATTTATTAAAAATAAATAAATGAATGATAATAATTAAATATACAGTGTGTTGACCCCTTAAAAACCAAATTTATAGTATTTTGTTAGACTTTAGTAAATGGTCAACTTTCATAGAAAGAGTTGATAACAAATCGATTAATATTCCCAAAAATGTGTTTCTTTATTCTATAAACATTGAAGAAAAATGGAATATTATCCACTAAAACTAATTCAACAACCCCATTGACCACCACTCTCAAAATGGTGAAGGGGACAAACCACATGGTTTTTATTTTTGTAGGAAACAACATCATCTACATGATAATAAGACATAAAAAAATTAAACAACATTGATGATCCTATAATGAATGATAGATTCATTATAGAATATTTCTCTTTCTAAATTTTGTTATTATCAATTTCTTTTATCCTGATTTTTTTTCTCACTATGCTCCAACAAAATCGTATATCAATCCAAATTAAAGTCCTAGTATGATCCTTTTACACCCAATATGAATTATAAATTAACTCTATAGGAAGATGAAATATATTTCCAAATAGTGAAATATAATGAGACATCTCTACATTGGTATTTTATGAAGGAATTCTATGCATAATGATTTTACCAATTTGACTAACATTTTATTCCTAGAAAATGAGACCATATTCTCTAAAATTAATTTAATATCTCTTTTAATATTTCAGTTTGGTCGATAATTTTTAAATGACGAGTGGTTCTAGACATATGAGAACAACCCTATATTTCTACTATAATCTTGATCGATTAATTCATGAAATGGGTTCTATTGTTTGGGATAAATTCTTTTGGAACCCCTTACATGAAAATTATATTTATATTTATAAATTTATATACTCTAAAATAATTTTAAGTCAATAGAGAAACTACCTCCACAAACATAGACACATAGTCAACAACCACATTAATTTTAATTACCATAGGATGATGGAAATGGAACCATAATGTCAAAATCCCATATATAATAATTTTAACCTCAATAATTATTTTTTGAGGAAACTCCTTCCCCCATCCAACATTTTCCATCCAATGAAATCTGTCACAACCTATGATAAGACTCCATCAATATTTTAATAGTTATGGAATTTATAAAACAACCAAAAAAATATTTGGGGAAGTAATTTATCCCCCATAATTTCCACACCATGGTAAAGATTAGCTTATATCATGAAAGAGAGTCATTTCCCCCTAAACCATACATCTTTTAAGACTTCAAATAACACAGATTCTAAACATGAGATGACATACCCAATAATATAACTTCATATAATATATATTTATTTCATTCTTTATTTCTTTGAAATTTACATGGAAATAACACTTGGGACAAGAATTATAGGATTTTATGATTATGAAAAATAATTCCTTGTTAAATCCAAAAATGTATCTCAATTACGAAGGAAAGGTAACATTTATTCTATTGGTTATATTGGGAATTAGGTAACATTGAATAGTGGTTAGAAACCATTTTCTAAACTCTGTTCATTTAAATTATTTCTTAATAAAACTATTTATTAAGAAGAGTCCATATCATAGTACATGGAATTGAATCCATTTCATCAAATTTGTACTACATTTCATGATTTTCATTTAAAATAAATACAATTAATTTAATTGTGTATATTTTATATTTTAAAGACTAAATATAATAGTACATGGTTAATTTTTTTGTAATGTAATTTTTTTTTGAATCATTAAAAAATTTCATGATTAATAAATAATATTCAGACCCTATTGTATATAGCCAGGCCGTATTAGCCCTAAGTTGGTTGTCACATTATTATATTTTTTCCTTAATAGACATCACATCTCAATGAACCGAATAATTTATTAATGATTTAATCATAAAAAGGAATTGGAATTTTATAAGTAGATAATATATGTCGTTATAATTATTTATATGGTCTATTTATTATAATTTTAATAATTATAAATTTAATATACATGATTATAAAAGAACATGTTAGGAAATATGAACTTGAGGTAACTGATTTTGTCTAAATTTCCAATCCATTGAAACATATTTTATATTATGCACAAATTTATTTTTATGTGGTGTATATAATGACCCTATGTTATATCTTACATGAATATATATTTATTATTGAGGATTAATATTTTAATTAAAATATACTCATTCAAGTTTTTATAATTACAATGTTACCAAAGAGGTATGATTTTTTAACAATGTCATTTTTATGGAATGACATAATTTTTTTGGAATATTATAATAAATTACTCATAAAAAATCTATAATACTATGCAATGTATATTTAATGTGCTGACAATATTTTTTTCAACATTTCCTCTCATTGTAAATTGAGAAATGAAGAAAAATTTTGAAAATATAATTTGATCATATTTCCATTTTTTATCTAGTATATTATTCTAATATGTATAGAATTTTTGGATAATTTTGAAAAATGTTATCTTCTTTAATAAATTTCAATATTATTTAAATTTAATATTCTCATATATATTTTAATTTTTTTGAATGTAATATATTTATTTTTTTCCAAAATTGATTTTTTTTATTTTTTCGAGATAATGTCTAATGGAATTTTTGTATTAAATGGGTATTGTGAAAAATAAATTTACATCCATCATTGGTATTCTTATTTCTTAAATATTATAATATTTATACATTGGTTTTTTATCTAAAATAGAATTTATTAACATGTTTAATATTAAAATTCTATATTCATTACTCAATATATATATTTTTTAATAATACGTATTTTTTGTGAATTATATTAATTAAAAGTACATGAGGAATACATTAGACCAGCGATGATTGGTGGCACTCAGTTATAGATAACACATATATTCATCAGAAATTATAATGAGACATAATAGTTACCCAACCTTATTAATTTTTTTTATGTGTACCAATCCATTTATTAAAATCTCTTATCATAAAGTCACAAGTGTAATGATATCATGATTATAATGAACCAAATATTTACCAGTGGAAATTTTCACTTCTTATAGTAATTTCATATATTAAAAATCTCACAAAATCACATCAAGATTACAATAACAGCTTTACAAATGTTGAATTAACAAAAAAAAAGTATTCCTTGATGTTATGGAAGCAATAACGATGAAATAGTAACATGACCATATAGATAGTAATATAATACTTTTGAATAGTAAACATGTAAAATTAATACTACCCTCAGCCATGAAATTATAAATTATATATAGGCATTTTATAAATGAAAGTATGGTATAATTATATCATAGTCCAAGAACATAAAAGTTTTAAAGAATATTATATATGTGTTGTCATTTTCGTTTTGTAATATATAAATAATTACAATTTAATGAATAATTTATTAATTTAAATGAAATATTATTTTCGTAAAATTTATTCATAAAATGAATTTATACCATATGCTTTTTTGATAATTTATGAGACCTTAGTTATATTTTTTAAAGAGTTATTAAACTAGTTAGAATTTTCAAATCTATATTTTATAGAATAATGATGATTTTAATTAAAATTATTTAGAAAATTATTTTCATCAAATAGACCCCATATTTTATTTCTAAATGTTGAAAAATGGTTATGGTGAAATTTTTGGTTTTTTAGATACCCATATTTTTTAGTAATAGTAAAACATGAAAATATACAATAAAAGATAAATACAATAGTTATAAAGTCATAGATAATGTAAGCCTAATTTATTCCTGAAATCTCTAAATATCATTAATTTTTTTCATATATTATTACATAATACTAAAACTATTCATTGTATTGATCCAAAATAATAAAATAATAAATATAATTATGAGAAAGCACCATATTAATCAATATAAATACCACCCCTCACATCATCTTCCTCTCACACCTCTCAAGAATAAATCCTTTCCAAAATATTCCCCAATACATGTACCTCAACACCTTCCCATGTCAATGATCGCTTGGTCACATCAATAGAGAAATCCTATATTTCTATGGAGGTTCTCAAGGTGGATAAATACAATCGGTAAAATCCACTTCCTTTTTCTTTTAATTTCATTTCAATTTCTTCTCTTTTCTTCCCATCTCCTCGCATTCTCTTATCCAAACGGAATGATATCTCTAGTATGATTGATATACTATCATTCTATCATGTTAATGGATTATATTTTACTAAACACCTCTCTATCACTCTCATTTATTTTAGATATAACATTATCGACTGGGTTGTGTAAAATTATAGACATTGTGGGCAATGTATATTCATTTTCCATTAACTCCTTCAAAAATGTTACTAAAATAATTATCAATTTTCTAACATATTTTAAAAATTATGTCTCATCCCAATTTATGTACTATAACTAACTTATATACATAATATTAAATTATAAAACAAAATGATTTTTTGTGATCAAAATACAACAAAAATTAACATAAAACATTCATAATTAACTTTTATCTAATGATTCATCGATATAAAACATAAAATTTTTATTTTAATATCATTTAAACTTCTTTAGGATCAGTAATAACATATAATAAAAAATTTAATGGTCTACCATAATTTTTCATGAACTTAAATTTGTGTATACTAGCACACCAGTCATGAAATCCATGGAATGGAATGCTCCAAAATGATAAAAGTAAACTCTCTAACTCACCAAAATTCCAATAAATTAACACAATAAAACATTAATCAATCATATTCATGAGTAAAATGTTATATATTATTTTTTTAGTAAATATAATGTTATTATACCTGATATTAAAGTGGTGAAAAATTTAGACATAATTTATATAGAATTCTCTAACCCAACTCTGTTTCATTGGGTTTTCTACCATTCACCACAATTTTTGTATAGATATTCTTTAAATATATTTTCATCACCATTATAATATCATTTCTAGGAGATACATGTTTTCTACAAGAGTTTATGACAAACACAATGTTTTCCAATATAAATCTTCTTTAAAAACATTGACACCATTTACTTCTTGTGATTTTTTCTTCATCACTCAAGGTTGATGATACTTACATGAAAAATGTTATTCACTCTCTAATTTGTGAACCCAATGATTATGATTTTATTCTTTGTGAAATAAAACACATTCCTTCCATGGGTTATTTTATGTCCAACATTGATGTACATTCTATATGGAATGCATGATAATGTAAATGATATGATGTAATGGGTGTGACTAGAATTATATAGCGCAATGTAAACGTTATGATGTGATGGGTGTGCTAGAAATTATATAGTTCTCCAATAAATTGGGTAATGTGATGTATCTTAATAGAATGTGAAATATACATGACCATGATGCTTTAATAGTGAACAATTATGTGTTGTAGATGACAACTAAGATATGATATTTCATTTTAATGTCATACCAAATTCAATGAATTTATCTATTTCTTCCTCTAATTATAATGGATATTCTATTTTGATTATGCTAACCCCATGTTATATTATTTCATTCTATTATCTTCTCTCTTACTAGTTATTTATCTCAACCATTTATCTAATGTATATCCACAGGTGGCCTCTTATACTAAGGGGAATTCAAGGTCCAACAAAAATATATAAGAGAATTAATTAAATAAATTTATATGTTTTATTTTGTAATTGTTAGGCATGATACTAACATTACCAAGATCCCAAAACATTGAATACTAGTCATTTAATTTTTTTTATCATCGAAATGATGTAATAGTAATGTATGAAAAGACGGGTCATTTTAGTTTCCATCATAACACAATTTAGTTGATTTAAGAATAAGGATTAGAGATCCTTAGTGAAACCCCATCGAATGATAATAAGTAGATGTTTGAATATAACATTCTTTTCTAAACAATGGGATCCCATATGAAATTCCATTAGATTTAATTTCAAAAATGGATAAAATATTGATGACTTTTTTACTTATGTTTTGATTTAACCCTTTCTATTTTATAAAATGGTGGCAACCAAGTAAAATAAGGATAAAAAACTATGTGATGGACATTGCAGAAATAGCTTGAATAACATCCCTAATACCATGGGATGTGGAGTTACAAAATTTATGAAATTTCCTAACATGATTGATGAGGTTACAAAACATAAACAAAATAATGTGGAACGTTTTTGATTTCCTAAGAGGTAGAAACTAAATACCGATTTTTTATGTGGAAACAACCACCGATGTTTATTTTATATTCTGATCTACATACCATTAAAACCTGGGTCAGTTGAATAGTGAAAATATTATCTATTCTTTACTATTCTATGATGTTGAAGGTGACACTTTCCATTTTCCATTTATATGGAGTGGTAATTCAATTCTAATCCTTGATCACAAACACTAATCAATAAGATGAAATTGAAGATATATAGTTGAAAAACATTAAGATAGTATTTTTTAACATGTATTTCCCTATAACTCTTCATAAAAAGATAAAGAGAGAATTCATAGAGCTGAAGAAATGGTAATTATAATCTATCATATCTTTTTAATCAAATTTTTTATGACATATAAGGTAAACTTCAGGTTTTGATATCAATAATGATAGAAAATTTTCATTTTCAATACTAAATTAAATCAGTACCATAAAATGGATCTAGTAGTTATTGATTGTGGGTGTTATAAAGAATTTGTTCTATTGGATCTCAATATAGATATAATGTTTTGATAATGGTACCATTAATATAGTGATATTAAATGAGCGATGGAGTTTTGTTGACCTCACCTGTTTTGATAATCCCAATTATGTGTTAATATGTGTTTGTAATCCTTAGTTCACAATATTATCAAAATAATCATTGGAATATGTTAATAATAGTTTTTCTATGTTTATAAATAAATTGAAATAATTATTACTCAATCTGGATATGTTTTTCATTTAATATATAAGTGTTATGTTCACTGATATGCACATAGCTACTGTTATAGAAAAATAGACAAACCTATTGTTATAACAAAAGCTCTCATTATGTAAGTCAACTGGTACAATGAATGGTTATCGTTATGTATAAGTCTACCAATATGTGTTAGTATATTGAAATGTAAGTCTATAGATAAATAAAGGTCACTGGTATACAAATGTCTTTGGTACTCAAGTCTACGGATACAAGCTACCGATACAGACAGACAGTCACACAACTACTGTTATAAAGATATACCGTTGCAACGAGACAGACGAACTGCTACCGATAGAAATAGACTTATACAAAGATCACCTATAGAAAGAGCCACTGATATAAGTAGTTACCAATACAATCCAGTTACAGATAGACCAACGCTACCAATATAATGAGTTACAGGTACATAGATCTACTGTTACATGGAATAACTACTACCGATACAATGAGTTACCGGTATAAGAACATAGAACTACTGATAGGAAGGTCACCACTTTACAAAGTCTACCACTACAAGACTACTGATAGAGAGCTACTAATAAGATTATTGTTAACCATTCAATGCAACTTAAACTCTCTTTCTATTTATAAATATATTAAGTAATGATCATATTGGATGTTTTTAATGCACATGCTATTAATTAATTGTATTTGTTGGCATTTCAGGAAACCGTACCTCATACTTATGAAACATTAATCATTATTATTGCTAGAGACTTAGGTATAAAAGGAATATTGAGCTGTAGAGAGGTAGTGTGGCAGTAGTGCATATACACAGAAAAGAAAGGCGACATCCATATACCTGTGTACTTGAAGAACACTCGACATACATGGGGCCATTCATACAAGAAGAGAACACAAGATTAATCTTGGTCAAGGAGTGAAGAACTAAAATGATCTCTTCAAACACTCAAGATAATAAAACTGAACCACAAAATCAAGGAAGCAAATGAAACTCCATTTTCAAGACAAAAATCGGAGAAGGACTCATAAGCATTTATGTTCAATCAAAAGGAGTCTACAGCTTCACTTCAAATCACTAGTGCATTGTAAACTCAAATATACACTCTTAGTGATTCTTTTACATACTTTTGAGTAGTTTTAATTCTCTATATATTTCATACACACATCGACTCTTGTGCTGAACTGGAGGATTTAATCCTCACTCTTTCCCTATACTCTTATTTCCCACTTTTTATAGTGGTAGAGGTCAAGTAGGACCTAGATAGCCAGTGTGCTATTTTTATTATACTTTCCCATGAAGAACTATGGTAGAGATCATAGTACCTGGACAATGTTTTCACTGTTCCTTACCCCGATCCAGGTTTTGGCTCATATTTTATATAAATTGTTTTGAGAGGAATACGTCTCTTCTTGAGACTGAACCTTATTTTTAGATCTACCATGCTTATTTATTTCGTTATAAACTATGTTTAATATTCCATTTCTAAATACATTAAACTCAAATATATTTTAAAGTAACTCGTAAAGTTAAACAAGAAAGTGTTTGTATTTATTTTAAATCATTATTTTAACTTCAAAAGTTAATAAATCATCAGATTGGATTAGCTGGGAACTAATCAATCTCTTGAGAAACTAACAAACCCATCACTATATTACAAATTCACTAAAGATTTTCTTGTTATTTAATTTGGGGGATTTTAATATGAATCATTTTAAAAGAAATTTTTAACTGGTTCTCAATTCACCCCCTCTTGATTATCCACTTTGACCCACATTTGGTATCAGAAGTTGTTTATTATTTATAATGGATTTCAAAATACTCTGTTTTTCAACTGTGAATTTATTTGTATCTTAAAGATTGTAAATTTTTGTTAGTTCAAAATTTTATCTCATTAAATATATTTTCTAAACTCTGATTATGGATAATAGACTAGAAGGTGATGCTACCAACATGACACATTTGTATTAATGGTACAAATTATGACCAATGGAAACATAAAATGAAAATTCATTTATAAAGTATGGGATTTGACATCAAGACTGTTATAGTGACTCAATATAAGATTCCAGAAATAGAATGGACTACTAGGGATGAACCTACTAAAACTGCATACAATAATAACTATAAAAGAAATGAATTCTTTTTACTGTTCTCTAGGTGATGATGAATTTAATAAAACATCTTCTTGTAAAACTTCTTATGAAATCTGGCACACTTTGGCTAGTTCCCATGATGGATCCACCAATTTTAAAGAAATGAGATTTAATAACAATACAATTAAGTATGATAATTTCAAAATGAGGCCTGATGAACCTATTTCTAACATGTATCTCAGGTTCAATGAGATTGTAAACACTATGATCTCCCTTGGAAAAGTTGTTCCCGTAATGGAGCAGATTATGAGAATACTATGATGTCTTCCAGAAAGATGGGGAGGCACATCTGTCTTAATAAGTGAATCATGCAATATAAGTTCACTGTTTGTTAAATAATTAATAGGTAATTTGATGTTGTATGAAGAAGAGATAAAAGTAATCAAGGATGAAGATGATGAACCAAAAAGAATGTCAGTAGTATTTAAATATACTTCCTCAAAGTGAAAGGACATGGAGAAGGTACACATACCTAGTGAAGGCTCAAAAAGTGAAGGTTCAGATTCTGATAGTGATGAAGAGATGGCTCAGATATCCAGAAGATTCAAGAATTTAGACAGAAAGAATAAATTCTTCATAAAACCAAATTATAAAGGAAAATATGAAAATAGAGGTCATTGGAAGAAGGATTGAAAGAAATCTGATAAGGATGATGAGATAGTGTGTTATGAAAGCCAAAGGAAAGGACACATTAAGGCTAACTACCCGAAGATAAACTTCAAAATGAAATATGAGTAAAATGATAGAAAATATAAGAATTCCATGAAATAAACCTAGAGTGATTCGGAAGATAGATCAAGTTAGTCTGAAGTTTCTGATTTTGACAAGAACTGTGCCAACATGTGTTTCATGAAAAATATTCTTGAGGTACCCATTTCACCTATGTTGAATGATTATTATTTTGGGAATGAAAGTAGTGATGATAATATGTCTAATGCTAAAGTTTTTGAATACTATAATATGATAGAAGCAACCTGTAATGAATTGAAGGACATGTATAAGACCTTAAAGAAACAGCATGGTTTAACCAGCTCTGTTAAATCTACACATGTTATAGAAAAGGAATAGAATGCTCAATTACTTAAGGAAAATACTGAAATGAAATTGTCTAATGTGAAAATTTTTAAGGACTTAGTGAAATTCAAAAAATGGAAAGAATTCTCTAACTCAAATGTGAGGAAAACAAGTGGCAGATAAATATACTATTCGAATAGGCTATCATCCTAGATAGATACAATTTACTAAAAATAAATTTATTCCTAAATTTGGATATAAAGGTACATGTTCTAGTTCCGTAAATTCATATGCTTCGACTAGTTATTTACATGGATATAGATCAAATAAATTATATCTTTCAAAATCAATTAAATATCTTTATTTAATGATACCCATTAGATAAGTTTGGGTACCAAAAGTTTTTCTTGCTAACCTGTCTGGACCCAAGAAAATATGGGTACCAAAATCATTTTCTATTTAAACCTGTTTGGTAGGAAATTTGTTTGAAAAGTTCCCATAAGAAGGTATTGTACTTGGATAGTGGACTCTCAAGGCATTTGATTGGAGATTAATCTTGATTAAAGAGTGTAATCAAAGTTGATGGAGGCCATGTCACCTTTGGTGATAATTAAAAAGGAAAAATAATCGACTTAGGCCAGACTGGTACCATTGATTCAATTTTAATTTACAATTTTTTATTTGTTGATGGAATTAAATATTACCTGTTCTGTATTTCACAGTTCTGTGATGAAGGATTCAATTTTAAATTTGAAAATTATTCTTGTAATTTTTTTAATTCTAAAAATATTTTAGTATTTTTTGCTTTGAGAAGTGAAACTTTTTATGCAGTTGATTTGAATTATTAAGTTAAACAGAACATTACTTGATTAATTTAATTTCATAAAGATTCATGGATATGATAGGGAATATTAGGACATTACAACATTCATTCACTTACAAAACTGACTAGGAAAACATAATTAGATACCAACCAAAACATGAATTCCCAGCTGATAATGTTTGTAATCCCTGTCAAAAGGGAAAGAAACATAAATTTTCATT
Source organism: Viscum album (assembly GCA_963277665.1). Taxonomy (NCBI): domain Eukaryota; kingdom Viridiplantae; phylum Streptophyta; class Magnoliopsida; order Santalales; family Viscaceae; genus Viscum; species Viscum album. The sequence continues at coordinate 318,565,186 of OY728132.1, read as the reverse complement.
ATAATCAAAGAATGAAGTTTCAACTTCTCAACCTCTCGAGTTGGTTCACATAGACATGTTTGGACCCTTTAGAGTTTCTAGTATAAATCGGAATCACTATGTCTATGTCATAGAAGATGACTATTCTAGGCACACTTGAGTATACTTCTTAGCTCACAAAAGTGAAACTTGTTCGTAGTTAATTCAAATTTCCAAGTCTATAGAAAACCTTAGTGGACATAAGATTAAGGCTTTGAGAAGTGATCTTGGTCGTGAGTTTGAAAATAATGAGTTTGAATCTTATTGATCACATAATGGCTATAGTCACAATTTCTCTGCCCCTAGGACACCTTAGAAGAATGGCAGTGTAGGAATAAGAAATAGATCTCTTCAAGAAATTGCATTAACTATGCTTAATGAGTATGACCTGCCAATTTACTTTTGGGTTGACGCTGTAAATACAACTTGTTATATTATTAATAGAGTCTTGATTAGACCTGAACTCAAAAAGACACCTTATGATTTGTGGAACCACAGAAAACCTACGGTTAATTACTTTAATGATTTTGGTGGAAAAGTCGTTATTCTCAATATAAAAGACAACCTCGGCAAGTTTTCACCACAGAGTGATGAACGAATTTTCCTAGGTTATTCAATTACTAGAAAAGATTATAGAGTTTTTAATAAAAGAACCAAATTTGTGGAATAATCTATTGACATCATGTTTGATGAAACTGATCCACATTAACCCAATTCATCTATTTAAAATCTCGAAGAAGATTTGTCTATTTTGAACAGTAATGATATAATCAATCAACATGTTGTAAAAACATCCTTTTCTAAAAACATTGCAGAGGCTGTTTCTATATAACCTTAATCTAGTGAAGAACCTGAAATTTCTAGTCCCACCATTACTAGATCAACTAGAATTCTAAAAAATCTTTCTTTTAGATGCTGTTGTTGGTAATATTGATAGAGGGACAAATACTAGAGCTTCTCTAAGAATCCCAGTTAAACATCAAGATTTTCTTTCACAGTTAGAACCTTAAAATATCAATGATGCAACCAATGATGAATTTTGGGTAATGGATATGCAAGAAATTTAAATCAATTTGAATGAAACAATGTCTGAGAACTAGTTGACAAACCTAAGGAGACATTGAAAATAAGCACTAAATGGTTCCTTAGAAATATAGTTGATGAGTCTGGAAACATAGTTAGAAACAAATCAAGGATAGTTTCCCAAGGATATAGTCAAGAGTAAGGAATAGACTACGAGTAAACCTTTTCTCTTGTTGCCAGATTAGAATCCATTATGATTCTACTTGCCTATGCTGCTCATCTGAATTTAATGTTATATCAAATCAATGCTAAAAGTGAATTTTTAAATGGTTTTATAATTGAATATGTTTTTTTTGAACAACCACCTAGATTTACTAATCTTTTCTTTCCAAATGGAGTCTTTATGCTATCTAATGATTTATATGGTTTGAAATAAGCACCACGATCTTGGTATGATATAATCAGTATTTTTTTATTTCAAAAGGTTTTACCAAAGGGATTACTGATCCGACTCACTTTATTAGAATAATTTCTAAAGATTTTTTGATAGTAAAAATTTATGTTGATGATATTATTTTTGGATCTTCTAATCATACTTTGTGTACTGATTTTTCAATGATTTTGCAAAATGAATTTGAGATGAGTTTAATGAGAGAACTCTAATATTTTTATAGATATCATGTTTTTCATAATGAAAATGGTATAATTTTAAATAAAATTAAAAATAAAATGGATCTTTTAAAACGTTTTGGTTTAGATAGTATTACGGAATGTTATACACTGCTGAGTAACACTTCCCAGTTGGAAATTGATAAATTTGGGAAACAATTTGATCAATCCAATTACAGAGTTATGATTGGAAGTCTACATTAACATACTATTATTCGACCAATTATTATGTTTTGTGTGTGTATGTGTGCAAGGTTTCAAGTTAATCCTAATGAATCCCATTTTCGTGTTGTTAAATGAATTTTAAAATATCTTGAACATACTGGAAATTTAGGTTTGTTCTATCAAAAAGGACAATCCTTTGACTTAATGAGTTATTCAGATGGTGAATTTTCTGGTTTCAAGATAGATATAAAGACCACTTCTGAAACATATCATATTCTACGTAAGTCCCTTGTATCTTGGTGTAGTAAGAAGCAGAATTCTGTTGCATTATCTATTGCTGAAGTAGAGTACATTGATGATGGTAGTTGTTGTTCACAAATTCTATGGATGAAACATACATTGTTGGACTATGGATATGATTTTAAACATGTATCTATAAACTATGATAATAGTAGTGCAATTAAAATCTCTAAGAATCATGTGTATCACTCTAGAACCAAACACATTGATGTATGACACCATTTTTTGAGAGATCATTACCAAAAATGTTATATTATTATTGAATTTAAAGGTACAGAATATCAATTAGCTGACATTTTCACAAAGCCTTTATGTTCGGATTGTTTAAGGTACATTAGACAATAATTGGGAATGATATGCATTATGCGTTAGATACCACACCGGTATGAAACCTCACTATTATCCCTCACAAGTATGAAACCTCTCTATTATATCTCACCAGTATGAACACTCTCTGTTATCCCTCACCGGTATGAAGCCTCAATGTTCTACCTCACGAATATGAAACCTCACTCTTATTGTAACACACCAAGTTTCCACGGTACGCTTCTCTTTGAATAATACAGTAGCGTGTGTTGTACGCAACTTCAAGTTCTAACACACACCACAACCAATAAAACTAGCCGTTATGAATAGTAATACCTACTTATTAAAATTTTATAAATTTTATCTTTCAAAAAGGACTTCATTTTTTGATTCGGAATATCAAAAATATCCTAAGTTGAAATATTTGTAATTTTATGAGAACTTCCAATTTTCTATGAATAGGAAAAGAATACTTAAAAACAACTTTTTTAATCAAAGTATGTTATAGTGATAAATTATACTATTGAGTGGTTTTAAAGTATAATTATAATATATTTTTACCATTATATCCAATGGTGGTCATTAGAATTAATATCACTTTGAAATTGGACAAAAACAATTGTTAGTCTTTTGATATATATTGTTTCTTAAAAACACGCTATTTGTTGTGACAGCAGGAATTAATTATAAAATTAATTAATGAAACTTATATGTTTTGAATTTTTTAAAATAGACCTCATTTTTTAATTTGGAATATAAAATATAGCTTAGGGTAAATTTTTGGTATTTTTCTAAAAAACAACAATTTTTGATGAATAGTGAAATCACTAAGTGGTAGTTAAAAAACTGAATTTTCATTTAAACGAAACTTTACCACTTCTCTGATTTGATTTTCAGAAATCCAAAATACATGGTTGTCGTTAAAATGCAAAATGTGGTTCAATGGGATTAAAATAATTTTTGGTGATTAGTAACTTTAAAGTTTTATTAATCGCGATTAAAGGTAATTAGTGTAATTTAAGGTTAAAATAATGTCATAATAATATGAAATTACGTTGACACGTGTCCTACCCTTATTGGATGAGTCATGGCCAACAATGAAAATACATGGGTAATCTTGGGGACCCCATAGAGCCACTTGGGTATGAAAATGACATTAATAACTTTTTATTTAAAGTAAAAATAAAATTATCACAACATGTGTTGTTATACTAAAAAAATTATTACATGGGGTTATATGAGAAAAAATTTTGAATATAAATATTCATTGTAAAGATAATAATATTTCAAAAAAATGATATTTTTTATAAAATTTTTAGACATTAAATAAATTAAACTTTTTATGACACCATGGTGATGCAGCGATTATCTCATTAATTAAGGATTTAAATAAAATGAAACGATAATGTAAAGTACAAGAAATAAACTTGTCAAAACCCTATTTTATGGGTATTTTTCGAACTCTTATCACCTTATCCTAGAAATATATAATTTTGGGTCCTTTGAAATCCGAAAAGCACTTTATAATAATGTAATATTTCATTACTTTCCAAGAGTGCCCCTCCTCTCCTCTTATAAAATGCCCCCACCTCTACCACCTTACTCACACCTTCAAAGCCATTTGGCTCGGATGAACTCTGCCAAAATACTCTATCAACCTATCTCTCTTACTTGTAAAAGACTAATTTTGGGAATAATTCTTCCCAAGGAAGCCTTTGGCTAAAATCAAAAAGAGTTACCCGATTTAAAGGTAATGTCCTCTCTTATGTTCTTTTTTTATTTTGCTTCTCCAACCCCTTAAACTCTTTTTATTTCTTTTCTTTTGTAACAAAACAAGTATATTAAATATACTAGTATGTTTTTATTAGAAGGATTTGATTTAAACATACACACACCTTCGTCTAATGGTTAAATAACATAATGTTTCTATGGTTGGCGAATTTCTGCCTCATGAAATGATGATGGGTCAATCTTCTTTTAACACATCTCATGGTGGCCATTAAGATGTCACTATATTTATATATGATATAAATTATGTTTATTTTCTCCTTATACTTCTGTATTTCTCTTTTATGGCATACCTTTATGATTTACATTATTGGTAAAGGCGATAATTTCATTTTTGGAAGTGTGGACTACCACTCCCTCAAAGTGATTTGAATCGTTAACTCCGTGTGTGGGGCGTGTAAAGGATGGTGTAAATGATATTATATATGATATTATACTGGAATTATAATAAAACTTTATATTATTATGATCTACTTCCATTAAATACTAAATAGAAATGAAAGTATCGTTCATGCGTACGTACGGCTTACCGTCTCCATGAACGGTGCATTTCATTTCTTACCTATAAATGTTATATAATATTATAAATTCATGTATCTACTGGATATATATGATATATATGATATATAAATCATATATATAATTCTGGAGACAATGGATATTCTTCCACATAAACAACTTCTAATTATAAGAAGTTTATTGTTGACTCAAGTACCAAAGATCGACAAAATGACCGTTATTAACTAAAATGACTACATAATTTTTGTGACATCATAATAAGTGATATAAAAAGGATAATGAACTTGAATTTTTTTTTTAAGAAATTAGATATTAACTCTATTTTATTATTCAGGAGATTAAATAATGATCGAGTCAAGTCAGACACGAGGTAAGGGAACTTCGTATCCCAATTTCCGTTCTTTGGGGTAATCTCTTACATTCAAATTATGTCATGATATTATTATGTCCTATCATGCATTTGTACTTTAATTATCTATACTTATAGTGAATACACATAATTTGTTATACTTTATTTAAAAAATTATCTTTTTAAGGGACATCGTCTTAATCTCCTTTCATTGAGGCATATTTGGTTTTATACACAACTTTCCTTTATACAGCGTATAAACCCCTTTGAATTTTACTTTTATTCAAAAGGAATATTTTTATACGAATCATTTTCAGTAAAATAAAAAAGGAATGTCTTTTCTTACGTATTCGGGGACAATGACTTCTCCGCCGCTGTGACTATTTTTTAATTTCCGGCTTCCTCTATAGGCCATAACATTTTTTAAAATGAAAAATAAATACCATGTTTTACTTTTCTTTTATTTTGGTTTTGAAAATGCTTTTGATAATTTTTTTATTATATCAATCTGTTGTATTGATATCTTGTAATTGACATGTGGAAATGTTATGTTTCATTTATGCATGTTTTATGTGATATGATTATGTTATGGTTTATATATGTTTAAATCTGTTCAGAGGAGGAATGCATTGGACATAATAAGTGACGGGTGGGGCACGCTATAGCTCCACGATGCATCGGTAGGTCTCATGAGTCAATCTAGTGTTTTGGAATGAGGCCTTGAAAAATTAACATTTGTAGTCTTGGCACGAGGCCTTGGATACGTGGTTATGATAGTCTGGCATTATTCATTCCATCATTATGAAAGTTGTTATTGATATGGCATGTGATTATTCGACTAGCACAATATCCATGTGAGTAATTAAATGGAATTATTTCATTTTTTCCATATTATGCTGAATTTCAACTTTAAAAGGATTTTTTATTAGTTATACATTGACTTAAATGTTAATGTTTATTTATGAAATCTTCCGCTATATTGTTATCCTTACTGAGCATCTGAGCTCACCCCTTCCAATATTTTAATTTTTCAAGGTTGTGAAGAAGTATATTATGAATGACCTGCAGGGATAGTATGAGGGGATATGAAGACAAGATGATGTTGTATTTTTGTATTACTTTATAATGTAATGTAAAACATATGAATGTATCAAGTGTTTCCAAGGCTACAAAACTAATCGGCCTTTTAAGACTTGATCTTTTGTGATCATGCCAATGTTACGCAATAATGCACCGACTCTGGGTAACTGGGGTCGGGGCGTTACAGTTGGTATCAATGGAAATTTAGTACAAACCTTGTAATCTAGATTTAGATAAACTTTGATTAGAGCACATATCCCTAAGATAGAATTTGAGGATTAGTATAGAAGAACAACATAGAATTTTGGTATTATAGAGATTTTGTGAGTTTTCTGAGAAATACATTCCTATCTGGATACGAGCAGGTAGAGGCGGATCTGGGAGAGATGTACCTATGGGTAAAACCTAAAAACACTACTTTGATCTAGACTCGAATGGGAAGTGGTGCATGATAATGGGCCTTGCTACACTCTTGGTTATGACACTCTCAGTGGATATGCTTAGGATAATTCCCATTTTCATTAAAACCCATTATGAAGGAATTATGAGTATATACATCCTCATAGAAATTTTTTTATGGATTATATCCATAAATATTTCAATTTATGTTATGTGTTTTTCAAGTTTGTTATCATGTATATCGATTCATAAAATAATCTATTTTATGCCATTATTTAGAAATGGTACCTAGTGGAAGGAATGGAAACCGTATCAATGCACGCACTCTATGTAGGGAATTCCATCCTTCTCAAGATAATTATATTGGAGCTAGTGATTCAACTGGTGCTGATCATCTTATCACCATACTGGTACAACTCACTCAGGTAATGAACAATAACCTTATCGTATGGAGCTCCCTGATCCACAATTTGGAGGATCAATGTTACATCGTTTCATGAGGCACAAACCGCAAACATTCAATGGGGTTACAAATCCATTAGTAGCTGAGCACTGGATAAAATTCTTATAGAAAATATTCCACGCCTTGGGGAGTAGCGAAATGGAGAAGGTTGTCATGGAAGTTTACCGCCTCACTAGAGATTCCAATCAATGGTGGCCACTGATTAAAAACACAAAGGAAGATGATGAAGTTTCAAGTATGGAATGAAGGGAGTTTAAATGAATTTTATTAGAAAATTAATTTCCATATGACCATCGAGCAGATATGGAAAGGAAATTTCTGAGTCTATGGTAGACGGAGGATTAGAATTTCACAAAGTATGAGGCTAACTTTACAAGATTAGTGAGGCATGCTGCAGATTATATACCTAAACCAAGAAGTAAGATTGATCATTTATTTGATGCGTTAAAACCATTTCTCCATCGAGTATTAGTCTCACAAATCTTCTTGTCGTACGAAGATATAGTCTCGTGTTCTATCAAGACAGAAAATTAATTCTCTAAATATTATGACAATAAAGTAATCCAAGATAAGAATATAACGGTGGAACAAGATACAGATAAATGGAAAAAGGGAAAGAAATATTTTCCATTATGCGATAACTTTGTGAAGAATCACCCTGGTACTTGCCTAAATGGAAAGCGAGTTTGTTATAAATGTGGAGAAAAAGATCACCAAGCTCATGATTGCAAGGGAAAGAAAGAGGCTATCAATGTTGAATGCTATAATTATTTGGAAATGGGGCATTATGAAAATGAATGCCTTAAGAGCCAAGGATACATACCTCAAAAGGCCTAGGGAGAAAGGCCAAGCTTATGCTATTACTACAGATGAAGTTGAATAATTATTGTATTTGTGTTTTTGGACTCAATAACTATATTATGGTTATAAGAATAATGTGATATATATAAGGATATTACCACAGTACTTGTTGTTTTCATTAAGTTTTTAATATGATGAAGGTAATCATATTTTAGTATGTGACAATAAGAGAAACATTACTTTGTTTGGGGAATCTGATGGTATAATTGATTTTGGAATTTAGAGACCTTTTAGAGAAAGTCTGGACAGAGGTATTTTGGATAACTATAAAGGTTGTAATTGATTAAGTGAACTTTGGATAGTATTTTTAATGTTAAAACATTTACGAAGATTATTTTTGGAATATTATAATACTATAGTTTTAGGAAAAGGACAACCTGCAGTTCAGGGGATAACTCGTTGCATCGGACAAAGTTGCAGGAATCGAACCCACAACCATAGTGCGACAGGCTGTTATTACCTACCACTAGCCTACAGGAAGTCCCTAGTTATTAAAATATATTTTCCCTAATCTAAATTGTATGTGTTAATATTTGAAACCTTATACAATTATGATAAATAGAATATTTTTGAGTTATATTACCTTTTTGAGTGAAAGATGGGTTTGTGGAAAAAATTTATTAAAGAATGAAGGACTACATGAAAAGTAAGTATATTTCCTTATGTTCTTAGTAAATCTCCACAATAAATTTCTCAACATTATGAAAGGTAACTTAAAAAAAATGTTGTTGGTTAACTTTTCCAATTGTGGAATCAAGGACCGTTTAACCAATCACATGTTTTTGAATTTCTTGTAGTTAACTTTCTTTTAATCCTATTTTCTACATCACTCTATCAGACCTTGATGCTTTGTTTCTCCTCCATATCCATATTTTCATAGAATCCTAGTATGGGATATCTCGAGTAACCTTTGTACTTCTCTTTCCATTTTTAAAGTTATATTTATATTAAACCTATTTTCGATGTGGGTTTTCCACAAAGGTATTTTCTATTTTCAACTTTTTATTTTCAAAGATCATTTTCAAATTGCGAGGAATCAATTTATTGAAGGAGGGGAGAATGTAACACCCCATGTTTCAATGGTACACTTCTCTTTGAATAAAATAGTAGCATGTGTTGTACGCAACTTCGAGTTCTAACACACACCACAACCAATCAAACTAGCCGTTCTGAATAGTAATACCTACTTTTTGAAATTTTATAAATTTTATCATTCAAAATGGACTTAATTTTTGGATTCAGAATATCTAAATTATCCTAAGTCGAAAATTTTTGTAATTTTCTGAGAACATCCAATTTTCTATCAATAGAAAAAAATACTTAAAACAATTTTTTTTAATAAAAGTAAATTATAGTGATAAATTATACTATTGAGTGGATTTAAATAATTATTAGAATATATTTTTACAATTTTATCCATTGGTGGTCATTAGATTTAATTTCAATTTAAAATTGTACATAAACAATTGTCAATCTTTTGATATATATTGTTTCATAAAAACACGCTATTTGTTGTGACAACGAGAATTAATTATAAAAATAATTAATGAAAATTATATGTTTTTAATTTTTTAAAATATACTTCATTTTTGAATTCGGAATATCAAATATAGCTTTGGGTGAATTTTTGGTATTTTTATGAAAAACATCAATTTTTGATAAATAGTGAAACCACTAGGTGGTAGTTAAAAAACTAATTTTTCATTTAAATGAAACTTTACCACTTCTATGATTTGATTTTCAAATATCATACATACATGGTTTTCATTGGAAAGTAAAATGTTGTTCAATAGGATTAAAATATTTTTTGGTGAATAGTAACTTTTAAGTTTTATTAATCGTGATTATTTGTAATTAGTGTAATTTAAGGTAAAAATAATGTTATAATAATATGAAATTACATTGACACTTATCCTACCCTTATTTGATGAGTCATAGACGACCAAGAAAATCCATGGGTCTACTTGGGGACTCCATGGAGCAACTTGGGTAAGAAAATGACATTAATAACATTTTATTTAAAGTAAAAATAAAATTTCCACAACATGTGTTGTTTTACAAAAACAATTATTACATGGGGTTATATGAGTTAAAATTTTGACTATAAATATTCATTGGAAAGATAAAACGATTTCCTACATCATGATATTTTTTTTTAATTTTTAGACATTAAATAAATTAATTTTTTTATGACACCGTGATGATGTAGTGATTACCTCATTAATTAATGATTTAAATAAAATGAAAAGATAATGTAAAATATAAGACTTAAACTTGTAAAAAACCTATTGGATGGGATGATTTCGAACCCTTATCACATTATCTTAGAAATATATAATTTTTGGACCTTTGAAATCCGAAAATCACTTCATAATAATGTATCATTTCTTTACTTTCCAATAGTGCCCCTCCTCTCCTATTATAAAAGGCCCCATCCTCTACCACCTTATTCACACCATCAAAGCCATTTAGTTCGGCCAAAATATGCCCAAATAATCTCTAAACTTCACTATCTTACTCCTAAAATCCTCACTTTGGGCATAATTCTTCCCAAGGAAGCCATTGGGTCAAATCAAAAAGAGTTACCTGATTTTAAGGTAATGTCTTCTCTTATGTTCTTTTGTAATATTTTTCTTCTCCAACCCCTTAAACTCTTTTTATTCCTTTATTTTGTAACAAAAATAGTATCTTCAATATAATATGATTTTTTATGAGATGTATTTGATTTAAAATTACACACACCTTCGTCTAATGGTTAAAGAACATATTGTTTCTATGGTTTGCGAATTTCTACCTCACGAAACGATGATTGTTCAATATTCTTTTAACACCTCTCATGGTGGACATTAAGATGTCACTATATTATATATGATATATATTATATTTATGTTTTCCTTATGCTTCATTATTTCTCATTTATGTCATACCTTTATGATTTCCATTATGGGTAAACGCGATAATTTCATTTTAGGAAGTGCGGACTACCGCCCCCTCAAAGTGATTTGAATCGTTAATTCCGTACGTGGGACGTGTAAAAAATGGAGTAAATGATATTATATATGATATTATACTGTAATTATAATACACCTTAATATAATTATGATCTCATTCCATTAAATAAGAAATATAAATCAAATTAGCGTTCATGCGTACGTATGGCTTACCCTCTTCATGAACGGTGGATTTCATTTCTTACATATAAATGTTATATAATATTATAAATGCATGTATCTACTGGATATATATGATATATATTATATCTACATCATGAATATAATTATGGAGATAATGGATAATCTTCCACATAAACAACTTCTAATTATAAGAAGTTTATTGTTGACTACAGTACCAGAGATCGACAAAACGACCGTTATTAACTTAAATGACTACATAATTCTTGTAACCTGGTAATAAGTGATATAAAAGAGATAATGAACTTGAAAACGGTTTTTAAGCAGGTCGATATTAACTCTAGTTTATTATTCAGGAGATTAAATAATGATCGATTCATGTCGGACACGAGGTAAGGAAACTTTTTAACCCAATTTTCGTTCTTTGGGTTAATCTCCTACTTTCAAATTATGTCATGATATTATTATGTCCAATATTGTATTTGTACTTCTTTATGTGTACTTATAGTGAATACACAAAATAGATCTGTTTTATTTAAAAAATTATCTTTTTAAGGGACTTCGTCTCAATCTCCTTTCATTGAGGCATATTTGGTTTTATACACAACTTCCCTTTATACGGTTTATAAACCCCTTTGAATTTTACTTTTATTCAAAAGGAATATTTTTATACGAAGCATTTTTACTCATCGACAAAAGGAATGTTTTTTCTTACGTTTGTGGTGACAACAACATATCGGCCGCCATGACTATTATTTGAGTTTCGGCTTATTATATAAGCCATAACTTTTTTCAAATGAATAATAAATACCTTGTTTTACTTTTCTTTTATTTTGGTTTTGAAAATGTTTTTTATAATGTTTTTATTATATCAATGTGTTGTATTGATATCTTGTGATTGAAATGTGGAAATGTTATGTTTCATTTATGCATGTTTTATGTGATACGATTATGTTATGGTTTATCATATGTTTAAACATGTTCATATGAGGAATGAATTGGACTTAATAATTGACGGGTGGAGCTCACGATAGATCCTCTATGAATCGGTAGGTCTCATGAGACAAATTAGTGTTTTCGCACGAGGCCTTGACAAAATCTTATTTGTAGTCTTGGCACGAGGCCTTGGCTACATGGTTATGATAGTCTGGAATTATGCATTCCGTCATTATGAAAGTGGTTATTGATATAGCATGTGATTATTCGACTAGTAGAACATCCATGTGAATAAGTAAATGACATTATTTCATTTTATTTTATCCATATTATGCTAAAGTTCGCTTTTAAAAGGCATTTGTTTTAGTTATACATTGCCTTAAATGTTAACGTTTATTTATCAAAACTTGTGCTATATTGTTATCCTTACTGAGCATCTGAGCTCACCCCACTATGCCAAAAACATGCAAGGGAAGGGATACCCCTTTATCAGCGCTCGGGAAAAGCACTGATAAAGGCCCCCCTTTTTCAGCGCTTTTGCGGAGCGCTGATAAAGGAGGGCCTTTATCAGTACTTTTTGGGAGGGCTGATAAAGGGAACCCCTTTATCAGCGCTTTTCCCAAGCGCTGATAAATGTTGAGTTTCAAAAAAATATATTTTTTGTGAAAAATAATATTTCATTATATAAGTTTATTTATATTGATATAAATACAATATATATTTTTTAAATATGTTATAGATACATATAAATAGACTATTTCATTTAATATAAATAAAATTCATGAAAATAGCTTCAAAATATTTTAAAAAAATATTATTAATCAATAATTTTCTAATTATTATCGATTAAAATTAATTTAATAACAATTTGAGAACACAAAAAATCAAAACAATTAATAAAAGTTCTAAAATATGTTGAAAATGTAATTCAAACTTTAAATGGCCATAACTTTTGATATGGCTATCTGAATGAGCTCTACAACATATCAAATCAAAGCCTGAGAAAAGCTCTACATTGCTATGTCTCGCGGAACCTCAGTCAAGCGTTTTTCGAGGCCAAAGGAGGTCTTGAAGGAATCCAAAAATGAGTTTTTTGTCGGGGTACCCAGATTTTTTAACATTAAAAAAGTATAACTTTTGATCCAGATGTTCGTTAGGCCTGTACCACAAATCATATCAAAGATTGTATTATTTTCATTGATTTGACTGGTTTTGGAGTTGAAACAAAATTCTAGATTATTTTTTATGGTTGTTTTAACATTTTATGGCTTTTCAAATACACATATATATGTATTTATTCTTAGATATATATGTGTCTGTCTGTGTGTGGGTGTCTATGTGTGTGTCTATGTGTTGTATATATGTACATATGTATTTATTTATTTACTTACTTATAAACACAAATCCAAAACATTTTTTTTTCATAAATTCATTTAAAAATAATCTTATATGTACATTCTATGGATTTTAAAATACACATATATATGAATTTATTCATAAATATAAATGTGTTTGTGTTTGTGTGTGTCTCTGTGTGTGTCTGTGTGTTGTGTATATATATGTATGTGTGTTGTATATATCTATGTATGTATGCATGCATTTATTTATTTATAAACACACATAAAAACATATTTTTTAGTAAATGTATTTAAAACTAATCTTATATGTATATATTAATATAAAAATAAATATAAATATAAAAAATTATAACTAAAAATATATATAAAAATATATTAATATATGAATTAATATATATATATACTAATATATGAATAAATATATTTATATTAATATGAATCTATATCAATATATGAATGAATATAAAAATATATATATAGATATATCACTAAATAGAGAACAAAATGAAATGACATAGTGGTAATGGTGCAACAGCGAAAGGGGGGAGGTCTCAGGTTCGAGTTCAGGTGGAAGCAAAGGGGGTGCATGTGTATGAGGATGTGCGGGAAGGGCAGCATGCGGGAGACCACCTAGCGCTGATAAAGGGGGCGTGAAGCACTGATAAAAGCATTATCACCATAATATATTAATTAATTTATTTTTTATATATTTTTTATTTTTTTATTTTTTTGACCTTTATCAGCGCTTTTAAAAAGCGATGATAAAGGCACCTTTTACCAGCGCTAAAAGAAAGCGCTGATAAAGGCCCCTTTTATCATCACTAAAAAAAGAGATGATAAAGGGGTCTTTTATCCATGATTTTTTTGTGCTGATAAAAGGGGCCTTTATCAGCTCTTTTCATAGTGCTGATAAAAGGGACCCCCTATATTAGTGCTGAGCATTACAACACTTTTTTAGCGCTGTTAAATCCATTTTTTAGCACTGATATATGCCGTTTTTTAGTAGTGCCCCTTCCAATGTTTAAATTTTTCCAGGATGTGAAGAAGTATATTATGAATGACCTGCAGGGATAGTATGAGGGGATATGAAGACAAGATTTTGTTGTAGTTTTGTACTACTTTATGATGTAATTTAAAACTTATAAATGTATCTAGTGTTTCCAAGGCTATTAATCTAATCGTTTTTTCAAGACTTGATCTTTTATTATCATGCCAATGTTATGCAATAATGCACTTAGTCTGGTTAACTAGGGTCGGGGCATTACACATATACATCACCGGTATGAAAACCCACTGTTATATCTCACTAGTATGAAGCCTCCCTGTTATAACTCACCGGTATGAAACCTCACTGTTATCTCTCACTGGTATGAAACCTCAATGTTATACCTCACTAGTATAAAACCTCACTGTTATGTCTCACAAGTATGAAACTTCACTATTATCCATCACCGGTATGAAACTGCATTGTTATACCTCACCAGTATGAACCTCACTGATATACCTCACTATTCGTGTACATCACCATTAGGAATTCTCACAGGAATTCCCTACCACTAGTATGTGCTATTTTAAACTTCTGCCTTTAGCCGCCAGAATCTGTATCGTTTATACTTTACTTATTATATTTTAATTATTTATTTTATGATTCCTAAATGATAATACAACTTCGTAGTTACTTCTCATTACAACGAGCTCTCCTATCTCAATACCAACTCCTTGAATCCCCGAATCTTGCAAAAACCCTATGTTCTTCAATCCAGAGATGGAAACAACCAAACATCCATCTGTCAGAGATGACCTTGTTGATCCGAATGTGAATAAGCAGAAGACAGGGCTGGAAGAATGTATTAGTGTCAATCGAACAAGTTCAGGGAGGCGTCCAGTGAACCTGCACTTGTAAAATAGAGAAATTGTAATCGAGAAGGAGTTGTGTGCATAATATATTTTTTTTTGAGAAAATTGTTGATCCTAAGAATATTGGAGGAGTATAAATGGCTATAATGATTCAGAAACAAAAATGTTCCTTATTATCTAAATCTTATAAAAGAGTTATATTCCTTTGTGCACTTTGAGAAATCCAATAAGGAAAATAGAATGATTTCATTGGTAAATGGAAAGGAATTGGATTTTTCATCCATTGAATGGGCTGAATGCGTGATGGTACCACATGAAAGAGTATATGGGTATTCATCGAAGACAATACCTCCTACCAGTGACATATTCGACTATGAAAATTCCTAGGAAGAGTTGACAGGAGATTGAACTCCTAGGAATGTAGTGGCTGCTAAGATGGATGGGGAAAATTGATTGTTGTTCAAATTCATTCAACATGTGCTATGTCGAAGAAGAGGGGACTTTTAAAATCTGAAGTATCAAGAAATTTATTTGTTTTATCTCTTAAGGAATGGAGTGATGGTGAATATATGCAGGCTCCTAATTATTCAAATAGAGGATATGACAATACCCAAATAAAAATCCAATACATTATTTTTTTCCAAATTGATTTCATTTATCATTAATGAAAAGGTGGTTTCTGAGTCTCAGAATGAGACAGTGGTGGTAATGAACAATTATTGTATTACAAGAATAGTATCTAAGTACATGAAGATTAACTAGAACCCATGGAGAAGGCAGTGGGTTACTGATGATGAGAGGATATCTGACAAGTTCAATCTAGTTGACCATCTAAATAGACAAAAAGACATTATAGATTCAGGTCTAGGATCTAATGAGGTGGATCCACGGTATAGTGATGATTCAGATGAGGAGGATTCCCCTGCAGCAGATGGAGGAGATCTGGACATACCTCCTAGCACAACTCCTAAAATTGTATCACAAGAAAGGGAATGTTCTTATTTGAACCTACCTAGTACAGACACTTTTTGGGTGTAAGAAAAGAAGATGCACCTTTGGATGAGGAAGACAACCAAAGATCAAATCAGGAAGAGGCTTCCTAGAGAATAAGGAAGAAGAAAGTGGATCTAAAACTGAATCATCTGCTTCTACCACCTTGAGCTTGAGTCCTATGATTGGATGTTCTATTGTGCCTTTAGAGGCTGTTCTTGTTGAAGTTGTTAGGCCTTCTCCTAAACCTGGTGAGCCTACTTCTGTTGGAGAAATGGATATGGTTGTTCAAGATTATTCTGAGAAAGACCGAGATGATGAGGGTGCCATTGCTATATATGATAATGCACCAGTTGAGGGGGATCATCCAACTAGACTAGGCAGTGTTTCATTAGCTGATGGAATTGAAGACTGGGAAGCAGACCCCTATTTTGTGGTCTGTGGATTAAATTATCCATATTATGATAATGAGGCATCCCTCAGTATACCTAAAGCCAATTATGAGATTCTCTCTGAGTTATTACATGTGGATGTTGTCAAAAAACCTGATATGGATCAGTTAAAGTATGAGCTAAAAGACATCTTTATGGAAGAAGTAATGAGAATGGAAACATCACTAATTTCATCCATTCAATATGTTATGGATGACTCTATAGCTAGTATTGTTTCATAAAGAGAAAATGTTGTTGTGCCTTCTAGTATGGTAAGTAGGGCTATCCTTGAGTCTTTAAAGGTTGAGATGAAAGAGTATTTGAATGCATCTATTGCCGATTTAAAGAATTGTTTCGTTGAGGAGCTGAGAATCAAAGAAAAATCCTTTGAAATCTCTCTTGGTTGTACTGTGTCAACCACTCTGAAAAAGATGATGAATACAATTAGATTGTTTCATTCTCATATTTAGAGCATGACAAGAGATGTTGTTTCCTTGAAGTAGTCTTTTTCTTCCTTAAATTCCTTGAGTAGTTCCCATTCTCAAATGAATTCTGGTATCAATTACATTTAAGGTGTATTAAAGAATGTTTTGGAAGTTTTTGAAGCTTTTATGAAGTCGGTCAAAGAGCATATGAGCACTCAGGATTTGGTTGTCCAGAATCTGATAAGAAACTTAACCCAATCATTCAAGGAGACTATTTCATTCACTGTCAAACCTCTTTCTACATCATGTACTTCTGAAAATGTTGATATGTTTCGACTAGTGATGAGAGAAGATCTTAGTTCAAGATCAACCAGTGGCTCTGTGGACTCATCTGCCCTGACCTTGGTAGTGACTACGACCAGATATATCATGATAATTTTTCATGACTATATAAGATAAGCTTCTTCCTCTTAGAAAGAAGTAAAAGATAAAGATGACTCTTATTTTCAGAAAGTGTATACCAAGCATCAGTTGACCAACCATTTCAAACTTCTGTTAGAAAACTTGAAGTTACCTCATATCAATATTGCCTTCAAAGAACAAGTCAGCAAGATCAGAGAGTTGACCCCTACACTAGAAAAATTCACACAGATCAAGGATGATTTCATTTCTGCTATGGAAATAGGAGAAGGGATCATTATGTATTTTAGAAATCTCTTGCTGCCTTTCTTGCATGTAGACAGTACTCAAATAATTGCACCTCCAGCTTTTCCTACCTCCGCTCAGTCTACTCCCATTCCTCATATGACACCAATCCGAGACCTTTAGAGCCTTACTCCTATGATCACCCAGAGATCTACACATTATAGGTCATGCACTATCTTAGTAGCTCATCTTCCTCTGATTATCTATGGTATTCCTATGCATCCACATGCATCCACCATGCCTGAATCCTCTTCTAATACCAAGGGAAAATCTCATGCTGAAGATGTGGATTGATTAGTGGCTAAAATATTTGTTAGGAATCTACTTTAAATATTTTTTTTTCATTTATGTATTTCTTTATATCTGTTTTCCTGAATGAATATATATGATCTTACTTTATTTTTCCCCTCTGTTACTTCTATTTTCTTATAATTCATTTTTTCACTCTTTTATATAATCAAAAAGGGGGAGAAATAATATCTAAGGGAATCATATCTTGGGGAGAAATAATATCTAAGGTAGAACATGGAAAACTGATATGAAATATCATTATATTTTATGGGCATAATACATTTCCCTCTGATATATGTGTTTTATAATATATTGTTTTCTCTGATTCAAATTTTTTGTAATTATAGTACACATTTCTTATTGTTACCTCTGATACAATTGCTTTCAACACTATATCCTCTGATATTATTTAAAAAATCTCACATTTGAAAATGTCATTACTCACACTGAGAAGTAAACACCATTTTATTTTATTCTGATACTTGAAAAATTATTTTGGATTATAAAATCATAATTTGTGATTATCAAAAATGGGGAGATTGTTGACCTCACCTGTTTTGATAATCCCAATTATCTGTTAATATGTTTTTATAATCCTATGTTGACAATACTATAAAAATAATCACTGGAATCTGATAATCACTGTTTGTCTATGTTTATACATACATTGAAATAATTCCAACTCAATCTGGATATGTTTTTCATGGAACATATAATTGTTAAGTTCACCAGTATGCACATAGCAACTATTACAGACAAAAAAACAGACCTAAAGTTATAACAAGAGTTACCAGTATGTAATTCTATCAGTACACCAATGTTTATCGTTATGTATAAGTCTAGTGATATGTGTAAGTATACCAATATGCATGTCTACTGATAAACAAAGGTCATTGGTTGGAAAATGACTATTCTACTCAAGTATACTTATACAAGCTACCAATACAGACAAAATGACACAGAACTACCGTTATTAAGATCTACCGATACAACCAGATAGGCGAACGACTACCGATAAAAAGGTGCTGATACAATGTTCACAGATAGACAGATCCACTGATATATGTAGTTACTGATACAATCTAATTACCGATAGACCAAAAATACCGATAGAAGGAGTTAGCAATACATAGATCTACTATTACACGGAGTAAATTCTACTTATACATGGAGCTACAAGTACAAGAATAGGGAACTACCGATAGGAATCTCACCACTACACAAAGTCCACCGCTACAAGTCTACCAACAGAGAGATACTGATAAGATGACTATTAATTAGTTAATTCTACATAAAATATAATTCTATTTATTTATTAAGCAGTGGTCATATTTGATGTTTTTAATTCACATACTGTTATGTAATGATAGTTGATGGAATTTCCGAAAATTGTACATCATACCTATGAAAATGAAATCATTCCTATGTCGAAGCCTAAGGTATAAAATGAAGATTTAGCTGAAGAGAGGTAGTGTGGAAGTAGTGCATATACATAGAAAATAATGGTGACATGCATACACCTGTGTACCAGAAGAACACATGTCATACATGAGGCCATTTATATAAGAAGAGACTACAAGATGAATCTTGGTCAATGAGTGAATAACCAAATCGATCTATTCATACACTCAAGCTAATTAAATTGAACCTAAAAATAAAGGAAGCAAACGGCACTATGTTTCCAAGACAAAATCCAGAGAAGGACTCTGAAGCATTTATGTTCAATAAAAAGGAGTACATATCTTCACTACAAATCACTAGAGAATTATAAACTCATATATACTCTCTTAGTGAATATTTTACTTACTTTTGAGTAGTGTGTGTACTCTATAGATTTCATACACTCATTGACTCTTGTGCTGAACTGGAGGATTTAATCCTCACTCACTCATTCCCTATACTCTTATTTACCACTTTGGATAGTGGTAAAGGTCACGTAGGACCTGGATAACCTGTGTGCTATTGTTCTTATATTTTCCTATGATGAACTATGGTAGAGGTCTTAGTACCTAGAAAGACATTGCACTACGTTTTACCCCGATACAGGGTGTCGATAAAATTTTATATATATTGTTTTGAGAGGGATAAGTCTCAGATTGAGACTGAACATCTTGGTTTGAACTACTGTGCTTATTTATATTGTTTTAAACTATATCGAATATTCTGATGCTAAATACATTAAACTCAAATCGAATTTAAAGTAACTCTAATAGTTAAACTAGAAAGTGTTTGTATTTATTGTAAAGCATTAGGTTAGATTCAAAATTTAATTAATCATCAGATTGGATTAACTGAGAACTAATAATTCTCTTTTGAAACAAACTGACCCATCACTGTATTACATATTCACTACAGTTTATCTTATTATTTAATTTGGGGGATTTTAATAAGAATCTTTTTAACAGAAAATTTGACTTGGAACTCAATTAACCCCCCTCTTGTGTATCCACTATGACCAACAAGTTTCATACCAGAGTTTCTAATTAGAATGGTGAAAAGAACACTCTACCAACGAAATGTCTGAAATGTGTTAAGAACAATCATGGGAATTACATCCAATGGATTATGAAATGATTAATGTTTTTGATAGATGTCCCCCATCCTCATGAATGAGGAAATGTCATGAGGAAGAAGCAAAATGTGGTAGAGGAAAGGAGTGCACCAAACATAGTCCAAAGATACAACTATAGGGAGCAAGGGAACTATGTAAGCTAGTGCAGTAATCCTCAACTCCTTGAGGAAAATATGTGTCGGTAACCCCAAAACCAAAGGTAGTAAAGAAAGGAATATTCCATCACTGCTACTAAACTATATCAAGACATTTATGTCTCACATGGTACACTACATTTCCACTCAATAGTTTAAAATTTTTATTTGAATTTGGTTATATGAATTCCTTTATATGTTAATATATTTTCTAGAACTATTGAATTCAATCCCTGGAAATATGATATATATATACATCAATAAAAACACCTTGTGGTAAAATAAGTACATCCCAGGTTTTTGACTATTCTCATGTTGGAATATGTGTGAATATTCTTCTAGTGAATCTCATAAAACATCCATTGGTAGAATTTGATACTATAATGTGAATGGATTGGATCTACTTATAAGGACTTCAAATCAACTATCATGAAACAAAAAAATCTTTTCATATACTGAACCATACCATTACCCTCTAGAAATGAAAGAATGGTCATCAATATAACATTTCAAATATATCAATGTTGTGGATGTGGATTGCCTATAAAGAAGCATACCTCAAACAAATGGTTTAGATAATGGATGTTATCAATGAAGGGGATATTCAATTTTTGATGGAATATAGTGATGTATTTACTAAAGATATACCAAGACTTCCCTCAGATCGTTATGTAGTGTTTCCAACAGAAATAATACTCAGAGATACTCATATCTTAATGAGTCACTATATGAGAGATAATATCTTTCTGGATGAGGTAAATAAGTTGATGCATGGGCATTTTAAAAAGGGTTCATATTCCCTAGTGCATCTCATTATAGTGTACAACTGCTATTTTTCAAGATTAATGATTGATCTATGGGGTTGTGTATCAATCATCAAGAACCCAATAGAATCAAAATAATGAAAAAGTGTCATATTCAAAGGATTGATGGATTTTTCGATTAGTTGGTATGATCTTAGTAATTGTCAAAGGAGGATAATCATTCTAGATATCATCATTTGGTGATGATGGTATATTTTTAGAATGATTACATCTGTATAAGTTATGGGCACTATGAGTTTCTAGGGATTCCCTTTTAGACTTACTAATTCCCCTTAAATCGTCATGGATGTGATTAATAGAGTGTAAAGGCATTCCCTCGACAAATTTGGGGTACTTTTTATCGATGATATTATAATTAACTCTATTTAAAAGGAGGAACATGAATAATATAAAAGGCTTGTACTGGTGACATAAAAAATGTATAAATTGCATGCCATGTTCAAAATTTGTGACTTTTGGATTAAAAATGAAAAATTTTAGGGACATGTGATATGATGTGAGGGTATTTTTATGGATCATTAAAAAACAAAGGTAATTGTGAAATTTCCCAGACACTCTATTGTCATAGAAATCTGTATTTTTCTGGTCATAGTTGGGTAGTATCGATGATTGGTGAGAAATTTATCAAGATTGTATATCCCTTATACAAACTTAATAATGAATGGTGTAATGTTCATCTGGAATGATGAATTTGAGGATGGCTTAAATGAGCTAATGAGATGGTTGATCACTGCACATATACTCACATTACTGAAATGTGGAGATATTTTTGTGGTTTGATGTGATTCTTCCATGAATGGATTTGGTTTTTTACATATTCAAAATGATAGATGGATATCCTTATGCCTCATAATAGTTGAATAAATTTGAGAAAAACTTCCTGACACATGATCTATAACAAGAATTTGTGATTTCTTCATTGATAACATGGAATCACTACCTCTATGGTGAGAAATGTATCATATATAACAATCGAAAGTGCTTAATGTATATATTCAAAAAATAGATCAATTTGTGTCAAAGTAGAATGTTATAGATAGTCATAGATTATGACAGATCTATTCACTATCATCCCAACAAGGTGAACAAGGTAGTTGATACTCTTAACATTATAGAACCTACTCCACTATCCAAGATGCAGAAGGAGAAATCCAATATCTTTATGGAAATGAAAATGATGGATTTTTAAATAATAATGGTGTGAAATATATCCCACATATCCCTAATGATTACCCAAACATCTATCCAAGAGAATATTAAGAAGGAAAAAATGGATAATCCAAAGTTACAAAAGAATGCGAATGTAGTAATTGTTGGGAAACTAAAAGAGTTCTATATTGATGATGATGGTGTGATTTCGTTTGGAATGCAATTTTTGTGTTCTTTAATGACTTATTATAAAGAATGAGATATTGAAAATGAAAATATCTTAACTTTATCTTTCCATCATCGGAGTACCATGATGTACCACGATCTCTGAGAAAACTTTTGGGGGGAAAATGAAGAAGGTTTTTGTTGATAAATTAGCAAGGTTCATGACATGTAAACATGTAAAACCCATGTGATAAATGCTAAAATATATGATGAAACCATTTCTAATAATCATGTGTAAATGTAACAATGACAGTATGGAAAAAATCATGGTCTCTTAAAGACATCCAAATGAAATAATGTTATATGGGTTGTGGTAAACTAACTTTCCAAGACTACCAACTTTATCACTATTAGGGAATATATCTCTCTTGAACAACCTGATATGATATATATTAATTATTAAGACTTCATGTAGTTCTAATATTGATTGTATGTGATCGTGATATTAGGTTCACACCTAAATTAAGTAGGAATCTTAAATATGCATGGAGTACAGAATTTAATTTCAACACATCCTATCACCCACAAACAGAAGGCCAATAAAAATGGAATATTCTTATGTAAGATGATATTCTAAGAGATTTATCATTTTAATTCAAAGGAGTATCATATCATATAATCCAATTTTTTGTGTTCTTATATAATAATTGCTTCCACATGAGTATTCAGATAGCATTATATGAAGCTCTGTATAGAAAGAGATGTTGACCTCCAACCCATTGGGATGATATTGGAGAAAGAAACCTACTTAGACCATATCATGATCAAGGGATGACAGATAAGTATTAAAACATCCTGAAACATAAAAAAGATGCGATGATTTTGTGAATGTTTCATGATGAAAACCATTTAAGGGACATGCATGTCATCAGTGGAGATGAAGTATTTCATTGAATATCACCACAAAAGAAGGTCAAATAGTTTGGAAAGAATCTAAAGGTATGATTAAGGTACATTTTACCTTTTGAGATCCCTTATCACATAGGATCCATGGCCTATTGGATTTCACTTCCATGAAATATGGCTCATGTTCATGTTGTGTTCCACATATCAATACTAAGGTTTTAAATAACATATCCCTTGCATGTACAAAACTCATTTGTGGTATAGTTGGAATATGATATCTCTTATGAGGAACCTCCAGTATCGATTCTCAATGAGATAGATTAGGATATGTGCAATAGGACAACCCACCTCGTTTATGATTTGTGGATAAACTATAAGAATGAAGAAGAAACATGGGAACCAAAGGAGGTGATGATGGAGAAGTACCGTTACATGTTTATGTAAAATAAAATTTTGAGTGATAAATTTCAAATGGGGGTAGAATGTAACTTCCCAAACATTTATCAATAGAATATCTCTCTTCTTATTTTAAAGTAATATATTGTAAATCTCATAAAATCACATAGACATCGCAATAGAAACACTATAAATGAATAATTAATTAAAAAATATGTATTTATATATGATAAGTATCCAATACCGATGAAATAGTAATATGAACATAGGAATAGTAATATAATTCATATGAATAGTAATATAATTCATATGAATAGTAAACCGACCAAATTATTAGTAACATTACCCATTAATGTATAAATAAAATTTACGGATCATATAAATGAAATTAATTTATAATTATATAATAGTCCACATAAATAAATATTTCAAAAATTTATAATTAACTGTTCGAATTTTTGTATTTCATAAATATTTAATTACAATTTTAAAATTAATTTAATAATTTAAAATAAAATCTATTTTCATAAAATATGTTCTGAAACTAATATTTAGATTTTTAGTTATTTCAATATAATTTTATGAAACATTAATTAATATTTCAATGAGTTTTAAAATTAAATATAATTTTAAAATCTATATTATCCAACTAAATGATGATTTTAATTTAAAATATTTATAAATTATTTTCATAAAATGGAGTTATTATTTGAATTATAAACAATGAAAACTATTAGGAGAACTTTTTAAATTTCTTAAAATAGTTTAATCTTATATGAATATTGAAATTTTATAATTTACAATTAAAGCTAAATACATGAATTTTGGAGTCAGAGAAGATGTGATAAATATGTAAGACCAAAATATTAAAATATCCTTCATTATATTAATATAATTAGACTTAATTCTTAAAATATTCATAGTATTTGACCAAAATAATAAACTTATGAATAAAATAATGTGAAAACACCCCTATCCTCCCTTATAAATACCACCCTCACACATAATTATACTCACATCTCTCAAAAATTATGCCTTAGAAAAATTATACAAAAAAATCACAATCCATTTTCACAAATCCAATATTTATTGGTCTCATTAAAATAGAAACCCCATTTCCTTAAGGAGGTTTTCATTGAGGATAAATCAGAGTGGTTAAATCCTCTCTATTTTCCATTTAATTTAATTAAAATTTCATTTCTTCTCATATCTACACCTCAACTTATATTATCAAAATGGAATGATAAATATTGTATATATCATATTATTTTATTCTATCATGTTAATGAATGATCCATTATAAAAACCCTCCCTCTCTCTCTTTTATTCTAAAAATGAAATCGTCACCTGTAATGTGACAATTTACCAGCATCTTGAGTGATGAACATTCATATTAAATTAACTCCATAAAGGGTGATAATAAAAAAATAAAATGTTTGAAACATATTTTAAATCATATATTAAAACACTATTTTTTTCAATAACTAACCTATATACTTAATACTACATTATAATACAAAAATAAAATTGTGGCAAAAAACCCTAAAAATTAACCTAAAACGATCATCATTAAATTTATAGAACAATCCTTACGTATAACATATAAAAAATTTCTTTATAATAACATATAATCATTTTTAATGTCATTAATAACATAAAATAAAACTTCTAGATATTTATCCTCATTTTACAGAAACATCAATTCTTGTATACAAGAAAACCATCATTAATCCCAAGAAAGGGAATGCTCCCGAACAATTATATAAAACCTTATAAATCATAATAATGAACATAAATGAAATTTAGAAAACCATAACCAATAAAATTCATTTATAAATTGTTTTATATTTGATGACTATAAATCTAGTGTGATTATATATGAGACTAATGTGAATAAATCATGCAAACATAATGTAAAAAGAATTCCCGAACCCAAATCTCATTATTTGGGTTTTACTCTTTAACCATGCTACCAATTTGGATATTCCATAAATATAATTTCATCATAATTATATATTATTTTATGTGATATTTTGTTTTTCTACTTGAGTTTTTGACAAACAAATTGTTTTCCCAAAGAAATATTCTTTCATAAAAAGTCACACCTTTTCTTCTTGATATTGTTTCTCTTCACACATTGTTGAGGATTGTTATATAAAGTATGTTATTCATTCATTAATTTAGGAACTAAAAAATTATGAATTTATTATTTATTAAAACCTACACATTCCTTTACATGGGATATTTTATTTCCAATATTGATGTATATTCTATATGGTATGCATGAAAATTTATGTTTTATGATTTTATAGGTGCACTTTAGAATTATATAGAGGAATTTAAATGTTATGATGATAGGGGTCTGACTAGAATTAAAATTCACTCAACTGCATTGAGTATTGTGATTTATCTCACGAAGAATGTGGAATAAGAATTAACATGACAAAATCATTTTTCACAACTATGTGTGGTAGTTTACGAGTAAGACAGGTTGTTTTATTTTTATGCATTTCCACATTCCATGCATTTATATAATGCTTCCACTTATGATTATGATGATAATTTTATGATCATTCTCATCTATTTTTATATTGTTTCATTATAGTATCTATCATCTTTCTATTATTTTATATCAACACATTATTTTATGTATATCCTCAAGTTGACTACTTGTACTAAAGAAAATTCAATGGGCCTTAATAAACTAGAGGATAAGAAACTAAAAAAATGTTTATGTTTTACTTTTAAATGTTTTTTACAGCCTTATTTTTTCAATGGAACTAAAATTTTTATTCCTATTCATGTAATGTTTTTATCAATAACATGATATAATTGAAATGTATGAAAATGAGGGTCTTTATAATGATGTATGAGATGATGATTTCAAACATTAAGTATTTAAATCATTGAAAATTTAGATTTGATTATAAATGTGATTAAAGTATTTATATTTTACGTTTCTTTATTTATTAATCATTTTATTGATTATATGACAGGTTTTACTACCATTTAAATATCTATTACGATTTATTTAGTCATTATTGCTTCAATATACATATCCCTAGCTGAATATATCAGTTTATAATTTATTTTTTTCATATTCCATTATATTAGGATGTATATAATGAATAATATAAAGGATGTGATAAATATTCTTAAGCTATATATTTTTATATTTCTAAAATAAAATTGGAATCATCTATGTATCTAGTTTTTGAAGAATGCAAAATTGATCGATCCAATGTATTGAGATCCCATGTATCATGTACCATTATAATAAATTTAACACTAGCTATAGGTTATTGGGTTTAGTATTTTACAAAATATTATCCAATTCCTATAAAAAATCATGACATCTTCCATCCATTCATTCATCAGTTCTTGATCTTAACCTATGACCATCCTATTAATCCTTAAGGGGAATTCCAAATTATATCACTTAGAGAAGATACTATCATCATTATCAATAATTCGGGATTTAATTTTAATCCACATACACAAAATCTATTCTATCCATCATAAAATAATTAATCCACTATCATTAAAATACCAATATTTAATTATCATTATTAAAAAACTATTTATCACATTCTTCAGGGAAAATGATAAATGAAAGTATCGCTCATGCAGACATATGGACTACCATATCCAAAGATGGATATAATTTATTTTCCCTAAATACATAATTTTTTTTATATTTGGACAGATTTAATAAATAATCTAGATATTTATAAATATAATTATTATTTCCAAATTATAAAATAATATTTTTCTTTCATTCCATCTTTTTTATTAAAATTGTATTCGTGCATATGTAAAGACTACCATCTCCATGAATGGTGTAATTCATTATCCTATATCAACCATATATGGATAGATATAAATATTAATATAATGAATATATGTGATATATATATTACTATTAAAATTATTGAGAATATAGAACCATGATCAATATTCAGTGACCTTAAGTACCAAATTGAATCATACATGAAAAAAATACCTAACACACAAAATGATAAAGATAATTAATAATTTTTATTAAATGGTAGATAATATTTTTTATAGAAACCATTTATGATAATAAAATTATGAATATATTTATGGTATATAATTAAAATAAATTTAAATTTATCATGTAGTACGTGGAAATAACATAATAGGTAACTCAAATATGTGTTGAGGGTTTTATGTTACAATATCAATATTTCTTGGATTTTATGTGATTAAAGGTTAGATATTGTAATTATTTGATATATATATATATAAATATTATAATGTATATTCTATTACTCTTCTTAGTTCTATAAATTAATATTTTTCATACCATTATCAACTAAATACTCAAAATCTAGAAATATAATTTCTATAGAAAACATTCATTTTATTATATTTATTTAGGAATTGTTTTCTTCAAAGTTAATATTTTTATAAAACTAATTTCAAGAATATTTTCAATACAATAATGATTTATTAATGTAAATTTTAACAATATATAAATTTATCTAAAAAAATTATAATAAATATACGTTTTAATTTCCATATAAGATACTAATAGAAATTAGAGAATCATTAATCCACAACGGGCTATGGAAATAAGATATATATTAGAACAGAACAAAAAAGACCTAAAATAAATATTATTTTATGATTAATAATTAAATGGTCTAACCCATACAGAAAAGGATGGAAAAATTATCAATAAAATAAAATAAACACAAAGTAATTTCAAATTTTACAAAATAAATCTAAACAACTAAGAATTGGTGTTGGTGATGAAGGTGGGAGAAGAAAATATAAAATTGTTTTCAGGATGAAATTATTCCAGATTCATAGGATGAAAAGTTATAAGATATTTAATTTACAATTATGCAGTCGTTAAAATCAGGTCTTTTTGTGTTCAATTGTCATAATAAAAGAACTACATCCTAAGATTTCCTTTTTCATGGTCAGATACTTAATATTACAAATGATCAGTAACCCAAAATAATAATTTAAATCTTGAGGGGAAACAAACCCAATGGTAATGGTGGAGATCTATTACATATATCTCACATCAACCAATTCCATGAAATCAACTCCGTTAATGAGCATTCTCAGTGATAGAATGAAATAAAATATATTCACCAACCTCGTTCACAATGATCATGCAAAAAAATCAAGAAAGAGATATAAATGTATATCAAATGTGAAATTACATCATAAATTGAATTAAAAAATAAAATAACTTATAAATCCAATTCATGTTCATCACTCATGCTTTGGAACAACTAAATCACACATTTATTGTAAACACAAATCGGGGTGAAAAAATATTGAAATAATATTTAAAGAACATTATAATGTTGTGCTCCGAAAGCGTTTATTGGTGATCCTCTATCCCGCTTTGAATTTTCCAAAATATGTTGATGATGATATCTATTTATAGGTTGGTACTTTCTAGAGGATTTTCATGCCATGTAATGTGATTAGACGTCATTAAATTGATATCTGAGTTTTCATCCTTTATTTCTGAATTCAAACGATTCTCAAACAAATCATTGAATATATGGATAATTTCACAACATGTATATTTGAATCATGACATATAACCTTTAAATATTTATATTTCACATATCACTACATAATCTTATCAGTAAATGTATCTCAAAAAATATTTTGTCATGTAATGAGGTTACATGAAATGTTATAATCTTCCAAAACGTTGATTGATTTAACTACTAACACTAGTGGAACCTTCCACTTTGATGAATTAATAATGTATAATTGTGTTACATGATGTCTAATTCTGTATTTTAGTTTTCTAGCTTCAAACTTCCTAAAAAATCTGGTGTCACTCCACCTCGCTTCAGTTGTGGTGTGAATGGTCTTTTCACTAAAATTTCCACCTCTCTTCATTACTGTTTCAAATATTCAGAATTTCCTTCCATAAAACTTAATATAAGTTAATTTCTTCTAAAATTTAATGATTAACCATTTAAAAAAATGAAATAAGTTACTCAATTTTTATGAAATACACTTATCATAAAAATCTACCAATGGTGTGAACATATTATTTTTTTCAACATTTTCTGCACAAATAAAGATTCCCAACATTGTGGATAATAGTTTATTTAAAGATTATTTTACATGTTTTCATGGTTCTTTTTAAGTATATTTTTTCCAATATTATAGAAATCTTTATCTTTTAAATATGTGACCTAAAATGGGAAGGGTATTTTCTTCAAGAAATTTTCTTGTGGTGTTTTAAATGAAGTTAGAACAATAAAAACATTGTTTGAGGTTTCTTATTATTTTATTAGGATATGATCCAATGTCACCATCATTATTATTTTATCTATAATAATATCTATTATGATTTCAAAATAATAAGGAAACCCATTTTCCATTCTAGAGGGTATCATATGAAGAAATGGTATATACTATCACTATATTATGGCATATATATGGTCAAATTTGTATTATTTGATGGGTGGGACCAATATTTATCCCTAATGATTTGTATAATGTTAACTATGTATAATTTTAAAGGGTATATATGAGAATATCCAAGTCTAGAATGAGGGGACACAAGAGGTTATCCAAATCCCAAAGTAGGTATATGGCTATTTATACAAAGTCTAACATGTGATAAGTGTATTAGTGGATTCCCTTAGGATAACTTTTTTATGATTAAGTTTGTTCCTAGAATTTTATGAAATTTTATATGAAATGTTTTTTTACTTAAAATAATATCCCATGGTTCATAATATCTAAGTCTTCTATGATCTTTGTCTTATGATTAACAAAATACTTATTTCATAATGGTGATCTTTTAAATGTAGTGTATTATTCTACAATATTAATAACAATATCTCAATGTATTATTCTTGTTATATGGTTACATATGATCAATAATTTATATTTACCATGATTTCCATTTCTAAGAATCTGAGATAACACTTTCATCTGTTTCTTTTCCAATATTTATTAACAATGGATAAAGGTTGGGTATGAATATGATGTGTACTATATAAAATAAACATTGTGATATATGATGATGATATTATATGAAATAAAATTCTTATGAGTATAGTACCCAAATAAAATATACCATTAATATTCTAGGGTAAGTATTGTTATGTGAATTTTTAAATAATACTCTAAAATGATGTAATATATATGGAGGTAATATCTAGGAAAACACATATTTATTATTAAATCATGTTACATATAATGTGGTTATAAGTTAGTAATATAATATATGTAAGATATGTGTCCCAATTTACACTTTTATGGATTCGGAGTTGAATAGAATATGTATGGCATATGGAATTAAAAAAAATTGGGCCCTATATTAGATATTTTTATTGGTTAGCCTAATAAAATTGTATCCTATTATTTCTAAAAATCCAATTAATTTAAAAAATTTCCATTCATTGGTATATTAATTTAGATGAATAATATAAATATTTGTATTTTTAGGTGGAATTGTTCACATGGATATATTCATAACCAATATATCGTGATCATTCCTTATAAAGAAGCTGAGTAAGTTTCACATGTGGTAATAGAAATAAATCAAAGTATAAAATAACCTTTACGGACTAATATGATTCAAAAGGATACTGTAATGTATAAATTTCCAATGTAAAATGATGAAGATGTAATGTTAAGAGGTGATAAAGCTACCAATAATAGATAATCTAAGTGGATATTTTATTCTATGAAACGGTTAGAGCTATGAGATTTGAGATGAAAATCATGGACACTTATACAATTTGGAACTGGTTGGATTCACCTGGAGGGCTAATTTCTATTAAGTTTAAAGCATAATTTTCACAATAAAATTGACATGTATTGTAGATAATTGGCTTATAAATCTATCTTTGTGGAATGATGTTTTATATAATTCATTTTTTGACTATATAATGTACTGTTTATAAATTTTGATGATAAAATATATTAAAGTATTGATTTTTATGATATCTCATTATGGTTAGGTGATATATTAAGAATATTTAAAAAACTAATTTTTATAATTAGAATTTAGTTATGGATTTTTATATAATACAACCTAATGTATTTGTTGTACCAAATTTTATTTCCATGGTATAAATGAAAAAATATGCATTTAGTAATTAAATTATTCTTCTTTGAATTGTAACATCTAGTTTGATGATGAAATCAAAGAGATTATATTAATCAATAATATAAATTATTATTATATATAAATTTATTTTAGTGGTTGTGTTTTCATATATTTTTACTGTGTATGAATGGAAATAATAAAATTAGAAAATCAATCTTCAAATTTCATTCTATAATGGTATGGATGGTTAAAATATAATTAATATTATTTATGGGTGATGTGTCATACATAATGGGTAATAATATCAATGGATGTGGATATAAATTGATGAGCGGAATCGTTCAAAACCCAGATATTTTGAAATAAATTTTTTTTAGCATTTATAAAAGAGAAATAAGGATAGGATTCCTCATGATTAATCCATAAACTATATCATGAAATTCATGTACATTACCCACCTCAATGTCTATTAATCATTGAGTGTAACTAGTAGATTTCATCAATATTCTGTTTTGAGTCTTTAGATTAATTGGAATAAAATCCATTATTACACGAGGAGAACAAATGATATGTTCTTTGTTATTGGGGTTGTGGAAGAGATCGTTATATGGAGTTACATTGATATAACCTTATAAATTGGTAAGTATAATATGAGATATTAGTTTTTTTTCATCTCATTAATGAAGCTATTATTTGGAAGATTTCTTGATAACCCATCATATTATACATGATGAAATGGAAAATTATACCTATAAATAAAATTATAGAGGAGATATTGTTTTGGAATAGAGTTCCATTATTGAAATCGGATTGATCCCTATCATTTTAGCATTAATTGATATTTTATATGTTAAAGATATTGTTTTTTCAGATATTGTACACCGATCTATCTAAAGGAACATAAAAATTCATCACAAATACCATATCGCTTTTGAAATCATTGAGAGAGGTGATGTAATTATATGTCGGGTGGGTCTGATGGATAATGAAATAGATCTATTGATAAATACATAAAAATTAAAAAATTATTGGGGCAATGTATAGTCTCTATGTATTATATATATGAGATAATATATTTAATTGTTATCATGAATATAAATTTATATTATATTATAATAAATAAAATTTATATGTATCATTAATATGAGTATGTAACATATTTTTCATGAATATTTTATTGATAAAACATGTATAATTATAGTGTGGAATTGTCCTTAATCGACGAGCATCATGCTTTAGTTATTGATATGTTAATTTTTTAATGTTATAATGAATGTAATATTTTATAGTATAGAATTTATTCTTATGAAAAAACAATTTGATACTTTGACTAGACTATACAACCAATTTTTGTAACATGAAATTTCATACAGTAATTTTACTTACAAATTTTTTATTTAAGTATGTTTTTCCCCTTAGAATCATCAAAATAATGATAATAAAAATTAGATTTTTATATATGTGATTTTTAGGATTTTTTATTCTTTTTATGGTGGTCATAAGGATGGGTGTGTTTTCTAGGTATCCTTGGTTAACAACACTATGATCAAGGGTGTCATGACGTAATATGTTTCACTATAGTATGGACCATTATAAAACATGGATGGTTTCTCTACGATCATATTTATATATCATATGTGTTTAATATGGCTATGTGGATGGTGTGTGGGGGAGAAATTGATATATACCATATCTGTTTATCAGAATGTGGATGGTCTATCATGGAATGAGGGGTGAATGTTTTGGAATTAGGTATTGTGGGTTATTATTATATAGAATCTGTTGAACCACATAGAGGGGAGGAGTTCAATGATGGTTTTGTATGACGAATTCTTATAGGGTTACAAGTTGATATTTTCTATGTTATATTGTGTCATGGAAACTATTACTTCACTACAGTCTTCACCCTGGGTGGTATAAAATCAATGACTTTTTTTCAATGAGCTGTTCACCAACCAACCATTGTGGTGTGATAAGTTTATTCTAGGAACAAAAGGGTTGCATTCTATTTAAAATAATATCATTCATGGTGCATTCATGATTATTTAATTTGATTCAAAATCTCTTAACATTGAGAAAGACCAATGGAATATTTTCACTATTTATTTCATTATTCATGATTATTGAAATTGATGGGACATTGGTAGATCATCAGATCATTGTATTCCTTGGATTTAAATTTATTAATTCCTCTCCTCCAATTCTCTTGTCATAGTATCAGGGAATGGATATTTTAATATAAAAATGTAATTACTTTAAATGGTAAGTATAGTTCCCCTTAATAATAAATTTTGAAATTTGTTCCTCGATTATGAAATATTAAATAGGGGATTGAGTAATTATATGGAATTAAGTAACTAACTTATGTATTGGAATTTATCCTTCAACATTATAATCTCCTAAATTTAGATACGTTGGATGAATCATTGAATTCAAAAATATTTTTTATATTTTATTTTAATATTGAAAAAATTATGTACTTGAAAAGATGGTGGGGTTTTTATGAAATTTGATATTTTTAATGATAAATTTTAAACAAGGATTTCAATATTTGTTTCGAATTGTAAAATGGAAATCATTTGAGTTCTATAGTCCATGAAATTCATTCATAATTGGAATTGTTTTGAAATAAAAATGTTTCATACCTTGGTGATGAGTGTCTTAGAGGGTGTCAGTGGGTATAAAATAATTTTTTTATAATAATTATGAAATATTAGGTTTCATACCATTTTCATGGGTAAATTAGTGAGAATTATTATAATATATTTGTTTCAAGTGATAGGGATCCGCATTGTAGCGACTCGAGTTTTTGGCCCTGTCAGACTTCGGAATATTTTTACGAAGGATTCCAGAGCTAGGAGTGAAGAGGGCGTGCAATTCTGAGGCCCGGTGTGCCAGGAATAAATATTATAAATATATTAAATATTTTTTTACAATGCAAATGGCAGGGGAATGATATCTTCTAAATGGTAGCTCAGAACGAGAATCTGAGGGCACAGTTGCATCTGAAACGCACCATTTACCCTAGGTGAGGTGCAAACTTTGCGGGCGCGGGCCTGCGGTGAGAAACGCCACCAGGGGCGTTTTCGTAAATAAGTGGAAAACTTAGTTTTCGAGCGTCGGCTCAAATAACTTCTGAACGGAGTCTCGGATGGAAAATCTGAGTCCGCCTTTGCGTTCTGAACAGCGCGTTTACTCAATGGGTGACCTTACCTGTGTTCGCATCGGGCGTCGGGTTCGAGGCCTGTTTGGCGCCGGCGGGTGGCTGATATAAATATCAGCCCCCCCCCCCCCCTTATTATTCCTCTCGATGTTGTTCATCTTTTTTCACTTCCTCTTTGCTGAATCTAGTAAAATAAGTTCCCATGAGATCGGATTTCGACGGCGGATGTTCCAGCAGCGTGCAGCGGAAGCTCTGGAGCGCAGATCTAAGGCAGAACGTCGGCGTTTTTCCCACGAGGTAGGCAGTTTGAGTTTTAAAATCCAGAATCCTATTTTTGTGTTTTTTTCTTCAAATTTTCATAAGTGTTGTATATTTTGAGTCCTGAGCTTTCTGAAACATGTTTCAGATTTGAATTTGGAGCATTGTGGTGCTCTCGGTGGCTCCCGGAATTTTTCCGGCGAAAACCCGGTTTTCCGGTGAGACCCGCGGCGGCCATGGTGGAATTCGGCGAGTTCCGCGGTGGCGCAGCCATGGAGCGGTGGTTTCCGGCTCTGGAACGGCGGAGTCCGGTGGCGGCGCAGTGGTTTCCGACACGGCACGGCGGAGTCCGGCGGCGGCGTGGTGGTTTCCGGCGACCTTGCGGTGGTCCGGCCAGATTGTTCTGGGGGTTCCATAAACCCCCGTAACTCGCAAACCGTAACTCTGATTTACGAGCCGTTTGCAGCGACGCGTTCCTTGCGTCGAGACGGACCATCTCCAATGACTTTTAAAATTTTTTGAGTCGGGATTTTGGCCCTGGGGCTTGGAATGTTGAATAAAATAATAATATTTTATTATTTTACGACTTCGGGCCGTTGTAACTTCTACCCGGAGCGTCCGATTGACGTGCCGTCAGTGGCGTTGAGACCCTAATGGTACGGAAGAATTTTTGAGATGGTTTCTGGGTGTTGGGACTGAGTTCGTGCTGCGGGCCCCACGAGGTCGGGTTTTGGCGTTTGT
Organism: Viscum album; assembly: GCA_963277665.1. Lineage (NCBI taxonomy): Eukaryota > Viridiplantae > Streptophyta > Magnoliopsida > Santalales > Viscaceae > Viscum > Viscum album. Next base: position 318,528,743 of record OY728132.1, on the reverse strand, counting down.
GGAGAAACGCAGCTTTCGCACCAGGAGTCCTATTTTGGCGGATGAATAGTCGATCCTGTGTGTTTTTCTGAGAGGATCTAAATGGTGCGATCCGTTCATTGAGTTTTTGGATAAAGGTGTGGGTCCCACCCGAGCAGCCCTTTGGTGAATAGTTCCTTTTTCACCGGGTGTTCGTTTTGGACGAACGAGTAGTCGATTCCACTTGTTTTTCCGAGGAGATCGTCGTGGTATGATCCGCTCGATGGGTTTCAGGATCATTATGTGGGCCCCACAAGATCTAGCTACAGTGAATACTGCCTTTTTCATTGGTAGTCCGTTTCGGGCAGGTAAGCAGCCTGTCCTGCATGTTTTTTTGCGTGGATCGCGATGGTGGCCTCGGTATCGGCCTTGGAGGTGCACAGTGAGGTGTTGTTGTGGGTCGCTCGGGTTAGCGACGTTTGGACCAGCAGTGGTTGAGGATACTCCCTTGGTTCGTTCCCACGAGGGTTTGTGTGGCGTGACAACCTTCGTATAGGTTTGTGATCCTCTGGATGGGATGTTTAAACTGTTAGAGTTGTGGAATCCCTTCGGTTGACCCAGAGTGGGATTCTCTAGCATATTTACCCTAGATCGGGTTCTTGGTATTGCTATGACCGCTTATTCACAGGTGGCGATCCCCTATCAAGCAGGTTAACCCCGTAGGGTTTGTGGCATCATCGGGAATATGATCCACTACACGGTGGGTGGTGCTCTACTCAGCATGAGGTTTATAGTAGGGTTGTGGTATCGTTGGTTATACGATTTCCTACTCAGCACATGGTGTGGGTAGGGTTACGGTATCGTTGGTTATGCGATCCCCTACTCAGCTCGTGGTTTCGGTAGGGTTACGACAACGTCAATTCAATCCCCTACATCGCGAGTTATACCTGATAGGGTTATGGTATCATCGTGACCACCTTTATATGGGCGATGATCCAATATCTGAGTGATGTTTTTCTGTTGAGTACTAGAACGGGTTGTGGTATCCCCTAGTGGAACCTAGGTGTGATCCCCTATCTATGAGAACTACGTATGCCAGATCGGGTCGTGGTATCCCCCAGCGGACCCTGGGAGTGATCCCCTATCTGTGAGATACGTATACCAAAGTGGGTCTTGGTATCCCCTAGCGGACCCTAGCGGCGATCCCCTATCCGAGGAGTTTGGTGGTTATGTTGTTTCAGCGATGTTTCCTCTGTGATGTTATTCGACAAGCGTGGTCTATCGGGTTAGCGTCTGAGATGTTTGTTTGGGACCCGATAGAGTGTATCTCTTGGGCGTGTGTCATCTGGGATGATGGTGTTCATGGAGTGTACTCTCTTAGTTGTGGATAGTTGCTGGCGATGAGGTTGGTACCACTTGTGGCTTTGTGGCGTGAGCTGAGTTTATCTGGATTGTTTATGGTGTATGTACGGGAATACACCTGAGCTGAACAGACTAGTTGTGTTTAGCCGAGGATGGTCACGAGATGGTGTTTCTCTCTCGTCTGGGTTCTCTCTGGCTGGGATGAGCGGACTGTTGCCTTTTAGTTTCTCCCTTTGGTTTTGGGATTTTGGGGTGCCTAGTGAGTATGTTTATACTCACCCCTGCACGGTCTTTGAGCGCACATGAGTGTGTCTTGTGCAGACCACAGGCCTTTCGATGGAGTCCCAGGAGGACCCGGAGAAGGCAGGGTTGAGTGAGCGAGACTGAATGAGGTGTTTGCCGGTGTAGTGCTGACGGAGCTTTCCGGCGGGTGTTTGTGGCAGCGTTCCTCTTCTTCAGAGTAGGTTGGACGCGCTTTGTAGTTTTCATTTGGTGGGCCCTGTTTTTCCCTATTGTACATCTGTTATACTCTGGTTGTGGGTTAGTGTATGCATGCATTTTCTTTTCAGTTTTATATATCTCTACACTGTTTCATGGAGGTGTTGCGGGTGTGTGTGTACAGGTTCCTTAGGATAATGACTCCCATGTGTGTGATAGCCTACTCGACACTGGTCGCCAGCCCCTGGCCTATTGAAGGTGGGCTTGGGGAGTCGCAGCTCGAGCCTCGTTGGGTTGGGTCATGACAGAGTGGTATCAGAGGAGGTTCCACCTTTGGGATCTTAGAGTGTAGCTGTTCTAGCTGTGAGTTTGGTTTGGGTTGCATAGCGGAAGTGTTAGGATGTTTCGAGTTCGGCTTTCAGGCCAGGGACTCCATTGTTGGTGCGGCGGCCGACGTATCCATACACCAGGACTCTGATAACCTGCCTTTAGACTCGGGACATTCGTACACTAGTCTTAGTGACATAATGGTACATGCATCATATAGGACTGGGTTTTGGGTTTTTCCTTGTCCATCTTGGGTTAGCTATCCAGATATACTCTTTGACTGTGGTCCGTCTTGAATGTATTTCAGGATGTCTCCACGACGACAGCCAGCGAGGGTTTCACAGTAGGATTGTGCTGATGACCTGCCCCGTGTAGAGGCTATTGAGCAGGGCACAGTTTCTGAGGTTGCACCTCCAGGTGGTCTGCCAGTTGAGCCACCACCTGTCGAGCAGCTGGTTGTGCTGGTAGTGCAGGACGAGGTTGCTCGCAGGCTGAGTGTGCTGCACGAGTACCAGAGGAAGCGACCTCTGAGGTTCCAGAGTGATCCAGACCCCCAGGCAGCTGATGACTTGCTTGAGGCAGTCACCCGAGTTTTCCACCTAGTGGGGACTCCTCCAGATCAGATGGTGGTCCTAGCGGCGAGCCTTCTGCATGGTCCTGCCGGGCGATGGTGGATTTTGGTGACACAGTCCCATGACGAGGAGACACTCATGTGGGTAGAGTTTGAGCGACTCTTCGGGGAGGAGTTCTATCCGGTGATGCTGAGGTTAGTGCGGATTCAAGAGCTTCTACAGATTTGGTAGGAGGGGCTGACCGTGTCGGAGTACTCGGTGAGGTTTACAGACCTGTCTCGCTACTCCCTGGATATGGTTCGAGACCCATTTTTTGGGGATCAGATTTTCGAGCAGGGCTTACACAGGGACATCCAGTAAGGTGTGGTTTCCTTGTGCTTGCCCAAATTTTCTGGAGTGCTGGAGCGAGCTTTGGTGGTGGAGATCTTTCTGGATGAGCAGATTCCACCTAATAGTGGTGGGCACGTGAGAACTGAGACGTCAGCATCTGGTAGCTAACGACAGACGCAAGGGTCTGGACGTGGCTGACGTTTCAGGAGGTGACCCCAGGATGGAGGATCTGAGCCTAAGGGCTCACAGGGCTCGCATGCCAGTTTTTTTCAGCCGTAGGTGAGGCGGTGTTACGCTTGCGATGGTTAGGGACATCCTTCTAGAGATTGTCTGACCTGACGTGATGTTGAGAAGGAGCTGGTCGATGGACCGCCTTGGCAGAGGCAGCTTCTCGAGCAAGGAGTTCCGTAGGGCGGCGGACGTGGTGTCGGAGCGGGTGCATCAAGAGGAGGTGCTAGGCGGTATCAGTTGCCACCACCCCACCCCTGGGTGGTCCACGCCAAGTTCAGGGAGCTGGTGGCTGAGGGTGAGGACAGCTTCAGGCCCTGGAGGTTGTTGACCCGGAGGCAACACTGATGGATAGAGGTACATCTTGTGTCTTTTCTACTTTCTACAGTAGTGTGATAGACACCGTTTAGCAGTACCCTTCCTTTTTTTTGCTTGCTCGAGTTTTGTTCAGGGCGTTGATAAGACCTTGTGTGGGTGTTGTTCGGCGTGCTTCAAATGCATGAGAGAGAGGGCTCCTTCCCCCACAGAGACGCATTTATGTGACGCGATTAAAACCGTACAGGCGAGTCAGTGCCGCCCAAAGCAGATTGTATCGAGGTGTGGTGGATAAGTCCCTTTGACTTATGCATTCGGGCAGGGTTGTTTGATGGTGAACTCGATGGTGTGTGAGACCCAGTTGAGAGTCCAATCGCTTACCTTGTGCTTAGGGCTTTTCAGGGATGACAAGTTCTAAGGGGGGGGGGGGGTGGAAGGATGTAGCAACTCTGGTTTTTGGCCCTGTAAGACTGTGGAATATTTCTACGAAGGATTCCAGTTCTAGGCGCGACGACGGCATGCGATTCCAAGGACCGATGTGCCTGGAATAAATTTTATAAAATTATTAAGTATTTTTTAACTATGCACGTGGCAGGGGTTTGGTATATTCTAAACGGTAGCTCAGAACGAGATTCTGAGGGCACGATTGCATCTGGAACTTGTCGTTTACCCTTGGCGAGGTGTAAACATTGCGGTCGCAGGCCTGCGGTGAGAAAAGCCACAAGGGGCGTTTTCGTATATAAGTGGAAAAGTTATTTTTCGAGCAGCAGCTCAAATAACAATTGAATGGAGTCTCGAATAGAAAATATGAGACCGCCGTTGCGTTCAAAAAGGCATGTTTACCCTAGGGGTGACCTTACCTTTTATCACATTGTGCGTCGGGTCCGAGGCGGGTTTGGCCTCGGTGTGCGGCTGATATAAATTCCAGCGCCCCCCCCCCCCCCCTTTATCGTTTCTCTCGATGTTCTTCACCGTTCTTCACCGCCTCTCCCCCAAATCGAGCAAAAAAAGCTCCCACAAAGTCAGATTTCTATGGAGGACGTTCCAGGAGTGTGCAACGGAAGCTCTGGAGCGCAGATCTAAGGCAGAACGTTGGCGTTTCGCCCGCGAGGTAGACGATTTGAGTATTAAAATCCCGGATCCCGTTTTTGTGTTGTTTTTGTTCAAATTTTCATAAGGTTTGTATAGTTTGAGTATTGAGATTTCCGAAATATGTTTTGGATCTGATTTTGGAGCACTGGGGTGCTCCCGGTGTCTCCCGGAATTTTTCCGACGAAAACCCGGTTTTCCGGCGAGACCCACGGAGGCCAGGGCGGAATCCTGTGAGTTCCGTGGCGGCGCGGCGGTGGCGAGGTGGTTTCCGGCTCTAGAACGGCAGAGTCCGGTGGCGGCGCGATGGTTTTTGGCTCCTGCTCGGTGGAGTCCGGCGGCGACGCGGTGGTTTCCGGCGACCCCACGGTGGTCCGGCCAAATTGTTCCGGGGGTTCATTAAACCCATGTAACTCGCAAACCGTAACTCCGATTTGCGAGACGTTTGTGGAGAAATGTTCCTTGCGTCGAGAGAGACCTTTGGAACTAACTTTGAGAATTTTTTTTGTCGGGATTTTGGCCCGGGGGCTTGAAATGTCGAATAAAATAATATTATTTTATAATTTTACGACTTCGGGCCGCTGTAACTTCTACTCGGAGCGTCCGCTTGATGTGTCATCAATGGCGTTGAGACCCTGATGGTACGACAGAATTTTTGAGATGGTTTCGGGGTGTTTGGAGTGAGTTTGGGGTGCGGGCCCCATGAGGTCGTGTTTTGGCGTTTGTGGAGAAACGCAGCTTTCGCACCAGGAGTCCGATTTTGGCGGAAGAATAGTCGATCCTGTGTATTTTTCCGAGAGGATCACAATGGTAAGATCCGTTCGATGAGTTTTAGGATCGAGGTGTGGGTCCCACCCGAGATGGCCTTCGGTGAATAGTGCCTTTTTCACCGGGTGTCCATTTTGGACGATCGAGTAGTCGATTCGACTTGTTTTTCAGAGGGGATTGCCGTGTTATGATCCGCTTGATGGGTTTCGGGATCGTTGTGTGGGTCTCGCACGAGCTAGCTATAATGAATAGTGCCTTTTTCACCAGTAGCCCGTTTCGGGCGAGTAAGCAGCCTATCCTGTGTGTTTTTTTGCGTAGATCGCTATGGTGGCCTCAGTATCAGTCTTGGAGGTGCGCAGTGAGGTTTTGTTGTGGGTCGCTCAGGTTAGCGACGTTTGGGCCAACAGTGGTTGAGGGTACTCCCTTGGATCATTACCACGAGGTTTTTTGTGGCATCACAACCTTAGTATAGGGTTGTGATCCTCTCGACGGGATGTTTAAACTGTTAGAGTTGTGGCATCCCTCTGGTGGGCCTAGAGTGGGATCCTCTAGCATCTTTACCCTAGACCGGGTTCTTTGTATCGCTGTGACTACTTATTCACGGGTGGCGATCCCCTATCTAGCAGGTTAACCCTCTATGGTTTGTGGCATCATCAGGAATATGATCCCCTACGCGGTGGGTCGTGCCCAGTAGGGTTGTGGCATCGTCAGGTATACGATCCCCTACTCAGCATGAGGTTTATAGTAGGGTTGCAGCATCATTATTTATACAATTTCATACTCAGTGCTTGGTTTCAGTAGTGTTGTGGTATCATTGGTTATGTGGTCCCGTACTCAGCGCGTGGTTTCGGTAGGGTTGTGGCATCGTCGGTTCGATCCCCTACATCGCGAGTTATACCAGATAGGGTTCCGGTATCGTCGTGACCACCTTTATATGGGTGATGGTCCTCTATCTGATTGATGTCCTTCTGTCAAGCGCTAGATCAGGTTGTGGTATCCCCCAGCAGATCCTGGGTGTGATCCCCTATCTGTGAGAACTACGTATGCCAGATCGGGTCATGGTATCCCCTAGTGGGCCCTAGGAGTGATCCCCTATCTGTGAGCTACGTATACCGGAGTGGGTCTTGGTATCCCTTAGCAGACCCTAGGGGCGATCCCCTATCGTAGGAGTTTGGTGGTTATGTTGTTTCAGCGATGTTTCCTCAGTGATGTTATCCGACGAGTGTGGTCTCTCGGGTGAGCGTCTGAGATGTTTGTTTGGGACCCAATGGTGTGTATCTCTCGGGCGTTTGTAATCTGGGATGATGGTGTTCATGGAGTGTACTCTCCTAGTTGTGGACAATTGCTGGCGATGAGGTCGGTACCTCTTGTGGATTTGTGTTGTGAGCTGAGTTTATCTGGATTGTTTAAGGTGTATATATGGGCATACACCTGAGCTGAACTGACTAGTTGTGTTTAGCCGAGGATGGTCCCGAGATGGAGTTTCTCTCTCGTCTGGGTTTCCTCTAGCTAGGATGAGCAGACACTTGCCTTTTAGTTTCTCTCTTTGGTTTTTGGTTTTTGGGGTGCCTACTGAGTATGTTTATACTCCCCCCAGCACGGGATTTTCCCACACATGTTTGTGTCTTGTGCAGACCACATGCCTTTCGACGGAGTCCCAGGAGGATCCGAAGCTGGCAGAGCTGAGTATGCGAGAGTGAACAGGGTGTTTGCCGGTGCGGTTCTGAGGGAGCTTTCTGGTGGGTGTTTGTGGCAGTGTTCCCCTTCTTTAGAGCAGGTTGGACGCGATTTGTAGTTTTCTTTTTGTGGGCCTTGTTTTTTCCCTATTATACTTATGTTGTACTCTGGTTGTGGGTTAGTGTATGCATGCATTTTCTTTTCAGTTTTATAAATCTCTGCATTGTTTCATGGAGGTGTATGCGGTTGTGTGTGTATAGGTACCTTAGGCTAATGCCTCCCAGGTGTGTGATAGCCTACTCGGTGATGGTCACCAGCCCCTGGCCTATTGGAGGCGGTCTTGGGGAGTCGCGTCTCGAGCCCCGTTTGGTCGATTCGTGACACACATTCTAGACATGGTGATGGATACTATATAGGCAAGTTTGTATCACTCGAGGGGAGGAGATTCAACTAGTGTGGTGTTGGAGGGATGACTAGGATTGGATATGAAAATTAAAGAGAAAATCAGAATGGAATGGCTACATGAAATATTTTTACCCTTTGGTGAGTTTGGAATACCTTACCATGAAAAAGTGTTTATTTGAAAGGAAACACATAATTTACATGGGAACGTGGTTAGGTTTTTTTTTAATTTTGTGTTTACATATTCTAGTTTGATATTGTGGTTGAATTATTGAAGGAATTTAATTAACAATTTTTATTTAAAAAGTTAATGTCCTTAATGATTTATTTGTTTATCTATATACATATGAATGATTTTGTAGAGTCTGGGGTTTCTTCTACTATGTTGTTCTCTCACTCTCTGCGTGTTCACATCAATGGGAATGTTGTATTGGTTGGACTTGAGGATAGTTAATGAATGACTTGAAATTTTATTAATGGGTGGTAGTTATAGTGAAAAAATGTTATTATTTATATAGTTGAGTAACATCCTTGGTGTTATCATGTCATAGTATTAAATGTGAGGTATGTGATTTTAATTATCTATTTTTTGTCTTTTTTCTAAAATTGTTTTTATAAAAACATATTATCAAAAAGTATTCATGAAAATTTATTTAATAATATATTTTCCATGAATATCTTCATACACAAGGGTGTTGTTTTGTTTAATTTTTTGAGTTAAAATTTTTCCCATTGGTTCATTACATCCTTTTATTTTTTTGAAATGTTAATTTATTTGGGAGATTAACTGATTTTATATCGATTTTTATAATTTGTATTAATAATTTCACCCAATAGAGGAGTAAGAAAAAGTGGTATCATATTAGGGTTTTTTGGATTATGTATTGAGAATTTTTAAAAACTTGGAGAACATGATGTAAATGATTCAGAATATTCTTATAAAAATATAGATCTATATATTTATATGTATCTCAGTGTAACTGTTGAGTTTAGGTAGTGTAAAAGTGATGAAAATATTGAATTGGGATGTTTAGGCCTCAATTCACTATTAGTGTTAAGATAATGTGAATTTACATGAATCATAACAGACAATGTGTGTTTTTCATCATGACTAGGTTTTTAGTGAATAATATTCATGACATGGTTTTTAATAAAAAAACATTATCATATGAAAATTCTTTTCCATGGATTTTTTTCATTGAGTTTCAACAATTTTTTTGAAATGGTGTGGGTTTAAAAATTATTTAACCACTTATAATTATGAAATATTATAAAATGATATTTTACAAGATTATAGTTCCACTTTGTTGTAGTGTGAGGTTCAAAACAATGTTTTTTTATTTGATATACTTTCATAATATATACTATTACCCCTTGGATAACTATAGTGGAGCATGTGAAACAGAAATATGCATTTTAACATATAAACCCCCATTTGGTGGAGAAGTTGTTCAACATATCCAAGTATTATATGTGGTTAGAAAATGAGATTTACCATGGGATATATACGAATATTCATATCTAATGATATATATTTCCTCCTAGTCGAATATGGATGTGGGGACTAAGTAGGCCTTGGAGTTTCACAAAAATATTTATTTAATAATTTAGTTTCTAATAATTTCTACGACCTCATAGGTTCCACTATGTTAATATTTTGTGGAATAACCAATGTGGAAATAGATGGATGCCACTAACATGTTAATAAAGTGCAACGTTCCTCATATGAATGGATAAAAAATAATTGAGTATTATTTTATATAGGAGTTGATTCATTCTATTTCCTGGTATTATTTTATACTCAATCACATAATCTAATTAAAGATATAATTAAATTATAATATTAATGAGCCTGTAAATTTTTTTCTATAATTGGTGATCAATTAAATGAAATTTGATTCATGTTTTGAGATGTTTTCCCATTATAAAATTTCACATAAAATAAGTTTCATTAATACATAAACCTATGTTGTGGTAGTTATCTTGACTGATCATATTAAGGTGGGTATATATGATGTCAATATGGTGATCTACATTTTGCTTGATTAAATTGAGTAAAATTATCATTTAGTATGTATAAGTGGAAGCATTACTCACATGATATTTTGAAATGAGTTCATTCATATGGAGGGGGACACTATAGTACTTGCAATGTGGTGTGGCGGGGAACCAAAGTTATATGTTTCCAAATCTAACATGAGTTTACCATAAATGTGTGAGACTATTCCATGTGAAGAAGTATTAGTGTTAATTCACTTAATTATTATGTAAATGTCCATTGAACTAGCTAAAAATATTCTATGGGAAATGTTTTATTTAAAAACAAGAAGAATTTGGGGCTCATGGAAAAATTTTAATGCATCAATGAGATGGGAATTCTGAATCCCAAAATAATCCGTAGATAATATTTTCCATGAGGAAATAGAAGTGGAATATTGATGATGAAAGATGGCCATCGACGATATATGTTAATATCCTGATAAAAAACCAAATTATGGTTTTTTATTCATTAATCACATTTCTTTTTATTATTTTTTCTATAATAAAATATTTTGAAAATTAGGGTTTATTTTTTCATTGATGTCACACCTTATGTTGATATAATCTATACTGGATGAGATATCAGGGTGGGGATAGTTTTTTATTAAAAATTTTACCATGATTGGTGATGTTGATATACCATAAATAATGTTTTTTTATTAATTTTGAAATTGAATATATATTTATTGGGATAGAATATATAATTCAATTTAGACATTAGATTGATTGATAATGTGGAAATGTTCTCTTTTCTGGGCCTGAATGTGTCATCCACATTTTTTGGGAGAGCGGGATATCAGTATTTGTGGGAAGGGACTAATCATGATATAAGTTTAATATGTATTGTTCTTGTGATTATTCAAATAAAATTTCAAATTCTTCTATGAATAATAATGGATAAACTTCAAAATAATTTTTTTCTTGATCTTTTTGGGTTTCCACAATTCAGGTAAATGGAGTTCAAAATTGATGTGGTGCATAAAGTGTATCATTTTTCAATACTATCTTATTATATAGCAGAAACTGACTTATGGTAACATAAGAAATTGATAGTGACCAAGAATTAAATGAATTTATTAAATAATGTGATTATCATTTTGTAGTTCTGACCTTGTTATATAAAAAGGATGTCATGCAGTTCTATAGTGACTACTAGTAGACAAACCATGTGATAGTAATGATTAGTTACTCTCTACTGAAAATTGATATTTTATTGACCTACTAAAGGGGAATGGTTTTATATTCTATATAAACCTTAATTTGGGTTATCATCAACTATGGGTGGAATAATATTATATATTAAATAAAACATTCTATAGTCTATATAGCCAATTAGGCATCCAAGTCATTCCTTTTAGTGTTACCAACATACCCACAGTCATCATAGTTTGATTTAATATGATTCCGCACAAAAACATGGTCTCTTTTATAGTAATTTTTGTATTCGAAATTATTATTTAATAAAATAGTGATTAGGATCATGTGGAACCACTCGGAAAATTATATAGACCCAGAATTATCATCATTTGTATGTGAAGTTTTTCAAGGGCTATTTATGGATTCAAGTGTCGAAACTATGAGGGAATGTCATCTCATATAGATTAATATCTATATATCCAAATAATTGTATTGTAATAATATCCTAAGAGAGTAAAGTGAATTTTATTTTGGAATATTTATGGTTCTTGAGAGTCTTTAGAGTGACTTTGTGTTAGAATTTCACCACTATACTTTAGATATAAATCTAGAAGATACTTGAATAAACGTTGAATCTTATAATTTGTTAGTTGTCTATAATTGAAAAAATGAATAATAGATTTTTTTTCATGATTTTTAACATGTCATTAAGTAAATATATATTATATATGAAAAATGGGATTATTATATCCTTTACTATTACTAACCATAAAATGTGAGGATATATCCATGAACATCATGGTCAGTATATCGAGAATGATATAAAATCATGAAATTTTCAATAAAATTATTGATCAGGTCACAAAATAATCATATTTATTTTAAATTTTAGATATATTCCCAGTTTATGACCTCATTATGTTATATGGTCTGGAGAGAAATATACAACACAAGTTTAAATTATTTATCATCTATGATAAAAACTAATTATTGACATAGTGGGTTTTGAGTAAACACCATATTAAAATGGGAAACTATATAAGGATGTTCAAAAAATATTATTGTCTGAAAAATGATAATAAAAACATATCATATTGATTTTCGAGTGTATGATTTAGGGGATCGTTCTTGATTTCATGATATTTTTGGAGGATAAATAGTTCTTAGTGGGGATTATTAATAATTATAGTTTTTATACTACCACCAAGAGAGAAACATTTGTGGAGATAAAATTCATCTATTTTGATCATATTTATATGAATTTTAATCAAGAATGAATCAATTTATGGGGATAAATGTTTTTTAGGATGTGGATAATTTTTTCAAGTTCACCTGGAAGGACATGAAAGTAAGAAAATATAACCAGAAGATATTTTTGGATTAACATTGATGACCCTATAGTTCAAGGTTGGGGGAACTGTGATAATTAATGTATCTCATAATGTGGGACAAAAATTGCTCTATATGTAGGGGAAATTGATGATATATTCTATGGAACCATTTAATATTTTACAGTTTTTCAAAGAATTCATGTATTAACTATCTCAATAATAATAATATTCATATTTCATTATGTATATTATGTCTCACAACTGATGTTTAATTTTTTATATTTATATAATATTTTAATTTGGTAGAAAGGTTAGTATGATAAAAATGCTTCTTATTTATAGAAAGTTCTTTTGATCTTGGATAAGAAATCCAACACCCATAATCTTGGATCAGATTCTATTTTTTTTATAAAAACCAAAGTTTAAACTATCCAATGTAATCCAAACATAACCATCATTAATTATATGAAAAATAAAAAATATAAAGACACATATATTCCAAAATCTTTTTACATTTAAAATTATAAAGATTTAAGAGAATACTTTTATTAAATAAACCTATAACATTCGTGTCAAATGGATATTTTTCCCACATAACATTGAAATTATTTTCTTATAGTATGTCTTTAAGATGTCACAAAAAAACACCTACTCATAATAGAATTATATATATATATCATATATAACACACTTCTTCATAACATTGACAGGTAGAAATTGAATAATGTTGAGTTAAAAAACCCAATAAGATAATATATAAGTGATAAAAATTGAGTATCATATGTGATTATACGATGTACAAATCACTATGAGAAAACAACTATGGTACCTGAATAATTCATAATAAAATCACATACAATAGAATAAATATAATAAGTCATTAATAATAAAATTATTATTTTGAAATAATGATTTAGTTAATATATTATCATGTTTTTATAATAATGTGGATTCACAAAAATATGTGACATCAAAATTATAAGGTATGGTTTACTACCAAACCATCATAATATAGTGTGCTAGGATTATTGATTCTTAACTATACATGGTATGTAATGTGATAAAAAATAATATACCAATGAATTTTACAGTCATATAAATTGATTCCCACACATGATATCATTATTTATACTTAAATATGTGTGAGAATGAAGCAAACACTCATAACCACATCATAGAATATATTAATCAGGGGAGGGAAACAATCCTTAATGAAGATTTACACAAAACATGATCATAATACATCTATAGAAATAATATTGTAGGTATTATCAGTGTATATATATGACAACACATATCATTAATAAATCAAAATTCAAGGTTTTTTTAATATTTACACTCGTAATACTATACTACATGATTTTAAGGAACAATATCTTTCATAAATTATATACCTTAAACCATAACATGAAATATGTATATAAGAAAATAATTATAAAAAATCATATAGCATTCCCTTATATTTTTATGATCTACGAAAACTAAACATGATCACAAAAGGACATACAGACGAAAAGAGTGAGGTATAATACTCAGAAAGGGAATAATCAATGAATAATTTGATGAAAGAAAAAACTGTTTTTCAATAGAAATATCATGGTAACATGAAAGTGGTGGGATTTAAAAAATTATACGTAGAAGGATGATATAATATGATATCATCATTGTAATATAAGAATGTGGCAGAAACATATAACAGGACACCATAATAATATGTAATGTATTTTACCAAGACGTCATAACATGTTGTTCATTGGATAAACTCCCATAATCTATACTGTTAATCTAATTATATAAATACATCACTCAATTATTTGGGGGGTATATAATTTCTGTAAAACACATCACATTCATATCATGTGAATGCATTTGTGTTTTACATAAATCATATTACATAATAACCACATTTATAACTTTTAATCCCACGATCAATCTATGTGGTTAACATATATGGAATTCCCCTATAAAATCAATGATTGAAAAATGTAGGTAAATATCCATGAGATTAAAACATAATGGGAATTCAATTAACATATGTTTGGTTTGAAAAATCATTAGATATTTTTGGTATCCTTAATAGTATACATAATTATTCATAAAACGGTTTAAATAGAGTGAATGGATGTCTCGTATTTCAAATAAATCATAAGGAAAATATTAGGGATGTGAAATAATATTTTATAACATGGTAATTAGAAAATAAATTGATTTATTAAAATATTCCTCTAGAATAAATATTATGGGAGAGATAATACTTTATCCTTGGATGGTGATTCTAAAAGATCCTGAGAACTTCTTACGAGAATGGGAACACCTTGAGAGGGATTTAGTGAGGGGGAGAGAGATGGAATTCATACACAAAGGTTTTTCTGTGAAGAATAGTGTGAGTATGAGTGTTTATTTATAGTGAAATAGGTATAATTATTTACTAATTTATAAACATAGGTTTTGGACTTAATATGATAAATCACTCCAAACAAGAAAACTTCCAATGGTATTTCCCATGGTTTCTTACAAATATGAGTGGTTTTAAAAAATTAACAATTTTAATAACCAAAAATATTAATATAATATCCTTTATGATGTGTAAGTGAATCATTTTTTTGATGAATTGTTGTTAAAATAGAAAAATATAATATTCTTGTTAGGGTATTTGTTAATGTTTTATAAATTTCATCAAATAACATCAAATATCCATTATTTTATTAAGGAAATCTATATTTGGTTAAGAATTCTTTTTATGGGATTTAATACATAACATTATTGACAGAATCTTGTACTAATATAAGCCATATGTTTATAATGTATGAAATTTTTACATAAAAATTTCCTATCATATTAAATTATAAAAAATTCACCATTGTATAATTTTGATGTAATGATTTCAAAAATATTTTTTTAAAATCATAAAATAATAATATTAAATTTTATGTAAATGTTTTTATATAATAAAAAATAATAGTTTTAATGATATATAACCACATTCTGACCGTCATGAAAAATAAATTCTACTTCATTAAACAATATTTTAATTTATATTTAAAGAATTATCATTCTAAATAGATCATATCAAAATTAAAATTTCATTAATCTTATTAAAAAAGGAGATAAATTTTCCAATATTTTTATAAATAAGAAAATATAAAAATTCAACCTATTCTGGTTAAGGTATATAAATCATGATTAATATAGAATAAGATCAATGGTTATCGTTTGTGATGCGGAAAAATTATTGGGGAGGTATGTTGAACATGGTTTCGGTAGTGGTCAGGAAAAGATTGAACTTCTCCTTTAAATGGATTTTGTTCATACCCATGTTGTTGTATATGGTCATCATCTTTCTCAAGTGAAAGACCAGTAATGTCATCTACTTCAAAAGATCTAATAAATTGGCTTCATAGGGGAAATAATTCTATTTCAGAGACTCCCTTATTTCATATATGTCATTAATATTTTCACATCACCTTTAATATATACCAATCACAACAATGATTTTATATCAGTTATATTATTAATGTCTACGAATCTATGAAAATTTCAGAATCTATCTGGATATAAGATATAACAGTCTTAGATAACCAAATTATTGAAGGTATTTATTATATAATTATTGAATAATAAGGTAGTTATTAATTTAACATCTGAATTTCACTTATAAAACATCATGTCACTGAATACATCACCACTGAAAAAATTTCATCCCTGAAATTTTATTTTATACAAAAAACAGATGACTGTAGTTCTGTTTCAACAACTCCTTTGGTATCCATGGTAATTGTGGTTTCACCACATTATATTAACCATATATGATTTATTGGTCTGTATAAATTTGTCTCTATAATTTAAAATCATCCCCGAATGATCCTCAAATGAAATATCATTTTCAAATGGTGAAAATACTACATTAAATACAGTTGAAGAGTCTGATATGCACTTCTTAAAGAGGGATACATTGAAAATATCATATTATAAGACCAAAATCATAGTATCCCTTAGCTAGTGTCTACTTTATTAAATAAGAATTAGATACCCGTATTTGTATCTTAGAGGACTGAATAGTTTAGTATCCCAGGTAAACTAGAGACATAACTAATACATGTATTAAATTTGAGAAAAAAATTACCACATAATTGATTTTGAGAATAAAATTTATCTTTTTTTCTTATATGTGAATATTAATCATAGTACACTTTATTGTTTCTTGGGGAATGAAAACAATATAAGGGTGAGGTCAAATTCTCATTAAAGGGTCAGGTAGAACAAAATCTATCAATATTCAATAATAAAAAAATTAGTCATTATAAATAAGTATACACGTGTTCTATTTAAATAACATTACTATCAAGATTATATATGGCATAAAATTTATTTAGTTATAAAATAATGAACACATATTCCATTTAAATAATATGAATATCATGATTATATATAGACTAATCAATATAGAAGTCTATATAAATATAATGACATTTCATGAAATCAATGATCTTAGAATGAAATGCATCCATGGATAATATCAATGAAAAAATATTATGGATAATAATAGTAAATTAAATGATGGTAATAACTAATTATAAAACCTTCATGTTTTAAAGTAACATGATACCAATATTTCCAAGATGTTTTAGAATAAATATTGAAAAAGACTAGGTGAAACCCCACATAACTACGGCTAACCAACTGATTCATCCAATAAGACCACTGATGCATTAAGGGGCTATCTATAACAAATCCCCATACATTTTAGGCATTTAAAAAAGATTACATATATCTCAAAATTAAATTTATTCATTAAAAATTGGTTCCTTATCATATAGTATCCATATTGAGTAAAGGATACATATTTATAAATCTTTCCCCTATTAATCACATAACATTCAAAATAAATATCATATGTAATAATGGAATATGTATTAATAAATAAATAATATCTAATATATAAGGAATATGGATATATATGGAAAATTAATTTTTTATCCATGATTATTATAATAAATAAATTGGTAAATACATTAAATATTGATATAAATTAGATGCATAATAAATAATATTCCAATGGGAAGTGTAACTGAGAAAATCCCATTACAAATTTGTAATCAGTTGAATCATATAACCCATGAGTGAATAAAATTTAACAAATCATTAAAAATTTTCTTATAAATAAATTATGTATATAAAAAGTAAAATGGATGTTATATACACCGCATAAAAAATATAGTTTCATAACATCAAAATATACCTCAATAAAATATAATTGACACGAAGACCCTTACCACTTGGTAATGTTGAGTTCAATCCCAATTTAATGAAATAATTCTAGTTGAATATTAATATGTCACGATTTAAGAATTAATCATGATATTACATGAGATAGGGTTTGTGTATACACCATAAATAATAAATTTGTTCATAACATATAATAGTGCATCAATGAAATGAAATTGAAATAGAATCTCATACTTCAAGCTTCCTTTTGGTATAGTGTGATTGAATATCTGATATAGTAGTTTTACATAGGTTATTAACATATTAAATAACCAATTAATATTTATAATATCATATATTATCGTCGTATAACATCTTACCTCCTATTTATTAATAATATATTTTTTATCACTATTTAAGGTGTTAATTGACTTGTTTTATCATAGAAGTTTTGAAATTAAATATCAAATACATGCACATATTATATAGGAAAATAATAACTCAAAGTATATTAATTTTATTAATATTTTATTGAAACATTATATTCATTTTTAGAATCATTCCTGAATGTTTTACATAACAAATAACTTGCATCGCTTTGAGGAGACGATAGGTTCTACGTATACACGAGCGATGGTATCATTCCCTAAATGAGTAAAAATGGTTATTGAGTAAATGATATATTAATTATATATAATTGATATTTTTTTCATAATCATAAAATATATGTACTTTTTCCATCATTATAATCAACAATGTAAAATGGTGGTGAAAAAAAAAAATACACCACCAGATGAACATGGTAGTTTCATATATGCATTTACAGTGATTTCGTTTTTAGAATGATGGATAAAAGAGGGAATAGGGTTGTAAAATTCTCAAAATAAAATATGATAATATATATTAAACTATATTGATTATTTTATAATGGAAATACAATATTACGATGAAGTACAATAATTAATAAACATGAAGGAGTGGGTAAATATGATTATCACTTCTTCGGCATAAAGTTTTTATATCACCTCTTAAGGGGTCAAGTGTTGTTATAATAGAATGAAAATAAAATTTATGACTATTATTATAATGTATTTAAGAGATTATTATATTTTATTGTCTAGATAAATGACTCAATGTGATGGAAAGAAGTGAAGGAATGAGTTCCCTTCTATAATTGATATGAGGGATACATTCATAATTTTAAAAAATAATAAAAAATAATAAAACTATTATAAATAAAAATTTATAAAAATAGTCTATAAATTAAAATGGTAGGGAATGATGGACCATATATCAATATTTTTTTTGTTATTTAATATTTCAATGGTTTTTAAAGAATATAACAAAATATTATTTTTGAAAATTTTGACACCAAACGATTAATTTGATTTCAAAGACATAAAGAAAATGGGGGAATTAGAATATTGTGAATCAAAATCAAAATTATATTTCATATATATCAATAAAATTCATTAAACACATTATTTGTTTTAATTTTATTTAATTATATATTTAAAATCATTAATTTAATTTTGTTTTTAGATAAATGAATTCTAAATTACAATTGGATAAGTATTTATGTTTATATTTAATTAAATATAAATTAATAAAAATTAACCATGATATATCTAAATAATTTATATTTTGAAATTATTTCTATGGTCAAACACATTTATTAGATAAAACAATATGACAAATGTCATAATTGTTATAAATAAGAGTTTGACATATTTGACTTTTCATTAAATTATATACTACAATATTCATAATCAAATCGAAGTGGTCCCATAACGGTTATAAATTGGACCCGTTGATTCTTATAATATATATATATATTACAATCCAATAAGATTAATTTATGTTTTTTCTTCTTAATAGTTATTATCCATTTAAATTTAGTTTTTAAATTCATTTTATATATTTTATATATTTTTCTTTCGCTTTAAATAACACTACATTAGCGTCTCATAAGAATATTAAGAAATTATATCATATAAAAATAAAAAATAATCCCTAACATGAAAATAATTTAATTATTGTCAAAATAATAAATTATTTTAATTTATTATCCATATATGTAATCAAATCCAAGTCTAGATAATTGATTAAATTTATGAATTTGTCTATTCTACCATTACTCAAGTATTACAAAATCAGTGGTATAAGATTATTTTTATATAAATAAAAAATTATCAAATATCAATATATATAATAATTTATTAATGAAATTTATCAAAAAAATCTTTTAATGACTTGTTACTTCGAAATTTTAAATTATAATACAAAAAATTTACTTTTCCAGCGCCTCGTAAGAACACATATTCACTAAAAGTGATTTTTATATTAATCAAGAATGAAATTATAATTTACAAGTTATGATTTATTTTTTATTTATATTTTTATTATAAGGTCATATATGGGTCATTAACTATGTTATATAATAATTATATAATAATTATGCCTTGATGATATTAAAAAAAACATATAATAAATTTTGAATTTTTGACTATTGAACCACCATTTTAAATTTTTCATAAAACACTAAAGGTTTACCATATAATAATTATGGTATGGTGATTTATAAAATAATGTAAATTATATAAAATACATATTATAAAACATACATAAAATTATTGTAATATTCACAAAAAAAATTTATAGCTCATTTTTTAGGAAAATGTTTGTCAGAATAATAAAATGACTTAAAAAAGATTTTATTATTATGTAATAATATGACAAAAATATTATATATTGTGGGACATGAATATTTTTTAATAAAGAATATATTCTTATTCATACCCTACAAATTAATGGCTAGTTTATAATGTCTAAATTTAAATAATAATATATTGGGGATAATTTAGGATTTGTGGGTCGTGCAAATAAACTATTAAACGTGTTGTTCTTTTCAAATATTAGTATGTTAAATTCTCAAGTATTTAACTAAATTGAATCCTTTTAGATTAAAAATTTCATTTTAAATAAATTTTAATACATTTGAAGATACAATTTAGAAAATCCCACATCAAAAAAATGGTTAATAATATATCCTTTAAAAAATATAGAAAGAGAAATGTGAAGGTCACCAAAAAAATAAATTTATTATTAGGAGAAAATTATTGGAAGGTGAAATAGGTATATTAAATAATAATATAACTATCAATTACAGATTAATATTTATATAAAACATGATAAATTATAAATTTTAACATCATAAAAATGGTAAATCAGTCATGAGTTAAATGGCCATTGATTCCATAATATGAAAAGTAATCAGATAAACTTTTTGTTTGAAAATAATTTTCCTCGATTAGAGAAATTATATTATTTTATAGAGTAATATAATAATGAATTATACATAATTAACAGTTAGAGTTTCATCTAGCAATCAATTTCCACCCAAACACATATTTTTCTCCAAAAAATGAGTACTGTTTTTTTCTGAAACACAACAATAAAATTATATTGATAAAAAATCAACAAGAAAAAAATAGTTGACTAATATCATTAGACATTGAACAAAACTAATATTCTTTAAATTAAATAATATAATTCACAAAAATTTAAAAAATAATATGAAGAAAACTACGTTAATCTCCCAAACATCAATATAAATACTGAAAATTTTTCATGAATAATCCGACAAATAAGTATCCATAAAATTCCTAAAAAATATAGAATACTATATTGAAACCCAAAAATCAAAAGGATTTATTAATGTTGTCCTCCAAGAGAAATTTTTTATTTATCAAAAAAATTTACATTCTCTAAATATATATTCTACTATATAATATAATAATTTGGATAAATATACAGAATAAAATCTTATTTTAATCCTAATGAAAATTAAACATTATTAATAAAATAATACTACATATAATTCTATTTACAGTAACCATATAGGGTTCCAAAAATAGGTAGAATATTCTTAAATCATATAATAGAAAATTAATTACCAATCCCATGGTTATCTATATAATAAAACATAATTTCCCAAAATGAAGTTATCCTTGATCAATCATATGTTTTATTTAATGAAAAAAATTCATACTTACCAATACATAATATAGGATTATGGTTGTAAATACACCCTTGTTTCACATCAATTGTCGGACTATGGCTAATGAAATTATCGGATGTGAAGGGTTGTCTCATAACCTATTGGTTTTCCTTTTTTGAAAACAATAATAATAAAATTATTACAATATAACCTAAAAATAATAACCCATAATTACCTTAAAAACAATGATCATATAATCCCAATCTTTTCTGCATACCTTTCATGATATTTCCACAAAATGAAATGTTATTCTTCCTCAAATACCCTTTTTCAATTATTAATCATAATGTTATTTGTAACAAAAAAATTTATCACAACTCAATACCAGTTTTAAATGTTATTAATTATATCAAACAAAATTTTCCCAATTTTGATAAAAATCACTATAGAATATCCTTTAGGTGTTTCATGATTCTCATGATATTTTTAATATATCATAATACCATTGATAAACACATCTTTCACATAAAATCAATCTTAAAACTTAACCATTGTTTGTTTATTCCTTAACAATTTATTTATATAAATAAAATATATGAAAAAAATCCTTATGATTCATCAATATCAACAAAAAATTTCATACATAGATAATAAAAAAATAATTCATACAAAAAATCCATACATTAGTTTCTTCCGTTTTGATGTTTACATCTCATAAAATTCTTTTATTTAAAAATCAAAAGTCGATTCAATGACATTGAACATATGATCAACAATAAAATAGTAAACACATAACTGTTTCTAAAACTCATTAGTTAATATAATCATATATTCATCAAATATAAATATAATTACATAGATATTTCATGACTATTCAAAACATAATATCGTTAATGGTATATATCCTAGACACATTTTCTATCACATTAAATTTAAAACAAGATCCTTATCGTTACCACAAATGACTAAAACAAAAAGTCGTAGTGTATGCATCAAACTGTAACAATCTAAGTGTTCTATCAAATAATAAACAGGTATTATTCAATGTATATCTAAATAATGACACTTTCATCTCAATCTATGAGTCCATATGTTTAAGATAGGTTATCTCTGGCCATTAACGTATCTATAAAATGGTATCTTATACTTGAACATGTCCTAAAAAGTAGGCATATTTTTATATCATGTAATCAATGTTTTCATAATAATAATTTTCAAAGATTATACTAAAATTTTTCTATTAAAAAATATAATAACCCCGATCTATATACCCTAGAGATTGTGTCTACATTACTACATTGGAATATGATATAACGATTTATATCCCGATGGACTGGGTATTTCGGTAGTCTTAGTAATCAAGAATCATTCTTGATACTTTCAATATATTTTAAAAAAAAATATATAACATAATTATTATGTATAATTAAACCATTCCCTTCATAATATAATTATATATTAATCATAGTACACTTCATGGATTCTTGGGAAAAATAAACAAAATAGTGGTTTCTCAGATACACTATAAGGCTTCAGTATATTGGAATATATCATGAAGCTATAATCCCAAAAATATATATATAAGGTACAAAATAAAATATAGATTCCATTTAAATAAAATTAATATCAAAATTATATAGAAAATAATAAATATGGAATGGTAAATAACTGAACCCACATTCCTTATAATCAATGAACTGAGAATTGAATACATCTAGAGATAATATCACGTTAAATTTATCACGGATAACAATAATAAATTAAAATAAGAAAATGTTAAATTATTGAAAATTGTGAATCCCATACATATTACACCTTTACCATGAAGACCTTTTCCAATATGGTTTATAACATAATAGTTTAAAACCCACATTACTAAGGCTATCCAATTGATTCATCCCATGGTAAAACCTATTCATAAATGGGATATTTATAACTAGGCCCCAACTATATCATTCATGTCCAATGAATTAACAATATATTAAATAATATATTTTTCCACAAATAATATGTGCTATCATAATATATATTCATTGAGTAGAATATATATATATATATATATATTACAATCTTTCTTTAGTTAATCAAATAACGTTCAAAGTAAATTCTATATGTTAAAATTGAGTATGGGTTTGGTAATAAATGATACCCATGATAAAAATAATATAAATATTTAATATAAATAAAATTTCAATGATTTATTATCATAAAAAATAATATTTTAATTTTATATAAAATATAAAATAAATTGGGTACCTAATACTAATATATGACTCGATGATGTGAAATTGAGAGGAATTCTCTTACCACTTGATAATCAGTTCATTAAATTCACCTGGAATTGATAAAATCTAAGAAAATAATAATCATTATAATTAATAAATTCATGATATAAAATGTCTATGGTGAATGTTATATACAACTGAATAATACATTTGTTGAAGAACATCAAAGTATGACTCAACGAATGATAAAAGGGACGACATCACTTACAATATGGTAATATTCATTACAAACATATGTGAATGAAATATTTAAAATTGAAACACAATATATCATCAATTATTAACTATAAATTATATTAATTCTTAATTATTATGTGTATACATCATAAATTAGAATTTTTTGTCTAACATGTAAAGGTCCCTCAATGAATGTAAATAGAAACAAAATCATTTACCTCAATCTTTTTTTGGTGGTAAATTCATTACACATTTGTATAATGGTTATAAAGATGTTATTATAAAATAAAATAACCTTATTAAAATTTATAAAATCATATATTATCCACATATAAAATTTTATCACACATTTATTACTAATATATTATTCATTTTACTATTTCGACTATTGATTGCCTTGTTTTCTCATAAAAGATCCATCCATAAATTTGTTTTTGTACACCAAATTATATAATATAAAAATCTAAAATATTAATTAATGTTATAAATTGCAAAATTAATTATTATATATATTTTTATAATAATTCTTTATTATATTATGTGGATAATGAGTATCATCGATTTATAGAGATGTTAGGTTGTACGTACTCACGAGAAAAAATATCATTCCCTTAACGATTCAAGTAGTAATGGTATAAATTATATATTAAATTTTTATAATCTATATAATTCTATAGTTATCATATGTATCCACTATTTTTATAATTATTACCATGAAATAAGTGTGGATGAAAAAATATATAGCACTACTTGAAGGCGGTAAGTCCTACATGCACAAGTGTGATCCATTTATTTTTCATATGATTGATAAAAAGAGGAATTTGGTCATATCATAATGATAATGAAATCATGGAAAATATATATGATTTTATCTATTAATCTATCATGTAAAAAATAATTAATAGAATGTAACAGAATAAATAAACAAAGATGAGTGGGTAATGATGATTGTAACTTCTTCTTTGGGATTTCTATAGATCTCTTATTAAGGGATATGGGATTTGTCATTTGAAATAACCACAACCTCTGTAAAATTTATATTTATATTTAGAATAAAATTTGTATGGTATGGTGAATATTTATTTCTCAAATAGGAGTGAATAACTAATATAATGGAATCTATTTTATAATTGAAGTGGGAGGCACTTTCCAAATTTCTCCAAATATTAAATTTTAATATTAATATTCTATATAATGATTATTCAAAATGTCCTATAAATTTACAATAGATGAAAGTTTCAACCATAAGTAAACCCTTTGTGATTATTAAATATTTTTATTATTATCAAATAATTTATTAAATTATTATTTTGATAAAATATCATTTTTTCCAATATTGAAACTATTCATTCATTTTAACTTGTAATACATCACAAAAAGGGGGAATTTAAAAATAATGAAATAAAAAAATCAGTAATATGATACATAGGTATATATAATTCACTTTAAACATTAAATCATTTAATATTTTTCAAATAATATCTTTATAATAATTTACTTTTATTCTTTTTATTAAATTAATAATATATTACTATTGTATAAGCCTTTAAGATAATTTTTTATTCAATAAAATTTAAAAAGGAAATTTCCTTAATGAAGATTAATAATTTATAACTAATATATATTTTTATGGTCGAAAATATATTCTAGATAAAACCATATTAAAAAAATTATATCAATTAAATAAACAGTGTGACCTATTTGACTTTTCATTAAATAAAATACTATAAAGGTCATAATATAAATTATGTAGACCCAAAATGATAAAAACTAAACCCTTCTATGAATAAAGTAGATATATGATCGAAATATAAGATATTATTAGGGTTTGGGTTAATTAATATCTCTTATCATTTTAATTTTACAGTTGTAGAATCATTTTATTGATTTTTTATCTTCTTACTGAAGTATTGCATCAATGTTTTAGATGCATATAATGTAATTATATCATATAAAAGAAAAAAATAAATTAATATTACTAAATGAATTTATTTTACTCAAGATAATATTTATAATTTTACATTTTTTATACATACTCATATCCAATTTAGAAAAACTAGGTAATTTTTTAATTTGAATTTTATAGCCTTATATTTGTATAATATAGTAGTTTTTATAATATTCTTGTAATATAAATCATAAATTTTAAATAATAATTTAAATTCATCAATTATGGATAAAATTTATTTAAACTTCCATATAGATTATTTTTACATCTTAATTATTAACATTAAGACAAGAAATGTGACTTTTCAAGTGCTGTGTGAGCACAACATCATCACTGAATGTTAAATTCATATTTATCCATAAATTAAGTATAATTTAGATGTTATGAATTATTTTTTAATGAGATATGTATAAATTTTAATATCATAAATGATCCATTAATTAAATTTTATAAATTTTCATATCATATTTATGTCTTCGTGATATCACAAAAGATACCATATTTTAAAAAAACATTATTCTTTAGTATTCACTAAAAAATTAACTTCTTTAAAAAATTCTTAAAATTTCCCCATAAGATAATTTTATTATAAATAATAAAAAATAATTTTATCTTATCTAATAAATCAATTGGAACTTAAAGAAATTAATTTTAATATATACTCATAAAAAGTAGAAAAACTTAATTTTCAGGAAGACGTTTATCTAAAGAATAAAATGATTTACTAAAACCTGTGATATTATTTTATAATAATTTTAAAATAAATTTATATTTAGTTTTATTTATATATTTATTAAATTATTTATTTAATGTTATTTATACCTTCCAAATTATTAGCTTGGTTATAATAGTCAAACTCAAATAATAATATGTTGAGGTTTGTTTAGGCATGATGTTTCTTGGAATATAAACTATAAAATATATTGATCATATAGTGAACCTTCCTTTTTCATAAAATAACATTAAATAAATTTTTTTATTACTCAATACATTACCCAATTAAATTACCAAATAATTTATTATTCTAGTGCCTTTGGAATCATGTAAACAAATACACGTGAACATAACTGAGGTAAAATATCTCGCACTTGATTTTTCATTACCGGAACCCTTCATAGAAACTTCAAAAAAAATAAATATTTTCATAAAATTAGTGAATGGAAAAAAGGGTTGATCTCTTATACTGAATAATGGTACACAATAGAGACATATAAACACTATCATGTGCATAAGGGTATGAGAACAAAATCAATGCATAAATATTGGTAGTTTATAAGACATGAATCATAATGAAATAAAGAACATGAACCATAAATAATAATAGAAGAATAAATCATAGAACTGTGGAAAATAAATATGAATATATTAAGGATTTCCACATTTCTTAAGGAATCATTAATAATGAATTATTGGTAATATGGGTTCACTTTCCATACAATATTGGTGGAAATGATTCGCTACCAAAACCATCCTAGAGGGAAAATATATTTATGTCTATCACATGATATATTGAACTCTAAACAATGTTTTCGGGTATATATTGTTCCCATAAATATCATAATGAAATAATATTAATATCTTCTATATGAACATAAATCATGTTTCATATTATATCCTATGGAATGAAATGGGTTTCAAAAGGAACATGAAGTCATAAAATAACCCAAAAAAATTGGTTTCATGAGAACAATTTCCCCATAAACATAACCATTTATAGAAACAATATGAATGAAATTTTTTAGGAATACTGCATGTTAAGCATTTGTAACATAAAACATTGTTATCTTAGATGGAAAATATTTTTGAGATAACTCTTGAAAACAATTAATGAATAAAATATCGCTTCCTCTTTGAAAAAAGTTTCCTTACAAGAATTAAATTTAATTTTATTGCAATTTTTTTTTCTGAAAATAACCATATATTTTTCTATGTGATGCCTCAAGACAATAAGGAATCATGAAAACCTAAATTTATTCAATGTTGTATAAGATAAAATATAATTCTTCTTATAAATTTTCTAGAAAACATCAAAATACATTATTAGTAAAATGTCAAAAAATTCCATTATAAATGATTATAAAAAATACATTCATGTGTAAAAATTAATTTAATCAGTTTTATAAGAGTCATAAAAATATCATGGATAACCATTTTATGAATTATTGAAATGGATTATAAATATAACCCATTAAATATCTATGTATAAACAAATCTCATAAAATAATGGGAATGTAAAATTAACCTGTAACATTGGTACAATTTAATTCATACATATCTAAATCTCTTATATATTAAATAAAATATAGTTATAAAATTATACTAAAAATATATTCATATGATATCAAATATGAACATATTTTCACCCATTTGTTAAAATATTTAATTATATGAATGCTTTCTTTTGTTAACTATATCATTTTGACTATGCATGTTTTGTCATATTTTTATCAGTTGATGGAGATATAATAGAGTTATGTAATTTAGAGAATAATATTAGGGTAATAGATGAAATATTTATTCATTACATACATTTATATAATCATTGATTACTTGAAATCTTGGATAATGAATCATATCATGTCGTAGAGATTGTAGGTCGTACGAATGCACACGCGATGATATCATTGACTTAATTTTTTAAATGATATAGGATTGTATGGTATATAATTTATAAAATATTCAATATGATGTTATAATTATAATAAATTATTTTTTTCAATCATTATACACAACTATATAATGTGGTGATGAAAAAACAAATTACAAGATGGCTTGGA
Source organism: Viscum album (assembly GCA_963277665.1). Taxonomy (NCBI): domain Eukaryota; kingdom Viridiplantae; phylum Streptophyta; class Magnoliopsida; order Santalales; family Viscaceae; genus Viscum; species Viscum album. Next base: position 318,500,377 of record OY728132.1, on the reverse strand, counting down.
GATGGGAGGTTATATGTACGCATGCGTGTTGATTTCATTTTTTATAGCATAGATAAAAGATAAAATACTAATTTTCCATAAAATTAATAAAAAATTTAAATATTGGTTATAATTTATTTACTAATTTAGGATGGAAACAAAATATGAATAGGAAGTCAAAGAAGAAACACTTTTTTAGAGTTGGTAACAGAGATTATCTTTTATTCAGCGAGATAACTAGTGATATTATCTTGGGCACTCAATAGATGGTATTTTGACAAGAAATATACCAGTATAGTGTATCTAGTATTATTTTTTCGATAAATGGTTTGTGTTTGGTAGATCTATAAGGCTCAATGTGTTGTGAGGAGGTGAGGGAGGAGGTGGCCTTTAATAATGGAGATAATGGGCCCTCTAGGTAACTCTAAAAATATTAATTTAATATGAATTAATTTAAGATTTTTAAAAGTTATAATGTGAGTTATTTAAAATATTATATGTGCATGGGTATGAATTACCTCATAAAATGTTTTCTAGGCATGTTTAGTTAAAAAATGGACATTATCTTTTGGCTTTAACCTATAGTTAATCACATTATCTTTTACCATGAAAACATGGAATTTAATTTATTATGGTAAATATAATTACTATAAAATGAAAAAAGAACCCCCAATATGATCATTTTTAAAAAAAACAACGTTATTATATTAATTTGGTTGAATTAATTTTTTTAAATTTTTTTATTATATCATATTGTTTTTTAAGTATCATTTATGTCAATTTTGATAATATTCTATGTTTCTCTTTTAAAAAATAATCTAACAAGATGATAACTAAAAAAATTTCTAATATATCACTAAAGTATCAAATTTAACATTATAATTCTTGGATTCCATTAATTATATCGTATTATATATAATTTATTATTATTTATATTATTTATTTCATATTCCAGCCAATTAAAACATTATTACATCATCAATTCTAAACGAATTAAATGAAATCATTTATTCTATAAAAATTAAAAATAAATTATCATGATGAAGGTAAATTTATTATATTTTAAATGACTATTTATATCTTAATTTCTCCTATGTATTACCCAATTGATAAAATGTAATAATTATAAATAATATTATTATGATATTTTTAACATATCAATAAATAAAATATAATAAATTTAATATTAATACTCAGGATGATTAAAACTTTTAAAATTTCAGCATAACTATTTTTGGGTCAAATTCCACTCCGCAAATGAAATTATGACCTGTTTTGTGGTAATTTTATGTTATAATAATATTATATTTACCTTTATGTACTTGATTTAACCTTAAACCTTGTAAATAATAATTTACTAAGGAAATCAATCATAATATCCAGAAAATAATTTTCTCATATTAGAATCTAAATATCACAATTATATTAACCATGTAAATCCATTTTTTAAAATACAATAAATATAAGTGGAATATATATGATTAATTCCAATCCCTCAGATGTGGTGAAAAGGTGGGTAAATGAACATTCAAAAGCTAAAAAAGATTTTATATCTCATTTCTATATAGAAAATATTCCAATGAAATAAATTGGATTAAATTTTGTATAATTTAGTTATATTTACTTTAAGAATATATTTTATGTATATTAATTGTTTTATTGAAATGGTAGTTTTTAACTATAATGTTGTATTTTTCACTAATAATCAAAAAATGAAAATTCTTAGAAAAATAATAAAATTTGATCCTATCTTTATTTTGAAATTAAAAATTAAAATATTATTTTTATTTTATCCAATTCATTTTATAATATATTCTACAATTAATTGTATTGATTTTTATAGAAGGATGTGAAAAACTGTTCATTTTAGAAAATAGTATGTTTAAAAATATAATATATTTATCTAAAAATTATGTTTTTTATTATAAAAATGTTTTATTTATATATAATAATTATATATAATATTTAAAAATTAATAATTACTATTCATATTAATATGTTTTTCTTCTCGATTATTACAAACATATTTAAATATTTATAATAACAAAATGATGTTTTAGGGAAACACGATGTTCCAGGTAATGATTTTTATGTCGATGTTGTGTGTAGTAAAATCCATGTTTCGGTTTTATTAAAGGAATGTATGATTAAATGAAATGTATAAATTAATGAGAAGTAAATAAATTGAAAGAAAACAAAAAATCATTTCATTAAACTCTAACAAGAAAAAGTTAATTTCTCCCTCGAAATTTGACATTGAGATACAAAAATGAGTATACTTCTTCCAAAAATATCCTCATGTTTCCACACATGTTCCTCTAAATGGTTTTTTATTCACAAAACATTTTTTCATGAGTGTGGTCTTGTTTCAGGGAACCATTGGTATGTGATCCTGAATTTCAACTGGTTGTTCATCATAAGAGAAATGCTACTCCAACAGTATTCCCTCATAGTTTAGTATATGTGAAGGGTTAGTTATGTAAATCCTCAATATATATACATGGAAAACATCAAGGAAATGAGAAATATTTTGATGAAGTTCCAAGAGATATTCTATTTTCCTAATATGATTTAGAATTTCAATGGTACTGATACAACTACGGCTTATATTCCCTTTAATACAGAATTTATAACTGTATTTTGTGGATAAATTCATAGAGACACATTTTAACATACACCTAATTCTAAAAAATGTCATAATCTATCAGATTAAATTTTATATTGACTTCATTCACCCTTGATATGTTGATGAATATTTCTTTCCTACTCATCAATCAATTTAGAAATATAAGGTTTCAGTAGGATTTTATCTCAATCCTTAAACCAGTATGTTAAAGCTCATCATTTTTATTATGCAGTGCTTCCTAAAGAGCCATCTGAACTATTTAGTTAAATTTAATTTTTTAAGAAAACAAATCTATTGGAAGGTGTTGATCCCAAAATAATTTAAAATCTAGAGAAGAATATCGCTAAAAATACACTAGATTTTGAATTGTTCATTCAGACTAAATATAATTATGAGGATGATAAGAATGACACAAACACAAATCATTATCATGTTGATGCTAAAGACACTACAAATATTTCTCTCTAAACCAAAGGTCCTGATTAGATAAAATTGAATATAGTACACTATGAAACCTTACTACTTATTTAATGTATATCCTAGAATGTTGATCTAGAGAGATTTATTCTCCGATATTAATGAAGTGAGCTGACTTAGAAAGGTGATATACTATGACAAATATATAATTAAACACTATAGAGGTTTTGGGGAGTTCAACAAATAAGTAAATAGTGGTGTTGTCCTATTATCATTCTGTTATGGGTAATGGATGCAACAACCATTTACATTTTTTTTTCAATATTTCGTAAATTTATGTAATAAAAAGAAACAAGATAAGAACTCTACAATACCTATCTTCCTATCATCCAACCAAGATTACTCAGTCTTGTCTCTATAAATCTTCATATTTCTTGGATGAATAGAGAATTATTAGTTATGAGAATTCTCTAAGAACTCCCAATTCAAATATAGTATGGAAAAAACATGAATGGTTCCTGAAACATAACATTACATCTGGATCAAGGCTCAACTAAGTAACATTTCTGACCTTCTTTTGTATCCCCACATGTTCCATCAACACATATTCAATCTTCATAAAGATTGAGTGTCGACCATTCAATTTAGAAAGATATTGGTTTTCCATGTCCATTAATAATTCATTATTTATACATTTAAAATCGAGATATATTGGATATTTTTTATCCTCATCATGAAAAAATCGAGCATGACCCCTTAGAAAAAATGCATTAGTCACATTGTTTTCATTCCTATGATGGTAATATTTTGATTCGTCAAAATGCTTTATCAGATCTAACCACAGTTATTGGCTTATGTTCAAATCCTTTTTTGTGAATTCATATTTTTAATATTTATTATTGGTATATATATCAATATTTGTACCTTAAATACAAAATAATCCTTTTCTTTAATGAATAAAAATAAAACAGCTAACTCTGAAGCATGATTTGGTATTTTTTCTCATTAATGTTAAACTGTCACGATGCATTAGCGATAACTTTTTGTTTATAATATGAATAAATACCATTATCTCCATGTAATCATCACTATATATTACAACCCATTTAACACTATAGGGTAATTTTTGTATAGTAGAATTGAATATCCCTTTATTCAGTTACTTGAAATTGTACTCCCATTAATTTTTCTATCGGAACTTGTTATCTTTCTAATATAATTTGGTAAACAGATTAGACAGGCATCATAAATTCACTAGAAACTGTCAATAATGTCTATCTAAATGAAAGATCTATAGATCTATGTCACCGTGGTTGGTATAGTATATAATTCAATAGTCTCTTTTTTATGGATCTACTACTATACCTTCTCTTGAGATTATATGACCTAAAAATAAATCATTTTTCAATAAAAATTCACACATTGAAAATTTTTCATATAGATTATCCATCTTTAGGGTAATTTTTAAAATACAAAGGTTCTGTTCATGATATATCTTCCTCACTATTTAGAAAATAATATTATATATAAATAATATTACAAACTAACTGAGGTAATCTCTAAAGACTATATTTATCCAATATATGAATATAGCATGGGAAGTTTTAAGACCGAAAGGCATCACAATATAATCATAGTGACCATACCAATAATGAAATTTCATTATGGGAATATACTACTTCTTAACTCTTAAATGATGATATCCATAATGGAGGTTAATCATGGAAAAGTATTTAGCTCTATGAAATCTCTCAAACATGTCATCAATATAAGAAAGATGATACTTTTTATTGATCATTATCATTGTAAAACTCTTAATAATATATGAGGAGTCAAATTGATTCATATTTCTTCTTAAAAACTAATCGATGCACACAATGGTGACACACATGGGTGAATGAATCTTTCATCATTGTTTTTGTGGATTTTATCATTTAATTCATGCAACTCAATTAGGTCCATTTTATAGGGATTATTTGAAATCGGTGTAGAACCATTTATGATATATATAGATAAATCAACTTCATATTTATCCCAAGACTAAAAAAAAATTCTTGAAGGAGATATACAAATTCATGAAGATTAATCATATCCTATATGCTAATTTCAAAACTAATCAATTTAATTATACATCTATTCTGAATTGAAAATAAATAATCGTACAGTGGATTTAATATCTATAGGATGTTCATACATATTTTCACATTGATATGTGATCAGAAGTTGGATTGAAACATAAAATGTAACTAGCCATCCATGAATATTAATGTGGGAATTTTATATATAATTCCATTCCATTCCTCTAATTAAATCAAATTAAAATTGATTAAAAATGAAAAAATTGATAAGAAACACATTCCCACAAACTTCAAATGGTAATGAATCATATAAATGAGATTAAATAAACATATCATTAGGTTTTTTCACTGGTAATTCAACCTATAATCATTTCGGTGGAATGTTAACACCTATAAAAAATTCATAAATATGAATGACTGGGTAGAACCATAATGAAATATGATATTATGACTTTTAATGTGGATGGAAAGTGTTCCTTTCACAGCATTGGTATCACAACCCACATAAAAATAGTTATTTAATGAGATATCCCCTTCTATCTTGGGTTAATAGGATTTGAATTTTGTTCATTATAGTCATCCCTTGGGTTTGGGAAGTAGTTAACATAATGATAATTCTATATACAATTATATCACTAAAGCATAGGGGGTGCATTTTGTGCCTCTTTCTCTCCACAAATATCGTTGGCTGATTATTTCCATCACATCCGCAATCAAAATCATGTTGATGTTCTATTCCAAACATAAAACATTTATTATACTTCTTATGGAAATTTCATTCATGCTTCATCTCACACAGTGAATAAAGGCATGATCGTATTTTTCTCTTCATGGTTTTATGATTTACCATAAGCTCTAACTTCCTCTTTTGTTCAAACCCATGATATTGGTATTCGACTACAACCAGTATTTGTACCATTATTTCACAATTAACAATATCTCTGTAGCTAAAACAGTATCTTATGTGAAACTTATTTCTGAGTCATAGTATTAATTGATTCAATAGCTTATAGAATTTACATTTGGGTTGGATTACAATTCTGAATGTGTACCACACATGTCTTGTAATATTATACATGTAGGTACCGATTGATTCATCATTCCTTTGATTAAACTCAATGAATTATTTCTCCATAATCGTATGATGAAACCAAGTAATTTATTGATAAATATGTTCATCAACTCATCCCAATACATGTATTAAATTCCATCAAGATTCCATGTAATTCAAACTAGATTCCACCACTAGTCCCCTTCACCTTGTAACAATTAATAAGTTAGAATAACATTCTCTAGATCTGAACACTAGATAATGGATAATGTCTATTAAATCATTCATATCCATTATTCATAAAAATGAAAGTTAGAACACCCACTAAATGAAGGTGGAGGTTTCATCAGGAAGGACACAATAGAATTTTGTGTCCTCCGTTTCTCATTTATAATTCCATAATGATTTATATCATTAGAAATCTATGTCAGTTTAGAAACCAAATTTTTCATTCCATCTCCCATAGCATTCTATTGATCATAAGGAATGTTGTTCTATTTTATATTATAATCACTATTTACATGGTTCATTCATGTTCCAGACATTGACTAAAAAAATTATAGAGTATGAAATAGTTATCATCATAAAGAACCTGATAATCATGGAAAGACAGTTATAGGATGTATAAATTATGACACCTTCCAAAATGTGTGACCCCAATGTTTTATCATAAATTATCCATAGACTAATAATATTGAAATTATTCAAGCTGGATTATGAGTAGTGTCTAAATTCCCAATGCATATCCCCACAGAGTGTCAAACCTGGTGTTCAACCAGTCACATTGTCATGTACCTCGTTATGATCAAGTCATTCATAGTGCACCTTATCCATGTCTTTACTCCTTGGTACATATGTGCTAATACACATCCCCTTATTATATCCAGATAAGGATATATTAATATGAATCCACTCACTCTATCCATTTCCATAATTCCAAGTCATTTTCCATTACTTTTCATTCTCATTAGACTTATCCTCAATGTCCTCCTTAGGATTCTCATTATGGTTTTCTCATCATTGTTTCCAGATTATAAAAATAATTTTTCTCTGATACCAACAATAAAATTGATTAGTTTTGATAGAGTAAAATTACATTAAATTTGAGGAATACATAATACATTGCCGAAAAAACCCCTGAGTATTGTATTAGTCTATTTCCATTAGAAACATGGAAAAATAAAAACAGGTACATAAGTGAGATATATTATCTCCCCCTAGGTAATTCTTTTCAATACCCCTTCTAATAAACATAAAAAAATACATATCTTCATATCAGGGGTGACAGGAGACCCTAAAATTGATGATATCAGATTCATTGTATTGGTAAAAAAGGGGGACATGCAAACATAATCAAAAGAATAAGTGTATTAGGATAGGGTCCTGAAAAATTATTGGAATATCATAAGACATAAATCAAAATGAAATTAACTAAATGATCCTTGAAATCATAAAATAGGAAAAAATTATTGAATTATGGAAGAATAAAAAGAATATAATATTTATTTAAATTGTATTTAAGGCATAAATTATATGTCCATATGGGGATTATCGGTTTACATTCACATAACATTTTGTATCGGTGATTCAATCCCATTACCATCTTAGTGGAAAAATCCATTTATGTCTATCTCATGATATAAAAATAATTATCAAAATTACTGGATGGATATAAATGTCCCACCTATCTCATAATTCAATCATACATATATTTACCACAAGAACATAAATAATGTATTATAACTGAACCCATTGATGGAAACAGTTTTCATAAACATAATTAAATCAAAACATAACTGATGGAAAAACTTTGTTTTGTGAATACTATTTTAGAATAAACATATCCATTCATATAAGAAATTCAAATTGAACCATTAAAGAATAAATCCATTTAAACAAAAGTAACATCAATATTTTCTAACATAGATGGAGAATAACTATGAGATAACGCTTGAAAACAATTATTTAGAAAAATATGTTTTCCTTGTTGAGAACATTTTCTTTCAATGAAATGCCACAAAATTAAAAAAGAAAACATTCTATTTGGAAATAACTATGTAATATTATATGAAAAGACTCAATAAAAAAGGTATCATGCAAATAGGAAAACATGATCATTTTATATATGTTAAAAAACATTGTTCTCGTACATTTTCTAAAAAAGTCAAAAAGTAAATTATTAAGAAAATGACAAAAGATTACTTTCAAAACAATTTACAATAATTTACACATGTTTTGAAATGAATTGGAAAGTTTGTAATATATGTTTAATAGTATAATGAAATTTTAGAAAAACATTTATATGGATGATATTTATACCCCACTATATACATATATATATACAAACTCATTAAATAATGAGTTTGTGATGTTAAACATTACTTTTAGTATGATTTAAATTAAATATATCTAAAAATCTTGTATAATAGATTAATGATTTTTATTAACTTATTCTAGAAACATGTTCATATGGTATCACATTTGATGATATTATCAACAGTTTGTTAATAATACTTAACTAATACTCTTCTTTTGAGTGTGATCTGTTTCCATTTTATATGAATGTTTTGATGTATATGAATCAATTTATGTGGATAAGTTATGGTTTTTTCATTTAAAGATTAACATTATGGTAAAATATAACATATTTATATGAATTATAATTCACATTTATATAAAAAATATTTGTTTGTGATCATAGAGAATGTTCCACCTCACAATATGGAAATGGTAGGCCGTATATACACATGTGTGATGATATAATTCCATTAATGGTGAAATAGTATAGCAGTGGATTGTATATATTTTGTTTTGAAATAAATATAATGTAATAATTTTAATATATATAATCATTATTTCCATAATTAGATCCATACAAATAATGTGGGGATGAAAAAATAGATTACACCATGGCGTAGAGACATTATGATGTATATATGCATGCATGATGATTCAATTTAACATAGGATAGATTGATAGTGGAAAATTGATGTTACATAACAATAAAAAAATTTCATCATATATGTTATAATGGATTCTTACATTTATAATTCAAACAACACATGAAGATAATATATAATAAAAAATATCATTGACAGAGTTATTAGAAGAGATTAAGGCTTCTTCGGTGGGATCCTTCTAGATCTTCTCTTATGGATAATAAAGTTGATATTTTGATAATAAAATAACCTCCATAAAATAGAAAATAATTTTTGGAGGATAAATGGGAAGGGTTTGGTTGATCTAGAATTTTCAATGTGGTCTGATCATGTGAGGGAGGATGTGTCGTTTTAGAATAGAAGGGAGAGGAACATTAGGGAACTCTCAAAATATTAAATTAATATATATTGGTTTTCAAAATATAATATTTCAAAAGTTATATATTTATAATTTATGATTATTGTGGTTCGATATTATAACATCCAAATATTTAGTGACATGTTTAGGTCACAATATTAACCATGTTATTTTCCATTAACCCATTGTTGAAACCTTTATCTTTTACCATGACAACAATGTTTTTTAAGAACAATGGATAATATAATTAGTATAAAATGACAAAATTTCCCAAAATAGAAATTTTATGGCATTATTAACATCATTATATTTATTTTTAAAAATTCTAGATATGTATGATTTTCATATCATTTAACTAAATCTAATTTATTTGAAAGTATCAATTATGTGAATTTTGATACTATTCAATATTTTCCTTCATAAAAGTATTATAAAAACATGATAAAATTGAAAAGACACATCTAATATGACAATATCATTTCAGATAATTCAATAAGATTTTTTATGTCATTAAATATGTAATAGTATATCGATTTTAATTTTATTATAATCATTTATTTTATTTTTCAATTATTTAAAAAAATAATGAATTATTCTAAAAGCCATTAATTAAATTATTTAATACCTAAAAATTAATAATAATTTATCAAGATTGATGTAAATTTATTATATTTCCAATTAATATTTATAGATGAATTTATATTCTATATAACACTATATTAAAAATGATATATTCAATAAAAATGAGTATGATATTATCTACAAATCATTAAATTAAATATAATAAATGTCATATTATTACCTACGTGTCTTAAAAATGATATAATTTTATATTAAGATTTATAATTTTCAAAAACCACACTTTCTATGAAATTAGTACAGTTTTTAGGGTAATTTTATAATGATATAATGTTATTTTCACTTTTAAATAATTGATTTACCTTGAAAATGTGGGGAATAAAAGTTTTCTATAGTTTCTACGTAAAATATAAACCTAAAAAATTACTATAATAATATAAATAAAATAAATATTTCAATAATTTGTGAATATTTTTAAAAATTAAATTCATATATGCCACAAAATATTGTTTTCTGATAATCCCACATATTAGGAAAAAGGTGGTTAAAAACAACCATAATGGTTAAATATGTTTTTATATCTAATTTTAATATAAAACTGATTCTAATGACCTAAATTGGATATATATATATATTTAGACTATTGTAACATTAAAAATAAATATAATTTAAAATAATTATTTAAACAAAAAGGAAGGTTTTCACTGTAATGTTGAATTATTCAAATTTCATTAAAAATAAAACTTCTATTAAATAGACTATTAATTAATCATAAGCTAATTTTAAAATTAAAAATTTATATATGATGTTTATTATATCCGATTCAATTTTTAATTTTGTTTAAAATTAAAGAAAACAAATTTCATTTAAGGACATGAAAAGAAGTTTATTTTCAAACATAGTATTTTTAAAAAAAATTCCAAAAAATTATGTTTTTCATTAAAATTTTTTATTAATATAAATATATTTTAAATAATTTGTTAATATTAGTTATTACAATTCATATTAGTAATTTTAATATACTATTTATAAAAATATTAATTTAATAATGATAATAATAAAATGATATTTGGGGGTACTATATTTTCTGTGAAATATATGCCAAGTCAGTGTTTCATCTAGTGTCGGCCAAGTTCCTTCCATGTTAAATAAAATTTTGATTTATTGTAATTATATCCATAATTTAAAATTAATTTATTCAAAAAAATGATCATAAATATGCAATGTATTACATTTCTTTTGAAATATCAGGGTATTTTATAATGTAATTGATATTATTTATCCATGATTTGTAGTAGATAGGATAAAACTTCAAAACTATAGAGAATTTAAGTTGGACAAATTTATTTAGTACTATGATTTATCATCTTCTAAAACATAATGAATATATTAAATTATAATATATGAATTAAGACTCTATCTATTAGCTTAAACTCCATGTCTCATCGATGGTTGTAGAAAACGATAATCTATTAACTATGTCTGGTTTTCATATAATGTTGAATAGTCAGAAGATTCTCTATCTTATTAATGACATGATCATTCCCCATTGGTGTTTTCCCTTCAACATCATCATATCATGTTGCAGTCAGAAACCTCCCCCAAAAAGAGCCTCATAATATTCTATTTCAATGAAAGAATAAAAGCTATTATTATACGATAGCTTTATTGGAGAAAATATCTGATCCAAAAATCCCTGGAAATTCATTACTAAGGATCTTATAAACCCTCTTGAGTTTTAATTCTTCTGTCAAATTGGACATCCATTTGAGGGTGATATGTAATATTTAAACTCATCTCTATATCTTAAACTTGTTAAATGTTTTTCTCAAACCTCTATGTAATCCTCAAATGTTGATCAATCCAAATAGTGACTATCACACCATGAAATCTTACAACATCCCATATGTATATCATTATGTGTTTTTTAATAAATAAATCTTCATAATTATAAAATAAATTAATAGAAATTTATTTTAAATAAACACCCATCAAATGAAATTATAATCATTATATGTTTAGGGGTGTCATATAATGAATCCATTGGTTCTGATTTCCCATTTTCATAATGATATAATACATATTTGCATCATACCCTTTGTCTATTATTGTTCATCATTGATTTTTGTTAATAATAATTATTGATATACATATCCAGTAATATCCTCATTTATGTTATCCCTCCATATGTTTTGTTTTTGATACATATTAATATTAGTAATTCCAAAATTAATAGAGAAGCAATAGAAATGAGAATCATCAATAAGTCCCTTCATCAGTTATTTTATTGATGAGACGCATATGCGGGATCCAATCCTTATTAATCCATATTCAACAATGATGACCCCTAGATTATTTTTTCCCTTTTCAAGAGTACCTCTTCATCTTTTTATACCCCCACAATTCTCTAAGGAGTTTATGGTTGATTAGATATTTAATAATGGTTGGATGAAGAACCATTTATAATTCCCACGTCTATCCTTTACATTTACAATAAGATATGAACTATTTTAATCGACATCAATTATAGGGTTGTATGATAATTTCTACATGGAGAATCCTCCATATTGTACACATTCCTATCATGATAATTGATTGAAAAATTTCAATACTTTATTATATATAACCTCATTTTTTGTCACATTATGAGATCCTTTTATATGAATATATACATGTAGATTTTATGACCTATATATACGTCACACTCCTCAATGTAGAGATAATATCATAAAATTATAAATTCAATGGTCACTATTACTAATTTTATATCATCTGTTGAATAGTTCTGGCCATGGATATTTAATTTGAAGGTATAATAGTCTACATCATTATTATATTTAATCAGTTGACAACCCAATACATTTTTATAAGTATAGTTGTAGATCATAAATCCATCCTCACTAGTTGGTAAATGTGGGTACATGTTTAGTTATTATCCTCCTCTATTGAAATATCTCCATTCATTCTTCCTTCCAGAAAATTCATAATACTTTTTGAGTTATATTGGGTATTAATATTGACAATAGTTTAAATATACTGACAAATCGATGAAAGTACCCATCTAATCGATGGAAAAAACTAATTTCCATTAATGTAATAGACATACACCAAACATTAATTGAAAATATTTTTAAAGATCCTTAGATATCGTTTTATTGGTGAAAAATTCCCCAGTAATGTTACTTGATCTCTCCATAACATGAATTTACTATAAAACACTCATAACTAGTCCTTTTTTCATTTATTCATTACATCATTCAAAATCATTGCATGATTCTCTTTATGTTTGAAGAAAAATAATATAATCTATAAATACGTCCAAATATTTTGCAGGTGATACACAAATACTTTATTCATTATGTTCAGGAAGAAAACTGTAAAATTTGTGCATCCAAATTTATTCACTTTTAACTCATCCTTCTTCTCATTTACAAGACAATATCTTAAAGGAATATCGACCAAGCTGAAGTGTTAGGCTCCATTAAACTAATCAAATTTGTTTTAACTATTTTGTAGAAGATATTTTTCTATGTAATTATATATATTAGTTTCAGCTTATAACAACCTTGGTTTTTATTACATAAAACCATCACATGATACAACATATAAGATAGAGATGTATAATGACTTTTGGGATTAGTAACATTACATATCAACATAAAACATGAAACACCACATCATTATTGAAAACCTTCTTTACTTGACCAGTACATTCCCTTGTATGAAGCATTGCATGGGATAACCTGAGGACATGCATATGAAAAGGGTGAGGTATAAAGGACAATAATGGAGTAAACATGGCCTAACATGAATAATAAAATACATGTTAGGTAATATGCCTATCAGTGGATCATACAATAGACCTGAACATAAAGGAAAGACATATCATGATAATAAAAACATAGAAATGTGGAAACAACACTTCACAAGGTATTAGCAAGAGATAAGGCACATTGCACATAGATAATGAGTATACCCTGAATTCATAAAAATTTAAATGATTAAAACCTCATTTAACATAACGTATCATGATACTAATATTTACCAAATGAACTGGAGTGCAATCAGTGGGCACCCATCTTAATTGTTTCATTTCATGCATATGTGTTCCTCATAGATCATATAACATGGATTCATTAAACACAAAAAATTATTACATGATAAAGTAATGTAAAATTCATAAATTAATCTCTGAAATCATAATGTAAGTGTGCAGAAATTTTAATACCATTGATAGATAAATTGGCTTGGTATTTACTACACAATAAATTTGGCTTGGAAAGACGTGGTGCAATTTCGACAACATAACAATGTGACATAAAAATTCATAAAAAAATGTTGAAGTGAGAGAAAGGGGTGTCTCATTATATTTACATGATAATGACAGTAAGGGGTTCATATAGATACTTGTCCCAACTTTAGTCATGTAATTTAAATTCATAATACAATAGAATTTATAGAATGTAAATGAGAAGAGTTAAATTGGTACAGAATTTCGGCAATGTAATGGGTGTACATGGAAATAATTAATGAGAGATAAATGAGTTTCTAATTTTTCAATGTTAAGAAGGGATGTATGGGGGAAGTGAAAAATTATACCATCAATATTTTTAATTGAAAATATGGTATATAAACAAAATTAAATTAGGACAAAAATGAGAAAGGATGAAATGCCTTACTTGGAAGTGTGATCCCAAAGGCTTGAGAGGGGCTTGAGGGAGGATTCATGGGAGCATGGGTCCCCTTTTTAGGATTATAGAGTGTGTAGGTCAATTTTTGGTGTAGATAAAACGGCTTTGGGTGAAGAGGAAGTGGGCGCATGGTTGGGTTTTTTTATGAAAATCATGGGAATTCTTTATTATTTAGGTTTTGGACCCTACACATTAAAATAATCAAAACCACAAACCATACCATGGTTTTTTGCCCATGGTTTTTGATGAAGCAGAGTGTAAAACAATATTATATAATTCCAATGACATAAATTCATTAAATATTAGTCTTTCTTATGTGGACGTGAGTGACACTCTCAAAGATATCATTTTAAAATGTTAACATGTTTTATAATTCTTTGAGGGTCCACTAAGAAATTTTAAAGTAAATAAATTAACTGAAAATCACATTATTTAAATGGTAAAACATATATTAGAGGAAAATAATGTTTATATTAATTTATTAAACCACTATTGGATCATTACGATGTCATGAAACACATTATATATTTAAATGGTATTTAATTTTTACCCAAAAATTCGATTGTCTCAGAAAATTATGAAAAATCAACGTGGGATACTTTTGATGTATAGATTACAAGAATAATATTCATATTATCTAAATAATTTTATATATATTTGAATTTTAACTTTTAAAATAAAAACCTAAATTTATCAAAAATTCATTGGTTTTGAGAAAAATAGCATTCCATCATTAATAAAAATATCAATTGTATTCATATGAATTATAAGATAATTTATATTTTAAAGTTAATTTCTAAAAAATATTTTGATAATATTTTATTTAACTATAAAATGAATTAATTCATCAAAATAAATTTCTTAATTGAATATTAATTAAAAATACTATATGTTCATTAAAAAACTTGTACAAGTTAACAATAGTAAAATGAATGTATATTCTTTATTATATACGAAAATTATGAAAACAATCATAGTGATGAGGTATTTTTACGTAACCCTTTATAAAACACTCGAATTACCTAAGGGTAAAGTGTTTGATGGGGACAGACTCTTGGGGTGGCTCAGATAGTATTGTTCACATGGTTGTCTATATCAACTTCCACTTCTCCCATAGACAGTTCCATTCGTTCTTAACAAGTTGAAGATAGGTTGGGGATTTATCAATAGTGAATCCAAATGATGCCACCACTTTTCGGATCTCTCACAAATGGTATTAATACTAGGAATGTCTACTATATGAGGCCATCACATCCTTTTTCTATGTAAATTTTATTTGTTAATGCACTATAGTTATATTGATCATGTGATCACTATTCAACGTCTATATTAGCAACGATCCGAATTCTTAATGGTACTTTAAAATCCAAAAAATATCAAACCAAGGATGTTTATTTGTTATATAACCATATTACAAAATAATATATTTAATTCGATCAAAATAAATATTCAATAATCAATGTTTGGGTCGTTACGTTCTTCTCCCATTAAGAAATTTCTTCCTCAAATGTTTTTCCCTCACTAAAAAAAATGTTGGTAAATTTTCTTCATCACTTCCTCTAATTCCCACATTGCTTCTTCAATCTTTCGGTTATTCCACAACACCTTGATGAGTGGAATTGTAGTATTTTGTATAACCTTTTCACTAAGATCTAATATCATCAACATTTTATCCTCATAGGATAAGTTATTCTCCAAAGGTACCACCTCTAGATTGAGTACATGTGATGGGCCAGGTATGTATTTCCTTAATAGTGATACATGGAATTCATAATTTACTTTTGATAGGTTCAGTAGGAGTGCTAGTCGATAGGCTACTGCTGAAATGTGATCAAAAATCTCAAATGAGCCAATGTACCTTAGACTATGCTTCCCCTTCTTCCTAAATCTCAAAACTCTCTTCCACAATGATATGTAGAGGAATACCATATCCCCAACATCAATCTCTAGGTCTCATTGATGATTATCAACAAAGATCATTTTTCGACTTCGAGTAGCCTTATTGTGATTTTGGATGGTCTTAACCTTCTCCAACATTTCTTGACCATTTTTGGAACTAATATTTTTCTCTCCCCCACATCATCCCAATATGTCATCGTTCTGCACCACTTCTTATATTAGGGCTTAATAAGGTTCCGTTTGGATGCTTGAGAAGAAAATATTATTTTATAAAAACTCATCTAGAGGGTGATTTTTGTCACACCCTCCTGTAAAGTACATTGAGCACGCTCTCAACATGTCCGCGAGTGTTTGGATAGTCTGCTCAGATTGGCCATCAGTGTGAGGATGATAGGTTGTATGGATGTTCATCTCAGCATTCAGAGCATGTTGATGATTCTTCAAAAACATAGAGTTTAATCTTGTATCTTGATCAGATACAATATAAGTGGGTACTCCATGAAGTCTTATCACATCTCTAATGTATATTTGTGGATTTTAATCTACTGAGAAACCATCTCGAATTTCAATGAAGTGTACAGTCATTGTAAGACAATCCACAACTACCCCAATAAAATTGTTTCCATTGGATGCCTCCAGAAGTCCAGTGACAAGTGAATAGTGATGTTATCCCATTTCTATGGTGGTATGGGTGATGGTTGCATCATCCCCTAAGACTTGTACATCTCAGCCTTCACTTGCTGACATACAAGGAACATTGATGTATTCCCAGTGATCTCATTCTTCATGTTATCATGCCAATAATTCTATTATAGATCTCGATATATATATTTTATTCCTGGGTTAATGTAGAAATTTGAATTGTGTCTATTATCCAAAAGATCCATTTTGACTACAGATTCAATAGAACACATAATATTGACCCAAATCTCACAATTCCTTCTTCATTGATATCAAACTCCAAGGTTTTACCTTTTCTAATAGTTTCCAACTTCTTCTGAATATCTATATCATTCTTCTGAGCATACCTTATCCTTTCCAAAAGATATGGTAGAGCAATCAGTTGGGAAAGTATGGATGTTTTCACTTCTTTATGATTCCCTTGTCTATATTCATCAAATCAAATAAGATTGGAACCATATAAATTCTCAACAATTATAAAATCTATGGGTACTTTCTACTTAGAGAATCCTCCAACTTGTTCACATTCCCAGGGTGGCAATGGATCGAGCTATTATAGTCTTTGATCAACAATAACCATCTTCATTGGGGCTTGTTCAACTCTTTCAATATGAATATATACTTGAGGCTTTTGTGGTCTGTATATATTTCAAACATCTCCCGGTAGAGGCAATTCCACCGTTTTTATAAAAAAATATCACTACTTACTTCTCCAGATCACGTGTTGGATAGTTTATCTCATGAAAATCCTATTTTCATGAAGCATATGAAAGGAAATTGTCATTTTCATCAACACATAGCTCATGGAATTCATTGAAACATCACTAAAAATCACAAAAATGTTCTGCACTATTAGGTAAACTGTGCACGAGCACACAGATAAGCCTCATTTTCAACACCATGATTCTCTATACTCATTCTTCACTCCATGAAAACTTTACTCCCTACCTAGTTATCATGGTAAGAGGGTTTGGAAATCGTGGGAAATATCTCACAAATCGGCGATAATATCCAACTAACCCAAGAAAGATAAGGATATCCATTACCAATGTTGGCATTGACCATCCCACAATGGCAGCTGGCTCGGATGGACCCATAGATATCCCATTTATTATGATGATATGGCCCATGAATGAGTCCTCCTTCAACCAAAACTCACACTTTCTATATTATTCATATAGCTTCTCCTTTCAAAAGGTCTTCAGTATTGTTCTTAGATACTCCTCATGATCCTCCATGGTTTTAGAGTATATTAGAATATAGTGTATAAAGACTACCACAAATTTGTAAAGGTAAACTATAAATACTATATTAATCATGTATAGAATTATTATTGGTGAATTAGTGAGTCTAAAAGGCATTATAATGAATTCATAGTGCATGTAACTTATACAAAATGTAGTCTTGGTTATATCCTCCTTCTTCACCCTTACTTGGTAATATATCGACCACAAATATGAATTGGAGAATTATTCTGATCCATGTAGCTGATTGAACAAGTCACCACTTCATGGAAAAAGATACTTATTTTTTATTGTTATTTTTTGAGTTCACGATAATCAATTAAAAGGCACATGGAGACATAAATCCTCTTATGAAGAGGACTAGTATACCCCATGGTGATGCACTTGGGCAGAAAAACCATTTATCCAAATTCTTTTATAGTTGATTCTCCAGCGCCTCAAGCTCTATAAGAACCATTATATATGGATTGTTGGATTTTGGAAACACTTAAAGTATAATGTAAATTAATAATTCAACATCTCTTATAGGTAAAAGACCAGGAAATTCCTTGGGAAACATGTCAGTGAATTCCCTCACAATAGGCATGTCTTCAAGGATGGTATATTTCCTTGACTCAATTATTTGATCCAGATACGCATGTTCATAGGGCTGTAATATCCATTCTTTAGAATATGGTTCTAATTAAGATTCAAATTCCTCCTTGAAATTGTATATAATTGGGTGTTGATTTGCAATATATAGAGTGATTTCCCTCTCATGGAAATTTATGTTGGATCTATATAAGGAAAGTCAAGCCATGCCATGAATTGCATCAAATTCTATTTGAGGGATTATGAAGAGGTTCATCGGGATGTTCAATAAAAAAATTATGACATGGGTGGATTTATATTTTTGGTATGAAATGATTGACCCATTTTTCGTACTCACTGATATCATTACATCCATAATTTTTGGTGGTGATGGTGTTTTTCTACTAAACATTCAGGATACAAAAGAATTCATAGATCCAAAATAAAAAATTACATTTTAGATTCATGAATGAATAACATGATTACCTATCACCACATAGTTTTTGCGATTGACTTTCGCAGTAGTGATGGATAAATCTCTCAATCGGTGCCTTGGAAGTTTTTGTTTTCCTCTGAAAACCATTGGCTTAGGGATCTAATTTTCAAGGTTACTAGGTTATTTGGAGTTGAAGAAATAAACAATGACCTAAGGTCGAATAGATAATTCCTCCCCGCTGTCGCTACTCTGGTTTTTTCTTGTTATCAGTTAACGACTACGTTCCCTTATCTTCCACACCTAAATCATTTTCTCTTCCCCTAAGGCAATTTTTGGGGAGCTTCTTTCCACGTCATTGGTAAGTGGGGTGATGGATTTTCTTTGCACTATTGGATTTATCCATCTGACCACCAGAATTATATTCCACATTATACATCTTATCCCATTGATACCTATAATATTCTATGATCTCCATTTCGACCATGACGGTACATCGATCAATTTCTTCATTGCAATGGAAGTCATGGATCACTAGGGATTTCTATAGGCTAGGTTTCATCCCACCAAATAAGGAGTAAAACTTGTATTCTGGGGTAATGAAAATGATAGATGTATATCATGATACCCTTGGGATGTTTTCCTTGAATTATCTGATGGATTTTTCATCTTTTTTTCTTTAGGTAAAGTAATTCCATTCCCATCTTAAGTTTGATAGTTTAAGTATGTTTTTTTTAAAACATCTTCGGGAAATATTTTCTTCCCAACGCCTCAATCTCTTCCTATGGATTTATATTTTTTATCAATATCCACCATTGATCATATTCACCTTTAATATAATAATTATAAATAAGTACCTTATCTTGTTCAAAATAGTGAAGAATAGATATGAACTTTTGATTCAAGTTGATCCATTGTTTTTCAATTGATGGATCAAATGATACATTAAAAGTAGGAGGCCTTTTTCTCATGAAGCTCCAGATTGTGACTTGATATTTCTTGGGGGTGGAATGTTCTACATCTACCATATTTCTGTTCGGATATTTATTTAACTAAGAGAGTATCATGACAAGTTTTACGATTCCTGATCCCATTGGATTAGGCATCACATTAGAAGAGTCGTCACATTGATCTTCGCATCGGTTTTTATCTCAAGTACTCCTATTATTCGCAATTTTTATAAAAATAGGAATGTTAGTTGTAACACATAAAGGGTAATCCAAGGAAAAAAAATGATGATTTATAAATAACTTTTATTTCCTTAACTTATGAATCAATAGGTTTCAATATATTTCATCCATGATCTACTTCCCAACATATATTCTTAGGGGAATTTATTTTTATTTCCATAACAATGGTTCATACTATGATTGTGAATTTACCAAGGAAAATCTCCTAGGATTTTCATAACCATTAGTGCAACAAGGCCCATTTTCAAGCACCAATTCATGTTCGAGTTTTTCTAAAAACAATGTTTTTGGGTTTACAACTAGGATACATCTGTTCCAGAGTAGCCTCTACATGCTTGTATCCAAAGAAGGATGTATTTTCTTGATAAAAAACATAATAAATACTCACCAAAATTTAGGGATGCTTTTATTTTTATTTTTCATATCTGTATGTTTTCACTAGGGGTTTCTAATCATAATCCCAAAAACTACTAAACCTATCATATGATACCATCAATAAAAAATATTGGTTTATTTAAAACATAAATATGATTTTTTACAAAAAACCTTCAAATGATAAAAAATAGTATATCAAGATTTTTAGTGTCTTTGGGGATTAGGAACATTACTTAACGACTTAAAACGTGAAACAAAACATGTTTATTGAAAACATCATTCACATTACCACTAAATTCCCTCATACTTATCATTGGATGGGATAACCAGATTGAAGTCATATGAAAGGGTGAGATATAATGCCTGATTAGGGTGTAAAAATGAATTAAGTTACAAATAAAATACATGTTAGGAAGTACTAATATCAATGGATCATAAAAGATACATGAACCTAAAGTAAAAATATAGCGTGATTATCATAACATGGAAATGTGGAAACAACACTTAACAAGGTATTAAGATGAGACAAGGCTCATTTAACATGGATAATGAGTATACCCTCACTGGACTTGAATTATCAGGAGTAAAATCTCATTGCACATGAAATATCATAACACTAATCTTTACCCAATGAATCTTAGTGCTATCAGGGCATACCCTGCTTAATAATTTCATTTCATGCATAAGTGTGCCACATGAACCATATAACCTGGATTAATTAAACATCAACACTTATTACAAGATAACAGAATGACGAATTCAAACATGAAACTCTAAAATTAATAAGTAAATATTAATAAATGTGAATACAATTTATAGAGAAATGGGAATGCTGTTCACAACACAATGACTTTTCCTTAGAAAATCATAGTGCAATTTATGCAGCATAACGTAGTGACATAAGAATTCATAAAAATGAATGATGAGAGATAAAGGGGTGTCTCATAATATATAGACTATATTTATAGTATGGGGGATATATAGATACATTTCCCAATATATTTTATTGATTTTTTATTCATAATACAAAATAATTTCTTCAATGTAAATGAGAAGAGAGAAATTTTTTATAGAATTTCAGCATGGTAATCGGTGTACATAGATGGAATTAATGAAAGAGAAATGAGTCTATCATAAATCAAGCATAATGAGGTCAGTATGGGGGAGTTTATAAATCATAATCCAAAATTTTTACTTGAATAAGAAATGTATAACTACATAAGTATATTTGGACAAAAATGAGAAATGAATAGATCCCTTACATGGATGTGTGATCCCAAAAGATTGGTAGGGGCCTGATAGAGGCACATTGGGAGCCTAGAGAATCTTATGAGGATTATATAGATAGGAGGGGAGAGTTTGGTCTATCTCTAATGTCATTTAGTGAAGAGGAAGTGAGAGCTTGTTTGGGTTTATATAAGAAAAGTGAGGGAATTCATGATTATTTATGTTTTTGACCCTACACATTAATCTAATCAAAACCAAAAAGAAACCCATGGTTTTTCTAAAAGAGTATTTTAAAAAAAATATTTTATATTTCCAATGTATGAACTTATTAAAATATTAGTATTGATTATGTGGATGTGAGTCACTCTCTCAAGGAAATCATTTTAAAAAGATAAAATGATTAATAAGTCTTGGAGGGTTCACTAAGGCTTCGGAAAATAAATCAAATAATCCTAAAATCATATTATTTTAATGGTAAAACATATATTGGATGAACATAATTTTTATGGTATTTTATTACATCACTATTGGGTCATTATGATTTCATATAACACATTATATATTTAAATAGTATTTAATTTTTAAACAAAAATTCGATTATCTATGAAAATTATGAAAAAATCCCTATTGGATAAATTCGACATCCTAATTCAAAAAATGTTATTCATTTTATCTAAATTTATTTCTAAATATTTTAATTTTTAATTTTAAAATAAAAACTAACATTTATTGAAAATTCATGTGTTTTGACAAAAACAGCTTTTAAACAATAATAAAAATTTTATTTTAATTCATAAAAAATATACGATCATTTATATTTATAAATTGTTCTATTAATAGTTTTTTAATATAATAATATTTAATTATAAAATCCATAAATTCATCAAAATATAAATATTAATTGAATATAAAATAAATATACTATATATTAATTAAATAAACATTTGCAAGGTAACAAAAAAATGACTGTATGTTTTTTATTATATATTAAAATAATGCACATAATCATAGTGTTAAGGTCTTTATACATAAAAACTTATAACACCCACATATAACCCATGGGTATGGTTTTCGATGGTGAACGACTCTTGGGGTGGCTCAGATGACATTGCTTGGGTGGTAATCTATACCAACTTCTACTTCTCCCGTAGGTGGTTTGTAACACCCCCAAACTCGAACCTCATGTATTGATATGTTTATGCTTAGATTTTGTTTCAATTTCATAATAACTGAACAAAACATGTTTCTCATGGGGAAGTAAAAATATTTTTTAAAAATATTTTAGAATACAACCGAGTAAAATACACAAATAGACACAAGGATTTTCATTTAAATAAAAACACCATAGGGTTTATAATACACAAAAAATAAAATGAGTAATAATGGAAACAAAATATACCAATTAAATACCATATCAAGAATTACAGGGAGACCACTTAAGACAATGAGAACCCCATGAATGTAACATGGGTTCTCGAAATTTGACTTATTGAACATAAGAATGGCCAATGCCACCATGGCTACGCTAAGAACCAATGGTACAATGAGGACCATTTTTCTCCTTTGAGTTTTATGGTACCCTAAGGCTTGGTTTTATATTGTACTAATTTGATCGTTGCCCTGGGTGATCATGGAATGCCAGCGGCTATAAATAGTGTCGTTGGCCTTCTTGGATAATTATTTGAAAATATATGAGTATATTTCATATCTCTGAATAATTATATTATGGATTGAAAAATAATAAAACTAAACCTAATCATGAACTATAAAAGGACATAGTGAAATGATTTGAGTTAAATATTGGGGTTTTTGATATGTAATAAGCAATTAAAAACATGTGGAAATTAGTTCAAATATATTGTAACGATTTTCATTCAATGTTTTTATGCTACGTTTAATTTCATTTAATTATTTAATATTTTTTGATAACTTAGTTTTGACAAATATAATATTAGTACTAAAGATTTAATGTGGATTTACCGAATTTTAATTTATGTTAAAGATTTTCTTTTTATAACTTGTTCTAGAAATATTATTAGACAAGGTATAATTAGGTGTTCATTAATTTTTATTAAGCCTAAATAAAAGTCTTGTATAAAAATATAATTATTTTATATAGTCTTATTTACCTTTATGACATAATTTGTTTATTTAGGTTATAGTGTTTATAAAAAATGTTGGGCCTACTAAGGCCAGCCCTATATGGTTGAGCCAAGGGAGGCAGCTCACACTAGGTGGCTGAGCCTAGCCCTCAGCCCAAGCTTGGGCCAGCCTGAGCACGGGCATTGGTTTTCTGAAGGCCGCATGGGAGCAGGAGCACATGAGAACGCAGCGTGGGCACAATGTTGTGGTGGGGCATGGGTAGGATGAGGCCTATGGGGGAAGTGGGAGATCGTGTGTAAGTCCTCCTGTGTGAGTGCTGTGTGATTTATGAGGGATGCCACCGAGGCTTAATCTTATAAGGAAGCCACACACGCCTCCCTGATTTTATGTGGGCGCGTTTTTTTGGGAAAAATGAGATCATGGTCATTGCATCAAGTAGCACACGATCTGGGTTGTTGATCTCGACCCTGCACTTGAATCTCACCAACCACGTGTCTCCGTGGTTTTCATGACTATTCGAGGAATATAAAATATAATGCCACTTCAACCTCGGGCAGTTCGGTCAGACTCAGACTTAATCTGAGCCTATCATTACCTTTATAAATCATGAACGCATCCCTGAATTTGAATACATGCCAGATATAAAAATGGACACCAAAGTTCCTCTCAGTTTTCTACTCGAAGCGTTGTCTACTTCCCCGCGACATGCCATGAACCAGTACCCTACCTCCCTTTTAGCTCCCTTTTTTTCTTCACCCTTACACCTGCCAGACCCTCCTCTCACACAGTTTCCTTAGATATCTCATTCCCTGGTTATTTTATTAGATATGTTGGCCTTGTATACCTTTAATCATGCATTAAAATATCCATTATAGGTTTATTTTATAAATAAACCACACTCAGTCATCTGAAGAACCTCTCGGTTCCATGCACACAACCCTCCAGCTGACCTGAAAAGTCCTTGGAGTTTTCCAGCGTTTCCAGAGCCCCTCTTCCTCCTGAAGCTATGGTAGGGGATTAATCATTGTCTTTCCTGTTGGTTTATAAGTTGTATGAATATATATATATATATATATATACTATTAATATAAATATATATCATCTTACGGTTTGGGGTTAATCCTTTCTTTTCTGAAATAATTGTTGAATGATATTGAGTTAAAGGATATTAGTAGACCCCAAGTATGGATACCCCATACAATTATTTTTTATACCTAAAATACATAATCGGTTATATATATACATATTAATATGAAAAAATGTACTAATAATATACATAGCCTTTAGATTTGCATAAACATTATATGCCGTATTAATGATTTCTAAGTATGAGTTTCCAAATTATTGAAGAACTATGAAATCCGTGGAATCAATTTTGTAAGGAAACATTTATACTTGATCAAGTATGTTAAAAAATACGTAGTTATAATATATTCAAGCAGTTTTAAGTATTTCATCATTATGCATTTAGTTCCTTTTTTGATAGTCTTTCAAGTGTAAAATAAGCATGGTATCATCCCTTTAAGTATAATCGTAACGTTTAATCAGTTATGTGGGTACATTTGTATATATTCCATATTAGATCCCCAATTGTATTTATAGGTTTATAATTTTCTTGGGGTTGTTACAAACCATGTGTTTTAAAATATTTTTTGCTTATACTAAACACTACTTATTAAGAACACCTCGTTGAATGAATGTTTTACACAACATGAAACCCTAAAGTTTAGTTATTTCAAATGATTTTCTTTAGATGTACTTAGTTCACGAGTATAAATATTAGTGGATTGAAACTACTTATTCACTTGTATGAGTTACTCTCTACTATTTATATTAAATGATAAAGGTTATTGTTGAGTCTCATACTTTCATGTTTTAATATCTAATGTGTTAATGAAGATATTATTTATAATAAATGTTTGAGGAAATGTTAATTTAACACCACACATGGAATTCTGAGTTTCCCTTTTATTTATTATGCACCAAAAATAAAATGTCATTATGTAATTGGTCTAAATAGTTTCAGTAACTATAATTTTAGGTGGTATCCTAATTCATTCATTACTGGTGTGTTTTAAATCAATATCACATGTGCAACGATTGTATACTATTTTATGCATGTCTTGGTGAAATATGTGGAATAAATACTAACTAGCATATTATGATTTAGTCTATTCCCAATTTCATTTATCAGTGCATATATTGAGCACGAGTGATGAACATGCATAAAAAGTTTATTACCATAGAAGTGTTTGTAATGTAATGTAATTAATCAAACAATTTATTGTTTATGAAAACTTATGAATGTGAATAAGGATTCAATTATTCAAGGTTGTATATGAAACTATGAATAATGTGATGTATGTAACAAAGTAAAACGTGACACATGTATTGATATAAGATATGTAATTTTATAAATCAAGGTGGGATGTTCACATTGATTTAGATATATGAAGAATACATTGGACTTAGTATGTGATGGGTGGGGCCTGATATAGCCCCTTGACACAACAGTAGGTCTCATGAGACAACATGAAGAGGAATTGGCCGAGGCACTTCCAAATTATGAGTTATGGATTTTGGACGAGGCCATAATCTTTAGACATATTGGCCGATGCCTTGAAACAGTCCGACATATGATATATCCTCATTAAGATTATCTAATTTATTCAACCAAAAAAATATTTTACTAGTATAATATTAATGGTTAAAGAGATTATGGATTTTGGTCGAGGCTTTAATCATTAGAAGTCTTGGTAAAGGACTAGGAAAATGTATCATAATGTCCTTCATATTTATTACCATCATTGTGTTTATGATAACTAATACCCAAATGAATATTCATTTAGTAGAACATCCTTGGTTGATAGCCAGTACTTATCAGTAACAGAAAAGTAAAAGCTTATGGCATGTCATACATTTGGCACTCAGAGATTTAGTATTTGATGTATGAATTGAGGATATCACCTTCATGTGAAACTCTTATTATTTATTTATCATATCTGTAGGATTTGTGCTCTCGCATGTATATGTCATACAAGTTTAGAACGGTTTTTATTTTCTACTCCAAATGTGAAATCCTATAATTGAATCATGTATCCTCATAACTCTGTTTTTATGTTTTTAATTGAGCACCTTTATTATATGCTACATGTGTGATAGATTTTCATTATGAAAAATGTTTTATGGACTGTATTTAAAGAATGTTTTAAAAAGTTATAATGGTTTATTTTAAAACCCCTTAATGGGAATTCATATGTTCACCCTACGTTTTTGAAATAATTTTTTTTTTCAGGTATCAGTTTTTAGCAGAAGAAAAAAATCAGAAGTACTGGGTTTTTTAGAACCTGAACTGAATCGTTCCTCTATATGGAACCAGATCTATGTACATGAGAGTTGGGGCGTGACAGTTGGTATTAGAGTATTCAGTTCAGATAACTCTGAAAACACAGAACCAAAACAATGAAAAATGTACTTATGCGTTACTAAATTTGAATGTTTTCCTGATTTACAGATAGAAAATGAAGGTACTAATCTTCTGTCTCTCCCCAATGAAGCCTTAGAAACCGTAATTTCAACATCTAGCCATGAAAATTATATAAACTATTCCCATATCTGCATGTCATTAAAACACCTTTATGACATATCCAACTCTCCCATGGTACATCAAATTCAACAATGAACTGGTCTGGATTTCATCAATATAATGCAGGTCCAATTTCCATCCTACGTAGGATGGGGAAAATACCATGAGGGGATTTTTAGATACTTCACCACAATAGAAGGCATCATTTCCCTCATGGATTTCCTAGATGTTGCCACAGGAGGAGACCTCTATGCGGTATTTATGTGTCAAGTACTGTCCTATGGCCATTTTGGTTAGGTAATGGACTTAGACATCCTAGAATTTGAATCCTCTTGTTCTGTGTATAGAAAAAAAGTACATACAGACATCTCATAGTTCTAAACCCCACATGTTAGACACTGTAGACAACACAAGTTCACCCATGATATTGAACTAGATTTCTCGGGTTGCATATTGTTCAAGGAGATTGAATGATTTGAACTAGTTTTTGGGATTCGTGTATTAGTGGAGTGGGGAAACAATTGGCATTTCCCTTTTTATGAACAAGTGGTGATATGAGAACACAATTTTCTATTCCTTATTTCTTTTTTCTATATTGTCTGTGTTTATGTTTTTAAATAGTTTTCACCAATTGTTCCTTCAAAATAGATTATCATATGGAAGGATAAAATCACATCATATCGCTCCCTACTGAGATACTATAGACCATCTTCGTCAAAACGTGTGAAGTGGAGTAACTAACCTTTGAAATTTTATTATAAACATGCAACTAACACTATGATGTGTCAAATATCCTGGACATTCTCTTATCCTATCTGGTGAATGCCTAAATATACCATAGAATAGCCATTGTACAACTGGCCGAGTACATGAAAAGAAGGAAATACCACGAAGGACTATTTGTATGCTTCACTCTAGGCCAGAACTTCGTGGCCAGAGAGAGATTTCAAGAGGCTACATTGGAGTGATAACGTTTTTCATATTACATGCACCAACTCATCAGTTTCAGTTTATACGACAATTCCTACAACTTAGATATCCTCAATACAGAGTCAGTCCTACGAATTCTTCGAGGGAGGATCTATTTGGACATATATGAACCTTCTATCACTCGAGCATCTCAGTGGAGGCCTTAATGCACTATACATAGGTTCAACCCTTTCTTCCCAAAATGATTTGGGGCTAGAGAAGCTGAAAAGTTGAACATAAACATGGGAAATCACCTAGATACACTAGAGGACACTCCATGTTAGAGGTAGTTGTGAATATGATTATGGATTATTTTTCTTAATCATATATATAATTAATTGCGAGGACGCAATTCTTCATAGGGGGGATGGTTGTAACACCCCAAAACTAAAACCACATGTATTTATATGTTTATGTTTAAATTTTTATTGAATTTCATAATAACTGAACAAATCTTGTTTCTCATGAGGATGTAACAATATGGTTTTAAGTTATATTAGATTGCAACCGAGTAAAAACCTCAAATGTAAATAAGGATTTTCATTTAAATGAAAACACTGTAGTGTTTACAATACACTTAAATCTACAAGGTAATCTTGATAACCAAATATACCAATTAAAAACCCTATTAGAATTACATGGAAACCACTTAAAACAATGATAACCCCAAGAATGTAATATGGGTTCTTAGAGTATGACATAATGAACATAATAATGGCAAAATCCACAACAACTATGCTAAGAACCAATGGTATAATGATGACCATTTTCCTCCATTGGGTTTTATGGAACACTAAGGCTTCGTTTTATAGAATAATAATTTGACTGTTTCTCTGGGTGATCATGGAATCCCAATGGCTATAAATATATTTATTGGTCCTTTTGGATAATTAATTGAATTTTCATGAGTATATTTCAGAACTCAGAATAATTTTACTATGTATTTATATTTTATAAAACTACACATAATCATGAACATTAAAAGGACATAGTGAAATGTTTTGAATTGCACACTGGTGTTTTGAAATTTAATAATGAACTCAAAACACGTTTCAATTATTTTAAATCAATTGTAAATATTTTCATTCAGTGTTTTTAAACTATGTTTAATTTCTTTTAATTAAACTATATTTTTGGTTAAATTACTTTTGACTACAATAATATTAATACAAAATATTTTAAGTGGATTTACCAAATTTCAATTTAAGTTAAAGCTTTGGTGTTTATAAATATTTCTAAGAATATTATTTGATAAGGTATAAATAGGTGTTAATTAATTTTTTTTAAGATTAAATAAAAATCATGATTGAAAAGATAAATTTTTATATATTCTTATTTACCCTGAAGACTTAATAAATTTATTTAGGTTGTAGTGTTTATAATAAATTTTGGGCCTGCTAGGGCCAGCCATTCATGGCTGGGTAAAGGGAGTCAGATCACACTAGGTGGCTGATCCTATCCCTCTGCCCACACTTGGGCTAGCCCGAGTGCATGAATAAGTTTTTCATAGACCGCACAGGAGCAAGAGTGCATGAGAACGCAACGTGGGTGCAAGGTTGCGGTGGGGCATTGGTACGCCATGTCCTACAGGGGAAGTGGAAGCCTATGTGTAAGTCCCCTTTTGTGTGTGTGTTGTGTGATTTATGAGTGATTTATCAGAGGCATATTCATATAAAGAAGTCTTACGTGCCTCCATGATGCAATGTGGAATGTGTTTTTTTGGGCGAAACAAGATCTTGGCCATTGGATCACGTAGAGTGGGATCTGGGCCGTTGATCATGATCCCACACTCGAAGCTCATAAAAAACATTTCTCCTCTATTTTCGTGAGTACTCGAGCTTTAAAAAAACAATGCTGCTTCAATCTCATGCCGTTTGATCTGATTTGAACTTATTCCAAATCGATCGTTACCATTATAAACCGTGAATGTATCCCGACCCTTGAATCCAAGACAGATCTGACCCTATCCACCCAAGTTCCTCCTGGTTTATAAGTCTAAGCTCAATATTCATCCCTGCGATGTGCCATGCACCAGTACCCTACCTCCCTTTTTTCACCATTTTTTTCTTCACCCTTATAGCTATCGAACCCTCCTCTCACACGGTTTCCACAGAGATCTCTTTCCCTAGTATTTTGATAAGCTATGTTGTCCTCACTTTCCTTTAATCTAAAAATATAATAACCATTATAGTTATACTTTATAAAAAACCACACCAAGGCATCTGATGAACCTCTCAGTTCCTTGAACACAATCCTCCAGCGGGCCTCAACAAGTCCTCCTTGTTTTCCAATGGTTTTCGAGCTTGTATTCCTCTTCAAGCTGTGGTAGGGGATTAATCATTTTCTTTCTTGTTGGGTTTTTATTTTTATGAATATATATATATACCTGTAATATATATAAATATCATCTTATTGTATGGGGATAATTCTTTATTTTCTCAAATGAGAGTTGCAAGATCATGAGTTACAAGGTAGTAGTAGTCCCTAAGTATAGACACCCCACGAAAATTGGTTTATGCATTAAATACATAATCGTGTATATATATATACATATGAATATGGAAATATATAAGTATAATATACACAACCTTCAGATTTTCATAGAAATCATATGTCATATTGATGATTTCTAAAATTGAGTTTCCAAATTATTGAAGAACTATGAAATCCATGGAATAATTTTTGTAAGGAAACTTTTATAATTGATCAATTATGCACTTAAATATGTAGTTATAATATATACATGAGGTTTTAATCATTTCATCATTATACTTTTAGTTCTTATTTTTTACATTCTTGCAACAGTAAAATAATCTTGGTATGAGTCCCGTATGTATACTCTTAATGTATAATCTAGTATGTGGGTACGTGTGTATATATTCCATCATTTATCCCCAATTGTATTTAAAAATTTCCAAGGGTTTAAAGGAAGTTACAAAACATGTGTTTTCAAATATTTTTGGCTTTGACAGACCACTAATTCTTCATAACACCCCGTTGAATGAATATCTTACACAAAATAAAACCCTATGTGTAGTTATTTCAAATACTATTATTTCGATTTTCATAGTTCATGAGTATAAATATTGTAGGCTTGAAATTTCATATTCACATGTATGAGTTACTATATACAATTTATATTAAATGATAATTTTTTTGTTGGAGTCTCATACTTTCATGTTTTAATATCTAATGTGTTAAAAAAAGCATATTTATCATAAATGTTTGAGGAAATGTGAATTTAACACACCAGATAGAATGTTGGGTTTACCTTTTATTTAGTATGCACCCGAAGAAACTTTCATTATGTAATTGGTAAAAAAATTTCAGGAACTATATTTTTATGTAGTAATCTCATTCATTCATTACTGGTGTGTTTTAAATCAATATCACATGCGCAAAGATTGAATAGTTGTTTATGAAAGTCATAGAGAAACATGTTTTCTCAATAGTAACTAGAATATTATAATTTTGTCCATTCCAAATTCCATTTTTGAGGGCATAATTTGAACATGAGTGATGAACATGCATAAAAATTTTATTACCATGGAAGGGTTTGTAAATTTATTTAATAAATCAAACAATTTATTGTTTATGAAAACTTATGAAGGGGAATAAGGATTCAATTTTTCAAGGTTGTATCTGATACTGTGAGTAATGTGAAGTACATAACCTTATAAAATGTGACACATGGATTGATATAAGATATTTAATTTAATAAATCAAAGTGGGAGTTTCACATTTATTTAAAGATATTAGGAATTCATTGGACTTAGTATGTGATGGGTGGGGACCTCTATATCACCTCGATGCATCGATATGTCTAATGAGACAAATATAAGCGGAATTGGGTAAGGTCTTTTCCAATTATGAGTTATGGATTTTGGCTAAGTCCTTAATCATTAAACCTCTTGGCTGAGGCCTTGACAAAGTCCGACATATGCTTTTCATCATTAAAATTATGTAATTTAATTATCCAGAAAAATATTCAACTAGTAGAATATTATTGGTTAATGAGATTATGGAATTTTACAAAGGTCCTTATCATTAGACATCATGGCCATGGCCTTAAAAAATTATTCAGAATGTCCTGCATATTTATTTCCCTCAATATGTTATCGATAACTAATAACGAAATGGATATTCAATTAGTAGAACATCATTGTTTGAGAAACAATACTTATGAGTTATAGAAAAGAAAAGGTTTATGGCATGTCATATGTTTAACACTAAGTGATTAAGTATTCGATGTAGGATTTGAATTTATTACCATCATGTGAATATCTTATTATTCATTTCTATTAGTTGTATCATTTGTGATCTCACAAAAAAATTTCATACAATGTTAGAATTCCTTTTATATACTACTCTAAATGGGCATGCCTATAATTATATCATGTATCCTCTTAACAATGTTAGCATGTTTTTAATAGAGAACTTTTATGATATGTTACATGTGTTATAGATTTTATTTAAGAAAAATGTTTTATGGAATCTATTTAAAGAATGTTTTCAAAAGTTATATTGGTTTATTTTTATACCCCTTACAGGGAATTCGTATGCTCACCCTACGTTTTTGAAAGAATTTATTTTTAGGTACTAGTTTTTAGGAGAAGAAACATTTTGGAAGTAGCTGGTTTCCCAGAACATGAACCGAATCGATCCTTTGTATGGAACCAGCTCTGGGTATTCGAGATATAGGGCGTGACTTGGATTTTTTCGAGCATAACATGTTGATGCATGACTTGGGATTGGTCAATAGTTAATACCAATGAGACCACCTATTATATGAAATCAA
The DNA here is from genome assembly GCA_963277665.1 of Viscum album. Classification (NCBI taxonomy): domain Eukaryota; kingdom Viridiplantae; phylum Streptophyta; class Magnoliopsida; order Santalales; family Viscaceae; genus Viscum; species Viscum album. The sequence continues at coordinate 318,466,584 of OY728132.1, read as the reverse complement.
ACAAATGGGCATAATACGAGGAATGTCTCCTCGATGTGGTTATCTCTTCCTTTGTTTGAGTAAATTGGATTTGTTAAAGCCCTATATTTAAAATGATCTTCTATTCACTGTTCGATGACTATATTACCAAATGTCCCAATTATTAATTGTAATTTCAAATCCAAATACATAAAACTAAGGAAGTTTATATTTTATGTAACCATCTTACATAATTATTAATTTAATTATATCAAGAGGAATTTTCATTAATGAGGGTTTGGGTCGTTTCATTGATAATCAATTTATTGGAGGAATGACCAATAATAATTCATAATGAAAATTATTTTTGTATCCTATAGTGAATCCCTTGGTCTTATAAATAGTTTATCCAGATTCTACTGTAGTTTCTTCACAAGCTATTAAATTATGACAGTGGAAATTTTATTTTATATCTTAGATATCGGAAATGATCAGGGTATAAAATCTATTGAGAAAAAAATCACCTAGATTAGATAAAGAATTTTTTTTTGGGAAACACAATAGTAATTTCCCTTAAAATTTTCATGTCATCAAAAAACTTCTTTTCCTTAGTCTTAATTAATTATTCTCAATATGATTTTTCAAATGATAATTATATCCATGGGTTAGATAAAAATTCAAAAATAGAGTCATCCTCCTCCTTTCACATGTATATATTCAATGGAATTTTTTTATACTGAAGGTGATTTACATCTCTATGTAATTTTGGTTGAGCCAATATAAGGAATTAGAATCCATTATGAGAAATGTGTGAAATTAAAAAAAGAGTATCAGAATGATTATTGTTAAATTCAACCCATAAATGTTTATAATTGATGATTGATATATTTGGTATCAAAAAACTAACCCATTTACCATCTTAAAAGACTACTCAACATACATGATTTTTGGTGGAATTTTAATAGTTATACCAATACTATGTGATATGAAATATTATTAGAACTATAATCAAAAAATAAATTTACTTTCCATGAAATAATAACTAGAATACCTATAAACAAATAATTAAATGGATCATCTTCAATGTTGCAATGACATATGACAACCCTTTCTCTCTAGGTAATGGAGGACATTTTTATGGTTATCATTGCTAACTCATGGCTATGTTCATTGTATCAAATAGTTAATTTTTTACATACAATGGAAAAATCGGGCAATATACTATGGGGTGAAGGATCACTAATTTAATTAGTCACAATGGTGGGTATACCATCATTATTCATTATTTTTGTTCCCTTCCATCAAACACAACGTGAATTTTCATATTCCCTTCAGGGAAATTTTTTGATTCCTCTTCCAACACATTTGAAAAATGCGGTGTTTGTATTTCTATCCCCCAAGATATTTCACCAGCATAGCAATAAAATAAAATTTATTCTCCATTTACAATCTTCATAAATTTGGACATTGTGATCTTTTTTTCTCCAATTATATTTCTAGAAAACATTAGAAATTTTACTCATATCTATCAATGTGTTGAATCACAAAATATTTTCCTAGACTCAACATCATTCCATCCAAGAAGATATTCAGATTACTATTAAGGTCAATTTAAATTTTTGAGGCTTTTCATGAATGTACTTCGACGTTTTCCTCAGGCTACATGATGGATTAATCACCATATTTCATTTTTTCTAGTAAATCTATGTCTATTTTATGATGGATATTGAGGGGAAAATATTTATTGAATAATATTTTTCTAAATTCATTGTTGTCCATCGCATCAATATACTCATAGTGATTTATATTTTGGTCAATGTATACAATTGAAAAATTTCTACCAACTTATCATAAACAACCCACAAAATCATGATTTTATAAAGAATTAAAGGCTGGATAATATATTGTCAATGGAGTTGACCAATTCTTTCATGATTAATGGATTAGAAGACCCACTAAATATTCATGTAAATTTTCACAAAAAGGAATCAATTGAATCTTTCTCATTATTAGGTGGTTATAGGTTTTTATCCTAATTAATATATTATTAAAAAAAATCAATTCAGATAGAATTATTATGATGTGCATTTCCCAATCTCCCATCGAGTTGGGCATCTCATTTGGGTAGTCATCGCATTTCCCCTCGTAATAATTTTTACTCGATTTCTCATATATCCATCCATTGACTATAATAATGGAAAAATTAATGATGGTAAATTTTAAACTAGTAAACACATAAATGGTAAACTCGGATAAATAAATGTATAAATTATATAAGACATATATTCCTTAGACATTGAATTTATATTCTTCAATCTATTTTTTCCACAACATATTTCCTATCATAAAATTTTTATTTGAATTTTCTACCTTCATAATGGTTAAATAATAGCTTTTATATTTTAAAATTCATATCACCCTAGAGGTTCATACATTCTATGAAGAATGTCTACATTTTCATACACTATTTGATGATCTATTTAATACAGAATGATCCATTTTAGTGTTATTACTCCTAATTACACATATTATAGAGCCACATTAATATGTTGTATCTATCCATGGGTTTCTTTATAGAATCCACTAATTCTATAATTCACAAAATTTTGGGATTTTGTAATATTTTTAGTTTTATTCAAAACGATTTTATATTGTTCTATAATCCTTACATCCAAAATAACTAAAATATCCTCTAATACCAATAATGTAAACTCATATATAAAATACAGTTTATTTCCTGTTTTAATATATAAATATAAACATATAATCCCGTAATATCATGTGGCTTAGTTCATTGGGAAATTAGATACATATATCCGTTACAAGAAATAGTAATACAATATAATTATTTTAGTTAATACCGTAACATGTCGTTATGTTAATTTTATATCGTAAAAGTTCATAGGATAACCTCGGGATGTATATTAGAAATCGGTGGTCTATAAATCTTATTAAGGGAATAAAAAAATAATAACAAATTAAAAGTAAGAAATTTTATTCATGCAGCTTATCAACGTGACATTAACGTGGTGATAATCATTAAAATGAACATCAAATCATGATATAAATGATAACATCATGGATAAATAGAAATTTGGAGACAACATAAAAAATGAAATAAGAACTATAAGTCAAGGATAACTGTCATGTAATCATATTATAGTATTATTAAGATAGTATCTTATGAACCTTAAATAGTATCTCATGACATAAAATAATTACAAAATGTATCAGTTGTTGCATAATTTCAATCCCACCTTTCATATTGATATCATGTATATGAATATATTTTCCACATATATCATAAATCATAAGATCATATTTCATTTATTTTAATACAGTGATAACTATGTGCGGGTAACAGAAATGAAATTTCAAAATCAATTGAGTGGTTGGTTAGTCTATGTGAATAATCTATAGTGGAAATATGTATGGATATTAACTACATAAATTATTATTATGAAAAATAACTGGAATATTTTGGTAGCATAATGGGAAGTAAAAAACCTTCTTAGAATAGTTTTATCAGTGTCAATAGTAGGGTCAAGTTTCCATAAAATCATAAAGATAGTATAAGGGATGTGAAAAAAAATTCCAAAAAAATATTTTAAAAATAAATTGGAACAATAAAATGAAATAGAATAAATAATGAAAATGGAGAGAGTATCCCTTACCAATACTGGGTTTATCTTAAATCAGGTGCAGAATTTATTACGTGATTAAAAATAACATGGGAGGACAATAATGAAGGATAGTGAGAGAAAATTTAGTCACAATGGGTTTTGGGGGAAGGGGAGTTGGAAGATGGCTAGGTATTTACAAACGAATATAGTATTTTTTTTAATTAAATTATTAATATCGTTTTTAAACTCTATAAGTTAAAATAATCAAAACCAAAAACCTTACCACAAGTTTTCCTTTTTTTTAAAGTTATTTATTATGAATGGTTTAAATGGATCAGAATCCAAGTAATTAAAATAATATAATTTTTATGATTAAATGTATCATATTCATAAATAAATAATGTTAAATCCTTGAAATATATTATTTATTTTCGAGGATAAATTATAGGATTATAAAAATAATAAATTAACATATAAAAATAATTATATTAAGGATGAAATATATATCTGGTTGGTCATTCCTTTTATTGAATTTATTTGCTTCACATTTGCGATATTATGAAGTAACAATAAAAACTATATTTATACCATATTTAATTTTTACCCAAAAATGATCCCTAAGGAAATTATGAATAAAATAACAATTAGATAAAATCGATCTACTAATATTAGAAGTAATATTTATTTTATCAAATTAATTATCTACCATTGATAATTTTCTCATTTATATTTAATTTTCATAAATTAAAAAAAATACTATTTTTATGAAATTGAAAAATTTATAACACATAAAAAATTAAATTTAACTAAATTAAATTACATTTTAATTTATATGAAAATATTTATAATCTTAGAAAAAAATTTTATTATAATTACAGGGGTTTCATAAATTATTGAATTTATAAAATGTATGTATTAATTGAAACTATATTTTCAAAAAAATATAATTATAATTTATTAAAATAAAATTTTAATGTTTATAAAATAGAATAATAAGATGGATACATATAATTATTATTTTATTAAATGGAAAATATAACTCTATTAATAATGGGAGAAGAGTGGATCTTGAGTATTTATTTTATGTAATTACATCATCAAATGCATGAAAAAGATGTAGATATTCTTAATAATGATTTTTATGGACTTTGTGTGTTCATTTTAATGTAATTATATATTATTAATTCTCTAATTATGTATATGGGACCGATGAACTTAGTGTTCTATGATTGGTAAGATTGATTCATAGGGGTATTTATTGATGAACACCTGGTGTATTTTGATCAATAACTAAAGCATGAAAATCATCAGTATGATATTTTTCAATATATTAAGTGTGATTAGTTATTTTTGATGTTGTTGAAGTTTATTTTTTTCAGCCCGTTAGGTTCTATTTTTAGGAAATGTCATGTCTCAGAGTGGGGTATAAATGGATCCTTCAAAGATCAAGATGGATCTTTCTCTCATAGACCCTTATAATGATATAGAGATGTCTATTTTTCATCGTTTACCATCCTATTATTGTTGGTTCATAATATAATTATCATTTATTTTGATTTAATGAATATCTTTGTCAACAGAGGATCATGATTTCATGTTATCCAGTATGTGATTTGTTTTTTAGTATTTTAAAGAGATACTACTTGGTGATCAGGTTCCTCATATACCAAAAATGGTGTTTTGATTTATGTTTTATTCCACCCTTTACATATTATAATGTGATATATTTTAATATAATTTAATGTTTTTATATTATATGGGTCATATTATATAAGACTTCATTAATTTAAACACTCATCCTATGATTCAGAGCACATTGTGACTATGTTTCCTCTAATGATTTTGTGGTATTACCTAATTAGTAAATTCTCTTTGGTCTACATAAATCATTATAAGTTAATATATATCTTCTCCCAACATGATATTAATTTATAGAAATGAATGGGTATTGAATTATTACTTTTTTTGAATTTGATATTTTATATGACCTATGAAAAAGGGAATTTTGTGGAAAATGTAGAAATCTAAAATTCACATAGTGATGATTTCAATGAATCCGATGATTTTTAGATATTTATACATGATATTTTTATGATTTACCTTTATATGGGGGAATCTAATAGTAAAGGGTGACTTTACTAGATGATGTTGTATTTTTTAATTGGTGTAGTATGTGGAGTAATTCCTATATTGAGATTATGAGTTAGTGGTTTGATGATACTAAAGAATTTTTTCTAATTCTCCCTTGGAATTAACTACACATGGAAAAAAATTGTGTTTCTCCACGGGAGGATCTCTACTATTTTGTAGTCGCATGATATTGATATTCATGAGTTCTATATTTATACATTGTTACTATATCATAAGGGGTATATGGTGGGACATTCCATAAGAGTTAATTATTCATTGTCCAGTATAATATATTAGTTACCTCATTTATATTTAGATGTTTCTTTTTCTAGAGATTGAAAAATTATCAATTAATTACTGGATGGTTAATTAAACCTCGGTATGTTCCTCTTTGTATGTTGGAGGAAATTTCGATGAACATTATCTACAGTTTCCCCCATTATCATGTAGTATGTGATGCAATATGTGTTATTGTAGAAAAATGATGTAATAAGATAACCTTTCAGTAGTAAATGATTTAATCATATATGATGTTCTATTAATGGAGTATATATAGGTGGCAATGATGATTTAATGGGTTTTAATGATTATCGTCTCTAATTGTGATATATGTGTTCCCTCTAGCATGTGGAGTAGTCATCATCAAACTTCAAGATATTAGTTATACCATATTAATTATTTTCTTCTAGATATATGTAGAAAGATAGAGTTAACTACCATGGATTTTGAATACATGTTGTGTGATTTTGTTTTTTATTTTGGTGGTTTTTAGGAGACTAGATGAAAAATTATATATTATTCTTATAATAATAGTTACCAATAAACCCTTGGTATTGTTACTTTTAAAGAATTATTTGAGAAACATTGAATATCTATATTACATTGAACATATGTCTGAGAGTCAGTAATTCATCGATAAAAATTGTTCTAATGTATGACATTAAATTTTCATGTGATTTTCAAGTGGGTGAATTTAATAATATATCCTAATATGTCATATGTTTAACATATTATAAGGCCTATATAGTTTTATGTTAGTGAATATGTTATTTTTAAATTATCTCATCATCATGGGAAGTGGAGGTTCTATCATAGTAGAATTATTTCTCCGTGAATTTTTAGACCTTTTAAGGTGATGACATATGTTGGATAGTTCATGTATTTGTTATCACATCCACCATAGTTGAATTGGATCCAGGAATCCTTATATGTTTTCTATATTTTAAAGCCTCTTCATAATAATTTCTATATCACTGATTACATTGAGTTGGATGTTAATTATGATTAGACATCTGATAATATTCTTTGAAGATATTTTATCTTTAGAAGACGATGCTTCATGAGTAATTGATTCATTCAGTTTGTATTCTGAGGTGGAACATTAGAATAAATTATATTACATTGGAGTGGGAGTTATAGATTCACAGTCATTATTTTGATTTGTTTAATTCATGATTTTCTGAGATATAATGTATGAAATTTTGTTGATTTATGACATTGATTATGATTTTTCTTGTTTATATGTAGAGTTAGGCAGATGTGTTGATTGTATTCATATTTTGTCAAGGACCATGAGAGGTTCCCCCTGGGTGGTGGATTTTTTCCTTCAACTTCCCTCTGATAATTTATTTTAATTTTCTATGAATAAAATTTCTCTAATTATATATAATATAATGTATCCATTTTTTTAAGACCTTCCAATTTTTGGGGTATTCAATGTGCCTGGGGAATGATGGTTGAATATGGATGTTATGGGGGTGATAATTCTACTGAATGAGGTGGATTATAGCATGATATTACAGGCTAAGATGTGGTGTAGTCTCATAAATGGAACTTATGAATTGTTCATATCCCTATGAAATAAATTCTTGGGATGATGGTTTTTATAGTTCAACTAATGAATAGTTCAAACCAGCATGTGCATAGGTGTACGACATATAGAATGGGGGTTGGGATTCTTATCTCATTCACAATGAGGGCCACCATTGTATGTAATTTAAGACTATGATATAGTGTCATGGAGGTTAGAACCATTAGTTTTTCTATTCAAGTAATCACTTTTTAATGGTGTCCCACCAATTATATGTTGTTACCCTAATTTTCTATTAATAGGTTTGATCGAGTTTTGCAAAGTTACTAATATTTAAGGATTTATGATATGAATTCTGGAGGGTGTTTTTAACCAAGGTGATTTCATCATGGACATCCCTTTTTAAATTTTGTATTAGAGAAACCCCATTGGTATATGACATAGTTTGTGGTGTTACACGAAACTCTTTTGCTTCATTCCACATTTATAAATTTGAACATTTACTTTACTTCCTCTTATTCACTCCCTTTTTACCTCAAATCGTGGGTGACCTAATCATATATTTAGATATCATTAAGACTTTTTGTGTTTTCTACCCTTGTTTCGGATTATTTTACTAGGGAATGATTCCTGAGAACATTTAATGTTTTTTGTCTATGAATTTTACCCCCCATTATCACTTTCCAATGCTGGAAATAATTCATCATCTCCTCAAAAATGTCTACTCCATGATCGAAATATGGTGAAGATGTGTTGTATTCATTTTCGTGGATTCCTCCTCAGAATTTTTCCCCTTACCTGAGTCTACTTCCAATATTAATATGTTTTTCATGAATTCATTGATCATTCCATCTCTTTGTGAATGCAGGTTAATTACACTACATTAGGCAGGACAGTCTCAAGGGTCATGTCGGGATAGAAACCTTCAACCGGGGTAGTATCCATGTTGGGAATCTCTACCATGTATGGACATTGGAGCCATTGTACACCTAAATTATACCTTATTAGATGGCTTATCGAGGGCTCAGAATCCCATGGAATTCCATTTTTAATGTAGCGATCGTATTCTAATGGAATGTCTCTAAGGTATTTCTCGGCTTCCAGGACTAACATATGATATGAAATTACTTTAGAATCTACCAGAGATAGATTAGACAGTTCATAACACAGAAATTATTGGATAATATGGATATATCCCTAGGAAGGGGAATATGGATGATTTACTAGGTGGATGGTAAAAATGACTGTGAGGATGGACTCTGAATGGTGTTTCCCACAATATAGAAGGTCTAAAAACATCAAGGATCATATTAAAACTACAATGGGCATATGAGATATAGAGGTTCATTTTTAAGGGGACTCTATGGTTAACCATTTTTTGGGGTTGAACCTCATGGAGGCTACCTATGTACCTAGTGTAGATGAATGGGATCAAAACCCACATAGTTCAGAGGGTTTATTCAGGGCATTCCCAAGGTTAGCGGTTGGGGAGCTGTAAAAATAGGTGGAGATGAAACCTTTGTATGATAAGGTTAAGGTAGTGGAGTAGTTATCTAGGTAATATGCATTGTTAGATACCTATATGAATTCCATGAGTTTAATGGGATGTGATGGATTGGGTTAAATCAAGATGGTTATAGAGAATGTGTCGGAGGGTGAGGATGAATGAGACAGAACTGATGTAAAGATGATTGTGTTAGGTTTGAACCATTAGGTGGTTTACTACGTACCTTGCGTCAAATGCAGTGATCAATGTCCACATAGTTTTGGTGGGACCATGAGACACCTGGAGAGGTAACTCTTTATAATTGATTGCATGAATATGGGCCCAGAGGACGTAGACGCTCTGAGTTGGGGCATTATTATCCTGAGACACAAAATCTTGAAGGGAAGCCTGTGATGGTACATAGATTATAGGCTCAAACCATCAAATAGGACTCCTACGTATCCCGGTAGGAGGGTATCAATGTACACGTAATTCTAGAATGGGTAATAGAAATAGGTTGTTCACAAAGGACAGTGACTCGGTGATGTTCTAGGGGATTACACATGTTATCAGACCATCGTAAGTGGGGAGATATTGTTTGGAGGATTCTGTGTTGTGTGAGGTTTTTCATGGTTATCTGCACATGGGGATCATAAAACCTAATAGAATAGGATCTGGGAGATGTATCTCAAAAAGGGTGAGTATAACATCGGGAGGGTACATCAGTAGGAGGGAGTACTAGAGTTTACAATTGGTTAGGGATAGACCTCAAAGAGGCATCCTACATATCTCACAAGAATATAATAAAAACAGACATAGTTTAGAGGGGAATATTGTTTAAAATCATGTTCAATGAATGTGATGCAATAATAAATACATGTAATAGTTTGATTGTTGTGAGTGAAGTGTGTGATCCTTAGAAAGGATTCATATGTACACTTTTTAGTAGAATGTCATTAAAGTCCATATAGTTTAAGAGGATAGAGTTTAACATCATGCAGGATGAACGACATGGGACATACTCATGGTTAGTGGCCCAAGGAGATTTTATGGTCATTATTAAAATCAAATCCCATGTGATTCATGCTAAATGTGGGAAAAATATATAGTAGTAAACCAGAAATATTTGTCACTAAGGATGCGAAAATGAAGTATGGTGTAGGGATAATACATTGTTAGGGCCTCATGAGATGGATATGAGGACTTCCTCTAAGAGGGAATCTCAACGTTCACATGGTGAAAAACCATAAATGGTGAGGGGAGTGGGATAACGATGTTTCTCATTTTCCATTAATTCCACCCAATCTATCCATGCAGGCTGAAACTCACAGTTTAACATTCTGTCTTAGCGATGAGGGTGATTGGTATTTTAATTTCCTATAGCTTGGACTGTGAGGACTCACTCTTCATTAATTAGACATACATAACATGTACCAACCCAATCATGGGGAAGGTAAGGCACAAGAAAATCCTATTGGGAGTGATTTAGTGGAGTGGTCACTCAAGGGGATCACGTTAGCATAGATATGAGGAGAAGTAATATTTATTATCATGAATATATGAGGAATCATGATTCAGGTAAAAACAACATGAAACACCACTCAAGGGAATATTATATCACATAATAAAATCATGGAGGGACAAATGGAAGGTGGTTTCTAAATATGAAGACCTCGCTAAGAAGGGATTCACAATTCTCTTGTGCATCATGGATAAATAGATTTTCATAAAGGAGGGTTATTCAAGAATCATGGTAAAATGGGTCTCTATGAATGGAGGATGTTAGAAAATCATGGTGACTTAGCTGTGGAATGGATTCTACATGTTCTTAGAGAATTATTTGGAAAGACTGAACATTATATGATGCCCTATGTTCTAAAAATGGATTCCTACATTGCTAAGGCCCTTGATGATTCGAGAAGGGAATCCCCGAATGATGTAGAGTAAAATCGGAACCAAGGGAAATTTGGTTCATGATGCTTAAATACCATGGGTGGGTCATCTTATTGTTAGTTCACAGAGCAAGGTATGACTAAGAAAATGGTGTCTCAAAAGGTGTAAGATCAAGGTTGCAATCCATTAGGGTTTGGGAGACTCTCATATATATAGGCATAGTGGATCATGATTCTTGGAGGTGCACTATAATGGAAATGGTGATTCTCTATCAGAAGAGGCTCCATCATATTCACAAAGGCTTTAACCACTACTTAGTAGTAGTCGAATTTTCTTTTGGACTCATGTATGCGACCATATTTGCATTATGGTGGTCACAGATCGATCTATCTGATGGATTCATTCTATTTGTGGTGAAAATTGGCTTCACATTGGGGATATTTGAGGTAGGTGAATTGTTGATATTGTATTGTTTTGAATAAGGAAAGCTATCCAAATTGATTTTGGCTATCCTTGGTCACTCATGGGAATTTATTTCTTCTAGAGAAATTTCCTCCTCAGAATGGGATGTGATAGAAAATAAGGGACAAATTCTGATGGTAGATCATAGAAAACATGGGGATCACAAAGTTGTATCGTGATGAGGATTCATAGAGTGTGTTGTGAGAATTGTGGGAAACCCGCTGCAAGTTATTTATAGTGCTATGATCATGGAGCCGATGCCCAAAATTTTGGCACAAGGTCCCTATTTCTTCTACATCAGATCAATATTACCCCTTGCTTAAGCTATTGAATTGGGAAGATCTTAAAACCTAATGAATGATCATTGTGAACCAGATTATTTGGATGGGTAATCCATGAACGCTTCTAAGAGAACCTGTGTATCAAAATCCTTTGCAGCTCTACAATACACAAGGATTCCATCAATGCTCCATGATGATGTTCTCCAGAAAAACTATTTTTAAATGTGATCTATAAAAATATAGGGAAAAACACCAATGTCCTAGGAAAAACGATCTATCAAGAATCTACACTGGAGGTCCCTGCAGATACTGCCAAATGGAAGGACCTAGGGAACAATATTGATCTCAGGTATTGTGTGTTGAGTAATTCTAACCAAAAGTTATTGATGGTGCTTCTGAAGTAAGGAAAAAATGATTAAACCTTATAAAATAGATTATTTTGTATCGATTTTATCTTAGAGGTGGTGTTTCTATCTGCGATGAATGTAGCAATGAATAGGCTTACAAGATCGGGGGCATGTTATTTCAAAAATAGTGGTTCAGAGCAGTTGATGGCCATAACTAGAAGTATCATACTCCTATCACCATTTAATTTCATTATAACCATTTCAATGATGTTGATGGGATGGTATTTGAACCCATGTCAGCTCCACTGCAACACCACAATATTCTCATGGAAAACCTAGAAAACCCAGAGAAATCGTGGGCTGATATTTTGTAAATGCACCCATGAAGAATGTTAATGGATGAACGGGCTTGGGCCAACTGGGTATGCTTGTATTGTGATAAATTCAATGCAAATATGAGGTGGGTATTCTTGCATGAGGATTTTTGGGTTTATCAATTCCAAAACTAACAAAAAATAACATATTGACAGAACCGTTGACTATGTTTTCATCTAGGAATAACACTTTTCATATTCTTAATGGGGATTCCTATGTGACCTCCACCCTATTTGTGGAATTTAAATTACTTTGGAAAGGTATGATTAATTACTCCCTATAGATAACACATTGAGGGAACCAAATCAGATGACAGAGATGGTTAAGGCATTGATGGACTTGGTGCCATGAAGAGATTAGAAGTCAGTGAGGGACATCCATTTCATGTACTGGTTCAGATGTTTCCAGAATTTCCCATGAAAGCATCTTACTAATGGAGAAGGGGCACCCATGAACCTACATGTGATGCTACATACCTACCTAAATGGGACTCATCACTATAAAGAAGTTTTTTACAAGATAATCCTATAGGATATCCAATGAATGTTATAGTGGTACGACATCAACACTGAGCAAAAACTAGTTGTTATGTTGTTTAGGATTATTTCTGCACTCATTTGTTGATTTATGTTCCCTATTTGGGATGCTCACATGGGTGCATTATATAGATCATTCATTATGAATCCCATGGTGGTGATGGTACTATGTGTCAATCCTGGGGTCCCAGTGTTGGAAAAGCTGTATAAGGTGCATTGGCTCTGGAGTGAGTGAAAGAATCCACAATGTCTTTGTGGATTGTTTCACTTTCTATGTCGTTGGAAAGTATCACACATAAGGGCATATGAATTTCCAAACACTATTTTCCATTCTATATAAGGCTTTCAACTAACCACTATATATGTTTTTGGGATTTTACCAATCAATCTGACCTTACTAGTAGTGATGATCAATGTTTGGAGAGGATATGAATTCAATTTCCATATGTTCCCACTACCGATGGGAGTATTCACTAATAATGAAAGAGGGACTGTTGAGAATCAATTGTAACTCATGGAAATTCATGGTGGAATTCTAGTGGAATGGGTAAATTGAGAGACCATCTATCAGCCATATATACTAAATCACATCGTGAGGAAATTCCATTGTCTATAGAGACTAACCTTGAGAGTTTACCATGGGGTATGTTGTGAGGATAACATGTAGGTAATGAGGAGGATATAGCATATATTTCCACTAGAAGATCGATAAATATAGAATGTTCTGCCTCGGACTACCGCCACTTATGGGATTATTGAGGAGTATCCAAAAAGCTATGAATAAGCCTGCCTAGCATATATTATCAGGAAAACGACCACCCATGTTGGTAATTGGGTTCCCGCCGACCTTGAGGTTGGGGTCAGACAAGTAAATAGAATATTTTGGTGGAATGGTAAGATTGGTAGTAGGAATTGTAATTCCAAGGACTAATACCCTTGGAAATGAACGTGTAGAAGTAATAGGAGACCTAGTGGTACCAAGTGGGAGAAAATTGGAGGAAACGAGGCCATCAAGAAGATTTTTTAGGATATCTACCCAATATCATGTAAAGAAACTATGATGTGTGGCCATTACTGCCGATTCTATTTACCCAAAAATTTAAAATATTGATGGGTCTATAAATAATTTTTCAATTCCTCTAAAATGTGGGACCATCTTAACCATTTCAGGATAGATCATCAAGAGAATGGTTAGGAGAAATCCAGATTCCTAGTGTTCAAATAAATTGTGATGTGTGATATTCCAGAGTTGGATGAATATGTGCATTCCTATGGCAGTCCATATACAATGATAGATTGGGTGAAGGTATTTCATGACCTAACATATCCATAAATATTATATGTTGATGATCTGGATGAGATCATTCCTCTACCCAATGAATTGAAATGGTCATTTCGAAAAGATTGTAATAGAGGTATCCCCACGGTGGAAGGTGTGTTTATGACATTAGAGCTTGGTGAATTCTCCAAAACACATGAGGTAATATATATGACATTCAATAATTATATGATCCTACATGTTTTTTCCATGATTCTCAACATATAATTTTTCTTTCTAAAATATCCTCACACAAAAGACATCTTCCCCTAGAAAAACAGACAGAGTGGGGAAAAATTGAGGATGGATTGACAGGGGTCTCAACTCACCTTTTCTAGGGGGAACATTAATCAACATGTGATCAGATTCCAATGTTGATATGACAAGGATGATCATGAATATTGGTAGATCCACTGGAGGGGAAGTACCAAAACATATCAAGTTGTAATCTAGTGATGAAGATAAACCACATTATATGTAACCCAAACAATCTAATATCATACCAGAAGAAGATCATTGTTCATAACTCCTAGATGTGTTTCTGGTGTATGAACCCACTGATGTAGAGGATCTTGATGAATTCTTCATTATTGTGGAGAATAATCAAGCTATCCATCCCCAGTCATGGGAAAATATCAACATATTCATCAAAAACATCCAAAAATCAGAGTGGGTAATCTGAATTTGGTCACAAAATCTCCATTAGTGTGATCTATGTATTGGAGGGGTAGATGCATGAGGTCCACAATTGCTATTTCGGGATTACCTCACTGATAAGGCATGGGAAAGTGACCACAACATCATTGTTTTTTATATGTAGAAGAAGTATATCAGAATTTATAATATTTTGTAGGATGAACAGGTGAGCTAGTATATGGAATCACAGATAAACGATTCTCTTCTTTCACCAACACCAAATCAGAACTCATATCATGATTATGGGTATAGTTGGAAAAAGAGGAAGAACTTGTGGGGAGATCATCCCAGTACGTGACTAGAATCTGGGATGAGTTGGATTTATTATAATTTAGGGCTTCTAAACTTCTCCCCATTTTCAATGAAGATGGAAGGGAGATTAGGTAATTCCACCAAATCCTAGATTCTACAGGACAAAAAGTATTGGTGATAAGATGCTCCATTGACGAGGATAATCAATAACAACTGTGTTTTTCGAAACTCACAAAAGTATTTCATGTATTCAAGATTGTTTAGTCCATGTGTATGATAATATTATAATATTATCTAATTACATCATATTGACCATATCTATGGAACAACTAATGATCAATCCATACAGTCACAGGGTTCATGTCTGGTGTGGGAAATAATGGATGACCTTGTAATTGCTCACATTATAAATAATAGTGCATGATAGTCAATGAAGAATCATGGTTTGACTGACCAACCATTGTATTCTAGTCTATAGAGGGGGATTTGACTAGATAATAAGTATCTATTAGTTTCCAACATTCTTTTTCCAACGTGATCTAGTGCACTATGGAGACAACACCAGGGCGTTGAATCATTTGAAACAATGGATTATGAGAAGTATGAACCAAGACACCTGCAATTCGATAAAATTCGTGGATGGAATGAACATTGAGGATAAATGCTGACCATATTCAGAGAAAATAATCCATATTGTGTTTCCTTTAAATGGGGACAAAAAATGTTGTACAACCACTATATGAGTTCGAAAATAATGGTTATGGATCAAAATGTCGTTGAATGGCTTCCAAAGCATTAGATCGGGAGGGTAGGTGAGCCATAATGGCATTATACTAGGACATTAGGGGGTTCTTTCGAATGTGAAAGGGGATGAGGATAAAAAAACACAGTACATGATGCATGGGGTTGAGTTATCATATGTTTTAAAGGACACTAACACTCTTGAAATTACACCACCGCTTCAAAGATGAATTTTGGTGGGAGTATTGGATTGAATCACGATCAAAACTGCTTCAAGTATGAATATATATGGGGGTGCCTTTAATGAAAATAAATTTTACATCATGTCATTTAAGATGGTGTACACATATTTTAGCATCAAACGATAAGTATGAGGATTCATTGGGTATTTTAACGTCATATGACCAGGACATTTGCATATAGTTTAAGGTAATACCACCTGGATCCTAGCTCCTAGTTTCAATTCATTTTTATGGAATATGATGTCTATTATATTTATTCTTTCACCAAAAATAGCGAATAAACCTAATGTGAATAATCCAAATGAGGCATGAGAACCATGAAATCTTTGAGAAAAAAATAGGAAAGATGAATATTTTATACAATAGGGAAAAATCCATTACGAATGAAATTCAAATCGATATATTTCCAAACATCACACCAAACACCCCTTTAAGGATTCTAGTTTATGGTCATATGATTCAGAAAGTAATTGGGGCCAAAGTCCTATGGTGGATAATGGACATGGGGATGGAACGGAAGAAAAAATGTTCATGTGTCTCTATGTATCTCATAGGTATGAGAATACCCATACATAGTTCTCGAAGCACAACATGGTTAATAGCCAACACTGGTGGGGGGAAATCCTCTCTAAATGAGCAGATGAATCATTCAATAATTATCATCACAAAACCTAAAATTTTCTTGGGTATGTTCGTAGTTTAATGTTTTGCATCGATAAAATGATCTCTTAGTTTAAAGTATAGAGTTTCGACTATATAGTTTATGGATGGGCCACAAGACAAAGTGTCTGAGTTTCACATTGTATCCTATATGGGAGAGAATTATTCCATATGTAGTTATGGATTATCGTGAATCTTAAAATCATGTGGATATGAAGATTTTTTGACACATTTTATTGCCATATTTCTAGGGATTATAGGCCCCAATAAAGAAATGTGTGGTACGGTTCATAACTATGCCTAAATGAGGACAATATAAGTCGAAACCACACCACACATTACCCAAGGGAAACCAAGGATAAAAGTGGCCAAATGAGGAATAATGAAGAGTCTTGGAAAATTATCAATGTTCGTTTCATCACTATGTTTTTATTATGTATGGGAATCAAGCAAAATTTATTTATTTATGGCACACCAGTTTGACCCACATAGAGCGAAAAGAGGGATCAGTTATATATTTTTTGTTCTATCATTGGATTATTTTTTGGAACGATTTTCCTAGAAAGAAAAATATGGGGTTTACTATTGGAATAAATCCATATGTAGTAATTGAAAAATTAAAAAATGTATAATTTATTCCCAATTCTACTCCCTCTCATGTTATAACATCGCAATGTGGTTCCATTTTTCATTATTTCGACCTGATGATTGAGTTTCAGTTTAATGAAGTATGGAAGGACTGATCTGTCTACTTGTAGATCATATGGTATTGATGCTATATATTAATTCCATGTGGGTCAAGGATGTTTATTTTAACATCATATGGATTGGATGAATGATATATTAGTTTAAGGTCATATTGCCAAAACTATATGGTAGTTGAGTCCTTCATGTTGGAATTTCCAAAATAAATCCTAAGCGATTCATGATCTGTGTGAGAAAGAGTTGGTGATTTTAGGCTTTCCCCATCACATGAGAGTGCATTAAAATGAATGATAAATTTTAGGTGGGAAAATCCTGACATGAGAAACATTCCTACTCAATGTATGTGGGTGTATGGAGGGACTACACCATGGGTGTTGGTGAACAGAGGGGTATTAAAATATGACTCATTGAACCTAATATTTTGGACACATATGAGGTGGATCAATGATTAATGATGTATATTCAGCTCATTTGAAAAAAATATCCATATCGGGTGACTTGAGAATCGGATAAACAAATGAGGGTCTTCTACTTAACATATTCAAAATGTGTACCAAACCTATCTCAAGAATTTATTCGATATCCTCCAAGACATTGACCTAGAATTTTAGGATATCCTTAACTTCAAGAATACATACCATTTTTTAGTCCTTTCTAATTTTAATGCTGTTGGAGACTCAAATAAATGGGATGTGTGATGCGTGGATGACACCCATGTAGTTTAAAGTCATGTTGTAAGGACAAATGATGTGAGGAGTACTCTCATGTGTGGTACATGGATTGAGTATTGTAAACCCAATGTGAATGAGAATAACAAAGGATCTATTACACCTGCACACTCCTAGAAGAACCTATAGTAGGAAGCCAGAAAGATAAATGGGATGATGCCTGGACCATGTAAGAATGGTCTGAGCATGAGGGGAACTCTTTGTTGGACGTGTATGGGTTGGGTCGGTCTTGTACATGGTTAGATTCCCATAGGTATTAAAAAAATCTGATAATTTGATCTCAGATATTCACCCCAGAAAGGGTGAGTATCACATCTAGAGGGTACATATATAGGAGGGAGTAACAGATTTTACCATTTTTTGGTTTGGACTACCAAAAGGCTTCCTACGTATCCTAGTGGATTGGAATCAAAACATGCATAGTTCATAGGGGATTAGAGTTTAACATATTTCAAAACGAATGAAAATTGATGTGAAATACATGAAATACATGGATTTTGGGGAGTGTAGGGCTTGAACATCTGGGTTTTTTCATAGAATATTTTTTAAAAGATAGGGATCAAATAACATGTAGTTTAGGATGATACAGTTTAATGCCATGCGCAATGAGGGACATGGAAATTTAAAATGGTTAGAATCCCAATTACATGTCATGATCGCTATATAACCCTCTTCCCATATATTTCATTCTTGGTGTGAGAAAAAAGTGATTTTCAGTTGAACAGAAGAATGTGACGCAATGGGTACAACCCTGAATGATGTTGTGGGGCTTAAACATGGTTAGTGGACCAGTGAGTTGGGGATTGGTACTTACTCCATTTGGATAGCTTGTTGGGCGCATGGTGAAAATGTGAGATGGTAGAAATGAGTTAGAGGTAGATGATGCTCATTTCTAGTCTAATCCATCCCAGCATGCCACACATACTGGAATTCACTGTTTAACATCATGTTTTGGGGGTTAGAGTGCTTTGTAGTTTAACGTAGTTATTCTAGAATTGTGTGAGTTCACTCGTCATCACTTGGAAATACATAACTTGTACCAAGACAGACATGGGGAAGTGAATGAATATTAATTTCCCTTATGGAGTGAGATGGAGGAGTAGTCCATCGAGGGGCTCACATTAACATGGATACGTGAATTAGAAATAACCATTAGTGTGGATAGGAGAAGAATATTAAGTTAGGGAAACACATCATGAATCACCAATTTTGGGGAATAAAATCACTTCATACGAGCATAGAGGGACCCATAAGATAGGTTTTTTCAAATTATAAGGCCCTAATAAGAATGAATTCAGGTAGATCTAGTGCTTCATGGTTATAAGGTTCTTTGGGAAGGTGGGTGATTTGAAAATCATAGTAAAAGAGGTCTTTGATAATGGAGGATCTAGACAAATCATAGAGACACTACCAAGACATGGAGTATACATGTTCATGGAGGGTTCTTAATGAAGGGTGAATGCTCCATGAAACCCCGAGTTCCCAAAATGGACTCTTAACTTCATGATTCACATGGGGCTACACGAAGGGAAACCACAATTTAAGAGGAGGAAAATTAGAATGAAGGGAATGATAGTCAGAATTGCTCGTATACCGTGGGTGATTCATTATCTCCTCATTTCTTGAAATAAGGTGTGAATATTGAAATTAGATATTAGAAGTTGAAATTTTAGGGTAATGATCCTTTTTGGTTGGGGGACTAACCTATTTATAGGCATTGCGGATAAAAATTCTCAGAGGTAACCCATACAAGAGATTGTTCATTATTATCAAAGGAAGCATTGTAAGTCTCTCTAAAAAATCTTTCAAAACTCTGTGGTAGATGTATTTCTCTTCAGACTTATGGAGGCAACCGTATATTCTTTTCAATGGTAGCAGAGTGATCCATCTTCCAGCTTCACATTGTTTGTGGTGTTGAAGGGATTTGGTATAGGGCTTCACAAGGTAGGCCCGTTGGAGATTTTGTATTTTTATGTGGATGGAATGCTGAATGAAATGATTTTGGCCAACCTTGGTCACTCTTCATCATGTATTTCAGCACCAATAACCCTTTATTTAATAAATTTAATTATATAAATCCAACATTATTTTCTTCTACTTCATCGGGTTTTTTCACTCCATTTTCATATTATTGTGCTATGGGTGTTTCATCTCATTAAATTTAATGGGGTTTTATTTATGAGTGATATATGATTCATAGTGGGTGATATTGATAGATAATGTTTGTTCCTCATTGGAGAGGTGATTGGAGGTCATCACACATTCTTCCACTCTTACTCAGAGAATGTTGAATGTTTTGTATCAAGGTATGATATTTGAAACATCTCACTGTTTTTTATACATGTGTGATACTATCAATATTTATCATCATTGGATAAATGTGGAAGTAAACTAATGGAGTTAATACTATCAAAATATATGGATGGATGCAATATGGATTGAGTTATAGTGATCGCATGGGGCATATCATCAATTGAATCTTTTTTATATTTTCTATATATTTTTCAATAGATATCTATGATTTTTTATGGTTATTATTAATAATTTGATGCATGAAATAGGATAAACATAAAACTAATAATATGATGTAAATAATAAAAGTGTAATGTGAATTTAATAACTATTTCACTTTATAATATATTAAGAATTAAAATGATGTTTGAAGAATGAATATGGTTTATTCAATGTTTTCGTAACTAATATATATACTTTTTATGGTATGGAATACTATGTATAGTGAATTAGTTCAATAAATTTTATTTTTTGAAATTACTATTTATGTAATTATTGTGTTTAGGGATATTTGACGGAAGTACTTATTTACACTCTAGGGATTTCCGTAGTCCCCCCATAAATTTTTATGATGAAAATATGTTTTTCATAAATGTATATCTGTCCTCAGATAGATAAGGGAATGATTTTGATTTATTATATACCTGGAATGTTCAGGAACTAAATTATAATTTATGTTAATTTATGGAATAATATGATATTTTAGTTTATATTTGTTACTAAATCATTGGGATATTATTACTAATGGGTTACATAATTTTAGTTGAGAGCGGGAAATTATTGATTTATTTGTTTGTTACTTGATTTTTGGTTTTCATAAAATTCAATATTTTAATAATCAAGAAAAATCAATTATTTTGGTAAAGTGATAACCCTCAAAAAATAAAATTCTAATTCGATAACAACATACCACAAAAAAATTCCACTAAAATAATATCACAAATACAAACTGGTGGAAACAAGCGATTTACAAAACAATAAAAAACTAGAAATTGAATTTGTAGAATACATGAACAACCTGCATCCATAGTTCACAGGCTCCACCACCGATCACCATTGTAGTCATATCACACCACTAGAGCATTCCTATATAGAAAAAACCTCCTAAAGTTCCATAAACCACTAAAAAAACACATCTCAGAGACTCCACGAACCCACCACACATGAAAAAAAAATAATGGAGTCATTGAAAAATATGATATAGATGACATGGAGTGGATTCAATCATGAAAAATAAACTAGGACTTCTTCCTTGACCAAAAAAACCCACCAAATGTGAGTAATATCAACCAATCTCCATTATGTCATCGATCAAACCAATAGAGTAATAAGGCCACTAGAAGATCTGAAAAACTCCCATTACATCATAGCATAAACATCCACTACCATCATATGAAACAAATACCTTCAAGAAATAAAAAAAATAAAATCTAATGATGGAAGATGGTGGTAAGATCCAGAGAAGAGGCACTGAAAACATTACAACGGAGATGTGACTACACAAGAAATTACAATAGTGGAGTGAAAATGAAGAGAACCCACAAGAGAAATAAGAGGTAATAAAACTCAATGAGCAGAGGCGTGGTGAACCATTTGGAGAAGTGATGATGGATAAATTGAATAAACTAAAAACACCTTGATAATGGGAAGCTCGAACCCAGATGAATCCAAATAAGATGTTCATAAATGGAAGTAGAGGTGAACTAAGTATAGATGACCATATCACGATAAACACGCCTCGAGAGAGGAATAAAATGAAAGAAAATTCATTATATTAATAGGGGAAGTATAAAATGTTGATAAAAAAGGGAAAATATATAATAGAATGATAAAATTGTTATTATTGGTATTCAGTGATGATACATATATTTATATGTATATATATACCAAATGAGAACCATGGGGATGTCAGAGTGAATGATCTAAGAGCATAGAATAAGAATCTAGATTTTAAAATATGAATTATAATGTTGTGTTCCCTTATAATTAAATGAATGTATAATAAAATAATTTATAAGGGGGTGAAAAAATGGTTTTAATATATCATTACTAAATGAAAATTATTAATTATATTGAATTTAATTCAAAGGTTAATAAATGAAATATATTTTCCTAGATCATTTTTGTGTGATTCTAGTCACATGGGGGATAATACCTATATGTTTCGTCTAATCCTAAATGGTTTTCCTTACTATTGTTATCCATGATATATTCTATATATATTCTTGTTTTATACCCATACCACTCATCTCAGGTGAGTATTAAACACCCAAATTTTTGGATTTGAGGTGATTTTCCCAAAATAATGTTTTCTATGCAAATAGAATGAGGGATTCTCCTTTTCCCCTAATCTCCCTTCAAATATATCATTATATGTAGGAGTATTCTAGGTGTGATGGATTATGAAATTGGATATGATATTATACATGTTGTGATGTACCTTAGATTACATTACATGTGTTTGTAAGATGTATTGGATAGAGTTTATAGAACATACACATATTAAAACTATATGGTCATTGAGTTTATACGGGTGTAAATGCATGGGATGTAGAGGATTAATGTATATTGTATGATTCATGGTTTATAATATCTTTCAGAGTTAAAAATTTGTTACATATGTGACAATATGTAGATGGATGATATGTGAATGTGGTGAATAATACGAATATGATATGATTGTGTTGTGGGTTTTTAGAAGGAAAATGGATTTATGTAAGGTATTTTAGAATGTAAGTATTGGAGTTGGGGATGAATAGTGATAAACCATTTTAAAACTAAAAGAAGGGTGCCCACATATATATAATATTTTGATATATAATTAATTATTGTTGAATGTTACTTAGTGATAAATCATTGGTGATTATGGTATAAAAAATTACATATTTGAGTAATAAATCAACATCATTATCTATTCAGTAGGATTTTTTTGTATTTTATATTATCTTGACTAGTTTCAATGAGGATCCCACTAGGTATTCATGTATGATCACCTCTTGTATATATCAATATTTATTTAAATCCCCAAGATCTCTTTGGTTATCATACATGGAATTATAGATTTATGTAGTTTTTAGGAGCAATTGGTGTTCATGGATATTTCTTATGTAATAGTAATTTTATTTTTAGTTTATTTATATTTTATGACATTAAATTCTTGTATTGGGTTTGATTATATATTTTCAATATTATGGAATTATTTAGGGTATATTATATCTCTCAACTATTTATTATATGTCTTAATAATCCCTCCCTTTTTACGAATAATATATCATTGGTTCAAAACACTGGCCTATTGCATATTGATGACACAATGATCTGTAACACATCTCATATAAAAAATTATTCCCCCAATAAATTGAGTAAAGTAGTCCTATTTGTTGTCTACCAGAAAATTTGATAGAATTATGTTTAAAACATTCACATTGGTCATCTGATTTTATTGTAAAATTGCAACTAAATATTCTATTCGGTTATTTTTATAAATTTTAAAAGAACACAACAACAAAATTATTTTAAGTATGAAATTTTTTTTATTAAAAAATGGAAATAGAAAGTAAAAAAAATAATATTTTAAGGTTTCCACCATGGAATATTTGATCCTTCAGATTTCACCATTTTTACATGTATAAAATGACTATCTAAATTTAATTTAATTTAAATTTCCTAATGAACATTTGGTAAATACACGAATCTACCCATTTAATACATCAGGAATTTAATCTATGTATTACTCCCTCAAATAATTGATTCATATTCCTATAGTAATATACCAATATAAACCACACTAGAATCTCATTACTCAATGTAATAAAATTTTCAATTAATTTTAAACAAAAGGTAAAATTACATTAATTTTATAAATTTAGAAACAACATAGATCAATTTTGGAGTAAAAAATTCAAGATTGATGTAGTACTATTTTATCCTGAAAAAATGTTATAAGAAAATTAAATTTAAATTAATCATAAAGTATATAGTCAAATAAGTTTTCATCCATGGATCATATTTCCATAGCCTACTAGGTTTTTAGTTATTCAGGGCTAAATAAGATTCTATATTACACCTTCTTCATGATCACTACATAATTATCCCTAATCCACTAGACTAATCCCACCAACTACCTCCAAAGCCATTTTTTCATTTTCTGAAAAACCGGTTTAAGTGTTACCGATCACCGTACAGAAAAAAGTAGTGCCTAACATTCCACAAACATTTCAAATTTCAAAATTAAAAATTTCCCAGAATTCAAATTTCATCCACAAACTTGAAAAAACCCATGCCATATGTCCACCTCGAATCGCACAATCGAATCGAGCCGTGAACCGTTATCACGTCTCCAATCAGAGCAGGTCACCAGCAAGAACAGAATTGTCATCATCGCTAGCCCATCATAATCACATAGACAAATCACCCCAATCATCATCTTTATCACTAGAAACTACAACCACCATCATCATTGAGGAAGACGCACCCCGAACCATGTAAGAAAGCACCACTACCGTCCTATGGAATAACATCGGCCGCTCGAAAAACACCTCCCAAAGCTTCATTCTGAACCATCGCACCAGACCGACTCGGATGGTAAGATATAAAATTTAGGCCAGCGTAGTGTTGAGAGGACACAACACTACATCTCGAACATCACCATCTTGAACACCACCAGAACAACAAAACCCATCACTGATGCCACAACTAAAAATCACCAACAGATCCAGACAAACAGCCACCAATGTCACCGAACAAACATCCCAAAAAAACACTGAAACCCATCAACAAAATCATATGACTCCACCGACTCATATTAATGCTACAAATAACAAATCCAAAAATAAAAACCGTGGGCAAGAACAGATACCACCAACAATAAATGTGAAACAGAACCGGGGACGAAACCCTAAAGAGAGCCGGGAACAACCTTAAAAGGAAAAAATAATGACCGCCTACCTGTATGGACAAAAACCCCAATGTAACCATCACTCTAACTATAACATGGAGAGGAGAAATGGAACACTGGGTCAGATCTAGTTGGGTGGATGGGATTTAAAGGGAGCGAAAAAAATGACCAACTCTAGTAGTAGCATCAGAAACCCATTGTCCACCACATCGAAAATCCTATAGCCTCGATGTAAACAACACCCCTACTCAGAAAAAGAGAGGCACAAAGCATCTTAAGGCCAGAGGAGGGTACGACGACAAAATCCATCCACAATACGTACATTTTTAGGGAGAGGAAAAGATATAAAGAAAGCCCACTACGGCGAGAACCAGAAGAGAGGACAAGGCTGAGTATGAAGGGGAGAAGCTAGGAGCTGAGGATGAGGCCGAGACCGATGGGAAGAATCAGAGAAATGACTCGGAAACCATATAGGATAAGAGAAGAGGAGCACAAGGAGCACACTCCATAGACATCACAGAGAGATATCGATAGTTGTCTCACTCCACTAGAGTAATAATAGTACTCTCGTATATCAAAATACCTCTGATATTATATATTACATCCTTCAATAAAAATAAGTAACTATTATTTGAATTTATTTGTTCCTTTAAGTGTCCCTATGACTCATGTTTTTCATTTTATGACTTCCTTTTGATCATTTCAGAATGAAAGTATCATCATGTTATCATGTCATGTGGATGAGAAAATAAATTACATCTACAGTTGGCTATTTTCACTAAGGATTTATACTAATAGAATTATATCATCATATACATATTCAATTTAAGCAATATGGACAATGTTTTTAGTTGTTGTCAATATAATAGTGAAGCTATTATTGTCATCAATTCCTAAAAATTTCACAAAGGAATTCATCATATAAGGGACGCAATTAAAAAAATGGAAATATCATATACATAGAGAATGATATTAGAAGAAAAAAATGTTCAAACATGACCATAATTTAAAAAATGGCATTATCCAATGATAGTTCAAATAAGACATTATAGATAATGTGAAATTGTCTAAGGAGAACTAAAAAAATATCATATGATACTAAAAATTTAAATAGTAAAACATCATAAAAGAAGTTAATATCCTATAATATATGATATGTAAATAAATATCGTATTTTAGAATAAAATGTCTTAAAAAAATTCCCAACCATAACTAAAATACATGGTTTCTAGCTTAAAACATATTCAATGAATTGGTATAATTTTAATAAATTTTTTGAATAGATCATATAATACTAGAAATAATTTAAAACACCTATGTAAAATGAATTAATAAAATTTCTTTTAAATTAGAAAAAATAAATTAAAAACCAAATGTGATTAAAATTATATCAAAATAACAAATTGGTAGGGTTTTATTCTTTTAAAATTATAAGAATTTTTATGAATACATTGATGCTTTCAGTTGTTGAAGGAATGATTTAATGATCATCAATATATTCATTACCATTGCAGGAGGTTTACATGTAGTGTGGGATGGCATTATTATATCAGTGGTAGTTGGATGTTTTTTATAGTTATTTTGGAGGGAATGTATCTTAATTCTTTTGTGATAAAATGTTTAACATTGTAATGGGTATCATATTAGTATAAAACATTCCACAACATGGTTTGTTTTATAATGACCATGCTCATGGATAGTGAGGGTAGAATATGGTCATGTATCTATAATAAGGATGAGTAGATAAGATATATTAGGATAACAATGTCATGAAGTGGACGATTGATATTTTCATGATAAGTGATTTTTAATTCATGAGGTTCATTGAGTTAATATTGTGTCTGATTGATTTCACAATAGTTAGGGGTTTGGAGTTGGGTGGGTTTGTCATGATGAATTACCATGGTGTTTTAGGTTAATATTGTATAAGGGATATTATGGTGTGGTAGATGGAATTGTGTCGCTGTCTTAAATTTGACATTTTTAACATCCATTCCACATTTTTAGTGCATGGTTAACCAATAACCCATTATTATATGAATGATCTCATAATAATGAATAAGGATTATTTTTTCTTCTAATATAACTTTCTATATGGGTGTTCCAAGAATATTTCAGTATGGATGAACTCACTCAGCCTTAGTAGACCCCATTGTAGGCAATTTTACAACTATAATATTATTGTGATCAAAGGATCATTAATTCATCAGTGAATAGTGGTATGCCGTGGATTCGTATTTCTAAAATCCTTCCATCTTAATCTGTTAACCTTGGATCTATGAATTTATACACTAGCCAAGGAATTTGTGTCATTTTTATGAATTTTTTATCCTGTAATTAGGAATTGGTAGATTAGGCCCTATATTATGACATTGTTATTTTCATATAGAGGAATTATTAGGAATTGCAAAACAATGTTGGAGGATTCAAACATAAAAATTAACTATCTTATTATTTGAGTTTTTTGATTTTTTTGATGTTTAAAATTCCTTTTTATTTTTTTTCATTAAATATTATTATTGAATTGAGGTTTCTAAAAAACTTTCATTTTCATAAAAATTATGAGTTCCAGTGGTTGTTTTAAATTGGTAATTTCAAATGGGCTGTGAAACATAGTATAAAAATTGTTTTAGTAATATTGTTTATTAGGCTCATTCATTACGAGGAGGTTTTTTAGAAATTTATATGTAACAAACAATGGGGACTATAGGTTTTAATGTGTGTATGTTATTGTGTGTGTGTATGTAATTTTTTACATAAATCCTATTTTAAAAAAACTATGTTTCATACTAGGGGGATGTGTGAATTATTGAGCATGATTCATACTATAATACTTCTTTCCATGGAATCTAGTAACATGGGAAATATTCTTAATATATGATGGGATAGAACGACACACTCATGGTTAGTAGGTTCATCTTGGGTTGGGTCACTGGCTAGCATTTAACCAAGAAATAAAATAGATTCACACTGTGAAAATAGATCGTGAAATATGTTTACCTATTAGTGATTTTGATATTTTTTAATATTGTAAATGGATTTTAAGAATTGAAACATGAATATTACTTGGCAAAATTTTTATTATTATGTGTTTCAGTTCGTAATTGATTTATATGAATATAATTTTGTAGATGATTTCATAATTTTTTTATTATCCTTCAATCAGTTTCAAAAATGTTCATTATCAACAGTGAATGACTGGTTCATGGATGTACATATGCAAAAGAGTGTTTATGGAATAGTTTTTATTCTAATTTTTCATTTACTCACTCCTTACATATATACAAGTCTGTTAACATAGGTTTGATTTTTCATAATGCATGTAATGAAAAGGATTTATATATTTTCAATGGTTATCACTCATAGTTCCATTCGGGTGTAATGGATTTTCAAGAGAAATTTGATGTGTGATCTCAAGTCATTATAGAATACGTGATATCATGGATTAGATTAATTGGGATTCTATCCTATTTCCAAAATAATATTGATGAAACCATATTTTCTTCCATCAGACATCAATTCTTTTGTTATGTTTTTAATAGGTTTTCATAATAAAATGTATGGTCTTATGTAATATTTTTAGAGTTAAAATCATTTAAAATGGTTTATTGTGTCCCTAAACATTTGTTGAAAATATGTAGTGATTAGGGATAATTCATGAGTACTGGTGGATCTCTGAATCATGTATTAGGAATTAAGCATCACGGTATGGTGTGTTAATCATTGATATAAATCTATATGGATTGTTATAATATATTTCTGTTAACAAACGTTTAAAATATACTTAACACATGGACATTTATACATTGTAACATTTATTATACCATCATTATGGTTAAAATAATCCTGGTGGTTGAGTATATTTTTGATCATATCATCAATTCAATTTGGCTAAGAAGAATTTTTTTCCGTAATAAACAAAATTATAACATCAGGTCTCTAGATTTAATTATACTAAATAAATACATGAATATTCCGTATAATGTGGAAAATTATGTTCATAAAAATTTAGATGAATTAAATTTGATATATGAAAAAATTATTTTAATATATTTTAATGAATCATTAACATGTGTTATGAGATATACTATATCAAAACCTAACAGAAATAATCGTAACTTGATATCTCAAAAAAAAGTGATTACAAAGGAATATATATGATGTATAGAGATATATATTATGGAATCATGCTTATAAATAGATAAGAGTTTTCTTGATCAAGATAACTTCAGACTCCACTATAGATTAAGATTAAATGATTTTCTAGAAATTTTTTTTCCAAATGTTATGTATTAGGGAATTCATAATTGTTGTTAATGCTAAAACTGAAGGGGGTCATATTATAGGACATTAAATGGGGATTAATTTTAGAAAAAAATAAATAAATGATATTCTTGACAGTTTATACGATTACCAGATAAAATAGTTCTAAGATGGATTTATATTGAGTTTTGAATGACATAAAAATTCTATGATGGTTTACTGAAAGTGTAGTACTGTTAAAAAAAATATACACTACAACATAATCCCAGATGTACCATGAGTCCTTATTCAATGGTTTCTATTGTATCATGGATCTTGATACTGTTGTGTGGGGATTATATTGAATAATATGTGATACTGGTAAACTTGATTTTTTACATTATATTTAAAAATATTATATATATATATATATGTTTCTAGTTGTTATGGTTTTGTGATTAAAAATTTTTTGTTTTAGATTTTTTTTTATTTTACAATAATAAATAATTTTTTAATAATTTATAATTAAAAACAATTTAAATTTTTTCTGTATTTTAAATCAATTTTTTTCATTTTATTAATAGGAACCAAATGTATGAGTTCAATTATTTGATGGATTAATAAATGATGATTCATTATTTTGGAGTAAATATTGAATGAGATTAAATTAAAAATGCTATAAAATTAGGAAAACGTATTTTCATGTATCTCACCTGCATTCTCAGGGAAAAAAACATCATGAAAACTAAACAACACCCTATCAAATTACAAAAACACCTACAAATTCTTTAGTTTAATGATAACAACCAATACATTAATAATATTTCCTAATGGCTTCATTAATCAAAATTTATTCTCAAGACAACCCATTGAAATCTCAACATCAAGAAAACTGCCATGTTCCCCCAATATAATAACATGGCCCAATGTAATAAATAACACTCCCAATTACACCTCAATAAAAATATTATTCTGAATCTATACCACTGTATTCTCAATCTCCCTTCCACCGTCATTGATAGAAAACAAATGATCACATTTTTTTATTGTCGGTAATAATTCCTTCACCATTAAAGATGAGTTAAAAAACAATAGGGACCAAGATACTGAAATATAATATATCAAACTAATATCAAAAATATGTGGATCCCATGTAAAATGGGGGAAATCATTATACAATAATTTTTCCCAAATTGGGTAATCAATTATGAATAATCCATGAGGTAATTTAATACTATGAGAGTGAATATTCTTCTTATCCCCACATTATTTCACTCATAGTCAATGAATTAGAATCTCTTGATACCTTTTTAAGTCATAGTGGACAATTAAAATATTCAATTCTAGTGAGAATGTATTTTTCTATAGAATTATTATTGTAGATGAAGTATTACTCTAATAACTGGTAAAAAAAATTTGATCTGAGATGAAGGAAATTATGATATTCTACTCCAATATAAATACTAATATATTACCATTACCACTCTATGATAAAATCCTATTTATGTAAACATTACATACACCTCATGGAGTTGAAATGTATTATCTGAAGCCTGAGGAGTAGATTTGGAAGACTAACAAATCTGTGATGGGGACTATTATTCTTCCATAATTTTTCGTTGTTATAAATATCGTGGCATAATCATGTACATGGGGTACAAAGGTAACATTATTATTCCTTATGTTGTATGAAATTTGGATCTTGTATTATTAATTATTAATTTATTATTTATTAATTATTCTTATTGATTATCTATTTATAATATGATCCTAAAGATAGGGTGTGGAAATAATATTTGAATCCTAATCCATTTACCCAAGTAATTGTCATGGAAATAAAATTAATGATATTATTAATACTTTTCTGGAAATATAGTCATAGAATATTCATAAAACATACACTATCCTAAGATAAGAACAACCACATAGGGAATCATATCATGGGTAGAATGTCCCTAGCTACCATAATAGTGGGATTTTGGGAGATTGTGATGTTACTGAAACAAATATATTTATAATCCATTTAAAACCCATCTTAAAGAATATTTCTAAACAAAATATTTTTCAATTATTAATCTAAATAAACACTAACACAATTTTTATTACTATTTCATTTCTATATTCCATATTTGCAAAAAAACACACATTAAACATGAAAACAATAATAAAACATCAAATATTTTTTATCTCATAAATTAAAATATTTATTTTTGAATCATTAACTCCTTATTAAGAAATTCATTTGTGAACCAATCAACCCTATTACATTAGTGATGAAATGGAATTGATTGGTATTTGTTTTCACATTATCTAAAACCAAAAAAAATTATGCTAACTCTCATTTACCAAATATCATATTCTTTCAGCTTTGGAAATGTAATCTAATGATTTATATAATTATTAATGATTGTTAATTGAGATTAAAAAAAATATTTAATAGATAGACTATTTCATGACATATAAAATTATACCCAAATATTTTGGTGGGTCATAATGTATGATTCATTGAATACCATTAAGCTACTTATTTGAATAACTTATTTCTATAAATGGAGTTTTTACACATTAATTTACAAAATTGGAGACCTTAAATTGAAAAATATGAATTTATATCAAATTTAATTATTCTATAACCTAGTTGAAAACTATAGAGGTGGGAACTAGTTGGTTTCAATAGACAGATCTCAATTAAGAAATTTATTATGGTGGATTAGGCATGGATAGTGATCTATAATATGATTTATCATTTTTAATTTAATTTAATTTATTCTAATCTTGGTAGTTATTTTAAAATATTTTTGGGGATTTATAGAATATTAATTAGTATATAGATGCCACGAAAAACCCATTAACATAAATATGTACCATTCCAAAAATCCATATTTTCTATAAATTTTAATCCAAGGAGCCACACTATCACAAAAATACAAATACAAACTCAATTTTTTTAAATATGTGATGCCTCATAGTACTCAGCATGTGTTTTTATCCTCAATTCATAATAATTACTTTTAAAAAGGGCATCTTTATATTTACAATACATAATCATCTCTCACATTAATTATTTTTACAGAATCAAAATTTGAATATTATGATTAATAAATCATAGGTATTAAAATAATCATGATCATTATCATTTCATATTCACCATTAAATCATCACTTATTAAATGAATTTGGAATATATCTCTATAATTTTCTCAGTGTTATTAACCTAAAAATCCCTAACACATTCCCTTCATTATCATAATTTACATATATATAAAAATTCTGAAACCACAGAGGTATGTAATTAAATTTTTTATCATAAAATAAAATAATGTTATCACTTCAATAAAACTGTGCTATTTTTTATTCAATCCAAAATATAAAATACAAACATCGGTTTTAAAATTTTATGATTTTCAAACATTCAATTGATAATAATTTCAAAATGAATAATCACCAAGTGAATCATCACTCAGTAATTCTCACCGCATACCATCCCATGTACCATCTTTGTTAACCTAATACATTCTATATCATCTCTATAAAAATTTATTACTAGTAAACACAAATATCACACAAAAAATAATTCAAAATAAATTTTCAGTAAATAGTTATTATATCATTAATATGATCAAACACCTCTACTACCCTGTATGCATTTTTTAACCAAGACATAATTATTTGTATCCCAATAATATGAAATAAATAACCACTATACTTTACATAAAATACTTATAATGTATTTCAATAATAACAATATTTAAAAATAATTTATTTTTTCATTCCCATAAATACATCTAATAACCAATGTTATTATAGGCAATGAGATTTTGGATGAATTTCAGTACTTGGAAATTAGGTATGGGATGATTTGAGAATTGAGGCTTGTATTGGATTTATGAGTGTCAGAGCATATAAAGTATATTTTTCTGGCCACATATAAAGTAATTTGAGTTGTTTTGGGTTCTTAATTGAATTTAATTAGAGTTTTGTTAGATAGTTGGAATTTTTTGGGTATTTTATGTCATTAATGGTTAAATCAATTATTAGGAAAACCAAGTTGAGTTACAATTCAAATCATTCATATTATTTTGGTATATAGTGGTTTCTATGAATGGTTGTTGCATGGTGAAAAAACCCTATAATGTTATCCGTGAACAATGATGAAATATTTTTCAGAGGGAGTTCTACAATTGTTGAGTCATTTATTCAAATATGAGGCCAAACCACATGAATATGAAAATTTCATAAAGATTTTCGAAATGAAAACTTTTATGAATTTATTTTTATAATTTTTAACCCTTCTCCCCTCACTCATGTGTGGTCGAATATGAAAAACACTAGAGGCCACTTTGTTATCATTCCACCCTTCATTCCCTTGACGTGGTGTCTTTTGTGGAATCTCCACTGTATATTAAAGAAAAATCAGCCTATCTTATTATACCAT
This sequence comes from Viscum album, assembly GCA_963277665.1. Lineage (NCBI taxonomy): Eukaryota > Viridiplantae > Streptophyta > Magnoliopsida > Santalales > Viscaceae > Viscum > Viscum album. The sequence goes on along the minus strand of OY728132.1, from coordinate 318,432,476 downwards.
AATATTAAACTTTGTATCCTTTTATTTATGATGATTTTGTTTATAGTCCATTAGTTGATTCTACCAAATCCTGGTGGAATCATCTCAGGATGGTAGGGATTTTACATGATGTGGCTGGAGGATGTCTTGGGATGACTGTTGCATTTTGATTCTCTCTATTTGAATGGTGGTATTTATCCATACCAAAATTTATATGATTTTTAATATAAATTGATTAAATTGTAGATTAAAAATGAATGAGATAATTGATTATTCATTAGTATGCATTCTGAAAGAGTGAAATAGGTTGTTGTAATGTCGTTTCATGAGGTCCAATGAGTGACTTCAACTCAATGGGCTTTTAATAAATTTTTTATTTTTTTATTTAATTAAATAATTTATTATATTTATTTATAACAAATTATATTTAGTACTTGAGTTATGATCTTGGGAGTCTATATAAGGATTAAATAAGAAAATGTGAAGGTGTTTGAGCATCCTTAGAAATAATTACTTCCTGTAAGAGGTAGGTTGTCCTTGAAAATATCCGTACGTTTTAAAAAAAATTAATGATTCATTTGGATAAAAGGTATTTCATTGATGGGTTTTTTTAGGGAAATAAAAAATGAAGGATATTTAAATTTAGTAAAAAATGAAAAGTGTGTCAATGTATACTATAGACTTTGAGAGTAGATTGATTCCCTTGGCGACAACCTAGTATATTTTCATATGAATATTTCGGAATGTAAGAGATCCTAGGCGTTATAGTGATGGTGAGAAGGTCATACATCTCATGTAAAAAGGGAAACACCAGCATGAAGGTGGATTAGACTAAAGGAGAGTGCCTTGAGTTGGATGTTACCTATAGTGATACATAAGAGGTGACATGAATGTTTCTAACATGATAATGAATTGAAATATTTCTTGTGTGATATATGATCCGAGACCCATGTGTGGTTCATGATATTTATTTTGATGACTTTGAATTAGAATTTATGAATGATAAAAGTGGTTTAGAATGAAATGGTCCCCTGCAAGTGAGATATGATCATGTTGAATGAATTTTAAGATAATGTTGAGTCCTAGTTTATGTATTATATGACATTAAAATATTTATATATATATTTCTAGATCTAGGAACTATGGCAGAGTAAAATTTCGAGGCCTTTTCTGCTCAAAATTAAATTTATAAAAATAATAAATATATTTTATATTTTTTATATGTGATTAATTAAAGAAAGTGGGGTTACTCTTAAACAGTTAATCATATTTTAAATCTGAGACCACATTTTGGGTATGAATGTGGTTTTTCCCTAAACGAAACATATAATTGTTTTCCATGGGTTTCATATACCCCTCGCTCATTGGAGGCACATTTTTGTGATTTAATAAATTAATTAATTAATTTAATCAAATTCATTTATACAAAATGAATAGTTTTAAATATCTGGTTTGATTATTTCATCCATGGTCAGCGCATTATCCTCCCACCGTATGTGGATCTCTCCTTCTCGTACCCATTCTGAATTTCATTGAATAATGAAGAACGGTGAATGATGAAATGTCATATAATTTTGGATCATGATGCAGCAAGCACAACATGACCACCTCAATTAGTTTTGAATGTGTTATTCACTAGTTATTCATCCAATAAAGAGGTGGGTCTCATATTTTTGTGTTTTTATAACGACCCACACTTTACATACATTGTTAATACTTCAAAATTGAAGCACTCTTATTACAACATATGACAAAACCACAAAGGACCGTATATGTATAGTGTCTTTAGAAACTGGGGAAACATAAACAACTGGTTCATAAATCTTCTACAGTGTCTCCCATTTATTTCATCATATCTAGGGTCCCTTTTAGCATATTCTACTTAATATCCATCTTCCTGACCTGGGGAAAAGAAAACATAAAAGGGTGAGCTCAAATGCTCAGCAAGGGCAAATAAAGGAAATAAAAATCATATCATATCTTTATGAAAATCAAAACCTGCAAAAGAGATCATAATATCTTAACATGGAATAAATCATAGAAGTGAAAATGAGATCCCCATAATCATAACATAAAACTTGAATCTTTGTGGCATGCACACATAATCATGGAAAATCATTTCTTGTTAGTCATGACTCATTGCCAAGACTATCTTAGTGGACAAAGTCCCTTTCTGAACCGAGTTCACTCCTCGTTTCAGTCCTGTATCACTGAACCGAAATAACCTTCCGTTCCAGCCATGTCTATCTCATGAGATATAAAATCATTACCCAATGCATTGGAGGGAGATATAGGTCCCACCCATCTTATAATGAATCCTTTCTTATGTGTGCCACATAATCATAAAACATACATCATCGCATAACACATGTAACAAAAATGGGATTCTTGAAACATCATGACATCATAAATCAATTCATATATGATAATGGAATTCATAAACATAATTCCATCACAAAATAGTCAAACCAATGTAAAAATATGGATAGAAACAGAACCCTTTATTATCTTAGATGGAAAATAATTTTGATAAAACACTTGAATTGAATTCTTGAGGAAAATATCCTTTCTTCTTCAAAAACATTTTTCCTTTCATAACATGTCATACAACTTTAAAATAAAAGATGTTGATTAAAAATAAACTTGAAAACTTGTAAATGAAGCTTCTTTGAAGTAATGTTTTAAAAATCCATTCATGCCGTATAAGTTAAAAAAAACATTCTTCGTACTTTTGTCGGAAAAGTCAAAAAGTACCTCGTACGGAAAAACGACAAAAGATTCCTTTCATATTCTTTACTAAAAACTCAACTAAGGGTAGAATTGGATTTAAACTATTTCAAGTGGATGGAAACAATATTACATATTGAGGGAACAGGGATGTGGATGATAAAATACACCCCAGTAAATACTTACGAATAAACAATCTCGGATAAAAATGAGATTGTGATATTTCCCTTACCTTAGGTCCGATTTGCTTTGTTCGTGTCCAAAGCTCCTGTATAATGGTTTAAATAATGTTATTGACTTATTCCAGAATCATACATATTGATATGAGATCATATATGGTCATATTATTAGCTTCTTGTTAGTAATATTTCATTGTTACTTGTTACTCGGGTCTTTATAACTTTTTGTTCTTATGCGTGTTTTGTCGAATAAATTCTTATTCTTATCTTTAGGTTATAGATAATTCATTTCCAGAATGGTATTAGTGTAGTATATACCATATTCATTCATTCAATTCATTTATACAATCATTATGAAATGAAGATCATGTAGAACGAGTCGCATCACATCGTGGAGACGGTATTCCGTACGTACGCACGAGTGATGATATCGTTCCTATGATCGTGGAATTGTATTGGAGTATATATATATATTATTTCAGTATCAATATTACTTAATAATAATCATATATAGTTACTCATTACACCATTATACCCATCCTTGTAAGGTGATGGTGGAAAATAGATTACACCACGGCGTGGAGACGGTATTCCGTACGTACGCACATGCGGTGATTTCATCTTTCCGTAGGATGGATAGAAGGTGAATTAGGGTTGTTTCATATTTATAATAACATATCAGTATGTAAGTAATACTGATGTTATTACTTTATCATGAAACAACTAAAGAAGAAGAAGTTGAAGAAGAAAGAAATTGAAAAGATCGGTAATGGATATTACCTCTTCTTTGGAACGCCTTTTTGAATCCTCCACTTAAGGAACTAAGATTGGTATTTGGAGAAGACCAGGACCTCTAGGATTATTCTAGGGAAGTGGAGAAGGGAATATGGCAGGGGTTGGCCGAGCTTGAGTGCTCAAATTGGTGTGAGGAGGAGGGGGAGGAGGTGCCCTTTTATAAGGGAGGAGAGGGGCACCTTAGGAATATCTCAAAATATTATTTTATATTAAAGTAAAAATCGGTTTATAATGGTTCCAAAGGGTCTTATTTCGAAGCTAAAGTGGGGATGGGTCGAAATCCTATCAACCAATAGAATTTAGACAAGTTTAGGATATTATTTTAACCTTATCAATTAAATTTAACTCTAAGTTAAATAATTTAACTTTTACCATGTCTTTTTGTTTTCTTTCACTATATGGTTAATACACTTACTATAACATGCCAAACGAACCCCAAATTGTTTATTATTAATATATATATCCTTATCTAAGTCATTTGGCCGAACCTTAGATTTTTAGGAATAAAATAACAATTAATAATATAATATTTGATTTAAAAACTATTTTGTGTCAATTTTGACACTATTTGATATATGATTTTTGTCAAAGTCATAACAGAATTATATGTTCGAACCAAGTTGATTAAATCAATACTAATATATCATAGTAACCTAGAAAATTAGTGTAATTCATAAAAAGTCTCAAATTACATTTATTTTGGTATTTATATTATCAATTTTGTCAATATTTCATTAATAAGATAATTACTGGATCATCTTTGTGTCATAAATAAATTAAATTATTTGATGTCTAAAAATTACAAATAAAATACCATCATGTAGGAAATCTTTTTAGCTTTCTAATGAATATTTACAATCGAATTTATCTTATGTATAACCCTATATTAAAAATGATTTACTTATTAAACATTGATTTGAACTATTTTAACCCTTCTTTAAATAAATTAATAATAAATGTCATAATCTAATCCATGTGGGCCTAAATGGTCATATTTTATTACTAAGTTTGTTTTTGGTCGAATTACACTTGTCCAATAGAATTAGGACATGTGTTAGGGTAATATTAATATCATATTTAGCCTTAGTTACCCTATTTACTATTAACCGCGGTAAAAATAGTAAAAAGTTACTATTCACCAAAAAATTATTTTCATCTCATTGAACCACATATTAGTCCTTGATATTAACCGTGTCTTTTGAAATTCCATTCACAGAAGCGGTAAAATTAAGTTTTATGCAAAATTCAGTTTTTAACCTACCACTTAGTGGTTTCACTATTCATCAAAAATTGAAAGTTTTCAGAAAAATACCAAAATTTCACCCTAGGCTAATTTCGATATTCTGAGTCCAAAAATGAAGTCCATTTTGAAAAATAAAATTTATAAAATTTCAAAAAGTGGTTATTACTATTCATAACGGCTAGTTTTAATAGCATATTGTTGTTTAGTGAAACTCGGTATTGCGTACGACACAAGCTATCGAGGAAGGTCGCGATTGCGTGTAAAGAAAGCCAAGAAAGTGTTGGGTAGAAAAAGATTCCTTTGATGATTTATATAACATAAAAGTCTCGGGTGTTACATTCTACCCCCCTGAATTTTGCCCTCGAAATTCATCACTTTGCAACAAACAAATGAGGATACTTCTCCCTCATCATATCCTCAAGCTCCCATGTAGCTTCTTCAAGTTGGTGGTTTCTCCATAAAACTTTCACCAAGTGAGTGGTCTTGTTTCGTAGGACTTTTTCGCTACGATCCAGAATCTCTATCGGCTGTTCTTCATAAGAAAGATCTTGCTCCAGCGGTACAACTTCTGAGCTGAGTACATGTGAAGGATCTGGTATGTACTTTCTCAGGAGAGATACATGGAACACATCGTGAACTTGAGAGAGATTCGGTGGAAGCGCCAATCGGTAAGCTACCTTCCCAACACGATCCAGTATTTCAAAAGGACCGATATATCTAGGGCTCAACTTCCCCTTATTTCCAAATCTCATAACCCTCTTCCAGGGAGATATTCGTAAGAACACTTTATCACCCACTTCAAACTCTAGGTCTTTTCTTCGGTTGTCGGCATAACTTTTCTGTCGACTCTGAGCTGCTCTTATGTGTTGTTGAATAGATCTGACCTTTTCTGCCATTTCATCAACGAGATCAGGTCCTAATAGCTTTCTTTCCCCAACTTCATCCCAGCAAGTTGGAGTCCTGCATTTCTTTCCATAGAGAGCTTCATAAGGAGCCACCTGAATACTGGAGTGAAAGCTATTATTATAAGAAAATTCCACCAAAGGTAGGTGTTGATCCCAACCTCCTTTGAAATCCATAGAGCAAGCTCTCAACATATCTTCTAGGGTTTGAATTGTTCTCTCAGACTGACCGTCTGTCTGGGGATGATAAGCAGTGCTGAAACTCAACTCTGTATCCAGAGTATGCTGAAGACTTCGCCAGAACATCGAGGTAAATCTCGGATCCCGATCAGATATAATAGAAAGTGGTACTCCATGCAATCTTACCACTTCCTTTACATATATCCTGGCAAGCTGATCTAGAGAGAAATCCTCTCTAATAGAAATGAAGTGTGCAGACTTTGTAAGACGATCAACTATGACCCAGATAGCATTATTGCCTTTGGATGTTTTAGGAAGTCCTGTGACAAAGTCCACAGTGATGTTTTCCCATTTCCATTCGGGTATGGGTAATGGTTGTAACATCCCCTTAGACTTCTGTCTCTCAGCTTTAACTTGTTGACAAACCAAGCATCGAGAGACATATTCAGCAACATCTCTTTTCATGCCATCCCACCAGAAGTACTCTTTCAGGTCCCTATACATCTTCGTGCTTCCAAGATGAATAGAGAATGAAGAACTATGAGCCTCATCCAGCAGCTCTTTCTTTAATTCGGGGATGGGAGGAACACAAACCCGATTCCTGAACTTTATTATCCCATCACAATCAAGGTTGAATTCAGGAACATTTCTCACCTTCTTTTGTAACTCGACATCTTCTTTCTGTGCCTCTTTAATCTTCATATGTATAGATGGTTGAACATTCATTTGAGAAAGATAAGATTTTTCCCCTTCCATTATAATTCCAAGATCCATCCTTTGTAAATCCATAAATATTGGATCTTTTGTGATCCTCATCATGGATAAACTAGCATGGTCTTGTCGACTTAATGCATCTACCACCTTGTTTGCTTTCCCAGGGAGGTAATGGATTGAGCAGTCATAATCCTTAATCAGCTCCAACCATCTTCTTTGACGCATATTCAACTCCTTTGGTGTGAAAATATACTTTAGACTTTTATGATCAGTATAAATATCACACCTTTAACCATAAAGGTAATGCCTCCAAATCTTTAATGCAAAGATTACCGCAGCCAACTCCAAATCATGTGTTGGGTAATTTTGCTCATGGATTTTCAACTGTCGTGAGGCATAAGCTATCACCATATCATTTTGCATAAGAACACACCCCAATCCCTTCTTGGATGCATCACTGTAGATCACAAACCTTTCTCCACTACAAGGCAGTGTGAGCACAGGTGCACTGGATAACCTTCTTTTCAACTCCTTGAAATTCTCTTCACATTCCTCTGTCCAGACAAACTTAACTCCCTTCCGAGTCAACTTGGTGATTGGATTAGATAATCGTGAAAAATCTTTTACAAAACGTCGATAATATCCAGCCAAACCAAGAAAACTTCGGATCTCAGTTACTGTTGTTGGTCTTGACCATCTTTCGATAACCTCTGTTTTTGCTGGATCCACAGATATCCCCTCTTTTGAGATTATATGACCCAAAAATGCAACTTTTTGAAGCCAAAATTCACACTTGGTAAATTTGGAATAAAGCTTCTCCTTTCTCAGGGTCTTCAATATAATTCTCAAGTGATCTTCATGCTCTTCCTTGCTCTTTGAATAGACAAGAATATCGTCTATAAAGACTACCACAAATTGATCAAGATAGTCTCTAAAGACTCTATTCATTAGATCCATGAAGATATCAGGGGCATTAGTAAGACCAAATGGCATCACTATAAATTCATAGTGTCCATACCTTGTACGGAAAGCCGTCTTTGGTATATCCTCCCTTTTGACCCTTAATTGATGATACCCTGAACGAAGATCAATCTTGGAAAAGTATTGAGCTCCGCGTAGTTGGTCAAATAAGTCATCAATGCGTGGGAGAGGATATTTGTTCTTGATAGTGATCTTGTTAAGTTCTCGATAATCAATGCAGAGTCTCATTGATCCATCTTTCTTCTTAACAAATAGAACAGGTGCTCCCCAAGGTGACGCACTAGGGCGTATGAATCCCTTATCAAGATTCTCTTGGAGTTGCTTCTTCAATTCCTGCATCTCAATTGGGGCCATTCTATAAGGTGTCTTTGAAATAGGCAAAGCACCCGGTACGAGTTCTATTGAAAACTCAACTTCACGATTTGGTGGAAGACCCGGCAATTCCTCCGGAAAGACATCATCAAACTCCCGTACAATGGGCATATTCTTAATCGTGAGTTTCTCACCAACCATTTGAGATAAATAACCTTCATTTAGTGGAATCAATACCAATAAGATGGAAGAAATTTCCACTGGAAGGTTATGTTCATCCTTGCATTGATAGACGATCGTAGGTTGATCTGGAATATGAAATGTGACTTCCCTTCTTTGGCAATTGATATGAGCTCCATGTAGAGAAAGCCAATCCATGCCAAGAATCACATCAAATTCCACTAAAGGAAGGATCACAAGATTTGCAGGAAGCACTTTCCCACAAACTTCGATCGGAGAAGAATTATAAACTTCTGATGCGATTGATGTGCCATTAGGTGTTGTCACAGCTAACTCAACATCTAATTGTTGAGGTAAAACGGTGATACCCTTAGAAAATTTTTCAGAAATAAAAGAGTGGGTGGATCCAGAATCAAATAAAACATTTGCTACTTTAGAGTGGATGGTAAGTGTACCTTTCACCACATCGTTATCGAACTCCACATCACTGATAGAAATTGCATGTGACTTTCCTTTGTCTTTAGCCTTAAGAGTTTGTTGACGTCGACCATCATCATCAACCCTTGGATTTGGGCATTGATTGGCATAATGCCCCATCTCCTTGCACTTGAAACATTGAAGTGTAGCAGGTTCATTCTGTGTATCCCTTCCTTTGTTTGCATCATTAGACATCTTCTTCCCATTATCACGGCATTCAAATGCCCGATGACCTTCCTTTCCACATTTAAAACATTTACTTGCTCCTTTAAGACAACTCCCTCCATGTTTCTTTCCACACTTTGAGCATAAGGGAAAGTTCATCTTCTTTTCCGTGTGCTCTTTAGATTTTTTTTTGAATTCGATCTTCCTCTTCTTATCAAACCCATGTGACTGATGGGTTACTCCAATCTCCATCTCGACTTTGAGAGCACATCGAACGATTTCCTCGTAGCTATTGAAGTCCCTTATGGCTAACGCCCTTCGAAGACTTGGTTTTAAGCCACTAATGAATCGATCGATCTTACTCTCAGGTTGGATAATAATACCAGAAGCGTACCTTGCAAGTCTTGTAAAATTTTCTTCATAGGTACTAACAGATTCATCATCCCTTTGCTTCAGTTCAAGGAACTCTTTCTCCATCTTTGTTCGGAGAATACGAGGGAAGTACTTATTGAAAAATAAGTTCTTGAACTCGTCCCATTCCATAGACTCAATTTCATCCCTTTGCCTCGTATTCTTAACAAGATTCCACCATTGATCCGCATCTCCTTCAAAACGATACATTGCTAGGATGACTTTATCATGCTCAGAACATTGAAGAACTGAAAATATCTTTTCAGTAGTACTAATCCATTGTTCAGCAACTAATGGATCAGTAGACCCGCTGAAAGATGGTGGACGCTGCCTCATGAAGGATTCAACAGAATGTTGCTCCCTTCTTTGTTCGTTTGGAAATCCTGCATGATTCATAGCTTGAGAAAGTTGTGTGAGCATGGCTACAAGATTTTGCATTCCAACTCCCATATCGTTTGGTTGCTCAGGGGGACAATCATTGCATTGCCCATCGCATTCCGCATTAACACGGTTCCTTCGGGTTCCAGCCATTGACTAAAACCAAGAAGAATAGTGTGAGCAACACTAATTATAATAGGAAACCACATAATTTAAGAATAAAATTTTCATGCTTAAGGTCTTATCCTAGGTTATTCAAGGCCATTTCTAAAACACTAAGATTGTGTTCTATGCTTAGACTTATCCTTAGGGTTCTTATTAAGGCTTTCACATCCTAGTTTCCAAAGGTTGACTATACCTTTCCTCTGATACCAACTATAACGACCCACACTTTACATACATTGTTAATACTTCAAAATTGAAGCACTCTTATTACAACATATGACAAAACCACAAAGGACCATATAGGTATAGTGTCTTTAGAAACTGGGGAAACATAAACAACTGGTTCATAAATCTTCTACAGTGTCTCCCATTTGTTTCATCATATATAGGGTCCCTTTTAGCATATTCTACTTAATATCCATCTTCCTGACCTGGGGAAAAGAAAACATAAAAGGGTGAGCTCAAATGCTCAGCAAGGGAAAATAAAGGAAATAAAAAACATATCATATCTTTATGAAAATCAAAACCTGCAAAAGAGATCATAATATCTTAACATGGAATAAATCATAGAAGTGAAAATGAGATCCCCATAATCATAACATAAAACTTGAATCTTTGTGGCATGCACACATAATCATGGAAAATCATTTCTTGTTAGTCATGACTCATTGCCAAGACTATCTTAGTGGACAAAGTCCCTTTCTGAACCGAGTTCACTCCTCATTTCAGTCCTGTATCACTGAACCGAAATAACCTTCCGTTCCAGCCATGTCTATCTCATGAGATATAAAATCATTACCCAATGCATTGGAGGGAGATATAGGTCCCACCCATCTTATAATGAATCCTTTCTTATGTGTGCCACATAATCATAAAACATACATCATCGCATAACACATGTAACAAAAATGGGATTCTTGAAACATCATGACATCATAAATCAATTCATATATGATAAAGGAATTCATAAACATAATTCCATCACAACATAGTCAAACCAATGTAAAAATATGGATAGAAACAGAACCCATTATTATCTTAGATGGAAAATAATTTTGATAAAACACTTGAATTGAATTCTTGAGGAAAATATCCTTTCTTCTTCAAAAACATTTTTCCTTTCATAACATGTCATACAACTTTAAAATAAAAGATGTTGATTAAAAATAAACTTGAAAACTTGTAAAGGAAGCTTATTTGACGTAATGTTTTAAAAATACATTCATGCCGTATAAGTTAAAAAAACATTCTTCGTACTTTTGTCGGAAAAGTCAAAAAGTACCTCGTACGGAAAAACGACAAAAGATTCCTTTCATATTCTTTACTAAAAACTCACCTAAGGGTAAAATTGGATTTAAACTATTTCAAGTGGATGGAAACAATATTACATATTGAGGGAACATGGATGTGGATGATAAAATACACCCCAGTAAATACTTACGAATAAACAATCTCGGATAAAAATGAGATTGTGATATTTCCCTTACCATAGGTCCGATTTGCTTTGTTCGTGTCCGAAGCTCCTGTATAATGGTTTAAATAATGTTATTGACTTATTCCAGAATCATACATATTGATATGAGATCATATATGGTCATATTATTAGCTTCTTGTTAGTAATATTTCATTGTTACTTGTTACTCGGGTCTTTATAACTTTTTGTTCTTATGCGTGTTTTGTCGAATAAATTCTTATTATTATCTTTAGGTTATAGATAATTCATTTCCAGAATGGTATTAGTGTAGTATATACCATATTCATTCATTCAATTCATTTATACAATCATTATGAAATGAAGATCATGTAGAACGAGTCGCATCACATCGTGGAGACGGTATTTCGTACGTACGCACGAGTGATGATATCGTTCCTATGATCGTGGAATTGTATTGGATTATATATATATATTATTTCGGTATCAATATTACTTAATAATAATCATATATAGTTACTCATTACACCATTATACCCATCCTTGTAAGGTGATGGTGGAAAATAGATTACACCACGGCGTGGAGACGGTATTCCGTACGTACGCACGTGCGGTGATTTCATCTTTCCGTAGGATGGATAGAAGGTGAATTAGGGTTGTTTCATATTTATAATAACATATCAGTATGTATGTAATACTGATGTTATTACTTTATCATGAAACAACTAAAGAAGAAGAAGTTGAAGAAGAAAGAAATTGAAAAGATCGGTAATGGATATTACCTCTTCTTTGGAACGCCTTTTTGAATCCTCCACTTAAGGAACTAAGATTGGTCTTTGGAGAAGACCAGGACCTCTAGGATTATTCTAGGGAAGTGGAGAAGGGAAAATGGCAGGGTTTGGCCGAGCTTGAGTGCTCAAATTGGTGTGAGGAGGAGGGGGAGGAGGTGCCCTTTTATAAGGGAGGAGAGGGGCACCTTAGGAATATCTCAAAATATTATTTTATATTAAAGTCAAAATCGGTTTATAATGGTTCCAAAGGGTCTTATTTCGAAGCTAAAGTGGGGATGGGTCGAAATCCTATCAAAAAATAGAATTTAGACAAGTTTAGGATATTATTTTAACCTTATCAATTAAATTTAACTCTAAGTTAAATAATTTAACTTTTACCATGTCTTTTTGTTTTCTTTCAATATATGGTTAATACACTTACTATAACATGCCAAACGAACCCCAAATTGTTTATTATTAATATATATATCCTTATCTAAGTCATTTGGCCGAACCTTAGATTTTTAGGAATAAAATAACAATTAATAATATAATATTTGATTTAAAAACTATTTTGTGTCAATTTTGACACTATTTGATATATGATTTTTGTCAAAGTCATAACAGAATTATATGTTCGAACCAAGTTGATTAAATCAATACTAATATATCATAGTAACCTAGAAAATTAGTGTAATTCATAAAAAGTCTCAAATTACATTTATTCTGGTATTTATATTATCAATTTTGTCAATATTTCATTAATAAGATAATTACTGCATCATCTTTGTGTCATAAATAAATTAAATTATTTGATGTCTAAAAATTACAAATAAAATACCATCATGTAGGAAATCTTTTTATCTTTCTAATGAATATTTACAATCGAATTTATCTTATGTATAACCCTATATTAAAAATGATTTACTTATTAAACTTTGATTTGAACTATTTTAACCCTTCTTTAAATAAATTAATAATAAATGTCATAATCTAATCCAAGTGGGCCTAAATGGTCATATTTTATTACTAAGTTTGTTTTTGGTCGAATTACACTTGTCCAATAGAATTAGGACATGTGTTAGGGTAATATTAATATCATATTTAGCCTTAGTTACCCTATTTACTATTAACCGCGGTAAAAATAGTAAAAAGTTACTATTCACCAAAAAATTATTTTGATCTCATTGAACCACATATTAGTCCTTGATATTAACCGTGTCTTTTGAAATTCCATTCACAGAAGCGGTAAAATTAAGTTTTATGCAAAATTCAGTTTTTAACCTACCACTTAGTGGTTTCACTATTCATCAAAAATTGAAAGTTTTCAGAAAAATACCAAAATTTCACCCTAGGCTAATTTCGATATTCTGAGTCCAAAAATGAAGTCCATTTTGAAAAATAAAATTTATAAAATTTCAAAAAGTGGTTATTACTATTCATAACGGCTAGTTTTAATAGCATATTGTTGTTTAGTGAAACTCGGTACTGCGTACGACGCAAGCTATCGAGGAAGGTCGCGATTGCGTGTAAAGCAAGCCAAGAAAGTGTTGTGTAGAAAAAGATTCCTTTGATGATTTATATAACATAAAAGTCTCGGGTGTTACAGTTTTATGCATCTACATTAAAATATTGAGTATATATAACATTAATCTTCTATTTTCAGCACTATGGGAAACCATTGCATGACTCTAAGTAGTGAAATTCATTTCATTATCAGTTTTTCAAATCTGGATATCCCGTTCTTGATCGATTGGCCAATAAATTTTGGATAAGTAATGAAAAAATATTGTTTATGTGATTTTACTTCCTCATTATATGTGTTCATTTCTATTGGTACCATACAATTCCTAGATCAATAGATAAAAGGAGACCTGTGCTTGATCAGGCACCCTAATTCAAGGTGAATAGTAAAAACAACGATGAAATAAGGATTGAAGTGAACGTTCAAGATCGTTTTTATGAATATATGGTGAATCCAAACATGTTATTCTAGATCATCAATTAGTAGATTAATTGAGGCATGTAAATCAATTAACCAAACCATATTTTTCAAATGAGGTTGATTCCTGACAAATGAAGACATAAATTTGCCTTCAATGGCATGATCTAAAGATTTTAGAATAAAATTAGTTTATTTAGGTTGTGGTAGATAAATATTCAATGCGTGAATTATAGATTGAAGAAAAAACCGTTTTTATTAAATCTTGACTACATTCTACGTTAAATAAAGATCACAAAATGTGTAGCCTCCCTCAGCAACATCACGAGTGTTTTGGAGGAGAGAATGATTACAAAACATGTACATCAATTGACATGTTGTGTGTAAACATCCCATTTGAAGAAAGATGTTTGAAGAAACATATGTCTATGAAAAAACCATTTAGTGATTACATGTCCATGGGTTGTCAACACAACCAACATCTCGTGTGGACTAACCCACAATGTACCGAATTACACGGACATGGGGTCCATGTACATAGACCTAACCAATAGACACAACCTAGTCCCCGAATAAGTGGGGTACACTATGTTTTCCAGGTACATAGAATTTATCTCTACATGGGATTGGACTCATGTACTAGCCATAGACAGGAATAAGTAGTGATGGGAGTCCACACGCCGTGCGGTCCCCCTCACATGGTGTGAACTATTTGAGCTCTTCCAAGAAATCATTAAATATCTTTTTTCCCTTCAATTGAACACATATTTTTTCCCGAAAGTTACATATCCTAATTTTTATTCCACTTAGAAAATATTTTGGGCCTCTAAAGTGGCATTCAAGATATTATGTGAATGTTTTGGGTTGTAACTCACAGAGGCAACACATGATGAAGACAACAATCAGGCATAATCACAAAAGAGATTATGGGATTACCCTCTTGTATGGGTTCGTAGTGGTGTTCTCCAATGTATTTAGCAGGATTACCATCTTGTAGGAATTGGTAGTGGAATTACCTTGTGTTCTTTATTAGATACACATTCGTAAAAGTTATGTAGTGGAGTTCTTTGATGTTTTTGGAATACCGTCCAGCATGGCAGGGCAGTGGGGTTTCCTAATAAAATCATACCTGCATAACCCTCTAGTCATTAATAGAAGATGGATTTCACTAATGACTCATAGAGAATACCCTGTAGTAGTACAATGTTGTTTCATTCCCTAGTTAACTTCTTGAGTGGTACCCTCTAGACGGACTTGGAAGTGGAATTCCTCGATGGCTACCAAAGAATGAACCTCCTATATTACCATGTCATAAGATCATTTCCAAGACATGCGACCACTAGACTATTAGGTATAGTAATAAGGAATGGGTGGACATACCGCTAGTCTCATGAGAAGGAGGGATGATTTACTCATTGAGACACAATCTTTCAATGCACTGTAAAATAATGTGGGAGATTCAGTACCACCCAAATTGGATAATATCTAGGATTTTTGATTAAATCCCTTTGACATCGATTTCCTTGGAAGATACTAGAGTTAATGAGAATTGAATTTGGGCTTACATTGATCTATTGGCTAATCATCTTCATGGGATGAGCTATGATATAGAGACCCACCTACTCTCTTGATTGAGATTTTTTTCTGATCAGATAAATATATATCCTACATCAGCACCAACTCCCTGGGTAAATTTACTCTTCTTACAATGAAGGATAAGATGAATAGGGTATGGAATGTTTATTCTGTGTCATGTTTCTCAAAGTTGGATACATATATTATCCTTGTATAGTATATAAAGGCTCGATGAGTTTTTCATATTATCACAATTTATTTCTCATTTTTTTTGGATGATTTTACATAAACTCTATTGTTATGTTGAGTTGTTCTCTTTTAACATATTTGGTAATATTTGTGTATTTCCTATTCAGATTCATCTCTTAATTCCAGCTTCACCTTATTAGGGTGTTTTACTGGGTATGTATATAATCACCCCATTATGGGATTTTCCTAACACGTTTCATTACTTTTGAAGACACTATATAGGTCAATCGTGACATCACAGTATATTCAAGGTACAGACTTCTTGGACCATGTACGGTGTATATAACAAGGGACATAAGAGCATGGATCTTGGATACTTTACACATTTCTAGTCTATCTGGATGGGACATGATTCCATGTTGGCGTGTATTTTTCAATTTTGGTTTTAGTTTTATCCATTGTACATCATTGGGGTAACTAGTACATGAATCATTGGATTAGTTATACTAGTGTATCATATTTTATTTCATCCCCCCAAACAATTTTCATTATGTTGGTTTTGTGTGTGTGTAGTGGTACTTAGGAAAAGGAATCCCTGAGATATTTATTCCATTAGAACATGTATCAACCCCATGGAATTTGCAGGTTAACATAGGGTCGCTCAAGCTCGAGCCTCGATATTGTTCATGATGTGATAGAGAAGAAGACATAGTCTCCCAACTCAAACACCATGAGCCAACAATGATGATTTTTTTATAAATTATATCCTCTTTGTGTTGTCATCATCCATTCATGAATAACCTACACTTTCTCTATGTTACGCTTCTCTAACATGGGGTCCTTGAGGGATGACACACCAACCTATTCCCAACACAAGGGTGACCTACCTAGTCTCCCGTATAGGGCCTCAATAGGTTCCAGGATCATGGTAGAGTGATAAATATTATTATACATAAACATTACTAAAGGTATGTGATCCTCCCAAATCTGGAAAAAAGCCAAAATGCAAACCATCCAGCACATAGATAGTGTGCTTGGTCTACCCATCGTTCTAGGGTTGAAAGGTTGTACTTGTCTGAAAATGGGTCACAGATTCCTCCTGATGGCACTTCAAAAATCGTAACATAAACCACAAGTCATGATTAGAAACAATCATCAAGGGTATCCCACGAAGGTGGATGATCAAACATATGTAAAACATACCCTAACTCTCCATTTTAAATTAATCAAATAATCTAGATGAAGTATATGTAGTATGGGTAGTAATCCTCAAATAAAAACCATTAGAAGTCTCCCCAAGAGACCATTGACTCATCGTGAATATAGAAAACTATTCTCTACCAACTTCCAAATGTTATGTGAAAAAGAATTTTTGTCAATGCAACCATCTTATTTGTTAGGTTTTGAATAAGCTAGATGATTTAGGCAATGGTCTTTAACCAATCCTCTTCTTCTCGGGGATATGGATATGCACGGAACAGAAATGGTATCTCATTCTAGAACTCGTGGAGTGTGCTCTCCCATCACACATCCTTAGCCTATTCGACTGGGAGAATATATATTTTAACAAGGGGATGTTCCTAAACCTATCATCGTGGAGTAAAATGGTCTCATTATAGACAATTAACTAAGGAATCATTGCTCATAGGGTCATTATCATGAACAAGATCTAGTATCCTGGATGTCTGTTATCACAGAGGCATCCTGAAAATTATCAAAGAGTACTAAAGTTAGATGAGAATATATATATATTGATAATATAATTGTGGAGATGACTCAATATGGATAGATAAAGTTTCTATCATGTATGATTCATGTACCATTATTCACTGAAAAAACATACCTCATGGTTTTGAGTCGATAATTGGGTTATGAGTATCCAGGTAAATGTATATGTTGTCCGCATGTACCATCAGTATACTCTCTGGCTAGGGATACGGAACTGAGAAACTTCAAAAATATTTCCCAAAACCCAAAAAATCCCTTTTTGGTAACATTTTTACAATATATAATGGAACTAACCACCTATGATAGAAATATGTCACGATCCGACCAATAATGGGGATCAAGCCGCAACTACCCCAATCCCTCCTCCGTTGGACATGGGTGGAAACTAGTGTCGACGGAATAACTGACTCAGGGTGGAAATCTATCCCTGAAGATCATTAGAAAATTCAGTATCCTTAAGAGGGTTATACATGATATCTTCCACTTATCCCTACCCCCACATAAGAGTAGATTCATGATATTTTCCATGTGTCGCAGCAGAGTAGATATGTTCTTGAACCCATGCACATCATTGGTTGGGTGAGCTAGGCCTCAAAGATGGAATCACCCTTGAAGAGAAACTTGTGGTTATCATAAACATAAAGGAGTGGACTTTATGTGGATATATTATCCCATTGGTTTTCATGTTGTTCCATCATGGAAACATGAAGGAGAGTTCCTTGGAGTAGTAGAGCCCGATGTGGGATCAATATCTTTAGTTGTTTTCAATGTAAATTTTCATGGAAAAAAATTTTGAATGAGGGAATGAAGTATTGACTACAATTTATTCCTTGTAAGACATTGAAATATTTATATATATATTTCCAAAGTAAGGAGTTGAGACAGATTTTGATTCCGAGGCCAGGTGTTCCCAGAATTAATTTCAAAAAACTATTAAATGAATTTTATATTGTGAAAGTATAGTTAATTATAGAATTTGGGATTAATATTAAATAGATGAATATATTTTTTGACAACCCGTCCCTCGAGGACCATGTCGTGACTACCCCATGCTTTCCTCCCAAAGCCTAGGTGAAGGTGACTAGCATCAATGATTTTATCCCACTAGTGGGAGGCATATTTTTGAGTACCTATATTCACACACACAAACAAAAACATTTCCCAAAATGTTTGAATGGAAAAATGTATGCCACTAAAAACTACTGAGTAAAGGTAGAAGCATTAAATCACATGGGACAAAATAAAAACTGAAAAAAAAGAAAAACTGAAAATATGAAGGTACAAAAAGATCTTTGTAAGATGTCTGCAGAAGTCCACACCAAAGGGTAGGTGAATGGTAGATACCAGTATCCATATAAGTACACATGTCTGTCCCATTTCACTGAGAATCACCTGGTCCTAGACCTCCAAGGTCTCTATAATCTGTTTATCCTATGTCACTGAGCCCCACCTGGTCTTGAACCACCATGGTCTCCGTCGAAGTGTCTTTCACCAACACGGGACACGACGCTTGTAGGAAAATCCCATGCAAGGGTGAGTATAATAATACTCAGTAGGGACCCCAAACCATAATGTAATGATCAAAAATCAATCCAAAAAGAAAACCATGAAGCATATTCATGAAGAATTATCACGAATCATGATCACAAATAAACATATATCACCCTAGGTAAAATCTATAGTAAGGAAAGTAAGACTACTAGTCTTACCAGTGAACACCTTGGGCTGCTGGATGACTCATTCTCAATGAGTAATTTGGGCCTATTAGGTCACATAGAGTTGCTTTCCACTATCCATGGACTACTATGGCACTCAACCACAATGAATATTGTGGGTATGTTGGGTCAAAGAGATCGAATCCCCGACATAGTAAATCCTTGTAACATAGAGTAACTTCCCTCATAGCCATACTGAGGTAATCGTCTTATCGAGTACCATGGGTACACCGAGTCACACAAATCTTCTTACCACCGTGGTCCTTCAGGGTAACATAGATCCACATCCAACTGGTCCATCATAGATAATCCTCATAGGGACTCCTATTAGAATTCATCATGTCTCATCCATCCACAAGGATTTATGAATGTAGTGCTCTTGATTCCGAGCGAACCACTTTTCAATCCATTTGTCACATTTAAAATTCCATGAAATCCTACATAGAGTATTCCAAAATATCCTCCACTTAACGAGTGATACAACACATCAATTATCATGACAATAAGATGAACATTCTGTATGTAATTGGTGTTTTAGTAAGCATGGATCGGTTCCATCAGGGCCCGATCAGACCCGGTCAGACCAACAAGACCAACCGGGCCTAGGTTCTTACATACCCCTATTTAGTTCAACTGACCCGAAATGACCTTGTTTAGGACTGAGTAGGCATTTTCTGGCATGGGAAGTGGACCAGGAACACTTGGCCTCGCTGGACTCAACATTGTTTGACTGGTGGTCCAATCCGTCAGGTCACCTGGCGACCCGATCCTATGTGGCTCAGCCTGCAAATAGCAGACTGATTTATTAATAGCCCGGGCCACCCTATGGCAAGGATTTACCTTTCATGTACATCATGGGCCGTTTTGTGGCCTTGTTTGTGCACCCTAGACTGACCCACCTCTTATACCGATCTATTTTTTACTTCTTGCATGCGTGGGCTGATTTTCCCCCAAAACAGGATGCCAAAGGGAGTCAGGTTTGACCGGCCATAGTAGGCTAGGTCGGCTTCTATGGGAGTTTCACACATGGTCTAGTGAATGAGTTCCAGCTGGGTGTTGCGGACTGAAAACAAGGGATTATCTTTTCAATGTGGCCAGTTTCCCACGTCCCCCAATCCTCCAGC
This sequence comes from Viscum album, assembly GCA_963277665.1. Lineage (NCBI taxonomy): Eukaryota > Viridiplantae > Streptophyta > Magnoliopsida > Santalales > Viscaceae > Viscum > Viscum album. Next base: position 318,412,213 of record OY728132.1, on the reverse strand, counting down.
AGCTAGCCTGAGCATCTGGCACTCCTATTGCCTCTCCACAGGCAGAGCCAGCCACAACTTCCACTTCTGGTGCGCCATTGTGGCATTCATCCACCAGCTTTCAGATGCCATAACGAACCACCGGGTCCACTCCGGTGGTCCCTTATTCATGTCATCGGTGCCTCCAACCATTTTTCGGTTCAACCTTCTCTGATATGACCTTAGAATCATCATGTATTCGTTTAGAATGATTGGCCACAAAGAACACACAATGTACATGGGCTCAGGCCTTATTCATGTCGGCCAATACCCTCAACATTAGAGGTTTAGAAACAAGGGGGTGTTTGGGGTTTAAGGCTTAAATAATAATAATTATTCCTAATGCAAACCCCAGAAAGGAGAACCCACCAACATTAATGAGAAAATCATTGATCAAAAATTATGTGGTTTGATACACATTCTTGATTTTAGAATATTGAACAGAAAAAGATAAATCACAACAACAATAACTCCTACCTTGATCGATTTCATCATTAAAGTTCTCCACCTGTGAGGATTCACGTTCGTTGGTGTTCACTACTTTTTTGGTCTCGTTCTTTGAGATGTGTTGGCATCGTCAGCTCTCCGTCGCAATTTTTTGTTTTTCGTTAGAGAGAAATATTGTCATATGATAATTTGGAGTAAATTCAAAATTATATCCCATTTATCAAATGCGTTCTTCCATAAAAATGAAAACATTGCTCAATGTTTTAGTTACATTACTTCATAACAACGTTACAAGGTTTCATTTTTAAAACATTGTATCCATTACATTTCATTAAATGTGTAATTATACTGAATGTTTTTGAGACATTAATGAGCTCCATTTAATATGAAATTCACCTCTTTGTCGCCGCATTTCAGCATCTCCATGGAACATCTCAATAGTTGTTAAAGACAAATAAAATAACTTTTTCTGTTATTTTTATCCCGAAAAGTCAGAAAATTAAATTTTTTGGTCAACCCATTCCCGTCAATGTTTGGCCCATTATATGTGAATCCTGAATTTTAAAGATCATTGGTTCCCTAGTATTTTTTATTTGAGACCCTTTTTTAATGTTATAAAACCATGCTCACACAATTATTTAAATGAATATAAAAATGTTCAAAAACTATCATTCACCTTCGTCTCACACAGTTCAAGGTTATGATCCACCCAATGGAAACATTCCCTCACCATCTCAATATTACTCTCATATTTTTAATCGGTGTTACCTTTTAGGAGTTATAAGGATTTTAAAATAATATAAAATTATTCAATTATTTTATTTACAGCCAAAAACTACATTCCACTATTAACCCCTTCCATACAATGTTAGGCATTACCTAAGGAAATAATACCCTCCCGATATCAACGGTGGTCTCAGAGCCTAGTGTGGACCACATTGGGGTGGTGTTTTTAACGTTTTGAAATGTATTCCACCACCAACTACAACCCTAACTCATTTTCCACATCTTCCATCGAGGGGATTCAACTGTTCCTACCACATCTTCTACCCAGGGGGCCCATCCATCATTTCAATTTCAGCAGGACGTGTTGGAAAATCTCTTGCATGATGTCCCCTAAATTATTTTGAAAATAATCACATCTTCCTAGGCCTAATGTACTCACCATATGATCCTGAAGGAGTATATCCCCTATATTGTTACTTATTATTATAACATCACAAATGTCAATGTATCTGAGACTCACATAAGCTACATGAATTCCATCTACTAACATCTACTAGCTATATCTGCTCGGTCAAACCACAATGGTTATCTATAAAACCCTCAGTATATGTTTGAATGCACAGAGGAAGAGTGTTGGCTTGGGTGTCCCTAAACAAACCTTTCACAGTGTTCCAAGCCATGATGAACTGGTCATATCATATTAATTGAGTACCTGGAAAATTCTCTATGCCTCGATGAATACTCAACTACCTTCATGTCATCCTAAAAAATCTGTAGATTCTCTTGGGCGTGCATAGACATCAGTTTCATGGAATGGACCCTATCTCGGTGAAAGGATCTCAATATATGACCATGAAAGCATCACCACATCATAAGATCGTGAAATATAAACTATACGATTGCCCATCTGAGCCACATAGAATTCTCACATGTAGATCCACAATCTGATCTAAGGATGCCCTTACTAGATGGATAACTCGGCCAGCACCTCAAGTCAGTCCTTAGATACTTGTTAGTCGGGATCACCTCGGAACCCGAGGAGTCTCTCCCACCGAAACGCATGATGTGCACTCCGAACGTGCATCTCATATTCTTATACTATGAGTAACATGTTCCATTCCATAGGTGGTGTATAGATAGTACACCACATGTTGGTGATATATCTAGAACGATCCACTTTACCCAATTCGTCACCCCACTGATCATTCTTGGGATCATTCGGTGGAATCTTGGATGGAAATTTGTGTGGAAGAATCATGAAACAAAATAATATGTACCACAATGAATAAATTATACCAGGTGAGCTAACTATAATTCAAGAAGAATATTATGAAACACTCAATTTCATATATGAAGCATGAAAAAAATCGTTTTTATGTATATAGACAAAAAATAAAATTCAGGGTCCTGGTGTATGGATAAGTCATCTTCCGCACCAATACCAGACTCCCAAAATATGAAATTCGAACTTGAAACAATTAACACTACTGAAAAAAATAGAAAACAATAAACTCCCAGTCTTTTAGGTAGAACCAACCACCTTTTATACCACAATGACGTTCCCCATCTCTTGGGGCTCGTGTCGTGACTACCCCATGCCATCCTCCCAAAGTCTAGAGGATGTTCACTAGCACCGAAGGCATCATCCCACAAGTGTGAGTAATTTTCATGAGTACATGTATGCACACACACACACAACCACATCCAAAATAGTTGGAAAGGAAAACATTAAGGACACTAAAAAACCACTAAATTAAGGCTAACTCTATTAAGAAATGGTCCAAAATACAAAACAAACTGAAGAAAAACTGAATACAAGAATGTAAAAAAGATCATTGTAAGATGTCCGAAAAAGAACCCACCTGAATGAGAGGTGAAGGATTGATGCTATTAGAAATATAATTATGCTTTTCCATCCTGTATCACTCAGTTCCACCTGGTCCCAGACAACCATGGTCTCCATCGAAGTTTTCATCTATCTCGTCTCACTAAGAACCACCTTGTCCTAGGCCACCATGGTCTCTGTCGAAGTGTTATTCACATGCATGATACACAACGCTTGTTGGGGAAGACTGTGTAGGGGTGAGTAACACAATACTCAGTGGGGAACCCAAACCACATATGACATACGATAAATAAATCCTCAAATAAAACCACGATGAATGATCACAATGCATGATCATGATGTATGATCATGAAGAAAGACATTTTACACTAGGTATAATCAATTGTAAGGAATGTACGAATATAATTCGTATCATTGAATACCATGGGATGTTAGAGATATCCTCATGAATGAGTACAGTGGGAATTTCGGTTCACATAGAGTTGTTTCCCTCTAACCGTGGACAACAATGGTACTCATCCCAAATGAGTACCATGGGTATGCTCGGTCACACAGTGCCTCTCCCAACCATGGTCATGTTGGTCCACACAGATCTTCTTCCCACATTTCCCATACTAGGGTACTCTTTTATTTGAGTATCATGGGTCTGTTGTGTTACAAAAAGACGCTCACTACCATGGGTCTGCCGAGTTGCATAGAGCTGCAACCCACCGATCCATCATAGATGATCCATATAGGCTTTCTTTTCAACATCCTTCAGGTCACATCCTACAACTGGGTTTTTGTATGTAGTGCACTTGATTCCTGTAGAACCACTCCTCATGCCATTCGTTACATTTCAAATTCCTCAAAATCATGCTTAGAAAATTCCATAAAATATGGATTTTGAAAGGGTTCAAACTTCTCTAACAACTCATCAATCAAAAGCTCGATATGTGAGATTTTAGTTTTTTAGTAAACTGCGGCCTTTGGTGTCTAGGACCGGTCCCACTTGGTTAGACAGACCCGACCAACCCAGACCGGGGGCCTCACATGCCCCAGTTTAGTTCAACTGACCCGCCCCGACCTTTTTGTTTTTTGGTTGGCCCCATCATGCCTCGGATATGCGCTATGATGATTGGGCCTCACTAGACCCGGCCCGGTTCGGTCGAGGGTCTAACCAGCCAGGTTTCCTGGTGACCCAATCCCATGTGGCCCGACCCCCAGCTGGCGGTCCAGTTTATTCCCATCCTGGGCTCCTAAGAAACCACGCATTACCTAACAAGCCCATCTTGTGCACCCTAATCTAGCCAACCAGCTGAACTAGTCCCATGTGCTCAGCCCATGAGTATGTGACGATTCTTCCTCAAACTTGGATGACTAAGGGTATCTGGTTCATTGCATCGTGGCCGGCTCGGATGCCCATACTGGGTGGTCCTTACACGGTCCAGTGCCATGTTTCAACATGGTTATGTGGTATTTGTGCATGAGTAGCCATATTTGACATGTCTAGTTGGTCGCATCCCATGTTTGATTACTTCCTATCTGGGCATCGGTGGCTCCTGGTGCCTCACCGTAGCCTAGAACAACCACAATTGCCGTTTTCGGTGCCCCTCCCTTTGACTGTGGCCCCCGCCAGCACTGGAAGTCTCTTCCAAGGACCACTAGAATGCTTCGGTGGTCTATTCTTCATTCCTTCTTCACCTTCAGCCTCTTTAGGGTTATTCCTTCTCTAAAAAGGCCACAAAATCCTCTTGCCGCCATTTTGAAAGTTAGTCCATTAATAAATCACATGGAGGAGGGGATAGAGACTTATTCTTGGTAGGCCTCACCCTCAAAATTATATGTTTAGAAACAAGGGGTATCTTTAGGATTTTTGGTTCATGATTTCTATAATAATAATCATTCTCCGTGTAAAAACCTCCGAAAGAAGAATCCTCCTGCATTAACGAGTGATCCAATGATAAAACTATTTGTGATTTGATCCATGTTCGTCATTTTAGAATGAATAATGAAAAATTTAGTTCGCAAGAACAATAAATTCCAGCTCAATTGAGTTCATCCGTGATGTGCTCCACCTGGGAGGAATCTTGTTCTGTTTGTGTTCTCTGCTCTCTGGTCCTATTCTTTGAGATGTGTTGACATCGTTAATGAACCATTGGCATTCTTCATTTTTTGTTGGAGAGAAATCTAGTCATAGGATTTTTATAGGAAAGTCATGGTTGATCTTTTTTCTCTAATAAGTTATTCTATAGAAAGAAATACACACCGTTGTCTTTCTATTATGCTGGGTTGTCGTGTCGTATGTTGTTTTATGTATGAAATGGTTTACCTATTACACTGCATTAAATGAGTCGTTACGCTGAATGTTTACGATTCATTAATGAGATTGATTTAATTTGACTCATCATCGAATTTTTTTCGGACCACATCACTGCTATTTCAACACCCAATGGATGGAAATAACAAATAAAATCACTTTTAAGTAATTTTTTTACAAAAAGTCAAAAAATTAACATTTTCAGTTGACCCTTTTTGGTCGAAGTTAGCTATATTCTAGGAGAATATCACCATTCTGATTTCAACAGTTCTCTTGGATTATTGATCTGAACGGTGTTTAACATTAGAAAAACCCTCAGATACATTTATTTAAATTAACTTAAACAATTTCAAAAAATATCTTTCACGCTCATCATGCATCAGTTGAGGTTAAGCTACTCCTAATGTAAACACACATTAATGAGATAAACGGAACTCTCAGATTTTCAATCTGAATAAACATTTAGGGTTTTTACATATTTTGAAATAAAACAAATTTATTAAATTATTTTATTTACTTCCCAAAACTACATTCCACTGTTCTCCATCACCGTCCAATGTTAGCCTCTGCCTAAAGAATAAATGCCCTCATAAGCTCAATGGTGTACTCAAATTTTCAATCCATGTCACTGTACATTAGTTATATGGATTCTAAAAACAAAAACATTAATTTAATTATTTTATTTACGTTTATTCCATTTATAGTTTTTCTCACAATAGGCATGCACTGACTAAACGTAAGCCATCTCTAGGGTAAAACATCCATCCTAACCACATTAGTGCCCTCATATTTCATATCTAGGAACTCGTTGATGAGATATTCTAGTTTTTCAATAAAACCACTCATGTGTGCTTTTTAAAGCATAAATTTTTTCGATGGATCATTCCCAGCACATTGGGCCTTAGAATCGCACGTCGTCTCAGCACCTGGTCTCGAAATAATGTCATACAAATTAAAACGAATAACATAGAATTTCTAGGACATTAAAAATTGTTAATATGAGACCTGTGTTAGGCCTAGAATGTTGTGTTTTCCCTAAATGCGACATAAAATGAGTTAGAATGAGACGTTCAGACCCCACGATCATTGGTGGTGCATTTAAGTGATTTAATTAGTTAATTTAATTAATTAATTAATTTCATTTTGACCGATTAAATGTTTAAAAATATTTGGTTAGATGATTTCATCCATAGTTGGCCCACAATCCTCTCACCACTGATGAATCTCTCTTTCCCTAGCCCTTAGGGAAATCCATTGATGAACAAAGAATAATTATGTATTCAATGTTATTCCAGATATGATCTAGATGCAAAAAATGCAACGGGTTCTCTTACGTCTTTGGAAAAAATTTACTTATCAATGTTTGATCCAACCAATATTTAGGGAACATTTTTATTATGTTTTATACATCTAAATTAAAACATTGAGAATATCAAACACTAATCTTTGACCTATTCCCATGTTGCAAAAACATTTCATGAGGATTAGTGTTGTGATTCAATTAATTATTAGTTTTTTTAATCTGGATTTCCTATTCATGATCAATTGGCCAAGAACTCGTGGAAGATGATCATAACACAATTGTTTTTGTACTTTTTCTTTTGATGTTATATGTGCTCTTCATCGTCGGAACACCATGGTTCCATCTTGATATTTACCGGGCGACCCGAACTCGATCAGGCAGCCATATTTGAGGAGAATTTGAGATCAAATGATGATATCATGAGCTAATCATAGATCTAGGAACATTATGTTGAATTTATAGTGAATCTCAAGGTGTTATGATATAAAAATAATGAACATAGATATGAAAACATTCATATTTATCATCCAAACATTCCTTGTTGAATGACGTCAATTAAACGTGAACAGTGATAAGAATCCACATTCTTCCTCCAAATTCAGATATTTCTAAATTTCAAAAGGTGATTTTAGCCACAGTTGAAGGGATTTTGATGGATGAACTCTAAATTGAGGATGACTAATTGTTTCTGGAAACTCCTATCTACACTCCATTTTCAATGAAACAAGCATGGTTTGTAGCCTCCCTCAGCAGTGACTCTAGTGTTTGGGATGAGATAAAATGACATGACATGTACATCCCTAACTCCTAGTGTTTCTAAATCCCATGTGAAGATATCCATGAGCAGGAACACACATCCAGGGACATGAAGTTTTTCTGATTACACATACATCGGTTGGAAATGCATCTAGTATCCCATGTTTACCATGTTTTATGTACCAAATTACCTAGAAATGGGGTCTAAGTACACAACCACGACTAGTGAACATGGCTTGTTCCCTGGATATGTGGGACATGCCATGTAGTCCACCTACACGACGAGTACCTCTACCTGGGATGAGACCCATGTACTCTATAGAGACCTAACCAGGAAGTGAAAAGGGACCACACACCATGTGTTCCACCTGACACACTATGTACTATTTGAGCTCTTCAGAGAAATCATCAAACCATTATATCATATTCATTTGAACTTAGATTTTTTCATGCGATAGGCCGATCCTGATTTTTTTCATGTAGAATTTGAATGTTCCCATATATGAATCTTTTCAGATATGATGTCACCATTTTGGGTTTCCACGCACTAAGGTGAAACTGAATTATAGAAATAATCATATAAAATTAAAAAATCTATTCCAAGCATACCCTCTAGTAGGGTTGGGACGTGTCATTCCTCGAATAGAGTATTGGGAATTACCTCTAGTAGTACGAAGAGGTCGGATTCCCTAATGATCATTCTGAGTTACCCTCTTGTAAGATCTAGGTAGTGGAGTTCAATGATGTTCTGGGATTACCCTATAGCTTGGTAGGGAAGTTGCATTACATTATGACACCATCTAGTAGTATCCATCTCATAATGCTAGGAAGTAGTGTATCTTGGATGTCTCACTAGGAATTCCCTCCAAAAGTCAAGGGAATTTGAGTTCTCCTATGACCTTCTCGAGTGGTACCCCACAGTCAGAATGGGTAGTGGAATTCTTTAGTGACGACAAGAGAAGGAACCTATTAACATACCACATCTCATGATACATTCATAGACTTCTGATCCCATGAATATGTGACATAGTTTTAAGATGTGGTTTGATGTACCTTTGTATTCATGAGAAATATGGGTGATTTCCCTACTAAGAAGAATTATAGTGATGTGACTTAAAAAATTTCAGGAAATTCATTTCCACCCTATGTCAATAATATAAACCTGGGTTGATTGATTCCCCTCGACTTTTGTTTCCTGGGAAGACCAATGAGATTATGGGAATTGTAGTTAGACATACTTTGGAACTATTTTCTACTCATCTACTAAGTCTGAGTTGTGATATAGATATCAATTTACTATCTCGTTTAGTCTTCTTTGATTGAGAATATATAAATTTATATCCATCTATTATACCCACGCATTGGGTATATATACTCTTCTATTAGGGGAGGTGAATATGTGTGGGGTATGTCACATGCCTTATATGTCTAGCTTCTTGATATTGGATGAGTCTACTCTCCATCTATAGGTAGAGAAGACTAGATGAGAAGTTCATCATCTCTCATTTTCTAGATCCATGTGTTCGGATGAGACTACTTTCACAATATTTTTGGTTGAGAAATTCTCTTTTACCATACCTTAATCTATCTACAACTTTTCTCATCAGTTTTATGACTAACAACACTACCATGACCTACTAGGTATGTATATACAAACCCTATATGGGATTTTCCAACACATGTCACATCATTTGAATATGGAAGATAGGTTGATAGTGACTTAAGAGGATATTAGGGATTAAGGATACATGGACTGTGTACGATGGTCATATAATAGAACAATTTACCAGGGTTCTAAGATGCCTTACTGTTTTCTAGTTTTTCTATTTGGGACGCATTTTTTGGTGTGCATGTATTTTTTCGTCTTCTAATCAGTTTACATAGTTGTATTTCATCCTATTTATTTATCTGTGAATCATTGGTTTATATATATATATATATTATTTTCATATTTTATTTATTTCCCTATGAACGATTACATTGATTTGGGTTCTTGTGTGTTAACAGATATCTTGGAAAATCCTCCTCTAGTTGTTTATGCATTTGAAACTAGTCACCACCCACTAGAATTTAGATGTAATATTGCGGTAGTTGCGGCTCGATCCTTAATATGGGTCATGTCATGATAGATAAAATGATTAAAATATTTTTAATATGGTCCTAGAGGACATAAAATTCTAGAGGAAAACATCAAGGATTTTTAAATGGATTGGTGTCAATGAGTCGACATTGGGATGGGTCTGAAAGACCATGGTTGATTATCATGCATGTGTCATGAGAATAATTATGGCTGAATCAAGATGTTCATATGTTACATGAATATATATGAGGGGACCATCATTTTAGATTGATTGGATAATAAGATCCACATTGTGGTGGATCATGGAATCTAGTGATGAGACTTTATTTCATAATTGAGAGTCCAACCCATTGAATTTTTCTTAAGTTCAGTTAAGTGGATCACCCATACGAATAGTGAAATTTGTTGTTTTCTGGGAGAGATTATTCCCACATTGTATATATGGTATATGTGATTAAAGGGAGTGACTATTCCCATGGGTATATATATATATGTGATATATTAGCCATAAGGAGCACTTCTCCCTTGACTGTATTCGATACATGGTTGTAGGGAATCACTCATAATCGGTGCATGCTAAATGAGGTTCTATAGGGTAGAATATATATAGTTGAATATATTTTTATGAATCATCTATGATTAAACCCTTAGGTTATGATGGAGTGTTACCTTTTTTGGGTAGGTGAAGTGACCCCCTGTGTGTATTATATATGATCATTTTAGGTTTCTTATGCAACCCACTAGGAGTATGATATTATAAATTTCAATTTATGGAATGTGACCCCTAGTTGTATGATGTTCCATGATGGTCTTCGGTTTGGAAGTGGTCTCATTGGGTGATATTCTAAAGAGGATATGGGGAATTAAGGGTTTCCCTTGGGTTGAAATGTGTCATTTTAAAAGTCATTTGAAACTAGTTAAATCATTCAACGTATATCTTATGTGTCACTTTAGAACCCAAGGAATATAAGTCATTATTTTATTATCCTTGAGTTATTTTCCTATTGTTTTAAAAATAAAACACATAAATAAACTAAATTAAAATTTATGTTAAGGAAACCTTTGGGGGTTGTCTATCTGAATTTTTCTCCAACCTTTAACAAGCTTACCTCACACTTTGGTATCTAATAATCCCTCATTGATTACTATTTTATGTATTTTGAATTTATAATATTGTACAATGAAGTTGTAAAACATTTTATATACTATAGATATGAGGAATTCCTATGAAATTTAGTAGATCTTTTTTATTTTATATGTATTTTTTATTTTTATATTTTTCCTTCCTCATGGGATGTCTGTTCAGATGGATTCCTTTATTCTTTTATTTATTTATTATTACATGATATGGATTTAATGTAATATATGTACTCTAATTATTATTATGAATGATTTTTGAATTTATTTATTGTCAATGGTTATGATATTAAGGTATTTCTCTCCCCCAATGAGTTATTTAATCCCTATCCACTAATCATCAACCTCAGGTGTATGGGAAAGAACTCCTTAGATATTCTTATGTCATCGAATGGGACATTGATGCATGGAATCATGGTGGGGTGTGACATAGTGGCAACATATAATTAATTTTTTATTTTTTCAATCTTGGATAAGATAAATAATAAATAAAAATGTGTCATTTCATGTAATTGACCATAGAACTGGTGATATAGTCTCTTTTTTGGTGGGATATACAAGTTACCAAAAATATGAGGATTTTTCTGTTATATATGAGATATTTATTCAAATATGATGTAAAAATTTGATACTGATATTTTTTTATTTGATCTTTTCTCACAATCACAATATGTATTTTTATGGGAATCATTCATATCATGTAGTATTTACATGACATCCTTTTATGTTCATACTAGTGATAAAGGGTTCAATTGTTTAAATTTTCCATAATAACATATATGGTGTTTTATAGTATTCATTTTTAGTTGAATTATACTCATATAAACCTTGGTATATTTTCTATGATGGATGGATTAATGGATCTTACATACGGATGTCCCTTAACCCAAACTATAAAATCCCTTCATATCTAGGATGTGTAGTGAACCATAGTGGACCAATACATGAATTAGATGCCTTTGTGATATAACCATGGTGGGATGATATCAAAATTGGATGTATTCATTATTATTTTGGAAGAATAAGTATGTTCAGTTAATTTTTGTTTAGCACCCCTATATTGTGAATTTCCATATGGATTCATGGTGAAATTTTACTTAATTTAATCATACTTATATTGATTAATCAATAATAACCATAATAGTATTGGTTCATTATATGTTATTAGAGGTAACTATGATCCCCATGTGGGTAGTATCGTATCTAGTATCTTAGTGAGAAATGATTCCATAGATTTTATGGCTGATGTTACTTCATATTCTAGATACAAATATGTGAGAACAATATATAGGGAGTTTTGTGAAATGATTTTTCTCTTGAATGTGGGTGACCTTATGAGGGTTTATGAATTGAATGTAAAATCCTTGAACATAGTAAGAAGGGAAGGGATAATTAGTGTGACATGTGTTTCATTTTTTGTGATCAATCATTTTCACATGTTGGAAGGAACAAGATAAAATTATCTAATGAAATCATTCATTAATCAAGCTTTCACATGAATTGTAAAAAAAAGGTTTTACAAAGTTCACCATTAATTTAATATCCCTGTAGAATATGCCGACAAAATATTAGTGATACAAAAATCCACTAATCATAATTTGTTATAGAATAAATATGATTAGACACAATAACTGTAACATAGTAATAGTTCCTTTACATAATTTTAGGGATAGAACACTACCTCTTCTGGAACACTTATATCAAAACCCCTAGATCACTAATTTGGGAGATGTCTTACTCAGTTTGAAGACATGAAGGTCATGTATGTAGATTGGAATTAAAGACTTATTTCAATATTATCATGAGACTCTTCGTGAACCATAGTCCTGAATGGATACACATAAAATCAATGATAAAATAAAATGAATACTCAAAAACAACGAGTTGTGAGACCTGAGAGCGTACGCACAACACTTGTACTTGAAAAAAACTTATAGGTGTTTCGTGAATGATAAAATTATCACAAAACATATCATTAATGAAACATGAGAATGATATTCTCTTGGTTTTGACAGACACAAAGATCCAAATGTGTGAAATATTTACTCCATGTATGTATTATTCACACAAATAATTTTCACAGAATAGAAAATAAATATTAATTGGAAAAATGTTTTTCAAATGAAGGGGTTAGACACCTATTTATAGACGCAGTCATCCTTACATGAATGTTTATTTTGCTTCATCAAGTTTATATGTAAACTTTCTTCGATGATAAAAATTATTTTGAAATCTCTTTCTGAACAAAATTCTTTAGAGTGACTTATCATTTTTAAATAAATATCCTTGTCAGAAAAAATTACTTCTTTGAGAAGAAAAAACTATCAACTGTTTCATTTATTAATCATATTTTTATAATATGGTCCCAAAACATCAATTTCATGCAATATTTTGATTCAACCTAAAACATGTGTGCTACATCATTTTTTAAAAAAAATCCCTCTCTAACTTCTCCATTTTTGCACCCCATAATACAAAAAACATTGTAAAATAATGCGAACTTCAACACTAAATCCACAACAGAGTTAAAAACTCTTTGAGAAAAAACATAATCAACTGTGTTCTGTTTTTAAACAATCTCAAAAAGGATTTTTTTTATCTTCATGTTTTAACCATACATGGTTTATATAATCTTCCATTTTTTTCTGGATGTCTATATAAAAATTGGATATTTCACTAGTCACCATCAAAACCTGATAGGGGAGAAAAAAATCATCCAACTCTTTAAATATACGTGACCAAATTTCGATGTAGAGAACATGAGGGGAAGATGTAATTGGTATTTCATGTTTTGGAATGATAAATGAAGTTGAAGGTATGATTTGAGAAAATATGAACTATTACATTACAATTCATACTTCATGTTATTTCACAGATTCATTGCATGTTGTTTCATTATATCACCTTATTCTAATCATGTCACAGATGAATCACATGATTCATAAAAAATAATTAAACTAACAAACCATTATATCATTGAGTTTCTCAACTATCTATTATTGGAATCAAATTGATTAACCTCTCATATGTACGTGTAGATATAAAAATATGCTCCCCTTATAACATATCTCCAAATAAACCAACATCACATCGAAAAATCTATTAAAAAAGTAAACGCAAAAAGGTAGAGGGTACCAACCATTACCTATTCACGAAATGGGAGGTGGTTAAACCATAATGTTAAACCAATATTTTTGAAACACATGTTTTTCCATGGTCTTAGTGAGAATTTCAACAAGTTGGTCATCAGTCCCAAAATTTTCCGATTTAATAACACATTTTTCAAAAATTTCATTTATGAAGTTATACATAATCTCTCTAAGTTTTGTAAAAGAGTGGTGATTTGGATTATTCGAATGCTAGATGATCATCTTTTTGTCATTTTAAATAAAAATTATCTACCTGACCTCATCGCCATTTTTTATTCATTGCTTCATCCACAATAGTTAAATGCCTGACTTTGTAGTAGAGATTTATTCCACTTTATCCATGCCAATGGATGTACTTTCCTAATTATTTCATAGTTAGCCCATATATTTATTTCAAATTAGGGAATCATAATCAATTGTGAAATTTATATCAAATACATCAAGAACACAAAACACATCATAATGGTCTTATAATTTACTGTATATGCCTATTAGAAATTATAATCCAAAATTTGGATTACCATTAATATATCCCACTATTATTTTATGTTCTTATAAACTCTACACCTTCAGATTAGATAGAATGTGACCCATTATGAATTTTCCAAATATGATATCTAGGCATGTTGTAGTAAATTTTATTAAGCTTATAATTAATCTCTTATACAAGGTGGTTCCACATAATTATCATCATCATGAATTCCCAGTTTTATCCCAACCATAATCATAGTAAATATTGGTTTTTAGTCATACATGATTAGTTTCTATAGTATCAGTCTATCATATTTTTCATGAAAAATTAATGTGTAATCCTTATTTTTATTGATCTTTATCCCCAATTAGTATGTGAGTTCACCAATCATATAAATTTAAATTCTTTATTTCATGTGATTATAAAATACTTCAACTGATCCTTGTGTTATTCTGCCACGAAAATATCATCCACATATACAAGTATCATAAATTGATTCCTTGAATAATTATAAACATAGATATTATGGCCGGCACCTCCAATTTTTAAATCATGATTCCTCAGATATGAATACTTTCAATAATGTAACACCCCAAGATTTCATAGTATGTTATTTCTTCAATGTAATTCAATAACTTGCACTATGAGCAACACCGAGTTCAAGTGCACCACAACTTACCAAACTAGCTTTTCAAAAGTGGTTATGAATTGTATTAACTTAGTTTTAAATTTATAACATCCTTATAATTTTAGAATCTATATTATGGGTTTCTTAGACATAATGTAAGAACAAATTCATTTTTTTCAAATAGAAGAAGTATTTTTCAAAAAACTGCACTTTTAACGCCTTTTAATGGAGAACCATTTTAAAACCAATATTTGAAACTTTTATATATTAAATTTATCAAATTAAAAATCTTATTTAGAATCATGACATAAGAATTTAGTATCAATAAATTTTTAGTGTTTTTCTGATAACTTTCATATTTGGGTTAATAGTTAAAAATAATATATTTTAACTAAAAACAAATTATATAATCAAAATAATTTATAGTGGTAAATTATATATTTTAATGGTTTTTAAGTATAAATAGATAATATTTTGTCATTTAATACAATGCATGTCATTTTACATAATTTCACATTGAAATTGAACATAAACATGTGTCAATCTTTTGATTGCTATTATTTTATTTAAACATATGCCTTTTGGTTTTGACATAAGGAATTAATTTAAAATTAATAAATGAAACTTCTATGTTTTTAATTTTATAATATTGACTTAGTTTTGGAATTCATAATATCTAAATTAGCATAGGGTGAAATTTTGGTATTTTTCTAAAAACATTCAATTTTTGATAAATAGTGAAAATCAATGAGTTATTGGTGAAAAGTGAATTTTTATTTAAATAATTATATATTTTATTTAAATTTATTTTAGGTATAAATAGATACATAATACCTATATAAGTTATATTTAATTAATTGGAGCCATTTTATAATATGTTTAGATATATAAAAATTTTATTGAAATTTTTACAATCTTTTACCCACCTCCTAGGAGCATTTGCAAATTTGTATAAAACATAATTTTACCGCTTCTGTGAGTATAATTTCAAAAATAAGAGAGTCATTTTTAACCTCAGTATGTAAAATTCTGTTCAATAAGATGAAAATAAAATTTGATAAATAGTAACTTTTGACTTATTTACCACGATTAAAAGTAAATAGGGTAATAACGGGTAATAATGATATTATAATTAACATAACAAATGAACTAATTCTATTGTATAAGTGTAATTAAACCAAAAACAACTTAGGAATAAAATATGATCTATTTGGTCTACTTGTATTAGATTAGTACATTTATTATTATTTAATTTAAAGAAGAGTTAAAAGTTTTAAAATTCACGTTTTCATAACTGAAACATTTTTAATATAGGGTCATACATAAGATAAATTAGACTATAAATATTCATTAAAATATAAAAATATTTCCTAAATAATGGAATTTTATTTATAATTTTTAGACTTTAAATAATTAAATTTATGGATGACATAATGATGATGATGTAAATCCCTTATTAATAAAATATTAAAATAATTGATATTATAAATACCCAAATAAATGTAATGTGAGACTTTTGGTGAATTCCTCTAAATTTAGTGGTTAATATGACATGATATGGTTGATTAAATAATTTTTTTTCTTAGTAATCACGCTGTTATGATTTTAACAAAAACAAATAGCAAATAATGTCAAAATTGACAGAAAATACTTTTTAAAACAAATACTATATTCTTGGATGATATAATTTTCTTAAAAATATATGGTTCGTCCAAAGGTCTTAAATAATATCATATATGTCATTAATGAACCACTTTATGTTCTTTTTGAAGTTTATATTATGTTTATTAACCATATCATTTAAGAATACAAGATGACACAGTAAAAGTTAAAATATTTAACTAAGAGTTAAATCTAAATGATATGGTTAAAATGGTAACATAAATTTGTCTAAAACCTATTTGTTGAGAAATTATAGACCCATTTACATATTATTTGTTAAATCACTCAATTTGGAGCCATTAGAAACCGAAAATTATTTTATTATAAAATAAGTTTTCAACCATTTCCAAAAGTGACACGCACCACTCTTATAAAAGGGAACTTCTCCTTATCTTAATTTGAAACCTCCAATGCCATTTGGCTTTGCCAAACCCATACCAAATATCCTCCAGAAATTATCCCTTCAACCTAGATGCCATCCTTTGGTCAAAAATCCATCTTATAGAGCCCTTTTGATCAAATCAAAAGGAAGAACCCGAAATGGAGGTAAATATTTTATCACATCATTCTCATTATTTTCTTCTTCCACTTCCTATTTCTTTGTTGTTTCTATTCTAAAATAATAATTCTAGTATATTATATATACTATGATGTTATTATAGAAATGGTACAACCATTTTCATTATTCCATCAAACCAATAAATGAAAAAGTCACCATACGTGTGTACGTACGGATTACCATCACCACACCGTGGTGTAGTTTGTTATAAAAACACTTCATTATTTGGATGGGTATAATAATGAGTATAAATGATGTAAATAAAAAATATAAATGTTAATGATTCTGTATATATTATATACCATCCAATTAAATACTATTTCTTCATCAATATAATGATATTGTCACTCGTGCGTACGTACAGATTACCTTCTCCACGATGTGATGGGATACATTTCCATGTTCACCATTCACCGATTATTATAAAATATATATCATTAATATGTCTATAATAGATGACATAATATATATATATATACATACATATATATATATATGTATATATGTACTTACATATATCTTATATACTTAGTTCCGTTCAATACGATATGAAAACAGAAACATCGTTTATGCGTACGTACGTACGACCGTCTCCATAAATAGTGTTTTCCATTTCATATATATGTATATTATACATATTTATATTATAAATATATATGATATATAAACAATGTTTTATATTATGGAGTATTTAATTCCTTTTCTAAGTGATACAATCAAGAGTAAAAAGTTAAAACATGTAGGATAAAAAAGCGATGATTACCTATAATGATAATTTTACATGGTAATTATTATTAAATGTGTAGTATAAAGTCATAATTGAATCATTTATGATATCATAAATATTAATATGGTTTTGTTATAATTTAATAAGATACCATGGTCTTCAAACAAAAGGTTAAGTGTACCCTTGATAAATGGAAAGTGAAAGGTAATGGTTTATTTCACAATCGCGTTATTATCCGAGATTGTTTTTTCATAAGTATCTATTGTGACAACTTAATTATATATGTCCATGTTTAATCATATATATTTAAAAGGGAATATTTTAAGGTACTTTTTACTAAAAAATAATTTTAAAATAATTTAAATATTTATTATTCTAAACATTTCTCATTAATGTCTACGTTTTCCTAATGGTTTTAAGGATTTATTTGTATGGACATGAATGTTTTAAAATGTTAATTCATTTCAAAAGATTAAATGTGGTATGGGAAAATTTTAATAAAAAAAAATCTTTTAAATGACTTCCTTTAGAAATTATGGGACATTTAAATGATTTCATGAAAAATAGATATTTCTCTCAAAGATTTTTACTGATCATTTTCAACTATATCACCATCCATTACGAGATATTATTCTAGATCGAGGATGATTTATCATGATAAAAATATTTCATATTCTATTGATGGTTTTTATGTTTGAATATGGATGTGTTATTTTTATACCATTCATAGTTTATGGATTAATTATTGACATTTCATATGCTAGTTTTAATACGAATGTTTATGTTATGTTTATACCGTTTCATATGAGGAATGCATTGGACTTATTATGTGACAAGGGGAGCCTGATCTATCTCCTCGATGAATCAGTAGGTCTCATGAAACAAACTATTTTCTTAGCACAGGTCCTTGAAAAAATATTATTTTTAGTCTTAGAAGAAGGCTTTGACAATGTGGTTATGAAGTCTGTAATTATGCATTCCATTTTTATGAAATTTAATATAGATATTCTCTGTGATTAATCAACTAGTAGAATATCCACGTTAATAAGTAAATGGAATTATTTGATTTTTCTTTTCCATATTATACTGAATTTTTTGTTTAAAAGGCTATTGTTTTAGTTATATACACTACATTTAATAGTAATGTTGATTTGTGAATGTTTCCACTATATTGTTATCCTTACTGATTGTTTGAGCTCACCAATTTCTTATGTTTTATTTTCTCAGGATTCCATGATGTATATTATGATTGATAAGTAGGGTTAAACAAGAAGATTAATGGAGTTCAAAAAGAATCATTTTTATGTTGTTTTATTTTCTAATGTGTAATGTAATTTTCATTTATGTAATATATTTTCCAAAACTGCTAAAATGATTGGTCTTTTGAGATGTTATTCCTTGTAATCCTGGCAATGTATAAAAATAATGCACCGATTATGGGAATCTTAGGTCCAGGCGTTACAGTTGGTATCAGAGAAAGTTTAGAATTAACCATGGAAACTAGATTTATATAATATCTGATTAGATCACATTACCCTAATATATACATTGAGAAATATCATAGAATAACTTAATATAATTTTGGTAATGTATTGATTTTGTGTGTTTTCTATGGAAATATATCCCTGTCTGGATACGAGCAGGTAGAGGACACTCTGGCACAGATGTACCTAGGGGTGAAACCCTAAAACACCGCTTTGAACTGGAATCATATGGGAACTGGTGCACAAAAATTGTCCTTGTTGTACTCTTGGTTATGACACTCTCAGGGGATATGCATATGATAATTCTCATTTTCTTTACAAATAATTATGAAGGATTTATGATTATATACCTCCTCAAAGAAAATTATTTTATGTTTATGGATTATATCCATAAACTATTCCATTTACGTTAGGTTTTTTTCATGTATGGAATTATTCATTTATGTTCAAAAAATGACCTAGTGTATAACATTGTATAGAAATAGCTCCCAGTAGAAGTATTGTGAACTCCAACAATATGTATGATCCAAAGAGTAAGAAGGGTCATATATTTTACGGTATTATTCCAACATTTAGAAAGGAAATAGTCTCCCATGTATTCTCAACATATGAATAAATTTTATCATGTGTTAAAATGATAAG
This sequence comes from Viscum album, assembly GCA_963277665.1. Classification (NCBI taxonomy): domain Eukaryota; kingdom Viridiplantae; phylum Streptophyta; class Magnoliopsida; order Santalales; family Viscaceae; genus Viscum; species Viscum album. The sequence goes on along the minus strand of OY728132.1, from coordinate 318,392,278 downwards.
TAAATAATTCTTTGAGTCATATGTCTTTGAAGGGAAGCAAGAGAAGAAAAAGATGGAAGAGTGAAATATGGATAAAGGGAAGAGGGACAAGAAGAATTTTCTCATATGTGATAACAGTCGAAAGAATCACCTTGGTAAATGCTTGAATGGAATGGGAATTTTTAATAAGTGTGGAGAAAAAGGACACCACATATGTGATTGAAAGGGTAAGAAAAAGGTTTCAAATGTAAAATGCTTCATTTGCAAGGTGTTGGGACACTACGTAAACCAATGTCCTAGTCATCAGAGTATACTAAAAATGATGCTATTGGATAACAATCATGTTATGATACTACCTCAGATGAATAGGATTGATAAGTGTTCTTATGTTGTTATTATGGAATTATTTCATTTGAGTGTTTTATCGGCAATATAAATTTTATATGAATTACGAAGATAAATAAGAATTGTACTGCAGTACTATTTTATTGAGGATTTTAGATTATAAGGTTATATGAAAAGTGATTTAATATTAATCAACAATTTATGTAAAATACATGGTTGAAGGAAAGGTAATCCTTAATATGGTAATGAGGATGAGGTATTGATTTTTGAATAAGAGATTGTTGATTCAGATAAATTATATTGGATATTCTTGACTTCCTTGGAACTTATTAATAGTTCTTTATTTTATTTCATCATTGTTGGAATAATAAAAATTTTTGGATATAAGGAATATATCCATTATTATAAAAAGGATAAGGGAGCATTACTGTAATCAATAATGTTTTATAGTAATTCAGGGAGTTACCATGTTTTAAAACAATTCATGATAAAGGTGTTCAAATGTTATTACGTGGAAAAAAGGATCATCATTGTGTTTAACTTCCTTATAAATTTTGGACTGTGAGTTTGGATAGAAGTATTTAGGAGAAGTCTAAAGGTTGAAATGGATTATGTTTGAAATTTGATACTATTGTTACATTAATTTTTGGATTGTTATAAAATGGAGAACACACAGATCACATGACAATCTGTCACGTCGGACAAAGCTGCGGGAATCAAACCCACAATAATAGTGCGATTGGGATTTATCACCCACCACTGGACAATGTGAAGTCCCTTGATTGTATAATATAGTTTTTTAAAGGGTCTTATAGGTTAATTATAAATTCAATAATTTTGGCACCCTATACGATTAGGATAAAGAGAATATTTTCTTGAAATCTTTGGAAGTGAAAGATGAGTTTGTGGTAGGAATTAGTTTAAGGATGAAACTCTACTTGTCAAGTATATATATATATATACTTTTTTCTTCTTATCATATGGGTAAATTAATTCTTTAACTTTAGTGAAGGGATCTTATAACCAAAAATGTGTTATCCTCATACCTTGTGTTTTGTTGAACCGAAGATATTTTAAATCATCATTGATTGATGGATTTGAGACCTCAATTTGACACTTGTTTGTGATCGATAACCTCAATCACTCCAAATAAATATTTACTTTGTTCCTCCAATTTTGTGTCTCTAATTACCACCAATGTTCTCCTAATAGAGATCATAATTTGTGGGTTGCCCTTTCATTTCAGATTTCCTCTTATTAAGATTAATTTTATTAACCCAATTTCTGATTGAGTTTTCCCACAAACATATTTTCAATTTTCAACCTTTTATTTGTGAAATAAAATTTCAAATTGAGAGGACCCAATTTATTGAAGGAGGGAAGAATGTAACACCCCAGGATTTCATAGTATGTTATTTCTTCAAAGTAATTCAATACCTTGCACTACGCGTAACACCGAGTTCAAGTGTACCACGACATACCAAACTAGTCGTTCAAAAGAGGTTATGAATAGTATTAAGTGAATTTTTAACTTCATATATTAATTATATTATAGAATCCACATAATGAGTTTCATATACATTATGTAACAACAAAATCATTTTTTCAGACAGAAGAAGTATTTTTTTTAAATGCACTTTTAAAACATTTTAATTGTGAACCATTTTTAAATCCAATATTTGAAACTTTTATATATTAAATTTGAAAAAATAAACTTCTTCATTAGAATTGGGAGATAATAATTTAGTTTCAATAAATTTTTAGTGTTTTTCTCATAACTTTCATATTTGGATGAATAGTGAAAATACTATATTTTAACTGAAATTTTTTTTAATCAAAATATTTTATAGTGTTAAATTATTCATATTAATTTTTTTAATGAATAAATATATTATATTTTTACCATTTAATTATATTATTTTCATTTTATGTTATTTCACTTTGAAATTGGATATAAACTAGTGTCAATCTTTTGATAGTTATTATTTATAAAAAATATGCCTTTTTGTTTTGACCATGAGAATTAATATTGAAATAATTATTGCAACTTCTATGTTTTGAATTTTTTAAAATAGTCTTCAATTTTTGAAATCATAACAAGAAAATTAGTATATGGTAAAATTTTGGTATTTATCTGAAAACATTCAATTTTTGATGAATAGTGAAATCAATGAGTTATTGGTTAAAACTGACATTTTATATAAATAATTATTTATTTTATTTAAATTTATTTTATTTAAAAATAGATACATAATACTTATATAATTCCAATTTATTTATTGGAGTCATTTTATAATTAGTTTAGAAATATACAAATTTTACTGAAATTTTTACGATCTTTTACCCACCTCCAAGAAGCATTTCAAAATTTGTATAAAACATAATTTTACCACTTCTATGAGATGAATTTCAAAAATCCTAAAGACACGGGTAACCTCAGTAAGTAAAATTTAATTCAATAAGATTAATATAATTTTTGGTGAATAGTAACTTTTGAATTTTATTTACCACGGTAAAAAGTAAATAGGGAAATTAAGGGTACAAACTTTATTATAATTATCCTACCACGTGTCCTAATTCTATTGGAAAACTTTAATTTGACTAAAAACAAAATTAGGGATTAAATATGATCCTTTAGGTCGAGTTGGATAAGACTAGGACATTTATTATTATTTAATTTAAAGAAGAGTAAAATGTGTAAAAATTCATGTTTTCATAACTAAAACATTTTTAATATAGGGATATACACAAGATAAATTAGACTATAAATATTCATTATGATTATAAATATATTTACTAAATAATGGTATTTTATTTATAATTTTTAGACATTAAATAATTAAATTTATTTATGACAATGATGTTGTAATTAATGTTTTAATAAAAGATTAAAATAATTGATATTATAAATACCCAAATAAATGTAATTTAAGACAGTTGGTGAATTACTCTAATTTTATAGGTTAATATGACGTGATATGGTTGATTCAAAAAATTTGTTAGAAGTAATCATGCTGTTATGATTTTAACAAAAAATAAATACAAAATAATTTCAAAATTGACATAAAATAGTTTTAAAACAATTACTATATTATTGGTTGATAAAATATTCCTAAAAATATAAGGTTTGGAAAAAAGGATTATGTAATATTAATTATGTCATTAATTAACCACTTGATATTCTCTTGGAAGTTTAGAGTATGTTTATTAAGCATATAGTGTAAGAATACAAGAAGACACGATAAAAGTTAAACTATTTAACTAAGAGTAAAATCTAAATGATATGGTTAAAATGGAAACCTAAAATTGTATAAAACCTATTGGTTGAGAGTTTTTCGACATATTACCACATTATACTTTAAATAATTCCTTTTTTAGCCATTATAAACTGAATATAATTTCATTATAAAATAATTTTTCAAACCTTTCGAAAAGTGACTCTCACCTCTCTTATAAAAGGGAACTTCCCCTTCAATTAATTTCACACCTCAAAAGCCATTTTTCTTGGCCAAACCCTACCCAATTATCCTCCCAACATTCCTCCCTTCATCCTAGTGGAATTATTTTGGTCATAAAGCCATCTTAAGGGGCCCTTTTTTCAAATAAAAAGGTAGAACCCAGAAAAGAGGTAAATATTTCATCACATCATTCAAGTTATTTTTTTCATCAACATTCTCATTCTTTGTTTTTACCATTATAAAATAATAAATCGAGTATATTATATACTCTGTGATGTTATTATAGAAATGGTACAACTGTATTCGTTATTCTATCCATCCTATAAATGAAAAAGTCACCATACGTGCGTACATACAGATTACCGTCTCCACATTGTGGTGTAGTTTGTTATTCAAACACTTCATTATTTTGATGGTTATAATAATGAGTATAACTGATGTAAATAATAAATATAACATGTTAATTATTCTGTATTTATTATATACCATCCAGTTACATACTATTTCACCATCAATATAATGATATTGTCGCTCGTGCGTACGTACGGATTAATGTCTCCACGACATGATGTGATATATATCCACGTTCCCCATTCAACGATGATTATACAATATATATCATTAATAGGTATGTAATATATTAAATAATAATTCTTATTGAGATATATATATATACTTACATATAACTTATTCTCTTAGTTCTGTTCAATACGATATGAAAACAGAAACAACGTTTATGCGTATGTACGGACTACTATCTCCCTAAATAGTGTTTTCCATTTCATATATATTCTTTTATACATATTTATATTATAAATATATATGATATTTAAATCATGTTTTATATTCTGGATGTATTTAAATCATGATCTATGTGATACAATCAAGTGTAACAATTTAAAACGTGTACGAAAAAAGCGATTATTACCTGAAATGTAAATTTAACAAGGAAATTAAAATTAATTTGGTATTATATAATTCATAAATGAATCATGAATGATATACCAAATATTAATATGGTTATGGTATAATTTAATAACATACTACGGTATTCATACTGGAGGTTAACTGTACCCTCTTCAAAATGAAAGTGCAAGGTAAGAGTTAATTTCACAATATCTTTATTATCCGAGTTTATTTTTACATAAGTATCTATTGGGACATCTTTATAATCCATGTCCATGTTTCATAAAATAATTTTAAAAGGAAATATTTTTAGGTAATTTTTACTAAAACATCATTTTAAAATGTTTTAAATATTTATTCATCTAATATTTTATCATTAATGTCCAGGTTTTCAAAATGGTTTTAAGGATTTATTTGTTTGGACATGAATGTAATAAAATGTTAATTCATTTAAAAAGTATAAAAATGTAATGAAAATATTTGATTGAATAATATCTTTTAATTTATTTCCTTCATAAATTATATGACTTTTAAATGATTTCATGGAAAGGGATATTTATCTTAAAGATTTTTACAATTCAATTTCAACTATGTCAACATCCATTACGGGATATTATTCTTGATCAAGGTTGATTTATTATGATACAAATATTCCATACTGTATTGAAGGTTTTGTGAGATTTTTTTCTATGGATGTGTTATTTTTATACCATTCATGGTTTGTGGATAAAGTTTTGACATTTTGTATGCTAGTTTTAATACAAATGTTAATGTTTTGTTTAAACCTTTTCATATGAGGAATGCATTAGACTAATTAAGTAACGGGTGGAGCCCTTTATAGCTCCTCGATGCATTGGTAGGTCTAATGTGACAAAATAGTCTCTTAGAACAAGGCCTTGAAAAAATATTATTTTTAGTATTGGCACAAGGCCTTTACTACATGGTTTTGAAGCCTGGCATTACGCATTCCATTATTATGAGATTGACTATAGATATCGAATGTGATTATTCGACTAGTATAATATCCATGTTAATAAGTAAATGGAATTATTTGATTTATCCTTGCCTTATTATGCTGAATTTTATGTTTAAGGGACTTTTGTTTTAGATATATACACTACCTTAAATTATTATGCTGATTAGTGAAACATTCCTCTATATTTTATCCTTACTGAGCATTTGAGCTCATCCCTATAATATGTTTTATTTTCCAAGGATTTCAAGAAGTATATTATGATTGATAAGAAGGGTTAAGCTAGAGTATTAATGGAGTTCTCAAAGAATCATTTATGTTGGGTTTTACTTTCAAATTTGTAATGTAATTTTCATGTATGTAATCTATTTTCCATGACTGCTAAACTGATTGGTAATTTGGGACTTGATTCCTTGTAATCATTCCAATGTTTTAAAAAATGCACTAACTCTGGTAATCTAGGTTCAGGGCAATACAAATAATAACATGATCATGGTGTCAGCATCAGACAGTATAGTTCCTTCTTTAATTTAGAAACCTTTATTTCTTTATTAACAATCATAAAAACCCTCGTTTTTAAATTTAGACATATTCTTCAAGAAAACCATTTAAGAATGTCGTTTGGACAACCATATGAAAAACAATGTATCATATATTAATTGACATTAAATGACTGTTCTTCATCTGCTCCAATCTATTCAATTTGGAAATCTTTTCATCAAAATCATTTCCTTCAATCTATTCATACCCTTGACAAACTAATATTTCCTTATTTGTAATCACATTTCAATGATTATCTAACTTTTTTAATGATTCACTTTGATACAATGACATTTTTATTTTCAATTATCTTTCTAAGATTCCCTGTATGGATCTTTTGAATAAAATCCAATTTATCATTCATGGCCTTGACCCATGATTAATTTTTTTTGGTTTTCTAAAGTTGGTTGTCTTCGTAATTGTTATAAAGGGAGAATATTATTTGATACTAATTGTCCTTGTTTTCATGGGTATTGTTCAATCCCCAATGACATGTGATTGATTAGTTTCCTCTATTCAACATCTCTTGTGAGGTTCTAGTGTTAAATAAATAGCCAGGGATTTCTCTTCTGATTCTTATTCTGAATCATCTTCATTTTTTGATCCCTAAATGTTTTTCAATCCATACACTATTTCAGAATTTGAATATTTCCTTTACCACTTTATTGTTCAACTTTTATCATATATGTGTATGATATTCTCGAGGTATTTGTGTTTTTATCAATAAGAATCTTGAAATCACTTATTTCCATAATTCATTGAAGACAATCATTGTGAAATTTTTAGGCTTTACTATTCATATAATATCCATGGAATATTCCAATTTCAAAATTATGAAAATTATTTCCTTTTTTTATTCTATGTTTTAGATAAAACATTTACTTCCTAAAACAATAAAATAATTCATAGATGGATTCGTTCCATAACATAACAAATATGATATCTTGGTTTCTACCGTAATAATCCATGTGCTATTTTTTGTGTACACAACTACTTATAAAACCTCTTTCTAGTAATAATGAGAAATATGACGCTCAATCATAATCGTAATATCAAAAAATTTAATCTATTGATTTCATTTTTGAATAAATCATTTTTTATTCTGGGTTCTCACTATAAAAACGTCATGATTTGTTCCTCATTTTATCAGTAGTTTCTAATTTAAATGGATGTTTATTCTCCAAGTATATCAGATAGTATATTTGTTATTATGCATCATGTTTCATTCTCAATATTTTGATGATAACTCTTTATGAAATTAAGAATTTCTTATTTCCTATGCATAATAACTACACCTCCCATCGTCTTTAATCATCAATAAAAATAATGAAGTTACTCTCTCTGTCTATTGCATCAAAATTTATTATAACCACATATGACAGTGTGGATGAGTTTAACCATATTTTACTCCCTATTGATGTTTTTCCAATATAAACTCCCAACCAACATTTCTTGCATGTATATATCACATATATTTTCTTTTTCAAACATAATATTTTGAATATCAATAACAATATTTAAAATATATATATTATCCATTCCATGATGATTAATGTGACCCCGCCCTAGGTTCCATATGTTATTTTCTTCTTCAACTTATATGTAACAAGTGTTCTATTTATTTTCATATTGGTATAAATTTCCATCTATTCATCATCCCTTCATGACTGAATTTCTTATCATTCCTTTGAGAGTAAACCCCTTGTGATTATATGTCACAATTAGTCAAGAGTCATATGTAATAATCACAAAATTTGATTGTGATGAAAATAGTCAACATAGAGAACATCAGTTTTTCATTTCTAATCATTTTACAGTTCTTCACATCCATTTACATTAATCATTAAAGAAAATTTATTGCAAAAATATATTGTTACATCAAACATTTTATTAAAATTCATATATAAATTTTAATTTCCTTTCTTATGGGATGATCAACTACTATCATGAATCTAGGTGTAACTATTAATTATTTATTTGATAGTTATTTTTAAAGATTGGATTTACCCATTTTATGTATTTACTTCAATGATATACCTGATTGACTGAATTATAGTGATTTCATTACCATCAATTTTAATTATGAATTTCCTCATCATACATATGTTGTTATCCTAAATTATATTACTTATATATAAGTGAAACCCTTCCTGGTGGGTCTATATTTAATTTTTCTGACTTCTATTAGTAATGATCCTGACATTCCTCTACCGAAAATAAATAGACTTATGGAAATAGATATAATTGTGGAAAAAATATTAATTAAAACTATTTATTCTATTTTATTATGTATATGGTCTTATTCTTATTTTATTGACCTCCATGAACATCACGATTCATATAGCTCATTACATCTTCATATTATGACATGACATGGCCTATAAAGTCACAACATTTCGATTTCATAATAGCTAATTTATTCTCACTTTCATTCCTCCACATGTCCCCTTAATATTGTTAATGTAGATGAATATAAATCATATCTGGATATATGAATAAAATTATTATTTATATTTTATATTATATTTGATGATTTATTTGTTCAGACATTATGTCACTTTTTTATGTTCCCAAATTCCATCACCTCATTAATTTTCTTGATATTATTTCTAGACTTTGACATTTTAGCAGTATTACAAATTCTACTTTTTCCATACTATGGATCTCTGAGAATTCCTAGAAGTATATACTCTTTAAAACCCATCATTATATTTTACTACAATATTTTAATCTGAAAATCATCCGAACTATAATTTTTTATTTTCCCATTTATTTTTATTTAGTTTCTAGATTACAATGTAGTGTAAAAAATTAATAATCATGTTCTTCTAATATATTATATTTGTCCTCTCATTTTTATTTATGTTCATTGATGAATTTTGTGTACTCTTAAATCTGATAATTAAATTTTACAACTTATTGTGATGAGCCTATATTTTTTATCTTATTCATATCATGCTTAAATTCGATCAATTTATACTTCAATCTGATCATCACACTCTAATGACACTTCTAAAATAGCTCTTATATTTCTATTTCCCTATCATTGAATGTAAATCTAATCATGAAAATATTATAGTTCCTCCTTGATATTCAATACACATTTCAACTGATTATATTTACATTTTGAATGTTCTATATTTTCATCAGTAGCCATAATGGATGCTTGGTTTTATAGATATAAGCTCTGGTTTTTCATCCATCGAAAAATTATTGTCATATTGTTCTTCTATTCCAAAAAATAACTTTTTCTATAATTTCCTTATGATTTGAAATCGACCTTTTAAGGGAATTTCTTATGAGGTTTCATCAGGATTTCATAATCATGTTCAACACTATAAAATTTCCTTGACCTTTTTAAATAAATGTTTTCTACTCTACAACACTGAAAAATGCCAAAGGATGATTTCCTTCAATTATACCTTTTCCACTATTGAATTTAATGGTGAAAAGGGAAAATAGTTCACCTTTGAGATTATCTTCGTCATTACTTACTATGTCGATATAATTTTTTTCATGTATTTGAAATGAATTCTATTTATTATGTGAGTTTATGAATATTCAAGTTTTTGTCTCATTTCATACACCACAAACCAGCATAATAGATTATCAAGAGAATGATTAGTCAAATCAATTTACTCAAGGGATAACACTTCTGGATCGTATAATGGTTTATTCCTACTCAATATTTTCTTCAAAATATCGATATATTTAATTTATGCTCAATTTTCTCTAATCACTCAAATTACATTAGTAATTCAGTTAGAAAAATCAATCATCATTTTCATATAGATGAATTTTCGTATCATCAAACATATTGGGAATGAATGGATTATTCCCCCCATAAAATTGTTATATCATACATATATTATTTCTACATTCCCCAAAATAGACAGGGACAAAAGGAAACTAAAAAAATAGAAATATTTTATCATATAGAGATGATCTAATGGTATTTTTATCTTTAGAATAATCATCAATAATTTTCCTATATGTTTTAGTCATATAAAGACATGTGGAAGAAGTGACCTCAATACTCTGATTAGTGGAACAAACTTCTATCTTAGGTTATAGCAGATGATATTTCATCCTGCTATTTCATATCATGATTTTTATTTTATCAATGAGAGGGTTCCCCAAACATTCACTAACATATCCATGTACAAAAAGGTGGAAAATTTTACTCCAAGGACTGGTATGCTCTAATACCACTTGTGTGACCTTGGAACACCATGATATGTAGTGGTGAATCTAGTTTCCAAATATTAATTTTAATTTCATGGATGATGTCTTGATGTGGGTAAGATCTTGTTAAAATTATCTGATATAATTGTTCAATAATCAAAAAATCACATTAAGAGATAATGAATGTCAGTTTTGAGAGGATCACTACTATGGTCTGGACCCATAATAATAAGAAGAATATCAGCCAGACATACCAAAATAATCTAATAATCTCATTTTGATGAATATATATGTACATAAAATTTCAATTGATTCCAATCAAACTCCCCTTACAAGACCTTCGGGACAACACACTACCTCCCACAAAACACTTCCTTAATCTTTATCTAGATCACTACATTTGGTGAATTACCATATAATATTATGACTTGAAGGTCACTATAGTATGTTTTAATTAATGTATATGTCATGTATTATTAGGAGACTCTTCATAAATAATAGTCTTCAATTGAAAAACATGAAATCACTAATCAAACCATCAAGATATTCAAAACACTATAGTCATCCAACTCAAGAGCATACATGAAACAAATGTACTTGCATGAAAATATTGGTATTGCATGAATGGTATATTTTTCACAACCATTATCATCCCTAAAAATATACCATGAGTTGGACATGGTCATGAAAGGAATATGTAACACTTTGTACACATGATTTTATATTTGTAACTCAACTATGCACATATCATTTTCCTGAAAAAAGACACCAAATATTCCGTTGAAAAAGTCACATTGATTAAAGGTGATAGATTCAAATTAAATGTCATGGTCATTCCTATTCTCAAGTTCCATACATGACTTCCACTCTCTGTGTATGTTTTATCTATTTAAAGAAACCTTTATTTGATGTTACCTTTATAATGGAAGTCCCTTGTGTACCTTCTTCTTTACACGATAACCATCACTTCACATAAATCGTATTTTGCCTAAAAAATCAGACAAGAAATTATATAATTTTTTATATTTTTATATAATGATGCTGAAACCTAAAATGTTTGCAATATTTCAATTCTACATTATACATCCTTGTATCTTCCTTTCCTAATAACATCTTTGTGCCTTCTCAAAATTGTGCACCCCGATATTTGGATAACACTAGGAAACAACATCACCTTTGACACTGGTGCCATATTCACTTTAAAACACTCTTCTTGAAAAAACATAATCAAATTTTTGTAGTTACAAAATAAACCAAAATAAGAAACTGTTTCTATATTTATTATTTAACATGCCTTTGTCCCAACAAGGCATATGGTATGTGTTTTTATATTTTAATTAAAATCACTCGTATTAAATTTATTATTAATGATGGTCTTCTAGGTTAAGATAATTTTTATTCCAAAACCTTTTAATTAAATTCAAGATCTCCATTATCATTGTTGACTATGGTCCAAGATTGTTGGATATAGGGTGGATAGTCTATGGATATAGTATTCTATATATGGGATTGCACCCGTGTAGTGGGTGAACGAGAAGTTGGTTATGGAATGAGTTAAAATATTTTGGACTGTTAGAAATTAATAATCTATGATAATTTTGAATGATGATATTGATATACATGAGTGAAATGGTCAATTTTTTAGGTATGTGAGCCTATGAATTTTTATATAATTAAATATATTCTTGTTGAACCATTGGATTATAACATATTAAAAACATATATAAATAAATATAAAATTATTCTGAAGATGGTAAATAATAATTATATATAAAATAAAAAGATCAAATTTAGTATTAATAAATAAATAAAAAATAAATAATTCAATCATTCTAGTAAAAAAAAATTCTCTCCAAAACATCATATTGGATTATTTGATTATTTTTTACTCATGATAATGTGAATCTAGATCTGTTATCAATTTGTATGCGAGTTTACAACCATTGGGTAGATTATTGGCATGTTTCATAGGTAATAAGAACTTGTGAGACAGTTTGGGGGGGGGCATCACATTACCTTGAAAATTGGAAGTTACATTTATCATCTACTTTAGGTAAAATAATTGACGTGTAATAGAACGTGTCCTCTTTTAACATGTATGTCCTATTTGGTTCATTGATCAATGAATGTAGTGTGTAGTCCATGTGATAATTGTTTTGATGATATTCTCATGGGAATAAAAGAACATGGTTTTGATGAGTTTGATAAATGCTTCCTATTTTATATATATTTATGTCATCTATGAATCTTGGTATTGTGGTGTGGTATATTCAGTCAATATCATTTATAGGGGTTGAGTGGATGGTAAATCATCACTCATGTAGAGTGGAATACGTGTAATTGTGGAACCTATTGAGGTTGTTCTCATGTAGAGATATAAGGAATGCAATTTGGTTGGGAGTAGAAAAAAAAATTCCAGTGCATGTGACCGTCATTGTTCGTGGATTTTAGTGGCTATCTAGGATGACATTCATGATGATACAATAATGTCTAGTGATCATTGTTTATTATTAATTCTCATCTATGGGTGGGATAGTCACATCCTTTCATTTCATGTGATAATGAATGGATCATGACTATTGAAATTTATAAATTTTATTTTTGTATAGTTGTGACGAGGATCCTCCAATGATTGGTTGCACCATATTATTTTTGGAAATATTAGTGCCATGATCGAAGATCTATGGAAATAGTGGGACTAATTGGTGGATGTTAAAGATGTTACAAGTATGATAGTCAAATCATGGATCTAAATTTATATATTTCTTTGGTGGATAACATATTTTGGATTTAGATTTAATTTTTGGTTGAGTCTATATGTTATAATTAAACTAAGGATGAAATTGTTGTGATCTACATGTTGTTCGAATAATATGTGAACTTATTCATATAGAAATAGTTTGATGATTTCAGGGTTTTTTATAATCCAATTACTGAATTATAATTAGTGTTTCATTTGGGGTTCAATGTGGTTGGTTTGATGACATTTTGATACCTCAATAAAATAAGTCCTAGTGATTAAAATATGATGTAGTGCGTCAGTGGCTGGGGCTAACAATTTTAATGAAGGGTAATTTATATGAGGTATACTTACTTTTTTGAGTGAAATTGAATGTGGTGTGGTGGAAACTAAATTGACCATTAAATTTGGAAATTGAGACTCAATTTTTCTTAGAAACATCATATGGTGGGAAGCACAATAGTTTGTAATTATTTATGAGTATATTATTTTAGTGGGTAGATCTATAATCCTAGGTGGTGATTGTCTGATGATTATTCGGTGTCTTAGGATAGAATATTGTGGTTTTTTCATCTTGGTATTATAGGTTATGATAACTCTGTGGCTTGACTCTTTCTGAATAGTGTGACAGATGGTTTAATGTTGGGAAATAGAATATCGTTCAATGCCTGGAGATTTATTTTTGTGGTTGAATAGTGAAATGGTGACTTTGTTGGGTTAGTTATGATTATTAACTAAGACAAATTAACATAGATATTACAATGATTAGGTATGTGAATCATTTTTAACATGATAGTAAATGTAATTCTTGATCCCCATTGAATAGACAACACCACATGTTCATCAAAAACAAACATTAGTGAAAAATTAATCCACAATAGAAGTTATGGAAATTAATAATAGTTTAATTAAAATAGAAAAACACTAGTATTCTGACACAATCTTCAAGATAAAGGTACAATATGTTTTCAAGAAAAACTCTAAAAATGGTACGTTATCCTAGGAAATCCCTAATAAATTTAATGAAACATCACATTATATTTATGTAACATGTTGAAAAAAAGGTTCAACTGGTCACTACCAACTCCCAAGGTCCTAATAACCAATAAACCCGACCACCCCAAAGAAGCGTCATTCATTTTCATGGACCACATATATGAATGTCTACAAAAATCCATTTGAAAATGTATTGTGTGATAAATAGTAGGCAGGTAGGATTTCGCCAGGTATTCCAAGTGATTTTTATTTCAAATGAACTGAGAATGATTAATTTTAAAATATCTAATCATTCAGTATTATTTTCAAAATTCAAAACAAAACAATCTTTTAAACCCAAATTAATGAATTTTATAAAACATGTGTAAATTCATTTCAACCAAAGAGTCATGAATATGATTATCTATTAAAATAATAATGAATAATAATTGTATACACATTGTCATGTATAAATAGTTTCAATCATAGAACTATGGTTAAGAGTGAAAAAGTAAGATTATCACAAGGAACATCCCAGATATCATGGAAATATGGCTCCATGTATGAACAAATCCATGTATCTAGAACCTATGGGAAATTAAGTAACACCAAAAAAAATTTAACAGCATGGCCCCATTATTTTTTGTATATCATTTTCAGCAGAAAATTTTTTCCAAGTAGATCTAATTAATTCATATAATTTTTTCATCCCACCAAAATACACAGGATCCTAGGGTTTTCAAGCATATAAATGATACAATGGGATATGATTCATTAACATAAATATCTAATAATTTCATTCAGTCATTTTAAATTACCACCATGTCCAATTTTTAAATCATTTTATATTATTTAAAAACAAACATTAATTGGTATTCATCAAAACCCAATCCTTTAAAAATAATATTTTTCACTTATAACCATATATCATTTAATAAAATAATTTCTCTAAAAAATATCATCACAATTTTTCATCAAATCATTCTTTCATGCAAAATACACTTTATATAAATAATCATTATGATTGAAAATATATAAACAAGGAGGATCAAAAAAACCATTCCATTTTGAAAAAATATTTTAGGGATCCACATCATGTTTCTAAAATCATTTAGAAATCCCTGTCAAATCTCGAATGAAATAAAGATTCAATTAATAGGATTATAATTAAGGAAAATTCTACCTCATTAACAATATCTTCAGACAGTAAGATTGAATCCTCAATCAATGATTGGAAATGGATACAGATAGTATAGGAAGAATCCTTGAACCAAAAAAATGAAATAAGAATCTTGATCTGTTACGACCCCACCTAACAAAGATGACCCTTCAGAGCTGGCAATGGTCAAAGGGAGATAATGACCCCTGAGTCCTGCCTCCAGTAGGCCCCAGACTGGTGACTAGCACCAAGGGTATGAGTTTTCACAAAAATGGGAGGCATTACCCTTTTATTATTTAATATTTGGAAATAGAATGAGTCAATCACCAATAGAAAGAGGCACAAATAATTGAAAATAAAACCAAACCATTCCCACATGCATGTTTAAACTATTCCGAAACAATGTACAAGTACAAGAAAAATCAAAAGTACAGTACCAAAAAAACAAGAGTACAACAAACTACAACAACTCCAATTGTCCCAACTAGTAGTGTCTTGAACGGCCCTAGTAGTCCTCCAGGAAACTGGAATGTAATCTTAGGGTGAGCATAGAAGTACACTCAGTAGGGAACCCCAAAGCTCTCGTGCACAGGTGGGGAGACATCCCAATGTCCCATGAGAACACCAGAAGAAACCAAAACCTAGCAAGGAATTCTATCCACCCAACCTCACCAGCCACGGTCACCAAGAACATAAAACAATTGGTTGTAATATATAATAACAAGAGTATTGGGTACCCCGCACCATTTCCCCCACACTAGCTAGCTGCTCTTCCTAATGGAGAACGTCCTTATGCTACCACACTCTTCCCGCCCGCACACACCTGGGCCTCATAAGGTCACACATCCTGCCTACACACAGATGGGCCTCACAATAAACATATACCAACTTCACACACCTGGGCCTCACAAACCACAATCACATCCCTGCCCAAACATACCTCGGCCTCATCTCGAAGATTCTTGGGAATAGTAATCATTCCCAAAGTGTCTTGGGCTAAGAATCACACCAATCGAAACCTACAAGAAGAGTCTTGGGTGTAAGGTCGCCTCAAGCCATTACAGCCTATGGAAGAATGATAAGGTAGGATCTAGTAACTAAGGGTAAAACACCCTCTCCCATGAAATGGGAGTGTTCAGCACTAAGTGCTAAATATGGGTGGGGTGCGACAAAACACAAAGATACAGATACATATATGTATACCAAACACTCAGCACATCCTATGGCTTCTAAATAGAGAAATTGATCACATTCCTCGGCACTTCTACTACGAAGCTTGCATACAAAAAACAATCACAACTCCATTTAGGTTTTCATGTTTCAACAGTTTTAGTTTTTTAGTTCCTTAACTACTGTGAAATATCAAACCAGATCAAGAATTTCGTAGAACAAAACCCTGCCATCCACAAATCAAGTTATATAAAACACAAGCAACAAAACACCAACCTTTTTATCATCAAACAATCTCCATTGATTGTTCCCGCATTTAATTCATTATCATTCTCCATAGTTCATTTATCAACTTTACACTTTCATTTAATATCACAACTCATTATTGCAGCCATGATGCCACTATAACCACATCTCCACAATTGTATCACAAAATAAGGCTTGTGGAACATAATTTCCCCTTTAATATCATTTACCGCAGCCTCGCTACCCATCCTATTTGTAAAAACCCAAGATTCACCCCTATCACCCACCACGTAACCAAACCAGCACCCACATGATCATTATTCCATTTTGTTCAACCGTGGTGATCACACAGGGGTTCCAGATATTCATTTAATCATCCAACTTTACGTGATTAACCAATTTCTGTATTACAAAATGTATTCATCCACAAAACAGTCTTCAAAGATATGGAAACATTTAATAATGCAAGAAAATCCCCCCAACGACCATGATTTTCACCAAGCATAAGCCTATTCAATTCACAACATAACAATAGGATAAACAAAGATAAACACAACAACTTCCCCATCACTGCTCTTTATGATAGGTATTATCTTCATTAAACTGGTTCAACTATGTCTCATGAAAGTAAGATTACACCCATCCCACATGATGCACAAATTAGAGAGACAAAGTTAAGATCCCTACCTCAAGAGGTTCTGACCACATCACCCCCCCAGCTCAACTTTAGTAGGCATCCATCAGCATCCTTCACTTCTATCAAAACCCGGAAAATACTCCTCGGGTGGAATCAAGGAATGAAAGGCCGAATGGAAAACAACATATCCAGGAACATAAGTTCCTCCTCATCATTATGATCTCGTGGCCGCTGACGTATCGTAAATCAGAGCTTAGACGAATAAGTTATGGAAAAAGGAGCTTTGGAGTCTCTCGGGAGGGCTCTGCTCGATGGAATGGGGAGGATAGGAATGATCTAAAAATGAGGAGAGGACCCCTCCTTTTATAGGAATGATAAACTAAAGTACACGACATGTACTTCTAAGTACACAATGTGTACTCGGCCATTCCACACGGTCTCCACGAGGCATCCAACATGACATTCAACGCGGAAAACGGTCGTTGACTGGTCAACACATGGTTTGAGGGTAACGTGTATGCGGGGAGAAACTACACGGCATATAGGACGGGCTACATAGCATGTACTTATTTTTTCACACAGAAAGGACACGACTTCAACACAGAACACGGTCGTTGACTGGCCAACACACTGTTTGAGGGTAACACGTATGTGGGAAGAAACTACACAGCGTGTAGGATGGGCTACACGGCATTTACTTAATTATTTCACATGACAAGTACATGACTTAAACACGGGGTATACTCGACAAGGTGGTACACGATGTGTACTCACACTACATGGTGTGGATTTACAAAATTATGAAAATGTGGGAAAAGTCCATTCTACCCTCCAGAACACTTCATGACCTTCTTTTCGACAAAGGAAAGTGTAAGAGATGTCCAGGCCATTACACCTGATACCTCATATAAAATTTTCGTCCCCAAGAATTCAAAAACAAACCTAGAGGAACCCAACAAGACACCTCTTAGTGCTCTAATTATAACAGGAACCCAACCAAAAACCCAAATCATATGTGTTAAGAAATTTTTTTCCTATTTCGAGATATTATCTGCTTTAGGTGGAACTGACTCACCTGCACGGGTTTAATCACATTCGCATTAACGCATCTCGATTAAAAATTGGGTCTTCCCACTTCCATATATTAGGATTTTTCCAACTTATACCACCCCTAACATCGTACAACCAACACACTAGACGATCACATGGATTGGTGAATTATTTCTCCCATGTCGAGATATTATCCGATTTAGGCGGCACTGACTCGCCCGCACGGTTTCAATCGCATCCACATTAATTCATCTTAATTTAAGATAAGGGTTTTACCTTTCCCCACACATATTGACATGTTACACACTTCCAGAGAACAAGGAATCAAAACGTGTCACAATTGAAAACCCAAGCATTCCATATATCAAAGGTACATATTATAACATCAAAACAAGGCTCAGAAGAACAAATAAAAACACAATTCAAAACAACCTCGAGTACTGATCATGCATCTGAGCCTCCCACTCCCATGTTCTCTCCTTGTGGTCGCCATGCCTCCACATCCTATGAACCAAGGCAATGGTTTGTCCACGAAGCACCATCACTTCACAATCCTCGATTCTGACTGGTCGTTCCTTGAAGGTCTTGTCATCTCCTATATCTAACACTCCCCAGTCGATAACGTGAGAGTCATCGGGTAAGTACCGATTAAGCTAGGAGATGTGGAAGATGTCATGATCCATATCCATCTGAGGGGGCAAGGCCAGCCGATATGCCACCTCACCGACACGTCTCAGCACCTCGAAATGTCCGATGAACCTAGGGGAGAGCTTACTCACCTTCCCAAAACTCTACTTCCCCTATCGAGGGGAATCCTTCATGAACACATGATCTCCCACCTCAAACTCCAAGGGACTCCTCCTACGATCAACATAAGACTTTTTTTGGTTCTGAGCCACTTTCATCCACTCACGCACAAGCTGAACATTCTCTGTGGTGCTCTTTACTACCTTTGGCCCAAGAGCACCTGTCTCACCAACCTCTGACCAACATATGGGTAAATGACATGGTCTTCCATATAAAGCCTCAAACGGTACCATGCCAATAGTAGAGTGGAAGCTTTTGTTGTAGGAAAACTCTATTAAAGGCAAGCGTCGTACCCATGATCCTCTAAAATCCGAAATTAATGCTCGCAGCATGTCCTCCAATGTCTGGACAGTCTACTCTATCTGCCCATCGGTCTGGGGGTGGAAAGCAGTGCTAAGGCATAGCTGGGTGCCAAAAGCATGTTGTATCCCCATCTAGACTCGTGAGGTAAACCGGGTATCCCGATCGGAGATGATAGTCTTTGGAAATCCATGAAAATCCACCACATCCTCTACGTACCACTGTGCTAAGGTACTCACCAGGACCGACTCCTTAATTTCTAAGAAGTGATCTGATTTCATCAGTCGGTCCACCACTACCCATACATCATCATAGTCACCCTGAGTTCTGGGTAGTCCTGTGAAAAAGTCCATTGAGATGTCATCCCATTTCCACTCAGGGACATCTAAAGGATGTAACAAACCATTTGGAACAGGGTGTTCATCCTTTACTTGCTGACACACTAGGCACTTAGCCACAAACTACACCACTTCCTATTTCACCCCGGGCCATCAAAACATTTCCTTCATGTGTCGGTAAAATTTTTAAACTCTTGGATGTACCTCCAAGGTTGAGCTATGGAACTCATGGGTAACTCCCTCATGCAAAGAAACTGGAACAAGCAACCTTCCATGAAAAAGCATCTAATGTAGGTTCTCCTATGACCATCCTTCTAGAGCGTTTCATTGATCGATACGATCCCAAATTACTTCCACCTTAGAGTCTCCCCACTGAGTCTCTTCCACCTTCAAAAACAAGGAAGAATACACCATCATCTAAAACTAACAGCCTCTAACACCCTCTACCCTTGTATCCAAGTGCAAGGAAGCCAACTCTCCCATCACATTCCAAGCATTTGAAAATTCCCGAACCACTTCCTTATGCGACTTCATTCTCATGGAATCAGACACAAAGTTTTTCATACCTTCAGTGTAAGAGATCAAGAAGTCATAGTCTTGGAGAAACTCAACACATCTCCGATGCTGTAAGTTCAGGTCATGCTAGGAGAAGATATAACGTAAGCTCTTGTGATATGAGAAGACCACAAAGCTCTCCCCAAAGAGGTAATGTCGCCACATAATTAGTGCGAACAATACTGCTGCAAGATCTAGGACATGGGTGGCATAGGTACGCTCGTGAGGACGTAACTTCCTAGACCCATAACGGATCACACCCTTATTCTGCATCAGGACGCACCCCAAACCAAGTCCAGAAGGATCACAAAACACCTCATTCAACAACCCTTCCTCTAGAAACCTGAGTACTAAAGCACATACCAACTTTTCCTTCAAGTAGTCAAAAGCTTTCTGGCACTTCTCGTTCCATAAGAAGACCTGGTCCTTCCTATTCAAAGCTGTCAATGGAGCAGCAACTTGAGAGAAGTCTGAAATAAACCTCCGATAATAACCTTCCAACCCTAGGAAACTAAAAACTTCTATCACGGTCATGGGTTCCACCCAAGAAACAACTGCCTCCACTATAGACAAGTCCAAAGACACTCCATGCTGAGAAACCACGTGCCCAAGGATGTGTACATCTTGCATCAAGAACATACACATCGACAATTTCCCATAATGCTGTAGGTGTCAAAGGACTTCCAAGACTACCCTGAGATACTCAACGTGCTCCTCCTCTGATCCTGAATATATCAGGATGTAATCGATAAACACAATGATGAACTGGTCCAGAATCTCTTGGATGAAAATGTTCATAAGTCCAATGTACACAGCTGGTGAATTCGTAACTCCAAACGGTATCACTATAAACTCGAAGTGCCATACCTACACCTGAAAGCCGTCTTTGAGATGTCAATGTCCTTTACCCTCAGCTGATGATATCCCGATCGTATAGCAATCTTAAAAAACCAACATTCTCCCCTCAAGTGGTCGGGGAGATCATATATCCTTTTAAGGGTTTAACAGTTCTTAACCATTACCTGATTCAACCTTCAGTAGTCTATGCATAGCCCGAGACCACCATCTGCCTTCTCACGGACAAAACTAGAGCACCCCATGGAGACACGCTGGGTCGAACAAAATCATTCTCCATCAGATCATCAATCTTAATCCTTAACTCCCGCAACATTGAAGGTGCCATCCAATAAGGGGGCATCAAAATCGGATGGGCACCAGGCTTTAAGTCTATCCCGAACAAAACATCACGTCGGGGGGGGGGGGGGTTGAGTCACAACCTCCTCAATAAAAACATCTAGGAACTCCCCAATAACCTATGGAACATTCATTATCAATGTATTAGTTGAAACCACTGATAAACCGGCTAACAAGGAAAGGGGAGGCTTCACATGTCGGCTTCCCACCTGATAGCTCCTCTCTCCAACAAAAGCTACACTCTGACCATCCACATCGGAGAACACGACTCTTATTCGGAAGCAGTCGACAACAGAAATAACAAAAAACAGCTAGTCGACGCTTAGGATGATATTATATGGCTGCATCAGTAGAAAAAAAATTTCTCCACTAGATATATGCGGTCCCAACATTAACCCACATCCCTAGAAAACACAAGATACGCTGGACTGACCTCCAACATGTGTACTCAACACCAGGTGTACGAAAAGTCTCTCTACATCTAGACCCAATGCATGGGCTAGACCGGGTGCAACAATGGTGTGAGGATCTCCTGAATCGAAAAAAACAGAAACAAGAGTTCTATACAAAAAAATCGTACCTCGCACCACCTCTGGTTCTACCAGAGATGCCAACTCGGTTGTGTGCAACTGTCCACGCCCAGCACCTCTGCCTCATTGATATCGACCATCTCCCTGACCACACCCTGGCTGTGGTCCCTGAGGAGAACCCTAAGGTCAGCCTCATCTTGCAACGTCTGCCCTTGGAGGAGCAGGGTCCTGCTGCTGCTGGAAGGGCCTCGCCGGAAACTGGTACTACTGAGGCGGGTGCTGAACCTTCCCTCCTCCACTGTACTAAGATCGGGTTGGGCACTGACTCAGAATGTTCTTGAAAACTCCACAATAGAAACAATTCGGTCATGGGATCGTGAAAAAGGGACAAGGACCGTAGATCTGAACTAGAACTGCTGGGGCCTGGTCCCTACTAGCTTGAATCTGGAAGGTCCTGTCGAAGGAGACCTGGTGCTAACTGCCTTCCCCTTCGATGAAACTGGAAGGATCCCCTCTCGTGGTGAACCTACCAGTGAGTGAATCCTCTCTAAAACCTATGCCTTCTTCTGTACTTCCATGTATGTTTGAATGGTGAAGGGGTTGACAGCATACTGGAGCAAAGGACGAAGCGCCTCCTCCAAACGTCCCACCCAAGACTCCACATCCAAAATGATATCCGGAGAAAATAATAGGAGACCTTCAAACTAGATCCCCAATTCTCGTACTGACATACTCCCCTACTAGAGGGAGAGTAACTCTTGCTGCTTCACTTCCTTGATCTTGGATGAATGTAATTCCACTCGGAACTCCATCTCAAATTCAGCACATTTATCCTCTGCCTCTGACCTCTCCCCGAGGTAGAGCGTCCACCACTGACGCGCCACACCTCCCAGCCGACTGACTGCTTTGAGAACCCAGTACTCCCTCGAAGCACATATATAAATAAAAGTGATCCCTAGCTCCTCCAACCACCCCTCTGTCACTATATCCAAAGTACTACCCTCATAATTCTTGAGAGTTTTTCGCTTGATAGAATAGAGGGTCTTCTACCACTAATCATTTTCCTCCTCTTGGTCAATCCTCAACTGATTGACCGCCTGAATCTATTGGGCCTCGACTATCTCAGTCACCCGTGGATGAAGTCCAGGTGCCATAGCTATACGGCACACGAAGAACGCCTACGCCCAAGTAGTAAGGAAAATTTTCAAGGTTTTATTTTATCACTTTATTTCAATTTTTTTCCCAGAACACCCAAATAAAGTAAAACACAAACATAATTATGCATGTACCTTCCCTAGGGTCTCTACCCTGCAATAAATGTAGTCTTACTTGGTCGTTCGGTAGGCTCTGAGTCCTTATATCAGATCATGGGGGCCATAAAATCCAGTGTACTTTCCAGTATTTCCTAGCCTATGTCATACACCAAGATCACCTAACATTTTTTCCCTACAATCCCAGACAATACATACTGTGTCTAACTCCAGACTCCATCCAATCTCTCAACCTCTCTCTGATACCATTCTGTCATGACCCCCTCCCACCAATGATGCCCCTTCTGAGCTAGCAATGGTGAAAGGGAGATAATGACCCCTGATTCCCACCTCTAGTAGGCCCCGGAGTGGCGACTAGCAATAAGGGTATGAGTTTTCACAAAAATGGGAGGAATTGCCATTTTTATTATTTAATATTGAGAAATAGGATGAGTCAAACACCAAAAGAAAAAGGAACAAGTAGATTTAAAAAAACCCAAACCAATCCCCCATGCATGTCTAAACAATTCAGAAACAAAGTACAAGTACATGAAACCTCAAAAGTACAGTACCAAAAGAATCAAGAGTGCAATAAACTGCAACAAATCCAACTATCCCAACTAGTTGGGTCTCGTACGACCTTGGTAGCCCTCCTGGAAACCTGAATGTAAACGTAGGGTGAGCATACAAGTATACTCAGAAGGGAAACCTAAATCTCTCGTGCATAGGTGGGGAGACATCCTAATGTCCCGTGAGAACAACAGAAGAAACAAAAACCTATCAAGGAATTCTATCCACCCAACCTCACGAGCCATGCCCACCAAAAACAAAAAACAATAGGTTTTGGTATATAAGAACAACATTATTGGGTACCCCACACCATTTCCCCTCACTAGCTCGCTTCTATTCTTAACGACGATCGTCCTGACACTACCACACTCTTCCTGCATGGACACACTTGGGCCTCACATAGTCACACATCCTTCTCGCACACACCTAGGCCCCACAAACAACATATCCTGCCTACACACACATGGTCCTCACAAACCACAATCACATCCCCACCCAAACCCACTTGGGCCTCATCCCGAAGATTCTTAGGAATAGTAAACCTACCCGAAGAGTCTTGGGCTACGAAACACAACAATCGAAACCTACCCAAAGAGTCTTGGGTGTATGGTCGCCTCAAGCCATTACAGTCGATGGAAGAAGGAGCAGGAAAGAGCTAGTAACTAAAGGGAAAACACCCTCTCCCATGAAATGGGAGTGTTCGAAACTATGTTCTCAACATGGGTGGGGTGCGAAAAAACACCCACATATAGATACATATATGTATACCAAACACACATCCCAACCTATGGATTCTAAATAGAGAAATCGAGCACGTGCCTCGACACTGCTACTATGAATCATGCATACAACAATCAATACCAACCCCATTTAGGATTTCATGCTTCATAGTATTACTTTATTAGTTCTTTAACTACTGGGAAACTATCAAACCATATCCATCGTTTTGTGAAATGAAAACCTTCCAACCACAAATCAAGTTAGATAAAACACAAGTAACAAAAAACCAATCTTTTAATCATCAAACAACCCCTATTGATTATTCCTGCATTTAATTCATTATCTTTACCCCAGTTCTTTTATCAACTTTCCACTTTCTTTTAATATCAGAACCCTTTAATGCAACCCTACTACCACGATAACCACATCTCCACAACCGTATCACAAAACAAGGCTCGTGCCACATCATTGTCCCTTTAATATCTTTTACTGCATCCCCTCTACCCATAATATTCATTAAAACACAGGATTAACCCCCCTCTCACACATCACGTAACCAAACCAAGACCCACATGTTCAATATTCCATTTTGTTCAACCGTGGTGATCACACACGGGTTCCAGATATTCAATTAATCCGCCAAATTTACGTGATTATCCAATTTACATATTCCACAATGTTTCCATCCACAAAACTGTCGAGAAATATAGGGAAACATTTAATTGTGCAAGTAAAGGCCCTCAAAAAATGTGATTTTTAGTAGGAATACGGCTATTCAATTCAAAACATAATAATAGGATAATAAAATATAAACATAACAACTTCCCCATCCCTATTATTTATGCCAGTTATTATCTTCGTTAAACTAGCTCAACTATGCCTCTTGAAAGCAAGAGGACACCCATCCCAAATGATGCACAAATTAGAGAGATGAAGGTAAGGTCCCTACCTCAACATGTTCTGATAACAACGCTCCCCCAGATCATCTTTAGAAGACGTCTTTCGGCATTTGTCGCTTCTGTCAAAAAAAGAAAAAAAACCTCCTTGGGTGGAAGGTGGGAAAGAAAGGCCAAAGGGAAAACAAAAGATCCAAGCTCATATGTTCCGCCTCATCGTTTCGATCTTCTGTCCACTGACGGATCGTAAATAAGAGCTCGGACGAAGAATTTATGGATGACAGGATCTTTGGAGTCTCTCGGGAGGGCTCTGCTCGATGGAATGGGGAGGAGAGGAATGATATGAAAAGGAGGAGAGGCCCCCTCATTTTATAGGCGAGAAAAACTGAAGTACATGGAGTATAATTCCTAGTAAACGGAGTGTACTCGACCATTCCACATGGTCTCCACGTGGATTCCAACACAACATTCAACGCGGCACACGGTTGTTGACTGGACAACGCACGGTTTGAGGGTAATGCGTACGCGGGGATAAACTACACGGCTTGTATGATGGGATACACAACGTGTACTTATTTATTTCACGTGGAAAGGTCACAGATTTAACATGGAACACGGCTGTTGAATGGTAAACACACACTTTGAGGGCAACACGTACAAAGGGAGAAACTACACGGCGTGTACTTATTTATTTCACGTGAAAGGGAAACAGCTTCAACACGGGGTATACTCGGCAAGGTGGCACACATTGTGTACTCACACTACACAGCGTGTAGTTACAAAATTCTGAAAAGTGTGGGAGAATTCCATTCTACCCTCTACAACGCTTCATGAATTTATTTTCAACAATGGAAAGGGATGGAGAGGTCTAAGAAATTACATGATCCATCTATGAATCACATATAATCATGAAAAAAGATAGATATGAGGAAAAGTAATCCTTAATAAAAAATTAAATTAATTTATTAGAAGTTATCAAACCATTCAAATGAAAATTATATCCATGAATATTCGGTTTTGGATAGTCCAATACAACACCAATGGAGTCCTCATTTTTTAATGGATTAATGAGTTTTGATAGGTGACTATTTTCAATTAAAATTGATTCTTCGGTGGAGGAAACTATGACACTTCCCAAGGAATCCTCACCAAGAAGAACCTCGTCATTTTTTTAGTGACGAGCATAGGATTGCTAATGGCAGAACATATAATCCTTTTTGCCCTAGGAACTACACTGAATAGCTTTTTCTTTTAAAAAACATGCATACAACACTAGTTATCACATTGGATGGTTGGTTTGTTCCAATCGATAGCCTTTGGGATTCCTATATGAATCATTTAAATCCATCATTCTAATGGATTTTAGGTGGCTCTCAATGAAAATCTAGTTGACCTCTTATATCCTATTTTAATATATTTCCAAGTCCACCCTTATGCAAAACACAAAGACATGTCTAAATATCACCAACAAAAAAAATCACTTCCAACCCCTCAAAATTCTCGAACATGTACGAATCAATTATAAATAAATACTAATATCTTAATATATTTGTGAAAAAATAATTACCAAAATAAAAAAAATACATGAAACCAGATTTCATAATATTATAATTATCCCCAAGATAAATTCGTGGATTTTTATTTAAAATGCTTTTTTTAAAATTTGAAAACTTACTTAGGTTATTTTAAAAAAAACACGCTAAAAAGAAGGTATCGTAGATGCCACCATTGTGTTAGTGCGCAAAGGCGGCATCAGCAATGCGGCTTTTGCTCCTCTGCACCGCCTTTGGACTGGATCGATGACATGGCAAAGGCAGCCGAGGGGTGGCTGACTTTGTCCTCTGCGTAAGGCGAAAGGCGGCTTCCGCGATGCCACCTTTGTCTAAACTCTTTATAAAAGGGACCCCTCCTCACTTGATTCATATCTTATTCTCTCCAAAATTATCTATATCACTCTCTAAAAAAATCCTTTTTTGTGCGAGTCTTTATAAAGCTTCATTTAGAGTTATTTTTCTTTATTTAATTTAATGTTTTTATTTAATTAATTTAATTATTTTTAGTTTAAAATTTTTCAATTTTTAGATAGTTTATGTATTTCATAATATTTATATATTTTGTTTCTATAATTAGTTATATTTAGTTTGAAATAATTTTTTAGGTAGTATATATTATGTATAGATTATCTTAGGAATATGTATTTTGAATTTTTGGTAGCTTAATGATTATGTGGTTATCTAAGCAATTAAATTATGTCTGGATAAAACAAGTGGATGTGGCTCTAGAAAATATGTAAATAGGGGTAAAACCTGAAAACACTGCTTTGAGATTGACTCGAATGAGAACTGGTGCACAATAACGGGCCTTGCTGGATCCTGGTTTGACACTCTTGGGGAATATGCTTAAGATGACTCATATTTTCATTATAATATACTAAAATTTCTAAGAAAAGAAAAATAAAATCAGTATGTTTATCAATGATAAAATGATAAATATAATGTTATAGAATCAAATAAGGACATAAGAATTAATGAATTAAAGTTAGTTAATTAAAATTAACTAATGAATATAATATGATTAACGATTAAAGATTAAATAATTAAAGAATAAATTAATAATTATTAAATAGTGATTAAAGAATGATTAATTAGTTAAAAACTGTATTAAGAAGATCAGTTTAAAATCACGCTTATAATTATTTAAAATGAAATGGAGAAGAAAATGTTTTAGAATATAAAGATTATATAGTTTTGAAATCGTATGTAATATTTGAAATTATTAATTATATAATAATAAATAAATGACGGAGGATTAAAACATGGATCCATATAATGATTATCTAATGATACTGATGAAAATTTATAGTTAAATGAAGAAGAACAAACAGATTAAATAAAAGGTGCCCTAAAATTACATTCTAAGAAATATCATATTGTCCAACATCAGTAGATTATTTTTGGGGAATAGAAAGGTTCCCTAAAATTACATTCTAATAAACAACATATTGTCTAACATAATTGTTAATATTTGTTAACCTATCATAATTTTGATTAAAGAAACATTTTTGATTTAGAGATTCATGTTTTCATATGTGTACAACCATGGGGAGATTATTCAAACTGAGCAAGGAGCTTCTAACAGTACTCAACCAATTAAGGTGGTTAGTATTGATTATTGTGTAACCATAAGTGACCTTTATGATAGAATTCATGGTTCCTTAAATCTGGGACCCGATCAAGAGATCATGTCTATGAGTTATAGATATTTTCAATTTCTAACAACACTGTGGCATCTTGCTTGTTGATTGGTTGCTGATACGCAGTGGGTCCAAGATATTTATTTATTTTCTAAATGGTCATATGGTACCATGATGAAGTTAACCCTAGATGTGGATAATATACAACAACAATGTCCAATTTTATGAATATGTAGAATCACAAGAGAGTTTGAAGACGGTCCACCCCATGAAATTGAGCCTATTTTAAATGTTGCAGTAGAAGAGGACAACCAAGATGATCTCCTAGATATACATATCAATATGACACATGATGAGGTGTTTTGTAATGATGGATTAGATGGTGAGAACAGTGTAGATGAGGAGGGACTAATAGAAGATAGGGAGGAGGTTTTGAGATATTCATTAGTTGTATATCATCCTCGACCTAAAATAAATCATCCCCCACACTTTTCATCTTGGTTAGAATCAATGACATGCGTTCCTGTATTCGAAAATACTGTTCTCACACCAGCAACTGAGTTCCCTAGAGTTTTACCAGATTGCTTTAGTGTTATAGACAAAACCTTATATATTGGAATGAATTTTCCTTGTAAAGATCCTTTAAAATCACACTAAAGATATTTCATATTGAGAGACACTTCAACTATTTAGTTCACGAATCATGTTGTAGTAAATATATAATACGGTGTGAAAAGTATTTGGATGATTGTATATTTCTCTTGAGGGAAAATTTGGACATTACATTTTGTTGTTGGAGAATCTCGAGGATTGATGCAGCTCATAGTTTTGTTCATCTAGGATGCGATGGAATCTTTTCGTGCACTTTCCGAGAGCATCTTCTTGTGTCCGACTCGGAGAGAGGATGTTCCTACCCTAGAGGTACCTCCTGCAACTGATGCTGGTGCTGAGGAGCCATGACCATGATGACGTAGACAATGTCTTGCTGCATGTGAGGCCTCACCTGTTCCACAGGTAGAGGTCGGCGCTCTAGTAGTCTAGGATCAGCCGATTCATGATGTGCCACAGGTGGCGTGGGATCCATCTTTCCTAATAGGATATCCAAGTTCTCTCAATATTGGCTTCCAGATCCTTTACAGACTTGGATTCCAAAGCCATCAGCCTCTAGGGATATATCTCCATCATAAGATTGGTTCCCCCACTATGATGGAGGCAGTTCCTTCTACCCCATAGTCAGAGAAGGATCTAGCAGGGAGATCTAGATGCAGTTGATAGCTCCTCCCACTTACACACAAATGGAGGATGTGCTTGTGGACATTCTAGGGCCCAAAGATCTGCCATCTCCAGGTCATCAAACTCCACTGTGCACTCGACACAGACGTCCTCTTCACAGACCACCATGTGGGATGGAATCTGCTCACCACAGTCATAGGCATTGATTGTACATTATGGTTTACATGTTTTATGTCTACTGAAATAAAAATACTATTATTACATACTGGTTAGAGTAGAATCTCAAGAGGGGGTAAATTGAGTTCCAATTTAAGCAATGTTTAAAATTTCATTCATATCAGTCTTATAGTTTATATTATATAGGCCAACAAAGTCATGTAATTAAAACATTTTTAAGTTTCATGCAGGTGGATTTGAAAGGTTATAAATAAATTTTCACCAAAATTTTTTACGAACTTAAATTTATTTTGGATTACTAGTTATATGTTTAATCAATCAATAAAATTTAATTCATATATGTCTTATAGTTTATATTATATAGGTCAGGAAAATAACGTACTTGAATCATTTCTATGTTTCAAGTAGGTGGATATGATAGGTTATAAATAAATTAGCATAATGATTATTTAAGAAATTATTTTTCTTAGATTACTAGATATATTTTTAAGCAACGTTTAAAATGTCATTAATATCAGTCTTATAGTTTATATTATATAGGCCAGTGAATTAACATACTTGAAAAGTTGTTATGTTTCAAGTAGGTGTATTTGAACGGTTATAAATAAACTTTCATCATGAATTTTTAAGAAATTATTTTTATTTTGGACTACTTGTTGTATGATTAATCATTGTTTAAAATTTCATTCATATATGTCTTATATTTTATATTATATATTCCAAAAAAGTTATATACTTGAATCATTTTTATGTTTCAAGTAGGTGGATATGATTAGTTATAAATATATTTTCACCATTATTTTTTAATAAATTATCTTTATTTTTTACTACTACTTATATGTTTAAAAAATGATTAAAATTTCATTCATATCGGTCATATAGTTTATATTATATAGGCCAACAATGGTATGAACATGAAAAATATTTAAGATTCAAGTAGGTGGAAATGAATGTTTGTAAATAAAATTTCACCACGATTTTCTAATAAATTATTTTTATTTTGGACAACTATTTATATGTTTAATAAATATTTAAAATTTTATTCATATCAGTCTTATAGTTGATATTATATAGGCCAGCAAAGCCACGTACTTGAATAAAAGATAAATAATGCTAAAACAGTAACTTTTATTTATATATTTATATAACCATACTCACATAATAATAAAACATCAAAATTTTAAATATATAAATAAATATAACTAAAAAAATACCGTTTAAGGGAAAAGGATACATCCCCAATGCTGCCTTTGTGTTTCTGCGCAATGGAGGCATTAGAGATGCCGCCTTTGTGGCGTAAATTTAATTTTTTTAACCTATACCGTTTTCAGATTTTTTTTAAAAACTCATATTAAAAATAACTCTAAATTCATTATGTGACGTATTATCATATCAAGAGGATTCACCCAAGAACAAATGAGGCCACTACCCTACCATCACTTCCTCACATTCCCATATCTCATGATAATCAGAAATATATTTCTAATGAATCAAAACAAAATGTATGAACATCCCCTATTGAACCATTAAATGAGAGTAAAAAAGATGAATATGATACTTATTGATAATCATAGTTTAACCAAGGTCCTCCAAATTTAGATAATGAGAAAGTTTTGAATGATATTTCATAAGTTGCAAACCATGAAACATGTCAAGGGTCAATTCCTTCAGAGGTACAAAATCCAATTAGAAATCCACCTTCCTAATCTTCTCAACAACCTCAGACAATCCCACATATCATTCATCCAACATCCAACATAATAAAGGATTTAATCAACTATTCACTGTAAAATAACACTAAATAACATTTAAAATAATCATTACAATATTTTTATTGGATCGACACCAACAATAAACTCTGTCAAATTATCTAGATGTTCATTTTCATCTCATAGACCGAAAATAGTTCAAGAAATTATTTCTCACCAATATTTAAACAATATAGTGGAGATTTACAACTCCATTTTTAGAGGGATTTGAATTTTCCATTTAAATTGATTACTAGTAATTATAATTGTAGGAACTCTCCACTAGCCTAATATTTAAATACCCGTATCATCCAAGGTAAATCATACAAAAAAGAATCATGTACTTCAGAATACCTATTGTTTATTTTGAAGGAAAATTTTTCTATGGATGGTATGTCCTACACAACATTACCATGTATAAAATCCATTCGTATATTCCTTATAATAATGATATGTAATACTAGGATACTTCTCAGAAATAATAAATGATTTAACACTATGAAATCTGATGATCCCTTACACATATATATTTCACATGTCATCAACGTTGGTCATATAAAAAATGGAAATATGGTGAGAAGATTTGTTTATTTAGTTAATCAATACCTAAATCTCATACATTCATCTTGGAGTACATGGAAATAAAAAAAAATCCATCGAATTCTCATACCACATCAATATCGACATTGGATCTATATAAAGTGAGTCTAAAGGATTAAATAGTTTAATGTTGATCTTATGACTAGTATAAAAATGAGAAATTAAATTCATAATGTCACATTTCATACATTTTCACATGAAATGATGTTTCATATCCTAAAACATCTTCATCATTCTTTGATTAACTTCCTACTGAGAATGATGATAGTGTTCAATCACATCCTTTACCATAGGGTATAGGATGACATAAAAGTTCCAAAAGTGTTTGATTCCATCTAAATATAGAATCACTAATTGTTGGAATCACCTCATATATAATATCACGAATTCCTTGGATATCATTGTAATGTTTCTAATCATGTAGAATCATACCAATAAGAGAGGAATTCAATTGAAACATTCCAAAAAATCATCAAAATGATCATCCCAAACTCCCAAATGCATGCATGAAAACATGTCCAATGGATTCCACTACAATAATTGTCCATTCATCGTCTGTGATTTTAGTTTATTGATCAAATCATCATCAATAATGCTCCCCTATAGTGATGTGTAATATGTTTTAAATTCAAATAAATTTGTGTAGTCCACCTTGTGCCTATGTCATAGATCAACATGTTTTTGTGGGAATATCATTTTTAATCTTTTGTAATCACATTAAAATATAATTTACATTATAAAAAGGATATTACACCAAATATTAGTGGAATGAATCAAAACCGTGATTTAATAATCTAATGGAAACAATAATTATTATTTTGATTAAGCTTACATGATCCAACATCCACCACATGATCACCATAGAACAGAATGTAGCCCAAAACCTATCCCAATACATTAAAAAATACTATATAGAACTACATGGACACTATAAGAGGAAACACTAGAATTTATTTCAAAAAAAACATCATACCCTCTAAGGAAATATAAAATGTGAATGCCCAAATTAACTTCACTCCATTTGGAGTTAGATAAGACAAATGGAGAATCCAACATAGAGAAATAATTTAATAATAGGTTGCAATACACTACTAGACAAAAAATAATTGAATATAGAATAGATTTAGTGGTTATACAAAGAAAATATATCAATCTATTTTTATGGAAGAAATGGTATACTACGTTCTTGTGACAACATGTAATTTGAAATTTAACTCTCACATATAGATTTTGAACATTAATAACATGGAATAATGTTAGTGATTTCTCAAAAAGTCCAAAATCATTATCTAATAAATAACATAACCCCACTTAGTTTTATATTAAAACATATTTTAATACATTAATACCAGTAAAAAAGAGATAAAGTACTGGTGTTAATCATTTCAATCTATTCCATAAACAATTAAGGAGAATTGGGCTCGAATAATGGAATTAGACGATACTCATAATGTCCATACCTACACATGAATGATGTAATGAAGATATCAAACTCTATAATCGTAAGATAAAGGTAACTAAAACAAATATCTATGATAAATAAAATCATTACCCCATATAAAAGATTAAAAATAAATCAACTCATAGAAATATATAATTTTTATTGTAAAAAACTAATTGATCTTTTGGTAATCAACAAAAAAAGAAAAGTGTTCCATGAGCATTCATTGAAAATAGAACTAGTGTTACCCATGGAAAGAAATTGAATTTAATGAAGACTTTGATAACATTTAATATAACTAATCCTTTGACTCCACCAGTTAAAATGGTTCTATATGGTATGTAGGAATATATATTAGATGAGTACCCTTCAGCAAGTCAATAGAGAACTCTACTTTCCCTTACGTGGTAAATTTTTAAAAATCTAAATGAAAATCATATGCAAGGTAAAAAGTTAACATAATAAGATCACAACCCGCTGATTACTACTCTATTTCAAAATAAAAAAAATGAAAATCATGATTCCATGAACTGAAATTGGTTGACCATCTTCACTATACTGTGGGTCCCATTTTATAAAAAAACAAAAAACTCAGTAATGGGGTGTCAAATAGTCATGTCCGATATAATATTCAATAAACTTTTTGTGAGTTATCCTAAAATTATGAAAAAATTGAAATCAATATGTAATATACATATAAAATAAAATTCCTAAATAATCTCTATATAAGATAAATAGATAGAACAATAATGGAAATAGAGACCATGTTCTTTATTCATCATGATGATAATTTCAGTTTTAATCACATACCATTTCATATATTTTCTTTCAAAAATGTATATTCCATTAGAAGTTCCATGATAATATACTAGATTAATTGAAAATTGGTGCCTCTATGAAAGCACACATAGGGTACCCAACCATTCCACGTTGAAAACAATTCATTGATCTATAACTTCATTATATATATTATTTGGATAATGTATTCTATACTAGACTACAATGATAATTTATAACATTATATTCATCATTCATATCACTTTATTTGAACCACTGACAATTCCCTTGGGATAAGAGGGAAATCCTGTGAAATTTGAATTAATTTCCTGGTGAATTTTAGCTATCATGGACCTGTATATATCATTAGCATATGAGGAAGCATTAAATATGAATTATTAAGACTAGATATATAATTGAAGTCCATTATCAATCCTCTAGTATTTTAGCTTCTCAGTAAAAAATACATCAGGATAAAACCAATAAACATCAAAAAAATTATTATCATAGTATGTCATTGTATAATTACAATGATGCTGGTGGATAAATTAAACGTACATAGTCAGTATTATAGTCTATGGATATAATTTAAGTATACAATTTTTTCATAATTACTTTTCAATCCATGAACTATTTCTTATTAAAAAAACTATATAACCATGAAACCTACTTCTATGTCCACTATGTTTAAAGAAAACACAGTTCTCATTAATGGTATCCCATGTATCTAGAAACTCAACGAGTGTCCCAATAATTCCAATCCAATCATATACCTCCTAAGGATAAGTCATACACTATAATGATATAGTATTATGAAGATCAACCCCTTTATGATGTTATATACAATCATCCATTCTACAGACATCCTCCGTTACCAATATGTGAATATGTGTAGCTCCATGGACCAAATAATGGACCACATGAAAAGATAGCTCCATGAGCTTATAGTAAACTGGTTGGTCTTGTTATTTCCTTTCATCACCAATACGCCCAAGATTTTTTTTCACATTCATTATTCATGGATTGTTACGTGAAATCATCAACATATAAAAATGAAACATAATTAAAGATAAAATGTATCCTCAACTCTATCACAAAATAATTAAACCTGAAAACACAAAACCTTGATTGAAGATTAAAAATGTAATATAATTGGATAAAAAATATTTAAATATATTATTCCAAATATTCTATTTTATATTAATTATAATTATTATTTGATCCAGCAGAGAACCCACTTTTAACCTCCTTCTTATGTCTCAATAATCCAATCTAACATCTACCATGTCATCCTTAATAGAATAACAACTTTCAATAATATTATCAATATCTATTGATGCATAATTTTCATGAACAGATTTTTTATAAACAACTATGTTGGTATTTAATCAACTATGACCTGTCATAAAGGTAAATATTTATCCCCATATATTAGATATTAGATATTGGGTATCAATGAAAAATAGGGTGAATGATTTCTTCATTAAAATATCTCAATAATAAACAATATATGGAAGCAAACATAAATAGTTGGTATACAAAAATAATTTTTAAGAGAAAGGTACCCCATGTAGACAACAA
Organism: Viscum album; assembly: GCA_963277665.1. Taxonomy (NCBI): domain Eukaryota; kingdom Viridiplantae; phylum Streptophyta; class Magnoliopsida; order Santalales; family Viscaceae; genus Viscum; species Viscum album. The sequence continues at coordinate 318,356,005 of OY728132.1, read as the reverse complement.
AAATTTCTAATAATTGTATTTCAACTAGAGTCATCACATAAAAATTAATGATAAAATAAAAAATATTAATGTAACAAGTCGATCAAAAATTCCACTATTCATAGCCAACTCCAATGGTCCTTCTGATGAAGAACACATATTACCCCCATTCAGTTCCTTTCCCTATCATGAACCTAGAATAAGAAACTCTAAAAATTCCTGAATGATAATTTAGTGTGTGAAAACAATGTTGTATTTGGATACTAATAAGAATTATATAATTAATACATTCGAAATAAACCAAATATTAATAATATAGATGAAAAATGGAATTGTGTTCTTTAAATAACTCACAAAAAAAACAGGAATTTCAAGCAAAATCATAAGACCATATATTGTTGATACTAAATAATTTCCATCAAATAGGAATTAATAATCATTCCTATGAAAATATAGATGAAAATTAATTTCATAATAATTATTATATATAAATCATTTTTAATGATAGTAAAATAATTAAGATACCAAAAGGTATGTTATTATAAGGATCACACACATTACAACGAAATACAAATATAGGTGTTCACACATCCCCATATATCAATATTAGGATAAATAGGAGAAAACACCAATGAATGATTTCTTTATTCGCATAATTATTTAGTTATCACATTAACAATAAATTACTCTTTAGGTATATCTAATACATTAATAGTATGTGTTTTACCACCTAACTGCCAATTCTCCACTATGGTTCAAGGAAATCAATCATAAAAGGGGGCTATCATTGATTTTTATCAATAATGGACCATTTGAATCCATCCAAAATTTAATGATTCAAAACATAAAATTTAATTTAAATAAACCAACATCAAATGGTTTCAATAAGAACTCATTACTTTCAAAACAATTCATTCCATTTCATATAATTAATTATTTCATGTCAAATTTTCCATAGAAGTCATTATCAATGTCTATCAACAAATTATTCTTTCATTTCAATTCCATTTTCTAAAAATCATATATTTATTTTAAAATTTATATAAAAATATACTTATCACATAAATAATATTTTGATAAATTATATATAAATGGTTCAAATTCATTCTTCTAAAACAATTTAGAAATAAATTTTAATTCGAGAAATAGAAAACATTTTCAATTTCTAATAATTCAATTATTGAAAAACAGAACACAAAAATGATATCATAAAAACCCATAATAGGATCATTAAAAGGAGAGTAAATGGTTATATAATAAATCAATGAATAATATTAGAACCATAAATAATAAAATCATTTTTTGTATCAATAAAAAATATATGGATACAACACTATAGATGAATCTAACAAAGGATGAAAGATAAATTGATAATCATTTAGATATTTAACATAAAAAAGGAGATCCAACGATTACAGTGAAACTAAAATTATTGGAGAATCAAGGGTTGATTGGTAAAAACACCATATGGGATTATCTATATTGAAATATTTGATTGGGGGTTTTGTGTGGATTATTTATTATTTTAAAATGGATATTAAGTGGATGAAATGATGACACTCTTTAATTTTTTGTCGAATAGAATTTAAGCACTATATAAATGTTGGATCCCAATGGATAAAAATTAGGACTTGGTATAAATCATGTAGGCATATTGAATACATTTTATGGCATGTGGTTCCATGAAGAATTCATACACCACTATCAATACACCAGATGGAAAGTGGGATTATTGTAGAAATACTATACTACCATCATTCTATAAGCAAGGTGGTGGGCCTCACCGACTAACCGGTGGAACTCTGATATATTTTTTACATAATCCCATGTTTAATACAATGTTGAAACACATAATGACATCTTAATAATTTAAATAAATATAAAAACACTATCACATCATTTTAAAAGGCCCAGACAACTAGAAAACAACAATAACTTCTGGAGATAACTTTTGAACAAATAGATACAAAAAAATCAAAGAACATACATGGAAATAATTCATGGTATCTTACAAAAATGAAATATTAATAATTATTAGATTTTTAAAGTGTTATGGTGGATATTGTTTAGAATGAAAAATATTAATGAGTTACTAATTTCAAATAGAATTTTGATTATATGCACTAAAAAGAGGAAATTACGGGAATTATGATCAGGATTAAAATTATGAGTTTTGGATCATCATCAGAACATTTTTTAGGTAAATTTGGATTCTTGTGTGTTTTTTCGGTGTTTTGTTGAATTATAGGAGAATTTTTCTATAATGTTTTCTTTTTAGATGTGTTTTTCTTTAAAATATAGTTATGCACTTGTTGGTGAAAACCAAAAATGGTTTTGTATTATAACATTCAATTGAAATTTTCATTAGGATTTATTACATGTGGTTTGAAAAACAAAGCGGGAACCATTAAAATTTTATCAATTTTTTACAAAATGAGATTCAAATTTTTTTCATTGACTAAATGAAAGTGATGAACAAATATAAGGGCGTGTGCATCATGGAGAGTTGGAGTTGAATGGTTCTTTCATTGTTTAGTATATCCTAAACCCATATCATTAAAACATACAAAATTCATTAAAAAATAGTGAAATGAAGCTTTTCACTTTTATTTTATTTTATATTGTCACCCCACTCCTATCCCTCTCATTCCACATATAAAGAGACTCTAATGGATATAATTGTTCTCCTTCCTCCCATGAGTCCAACACAATGTTGATTTTTATAGGGATTACATGAAATATTTATGTTAATTAAATCCCATTTGTTCCTTTATAATTTCACCAATGGAATCTTATTTTATTTTATGATTTTGGATTTGGTCCATCAGATGATTCCATGAAGACATGGGGAAATTATACATGGAATATGTTTCTTTGTCTTGTATTTTCGAGAGGATGTAAATATATGATGATCAAAAATTGTTTATTCCCATTAAATATAATATATATATCATTGAAATTTATTCAGAGTTTGTAATTTAATTTCATGAAATTATCAAGTAATCGGGTGACAGATGCTACTGAATTTTTTAAAATGTGTATTAGGAGAATGACACGAGTGGTCGACATGCTACTTCATGAGGTTATGGATATTTAACTCCATAGCATGAGTTTCTAGGAAAATATGATGATTTTAATTATATTAAACAATTAAATATACTTTTTTATAGTTTATTTATTTTTTATGATATAATATAAGAGTTGTATGGTGATAATTGAATTGGACATGCTTTTGAGAGGGTTCTTGAGATTGTTTAATTAGAATGAATTGTTGTAAGAGATCAGTGGTCCCTGATGATATCCATAAGGTTTATGATTTTTTACGTATAATCTGATATGTGGTATTACCACTAACATGTGATTGATTAAAAATATTAAAGTAATTTTTTATAAATATACAATGAAATGAATGGAGTGTGAAGGTACATAATTAACATTGACTCTATTTTGACTCCTTAGACATCAACTGATATGTGATAATAATTAAAACGATTCTTTGTGACTAATGGACCCTGAGGGATATGTGTTAAATATGATGAGTGAATGTAATAGGCATGGAGTAAAATGGATGTGAGGCACCTAGGTTTAGAATTATTACAAATGAAACATAATGGAAAACAGAATAACTCAATGATTAGGTCACAAATGGGTTGGAGTTCTATATGGGATACCAGAGGCCCATGTTTATTCTCAATTATAAAATGAAACATGAATATACTTTTATATTTTCATATGTATTTTTTTATTTAATAGAGGTTAATGCCTTACAGTGATGGGAGAGAGGAGCTTCTATCACATGTACACTAAGGTACACCGTCATAGGGGTGGATTAAACTAATAGTTAGTTACATTAGAAGGATAATACCTATGAGAAAACATTAATTGTGAATATGAGGTTTTCATTAAATTAATTGTTTGAAATATACATTGAGGTAATGTGAGATAGGTCAGATATACAAGTCATGATTAATCTTATGTATACTAGGAATATGCATTCTAAAAAGATCAATATTAGATATCTCAAAATGGTCTCTGGTTAGTGGGAATAAGTTTTTATGTGATGTTTGTAAGAGAAATAAACATAAAAATTAATATAGGGGTCTGATAGGGTCAACATGCTAAGAAAAAACTTGGGTAGTATGGGAAAAGTCATGACTCTAAGGTGTAAATATTTGTATGGGTATCATAATACCTAGTTGGTTCATAGGTCGGAATTATGATATTATTGACGAGTTATGTATTATATGATTTTGAAACAACATCGGTCATAAATGAAATAGAATTAATAATTAGTGTAATGGGAGAGATTCATTGAGGCAGTGATAGGTATTGGGTGACAAATTCAGGTTACATGATTGATATTATAGTCTCTAGAATGAGTGTTGAGTTTGGGTGAGTGGTTATCCTATATGGTGTGAGATATTTAATGTTTTACCAATGAGAGTATAACTACATGAATATTTTATTTCTAAGGTTTTATGAAGTTGGTATACCCCCAATAAAATATGTTATATTTTTCTAGTAGGTTGATTCCCTCAGGTGTATTCAACATAAACATATATGTTGGGATGTTATTGGATATATTTTATATAATGTTCGGATGATAATGATTCCAAAAAATATATGTATTATTAAGAGCCCAGTGGTATTCACACATAGGTAATGATGCCCAGTGAATTGTACCTGGTAGGGGATGAAACAACCATGTTTTTGATAAATTATTGTTTTGATTAGGGGATACGACCCATTGGATGTATGACATTACATGGTCCGAGGTAGTTGATAACACCTCATTGTAGTATATTGTTTTAAATAGGTTATGTGGTATGATGATGCCTCTTTGAGCCATGTTTGAAAGAAACTACTTTGTTGTATGAGGATCCCTATATGTTGTGATGTGACATGTTTTTAGACACATGACACTGGCCAAATCCATTATATTTAATCATTAGTGTCACCTTAGAACCAGATGAATGATAGTTTGAATTTTATTTTGATTATATATATTATTTTTTATTCTAAGAATATAATATCTCTAAACACCCATGTGATATTAATAAAAAATGTATTTATATCTTATTAATATTCATTAATTAAATTTATAGAGTTATATCCATTATAAAAATAAAATGTACTTTTTTAGTCAAAAGGAAACAATTTCTTTTCTAATAAATATTTTTTGAAGCCTTATGTTATTTTATATAGAAAATTTACATGAAATTCCATAATTAGAATAAAAAAACATCATTTTTGACTTTAGTATGTCAAAATTTTATTATTTTTAATTTATTCTATGTTTTAAAATGCTTTAATTCTAAATGAATAGTTAAAAGGATAATTTTAATAAAAAAATATGTTATTGTCAAGTATTTAGAATGTCATATTATATGATTATATATTTTCAAAATTTCATTATTTATTTATGATTAAACATAATGTAATAAATTTTATTGGAATAATTATTATATGTAAACTTGGTATAAAAACAATATTATACAAAAGAAAGTATTTTTTTGAAAAACACATTTAATTATGTTTTATAGGATTAACATTTAATTATTTTCTTCTAGGTAAGTGAATTTAATCTATTAAAATTATTCAACTATTTTACCTAAGGAGTTTAGTGTTATTAAATAATACCCTTTTAATTTTATAATCAATAACATCATATTATTTATTTTAAAACTGACTATCATATAATTACCACATTTCTATTAGTTTTCAATGTCAATTTATATGAATAGTTAATAAAATGGCATTATTAGTATTTTAGGTAAAATATATTTTATTAAATTATTAAAAAAATGTTAAAAATATTCTAATGGGATGAATATGATGATAAACTTACATAAATATAATAAATATGAAATTTATTATCCAAATATTTAATTATTATAAATAAACTACAATTTTATACTCTAAATGTTCTTATAATGGTTATGGTTTAAAAAAATTTACATATTGGTTAATATGAAATTTAATGGTTAAAATGATATATAATCCTATAAAATTTTATTGGATTTTTATAATAACATCATAGCCACATTAAATTTGAAAAGATGCCATTTTGGAATAATTTTAAATGAGTTATAAACTTATTATATTATAATATCCATGAATTTAAATAAGTTTCCATCCCCTCTTTCAGAAAAGGGAACGTAAGCCCTTCTCTACCTAACACCTTTTGAGGTCTATAGATCTTAATATAATTATCTATATGTTGTATAAACATATAAAACCATTACCTATTAGTGTTTTATTAGAATAATATGAACCATATTGTGCTAAATTTCTAATGTAAAGTATGTTTTTTTAAGAATACTTATATCTTTTAACTAAATGTTTTAATTTTACTTTTCCACATAGCTCTTTACAATATTCATCATCATTTATGAAATTATAAAAATACTATATTGAATATAAAGTAATGTTATTATGATAATATATTATCCTATATTTATCTACCCTTCCATAAAATGGTAAATGAAACCATAATTTGTTTGTAGGGCGAAATACTACCTTGAGATCTGACGTGTCTTCCATCAACTACTCTCTTGGATGGTTACTATGATTCATTTAACACAAACAAACAAACACACACATACACACACATGTATATGATTTTCATGAATTAATTATAATTATATAATTATAATATATCATATATTTAATTTCCATTCAATGCATTGAAATTTGATAACAACATATATATATATATAGCTGTGTAGTAACACTTCCAAAAAATGATGAGATTTAATTTTCATCACCTCGTCACATGGTTTAATATATAAATTATTTTAATATATAATATGATGTTTAGGTGAAAAATTTAAATCTATATAGGTTAAATAATACTTAATTGCATTATCTAATGTTCAGTGACAAATGAAAATGTTACCCATGTGTATGTAAGACATTCCATCAACACGATTGTAACAAAATTCTTTTTTCATAACCATATTTTATTGTTTGATTTAAATTTATAAATAATTTATAAAAGTGGTAATTATGACATTTCTATTATTCTGAACATGGTGGGACAAACATCCATTTTACCATAAAAAACATACTAATGTAATTTTGAACTAAACATCCTCAAAACATTTGGCCCGAGATTAAATTTTAATGTAATGAAATATTTCATTAAAATAAATTAATCCATATATTTAGGGATATGTTATTACAAATTTAAAATATTTTAATGTAATAATTTAACTGATATAATTTATTTATACTCATTTTAAATTAATTAAAAGGAATTTATAGACTCGAGCAGATAGATAACATATTAGTTTCCCATCATTAATAAAAAAGAGTTATTATTATACACATAATTTGTATTATATGGTTTATATATAATTACCTTTTAAATATTATTTAATAATTATTTATAATTCATGTTATGTTTTGTATTAATTCTAATTATATTCCTCCAAGGGGAAATAACTTGAAGGTTACAAAGTAGTACTGGTTTTAAAAACTAATTATTTTTCATTGGGTTTCATGAATTCATTGATTATTGTTTTATATAAAGATTTTATTTTCTATTTGATTCATTATTTTATATTTTATTTAAATTATTTATGGATTTTAATTACTTAAACATAGTATCTTCATTGATTAATTTATAATTCAATGATATGATATTTGTAATGGTTATTTGAGTGAAATTTCTTATCATTGGGACATACATTTATGTTATGCACCATTACTATTTTATATATACTGACAATATTACATTTTATATCTTTAATTTCATCATGTGTATAATATTTAATGTTTCACTTGATGTTATTATTTCATGGGAATTGTGATTCAATTGTAGTGAAAATGGTAAGGGGTTTAATTTTTAATCTCTTTTTAATAGGGATTCTTTAGGATTAAATTTTAATTGAGGAAAATATAAAATAATTATTTTAAAAACACATTTCATTTTTATTATCTAATATTTATTTCAAGAATTTTCCACCATTATTACCATTTTCCACTCTTTGAGGCTCCAAATGATTTAGAAATTATTTTTAATAATGGAGAACCATTTTTTGTATCTTTCATTAAGAAAGTTGTTTTATACCATACCTATGTTTTAAAAAATAATCAAAATTAGTTGTGACTATTATTCAATATTTATTTAATTTCATAATTAATATTTTTTGTGGGTTTACAAATTGGTATAATAAATTATTTTATACACTAAATGGACATGTAAATTTTAACCTATATAGTGGGTCTAATATTTATTTTAATGAATAAAACATGAATGATGTTTTATTACATGATGAAGAATCTATTATTTGAAATATCCGTTTCTAGAATTTATGGATACATTCAAATAAAATTGTTTTCATAATATTATAAATTTTTTACTATTTAAATGGTTTTCAATGTGTAATGTGTATTTTCTATTGAGAAATTTTTTTAATGATCATTCAATGGTAATTAAATTATTCAATTACTAAAAATATTAATTTTAAAGTTAATACAATGGGGATATAATGTAATGATACCTCCCTTATTTTTTAGAAATTTTATTATTATTATTTCAATAATATTTCCAGGGAATTTATTTCGTTCTTATATGTAAATAACGATATAAATGAAAAACAGTTATTTTTATGATGAAAATTTAAATCTTTTCTGAGATAATATTATTATAAGCATGTGGGAATTTTTTTTTATTTTGATGAGTGGGTCTAATATATCTCTTGATGATAGGTGATCATGATATTGATAGTTTCATTATTGGGTAGGTGGATGGATTTAACGAGTTAAATTTTTATACTTAAAGAATGCTGTAATTTTCTATGTATTTTATGCAATTTTTTAGTGACATGAAAATAATTCCTTAACAAACTGACCTGTTTTCATTATTCATATATCATGTTCTAAAATACACACCTTATATGTATTGTTTTCACATAGATTATGATTGTTGACTTATATGGATCTTATCTTACTTGAATTCATTATAACATATTTCTTTATTTGTTATCCATGTTTTGAAGCTTAAAAATTCTATTTTCTATGCTCATGAACTTATATTATTTTATTATACCCTTTTGTTAATATTATTCCCATAGATGATATGGAAATGTTAAATCCTATTATTACCAATAAAAAGAGTTTTCAATCATAAATATTCTATTTTAATTTATTCTAATTCTATTAAGAATGATGGTAAATTAATTATATCTATAAATATTTGATGTGACATGAAATTAATAGGAGATGTTCAAGATAAAAGTTTTCAAAGGAAAATATGGTCATAGTTGAGAAAATAGTTATTAAACGACATGGGTAATTTAATGTATGATTTTTTTTTAATAATTAAGTAAAATAATAAGCCTAAAAGGTATTTGGGTATATATGTAATCCAATATTTCCTTTTGATGTGATAATTTTTTTGTGGTTGAAAATAAGTCACATTTATTAATACCAAAGATAGAAATATGAAGACTATTCATTTAGCACAAGAATATAGGTATATGGGTTCAAGGATATTATAGTTTCTATAAATGTCTGTATTATATTACATTGTAGATTATGTTCATTTCAAATTTTGGTTAATTTTATATCTATAGATACTAATGTGGGTTTTTGTGTTTACATTTGATTATATGATCAAATTCATAAAACCAAAAATTTATGTTATATGTGACGGGATTTTAATGTGATTAATGATATTTTTTAGATGAATTATTGGGTTAAGGTAAAATTATTCGTTATGTGTATATTTCAATTTATCATATGGTATTAATTTGTAATAATGATATTAAAATTGTTTTAGATGTAATTTAAAGGGTATGATAAAACCAATGAGCTTAAAACATTCTCCAGTTTTGAGGGTATTGAAGTAAATTTTTAATAGGATTATTGATTTATTGATTAATCAATATTGATCGTTTGGTGTTATAATGGAAATTTGGGAGTCAAATGTATTATTAAAGCATATGATGATTTATAAATTTTAGATATTATAATAAGTTTTTCTAAAAAAATTATTCTTCTTTAATATTTATATATTGAATTAATAGTTGTTTTATCATTATATGGATCATGTGATCCATTATATGTTGATTTTTATTCTCAATATATTAAAAAATCATTGCAAATACTCATAATTTGGATAAAAATAAGTTATGGGAAATGAATTTTACTAATGAATTGAATTGTAGTTTTTATGTAAATAGATTACCATATGTTCTTCATCTAGATAGTAATGGAATTCCTCAAACTTATTGGAAATGATCAAAAAACAAAACTTTTATCATATTACTTTAATTTCATATGAATTGATAGTCTTTTTCAAACCTCATTCATTATGTGCTTTTTTATATTACATTCTAATGATATTAAACATTATTGTTGTGAGAAAATTAATAAATATTATCATTAAGAAACTAGAACTACATAATAATGAATGAAAAAAATAAGAACAATCGGGACAATACTGATTAATCAAGGAGGGATTGTGTAATGCATATTTATTTAGGTGTTACCCTAAATTCCCATCATATTTCCCTTTACCTATATATTAAATAAGGTTTTATTATAGTTTTTATGTTGCATGTTATTATGAATTTTTTTAATATTAAATTTTATTTCCTTTCATTTTAACATGTTTTACTGTCCGCTCCATGGAATTGGTTTTGAAAATGGTTTAAAACCATCATGTTTGGCATAAGATAAATGTAAGAGGATTCATTTTCAAACAGGGGGAATAATATAAAAATACATATTATCTTAATATATATTATTTTCATTTAAAATTAATACATACTAATTAGATTTTAAAGATTCATATTCATTATTATAATATTAAGTTTACATTAATTCAAACAGAAAGGGGTGTATTTCTAATCAAATTTGGTTTTCATAAATTATATGATTTTGTTTAGAACATTCATTTCAATGTTATATAATTTTAATTAATTATGAAAAATAAAAAAATATTCTTCTTTTCATTATTTTCATTGTACTATGTATTGGAAATTTTCTAAAAGGCTTGATTATTCAATTAATAGCATAATATAATGATTACTATTGAAAAATGTTATATCATTTCACCTATTTATATAGTCAGACTCTATTTTTTATTAAATATAAAATTAAAATAGTTTTTTTATTAAGAATAATCCAATTAATTATATTATAATTAATATTTTACTATAATTTATTTAGAAAAAAATTATAATTAAAAATCATTAAAAAAAATCTCGTGGATTTTTTAGGTTTGTTTTCCAGTTAAATTATATTAATTAGGTATATTGTATTTGATAAAATTTGTGTATTATTAATCATGATGTTACCATTTTCTATGTATGTTGCTTTAATATTTTATCATTATGAATTGTAACTATGGTTAATTGGTTTCAAAATAATAATTAAAAAATGGGTAAAATTAGGTTAAAACAAAAGGTTATGGCCTAAATATCTCAAAAAGAACATGTATTAATAATATTTTACATGTTTATATCAAACATGAACGTCCAATATTAATATTTTTGTAGAAAAAAATCCACTTCAATCTGATTATACTTTTTATATTATTTTCAATGATGTATAAAGTCAAAAACAACACAATTTTTCAATTATTATTTAATGAAAGGGACAAAAATAAAATATTTTTTGTTATCCTTTATCACCATAAAAAGATTAATTCATTAAGCATGGATATATATTTTAAATTTTTTTATTGAAAAAATGTGTTTAAATGATTACTCAAGTCTAATAGAGTGGTTGTGCAAGATATAAAAAATTAATGTAAATGATTTTAAAAAATTATTTAATGTCATTGTTTTTGGATTAATGATGGTATCGCATTTATTTTATATTAATAATAACATTTTGTTGATTCTAAATGTATGATATTTTTATCTATTTTAAATTTTTTTCAATGTTAAAATACTTTAATAGTTTATAAAATAATATTTATTAGAGTTTATGTTAAATATAAATTTTGAAAATTTTATAAAATAATGCAAAAATCTACAGGGGATAATTTTGGTGAGAAATTGTTGAAAATTTCATTAATTATCAATTATGGAGAATAATATTTACATAAAATAAAATTTACATCCTTTGAATTTTGAAAATTTTGTTTCTAGTTATTTGGTTTAAATGGAAAAATGAAGTGTTAATAAAAAATATATATTTTAATATGACATGTGAAACAATAAAATGTTTATTTATTGATAATATTAAGAACATATACTCATTAACTATTAAAAATGTTATTTTTGTACCATCTGACATGAGTTAATTAAATATTATATTATACTTTTTGAAGAATTTCCAAAATGTCTCCTGTCATTACTAATAAAATGAAGACTCGTATCATGTCTTCCTCACAAATTTTTTTTTAATTTATATATATAATAAAATCTCAAGTAACATATTGAAATACCTCAACATTACCTAGAGTTCATATTTTGGGCTAAATATCAATCTTATAGGGCATAAATCGTAAATTAGAGGAACTTGTTCAAATAAGTGTTGTATATTTTAATCAGATTTTTCAATCATATTTCATATTTACCTCCAACTTTTAATTATTAAAATAAGATAAAACAATAAAATAATTGTCCCCCATATAATTAGTTTTTTATTTTACTTTATTAACCAATATCTATATCCACTTCCATAAAATGGAAAATGAAACAATCCTTTATGTGTACTGCAGACTACCTCCTCCTGAAATGATCCATTTTTTTTCTTCACCACCTATCATAGTTTTATATCATGATTTCTATAATATATTTTCAATTTATTTTGGAATCAATTATAACTATGAAAATATATTATATCATCTATTTAATTACATTTCAATCTATTTAAAAATGATAATTTCTTTTGTGGGTATTTGGGGATTACCTACTCCAAGAAGTGATGTGATTCATTTTTCATCATTGCATCACATGTATGGTAAAAATAATGGTTTTAATGATATAATATTATATTTATGGTTTAATTTTGGTTATTTTCTTATCAAATACTAATTTTTATGTTTCCCAATTTTTCATTGAAAATGGAAATGTTAGGCATGCGTACATAAAAGATACCATCCTTATGATTGTAGAGTGATTTATTTTTCAAACCCATTCTCCATTAATGTTTATGAAAGTATAATTAATAAAAAATCTAATTCAATAATTATTATCATTATATATATTGTGGAAGAAATATCCCGTTTACTATGATCAGCATTCTGATGTAATTTTAAACCAACATCTTCAAAACAACCGACATGGACATAACTGATTAATTTATAAAATATTCAATCACAATAATTGAAATAAATGGTTTAATTATAATGTATTAGAATTTAAATTTTTACTGATAAATAATATTATAAAAATAATTTTTTATATTTGGGTTTAATGAAATACATGGATTGTCTTTACATGAAGTAATGGATTTTTGGTCAATTTCCCTTTATTGATGCATGTTCTATTCTTATGAAAACAATTTATTATATATAATCTATATACTGAAAATTACATGTCATATCAAGAATAATTCATATGTTTTGTTATTTTATTCTATAATAAAAAAAATTTTTGTCCAAGGGGATCTGGCCTAATGGGTACAATGATGTAATGGTATTCTTATCTCAATTTCCATTTATTCGGTAATTTCACATATTAATTGAATATATTATATCATTATTATGCGGGAAATGATTTATGTTATTTTTATTTTATTTAAAAAAAATTATGTGGTTTTTAATTTTTTATAGATAATCAAATTGTGGATTAATTATCAATTCAATGATATGATCTTTGAAAGTGTTATTCATCCAAAATATTCTTTCTTTAATACATATTATTACTGTATAACCCTAAATTATTTTATGAGTTCTATTATATTCCCTTTAAAAATTTTATATCATGAATATCATCATGTCAATAATATTTTTATATTAAATTGATGTTATTATTTCTAGGGGATTATGATTAAAATGTTTCTGATGTGGTCATTTTTTATATTTAAATCATTATTTAATTATGACTATTCATTATTGAATTTAAGTTAAAAAATTTGTGTTATATTTATTAATAAACACTAATAATTTTTCTAACCCTTTGGTTAGTTCTAGAACATTAATGTTTTTGTATCATTTTCCTCTCTCTGTTAATCAAAATGATTCATAATATGTTTTAAAAAAAGTCCACCTTTATTCCACTTATGTTGGTTAGAATTCCATTTTATTCCATGTCTATATTTTCTAAAAATATATTCTTGAATATTTTTTATGATTCTCCAACAATTATTTTTTTTTCTTTTTTAATTATTTTTAAATTATACGTTTTTTAATAATGATTATTCTTTTCCCACTTTGGAAATGTTTTTTTCACCACTGTTTTGAATAGAATATTTGTTTTATTGAATATGACATGAATGGAAATTTTTTCCATCATGACCTCTCAATCAATTAAATATTATTTCCCAAATTATGGTTTTTTATTTCAAATTAAAATTATAAAAACCATTTTTTTATTAGAAATTAAATATTTATTTATTGAATAGTAATACAAATAATAATAAAAAAATAGAAGTCCAGTGTATTTGTGAACTATATACTTTACAAAACATCTCAAAATACGTGATACAAAAATATAATTAACCACTTAATTACTATTATCATAATATTCCATCATACAAATAATATCTTGGAATAACTTGGGGTCACACATAAGAAAATGGCGATCTATAAAACTCATTAAGGGAATAAATGATGAATAACATGAAGTAAGTAATACATATTAAACTATTTGAATTTACATGGGAAAAAATGATTGAGAATCATAACCATTTTCAATGAGGAATTTAAATTCCTGATAACATGAAGGAGACATGGGAATGTGGACCAAAAAAACCTGACATCATATGTATAATTTCAGGTTAGAAACATTAAACATAGTATATTGATATTTAGATAACTTTCCATACACCATAAGTGGAATATCATGAGAATAAAACATTACCCAATGCATTGGAACACTATCTGGGCACATCCATCGTAATCATATCATGTACATGCATAACTGTTCCATAATAATAATATAATATAATATAATATTTCAAAAAAGTTAATGTTACCATCTTCGAGTGTGGAAAACTAATTTAAATTATTATTTTAAATAATTATAATTTTGAAATGGTGAACACTATTAATATTGTAACATCCCAATTAGGTAATGAATAAAAGATATTTTTATCTATGTCTATTAATGAATTAGATAGTGTTTTAGAGGCTTAAAATGAAAATAAATCCAATCTTAAGCATGGAATACACTAATATTCTTAAAAGATTGTTTTACTACCTTTTAATGAAACACATTTTTTAAATCAATCTTTTGACAATTTTATAAGATATTTTTGTCAAAATAAACTTATTCTTTAATATTGGGACATCAAAATTTACTTTTTGTGAATTTTTGGTATTTTTCTGACAATGTTCATTTTTTAATGAATAGTGAAAAATACTGCATTTTACATCAAAACTGCTTTTTTAATCTAATTTATTTATATGATTATATTATCTTTTGAATTGGTTTTAAAGTGAAATTAGAATATATTTTTACCATTTATTCCAATAGTGGTCACTGGAATTATTTTCACTTTGAAATTGGACTTAAACTAGTGTCAATCTTTTGATAATTATTGTTTCATAAAAACACGCTATTTGTCATGACAACAGGAATTAATTTTTAAATTAATTAATTCATCTTATATGTTTTGAATTTTGTAAAATATACATCATTTTTGAATTCAGAATATCAAATATACCTTAGGGTGATGTTTTGGTATTTTTCTGAAAAACATCAATTTTTGATGAATAGTGAAACCACTAAGTGGTAGTTAAAGAAACTGATTTTTCATTTAAATGAAACTTTGCCACTTCTGTGATTTTATTTTCAAAAATCCAACATACATGATTTTTATTAAGAAGTAAAATGTGGTTCAATGAGATTAAAATAATTTTTTGGTGAATAGTAACTTTTAAGTTCTTAATCGCGATTAGAGATAATTAGTGTAGTTTAAGGTAAAAATAATGTTTTAATAATATGAGATGAGATTGAAATGTGTCCTACCCTCATTGGATGTGTCATGGACGACCAAGACAATCCATCGGTCAACTTGGGGACCCCATAGAGGCACTTTTGTTTGGGAAATGACAAAAATAAATTTTTATTTAATGTTAAAGTAAAAATGACACAAACATAATATGTTTTATGACAACAATTTTTAATTGGGCTTATACAAGTCAAAGTTTTGACTATAAATATTAATTGGAACGCTAAAATTATTTCCTACATCATAGTAGTTTTTTTAATAATTTTTAGACATTATATAAATTATATTATTTATGACATCATGATGATGCAGTGATGACCTCATTATTTAATGATTTAAATAAAATGGAAAGATAATGTAAACTCTAAGACGTAAACATGGTCAAAACCTGTTGGATGGGTGAATTTAGAACCCTTATCACCTTATCCTAGAAACATATAAATGTGGGACCTCTTAAATCCGAATACCATTTTAAAAAAAAGTTACTTTTCTCTACTTTCCAAGAGTGTCCCTCCTCTCCTATTATAAAAGGCCCCCACCTAAACCAACTTACCCACACTCCCAAAGCCTTTAGATCGGCCAAACCCTGCTCATTTTGTCTCTCCACTTCCCTCCCTTACTCCTTGAAGCCTCACTTTGGGAAGAAGTCTTTCCATGGAAGCCTTTGAGTTCAAACTAAAGGGAGTTACCCTATTTTAAGGTAATGTCTTCACTTGAGTCCTTTTGTTTTATTTTTCTTCTCCAACCCCCTAAACTATTTTTATTTATTTCTTTTGTAAAAAGTCCAGTATCATTAATATACTAGGATGTTTTTATAAGAAGGATTCAAGCTACACTTACACACACCTACATTTAGTGGTTAAAGAACATACTGTTTCCGTGGATGGTGAATTTATGCCTCCCGAAACGATGATTGTTCAACATTAATTTAACACCTTAAAAGGTGTACATTAAGATGTCAATATATTTATATATGATATATAATATTCTTATGTTTTATTTATGCTTTTTTATTTTTCATTTTTGGCATACCGTTATGGTTTCTATTATGGGTAAACGCGATATATTCATTTAAGGAAGTGCGGACTACCGCCCCCTGAATGTGATTTGATTCGTTAATACCATATGTGGGACGTATAAAGGATAGAGTTATGATATTATATATGATATTATACTGTAATTATAATATACCATTATATCATTATGATTCTATTCTATAAAATACGAAATAGAAATGAAAGTAGCATTCATGCGTACGTACGGCTTACCGTCTCAATGAACGGTGCATTTCATTTCTTACCTCTAAATTATTATGTAATATTATAAATACATGAATGTACTGGATATATATGAAATATATGATATCTAAATCATTAATACCATTCTCCATATAATGGATACATGAAAAACTTGTAATTATAAAGGTCTTATTTTTGACTCAGGTACCAATGATTGTTAAAACGACCGTTATTAACTAAAATAATTACATAGTGTTCATGACATTGCAATACATGATATAAAAGGAATAATAAACTTGTAAAATGTTCTTAAACAATTAGAAATTAACTCAAGTTTATTATTAAAGAGATTAAAGAACGACCGAGTGAAGTCGGACCCGAGGTATGGGACTTCGTCTCAATCTCCTTTCATTGAGGCATATTTTGTTTTATACACAACCTTGTTTTATATGGTGTATAAACCCCTTTGAATTTTATGTTTATTCAAAATGAATCATTTTTATATGAAGCATTTAATAAATGACAAAAGGGAATGTTTTTGTCGTACATATGTGGCGACAACGACTTCTCTGCCGCCGTGACCATTATTTGAGTTTCGGGTTCCTCTACTAGCCATACATTCTTTTTAAAAGAAAAATAAATACCATTTTTTACTTTTCTTTTATTTTGTTTTTGAAAATGGTTTCCATAATGTTATTATATAAATGTGTTGTATTGATATCTTATGATTGAAAGGTGGAAATGTTATGTTTCCTTTATGCATGTTTTATGTGATACGATTATATTGAGGTTCTTGGGCATTATTATGAAGACAGGTGGTTTCGTGATAAAATAAGGGCGGGTGAGCCTGATATAGCTCTCCAATTCATTGGGTAACGCGAAGGAGTGAAACGTTAAGGTTTCTCCAAAGTGATCTAGGAATATACTATGATGGGTATTCCAAACGTAACCAAGAGGGTTACTCCATATGTAAGAAAGTTATGAATGCCTCAAGTAACCTTTTCGTCTTATGATTTCTATGATTTATTCATGATTTGATGAGGTATATTAATGTGATTATGTTTTATGGGTAATGTATGATCTCATTCTTATGTATATATGTACCAATGTGTCCATTCCATATATTTTTATATCCCTTACTAAGCTTTTTATTCTCATCCCATGTTTTTTTGAAATGTTTTCCATAAGTCCAGGGAAAGGTAAATGATATGATGATAATGTCAAGGAAGTTTCAAGAAAGAATCCATGTTTTATTTAAAATATGTTTCCATTGAGGGGAAAGAATAATACTATCTTTATGTAACCAGATTGTTTATATTTGGAATCTAAATGCATGTTTTATGATTTAATTCTCTAAAACTCTAAACCCGAAAAGATCCTCAATGTGTAATCTTGTAATAACTCAATATTAAGTAAGGTTTAAGACTGGGGCCTTATAGTTGGTATCAAATGTCGGTTTAGATATCTTTAGGAGTTATAATACTATTAAATGATAATCCAAATTTTTTTTGAAATGATATAGCAATTGAATATTACCATGTTGCTTCATCTAAGACATATTTGTTCAGAATGGTTTTCCGCGGAGGAAACAGGGAAGCAGTGCTAGGAAGGCATACGGAAGGTAATAACCTTTCGAATCAGCATCATGAGATGGTCGGAATTGGAACTGAACAGTTTGTTGCAGTAATGGCACAGTTGACTCAAGCGATAAATGGTGGTGGTATCCATGCACGAGATCACCCAGATCAACTGTAGAGGAACATGTTAGTGGTTGAACATTTCATGAGGCAACATCCCCCATCATTCATAGGATCATCTAACCCTGTGTTAGCTGAATGGTGGATTAAAGCACTGGTGAATATTTTTGATTTCATGGGGTGTTCAGAAAATCAAAAGTTTAGTCTTGTTATTTACCATTTGGAGGGTGAGGCAGATCAGTGGTGTTCTATGGTTAAAAATATCAGGGACACCGATGAGATTGATGCTCTTGACTGGGATGAATTCAAAGGTATGTTTTTTGAGAAGTATTTTCCTAAGGCTGTTTGACTTAGGATGGAAAAAAAATTCTTGGAATTGAGGCAAGAGGAAGACTCTGTGTCTACCTATGAAGAAAGGTTTACTCTATTGGCTAGGTATGCTCCAAATTTTATCCGAGACCTTGATAGTAAAATCAATCATTTTTACTTAGGATTAAAGCCAAAATAATGAAGGGCATTAGCTTCTCATGAGTTTAAAAGTTATGAAAAGCCTGTTCGATGTGCTGAGAAGGTGGAAATGGAGTTTGCCGATGATGAAGTGTTCTATAACAACCAAAAGAAGAAGAGACTGAGGTGGCATGAGAAATGTAAGAATTCTTCAAAAAAGTATGATGGTAAGAAATCTAAGTTTCCAGGTTGTGATATATGTGGAAAAAGGCTTGCTGGGGAATGTCTTCTGAATTCCGGAATGTGCTACCGATGTGGTAAGATGGGACATAAGGCTCATGATTGCACTAAAAAAGATCAGGGTGATGGTAAGACCTAATTTTTATTTAGAGTTAGTGAAATATTATAAGTGCAATGAGATGGGTCACTATGAAAACGAGTGTCCTACAAAGAGCTTGAGTGATGGGGAGCAGTTAGACTACAGACAGAAAGGGGTGGTGAAATCCTTTGCAACTTCTTCAGCAGATGTCAGGCCATCAAATGAAGTTGTATCAGCTCCAGGGAGCTCAGTATTTTTCAAAGATTGACCTGAGATCGGGGTACCATTAGCTGAAGGTAAAGGAAGCATATGTTCTGAAGACCGCGTTTCGTACAAGATATGGCCATTATGAATTTGTAGTAAAGCCTTTTGGGATAACCAATGCACCTGCTGCATTCATGGACATAATGAATAGAATTTTCAATGAGTTCTTGGATAAGTTTGTGGTGGTTTTCATTGATGATATTTTGGTGTTTCATAAAAGTAAAGAAGAGCATGAAATACATTTAAGGGTTATCCTGAAAACCTTAAAAGAAAAGAAACTGTATGGAAAATTCAGCATGTGTGAGTTTTGGTTGCAAGAAATTTCTTTCCTTGGTCACATTGTTTCTAAATATGGGATAACCATTGATCCTACAAAAAAAAGGTTGTTGAAGAATGACCAAGACCCACAAATGTAACAGAGATTCGTAGATTCCTTGGTTTGGAAGGATATTACCGAAGGTTTGTTAGAAATTTTTCACGATTATCTAGTCCAGTGACTAAGCTAACTCGGAAGGGTGTTAAGTTTATCTAGACAAAGGAATGTGATGATTGTTTTCAGGAATTGAAAAGAAGATTGTTGAATGCTCCAGTTTTGGCACTACCTTCCTGGAATGGTGAGTTTTTTATCTACAGTGATGCTTCATTGAAAGGACATGGTTGTGTCTTAATACAGAATGATCAGGTAATTGCTTATGCATCACGTCAGTTGAAAACTCATGAGGTAAATTACCCTACACATGATTTGGAATTAGTTGATGTTGTTTTCTCTTTAAAAATTTAGAGGCATCATTTGTTTGGAGTAAAGTGTGAAATACATACTGATCACAAAAGTTTAAAGTATATATTCACTCAGAAAGAGTTAAACATGAGACAGAGGAGATGGATAGAATTAATCAAGGATTATGATTGTACAATTCATTACCATCCAGGAAAATCAAATAATGTGGCTGATGCTTTGTGTTAGAAAAGTAATGCTTCATTAGAAATGTTGCGTTTGGAACATGATCCTTTGCATGAGTATTTGATGAACTTTGGCATAGAAGTTGTCGGTACATGATGTTCTTCTGTTTTGTTTCAGGTATCAGTGAAATCATCTCTATCAGACATAAACAAGCAAGCACAGAAGCAAGACAGTGAGTTGTAGAAAAAGGTAGAGCTAGTTCAGAAAGGTAAGTTGCCTGAATTCTACATTGATAATGATTTCATTTTAAGATTTGGGAAGAGATTGTGTGTGCCTTGTGATTCACAGTTGAAGAGAGAGTTGTTATGTGAAGCTCATATTTCTCTATTTTTAGTTCATCCTGGCAGTACTAAGATGTATAGAGATCCTTGAGAGTATTAGTGATGGGATGGAATGAAAAGAGATATTGCTGATTTTACTGTGAAGTGTTTGACTTGTCAGCAGGTTAAAGCAGAGCAGCAGTTACCGAAAGGGATGCTTCAGCCTTTACCAGTTCCATAGTGGAAATGGGAGAATATATCCATGGACTTTGTTGTGGTATTACCGAAGACAACTCAAGGTAATAATGCAATCTGGGTTATTGTTGATCGCTTGACCAAATCTGCTCATTTCCTTGCTATAAAAGATACTTTTTCTCTAGATCAACTTTCCAATTTTTATCTTAAAGAGATAGTCAGGTTACATGGAGTTCCTCTCTCCATTGTATCTGACCATGATCCCAGGTTCACTTCTAACTTTTGGAAAGGCCTTCAGAAGTCGTTGGGTACTAAATTAAATTTTTGTACAGCTTTTCATCCTCAATCAGAAGTGTCGTCAGAACGAACAATTCAGAACTTGGAGGATATGTTACGAGCTAGTTTGATGGATTATCAGGGAAGTTGGGACCAACATCTTTCTGTGGTTGAATTTTCATATAATAACAGTTTTCATTCCAGTATATAGATGGAACCATTTGAGTCATTATATTGGAAGTAGTTTCGAACTCCATCTTTCTGGGTTGAAGTGGGTGAAAAGAAGTTGATGGGACGAAAATTGGTAGAAGAGATGGCAGAAAAAGTTCAGCTGATTCAGAAACACATGAGAACAGCTCAGAGTAGGCAGAAGAGTTATGCGGACAACAGGAGGAAGGATATCACTTTTGAGGTAGGTGATCATGTTTTTCTCAAAGTATCACTATGGAAAAGTGTGATGCAGTTTGGTAAGAAAGGAAAGCTGAGTCCAAGGTACATTGGACCATATGAAATTCTGGAGAGAGTTGGATCAGTTGCTTACCGAGTGGATTTACCTCCGAGTTTATCTCAGGTACACAATGTTTTTCATGTTTCGATGTTGAGAAAGTATATGCCAGATCCATCTCATGTTTTGTGTCCATAGGTAGTTCAGCTGGAAGCGAACCAATCTTTTGAGGATCAACCGGTCCAGATTATTGACCACAGGGAGCAAGTGTTATGGAATAAGGTGATTAATCAGGTAATGGTTTTGTGAAAAAACCACATGATGGAAGAGGCAACATGGGAATCTGAAAATGCAATTACGGATATGTACCCCCATTTATTCGATAAGTAAATAAATTACGGGGACACAATTTTCTAAAGGGGGGAAAAATGTAACATCCCACGTAAGTAATGAATAATAGATATTTTTATCTATGTCTATTAATGAATTAGATAGTGTTTTAGAAGCTTAAAATGAAAATAAATCCAATCTTAAGCATGGAATACACTAATATTCTTAAAATATTTTTTTACATCCTTTTAATGGAAAACCTTTTTTAAATCGATATTTTGACAATTTTATAAGATATGTTTGTCAAAATAAACTTATTCTTTATGATTGGGACATCAAAATTTACTTTGTGTGAATTTTTGGTATTTTTCTGACAATGTTCCTTTTTTAATGAATAGTGAAAAATACTGCATTTTACATCAAAACTGATTTTTAATATAATTTATTTCTATGATTAGATTATCTTTTGAATTGTTTTTAATGTGAAATTATAATATATTTTTACCATTTAATCCAATAGTGGTCATTGGAAATAATTTCACTTTGAAATTGGACTAAAACTACTGTCAATCTTTTGATACTTATTGTTTCATAAAAACACGCTATTTGTCATGACAGCGGGAATTAATTATTAAATTAATTAAATAATCATATATGTTTTGAATTTTGTAAAATAGACATCATTTTTGAATTCATAATATCAAATATATCTTAGGGTGATGTTTTGGTATTTTTCTGAAAAACATCAATTTTTGATGAATAGTGAAACCACTAAGTGGTAGTTAAAGAAACTAATTTTTCGTTTAAATGAATCTTTGCCACTTCTGTGATTTGATTTTCAAAAATCCGACATACATGGTTGTCAATAAGAAGTAAAATGTGGTTCAATGGGATTAAAATAATTTTCTAGTGAATAGTAACTTTTAAGTTCTTAATCGCGATCAGAGATAATTAGTGTAGTTTAAGGTAAAAGTAATGTTTTAATAATATGAGATGAGAATTACACATGTCCTACCCTCAATGGATGTGTCATATCCGGCCAATACAATCCCTGGGTCAAATTGGGGACCCCATGGAGCCACTTTGGTTGGGAAATGACATAAATAAATTTTTATTTAATGTTAAAGTAAAAATGACACAAACATAATATGTTTTACGACAACAATTTTTAATTGGGGTTATACAAGTTTGATTTTTGACTATAAATATTTATTGGAAATCTAACATTATTTCCTACATCATAGTATTTTTTTATAATTTTTAGACATTAAATAAATTATAATATTTATGACATCATGATGATGTAGTGATTACCTCATTGTTTAACGATTTAAATAAAATGGAAAGATAATGTAAAATATAAGACCTACACATGGTCAAAAACTATTGGATGGGTGGATTTATAACCCTTATCACCCTATCCTCTAAACATATCAATGTGGGACCTCTTAAATCCGAATACCATTTTAAAATAAAGTGACTTTTGTCTACATTCCAAGAGTGTCCCTCCTCTCCTATTATAAAAGGCCCCACCTCTACCTCCTTACCCACACTCCTAAAGCCTTTGGATAGGCCAACCCATGCTCTTTTTGTCTCTCCACTTCCCTTTATTACTCCTTGAAGCCTCACTTTGGGCAGAAGTCATCCCATGGAAGCCTTTGAGCTCAAACCAAAGGGAGTTACCCGATTTTAAGGTAATGTCTTCACTTGAGTACTTTAGGTTTATTTTGCTTCTCCAACCCCCTAAACTCTTTTTATTTATTTATTTTATAAATACTCCAGTATATTTAATATACTAGTATGTTGTTATAAGAAGGAATAAAGCTACACTTACACACACCTACATCTAATGGTTAAAGAACATACTGTTTCTGTGGATGGTGAATTTATGCCTCCCGAAATGATGATTGTTAAACATTCCTTTAACACCTTAAAAGGTGGCCATTAAGATGTAAATATCTTTATATATGATATATAAAATGATTATGTTTTCCTTAAGCATCTGTATTTTTCATTTTTGGCATACCTTTACGGTTTCCATTATGGGTAAACACGATATCTTCATTTAATGAAGTGCGGACTACCTCCCCGTCAAAATGATTTGATTCGTTAATACCATATGTGGGACGTATAAAGGATGGAGTTATGATATTATATATGATATTATACAGGAATTATAATATACCTCTATATCATTATGATTCCATTCTATAAAATAAAAAATAGAAATGAATGTAGCGTTCATGCGTACGTACTGCTTACCGTTTCCATGAACGGTGCATTTCATTTCATACCTCTAAATGATAATGTAATATTATAAATGCATGAATGTACTGGATATATATTACATATAAGATATCTAAATCATTAATACCATTCTGGATATAATGGATACATGAACAACTTGTAATTATAAAGGGCTTATTTTTGAATCAAGTACCAATGATCGTTAAAATGACCGTTATTAACTTAAATAATTACATAGTGTTCATGACATGACAATACGTGATATAAAAGGAATAATGAAAATGAAAAAGGATCTTAAACAAGTAGAAATTAACTCATGTTTATCATTCAGGAGATTAAAGAACGACCGATTCATGTCGGACCCGAGGTATGGGACTTGGTCTCAATCTCCTTTCATTGAGGCATATTTTGTATTATACACAACCTTCTTTTATATGGTGTATAAACCCCATTGAATTTTAAGTTTATTAAAAAGGAATCATTTTTATACGAAGCATTTACTAAACGACAAAAGGGAATGTTTTTTTCATACATATGCGGCGACAACGACTTCTCCGCTACCGTGACCATTATTTGAGTTTCAGCTTCCTCTACAAGCCATACCTTTTTTTTAAAAGAAAAATAAATACCATGTTTTACTTTTCTTTTATTTTGGTATTGAAAATGGTTTTCATAATGTTATTATATCAATGTGTTGTATTGATATCTTGTGATTGAATGGTGGAAATGTTATGTTTCCTTTATGCATGTTTTATGTGATACGATTATGTTGAGGTTCTTGGGAATTATTATGAAGACGGGTGGTTCTGTGATATACTAAGGGCGGGTGAGCCCGATATAGCTCTCCAATGCATTGGGTAATGCAATGGAGTGAAATGTTAAGGTTTCTCCAAAGAGATCTAGGAATATAATGTGATAGGTATTCCAAACGTAACCAAGAGGGTTACTCCCTACGTAATTATGTTATGAATGCCTCAAGTTACCTTTATGTCTTATGATTTCTATGATTTATTCATGATTTGATGAGGTATGTTAATGTTCTTATGTTTTATGGGTAATGTATGATTTCTTTCATATGTATATATGTACCAATTTTTCCTTTCCATATATTTTTATATCCCTTAGTGAGCTTTTTATTCTCATCCCATGTTTTTTTGAAATGTTTTTCACAGGTCAAGGGAAAGGTAAATGATATGATGATAGGGTCAAGGAAGTGTAAAGAAAGAATCCA
The DNA here is from genome assembly GCA_963277665.1 of Viscum album. Taxonomy (NCBI): domain Eukaryota; kingdom Viridiplantae; phylum Streptophyta; class Magnoliopsida; order Santalales; family Viscaceae; genus Viscum; species Viscum album. The sequence goes on along the minus strand of OY728132.1, from coordinate 318,330,036 downwards.
TGTTTTATTTAAAATATTTTTCCATTCAGGGGAAATAAGAATACTATCTTTATGTAACCACATTGTTTATATGTGTAATTTAAATGCAAGTTTTATGATCTAATTCTCTAAAACTCTAAACCCGAAAAGATCATCAATCTGTAATCTTGTAATAACTCAAGATTATGTAAGGTTTAAGGATGGGGCCCTATAGTTGGTATCAAATGTCGGTTTGGATAAATTTAGGAGTTAGAATTATATTAAATTATTATCCTTTTTTTTGAAATGATATGGAATTTGAATATTACCATGTTGCTTCATCTAAAACATGTTTGTTCAGAATGGTTTTCCGCAGAGGAAACAGGGAAGAAGTGCTTAGAAGGCATACATGAGGAAATAACCTTCCGAATCAGCATCCTGAGATGGTCGTAATTGGAACTGAACAGTTTGTTGCAGTAATGGAACAGTTGACTCAAGCGATAAATGGTGGTGGTGTCCATGCACGAGATCATCCAGATGAACCATAGATAAACATGTTAGTGGTGTAAAATTTCATGAGGCAACATCCCACATCATTCAGAGGATCATCTTCCCCTGTGTTAGCTGAAGGATGGATTAAAGTACTGGTGAAGATTTTTGATGTCATGGGGTGTTCAGAAAATCAAAAGGTTAGTCTTTCTATTTACCGTTTGGAGGGTGAGGCAGATCAGTGGTGGTCTATGGTTAAAAATATCAGGGACGCCGATGAAATTGATGCTCTTGACTGGGATGAATTCAAAGGTATGTTTCTTGAGAAGTATTTTCCTAAGGATTTTCGACTTAGGATGGAAAAACAATTCATGGAATTGAGGCAAGAGGAAGACTCAGTGGCTACCTATGAAGAAAGGTTCACTCGATTGGAAAGGTATGCTTCATATTTTTTCTGAGACATTGATAGTAAAATCAATCTTTTTTACTCAGGATTAAAGCAAAAATATTGAAGGGCATTAGCTTCTCATGAGTTTAAAAGTTATGAAAAGCCTGTTCGATGTGCTGAGTAGGTGGTAATTGAGTTTGTCTATGATCAAGTGTTCTATAACAACCAACAGAAGAAGAGACCGAGGTGGCAGGAGAAAGGTAAGAATTCTTCAAAAAAGTCTGATGGTAAGAAATCTATATTTCCAGTTTGTGATAAATGTGGAAAAAGGCATGCTGGGGAATGTCTTCTGAATTCAGTAAAGTGCTACCGATGTGGTAAGATGGGACATAAGGCTCATGATTGCACTGAAAAAGATCAGGGTGATAGTAAGACCAAATTTGATTTACAGTTAGTGAAATGTTATAAGTGCAATGAGATGGTTCACTATGAAAACGAGTGTCCTACAAAGAGCTTGTGTGATGGGAAGCAGTTAGACTACAACCAGAAAGGGGTGGTTAAATCCTTTGCAACTACTTCAGCAGATGTCGGGCCATCAAATGAAGTTGTATCAGCTCCAGGGAGCTCATTATTTTTCAATGATTGACCTGAGATCGGGGTACCATCAGCTAAAGGTAAAGGAAGAAGATGTTCTGAAAACTGTGTTTCGTACAAGATATGACCATTATGAATTTGTAGTAATTCCTTTTGGGCTAACCAATGCACCTGCTGTATTCATGGACTTAATGTATAGAATTTTCTATGAGTTCTTGGATAAGTTTGTGGTGGTTTTCATTGATGACATTTTGGTGTTTCCTAAATGTAAAGAAGAGCATGAAAGACATTTAAGGGTTATCTTGCAAACCGTAAAAGAAATTAAATTGTATGGAAAATTCACCAAGTGTGAGTTTTGGTTGCAACAAATTTCTTTCCTTGGTCACATTTTTTCTAAAGATGGAATAACTGTTGATTCTACAAAAACAAAGGTTGTTGAAGAATGGCCAAGACCCACAAATGTAACAGAGATTCGTAGATTTATTGGTTTGGAAGGCTATTACCGAAGGTTTGTTAGAATTTTTTCACAATTATCTATTCCAATGACTATGCTAACTCGGAAGGGTGTTAAGTTTATCTGGACAAAAGAATGCGATGATTGTTTTCAGGAATTGAAAAGAAGATTGGCGAATGCTTCAGTTTTGGCACTACCTTCCTGGAATGGTGAGTTTGTTATCTACAATGATGATTCATTGAAAGGACTTGGTTGTGTACTAATGTAGAATGATCAGGTAATTGCTTATGCTTCACTTCAGTTGAAAACTCATGAGGTAAATTACCCTACACATCATTTGGAATTAGCTGTTGTTGTTTTCGCTTTAAAAATTTGGAGGCATCATTTGTATGGAGTAGAGTGGGAAATATATACTGATCAAAAAAGTATAAAGTATATGTTCACTCAGAAAGAGTTAAACATGAGACAGAGGAGTTGGCTAGAATTAATCATGGATTATGATTGTACAATTCATTACCATCCAGGAAAAGAAAATAAAGTGGCTGATGCTTTGAGTCGAAAAAGTAATGCTTCATTAGAAATGTTTCGTTTGGAACGTGATCCTTTGGTTGAGGATTTGATGAACTTTGGAATAGAAGTTGTTGGTGTAGGATGTTATTCTTTTTTGTTTCAGGTATCAGTGAAATCTTCTCTATCAGACAGAATCTAGCAAGCACAGAAGCAAGACAGTGAGTTGCATAAAAAGGTAGAGCTGGTTCAGAAAGGTAATTTTCCTGAATTCAACATTGATAATGATTGCGTTTTGAGATTTGGGAAGAGATTGTGTGTGCCTTGTGATTCACAGTTGAAGAGAGAGTTGTTATGTGAAGCTCATAGTTCTCTGTTTTCAGTTCATCCAGGGAGTACTAAGATGTATAGAGATCTTTGGGATTATTACTGGTGGGATGGAATGAAAAGAGATATTGCTGATTTTACTGTGAAGTGTTTGACTTGTCAGCAGGTTAAAGCAGAGCGGTAGTTACCGAATGGGATGCTTCAGCCTTTAACATTTACAAAGTGGAAATGGGAGAATATATCCATGGACATTGTTGTGGGATTACCGAATACATCTCGAGGTAATAATGCAATCTGGGTTATTGTTGATCGCTTGACCAAATCTTCTCATTTCATTACTATAAGTGATACCTTTTCTCTAGATCAACTTTCCCGTTTGTATCTTAAAGAGATAATCAGGTTACATGGAGTTCCTCTCTCTATTGTATCTGACCATGATCCCAGGTTCACTTCTAATTTTTGGAAAGGCCTTCAGAAGTCGTTGGGTACTGAATTAAATTTTAGTACACCTTTTCATCCCCAATTAGATGGGCAGTCAGAACGAACAATTCAGACCTTGGAGGATATGCTACGAGCTTGTTCGATGGATTATCAGGGAAGTTGGGACCAACATATTTCTTTGGTTGGATTCTCATATAATAACAGTTTTCATTCCATTATACAGATGGAACCATCTGAGTCGTTATATGGGAAGCGGTGTCGAACTCCAACTTTCTAGGATGAAGTGGGTGAAAGGAAGTTGATGGGACCAGAATTGGTAGAAGAGATGGCAGAAAAAGTTCAGCTGATTCAGAAACACATGAGAATAGCTCAGAGTATGTAGAATAGTTATGCGGTCAACATGAAGAAGGATCTCTCTTTTGAGGTAGGTGATCATGTTTTTCTGAAAGTATCACCATGGAAAAGTGTGATGCGGTTTGGTAAGAAAGACAATATGACTCCAAGGTACATTGGACCATAAGAAATTATGGAGAGATTTGGATCAGTTTCTTACCGAGTGGCTTTACCTCTGAGTTTATCTCAGGTACACAATGTTTTTCATGTTTTGATGTTGAGAAAGTATATGCCAGATCCATCTCATGTTTTGAGTCCAGAGGTAGTTCAGCTGGAAGAGAACCTATCTTTTGAGGAACAACCGGTCCAGATTCTTGACCATAGGGAGCATGTGTTATGGAATAAGGTTATTAATCAGGTAAAGGTTTTGTGGAAAAACAACATGATGGAAGAGGAAACATGGGAATATGAAAATGCAATGAGGGATAAGTACCCCCATTTATTCGATAAGTAAATAAATTGCTGGGACACAATTTTATAAAGGGGGAAGGATGTAACATCAAAAGTAAGTAATGAATAATATGTATTTTATCTATGTCTATTAATGAATTAGATAGTTTTTTAGAGGCTTAAAATTAAAATAAATCCAATCTTAAGCATGGAATACACTAATATTCTTAAAAGATTGTTTTACTGCCTTTTAATGGAAAAACATTTTTAAATATATATTTTTACAATTTTATAAGATATTTTTGTCAAAATAAACTTATTCTTTATGATTGGGACATCAAATTTTATTATGTGTGAATTTTTGGTATTTTTCTGACAATGTTCATTTTTTAATGAATAGTGAAAAATACTGCATTTTACGTAAAAAATGCTTTTTAATCTAATTTATTTATATGATTAGATTATCTTTTGAATTGTTTTTAAAGTGAAATTAGAATATATTTTTTCCATTTAATCCAATAGTGGACATTGGAATTAATTTCACTTTGAAATTGGACTTAAACTAGTGTCAATCTTTTGATACTTATTATTTCATAAAAACATGCTATTTGTCATGACAGCGGGAATTAATTATCAAATTAATTAATGCATCTTATATGTTTTGAATTTTGTAAAATAGACATCATTTTTTAATTCAGAATATCAAATATATCTTAGGGTGATGTTTTGGTATTTTTCTGAAAAACATCAATTTTTGATGAATAGTGAAACCACTAAGTAGTAGTTAAAGAAACTGATTTTTCGTTTAAATGAAACTTTGCCACTTCTGTGATTTGATTTTCAAAAATCCGACATACATGGTTGTCATTAAGAAGTAAAATGTGGTTCAATGTGATTAAAATAATTTTTTGGTGAATAGTAACTTTTAAGTTCTTAATCGCGATTAGAGATAATTAGTGTAGTTTAAGGAAAAATAATATTTTAATAATATGAGATGAGCCTGACACATGTCCTACCCTCATTGGATGTCTCATGGATGACCAACAAAATCCATGGGTCAACTTGGGGACCCCATGTAGCCACTTTGGTTGGGAAAAGACATAAATAACTTTTTATTTAATGTTAATGTAAAAATGACACAAACATAATATGTTTTACGACAACAATTTTTAATTGGGGTTATACAACTCAAACTTTTGACTATAAATATTAATTGGAAATCTAAAATGATTTCCTACATCATAGTATTTTGTTAAATTTTTAGACATTAAATAAAATAAATTATTTATGACATCATGATGATGTAGTGATTACTTCATTATTTAACAATTTAAATAAAATGGAAGGATAATGTAAAATCTAAGACTTGCACATGGCCAAAACTTATTGCATGGGTGGATTTCGAACCCTTATCACCTTATCCCTGAAACATATCAATGTGGGACCTCTTAAATCCGAATACCATGTTAAAATAAAGTGACTTCTCTCTACTTTCCAAGAGTGTCCCTCCTCTCCTCTTATAAAAGGCCCCCACATCTAACTCCATAACCACACTCCCAAAGCCGTTGGCTCAGCCAAACCCTACTCATTTTGTCTCTACAATTCCCACTCTTACTCTTTTAAGCCTCACTTTGGGCAGAAGTCTTCCCAAGAAAGCCTTTGAGCTCAAACCAAAGGGAGTTACCCAATTTTAAGGTAATGTCTTCACTTGAGTCCTTTTGTTTTATTTTGCTTCTCCAACCCCTTAACTATTTTTATTTATTTCTTTTGTAACAACTCCAGTATCTTTAATATACTAGGATGTTTTTATAAGAAGTATTCAAGCTACACTTACACACACCTCCATCTAATGGTTAATGAACATACTGTTTCCGTGGATGGTGAATTTATGCCTCCCGAAACGATGATTGTTCAACATTCCTTTAACACATTCATATGTGGAAATTAAGATGTCACTATATTTATATATGATATATAATATGCTTATGTTTTCCTTAAGCTTCTGTATTTTTCATTTTTGGCATACCTTTATGGTTTCCATTATAGGTAAACGCGATATCTTCATTTAACGATGTGTGGACTACCGCCCTCTCAAAGTGATTTGATTCGTTAATACCATATGTGGGATGTATAAAGGATGGAGTTATGATATTATATATTATATTATACAGGAATTATTATATACCTTTTTATCATTATGATTCCATTCTATAAAATACGAAATAGAAATGAAAGTAGCATTCATGCGTACATATGGCTTACCGTCTCCAAGAACGGTGCATTTCATTTCTTACCTCTAAATGATTATGTAATACTATAAATGCATGAATTTACTGGATATATATGAGATATATGATATAAAAATCATGAATACCATTCTGGATATAATGGATACATGAACAACTTGTAATTATAAAGGGCTTATTTTTGACTCAAGTGCCAATGATCGTTAAAACGACCGTTATTAACTTAAATAATTACATAGTGTTCATGACATGGCAATACGTGATATAAAAGGAATAATGAACATGAAAATGGTTCTTAAACAAGTAGAAATTAACTCATGTTTATTATTTAGGAGATTAAAGAACGACCGAGTCAAGTCGAACCGGATGTATGGGACTTCGTCTCAATCTCCTTTCATTGAGGAATATTTTGTATTATACACAACCTTCTTTTATATGGTGTATAAACCCCTTTGGATTTTACATTTATTCAAAAGGAATCATTTTTATACGAAGTGTTTACTAAACAACAAAAGGGAATGTTTTTTTCGTACGTATGTGGCGACAACGACTTCTCTGCCGCCGTGACCATTATTTGAGTTTCGGCTTCCTCTACAAGCCATACCTTCTTTTTAAAAGAAAAATAAATACCATGATTTACTTTTATATAATTTTGGTATTGAAAATGGTTTTCATAATGTTATTATATCAATGTTTTGTATTGATATCTTGTGATTGAAATGTGGAAATGTTATGTTTTCTTTATTCATGTTTTATGTGATACGATTATGTTGAGGTTCATGGGAATTATTATGAAGACGGGTGGTTCCGTGATAAACTAAGGGTGGGTGAGCCCGATATAGCTCTCCAATGCATTGGGTAACGCGAAGGAGTGAAACGTTAAGGTTTCTCTGAAGAGATCTAGAAATGTACTGTGATGGGTATTCCAAACGTAACCAAGTGGGTTAATCCCTACGTAAGAATATTATGAATGCCTCTTGTTACCTTTATGTCTTATGATTTCTGTGATTTATTAATCATTTGATGAGGTATGTTAAAGTTATTATGTTTTATGGGTAAAGTATGATTTCATTCTTATGTATATATGTACCCATGTTTCCTTTCCATATATTTTTATATCCCTTATGGAGCTTTTTATTCTCATCCCAAGTTTTTTTGAAATGTTTTTCACAGGTCAAGGGAAAGATACATGATATGATGATAGTGTCAAGGAAGTGTCAAGAAAGAATCCATGTTTTATTTTAAATATGTTTCCATTGAGGGGAAAGAATAATACTATCTTTATGTAACCATATTGTTTATATGTGGAATGTAAATGCAAGTTTTATGATCTAATTCTCTAAAACTCTAATCCTGAAATGATTCTCAATGTGTAATCTTATAATAACACAAGATTAAGTAAGGTTTAAGGCTGGGGCCTTATAAATATGATATGGGTATGTGTATTCCTTATATAATAGTTTGACATGGAAAATCACTGTGAAATTTTAGAATCGTAGGAGGGGAACATGATTGTCAAAGACAAGGATAATGATGGAGAAAGGGGTAACTAGTAATTTAGATATAATAATGGGAATATTTATAAGATATAATAACATAATCCAAAATTACGAATCAGAGATAAATAGAAAAATATAATTAAGATTCTTGAATAAAGTAGAGAATAAGAGTATCTCGTACCTTGAGAGGGTGATTAAAAAAACATGAGAGGAACCTCATGATTGAGTGAAGAACCAAAAGAGGTATATAGAGAGAGTAGATGAGATTATTGAGGTGATCCAAGTTTTTTGAGTATTATGGAATGTGGTATTTGGTTGTATTATATAAAAAAGATAGGGGAGTTCATTATCATTTCCCAAACAAAGAGTTTTGACCATATTTAACGAATTAATTAAAAAATTATCAAGGAATTCCCTATGGTTTCAACAAAATTGCAGTGTATTTCATTATTTTAAAATTAAATTTTCTGAATATAATAAAATATTTCAATTACTGATTTTATGTGAGTTAGGTTCTTAAATAAATTATTCAAAAACCATTAAATACAATATAGATATAAGAGGATTAAGAAAAAATTTACAAAATTAATAAAATAACCTCAAACCTCATTATTTTAAATAGTTAACCAATATCTCACCATGGATACCATTTATAAAATTTATTACAAATGTTTTTAGTAATTATGACGTTGTAATAGTCATCATATATTTATATCGTATTTAATTTTTATTATAACATCCAATTGTCTGATAAAATAGTGAAAAATTATCTGATTGATATTTTCATCATTGTGATTCCAAAAATATTATTTATTTTACATAAATAACATTCTAAATTTGTGATTTTTTACTTCAAATTTAATAATTGATATTTATTAAGAAATGTTGGGTTTGTAGATAATAACATTTTTCAAACCCATATAAAATTTATTTCTGGTTTAATATAATTACCTAATGAAATATAGTAAATAAAAATTATTTTATAATAATAATTTATTTAAATATCATTTTCTAAAAAAAATTATAAATTTATTGACAGGAATGTCATATTTGAAATATTATATCACCCAAAATGAAATTGGTTACAATTTCAAAATGAAAATAATTTATAATGTAACCAAAATCGAAGTAAAAATAATTATTTCCCTATTGAAAATTATATATATATATATATATATATTCATATTCTATAATTATTGATACATATAAATATATTTTAAAATCAAACGCCCTAAGGGTATGGTACGTGATGGTGAGGTTTTATTATGGTTTTCTGAAAAGCATTGTTTGAGTTGTGATCTTGATGAAATTGAACTTGTCATATAAATGTTTTTACATGGGAATTAAATGATATATATCATCTTGGTATTTGTTATGCTAACATATCAATGGTTTTATAACCCTTTGATTAACTAATAAATGGGATTCATAGGATATGATCTTACTGGTTGATGCTATGAACTCCTTTGTCTGTGTAAATTGGATTTATCAAAACCCTCTATTTATAATAATCATTGATCACACATAACTGCCTTAATTTTTATTAAAAATTAATAGATGATTTAATTACAAAATATTAAACTTAGTAAAACCCTAAATATTGAGAATCCTAGTGTATTTTTGGAAATAGATACATTGAATTAAAACTTTAAACATGAATTAAAACATCATTATTTTAATCGTTTTTGATGTGATTTAGCTTAACAAAGCATTGTAAAACCAAGAGAAAATACATAATAAAGTTCTTATTCCTAAATCCTAAGAAAATAATAGACATGGAATAACATGAATTTTTTAATACTTATTAGAAATTTAATAACAATGAGGCCTATAAAAATAGGATTAGTATGGCATGATATTGCATGATAATCATAACATGGAAAATGTGGCACTAACATAACACATTGTATCATAAGAATAATCCAAGGATAATCTCACAAGACTTAATGGTGGAAAATGTCTCACAATGGAATCAATTACACCCTTATCCCAAAATGACGTATCATGATACTAAAAATTACCTAATGAATTAGAGAGATATATAGTTTTGGGGGAACCCATCACACTATTTCATTCTTAGGCTTATTTTCCCCACACAGATCATAAAACATGGATTCATTCATCATGATAGTTTATTAAAAGATCTAGGATTGTGGAAAATTTCATTTAATTTCCCAATAAAAATGATATTTGGATAAAATTGAGAATCATTGATTTGAAATGTGTATGGTATTCAATACTCATTTGGTTTGGCATGGAATATCTTGGTGGAAATTCTACAGCATAACAACATCACATTACAAATCATAAAATGGGTCTATGAGATTGAAATGGTTCTATCATAATTTGGAAATGAATTTTATAGTATTATAGACTTGTAGAACATTTGCACAAATTTATAATTAAAAATATTAGGTATACGATAATAAACAAGCTTGAAGAAAGGGGGTGATGAAATGATGCCTACAAAATTTCAGCATCGTAAAAAGGTTTACATGGGAGGGTTAATGAGAGATAAAGGGGAATACCATCATTTTTAAATAATAAGTTAAGTATGATGATGTACTAAAATTTTTCCCTTTATTATTAATAGAAAATAAAAGGGCATAAGAAAATAAATAATCATTGCTAAAATTGAGAATGAAAAAACCCGTACAAATTTTCGGCTTTTTAACAGGTTTTCTTAGAAAGGATTAATAAAAAATAAATGGGAATCTAATAATTTATAAATAATATTTGTAATATTATGTAGTTTTTAAAACATACCTCATTATTAGTAAATAAAAAATAAAAATATAATAACATAGAATAGATTCATGAATAAAAGTGAGAAATAGAGGATTTGTTACCTTACGTGAATAGCACAAAAATCTTGAAAGGGGATTATTGAGAGCATGGGATAACCCTTGGAGGATTATAGAGAGAGGATTTATGTGTAAGTTCATGATAAATTTATTTTATTGAATATAAGATGTAGCTTATATTAATTGGTGTTCATTATCATCGTCACAATATGTATGTGTTCTACAACACATCCCCTAATGGGATTTAGAGGGACTAATTTGGATAATTTTATGGACATTTATATTGTATTAGAACATTACTAGAGTTATATGTTGATCACATCCTCATATTAATTCCATTGATTATTCCCTTAACATGTCCTCGAGTGTTTGGATAATTTTCTATGATGGGATGTCATTTTGAATGTCATAATGTTTTATGATGTTAAATTCAATATTTTTAGTGTGTTGGATAATATTCCAAAATATTTATGTAAATCATGAGTCTCAATAAAATAAGATAGATAGTGGGGTTCCTTGAGGCTTCAATACTTATTTATTATATAACCTTTCATGTTGATTTATTGTGAGTTTCTATCGAATTAGAGAGAAATTAATAGTATATATAAGGTGATCCACCATAACCCATATGGTATTATTTACTATGGATTTCATCAAATATTAGTTAGAATTTCTATTTTTATGTTTTCACATGTTCATGTTGGAATGGGTAATGTTTTATCATCCCATTCATTTTATCCATTCAACCTTCACTTACTGAAAAACAAGACAACTTGATCTATATTCCAAATTTAACTTCATTATAATTTCACACCAGTAGTTCTCTATGAGATTTTGATACATAATTTTTCCTAATGGATGGATGGATAATTTTTATCAATGTGCATCATCTAATGTCTCTCAATATATCATAGGATTTTATTGTACACATATTTGTGATCCAAATTATATAAACCATTACTCGTTAAAATTAAACTCTGAGAATTTACCTTCTCTAATAGATTCCACTTTATTTTCAATTTCCATATCATCTCATTGACAATCTATAATCTTCTCTATAAGGGATGGTAAAGAAAAATATGTGATTGTATTTATGACACTACTTTCTATATGTTTCACATTTCCATCCTATTTATGTATAATAAGATAATATCCTTCATAATTTTCATCAATGATATGATTTACATATATTTACAACTCAGAGCATCTTCTAATTAATTTCCATCCCATGATGCAATTGGATTTAGTATTCATTGTCCTTAATCAGCTTTAACCATCTTTGTTGGAGAATATTCAACTATTTATATGTGAATATATACATGGGGATAATATGATCCATATAAAATTTATAGTTCACCAAAAATTGATAATTTTGCTCGATATTCAACAAAATGATCACAAAATCCATCTTCAATTCATGTGTTAGTAGTTATGTTCATGATCATTAAATTTTATTGAGGCATATTGTATCAGTAATCCATTTTTCAATAGTACACAACTCAATCACTTCATCAAAGAATCATTGTGTACCGTGAAAATTTCCCCACATGTGTTAGTTTATGAACTAGTAAATTGATAAATATATTTTTCATCACATTAAACCTCTCTCACATTAATTATTTGGTACAAACATGACTCCATTCCATGTTATCATTGTCACAAGGTTTTATAATCAATAATAATTTACCAGATATTGATGATAAAACCCATATAATCAAAGGAAACTAAGGATTTCATTCACATATGTTGGAATATTCAATCCCTCAGTTTACTATATCTATCAATGATCCATTTATATCCAACCAATTAATATGTTATTCCCCATTAATTAGAAATCCTTCAATCGAAAATCACATTTTATAAACATTTCATAATGATTCATTCTATTATTAGATCGTTATCAACGTGTTCTAATTCGTCTCATACCCCCCTTTCATTTGGAGTATATAAAAATATCATCTATAAATACTAAAGTAATATTTTCACGGAAACCTAAAATTAGTATATTCTTAAATTTGATGAACATTTTTGGGGACTTAGTGGGTATGAATTAAATTACTATGAACTCACACTGCCTTTATCTTTTATAAAAAGTATTCTTCGGGATATCCCCCTTCTTAACTATTATATTTGAATACATTTGTAGATGATAAACCTTAGTGAAGTACTATGATCCACTTATCTAATCAAATAAATCATCAATCTAATGAAATATAATACTTTTTCTTTATCATGATCATGATGATCTCAAGATAATAAATGAAAAGTCACATTGACTACTCCTTCATCATGACGATGGGGATTGGGTGACCCCAAGGTGAACAACTTCAGTGTCTTAATACATTATCTAGTTTCCCATGTACATAATTCATTATCATTACATGTTCAATCACATCCATTCTATAAGGAGTATTTTCTAATAAAAACACTCCATGAATAATAATGATAGAAAAAAATTCTCTACTATGAGGAAGACCAAGAATTTATTTAGGGAAAAAAATATCATAACCCCTCACAATTGGAATTAAATCAAGGATAATATTTTCTATATACTCTGTAATTTATTCTAAAAATTATTTCTCATAAGAAAATAATATATATTCTTTATTTTTTAGAGCTAAATAAGATTCATCCACCTCCTAGCATTTATATAGAATCACTTGACGAGTCATGATGTAGATAGTTATTTCATTCTCATTGGAATTTTTGTTGGATCTATAAAATCATATCCAATACAAACCCATAATAAAATAAAAATACCAATAATGTGGGTATCACAATGAAATATGAGAATAAAAGTGAATGATTTTTTATAGGGGAGGTTCTATATACTTAGAATGTAAGAATAGTATAAATTTTCAATTTCCATAATATCAATAATTCCATGTTTTGTGGTGATGTTTTAATTGATCTACTAAACCAAGTGCAATAAATGATGGACTATAATGAAAATAAAAATTTCTTTTGTTATTCATGAACAAATATCTTTATTATCATTCAACATATCTTTGTTAGTATACACCATTGATGTTGTGATAGAATATTCCCGCTCTTGTTTTTATGATGGTTGTGGTCCTTGATTGTATCTCACAGGTCTTGGATTATGGAAGGGGTTCCCATAGTATTCTTATTCATTGATTTTAAAAATTGTAAACATTTATGAGTGTATAATAGATAATTCCACACTTACATTATATTGGTTGGTTTATCTCATTAAAAATTTCTATCTAAATTCCCTCCAATTTCATTCCTAAAGAATTTCATATTCCCCTATAAGAGAAATAATGGGTTCTTCATTCCAAACTTTTCATAAGTGGGATAATAAAATTTATTTCCACAATTACATTTCTTCATCACATTACCGAATTTAATCTCCACCTTTTTCTTCCAACTCATGTGATGCTCTTTGGATTCACCAATATCCATTTTGTATTTTTTGGTACACCATAAAATATACTCATAGCTACCAAGGCCTTAGATCACAAGGGCCTTTCATAGATTAGGTATCATACCACCAATTATGTGTTCATATAATTATTTTTGGGTAATGAAAATGTTAAAGGCATACCATACATGTCTTATGATGTTTGAATCATGTGCCCTAACGAAATTCATCATTCTAATTGAGGGATACTAAATCCATTCAAAATTTAATTTGGAGAGTGAGAGGAAAATATTTGTTGAAAATATATTTTTTGAAATGATTTCTACCACATTTCATTCATCACTTACTTAGTCTCCATATTCATGATCAACGTTTTCCACTAAATAGGTTTACCCTCTATATCATAAAAATCAATTATAAGATTATATTTCTCAGAACATTAAGAGAGAGAGATTATATTTTTAGTGGAGTTGATCCATTTTCCATGATTAAGGGACCAAATAATGATGGTAGATTAGTGAATTTTGACCATTAAGACGAGGGTAGACCTACAAAATTTAGACCATTATTATCAGGTTCTCCCTCTATCTATAAATCCTTAAACGTTTACACTTAATGTAGAGTGAATAATTTAAACCATTATGATCATGGTTTCAAATGATGAGGGTAGACTAGAGAATTTAAACCATTATGATTAGGTTATAATTGATATTTTAGACCATTATGATTATGTTCTCCCACAATCAGTAAATACTTCAACTTCATTGATGGGGGTAAATAGGAGAATGCATACCATTATGATTAGGTTCTCCATTTTGAGTTTCTCCATACAGGGTAGACTAGAGAATTCAGACCATTGTGTTGAGGGAGACAGGATAATCCAAACCATTATGATCAGGTTCTTCCTCTATCAGTAATTCCTTCAACATGTATGATGAGGGTATACTGGCTAATTCAGACATTATAATTATGTTCTCCCTCTTTACATAAATACTTCACTTTATATGATGACGGTATACCATAGAACTCATACCATAATAATGTTATCCATGATCAACGGATTTGACGATAATGTTAGATTGGAGAATTCATTCTATTATGAAGAGGATAGACATGAGATTTCAATATATTATGGTCGTGTTCACCCTCTATCAGGAAATCCTTCAACTTGAATGATGTTTTTCAAAAGGATACTTCATACCATTATGATCATGTGATCAGATGATTAGGGTAGACTAGAAAATTTTTACCATTATAATGAGGGTAGACAGGATAATTAAGACCATTATGATTACGTTCTCCCTATATGTGTACATCAATGACATGTCTTTTGATGGAATAATGGAGAATTAAAACCTTTACCACTAGGTTATCCATCCATTAGGTTCACCATAGAGGGTATACTAGATATTTCAAACCATTATGGTGAGGGTAGACATGGGAATTCCAACCATTATGATCTGGTACTCCATCTATTAGAAAATAATTCAACATGTTTGAAGAGGGTAGATTGGAAAACCCATACCATTATGATAAAGTTCCACCTCTATTATTAAATCCATCAATTTTTATGATTAGGATAGAATATAGATTTCAGTACATTATGATCATAGGATTAGATGATGAGGGTATACTAGAGAATTCATATAATTATTATGAGGATGTACTAGAGATCTTATTCCATTATAGATGGAGAACCTAATCATAATGGACTGAGTTCTCAATTGTACGCACATCATACAAGTTGATAGATTTACTGATATAGGGAGAATCATATCATAACGGTATGAATTCTATAGTTTAACCTCATAAATAATTTCTAAATTTTCTAGTATGTCATCATTATCTGATCCCTTAATCATGTAGAACCTCATAATGGTCTGAATTTTGCAGTCTACAATCATTGTAATGGTCTGAATTCTTTCGTATAGCCTAAACAATTGATCCCTTGATCATAATGGTGTGAATTCTCCTATCAAAATTCATCATAAAATATAAAGGAATTACATATAGAGGGAGGAACCGATCATAATTGTCTGAATTCTCTAATATACCCTCATCAAGAATATAAAAGGATTTATTGTTAGATGGAGAACCTAATCATAATTATCTGAATTCTTATATTTACTCTCGTCATAATGGTTTTAATTCTCTATTCTAACCTCTATGGATAACCTCATGCAGTGAGAACATAGTCATAATGGTATTAATTCTCCAATATACCCTCATCATGCTAGTTGAATGATTTAATGATAGATGGTGATTTCATCATAATGGTCTAAATTCACTAGTCAACCTTCATTATCTAATCCCTTGATCATAATAATCTAAAATCTACATTTAGCCCTCATGATACACAATAATGGATTTGTTGATAGAGGTATGACCTTATGATAATGGATTTAAATTTGTAGTCAACCCTCATCATTAAAGTTCAAGGATTTACTGATAGAGGGTGAGCCTGATAATAGTGGTGAAAATTCTCTAGTGTTCCCTTATCATAATATTATGAATTCTCCAGTCTACCCTCATCATCCAATCCCTTAATCTTATATAACCTTATAGTGTTCAAAATTCTCTAGTATATCCTCATTATAATGGTTTTATTTCCCAAATATAACTACATTATCTGATCCCTTGATCATAATAGTCCGAATTCTATAGTCATGAAACATCATAAAAGTTGAAGGATTTACTTATAGAGAGATAACCAGAGAGTAATAGTGTGAATTGTCCATTATAACCTCACCAAAAACGTTTACAGATTCACATATAGTGGTATAACTTGGTCATAATATCCTGAATTTCCCAGTCTACCATCATCATAATGGTCTGAAATCCCTTTAATGGTAGTGATGAAAAAAGCTCAAACTTACCGCCTTGGAGGTTATTGACTGTCTCAAAAAAGCATTGGTCGTTTGCATTGGTATGAAAAATTGTTGTGTTCCTTGTAGTTGTAGAAATGATCAATACAATGATGATCGAATATAATATTCTTTTACTATATAGAACTCGTGGGTATCACCTTTTGGTAATCACTTGAATGGTTCCCTTCCCTCCCACACCTAATTCATTTCCTCGTCCCCCTAATGAAATTTTTGAGGTACACCATTAGAATGTGGGATTATTAAATTTCATGGAACCATTTGAAATCAATATCAATATTCTAGAATTTATCTCTAATTTCCTCTTCTTATCCTCATGATACCCTTGAGATTCACCATTATCTATTTCATCTTTTAGTGAACATTAGGCAAGTCCCTCCAAGCTATCAATGTCATGTATTTTCCAGTCTTTCCATTGACATGGTTTTATCCCACCATAGAATTGGTCATCCTTGGATTTGTGTGTAATGAAAAAGAAAGAGGTATATAATGAAAACAGTTGGATTCTTTCTTCATATGCTCAGATAGATACATGATCTTTGTACATGGCGAAAAGAAAATACCAACCCATTTTAAGTTAAAGTGTGCTTGGAAAATATTTATCCAAAAATATTTTAATGAAATCGACCCACACCAATGCTTCAAATTAACCCTCAAGCTCTGTATTTTTCATCAATGCACACTATTGGTAATATTCACCCTCCATTAGATAAATATACCAAAGAACCTACCCCTATTCGGATCATTTAAGGATGGATAATATCTTCTTAGTGGAGAACATCAATTTTTTGAGGATTAAGGGGCCAAATGATCCATTTATATTTGGGATACATTTTCATATGAAGCTATTGATTAATGCATATTCACTTTTGGAGGGATTTTAATTCTTCTCTTGATCTAGGATTCTATTAAAAAAATTCAACTGATAGAGTATAATCATTAATTGTGAAATTCTTTCCCCCTTTGGGTTCAATATCTCATTGAGAGAGTGATCACATTGATCTTCACATTGATTGATTACCAAAATACTTATATTTCCTTACATTGGATATAATAAAAGGGAAATTAAGAAATATTATCATTAATTACTAAACACATAAATAGTAATTTAATCACCTCAAATTGAAAACATATCACTTACTTGTACTTCATTATCAAATGGATTTCAAGGATTTGGTCTTTGCTTCCCATGATCTATTTCCTAACATATAATTTTATGTGCATTTTTTAATCCCATAATAATAGTTCATAATGATCTTATGAATTCCTATAGAATATCGATTTATAGTGTAATACCTGGGGCCCAGTAGGGCTCATTTTCATGTAGCAGGTTACCTTGAGTCAGGTCCACATCACCTTGACAAATTCATTACCCCTCAGTACAACTCTCCCAGAACCATGTCCACATTTTGTATTCAAACATGCATGTATTTTATTTATAAAAAACATACTCTAAACATACAAAAATTATTGGGATTCATTCTTATAATTATTCTTATCTCTATGTTTTTTATAGTCTTCTAATCATAATCCCAAAAATAACTATACTTTTCCCATAATACCAAGGAGAATGGCCCTTATTTTTATTCAAAACTAATACATTATATGATTACATGAAAACAAACTAAATTAAAACCTACATTATCGATAAATATAGTGTATTTGATAACAACAAACATTTCATTACATAATTAAAGAAAAATGAAAATGTTATTATTTAAAACAACATTAACATGCTTATTTTTAAAACTCCATTGGTTAACCTGTAGAAAATACACAAGAAATGGGTGATCAATAAATACAATTAAGGGAATAAACATGGAATAACATGATGATAATAATACATATTAGAAAAGATATATCAATGAGCCATAAAGGAACATGAATAATAAGCTGTGGTTTAGCATGATAATGATAACATTGGAAATGTTTCAACATATTAAAACACTATATCCTATTCATAGGTCATGGCTAAACAACCAAAAAATCATGGTGTAAAATTTCATATAAAGTAATCAGTTACACCCCTAACCTAACATGAAGTATCATGATACTAAACATTACCCAATCCATTAGAGAACTATATAATATCGGGTGCACCATCTACATAAATTTCATTCTCATTCTTATGTGTGCCACAAAGATGAAAAATCATGGATTCATTCATCAATATTCTTTATTCCATGATAAAAAATTGTGAAATACATTATTTTAATTCTCCAATAAATAGATATATGTTCACGAAATTTTATACCATTAATGTGAAATGGATATGGTATTCACTACAAAATTGATTTGGCATGGAAAATCCTTGTGAAAATGGGACATCATAAGAACATCACATAAATGTTCATAAAATTTTTTGATGAGATATAAACTGTTCTATTGTCATTTTTAAATGAATTTTATAGTAATATTTACATTTATGGACATTTCCACACAATTATAATTAGAAAAATAAGGCATATGATAGAAAATATGCTTGAAGAAAAAGTGGAGAGGAAAGGATGATTAGAAAATTACAATAGTTTAATGTGTGTACATGGGAGGGTTAATGAGGGATAAAGGTTTATATCATAAATTTTATATAAATAGGGAATTATGTGGGAGGTTTGAGAACACAACACATCATTAGTAATTGAATCTAATAGTGCATAACTGGATAAATTCACTCTGATAAAAATAAGAATAGAATGAACCCTTACAAAATTTTAGCTTGGTAACAAGTGTTCTTAGGATTATTTATTGAGATAAAAATTGTTATATAATAATTCAGTCATAATACAGTTGGTTTGGGGGTGGTTCAATAACATACCCCACTAGTATGGAATTAAATATAAAATAGAATTACATAAAATATATTCATTAATAAAAGTGAGAAAGAGAGGATTCATTACATTTAAAATGTGATACCAAAAGATTATAAGGGGATTATTAAGATCATTGGGAACATTGGGAAGATTATAGATATAGAAGATAAGAGTAAGGTCCTGATCCAATAATTTTGAGAAAATATAAGTGGGTGATTGGGTGGGTTTATGTAGGAAAACCGGGGGATTTCTTTAATATTTTTACTTTGAACTCTACAAGACAAAATATTTCAATCCACAATAATTCACATAGGGTTTACCATGGGTCATTTCAAAGAGGAATATTTTTCATTGTTTTATTAGGAAAAGTTATGATCTTATTAAAATATAAACGTTGCATATGTAGATGTGATTCCCATTTTTAATGAAATGAATTTTAAAAAATAAAATACCATACATGTTTTAGAGGATTCAAAAAGGATTAACAAAATTAATCAAATATACATAATATCACATTATTCTAATATGAAAACTATTATTTGTCAATATATAACTATTATAATATTTATTATATCAATTTTTTTCCATTATGATGATATAAAACACATCATATATTTATATGGTATTAAATTTTTAACCATGAAATCAACTGTATCAGAAAATTATGAAAAATTCAACATTGGATATTTTAGAAATTGTAATTCAGAAAGTAATATTCATTTAATATAATACTTTTTTGAATATGATAATTTATTCTCTTGAAATAGTAATCCACATTTATGGAAAAATTGTATGATTTTTGGAAATAATAGTTATTGATACATTTAAAATGTACATTTAAAATGATAGAAATTATATGAAAAATGTTAATTAATAAACCTAATTTCATAATAAAATATTATTAAATATAAAAATTATATAAAAAATACATAAATTAATTAAAATAAATTCTTCAATTGAATTTGTATACTACCCTAAAAATAATATTTCAGTTTATTTTAATTAAAATACTTTATAAAGTAACAATAAAAATGAAAAAAATTATTATTATATACAATATAAATATTTATATTATTAAGGTCTTTATTAAAGTCCATTAATTATATCAGAATAAGCCCTTGCAGTATGGTGTGTGTCAGTAATACATTCGTGGGGGGATTAGACAAACATGGTTTGAGTCATTATCATTATTAGCTTGAACTTTTCCATTAAATAGTTTTACTCATGCTTATGTAATTAGATCTCATCATGGCTTAGGTCAAGGGAAAATAACAATGATTCTATCTCGAATAGAATCTCTAAAAAATTTCTTCAAATGATAAAATCCTAATAGATAAGGACATCACATCATTTTTTGTATCAATTGTATCTATTAAAGCCGTAAATTTATAATAATCATCTTATCACCGTTAAACAACTATATTAATAAAATTACAATTATTAACATTTTTCTAAATCCCAATATATAACCAAGGAAATTCATGTGTTTTCTATAACCTTATTAAATAAAAATAACATTAATTAAATCATAAATAGAAACTTCATTTATAATAGTTTAGGTTGTTACATAACTGTTCAATGCCTATATTATCAATGGTTATGGTTCTCAATGGTAATTTAAATCCAATATGGAATAATTAAACCAAATAAGGGAATGTGTTTTCTATAACCATAATAAAAAATATTGAGTTTCATTACATCATAAGGGTATTTTGATTACAAAATATTGGTTGATTAAAATATTCTCATGTTTAGAAATATCACCCTCAAAATTTTCATTTCACACAGTAAATTAGATGAGGGTAATTCGTTTTCTTCACCTCCTTTGGTTTTAATTGTGGTTCTTCAAACATGTGGTTTTTATGTATCACTTATACCATGTTCATTGTCTTATTATATAGAACCTTGTCTCTATGTTATATAACCTTCACTAGCTACACCTCATAGGAAAAATAATTCTTCAATGGTATCACCCTAGGTTTGAGTATATATTAGGTGTTTAGTATGTACTTTCTCCTGAGTGATAGATGAAACACATCATGTTATTGAGATAGTTTTGGGTGAATGATGTAGTTAAAAATCCACCACTTCAATGAAATACTAGATCCCAAAGAGAACAATGTATCTTTGATTTATATGTCCTATATTTCAAAATGTCAAGACATTATCCCATTGATATATGAATAAGAACAGTTTATCTCCATCCTCAAAATCTATATATCAAAAATATTATAATAATTTATATTCCTTCAATTATATGTATCCCTAATGTTTTTATTTATGGTCTTGACCTTTTATAAAATTTACTAAACTATTTCAGGATCCATCATTTTGAATTCATTAATATTTCCATAACATGAATGTGTTCTACAACTCTTTCTATAATGTTCCTCAAGGGGCTTCATTTGGTAGCTTGAGTGGAAATTTTTTTATGAGAAATCTAGTAATGGAATATGTTGATCCCATCCCCATTTTGTAATTCCATGACCCTAGTAACCCAGATTAAGTGCATTATAACATAAAATTGTCATGATACAGGTAAATCATGTCCCTAAAAATTGATAAGATTAGTAGCCTTTAATGTACATGATACATTCAAATGTTTTACATAAAATAATGAAATAAAAAAATCAAAAAAATCATGTCCCCTTTTTGAACACAATTATTTCCTTAGCCTATCCCTACAGGTCAACCATAAAATACTTCTTTACATCTTGGAAAAAATAATACATTGAAAGGGGTGACCTCAGATTCTCAGTATGTATAATAATATAGCGGAAACTTTAAAAAATCAGAATAAAAATTTAAAGCAATGTATCAAAATAAAATAAAATCCCTTTCAACATAAACTTCAGAATAATATGAAAAATGTAAAATCAAATAATTCCGTTTACATATTCAAATAGATATTCTACTAGTTAAATAATTAAATGAAATATCAATAGCCACTTTAATAATGATGGATTGCATAATTCCAAACTTCGTAACCACATAGTCAAGGCCTTGTTTCAAGACTACAAAAGTGATTTTGGAAAGGACTAGTGCCAAGACAATTATTTGTCTCATAAGACTAACCAATTCATCAAGGATCTATAGCGGGATCCACCTGTCACATACTAGGTCCAATTCATTCCCCATATGAAAAGGTTTAAACATAACATAACCATTATTATTAAAACTAGAATAAAAATGTAAATACCTTATCCATAAATCATGAATGGTATAAAAATAACACATCCACAGTCAAACATATCACAAATCCTTTAATACAATATGTATGATTTTTATCATAATAAATCAACTTCAATCAATTTTAAAATCTATCAATGGATGTTGACATAGATGAATTGAAAACTCTTTTAATGTAATATGTATTTCTATTTTGAAAACATTTGAAAGAAAACATTTGTTTTGGAAATATTCTTATATGCTTTTAAGGGAATATTAAATGTTTTTATAATGGTGGAAAATAGCCTCAACCACTGTATATGTTAAAAAAACATTCATTCCATAATTTTGACCAAAAGTTTGTAAAGTACCATATTTGGAAAATGAAGGAAAGATTCCATTATAAATGTCTTATAAAATTTAAATGAAGTGTATAAATGACTTTAACCCAGAGTATAGTAAATAGTAAAAATATTTTGATATACATTCTCAAGAATCATGGATGTGGATTATAAGGAGGTCCTTGTAGACAATTAATATAAACAACCTCAGATAATGAAGAGATTGTAAAATTAACCCCTACCTTGTACTTTTCCATAGGTGATGCTATGTTAACCTCTTGTATAATAGTAAAAACATTGTTATTAAATTATTATAGAATCATATACCTAAATATTATATCATATATGATCTTATAATATTTTATTGTTAATAATATTTTAGTAGTATCGTAGTTTTAGGTGTTAACTGATTTGTTTTCCTTTATATGCTTGGTTACTTAAGACATTATTGTTATGGATAATATGTATTTGATTCATATCTGGAATTATGTTATGTTCTTTAAAAATAATTTGTAATCATCAAAAGATAATATTTCTTCAATGGTAACAATGGGGAACTGAATCTCATCGCGTTCATGGAGACGGTTATCCGTACGTATGCACGAGCGACTATATCATTATTTTGATGGTGATATAATATGAAATTGGATGCTATATAATATATATAGAATCATTAACATGTTATATTTATTATTAATAACATCAATTATTCTCATTATTATACCCATCCAAATATTAATGTATTGAAAAACAACTACCCCATGACAATGAGATGGTAAGACGTACGTACGCACGTATGTTGAATTTTTTATTCTCATGATAGATAGAATAATGAATATGATTGAACCATTTTTATAATAACATCATATTATATAGAATATACTAGGGTAATTATTTTATAATGGAATCAACAAAGAAAGAGAAAGTGGAAGAAGAAATGAACATGAAAGAGGTTATGAAATATTTACCTCTTTTTTTGGGTTTTTCGTTTTGATTAGATCAAAAGGTTTCGTTAATATTGATTTAACTCGAAATAAAGGACTATAGGATGATGGAAGGATAGTTTAGAGGATATTTGGGCTGGGTTTGGAGGATACAGAAGACTTTGGATGTTTGAATTTGAGAGAAGTGGAATTACACTTTTATAAGAGATGTGAAGGTCACTTTAGGAAAAGATTGAAATATTATTTTAAAATTAAATAATTTTCGGTTTCTAATGGATCCAATGTGATTTATTTTGAGGATATGGTGGTTATGGGTCGAAAACCTCCTTAAAAATGGGTTTTAGATAGGTTTGTGTCATCATATTAACCTTATTCATTATATTTAACTCTTAGTTATATAGTTTGACATTTACAATGTCTCATTGTATTTATATATTTTATGGATAATAAACGTACTATAACAAGACAAAAGTACATAAAGTGGTTCATTATTAATATATATACTATTATATAAGTCATTTGGCTGAACCACTGATTTTTTGGGATATCATCTTAATTAATTATATAATATTTGTTTTAAATACTCTTTTATCTAAATTTTGACACTATTTGGTATTTTGTATTAGTTAAAGTCCTTATAAGATGATTAATGCAATAAAATTTTATTTAATCAACCCTAAAATTTCATATTAACCTATAAAATTAGTGGAATTCATCAATAGTCTCAAATTAGGTTCATTTGGATATATATAATATTAATTATTTTAATCATTCATTAATAAGGTAACTACTGCATCATCATCGTGTCATAAATAAAATTTATTTTTTAATTTATAATAATATTAAATAAAATAAAATTATGTAGGAAATAATTATATATTTATGATGAATATTTATATTCAAATTTATTCTACATATTTCCCTATATTGTTTTAATTATGAATATATGAATTTAAAACTTTTAACTCTTCTTTGAATTAAATAATAACAAATGTCTTCATCTAATCCACGTGGATCTATGTGATCATATTTTATTCCTAAAGTTGTTATTGTTCCAATAACACGTATCTAATAGAATTATAACATGTGTTAGGATAATAATAATATCAATTTTACCATTAATTACCATACATACTTTTAACTATGGTAAATATAAGTTAAAAGTTACTATTCACCAAAAATTAATTTCATCTTATTGAAACACATTTTACATACTGATATCAACCATGTCTCTCGTATTTTTGAAATTAAATTCATTGAAGTGTTTAAATTATGTTTTTTTTTCAATTTTGTAATTTCTCTAAGGAGGTGGGTAATAGATAGTAAAAAGTTCAATAAAATTTTTATATATAAAAAATTATTATAAAATGACTTCAATAAATTACATTTAAATTATATAGTTATTATGTATCTATTTTGAAAATAATTTACATAAAATAACTTATTATTTAAATAAAAAGTTGGTCTTAAACAATAACTCAGTGTTTTCCACTATTCGTCAAAAATTGAATGTTTTCAGAAAAATACAAAAAAATCACCCTAAGCTAATTTTGATATTCTAAATCCAAATATGAAGTAAATTTTGAAAGATAAAATTTATAAAATTTCAAAAAGTGGGTATTACTATTCATAATGTCTAGTTTGATTGGTTGTGGTGTGTTTGAACGCAATGTTGTGTACAACAAATGTTATTATATTATTCAAAGGGAAATGTGCAGTGGAAGCTTGGGGTGTTACGCTGTACCCTACATAAAATAATGCTCTCCTCAAAGGTGCTAGAATATTACTTCATAAAAAGATCCAGGTGATTCTTAATCATAAGTTCCTCCAGTTCCCACATTTCCTATTCTATATTATGGTTTCTCCATATAACATTTACCCGATGAGTCATCTGTTTTCTCATTACTTTTTCTAAGGTTTCATGAATCCTGGCAGACTCTTTACAATAAGACAGATCTAGTTCTAGTTCAATTTCCACATAGGTGAGTACACGCTTTGGGTCATGCATGTATTTTCTCAACAGTGATATGTGGAACACATCATGTACTTTGGAGATACTTGGCATCATTTCCAAATAGTAAGCTACATCCCTAATTTGTTCTAGAATTTAAAAAGGGATGATGTACCTGGGACTTAATGTACCCTTCTTACTGAATGGTATAACTCCCTTCCATGGAGATTCCTTCAAGAAAACATGATCTCCTACATGAAATTCCATATTCTTCTTTCGGTTATCGACATAGCTCTTATTCCATCATTGAGCAGCTTTGATGTGGGTTTGGATATCCTTCACCATTTCTATCATTTTCTCAACATGTTCTGGGCCTACAATTTTTTTTTCTCCAACATCATCCCAACAAAATGGTGTGCGACATCTATTTACATATAATGCCTCATGTGGTGCCATCTGAATACTTGAATGGAATCTTTTGTTATAGATAAATTCTACCAGAGGTAAATATTGATCCCAAGTACCTCAAAATTCATGTGATCATGATCTAAATATGTATTTTATGGTTTGTATAGTCTTTTTTGATTGTCCACCAGTTTGGGGGTGGTTGACAGTGCTCATACAATGTTCAGTATCCAGGGCCTTCTAAAAACATTTCCATAATCTTGATGTAAAACATGGATCATGATCAGAAAAAATTGATAGGGGTAATTCATGATGTCTTAAAACATCATTAACATATAGTATTTCTATACATTCAATTGGTAAATATTCTCTTACAGTACAAAAATGTGCTGACTTGGTAAGTCAATAAACGATCACCTATATTGCATCATTCCTTCTAGGAGTCTTTGGTATCCAAATGAAAAAGTCCATCGTAATATTATCCCATTTCCACTTATGTATGAGGAGAGGTTTCATGACTCTTCTAGGATGTTTTCTTCCATTATTAAATTATTGAAAAACCATTCATATCGACACAAAATCAAAAATATCTCTGTTGATGTTGTCCAAAAAAATGTTCTTTCAAATATCTATAAATTTTAGTGATACCATGGTATATTGAGATTTTGGAGCAAAGAGTATCATCTACAAATTCCCATTTCAAATCAGGTATATCAGGAACACAATGTCTCTTCCCAAATGTAAAAATCACATCCTCATATATGAAGTCTATCCATCTACAGTCATTCACAACATTAATTTTCATTTCAAACCCCTCATCATCATCCAATGAACTTTTTATCTTTTCTAGTAAAGATGGTTTGGAAACGATTTGAAAAATAATGGATGTTTCCACTTCCATGGTTATTCCAATATCCATCATTACTAGATCCATGAAAATAGGATATCTTTCAATTCTCATCTTATTCAGAACACGATGATCATTTCTGCTCTAAGCATCAGCCACCTTATTTTCCTTCCCCAGGTGGTAGTGTATAGTGCAATCATAATATTTGTGTTGTTCAAACCATCACCATTGCCTCATGTTGAGTTCCTTCTATGAGAAAATATACTTCAATTTTTTGTGATCGGTATGTATCTCAAAATTTTCACCATATAGATAGTGTTTCCATATCTTCATTCTAATGATAACACATGCTAACATGAGATCATGAGTATGATAGTTTTGTTAAAGAATTTTTTTTCGTGATGCATAGGGAATAACTCTATCATTCAAAATAACGACACAACCATGTCCTTTATTTGAAGCATCACTATAAGTAACAAACCCATCATTCCCCGATGATAGAGTCAATATAGAAGCATTGAATAATCTTGTCATTAGTTCTTCATAACATTCTTTACACCCCATTGTCAAAACAAATTTAATCCCTTTAAATGTGATATTTGTTAATGGGTTAGTCTACCAGGAGAAATGTTTGGAAAAAACACCGATAAAACCTACTAAACCAATAAAATTGCGAACATCAGTTATACTTGTTTGTGCTGGCCATTTTTGGATTTCTATAGTATTATAAGGATCAATAACGTTTCCTTACATATAGACAATATGGCCAAGAAAATAAATCTCTCGATGCCAGGATTCACACTTTCTAAACTTCCCATATAATTTATTTTTTGTAAGAGTCCTTCGGATAATGAGCAAGTGATTTTCATGATCATTTAAGCTTTTGGAGTATATGAAGATATCATCAATAAATACCACTAAAAGTTAACAATGTATTCCTTGAATTTTTTCATTAGATCAATGAAAAAATAGGGTGCATAAGTCATCCCGAAGGAATTTCTATAAACTCGTAATGCTCATAGCTTTTTTGAAATATTGTCTTTGTAATGTCTTCCTTCTTCACACACAACCGAGGATATCCATATCGAAGGTAAATCATGGATAAATATTGAGCTCAATGAATTCTGTCAAACAAATCATCAATGTGGGGTAGGGGATACTTCTTCTTTATTATTACAGCATTGATCTCTCTATAGTCAATGCCCAATCTCACAGGTCCATCTTTTTTCATAACAAAAAGAATAGGGGCTCCCCATGGAGAAATACTATGGTTAATAAATTCTTTATTAATCATATCCTCTAGTGGATTCTTTAGCTCCACTAATTCCACAGTAGCCATTATATATGGGGTCTTTGATATGGGCCTTGAACCAGTAATTAAATCAATAGAAAACTTAATTTCTCATTCTGGAGGATGTCCTGGTAAATCCTCTGGAAACACATCAAAATATTATTTCACAATAGGAATGTACTATATTTTAACATTACTTTCCTCACCCATAGTTTTGTCATTCTCTTCCTCCCCAATAATTGAATTTAGTAGAGCTACTAGGGGGATCAAAATTAAGAATCTGGTTGTGACGTTTCTTCCCTAAAGAAAAGGTACTTGTTATCATTATAAAAAATTGTAACCTCACTCTTCATACAATAAATTTTCACAACATCGTCATAAATCCAATCCATTATGAGTATTATATAAAATTAAATCATGGGTGTGATGATGAAATCAGCTGATAATAAACTTTTATATTCCCAAATGGGAACCGATTCACAAAACATATTGGTGATGATACTTACCTTATGTGTTTTGACTGATAGCTCCATTTTTTTGTAAAATTGAAAATATCTAATTTTCATAGCAAACTGGGAAGATATGAAACAATGTGAGGATCCAGAATCAAAAAATCCTTGTCTAAATATGAGGAAACCATTAAATTACCTACCACCACAACTTTCAGAGCTTCAACCTCAACAGTAGTGATCATATAAGAATGTCCTTTCTCCCTTGGCCTTTTCTAAGGTATGTTTCCTTGGATCGTAGAAATTCATTTGCATAATTTCCCCTTTCTCTACAATTGTAACATTGAACATTTATAACCTCTTTTTTTCTTTTTCAATGACAATATTGGTAGAAATTTTCACCACACTTGTAAAAAACTCAAATTCAATTCAGGCAAGTACCGTGGTGTTTCTTCGCACATTTACTGCATGATGGATATTCAACTTTTCCCTTGATCCTTTTATTTCAATTTCCAGAGGGTTCATCTGATCTATTTTTATTCTTCTTTTCTTTAATGTATTATGACTTACAGAATAATTTTTATGTCCTGATAGCACATGAGACCATATTGTTCTACAATTATAAGGATTGTGAGACTAATGCCCAATAGATAAATGGTTTTAACCCATCAAAAGAATTGATCAATCTTACTGTTGGGGATACGTATATAATCCATTTCATGCCTTGCTAACCTTGTAATGTTAGCCTCATACTTTGTGACATTCTTATCCTCCCTTTTCCTCAATCTATGAAATTTTATTTCCATATCCACTCAATGGCCACAAGGAATGTATTTTTTTAAGAAACGATTTTAAACTCCTTTCATTCCATGTTTTATACTTCTTCATATTCCATTCTGTTTTGGATCAATTACCATCATTGATCTGCATCTTCCGTGAGGCGATGAACTGCCTTGAAAACTTTTTCCCTTTTGTTACTCTCCACAGAATGAAATATTTTCTCTAATGAACTTATACATTCCTCAGGTTCTAGGGGATTTGTACTCCCATTGAATTTTTGTGGTTTTTGCCTCATGAAGAGGTATAACATTGACCCTCCGCATTATGGATCAGGGTGATCCAATTGTGTAAAGATATTATTCATAACCTTAGTGAGTTGACCTAGTATGGGGATAAGCTAATCAATACCAGTTTCATCACCATGTCCACTATAATTATTTTGAGAATGAGGGAAATCTGTACATGGATTATGTGTGTTGATGTGGTTTCCATTATTTCCACTTCGCATAATTTCTATACAATGGAATACAATAGATTATTTTATGAATCATAATACAATTTTCCAAACTTGTAAAACACATAACATAAATTGAATAGTTAATGGATATAATCCATAAAAATAAAAATGTTTTCTTTGAGGATGAATATACTCATAAACACTTCTTAATGGTTTGTAAAGAAAATGAGAATTATATTATTCATATCCCCTAGGAGTTTCATAACCAAGAGTGTAGCAAGGTCCATTATCATGTACCAGTTCCTGTTCGGGTCCAGCTCAAAGCGGTGTTTTTGGGTTTTACCCCTACATACATCTGTTCCAGAGCTGCCTCTACCTGCTTGTATCTAGACATGGATATATCTATTGGAAAACTCACAAAATCTCAACATTACCAAAATTCTATAATGTTCTTCTATACTAATAATCATTGTATATCTTAGGGTGATGTGATCTAATCAGAGTTTATCTAAATCTATCTTCCAATGTTTGTACTAAACTTCATCTGATACCAACTGTAATGCACTGAACCTAGTTACCTTGAGTCGGTGAATTATTAAAAAACATTGGTATAATACATGGAAATCATGTCTCGAAAGACCGATCTATTTTGAAGCCTTGAAGTACTTGATACATTCATAAGTATTACATTAAATCATGATGTAAAAAACATCAAAAAAATTTCTCCACTTTTTTGGAGCACTTATATCCTTCACATATCAATACAAGTAAATCATAAAATACTTCTTCACATCCTGGTAAAACTAAAACATAGAAATTGGTGAGCTCAGATGCTCAGTGGGGATAATAAACATAAAAATTTAAGGCAATGTATTAGACTAAAACCAAATAGTTTTCAAATTAAAAATAAACATAATATTGAAAAGATAAAATAAAATTATTCCATTTACTTATTCACATGGATATTTTACTAGTCTAATAATCACATGCAATATCAATATCGATTTTCATAATGATGGAATGCATAATGCTAGAATTCATAACCACATAGTCAAGGCCTTATGCAAAGAATACAAATAAGATTTTTTCAAGGAATTTTTCCAAGACACTATTCTGTATCATGAGACCTACTAATGCATCGAGGATCTATTTTGGGATCCACCTGTAACTTACTGTGTCCAATGCATTCCCCATATGAAAAGGTTTAAACATAACATAAACATTTTTATTAAAACAAGCACATGAACTGTCAATACATTATCCATAAAACATAAATGGCATAAAAATAACACATCAATAGTCAAAAATATCACAAAACCTTCAATAAAATATAGAATATTTGTATCATAATAAATCAACATTAAACAAGTTTACAATCCATCAAAAATGTTGACATAGATGAAATGAAAACTATTTGAAAGAAATATCTATAACTATTTTGAATCCTTTTAAAATAAAACATTAATTTTGGATATATTATTATATTATTTTAAGGGATTATTTGATGATGTTATAATAGAAGAAAATTGATTCACCCACCATATAAGTTAAAAAACATACTTTCCATAATTTTGTCGAAAAGGTCATAAAGTACCTTGTTTTGGAAAATGATAGAATGATGATTTTATAAAAATATTATAAAAAGTCAAAAAATTGTATAAATTACATTAATAAATAGTCTAGTAAATAGTAAAAATGTTTTGAAATATATTTTTAAGAAACATGGTTGTGGATTATAAATAGGTCATAGTAGATAATTACGTATAGACAACTTCAAATAATGAAAAGATTTTGTAATTCACCCTTACCTTGTACCTTTCATTAGTCGATGTTATGTTAACCTACTGAATAATAGTTTAAACATTGTTATTAAATTATAAAAGATTCATATACATAAATAGGATATCATATATGACCTTATAATATTGCTTTGTTAATAATATTTTTGTAGTATCTTCATTTTAGGTGCTAACTAATTTGTTTTCTTTTATATGCTTGGTTACGTAAGACATGTTTTTTTATGGAAAGGATGTATTTGATTCATATACATAATTATATTATGTTCTTTAAACACCATTTTTAATCATCAAATGACAATTATTCTTGAATGGCAATGATAGGGAAATGAATCCCATTGTGTTCGTGGAGATGGTAATCCGTACGTACGCACGAGGAACAATATAATAATATTGATGGTGAGATCGTATGTAATTTTATGTTATATCATATATAAAGAATGAATAACATGCTATATTTATTATTTACATCAATTATACTCATTATTATACCAATACAAGTAATAATATAATGAATAATAACTTCGCCACGACATGGAGACGGTATGTCGTACGTACAAACATATGGTGGCTTTGTCATTCATATGGTGGATAGAATAATGAATATGGTTGTTCCATTTTTATAAAAATATAATAGTATATATAAGATACTGTATTTATTATTTGATAATGGAAACAATAGATAAATAACAAGTGGAAGAAAAAAAGAACTTGAAAGAGGTGATGAAATATCTACCACTTCTTCGGGTTCTTGCTTTTGATTTGATAAAAAGGGCTCAATAAGATGGATTTATGACCAATTTAATTCCCCTAGGATGAAGTTAGGATAGTTGAGAGGATATTTGGTTAGGGGATAGTCAAGAAAAAAGGTTTGGAGGTTTGAATTTTAGAGAAGGGGAAGTTCCCTTTTATCGGAGAGGTGGGGGTTACTTTAGGAAAAACATGAAATATTATTTTATAATAAAATATTTTTCGGTTTATAATGGCTCCAAAATGATTTATTTCGAGTATAAGGTGGGTATGGGTTGAAAATATCCGAACTAATGGGTTTTATACAGGTTTGGGTCACCATATTAACCTTATTTTTTAGATTCATCACTTAGTTAAAAAGTTTAACATTTATGATGTCTCTTTGTATTTTTATATTATATGGCTAATAAACATACTATAACCATACAAGAGAACCCCAAGTTCTTAATTATTAATATATATATCCTTATCTATGTCATTTAGCTGAAAAATATATTTTTTGTAATATTATGTCAATAAATAATATTATTTTTATTTAAAATACTCTTTTATGTCATTTTTTACACTTTTCAGTATTTTGTTTTTGTTAAACTCATAATATCATGATTAATTCGAACAAACCTGATTTAGTTAACCCTATCATGTCATATTAACTAAAAAATTCGTCTAATTCAACAAAAGTCTCAACTTATGTTTATTTGGATATATATAATATTAATTATTTTAATCATTCATTTATATTGTAATTACTACGTCATCATTTTCTCATAAATAAAATTAATTATATACTTTCTAAAAATTGTAAATTAAATTAAATTATGTATGAAATATTAATATATTCCTAATAAATATTTATAGTAGAATTTTTCTTATGAATAAATCAATATAAAAAATGTATTAATTATGAAAACATGAATTTAAAACTTTTAACATGTCATTGAATTAAATAATAATAAATGTTCTAATCTAATCCAAGTGCACCTAAAGGATCATATTTTCTTCCAATGGTTTTTTGGTCGAATAAAACTTATCTAATAGAATTTGGACATCTGTTAGGGAAATAACAATATCATTTTTACCTTTAATATCCCTATTTACTTTTAATCATGGTAAATATAAGGTAAACATTAAAATTCACAAAAAAATATTATCATATTATTGAACTACATTTTAGTTACTGATATGAACTATGTCATTTGGATTTTTGAAATTCAATTCATAGAAGCGTTAAAATTATTTATTATGCAAAATTTCAAATGCTCCTATGAGGTGGGTAAAAGACGATAAAAATTCAATATAATTTTTATATATCTATTAGTATTTTAAAATGACTCCAATGAATTACATTGAACATATATAGGTATTATTTATCTTTTTTAATCAAAAATAAATTTAAATAAAATAATGAATTATTTAAATAAAATGTTGGTCTTAAACAATAACTTATTTTTTTCAGTATTCATAAAAAATTTAATGTTTTAGGGAAAATTCCAAAAATGAACCCTGAGCAAATTTCGATATTCTGAATCCAAAAATGAAGTCCACTATTAAAGATAAAATTTATAAAATTTAAAATAGTTAGTATTACAATTCATAATGGCTAGTTTAATTGGTTTGATCAGTTTGAACTCGATGTTGCATACAACACAAGCTATTCCATTATTCAAAGGGAAACATACCTTGGAAGGTTGGGGTGTTACATATTTCAATTCCATTGATCATGCACACAAAATTTCTTCTTGTGTCTCTATAGGTTTCTCATGTAGGACATCATTTTGAGCAGGATAATTTTTTTTGATGTTTAAATCATTATTTATAGTGCGTTGGATAATCCACCCAAATATAGAGGTAAATGTTGTGTCTTGATTAGATAAAATCGATAGTGTAGTAACACACAACTTCACCAATTATATAATGTATTCCCATGAAAGTAGATCGATTAGGAATTTCTATCAAAGTGAATTGAATTTGATAGTATATATATGTTGATCCACCACATCCCATACAATATTATTTACAATCTATTTCTTTAGGCGATTAGTGAGAAAGTCTGTTGTTATTTTATCCCATTTTCATATTAGAATGGGTTATGGTTTTTTCATCCCTATGGATTTTCCATTCCATCCTTCACTTGGTGATGAGTAAGACACTATGATGTATATTGCACATTCTCCTTCATTATATTTTCACATCTGCAGTGCTATCAAGTATCATGATTCATTTTTTTCTCAATGGATGGATGAATATTTTTTATATATGTGAATCAATCAACATCTCCTTCATTAACTGAAGATTTTAATGTACTCATATTTATGAACCAAATATTACAAACCATTCTTCATTAACATTAAATTCCAGTATTTTCCTTATCTTATAGATTCAAATTTATTTTGAATTTCAACTTCATCTCTATGAGAATCCATTATGTTATCCAGAAGGGATGGTTGAGAAATAATTTCTGAAAGGATTGATGAATATCCTACTTTTATTATTCCCATGTCCATATATTTCATTTTTATAAAGATAATATCCTTCTTAATTATCATCAATGATATAATTTATATATTTTTTCTACATAGAGATTCATCCACATTATTTTGTATCGTATGATTATAGTGGATTGAGTACTCATAGTCCATAATCAGGTCTAACCATATTTGATGGATATAACTCAAAAATAACTATTTAAATATATTCATGAGGCTCTTATGACCCAAATAAATTTCTAAACTCTCCTTGAAGTGATAAGGTCACTAGATTTTCAACACAATGAACAGTACATATGACTCTATATAACATTTATGGTAGTTATGTTCATGATCGTTCAACTTCTTTGAGGAATATGGTATCAATTTTTCATTCTTCATTCATACACATCCTGATCAGTTCTATGCTGAATCACTATATATGATGAAAATTTCGCCACATGTAGTAGTGTAAGCAATAGTGAAGAGATATGTACCATTTTTAACACCTTAAACATCTCTTCACATTCATTATTCAAGACAAACAAGACTCAAATCCGAGTTATAATTTTTAATGGTTTTGATAATTGAGAAAAATTTATCATATATTGATATTAGTACCCAAATAATCCAGGGATGATATTTACATCATTCCCAGATGATTGTATCATCTCTAATTCGATTTTTTATACTTTTTATGGGTCTATAGATATTCTACTACTTTTTATAATGTTCCCAAATAATGGGACTTCATTCACCAAAAAATCACATTTTATATCCATTTCATATAGCCTCATTATTTCATATGTTCCCTATTATACTGGTAAAACACTCCTCATAACACTTTTCAATTGGATTATATAAAAATATTAATTATTAATATTTCTACACAATTTTCATGGAAATCTATAAGATTTTATTCATAATGTCAATGAACATTGTTGGATCAATAGTGGGTTTGAGTTGACTTACAATGAACTCATAGTACATGTTTCATTTATGGAAATTAGTGTTGGGAAGATCCTTAAAATTAAGCGTTAGATTTGAATATCCCAATCAATGATCCAATGTGTATAGGTATTGGGATCAACATATCTAATAAAAAATTGTCAATTCGGGAAAAAATAATACTTTTTCTCTATCGCGATATTGTTGATCTCATGATAATCAATGGAAATTTCAAATTGACCCATCCTTCTTCATGAATATGGGGATTGGTTCACCCCAATGTGATGTGCTAGGAGATATGACCACATTATCTAAATTCCCATGTAACTTTTTCATTATATTTTCAAGTTCCATCACATCCTTTCTAAATGGAGTCATTGAAAATAAAAACACCCCAAGAATAAGCATGATTGAAAAATAAAAAATCTCGATAATGAGTAAGACCATAAAATAATTTAGGAAACACATAATCATAATCCCCCTATAACGTCCCAGTTCTAGGTGCCACCCAAAGTTGTCCCATAGCCGGTTCATCAAATGGCCTCAGGTGCATTTTTCGGAATTCCAGAGGTTGTCGACTAGCAATGAGGGCCATGGGTGTGTTAGTGGGGAATCTATGCCCCCATGGGAAGTGTAACACAATGTAAAAAATAGTAAAATATAGTGGAAACAACAATACCATAGAAAAGAAGTAAACAACAGAAGATTAATAGTATAAAAAACAACATCATATATATGTATATATATAATGATGCATGTCACAAGTATCTAATAAAGTATCCAAAAAAGTCGTATTTTTTGAAATACAATATTGAAACCAAAGTATAGAAATCCTAAAAATCCAATAGGATCGCAATCCATATCTTGGCCACATTCCCCCTAGCTTCGAAAATAATCAAGTACCTGATAAAGAAGGGTGATTTCCCTTATTTATACCTTCAACAATATAATCTGTTTGGGCCCAAAATCATGACCCAAACATGGTGTGAGATGATTCAAATTAGGCAACCATCAAAATATTTGGGCCAATCAGTTAGAGAATCTATAGTGTAGGCAATATGAAAAAAATGAAGCAATGAACTAGGAAGTACTCAAATCAAACAATTTTAAAGATTCCATTTACATTAATTTAAATTTTTAAACAATTAAATCTGCTGAATAATGTAACCTCATGATCATGCATATTCTCTTTATTCCCCTGTATAATAGTAACCATAGACGTCTCAGAAGTCCATCTAAACAACCAAGTGAGACTGAGTCCAAATATGGGATTTGGATTGGAAAAGTCGTCACAATTATTCATTTATTCACAACTGACCCTCTGGGAATGCCCTCGCGGTATAACCCCATTGGCCCCACATAGAAAATTTTGATGTTAATGACTTCCTAGGTTTCTATCATGGTAAATACCCCTAGTCTACATAGCATCAATAATTTATACACACCCACTGGTTACCTCTCACAGTCAATACCCCCTAGGTCAACATAGAATCCAAAATTTATACATGACCTCCGAAAATCTCTCATGGTCTATAAAAACTAAAAAATCTACACTAATGATCTCACAATCAAATGTAAATAAACATGGACACCCGCACATTTTTCTGGGCCGAATGATCTCACGGTCCATTGGAATATCATCATACATATCATATTATTGCATCACATGTAATCTATAACTAATACATAGATAAAATGTAAAATAATAACACATTCAATTCATATAATTAGAAAACTCCATCCAAAAAAATTTAAGGCATGGGATCAAGGAATGAATCATAAAAAAACAATTCCAAATGGCCATAAATAGTTGAACTAGGGAACTCACATAGGGGGTGTCCCGTAAACAAGTAATCAAACCTTACGCATATGATACAACTCCTTTAATTTTTTTTAAATCATGGCAGATAGATAATTGGGATAAAATCCAAAACATGAAATACCCAAAACATGTCTATTTTTCACTTTAAGTATATATAATCCAAATAATATCAATGGAAGGCACAAACCACCTTCATCAACATTTTATGATGAACACTAATGAACGTCATCACTTGAATCAGTCTAGAATGATGTAGAACTAAAAAATGGTAAAAACAATCAATCTTCAATAACTCATGTGAATGGAGAAAAGAGGATAATAGGATCAAGAATAAG
The DNA here is from genome assembly GCA_963277665.1 of Viscum album. Classification (NCBI taxonomy): domain Eukaryota; kingdom Viridiplantae; phylum Streptophyta; class Magnoliopsida; order Santalales; family Viscaceae; genus Viscum; species Viscum album. Next base: position 318,291,717 of record OY728132.1, on the reverse strand, counting down.
GAATAACACACTCGTGGAATTACAAATTACACACCAATGATTGGGTCTGACCTTGGATAGAGAAACGATGGCTTGAACATTGATTGTTTCTCATGGTCGCTCTTGGATGAACCAAGGTTTGAAGAAAAATTTATTATAGATGAGAGGCAACCTTGAGTTGATTAATCAAATAAAAGGGAAAGTAAATTGTGTGTTCATAAAATTTAAACATATTGCACATGCCTCATTGAGATGTTCTTCAAGAAGTCATCCAGGTTACTTGCATGACCATGTACTCAGTTGTTACAAGACCATTACATAACTATACGCGGTAACTCAGTGCACAACGTGTACGTAGAAATTTTCATAATTTTACTTTTCCATAAAATAAACCCTAAATATAGATCCATACCTAAAATGAAGATCAAGGTTCCTACAAACATCACCCCTCAAAATAAATTCTCCCTTGAATTTCTCTTCGAATGGGGGTGAAGAAGAAACTTTAAATAACTACAGAAACTATGATCATACGTCATCTTCTCTCTACCAAGTATCATCATGTACTCTCCCATGATTACATAGCATTTGTACCAGAGGAATAGAGAATCCATGGATAAATTTAATTATGTGTCTTAAAATCCACATAGGGTGATCCTCAAAGGATACATCTACTTCCAACTCATCCTCCACTAGTTGAAAAAATGAGATAGTTCAAAAAAACTATGATGTAACTGAGAATCATAGAAGATGTTGTACGTAGCCCAGTACCTATGAGGTAACTACAACTGATAGGTAACTGACTCGTCTCTGTTAGAGACCTCAAGTGACATGAAATATCTTTTTAAAAGCTTTCCCTGTCCCATAATCCTCTTGTGTCCCATCCTCAATGTTACATGTAAGAAAACCAAATCTCCTACCTCGAACTCCAGAGTTTTTCTCCGTCGATTAGAAAAAGATTTATGGCAAGACTGTGAAGTATACATCCTCTTTCAAAATTTTATCTATCGGCTCAGTAGTATCCTTGATAAAATGAGGTCCCACTATAGCTACCCCTCCAACCTCCAGCCAACATAGGGGTGATCAGTATGGCCTACATTTCAAGGCCTCCGAAGGTTCCATATGAATAGTTTCCTTAAAACTATTGTTTTAGGAAAACTATACTTGGGGTATGTGTCTGTAGAAAACCCCCCGTGAAATCTAGGATGTATGCTCAAAGAATATCCTCAAACACCAAAATTGTGCGTTTGGACTAGCCATCTGTCTATGGATGATAAGCTAAACTCAGAAGTACATTTGTACCCAAAGCCATCTTTAATCCCTTTTAGACATGAGAAGTAAACTGGGCATCCCTGTCTAAACCAATAGAGTAAAGAACTCCCGGAAAACCTATAATCTCTCTTATGTAAAAACATCCATGCTCATAAACACTAATGGTTTCATTGATTGGAATGAAATGGGAAACCTTAAAGATTATATCAACTACAACCCAAACTGTATGATTTCTAGAATGAATCCTCAGTAAACATGACACAAAATCCATCATGGCATCGTTCCACTTCAACTCAGGAATGAGTAACTGATTTAAATTCTTTATTCGTTATTGATGTTATTAATTAAACTGCTAACAGGTGGAACATATCATAAAAAACTAAGAACATCCCTATTTATACCTAGCCACCAATAGTGACAGTGTAGATCTCTATACTTCTTGGTGACACCAGGTTAATCTTACCAAGATGAGGAATGAAAATATCACAACATCTTCTTACCTATGTCTGCTGACACCCATACAAACCTATTAAAACACAATATCCCATAGTCTCCCATTGTCCGTCTAGGAGTATGGTCCATACCCGACACACTCTCTTGAAGAAATAGCCTTCATAATTAGAAAGTTTTCTCGTTTCCACTCAATCCAATAGAGTAGAGATAATAACTATAGAAGAAATAAACGTCTTCCCATGTCTGTAATGAACAACCCAATTCATCTCAGAGAGTACATCCATAAGAATACACACACTACTTGCTCTTGAACTACCTGTATCTGAATCATCATGCTGAACGCATCATCCATTGTATTGCCTTTCACAGGCTTTTAGACAGTCCTAATGTCAAATGACTGATGGTACTCAACCAACCTTAATTTTCTCATATAGAAATCATGCTGAGTAAAGATATATTTGAGACTTTTGTTATTAGTTAATACCACAAAGTTCTCTACAAAAGATAATGTCTCCAATAGAGTAAATAATTCCCAACTGCAGCTAACTCAATATCATGTGTTGTTTAATTCCTCTCTCGTGTCCTCAACTATTGAGATACATAAGAAACATCTCCTTACTCCTGCATAAGCACAACTCCCATCTCGATGCCCAACACATCACAATAAAAGGCGTAACTCTTTCCTGGCTCTGGAAAAATCAGTATTGGTGCTGAATTGAATCTAACTTTGATCTCTTGAATGGCTTAATCGTAGGAATATCTCCACAAGTACTTCACACACTTCTTAGTAAGTCCCTTTAGATACCCTACTAAGAGTGAAAAGTACAATATAATGATCATGTAGTAGCCATCATACCCCTGAAATGTCCGTACATCAATGTCATTTTTCAGCTACTCATAGGAAACTACTGCTCTTACATTCTCTATGTCTACTAATACTCTTGTATCAGAGACAAAATGACCCAATAAGAAAATCATATCCATCCAAAAGTGTAATTTTGATATCTAGGAATATAATTAATTCTCTCTCAGTGTACCCAATAAGGTCTCAATAAGGTTGAAATGGCCATGTAGAGTGTGAGAGTACACCAAGATATCATCCACAAAGACTAACTCAAATGAATCCAAGAAAGGATGGAGAACTTGGATCATCAGTTCCATGAACATTTTTGGTGTTTTACTAATACCGAACAACCTAAAAAAATACTCGTATAGACCATATGAGCTCTAAATGGCTATAATAGGTATATCAGATGGTCTAATGCACAAATGATGATAGGCAAGTCTGTTGTAAATATTTAATAAAATACAGGCTTCTCGAAGCTGATCAAAGAGATCATCAATACTCATTAACGGACACCATTTCTTGACTGTCTACTAGTTCAGCTTTTGATAATCCAAAAAATGTCTAAGGGTACCATCTGCATTATTTTTAAAAACAACATGTGAACCCCATGGATGAGTACTAGGTCTGATTAAACACTTTACTTGTAACTCCTATATCTTCATTTTTAACCCTTGTAAATATAATGTTTCCGTCCTATAAGGGGGAATGGAAAGTGGTGCCACTCTAAGAACAAGCTCAATGGATAATTATACCATTATTGCTGTAGGTAAACCTAAAAAGTCATCTTGAAAGACATCTCTGAAATGATCCTCCACTAGAGGAATGTCTATCGATGAAGTCCTATAGTCATCCTAATATAGACAATACATATGTGATTTTATTTCTCCAAACCCATGATTCTCAGGGTCGAGCTCTACGGGCATGTACATCGCAATACCCCTTACGTAGAAAATACCCTACCTATGGTGATGTAAAAACTCACCCTGTGGAGATAGTTTTCTACAAAGTCCTTTAGAAGACAAACAATTCCATTCTGAGAATGAAATCATATTATGTCATCTCTAAGTCATAGAGGTCCCATAAGAAGTGAATCCCACAATCCTCAAGAGGGAAATCCTTACACTAACATACTATAGTAATCCTATTCCCCATGGGAGTATATAGAGTCAATAAATTAGTAGAAGTAATGACACATATCCCAAGGTTGTCCACAATAAAAACAAATATAAAACTATGGGATGCCCTTGTATGAAAAAGAGTATAAGCTAAAACCGAGACTACTAGAATCGTACCATTAACCATAGAGGGTTTGGGATCCTACTCATGTAGGGTCTTTTCCACTGAAAATTTCTAGCTTATTCCATGGCCCTATGACCCTTCCTGACTACCCCGAGCTGATCCACCCTAATATCGCTGAAATTCCAGCGTCGAGCTACCATAGGCAAAGACAACTACATTTTACTAATGGAATGACGAACTGTAGTTTCCAGACTAAGGAGAAGCATGTGGTCCTAATCCGGTATATGGAGTTATAAATGATCCCATATCACAATCATTTAGGTGGAAAGACTGACAAAAATTCTGAAGATGACCCATCTTCTCGCAAGCTTGGCACTCAAATGTGTCTCTCGAGAACATAAGACTTGTGTTCCCACTTATTCTGCACTAGTATCTCCTTAATTGTCCACCCTTAGATACATTTTCTTCTAATGGAATATCCATGTGAAGGATCCATGTGGTGCTTCCTACTATCAAATGAAGGAGTATTAGCCCACGATGATGAACCTCCATGAATCACAGCTCCCAAATCACACAGATTACACTCATTAATCATTGCCTGGATCACTATATACATCAATGAAGTCATCCTAAAAACATTCACCTATGATTGGATGTAATATATGAGACCAAACTCAAACCACATATCCAAATATAACTCTTAACCTCCCAGAACTGGTGTAAGGCTTTAAAAATATGTAAAACAAGAAGAGTAATGAACCACTGAATGAGCGCTCGGATCCAAATGCATGAAATCTATAACACGATCATTCCTCAATACCTAGGGATATATGTAGTTATAGAAGGCCCTCTAAAACTCTTCCCAATCCTTATCCTGATGATTTCCCTCTAGTGGGAAAACATCCCATCATCTATTGGGTGAATCACATAACATGTACATTGCGAGCTTCACCGTCATCTCTAGAGGAGTTTCTTGATGCTCAAATATAGAAATAATTGCATCCAACCATGACTCTACAGAATGTGGTCCTCCATACCCTGAAAATATGGGATGATGATGCTACTAGAACACCCTTGTCTACACTTCCATAGTTGGGAAGGATGTGGTTCCCCCTGGAAAGTTGACATTATTCTCATAAATCCTTCACGGAATTGTGCATCAGGACCCTCCTATGGTATAACAGCTAATTCCAAGATGGGAAGGATGAGAGTATCTGCTGATAGTCCCTAATCTACCATTATCGGTGTCTTATTGTTGCATTGTATCTGTTATACAACCATAGGATGTCTCGGTGTCATGAAACATCCTGGTCAAGTGCACAACTCAGTTTAAGATTATCAAGGACTAAAAACAGAGAAGTGTAAGGAAGGAACACGTTATTAAAAAATCATGTTTTACAAAACAGGTTTACATAGCATGTATATCCCCAACACAGTGTGTTCCCTAATGATTTTAACATGCAATGTACATCTTCCAAAACTAGATATGTAACACCTATACACACATTATGTATCTGCAATGACATGGAATGAATGTTAATCTTCTCTGTATCCCATGTTAATCTACATATCTATAACTAAATGGTTCTCTTTTGGGTAACACTACATGACATGTTTACCCTAGGCACGGTGTTTACTAGTTACGTTCTAAGCACCTATGTCGTTAGTCAGATGGTCGGCGACACGACCGACTCTACAAGACGTGCATGGATAGGACACTATGTGTACCACCTAAGTTTCATCCACCCATGTTTCTAGTCACATGACCAGATAAACTATTCTTACAACACTGTGTGTTCAATACAGACACTGTGTGTTATACCAAATGTGCCACAACCCTGTGTCTCTGATCACATAGTAATCCACACTATCAAGAACTACAAGGCATGTATATATAACACATGAAATGTACTTATGAAAAGATATTTCCTCTAGAATATAAGGACACATGGCGTGTCTTCATAACACCACACACCGTGTTGTTTGGGTTTTTCTAATGTAGGCCTAGGAAAATTCCCCGAAACCCTTAAAAACATAAATTTTTTTCCATGGAGTGACAAATTAAGACCATTGAGAACCCATACTCTCATGAATCAAAGTATAGAATCCTAATTCATCACATAACATGACAAAATTCAATTAAATTTCAATCATGATCTACCAAATGCTTATCCAAGATGGACTATAACACCATAGGGACCAATGTCTCGTGTCCATCAAAATGAAACCTTATATAAGTAATTCCTTATCAATGTATTTGTTATTCTAACAAGGCATCTATCACAACAGCATATGTGTCTTTCAAAACATCTATCACACTAGAATGAAATCAAAAATACACCCTAAATGGAATGACATGAATGCATGAGAAGTGTTCCCTAGAAAGATCTTATATGATTCATGAGATGGAATACCCTCATCTCATCCAGTTGAAATAGAAATTTAAACATAATGATATAAATCATAACAGCACAAAACATGATTATAATTCAATAGTGGAATAAAATAAAATAAAAAAATTTAAAAAATAGAAAAATAGAAATAGTCGGGGTAAATCAGATTTTCCCTATACATAGTGTTGTTACTCCTGGAGACAACTTATTAACAAATACCTATTCCTTTTTGTCATTGTCTATAGGCTCCAGATATTATGTCAAAGCATAAAATATACTCCTTCGATACCACTATGTTACATCCTAGTTCCTGGTGCTTCCCAAAAGATCCCCATACCCGGTTGGTGACATAGTCGCAACCACATTTACCCAAATTCCATAGGCCACTGACTAAAAGAGAGGGCCTTGGATGTTTTCATGGGGAAACTATGCTCTTATTGGAAGAGTTACATAGTGTAAAAAATAGTATATTGTAGAAGAAACCATAAAACCAGAGAATATAAGTAAATAACAGAAAAAGATTGTACAAACTACTATAACATATATATATATATATATATATATATAATGATGCATGTCATAAGCATCATGGAAAGTGTCCAAATTTTTCACAATGCTAGAATAACAATACTGTAACGAAATTACAATATATAGTAAACTTCAACATCATTACAGGCCTTAGATTGGTCCCATGCAATCTAGCTCCCACAGTAGTCATGTATCTGATGAATAAAGGAACCTTCCCTTATCTATACCTACAACCATATAATCATTTTTGGAAAAAAATCATGACCCAAACATGGTTTGAGACTAATACTAGTAGGCAACCACCAAAAGATCCATTCCTAACAGTCATTGAATGTATTTTGTAGGAAATATGAGAAAATGAAGCAATAATTTAGGATGTAATGAAAAATAAACCATCTTATAGTTTTTAATTAAAATAATTTATGTTTATTAATTTTTAAATCTGTTGAATAATATATCCATGGGATCTATCCCAGGATCTATATTCCAAAGTATAATAGTAAATATAGACATCTCATAAGAACATACAAACCAACATGTATGCCAGAGTCCAATATTGTTCTTTAGTTTGGCAGAATTGTAAAAATATTCATTTATTAAAAACCGAACCTCTGGTAATTCTCTCATTGTATAACCAATATAGTCCCACTTATAATAGCTTAATGATAATGAACTCAGGGGTAGCTCTCATTGTTCAAACATTCTGTCTATAGAGAATCAATAATTTATTCATGACATCTGGGTTGCCCTCAAGTTAAATACCCCTTGATTCAACATAGCATCATAAAATTATACACCACCCTTAGTTATCTCTCATAATCAATACCCCTTGATAAAAATCTACAGAAATTCTCTCATGGTACTATGTAAATAAACATGGAAGCCCATGAATTTTTCCTTTTTTAAGGCTCTCACGGTCTATTGGAAGATTAATGAACACATAATTTCATAGAATTATATCTAGTCCATATCTATTTCATTGATGAAATTCACAATTATAATACATTAAATTGATATAATCAACCAACTCCATACTAAGCGATTTAAGTCATGGGAAACGATATTCATCATAGGAAACCTAGGCCAAAATGCCATAAGCTGTTGAACTAGGAAACACACTCATGGGGTAACCCATAATCAAGGAATCTAAGCTTACACATATGCTGCAACTCCTTTATAATCATTTAAACCATGGATCATAGATAATATGGCCAGAATCCAAAACACACAATACCCAAAACATGGATATTCTTCACTTAAAGCATATATAATCCAAAAACTATCAAGGAATGGACTAAAACACCTACCTCAATATCGTACAATGTACACTCTTGAATGACATCCCTTGAATCTACCTATAACGATGTAGATCTAAAAAAGGGTAAAAATGATAAACCCTGAATATGTCATGGGAGAGAAAAAACTGGAAGAGATGGTCATGAAGAAGGAAGAACTAACTGGTTGGATTCCAACGCTTCCTCCAAAGTTCAGATTCGACCTCAGATGGAGAAACGGTGGATCAGACATTGATCGCCTCTCTCAATTTCTCCAGGAAAAACCGATGATAGAAGAAGCATTTTCTAGAGATTAGACGCAAACCTGGTTTGATTAATCAGCTAAAAATAACAGTACTTGGAGTGTTTGTTAAATGTACACAATGTGTGTGGGCCTCAATCGGCCCCCACATTAGGCGGTAAGGAAGGTCACCAACCTATCCACGTACTCGGTTGTTACACGACCAATACATGGTTACATGTGGAAACTTAGTACATGAACTGTACTCATGAGTAAATGAAGTGTACTGATGAGTAAATGACATGTACATAGAAAATTTCCAAATATTTGTTTTTCAATAATAAAACCCTGAATTAAAAATCCATACATGAAAATAATATTTGGGTTAATCACCCCCACAATGGTATTTTCATCAAGGATGATCTTTTCCATAGACTCGATAATTTTAACTAGATATGATTTATCATAGTGAAATAATATCCATTCTTAAGGTGTTGGATATAAATAAGATTCATCACCCTCTATCAATTTTTACAGAATCAGAGGATGATTAATTATATATAGAGTGATTTATATATTATGAAAATTTATGTTGGGTATATACAAGAATATCCAATACATACATATAATTATGTAAAATTCCAATAAATGGAGAATCACAAGGGTAGCTGGGAATATGAGACCACAAATTTTGACAGGGGAAGCTTTATATACATGGGATGTAATAATTTTCCAATTTTTCTTTTCCCGAGAAGCTATACATCCTTGTTTATTGGTGGTGTTTTATTGTACTAAAAATCATGAGAGTTATGAATGAATGTTTAGAATCAGAATAAAAAGGTACATTTTGTATTCTTTAAATAAAAACTTGATTATCTATCATAAATTCATTGTTAGGATCCACCATAGAATTTGAGATGGAATATGATCTTTGTTGATTAATATATTGTTGCTAGTATTAATTTCCTCTGAAAACACTTGGATTAAAAAAGTTGTTAACATAGTGTCTTTATTCATCGAAGTTGAATCATTCGAAAATATAATGATGGTAGACTATATAATATATCTATTGCATTATATTGGTGGGTTTATTACATAAAATATCTTTATATACATGCCTCCCATTTCATACTAAAATCATTTCCATATCCCTCATAGGATCATTATAGGGTTCTTAAATTCATACATTTCCCAAGCGGGATCATGAAATTTCTTACCACTATTAAATTTCTTCATCACCCCACCAAATTTATTCTTATATTTTTTTTTCTTGTCCTCATGTGACCCATTTGATCCACCAATCTCTATTTTGGATTTGAGGGAACCCCATAAAATGGACACATAGATGTCAATGTCTCAGATAACCTAGGGAATTCATAGACTATGTTTTATCCCACCAAATAAGTGGCCATCTCTTCATTTGGGGGTAAAGAAAACGTTGAAGGCATATCATAAAAATCTTGTGATGTTTGACTCATACACCCCAATGTACATTTCATGATTATGATTGAGGTAATTTTAAGACATTCCTAATTTAATTTGGAGAGTGAGAGGATGAAATGGTACATAAGAATGTTGACATAATGGATTTTTCATCTTCATTACTGAGGTATAATTGTTTTTTATGAGTTATTGTAATTTTGATATGAATTCAGACAATTGGAAGTTCACATAATATATTTTTAATCATTATGATTGATGCATATCATCAATGTATTTGAAGTTTACATAATGGTCTTAATTTTAACATACTATTTCATTAGGGAATTTGAAAATTCATTATGATTTAGTGATCGTTTCAGAACCTGATTCAACATGGAGAGTATAATCACAAACTTCATGATTACTACTCTCACTGGGTTGTTAATCTCATTTGGACTATCAATACATTTCCCTCCATACTAGTTTTTAATTAGTACCCCATAATTTATATCCAATTTAAAAACTAAATTGAAAATTAAGGATGATAAATTTTTTATACTATTAGAATCTATAACATGAATCTAATAAAATTAAATTGATAACATATAAATGATATTTACTCCTTAACATTTGAATTTATATAAGTCAGTATATGTTATCCAATATCTATTTGCTAAAAAATATTCATATTGTCATGTTTTGTTCCATTAATAATTGTTCATAATGATCTTGTGAATATTCCAAATCATGTCCTCATTTTTTCATACGAGGTGAGTAGTAAGGCCCATTGTCTTGCACAAGTTCGGTATCATGTCAATCTCAATATAGTGTTGTTGAGTTTCACCCCTATATACTTATGTTTCTGAACAACATCCATTTTTATTATCTATACATGGATTTATTTTATTGGAAAACACTTCTACATAATTTATATAATGTTAGGTATGTATTATTATGTTTAGATTTTCCCTATTTCTTTTCCTCGAGTTTCCAAATAGTAATCCCAAAATAACTAAATTTTCCTTTAATACCAATTATTACAACAAATAATTTTATAAAAAATTAATTAATGATTTATTAAATCTGAATACATATAATAAAACATGGAATATTGAGAATCATAATGTCTTTTAATATTATGTATATTATATAACTACATAAAAAATATTACAACAATATTATTGAAAACTTTTATTCCATCATATATAAAATTGCACTGTATAAGCTGGGGACATACATATGAAATTAGTGTGATAAAAATTCCATTTAGGGAATTATTAAATTTACACAATAAGAATTTAGATGGGATATAAAATACCGGATAATCATAGAAATGAATAATTAGTCACGGTATAATTTGATAACTTTAAGGAAACATGGGAATGTGAAGAAACCACAATACATGACATCATAATCCTAATTCAATGATATACACCAAGATATAATAACATCATGTGATTATTATAACCTCATGTATATTGTAAATAGGATCTCATGAGACAAAAACAATACCAACTTCATTAGAGAGCCATATGGGTTCAACCATCATAATCATATCATGAAAATTCCAAATTGTGGCACATAGATCATATAACATAATAATATATTTCATCTTATGTAATAACATGATTTTTGAGTGAGGATTAGATACACGAATGTCCCATATAAAGTATTATTAATTCATAATAGTGAACAACCGTGATAATAAATTGTATGGGTATTCACTACACAATTCTTATGAAGGGAAAATGTGGTGAAATTTTGATAGCATAATGGGTTAACATAAATATTCATGGGAGGAATTAGTGAGCGAAAGTGGTCTATAATAATAAATAAATAAATATGTCAGTAAGATGAATATGGAATAATACATCCAAAAATTACTAATTTGGGATAAAAGGAATATGATATTGAATATTATTGAATAAATGATAGAAGGAGAGGATCCATTACCTTGAGAGGGTGATTCCAAAATCTTGTGAGAATATTATTGAGAGATTAAGGAACATTGGGAAGAACTCTAGCAAGAGGAGGGTAGAGTAATGTTATTATCCATGAATTATATGTGATGAAGAATATGGTCTTGGGTAAGTTTATATATGGAATTAAGGTGGAGTTATTTATTGTTTACTAAACATAGGTTTTAGATTGTATACAATAATGTAAACAAAAACACAAACCATTAAATGGTTTTATCCCATGGTTTGTTCATTAGTGGTGTTGTTTTATTTTTTTATATAGACAAGGGATGAACATATTAAATTAATAGCCTTGGTGAGGTGTAAGTGATTCTTGTTCTTATTAAAAATATATAAAGACATTAAAATACAATATATGATTTAGAGGACTCATAAATTCAATATAAATTAAATAAAACCACCTATAAATCAAATTATTTTAATTGTAACAAAATTATTTCATCTTTTATACCATTTATATAATTTATCGCATTGAATTTATCTCATTATTATGTCATAATATAGACCACATGTTTATACCATAATTAATTATTTCCAAAAAATTTGACAGTGACATAAAATTTTGAAAAAATAACTATTTGGTAATTTAATGATTCTAATTACAAAAATAATATTTATTTTTTTCAAAATATTTTATGAATATATAAATTTTTCATTTTAGCATTACAATAGACAGTTTTTGAGAAATGTTTGGTTTGTTTTTTAAAATACCAGCTTTTGAATCCACCTAACTATTTTTTCAAACATTTATAAAATTATATTATAAAATATATTTAATATATATTGTGAAATAATATTATTTTATTAAAATGTAATTTATTTCAAAAATATATTAATTCATCCAAAGGATTGTTTTATTGGATATTTCATATTATAAAAAATTATAATTTCTGTTGTATCATATCAAAGGAAAAATAATTTATAACGTAACAACAATAAGAATTAATTATATTTATGAATATATTGAAATATCAATTTACATATTGATATCCATAGTTTCTTGTTATATATAACAATATTATATAAGAGAACGCATTGAGGGTTTGGGGTGTGATAGTGAGTTTTTATTGAGGTGGTTTGGTATATATGGTTTGGGTTGTGATCACGATGAGCTTGAACATATCGAATGAATAGTTTTTTTCTTGGTTTAGATGTTGGTTCTCTTCTTGGGCTTGGTCATGGAAAAAAATCCATTTATTATATCTTCTTCTGAATATTGAGTAGATGGGATCCATAGGGTATAATTATAATTCTTGAAGGAATAACATACATTTTCTTATGTCAATTGGTTATCAAAACCAATTATTTATTCTAACAATAAGATCTAGGTTCAATTACTATATTATATATGGTTATGATTCCTAACAGTATTTTAAATCCAAAAGAATATAATTAGTATCAAGAATTTTATGTAATTTCTATAACCATAAATCATAATAGGATACATCATTCAATCAAAAAGGGTAATTTATTTATTATATTTTGTTGTATTGATAAATTTTGTAATCTAATATTTTATATATTTTTTAGTTTTTTAAATTTTTTCCTATTGTGGGATTGTTGATTTTTTCATGAAAATTTTAAAATAAATTTTATGGAGTTTTCATTTTTCAATTAAAAAACAAATGATTTTACTTTTGTTCCACTGGAGATATATTGTAATGATACTATACTTATTGATTCTAGGGTTGGATTATTATTTTTCCAAAGCTTATTTCATGGAATATGTTTCTTCACCATGGGTAAATGAATATCTAAAAGGAAAATGGTTATGGATGTTAGAAAAACGAAATATTTTTTATGTCTATTTTATGGGACATATATATTGATTATGATGTTGGGCGATCCTGGTATAACTTGTGATGATTAGTGATCCAAATAAAGCACTCAAATACAATTATAAAATCAAAGGAGTTAACTAATTATAGTGTTCACCTAAGATGTTATTATAGTTTTCTGGTTTAGTTATTTGATTTGTATGAGTCATTATAAGAGTGATATGAATATGATGTTCTTTGATACCAAAATGATTTCTCTCTGATTTCATAGAGATCAAATATGTACATTTCTTATGTATTATTGTCAAATGGATCATGACTGTCGAATTATATTACTCATCTGTTATGTTAAATCCTTATTCCATTTTTATGGGTTACAATCCATGTTTATAGGGGTATGAATTATTGTATGTATTTTCTCCTAAATAATGATTATGAAATCATACACTTATGTCACCTTATTATCAATTTATGATATTGAATTATCTATTAAATATTTACCCTTACAGATAGATTGATGTCTCTATTCGAATATTTTTTTTATCATGGTTATAAAGATTGATAATAATTTAATTCTATCTATAAGGGGTCCACGTGTGATGAATTTGAATGGAGTTATTTAATACTTAATGTAGACATGGAACAACTAGGAATAATGTGTAAAAACACTCATATTATGACAATTAAATTGATATGTAAGAGATTTTCCTATTTCTATAAAAATATAAACCTACATGGTCTGTGAATATTTATTTGATCAAATATTTCATTTTGATGTGGTTTGTTTTTTTTGTTGACATTGGGTCACATTTTTTGTCACAATGACAATGAAATAATGAATATTATTTAAGCACAAGATTATGAAGTCTGGGTTTGGGGTTGCTATAAAATTTCCTCATACTTCATTACATTCTATGTTATGGAAAACATTAGTGGTGTGTAATTGATATTTATTAACGCCTGGGTTAGGCATCCCTAACACTTTCGTAAATGGAAAACGTCATTATCTGTAGGATTAGATGGGGTAGAGGCCCAGTGTTTCACGGTAGAAATGGATAGCTTGGATGAAGTCAAATTTTGAGGATTTGGGGGGGTCATAATGCCTATTTTTTGTTGAAAATTTTTATATCTGTATGTGGTAGGACTAGTTGTAGATATGTAATGATTTATAATTTAATGCATGGATTCAGTCTTTTATGTGATGATTCATAAATTTTCGAATATGAATACATTAATAAATATTATTATTATATTTATTAATTTTTTTATTATTTGTGATTATGATAAAAATGGAGTGTCCACCCTAATATATGAATTAATCCATATCCACTAATCTGTGTCATCTTGAATATGAGGAAAAGCACAAAATGTCTTGTGACATCACCAATTAAATATTTCATGAGTGATCTCATATAGGAGAATTAGATCACTAATGAAATATAATTGCCTAAACAACCCTATCTACAGTTAAAACAACAACACCAGTATATTTAAATACTATCATTATAATCAGTAATCAAACATTAGTAATATTTTCAATATCAGTTTTACTTCATTAGTGTTAACAAATAAAGTTATTTAATAAATTGTGGAATAATTTGTTTTTAATATTCCTTTCATCCAAATTTACTTCTAGAAAACTCTTTATAATACACCTTTACATGAACAAGTCATTTCAACCTATGTTCCCAAAATAATGCCAGGAAATGAGCACTATTTCTACTTTCGAACAAGAGTAAACAAAAAACCAATAATTAAAAAAACATGCTAAAAATGCCAAAACATTAAAGACGAATGCAATATTAATAGTACCATAATCCCACATATCTTTTAATTAAATTTTTTCTAATTTAATAGGTACATATAAGGATGTAGCATCCTGTTTTGAAATATTGAAATTTATCTAACAAACCCCAAATAATTTAATAATAACAAATAAGGTCTTTAGAACACTTTTTAACATCCCATTACCTTAGAACAATCAATATAAATAAACTGAGAAATGTCACATGACCCTAAAAAGGATTCCCTGTATAATATGGGATGAAGATGAGATGTTCATGCCTAATTAATGTCATGGGGATCTCTACTAAAAAACTAGACAAGGCCAGCACCAACCTATATCAGCGCTAACAAAAAAGCGCTCATAAAGGGGGTTACATATATCAATGCTAAAAAGCGCTGATAAAAGTACCCCATTATGAGTGATTTTTAACGCTGATAAAGGTACCCCCTATAATAGCGCTTTTCTTAGCACTGTTAAATGGTACACCTTTATCAGCGCTTTTTTAGTATCCCTGATAAAGGGGGGTCTTTATGAGCACTTTTTTTAAAAGTGCTAATAAAGGGTCTACTTCCAAAAAAACATTAAAAAATATATTAATATATAAATATATAGATATAGTTATATTTAAATAAATATAAAATATATTTATTAAATATAATTCTAAATATATTTTAGATAAGTATAAATATAAAGTTACACTAAATATATAAGAAATTTTGTGACAATGAATTATAATAAAATTAAAAAAATATGTTTCATAATTAATTTTCAAATTATTATGGATTAGTAGAAATTGTATAAATATTTCAGGATGAAAAAAATTAATTTTTTTTAAAAAGATCCAAAATATGTTGAAAACGAAACTCGAACTTTAAACGGCCAAAACTTTTGATCTGGGTGTCTGTTTGAGCTCCACAACACATCAAATCAAAGCCTGCGACAAGCTCTATTTTCTTGTGACTGAAGCGAAGATTTTGTCCCATTCTTTGAGGCCAAAAAGTCCCAGAAGGCTTCCAAAACTAACTTCTTAGTCCGGATACATTGATTTTTTAACATTTTGTGGATTTTTAGCTTTGTTTAAGGGGCTATTATTGGATTTTTTAGTGGGGACAGAATTTATTCCAAGGTATTACATTCATAATGATATTATGTATTTGAAATTATATTGTTTTATTATAATGAAAATATATTTATAATCAAATATATAACAATATATACATATTTTTGATATATTCACACATAAAAATTTAATTATAAATATAAATAATACAATATATTTACATATAAAATATATTCTCTTTATCAAAATAATAACTAATATTCATTTTTTTTAAAATAAAAATATATGAATATTTATATACCTATATATTAATCTAACTATATATATATTAATATAAATACATATATATATATTCATATAACTATGAATATATATATTAATATCACTATAGATATATATATTAATATAACTATATATATTAATATAACTAAATATATATTAATATGAATATATATTACTATACATATAAATATTACTATATATATAAATATATATACAGATATCATGACATAGAAAAAAATTCAAAATAGAGGAGCATTAAGGTCTTAGGCGTGCAGGGGGAGGTCTCGAGTTCAAAACCTGGTTGAGACAGGGGCACGCATATGGGTGTGGATTTGGGGGGCTAGCACGAATAAAGGGTGGAGGGGGCGCGTGCGGGAGCTGGAGGGGTTGAAAAGTGATGTTAAAAGGGGGGGGGGGTGGAAAGTGCTCTAAAAGCCCCCCTATTGGTAGGATTTTTTAAAAAAAATCCTATTTTTTTAATGTTTTTAAATTTTTTTTAGTTTTTTTAAATATTTTTTTTACTTTTATCAGTGCTTAAAACCCATTGATAAAACAGACTTTTATCAGTGCTAAAATTAAATCACTGATAAAGGAACCTTTTATTAGCGCTTTATTTAGCACTGATAAAGGGGACCCCCCTTTATCATCACCGGCTTTTACAACGGTTTTCTAGCACTTTTAAAGGTCAATTTTAGCACTGATAAAATAGGTATTTGTAATAGTGGATACTACATCAACAATATCATGATAATTAAATAGTAATAAATAAACATTAATAAATGTATAATCATATTATACATATGGAATTATAATGAAAACATTACATAATTATACTTTTATCAAAAAAATATCATATGAAACACATATAATTTCATTCATCCTTATATAAAAAAAATGATGCTATGGTAGGTCAATCAAATTCATTAAAGAAATAAAATGAAACAATATATAAAAGGATTCACAATTATAAAATCTATTACTTCTCACATCAATGTAGTATTCACCTCTCTATTATGAATTAACCACTCAAATAGATACCATAATGTACATTCCCTTATCTATATCTTATACATTTATATATGAATTTATATTGAAGTGGATTTTTTTGTATAAGTATTAAAACATTTTAAGACACAAATAATTGGACTATGATATATATATATATATATAATTATATATACATATAAGGAGATAATTTAATGTTTAGTATATAAAATAGTAACACATGTCACATACAACAAATTCAAAACACATGATTCGGCAATGGGGTTGGAGTAACATTGACTAAACCGCGAGAATTGTTATGTTCTTCATGATACAAATTTGACATCTAAATAACTAAATATGAATCATATGAATATCTTTAACATATTCTATCACATGAAAATAGTTATGGTTAGGGTGTGTCATAGTCGACATCATGGTTAGTGAATCTGAATCTTTAGATGATTCGTAACAAAAATATTTAATTAAGAAGAGTTTATATATAACATTGTTTTCTACATAGTGATGAATTTGAACCATGGAAAGAGACGTAATATAACCAATTCCTTGATAAAATTATCTATCACATTCCATATCACATCATATCATAGTATGAATAAAAAATTACAATTATAAGGTATAACACATCCAAATAATGTCCCTTGAATTACATATATTTTGTAAAGAACTCACATATCAACTATTATTATGTTTCATAACCATTTGTCATCATCTCAATAATTCTCAAAAATTATCCCCCAAGGATATCCAATCAGCTGATAGTTAATACACACAACTACCCTTGGTATTTTAATCATCATCATAATTCCAGGATTCATGATTCCTTCATAATTTATCATATACATACCTCAAGAATACCCTATTTGGCAAACCAAATTTCCATGGGCTACAACACAAACCATTAAAAATATCACTTATATTATTATGTTTGATTATACCACCATATTTTTACACCTTAGAGATAAATAATAGTTATATTTATGAATGTATGAGTCAAAATTCATAGAATATATGGTCAAATAATCCCATAAAGTGTATTGTTTTCAAGAATATCTTATAGGTTTAAGAAAATTTAATGAGATATTTCATGGTGAAATATTTATATACATAATATTTTTATATATATTTCCATGCTAATGGTTATATTACCATCAATTATTGGGTGATTGATAGTAATTGACATTAAATTATATGAGTTAATAAATCATTATATGATTATTATATATGGTCTCATATGTTCATCTCGTGGATGATATACTATATATTTTATTCATACAAGAGGGAACACAATATTATTAAATCTTATAGAAATACAATCATTTATCAAATTCATGCAAGTCGTGATTTGTTTTCTGAGTCCCCTAGAAAACTCTTATTTCGTAATTATTGTGCAAGAATCTCATAATTTAAGACATGTAGAGATTATCACAGTATAAATCTATTGCAGACATCAATATTTTAAATGATTATTTATAACACACATTTTTATCTATATGAGTAGGTAAAAGTTGGTTTTGTAATCATCAAAACTGTTATAAATAAACTTCAAATATGATTTAATGTTTTATTATGTAATATGGTCATATAAAACACATGGAAATAATTTTTAATATATCCAATTAGATTAAAAATATCATTAGGAAACTTTTCCATTGATAATATATTAATTAAACAATTGTCTGATGATTATTATAAATATAGGGCTTTAAATAATGCAATTGAACCATACAATGGAATTGATGGCCTCATCAAATAAGATTATACCCTATGAATCCCTTTTATACGAGCTTCTTAGGGACATAGAATCTCATTGATTTTCCCATGACCAAGACCAAGATGAGATAGAACAAAATAAATTAGAGTGGAAACATTTATGGGAGAAGTTCTAGATCATCGAGATCATGGCCCAAAAAATGCTTGCTGAATGACCCCATGAATGTCACATGATCACACTTCATAAACTTAGGGATTTCTTGTTTTATTAAAGGGATATACATCAATTAATTAGATAATTTATTATGTACACTGTTTTCTAGATGATAATGAATGTATTTTTATTCATATACTATAAAACAAATATGGTATTTTTGTGTAATATTAAATTCCATTAATGAAATTATTTTGATGGATTAATGTATTTTTTGAAATTAATAATATTTTTTTAAATAATAAAATTAAATTATTCTTATTAAATATAAATTATAATATAAATTAGATGAAGTCAAATGTAATATTTTATTAGCGTTCAAAATATTGTAATCTCCAAAAACCTATCATTTTCAATAATTGTTTGTTATTAATCATTAAAAGATTAAATTCCAATATTTGGAAAATTAAATTTATAAAATGATTATAATTTTTCAATTAATAACGTCGAAATTATATAATGTTAATTTTTTTATAATTTTTTGAACCATATGAATTTTTAATTAAAAATTATATACAATATAAATATACGATGTCTTTATGATGAAAAAATGACACAAAAATCTTGTAATAAATACTATAATAGGTATCCTATGACAAATATATTCTTTCTCCTAATAAAATGTTATTTTAATATTATTTGATTAATTTTATAAAGCATTTAGGAATCCACCAAAACAAATAACATATTATATGATTTTAAATTCATTTCATTAAATGTGTGTATCGCCACAACATAAGCATGGATAATATTTTAATAATTTCAGCCGTTTTACTAATATAATATTTAAAGACACTCCCATTTTGTAGAAACCATGGGAAAAATTCATTGGATTGACTATGAATTTCAATATTTTATTATTTATATTCCAAAACCGATGTTTGTAAAATATTAAAGAATCCCCCCAAATTTCATATATGAAAACTTCCAATATCTTATTATAATCACTAAAAATACATACGTAACATTATTAATCTTCCCGAAACTCACTATAATAATTATAAGGTTCCTCGTAGATCTCAGGAAGCCACATTCAAGCTTTTGGGGACTTCCTATTCAGTTAAGGGATCCTCTCTTTCTCACTTTTACTCAAATATCTTCTCTAATTTATTTTGTCTTATTTATAAATCACAACGATGTTATATGTTTTATAATATCCCCCACACAACCCATATTTTTTATAAATTTTGAGAGACCCGTTTTTCTCTCATTAACCGTTCTCATGTACACTTGTTACCATGTCAAAATTTTGTAAGAGTTCTTCCTACCTCTATTTTAATCAGGAATCTTTATTATCATATTCATTATATTTACAATTAATATATATATGAGATATGACTATAAATTATCCTATTAGTTCTAATTTTGTGTCAAAATGATGACATACAATTTTCATTCTTGTCAACCCTTTTTATTGTTATTTTGTGACACCTTTTGGATATAGAAAATTCCCTCATGATTTTCCATTCAAAATAAATTATGTAGTGAATACTAAACCCATTGATATCAATATTTTTCAACCTTATATACTTATAATTATACAAATTGGGAATAACATGTATTTATTCCACACTACTTCTTCATGGAATCAGTTACAATGATGAATTAATCAATTTTTTATGATATATGTGGAAAATTTGATCTAGATATTGAACTGAATGTAACATGTGCACCCATAATTATATACCACCAAATTTATTTGGGAAATGTTTTGTATCATTATATTTCATGTCATGATATCTATTTAAGATGAATACTTAGTGAGACTTTCTCTACTATTCTTTTTTTGCGGTTATCCTTAAACTATGATGTATTGTTTTGTGTTTTTCCCATGTTTCTGATTTTTACATTATGTTATCATGAAATATCGTCTATTTTAATTCTTGTTTATGATTACTAATATATTTATACCCCTATATATGCTTATTTTGTACCATTTTTTACCTTATTCCATGATTATTCATTTTCTAGGCTTAAACCTCACCCCATTCATATTTATTTCATTATTTATTTTCTGCAGTTTTACATTCAATCTTGTTAAAGAATTGGTCAATGAAGGTGGTTTATTCCATGTTTTATGATGTAATTAAATGTAATTTTTTTCTAAAATACAGTATAATTCACAATATTTTGGGTTAAATGAAATTTATTTTTATGTAATAAATCAAGTGCTAATGCGTAATAAAAGAAAATATTTGTTAAAAATAGGTATTAGAGGAAAAGAATAGTTATTTTATGGATTATTATTATAAAACTATAGAATATTATGTTTTTATAAGAACAAGTATTAGAAAACATCCCTATATTTAGTGAGTATAGAGTATGTGGTTTATCAAGAAAATTCATCCCATTCTTGATAATACATGTGGACATGGTTATGGAAATGATATTACTATGTGAAATAAAACTAATATGGTGTCCCATGCCTAAAATGGGTTAACATGGTACAATAAAATATGCTCTTTTGCAAACCTAGTTTGAAAATACCAGGGGATATTCTGTCCTAAACTCATAAGATCATTAGGAAAAAAAATCTATTAGGTAAAAAAATTTCCCATAAGAGTATATGTTGATAAATAGATTACGAGGTACACACAATGAAGTCTATAAACTCATATGATAATGAAAAATATGTAATTTATATGTTATCTCATTAATGTATTTCAATTAACCCTTTATGTGTGTAATTTTTATATATAATCATCCTCACTTTTCCATTAGTTCAATCAAATGGTCAGAAATAATTGGAATCAGGTAAACAATCAATGTGAAGAGAAATGTGATGATTTCACCCAATTAGATAAATATCCCAGTGGATGCATGAATCTCATACTTCATAGTAATAAAATCTTAGATGTCTTAGGTTTGGAGTAGAATATTGGATTGAAAGGGCATCCAAATTCCCCTAGGAGATAATAAGTCACGATCAGAAGCTTTATCCCACAATGGTTGTTGACTATTAGTCAGTCATTTAATCCATTAATAATGGAACATTTAATCAACAATAATGAAATGATCTCTTCCATTGTTAAATGTTTTAAGGAAAATAATATTGTACTTGTTTTTGATTATCTATAATGTGATGGTGATCGGTGGTGGACATTTATAAAAAATATAAATCCAGATGAAGTGGTTGAAGTAATGTATTTGAAGGGTTTCAGAAAAGTGTTTCTCGATAAAAAATTTCCTCAATCTATCCATCATTAAATTTAATTGGATTCCTATTAGTTCATGACAAAAATATGATTAGTCTATCATGGAATATATGGAAATATTAAAAAGACTTTCATTATATTCCATCGACAATGTCATTACCCGTGAATTCAAGGATGACCACTTCATTAATGTCATAAAGCCTGGTCTATGAAATGCCCAAGAGAACTAGATCATTGATAGCTATGAGTAATTTGTCTGATGTTATCTCAAATTCTAAATGAAAATATTAAAATATCAATGATATCATGGGGATAATTAGTGGAAATTGGTGTTTAATTCTGATGGTTGGATTAAGTAACATAATGGTGGAATGAAATTTCAATAACCCACATGAAAACAGTTTGTAAAAAAGCTCCATTTAAAATGCCTAAAGGGAATGAGGAAATTACCATATGTGTAGTAAGGAATGTAACATAGAAAATGATTTCCCATAGTAGAATCCCATTACTAAAACTATGGAATGAAATAATCCAGTCAACCCTCAAAAAATTGTTCATTCCAACAAATTCTAGAAATCAAAGAAATTTTTAAACAAATTCTATATTCCAAGGGGTTTTAGAAGAAACTAACAATATCCAAGATATCAAGGTTGAACTTATTCCATCGTTATGACTGGTGTGAATACTAAAAAAATGGTTGTGATAGGTAAATAAATTTTCATTAAATAATATAAAATTTACATATTTGGTTATGATTCTATGAATTTCTTCCAATCATGAATGTTTAGAAGAACTATTCAAACACAACGAAAAATCATGGAAGTAGAGATAACAATGAAAATAGGGAGTGGTGAATTTATTGCATCCTTTGTATATAACTCATCTGTTATTGATCTTTGTGGGGTGAACTTCCTAGAAAACCTTTTCATACTCCATTTTATGGAATATGATGAAATAAAGAGAATGCATTGGTTTTCCCAGTATAGAGATAACAAAAATTTCACTAATAATAAAATCAGTTTATTTATTTTGAATCATCCTAAGATTCTATACAAATACCATGTGAAGGATGGTTCTTTTTCAAACCATCATCTCATGCACAAATTGTTTTACACAATGTCAAAAAAATATCAAGAGGGAATGGTTGAGTCCATGTAAATTATCATCGATGATGACATTCCCATTGTGAGGGAATGAAATGTTTTTTTAATTGATGAATTTCATGGTCTTCTTAGAAACTGAGATGGTTAATTTTCAATAATTCTTATTCATTAGGTGATTACATTATAAAATACACCATATAGAATGGTTGTTGTGGAATGTGTGGAATAGGAGAAAAAATATAGGAGAATAGAGAAAAAAGGGTCATACACCAAAAAAATTCACCATGTGGTTCACCAGTCTTATTCATCAAGAAGAAGTATGGGGCAATGTTCCATTCAATCAATTTTCGAGAGCTCAAAATGATCAATATAATGAAAATGAATCATATTCTATTGATAGATGACTTGTTCAATTATCTATGTGGAGCATAATACATCTACATGGTATTTATGTGGTCATAATATTACCATGTTAGTGTGATGAATGGTGATATCCTCAATAATTATTTTTGTACAATGTATGGGTATTATGAGTTCATACAAATTTGATTCATACTCAATAATTACACAAAAAATCTTCATGGACATTATAAATTTAGTATTTAGGGATTATAGTGAAATTTTTTGGTAGTATTTATAAATTAAAATATATTATATTCCAAATGTATGGAAGAGAATGAGGATTATTTTAGTACTATGATAAAGACCTTGTGGATGGTTAATGTTTTTTCCCTGTATAGAAAATGGGAGTTATGGATGATGGAAATATATTTATTTTTATATATCATCACATGAAATGTGATATCTTTGGACCCTTCATGGACTAATGTAATAAATGTATTGTCCAGGAAAACATCTATCATAAATATCAATAGATTCATGGGGTTAGTTGGGTATGGTCAATGTTATTTGTGAAATTTTATGCACTTGTTAAAACCTCTTAATAATATAACTCAAAAGGGAGTAATTTTATCATAGAAAGATTAATGTGAATATATATTCATGGAGTTGAAAAAGGATATTATAAGTACCCTTTTTCTTATACTACCCTCAACTCGAT
Source organism: Viscum album (assembly GCA_963277665.1). Lineage (NCBI taxonomy): Eukaryota > Viridiplantae > Streptophyta > Magnoliopsida > Santalales > Viscaceae > Viscum > Viscum album. Next base: position 318,266,937 of record OY728132.1, on the reverse strand, counting down.
AACTTTTTGTGGTATTTATATATGCTTTGAAAGAGGGCATCAATTGTGTGTTAATACAGAATGACAAAGTGATAGATCATTCTTCAAGGTAGATGATGATTCATGAGTAGAAATACCAAAAACATGATCAGGAATTTAAAATTGTGATATTTGACACGAATATTTTGGGGGTATTATCTCATGGGGAGAAGTGTTAACTATATGTGAATCACAATAACATTAATTATATATTCACATTAAAATTTCCGAATATGTTACAAAAAGATGGTTATAGGAGATAAAAGACTATTACATATCAATAAACTACCATCCTAGGAAAGTGAATAATGTATGAGATTCTCTAAAATGAAATGATCGAGGAAATAAATCATCAATGTGAATGTAGAGGGACCCAATAATATAATATTTGGAAACGATGGTAATGTGAATCATAAAGGATGGAATGTCCTCAATCATTTCACAAATAATTACCCCATCATCTCTTTTGTAGATGTTAAAGGATGCTCAAATAGTTGATCTCAAAATTTATATGTAAATATAATCATTAAGGAAGGTGAAATCCTTGTATTTTAACGTTAGAGATGAATGTGTTGCATGATTTGGGTAAATACTATGTGTTCTATAAAATATCAAGTTAATGGATATGTGGTATGATGCACATATCTCAAACTTCTCCATCCCCCAAGGAAGAACAATAATTTATTGGCATCTCAAATAACACTATTTTTTGGAAAATATTATGATGGAGATAATAGAATATTAATCAATATGTCTATTGTGTTTTCAAGTTAAAGTTGAATAGAAATAAAATACAAGGGGATAATGAAACAATTATCGTTTCTTATATTGAGATTGGAAAACATCACCTTGGGCATTGTCATTGGTCTTTCAAAGACACCAAGAAGGAATAATGTAATGTGAGTTGTGGAATATTGCTATAAAAATACTAAACACTTCATTTGATATGAGTCCAATTCTCCCAAGATATACATTCACACATTAATATCAGATAAATGGCTAGAATACATGGAGTACTATTGTCGATTGTATCTTCCTGATATCCATGATTCACCTCCACATTCTTGAAAATTCATCAGCATGATATAAGATTTCAGTATATCATTAGAATGGATCATCTCCCTCAAACCAATGTCCAATCCGAGAGAACTATCGTGAAACCTAAGGAAATTTTGAGAGCATGAAATATTGACATCAATGGAGGATGATACCAACATCATTCTCTGTTTGAGTTCTATTAAAACAATACTTAAAACGTTATCATCCAAATACCCCATATGAAACCCTTTATAGGACGATTTCCAATGCACCAACATGATGGGATAATATTGTGGAATGAAAAAATCTAAATCCTGAAATGCTTGTGGAAATATTATAAAAGGTTAAGACCATTTAACTACAATTAATTTCTACACAAAGTTTAAATAAGAGTTAAGAATACAATCATCTATGAGACCTATATTTTGATGATTTATATATGGTATTCCACCACTAATCATTGAAGAAGAACTTGATGAGATTTTGGATGAAGGGAATGCATAGCCTAAGATACATCGGCCCATTTGAGATGATAGATTACATTGATGTAGTGGAATATTTACTAGAACTCCCTCCAAACATATTTCATGTTCCTAACTCATTCCATGAATCACTATTGAATATATACAGAGCTAAACCCTCACATGTAATTAAAATAGTGTTAATACCATTAGAGAATTATCTTTCCTGTGATGAGAAGTCAATGATGATCTTAGATCATAGGGACAATGTTCTATGAAATAATACAATGAACATTCTCATAGTCTTATAGAGAAAACCCATGTTTGATGAATAAATGTGCGAACTATTGGATGTGATGAAACATAATTTCTATAATCTATTGGAAGGGGTTGAAATGAAAATCATTAGGGAGAGGTTTCACATGCATGAAGATTGTAATCACCCAAATTGTTATAAATAAAATGACCTTATGATTTAATGTTTTTATATGTCATATGGTTATAGAAAATACTTGTACTTATTTTTTATATATCAATTTTCATTCAAAATACCGTTATAGATATTTACATTTGATAATATTGTTGATAAACATTAATCATGATATTAGTATAAATATATGGATTTAACAAATACAATTGAATCACATATAGGAAGTGATGGCCTCATCTAGATGTAATCTACCCTAATAATCTCATTAATCAAAGAATTAATGGGAGATATTATCTATGGGATTTTACCCCAACCATCCCCAATCTGAGATCCAGCAAATTAATCATGAGTGAAACCATTTTTGGGATAAGATCATGATCATCATGATCATGGAGAAAACCATGATTTCCAAACGACCCCATGAATGTATCACCATCGTACACATTAGTCATTGGGAATACACTCATATATTAATGTGATATGTATCAATAATATAGAAAATATATTATGAGCATTATTTTGTAAATAATAATGAATATTTTTTTTATTGTAAAACATGAATATTGTATTTTGGTAATACTAAATTAAATCAACCAATTTATATAGATTGATTAATATGTTTTTGCAAATAAATAAAATTTTCATTAAAAAACATGGTTATATTATTTTTATTAAACAATAATGATCATATTATTCTTATCATGTCGAATGAAATGTTTTTTGGATTTTAAAAAGTATTATTTCTAAAAACCCATCATATTCAATCAATATTAATTATTATTTTGTTAAACTGAAAATTTACATTTTTAGAATATTATTTTTGGAATTAGAATTTTAAAATTATCTAATGGTGAGTTTTTTTTAATTTTTAAAGACAGTCAAATTTTAAGGATATGATTTAATACCATCTAATTATATTGTGTATTTTCTGAAATCATAATGACCCCAAAATGATGTAATAAATACTATAATGGGTATTGTTAGTGAAATATATATTTTCCCATCAAAAAAATTTATTTTAATATTATTTTATAAATTTTATAAGTCTTTATGAGTCTATTATATGATTTTAAATTCATTTTTTTAAAAGTGTGAAACACATAGACATAGGAAATTTCATATATAAATAAATTAGGCCATTTTAGTAATATGTTATTTGAAAAACCCAACCATTTTGGAAAATTGGGAAAACCCATTATAAGGTTTTAGGTTTTGAATATTTCATAATTTAGAGTCTAAAACATATGTTGGTGAAATATTAACGAATTCCACTCTCATTTCCTATATTAACACACTCATGATCCCTTTTAAAATAACTCAAAATAATTTGATCACATCCTTACTATTCACCCATATTTATATAATCCACAACAGTTACCCAATATCTAATGAACCACCATTCGTGCTTTCGGTATCATACTCTTACGGTTAGGGATCCACTCCTTCTAATTTGTATTCAAGAATATCCTATATTTTATGCACAATTTTTTTATTTCCTAATGAGTTGGTATGTTTTTTAAACTCCCTCATACATCACTTTTGATTTATAATTGATTTGAGACCCCTTTCTCTCCCATTAATCCTTCCAAAGTACACATATTACGGTGATGAAATTTCATAACAGTTTTTCCTTCCTCTTCTTCAATCATTATTATTTATTTTTATTTTTATTATATTCCAATTTATATTGATGTGATATTTATTTCACGGACCACATTACTACAAAATGTTTTTCAAATTTTAGATATACCATTTTCACTCATCAAACAATATTTTAATTTTTATGCAACACCATTACGATAAGAAATTTCACCATAATTTTCCATTCTACAGAAATTGTGTAGTGAAAAACATACCTAGTTCCTATCAAGGGAGTTCAGTATTAGGTTCTTATTAATATTTTAATTGGGACTTAAATGAATATATTCCACAGTCACTTATCTTGAAATAAGTTATGATGAAAATTATTTAATTGTGTATGATCAATGTGGCATACATAAACATGATATTGAAATGAATTTGATGGATGCTAACAGAATTAGAAAGTGATTAAATGCATTGGGTAATGATTATATCATGATATATCATGTTTGAAGAGGTATTAATCCTGATAAATTTATTGGAATTTATGAGTTATGATTTCATGAAAGTTATTTTTGACCAATAATGGGGAGTTTTATGTTGTTTCCCTATTTACCATGATTCCTTTAGGTTATCATGATATTTCATGTATTATAATTCATGAATATGATTCCAATTTTATTTATTCCCCATGATATACCTATTTTAAAATATGATTTACCTAATTCCATGTATATTCCCTAACCGGGATTTATTTCTCAATGCATTATTGTCTATTTCTTCAGGTTACCCCAGGCAGTTGCATGAATGAGCATGTTAATGATGTTTTAAATAATGATGATTTATAACATGATTTACGTTCTAATTTAATTTATATAATTAGATAATAAACTAGAGTTATCGGTCATTTGTGGTGACTTATTTTTAGTTTTATGTAATAAATCTTGTGTTAATGTGTAATAAATGCAATTTTTATTATCGGTTTTCTCTAGAATAATTAGTTAAATATGCAGTTTAATGTCACTTAGTATTGAAATAAAAGGTTACATTAGTGTATTAAACCATTTTTATGGAGATGATAATGACATCCATTAAATATGTTTCAAGAAATAGTAACATCCATTAATAATCATTATGGTTATTGATGGATGGTAATGATCCATTATTTCATCGGAATAATACAGGTTGGAAACAAATGTTTCTATTAACCCTTTAGGATTCGTCATACAAATATTCATTATGGTAATCATAACCTATTTAGATTAAATGGGTAATTTTATATTTTAAATTTATGTATCAACGTGTAGAATTAAACCTTTTGAAAAAAAGAAATCTATATTTATGTCTTTAGAAAAAAGGTATAATGTTTATTTTAATGACATGTGTGTTGGGAGTGAAACATATCCTTGAAAATGTACCCCACAATTTATATTTGTGTAAGAGAACATTTTTTAATTTCATGATATATCAAGGATAAATTATAACATGAATTCATTGTTCATGTTGAATGGAATAACACTATGATGTTTTAATAGATAAGATAAAGGCCGGTCTATATGCTTTATTGTCTTATGGGATGGGACATATGTGTCTGTCTTGTATAATAAAAACTCAAACTATAGATAAGTTCATAAAATTTGGATATCTGTATGGTAGAAGAATGTTATGATTCAGACTTGAATCTATTTGTCCACACATTTTTGGGCCTCTAGCTGAACATACAAAAGGTAATAAGAATTCATAAGGGAATCCCGAAATGCTACTCAATCCATATGAGAAAAATATAATTAGGAAGAATAATTATTTATAGAGTATCTCATGTGATAGATAAAATTATTAGATATTTATGATTTTTCTGACTATAGATAAGGAAGTACATACATGAGGGTGACTCAAAGTAATTAAAAAATGCAAATGGTGAGACCATCACTCTCAACATAGTACTGTATATAAAATTTTCATGTACCATATATGTTCATGGTATTTTTAGTGAGGTGATTTGTGTACATGTACGAAAACCCATATGGTGTATCATATACTTAAGGGGAGACAAGTTAGATTTATCATCTCATGAGACGATTTTTTATTATCATCCATTCTAATTACAATAACAACATTATGAAATATAAATGTGTATGAATTGTACTTTATTAAAGTCGCAGAAACATGACATGAATGGGAATATGTTTTTTTACGGTTTCTTACTATTGTTATTGTGATATTCACCTATTATAGTATAATTTTTATTGATGTTTTTTGGGATTGATTCTCACATAATTAAATGGATTTTGGTATTCTTTATATTATGCCTTATTGTTACAAAAAATTCATATATCTTAATAATGATATAACTAGATGGATTATCCAAACATTATCAAAGAATATAAATTTTTTTAATAACATAGTGCCTCTATAATAATTATCATATGATTATTTTTTCAAGGATAGAGAAATTTAATGAGTTACAACATAATAGAATTGATGTTCTACATATATATGATTATTTGATTGTAATTTTTTAATCATGGTATTGATGTTATAATAGATATGTTAACTAGTTTTTGAGTTTTTAAAAATATTTTCCCATAATTTTATAGATTTCAGAAGATAATAGAATTTTTAAAATGAAAATAATGGTATTTTTTAAAATATCAAAACTTTTCATGAAAATGGTATCAAAATGGTTATTTTACACATATGTATAGAGGTTCCAAACTCAATTTGTGATGCAAATTCCATTCCTAAATCCATGGAGAATGTGATATATTTTCCCAAAGTTCAAATTTCCACACACCATGTATTACTGTTATTCTTTCACATTAACTGAAAATTATAACCTAATTTATTCAAATACACGTTTCAGTCAACGAATGTTTTCAAAAAATATCTTCATGAAAAAGAAGTACATTGATGAAAATATATATTTTTATTTTTTTTATTTTATTCATTCCCCCAATCCTGTTAATCCGAACAAATTTCCCATCCATTTTTTATTAAAAATTGACATAAGCTTATCTAATTGTAATGTTTTTTATTCTACTAAGAAAAAGAAGACATTTTGTTACAACATTTAATATGTATTTCATTTTTTAATTAATCCCCACCTAGAAACCCTCATGTGTCTTCTAGGATTACTTCATTTATGATCCACACTATGAAGAAGACTAACACTATACTAATACATTCTTTTGAATTACACCCTATTTATCATTTTTTTGAACATCCATCTCATCTTTTTATATTTACATAAAATCATAAAAAAAGTGATTTTTTTCCATTATAGGATAATTCATAAAAGATTTAAGTGATAATTTTGAATATACCCATTATAAGTATCCCTTTAGAATAGATAATCAACAACATTTCTGAAATCCTATAATAAACTTTTATTCTTTGATCTCTCGTTTCTTTATAACATACAATGAAAACGATATATTGTATAATATAATTTGTACCTTTTATGGATCATTATTGAGGAATAAGATCAATATTATTGTATTTTACAATTTTTTTATGAATATCATCTTATCATTCAATGCATTCGGGTAATATGGAAAAAATACGACTTTATAGTTATTTTCATACTGACATGTTGATGTGATTTCTAAATCCATCATCCATTGGAACCTAATGACCAATAAATTACACTTTCTTAATGGAGGACATGGTATATTTTTATGGTATGTTTATTAAAATTTTAATATCTCAATATATTGAAGTATGTGGTATTATTTTATCCTAATATATAGTTATTGAGATGATGATAAAAATATATTCCAATATTATGTGTTAATAACTTATATAAAGGATAAAATTGGGATTCAAATCAATCTCTACACAAAATATTTTATCTATCAAAAGAAATATTATTTTATATAGACCTCATATGTATATGCGGGTTGTAAGGGAGACAAAATCATTATTCTCTTGAAAAATCCATTGAAATCAAGGTTGTAATTATGAAATTATATATGTGGGTTGATATATATAAGGGTTGAATTGAATGAGGTATAGAGTGACGTTATACCATTATCTAGAAATGATTATTTTTATTTTTATGAGAAGGTGTCTATTTATAATATATAATACATATAAAAGAGTATGTTTGAGCACATTTATCATTTTCTTAAGGAAATTGATGTGTGTGTAAGAAAACAAACCCACAGTTATCATTAATTTACGTAAACATAAAACCATAAAAATTTAACATGAGTTTCATTATGCTTGCATCCATACAATATTCCTTGACTATGATATAAATAAATTGAGTAAAAATACAATGAATATCTCTCAATGAAAATTTTATTAGTAAAAGAATAGATTTTGTCACACCCCAAGCTCCCATTGTACACTTCTCTTTGAATAATAGACCATCATTTGTTGTACGGAACCTAGAGTTTTAGCACACCATGACCAATCAAAGTAGCCATAATGAAAATTAATACACACATTTTTAAATTATATAAATATTATATTTCAAAATGGACTTCATTTTTTTCTTCGGAATATCGAAATTATCCAAAGTTGAATTTTTTATAATTTTCTGAGAACTTCCAATTTTCTATGAATAGAAAAAAATACATAAAAACAAATTTTTTAATAAAATTAAATTATATTGATAAATAATACTATTGAGTGTTTTTAAAGTATAATTAAAATATATTTTTACCATTTTATCCAATGGTGGTCATTAGAATTAAATTTACTTTGAAATTGGACATAAACATTTGCCAATCTTTTGATTGATATTGTTTCTTAAAAACATGCTATTTGTTTTGACAACAGGAATTAATTATTAAATTAATTAATGCAACTTATATATTTTGAATTTTTAAAATATACATAATTTTTTAAATATGAATATCAAATATATAATAGGAAGAATTTTTGGTATTTGTCGGGAAAAACTTCAATTTTTGAGGAATAGTAAAACCACTAAGTGGTAGTTAAAAAACTGATTTTTTGTTTAAATAAAACATTACCACTTATGTGATTTGATTTTCAAAAATATGACATACATGGTTTTCATTAGGATGTAAAATGTGGTTCAATGGGATTAAAATAATTTTTTTTTGTGAATAGTAACTTTTATGTTTTATTAATCGCGATTAAAGGTAATTAGTGCAATTTAAGGTAATAATAATGCTATAAAAATATGAAAATATCTTGACACTTGTCCTACCCTTATTTGATGACTCATTGACGACCCATAAAATCCATGGGTCAACTTGGGGAGTCCATGGAGCCACTTGGGTATGAAAATGACACTAATAACTTTTTATTTAAAGAAAAAATAAAATTGTCACAAACTTGTGTTGTTTTACAAAAACTATAATTACATGGGGTTATATAAGTTAAAATTTAGACTATTAATATTAATTGGAAATATAAAAATATTTCTCACATCATGATATTTTTTATATAATTTTTATACATTAAATAAATTAAAATATTTATGACACCAAGATGATGTAGCGACTACCTCATTAATTAAAGATTTAAATAAAATGAAAATATAATGTAAACTCATAGACTTAAACTTGTCAAAAACATATTGGATGAGTATATATCGATCCCTTATCACCTTATCCTATAAATATATAATTGTCGTACCTTTGAAATCCGAAAATTACTTCATAATAATGTAACATTTCATTACTTTCCAAGAGTGCCCCTCCTCTCCTCTTATAAAAGGCCCCCACCTCTACCACCTTATTCACACCATAAAATCCCTTTGGATCGGCCAAAATCTGCCCAAATAATCTATAAAATTCCCTCTATTACTCCTAGAAGCCACACTTTGGGCAGAAGCCTTCCCAAGGATGCCTTTGGCTAAAATCAAAATGATTTACCTGATTTTAAGGTAATGTCTTCTCTTATGTTATTTTGTTTTATTTTGATTCTCCAACCCCTTAAACTATTTTTATTACTTTATTTTGTAACATAAACAGTATCTTAAATATACTAGGATGTTTTTATGAGAATTATTTTATTTACACTTTCACACACCTTTGTCTAAGGGTTAAAAAACGTACTGTTTCTATCGTTGGCGAATTTTTGCCTCACGAAACGACGATTGGTCAATATTCTTTTAAAACCTCTCATGGTGGCCATTAAGATGTCACTATATTTATATATGATATATATCATGTTTATGTTTTCCTTATTATTCTGTATTTATCATTTATGGAATACCTTTATGATTTCCATTATGGGTAAATGAGATAATTTAATTTTAGGAAGTGCGGACTACTGCCCCCTCAAATTGATTTTAATCGTTAATGCCATATGTGGGATGTATAAAGGATTTAGTAAATGATATTATATATGATATTATACTGGAATTATAATATACCTCTATATCATTATGATTTAATTCCATTAAATACGAAATAGAAATGAAAGTAGCGTTCATGCGTACGTACGGCTTACCGTCTCCATGAACGGTGCATTTCATTTCTTACCTCTAAATGTTACATAATATTATGAATGAATGTATATACTGGATATATATGATATATATGATATCTATACCATGAATATAATTCTGTAGATAATGGATATTCTACCACATAAACAACTTGTAATTATAAGAAGTTTATTGTTGACTCAAGTACCGTAGATCGACAAAACAATGGTTATTAACTTAAATGACTACATGATCTTCATATTATTATAATAAGTGATATAAAAGGGATAATGAACATGAAAAAGATTCTTAAGCAATAATGGATTAACTATAGTTTATTATTCAGGAGATTAAAGAACGGTCGAGTGAAGTCGGACATGATGTAAGGGAACATCATAACCCAATTTCCATTCTTTGTGTTAATCTCCTACTTTAAAATTATGTAATGATATTATTATGTCCCATATTATATTTGTACTTTCATTATGTGTAATTATAGTTAATACACATAATAGATCTATTTTATTTAAAAAATGATCTTTGTATGGGAATTCATTTCAATCTACTTTCATTGAGGCATAATTTATTTTATACACAACTTTCCTTTATACAGTGTATAAACCCCTTTGACTATTATGTTTATTCAAAAGGAATATTTTTATATGAATAATTTTACTAAACGACAAAAGGGAATGTTTTTCTTGTCATATGTATGCGGTGACAACGACTACTCTACTGCTGTGACAATTATTTGAGTTTCGGCTTCCTCTACAACCAATAACTTTTATTAAATGAAAAATAAATACCAAGTTTTAATTTTATTTTATTTTTTATTGAAAATGGTTTTGAAAGTGTTTTTTTATATATCAATATTTTGTATTGATATCTTGTGATTGAAATGTGGAAATGTTTTGTTTCCTTTATTCATGTTTTATGTGATACGATTATGTTATGGTTTATGATATGTTGAAACCTATTCATATGAGGAATGCATTGGAATAAATAAGTGATGTGTGGAGCCCGCTATAGCTCCTTAATGCACCGTCAGGTCTCATGAGACAAACCAGTTTCTTGGCACGAGGCCTTGATAGAAACTTATTTGTATTCATGGCACGAGGCCTTGGCTACATGGTTATGATAGTCTGGCATTATGCATTCCATCATTATGAAAGTGGTTATTGTTATTTCATGTGATTATTTGACCAGTAGAATATCCATGCGAATAACTAAATAGAATTATTTCATTTTACTTTTTCCATATTAGGCTGAAGTTCAAGTTTAAAAGGAATTTGTTTTAGTTATAAATTTGCCTTAAATTTTTATGTGTATTTATGAAAGCTTCTGCAATATTGTTATCCTTACTGAGAATCTGAGATCACCCCTTTCCATGTTTTAATATTTTCCAGGATGTGAAGAAGTATTTTATGAATGACCTACAGGGATATTCAGAAGGGGATATGAGTGTGGACTATAGAGACCATGTTATTGTAGTTTTTCACTTTATGATGTAATGTAACTTTTATGAATGTTTCTAGTGTTTCCAAGGATATTAAACTAATCAGTATTTTGAGACATGATCTTTTGTGATCATTCCAATGTTACGTAATAATGCACCGACTCTGGGTAACTGGTGTTCGGGCATTACAGTTGGTATTAGAGGTACTTTTGTACTAACCATGGATGCTAGATATAGATAAACTCTGATTAGAGCACATAGTCCTAAGATAAACTTCGAGGATTAGAATAGAATAGCTATCTAGAATTTTGGTATTATAGAGATTCTGTGAGTTTTCCGAGAAATACATCCCAGTCTAGATACGAACAGGTACAGGCAGCTCTAGCACATATGTACCTACATGTAAAACCCGAAAACATCACTTTGATCGAGACTCGAATGGGAAATGGTGCACGACAACGGTCCTTGCTGCACTCTTGGTAATGACTCCCCCGGGGGATATGCTTAGGATAATTCTCGTTTTATTTACAAACCACTATAAAGGGTTAGGAGTATATACTTCCTCAATGAAAACATTTTTGTGATTATGGATTATATCCATAAATATTTCAATTTATGTTAAGTGTTTTTCATGTTTGTAATTATGTATTTTGATTCATAAACTAATATTGTTTATTCCATTGATTAGAAATGGAGCCTAGTGGGAGGATGGGAAACCATATCAATGCACGCACTCCATGTAGGGATTGTCCTCATGCTCAAGATAATTATAGTGGATCTGGAGATACAACTGATGCTGATCAACTTATCACCATACTGGGGAAACTCACTTAGGTTATGAATAATTACCTTACTCGTATGGAGCACCCTGATCCATAATGTGGAGGATCAATGTTAGACCGCTTCATGACGCAACAAACGCCAACATTTAATGGGGGTACAAATCCTTTAGTAGCTGAGCAATGGATAAAATCCTTAGAGAAAATATTCCACGCCTTGGGGAGTAGCGAATGGGAGAAGGTTGTCATGGATGTTTATCGCCTCAATGGAGACGTCGATCAATGGTGGTCAGTGATATAAAACACAAAGGAAGATGAAGAAGTATCAAGTATGGAATGGAGGGAGTTTAAGGAAATTTTCTTAGAAAAATACTTTCCACATGACCATCGAGAAGATATGGAAAGGAAAGTTCTTAGTCTAAGGCAGAAGGATGATGAGAATGTTGCAAAGTATTAGGCTAACCTTACAAGGTTAGCGAGGAATGTTGAAGATTATATATGTAACCCAAGAAGTAATATTGATCATTTCTTTGATGGGTTAAAACCATTTCTCTGTCAAGCATTAGTCTCACAAACCTTCTCATCATACGAAGATATTGTCTTGTGTGCTATCAAGATAGAAAAGGAATTATCTAAATCTTATGACCATAAAGTAAAGCAAGAGAAGAATAGAACGGTGGAACAAGAGATAGATAAAGGGAAAAAGGGAAAGAAGGATTTTCCATTATGCGATAAATGTGGATGTATCACCCCAGTACTTGCCTAAAAGGAAAGAGAGTTTGTTATAAATGTGGAGAAAAAGGTCACCAGGCTCATGATTATAAGGGAAAGAAAGAGGCTATCAATGTTGAATTCTATAATTGTAGGTAAAGATAGCATTATTAAAATGAATTTCATAAGAGTTAAGGAATCATACATTCGAAAAGGCCAAGGGATCTAGGAAAATCTTATGTTGTTACTATAGTTGAAGTGGAATAATTAATATATTGGTGCTTTTGGACTCAAGGATTATATTTTGGTTATAAGAATAATGTGATATTTATTAGGATTTTACTGCAGTACTTGTTGTTTTCATTAAGGTTTTAATATGATGAAGGTAACCATATTTTTTTATGTGACAATAAGATAAACTTTAATTTGTTTGAGGAATCTGATGATACAATTGATTTTGGAATTTTGAGAACATTTAGAGAAAGTCTGGACAAAGGTATTTTGGATAACTATAAAGGTTGGAAAAGATTAAGTTGAACATTGGATGGAATTGTTTAAGGTTAAAATATTTCTGAAGATTATTTTTGGAATATTATAATACTATTGTTTTAGGAAAAGGACAACCTGTAGGTTGGGGGATAAACCATCACGTTGGAAAAAGCTGCAGGAATCAAACCCACAACCATAGTGCGACATGCCTTTATTACCTACCACTAGACTACAGGAAGTCCATGCTTATTACAAAATAGTTTTCCTAATCTAAATGGTTTGTGTTAATATTTGGAACCTTGTACGATTAAGATAAATATAATATTTTTGATTTATATTATCTTTTTGAGTGAAAGATGGTTTTGTGGTAAAAAGTTATTAATGGATGAAAGTCTACATGAAAAGTAAGTATATTTCCTTACATTATTAGTAAATCTACTAAATAAATTCTTCAACTTTATGAATGTTAACTTAAATCAAAAATATTTTCGGTTAACTTTTCCAATTGGGGAATCAATGATTATTAAAACCAATCACAACTTTGTGATTTTCTTGTAGTTTCTATTCTCCTAATCCTGTTTTCTACAACTCTCCATCAGACCTTGGTGGTTTGTTTCTCCTCTATATCCATATTTTCATAGAATCGTAGTATGGGCTATCTCGAGTGACCTTTGTACTTCCATTTCTTTATTTTAAAGTTATATTTTTATTAACCATATTTTTGATGTGGGTTTTCCACAAAGGTATTTTCTATTTTCAACCTTTTATTTTCAAAGATAAATTTCAAATTTCAAGGACGCAATTTATTGAAGGAGGGGAAATGTAACAGCCCAAGCTTCTATGGTACACTTCTCTTTGAATAATAGAGCAACGTGTGTTGTACACAACATCGAGTTCTGACACACCGCGACCAATCAAAGTAGATGTTATGAATAGTAATACACACCTTTTGAAATTATATAAATTTTATATTTCAAAATGGACTTCATTTTTTGTGTTCAGAATATCGAAATTCTCCTAAGTTGAATTTTTTGTAATTTTCTGAAAAAATCCAATTTTCTAGGAATAGAAAAAATTAATTTAAAAAAACTTTTTTAATCAAATTAAATTATAGTGATAAATTATACTATTTATTGGTTTTAAAGTAAAATTAGAATACATTTTTACCATTTTTTCCAATTTTGGTCATTAGAATTAATTTCACATTGAAATTGGACAAAAACAACTGTCAATATTTTGATTGATATTGTTTCTTAAAAACAAGCTATTTCTTTTCACAACGGGAATTAATTCATAAATTAATTAATGCAACTTATATGTTTTGATTTTTTAAAAATTGAAATCATTTTTGAATTCAGAATATCAAATATAGCTTAGATCAAATTTTTGGTATTTTTCGGAAAAACATCAATTTTTGATGAATAGTGAAACCACTATGTGGTAGCTAAAAAACTGAATTTTCGTTTAAATGAAACTTTACCACTTCTGTGATTTCATTTTCAAAAATCCGACATACATGGTTTTAATTAGGATGTAAAATGTGGTTCAATGGGATTAAAATAATTTTTTGGTGAATAGTAACTTTTATGTTTTATTAATCATGATTAAAGGTAATTAGTGTAATTTACGGTAAAAATAATGTTATAAAAATATGAAAATATCTTGAAAATTGTTGTACCCTTATTGGAAGACTCATGGATGACCAATACAATCCATGGGTCAACTTGGGGACCCCATGGATCCACTTGGGTAAGAAAATGACATTAATACCTTTTTTTAAAGTAAAATTAAAATTGTCACAAACATGTGTTGTTTTACTAAAAAAATTATTACATGGGATTATATACGCTACAATTTCAAAAATAAATATTAATTGGAAAGCTAGAAATATTTCCTACATAATGATATTTTTTATATTATTTTTAGACATTAACTAAATTAAAATTTTTATGACACCATGATGATGCAGTGATTACCTCATTAATAACGATTTAAATAAAATGAAAAGATAATGTAAATTCTTAGACAAACACTTTTCAAAAACCTATTGGATGAGTAAATTTCGATAACTTATCACCTTATACTCTAAATATATAATTGTGGGACCTTTGAAATCCGAAAAGTACTTCATAATAATGTAAAATTTCATTACATTCCAAGAGTACCCCTCCTCTCCTCATATAAAAGGCCCCCACCTCTCCCACCTTATTCACAACATAAAATCCATTTGGCTCGGCCAACCACTGCCCAAATACTCTCTAAACATCCCTATAATACTCCTAGAAGCCTCACTTTGGGCAGAATTCTTCCCAAGGATGCCTTTGGATCAAATCAAAAAGAGTTACCGGATTGTAATGTAATGTCTTCTCTTATATTATTCTGTATTATTTTGCATCTCAAACCCCTTAAACTGTTTTTATTACATTATTTTTTAACAAAACCAGTATCTTAAATATACTAGTATTCTTTTATGAGAAGTATTTTTTTTACACTTACACACACCTTCGTCTAATGGTTAAAGAACATACTGTTTCTGTGGTTGGAGAATTTCTGCCTCACAAAATGATGATTGTTCAATATTCTTTTAACACCTATAATGTTGGACATTAATATGTAACTATATTTATATATGATATATATTATTTTTATTTCTTCCTTATGCTTCTTTATTTCTCATTTATGTCATACCATTATGATTTCCATTATGGGTAAATGCGATAATTTCATTTTAGGAAGTGCGGACTACCACCCCCTCAAAGTGATTTGAATCGTTAATTCCATATGTGGGATGTATAAAGGATGGAGTAAATGATATTATATATATATTATACTGTAATTATAATATACCTTTATATCATTATGATTTCATTCCATTAAATACGAAATAGAAATGAAAGAAGCATTCATGCGTACGTACGACTTACGGTCTCCATGATCGGTGCATTTCATTTCTGACATCTAAATGTTATGTAATATTATGAATGAATGTATATAATGGATATATATGATATATGTGATATCTAAATTATGAATATAATTCTGGAGATAATGGATATTCTACTATATAAACAACTTCTAATTATAAGAAGTTTATTGTTGACTCAAGTACCAATGATCGACAAAACGACCGTTATTAACATAAATGACTACATAATATTCGTAACATTGTAATAAGTGATATAAAAGGGATAATTAACTTGAAAAAGGTTCTTAATCAAGTAGAGATTAAATCTAGTTTATTATTCAGGAGATTAAATAACGGTCGAGTGAAGTCAGACACGAGGAAAGGGAACTTCTTAACCCAATTTCCATTCTTTGGGTTAATCTCCTACATTCAAATCATGTCATGATATTATTATGTAATATATTGTATTTTTTACTTTCGTTATGTGTACTTATAGTTAATACACAGAATATATCTATTTTATTTAAAAAAATGATCTTTGTAAGGGACTTCATCTCAATCTCCTTTCATTGATGCATATTTAATTTTATACACAACCTTCTTTTATATGGTGTATAAACCCCATTGACTATTACTTTTATTCAAAAAGAATATTTTTATATGAATCATTTTAATAAATGAAAAAAGGGAATGTTTTTTTTGTCGTACATATGCGGTGACAATGACTTATATGCCGACGTGACCATTATTTGAGTTTCAGCTTCCTCTACAAGGAATAATTTTTTTAAATGAAAAATAAATACCAAGTATTAATTTTCTATTATTTTAGTATTTAAAATGGTTTTGAAAGTGTTTTTTATATATAAATATATTGTATTGATATCTTGTGATTGAAATGTAGAAATGTTATGTTTCCGTTATGCATGTTTTATGTGATACGATTGTGTTATGGTTTTTGATATGTCGAAACCTGTTCATATGAGGAAAGCATTGGACTAAATAAGTGATGGGTAGAGCCCGCTATAGCTCCTCGAGGCATCAGCAGGTATCATGAGACAAACTAATGTCTTGGAACGAGTCCTTGACAGAATCTTATTTGTAGTCTTGGCACAAGGCCTTGGCTACATGGTTATGATAGTCTGGCATTATGCATTCCATCATTATGAATGTGGTTATTGATATTGCATGTTATTATTTGACCAAAAGAATATCCCTGTGAATAATTAAATGGCATTATTTCATTTTACATTTTCTATATTATGTTGATGTTAAAGTTTAAAAGGATTTTTTTAGTTATACATTTCCTTAAATGTCTATGTTTATTTATGAAAGCATCTGCAATATTGTTATCCTTACTGAGCATCTGAGCTCACCCCTTTCAATGTTTTAATATTATCTAGGATGTGAATAAGTATTTTATGAATGACTTGCAGGGATAGTCATAAGGGGATATGAGTGTGCACTATGGAGACCATGTTATTGTAGTTTTTCACTTTATGATGTAATGTAACTATTATGAATCTATCAAGTGTTTCCAAGGCTACTAAACCAATAAGTCATTTGAGACATGATCTTTTTTATCATGACAATGTTACCTAATAATGCACTGACTCTGGGTAACTGGGGTCAGGGCGTTACAGATTTTAAATCTAGTTAATTGTCTAGCGAAAACACAGCTGAAAATTGTGTTTATAAGATTCTATAGAATGATGATATATTTCTATCTATATTAGCTATGTAGTGGCCTCACCGTAATTCATCAAAATATCACGAACATCACATTAATTCTAATATATAAGCCTATAAATGAAACTAATCACTATTTAGTGAGTATAATGGTTCTATATCATTAAACCATTGCATAAGAAATTATAGGAGCCCACCAATTCACAGTTGAAATATTAGATATTCAGTAAAAAAGATGATTCATTAGCTCAAATTCATTCAAGAATAGACATGATGAAAATAATAAAAACTAATCCACCATTATTTCATGTACAAATTTTGATATATCTAGAAATCCAAAAAAACAATAATGATTCATAAATGTTAATACTATATGGGATCCTTAACATGTAGAATAGTATAAACATTAATTCATGATATTGAAAAAACATAAAATAAATCCAAATCATTAATTATTTAATAAGAAACATCTAATGATAAAAAATTAATTTTTCTTGATTCTAGATTACAAGAACACATATGCCAGAGTGACTCTATAATCATTTGGTGCCTCAACAGACCTATTTATATAACATTTCATGAACTTGTTATTGTCTTACTATAAAAAAAATATTAAAATTAATTTTCATCTAGATATGTGGGTCAATCTTCTGGGAATAAGTATTCTCTATATGAAACATAATAATAAGGTCGGTAAGGGATCCATGACCTATAAATTAAATTTCTAGGAAAACAATCCTTAATTATTCATGTCCATGAAATCGATTTTTGTTGTTTGAAAACAGTTACAATGCTATAATATTTAAAAAAATATTTTCTAAAATTGGAAACATATGTAATATGTACACCCATAGTTTACTATGTGATATCCTCCATGGTTTTTTTAAACTCTTACGTAAGGGATATACTATAACCCTTTGGATATCAAATTCAATATTCATCCTTTAGAAGTTAATAAAAATATATAATTCATTACTTTAGAATTAATATAATATAAATTTGTTTTGTATAAGTACATTTTTGAAATAAATTCAATGGAGGGTAAAAATATTATGAAATTAATTTTGGATGGTGAATGTTAGAGATATTAGTGAATATAAAAATGATTTTAGGGAAACTCAATATAGAAAAACGATTAACACATCTGATGTTTAAATCAACGAGATTTATGATATCCCCTATCATGGGGTGATGTGAATCCTTTATTAATTTTTTTATTTCATATGAATGATATTTCAATTTTCATGTTTTAGCAATAACATCAGATCTGTAATTTTTATCCAATATTGTAGAAAACATTTTGAGTTGTTTAGTTCTAAGGTGTTGGTGATCAAAATTCATTAGTTTCAACCAATCTTCCCTAGAAATTTTATATTAAATATATGATGGACCCAAATAAAAACCCATTATTTAGAAACATCAATCATCTATTATGATATCTTATGTAATGTTATTTAAACATATAAAATATTTTTGGAAAAATATAATTTAAAATAGGAGAAACTAATTAATTACTGGTATAATATAACCTTCGTTCATCTATGAGTAACCATGAGACCTTGGGATAAGAGTCGTTTTAGATAAATTTAAGAAAATTTAAGAATTATAAATTTTTATTCCTATAAATAGTGTTTTAGAATAAACAATGATGCTAATAATTATTAAATAGTCTCACGGCATAAATAAATAGACTATTATCACATCAATTATTGAGGAAAGGGAAAATAAATCTATCCATTCCATTAATTTAAAATAATCACTTACATAATCTATAAATTAATGTCGTTGATAAGGTAATGACAAAGAGTTAATATCCCTTTCCAACATTTCTCTATTAATACTTCTAATGTATATATTTTAATGCTCATTAATATAGAAATAAAAATAAATAGAAATAACATAATTATATACATCTATGTTTTTATATTAGAGTTGGAAATTATATATAATTTTCTAATTTTAATGAAATAAAATTACCTATTTATATTTTATATCAAATATGATAGTTATAACAAACAATGATTCCACCTTTTTTAATGACAACACCACACAATCCCACATGAATAATCTAATCCCAATTATATAATATGATATTACCATTGTTGTGAAATTTGAAACCTCGTTATCATTATAATCTAAATGGATCCTGAAATAAATACCCCAATATCATAGTATTTTCCTCCTTAAAAATTTTGAAGGGTGACTAATGTTTTATATTTTATCCAGACTAATATTAATACTAAATAAAATAAATCCACTATAATTAGTAAATTTGATCAAGAAAAAAAATTATCTGAGTGATAAAACACTCAAGGGATAATATAATCCCATATATTTAAGTGGAATGTAACCCAAATTCTGCTATATAATAGTATATTGTGAGGTAGAATTCAAGAAATAACAATCTTGTCTTGACCACTCGAACAATATTAATTTGATATTGAACTAGGTGGGTAATGTTATTATACTCTTTTTAGGACCAAGAGTTTGAGAGTTATATTATTATGAAATTTAATTTTTAGTTAATGACATGATCATATATTAAGAACATATGAATTCATGATTTCTTGACCTCAATAGAGTGACATTTGAGGTATGATATCCAATTTCATTATAGCTAGTCGTATGGAAAATAGTTTTTGACCCCAAGGGGGAATCATGATTCCATATTCTAATAAACAAAATAAAATCATTTTTTGGAACATCTATGATTATACCATGAATATATTGTAGTTGAAATTATAGATAAACCAAATTGTAAGGATAACCAATGATATACGACGAATTTTCTATCAAAAGTTGTTCAGAGTTAATGCGTGCAAGCAGGTTTCAGAAATATAGTGCTTGAGAATCAATAATAAATGTTTGGTGAGGCGATCTGGGTATAAAAAACGTAAATTTTAAATCATTTGAGATAAATATAAAATACATTTCCTTAAATTACATTCCCATAAATAAAATGATTCAATTATTTAGAGGCTTGATACATAAGAAACCAATTACATTATATATATTCAAAATTTCCAAAAAATTATTATTATGTCGTACCGTTCATAGATATAAATTACATAAAACATTTATTTAAAACTTTGGATGGAAATATAAGAAATGGAATGACTAGATTTTCAATAATTGATGACATGTGAGATAACAATTGATGATCATATGAAATCATAAGTATGTATAAGGGTATGTGTTTATGATAATAACATAAAATGTTCATACCTGGTATATAATTATTTAAAAACTGGTGTCATGTAAAAATATTTATAATTTTATAAATAAATTAATCATAAGCATAAGGAATCATTATAAATCAGTGATAAACCATGATATCATATCATAACCATTTAAATATTTAGCTGTAATTTTGTTCCTCAATAATGAGGATAATCAAAAAAATGGGAATCTTTTATTCATTATGGAATATATAAAAAAATAATTATAATAGTCACATATGAGAAACTCATATCTAAATAACTCTATTATATCTTAGGTGTTTATTAAGTCTCCCTAATTATAGTTGTTTTTCAACTTCATGTTTTTTATTATTTTATTCACTCCAGCAATAGGGTAACGGCCCATGTTTTTAGAGTTGGTAGTATAACATAACCCATTTTAATTTTTTGTGTTTGGTTGTGATACCAACTATTTTCATGATCATTGTAATATAATACTAAGAGTTTAATTGGATCATGTTTTTTTCTTTGTTTAGTTATAATTATATAAAATTTAATTTTTGTTTTGAGTGTATTTTGGATGTCATTGGCTTAAAAAACTGCTTTTCATGGTGTGCATACATAGTTTTTCAGTTTGAATAAATCGTGAATCCTCCAAGGATAAATAATGATGTCCACATTATTCACTATGAATGGTTTGAAAAACATATCATGATGGGTTTCAAATCTATGTGTCACCTATATAATTTTTTGAAAAGTAGGATTCACACATCTTGTGCATAGTTTGAGAAACCATACACCTTTTCCATGAGAGGGTGGTTCTTTGGGAGTGTAAACCACAGGATTGGTGAATGATTTTCTAAACTATGTTATAACCATGAATCCTATTTAGAGGGAAATAAATTAAACTTTTCTTAAATTACCTTAAAAGTTTCAATCCTCTTTTTTCCACAATAAATCCCCACCTCTAAGTAGTCAAGGATCCCATGTTTCCTATCTTCTATGATTTGGACACATCTCTCCATCAAAAAAACGTTATTAAATTGGTTGTTGGATAAGGATAAGTCTATAAAAGGACTTCAGTCCAATAAAAAATTCTCATCTTTCATCACTCCATACGTTGTGAACATTATGTGTGAGTTGTTGTACCCTAATTTTAAGGCCTCATCTATATAAATGATTTAATTAAATTTATGACAATTTAAAGGGTTATATCTAATTAGAATACATTTTCTAGTATGAGGTATGTGCTTAGTTTATTTAAATATTATTTTGATATATTTTTTGTCATGAGTTCTTCAGCGTCCCATTGGATTGACTGAGAGTGACCCTAAAAAAATTAATAATTGATTTTAAATAATTATATTGATAATAAGAGATGATTTGGTCGAGCTCATGCTCCTCTAAAAATGTTCAACCTGTGTAAGGGTATGTGACCATCATTGATAGAATGGTCAAATCCAATTATTTTAATTAAATATAATAACATATATATTTCTCCTGATGGTTAGAGAAGAAACATCATCGATTTGAATAATTATTGATGAGGTGATCATAACCTTGACCAAGGTGATGTGATTCACCATGTTGGGTGAGGATTAAGAAAATTGAGGTGATTTTTACCATTGGTTTGGGAGATATGATCATCAGGTCTATGAGATGAGGACATGAGGTTATAGGAATAAGCAGTGTGATATGATAAGGTGGTGACCATTAGGTTGAATGACATGGTCATAGGGGAACAATATTTCAAGATGAAGTGGTATAGGTATATTTTTAAGTGATTTCAACACACTATGATGTTCTATTTCATTTTGGGAGCCATGTTCAAACAAATGGAACAATAATATGGGGTGGTGTTGGACACTAATGTGGGTAGAGGCCTCTATTTTTTGGATAATAGGGTGGTGTTTAACATTAGTGAGGTCAGAGGTTCGTGATTTCAAATGCCACATGGATGGTGGGGATACATCAATTGATGGTGATGGAAATGTTTGTTGGGGGAATAAGATAGCATTATATTGAGGTCATTGTGGTGATATTATTTTGGAGGATGGATACTTTCATTCCTCTAGAATTTGTCTATTGAGATGATTATGTTTGTTATTTGGAGGATAGATAATGATGTACCTCAAACATCAGGCTTTGAGATGATGGGTATTTTCAAGGTGAGGTCAAAGGTATATGGTTCTAGATGAGAATGACATTAAGAATATGGTTAGTTGATTCTGGAAAAGGAATTTTCGTTTCAAATGATATTATGGTTATACATTTAAATGAGGTTTCTGAGGACTATCTATCTTCTTTCTCATTAGGGTAGTCCTTGAGCTCTTTACTAAGTATCCTCACCAATATAGTTATATATATCCCTGCATGTCATTGAATAATTTATATATATCTAGGGGCATCAGGTATACCAACAATAGATGATGCCAGTGATTGCTTCCTTGTGGTTATTGATAATAAGGGATGTGGTTTATTTATATGATGTTCACATGTTGGTTTATTTATATTTACATTCACATTCTTTTAAAATAGTTGTAGGATAGAAACATGTTGGTTGTGGAGTATAATTATTTTTTATCAAACCTAACAGGGGACCTAGGGATTCATGTATAAATTAGGTTTCTACGTCCATGTCTGTGTTTGGACAATGGATATGGACCTTATTGATGAGGTAGGAATGATTACAATGAGATGGATGGAAAGGGACAATTGAGTTTCTTCTATCAACATTAATTATTTTTCAATTTATTTTTCTATCATCATGATTATCATGTTTTTGTACTAGGGTCGGCAATAGGATCCCCATTCTTAATATTGTTATTTTTGACATTATATATTACGGAATGTTTTATTTTAGTTAGTATTAATTGGGGTTTATTTGTGTAATGGTATGTCTGAGCTTGTTGTTTGTTTTTATTTCTCTCTTTTTAGGCTTCGGCTATTACATGTTAGTAGTATATCTAATTTTTGGTCATTATTTGTCTATGTTATATATGTATAGTCCGTTAATATTTTCATCATAAAAGTGTATTGTCTCCCCACTATATCATATTTACACCCTTGAAGCTGTTGGTATCCTTTGTCATATATTGAGGCACACCTGAGGCCTAGTGGTCTATTATCCCAAAGAACTATTCCAATAGAAAATGGGTCAATGAATATGTAATGGTATCTAAGAAGGTTTCTTCTCTAGGATTCATTATTAAAATTCTAATGGATACTAATTCAAGTAATGTTATTTTCTCTTCATATGGTCTTACTATTTGCATTATGGTGGGGCAGTGGAAAGGATGCAGTCAGAACTAGTTACAGAGAAAGTGTTTCTGTGTATGTAGCCCCTTTCATGGTCTACAAACCTAGTTTTCAAGGTTGGAAATTTTTTTAATATATCTTTTACATTTGAATTTATTTTCTCATCCAGTGGTGAACATGGTTGTTCTAGTTATTATTATTTTGATTTGTCCCCTTGGCTGGTTATCTTAGGGGAGGTGTATTTATGATTTGTGGTAGGCTTTTAGGAACATGTGATGTTTTTTTATTTGATCTCCTTTGGGATCCTTGATTCTGCTTTGAGGAATTGAGTTGTTTAAAGTGTTTAGAAAGAAATAAAAATAGTGTCTTCCTACATAGAAGCTTTTTTTATTAATTCTACTCATCCATCCTTGGAATGTGGTTCTTATGAGATACACATGTTATTTTATGTGATATGTGATATATATGTACGTTCCTAAATTTGGTAGGAATTGGAATGGAATATTACTTGGATCGATATATCTAATGTGTCAATAAATGAAACAAAAACTTTTTTCCTACATAACTTCTATTTTTTCATTTTCCTTCATAACTTCTAATATATATAATCTATGACCATATTAGTGGAAGGATAAGGGCCATGAGGACAAATTATACAGGATACATGACTTTGATGTGGGTAGGTAGGGGTCATGAGAATGAGATATAGGTTATATGAGACCATGATTTAGTTATTTAGGGGTATCTATTTCCCTATGTCATGGGAGAGTGTGAAATAGGAGAGTGCAATGATGTTGATGTTGGTATGAATATTAAATCTTTTCATATATGTGATATTATGAATATTTGTTGTTGTGGCTACATGACCCTGGAAATAATATTCGATGGGATGACATCGATGGGATCCAGAGGAGAATATTGAGGGTTCTGATATAATACCTATTGAGAGTTCATTGGATTATGGTCATGATGGTCAGGACAATTCCATAAAGGGTCTTTCCAATCACGATATGTAAGAGCATGTATTATTAAATTATCATGTACTAATTGGACATCTGTTACATATGGTAGATTTTAGGACATGGAATAATGTGAATATTAGGTTGATCTTGATATGGTCTATATAGGGATTCGATTAGAGAGCTTAGGGAGATGATCCATCTATGGAATAATAATAATGTGAGTTCAAGTTGCGACACCCACCACTATTTCAGGGAGATGCGGGAACACATGTGTCAAATAAGTTGATTGAGTCAATGATGATTATCTTCAATTAGTTCAACACACTCGCAATTTTAAGGGTAAACCTATAGATGTACATGATCAGAGTGCTAGGTATCCACCAGTGGGATGTACATGTACAAGCAGTAATCCATGAGGGATTGTCCTAGAATAATGTTATTGGAATGTGCTTCAAGAAATTCATTCGGGGTTTTTTTAGGGTGGACATAGCTCAGAGGTTCATTATCGTACAATATTGATACACGTCCCTCATAGAATATTCTGATATATTCACTAACTTGATTCCATTCACTCTTTTGTAGGGTGGATTTTGACACCTCTAGAGTGAGGTGTTTCAAGTATTGTTTAGATTTTGGCATTAGTGCATCACACCATGATTTTATGAATTATTTTCACAAATTTATTTTACCCTTGCAATATTTTTAATTTCATGTAACATTGACATTGATTATTTTATATAAAATCACTATGATTATATTGAAATATACTTAAAACAAAGTTAATAATTCAATACAACTAACATTAATTGTAGCATAAATACAGAAAAAATGAAGGATAGATATTAACATAGTGTACAATATATCTTTGACGTCCTAACCCATGTGCCACTAAAATTTTCCTAGACCTAGTTCGCTACATTCCATGAGGTGTGAATCCTAATATTTCAGAGGGTTCCTTCTAGTAGCGAGGGACTACAATGTCAGTCCTAGGGAGACTATACACTCTGTTATGAGAATCAAAACACAAATAGAAGAGAAAAACAATAATCAAGTGAAGATGTGTATAAATAACTAGAATAATATCATCCCATGATATAGGAAAACAAGAAAATACAATACTCAACATGAATTTATAATATGATATGAAAATGAAAGTGTTAATTGCCTACCATGAAACTACTATTAAAGAAACAAAAACTATAAAGTGGGTCCAAGACCGCTTCTGGTTTCCTCTCCCATTATATAATCCCAAAAAAAAACCTATCCTAAGGAATTACCCTTATCCAATCCTACAACAAAAATTTCTACACGAGTTCCAATCAGGCATCCCAAATAGCATGTTAGTACAAATCAATAGGCATTCCACCAATGGTGTCGAATATTAGCCCAATCAAAAGATATTTTCTAAATATCTATGAATAAATCAAATATAATGCATAATTTAATAGATACCACATTGTTATTTAATCATTAATTATCACATTTTTCATAGATTCAATTCATGTTAACCATTTTATTCATCATTCATTATTTTTCATTCATTTAGTGTAGGTCGTCATTCCTATCAACGCAAAATCTAATTTGGTGTGGTTTGTATTGCCTATCACCCCTTATCTCATTTGGAGTAGGTCATCATGCCTAGAACCCCATATCCCATTAGGTATAGGTCATCATACATAGCACCCCATATATCAGGATTGGATAACTATTGGGTGGAACACCTAGTCCACGTCCCAACATCTGACTAGTATAGAACACCATGTCTATCTCCACAAAACTATCATTCATTTATTCATTTTTAATTCACAAGAATTAACCATATTATTCTATTACTAATTCCACTATTAGTTGAACATTTAAAAATCCGTTAGTTATCACAAAAATTAACTAAGCCCTTAACCCTTTAAATAATTCATAAATTAATTACTAAATAAAAACAACTATCATTCCTTTATTAATTATTCAAAATTAATTATCCATATAAAATCTAATCTTTTCATAAATGATTTTTACCATTAATCATCTTCGATCAACATCATGGAACATAATTAATTATCACAATAAATTATCTTATAGAGCCAAACATCATTTCATAATTAATTTCCCCTAATTAATTATTTTAACACAATCAATATGATATCTCAATTACAATATCTCAACCACTAACCAATATCCAAAAAATTATATTTTTGGGAAACCCCCCTTTGATTGTTCTAGGATTTAATTATCAATTAATCAAAATCACAAGTAAATTCCACATTCCTAATTACTGATATTAGGAAATAATTCATTAAGATAATATAGAAAAACTTTTAAACTCACATTCACATATAAACCTCACAAATATGGGATTATTATTTATAATACCTACCCTAGTTTATTGATAAACGTTATCCCAATGGAAACCCCAAAAGTCTGAGCGTCATAACGTTGTCGATCAATCTTCAGATCTAAATCCCAAACCAGAATTAAGATCTAAGGCATCAAGATCTTACAAATATAAATATAGATCCAAAATCCTAGATCTATATCTCAACATATTGTTTTAAATCAATGGAAATAGTGGTGATAATCCATGAAACGATCAAGGAATGATAGAGGAATGAACAGGTCAATCATCATGATGAAATCCACTTACTAAGAAAAGAACTTATCTTCCATCCAGGCTTTCGATCTCAATTAATGGAGTTCAAATCACATTGGAATTCATTTTTAAGGTCTTGGGATCACCAATAATTTTTCATGCTTTATTTAAGGTCAAAATATGGGTGTATTGGTGGGTGGGGTGGGGTTTAGGGTGGTTTTAAAATAGATTTTCGGAATAAAAATCATGTGTGCATGGTTTCCTCAGTTGGGGTGCATAGTTAGGTAAAACCATGTGACAAACGTGTAGAATTCATTATCCATGATTGAACGGTTTTTATGGTTTCGCTACATGGTTTAACAAACTCTGTGCAAACCATGTGCACCACTCTTTAAATTTTTTCATGCTTGGAACATTTTAGCCACACTGTTTGTCACACCATGTGTAAATCATGCACATCACATTGTTCAATAGTTTTTCTTAAAAGTTCAACCAAATGCACCCTATGACACTAGTCTAAAATAAAGTTACATAAAAGCCTCAAAATGTACCAGAATACATTCCCATGATGAATATAGAAATGGATGGTATCTTACAATCCCCCCACCTTATAATAGCCCGTCCTCGAGCTCCAATCTTGGGCATTTCTAAGATTATGATCAAAAAAGAATAGGCCATTGAGAACTTAGGTTTACTTCCCATTACAAAGTTTCATCTTGAACACTTTTCTATTTCCATAACACAAGAACTAATAGAATTGTCTTTCCTCATAACACATTATCACTATGAACCATCACACGTATAATTTTTTCCTCAGTGGATTCATCTATATTAATGTAAAACTCTTACATATCAATCACATGAGAAGTGTTGATGTGATACAACCATTAGTATGACATGTGGAAAAAATCATTCATAGCTCTGAATTTCTATGGAGGTCTAATCAGAATGCCATTGAACAGATTCACTCCAGCACCTCAAACAGTCCTTCAAACCTAGGCCTCAACATTCCATTACTCTATATCCTATGGTGACCCAATCTATGAAACACCTGAAGGAATACACAATAACACTTTGTAAACTCTATGAGTTGACTATGTAATTCTAAAGATGACTTACACATACTCCAATCCTAATCCATAATTTTCTATAGTAACTTCAAATGTTTGTATATCTTATGAGTGTTACTTGGCCCTAAAATATTTAACTCACACACCTTCAGTCAACAATGTGATGATCTAAAAGGTCTATATTAATGTTCATTATATGGTTCCATATTTGTAGTTTCCTAAAAACTATTATTATAGGATAAATACACTAATTCCATGTACTTCTCCCAATAACCACCAATGTCATGCACACATGATCACAAAATATCCTCTGACCCCTATATGGTACGCTCCCACGTCCCATCTGTCTATGGTTTGTTGGTTATTCTTAACAAAAAACATTGTACTTTGTTCTTTCTGTAAAAACTCAAAAAAGCGTGTTTTAATGTGAAATTGTGATTCAAAACAATAGACATTTCCACCCCATGAAATCGAACTATCTCTCGTACATACCATTTGCCCAAATGTTATACTATAAAGGTTTCCTCGATAGGAAAGAAATATGATACCATCAATAATTAATACACAATGGAACACATATAATAATTTTTCTAAAGTTTCATTGTATTTTCTACTAAAAAATCCATAATCACATCATCCCACTTCCATTCTGGTATAGGCAATGACTGCATTATGCCTCTATGTTGTTAATGCACTTCCTTCACCTGCTGAAAATTTAATCATCTTGTTAAGAACCATGTTATCTCTGTTTTCATGTCTGGATACAAAAACTATCATCGTAGGTCATAGTAACTTATTGTTCACCCCAGGATGTATTGTGAGTTTTGAGGCATGAAATTATCTAATGACTTCCTCTCACATACATGTGGGAACACAAACTAGATTTCTCACATAGATGATGTCATCCTCATATATCATCCTGACTGATGGTGTCTCCTCACCATAAAAGCTTTCCCTTAATGCTGAAAACTCCAGATCTGTATACTACATGTCCCTGATCACTATCAAGATTATATATTCCACTTCCACCCAAAGAATAGTCATATTCACCAAAATCTCCCGAACAACCACATGAATTTCATCCATCAATGTCATCATATTCCACTTTACAATTGACTCATGTGCCAACCGAGTCTGAGTTTTCCTACTCAAAGAATTATCCACACTATTACCCTTCCTAGGGGTATATGCCAATTCAAAGTTGATGTACTGCTTATAAACTACTCATATTCACTATTTAAGATTCAATTCACGCTATTAAAATGTATACTTAATGCTTTGGTGATCTATAAAAGATGTAAATTTTTCACCCAAAAGATAGTGTTTACATCCTATAAGAGCATAAAACACTACTTTCAACTCGATTTCATGCATACGGTAATTCTTTCCATGTGCCCATAGTTGTTGAGACCCATATGCAAAGATTCAATCCCCTTGAATCAGCAAAACTCTGAGTCTAATCCATGAAGCATCCCAATACAACATGTACTCCTCACCTAGGGTAGGTAAGATCAAAATTGGTGTTGATGTCAAGATCTTCTTCAACTCTTGAAAATCATTATCACGTACTTCTGTCAAATAAAACATTATACCTTTAATTTTAAACCATGAAAGTGGTGCAGACAATTGGGAAAAGTCCTAGATAAACCTCCAGTAATATCCAGCTAATCCCAATAAACATCAGATATTAACAACATTCATTGGCTATACCCAAGAAACCACCCCCCTGCACTTTTTTCTGTTCACTACCACGCCTTCTTATGAGATGACGTGTCCTAAAATGCGTACCCAATAAATCTAAAACTGACATTTAGATAGCATGGAATATATTCTATTATCTCTTAGTGTACCCAATTCGATATCAATATGTTCGGCATGATTGTCATGAGACATAGTGTACACCTATATGTAATCCAAAAACACCATCATAAAATAATCAATGTATGGATGAATGATGTTGTTCCTCAGTTTTATGAATTTAATAGTAGCATTTGTCTTCCCAAATGGAATTACAAAGAAATCATAAATGTCATACCTACTTCAAATAGAAGTTCATGGTATAACAGAAGTCATAACACCCACCTGATGACACCCTTTTCTTAGATCAATATTTGCGAACATAGTATCCCCCTTCAGCTTGACAAATAGAACATTGATATGCAGGATAGGATATCTGTTCTTCATGGTCATTTTATTCATATTCTAAAAATTGAAACCCAAGTATAAAATCCCATCATCCTTCTTTGCAGTCAAAACAAGTTATCCCCAATGCAACATACATAGGCAGGTAAACCCTTTATCCTCTAATTTCTACAAATGATTTTCGAGATCATGAAGTACTGTTGGTTCCATTCTGTAAGGTTGAATATAAACAAGATTAGCCCCAACCATGATCTCAATAAAGAATTTGACATCTCGCTCACGTGGAATCCCTGAAAAGTCCACTAGAAAGTCATCTTGACAGAATTATATTATTTTTTGAAGGAAGTCTTTCCTACCACTCCCATCATCTAGAAAAATTATAGAAACATGGGTTGTGAGCTCTCCTAGTGGCTGAGAAATTGGCCTATCTTGGCCTACATTGATATACCATTATCTATGAAGGAATTAATGGTAACCCTTATGAGATACAAAGGTCTCTCTCTTGTGGTAACAATTTATGTGGGCTCTGTATGTGACTAGCTAGTCCATATCCATATCCAGGTCGAATCTTGTTATATCAAGGACATAGATATAACCAAGAAAATGATACACTCTAATTTCTAGAGAAAATTCCTTACAAAAACAGATATCCCTAGACCATGTTACCAATGATTTTATCAATATTTATCACCCTGGTTACAGACTCCAACTCTATTATCGATACAGTGACTATATTTGCAGAGATAAAGGAATGAGAGGCACCTGTATCAATAAATGATGTTGCTAAATTAGAATACACTATAATATTACCTCTCACCATCAATGGACCAGCCTCTCTCCCCAATTGTGTAGGATGCACTACATATAATTTTCCTTCCCCTCATCTATGTGGTGTCTTCTGACTCCATTAAGAAGCATCACTCTACTGATACAAGAGATCATACACTAAAGAACCACATCCACTTACTCTACTTCCTATACCAGTATAATTTTATCTTCCAATATTATATTTTGTAGAAGACACACTTTCCATACTCTAACACACTGAAGTTACTCCCTCAGCACATGATTGAAACATTTTTTTTCAAAACTTCTATATATTCCCCATCTTTCCAAAAAACCCTCACTCTAATGGTGGTCCAGGAAAATTTGTACGATAGTGCACCGACCTACATAACTTTTGGAAAATAAATTGATTATGATTTGGTGGAACTATTCCCCCTGATTGTCCACCTTACTTTCCATAGTATTGAATAGGGTTCTCATAATGGATCATCCATCTCTCGGGAGGCACACTACCTGACCATCCAGTGACAGCTACATGTCTAGTACTGGAATCCTATATTAGTTTCCCATCCAAAATGAGATCCTTATTAACATCTTGTGATAATTTCATCAGCCTAATGATATTCACATGGGACTTAATTTCACACATATGTCCATCATGGAATCTTTTTTTCCAACGAATCCTCATCTGCCACCATAGCTAGACAAAAAGTCTGTAAATATGTGAAACATCCATAAAAATCTATTATGGAAATGTTTACATGAGAGTCATATTTATAATCACTCAAGCCTTATGTTGTATCTTTATATTTGGATAAATGTTCTCTAGGAAATTCTCTAGAGAGTCCTTCCATAAAATATCAACAGTCTATCCAGATCGTACATGGAGTTCCCAGCAGGAATTTGTTGAACTCCTTAACATATAAGAATCCAACATGACCATCCTCCCAGCTCGAGACTCCTAATGATCATGTATATACACTATGTATTCAATCAAGAATTCATCTCCCTCAGGTCCACCCTCTCTAGAAAAAATATGAAGGTGTTGCAGTTGAAACTCTTGTGTCCACTCAACGCATGATTTTCAGAACCCCTCCCAGGTCTCTATCAACGTGTTTAATAAAACATTCAATGTTCTCTCAGAAATCCCCCCCCCCTTCCTCATCAATTTGAACCAATGGTGCCTCATGTTCTCTGTCTTGAAGTTCATTCCAGGCCATACCCCTCGGTCTCCCACACAACATGTTTTATAGAGGCTTATCTATATAAATCCATACACACATCTTATGTCACATAAGTAAAACATATAACATTTAAGAAAAATGTTAAACTAAAATAAGAAGTTACAAAATTTCATTTTACCCTTTATCTTATCACCACACATTCAACACTGAAGCCTTATCACTACAATGAACCATCCTACTATGAGGCCTATTTTAACAAGGGTACACATATTATCATTAATTAATTCAACCATTATAAAATCATGTTATATAATATTAATAAATTTAAAAATTAATTAATTATTCATTATCATTTCACCAATCAAGGTTCTCATTAGACACACATTTATCCTTTTTTATTCTTTATTATTTCAATCTCACAACTACGAAAAACAATTCAAGTTAAACTGTTTAACAATAACACATTTTCTTCTGAGTTCCTAGACTGATGCATGTCACAAAAACCCTTAGTTCCTAGAATGAATCATTCATTCTAATGTATCGTACCACATTTTTACTTGAATCAAAACTAAATAACTATCAAAATAAATATCACATCACATCACAAGTCCATCACCCAAGGTGAAATAATATAGATCTGTGATAGTAAACATAAAAAAACCCTACTCAGATTACTCATATTTCCCCTGTAAATAAGATTGTAACACCAATGCATGATCTCATTTCTGAGCCTCTACTGTTCCTAGTTTCATGTCTACCGTCCCCAAAATAATAATAAAAATGAAGAAGAATGAAAATAAAACCTCTCAGATACCACTTTCTGACGTTCCGACCGAGGTGCCACTAAATGGTGCCCAAGCCGGTTGGACACATGCCTTCAACCGCACCACCCCATACACTAGAGGGTTTCGACTTGAAGTGATGGTCTATTAAGTCAGTACTGGGGAGACTATACCCTCAATTAACAGAATCAAAACACTAATGGAATCAAACAACAATAACCCATTGAAGAATCATATAAATAACTAGAATAATACTATATCATCAGATAGTCAATTTTGAAAATAGAATATTCAATTAGAATGTAAAAAATTCTATAAAAAATAATCGTCAAGTGTCTACAATGATACTAAATGCAATGATACAACAACACCATAGTTGTTCTTGAAACACTTTATGATCCCTCTCCCAAGCTCCAATTCCAAACATCAGCCTATCCCAAGGCATATCCCTTATTCTGTCCTCTATCAACAATGTCTACTCTGGTTCCGATTAATTTTATCCGAATAGGGTGTTTTTAATACTCAGTTGGCCATCACAAATGGAATCCAAAATAGGTCCATCCAAAAGACAGTGTATGATATTCTATGTAGAAATAAAATACAACTAATAAATAAAT
This sequence comes from Viscum album, assembly GCA_963277665.1. Taxonomy (NCBI): domain Eukaryota; kingdom Viridiplantae; phylum Streptophyta; class Magnoliopsida; order Santalales; family Viscaceae; genus Viscum; species Viscum album. Next base: position 318,232,410 of record OY728132.1, on the reverse strand, counting down.
AATTATCACATTTTCATTTAATCTATAATCATCTCATTAGGTCCAGTTTCAATTAAGGTTTCCCATTTGAATAATCATTCATTATTATAATTCATTCGGCATAGGTTATCCTTCATATCACCCCAAACCGTCATTCGGTGTAATTCGTCATTCCTAGAACCGCATATCTCATTCGGTGTAGGTCGTCATGTGTATCACCCCGTATCTCATTCGGTGTAGGTCATCATGTCTAGCACCGCATATCTAAAACATGGATAACTATTTGGGAAGAACACCTTGTCCACATCCCAACATCAAATTGGTCTTTAATTCCATGTCTGAAACTACAAAAATATCATCCATTTAATCATTCATTAATTCACATGAATTATCCAAATTATTCCACTACTAATCCAACGATTAATTAAACATCTCAACAACCATTAGTTAACTCATCAATTAACTAATCATATAACCCATTAATTAATTAATCGATTAGTTAATAAATCAAACTGGTTCTCATTCCATAATGAATTCTTTATATTTAATTATCCATATGAAATTTAAATATATCATAATTAATTATTACCATTAATTATAATTCATCAACATCATGGCATATAATTAACTCCCACAATTAATTATCTTACATATCCAATGATCCTTTTATAATCAATATCCCCCAATTAATTATATTCACATAATAAATTTGATATCTCAAATAGAATATCTCAACCCCTAACCAATATTCAAAAAAAATATCTATTTAGGAAATCCCCCATCGTTTGTTCTGTGATTCATATATCAATTAATCCATAAATAATTCACAAGTCTATTACACATTACTAATTACTCCAATTAATGAATTAGATTATTAATATAATATTGAAAATTCATAAACACATATTAGAATATCAAATTCTTCACTTTAGGAGTTTTATTTAGACCACCTACATCATTTTATTGATGGATGTTTCCAAATTAAAATCTGCAAAATTAGAGCAGCACAACGTCGTCAATCAAGCATCAAATCTAAATCATAAATCCGAAATTATGTTCAAAGACATCTTGATCATGAAAATCATGATCTTTATCTACAATCATATATCCACAACTAAACTCATAAGTTTATATCCATTGAAAAATTGGATGTTTTCCATGAATAGATCAACTAAAGATAGAAGAATTAACGGGAGAAGAAATAGGATGAAATCCACTTATTGGTAGGAGAGAAAATATTCAATCTGATATTTCGATCTCGAAGAAATGTGGTTGAATCAACTTAGAATCTCTCAAGAAGGATCTACAAGCACCTAGACATTTTCAACCAAGAGACATGGTCAAAATATGTCATCCTTTATGTGTTTGGGTAGATTTAAAATATATTTTTGGAATAAAAATCCTGCGTTCATGGTTTTATGGGAATGGTAGCACTATTAAGAAAACCGTGCGCGAACTGTGAAAACATCTCTGTCTAGGTTTTCATAGTTGGCACAGTTTGGCTTCATGGTTTTTCAAACCATGAAAAAACCATGCATACCACTATGTATATTTTTTTCATGCTTGGAATGGTTTAGTCGCACTGTATGTCAACAATGCGCAAATCGTGTGTAGCCCACTATTCATTTTTTCTTCATAAAAGTTCACCCAAAAGTACCCCAAGACACTACTCCAACTAAAGGTACCTAAAAACATCAAAATTTACATGAAAAATACCCTGATATGACTCAATAAAAGTTAGTGATCTTTCTAAAAGTAACATCGAATTGGTGTATGAAGCACACAACACTGACTTGGCCTACGTTACAAACAACACTAAGTTTTTAGGATACATTTTTTAACTGTTGGGTTTATTTTATTGATATAATTATAATACATTAAATAAACATGTTAATATGAATAGTGATAAATATGTTAAAATTATTTTTTATAATGGTTTTATATAAATTAAACATATTGATGATCAATGATATAATTTTACATAATGTTCTTATATATTAAATAATAATATATTCTCAAATGATATCCTTTAAATGATATTATGTGAAAAATAATAAATATATTTGTAGAGAAATTTATAAAAATAATTTTATACAAAAAAATAATTTTATAATTTATAATATTGAAATTATATTAGGTTGAATATTTTTTATTTTTGTGAGAAACATTATGATTGGATGAATAGTGACAAATTCTGGAATTAAATTTAAAACTGGATTTTAATATAATTTATTTATAACGTTAGAGTATATGTTAATTTTTTTAAATGTTTAATTAGATAATATATTTATCTATTAATAAAATAAATGTTATTTTGGTCAATTTCACATTCAATTTTATACAAAATCAAACTATACATTTGAATGTTTTGAAATAAAAACCCGCTTTGTCGACTCGACTATATGATGAATTTAAAATTAAATTATGCAACATATTTGAATATAATATGTAAAAATGGACTCAATATTTTGAATAACAATTATATATAATTTATAATAAGGACAACTTGGTTTTTGTCAAAAATTATTTGTGAATGTATTAAAAATGAATTATCACGATTAAAGTAACATTAAGCTTAACTAAGGACTAACCCTATAATTTAAGACCCAAAACGACATATAAACTATTAAAAATTCCATTATATGGACATAATTCATGAATACACCGTAAAATATTGTTTTTTTTTGAATTTTTTATGTAAAAAATGTCGGTACGCCTTAATTGTTTTCAGAAATACCAGGTGAGTCCATTCCCTTAAATATAAAGGCCACCACCTCTCCCTCTTCGTGAAAACAATAAAAAAATTAGGATTGGAAAATATATTCCCAATAAAGATCAAGAAACACATCCCTTTCACCTTTAATCCTATTTTTTTAATAAATCAACCCAATGATTCCTTTTGAAATAAAAAAGGAGTTACCCGATGAAGAGGTAATGTCTTCCCTCAAACTCCTTTCTATTATTTTTATTCTCTACCCATATAAAATATTTATTACATTCATATATAAGAGAATAATTATCCATAATATAAAATTATTTTTTTTATTATGGGATTTATCTAAATATACACACACATCCATCATATGGGTAATAGAAATATTGTTTACATGTACGGCGAACTACTACCTCACTAAATGATGATTGATCATTTTTTCATTACAACCTCTCACAATTTACATTATGATGGAATATATGTTTATATATATTATATATTATATATATTTTTACTTTATGATACTTTAATTATTTTACAATATATGTCTTTATAACTTCCATTTTGTGTTAATATGATAATTTCGTTTGAGGAAGTGTAGTCTACCGCCCCCTCAAGGTGATGTGATTCGTTCATAAAATACATGGAATGTATTAAGGTTGAATTTAAGATAAATATATGTCATATTTTATATTATAAAAATAATTTAATAATTAAAAGTATATACATATATATATATATATATATTAACATATGTATTTATCTTTTATTCTATCAATACCAAAATTAGACATAAATAGAATTAATAAGTATATAAAGCTTACCATCTCCATGAACATTATATTTTATTTCATACATATATATCCTATAGATTATTATAATAAAAATATAATGAATATAAATAATTATAATTTTGTTACATTTTTTATATCATGATATATATATAAGGACCAATGATATAACTAATTTAGACACATTCAGAAAACAAAGTAGATATTATCCAAAGTTAAAACATAACAAAGAATTTTTATCAATAGGGAAATATAAAGGCATAATCTATCCATATATGGTATTACAAGTAATATATAGTTATTTTATAGATGTATAAAAAGTTACTTTTATTATAAAGGTGGATTGGATGAGTATGACGACTGTCATTACATAAGGTAATGGGATTTGATCTCAATTGTTATTTCCTTATTATAAATTCTTTATTCAGCACACAATCATTATATATGGATTTTATACTTTCCTTGGATGTAAAAAATGCTTTTTATATTCAAATTTATGGGTATCTAAATTTACATTCTATTATATTTTTTTTGATTCTGTTTCAAAAGTTATAAAATTCCATAAAATAGTTTTGATTAAATATTATTCCTTTACAACTCATGGTTTTTATGCACCTATATTAAATTTCAGGTATATATACTTACATTTTATAAGATATATCATTATTCTCAACATTTTCATGATATTATACACTTACTATAATGTCTGTTTCTTACATGGATAATATGATCACATGTTTTTAAGTGATATGAGTTTATGAAACAACATCATCACTTTTCAAGATTATATCCCTTTATGATTCCATTGATTAAATATTATAACCAATATCTGAATAACATTCATTAATTTTTACCTACTCTTTTTATCCACAACATATACATGTATTGGAACCATCATTATACATATTGGTACATAAGATAGATATGAAAGTGATTTTACGAATGCCCATATTTACCATCTCTTCAGTTGAAAATAATACTTTTTTCAAAACCATGTTTTTTGAAAAATGTTTCAAATAATATTGCACCACTTTAATATATTCTATAAAATAAATTTTTACCTTTTTTCATTAACAAATCACTTTAATGGAATATTATTATTGCTTTAAAAAAAGATATTTTTCAATCCTTGTTACTATAAAGGATTGTTTCTTCATCATACAGTTTGTATATATTTAACCACAATATTTTGTTGAAGCATAGTGTACATTTTTAAATGGATTATTTTTAAGAAAGTATTTTTAAAATTAATTTTCATGGAAAATTGTTTCCAAAATTGTTTCATGAATCTATTATAAGATTTCATTGTGGATTGTTTTCATATGTTTTCAATAATTATTTATACATTTTTAATTTATTTTATGTTAAAATGTGTTCAAAACAATATCAATAAAATTTCATATGTTTTCATGTAATGATTGTTTATTATATTAGCAATCATTTTTTATATGTTATCAATGTGTTTTGAAATAAAAATGAATTTAAAATTTTTGAATATTATTTTTTATGTTTTAATGGAAATGTATTTCAATTTGACTTCAAGTATTCTCTAAATGTTTCCATGGTATTTCAAATGGAACATATTTTCAATTACTTTTATGAATAAAAAATAATATTTCAAATAAGAAAGGATATTTTCCTCAAGAAACGTTTTTGAAGGATATTTCAAAACTATTTTCTATCTTATATGATATTTATTAATGTGACTAATTCCCTTCAATGAAATGATGTGATAGTTCCATGCACATTATTTTTATGAATGATTTGTTCTTAATGTCATGGTTTTATGAGCCTCATTTCTTATTCAAGTGTTATATGCTTATGAAATCCATTTCTCATTGATGAGTTTTTCTTTTAATGAAATGATTATGAAAACCGTATCTTTTTCTATATTTTAAGAAATTTCTACCTGTTTATGATACCCATTTGATAGAATTGGTTATGATATGATTGTTTATGATTTTTTGGGAACATATATGCTTGATTTTATTATGGGATGGGTGAGACCTATAACACCCTCCAATGCATTGGTTAAAGATTTATATCTGATGAGGTAGGCATGGAAGGAACAATAAATGAACATGGTTTAGTATTATAGGGATGAAATGAGAAATGAACATTTTTCAGTAATACAACACTAAAAGGATGAATAATTGTGGTTTAGTAATGAAAGGATGGCATAATGACTAAACTCGATTTACTAATACAGGGCTAGAACATGTTGTGATTCCAGTTCTGTAAGGGACATCCCCGCCAAGATGGACTTGGAAGAAATGCCTAAAATTATATGAAAATAATTATTACATTTTTATGTGTTTTTTATGATAACATTATTTACTATAATGTTAGGATTTCATGGATTATGTGTTGTATTTTTTTATTATTCATGTATTGTTGAAATCTATTCATTACTGAATGATTCATGCATATAATCATTGATATCATGGGTATGTTCTTATATTTTCATGATCATATCCTCATACCATTATTCTCATGATTATCACTGCATATATCACTGGATATACCTTGTTGATAATTTTACCTCACCCCATTTTAGGATTAATTCCCTATGTTATGAAGATATGTGTTGTTTTTTATGTTTATAGGAAGCATGATAGTCATAATGATCCAAGTGGGAGATAATGTAGCTCTTCTATGTACCAGTTTTCATATTTTCCATGTCTAAAAAGGAACTAAAATAATATTTTTTTGGAAATCTATTTTTATAATGTTTTAAGTATTCTATAAAAGGTAATTAATCTATATATATGAAAATAGAGGGCCACTACAGTTGGTATCAGATAATGGTTTTAGTTATTGTTTCGAATCTATAATGATGACATTTTTGGGAACACTAAGGAAAAAACTACCAATAAGTATAAGGATAAGGAAATGTTTTTGAAACATTACCGGACTTCTAATAATGGATATAGAGAGTTGTTTCCAAGAAATACATCTCTTTCTACCTATTATAAGTGAATGTTGCTCTGGAATAGATGTAACTATGTTTTACATCACTGAAAATATGTTCCTGGGCTAAATTGGGGTAATCTACTACATGAATATAGCCCTTTGTTTCACACCTAGTTTTAAAATATTGATGGATAAACATTGGAAAATCGCAAACTATTCACAAACCATCATGATGTATTTAAATATATGGTGGATATTTGTAACCTTGGATGATCCTAGGGTGTCATAGATTGTGGAAGGTGTCTTGATTTAGACATCCTATATGTAATTATTTTAATATCTATGTGGTATCCTGCTATGATATGTAATTCTCATAGTATGGTTCAGGTTTTAGTTAAGGGTGGTAACTAGATAAAATGGATTAACATTGAATTCAATGGATGATTTTTGGATGAGAATTCAAGTAGGATAATCACTAGATTGAAATATATTGTGATCTTGTCTAATAATTTTTCATGGATCATGATAAAAATCATGTACATTATCCGACACTCAGACTCACCATTTAAAGGAAATAAGTAAATCACTGAGAGTTTGGTTAAAAGATACCATGGAAAAAATTATATTCCATTTCCATTGTTTCAAGAATGTGTAATGAATCACATTAGTTAATCTATTACTATATCAAGAAGTTGTTTTGTATTTGGAAAAAGAAAAAAATCATGTGACTGGTAGAGGATAATGATGTGTTTTGTTAACAAAGTGGATGATAATGTTGGCCTCCCAAATGAATCATTGACGGTTACGTGGTAAAAGTGTTCAATAGATGGTAATTATGCAATTTAATGTCCCAATATGAAATATCCTAAAGACAATCATCATGGCGGAGCGAGTAATGGTCACATTGAGGATGAAGTTAATTCTACAAATGAAATTTGAATGGACAGATATATTTTTTAATAGGATTACATAGCCTTTTAAATGCAATAAGGATGATTCTGAATAACAAATATTTTTATGGGATTGTATAAAATTATAATGTTATATGAATGGTGATAAATATAAAGATTTATTAGTTTATGTTTTTAGCAACGAATTTCAAATATCACATGGAATTGATTTTAATGAATAGAAATGTTGTATAATAGAAATGTTATGTATATAGAAAACAAATGTTTAATTGATTGATAACCCTTAATATTTTCCTTATGTTATAAAATATTATATAAGATAAGGATATGTAGGACATGAATAAGTAATTGGATTGTACCGATTATCGTGGAAATAATTAAGGACATTTTGACAAGTACTGAAGGATATCATGGATGGAGTTTAAAACATCTTTGATATATGGATTATATCCTGTAATTTATGTAATATGGAAGAATTCATGTTTCCAAAAGTATTTATGTTAATTCAGGTTATTACTATGTTCGATGTGAATTTAACATAAGGGAATTCACATGTTTTGAAAGTGGAAACCAAGAGCTAAATACTAATATATGGGAGATCAATGTAATTTTTTTTGTGGAATTCTATCTAATGTTTTGGATTTTGATCGTTGAAAAGGGTTATAAGGTTAAAAATTCATGAAAATTTATTTTAATCATATGAGGTAGTATTTTTTATTGAAATTGTATTGAGAACCTGGGTTAAAAGTATATTTAGTGATTAACCTTATTTCAAGTATTTCCATCATATTTTGAAATTTACATTAGTGAGGCTTCCGAAAAGGACATCATGTAAGTTGAGTGACAACCAATAAAGTACGAGAAGGCCACAATTCATGAACCCGTGATAAAAAGATGATAAGGGTTTCCCACCTACCACTAGCCTATGTGAGTCCTGGTTGATGTATTTTAATTTTTTATAAATAATTATTTATGATATAATAGTAGTGATACTTTTTTTAGAGATTAATGTTTTAACCATATTGATTTTTTTATAATAGTTGTAGATAAATAGTTATCCATTTAATTCTTTTTGGGAATTAATATTTTCTCAATGTGTATTTTAGTTTTTCATGCATGGAAATTAATTTTCAGATAGCCATTTATTTATTTATTGGGGGAATTAGAAATAGTAAAATGATAACCCAAAGAATGAAATATTTTTATTAAAATATATCAGTTATTTATATTTCCTTATATTTTTAGTCAATAAATATAACAAATCAAAGATTGAATAATTATAAAAAAACTTTTTCCTGATACCATATTTAGTTTTAAAAAATTGGACTTATAAATAATCAAATATTTATTATTTCGAGGCCCTTAACATTTCATTGATAATACACATGTCTGTGATTGATGATGTTAATCACTTAATATAAATATGTACCCTTTTCCTATATATCCAATAGTGACAGCCACCCCATTTTCTCCAATTTGAAAGCCTTTTTATAGCAACCTTGGGTATCCGTTATGGTTCAAAATTTCCCTTTTTAATGGAAGTTTTCATACACATTTTATCATGATGTGGGATTATATAAATGATACATTAAATTATTAATCCTTTTATAACAAATACAAATTTAAATGGAAATATTATTTTTAAGAGTGAAAAATGTAACATTCATAGAATTTTTTGAATCATGTTTTTTATTTTGTTAACCCTTTTATATTTATCATTTCATGTAAAACTAAAAATTAATTATTTTATAAATATCACTATGCTATTATTTTGTTATATGTAACACCAAGTTAATAGTGAACTACAAACAACATATATTATTTATTCACTATAAAAAATGCCTATGTTTTCTTAAGACTTGTCCTATGTTTCCCATAACACAGAATTGGTGTACACAACACACAAAACAAACTTTGCATACATTTAACGCAACACAGAGTTCTTAAGAAACATTTTATTATTATTATTATTATTTATATTATATAACTATATTACATACATAGAAAAATTAATATAAATACTGATAACAACATTTATAAATTTTTATTACGGTTTTATATCAATAAAATATATTTATGTTCAAAGATATAATTTATCATAATGTCCTTATATGTTTAACAAATTTATTTTCTCAAATGAATTGTCTTTGAAGTCCTTTAACAAATAATGGAATTAATTTTAGAAATATTTATATATTTAATATAATAACATAAACGTCAATTTTTTAAATTTAGAATGTTGAAATTAAATCAGTGTTTATTTTTTTGATTTATCTATGAAATGTCGTTTTGGGATGAATAGTTAAAATTATTAGATTATAAATAAAAAATGAATTTTCTTGTAAATTATTTCAATGTATAAATTATGTTTTAAATTTGATTCATTTTATTTAGATAATTTTTTTATCAATTAGTACAATTTAGTTTATTTACATCAATTTCACCTTGAAATTGGATATAAAAACCAAGAAAACATGTGAATGATGTTTTAAAAAGAACACATTGTCGAACCGACTACAGTATTACTTTAAAATAAATTTTTTCCACATATTTGACTATAATTTGGAAAAATGAACTCTATATTTTTATTCAAAATAATTTATAATTTATAATAAGATCAACTTGGTTATTTTGTCCGAAACTATTTTTGAAAATAATTAACATTTATTACATCGATTATGGTAAAATTCAGCATAATGAGGACCACACATTAAATTTAAGACAAAAAAGGGCTTATAAAATAGAAAAAACCCTTTAGCTAGACCTTATTTTTCTACTAACATTTCATTCTTTAGTTTGGTTTATCTGGATAACATTAATTTGGTAAAAACATTGATACACTTTATTTGTTTTAAAAAATTACAAAAGAGTCATTTCCCTTCCTTAAAAGGTCCACCACCTCACCCTATTTTCATACCTATTAAACCAATTATGACTGAACATTGACGAGAAAATATAATTCCCAAAAACTATTCCTTCCTCATCAAATCCTATTTTTGGGAAAAAAACATCTCAACTAATTTTTTTGGTACAAACCCAAAGGAGTTACCCAATTGATAGGTAACATCATCTCTCAAACTCCTTTCTTTTATTTTCATTATCCACCCCTACAATATATTAATTCCAGGATTTTATAACAACACCATTATTTACAATATTAAACTATTTTTTTCTATGGGAGTTAACTACACTTAAAAAACCTCTATGTAATGGAGAATGAACATAATGTTTTTATGTAGGGTGAAATACCACATAACTAAATGATGATTAATAATTTTTCCATTACATACTATAATGGTTGAAATTATGATATGAAATATATTAATATATATTATATATTATATTTATTATTTAATTATTTTATAACACATGTATTTATATTTTCCATTTTTTGTTTGTATAATAGTTTCTTTTCATGAACTGTGAACTATCACCCCCTTAAAGGGATGTAATTTGTACATACACTGTAATGAATGTATTGAGGATGGATTTAGTGAATATATATGAAATATATTATATAATAAATATAATTTTAAATGATATATATATAAATATACACACATATATATTGATATATATATATATTCATTCCTTCAACATAATATTTAAACAGATATAGTGTTCATGTGTATCTATGACTTACAGTCTCCATGAAATGTATTTGTAACGACCCAAAATTTTATTAGTGAAGATTCCTCTCAATCTAGATACATTTTTTATTATGTAAAATCGATATATAAAACATATTCAATTCCTTGGTTTTATGTTTTGGAATTTTTAAATAACGTTATGAATTGAGATCATTGCTAATATAGCCATTGAAAAGTGATCACATTATTAGTATAAATATATGGCTTTATCAAATTCAATCTACCTAGATAATAGAAGCGATGGCCTCATTAAGTATAATTTATCCATACTAAGCCAATTTTTCGTAGCTTAGAAAGAAGGTGGTGTCATTGGGCTTCACTCTTGATGAAGCCCAAGCCATGCTTCAACACGTTAAGATCGAACAAAACCACCTACAGGAGAAGTGGAAGTTGATAATGATTACAACACGAGCAATATTATCTAAGACACCCCAAAAGTATGTCACCATCGTACACCTTACCCTTATGGCTTATCTATGTTTTATAAGGGGTTATGTAATAAGACTCTATCACTAAGTTTATGTACATTATTTTTTAATTGAATAATGAATATACATTCATTATTATATAGTAGATATTATAGTAAAGATCAAATAATATATTATTAATATTCAATTAAGACATTTATTTGGATGAAAAAATGGATTTTTAAAATTAATTAATATTTTAAATAATATTATTATTACTAAATTAATTTTAATTAAATATAAATTATCTTATAATTTTTTTGAATACAAATGTAATTTTTATTGAGGATTGAAAGTCATTTTCATCAAAACCCATGAATTTTTGACAAATGACGGTTTTTATTTTAAATGTAAAAATTCATATATTTAGAACATTTTTGAGATAAAATGATTGTTATTTTTGGAATTATAATGACAAAATTATCAAATAGTAAATTTTTCATAATTTTCTAAGACAGTTGAATTTTTTGGTAAAAATTAAATATCATTTTAAATTATAATGTGTTTTATGACATCATAATGACCCAGGAGTGTTATAATAAAAAACCTATAAATGAGTTTTTATGAAGATAAAGGTTATAAATTAAAAATATGTGATATTATATTTTTTTGGTCAATTTTATGGTGACTTAGTGGACCCTCCATGACATTAAAAACATTTTAATTTTTTAAATCGATTTCCCTAAGAATGTGACTCACCTAAACATAAGAAAGCCTATTATTTTAATAATTTAGTCCACTTTTCATAAAAAATAATTTTTTCCACTCCCCTTTGGAAAAAACAATGGGAAACCCATGGGGTTGTCTGTGTTTTTGATTTGTTTAATGTGTCGTGTCCAAAACTGAAAAAATAATGAATTCACACTTTTTTTCCTATATAAACCAACCCATGATTCCCCTTATTCTTCACTAAACCCATTTTTATCTTAGAAAACCTCTTCCCTAAGGCCTTTATAATTCTCCAATGGAACCCCATGCACCCAAAAATTGTCTTTCAAGCCCCTCCCAAGCCTTTTTGATCACTCTTCCAAGTAAGGGATTTCTTCTTTTGTCATTTACGACCAAGTTTTGTTATGTTGTTAGTACCTTTTAATTTCAAATAAAAATGTTTTGATATGATTTCTCACCTCCCCCATACATACCTTTTTTTATTTAAATGATGAGGGGCCTCTTTCTCTCTCATTAATGACTCCCATGCACACATGTTACCATGCCAAAATTCCGTACGGAATTTCCCACATCACATTTACATTCAAGAATTTATTTAGTATAATGAATCTAAGTAAAATTATAAATTATTTGGAATGTATATATATGAACCCCTTACATTAAATTTCATTTACATGTTCTAATAAACCCCTTTATCTCTCATCATCCTTTTTTATGAATTCTTATGTCAAAGTGTTATGCAGGTGAAATTGCACCGTGATTTTCCAATACAATGTCATTGTGTAGTAAATACCATGCCCATGTCTCTATCATGGGTATGAAACATTATGAAAATTAACTAATTTATTATAGAGTTTTATTTATGAATTACACATTCATTTAATATGAAATTAATGATGTTGTTTCATGATTCAATCTTATATGATAAATGTGTCGCATTTATGCATGAAATGAAATGATTAAGAAGGGTGTGCTCTGATAACGCTTCAATGCATTTAAGAAAAATTAGTATCAAGATATATCATGTGAAATTATTTTTTTCTCATTCTAATTAAAATTCAATGTGGTTTTACTAATTATCCATGTGTGATGAGCATTGGATCATTCTAATATCATGATAAATGTTGTTTCCACATTTCTATGGTATAATAATCATACTAGATCATTCCTTTATGCTCATGTTTTGCTTATTCTCCATTGATATTACTATTTACAAACATTTATTATATTATTCATTTTTTCCTTTTTTTACTCTCTTCATAGTCTATATATCTCATCCTATTATTAAGCATGTCCTCCAGTTATCCCATGTAATGAAAAGTACGAAGGCATGTGTCTTGTCATATAAAATATGTTTTCAATAAAGATGTGAATTTCATGTTTTAAGTTGTTATGTAATGTTCCTAATACCCAATGAAACAAATAATATTGATATTTTATTTAGTCTCAAGTGAGTATTTTATTTAATAAATTATGTTAATGTGTGGCATAAAGGTAACGGTTTTTATAGTTGGTATCAGAGGATATGTTTAGTTATTTTTGGGATTATGATTAAACACCCATATTGAATCCTTAGGGGTAAGACTATGTATAATTAAAACATACCTAACTTTTTTTGTGTATTGATTAAGTGGTTTATTATGAATATACATTCCTTTATAGATAAGAGCATGTAGAGGCAACTCTGGTATAGATGTATCTAGGGGTAAAACCCAAAATCATAGCTCAATGATAAACTCGAACGGTAACAGGTGAACTGAAATGGGCCTTGCTGCACTCTTGGTTTTGAAAATCCCAAGGGATATGCTTTGATAAAATCATAAGATGAATATGAACTTTTATTAATGGAAAAAAATCCCTATAAGAGTATTTTTTTGAATTATATCATGGATAACATAGATCAACAGCTATAATTTCATAATTTAATGGAATAAAAGTAATTTATAAGTCATATATTTTTGTGTTTGTATTACCCTTTATGTGTAACCCATAACATTTCCATTATTTCAACCAATGGCTGGTAATAGGAGGACTCGGGCTAAAAACTAATGTGAAGATCAATGTAATGACTAGTCTAATGAGATTCCAAATCTGATGGGAGTGGGAATTGTAAACACTGAAATAATTATCTCTCAGTAAACTAATGTTTTGAATAGAATCATTAGTGAATAGGAACATTAAGACCCCCATCCCTGAAAATGAACAGGTCACCATCGAGAGCATCATGATACAATGGCCTCCTACATTTAATGGATTATCTCAACCTTCCATTGTGGAATAGTGGAACTACTCCATTGAAAAAATATTCTCCATCCATTAGTGTTCAGAATGAGAGAAGGTTCTTCTTGATGGTTATCATATAGATGGTGAAGTTGATAAATGGTGGACATAGATAAAAAATATGAACCCTGAGGAGTAGATGGAGGCATTGTAATGGAAGTATTTCCAGAAATGTTTTTCGGTAAATATTTTCCTCGAAAAATCCAACATAAGATGGAATGGGACTTCATTTCTTCAAGTAAAAAGTCGAAAAATCCATCGGAATGTTTTAGGAAAATATCACAAGGCTTACACAATATGCCTCTGGCTTTGTCATTACCCCTAAATTCAATGTTGACCGCATCATTGGTGGGATAAAACCTCCCCGATGGAAAACCCTAGCGATCTGTTACTTCAAGATCTATGAGGAAATTTTCTAATGTTCCCTCAATGTCTATATGGAGATCGGAAAATCTTTGGGGTATCATCGGGATAAGAAGCGTATGGTGGACTTCCATTCTTGAAGTTATATGGATAAATCTAATAGTTCTATGAAAATCCACCTACCCACATGCGAATGGTGAAGAAACAAACACCCCATATATTTTTTGAAGGGGATAAGAAAACGATTTAGGTTTAGAAGATAAGGGAACATAACTATTAACTACCAACAAGAAAAACATTTGGGTGAGACAGAGGAAAGGAACGCTCCATTAAACACTCAACACATTATTCGTTTCTTTAACTACATTGATCCAGGGATCATTTCGAACTAGTGCCCTATAAAAAGTGTTTTTTGAAGGAAACCAACAACCTCCATGTCAGCAAGGGAGATTTGTTTCCAGCACTACCGCCAAAGTGATCCCTAAAAAATAAGTGGTGATAGATACTGTAGTTATTCGTTCACAAATATTGAACTTACTTTTTGATTTTGGTTTAACACATTATTTTATATATTGATATTTTATAAGAATAATCCCAACACCCTAAAAAATCATGGAAGTAAAGATTTCAGTGAGAATGGTAAATGGGAAAATTATTTTATCCCATTAACATAACACCTCCCATGTCAAATATTTTGTATTGAACTTCCCAGAAAACCTCACCATATTCCCTCAAGTGTAATTTTATGCAATTCATGGAATAGATTCACTTTACTGATGTAGAGCCAACATAAATTTCTGTGGAGGAAAATCACTCTTAATATAGAGAATCGTCCCCTAATTCTGTACAATTTCATAGAGGAATATGAGTCTTATTTAGCACCATCTTTCCAAGAATGTATATTATATCCTTATGAACATGCATATCTGGCACATATGATTTACTCTAGGATGAAACCATCCATGAAGACCTTCGTATTATGAGGGAATTTTCTGATGTTTGTCCAGTGGAATTTCCTGGTCTTCCTCCAAGAAAATATATTGAATTCTCAATTGATCTTATATCTGGGGTGTTGCCAATATCAAATACTCTATATAGAATAGATTTTGTAGAGATTGAGGATTTGAAGAAACAACTATAGGGGAATTTGGATAATTGGTATATATGCCCAAGTGCTTCGCCATTGAGTGCACCAATCCACTTCATTAAGAATAATGATGGTTCAATGCACCTTTGTATTGATTATCAGGACCTCAACAAAATCAAGACAAAGAACAAGTATCTTTGGACATGAATTGATAAATTTTTCAATCAGCTACATGAATCGAAATAATTCTCCAAACTAAAATTGTAGTATGGATATTACCAATTTAGGTTGAAGAAGGATGATATCCCAAATTCTAATTTTTTTTAAAATATACGGGTTGTATGAATTCATAGTAATTACATTCAGACTCACTAATTATTTGGCAATCTTCATGGACCCGATGTATATTGTCATCAGATATTACCTCGACAAATTTGGGTAGCCTTTTTAGATGATATTATAATATAGTTCAAACCCATGAAGAATCCCATGGAGCATCTGAGCACTATACTAGAGAGCCTGTGAAAGGAGAGTCTCCCTGGAATATACAAATAATGTGAGTTCTTATTGAATGAGTTCTAATTAATGGGTCATATCATCACAATGAATAGGATATATATAGATCCCTCCAATATAGTTGCAATATAGGTATGGATGAGGCCATAATCAATAACAAATATTCACAACTTCTAGGGGTAGAAGGATATTATTGATGAATTATGAGAAATTCCTAAGGATGTTCCATCAATCCTTCCAATGTAACCCAGAAAGGAGTAATGTTTTCATAGAGTGATGAATGCACAGAGAGCTTTAAGAAGTAGAAAAGGAGGGTTATCAATGCACTTATACTAACATTACCCACAAGTGGAGAACTTTTTTTGGTGTTTATTGATTCTACGGAAAAGGTCATAGGCTCTATGTTGATGAAAAATGAAAAAGTCATTGCATATGCTACAATTCAATTGAATGTTCATGATAAAAACTACCCAACACGTGATTGGAGTTGGCTTTAGTAATATTCATGTTGAAAATTTGGCTTCATTACATCTTTGGGGAGAAGTGAAAAATATATAAATATCACAAAAGCCTCAATTATATAATCACGTAGAAAGAGTTGAATGTGCACCAATGAAGATGGTTAGAGTTGATCAAAGTCTCTGACCACTTAATCTATTACCACATTGGGAAATAGAACAATGTGGATGATTCTATTTATAGAACAGATCTGCTGATTCGATCATTGATGATAATTTAAAAGTATCAAATCTTTATAAATTTGGGGAAGACGGGCATTAGAATAATAAATAAGGGAACATCATCAATCCTCTAACAAATTATTTCTCAATCATCTCTTTTCGAACTGTTAATGGATTATCAAAGAGATGATGTGGTAATTATGAAGAAATTGGAATGTATAATAAGAGGTAAATCCTCTTAGTTCAATGTTAATTATGAAGGAATTGTGAGATTTGGGACAAGAATACATGTTCTATAAAATCAGTAGTTGATGAAAGAACTTTTGGATGATGCACATAGTTTGAATTTCTCAATTCACCCAGGGAAAAAAAGATGTACCAATATTTATAATAATATTATTGCAGGGATAACATGAAGAAGGAGATCATTGAGTATAAACCAATGTTCCTGGTATGCCAACAAGTGACAACTGAGAGGAAGAAGTCTAAGGTGATGATGGAACCATTACCCATACCAGCAAGGAAATGGGGGAACATCACCGTGGACATTGTCATTGGACTTATGAAGACATCCAAAGGAATCAATGCAATATGGGTTGTTGTGGAGAATCATACCACGACTTCAACCTTCATTTAAATTTGAAGAATATTTCTCATTGGATGAAGTGGGACAGATATATATTGAGGAGTGGTAAGGATTCCTGGAGTACCCATATCTATTGTATCTTATTGATATGCATGAGTAACCTCTATGTTTTGGAAGAGTCTTAAACATACTCTAAATAATGAGATGAACATCAATACATCTTATCATCTTCAAACTAATTTCCAATTTGAGCAGAATATCCACACACTTGAAGACATGTCGAGAGTATTATCAATGGAATTCAAAGGAGGATAAGATCAACATCATCCTCTAGTTGAGTTCTCTTAAAAAAGCAGTTGTCACTCAAGTATACAAATGGATCCTTGTGATGACCATTATAAAAAGTTGTGATGTGCATTGACATGTTGGGATGGATTTGGGGAGTGAAAAATCCTAGGTCTAAGAAATGGTATAAGAAATGATGGAGAATGTTAAGACCATCCAACATCACAGTAAAGATGCTCAATGTCGAAAAAAGAGCTATGTTGATAACCATATATGAGACCTAGAGTATTATTTTGGGGACATGGAATTCCTCCACATATCATAGTGGAAGATAGTTATGAGATTGAGGAAGGTAAATTTTAGTACAATGTACATCGTCCATTTTGAGATCCTTGATCACATTGGAGCATTGGCCTATCGACTAGCACTCCCACCGAACCTATCTCATGTATATGATGTGTTCCATATATCACTCTTGGGAATTTAAATACCTAATATATATCATGAACTCAATATATAGGTGGTACTATTGTATAATTTCCTCTCATATGAAGATAAGCTAGTGAAGGTCTTAAGACATAGGGAAAAAGTTCTATGAAATAAGAGAATTCCTACATCAAGGTGTTGTGGAGAAACAAAATGTTTGAATAGGAAATGTGGGAATCATGGGAAGGGATGAAGCAGAGTTACATTCAACTGTTTTAGTGTGGGAAAATAAATTTTGATTATGAAATTTCTTAAGGGGGGAAGATTGAAATGAACCAAACATCTATAAATGAAAATTCCTCTGGTTCTAATTAAAAGTCTTATTATGTAAAATGTTAATGTAAAATATATTATGTTTCTGGGTTTATGTTTTCTTGTTTTAAAATACATTCATGAATTGTAACAGCTGAAAATATAGTCAGTGAACAATGATCACGTGATTTTTATAAATATAGGACTTTAACAAATCCAAATGACTGAGACAAAGGAAGTGATGTCCTCATCCAGTAGAATTGGTCCATACAAAACCGATTTTTTGTAACTAATAAAGGAGGATTCCCCATTGGTATTTTCTCTTGACTAATCCCATGTTGTTCTTCAACATGTTGAGCTTGAGTAGAACATCCTACGAGAGAAGTGGAAGTTGATAGAGATTACCACCCGAGTGATGTTTTCCGAGCCACACCAAGAGTCTGTCACCATTACACACCTTACCCTTTGGTATTATGCAGATGTTATAAGGGGTTATGTAATAATACCTTATAATTATGGTTAGGTACATTATTTTTTTATAGAATAAATAATAATCATTTATTGTTACATTGTAAAATGATTTGTTTAAGTATAAATAGTATTATTAGTTAATACTCAATTATGAAATCTGTTTTGATTAATTAATTGGTTTTATGAATTAAATAATATTTTAATAAAATAATACTATTAATAAATTTTTTTTATTAAATATATATGATCATATGGTTTTTATGAATACAATTATTATTATTATTATGCTATGAAAGTCATTTTTTGTCAAAACCCACTAATTTTCAACAAATGCCGGTTTTTATTTTAAAACCAAAAAATTAACATATTTAAAAAATTAGTTAGATAAAATGAATATTATTTTTTGAATCAGGATGTATAATATATCCAATGGAAAATTTTTCATAATATTCTGAGATAGTTGAATTTGGGGGTAAAATTAATTACTGTTTTAACATATAACGTGTTTAATGAGATCATAATTAACCAATAATGATGTAATAAAATAAATGAGATTATACAAAAATATATTTTTTTAAATTAATATAATCATATTTTAGATTAGTTTAATTAATTTTTTGGTGTCTTAGTGGACCCTCCAAGAATTATAATACATTTTAACTATTTTAATTGATTTTCTTGAGAGTATGACACACCTAGACATAAGAAAGATGAATATTTTAAAAATATTGGTCATTGTCCTTATAAAATAATTTTTTCCACTCCCATTTAGAATACGAAATAGGATATTTTTGGTTTTTATTAGTTTAATGTGTGGTGTCCAAAACCTAAATAAAAAAGAATTCACTGTTTCATCCTATATAAACCAACCCAAGCTCCCACTTCCCTTTTCACTCAAATCATTAGGATCATGACCAAACTCTTCTCAAATCTCTCTATAATCCTCCCATGTATCCTCTAGTTCCTAATAATCCTCTGTCAATCCAGTCCCAGGCCTTTGGGATCACACTTCCAAGTAAGTGATTTCTTCCGTTGTCATTTTTTCCAACATTTGTTTGTTGTTATTCCATTTTAATTTCAATTACAAATGTTGGGGTAATATTTCTCACCTCCCACATACTACCATCCTAATGTATGAATGATGAGAGACCACTTTATCTATAATTAATGGCTCCCATGTACACTTGTTACCATGCCTAAATTCTGTAAGGAATATCTCTATTCTCATTTAAATTCATGAAATTATTTTGTACTATGAATATAAGATCAATTAAATTTTTTGGGAAATGTATATATATGGCACAATAACATTCAATTTCATATACATGTGATGATACACCCATTTCTCTCTCATCAACCATTTTTATGAATTCATATGTCACATTGTTATGCAGCCGAAATTGCACTGTAATTTTCCAAGCCAAAGTCATTGTGTAGTGAATATCATGACCATTTAACAATCAATGGTGTTAACCATTATGAAAAATAATAATTGATTGTATAGATTCATGTATTAATTCAACATTATTTTGTCATGGAATAAATTATTATGTTTAATTAATCAATGATATATGATCCATGTGACACACTTATGCATGAAATGAAATGATTAATAAGGGAGTGCTTAGATAGAACTCCAATGCATTTGGTAAATATTAGTATAAATATATTTCAAGTGAAATGAAGTTTTAATTATTCCAATTAATGTGAAATGGGTTTTACCCACACTCCTTGTGTAATAATAAATGGCCCAGGCTAATATCATGTTAAATTTTGTTTCCGCATTTCAATCTTTTGATAATCATGCTATGTCATGCATTAATGTTCATGTATTACTTATTATACATTTATATTACTATTGAATAAGAATGTACATTATTCGTCAGTTTATGCGTTGTTTACTTCCTTAATGGGATTTATAGGTCTCCATTTTATTATGCATGTCCTCATATTATATCATGCAATGCTTTGTATGAAGGAATTTGTTTGGTCATGTAAAAGACGTTTTCAATAATGATGTGTATTTCATGTATTATGTTTTTATGTTATTTTTTTAATCCTATAAGAAACTATACCTCTCGAACTTCTATGTTGTATCAAGTGAATATTTTATGTAATAAATTATTTTAATGTGTGAAATAATTGGAAAGGTTGTTATAGTGTATTATGTTTAATACTTCTAAATCATATGAATTATTATAATAAAATTATAATGAATATAAATTATATTTAAATCATTTTTTGAATCCTATAAATCATGACATAAATATAAGGATAACATATATAACACATTAAGACAAATGTGAAAAATAATGTAGATATTACTCAAACTAAAACTGTAACATTGAATTTTTAAGATGACAATAATATCAAGATGTAATAGTACCATATATGGTACTAGAATTAAAAATATGGTTCTATAAATATTTTATAATAAATTAATATTTATTTCACATGAGGTTTGAATGAGTATGATGAGAGTTAAGACATTAGGTAAGGGGATTTTATCTCACTTGATATTTCTATGAGATACATTAATTATTCAACACCCTATCCTTTTGTGTTGTATGTATTTTACCCATGAATGTAATATGTTATTATTATAATTATATTTTTGGGTATTTATAAATCCCTTATATGAAATTTATTTCACGGGGTTTATGTATCAAATGATACCAAATAGGTAAAATTGTTTTTCTTCTAAATTTCTCTTTTTTGAGACTCGATTATTATTATACACCGAAACTTTTATTTGGTGTATATAATTAAATTCTGTTTGATATATCATCAATTTTCATATTTTCATGATATTATATGCATCATTTTACTTCATTTTATCACATATATAGTATGATCCCATGTTACCATGTGATATGAGTTTATGGAAACAATATCATCACTTTTCAAGATTGTTTAATATTATGCTTCCATTTATGAAATCTTATAAACCATATCTCAATAAAATTCATAAATTATATTAATTTTGATATTCATTATATATTTATTTATTGGTACCATATTTATACACTTCAATATATAAAATTTTTATGAATTTTTGTTATGGAATACCATCATTTTCCAACATTCAGTCGTAAATCTACGTTCCTTCAAAACCATGTTTTGAAAAATGGGTGTCCTAAAATACTATACCATTTTCTTATTGACATTAAAATGAATTTTACATTTTTAACTATTACCAATATAATGAGTGTAATATTCATATTTATTTCCAAATAAGTCATATTTCTAACCTATTTACCCTTAAAAAATATATTTTTACCTCATAAATCATATATAGATTTACCCAATGTGTAACAACACAAGATTTTATGATAAGTATTCCTTTTAGTTTATTTGATGACATGTGTTTTATGCTAAAACAAGATTATATTGTGCTATATGCAACATTGTATTAGCTTGCAGTATACAAAACACTATTCTTGGATTGTGTTACACACAATTTCAAGTTCGTTTGATAGTAGTCATTCTACACAACATTGAGAGTATATATATATATATATATTCAATGTATAAATGAAATATGGTTGGATTCTTTTATATGAAACAACAAAGGAGTCTTGCACAACATGCAACCCTGACTTGGCTTGCATTACACGCAATCACGACCTTCCTCGATAGCGTGTGTTGTACGCAATATCAGGTTTCACTAAACAACGATATATTGTTATAATAATATGGACAAGACATTAGGAATAATATTAAATACATTTTTAATTTTATAACATTATTATTAATCTTACATATTTTCTAGGACATTGTATGAGAACAAAATAATTTTTTCGGATAAAATAAGTATTTTTAAAAAAATGCAGTTTTGCCACCTTTTGATGGCGCACCCAATATAAATCTTGTTTTAACATGGCTATAAGTTCAATTTGAAAAAAATAAAATTCTTATTTGGAATCAGGATATAAAAATTTACTTTGAATAAATTTTTCATATTATTATGATAACTTTCATATTTTAATGAACAGTAAAAACGCGATATATTTTAATTAAACACATATTTTTTCATCTCCAGAATTTTTATGGTTAGATTATCTTTTGAATTGGTTTTAAAGTGTAATTAGAATATATTTTTACCATTTAATCCAATGTCGGTCATTGGAATTAATTTCACTTTGAATAAACAAGTATCAATCTTTTGATAGTTATTGTTTCTTAAAAACATGGTATTTGTTTTGATAACGGGAATTAATTTTAAAATTAATTAATGAAAATTCTATATTTTGAATTTGTAACAATAGACATAAATTTTGAATTTGGAATATCAAATAATTCTTAGGCTTAATTTTGGGTATTTTTCTGAAAAACAACAATTTTCGATGAATAGTGAAACCACTTAGTGGTAGATAGAAAACTGAATTTTTCATTTAAATGAAATTTTACCACTTTTGTGAATTGAATTTGAAAAATCCGAGTGACACGGCTAATATCATGGACTAAAATTTGGTTCAATGAGATGAAAATATTTTTTAGTGAATAGTAACTTTTTACTTTTATTTACCACAATTAAAAGTAAGTAGGATAATTAAGGGTAAAAATGATTTTATTATTAACCTAACACATGTAATAATTCTATTGGATAAGTGTAATTCGACCAAAAAATCTTCAGTAATAAAATATGACCATTTTGGTCCACTTGGTTTAGATTAGGACATTTACTATTAATTTTTTTGAAGAAGTGTTAAAATAGTTAAAATCAAAATTTAATAACTAAATCATTTTTAATATAGGATTATACATAATATAAATTCTAATATAAATATTCATTAAAAAGATAATAATATTTCCTACTTAATTTTATTTTATTTATAATTTTAGACATTAAATAATTTAATTTATTTATGACAAAATGGCGATGCAGTAATTACCTAAATAATGAAATATTAAAATAATTGATATTATAAATACCCAAATAAATGTAATTTGAGACGTTTTATGAATTCCACTAATTTTATAGGATAATATTACATGTTATTATTTATTTAATTATTTTTTATTACTAATCATTCTATTATGATTTTCACAATAATCAATTACCAAATAGTGTCATAATTGACATAGAATAGTTTTTAAAAAAATATTATATTATTAATTGTTATTTTATTCATCAAAATCTAAGGTTTGGCCAAATGGCTTAGATAAGTTTATATATATTAATAATAAACAAATTCAGGTTCTTTTGGATTGTTATAGTATGTTTATTAACCATATAGTGTAAGAAAACAAGAAGACACGGTAAAAGTAAAATTATTTAACTTAATGTTAAATCAAAATGATAAGGTTAAAATAGAAAACTAAACATAACTAAATTATATTTTATGGGAGGATTTCGACCAATACCCACCTTATCTTCGAACTAAATCAATTTGGAGCTATTAAAAATCGAATATGACTTTATAATAAAATAATATTATTAGTTTTTCCAAAGGTTCCCCTCTCCTCCCTTATAAAAGGGCACCCCTTCCTTCTTCTCTTCACACCATTTGGAGCCGTAATGCTCGGCCAAAACCTGGAAATTTACCTTCTCCACTTCCCTAGAAACATCATAGAGGTCCTTGTATTCTTCAAAGACCATCCTTATTGCCCTAAAAGAAGGTTAATAAGAGGCGCTTCAAAGAAGAGGTAATGTATGTTACCGATTCTTTCAACTTTATTTCTTCTTCTACTTGTTCTTATTTAGTTGTTTAATTATGTAGTAATAAAATCAGTATAAATCATATAATGATATGTTATTATAATTATGAAACATCACTATTTCACCATCTATCCATCCTATGGAAAACAAAATCACCACGTGTGCGTACGTATGGAATACCGTCTCCACGCTGTGGTTTAATATATTTTCCACCACAACATGACTTGGATGGGTATAATGGTGTAAATAACTAACTATATATGATTATTTTAAAGTTATTTTGATTTTTAAATATTATACATACACTTCAATACTATTTCACGATCATGGGAATGATATCATCACTCATGCGTAAGTACGGACTACCGTCTCCACGACGCGATGAGATTCATTCTCCATGTTAAACATTCATGAATGATTATAAAGTATATATAATAAGTAATCATAAAATATATGACATAATAATGATATTTTATTCATGTATATATATATATATTTCATCTTCTAAATTCCATTCAATTCTTAAGGAAATGAATACAACGTTCTTGCATATGTACGGTCTACTGTCTCCATGAACAGTGTATTTCATTCCACTTATTGATCTATCATACATATATGTATATGATGAATATATATTACATATAAATATTTTTTTACACTTTGAAATTAAGTAAATCAGGATATAAGTAATAATATCAAGACCAACAAGTCCAAACATGTACGATAAAATAAAACGATTTTATCCAAAACGCTGCTTTAACATGGAAGTTACAAAAGAACGGGTAATATAAAGTCATAAGTGAACCATATAAGATATCATAACAATGAATATAATTCAGTAATAAGTAAATGATATTATTTAAATCATTATATAGGAGGTTCGGATACATACAAAGCATATCGGACCTAAGGTAAGGGATAATTATTCCAATCTCATTCTTATCTGAGATTGTTATTCGTAAGTATTTACTAGGGTTATTGTTATCATCCATTCCCATGTTTTATAAATACTTTTTAATGTATTTTTAATGTCCTTTTTACATATTTTTTAAATTTACCACATTTTATGAAAGGAATCTTACTTTTTTACCAGATGAGGAACTTTTTGACTTTTTTGACAAAAGTACGGGAATAATGTGATATTTAACTTATACGGCGTGAATAGATTTTTACGGTTTCATAACGCCTCATTTTCATGAAGATTACTCTACAAGATTGCATTATTATTTTCAACAAACCCCATTTATTTTAAAGTTTCATTGCATTTTGTGAAAAGAAAATGATTTTGAAGAAGAAAGGATATTTTCCTCATGAATTCATTTCAAGTGTTGTATCAAAACCATTTTCCATCTAAGATGAAATTATTTCATATGTGTATGTTTCCAATACAATGTATCCATTATTTACATGGTTTGATTCTTATTATGATGAAATGATATCAATTTTTTATATGGATTATTTTATGATGGAATGATGTTTAAGAATCTCATTCTATTACATGGGTTATGCTATGATGTATTATTTATGATTTTGTGTCACATGAAACAATGATTTTATTATGATATGGGAGGGACCTATATCTCCCTCCAATGCATTGGGTAATAATTTTTATCTCATAATATTGACATGGCTGGAACGGTAAGTAAATCTGATTCAGTGTTACCAGACTGAAACGAGGAGTGAACTCGATTATGAAAGGGACTTTGTCCACTAAGATGGTCTTGACAGCAATTCCTTGGCTTCCATGGAAATCCTATCATGTGCGTAATTATTTTTCAAAATTAAAATATTTATTCTAAATATATTTTATCAAGATTGATGTTCCATTATGATCTATTCCTTATGTACTTCTATGTTTTATGTCATTTATCATGATTTCGATGTTTAAACATTATGTTCATGTTTTTATGTTCAAATGTGTATTGTTTGTTTTATTTTCTCCATGCTTACCCTTACTGAGCATTTGAGCTCACCCTTTATATGTTTTATTTTCTCCCAGGATTAAAAGAAAGAATTTAGGTAACGAAACAAAAAGGGGAAGATCTTTATGGGAGATGTTGAAAATATTTCACCACGATTAGAAGATTATTTTTCTGAGTTTCAAAAGACACTAAACTATTATGGTCCTTGTGTGTCTTTTTTCGTTATGTATTATGTATTCCACAAAAGTAATGTAATGTTCATGTACATCACGCTTTGAGTCTCTACAGTTGGTATCAGAGGAAAGGATTAGTTAACCTTTAGAAACTAGGATGCGAAAACATTAGTGAGATCCCTAGAGATATTTCTAAGGTATGTCTAGGGATGTCCCTAATATTAAGTATAAGTATAGGTTATAGTACTAGAAGTACGGTAACGATCATAGAATAAAACCTAAGATGTTAGATATTAAGGTTACTTCCCCTTTATTATGTTTTTTTACCTATCATGATTTTTGCCTCTCACACTATTCTTTTTGGGTTTTAGAAAATGGCTGGAAACATGAAGATTCATGATAATGGAGAATAAGATGGACAATGGAATGATATTCTTCATGATCAAGATAATGAAATGGGATTTGGAAGGTGAAACATCGTTATTACGCCTAATCAACAATCTCATAATAGGATCATTAATCTCAGATTTGGTAAGTTTCCTGACTCAGCTAATAAGAGAAAGATGGAGTTTCATGATGATCATAGAGGAAAGAAAGTTCAATTTCCATCATGTATGTCATGTGGGAAGAGGAATCAAAGGGAATGTTTCAAAGGAACTGGAATATGCTTTGGGAGAAGAAATGAAGGACATAAATCTAGTAAGTGAAAATTAAAAGGTTCAGTTAACACTATAGACAAGGATAATGGTATTTCTAAGACATAAAAAATGGTTAATTATTTTAAATGTGAAATATATGGGAATTATGAAAACCAATGACCTAAGGTAAAATATCATAAAGAGAATCAGAATAATCATATGTGTAGTATTTATGTGGATGATAATGAAAAGACGACAAATGATATGTGAGATGAAATAATTGTCGAAACTCGGTCAATGGTTTAAGAAGGTAGTGGAAAGATTACATGTTTATCGAGAGTAATGTTGTATAAGTAATCTCATGGTAGTATGGAATAATGAGACATTTAAGGTTTGTTACACTGTTATCTTTCCTTATGTTTTGAAAGTGTATGATGAATCGTACAGGTAACCATGAAAGGATATTCAGATATTTTGGGAAAGCACATATTATGCGCATAAATAAGTGCTAATGAGATAATGAAATGTTTGATAGTATTAATGAGCTCATGAATTATATAAGGACAAAGTGATATCATGGTTTGAATATATATAATTTTGGGGACATTAGTATGTGGAAAGAGTTAACTTTTTATAGCATTCATGTTTTCACTAAAGTTCAATGTGTAATAATTTTTCAAGAGAATACATGATTAAATTATTCACATGATTGAATGTGATCAACAAGATATATCAGGGATAAATGATGGTATTCACATGCTCGGTAGATGACATTTCTTGTAATTTTTTTCTTTATACTATGAGATTGGAAATATGTTTAAACATTATGTTCATGTTTAAACATTATGTTCATGATTTTATGTTCAAAGGTATATGGTTTGTTTTATTTTCTCCACACATACCCTTACTGATTATTTGTTCTCAGCCTTTATATGTTTTATTTTACCCCAGGATTAAAAGAAAGAATTTAGGTAATGAAACAAAAAGGGGACGATCATTATGGGAGATGTTGAAGATCTTTCACCATGATTAGAAGATTATTTTTCTAATTTTCCAAAGACACTAAACTATTATAGTCCTTCTGTCTCTGTTTTAGTTATGTACTAAGTATTCTGCAAAAGTAATGTAATGTCCACGTACTTCAAGATTCGGGTCTTTACAAAATGTCATTTCTATGAAGCTTCGATATAATTTTTAAATGGATGATTTTTAATAAAATTCTTTAAAAAATAAATTTCATGGAATTTATTTGAATGAAATTTCCTAAATCCTTTTATATATTTTCAATGAATATTTTTCAAAATGTTTTCAATCCTTATTTTTAATTTTACAATGTATTAAAAATGAAATTAGTTCCAAAACATTTTTAATATTTGGTCATGTTTTTTAATTAATAATGTTATCAAAATATTTTTAGTATTTCATTATAAATTTTCAATGTATTTTAAATAAAAACGGTATTTAAAATGTTTTGAAGAATATTATATTTTTTATGGAAAACGGTTTTCAAATTGATTCCATGTCATCTTTATAAGTTTTCAAGGTATATCCTGATAAAATTATTTTTATAATGGTGTTATATATTCTGAATCGATATTCTAAGAAAAATGTTATTTTCATCAATAAATGTCTTTGAATGTTATTTCAATTATATTCTATATCTAAACTAAAATCTTTTGATGTTAGTCATGCCCTTCAAGGAAATGATCTAAATGTCCCATTTATATTTTTTATATGAATAGGTTAGTCTAATTCCATGTTTTTTGTGAAACGCTTTCATATTTAGTGGTTTATATGTTTATGAAATCTACTTCACATTCATGTGTTTGACTATTTATGAAATTAATATGAATCCGAAATCATATTATAGAGGCTATGATATGTTTACATTTTTATGATACACATTTCATTATATGGTTAATAATATGATTATTTATGATTTTTTTGAACATGAATGTATGGTTTCATTTTGATATGTGTGGGTCATATATCCCCCTCCAAATTATTGCGTAAATATTTATATCTCATTAGATTGATGTGGATAGAATTATAAATGAAATCGGTTCAGTATTAAAATCTTGAAATGAGAAATGACCTTGGATTAGTAGTTCATATTTGGAATGAGGAATGAATTGGGATCAATAATACAAGACTGAAATGATGAGTGAACATGGTCCAGTAATACAAGGATGAAATAAGGTGTGAACCTAGTTCAATAAATGACTTTTTACACCAAGATGGACTTGGAATCAATACATTGATTACTATGAAAATAATTATTATATTATTATGTTTTCTCCACAATTCCATGTTTTATTCAAACATTATTCTTTCATGGATTGTGATCTTTATTTCTTTATGATCCACGTATTATGAAATTTCATGTTTTATTCCATGGTTCATGTATTTGATCTTTGATATATAGGGTATGATATTTTATTTTCATGGTCTTGTTCTCATACCATTATACACCTGATTATTCTTACAAAACTCATTAATTTTCCCTTGTTTATCATTTGAGTTTACCCATTTTTATATTTCCTTCCCATGGTTTTGAATATATATATAATGTTTGATGACTATAAGAAGGGTGATACTCATAAAGGACATTTTGGGAGATAATGTATCTAATTTTGGTACTATCTTTTATATGTTTTGTGTTTCCAATGGCAATAAATAATATGGTATATAGGGTGTCAGTTTGAATAATTTTTTTTATATTCTTCAAAACATATATAATGTGTACATATAAAAAGTGACGGTCTCTATAATAAATGTGAAAGAAATAATATTTATTTTAGCAACATTATCATAAGAAATTTATTATACACTGACAAATAAGTAAAATTTTATGGATTATTTATACTCGAGATGGTTGACTGCATCTGGTGATTATAGTGTTGATTGTTTAAATAATAAGGAATTTGGATGACAAAAATAATACAATGGATATTAAGCACGAAATTTAGGAACACCACAGAGGACTGTATTTTCTATGTTTTTATCCAATGTAGGATGTTGGTAAATTTTTGGATGCATTTTGATCGGGCCCTGATGGGGTTCCCAAAATGATTCCATAATGGAAATCTTGCGATTTTATACCAGATTCCTTATATCAAATTTGATATCTAGAGATATGGGAGGACTCAGTCATATGAGTATAGAATTGGAGTTGTTCCATGTGCTTGTAAATTACATTCAACTGCACGTGGTGGTCATGAAAGAGAGGGTGGAACCCACAAATGGGTTCAGTGGCTAGTAGTTGGAACAACTGTGTAGTGAGGCAAGAGCTCACATAGTCGGGAATCATGCCAGCTATATTTAGTGGATCTTCCATGTGTATATATATATTGGGAGATAACTATACTTATACATATTCCATTATTATAGTTATGACTAGGATTCTTTTTGTATTGACATGGACACATTTGTAGTAATGTCTAGTTCTCAGTCCACAATGTTCAGGAGATACAATTTTGGACAAAAATGAGATTTTTAGAAGGTTGGAATCAAATAGGTAAATGATATATATATATATATATATATGAGGTGTGGGGATGTAAAGACCCATATCCTGATGTATATGGACATTACATTACTTTTATGGAAAACATAATAGATAACAAAAACCAACAGTCGATGACCGTAATAGTTTAGTGTATTTGGAAACTTGGAACATAATCTTCTAATCTTGGTGAAAGATCTTCAACATCACCCATAAAGATCATCCCTTTTTTTACCAAAAGTTTTCTTTATATCCTGGGGAAAAACATATAAACGGTGAGCTCAAATTCTCAGTAAGGGTAAGAATGGAGGAAATAAAACAAA
This sequence comes from Viscum album, assembly GCA_963277665.1. NCBI lineage: Eukaryota > Viridiplantae > Streptophyta > Magnoliopsida > Santalales > Viscaceae > Viscum > Viscum album. The sequence goes on along the minus strand of OY728132.1, from coordinate 318,201,088 downwards.
CCATATTCATTTATCATCAAAACTTGAACATAAATTTTAAACATCAAAATCTTGAGTTTCCAAATAAATCTTCGCAGTACGTAAGGAATAGATCATAAAGGAACATAAAACATGATAAGATAGCACGGGAATAAAACATTTAATAGTTTAAAACCATTAATCACATGATATTATTTCCATATTATCCAAGGCATTGTTTTCAATACCATCATAGTGGGAAAAGTCCCTTTCTGAATCGAGTTCACTCCTCGTTCTAGTCCTGTATCACTGAACCTGATTTACTTACTATTCCATCCATGTCTATCTCATGTGATATAAATCTTTACCCAATGCATTGGAGGGAGATATAGGTCCCACCCATCTCATAATGAAACCATTCTTTTGTGTGCCACGAAAATCTTAAATCATATCATAGCCCATTTAACAAAAATGGGATTCTTAAACATCATGCCATCATAACATACTCTATATACGATTAAAGGACATCATAAAATTAATTCCATAATCAAATAATCAAATCAATGTAAAAATATGGATACAAACAGAACCCTATATTATCATACATGGAAAATAATTTTGATAAAATACATAAATTCCATTCTTGAGGAAAATATCCTTTCTACTTCAAAAAAACATTTTTTCCCTTTCTTAACATGTCATAAAATTTTAAAATACAAAAATTTCATTAAAAATAAACATGAAAACTTGTAAATTAAGATTCATGGAAATTATGTTCTATGAAATCATAAAAATCCATTCATGATGTATATGTTAAAAAACATTTTTCTTGCACTTTGGCCGGAAAAGTCAAAAAGTCTATCGTACGGAAAACGTCAAAAGATTCTTTTCATATCTTTTAATAAAAATTCACCAACATGTAAAATTGGATTTAAAAAATTGTAGGAGGATATAAATAATATTACATATTTAGGAAACATGGATGTGGATGATAAATAAGCCCTAGTATATTCTGAAGTAAAAACAATCTCGGAAAAAAATGAGATTGTGAGATTTTCCCTTACCATCTGTTCGATATGCATCGTATGTATCTGAACATCCTGTACAATGATTTTAATAATTTTATTTACTTATTAATGAATTATATTCATTGTTATGATATCATATATGGTTTACTTATGACATAATAGTAACCATTTTTTTGTAAATTCAATGTTAAAGCAATGTTTTGGGTAAAATCGTTTTATTTATCTTATGTGTTTGGACTTGTTGTTCTTGATAGTTTTATTACGTATATCTTGTTTTACTTACTTCCAGAATATAAATCATGATTTATATATCATATATATTCAGTATATATATAATAGATAGATGAATGAAATGAAATACACTGTTCATGGAGAAAGCAGGATGTACGTACGCATGAAAGTTGTATTCCTTTCCTTAATGAAATTAATGGAAGTAAGAAAATAAAATATCTATATATATATATATCTAGTAGCTTCATTATGTCATATATTTCATTAATATTAATTATATATACTTTCTAATAATTCTTTAATGGTTAAAATGGAGATATAATCTCATCACGTCGTGGAGATAGTAATCCGTACGTACGCACGTGCGATGATATCATTCCCATAATTATTGAATGGAATTGGAGTGGATGATATAATATCTCCGAATCATTATTCTGTTATAATAAACATATATAGTTATTATTTAAACCATTATACCCATCCAAGTAAGGGGGTGGCGGAGAAACAGATTACACCACGGTGTGGAGATGGTATTCTGTACGTACGCAAGCGCGGTGATTTAATTTTATGTAGGATGGATAGGAAGTGAAATAGGGTTGTTTCATACTTATAATAAAATATCAGTATATAATTAATACGGATTTTATTAATTTATAATGAAACAACTAAATAAGAGGATGTAGAAGAAGAAAAAAAACATGAATGAATCGGTAGAAGACATTACCTCTTCTTTGACGGACCTCTTTTATGCTTCATTTTAGGCACTAGAGTTGGTATTTTGAGGATACCAGAACCTATATAATGTTCATAAGTAAGTATAAATGGTAAATGGTCAGGGTTTCTCTGAGCATGAAATCTCAAAATAGAGTAAAGAGAAGAGGGAGGAGGTTCCCTTTTAAAGGGGAGGAGAGGGTCACCTTAAGAAAAACATAAAATATAATTTTATAATAAAGTCATATTCGGTTTATAATATCTCAAAATTGATTTATTTCTAAGATAAAGATGGTATGGGTCTAAATCATCTCAACCAATAGGTTTTATACAAGTTTAGGTGAATATTTTAACCTTATCAGTTTGATTTATCTCTATGTGAAATAATTTAACTTTTACTGTGTCTTCTTGTTTTCTTGAACTATATGGTTAATAAACTTACTATAACAAGCCAAAATAACCCAAAGTGGTTCATTATTAATATATATAACCTTATCTATGTCATTTTTCTTATCCTTAGATTTTTAGGAATATAATAACAATTGATAATATAATATTTTTTTTAAAGACTATTTTATGTCAATTTGGAAACTATTTGGTAATTGATTAATGAGAAAATCATAAAAGCATGATTAGTTAGAGAAAAATTAATTAAATCCATAATAACATTTCATAATAACCTAAAAATAAGTGTAAGCCATAAAAAGTCTAAAATTACATTTATTTGTGTATTTATAACACCAATTATGTTAATATTTCATTAATATGGTAATTACTCCCTCAACATTGTGTAATAAGTACTTTAACTTTTTTAATTTCTAAAAATTATAAATAAATTACCATTATGTAGGAAATCACTTTATCTTTCCTATTAATATTTATAGTCGAATTTATCTTATGTATAACCCTATATTAAAAATTATTTACTTATAAAACATAGATTTTATCTCTTTTAACTATTCTATAAATAAAATAATAATAAGTGTCCTAATCTTATCCAAGTGGACCTAAAGGGTAATATTAAATTCCTAAGGTTTTTTCTGGTCAGATTACATTTATCCAAAAAATTAGGACATGTGTTAGGGTAATAATAATATCATTTTTACCCTTAATTACCCTATATACTTTTAAATGTGGTAATTAAAAGTATAAAGTTAATATTCCCCAAAACAAATTTATCTTATTGAACCACATTTTACTATTTGATATTAAATGTGTCTGTCAGATTTTTAAAATTTCACTCATAGAAGTGGTAAAATTTAGTTTTATGTAAGTTTTCAAATTCTCCAAGGAGGTGGGTCAAAGACAGTGAAAAGTTCAATAAAATTTTTTATATCTAAAATTATTATAAAATGACTCCAATGAATTACATTGACCATATATAGGTATTATGTATCAATTTTGACCTAATATATATATAAATAAATTAAATAATTATTTAAATAAATAGTCGGGTTTTAAACTGTAACTCAATGTTTTCACTATTCATAATAAATTGAAAGTTTTCAAAAAAATACCAAAAATTCACCATAGGTTAATTTTGATATTCTGAATCCAAAAATGAAGTCCATTTTAAATGATAAAATTTATAAAATTTCAAAAAGTGTTTATTACTATTCATAACGGCTAGTTCATAATAATATTATAATAATATCTCATTTAGTGAAACTCGGTATTGCGCACTACACACGCTATCAAAGAAAGTATTGATTGCGTGTAATTAAAGCCAAGTCAGGGCTCTGTGTAGTGAAAGATCTATTTGGTGTTGCGTATTACATTATCAAAACATATTTCATTTATACATTAAATAAAATCTATAATTAATGTTGTGTAGAATAATTTCCACAAAACGAACTTGAAATTGTCTGTAACACGAGCCAAAAATATTGCTGTGTATACTGCAAGCTAATACGGTGTTGCGTATAGTACAAGCTAATTTTGGTGTGGTGTAAAACACAAGACATCAATGAAATTAAAAATAATAATTCTCATTAAATCTAGGATTGTTACATTCTACCCCCCTTAAAATGAATTTCACCCTCGAAATTATTCACGGTTACAAATGGTTTAGTACATGAAGGAGTATTTCATAGAATCTCACATCATAAAATGGAATACTAAAAATTAATTTTAAAAAGTGAATTATGAAACATAACAGTTACACAAATTAACTCATCAATGGGTTTCCACATATAAGAACATAGGTTAAAATATGGATATGGAAGAGAAATATAACCATCATGTTCTGATGGAGAGTGGTAGAGAAAATGGATATAAAAAATCCAATAATCACAATGCCATAAATTTGTGATGATTTAAGGTACCATCTGATTCATGTTATATGAGGACCCTAGGAAAATATTTTTTGTTTTCAAGATCATTTCCCAAAAGATGAAGAATTTTAATTAGAAGAAATAATTACTTGATTTTGGTACAGTCATATTTTTTGTTGTGCCTTGAACAATTTCCACTTCATCTCAGAAATAAATAAATTTGAATTTTTCTTCCATGAATTGTTAGGAGATCATGTGATAGAATGATAGATCATTCCATCTGTCTCAAACGAAAGGATAGAAAAAGTCACTAAATATACATAAGTCCATATATAGTGAGATTAATCGTATATGGTTCATAAAATGGACTTATACTTCATATATCATGCCGCTTAATATAATAAAACTAGTTTCAACTAACCAGGGACATCCACTAGGCCAGTGGTAGGCGATAAAGGCCGTCACACTTTGGTTGTGTGTTTGATTCTAACAGCCTTGTCCGATACGACGTGTTGTCGCCCATCCTACATGATGTCCTTTTTTCTAAAGATACATAATTATAAAATCCCATTAATAATATCAAAAAAAAAAGTTCTAGACTTATACAATAGTAACTTGTGTCCAACATAATCCATCCCAATCTTTAGACTTATCCAGAATACTTATGTCCAAGTTCATAGTATAATGAAAAAAATTACTATAATTGTCATCAACCAAGCATGTGAATGCCATCATTTATCCCAGATATATTTTGTTGATCGCATTCCAAACATGTGAATACCTTAATCATGTATTCTCTTAAAACATAAACTATTGTAGAACATTATTGAAAACATGAATGCTGTCAAAAGTTATCTCTTTCCACACACCAAATTCCCAAAAATTCATTATACTCAAACCATGATATAACATTGTCCTTATATTAGTCATGAGCTCATGAATACTATAACACATATTATTTTCTTTTTATCCCTTCATTTTTCACATATCATCTGCTTTCCAAAAACATTTCAATCACTTTTCATTGTTAATGATGCCATATTCTTATGTAAAACCACAATGGACCAATACATAGATCGTCCAATATACCATAAACTTACCTCAACAACATTATTCTTGAATACCATATACATAAACACTTCAATCCATCCTCTTCAATGATTGTAATGGAATAAGTCATTCCTTGATTTAGAAGTAACCTCTTAGGTCAGGGCATTGAGTTGGGTAATGCCCATGTTCTCCACAGATAAGACATTGAACTCCATAACAGTCTTTCACTCTATAAACCTTCTCTCCACATAGAAAACATATTCCCCTCCATTTTATTTATTCATCAATGTTCTTATTCCCTTCGTTAGAAATAACAATCTTCCATTATTTATGCTACTAAAAATGCGAACATGCATAAAATTCCATCATCCTCTTATTTGATGAATTAGAAATACCGCTAAAGTTCACCTTGTTAATCCTATATCGCGATGACTGATTTAGCATAATCACAAACTCTTTCTTTCTAGGTATTATGAAATTTCGTTGCTCATAGTCACCAATTTGGTAATTGGATTCAATGTTGACCAAATTCCATATGCTTCCCTCCACTGAATAAAACCAATATCCAAGGTGTAAGAAACGGTTAAAATAACGGAGAACCACATAATCATAAAAAATTCACTTATGGGATGTCTAAATTATCACACATTATTTAATCTAGGACACCTTAGGTTCACCCTAGGTTATTCATGATCGTCAACAAAATTCTAGGACTGTAAACTATAGTTATAATAAACCTTAAGGATATCCTTAGAAATACCTTAGAAATATATTTGGATATATCAATAAAGTTTTCGCATCCTAGTTTCCAAAGGTTAATGAAACCTTTCCCATGAGAAAAACTGTAAAGACCCATATCCTGACATACATGGACATTAAATTACTTCTGTGGAATTCATAATAAATAAAAAAACCAACACTCTATGCCCGTAATAGTTTAGTGTCTTTGGAAACATGGAACATAATCTTCTAATCATGGTGAATGATCTTCAATATCTCTCATAAAGATCTTCCATTTTTTTACCTAAAACCTTTCTTCACATCCTGGGGAAAAGAAAACATGTAATGGGTGAGCTCAAATGCTCAGTAATGGTAATAATGGATAAAATAAAACAAACCATATACATTTTAACGTCAAATAATGAACATAATGTTTAATCATCAAAATCATGAGTTGCGAAAAAAATCATGGCAGTACGTAAGAAATAGATCATAAAGGAACACCAATAATGATAGAATAGCATTGGAATAATCCATTTAATTTTGGAAAACCATTAAGCACATGATATGATTTCTACTGTAGCCAAGGCATTGCTACTAATAGCATCATAGTGGACAAAGTCCCTTTCTGAATTGAGTTCACTCATGGTTTCAGTCCTATATCACTGAACCAGGTTAACTTACTATTCCATACATGTCTATCTCATGATATATAAATCTTTACACAACGAATCAGAGGAATATATAGGTGCCACACATCTCATAACGAAACCATTATTATGTGTGCCACAAAAATCATAAATCATATCATAACCCATGTAATAAAAATGGGATTCTTAAACATCATGCCATCATAACATAATACATATAAGATAAAAGGACATCATAAAACTAATTACATCATAAAATAATAATCTCATTGTAAAAATATGGATAGAAATATAAACCTTTATTATATTTGACGGAAAATAATTTTGATAAAATACTTGAACTCCGTTCTTGAGGAAAATATCCTTTCTACTTCAAAAAAAACATTATTTTCTTTTCATAACATGTCATACAGTTTTAAACTAAAACAAGTTGATTAAAAATAAAAAATAAAACATGTAAAGTAATATTCATGGAAATAATGTTCTATGAAAGCATAAAAATCCATTCACTCCATATATGTTAAAAAATCATTCTTCTCGTAGTTTGGCCGGAAAAGTCAAAAAGTCTCTCGTACTGAAAACGACAAAAGATTCCTTTCATATCATTTAATAAAAATTCACCAATAGATAAATTGGATTTAAAAAATTTTAGGACGAGATAAATAGTATTACATAATGAGGAAACATGTATTTGGATTATTAATATGCCCCAGTAAATTCTAAAGTATAAACAATCTCAAATAAAAATGAGATTGTGAGATTTTCTCTTACCTTAGGTATGATATGATTCATACGTATCCAAAACTCATGTATAATGATTTAAATAATTTCATTTACTTATTAAAGAATAATATCATATATGGTTCACTAATGACATTATATTACCCGTTGTTTTGTAAATTCCATGTTAAAGCAGTGTTTTGGGTAAAATTGTTTTATTTATCGTACGTATTTAGACATGTTGTTCTTGATATTATTATTACTTATATTCTGATTTACTTAATTATAGAATGTAAATACTGATTTATATATCATATATATTCATTATATATATATATATAATAGATAGATGAATGAAATGAAATACACCGTTCATGGAGACGGTAGGTTGTATGTATGCATGAACGTTGTTTTCCATTCCTTATAGACATTAATGGATGTAAGTAGATGAAATATTTAAATATATATTTAACTAAATACATTAGCTTCATTATTTCATATATTTCATTATTATTCATTATATATACTTTATAATAATTCTTGACTGGTTAACATGGAGAATGAATCTCATCGCGTCGTGCAGACGGTAATCTGTACATACTCACGAGCAATGATATCGTTCCCATAATTATTGAATGGAATTGGAGTTCATGATATAATATCTCAAAATCAGTATGCTGTTTCAATAACCATATATAGTTATTATTTACACCATTATACCCATCCACGTATGGTGGTAGTGGAAAAACAGAGTACACCACGGCGTGGTGACGGTATTCCGTACGTATGCACGCACGGTGATTTTGTTTTCCGTAAGATGGATAGAAGGTGAAATAGGGTTGTTTCATATTTATAATAACATAGCAGTATATAATTAATACTTATGTTTTTACTTTATAAAAAAAATTAAATAAGATTATGTAGAAGAAGAAAGAAACATGAAAGTATCAGTAGAAGACATTACCTCTTCTTCGACACACCTCTTTTAAGCTTCCTCTAACAGAACTAGAGTTTGTTATTTGAGGAGACCAGAACCACTATAATGTTTCTAGGGATGTTTATAAACGAAATGGTCAGGGGTTGGATGATCATGAAAGCTCCAAATAGTGTAAATAGGAGAGGGAAGAGGTTCCCTTTTATACAGGAGGAGAGGGGCACCTTCAGAAAAACATAAAATATTATTTATTAATAAAGTCATATTCCATTTTTTGTATCTCTGAATTGTTTTATTTAAAATATAAAGTGTGTAAGGTTAGAAATCCTCTCAACTAGTAGGTTTGATACAAGTTTATGTTAATATATTAACCTTATAATTTATATTTAACTCTAAGTTAAATAATTTAACTTTTACTGTGTCTTCTTGTTTCCTTACACTATATTGTTAATAAACATACAATAAAAAGCCACATGAACCCAAAGTGGTTCATTATTAAAATATATAACCTTATCTACGTTTTTTGGCCGAACCTTAGATTTTTAGTAATAGAATAACAATTAATAATATAATATTTGTTTTAAAAACTATTTTATGTCAATTTTGAAACTATTTGGGAATTCATTTTTGTGAAAATCATATCATACTGATTAGTTATAAAACATTTAATTAAATCCATACTAACATGTCATATTAACCTATAAAAATAGTGTAATCTACAAAAAGTATCAAATTACATTTATTTGGATACTTATAGTATCAATCATGTTAATATTTCATTAATAATGTAATTACTACATCATCATTGTGTCATAAATAAATTACATTATTTATGGTCTAACAATTATAAATAAAATACCATTATGTATTAAATATTTTTATCTTTTTAATGAATATTTATAGTCGAATTCATCTTATTTATAACCCTATATTAAATATGTTTTACTTATTAAACATTGATTTTAACTCTTTTAACTCATATTTAAATAATATAATAAGAAGTTACCTAATCTAATCCAAGTGGAACTAGAGGGTAAAATTTTATTCCTAAGCTTTTTTGGTCTAATAACACTTATATTATAGAATTAGGTCATGTGATAGGGTAATAAGAATATCATTTTTACCATTAATTACCAAATTTACATTTAACCGCGGTAAATAAAAGTAAAAAAGTTACTATTCTCCAAAAATTATTTTTATCTTATTGAACAATATTTTACTCCTTCATTTTAACCGTGTCTCTTGGATTTTCGAAATTACACTTACAGAAGCGGTAAAATTATGTTTTATGTAAATTTACAAATTCTCTTAGGAGATGGGTAATAGACGGTGAGAAGTTCAATAAAATTTTTATATATCTAAAATTATTATAAAATTACTCCAATGAATTACACAGAACTTATATAGGTATTCTGTATCAATTTTTACCTAAAATAAAACTAAATAAAATAAATAATTTTTTAAATCAAAGGTCGTTTTTAAATAGTAACCCAGTGTTTTCACTATTCATAAAAAATTGAATGTTTTTAGAAAATTACCAAAAATTCACCCTAGGATAATTTCGATATTCTGAATCCCAAAATGAAGTCCATTTTAAAATATAAAATTTATAAAATTTGAAAAAGTTTGTATTACTATTCATAATGGCTAGTTCATAGTAATATTATAATAATATCGCATTTAGTGAAACTCGGTATTGCGTACTACACAGGCTATCGAAGAAAGTCTTAATTGCGTGTATTGAAAGCTAAATCAGGTCATCGTGTAGTGAAAGATCAATTGGGGGTTTCTTATAACATAATAAATACTTATTTAATTTATACATCAATCAAAATTTATTCGTAATGTTGTGTAAAAAAATTTCCACAAAATGAACATGAAGTTGTTTGTAACATGAGCCAAAAATAGTGTTGCGTATACTAAAAGCTAATACGGTGTTGCGTATAGTACAAGCTAATTTTAGGGTCGTGTAAAACACACGACATCAAATAAATTAAAAAGAATAATTCTCATAAAATCTTGGGTTGTTACAGTGGTTCCATGAAATATTACTACCTTCTGATGAGATTCTGGACCATGTACGTGCCATGTGCGAAATGGGCATGCGGTAAGAATCTGATGGCATGTGGGTATTTATGGGTATCATATGTGACATGATAAGGATTTTATCACTTGATGGGGTATATGAGGGAATGTGCATCATGGTAGGACTTTTAATTCCATTGATGGTTGATGGACCATAAGAATTTTTAGTTCTGGTTTAGAAATAAACAATGGTAGGTCACTCTTAATGTTTGGGGTGACAATATGGGAGTTAACCAAGGACATGCGACTAGTGATTAATAGGATGTTTTAATAGAGTTGGATTTGTTCGTTATCGTATCAAGGTAATTTTATATATCTCTTAAATGGTATATGTTAATGTGGGAGATTTTAACTGAATGGTTTTTTTGAGTGGACCAAATTCCATAATTTTTTTAAATTTTTTGGAGTTTTGTGGTAGGAAAAATTTCATTTCGTGATCAGGAATCTTATTATCAAGAATTTTTTTCAACCCAGTCCTTTTTATAGACACTTTTTTAATTATATAAAGTGTGTTTGGGTTTTTAAGGCGATTTCGGGTTCATCTGAGGATAAAAACAAATCATTTTAGTGTTCCCAAATAAATGTGCATGGTTTTGAAAATCCATGAAGACTGTCTGGATAAACCATGTAGACCTACTTCACAGTGCATGTTTTAAAAGTATATATAGGAGGGGGTTCAAGATCATGTGACACATATTTAATTTTTAGCAATTGTAATTCTCACCACTAGTGCACGGTGTGGTAAATGGTGCACCATGGCCATGTGGGGATCATGCATCGGAAGTCCGCACTGCATAGTTGGAGAAAGGGTTTCCAAACTGTGAGGTAACTCTACATTGTTTTTGTATGGTCAGAATGAAAATGTTTCCATAAACTTTTTAAGTGGGTTCCCCTCATTCCTTTCTCGGATGGGATCTCCACATATAAGAAAATGAGAAACCCTTCAACCCCTTACTCTATAATTTTCCATCATATCAACATATAATCACACTTCTTTAATCCATTGGTAGATATAGATTCATCTCGATACGATTATTGATTCTATTTTCTCTTCTCTACATTGATCTCTTTATATGTTTCACTATATCCATGTGATTAGGTTTGATCTGATTTTACGGTGTCAATCTATAATAATGATTTCATATGATTTAGATCAGTGAATATTCTTATATCTGATAAGATAATTTCAACCAGTAAGAGGTAGGTGGTTCCTATTATTATATTTTATTTTTAAATTTTAAGTGGGGTGTGTTCTTGAGTATATTATTTTGTTGACTAAGATTAATCCTATTAAATTAATCCATTAGTTTAAATAAAAATTATAATCATATAATCTTCTTTAGGGAATTCTCTTGCTCCTCTAGAAAAGGTAAATCTGGGAATGAGGCTTTAACAAACATGTGATGTTAGGCTATGAGTGTTTATTTAAATTAAATTCAAATTTATATTTTTATTAAGACAGTTCCATGAGAACAATCGATGAATATCCTAAGGATTTAGGTGGTGATGCCAACCTATACTAAGGTAATTTAATCAATTAGTTTTGATGATGATAGAGACAGATTAGGTGATGTTGACCATTTGGATGGATGACTTGACAATCAGGTTGAGGTGATGAGGACGTTAAATTATGGGAATGACCCATGTTATTTGAGATTGTGTTGATCATTAGGTTGAGAAGCATGGTTATATTACAATGATATTGTAACATCGCAATATTTCATAGTACGTTATTTCTTCAAAATAATTCAATAACTTGCATTACACATAACACCGAGTTCAAGCACATCACGACATACCAAACTAGCCGTTCAAAAGTGGCTATGAATAGTATTAACAAAATTTTGAACTTATATAATCTTTATAACTTTAGAATCCATATAATGAGTTTCTTAGACGTAATGTATGAACTAATTAATTTTTATTAGATAAAAGATGTATTTTTAAACAAAATGTACTATTACCGCCTTTTAATTGTGAACACTTTTTAAATCCAATATTTGAAACTTTTATATATTAAAATTCACAAAATAAAATTATTTTTTTGAATGGGGATATAAGAATTTAGTTTCAATGGATTTTTGGGGTTTTTCTGTTAAATATAATATTTTGGTGAATAGTCAAAATTACTATATTTTAACTTAAAACAACTTTTTTATTAAAAACAAAATTTATAGTGTTAAATTATGCATTTTAATGGTTTGGAAGTATAAATAAATTATATTTTTATCACTTAATCCAATTTTGGTCGTTGTATGTAATTTCACTTTGAAATTGGACATAAACAAGAGTCAATCTTTTAATAATTATTATTTATTAAAAATACGCCTTTTGGTTTTTTCAATGGGAATTTATTTTAAATTAATAAATGAAACTTCTATTATTTGAATTTAGTGACTTAGACTTCATTTTTGAATTCATAATATCAAAATCATATTAGAGTGATATTTAGGTATTTTTATGAAAACATTCAATTTTTGATGAATAGTGAAAAACCCTGAGTTGTTGTTTAAACCTGAAATTTTTATATGAATAATTATTTATTTTATTTAAATTTATTTTAGATAAAAAATGATTCATAATACCTATATATGTTCAATGTAAATAATTGTAGTCATTTTATAATATGTTTAGATATATAAAAACATTATTGATCTTTTTACAGTCTTTTACCCACATCCTAGGAGCATTTGGAAATTTTCATAAAACATAATTTTACCGCTTTTATGAGTTTATTTTCAAAAATACGATACACACGGTTGGTATCAGTAAGTAAAATTTTCTTTAATAAGATAAAAATAATTTTTGGTGAATAGTAACTTTTTAAATTATTTTACCACAGTTAAAAGTAAATAGTGTAATAAATGGTAAAAATGATATTATTATTACCCTAGAACATGTCCTAATTCTATTGGATTAGTGTAATTTGACCAAATAATACCTTAGGTATAAAATATGATCCCTTTCGGTCTATTTGGATTAGATTACGACATTTATTATTATTTAATTTTATGAAGAGTTAAAAGTGCTCAATTCAAGTTATCATAAGTAAAACATTATTAATATAAGGTTATATATAACATAAATTTGACTATAAATATTAATTAGAAATATAAAATACTTTCCTACATAATTTTATTTTATTTATAATTTTTAGACATTAAATAATAAGATTTATTTACAATATAATGATAATGCAGCAGTTACATTATTAATAAAAGATTAAAATAATTGAGATTATAAATACCCAAATAAATTTAATTTGAGACTTCTGTTAGATTAAATTAATTTTATAGGTTAATATGAAATGTTAGTGTTGATCAAATTAATTTTTTTCTACGTAAACATTCGGCTATAAATTTAACAAAAAAAAATACATAATAGTGTCAAAATTTACATAAAATAGTTTTTAAAACAAATATTATATTATTAATAGATATAATAGTATTAAAAATATAAGGATCTAATGAAAGACATATATAATAATATATATGACATTAATGAACCAATTGGGGTTTTATTGAAATTTTATAGTATGTTTATAAACCATACAATATAAAAATACATATAGACATGGTAAGTGTCAAACTATTAATCATAGAGTTAAATCTAAACGTTAAGGTCAATATAGTAAGCTAAACCTACCTAAAACCTATTAATTGAGTGTTTTCGACCCATAACCACCTTATCCTTTAAATAATTTATTTTTTGGCCATTAGAAACCGAATATTCATTTTTCATTAAATAATATTTCATACTTTTCCTATAGTGACCCTCACCTCTCTTATAAAATGGCACTTCCCCTTCTATTAATTTCAATCATCCAAGGCCATTGAGATCGGAACACCCCTACCAAAATTTCCTCCCAAAATTCCTCTCTTCATCTTAGAGGCCTTACTTTGGACAGTAAGCCATCCTATGGAGCCCCTTTGATCAATTCAATAGGAAGAACCCGGAAAAAGGTAAATATTGCATCACATCTTTTAGGTTCTTTTCTTCATCCACATACTATTTATTTGATGTTTCCATATTAAAATATTAACACCATTATATTCTATATACTATGATGTTATTATAGAAATGGTACAACCATATTCATTATTCTATCCATCCTATAAATGACAATGTCACCATACTGTGTACGTACGGATTACCGTCTCCATGTCGTGGTGTAGTTTTTTTTCAAACAATTAATTATTTGGATGGTTATAATGAGTATAAATGATGTAAATAATATATATAAATTGTTAATTATTGTTTATATATGATATAACATCCAATTAAATTCTATTTCGCCACCAATATAATGATATTTTCACTCATGCGTACGTAAGGATAACCGTCTTTATGTCGCGATGATATTCATTTCCACGTTCACTATTCAATGATGATTATAAAATATATATCATTAATAATTATGTGATATATGAAATAATAATTCTACTGTATATAAAAACATATATATATATATATATATATATATGTATTTAATTACATATATCTTATTGACTTAGTTTTGTTCAATACGATAAGAAAACGAAAACTACATTTATGCGTACGTATGGACTACCGCCTCCGTAAACGGTGTTTTCTATTTCATATATATGTATATTATAAATATTTATATTCTAAATATATATGATAGATAAATCATTTTTTATATTTGTATGTATTTAAATATTTATCTATGTGATACAATCAAGAGTAACAAATTAAAACACGTATGATAAAGAAAGCAATTATTACCCGAAATGTTAATTTAACATGGAAATTATTATTAAATTGGTAGTATAAACTAATAAATGATTCATGTACGATATCATAAATATTAATATGATTCTAGTATAATTTAATAACATACAATGGTCTTCACACAGAAGGTTAAATTACCCTCGACTAAATGAATGTTCAAGGTAAGGGTTAATTTCACAATCTCTTTATTATTCAAGGTTGTTTTTACGTAAGTATCTAATGAGACATATTTATTATACATGTCCATGGTTCATTAAATAGTTTTCAAATGGATTCTTTCTAAGGGACTTTTTATTAAAAAAATCATTTTAATTTTTTTTAATGATTTATTCTTCTAAACCATTTTCATTAATGTCCATGTTTTCAAAATGGTTTTAAGGATTTATTTAAATGGGTATGAATGTTTTAAAATGTTAATTACATTCAAAAGTATCAAAGTGGTATGGTACACATTGATTCAAAAATTTCTTTAAATGTATTCCTTTTCTAAATTATTTGAAATTTATATGTTTTCATGAAAAAAGGATATTTCTCACAAAGATTTTTACAAATCATTTTCATCTATGTCAAAATCCATTAATGGATTTTAAACTAGTTTGAAATTGATTTATTATGATACAAATATTCCATAATTCATTTAATTTTTTGTGATATGTTTGATTGTGGATGTGTTATTTTTATACCATTCATGGTTTATGGATAATGTGTTGACATTTTTTATGCCATTTTTAATACAAATTTATATGTTCTGTTTAAACCTTTTTATTTGGGGAATGCATTGGACTTAGTAAGTGACGGGTGGAGCCCACAATAGATCCTCTATGCATCGGTAGGTCTCATGAGACAAACTGGTGTCATGACATAATGCTTTCATAATATCTTATTTGTATTCTTGGGAGAAGTCCTTGACTATGTGGTTATGAAACTATGGAATTATGCATTCCATCATTAGGAAAGTTGTTATTGATATTGAATGTGATTATTTGAGTAGTATAATATCCATGTGAGTAAGTAAATGGAATTTTTTTATTCTATCTTTGCCTATTATACTGGTGTTTATGTTTAAAATGAATTTGTTTTAGTCTTATACATTGTATAAAATGTTTATGCTTATTTATGAAAGTTTCCGCTATATTGTTATCCATACTGAGCATTTGATCTCAACCCTTTCTATGATTTAATTTTCTCAGGATTAAATGAAGTGTATTCTGATTGATAATAAGGGTTATGAAATGAGATTAATGGAGTTCTCTATGGATCATTTATGTTGTGTTTTATTTTCTACTATGTAATGTAACATTCATGTATATAATATATTTTGCAGGACTGGTAAACTGATCGGTCATTCTGGAATTGATTCCATGTAATCATTCCAATATATTAAAATAATGCACCGACTGTAGGTAATTGGGGTTGGGGCATTATAGTTGGTATCAGAGTAAGTTTAGCAACAACCTTTGAAATTGATTTAATTAAACTTGGATTAGAGAACATTACACTAAGATAGACATTGAGGATTTGTATAGATAAACATCCAAAAAATTTAGTACGGTAGAGATTGTGTGAGTTTTCGAAGAAATACATACATGTCTGGATACGAGAAGGTAGAGGTGGCTCTGACACAAATGTAACTTGGGGTAAAACCCAAAAAAACCTCTTTTTTCCAGACTCAAACGAGAACTGGTGCACGAAAATGGGCCTTGTTGTAATCTTAATTATGACACTCCCGAGAAATATTTTTAGGATAATTCACATTATCGTTACAAGACATTATAAAGGATTTATAATTAAATACATTCTCAAATAATACATTTTATTATTATAGATTATATGCATAATCATTCCAATTTAAGATAGGTATTTTACAAGTTTGGAATTATGCATAGTGATTCATAAACAAACCAAGTGTATGAAATTATTTAGAAATGGCCCCTAGTAGAAGGAATGCGACCTCCAACAATATGCATGATCTAAAGAGTAAGAAGGATCTTATCATTAATTGTATTAAGCCAACATTTAGTAAAAAATAGTCTCCCATGTATTATCATCATATGAAGAAATAGTTTCATGTGTTAATAAGATATGTAATGAATTCTCTGAGTCCTATGTCTTCGAAGGGAAGCCAGAGACGAAAAGGATGGTAGAAAAAAATATGGATAAAGGAAATACGGGAATGAAGTATTTTCCTATATGTGAGAACTGTGGAAAGAATCTCCTTGGTAAATGTTTGAAGTGAATGAGAGTTTGTTATATGTGTGGAAAAAAATGACACCAAGTAAGTGATTGCAATGGTAATAAAAAGGTTTTAAATGTACAATTTTTCATCTATAAGTAGTTGGGACACTACATGATTCAATTTCCAAATCATCAGAGTATACCCCAAATGCTACTATTAGAGAATAATCAACTTATGATACTACCGAATATAAAGAGGATTGATTAAGTGTTCTTATTTTGTTTTTAATGTATTAGGTCATTTGAGTATTGTATTGTTGATGTACATGTTAAATGAATTATACAGTATATAAGGACTGTACTGCAGTACTATTTCATTAAGGACTTGAGATTGTGTGGAACCATGGAAAGTGACTCAATGGCAAGTTAAACTTTTTGGAAAATACCTGGTTGAAGGAAAGAGAAATCTTTAATATGGTCCAAATAATGAGTTAATTATTTTGGAATAAGAGATGGTTGATTTGGATAAATTATATTGGATATTCATGACTTACTTGGAACTGATTAATAGTTTATCATGGTTGAAAAATTCAGAAATTTTAGATATAAGGAATATATCAAGTATTCTATAAAGAATATGTGAGCATGAATTTAAAAAGTAAGGTTTTATGGTAATTCAGGGTGTTACCATGTCTTAAAAGAATTAATGATGAAGGTTTTTACTTGTTATTTCTTGGAATAAAGGATCTTTATTGTGTTCATCCTTATAAATTTTGGACATTGAGTTTGGATAGATGTATTTTTGATATGTCTAAAGTTTTAAATGTATTAAGTTGGAAATTGGATACAATTGTTACGGTTATTTTTGGATTATCATAAAAAGGATAGCTTAGAGGTCTGGAGACAACTATTCGCATCCGGCAAGGCCACTAGACTTGATCCCGCAACCGAAGAGTGACAAATGTTCATCTCCTACCACTGGCATATGGGATGTCGTAGATATTATATTGTAGTTTCTTTTTTAAAAGGTATAATATGTGAATTATAAATTCATTATTTTTGGTACTCTATATGATTATGATGAATAGAATATTTTTCAATTCTATTATATTTTGGAGTTAAATAAGAGTTTGTGGTAGGAATTAGTTAAAGGATGATACCCTACTCGTCAATTATATATATATATATATTACCTTTATTCTATGAATAAAATAATTATTAATAATTTGGTAAGGTATCTTAAAACCAAATATGTGTTATCCTAATATCTTATATTTTGTTTAACTGATGATATTTTAAATCATCATAGTTTGATGTCTTTGAGGCCCTCGATTTTACACTTGTTTTTGATTGATAAACTCAATCACTTCATATAAATATTTAAGTTTTCCTCCAATTTTGTGTATCTAATTTCCACTGATGTTCTCCTAATTAAGATCGTAATTTGGTGGTGACCCTTCCATTTTACTTTTCCACTTGTTAAGACTATATTTCATTTACCCCAATTTTGATGTGGGTTTCCCACAAAGGTAATTTCTATTTCCAACCTTTTATTTTCGAAGAAATAATTCCAATAGCGAGGACGCAATTTGTTGAAGGAGGAAATAATGTAACACCCCAAAATTTCATTGTACATTATTTCTTCAAAATAATTCAATAACTTTCACCACACAAAACACCGAGTTCAGGCACACCATGACATAACAAACTAGCCGTTCAAAAGCAATTATGAATAGTATTAACTAAATTTTGAACTATATATAATACTTATAATTTCAGAATCCATATTATGAGTTTCTTAGAAATAATTTAATAACTAATTACGTTTTTTCAGATAAAAGAAGTATTTTTAAAAAAAAAGAACTTTTACCTCCTTTAAATGGAGAACGCTTTTTAATGAAAATATTTGAAACTTTTATATATACAATTTTTCAAAATAATCTTCTGTTTTAGAATCAAGACCTAAGAATTGAGTTTATATTAATTTTTTGTGTTTTTCGGATAACTTTTATATTTGGGTGAATAGTTAAAAATATTATATTTTAACTGAATATAACATTTTTATTAAAAATAAATTATAGTTTTAACTTATACATTTTAATGGTTTGGATATATAAATAGATTATATATTTATAATTTAATCCAATGATGGTCATTGTAAGTAATTTCACATTGAAATTGGAAATAAACAAGTGTCAATCTTTTGATAGTTATTATTTGTTAAAAATACACCTTTTGGTTTTGAGAACAGTAATTAATTTCAAATTAATAAATGCCACTTATATGTTTTGAATTTGGTAAAATATACTTATTTTTGGATTTCAGAATATCAAAATTATCTTAGGGTGAATTTTTGGTATTTTTCTGGAAACATTCAATTTTTTTTGAATAGTTAAACACACTGAGTTATAGTTTAAAATTATCTTTTTATTTAAATAATTATTAATTTTATATAAATATATTTTTTTTCTAAATAGATGCATAATACCTATACATGTTCAATGTAGTTCATTGGAATCATTTTATAATAAGTTTAGATATATAAAAACTTTATTGATCTTTTTACCGTCTTTTACCCACCTCCTAGGAGCATTTGCAAATTTGCATAAAAAATAATTTTACCACTTATGTGAGTTGAATTTATATAATATGAGAGACACAGTTGATATTAGAAAGTTAAATGTTTTTTAACAATATAAAATTTTTTTTTGGTCAATAGTAACTTTTGACATTTATTTACAACGGTTAAAAGTAAATAGCGAAATTAAAGGTAAAAATGATATGATTATTACCTTAGAACATTTCATAATTCTATTGGATAAGTGTAATTCGACCAAAAACAAACTTTGGTATAAAATATAATTCCTTAGGTCCACCTATATTAGATCAGGACATTTATTATTATTTAATTTAAAGAAGTGTTAAAAGTTTTAAATTCATGTTTTTGTAAATAAATCATTTTTAATATAGGGTTATACATAAGAAAATTTTGACTATAAATATTCCATAGAACTATAAAAAGCGTTCCTACATAATGGGATTTTATTTATAATTTTTAGACATTAAATAGGTAAATTTATTTATGACACAATAATGATGCAGTAATTACCTTATTAATAAAAGAATAAAATAATTGATATTATAAATACCCAAATAAATTTAATTTGAGACTTCTGATAAATTAAATAATTTTAGAGATTTAAATGACATGTTATGGTTAATTCAGTAAATTTTTTTCGAAGTAAAGATGATGTTATGATTTTAACAAAAAACAAATACCAAATAGTGTCAAAATTGACCTAAAATAGTTTTTAAAACAAATATTATATTATTAATTGATATAATAGTCCAGAAAATACGGTTCAGCCAAAAGACTTATATAATAATATATATGACATTAATTAACCAATTGGGTATCTATTGGCATTTTATAGTATTTTTATTAACCATATAATATAAAAATAGAAAGAGACATGGTAAATGTAAAACTCTTTAACTAAGTGTTAAATATTAACGTTATGGTTAATATGGGGTCCTAGACCTTTCTAAAACCTTTTGGTTGTAATATTTTCTACCCATCCCAACCTTATCCTTTAAATAATTTATTTTTTAGCTATTAGAAACCGAAAATTATTTTATTATAAAATAATATTTCAATCTTTTCCTAAAGTGACCCTCACCTCTCTTATAAAAGGGCACTTCTCCTTCTCTATATTTCACACCTCCACAGCCATTTGGCTCAGCCAAAACGTTCCCAAATATTCTCCCAACATTACCCCCTTCATCATAAAGGCCTTAATTTGGTTATAAAGTCATCCTAAAAATAGATTTTGAACAAATCAAAAGGAAGAACCCGAAAAAAGTGTTAAATATTTCATCACATATTTCAAGTTCATTTCCTCTTCCACTTCCTCTTTATTTTTTGTTTAAATTATAAAATAATAACTCCAGTATCATCTATATACTGTTATGTTATTATATAAATGGCACAACCATAATAATAATTATATCCATCATATAAATGACAAAGTCACCATACGTGCGTCCTTACAGATTACCGTCTCCACGTCGTGGTGTAGTTTGTTATTCAAACACTTCATTATTTCAATGGGTTTAATAATGAGTATAACTGATGTAAATAATAAATATAACACATTAATTATTCTTTATATATGATATAACATCCAATTACTTATGATTTCTCCATCAATATAAGGTTATTGTTGCTCGTGTGTACGTACGGATTACCATCTCCATGACGTGGTTGATATTCATTTCCATGTTCACCATTCTACGATGGCTATAAAATATATATCATTATTATGTATGTAATATATTACATAATAATGCAACTATATATATATATGTGTGTGTACTTACCTATATCATATTCACTTTGTTCCGTTCAATACGATATGAAAACGGAAACAATGTTTATGAATAATTACGGACTACCGTCTCCATAAACGGTGTTTCCCATTTCATATATACGTCTATTATACATATTTATATTCTAAATATATATTATATATAAATAATTTTTTATACTCTGGAAGTAATTAAATCTTTATATATGTGATACAACCAAGATTAACATGTTAAAACATGTATGGTAAGGAAAGTCATTATTACCCGAAATGTTGATTTAACATAGAAATTATGAATAAATGGGTAATATAATTTCATAAATGAACCATTAAAGATATAATAAATATTAATATGGTTCTGGTATAATTTAATAACATAATACCATCTTCATAGAAGAGGTTTATTGTACCCTCAACTAAAAGAAAGTTCAAGGTAAGGGATAATTTCACAATCCCTTTATTATCCCAGGTTGTTTTAACGTATGTATCTAGTGGGACATAATTATTATCCATTTCCTGGTTTCATAAAATAGTTTTCAATGGGATTATTTTTAAGGGAAATTTTTCTAAAACATCATTTTAATTTTTTTAAGGATTTATTCTTCTAAACAATTATCATTAATGTCCATGTTTTCAAATTGGTTTTAATGATTTATTTAAATGGACATGAATGTTTTAAAATGTAAATTAATTTCAAAAATTTCAAAGAGTTATGGGATTATTTGATTCAAAAAATGTATTTAAATGTCTTCCTTTATAAATTGTGTGAATTTTAATTGTTTTCATGAAATTGGTATATATATCTCAAAGAGTTTTACAAATCATTTTTATCTATGTCAAAATCCATTAATGGGTTTTAAACTTCTTCGAAGTTGATTTATTATGATACAAACATTCCATATTAAATTTAATGTTTTGTGATATTTTTTAATATTAATCTGTTATTTTTATTCTAATCATGGTTTATGGATAAAGTATTGAAATTTCATATGCTAGTTTTAATACAAATTTTTTATGTTATGTTTAAATATTTTCTTATGAGGAATGCATTGGACTTATTAAGTGGTGGGTGGCGCCCACTATAGCTCCTCAATGCATTGGGAGGTCTAATGAGACAAACTAGTGTCTTGGCACTAGACCTTGACAAAATCTTATTTTTAGTCTTGGAATACGGCTTTGACTATGTGGTTTTGAATGTCTGGAATTATGCATTCCATCATTATGAAATTGTGTATTGATAAGTAGGGTTAATCTAGGGAATATACATCTGAGTATTTGAATAGTAGAATATCAATGTGAATAAGTAAATTGAATTATTTTATTGTATATTTTAAATATTATGTTGATGTTAATTTTAAAAGGCTTTTGTTTTAGTATTATACATTGCCTTAAATGTTTATGCTTATTTATGAAAGTTTCCACTATATTGTTAACCTTACTGAGCATCTGAGATCACTTAGTTCTATGATTTAATTTTCATAGGATTACAATAATTTTATTATGATTGATAGGTAGTGTTATGCTAGGAAATTAATGGCATTATCAATGGATCATTTATGTTGTGTTTTATTTTCTAATTTGTAATGTAACATTCACATATGTAATCTATTTTCAAATATAGTTAATCTGATCCGCCTTTCTAGACTTGATTCCATGTAATCATGCCATTGTATTAAAATAATGTACCGACTCTAGGTAACTGGGGTTGGGGTGTTACATATGTACCCAATGTATGAAACTTTGGTACATTGATTTGGTGATTTCCACTCACCATGATTGCAAAACATGTTATTGGAGTCATTTTCACATTGATTGGAATTAGATGACTTGGTGGTGTTGAACACTCATGTTTATAGATGCATACATTAATTTGGACAATGCATATTGTTGACAATTAATGAGGATGGAGGTGATTGTCAGAGAATGGTACGTAGATGCAGCTGATCCATTAGTTTCAGTCATTGATGATATCGATTGGGTCTAAGGGTCACAAAATATTAAGGGAATTGGGTTGGGATTAGTTTTTGAATATATATTATCATTACTCAGGATAGATGATGTTGACCTAATCATTTATATTATTTTATGGATAGATTTTTCAATTTCTCATATGTCTGGCATCGATCTCATGGTCATTTTACGAGATCATGTATGAGAGACTGGGTACTGGATTGGTGTTCCTTCAAGATTATACTTACATATTTATGATTCAAGAGGTATCGGTTGGAATGAAGTGCAGGTGATAATTTTGTAGGAGGTATCTAAGGGCTATCAATATTGTCTCCCTTCTGGGGATACATTAGGATATATGGTATATATCATCATCGCGTTGATTATATATATGAATACATGTTGATTTATGTCAAATATATAATCGGGGGGACATGGTATACATTGAATGGATGAAGTATGTGACAAAATCCTTGTTTATATTGTGCATAATAGAATCAGATTATTTATATTTTTTATCGTTACATATTATTCATATTTATATAATCCGTCACATATCAAGGATGTATGTTCGGCACACATTAGTGGAATACTACTGAGATTTATTCTCACAATCTTCACATGACCCTTGGGAAATGTTTAGTCTTTATGCTTCTATGATCATGTAAGGTTTCATGCTTAAGGGATAGACCTCTAACACCATGTTGAGAAATTTTTCATGGGAATGATGGATAGGGACCTTGAAGGTTGTTATATTGGTTGTTGTTTATTTTTTTGTCAGAAATTTTTTCCATCATTCTTATTGTATATGAATTCTAGGATTGGAAATAGGTGTCCCATTCTAATTATTATCATGTATGAACTTATATGTTATGGATTATTTATTTTACTATATATTTTTATATTTCTAAATTTTTATGTTCAATTATGTTTGTTATTATTTTTACTATCTACGCATGCCATCGTATTTTTCTTCATGGGTCCAGTTGTTCTATTCATTCATAATTTTTGTTATACTGATATATAAAATTATTGTTTTAATCACTGGATGGTATCTTATATCCACAAACACCCATATTTTCTAGTCTACAACATGGGCGTATGCAGAGGCACAATTAAGGCCCAATTTTCAACCAGACATATGCCTAGTTCGGGCGTGAAAATGGGTCGATGGACTACAATAATAATTGGATAACACCATAATACTAGTAGATTTTATTAAATAACTCATCAATTCCTAATGTTAATGAGGGAGATACCATTCTAGGACCACCCATCACAAAATCATAATATATTCATATATAGTCTATAGGTTCGAAAATAGTTATCATATCATTCTAAAATATCCCACATAAAAATAAATTAGTTTCTTAATCATAACATTGTAATAATCATAAACCATGAAAATAAAAACTAAGGATGGAATTATTGGGCCATACACTCTAATAAATAATAATTAACATCAAATTATATCATCATAGATGAATATTTCCTTTAATTGATCATTTTATTATTTCATGGGAAAAATAGACATTTATTTTTTAAATCACCTATTTCAATTATTAAAATTCCAAAAATTGTATGAAAATTTAATCTATTAAAATAAACAAGGAAACATGCAATGGAATAATCAAATGATTAAGTGATAATGATGGTTTGATTATCAGTTTATTTTTTAACCATTCAAAAGAAAATTTCCATGAAATTTTTATAAAGTTCCTCTTTCATAAAATGGTAGGAAAAATAATTTCGAAAATTTTAATATAAATATTAAAATAGTTAAAATAATTTAAAAAATAATTCTATAACTGAAATGTTATTCTTGAAAACATTTTTGAGAACTCTGATATAGGGAATTAGATTCCTGACCAAAAGTGGAAAATTATGATTGTCTTTAAAAAACATCTAGAAACTTTTGAGAGCAAAAGAGATGAAAACGTTATTAAAAATTCAATGTTTCATAAATAACTATAGTAAAAAATTGTAAAATAGGATTATCAAAGATTTAATATATAATTTTCATATGTTTAAATTCATGGAAAAATAATCATCATTAAAATAAAATTTAAACCTAAATCCATTAATTAATATATCATGTTTATTCAAAAATGTTTTGAATTTAGGTTTAGAAACTATATATTTTTTATAAATCTATTTCATGAAAAATAACCCAATAAATCATAAAATATTATAACCCATTTGTTAATAATTCATTATTAAAATCACTATTACAGGTGATAATGATTTCATTTTTCTATCATGTTTCAATTTGGAATTTCCATTCTTATATATTAATCATCATTCCATAAAATCTATATTATTTAAAATTTAATTTGAATCTTATTTTACCTTTATAAATATTTTTATAATTGTTTACATAATCTATTATGTAAAATGAATTACATCATGTAGTGGAGATGGAAGTTTTTACTTATCCACCAGTGAGGTTTCACTTTTTTATGGATGGAATTAATTAATGGTAAAAAATAAATCATACTTATAGGACTATAAAAATATCATAAATAACATATGTTTTATGTAAATCCATCATTAAAACTATCAATTTGATATAGTTATAAAAAAATTAAATGCATCGCCACATGGAGGAGGTATTCCACATGTAATAACGAGTAATGATTTCATTTTCCATAAGATAGAAAGGAGTTAGATAATGTTAATTACACAATTATAATACAATTAGTTGTATTTACAAGAAATAATAAATTATTTTAGAATGTATTCTATAATGTTTTATGATTTATAAGAAGAAATGATATTCAATGTGCTCGGATATGAGTAATACCTCTTTTTTTGGAAACAATCTTGTGTTTACACCTTAAAACAAGAAAGGATGATAACATTGAAATTAAAAAACATTAGTATTTGAATAAATAATATAACATGGTATTAGGGTAGTTCTTCGATGATATAAACAGTTCAATCATTTTTAATAACGGAGTTGAAGCTATACTCTTTTTTGAGAGGAGGGTCACCGTAGAATTACCCAAAGTATTATATTAATATAAATTACTTTTTAAATTAAAATGGATTTAAATTTATATATTGTATTTATAAATTTATTATGATATGAAATGACTTCATACAAGGAAATTTATACTGGTTTAGGTGATGTTTTAACACTAATATCTTTGTTTTAATCACTCATTAACCGTTATGATGTTTAATGCGATATCAATATTTCTTTTTATTTTTTTTGGGTTAATGAAATTTGCAATAAATAGACAAGTGACCCATACATGAACATTCGTTAATATTACTAACCATATAATATTCCATTGAATAATATATCATATTGTATTTAAATTTAAATAAAATAAATTTTTTTTTCACATAACATACCAATAATTTAACATTCGACAAAATCAAAAATGGTTGAAATAAAAGAACATTATATATATGAAAATTGAATGTAAACAATAAAAACATAACTAATATGTTATATCTATCTACATAAATACTATAACATAGTAATTCGTCCATAATTTTTATTTGTAATTATTTTTATAATCATTTAATAGACATTTTTTAACTTGAAAAACACCCTTGCAGTGATGCATTAGAATTATAGTAAATTATTCCAACACTATACATTTCATAAAATTTAAAATCCTATTAAATTAACTATTTTAACTTATAAACATTTAGATCTAAACAAAACATCTTTTTATCAATAATAAAAATTATTAGATACATTTTAAAGAAAGAAAGTGGCATTATTTATTTATTTATTTTTAAAATAATTCATCAGTAAGTATCATTGAAATAAGGAACCATTTTTCATTATCTATTAGTATCAGATGATGATGGTTAAAATAGAATCATCAATTAGAATCAATTTATGTGTTCTATGGATTTTTATATTCTTATTATATTAATTTTATGTTTAATTACCAGATACAACCTTACTGAGGTGACCTATATTTACGATGGTTGCACTTCAACATGATGAATAATATAATTTACCTTATTTTGATATATTTATTACATCGGTAAAATTCAGGAATAAATTTTATATTATTTATTTTTTATAATTTTCATAAATTCATATTACAATATTTATTCAAAAATTAAAAAATATTTTTTTAGAAATTTGTAAATTAAGCATCAAATTGAGTTCACCTTAATCCATTTCATGTATAAAATATTGAATATATTATATAAAAATATAATTAAAAACAATAATAAATTCATATAATTTATTTTTATTATGTTAAAATCAAAATTTTCACAATAAAAAATGTTATCAGAAAAACCACTCTATCAAATTCAAATTAATTTATTATCATTCACCAATTAATATACAATGTATTTATTTTATACATATTTAAATAATAAATATTCATAATATATTTCAACATATTTATACCCTCATATATGACATCTATTTGATTCAATGATTTGAATTATTATTATTTTAAGAGTATATCATGATTTGTTTAAACCTAGTGCTAGTTTAAATAAATTTTCAATGGAAGTAAATTTTTCAAATGATAATATATCATAATATATTTGGAGAATACATTATACTGCCCTTATAATAATACATCTCTTGATATTCTATTACATTAATACAAAAAACTAATGATACTTCTAGCTCACCACATCTTCTGGTTCCCAGGTAGCTTCCCCAAATGTTTTCGTCCTACAAAAAACATTAACATAGTGGTTAATCGTGTTTCACAAAACTTTTTATCCAAAATCTAAAATATGAATCATTTGTTCCTTATTTTTGAGATATTTATATCTATTTACATATTATTTTTTCATTAAAAAAGAATATCAGATATTTAATTTAGAATGAGAGATAATTTGAATATATAGTGAACATGAGAGGGATCTGGGAGAAGCAACATGATATAATCTAAGGTCCTAATATATTTAATAATATTTTCTGTACCAATATATTTATGGATCATCTTGACCATATTTATAAATATTCTAACATATTTTAATTAAATTTTTCATAGTAATACTATATCACCATCCTCAAACTCCATATTTCACGAACTATTTTGAACATAATTGATTTGGTCAATGTTGACCTATCATGATGTGATACTAAATAATTCTAACCATCTATACTATTCAATCATATTTATGAATTCCCAATATATATGTTTTTGAAAAATCCACCCATTATTATTGAATTCATCTCTTCATTCATTAGAAGGCATAATACGGATCCATCTAAATGCTCATGTGAATGGTATTGTTGCAAAATAACACTGAAAAATGATGGTATTGAACCCAAAAACACATGTAATCGATAAAAAAATATAAAAACATGAATATTATGTTTTATAAGATCTTATTAGACTAACCATCTATCTGACAAATGATATGTAGTATTGGAACTCAACACACTATCCAGAACATGCTGAAGAATACCCTAAAACATCCAGATTAACCTGAAATCCCAATTAGATTCAATACAATGTGGTTATCCACAAAACCATGCCAAAAAATTAATATATATAAAATAAATATTATCAATAGACCAATATTATCCTATATAAATAAAATGAAATAATTTTGTAGGGTGATTTTCTATAAATCAACTCGTATTGTTCTCCTTAGTTGTTTGGGAGATTTTTACCACAAAAACAATGGAGATGCTT
Organism: Viscum album; assembly: GCA_963277665.1. NCBI lineage: Eukaryota > Viridiplantae > Streptophyta > Magnoliopsida > Santalales > Viscaceae > Viscum > Viscum album. The sequence goes on along the minus strand of OY728132.1, from coordinate 318,171,845 downwards.
TCCCATTTATATTCTGTTATTCTAAATGGTATAATGATATCATTATACTTATCCGTACTAGTCTTAAATTCAAATCAATCCAATAATTATTATAGGCACTCTACTATATCCATTTTTGTGTCATGAAATAATAAGTACTCTTCCAGATCTCATGAAATATTCATACATCTAGAATGAATAGAAAGTGATAAACCGTGTTCTTCCTGAAACACCACTATCTTTAACTCTAGAGTTTAATTAACAAGTAAATGTTTCTTGAATAATATTATTCCTTTACACATATGGTTTATCCCTCAGTTATTTCTCACCTTCCTCTATTTTTCATGATCCCCAGTCTAAGCCTCATTAATAATCAGATGAATGGATTGTTGAAATTTCATTTTTGAGATAGGTCATATATCCCCTTACATAATAATTTCAATATCCATGTTCTAGAAATCCATAAATATTAGAACTCTATAAATACTCCTTTTTGATAAACTAGCACGATCATTCTAACTCAGAACATTGGACATATTTTTCACCATCCTAGGGTGGTTGTGTATTGACAATTAATAATCATTATTCTACTCTATCCAAATCCAATATAACAGATTTTACTCTTTATACCAGAATATATACATCATGTATTTATAATGAATATATATTTCACAAATTTGAAAATAAATACGAGGCCTCTATTTTTTCAAATTATGAAATTATTGTTTTCAAATATAAATCATAATTTTGGTAATTTTTTACATGAACATTCAATTGATGTGGGTAAAAAACTTTAAATAAATAATTTTTATGTGGAATTATAGAAATACCTTCATTGATTAGTCACTAAAGATCACAAACCCTTCTCAATGGATGGGTAATGTGTAAAATAAGGTGATAACCATCCTTAATTTTCGATACATTAATTTTCCACAAATACTTCTATCTGACGGAAATTGGTTCCCTTCAATGAAAAATTCATTATTATATTATATCACCAGTATAAATCCTTTATTATGTTCTTGTAGTGTCTATCCTTCCCCAGAAAACATTAGACCAAGATAAGATGGATGTTTTTGTCTAATTTTAAATAAATTATATCTTTTAGGGATGTAATAATATATACCCACCTAAGATTATCTGTATGATGAACCACATCATGATGATTTTATAAAAATAAGGGAAATTTAAATTTTTTCTCTCTTGTGGGTTTCAAGGTGAAAATGATAATATCACATATATTGAGATCAATGAAAACAAATTTGACACCTTATTTGGTCGTGAAACAGATTTTTTACAATAGGGTATGAGTATGGTGGAATTACAAGCTTTATAATTTTTGGTAGAATATTTAATAATCCAAAATGTTCTATATCTATCAAAGAATTATCCTAAAATTTATTAGTGAAAATAAAAAATAGACCGGTCATTAGTTATAAAGGTATTTTTAATTGCATGATAGAATCTCATCCCTTATATCTTCATCCATAATGAATATATAAAAATATGAAATAGGAAGGTACCACATTGTGATAATTTCAGTAATATATTTTTCTCCAGAAGTAATCTATGACATGATTTTCTTCCATTTATCCTTGTGAGTAAACTATGTTGACATAACTAGTGACTTGAAGAAATTCAATCCATTGAAAGATAAATTTCTAGGGGAAATTAGTGGATCAAAAAATTTTGGATTAAAAACGAGGCTTAAAGTATAATTCTAAATAAATATTATTCCATTCATGATTAAAATCATATTTTATATCATTATCAATGTCCAATAATTCAACATTATATGCAATATCATGATGATTGTAATGATAGAATCATTCCTTGATAAATCCTTGGTGTGTTTGAAATTTATCCCCACAACAAGATGGTATCAGCATGCTAGAGGCACCACCATCAATATACAAAAATTATACACTATGTAAAATTGGGAATTCATTGAATGTATTGAGACACTAGTTGTCTCATGGACCCACCATTGACACCTAAAATCAATAAAACATTCATATCAGAGATTTTAGTTTCCATTTTACCAATTTGTATCATTGAAGCCATGAAGACATACTTGTGTATGATTATCATTCCAATATGAATGAAACTTTTATGACTATCAAAAACAAGATAATTCCAATCTTTACATATGTAAAAATAGTAGATAGATAAGATTCCAAAAATATGGTGTGAAAATTTTTAGTCATGGGTTCAATGGTGATTGAATGAAATAGAATCCACAACTTCTCATTTGTAAAAAATGTAACTCAAAATATATACTCCTTCTTTTCATAAAATCTATCCACAAAATTGAATTTGAATAAATTATTTATTATATATTTAGAATTCATCAAACACATATGACAGAATGAGGTATTTCAAATTATATCCCCTTACTTCCTATCATAATTAGGCATGTTTCCATCCAAATTCTATAGATAATGATTCATTTAGACTGATAGATGATGGAATTTTTATATTTCAACATTCATGATGGGTGGTGATGATGCCATTATAGATTAGTCTATATTACCACATCGTGTGAAGGTGTAAAATTCTAATTGGTTTTCATATAGTGATATCACTTTCAAAAAAACTGTGACTTTGTACATCATTGAATACATGAGATTGAATTGGCACATTAAGGTTATTACTATTTTGTAGGAATTCATAATTAGACATATTATGATGATTGTGTGGAATAGATATGATTTATTATGGTGTCCAATCAATTTAGTGTGAGTTCAGTAGTTTAAGTTAGATTGTTTACATATGATCTATTTGCAATAGCTCATGACATGAATGAAATATATTATAACGGTGGATAATAAAGATGTTGAAATGCATTGAGAGGATCCGTCCAACATATGTAAAAAACATATTTGATAATTAATCATGATAAGAGTCATATAATGTAAATATATTCCAAGGAAATTTTATTATAAGAGCATTATTAATAATATTAAGATCAGCAATGCTTAGTCCGCCCATATCAAGGGTCTCTATTCGCTCATTTTCGAAAATATTTATAAGTGTATTATCATGGAAAGAACTTATTAAAATGAAATACATGATAATTTTTTTATAGTTATTGAGAACACCCATATGATATTTTAATAAATATAAGGAATATAAAAATATGGGTATGTTCACCATGTTGACCATAAAAGTTCTTTTAACTTGGGACATTTTTTTTCATTTCTGTCAAACTTTCTTATTAGAATACTTGTTTTCAAGGTAAGTGGTTTTTTATTTTCACCCAAAAAGGGAACAATAGTATTGAAGAATGATATTATTCCACTTGTATCTACAATATCTCTAGAAATTTACATTTTGATTGTAACTATAATTCCATCTATATATAAAGAGAAGGACCTTTTCAATCTAATTATCTCTCATGGTACTTAATTATACTGATTGAAGATAACACATATAGAAGAAAACTTTTATTTGGAGGATTTCAAAAATAAGATTATTTCATCTATATAAAATAGTTGTGAGGTGTGAACAAGTACTTTCCAAACATTGTTAATTTGTAATGGAAAAATTGAGCTAGCTCAAAAATGAAAATTTTAATGTTGTCTCCAAGAATAATGTTGACTAGGCGTGAGAGGTGTATGCCATATCTCATTCCTCTAATACATTTAATGAATCCTCTCTAGGATTCACTGATGAGAATTGAGATTCTCATTGTTCTATGAAATTTTTTGATGATTCTTATAAAAATAGTTGACAGACCATAAATCTTGAGGAATGAAAACTTTTTAAACCCTCTTTATATTTTCAAATTTTTATTGAGATGTCAATTTTTTGGAAAAATATGTATTCTTTCACCTTCTGTTTCTCCAGTTTGATAAATTTTGGGGTAATGAACAAACAATGTTGAATATTATTTACTAGTATAGGTTCAAATTATTTTTGACCAATGATGTCCATAATGATATCCATAAAACCTGTTAAAAGTTTTTTTCTAATAGTTATTGGAAATGTATTTCTAATTTTAATGTTCCTATAGTCTCTTATATTAATGGAACCCTCTACATTGGGGATAATATCTATAAAGATAATGTTGACTAAATATATTATAGATGCATGATTAAAAAACTCTCTTACAATATTGGTCACCCCACCGTGAAATATTTCCTAGAATAATATATATATCTTTTTGGGGCACCAATCTAGTCCCGGGACCCTATCAATGTGGAGAGAAATATCCCTTAAAAGCTTCCTCTTTAGATGGACTGATGATGAGGCTACTATTATAATGTTCCTAAAAGAATAAGTATTGTTTTATTTGATATTGTCAGTGTTAGAGGGTTTGAATATTAACAATCATAGTATTATAGTTATAATTTTCAATGTTGAGAGTGTATCCATTGAACCTTATGGTGTTGTCTCATCTCCTTACCATTTTCAACTATGTTTATTATGATTAAATTTATAATTCATTTCACCATTCTCTATCCATTTTACATTATGAATATTCATTTAAAACAATTAATATATTGTTATAAGGACCTCAATACTGGAAGGGGAAAAACATTCCTCTCTCCCTCTCTCTTAAGAGATTACTAGTTCTAGTTTCTGATTTGGAAGCAAGAAAGGGATCATCAGTAGCAACGATATCCTCCCCATGTCTAGAGAATATTTTTCTACTCTACAATCTGATGAATTTTTTGTAGGCTTTGAGCCTTCTAGAAAGTGTTTTTATTTGGATAACAAGGGATTCCATCTTCCATGCCTCCATGATAATATCACACCACCACAGAGTTACAGTCCATATATTATTAAATTGAATAGAGGTTCCCTGTATCAATTGTATATAAGGGTCACTAATAACAACACTGTTACTGGAGTGAAGTTTGGGGAGGGAGAAATGAGATAATCATTCCTAAACACTCTAACAATACATTTTACCAAAAAAACTAGTGTATTGGCCTATCTACCATTTATTGAAAATCTACTCTATGTGATATAATATACTACAATTGGAACATTAAAAAAATTTCAATTTTCAATGAAAGTGCACTACACATGGGATAAAATATTATTTATATTAGATTTTTTTTCTAATCATGACTCATGAAAATAATTTTGGCCCCTTAAATAATCTGTTTCTGGATTAAAATATAAACTTCCATTTCCAACTCCCTCCAAATCACCCTTATATCAATATAATATAGTGAACGAATAACTGAAGGAGTTGTAAATGGTGTTTTACTGTATGTAAAAGGATATATCTATTTGTTGTTGAATTTTGACATAATCAATAATCTACATTTTTCCAGTCTTCAATACCCATAAATGATCAACGTTATGTTCATATGCATTCATCAAGAAACAATTAAATTCAATATAGTTTCGATTGATGGTTTCTAGATATTGGACAATAGTTTTATCTTTATAATACAAATTATAACTATTTAATGTTTCATAAAGTATTGTTTATGGGTTATGAACGGTGTAGTGTTTCTAATCCATTAACTATTCAAATATAATATAATTTTTTATTAAGATATTATCCCCTTTTTAGATTTCCTCCCTATTGATGTATATTTATATTGTATTTCATCCATTCCTTTATGTCAATTTCCTTTAAGTGTTTCACTCGATAATGGTTTATCACTATCATTAGGAATTCTGATTACATCCTGGTCTGATTCATGAGGTAGTATGTCCTCATTATATTTTTCCCAAAATTTTCCTTTCAATGGGTTAAACATGTTACTAGAATAAATAATATCAACGATAGTGAAATTAGATGATCATATCTTGTATGATTTTGTTGGCAGAAGTATGATAACACATCTCACTATCTCATCTTGATTGGCCCTATATCAAGACACGTTACCATTATTGGAATATTTCATAGGAGGCAATGTCAACACCTATATTCACCCCTATGTCACGAGGTTCAAACTATAAAATATTGTTTTTCCTCCATTTTTATTGTTACTTATTATTGTCTAATCGTATTCAATGTCATGAGGCCCAAGTATCATATGTGAAGGGGTATTAATATGTATGCAACTAAGTATGATTGGTTCAACCACATGAACTATGTGGTATTTATCTCTTCTAATATATTTATTTATTTTTGGATACTTTTCAATGGTGAAAATATCAACATAGATGTATTCATTTACATTTTTTTCAGGGACCATAATTGGTGGAATGAGTATAAAAGTATAAACATAATAATTAGTTTGTAAGTATAATAAATATTTTAAATCAAAATAATTATCTAACTGTATGATTTAATAAAAATTACTCACCATAAGATAATTATCCAAGGCATATCAATATTTAGAAGAGATTTCAATGAGTTATCATTTGTTAGATTTATTATCCCCTTCTACCTATACTTCCCCATATAGGGTTTCAATTTTTTTGTTCCGAGCTACATCCAAATATTCATAGGTTGGGGATGTGAAATAACATGAAAACTATAATCTTGTGGAAGGTTATTATGAATCATTTCCTAACACATCAAGAACAAGGAAGTGGGGTCAGGGGTTGTTGATTCAAGTTGTATGGGAACTAAAAAATTTCACTTCCATTTTCCCTCATACATGGAATATATTTAAAATCATTGGACCTGATGATATTAAAAAAACATTCTCTATTTAATTAAAAGTATTCATTATAAAACACATGTTAGTCATAAAATATTTTGGCCTTCACACTTATGTAATATATAGTTTTATGTTCTCATATCTAACTCTTAAAAAACCTCTACCAAAAAGGTATTACCAATTTCCACATCCATAAATAAACTAGCATAATTTCCTAAACCTGAATTTTCAATTTTTGTATCTAATTTGATCAAATTATTGACCATGGATAAAATATCCCATTTAATTCTTTGGTGAAAATAAATTCTATTCATATTTTAGATGTGAATCAAAATATGTGTGATTTTATTACATATATTGTTCAATTAAAAATTCTTATCACAATACTGTATTCAATGAAATTTTCATTTTACTAAAATTAAACTAAAGCCCCTTGTCCATAATTTAAAATCATAATAAGGAAATACAATATGGATAAGCCTTTCCTCATTGACACCATCCACTATTTATAAAATCCCAATATCTCTACAATATTTTGGATAATATCATTGAACATTTACATCCTCTATACTTTTGGAGTTATTACTAATATGATAATAAAAATCATTTTAATGTTTATTCGATCCTAAATAACATCTAATATGGATGATACAAGACTAGTGTTCTCTTTATCGAATAATCATATTGTTTATGGACTATACACATTCGTGGATCCCCTTTTTCCTTTTCTTTTCCCTTTTCTCAAATTAAATATTATCTTTTTCACCTTTTTTTCATTTTATTCTAATATAATCCCCATCAGGATTCAATTTATCATGGCCAATAGATGATAGGGAGAGGTATATTAATGTTTGGGGGAGATAAAGAAGGGATCAATCACAATTAATCTCAATAGGAAATTGATCGCCCTACCATAGATGTGGGATGAATATTGTATTAGATTCTGTAGTTTCCACTCAGGGTTTCGATCATTTTAATGATTTCAATGTAAATAATAATATTGTTTTCATTGTTTTAATATTTCATTCTGTTATTGGGGACCCCTAGAAGGATATCTAGTGTTTTAGGTTGCCAAAAAAGGTTTTTCCAATGGTTATAAGTTGTTTACCAATCAACATTCCATTTAGTTGAATTTCTAATTCATAGAGAAATACAATTATAAACCAATTATAAAATTAGTCCGAGTTGACAACTATCAATATAATTTTTACAATTCGTTTTAACGTATACTTTATGCTCACCAACCATTATCCTTGTTTTTGTATCATTATTTCATCATGCTATCATATTAAATCCATAAACATTCCAGTCTACCAATTCAATACCACTGGTTCTTAGTCAAGAGACATTCTCAATTCATGTACTAAACCAATTAATGTTTTTAATATGATTCATAAACACTTTTCAATTAATAAAGGGACTCTATATTTATTCCATTAATTTTCATACCTTGATTAATGTTTAGAACACCTCTCAAGTGGCCACATGTCATGATATCAATGAAAATATATCCAAGGGATCTATTTGAAGAATGAGAATTTTTTTTATAAATTCAACCTCGTTACCAATAGATATAGGTCACAATAATGGTTCTTTGGAATGATTTCATAGGATTTACATACTATAAAAAGAATAACATACTTTTAGGAGTTGATACAGAATACCCACCTTAAGAAAAAAAGAGATATCGATGATTCATAATTAGATCATCATGATACATGATGATATCCTATTGAAATAGTTTTAAAATTCCTATCAAGGATAGAATAAGGGAATTAAAGATATAAATAATAGGATTTCACCAACGATAAGAATGACTTTAAAAAATTAGTATTAACATATTTAAAAAAGGATTAAAAGACCAAATAGAGGTGTTTGGAGAATCCTTGAAAGCCTTAAAGAACCTTCAATAGTCACAAATCCTGAGTATCAGAAATTTTAGTGGTTTATTGGTGTTCAAAAGGGGTTTAAGATGGGGGGATCTACTATGAAATAATCATTTTCTCCAATTAATGACATCCCATCTTGATTACTCTGGTCGGCCAGTAGATACCACTTGCTTACCAGTGGTTTCCTGCTTTACATTTTCAAGGCTAAAGACCCCAAAAACAATATGGTGGGTATCCAATATGATTCCATTTTCTACTCATAACCACCATCATACCAATTTTAATCCTATATTAGGGGAACTCAACTTATTGATGATAGACTACATTATTCGGCCTTTGGTTCTATAGTTTCTCAAAACTCTAAAACCACCACTAGAAACTTATTTCCTCCTTCATTATGGTTTCTCCAAGCATTTTAACTACTATATATTGATATTTTAATACATTAAAAGTGATTTAATGCTGAAAATTAAATTTTTATCAAAATTAAAATTGGTTAAAAAATCATAAAAGGAAAAACACTTGAAAAAATTGGATCATACAACCTCCCTATTATATAATATCTCATTTTTTTGGTTCTCTTAAAATAATAATAGTGGGGTATTTGTTTCAAACATGGTTCCTTATTCCACAATATATGACTCCCCCTCCCAAATATCCCCTCATGATCTCCCATATAGCTTCTACACTCACACAGTAGACACATTCTTCTCTAAAAGATTAATATCCATATGGTTCATGACATGGGGAAAATACTTCTGAAATTTTTCATTAAAATTATGATAAAAATATTCAACAAATATCACATTGGAAGGGTTAGGGTGATATCTCTATAGTTGCGACATGTGAAACACATCATGCAAGACACTATAGCGTAATCGAATGGATAAATAATACACCTCTTGGATGAACCTCTCCATTATATCAAATAACATGAAATACCTTGGAAAATGAATTACCTACATTCAGATATATCATTTCACCTATATAGGTGATACCCAAAGAAAATAATGTTGACTATAACCAACATCATGATACCCACTCAGATTGTCATTTTATGATTGTTTTTGATTCTATGTGTCACCAACTACTTCATGAACAAATGTACCTTCTCAAATGTCTCATTTATGATACTAGGACCAAAAAGAGAATAATTACTTACCTAAAACCAATATATAGAATAATAAAAGGGATTACCATAAAAATCATATTGTTGATCCATTTACACTAACTTATAGAATATATTAATATAAAAAACTACAAAAAATAAAAATTATGATCCTATGATCCACTAAAATCCATAACAGATAATCATAACATATCTTATAGAATCTAAATTATCTACTAAAATTTGATTTCAGTCTCAGGATGGTATGTTGTACATAGAAGAAGTTGTGATCCCAATTCCTTTTGAAGGACCTTCAATAAATATGACATAGAAAAGTGATCATGATCTTAAATTATACTCTTCAGACCATATTCAAATTGATCTATCTCTCACAACAAGATACTATTGAGGTTATTTATGGTGATGGTCACCCTAATATGAAATAAGTTGGACACCTTAATCAGTCTGTCCATCATTTCACACAATACACCATTTCTTTGACGTGTTCTGGCTAATCTAGTCACAATATACACAGGGAAATAATCTCACCACCATTCTACAATAGGAAAATAATTTTGTAACCAATGAGGCATCTAATTATAATCCTTATCCTTCTTATAAGTGAATCATCACACCCCATACCCCATATTATCCTTATTCATCCCTAGCAACCATTATTATATTTGATGATCATGATATATATTGGTCAAACTAGGATATAAAAACCATTTAAAGGCCTAATATTCCATCATTATTTTCACTTATAATCACATAGGGACACATATATTACAATTTATAAGAATAAATACATCACTACCAAGATATTATCTTGATGGTGTCTCCACACAATATATGACAACCCACATATTTATGCCTTTTGGATCAGATAAAAGCCCTTTCTTGAATAGATCTATTAGAAAAGCACCAAAATATATTTAATTTAGTGTCTATTTTAATAGGACTATATAAAAATTATATGCATGTTAGTAACGAGTTAAATCGACCACTACTCATCATAAGATTCCTACACCACCTGTGTCTACACATTCCTACTAATGTTTTTCACAGTAACATTTCCCTGACCGGGAGTGTTGGACAAATAGATGTCAAAATACTATAGAGATCAAACCCATACCCCCCGATGAAGGTTCAGTTATCTATACATAAAGATTCGATTAAGGGTTTTATATTCCATATACACCAAATATATCTCACCAAGAGATAATGTCACAAATATCTCAGGATTCAGAAAACTATAACTAAATCTAGATCATAAGTACAACAATTCCTCTCTAGTAACCTCGACTATCTAGATCCACAAGACACCACAAGATCCTCATGCATTAGAACTACTCAATGTTTAAATCTGAAAATATCATAGTACATGGTATATTTCATAAACATCACTAGAAAGGTGAAGATCACTGTTATGGTCAATCTCCCCAATATTTAATTGAAATAACTATAAACATAGTTTTACCAAAAAATAATTTCCCATTTCTTGGAAATCCATGAAATTGGTGTTTCTGGATAGTATATGTCATAGATGATATGTAGATAATAGAATTATATACATAAAGAATTACGAATACTGATTTTTTTCTTATGTTGTTCTCTTGATACCATGATAGAAACCTTCTTTTGGTCAACTAACACGTTATCCATTGAGATAACCTGGCCCAATAAGTAAAATCTATAATTATATAAGGGAAATTTTGATAAATTTTTATATATTAATTTCCCTAACATTTCACCCAGATTGATGCCAAGATATTTCCAATGATCATCACTATATTGAATGTACATGATGAATTCATCAATGAATTCCTCCAAAAACTGCTCTAGAAATGGAAGGAAGATTAGATTTATCATGTCCACAAATATCATTGATATGTTCAATAAAATAAAAGGCATCTCCTAAAACATTAAAAATCTATATCCTCTCTATAAATAATTATAGAGTATGTTAGATGGTATCAACCTCAATATTTTGTTCCCCAATATATACTCATTCAGAGGGAAAATATAAGAACCTCTTAGTTGATATAAAAGAATATTGTATCATGGAATGGGATAACCTTTTTTTCTATCTTAAATTTTACTCTCTAATAATCCAAATAGAATAGGAACATTATATCATCCCTATTTAATGAAAATATTAGAGAACCCCATATCAAAGTACTAGGTTTTATGAATCCTTTTGATTAATGGTATCCCATCTACACACAAAACATTCAATGCTACACTAGTACCATATTGTATGGTGGAATATAACTAGATCATCACCTTACACTGTCTTGATAGTGAAATCAATCTCCCATATGGTAGGTAATCTAGATTAATTATCATGAAAGGATTCTATAAATAATATACTAAAGAAGAAAATTATTTGGTAACATCCCACCATCTTCCAAAATATTCCTTACCATATAACCTATAAGAAAATATAATATACACTAAATTTGACATGCATGACCTGAATAAACATACCATTTATCCTAGTGAACATTTCATCCCCTTTTGGAGATAAAAATGACATTATCATATAATAAAAATCAAAATGAAAATTTTATATAAATATATAAATTATTCCTATAATAAAATTAAAAAAAATCCATTTGAATCACAATAAACACTCAATGTAATTGGTGGGTGTCATTTTAAATAAAACTACCCATTTATCATTTGAAATCTTCTAATCACACCCATAATAGGGTGTCTATGGTAATAAACCCACTATATATTTCCATAAAAAATATATACATTAGACCATTGATTTGATATTGTGTAATTTGATGGTCCTATATCAACCAAAAAACATATAGGGGTATATGATACTATAATTTTAAATGTGATGGTGGAAGGTCATGCATATAGACTGGTCATTGTACACTTTATACCATGAATTTAGATTTCTTATCTACCCAAGGATATTTTCAAAGTATCATGCGATGAACACTTCAAATTATTATTATGATCCTTTGTCAGGGTACTACATCATCTACCATAGTCTAATCATCTGGTGGAACTGTATGTACCAATCTAATAAATGGTATCAAAGTCCATCACTGACCCCACTGTCTATGTTGGTTTGTTTACAATACCTCACTAATTTGTGACCATATATAATCCTTCTTGATGTGTCATCCATACACAAATATGGAAATCTAATATAGTTTGAATACACTTAGATTTATATTGACTATAAATATGATAATTTAAAAATTACACATGGTCACGGTCCTTAGGTGGTTGTCCACTCCCTTGTATTGCATTCAAATAACTTTCACAGTGGTAAATTTCATTGATTTTATTAATAATTCATGAATAATAAATCATTGATAATCCTAATATAAATTATTTCCCTCTACACATTGACTTATTTATACTCTTTTATAATATGATAGTATTATTCATCACATTATAAAATTTAAAATATTTATTGATGTTCACCTGTTACTTGAACTTGTTATGAATACCTCTATATATGAAATGTTATGAAAATATCCTATACTAAAAACTATTTAGATATATAATATGGGTTTTTAAATCATAAATTATAGTTCATAACTAACATGATCCTGTGGGATAGGTTCACAAATACCTAATCCCTAGGTTGCATCATCATCTCTATATAAAAGTGATTTAGAAACCTAACCTCAATGTCCTTATAGTAGTATTTTTATTATTGTACAATTTAATCTAAAATGTACCAATAGTTCATGGTTGGTCCTGAGAGATTATAAAAGAAAACATCATCCTCTTTTTTAATCTTTTATGAAGGTTCATGAAGATTATTTTGAAAACCTCATTCTATAACCCTACAATATGGGGGGATCACTCCCCACTAGACATAAAAAATTTATATTCCTTTGACTCTATTGTTAGATTTAAAATGAAAATAAAATTGTATGTAGTCTCAATATCTAGCAATATCATGACCATTAGGAGACTATCATGATGATTCTCATCTTTATGATTTTCTAGATCCTAGGATGTTTTGGTTTAGCTATGTTATGTGAAATTTTATTACCATTATCCTGAAGTGAAACTCAATGATGAAAAAAAGAATTTATTTACACAGATTAACACAATACTTAGATTATATGATACAAACCATGATCAATCTCATAAGGCCAATACAACAACAAAGAACTACAGACCCATGGATAATCCATGACTTGGCATGACAAATGAATTTCATTGTTATAAGATTTAAATTATTAATATAAATAATATATATAAAGTTATTAATTACATCTATTCATATTTGAAGAAATATTTCCTATTATAAATATGTCCATATAATGAGAAATTCATGTCAACATATTACCATACATGCCAAAAATTATGCATTCATAATCATTATGGTCCATACCACCCATGAGTAAAATATCATAATTAGTAACATCAAAAAACAATTTTATCACCAAAGATGAAATAATTTCCCAACAGTTAAAAATGAAAATTATTAAAAACCATCCCACCCAAGAGAAATTTGGTTATCCCCCAAACATTGTTTTTTAATATGAACAAATAAGTTCAATTCTATTCCACACAAAACATATTATAATTTCATCTATACTAAAATGGTAATGAAAAATTAAATAACACATTTAATATAACATTATAATATCCTCAGCTTAGTACATCATCACCTGAAATAGATGGGTAGTCAGATGAACTTAATCATGAATCCCCTATGATATATGATTCAAAATAATCATGAGGGAGTATGGATATAGGGGGGATGATATACCCACGACAATATTGATTTGATAATATTTGAAACAAGGTAAAAATAATAGTAAAATCTACAATTAAATTAGATGATATAATGAAATAAAAAAAGAAATTTATAGATAAACTACATTCAAAATAATAATAAAACATGTTATTACAAACAATATTCAAATAAAAAATTCATTCTGATGTCACACAAGTAAAAGTAAAAACAATCATAGAATAAAATACAACAAAAATCTTGTATTGAACACCATCTACAGTCCCGTATTCATGATCCAATCACATTATTCAATGTAATCCAACAATTTTAAGACCCCCTTATCATGTCCATAACTCCATCCATGACATATTCTTAGGAATGAAATAGTTTCTGAATAGTGAATGAGTATAGATAAGAAGGATTACACCCGTAGTTAGAAATACATAATCATATAGTTCATGATGTAAAAAAATAAACAATAGAATTAATTCATAATTTAATGCATAATACCAAATAAACCATCATTCCCAGGAGACATGGTATCACACCCAGGGTTAGCCAAACCTACTTCGACACAATCCCATATATATGTTTCATTTCAAGAATTGTCCATTATAAAATGAATCACTCATAACATTGACAAATTCCACCATTCGGGATGAATTCCCAAAAACTATGGATCCTATACTAAGGCATAAAATAAAATATATATCCCTATATATTGAATCAGGTAACCATGAATCAATCCCTAATGTGGGTTAAACAAGTACATTTATCCCTCAATAGGAATATACTCATGAATATATCAATCTTGTTGTATATACCGTTGAATTTGTACCTCATGCTCTATGAAACCATCCCTCTTTCCTTGAGATGGTACATTACAATTCATCTAGACCTCCTGATGTATGTCACTGTGAATCTATCCCTGAGTAAGTACATAGTAATAATCCTATCCATTAAGATTAAAAAAACAAATATTCTTAAAAAGAAAATATTCCTAACCAGAAAATGTAATTCATATCTTTAATATTCCAAACATATTGTAAAAATTAATATTTCCCATTTCATAAAATAAAAAACTATCATGCAATTTATCACATTTTATAATTAATTTGAAAAATAAAATATACAAATTTTGAATATTTATTTATAGATACCAATTTTCAGAAAAATTGTTAAATTAAATTTCACATTGAATTTATTCATAAATACCATTAGAAATGATGTTGTAACAATATTTCTTTATTTTATCATGCCAAATATATAAATATGGTATTTTACAACATCAAAACTCTTTAGTCTTATTCAAGTAAAACTATTAAATCACATGATAAACAAATTCACAATGTTATGAAATGTATGAAAAAATATTTAATTAATAATGGGGACCTAGGTTCATTACATTCATGTTTCAACTCATAGTCAAGTATATCTCACCTCTGGGGGAGATACAAGTCCCAAACTCAATGCCAATAGATCAAAGGAATATGAGTGTTGTCAAATAATATTCATTTATCAATTCATGTTTGATACAAGTAAATATATTTCAAAAAACAAGGTGTGTTGAATTATTGATCTCTTTTCACATTCTTGACATTTTAAGACAGATGTTTGGGAGTTGATCTACACCAAACACAAAAAGCAATGAAGAAGGATAAATCAATGTTCTAGGATCATATTAAAATAAATCAAAGTATTACATAAGAATAGAATATAAAAAATAAAATCATGTATAGAAGAATATAATTAAATTAATAAATTATATTATTTCACCGATGATATATATGTCTTACAAATTGACAAATCACTAGATTAATGAATGGATTGATGGTCTAAACAGAGTTGATAGAGAAGAATTAAAAATTTTTAGAACCTCCAAAATTCACAAATAAAAAATTATGGTCAAATATGAGTTTAAATGTGACTAATATGTGTATTTGGGTGAATAAATATGATTTTTACTCTCTTAATCATGGACTAGACTTACACTAATGGTTAACTTATTGTTTCCTCTTACAATACTAAACAACTAGAGACCCCACCAAATAGTAATTGAGTCTCTTGTTTGATACCCTATTCTTCCTAGACCAACTACCTGGTATGTTGGTCTCACTCTCTATATAGTGAGGAAATATTTTCCATAACAAGATATTAGATATTTCAACATCAAACTTGTGGATATGACATTTCAAAATACATTATATCCTCTAATTTCCCCTAATCTCATCCAATAATTCAGATCCATTGAGATCCTAAAAACCTGGGTAAAAATATTTAATCCATGTGTGGAGTTATTTTACCATGTATTAATAAATTCAAAAATTTCAATGAGGATTAATATAAAACATATGGTGATCCACACCATATAGAAGTTGAATTAAAACATATTTATTCTTATTTTTTGTATAAAAACCACACAAAACACAAGAACACATTCCTATAGAAGCTATCAAATTTTTTTACCCACCCCAAACAAAAACAATTATAGATTCGTTAATGATACCAAAAGAAATATTATATAATAATGAAATAAAGGATTTTAAATCGAATAAATAAAATTAATTTTAAATAGTTTGGGACATACTTATGTTCTAATGTGAAAATGGGTTCATCATGTTTGATGAAATAAAAAAACATATGTGAGATGTCCTTCCATATATTACATCAACTACACCCCATAGATACGAAAACAACTTTGTATTTTGCTAACATTTGAGATAACCAATAAAACATGTGTAAAAAAGTTAGATTAAACTTTTTTTCCTAAAAATCTAGAATTAATCTTAATAAGAATCACCTTTAGTCATTAACTGTTGAGAATGAATTTTACTCCCCCAGTAAATACCATTTTTTGGATCATCATGTCATTGAATGATTTTCCTCCATTTTATTGCCTTCATATATCATATGGTGATAAATTTATCTCATATATATATAGATTTTTTATCTTCCATTGAAATCTATTAATGGATAAATCTATATTTCATTTCATTATTCCCAAAATTCATTATGGTAGACCACTATGAATATAAGTAATGCCTTCATAAAGAAAATATAAAATTTGGAAATTCTATTATGGGTTTTTTATTCTATTATAAAATCTCAAAAAATATTATATAAAAACATTATATAATCAATTTTATTTGGATACTTTGATTTCTCAAATATGTGGTTGAAATACAGATTGATACTTCATCATGGAATTTTTTGGGGTTGTAATTAAATAGTTGTATTCTATGGCGCAATGATTTTTTTATAGAATGAATCAAATTTTTATAAAGTGTTTTTTAGTAATGATTTTGATTTTTATTCCCTACATACTAAATGTATTATCACTAAAAATTTCCACTATGACATTAGAATCATTAGTCTTGGTGGCCTTTTACTCACCCATTTCTGAACATGTTCGATGGGAACTTCAATTTTAATGAAAAATAATGAGAAATGAAACATGACCATAAAATATATTAACTATATATTAAAAATCACTTTAAATAATATACACTATTGAAACATATAACGTCACTTATTATTGATTCAAGTGTGTTGTAAACGTGATCATGAATTACCAATCACATGGGCATCAATGAACAATCTAGGATAATATAATCAAGAGTTTAAGAACTTTAAAGCTATATTTTTATGTACATGTCTTCATCCTCATAAAATTATATGGAACAAAATAGAAAAAAAATATCATGATCAATAACACACATCCTAACAACTTGTTTAGTACACATATACTATAGTTTGAGATTATCCCAAACATAAAATCTATATTCACTATTAAATTTTTCAATGTATATGTTCATTGAAAAAAATATGTTGGATAAAATTATCCACCAAAAATATTTAATTGAAAATAAATATATTAAAATTATATTTATAATATAATTACTCAGAGGTAAAGGGATAATAATAAATGAAAAAAATTAATATTATTGTTCTAATTGATTAATACATTATAAGGACGACAGTAAAATAACTATTTACAAAAAATCTATATTATATTTTCTATAAAAAATAAATTAATAACATTTAATTTTTTATAATAGTCTATATTTATATTATAAATATTCAAAAAATTTAAAATTTATTTGAAATTTCATATTATAAGTGAGGAATATGGGAACATCTGTGAAGGAAAGGCCTTTATTATTATAAAAAAACTCAGTCACACTAGTCTAAATATAGGAAATTATATATATAGATCTTTGGAAGAGGAACCTTATTTCATTATGGAGGGTATTGAACAATGTGAAATCATTATAGCACAACCCTTTATTTTTGTGGCCATCTCTAATAGACTTAGCTTCATAAAAATAATGGGTAATAAACTAGCTCATGAATGGGAGCATCTACATGAAATACATGTAGAATTTATATTCTAATAAAGGTGAATATTAAAAATCTTGAAGGATTCCAAACAAGAAGTATGACAATCATTAATTAATCCCTGTCGACCAGGAAAATATTAAAAAACATGCATGAATTAGAATGTGTGGAAAATTTTTTAGAAGATTATTGATTAATTATTTTTGGATAGAGTAGCCATAAATAAAATAATATATAGATTTAAATAAATATAATGTATTTAAAATATATAATAAAAGTTTACTATGGTCTTCTCTATGTT
This sequence comes from Viscum album, assembly GCA_963277665.1. Lineage (NCBI taxonomy): Eukaryota > Viridiplantae > Streptophyta > Magnoliopsida > Santalales > Viscaceae > Viscum > Viscum album. The sequence goes on along the minus strand of OY728132.1, from coordinate 318,152,929 downwards.
GAATGCGTAGGACATGTTAGGAGATGAGAAAAATACCCACTGATTGAAGACATGAATTGGCATAGAGCTTTGAAATGGCCGTCCTCCAAATCAACAAAAATCTATAATGAGGAATCCATATTTATTCAAGGTACCAATACAAGAATCAATGTTTCTAGAAGATTAAAATCTATAACATTTCATAGATTTGATAAAATAATATATCGTTAATTTTATTAAGACACTTGAAATTTATGAAGTCATTTTTTAAATAAATTAATAATTTTTGACTTTTTTATTTTCCGTAAAATAACCACCTATATAAATTTTATAATTTTAATTGGATAAAAATGAAATATTTTTTATTTATAATGTCAGGATTTTCATTAAATATCATTTTTTTTATTTTTTAAAAGTCATTAATTATTATGTGAATAATGAAAATACCATTTTTACAAATAACATGAATATTCTAATATTATTAGTCTATAAATATGAATTGAAAATTTATGAAAAATATTTATAGAACCAAATATATATTTAATATGTAAATTTAATAATCAATTTTTTTTTTATAATCTATAAATAAATATTTGATATATTAAGATTTATTATGGTTTTTAAAATTATTTTTAGAATACCGAATATATTAAGTATTTTTAGATTAATTTATCTAATTATAAAAATATAAGTAAGAAATGGATATAAAATTTGTTGTAATTTTTTTGGAATAATATAATAACTGTAATTTTCTTGTCATATAAGAAAATTCTCATAGGTAAAAATAGGTCACCATGGTGAAAAGAAATTTGGGAAAAATATGAAGCCTAAAATATGACAGGAAAAACCTATTTAAACATTTTTTAAATTGATTTATTGAGGTGTATCATGAAAATATATATTTAAACTAAATTATTAGTTATTATTTTATCCACATTCTAAAATAGTAACTTTCTATTATTGATTCATGGTATTTAAAAAAATCGAACACCACATAATAAATAAAAAGGGATCTACCTCCTCATTTAACCTCATCCCAAAACCCCATTATTTTAACCATAAATATTCCCAACCACATAATAAACATTCTAATGCACATTAAGGTTGTTTTTTATTCTCAAAATTCAAAAATTTAATGCATTAACCCCCATTACAATGTAGATAGCCTATGTATTAAGGTAAATACTTCAAATTGTTTCTTCCTCTTTTATTTTTTCATTATATGCCATTATGAATTTTTATATTTAATTTAAAATGATAAAAATTACAAATCAGAATAAATTTTTTTAATTTTATTTTATTATTATTATGTAATAATCATTAACCCCTATTCCATTTTCCCTTAGGAAAATTGAGAAGACATTTGTGTGTCCACAAACTATAAGCTCCACAAAACACCATGTTTCAATTTAGATGAAATTCATACATGTTCGATCCATATATTTAATTTAATTTATAATTAATATATTTATAAAAAATATATTTTTATTGATAAAATATATTATTCATTTCTATTATTCTTTGTAAAATTAAATTCTCAACTATGAGTATGTTTCGATGGTTGCCTTAAAGGGATAATTGATATCAGTTTTTCAAATCATCATTTCTATAAATGGATGGCGATAAGAGTTGTTATAGTGGATAAATAATATTTTTTTTGATATTAAAATGTTTATGATATATAAAATTTTATAACTTCTTAATAATATTATCAAAAAATTATTATTATTAATTCGTTCAATTTTAATATTTTTAGTAAAATTAAAATAGAAAATTAAAATTATATAATATGTTCATATTAATTACCTCATATTTTTATTAATTTTTAATTTTTAGAAATTAATAGAATATGAAAACCAATGGTATCAATATTCTTCAGGTGTAATTATATTACAAGTGAATCAAATCATAATCATACATTTGGCAGGGTAAGTTCATGTTTGGGTCGGTTAGACCACCTAAAAGAAAATTCATTTGAAATTATATCGTGGATAATTATAAAAAAATAATTACAGGTTTAATATTATCTAATTTTTTTAAATAATAATATTTTATCTTAAATTGATATATTAAAATTTAACTCGTAATTTTATAGAATAACATTAATAGGTTAAACATTACTGAAATATGATTGTTATTTATTTAATATTCTTGGATAAAGGAAAAATTACTCATTAAATGAAATCAAATAATTATAAATAGTTATATGACAGTGATTATATAAAGAATAATTATATTTGAATGGTAAATTTTTTTAGAAGAATAAACTAATACACTTCCTATATGAATCTATTTCAAAATGATCATGATTACCAACACCTGACATCAATACTAGTTAGAACATACTAATATAAATATATGTGAAAATTATAATTAAATTTTATAAAATTATTTATATATACAATATTTATAGAAATGGGATTTTAATATATTATTTATATATTAGATTATATATTATTAAACTAATTCATAAAATTAGGTAACATGTTATTTGTGTGAAATTCAATTTCATAGGACATGTTTTTTAATGTTCACCATGATAACATTAATATGGGGTGATTAATCCATAATGAATTTATTTCACCATATTAATAATATTGAAGGAAATTATAATTTATACTATTTAAATTTCCTTAATTTTATAGATTAATAAAATTTATTTTGATATAATTAAAAACGTTATTCAAATCATAAGGGTTTCCCGAAAAACCCAATTTCTAAACAATGATTTGTTTTAAATGATAAACCCTGGATGAAGGTTCGTTATTCATAAAAAAATTCATTAGTTAGATTGTATATAATTGTTGTTTATATGTTTTTATTTTTTTGGAGGATTTTATATGGATTATATTATATATTTAAAAAAATTCATTACCCCATTAAAAATGTAAATTTAATAATTTTTTGAAAATGTGTTTTAAAAAGTTTATTTTAAATTATTAAAAAAATTATATAAGTCAAGAATAAAATATTTAATCTTCCAATAAAAATAAATATCATAAACCTTATGTCTTCTTAGGGATGAATATTTTTGTTTTTTTAAAATTAAATGTTGTTATTGTTTTCAATTCACCCATTTATGAAATTACATTTATCTTTGTTTTTTATAATATTTTTATTAAATTAATTCCAAAAATCATGAATTTTTTTTAAAACAGTATGTACACAAGTACTAAAAAATTTTTCCCAGTTATTTTACATTGGGTATATCTTATCCTTGATTCATTGGTGTTCATTAAATATTTACATCAACCATATTTTTATTAATGGATTTAGTAATGTTATTTTTAATTAATGATATGACCCTGAAATACATTTTTCTTTCATTAATATTAGTTAAGAGTATGAATAAACATTCATACAATTCATTTCATTTATGAATATATTTTTTTCATTCCATTGATTAAAAAACATTCCCTTAAATGATGTACATCGATTGATTAGGGAAATTATTGACTATAGTATATTCCCTCTATATATGAGTTGTATATAAAAAATGGAATATTAAATATATTTTAATACCTACTTATTTTCCATGGGAATATCATTTTGGATAATTAATAGAGTTATTAATGTTTTCTTTATGTGACACATTGGAAAATATATGAAATCCATTTATTTACAAGGATTACTTACTACATGACAGTTTCTATAAGGCATGAATATATATAGATGATGATATATGTTTTCCTATATCAAACTCAAATGCATTGGATAAGATATTACATCACATTATATATGAATTAATGAGTATATTATAGTTTCCCATAATAATGGTATTTGAGGGAGTTGCTGATAATTGAAAGCTTTATAATACTGATGCATATTCCATTTTTTAAAGATGTTTCACAGTTTTATATATAATATCATTACTATGAAATAATATTGCGAATTGTATTTATTAACTCACTCTTTTGATTCAAGTCTTATTTTATATCAAGTTGTAAGAAGATATTTTTGACCATGTTTTTTAAAAACAATTTTATTATATATCATGATTATACCCATAATACCACCAAAGGATAACATATAATTGTTGATTGTTTTCAATATTATTTTCCATCCTTGAGCATATAATCACACCTATTTCTTATGATTCCATTTCCATTATATATGATGAAAAATAATATGTATGATGTGTCAGTAAGGGTGGATGAGAAGAATAATTTGAGAAAGATTATAAAATCTCATTTTGGACTACCTAGTATATGATATGATTGAATAAATGATTGTTTTTATAGTGATCATGGGATATTTTAATTAATTTTTTCCATAATTATAATAACGCAAAATCTAAATGGTATTGCGATTGAATTATAATGAAATAATTTCTTTCATTCATTTCATTACCTGAAAATTAATTTATTATTGTCATAATTTGTATTAGAGTAGGGATTAGAAAATTTTGTTGATTAGGATGTTATCATATGTGGAAACTGTAGGAGATGATTTTTTTCAAATATTTATATTGTATGGTTTATTATAATTTCAATGGTATCTAAAAAAAATTAATGTGTGGTAATATTGAATTTTTCTATCATTTTGATTAAAAGAGATTAGTGATACACCAATGGAAAATTCCATGGGATATGTCTATGTATAGGATAATATAATAAAATTTTGGCAAAGTAGTGGTTTTATGGTTTTCATTTAAAGAAAAATAATTTTCTATTTCTTGGAATGTTGATGTAAGATTTGTCATAGTTGTACATAAAGGTAATAACAACAAGGAGAGAATGTTATATATCAATTAAAATGTCACCTTCTTCTGGAAACTGAGACCAAATTTCACTTCTGGATGGACACTCTCAGATGATATGAGTTGGTAAATAAATTTCTCTTTAGAAACCATCAAAAATATTTATCTCCAAATTGCTTTATGACATTTGGTTATAAAGTACAAGATACCATAATCTAAATTAAAAAACATATAAGAAAGAGAGTAATAGGACAAACTAATTTTTAAATAGATGAAATAAAATTATTATCTACAGAAAATAAGGTTTCCTTGAAGAATAAAACATATGATTGAGCTTCAGTATTCAAAAAATGATATAATAATAATTATTATTATTTTTTCATGGAAAAATTTACCTAATGATGAAAAAGAAGAACTTATGTGTAAAAACTATTTATAATTACTAAATAAGGGGGGAATACCGAAATGTTCAAGAATATATTTATATTATTTTTATAATAGAATAGTTGAATTTCCAATGTTTACCCATGGTAGTGAGGTTGATACCAAAATAAGAATAAATATTTTAAGATCATATTAATTTTCATTAGTGAGTGACATTTATTGATGTTGTTTTGAGATATTTTAAATGTTACGATGTTTTTGTGAAACAAATAAAGTTTATTCATTATTAGTTACTATTTAATGGTTTCAAAATGTATATGAAATTGAATTTATAATTTAAAAAATAAAATTTATGACATTTTCATACTTTTTAGGATAGCTATTTAATGACACATGATTTAGGTATGGATAGATCTAAATATTATTATAATCTTGATGTTTATGTAATAATGGTATTATTGATTTAGAGAAAAGTGTGTTAGATAATATTGAAATTAATTTTTGATTTATATAAAATATAATTGATGATATTTTCTGGTGGTATTATCTTATATATTTTTTATTATGATATATATTAAATTGATTTTGAAATTATGACTACTGATTAATACATCTAATGGTTAAAGTTATTGAAAATGTTTGGATGAATATATTATCTCACATCAGTCTAATATCTTTTAGATTTAAATTATTTTGGGATTGAAATACTAGACAGTTTCTATGATTATGTTTTACAGATTCTATTGTATATGATTGTATGAAATATGAATATAGTTTTAGGAATGATAAGTAAATTGGTATATGAAAATAATTAAAGGTTAATTTCATATTTCAATTTACATCATAAATAATAAATATGTTAGGAATATCCTCAAATAATTTCACAATTATAGAGTAAGAAATTTTTCATTGAAAAATGTAATTTACTGGGAGGAGAATGTATTGGTCAAAGATTTCACAACACATTTTCTTTAAATAAAAAATGTTCTTGATACCATTATCCTCATGAAACACATAAATAAAATAAATCATGCATGTTTAAAATTAAATTAAATGCACTATCTTGGACAATTCATCTACACCAAGGGTGACAAACATGATTTTACATACATCTCAAGAACCAAATTGCATACTTGATTAGAAGTTTAAACATGAAAAAGATTATCTTGAAGGAATATATGCAGTCTTGGGACATCATGGTGAAACATTATGAAGACATATTGAAGGCAGATCCTATCACTCAGGTAAGCTCTATACCCTGGATAATGTTTAGGGAGTTTGATTCTAATCAGATCAAATTGTTCTTGAACAAAAATGTCATATCTTTTGGGACTTAATCTGTACTGCTTCAAGGGTTCTCACTTCTCTTTAAAAGTGTTTTGAAGTAAAAAATATGATATTGGATTGGATAGTTTTGGAAGTCTCTCTCAAACATTTTGGGAGTTTAGCTACCATATAATATCACAGTTAAAGATTTTCTCAGAGGCAATTTGAGTTTATCATTCTATCATCATCTATCTAAAATGTTTCATGTCATGGTAATGGAGATGAAATAGATTTTATGTGTGTTTATAAATAATTGGGTCCATCATTCCAACTATGTGATTCATTAAACATTGGGGGGATTTTTGATGAATCATAAATATTCCATTCCCTCTTAAGGGTATATTTCACAATTATGTGGATCGTTAATACCATAAAAAGGATTTTATTATTGTGAATTTCCATCATCCTTTTAGAACATTTAAAGTCTTCTAGACGATTTTTTATGGTAGATTATTGTTAACACTAATTTTGTATATGTGGTAATTTGCATTAATCAAGTTATAGGGTTGAACTCATTAATCATCATTAGGATGTTATAGGTTGTCAGCGTGGATCTTATAGTGTGTCCTCGTCATTTTTTATGTAATGCTTGGTGTCATAATTTCTTATTATCAATACAGTGAGGGGAAATGGAACAAAAATTTTCTAGAATGTGACTCCACTATCATTGTTCAAGACATCACAACATGGTTTACTCATCTTTCACATAAATTAAAAAACAGATTGATCAACTTCATGGATTCTCTCTCAACTCTCTAGTTAATCATCACACATGTATATAGGGAGGCTAATTATATTAACGATATTCAATTTAATGAATGTTATATAGAAGTGACTATATGTCGTCTAATCAGGTTCATGATATTCTCATTCCCCTTTTGAGGGATTTGTTTAAAAATAATCACTTTAAACTCTTATAATCATTTTTTTCCTATAAATTAGGCTTTCAGTTTTTGTTGTGGTGTAATATTTTTTTTTAAAAATTATTTATAAATATATATGAAATAAGAAAGTTGAGGTTTAAGAATTCATTTTTAAAAAAATAATTTTTCTATGTACATTATATATTCTAATTGAAATAACTAAATATGTAAGTATTTATTTTAATTTTAATACAAATAACATCATTTTTTTATAATTTCATAATTAGACAAACATATGTTTTTGGGATATTTATAGTATATTTTATTTTTAGTTTAATGATGGAATGTACAATTTTATAAATTACAAAAATTATATGATATAATTAATATATAATTGTGAATTGTTTATTTACTGAACCAATTTATAAAATAAACAATGTATTTAATATTTTAAATTATAATTTTAAATCTATCGGTTTTAATTTATTATCCCTCATTTTTCATTTAAAAATTTTTGTTTTATATTTTAAAATATATTTTAATACATTATAAATTTAATATTATAAAATTAATATTATCAAATTAAAAAATATAACAAAAAATGAAAAAAAATTATAATCATTAAGACCAATTTGTACAAGAAGGTAAAAAAATTCACCTCCAGGATACATTTCATAGGAATAATATACTTACTACAGGGGAAACCAAAATGAAAAACATGATTAACCAAAATTGTATAGAGCCTAGAAATTATTAACTTTTTTAATTCAGTGGTTCAGGTTTGTATAATACTTTCATATTCCTAAATAATTTATTTATCAATTTTGAATCCATTTTTTTAGGAGTGATTTCCCATAATTGAACTTGTTTGAGTATTTAAAGAAATATCACTCATTATAACATATAAAAGGCGTTTTCCCCTACTCACATCCCCTAACAAAAAACAACCACAGTTCAAGAAAAAATCTTCCCAACCACATAATAAACACTCATAGACTCTTTAATGAGTTAATTATCATCATTAAATAAAATCCTTTAATGGTTTAACCTTTTTCAATAGAAGTAACCCAAGAAGTTAGATATAGATTCCTAACAACATTTCCCACTTAAACAGATTTAAATTTATTATTTCTAAAATTTATTTTCACCATAAAAAAATGATACAATTATTACCCTTATTAAAATTTTATAATATTAACGTCAGTATAAAATGTTTATCCACTTTTTCCTTTTTCGCAAATATTAGAGATAATTACGTTTCTGTGTTGACAGAGTACCACCTCCACAAAATATAATATATATTTTTCCTTAACTATTATACATGGATAATTATAATTCTAAATTTAATAAATAATATATATATATATATATATTATTATATAAAATTAATTTGTGAATCATATTATTCATTTCCCACATTCATTGGAAATCAAAACTGGTAACCATGCATACATATAGACTATTTCTTACCTTGGGGAAATTGACGTTGATTTTCAACATCATGCCACCTCACATTGATGGAAATGAGAATGAGTTTAATAGATTAATATTATGATTAAAATATCATGATGTTTATTTTAGTAAAAATTCGTTAAATTATAAATTATATGACAAAAAATGATTAATTTTCATGTAATCAATCAAAACAGTCATATTATGATGGAAAATTGTAATTTAAATTAAATGATATTATCATATACCTTAATTCATATATTACATTATTTATAATTATAATATATAATAATAATAATAATAATCACTAAATAATATAATTAGTTAACATGTTTAATGATATTGAGCTTAAATCACTTCATAATCATCCATTATTCATGGTATGTCGTTGTTTGGGTTTGTTTGACTACCTACATGAATAGTGGTATTCAATTATATCATGGATGATAATTAAAACGTAATTTATGGAGACCCACTCTTTTCAATCATGATTATTAAATATAATTATATGAGTATCAATCACCTAACATAAACATAAGCTATAAGACCATAATATTTTAGTGTAATTAGAAACCTGAAACAAAATCATTGGTCCATAAGTGAGCTACATAATCTTGAACTAAAATTTTCAAAAATAGGGCCCTTCTTATAAATATCATACAAAACATAATTCCTAATTACGTAGGGAAAGAAAAAATTTGAGATTTTGAATTCCGAAGATCAGTAACCATAAACAATTTAGATACAATAGTGTAACATGAATATAAGGGTATGAGAATATGAAAATCACATTTGAAAAGAGTACCCAACATACCAATGATCATAATCATAAATCATGATATAAATATTTTCAGTTCACAAGACATGAATAACAAGGAAGACATAGAATATGATCATCAAGAGCATAAAATTGGATTAAATTATGAAATATATTCTATTTATATAAGCATAGAAAATAATTCCTATATTAGTCAAGGATCATTTACAAGACCATCATAATAGAAAAAAATCATTTATTAATCCAGGATCACTCTTCATTCTATCCTAGTATTAATGAATAAGGCTCACACAACATTATATCCTCGTCCAATTTTAATGAGTTCACTCCATATTCAAGACCATTGATTCCATACAAGGTTCACTCCACATTGTAGTCATGTATCACATGAAATATATTATTTTTTAACCCATGAATTAGATGGAGATATAGGTCCCAACCATCAAATAATAAAAACCATATTTATTATGACAAAAGATCATAAAAATTCTGTATATAAGAACCCGTGAAATGAAATTAGTACCATAATAAATTTTTCTTATCATAAACTATAGAAATATACAACATTCATAATAATTTCATCATATAATAACCCATGAATATAAGTACGATTATGATAATGTTTTCATTGTAAATTCATTCAGGACAAATGAGTTTCACAAATACCATTCATCCAGACATGAACTACTCAGTTGAATAATATTAATGGTATCATTCGACTATCTCCAAAATAAATATTAACTTTAAAAAAATTCATAATATATAATAAATAATTCTGGAATATAACATAGGTAATTTAATAAGAAAATTAGATTTTCTCTAAAAATAAATTTACTAAATTTAAGACATTATTAAAATATTTTTATTTCAAAATAATGTTAGTAAATCAAGAAGGATTATTTTGAAAATTATTTAAAATAATTCATGAGAAATATATCAATTCCAATTTCTAAATTAAATATTAATCTATAAAACATTTTTTGAAACATTATACTTGAAAATTACCTTGAAAACATAAAATAATTTTTTTAAAAATAATTTGAAATATTTCATGAGTAAAATATCCATTCCACTTTCAATGTAATTTTTTAAAACATAAAATATTTTGAAAACTTATTTAATTAAAAATATTTTGATTACATATAAATAAATATTTTTAAAAATATTTTTAAAAAATACGTGAAGAAAATATTATTTCCTCATTAAAAACGAATTTCTAAAATATAAATTATTTGAAAACATTTTATCTTGAAAATTACCATTAAAACATATAATGAAATATTTTATAAATAATTAAAAATACTTCACGAGAGATATATATTTTACACTTTGAATAAATATTTTTAAAACATAAAGAATTTTTAGAAAAATTCTCTTTGAATATAACCTTTAAATTTTATAAATAAATCACCAAATAATGATTTTCCATGAAATAAAATAACTCCTCACATTTCATACACATTTAAAATAATATTCATATCACATTTCTAATAAAATTGAGATATGAATAGTTTTAAAAAATGATATTAAATATCAATTTATAAAAAAAATTAAAAAATTAATCTAGTTTCAAAATTTATTTTAAATTAAAAATAAATTATCCAAAAAATATTTTATTTTACAAAATATGGATTCGAATGAAATTTAATTTCTATATGAGGAGATAAATAAAGTAATAATTTTTTAAAAACATTTTCTTATCTATCTAGATAAAAAACGTGATGAAAATAGATAAATTACTGGAATATATCAGCAATAACCATAGGAAAAGAAACATCTTGTTAATTATTGAGGGATGTATCATTATATTTCATATTTTAGACTTAAGAAAAACAAGACCCATATTTGATGAGATGGTAACATAAGACCCTTACCCCTTGTGTAACATTGATTCCAAAACCCAATGAACAAATAAAGATGAATAAATCATAAATTAACACATGGATAAATAAATAGATTATTTTACATGTCATTTGGTCTTTTTATAAACCTCAAAAAGGAATATAGGTTCAAAACATAACATATGTCTCTATGAAGGAATATATATAAAAAATTATTATTGCTTTTAAATTTTGAATCATAAACCCCCTAAAAGAACAAGATAAAAAGAAACAATATATATAAAAAATGAATTATATTCATGATACATCATATCATAGGGTAGTATATATAGAACACTAAAATAAATGAGTAGTGAGGGTGGCATAATTCTCTCCAGGAAAAAATTGATACTACAAATCCCATTACATTATGTCATGATTCCCATCATACATATTAATCCTCCTATATAATAAATATTATTGTTTTATATATATTTTATATTACCATATTTATAAATATATACACCATTACTTTTTTTATATTCTTTTTACCTTTTATTTCCCTTTCATTAAAAATTTCATGTTAAATTCAAGTCTCGGGTAATAGTGGAATTTTTCACTATGTTTTGACATGTTATTTTATATTTCTTACTTTGATCATGATTTTTTCATTTAATTAATTAAACCATGATATAAATATCATATATATATATATATTATGTAATTATATTAATCCCTAATATATAGTGATATGAAATGATGCACATCGTTCGTTGAGACGGTAGACCTAACGTATCCAGGAATGCAATTTCCATTTTCGTATCATTTTGAAAGTAAGTAATTTAAATGATATATATATATATGTAAATATTAACATTAAATTATCATTTAAATTTCATATATATGAATCTTTTTATTGAAAATATCGTTAAAAAATTTCATGCAACGTGTGAACGAATCACATAGCTTCATGAGGCGGTAGTCTTTCATTCACATAAATGATGTTATCGTATTCCTGAAAAAATGAATAAATATCATAGGATGGATATAGAAAATAAATATGTATAATATTATTATTAATATCATTTCTTCCATTAATAATATTTAAATATATCATTATTTCTAGACTTTAATGGTATTAATTGAAAAATGAACAACATCAGTTTTTGGGGTGATAGATTTTTGTACACACAAACAAAGATTTAGTATCACGTTTTGATTCAAGTGTGTGTATTTTTATTTTGTAACCATAACACAAAAAATTATGTATATTTAAGAAACTTTTTTTCTAAAATCATCATTTCATAATAGTACTCTATAGAGGTGGAGGAAGATACAAAATAAAAATTCTCATCGAAGATCGTTACCTCTTCATTAAGTATCCTCCTTAGGATTGAACTAAATCCTTAATTGGTAATATATAGGTACAAACTAATTATTCTATGAATAGGGGATGGAATTTTTAATTTCATTTGGGTATTTCTGGGTCTATCCAAATTTCTTGATATGTGTGAAGAAGTTCGTAGAGTGAGTTCCCTTTCATACTTGTGGAAGAGTGTAATTTTTTTAAATACCTAATGGTATTCACTATTGGGAGGTATCCCCTTATTCTTGCGATTCAAATTTTTATTAAAAATTTTTGATAGGGATTAATTGGTTCAAAAATAACCTCCATCTTAGAAAAGTAACATATTTTTAATATTTTTATTATTTTTTCGATTTGTTTACTCAATTTTATCATTATAGATTTTACCAAGGTAACTAGCATCTTTTTATCCCTAGGTAATTTAATATTTTAATAATAATATGAAAAGAGAATAAATATATAAATTATACTAGATAATTATAAATATTAATTTCAATTCATTAAACAAAAATCATATGTGCAAGTATAAATAATTTTAATACAAATTCATGTAATTATCAAAATTCCTTTTTAACCATATTCACATTAATTAATTTTCAATGATTTCACTATTCATTATTGTAAAAATTTAAATTAAATTTTTAGATAATATAAATTTTTATCATTATAAATATATAATATGTTTCACAAATTTATATTCGACTATGTTAAATAATTAAATTTAAAATATACCCCATATATACAATTGGGTGACATTGTTTTTTAATGGGAATACGATCCAAAGTATACAATGTTTTTTATCAAAATTTATCATGTAACTGATTACAATGAATTTAATTGGAATAATATATGTATTATTTGAAAAAACAAACTATAAAATAAATTTAATATACAATTTTTTGTTATAAATAATTTAACTTAAGGGACCATTTTCAGTTAAAATTTAGTATTTTTCATTATTCATAAAAAAATGAAACCTTTGAGACAAATCCAAATAATTAATCCTTTTATAATTTTGATATTTAAAATTAAAAAATTATATTTATTTAATCAAAAATATTTTGTAAAATTGATATAATTTTTTTAGAATATGTTCATTATTAAATGGAGAAAACATTTCATTTTTTGAAAATATTTTTCCAAGCATAAAATTAAATTTATTCTTATATATTTTATTGAAAAATATAATAAGAATGATAAATTATTTTTGAATTTATAATATATTTATTTCATTTATATCAATACTCAATATTTATTTCGTTAATTTAATGATATAAAATACACTTGTGAACATAAAATAATTTTTCAGGAAAAGTTTTAATTTTATTTTCAAAAAGATTTTCATTTCATTCAAATTAATTGTTCACCCATGAATTCATTATATATAAATTTTTTAACAATATTTTCATAATTTAGTTAATCATATTTATACCATCCATTCTAATAGCTACATGATAACTATCATATTATATAATATTATTGAAATAGTATTTTGTGTTTGTTTTATAGCAGGGTTTCATGTAATGTAGGATAAACACTGAAATGTGTGAAAAACAAAAAAAACACTATTGTACATATTAGATGAAATAAAACGTTTCATGGAATGTAAAATGTCAAAGAAATTTAAATATATTTAAATTTTCTTCCCCAAAAATATGGCGTGTGAAATTCTACCCCAAAAAAATGAAATGGTCCCGTGAATGTCATCTCGGTTATCAATGGATTCAAATATTAAAATTCCTTCATGGAAACCCAAATTGTAAACATTAATAATAGAACATACATTATAAAGGGACATTTGGAAGAATTATGGTCACATTAATTAAATAATTACTGGGTTCCCACATATAAGAATGTATTGGGAAGGGAATATTTTTATGTGGAGCAAAATAAAAATATAATTATAGGGAGTGATAGAGGTCACTGATCGTAAGAACATTTTTTTATCTAGAGTTAGTTAATAAAAAATAATATATACCCAAAATAGGTGTGAAAAGTTCAATGATGTTATAAAAAATTATGATATCTTGATAATAAATAATTTCATGACCATTTTCCTAAAGATGAATAATTTTCAGAGGAAGATATAATTACTAGAATTAATTTTAGTCCATATGAACAATATTAGCTTTTGGTTGTGTCTTCAAAAATTTAAAAATTATATCATACTATATTAAATAAATGTTAATTTTTTATTCAAGAAAGACTAATTCTTCATAAGATCAATATATTTAATGATAACTGATTTTGTATATCTTTCTTTTTCATCACAACAAAATGGTTAGATCATCTAATCCAATATAGATAAATCATCATATGGTTAGGTAATATGTAAATATGAAAAACCTCATCCAATGTATAACATAAATCATCCATAAAGTTGTATGATTTTTACCTATAAGGCATTAAAAATTTATATATAATGTTACTGAATTTATGAATATAAACATACCATTAATCCCACATATATCATTTTGTATCCCGAAATTGTCAATTAACAAACATGTGCATACCATTAACATGTATTATCTTGAAACATATTTATAACCTAAATTACAAAAAAATATATTAAAAACATATATTATTCATCATTATATACATGTAACAAAGAATATTTGATATATTTTATTAATCATAAATAGTTGTACACGACATCAATGATAACATAAATGACATGATAAAAAATCCTTTATCATTTTTGAGGTCATCAAAACTATCAAAATTATATTATCCAAAAATAATTGTTTGTGTATTCCAATGTTATTATGTCAAAATCAAGAATTGATTAATTATTACATTAACATAATCACGTTTTTCCAATAAATATAACATTATCCTTTTTTCAATTTTATTGTTCATAACAGTCATAAATCATATTCATCAAATTCATTATAAGAAACTTATATTGAAAAATAATTTTATATCACATAATTATTTAAATCTATTATTTAATAACTATAATTATTCCACCCCATTTTTAATAAATTATATAAGATCTACCATTTTATTACTCAATACATATTTTTTCATATATCTTCTTTAGTCACATCATCATTAGCTATATAACCACTACTTTTACAACCTTATTGATTGTATTCATGAGATTCCCACTTATGATGTAAAATTTCATAATTACTAGAATTTTTACATTTAAATAATTAAATAATTTATTATATGTTGCGGTGTCCAATATTATCATTCATTTCCTTAAATTATATTTTAATTTACAAATTACAGTTACTTAATTTGGGTACGTCATTGAAAAAGTCAAATCATCATTTCATTCTTCTCATACATTCACCTGGGTGATTCATAAAACCTTCCCTACATACATAAATATGAATAATATTTCCTCCATTGTTAAAATTAACATTTCTCCTAGGGAAATTTTTCTTCTCTTCTTTGGTGAGTATGATATTTGGTTTTGGTTCCGTTTTTTAATCATGTTCCATGAAAAAAGATTAGGAATAATCAAAACATCCTTTACTCCAATAATTATCCTTTTTTTTCTCATTGTCACTAAATCACCCATCATATAAAATTTTAAAATGATTCCTTAGGGTTTCATACATTAGCTATAAAAAAAATCACAGTGTGCGAAATAATAATATAAGGTTTAAACCAAATAATTATGAAACATCACATATATGATATCTAAATAATGAATCATTATTCTATGACACCTTAGTATTATCCTTGTTAATTCATAGTAATCACATATTTAAATCCTCCATGATTGTTCATGATGAGTTTTTGAATTTATAATGCATATTATGAAGGTGTTTCAAACACGCTGTAATGGAAGGGTCGTAGTCATGAACTGGTTCCTAATCAAGTCAAGCATGATACAGTGTTTTCTTGGTTTTAAATATTATGTAAGGATGTTATAGATCCACATTAACGTATCTTGTAATGCAATGGATATAATTATTTTAAAACAACTCACTCTATCATTTACTAAAATTCTAAGATGTTTTCAATTACATTCACGCATCCTTAGACTTATCCTAATAGACATCCACATACATGTCCTTAGAAATATCACTAGGTATATCAATATTGATTTCTCATACTAGTTTCCTAAGATAGAAACACAGTCTTAACATACAAATCTATTACTACATTTTAGATAAATATTCATTACATTATATAAACACATTCTGGAAGACCATAATTAGATATTTTGTTTAGAAACATGTAAACAAAACACTGGTACATAAGTTAAACGCATCATCGCCCACTATGCTATTCAAAACAAGTACTCTTTTAAGACATATAACATAAAATATATTTTATAATAACATGCGTACATGATAAATAATAAAGGGGGAGATCAGAAGCATGGTAAGGATAAATAATGAATATATATAAGCATAACAATATGATTACAAGAGAAAAAAATTGCTTATAATACCCTTTATATCAAATATCATATTATTGAATCATGAAATAAATATTAATATTTCATAAGATATGAATCATAAGGAAATCAAGGAACCCGATACATGATAACAAAAAATTGGCTTATGATGTCTAATTGTTTTTATACGTAATGAATTGTAAACAATTTCTATATTCTTCCAGGATTATTTTCAATACCATTATTTTAGAAAGATTTATTTACATAATTGAGTTCAGTAATCATTCACGACATGTCATATTGAAATATGTTCACTCACTATTCCGGCCCTGTATTACTATACTATGTTAACTCCATATTCCATCCCTATCTTAATATACGAGGTTAACTTCCCTTTCCTGTTTTCTAATTGTCATGAGATATATAAATCATTAAGCAATTAATAAGAGGCATAAATAGGTCACACCTGTCATATAATGGAAGACATATTTATGTCTTCCATAGAATCATAAATTTTAATCGTATCATATCACATTGAATTAAATGGGAATCATTAACATTCAATCATATCATAACCATTTTAAAACATATTGGTTTAATTATAATATCATCATATCATAACCAATTAAAATAAAGTGGGTATAAAATAATTTTATCATAGAACAACCCATGGAATAGAAAGTGTTTAAATAAATATCATTCCATAATAACATATACCATTAAAATAAATAATATGAATAGAATCCTTGAATAATTTCCCTATTATATCATAAGTATCATTAAAAATGACATCTTATATAGAAAATATTTATGAAATATTACTTGGGGCATTTTTTGTGGAAAATATATTTTCATTGAAAATCATATAAAACAAAATTAAAATCATTTTCATTGAATATAAAATAATTTCGTTAGTACTCCCTTTTACAAATTTTATTAAAGAAAATATTTCTTCCTCATTAAAAAAATCTTTTATATCGATAAAATATTTTAAAAATATTTTTATATGAAAATAAATTTAAAAAAATTATAAAGGACAATTTCTAAATCATTTAAAACATTTAATGATGAAAATATAATTACCTTTTTTGATAAACACTTTTTAAAATGTAATAAATTTTTAAATAATTTAAATTTTAGTACATCCTTTATAATATATAAATAATTCATTTTATAAAAAATTAAATTATTTCTTAATCAAAATATCATGTCTACTTGGAAAAAAATTAAAACATATAACATTTTTAATTCAATTTCTTTTAAAATTACATTGAAACATATAATAAAATCTATAAAAAAATAATTTAAAAAAATTCATGAGGAAATTATCATTTCCTATTATGAAAATGATTTTTGAAAAAGAAAAAATTTATTCAAACCCTTATTGAAAATAATTTTGATAACATGTTGAATTTTTTTTTAAATTATTATTCATGATTTTAGAACATTATATCTATTATTTTTACATTGATGATGAATATTCCTATAAATTTTTGGCAATATTAATATGGTCATACATTCATAAAATGACTTAATAATTCATTTTAAAAAATCTTGATATTAAAAAAACATGTGTAAATATATATTTTTAAAATTACGTGGAAGAAATAATAATTTTTGGAAAACATTTTTAAAAAAATTATTTTTTAAGGAAATAGATTTCTACCAGGGGTGAAAAATAAAGTTAGATATTCTTAAAACCATTTTCATAATTATATTCTGTACCAAATAATAGAAAATTATAACATAAATTTTTGATATCTTGAATAAACCAAGTATTATAAAATTAACTATAATTATTTAATGACATATAATAATATTTCATCATTACAGACTTAATCATAAACAATATGGATAAATTTTTAGATTGTAACATAAGAATCTTACCACTTGGGTAAACATGAATTGTAATAACCATGAATTAATAACCTTAAATTAATCATAAAATTTTATAAAAAAAAATTTATTAATTATATTACATTACAATGGGGATATATACAGACATCATAAAATAATATAGGTTCATAACATATCATATGTATCAAAGGAAAAAATTGTGACTAAAATTAATTACTACCTGAGTAAATTTTGATTGATATTCCCCATGAATTAATATATTTAAAAGAGACAATAAATATCAATAAATTGGGTATATTCATGATATATCATGTCCTAGGGGAGTATATAAACCAAACAAAATAAACAAGTTCTGAATATGTTATAATTATCTCAATAATAAATGTGGGACTAGAAATCCTCTTACCTTAAGTATTTATTTTATAATTACTCATTCATACTCCATTAAAATAAATATATCTATTATATAAATATATTAGATATCTATATTCATATATATAATACCATTTAGGAAGTTTTTATGGCATTTAATTACATGTTTATTAACAATTTTTTATTAAACTCATGTTTAGGGTAATAACCGCTTTTTTTCATATATATTTTGATGTATTATTTTTTTTGTTCTTAAATTGATCATTATTTAATAATTTAAAGAATTTAATCCTAGAAATAAATACCATATATATTAAATATATAATTACTTATACCAATCCATAAATATTTGTGGTCAGAAATGATTTTCACTGTTTATAGAGATTGTATGTTTTACATACACATGAATATTGATCTATTTTCATGTAATATTTTCAAAAAGAAAGGAAAATGATATATAAATATATATATTATAATTATAATATAATTTTTGTTTCATATATATCACATTTATTTATTAAAACTATCTTTAATACATTCCAAGTAAATCATGAACAAATCACATCGCTTCGCAAGGTAGTAGTATACCATACACATGAATAATGTTATGGTATTCCCACAAACTAGAAAGGGTGAAGTTAATTTTGATATAGATATTATAGAATATTAATAATATAATATATCTAATATATCTAATATTTTAACTATAAATCAATCACAATGATCAACATTGAATGGTGCTAATGGAAAAAAATGGCATAGGTACACAAGGAGGTACTGTGTTGTACACACAAAAGAATGATTTCGTAACCAATTTGATGGATGCATTTATAATAAAAGGATTTTACACTCAGGTAAGAAATATATGTATTTTTTTATTTTTTTGGGGTTAGAAAAAGGTATTTATAGGATTGAATAAGTTGTACCATGAAGTGTCATTTTCTAGTGGAGAAGTGGAAATCAAGTATAATTTTGAAAAGGGAGTTCCACCAATATTTTTCATAAATAAAGTTTATTGATTATTAGTTATAATTCGAGAAAACTATTCATATTTTTAGAATAAGAAAAAAAATGCATTTTATAAATGTTTTCGAAATTTTTTTGTCCTTAGGTCTATGGTTTAGTTCATTGAGAAGTTAATTCTCCTCTTAATTTTTGAAATTAATATTAATCACATTAACTAATATTCTGGGTAATAATTTTAAATTATGATTAATAATAAATTATGATTATAAAAAATATGAAATCAATTTTTGTTTAAATTTCAAAATCATTTTTTGAACAAATTAATTTAAATGTAATAACGTAGATTCGATAAAAATACATGTTTTAATGTAAAAAATGTCAATAATTATCCATGTTTTTCTATCCTATTTAAAATTATAATTTGTTCAATGAAATAAATTTAATTAATTAAAATTATATTTATCAAACTAAACTTTAATAAAAAAAATAAAATGTATCATTATATATAAATTTATAAAAAAGAAGTTTTTAATTAAAACCTTAGATTACATACTTTTAATTAGAAAAAGAAACATAAAAAACACCAAAAACAAAACATTAGATAATTTTGATGTTACTATTTAAAAAATCATGTTCATTTTGAAATATAAAATTTATAAAATATTTAAAAATTAGATAAAATATAGGTTCCCCATTAAAAGGTGAAAAAATTATTTTTATAAAAATATAGCTTTGGATTCTTAAAATCGGGTTTTCTCTCATCATATTCCAATAAAATATATTGAATGAATGTAGAAAATATTTATTGAATATATATAATGTATATATTTCAATACAATCATTTGATAATAGTAATCAATTTAATTATGTATTATAAAACACCTTTGGAATCATAAATATAGATCTTTATAAAACCTATTATTATATATTCAAATGCTTTTTATATTAATTTCTAATTAGTAGTTAAAAATTAATTCACTATTATATTTCCATAATTTATTTAATATTATTTATAAACATAAATTTAGTGGTTATTTTTGGCTTATTATATTAAAAAATCAATATCATAATAATAAATTATTATTCTATAAAACATTGTCTTACGTGTAATGCATACTTCTAAACAATGTTTTCCTTGCACATAATGTAAGATTACTCAATGTTCTATATTTTTCCTACATTATAATTGATTTATCTATAATATTAAAAATGTAATACAGTCTTGGAATGTAATTTTTTACACCATAAAACATGTCCCCAATATATTCCAAATTCTTCCAAACGTGATCCAAGATCGTAGTCTATTTCACAAGAATCAATTTGAATGGTCGAAGAGATCGAATAGAGTTACAATTTATGTGTAATGGAAATTTAAATTAGGGATGTAAACCTGGTTCGCAGAGCCCATTTGCGATGCTCCCACCATGATCACGGAGCATATGAACATGATCAAAGCCTTCGCGAGCACCGTGATGGTCTTGACGGTAGACTCCACCTTTACGAAAAATTTGAGTGATATTTCCTAGAGCCTCTGTGTTCACCGTGAAGACTGATGATGGTCGAATCCGCGATTATGAGAAACTTGAGTGAACTCCCTTTGGTTGTAGAGCGTGAATTCCTTCGTAGTGCGATTGTCTTTTCACAGCTTGCATTTTTTTCTCCACAGACCTCCCTTGCCTATAAATATTCCGGTCACCCCCAATAATATGCATGGTTAACACGCCCCTTGGGTGGCTGATCTCCCATTTAACAGATATCCTAAACACCGTGATGTGATTCCCTTCGCAAAGGGATATGACATTTGCAAAGGGGGAGCACATTGAGTTTTCTCGAGGATTTGGGAAGCCCCTTTTCTCTATGACACCCAATGCTCCATGAGGAACGTTTCTTCACGAATATGCTCCATGAGACCCCTTTCAGTGTGGGAATCTTTCTTTCATGAAGCTTCTCCTTGAGACCCTATGCACTGCGATCATCATTCCGTCGCGAGACCCCATGATTTGTGAAGCCATGTCCATTGTGAACGTTCTACCTTTGTGCCCACTGGTCAATTCCACAGGGGGGATGTGGCCCCCACACCCTGTCAAGCTCAGTTCCGAGATGCGGTCCCCATCATCCAGGTCGGTCACTTCGCTTCCATCACTAACCCCCATGAATAATGTACAATCGCAACATGAATATTTTGGATTGGGATGTTGGCATCTTCGACTGATCCCTTATGCACACCCAGCTTCCACCATATGGTATACCATGATTTGATATACTCCTCCGCACACCACGGAACACCTTGAGTCGACATATTTATCTCAATCACATTCCCATGTTGTGAGTTGAGAATCTCATCATCAATTCCTTGAGAAAATTTAATCGATCCATTCTTCAAGTTACTCATCCACACAAAATCACATTACTCTTTTTCCAAGTTGAACCAGAAAGGGCTGCTCTTGCGTAAGTCCAACCACCAACTATCTCTAGAAGCCTTATGCCTATCAGTCCTCTCTACATGACTATAAACTGTAGTACACACTATATTACAAACATTGGTATCCTCTTTCTCCAAAAAATATATTCCTTATACACCAAGCATAATATTACAAGAGTCATATCTACATGACTATAAACTGTAGTGCACCTTAAATGAAAAATATAGGATACCTCTTTCCCTAAACAAGAGATTCCTTATGTTCCAATAATGAGATGCCAATAGTCCTCTCAACATTATTATAAACATTAGCACTCCACATGTGACCAATATATGATTCCACTTTCTCTAAAAAGAGCTTCCTTATGTGCCATGCATAATATGCCAATTGTCCTCACTACATGAATTTAAACTATATCATGCCCAATAATTCAATAATAATATGAATTTTGTTCCAAATAAGATATGGATTATGAAACAGGAATATGATACCTTACCCCATGATTACAGTTTCATAACTTCTAGAGTGTTGGAATCTGTTCAAAAAATCCATCTCTCCACCTAATACATTGAATTTCGTTCATTCGGATCTTCATACAGTTTCATTTCGGAAGGGACCCCCTAATGGCCTAGCCCCATGCCACCTCGACTCACCTACCGGTCTAGGCCAACCACCCTAAATAATTGGGAAACACTTTGAGTAAGGTTCTATGTTTTGAACATGGTCAATAGTCAACGCTTGTTTGTTTGTCCCCATTTTAGTCAAACGTGACATGGTTTCTATGTTTCGAACAGGGTCAGTAGTTATCCTCTATCATCCAACCACCCTCACCACATTCTGATTTTCATGCATGTGATTTACACTTTTCCTCTCCCTTTGTTCGAACTGATTCCTACACCCCTTGGTGTTATCCCTCTTTTTCACAACCGCGTATTTGTTGGCCCCAATTATATGCCTCAACCCACCAGTGATATGGGATGCCCTCATGGCCAGACATGAGGAAGGCATTATGGGTAGCTTCCATGTGAAATCCCCATTCACCATTTATTCTCTAGAGATGCTCCTGGGAAACTTCTTTGTGTAGGTACCGTTCACCGTTTCCAATTCATAGAGGCACCCGGGAAGCCCCGATGTCTAATCCCAAATCATTATTGTCTCTCCATAGTGGGGCACAGAAATCATCCTTGTGTAAGCCCCATTCACCATTTCTTCTCCATAGCGTCAGTCGAACATCTCTAATACATAAGCCTCATTCACTATTGTTGCTCCATAGTGGCATATGGACAGCTTCCACACATAATCCCTATTCACCATTTCTTCTCCATAGAGGCACCGGGGCATCTCCCATGCGTATTCCCCATTCACCATTTCCACTCTTTAGTGGCACACGGGCAGTGTTCATGTGTAATCTCCATTCACCATCTTTCATGGTTGCACCGTTTCTCCATGAACGTCAGGTCTGTTACTGCAACATATTTCTCACACAGATCATGACTCATGTGATCCTAGAGTAATCATCGTCCATGATACCCTCGATAGGTATTATTAGCATGTAAGCCCCAAATTTTCCATCCTGAACTCTGTAGACTTTGATCTTTGTTATGGAATGTTATGTAGGAATCCTCCCATTGGTTCAAGACCAAAACCTACATGACCTGACCCATTTATATCAGTTCATATTTTTTCCCACATGACATTAAACTGTATCCTCCCTTCAAAATTATGTGTTCTTTTACCCATTCCATGGAATGGAATTTATGAAGCCTTCCTGAGGTTCAAGCCTGAAGCCTGCTAGTCCCAGCCAATTCACATCGGTTCACCCAACACTTCTGAACTACATGGACATTGATCTTTTCCAAATCAAGGTATGTATGAATCCTCCCTGAAGATCATTCCCAAAAACTATTTTTCCCAACCCCTTCAAGCCAGTTCACCTTTGTCCCACATGACATTAAAAAAATCTTATTCTAACTACTTCGGATTTGATCATGGTCTCTTAGGCAAGGTACATAGGATGCCTCCCTTTGGTCCAACCATAATCAATGGTATGTTGTTTTATTCTCCAATCGATGGTATGTCGTTTTATTCTCCATTCAGTGGTAAGACATTGTCATACCTAACCAATGGTAAGCCATTGTTTTTCCCAACCAACGGTAACCCATTGTAACCCCCATTTGTTGGGACCCACATCTCTGGTCTCCCCGTGAGCATCAAACCAACCCCAGGCTACTAACAGATGTATGCCTCAGTATGACGTCAGGTCAATATCCTCTACGCACACCCTGATTCTATACCCCAATCCTGAACAAAGTTGATTAGGATTCCCTTCCATGGTGATATGTTGGAAGCCTCTCAAAGGTTCAATACCATCACCACGACTCGTCTTGGTCTCTCCCATGGAGCCTCTGTCCTTCAATAAGGTCATGCCCCAACATGGAAGTTCTACTTCCTCTTGGTCCCATCGAAGCACCCATTCTAACGGGCCGCCTCCTCTTGTGTCACATCGCATCACCAAAAATTTCATACATAGATTACATGCCATGAGGATACGTAGAAATCATATATATGGTAAAAGACCAATAGTAATGTCACATTCATGACCATTCTATCACATTTACCCTCCACTTCATTCGCATCTCTATCATCCATCTTGAATCATACCCTAGCACCCACATCCCAGGGAGATCATTCCATTCATCCCAGCGTTGCTCCTTATGGACCCCAAGATGATAACCATGATAAGCCCCACATGATTCAAAACAATCCAACAAAGAGATACCCTCTTCCAATGGTCCTCTAACCATGCGTAAGCCCCAACATGTCTCTGGGTCATTTTCCTTTTTTAACACCCCGATTCATCACCACATTGAAATGTGTGGGTTTTGATCTATGTCAACTTCACAATGTATGTAGGAAACCTCCCTGAGGTTCAATCCTAGAAAATGGTAAGCCTTGTTTTCACCCATACAAGGGTTCACTCACACTGATCTACCCCAAGTGTCTTATCGATCAGCCATCATGATGTGATATCATACCTTTAAGGGACACACGGCCCTGGGTCCACTCTCATTGTGTCTTCTGGCCTATCCATCCAGTGATACTCATTCTGGTGTAAACTCTTTCTAATCCTCCCTCAGTGGTGTATAGATCATCATTCACGGTGTGAAATATTCCTTCTATGGGACATGGCACCTTAGATCCATCCTCATTGGTTGTTCTAATCCATCCATATGGTAACCAATCCAAGTGCTCCCCTACAGATGAACTCATTTAATCCATCTCTATGGGATGTTCTGATCACCCGCATATGTTCTCTGCAGGATCTACACTCATGGCATACCATCTATTACGAATGTTAAGCTAAGGAAAACCTCAAAGACATGCCTTCAGAATATGATACCCAGCGACCAACATTGGATGCCTCAAGTTATGCTCCCTTATGGAGCCCTCGTATGACGTAGAATAATGGTTCCCCAATGTCCATGATTCTAGAGATTCCCTGATATAACTGATGTTGTCATATAATCCAATCGAAGGTTACTACCATGTCAAGACCCCATAGAATATCCTGACACATGTAGAGTAATTAACCAGCATCCACATGATCTAGAACAGAAAATGGGATTCATGAATCATGAATCAAATATATAAGGGAGGCCAGACTAGGAAATGAGTGTTAAAGAGGAATCCACGAATGTAACATCAACATCCCATCAACCTATTTCCATCAAGCAGAAAGTGTCCCTGAATAAGAGATGAATGCCTCCCACCTTTGGAATGTGGAAATGTGGGGAAAACGTTAAGCGTCATCCTCCGAATAAGAGGCATGTGCACGGCCTAACAAAAGTGTCAGAAATAGAAAGAGTGAAACTGATGTGAATTTCTTTTCCATAAATAGGGAGTAGACAAAATATGATGGTCAAATTTAGGCATCACCCATTTGAATCCCCATCTTATTCATATATGTGACATTGTGTACCATTAGTTGTGTGATGAATATTGTCTATCGGCTCCTTAACGACTCTGAAACCTTCAGAGGTTACGCAAGGGGGATCTTCCTCCTCCTCCACCCACTGACTCCATCGGCTCCTTGCCGATTCCACCACATTTTGTGGCCCTTTAAGGGGTATCCGCATATGACTCCACTAGATCTTCGCCGACATTGTTGTCATAAAAGGCCACGCATGGGGAATCCACCCTTGACTCTATCTTCTCCTCACCGATGCGGCCACCATAAGAAGCAGCACAAGGGTCATCCTCTTCGACTCTATTGGCTCCTCAATGACTCTGCAGTCTTAAGAGGCCGCCTAGGAGGCATCCAGCCCCCGACTCCAACAGATCGTCACCACCACCACCTCCTTAAGAGGCCACATTTGGGGAATCGACCCCACAACTCCATGAGCTCCTCCTCTACCCCTCCACATTAAGAGTTCACGCCGGGTGAATCCAACCAATGACTCCATCAGCTCCTCGCCAACCTCATCTCCTTAAGAGGCCGTGCAGGGGGAATCTGACCCCCAGAGTCCATAAACTATCCTACAATGCCACCACCTTAAGAGGATGAGCAGGGGCATCCACACCAAAACGTCATCAGCTCCTTGCCGACCCTGTCATATTAAGAGGTCGTGTAGGGCCGACCCCCTCGACTCCATCAGCTCCTCGTCAAATCTTCTGCCTTAAGATCCCGCACAGGGGGTATCCAACCCCGAATCCATCATCTCCTTGCCGATGCTGAAAAAATAAGAAGCTTTGTTGAGGGAATCCCCCCTGACTTTATCAGATCCTCAACCACCCCCCCCCCCCACTTTGAGAGATTGTGGAGGGGGCATCCTCCCCTGACTACATCGGCTACTCTCTGACCCTACACCTTAAGAGGTCATGTAGGGGGGAGAATCCACCAATATAAATCAGCTCTTCACCGACCCCACCTTCATGAGGTCACGTAGGGGGCATCCACCCTTGACTCCATCATATCCTCACCGACCCCACCACCTTAAGAGGCCGCGTCGAGTGCACCAACCCCTGACATCATCAGCTCATTGCCGAACCCACCACCTTAAGAGGTCAAGTGGGGGCCATCGGACCCCAAGTCCATCTTCTCCTTGCCGACTCCGCTTCCTTAAGAGGCCTTGAAGGGGAAATCCTCCCTCGACTCCATCGACACCTCTGCAACCACTCCACTTTAAGAGTTCATGTAGGGGCATTAGCCCCCCTGACATTGTTGGCTCTTCGCAAACCTCGATTCCATGAGGCCGCGTAGGGGGAATCCACCCCTGAATCCATAGACTCCTCACTGACCCCAGCGCCTGAAGAGGCCACACAGGGGACATCCACCTCCAGAATCAATCGACTCCTTGCCGACCCTGCCACCTTAAGAGGCTGTTCAGGGGGCATCCGACCCCCAAGTACATTACCTATAATATGACTTCACCATCATTAGATGTCGTGCATGGGGTATCTTCCCCTGACTCTGTCAACTCCCCATCAAAATAGCAGCCTTAAGAGGATCACAGGGGGCACCCACCCACCCACGCCATCGGCTTCTCGCTGACACCACGGTCTTATGAGGTCACGCAGGGGGAATCCAATTCTTACTCCATCACCTCCTAGCTGACCCTGTAGCCTTAAGAGGTTGAGTTGGGGGAATCCTCACTCAACTCCATCGTCTCATTGTCAACGCTGACTCTTTATGTGGCCTCTCCAGGGGAATCCTCCCCCCAATTCTATTGACTCCTTGCAGACCTTGCTGCCATAAGAGGTCACACAGGGGGCATCTGCCCTCCGACTTCATCGACTCCTCGACAACACCACAGCCTTAAGAGGCTGTGAATGGGAAATCCCCTCTTACCCCATCAGCTATTCACTGGCCCTGCCTCCTTAAGAGGATGAGGAGGGGGTATCATCACCCAATTGCATTGGCTCCCCACCGACTCCGCCTCCATAAGATGTCATGCAAGGGGCATCCACCACCGAATCCATCAGATCCTCACCGACTCTACTACCTTAAGAGTTCGTGGGGGGGGGGGGGGGGGGAATTCGCCCCTGACTGCATAGGATCCTCTCCGACCCCATTGACATAAGAGGCCACAAGGGGGCATGCACCCCCTGACTCCATCATCTCCTCACCAACCTCATTTCCTTTTGAAGCTGCGCCGACTACATGTACCCCCGACTCCAACGACTCGTCGCCAACCCCTCCGCCTTTAGAGACCACATAGAGGGCATACAACCCCCGAGTCCATCAACTCCTCGTCGACACTGCCACATTAAGATACTTCAAATGGGGCTTCTTCTGCCAAATCTATCGGCTCCTCGCCGAACATGCCTCCTTAACAGGTCATGTCGGGGGAATCTGCCCATGACTAAATAAACTCTTCACTGAACCCAACTCCATGACGCCGCGCAGGGAGGAATCCACCCCCAACTCCATCGGCTCCTCACTGACCCCACCGACATAAGAGGGCATGTAGGGGGAATCCTCCCGGACTCTATCTGTTGAACTCCGACCCCGCCTCCATGAAGTCGTGTAGGGGGAATTCGCCCCCCAACTTCTTCTGCTACTCTCCTACTTTACCTCAATAAGAGGCCGCATTGGGGGCATCCACCCCCTACTCCATCAGATCCTTGCTGACCCTGCAGCCTTAAGAGACCTCATAGGGGGAATATCACCACTCGAGCCCATCAGATCCTCACCTACTCTGCGGCATTAAGAGGCCATAGAGAGGGCATATGCCCCATGACTCCATCAGCACCTTGCCGACCCTACCTCCATAAGAGGTCATGCAATGGACATCCGCCCCTTGAATCCTTCAGCTCCTCACCACCACATCCACCTTATGAGGCCACGAAGGGGGAATCCGACCCCCCCAAGACCATCGGCTCCTCGCTGACTCTGCCACCTTATGAGGATGCGTAGGGGAAATCCACCCATGACTTCATCGACTTATTGCTGACCCCACCACATTAAGAGGTCCCACAGTGACATCCACCCCTAACTCCATCGGCTCCATTCAGACACTGCCTCCTTGAAACCGCGAAGGGGGTATTTGCCCCCGACTCCATCATCTCCTCACCAACCCGCTACCTGATGAGGCCGTGCATGGGGCATCCACTTCCTTACTCGATTGACTCTTCCCCAACCTCACCACCTTATGAGGCCATGTAGGGCTCATCTAGACCCCATAGTCCATGGGATCCTAAACAACTCCCCTGCCTTATGATTCTGCGATGGTGGAAACCACCCCTGACACCATCGGCTCATTGTAGACTCTGCCTTCTTATGAGGTCATGTATGGGGCATCCACCCCACACCCCAGGACTCCATTGTCTCTTCGACACCCCTACTCGTTAAGAGGTCGCGCAGGGGGCATCCGCCCCCAACTCCATCGCCTCCTCACTGACCCTTTTACCTTAAGAGGTCGTGTTAGGGGCATCACACCCCCCGATATCATCAGATCTTCACTGATAATACCTCCTTTATAGTCCATGATCGGGGTATCCACCCCACAACTCCATAGTCTCATCACCGACCATGTCGCCTTAAGAGGCACATGGGGGGAATCCAACCCACGGCTCCGTTGTCTTATCACCTACTCTACCATCTTAAGAGGTCATGTAGGGGAAATTCTCACCCAAACCCATTAGTCCATCGCTGACTCCTCGCCATAAGAGGCCGTGTTGGGGGAATATTCTCATGAATCCCTAGGTTCCTCTCCAACCCCACTACCTTACGATTTTGTGCATGGGGAATCTTCCACTTACTCTATCAGGTCCTAGTCGACCCCATCCCCACCAGCATCTACTATGGAGTTCATCACCAAACCATTATCATCAGGAACAATAGTCACCCCCATCTCCATCACAAACCACTACGGAGGTCATCCCGACACTGATACAATTAGGAAGGGAAGACCTCCTCATCCCGGATATCAACCAGCTTAGAGGTCCTCCACATGATTCTACAAAATCCTTATCAGAGGCCCTCATCATGTCATATACATTCCATTATATGAAGAGCCAGTATTGGGAACAGTTCGATCATATCCCTGTTCTATTTGCTTTTCATTATGAGATGATGCTCTAGGGCTCAACACCTTTCGGGCTCTATCGCCCGGCCATACCCTCATCCAGGCATCAACTCCTTATGGGCTCCATCACCCTGCCCTACCAGTGTCTTGGTTTCCATGCATTCCGGGCTCCATCACCCTATTGTACCAACATCTAGGCTTCTACATCTTCTTGAATACATCGCCCTGTCATACCTACATCCATCCTTCCACACCTTTTGGGATCCATCGCCCCATTTTATGGGCATTCAGGCTTCCATGACTTCCAGGTTCCATCACCCGATCATACCAACGCTCAATGCTTTCATAACTTCTATGCTATATAACCCCCATCATAAAAATTCTATAGGTTTACCTACCTTCCCATCTCAGTCGTCCCATCATATCAATGCTCTAGGATTCCACGCCTTCCAAGATCTATCATCCTGCCGAACTGAGTTCATGTTTTCATCCCACCAACAATACACATCCTATCAATAGGTTATGCAGTCACTACTACCCTTGTCACATGCTATGTCATCCTAGATATTACATTGAATTAACCGCTGAGGTCCTACCTAAAACTTTCTCACCAAATTGTATATTGTTCACTATGAGGTAGCCCGGCTAATTCATGTAGATCATCCATGCAAAAGCTAGTGGTATTTTCATGTAATCCTATCATAATGATTTTCCCCTCATCCTCAAGGATCCCAGAACAATAGAATGGGTTAAAGATGACCATCCATACACTGACACAGTTTGTATGGTCACATGTCTATGTTTTATGATGTTAAACTATATAAAAACCACCATCTTGGTCACATGATGATAAACTGTGGGACAATGTCCTTGTTTCATAACGTTAAACAGCATAAAAGACGTCATCTTTGTCCCATGACGTTGATCTATAGGACAACGTCATGGTCACATGATGTGAAACTGTAAAACATTTTGGTCAAAGCTATATTACCTAAAACTATAGAAAGCATGGTAAAATCAATGTGACCTTAAATCCCAGTCATCATTCATCCAAGGTACATGACGTTAAACTATGCACTAGGTCCAAACTCTATGACCTTAAACTAATAATCATTGGTCCAAGAAATAAAACCATAAACTATTTTCAACACCATGTCTTGTTACTTTGAGTCCAGTTATATCTTCTAATTGAAACTATCTGATGCACTATGTTTTAGAACCCATAGTGTTGGAATCCAAATGGACATAATCACAATCCTTCTCCATGCTTCATGGAAATTCATTTATTGGGATCAATGATTTCCATCATGTCTGAAGGGGCCCTGTAATGGCTTGGTCTCATGCTACTTTGGCTCACCTACTATCGTGGGACAACACCCTTGATGACTTTAGATGTCATTTTGTGATAGTTCATGTGTTTCGGTAATGGTCAATGGTTGACCATCATTTGTCTATCCTCATTCCAGGTAACATGATATGGATGTTGTGTTTCAAAAATGGTCAATATCTATCCTCCATCATTACACAACCATCACTGTGATCCAGATATCAGATTCCATGATTCACCCCTTTCTCACCTCTCTAGGTTTAGGTGGAACACTAATGCCCATGGTGTTATCCTTCCATGCATCTTTTCATGTTGAGTGAGAGGGGAAGTACTGTTGAGATATTCCCAGCTGGAATTATCCATCCAGACTTTTGTGTTCTTTTATGAGTTAGGAAAATCTATTCATCAATTTGTGTTTCCCACAATAAGAATGACTCATGTGGGATTAGTAGTTCTGGTAGGATTTTTACTAAAATAGTTGAGTGACATAAACATTATCCTCCATCACGACCTTAAACTAATCATCTTTGTCTATCATAATTTTAGTCTGCTCATTATCATCCGTTTGGACGTTAAATAGTTCATCTTAATCCTTCATGATGTTAAACGTCTCATTATAGTCATGCATGACATTAAACTTTTCATCTTCATCTTACATGACTTCAAACATCTCATTATTTCCTGGCATGACTTTTAACTTCTCATATTCATCCTTCCAAAATTTTGACTGCTCATTATCATCCTACATGATTTTAAACTTCTCATCTTCATCATTCATGATGGTAAACATCACATTATCATTCTTCATGATTTTAAATTGCTCATAGTCACCCTGCATGATGTTAAACATCATTATTGGTCCTACATGTCCTTAAACTGTTACGTACTACATGACATTCAATAGTGTTGTTTCCCTCATGAAAAGAATATATAAGATTTTCTGAGAACTATGACCTTATTCAATGATCTCCCCGTATCTATCATCCCATAAGACATTAAACTATACATTCAAGAACTATGTATGGATTGATTCCCATCCTCCTGGGATATATAGGAATTCTTGGGAACCTCATCTTGATTCCAGTCCCCAGACTCATCTCTTTGACTATCCCCTTGGGTATAGTTTCCTAGGAGGATCCCACATATTGATGTATAGGATTCTTGGGCCCCACTCATGTAGGGATTACGATAATCGCACCATGTGCCCCTCCTTGTTTTTCTATCCTCCTATGCCCCCCCGTTTGACGTTAAATGGTGTCACCATTTTAGAACTACGTATGTCTTCATTACCATCCTCATGGGATATGTAAGAACTCCCAGGCATTTCTTCTGTGCTCCCATCCCCCAAACATTAGGATCTCCCCTTGGGTCGAAACACATGGTGTGTCACAGGTTTTTTCCTCACTAACATCTATTTCATCATGACTACACCATGTATCCCTCTCTTTGAAGGTCTCCACATCATTCCTCATACCACAAGATGTTAAATAGAATAGGTATAACAATTCTTCACAGAATCCCTTTACATGGTTCTTCATCATCTCTCGCATCCAAAAGGGTCTCCGAATGACATAGATGTTTGGTCTATGAGATCTCCTACCATTGCGGGACAAAGTTAGGGAGGTTCTCAAGTGACATATTGATACAATTACCACATTGAAAACATGGTCAGTGGTCTACACTCATTTGTGGCTCCCATTCAAAGTCACACGATGTGTATCATGTGTTTCAAATGCGGTTAACAATCATCCATCATAATTTCCATAACCCCAGCTTGCCCATGAATTGTGTGCAGTGATTCATTTTGTCCTGGTATCCCTTAAAACATCAATCTTCCTTGGGAAGGAGTGTTAGTCTAGATGACGTACTCTTACATGTTGTGGATATCATGGGCCTATTCATTTTTTTCCCACACTAAGAATTTCTCATGTCATCTTAGGAGTTCTGGTAAGGAAATACACACATAATGGGTAATGTTTCTATGGTCCGAGCTCTATGACATTAAACAAAGATCACTATCATCCTCATTGCACGATGATAAACAAAAAACTATCTGAGACTTCCCATATCATGTCACTCAGCCTTCCCTGGCCCCCAGTGGATTTTCTCTCCAAGTATTGTACGTTGTGGTATAAACTTGATGTCATCATTCACATCAGGCTATTTTTTCCATGCCACGTACATCCCATGGGGACACTCTTCCATATTTGACATTGAAGAATGACATTAAACATCACAGGTCCCACCATTTTTCACATGTCCCATCATTTGGATTTCCACCACCATTCACATGGAAAAGGACCCTTGAATGGAATAAATGTTAGGCCTAAGGGATCTCCTACCTTTCAAGAAATGGTCCTCAAGATTCTGAAGTGAAAATTTGATACAAGTCCTGTGTTGTGAATATGGTCAAAATTCGACACTCAACTAATTTCTCCATCCTAGGTCACATAATGAGGATACTATGTTGTGAACATTGTTATCAGATATCCTAGATCATTTTGGTCATTATGTGGTCGTCTATATGATAATCATGTTGATTCATCCTTTATACCATATCTATCCCACACACATGACATTAAATTTTGAGTCTACGGTCTAATACCTATGGCCCTAAACATGGAGCACCAGCATCCTCACCGGAAGAAGTTATATACTGAAATGGTTGGGACTTCCCGTCTTAGATCCCTAAACTATTTTGGCCCCCATAGCCCAAGTTATCATTTGGTATTGTACAGGTTGGAATGATCCTATGTCCTCGTTCATGTTGGGTTACAAGCTGTATTTTTGACATCCCTCATTGGGATACCATTCCCATATCTGCATCATTATCGCAAGATGTAAAACTACACAGCATCACCCAGAACTACATGTGGCTTTATTCCCATCCTTACGGGATACGTAGGACCACAAGATCATTTATATTTTCGGTCCACCCAAATTTCATAGAATCATCCTTGTCGTCTTGGCCCCCTGGCATGAGTCCCCCCAATAGAGGAAAAATCGGTGTTGTTTCGGATTATGTTTTCATTCATGTCGGGTTTGTAACTTCCATGCCACGTACCTATTTTTTCCGACAGCTCCTTACACCTATCATATACTCAGTTTTCATTTATACTGCCCTTCATTTGGGCCCCTCCACCCTCTTTGGAAGTTCACCGATGTTCCTAGGAAAACATTTGTTCATTTCCTAGAGTGTGGGATTATACAAGACATGTTATCGCCCATTTTATGGATACATGTTCCCCTTCATTCAGGATGTCACCATATTTCACATCCAAAAGGGCCCATGAATGGTACATATGCTCTGTATAAAGGATATTCTCTCAATTTAGGCCAAATCACTTAAGGATCTTGAATGAAAAAATGATACATGTATTGCATTGTGAATATGGTCAGCGGTAGAGACTCATTGTTTGTTTCCATTTCAAGCCACACAATATAGATGCTATGTATCGAACAAGGTCAATAGTTATCCTACAACATCACACCACCCCCATAAATCCATAAATATTTTTTTCTTTATTCACATCCTTTCCCACTCTTTCATGTCGATGTTGAATTACAACACTCTTGGTGCTATCCCTCAGTGCGTGTTTGCACGTTAGGAGGATAAGTCATGGTGAGGCGGCATCTAGGGCACTGCACCGATTTCCCCTTTGTGTGAATTCCATGTTTTTCATACACCTTATCCTCCATTGTTTCCCATGTTGATTGTAGCTTATGTGGGCTTAGGGATTTTATTGATGATTTCGCCCATTTAGAAGAGTCTCGCTTCCCTATGGTCCATGTTCTAAGACATCAAAACTAAGATCACTTCACATCCTTGTCATATGATGTTAAACTATATAAAATATTCTAGAACTATGTATGGCTTGATTCCCATCCTCATTGGATATGTAGGAATTCCCAGACAATCTATCACTGTGTCCAGCCCTAGGTATTTTAAATCCTTCCCACCTTTTTGGCCACTTTGATCGAACTCTTTTGGGAACATGTGGTGTGGAATGTACCTCTTGGGTTCTCATTCATGTTGGGTTTTACAATACATGCACCTTGTTCCTACCTTGTCCTCTTTCAACCTCATTCAAATTCTATGTCCCTAAACTAAGATCTCCCTATGGGAACTACTCATCGGGTTTTCCTACATCACCGCATTGCGCACCATTCATCAATCCAAGTCCCCCCATAAAGGTAAAATCTACGACCTTAAGCTGGGAGCGTGCGACCCAAATAACCATTTCCTCAGAATGGGATTCAACATACTCTATCTAACATGTATTATCAGCGTACTCAAATGAGGTGTGGAAAAGAGCCAAATGTGTGGAAGTATCTCATAATCATCCCCCTGTTTCATGTCCATGATTCATGATCCATTTATTTGGATCCCAATTCTCTTCCACACCATAAAAGGACCCCATTTATGGAATGTTCTCATGCCACATTGTCTTACATAAAATCTTGGTACAACACCCCTGAATACCTCATTCAACTTTTTCAATAGGTCCCGTGTTTTGAACATGGTCAGCAGTCAACCCTCATTTGTTTGTCCACATTCCAGGCTCATGTGAAACAGATATTGTGTTTCGAACATGGTCAACAGTTATACATTAGAGTTATTCCACTATCATTGTAATCCAGATCCCGAGTGTCGTTATTCACATCTTTCTACACCATTATGTTCAACTGGAATTACAACATATATAGATTTACCCATTCACACATCTTGGTTTTTAAGTCTGCAGGTCGGTATTACTTGGATTTAATTCACCCAGAGTCCCATTTCACCTAATGTGCGCCTCCCAATACTATGAAATTCTCATCACTACTCTTTGTTTCCCACATCGATCATGAATCACTTTGGATTAGTGGTTTTGGTAGGATGCGTATTGGTGTCACTGAACTTCACACACCATTCATCCTGTAGAATTTTAAATTACACTCTCAAAACTCTGTGTGGCTTAATTTCAATCCCCATGGGATAGGTAGGAATGCACATACAACCTGTCTTGGGCCCATCCAAGTTTCGACCTTCAGCCTCCCTACCTAAGGATTCTCCAGAGAGTGTGTGGTGTGGCTTGGACTCTTATTGTCCTCATTCACAATGGGGTATGTATCACACCCCACATATCCTATCTGGGAAGCCATGTCCTCATCGTACGACAATAAATTGTGGCCCATACCCAGAACAAGTCCATGATTCCACTTTATAATTATGGGATGCGTCAACTTCCTCGCGAGAGAGAATTCCCCCTACCAGTATTAGTCTTTGACCACGCCATGCTTCATGAACTATATGCAACTTGAGTCCCATCCTAATGGGGTACGTAGGAATGTCTGGTCGGCTCACCCCAAGCCTATATTAACCTTCAATTATGGTTCATTGACCAAAAAATCAAAAATAACTTCCATTGGGGATATGAGGTGTTGTGAGGACTCATTATGTCCTCATTCATAACGGGTTTATAGCTACAGCATCACGTACTCCCCTAATGGGATCTCTCCCTTCACTTATGATCCAATACTATAATGTTAAACTGTGCAAGACCTTATGTCCTAAATGCATGACAATAATCATTGGTCATAACTTGACCAAGTTCAGGATGCCCGATGTTAGTTATGGTATGTGTCAGCTTCTTCACTTGAGAGGATTTCCCCTGTAGGAAATGGTTTTTAACTACGCTATGTTCAATGACTATGTTTCAAATGATTCTCATCCTTATGGGATACATAGCGATGCCAAGGAATTTCACCTTGTGCCTGGCCTAATGGTCATTAAATATTCTGGACTATCATCCCCAATCATAGTCCAGCATCTATGACCTTAATCTAGGACCCTACTGTCTATGCAACATGTCTTTAAAATGTTTTCCCCGGTCCATGTGGTACGACCTTAAAAATATGTTCAACGTCCTGATCATATGATGTTAAACTATTCCATTCATCATCTACATCCGTATGATGAAATTTTTTAAAGAATTATAATTCCTTGGTAGAGAGATCCTATATAGAAATAGGCATCATCCCTCAGCAGGCTGATGCACCCACCTAACATGTTTTCAAAACGGTGGCCTAATATCCAGAGTATTGGAATCCATCCAAACAACCCATTACTCCACCCTTCACGCTTCATGTTCCCATTATTCAGAACCTCATCCTCTTTCACATCTAATGGAATCCCCTAATAGTAAAGATGTTTAGTGTAACACCTTGACCCCAGTTACCTAGAGTCTATGCATTATTTTAATACATTGTTAATATGACAAGGAATCATGTCCTGAAAGACCAATCAGTTTATAAGTCATGGAAAATATATTACATACATTAAAGTTTCATTACACATTAGAAAATAAAACACAACCCAAATGATCCTTTGAGAATTCCAGTAATCTCCTAGCTTAACCCGCTTAACAATAATAATACACTTCTTGGAATCCTGAGAAAATTAAAACATAGAAAGTGGTGATCTTAGATGATCAGTTAGGATAGCAATATAGCATAAACTTTCATAAATAAACATAATCATTTAAGACAATGTATAAGACTGAAACAAATGGCTTTTAAACTTAAACATTAGCATAATATAGAAAAGATA
This sequence comes from Viscum album, assembly GCA_963277665.1. Classification (NCBI taxonomy): domain Eukaryota; kingdom Viridiplantae; phylum Streptophyta; class Magnoliopsida; order Santalales; family Viscaceae; genus Viscum; species Viscum album. Next base: position 318,114,335 of record OY728132.1, on the reverse strand, counting down.
CAATAAAATAATTCCATTTACTTATTCACATGGATATTCTATTCATTGAATAATCACATGCAATATCAATAGCCACTTTCATGATGATAGAATGAATAATTCCCGACATTCACAACCACAAAATCAAGGCCTTATGCCAAGACATCAAATAAGATTTTGTCAAGTCCTTATGCCAAGACACTAGTTTGTCTCATAAGACCAACCGATGCATCATGAAGCTATAGAGGGCTCCAACTGTCATTAAATAAGTCCAATGGATTCCTCATATGAAATGTTTTAAACATAACATAAACATTTATATTAAAACTGGCATATGAAATGTCAATACATTACCCATAAACCATGAATGGCATAAAAATAACACATCCACAGACAGACATATCACAAAACCTTCAATACAATATGGAAGATTTTTATCATAACAATTCAACTTCAAACATGTTTAAAATCTATTAATGGATTTTGACAGAGATTAAAATGACTTGTAAAACACTTTGAGAGAAATATCCCTTTTCATGAAAAAAATTTAAAACTCACACAATTTAGAAAGGAAGATATTTAAATAAATTTTTTAATAAAAAATGTCCCATTCCACTATGAATCTTTCGAAAGTAATTATCATTTTAAAACATTCATTTCCATTTAAATAAATCCTTAAAAACATTTTAAAAACTTGGACATTAATGAGAATTGTTTAGAAAAATAAATCATTAAAACATTTAAAATGATTATTTAGTAAAAGGTCTCTTAAAAATAATCTCATTGATAAATATTTTATGAAACATGGACATGGATAATAAATATTCCCTAGTAGATACTTGCGTAAAAACAAGCTCGGATAATAATGAGATTGTGAAATTAACCCTTACCTTGCACTTTACATTGGTCGAGGGTACATTTAACCTCTTGTATAATCACCATTGTATGTTATTAAGTTATACTAGAATCATATTAATAATTATTCTATCATACATGATTTATTTATGACATTAAACTACACATTTAATAATTATTTCCATGTTAATTTATCATTTTTCGTAATAATCACTTTATTTATCGTATGTGCTTTGAATTATAAATCTCGATCGAATCATTTAGATCATGATTTAAATGATTCTAGAATATATACATTAATTTATATATAATATATATTTAGAATATAAATATTTATAATAGATGTATATATGAAATTTAAGGCACCATTTATGGAGATGGTATGACGTATATACGCATAAACGTTGTTTCAGTTTTCATATCGATTTGAACCAGAGTATGTGAATAAGATATATTTAAGTACAGAAATACGTATATATATATATATATCCATAAGAATCATTATTCTATATATTACATACTTATTAATATTATATATTTTTGTTATCATCGTTGAATTGTGAACATGGAAACAAATCTCATCGCGTCATGGAGATGGTAATCCGTACGTACACACGAGCGATAATATAATTCTTTTGATTTAAATTCGTTTGTAAATAGATGTTATATCATATATACAGAATCATTAACAGTTTATATTTATTATTTACATCAATTATACATCATTATTATACCGATCCAAATAATAATTTTTTAATAACAACTACACCACGACGCGGAGACTGTAAGCCGTACATAAGCACGTATAGTGACATATCATTCAAAGGATGGATAAAATAGTGAAAATGGTTGCACCATATTTATAATAACATCACAGTATATAAGAGATACTGGAGTTATTATTTTATAATGGAATCAATAATGAATGATTAAGTGAAAGAAGAAATGAACTTGAATGATGTTATGAAATATTTTCCTCTTCTTTGTGTTCTTCCTTTTGACTTGATCAAAAGGGAACCATAGGTTGGCTTTCTGACCAAAGTTTATCCTCTAAGATAATGTGAGGATAGTTTAGAGGGTATTTGGTTAGGATTTGGCCAAGCCAAATGGCTTTGATGGTGTGAATTAGAGATATGGGTGAGTGCCCTTTTATAAGAGGGGTGCGGGGCACCTTAGGAATAATTAGAGATATTATTTAAAAAAATATTTCCGATTTCTAATGGATAATGTGGGTATGGGTATAAAAAACTCAACTAATAGGTTTTCGGTATTTTTGGGTCACTATATTAACGTTATCTTGTACATTTAACTCTTAGTTAAATAGTTTGACATTTACCATGTCTCTTTTCTTTATTATATAATGTGGTTAATAAACATACTATAGACATCCAAGAGATACTCAAGTTGTTCATTAATGACATAAATAACATTATTAATGAACTTTGGCAAAACCTTATATTTTTAAGAATAGAATATCAATTAATAATATAATATTTGTTTTAAAATCACTTTTATGTCAATTTTGACACTATTTGGTATTTTGAATTTGATAAATATATAACATCATTATTACTTAAAAAAAATTCATCTAACCAACCCTAGAAAGTAATATTTACCTATAAAGGTAGTCGGATTTATATGAAATATCAAATTACATTTATTTGGATATTTATAATGTCAATTATTTTAGTATTTCATTAATATGGTAATTACTGCATCATCATTGTGTCATTAATAAATTTAATTATTTAATGTCTAAAATAAAAAATAAAATACTATTATTTATGAAATATTTTTATATTTTTAGTGAATATCTATAGTAGAATTTATCTTACGTGTAACCCTGTATTAAAAATATTTTAATTATTAAACATTAATTTTAACTCTTTTAACTCTTCTTTAAATAAAATAATAATAAATGTCCTAATCTAATCCAAGTGAACCAAAGAGGTTCATATTTTATTCCTAAAGTTGTTTATTGTCTAATTATACTTATCTAATAGAATTAGGGAATGTTTTATGGTAATAATAATATCATTTTTACCCTTAATTACCCTATTTAAATTTAACCGTTGTAAATAAATATAAAGAGTTACTATTCATCAAAAATTATTTTCATCGTATTTAAAAACTTTTATCATACTAATATAAACCATTTATCTTGTATTTTTTATATTCAACTCACATATGTGGTAAAATTATGTCTAATGTAAATTTGCAAATCCTCATAGGAACTGGGTAAACGACTGTGAAAATTTCAATAAAATTTTATATATCTAATATTTTTACAAAATTAATTCAATTAAGAACATTGAACAAATATTGGTATTATTTATCTATTTTTACCTAAAATAAATTTAAATAAAATAATTTATTATTTAAATAAAAAAATTTTGTTTAAACAATAACCTAGTGTTTTTCACTATTCATAAAAAATTGTATGTTTTATGAAAAATACCAATAATTTACTCGAAGATAATTCATATATATTGAATTAAAAAATGAAGTCTATTTTAAAAAATTAAAAACATATATGTTTCATTTATTAATTTAAAATTAATTCTCGTTGTCAAAACCAAAATGCGTATTCTTTAAGAAATAATAACTATCTTAAGATTAACACTTGTTTATGTCCAATTTCAAAGTGAAATTACTTACAATGACCAGAATTTAATTAAATGGTAAAAATATTATATATTTAAACTTACAATCCATTAAAAGTAAAATTTACCACTATAAAATATTTTGATTAAAAAATTTGTTTTCAGTTAAAATACAGTAATTTTCACTATTCATCCAAATATAAAAGTTAATAGAAAAACACCAAAAATTTATTGAAAATAAATTCTTATGACTTTATTATAAAGAGGAATTTTATTTTGTCAAATTTAATATATAAAATTTTCAAAAAAAAAATTTAGCAAGGGTTCATAAAAAAAAGGTAAAAGTGAATTGTTTTGAAAAATACTTCTTTTATCTGAAAAAATGCATTAATTCTTAAATTCTGTCTAAGAAACCCATAATATCTATTCTAAAATTATAACGATGATGTAAATTTCAAAATTCGGTTAATATTATTCATAACATCTTTTGAACGACTAGTTTGGTAAGTCATGGTGCGCTTGAACTCAGTGTTGTGTGTAGTGCAAGTTATTGAATTACAATGAAGAAATAGCGTACTATTAAATGTTTGGATGTTACATTATTCCCTCATTCAATAAATTTCATCCCCGCAATTTGAAATTGTTCTTCGAAAATAAAATGTTGAAAATTGAAAATACCATTGTGGGAAAACCCACATCAGAAATTGGGTTAATAAAATTTAGTCTTAATAAGAGGAAAACAGCAATGAAAAAGTCACCACCAAATTACGATCTCAATTAAGAGAACATTGGTTGTAAGTATAGACACATAATTGGAGGAAAAATGTAAATATTTATAGGGAGTGATTGAGGTCATCCGTCACAAAAATATTGTAGAATTCGGGGCCTTGAAGGCATCAATCTATGATGATTAAAAATATCATCGATTCATCAAAAAATAAGGTATTGGGATAACACTTTTTTAGATTTAAGATCCCTTACCTAATGTTTAAGAATTAATTTCTTCATATAATAAGAGAAGAAAAAAAAATATACGTGACAAGTAGAGTTCCATACTATAACTAATTTCTACCACAAACTCATCATTCACTCTAAAAGATAATAGAACATTAAAAATAGTCTATTTATTCTATTCGTATAGGGTTCCAAAAATAATGAATTTATAATTCACCTATAAGATCCTTTAAAAAATAAAATAAATTATACAATCTAGAACATCACGTAGGATAGTGGTAGGTGATTCACCCTTGTCGCTCTTCAGTTTCCAGATCAAGTCTCATGGCCTTGTCGGACTCGACGGGTTGTCTCAAGACCTTCAGGTTGTTCTTTTTGTGAAAATCCAAAAATAATCTCGAGAAATAACTTAACCTTAAAAATATTATTCATTGTCAAACGTATTCAATTCCAATCTTTAGACTTATCCAAAATACTTCTGTCGAAACTCACAGTCCAAAATTCATAAGGAAGATACACACAATGAAGACCCTTTTTCCACATAATAACATGTGAATAACTTCATAATGTATTCTTTTAAAACATAATGACACCTTGAATTACCATAAAACCATGTTGATTACATTCATGCTACCTTATTCATTATAGATTATTGGATATACTCCTTATATCCCAAAAAGTTTTAAACTCCAACAATGATGGAATATACAAATCATTAATCAGTTTCAAGGTAGTCGATAATATCGAATATAATTCATCCCAATCAATCCTATCTTATTCCAAAATTAAACCCTTGGTATCAAGAACATTTTAATGTTTTTTAATTCCTTCAACCATGTATTTTCCCAAAAAAATAACTTACCATTATGTCACTTTTCATGGTTCCACACAATCTCAAGTCCATAATGAAATAGTTCTTCAGTACAATCCATATATAATGATTAATCATTATAACACGTACATGATTAATACAATACTAAAATGACATAATGAATTTATAAAAACATAATAACTCTTAATCATTACTATTTATCTTTGGTAGTATCATAACTTGGTTATTATCCAATTGCAACATTTAGGATATACTCTGATGATTTAGACATTAATTCATGTATTGTCCCAACTTCTTATAATGAAGCATTGTACATTTGAAACCTTTTTCTTACCTTTGAAATCACATACATGGTGTCCTTTTTCTCCACATGTATAACAAACTCTTATTCCCTTCAATCATTTATCAAGGCGATTCATTCCAAAGTTATCACATATGGGAAAATCCATCTTTCCCTTATACCCTTTATCCATCTTTCTTTCTACCATCCTTTTCATTTCGGGCTTCCCTACAATGCCATAGGACTTAGAGAATTCATTACCTATCTTATTAACATATGATAATATTTCTTCATATGATGATATTATGTGGGAGAATATTTCCTTTCCATATTACTTATTAATATAATGAATGATATGATCCTTCTTACTCTTTGGATCATGTGTATTACTCAAGGTCTCATTCCTTCTACTAGGATCAATTTCTAAATAATGGGATACACTAGGTTAGTTTATGAATCGAAATGCATAATTCACAACTTTTAAAATGCCTAATGTAAATTGAAAATATTATGAATATAATATATAATCATAAAATGTATTCTTTGAGAAAATATTTACTCCTAAATCCTTCATAATGGCTTGTAATGAAAATTTGAATTATCATAAGAATATCCCCCCGTGAGTGTCTTAACCAAGAGTTCCGAAAGGCCCATTGTTGTGCACCAGTTCCAATTTGAGGTTATCTCAAAGCGGTGTTTTCGGGTTTTAACCCTAGGTACATCTATGCCACATCCGCCACTACCAACTCGTATCAAGACAAAGATGTATTTCTTGGAAAAATCACAGAATCTCTACAGTACCAAAATTCTAGGAAGTTCATCTATACTAATCCTTAAATTATAACATAGGGTAATGTTCTCGAATCAGTGTTTAACTAAATCTATTTCCAAGGTTGTTACTAGAATTTCTCTGATACCAACTCTAACGACTCGACCACAGTTACCCGGAGTCAGTGCATTATTTTAATGCATTGGCATGATTACAAGGAATCAAGTCCCAAAAGACTGAACAATTTAGCAGTCTTGGAAAATAGAATACATACATGAACATTATATTACACATTAGAAAATAAAACACAATATAAATGACCCTTTTATAATGAAATTAATCACCTAGATTAACACTGCTAATCAATCCTAATATACTTCATGGAATCCTGATAAAATTAAAACATAGAAAGGGGTGAGCATAAATTCTCAGTAAGGATAATAATATAGCAGAAACTTTCATAAATATGCATTAATATTTGAGGAAATTTATAAGACTAAAACAAAAACCTTTTAAACATAAACATTAGCATAATATGGAAAATATACATTAAAATAATTCCATTTAATTATTCACATGGATATTCAACTAGTCGAATTTTCACATGCAATATAAATAGTAACATTCATAATGATGGAATGCATAATTCCAGACATTCATAACCACATAGTCATGATCTTATGCCAAGACTTCAAATACGATTTTGTCAAGGTCTTGTGCTGAGACACTAGTTTGTCTCATGAGACCTACCAATGTATCGAGGAGCAATAGTTGGATCCACCCATCACTTACTAAGTACAATGCATTCCTCATATGAAAATGATTAAACATAATATAAATTTTTTTATTATAACTGGCATATGAAATGTCAATACATTACACATAAACCATGAATGTTATAAAAATAACATATCCATTGTAAAACATATCACAAAACCTTCAAAACAATATGGAAGATTTGTATCATAATAAATAAACATAAAACATGTTTAAAATACATTAATTTATTTTTACATATATGAAAATTATTTGTAAAACTCATTGAGAGAAATGTCACATTTTCATGAGAACATTTAAAAGTCAAAAAATTTAGAAAGTAAGAAATTTAAAGACAATTTTGAATCAAATTGTCCCATAAAAATTTGAAACTTTTGAATATAGTTAACGTTTTAAATCATTCATGTCCATTAAAATAAATCCTTGAATCCATTTTGAAAACTTGGACACTAATGAGAATGGTTTAGAATAATAAATATTAAAAACATTTAAAATGATGTTTTACTAAAAATTCACTTAAAAATACTCCCTTTGAAAACTATTTAATGAATCATGGACATGGATAATAAATATGTCCCAGTAGATACTTACGTAAAAATAACCTCGGATTAAAAAGGGGTTTTGAAATTAACCCTTACCTTGCACATTCCTTTGGTCGAGGGTACATTTATCCTTATATATAATGACCATAGTTTTTTATTAAATTATACTTGAACCGTATTCATATTTGTTGTATCATAATTTATACATTTATGAATTTATACTAACAGTTTAAAAATGATCTCCATGTTAAATTAACATTTTGGGTAATAATCACTTTATTTATCCCATCTGTTTTAACTTGTTATTCTTGATCATATAATTTCGATCATGATTTAAATGATTCCTAAATATAAACCATGATTTATATATCCTATATATTAAGAATATAAATTATTATAATAGATGTGTATATGAAATTGAAGGCACCGTTTATGGAGATGGTAGGTTGTACGTACACATAAACATTGTTTCCGTTTTCATATCATATTGAACGGAAGAAAGTGAATAAGATATATGTAAGTACATGCATATATACATACATACATACATATATATATATATATATCTAGTAGCATCATTATTTCATATATTACATACTTGTTAGTAATATGTATTTTTATAATCATCATTGAATTGTGAACACGGAAATGAATCTCATCACGTAGTGGAGACGGTAATCCGTACATACGCACGAGCGATAATATCATTATTTTGATTTAAAATTGTATGAAAATGGATTTTATATCATTTATACAGAATCATTAACATGTTATATTTATTATTTATATCAATTATACATCATTATTATACCCATACAAATAATAATGTATTGATGAACAACTACACCACAACAAAGAGACGGTAAGCCGTACGTACACACGTATGGTGACATGTCATTCATAGGATGGATAAAATAATGAATATGGTTGTACCATATTTATAATAACATAAAAGTATATAGAATATACTGGATTTATTATTTTATAATGGAAATAACAAAGAAAGAGGAAGTGGAAGAAGAAAAAAACATGAAAGATGTAATGAAATATTTACCTCTTCTTTGGGTTCTTCCTTCTAACTTGAACAAAAGGGCTCTATAGGATGGCTTTATGACCAAAGTAAGGCTTCTAAGATGTAGGGGGTAGTTTAGAGGGTATTGTGGTAGGGGTTTACTGAGCCAAATGGCTTCGAAGGTGTAAATTATAGAGAAGGGGGAGTGCCCTTTCATAAGTGGGTTGAGGGGAGCCTTAGGAAAAGATAGAAATATTATTTTATAATAAAATAATTTTTGATTTCTAATGGAAAAAAAATTATTAATTAGAGGCTAGGGTGGGTATGGGTCAAAAAATTCTCAACCAATAGGTTTTATACTGGTTTGGGTCACTATATTAACTTTATCTTTTAGATTTATCTCTTAGTTAAATAGTTTGACATTTACCATGTATCTTTTTATTTTTATATTATATGGTTAATAAACATACTATAAACATCCAAGATTACCTAAAGTGGTTAATTAATGACATATATAAAATTATTTAAGACCTTTTGATAAACTATAGATTTTTAAGAATATAATATCAATTATTAATATAATATTTGTTATTAAAACTCTATTATGTCTATTTTGACACTATTTGGTATTTTGTTTTTCATAAATTCATATAAGCATTATTACCTTTAAAAAATTCATCTAACAAACCCTAACATGTCATATTTACCAATAAAATTAGTGTAATTTATAAAAAGTCTAATATTACATTTATTTGAATATTAATAATGTCAATTATTTTAACCCTTCATTAATACGGTAATTACTGTATCATCATTGTGTCATAAATACATTTAATAATTTAATGTCTAAAAGTTATAAATAAAATACCATTATGTATTAAATCATATTTTCTCTCTAATAAATATTTATAGTCTAATTTATCTTATTTATACCCCACTATTATAAACTTTTGAGTTATTAAACATTGATTTTAACTCTTTTAACTCTTATTTAAATAAAATAATAATAAATTTCCTAAACTAATCCCAGGGGACCAAAGAGGTTATTATTTTTTTCCTATTGTTTTTTTGGTCGAATTATACTTATCCAATAGAATTAGGATATGTTTTAGGGTAATAATAATATCATTTTTACCCTTAATTAACCTATCTACTATTAACCGTTGTATAAAAATGTAAACAGATACTATTCACCAAAAAATATTTTCAACATATTGAACTAAATTTTACTTACTGTTGACAACCATTTCCCTCGGTTTTTTTTTATATTCAACTCATAGAAGTGGTAAAATTATGTTTAATTTAAACTTGCAAATGCTCCCAGGAGGTTGGAAAAAGGCAGTGCAATGTTCAATAAAATTTTATATATCTATTATTATTAAAAAATGACTACAATGAATTAAATTGAACATATATTGGTACTATGTATCTATTTTTACCTAAAATAAATTTAAATAATATAAATAATTATTTAAATAAAAATTTGGTTTTAAACAATAACTGTGTTTTTTCACTATTCATTAAAAATTGAATGCTTTTAGGAAAATACAAAAAATACATCCTAAGATAATTTGGATATTCTGAATTTAAAAACAAAGTTTATTTTACCAAATTCAAAACATATAAGTTTTATTTTTTAATTTAAAATTAAATTCCGTTGTTAAAACCAAAATGCATATTTTTTAAGAAATAATAACTATCTGAAGATTGACACTTGTTTATGTCCAATTTCAATGTGAAATTACTTACAATGAATAGCATTGGATTAAATGATAAAAATATAATATATTTATACTTAAAAACCTTTAACATTTATAACTTACCAATTTAATTTATTTTGATTAAAAAAGTTGTTTTCAGTTAAAATATAGTATTTGTCATTATTCACCCAAATATGAAAGTTATCCAAAAACACCAAAAATTTATTGAAACTAAATACTTATATCCTGATTCTAAGGAAGAAGTTTTTTTCAAATTGAATATATAAAAGTCCAAATATTGGATTTAACAAGGTTTCACCATTAAAATTGGGTAAAAGTGCATTTTTTGAAAATTAATTCTTTTATCTAAAGAAAATTATTTTAATCTTAAATTATGTCTAAGAAACTAATAATATGGATTCAAAAATTATAAGGATTATGTAAGGTTAAAATTTTAGTTAATACTATTCATAACCTCTTTTGAACTGGTAGTTTGGTAAGTCGTGGTGCACATGAACTCTGTGTTGTGTGTAGTGCATGTTAATGAATTCAATTGAAGAAATAGCGTACTAGGAAATATTTGGGTGATAAACATAACCTATGGATCACCTACTATCATAGGATAATGTTCTGGAAAACTGAAGGATGAAATTTTGAGTCAGGCCCCGTGTTTTGAACACAGTCAGCTATCGGCCCACATTTTTTGTCCCCATATCAGGGTAACAAAACAAGGGATATTGTATTTCAAACATGGTCAACTTTTATCCTAAGTTTTCAATCCATCCCTACTATGTACAGAATTTTGGGAATCGTTATTCCCACATTCCACTCCCCTATGTTCAGATTCATTACAATTCCCCGGGCATTACCCTTCTCATGCACTAGTGCACGATGGAAGAAGAATTTCGACTTTATAGAGATCCATGTTCAGTAGGTGTCACCCCTATCACATTTACGATACTCCCAATGGTGATCAATGTTCCAATCCAATCCCAGAACATACCATGATGTTCATCCCTCTCGTATAGGTGATTGACCATCTATTATCAATTCTTTCTTTCACAGTGAGTGGCTCACACAGGCTTAGAGATTTAGTCAGTTTTTTGTTTAATACAATCAAGATACAGTAGAACCTACGGTAGGTTTTTTCCTCAGTTGTTTCTTTAGAATGCGGTCTTCCTCACCATCCGCATCCTTGCTAAACCTCATTCTTAGGGGCGGCATTTGTTGAAAACTGAAAATGCATCCCCATGATATTACAAATTGATCCGTACATGATCAAAGATTATAGTTAGTTTTGAAAGATTCTATTTCACTGTTATTATTTCTCAAATGGTGTAACTGTTTAGGAGTTATATATATTCAATTCATGGTTGGAAAACTGGTTCGTAGAGCCCATTCGTGAATCTCCCAACAAGATCACAAAGAATATGAACTTGATCAGAGCCTCTGTGAGTTCGGTGAAGTCCATGCTGGTCAAATCCACGGTAAAGAAAAACTTTAGGGAGCTTCACTAGAGCCTCTACCTATGCCACAAATACTGATGACGGTCGACTCAGCGATTATGAGAATCTTGAGGGAACTCCCTCTGGTTGCAGAGTGTGAATTTCTTCGTAGCACCATTTTCTCTCTGTGGCACGCATTTGTGCTCCACAGCGGGATCCATTGACCTCCCTTTCCTATAAATATCTTCCCCCCTATAAGCACAGTTTATATGCCCCTTAGGAGGCCGATCTCTCATTTTGTGGAGCTCCCAAACAACACGAAGTCATTCCCTTCACAATGGTTGGATCCCTTTGTGAAGGGGGAGCTCCTTGAGGTTGCTCGAGGATTCGCAAGGCCACTTTTCTCTATGACACCCAATGTTATGTGAAATCCTTTCCTTTATAAAGCTTCTCCACAAGACCCCATGATTTGAGAGCATCTTTACATTGCGAAGCTGCTCCGTGTGACCATATGCTCCGCGAGCAGCATTCCTTCACAAAGCTGCTTTGTGAGACCCCATGCTACCCAAAGCCCTGTCTTTTGCGTTTCTTTTGCCTTCGCTCACACCGGCCCATACCATGGGGGGATACACCCATGTAACCTACTTGGGCTTAGTTATGGGATGCATTCCCCACCCTTATATTTGGTCCCTTCGCTTTCATCACTGACCCCCATGAAAAATGGAGAGTCACACTGCTAACATTTTGGGACGGGTTGTTTGTATTTTCCACTCCTACCTCATGAGCACCCACCTTCTACCCTATGGAATAACATGATTTCAGATTCTCCTCTACACAGCATGAAACAACTTGATTTGAAATATTTTTCTTGGTCCCTTTCCAAGGTTGTGAGTAGAGATTCTCATCATCCATTCCCTGAGTACCTTGAGTCGATCCATTCCTTGAGTAAATCGTCCACACCCCATCACCTTACTCCTTTCCAAGTTGAACTAGAAATGGCCTATATCATGTATGTCCCAACATCAACCGTTTCTAGGAACCTTATGGATAACAGTCCTCACAACATGACTACAAACTATAGTACGCACTATATGACAAACATATGTAGCTACTTTCTCTAGAAAAATATGCCTTATGTGCCAATAATAAGATGAAAACAGTCCTCTCTACATGACTATAAACTATGGTAAACCATATATGGAAAATATTGGATGCCTCCTTCCCCAAACAAGAGATTCTTTATGTGCCAAGCATGAGATGCCAATAATCCTCTCCATATGACTTTAAACTGTAGCAATCCTTATGTGACAAATATATGATGCCTCTTGATATAAAATAGAGATGAATTATGTACCAAGAATAAGATTCTAATAGTAATCACTACATAACATTAAATTTTAGCATTCCCTACCATTAAATAACAAGATGCAACTTTTTACAAAATAAGAGATGGATTATGTTACAAGAATAAGATAACTTCCATGATTACATTGGCATAACTTCCATAGTGTTGGAATTTGTTCAAAAATTCCATATCTCCAACTCATACTTTTCTTGTAGTTTTTTCGGGTCTTCATACTCATTCATATTTGAAGGGACCCCCTAATGTCCTGGTTCCATGTTGCCTTAGATCACCAACCATTCTGGGCCAACGCCCTAGAAGACTTTGGACAACACTTCGAGTCAGATCCTATGTTTTGAGCACAGTCATCAATCGACCCTAATTTTTTCCCCATTTCAGGATAACACAATATGGATGTTGTGTTTCTAACATGATAAACCGTTATCCTCCATCATCACGCCAACCTCACTACATTCCAAATGTCGGGAATGTGATTTACACTTTTCATCTCCCTTTTTTCGGGCTAATTCCAACGCCCCTTGGTATTATCCCGGTTGTGTACTTATGCATAGGTGTTGGCCCCAATTATGTGCCTCAACCCACCAATGAGTTCGTATAAGAACCTGCCCTTAAAAAATTACATAATTTTGAATTAAACGAATAATTCACATAGAGAATCTTTTCACGTTAAGAGTTTTAGAGAATTAGGCCATAACTATTACTTATCAACTTGGATATTACAAAGTAGACACTTCTACTATAACCGATTTTTCACAACAATAAAAAATAATTAAATAAAAATAGAGTCCTTTTTTTGATATAAATATTCTTGAATACATCATTTCTCTTAGCCTTCCTTATAACCTGTGAAAAACATTTCACAAACGTGGGATGAGCATAAAAGGATCACTAAGGGATATAAAAATACGGGAAGAAATCATTAGTCCATTATACATAAGATTCAATGAAATCATACATTACTCATGAAACATAAAAACTTTAACATTACTCATGAAGTAATAAGATTTAAGAATAACTCATAGAAATTATAAGACAAAAAGGTAACTTGAGTCATTCATAACATTATTACGTAGGGAGTAACCCTCAGGGTTACGTTTGGAAGACCCATCAAAGTATATTCCCTAAATGTCTTTGGAGAAACCTTATCAATTAAATACTTCATGTTACCCAATGCATTGGAGAGATATCTCTGGCTATCCCTCCATTAGTTTATCATGGAACCGCCCGACTTCATAAACAATGACCAAGAACCATAACATAATCGTATCACATAAAAATGCATAAATGAAACATTGCATTTCTACAATTCAAACACAAGATATCAATACAACACTTTGATATAATAAAAAAGATATAAAATCCATTTTCAATAACAAAATAAATGAAAAGTAAAACATGGTATTATTTTTCTTTTAAAAGAAATTATCTCTTTTATAGGAAGCTGAAACTCAAATGATGGTCACGGCGGCGGAAGTGTCATTGTCGCCGACACGTAAGACAAAAAAACATTCCTTTTAACGTTTAGTAAAACCCTTCATGTAAAAAGATTTATTTTGAATGAAATGAAATGTCAAAAGGGTTTTATACAACGTATAAAATAATTTCGTATAGAAATCAAAAGATTCCTTAATGAATAGATATTGAGACAAAGTTCCGTAAAAAGATGGTATCCTTAGATTAAGGATAAATCAATTACATAATTATATGTGACAAATATAAATAAACCCAATATAAGTTCTTATTAAGTGTAATAAATTCATAGGTCATCCACACATATTCATAGTACGACATAATCAAGAAGATGATGTTTAACCAAATGAATTGAAATTGGGTTAAGATGTACCTTACAGAAATTCGACATCCTAACAACGTCACTTTAAAATTGATAAAATGAGTTGTTGAGAGATAAAAAGGGTATCTCATCACTTTTAAATAAAATTTACTATAATAATTATATGTAAGAACATATCCCAACATTAAGAAGATGTAAATTAAAAGACCTAACAAAAATAAGTCTTTTAATAAGAGGAGGGTGAAAGGTTCCCTTACCAATTTGGGTAACTTTCAAAATGTACACCCAATGAAAGAAAGACTATACAATGTTGATTTAAATAACCATAAACAAAAGTATATTACACAGAGAGTAGAATAATGGGCAGTGCATACACTACTCAAATGCGATCATGACAAATATAGCATGAATCTAACGGGAATAAATAGTGAGATAAAAAACCCTTATGTCATTGTAATAAATTGAGTCGTATGACCAAAATATAACAAGAAACAAATGAATAATAGAATTAAATCAATATAAATTATAATATATATAAAATTTTAGTACACAATATACCACATGAAATAAATATGTTGCGAACAATGTAAATATCACAGAATTAAAGCGAGATATGAAATCCTCTTACCACGTGTCCGACTTGACTCGCTCGTATGTTCCTTGTTCTTAATAAATGATAAATTTATGTTAGTTTATATTTTAATTAGATCCTTTTTGATGTTATTTATTTTTTATTACAAATTACCATGTTATAGTCATTATGTAATCATTTAAGTTAATAAAGGTCGAATTGTCGATATTTGGCACTTGATTCAAAAGTGAAAATATTATATTTACAAGTTCTTCATGTAGTAAAATATCCATTATCTCAAGAATTATATACATGATTTAGATATCATATATATCATATATATATATATATTATATATGTATTTATACCAGTAAATAACATTTGAAGATAAGAAATAAATTCACTGTTCATGGAGATGGTAAGTTGTACGTACGCATGAACGCTACTTTCATTTCTATTTCGAATTTAATGGAATACAAAAATTATGATATAAAGTAATTTAAAATCCCATTATAATATCATATATAATATAATTAACTACATCTTTTATATATCCCACATATGGCATTAACGATTCCAATCACATTGAGGGGGCGATAGTCTTTTCCTCCAAAAATGAAATTATCACGTTTACCCAGTATGGAAACCACGTAGGTATGGCTTAAATGAAAAATAAAGAATCATCAGGAAAAAATAAACATAATATATATCATATACAAATACAGTGACATCTTAATGGCCACCATGAGAGGCGTTAGGAGATAATTGAACAATCATCATTTCATGAGGCAGTTGTTCACCTTCCACAGAAACAATATGTTTCTCACCCATTAGATGGAGGTTTGTTTAAGTGTAGCTCTAGTACTTCTCATAACAACATAATATTATATTTAGAACATAGGTTTTGTATTAAAATAAAGGTATAAAACGGGTTTATGGGGTTGGAGATGCAAAATAAAACAAAAGAACATAAGATAAGACATTACCTCTAAACCGGGTTACTCTTTTTGATTTGAGCCAAAGGATTCCTTGGAAAGACTTCTTCTCAAAGTGAGGCTTCTAGGAGTGATATAGGTAAGTGCAGAGATAATATGATCAGAGGTTATATGAGCTAAAAGCATGATTGGTGTGGGTAAGGGGGTATAGGTGGGGTCCTTTTATAAGAGGAAGGAGGGTCACTTTTGGAATGTCTTGAAATGTTACATTATTATAAAATGGTTTTCGGATTTTAAAGGTCCCACAATGATATATTTCAAATATAAGGTGATAAGGGTTCTAAATAAACCCATCCAATAGGTTTTCTACAAGTGTATGTCTATGATTCAACATTATCTTTCCATTTTATTTAAATCGTTCATTAATGAGGTAATTACTGCATCATCGTGGTGTCATAAATAAATTTATTTATATAATGTCTAAAAATTATAAAAAAATACCATGATTTATGAAATATTTTTCAATTTCAAATGACTATTTATAGTCTAAGATATCATTTATGTAAACAAAATTAATTTTTTTTCATTAGTATATACAAACCTTTGTTATATTTCTATTTTTTTTACAAATAATGTCATAAATGTCACTATCACACCCATGTGACTCCATTAGCCCTCATGTTTGGTAAAAAGATTCCCATGGTAGTCCATGTCTCAAAAAAGAGTATTTGGTCACATTTTTGGGTCATTTTATATTATTATGATATTATTTTATTACCCTTAACTACCTGATTACTAATTAACCATGATAATTAAAGATAATTACCTTCATTGTTATTCATAATGTCCAAAAAAAAATATTATTAGTTACATAATTTTTACCTTATTATTTTAAATATGGAATCCATTTTAAAAAATTTCAAACACAGAAATTTCATGAATTAAATTAATAATTATTCTCCTTGTCACAACCAAAGATGGGTTTTTAAGAAGGAAAATTTATCAAAAGACTGACTTGTTTTTACATCCCATTGACAAGTAAAATTACTTCCAATTAACTAAATTGTATTAAGTGATAAAAATATAATTAAATTACAATTTAAAACCAATTAAAATAAACATATAACTATATAATTAAATTAGATGAAAAATCAGTTTTCAAGTAAAATGCAATATTTTTCACTATTCATTAAAAATGAACATTTCTCAGAAAAATACCAAAAAATTATCCAATGTAAATTTGATATTACAAATTAAAAAATAATTCCCATTTTACCAAATTCCAAACATATAATTTTCATTAATTATTTTTAGAATTAATTCCCACTATCAAGACAAATAACATGTTTTTAAGAAACAATATCTTTCAAAAGATTGACACTTGTTTATGTCCAATTTCAAAGTGAAGTCAATTATAATGACCAGAATTGTATTAAATGGTAAAAATATATTTCAACTAAAATTTAAACCCAATTTAAAATATAATATAACCATATAAATATAAAAAATTAAAAAGAGGTTTTGAATTCAAATACAGCATTTAAAAATGAATTTTATCGGAAAAATAACAAAAATTTACTCAATGTAAATCTTCATGTCCTGATTCTAAAGAAGTATTTTATTTTGTCATATATAACATATAAAATTGACATAAAGTAAATTAAAAAAGGGTTCTCCATCAAAAGGTAGTTAATCTACCTTTTAAATAATATTAGAATATTTATGCTTATAATTGGATTCATTAGCAATTTAAGCCTCTATCATTTATTAGGTAATTTCTAAAATAATTAACAAACATATTTAATCATTTTGTTGTTATTTCTTTTCATTCCCGCCATTACAAAGTCTAGGCATCAACTACCATTAAAAATAATATTATTAAATTATTATTGTGCAACGTAATATTTAAAAGCAACTCGTTGTTGCGTATTGGGTTCGCCATCGAACATAGTGTTCCCTATAAATTAATATAAAAATTTTATTCACAAATATTAATAATTTTAAAATTTTCATATTCTTTATTTACCTGAGATGTTACATCCTTACCCCCTTTTTGGAATTGAATCCTCACAATTTTAAAATTGGGATCGGAAACTTCATTGAAAGCCCTACATTAGAAAATGGGTAAATTAAATTATCACTTTAAAAGAAATTAAACGATCTAAAATACTCACATGAAATAACCCATATGATGATTCCATGAAAACATGGATATAGAGGAGAATGAAACCATCATGTTCTGATAGAGAGTGATAAAAAATATGTTTAGGAGAACGTTAACCTCCAGAAAATGACAAACTTGAGATTGGTTAAATAGTTTTTGATCACCCAGTAAGAAAAGTTATCAAACAACATTTTGGTTTTAAGTTACTTTTCATTAAGGAATTTATTTATGAGCTTAACTAAAACATAAGGAATCATACTAACTTGTCATGTATACTTTCATCTTTTACTATATTTCTAACACAAACTCATATTTTCTCCAAACGATGAGTACTCAAGAAAACTTGTTCGCATTAATAGTGATAAATTCAACTTTGAGAGAATCACATAATCCATAAAAGATGAACTATATATTTCCCATGAATTTTTACATTAAACAAAACCAAAATGGTTTGTTCAAAATTAGATACTCCCCAAAAAAATAATCTTTCAAAAAAATAAATACTACTCTTAATATCCAAAATTTTCCACCAAAACCCAAAGTTCATCAAAGACCATTCAATAAACAGAAATCCATAAAATTCGTTAAAGTAATCCAAACTACAATTTAATCACAATTAACTGAAGGATTTAATCACATAGTCTTCCAATCTAAATCATAACATTTATCTACAAATAACACCAGTTACTCTTAAAGTGTCATATAAAAAAGTAATTAACCTAATAACATATCCTCCATGATTGGTTAATCATTTTATTAGATAAACCAAAATCAACTTATTCTTGATTCATAAAATCATCTAACTAAAACGAATAAGTCAAACTGACTTGGGACTTCACGTAGACCAGTGGTAGATGATAAATACCAGTTAGACATTGGTAGATGGTTATATTCCCAAAACTTATTCTGACGTGACGGGTTGTCACACGGTCTGCGCGTAGTCCGTTTTAAAAACAATATAATTTTATAACATTCCCCAAAAATAGATTAATTCATCAATAATAACCATAACATATTTTAACCACAATGATTATCTAATAACTTTTGTTTTAATCCCAAATTGTATTAACCAGTAATTGCAACTAATTCAAGGATCATATAAACCCAAGATGGTTCTTTATAACTATATCCTCAAAAGAAAGATAATTATTCCTTGAATTAAATTTTCATATATCAAACTTCAGGGTTACACATACTATAGAAATTCATCTAATATAATCTCATCATCAAAATAGACTTAATACTATTAAGAATTTCACCATCCTAAAATCTATCATAAGTCTTGAATCCCTTATATGATGACTTCTTACTCATTCAACATTCTTCATGATCTATTAACCATTCCTTTCCAACATATTCTGACATACTTATTTCCTACAAAACAATCATGAATCATATCCTAAGATTAAATAATATGAAAACATATGTTAAGAAATAATCCATACCATTAATTGGTCATTTTTAGTTTCTTCATCCTCAATCGAAATGGCATTAGGTATTGGTAAACAAATATTTTTACGATCCTAGTGATCCCATTTTCGAAACTTCTTCGTAAGTCAAGTGTTTGAATAATGACCATGAACACCACATTTAAAACATTAAATTGATCCTTCAAAAAGAACATAATTCCCTTTCTAAGATTCGACTAGATGCTTCCTTTTTCTATTGTAGGTTATTGCTTCATGACCTTCATTTCCACATCTATAGCATCTTTCATTCCCTTTGAAACATTTTCCTAGGTGTTTCTTTCGACATCATTGAAACATAGGTTTTTGAACACACTTAACTTTATGATTATTACCTGAACGTCCATAAGGATTTGTTTCTCGCATATATGATGACTTATAAAAATAACTACAGTTCAGGTTGTCAATCATGACTGTAAATAGTTATTTGAGAATAACCACAAGTTTTCTCATTACAACTGTCATATAATTCAGTTGCTTGATCAGAAAACCATCATATTTTTCTTTACATCCACTTTTACTTTGGTTCCTACTAGATCCATCCATTTACTAAAACCAAAAAGTTCAGTTTGAGTATATCAGTAAAATAATCATATAATACTAAGATATAATTATTGATGTTATTTTAAACTCATTAATATTATATAAAAAACTCTCAATCTTTCTGAAATCCTAACCATTATGGTAATGTCTCTTAATCCTGAAGAATCCACTAACCTCTAAAGTTATCTAAACCAACCTTTGATACCAACTATAAGGACCCAGCCTTAAAACATTACATAATCTTGAATTAAATAAATAATTCACATTGAGGATATTTTTAGGTTTAGTGTTTTAGAGAATTAGGCCATAACTATTACATATCAACTTGAATATTACAATGTTAACACTTCTACTATAACGAATTTTTCTAAACAATAAAAAATCCTTAAATAAAAAATGATTTATTTTCTTGATATAAATCTTCTTAAATACTTACTTTCTCTTAACCTTCCTTATAACCTATGAAAAACATTTCAAATACTTGGGATAATCATAAAAAGATCAGTAAGGGATATAAAAATACGGGAAGAAAACATCAGTCCATGTATATATAATAATAAATGAAATCATACATTACTCATAAACCATAAGAAAATTAACATAACTTATGAAATCATAATATTTATGAATAACTCATAGAAATCATAAGACATAGAGGTAACTTGAGGAATTCATAACAATCTTACGTAGGGAGTAACCGTCATGGTTACGTTTGGAATACCCATAACAGAATATTCCCTAAATATCCTCAGAAAAACCTTAGTGTTTAACTCATTTTCAATACCCAATGAATTAGAGAGCTACCTCGGGTTCACCTACCCTTAGTTAATCATGGAACCACCCGACTTCATAAACAATTCCCAAGGACTATAACATAATCGTATCACATAAAACATGCATAAAGGAAATATAAAATTCCCACATTTCAATAACAAGATATCAATACAAAACATTGATATAATAAAAACATTATCAAAATCCTTCTCAATAACAAAATAAAAGGAAATTAACATTTTATGTATTTTTCATTTAAAAAACATATGGGTTGTAAAGGAAGCCGAAACTCAAATAATGGTCACGACGGCAGAGAAGTCGTTGTTACCGCATATGTAAGACAAAAAAACATTCCTTTTGTCATTTAGTAAAACAATTCATGTAAAAATATTCCTTTTGAATGAAATTAAAAGGAAAAATTGTTTTACACACCATATAAAATAACATCATGAAGAAATCAAAAGATTCCTTAATGAAAGGAGATAGAGACGAAGTCCCGTACAATCATAGTATCCATTGATTAAGGATAAATCACTTACATAATAATGTGTGAAAAATATAAATTAACCCATTATAAGTGGATATTATGTGTCAAAAAATCAGAGGCCATCCACACATATACATAGTATGACATAATCAAGAAGTATAGGTTTAACCAAAATAATTGAAATTGGGTTAAGAACTTCCATTACAGAAATTCGACAGCCTAACAACATCACATTAAAATTCAGAAAATGAGTTGATGAGAGAAAAATGGGTATCTAATCAGTTGGAAATAAAATTTATACCAACAAGGATATATAATTACATCTCCCAACATATTGATGGTGTAAATTAAAAGACCTCAAAAAAGAAGTCTATTAAAAAGAGGAGGGTGAAAGGTTCCCTTATCGATTTGGGTAACATTCAAAATGTACACCCCATGAAATAAGGACTATAAAATGTTGATGTAAATTACCATAAATGAAATTATATTACACAAATAGTATAATAATGGTCATTAAATACACCTCTCAAAGGAGAAAGTGAAAAATATAGCATGAATCTCACCGGAATAAATAGTGAGATAAAATACACCTTACCTCGTTGTTATAAATCGAGTTGTATAACCAAAATATAATAACCACCAAATGAATCATAGAATACTATGATTATAAATGATAATATATTTCAAATAACAGTACACAATTCACTACATGAAATAAATAAGTGGTGAAGAATTGAAATCTCAAGGAATTAAAAGTGAGATAAGAAATCCCCTTACCACGTGTCCGACTTGACTCGCTCGTATGTTAATTAATCTTCCCGATTGATAGACTTCAGTTAAATTATAATTGCTTAAGAACCCTTTTCATGTTCATTATTTCTTTTATATCACTTATAACCATGTTATAAACATTATGTAATCATTTAAGTTAATAATGGTCGTTTTGTCGATATTTGGTACTTGAGTCAATAGTGAACTTCTAATATTTACATGTTCTTCATGTTGTAAAATATAAATTTTTTCTAGAATTATTTTCATGATTTTGATATCATATATATCATATATAACCATTATTTATATTTATTTATACATGTACATAACATTTGAATGTAACAAATGAAATGCACCTGTCATGGAGACGTAATGAT
This sequence comes from Viscum album, assembly GCA_963277665.1. Classification (NCBI taxonomy): domain Eukaryota; kingdom Viridiplantae; phylum Streptophyta; class Magnoliopsida; order Santalales; family Viscaceae; genus Viscum; species Viscum album. The sequence goes on along the minus strand of OY728132.1, from coordinate 318,091,344 downwards.
GTATGTACGCATGAACACTACTTTCATTTCAATTTCCCATTTAATGAAATGAAAACATTATTATATAAAGTTATATTATAATTCCAGTATAATATCATATATAGAATCATTAAATATTTCATTTATATATCCCATATATTTCATTAATGATTCAAATTACTTTGAGGGGGCGGTAGTCCGCACTTCCTAAAATGAAATTATCACGTTTACCCATTATTGAATCCAAAAAAAATGGCATAAATGAAAAATAAAAATAATAAGGAAAACATAAATATAATATATATCATATATAAATATAGTGTAATATTAATGGTCATTATAATAGGTGGTAGGAGATAATTGAACAATCATTATTTTGTGAGGAAGTAGTTCGTCGTCCATAGAAACAGTATGTTCTTCACCCATTAGATAGTGGTGTGTGTAATTGTAGCTATAATAATTCTCATAAAAAAAAAATACTATTATATTTATTATACTATTGTTTTACTAAATAAATGAATAAAAATGGTATAAGGGGTTGGATAAGAAAAGTAAAACAAAAGAACATAAGAGATGACATTACCTCTAAATCGGGTAACTCTTTATGATTTTACCAAAGGCTTCCTTGGAAATACTTCTTCCAAAAGTGAGGCTTCTATGAGTAAGATAGGGATTTGGGGAGAAAATATGAGTAGAGGATAGGTGATCCAAGGGCTTGAGATGTATGGGTAAGGAGGTAGAGGTGGGAGCCTTTTATAAGAGGGAGGAGGGTCACTTTTTGAAAGTCTTGAAGTGTTACTTTATTATAACATGTTTTTCATATTTTAAATGTCCCACAATGATATATATTTAATATAAGGTTATTATAGTTATAAATACACCATTACATTAGGTTTTATACAAGTGTATGTCTTATATTTTAACTTATATATTCATTTTATTTAAATCGTTCATTAATGAGGTAATTACTGCATCATCATGGTGTCATAAATAAATTTATTTATTTAATGTCTAAAAATTATAAAAAAAATACCATGATGTTGGAAATATTTTTATCTTTAAAATGAATATTTATAGTATAAGAGATCATTTATTTAAGCAAAATTATATTTTTTTTACTTAGGATATACAAACCTTTGTTATATTTCTCTTTTATTTTAAAAATAAAGTCATGATTGTCAGTATCCCACCCATGTGACTCCATGGGCCCTCAAGTTTGGTAAAAAAAATTCCATGGTCGTCCATGACTCAAAAAAGAGGATTTAGACACATTTTGGGGTTATTTTATATTATTATGATATTATTTTATTACCCTTAACTACTAGATTACTAAATAATCACGATAATTAAAGATAATTAATGTCTTTACTATTCATAATGTCCAAATACAAAAGCATATTAATTACATAATTTGGACCTTCTGATTAAAAATATGGAATCCATATTACCAAATTCCAAACAAAAAAATTTCATTAATTAATTTAAAAATAATTCTCGTTGTCCCAACCAAAGACGGGTTTTTAGAAGTAAAATTTATCAAAAGATTGACTTGTTTTTATATCCAATTGAAAAGTGAAATTACATCCAATGAACAAAATTGTATTAAGTGTTAAAAATATAATTAAATTACACTTTAAAACCAATTAAATTGACATTATATCTATATAATTAAGTTAGATGGAAAAGTAGTTTTGAAGTAAAATGACGTATTTTCACTATTCATTAAAAATGAACTTTTGTCAGAAAAATACAAAAAATTTATGAAATGTAAATTTGATATTACAAATTCGAAAATGATTTCAATTTTACAAAATTCAAAACATAGAAGTTGAAATAATTAATTTTATAATTAATTCCTGCTATCAAGACAAATAGCGTGATTTTAAGAAACAATATCGATCAAAAGATTGACAGTTGTTTATGTCAAATTTCAAAGTGAAATTAATTCCAATTACCACGATTGGATTAAATGGTAAAAATATATTTTCAATACAAATTCAACCCAATTAAAAATCTAATATAAACATTTAAATAAAATACATTAAAATAAGGTTTTGAATTAAAATACAGCTTTTGAAAAATGATCTTTATCTGAAAAATAACAAAAATTTATACCAAGTAAATTTTGATGTCCCGGTTATAAAAAAGGATTTTATTTTGTCATATATAACATATAAAATTGAAAAAAAATTATATTTAAAAAGGGTTCTCCATAAAAAATTTGTTAATCGACCTTTTAAAAAATATTAGAATATTTATGCTTAAAATTGGATTCATTCCCATTTTAAGCCTCTATCATTTATTGGGTTATTGTTATAATATTTAACAATCATATATAATCATTTTTTAGTTTTTTCTATTCATTCCCTCCATTTCAACAACTAGGAGTTAACTACCATTTAAAATAATATTATTATATTATTAGTGTGTAACGTATGATTTCAAAGAAACTCATTGTTGCATATTAGGAACATCATCGAACATAGCGGTCCCTTTAAAGTAACATTAACATTTTATTCAAAAATATTAATAAATATGAAAATTTCATATTCTTTATTTACTTGGGATGTTACATTTGGGATTCCTGCATGGCCAGACATGGGGAAAGCATTATGGATAGCTTCCATGCGTAAGCCCCAATAATAAATTTCGCTCCATAACGGAAACCAGGATGATCCCATGCATAATTCCCATTCACAATTGTCGCTCCATAGCGGCTCCCGAGAAGCTCCCATGCATAATACCCATTCACTATTTCTTCACCATACCAGCGCATGGGAAGCTTCAATGCATAAGTCTCATTCACCATTGTCACACTATAGTGGCACCCGAGAAGCTCCCTTGCAAAATCCACATTCACCGTTTCTGCTCCATAGAGGCAAATGAGAAGCTACAATATATAAACCCCATTCATCATTTCCTTTCTCTAGCGGCACCCGAGAATCTCCCATGTGTAAGCCACATTCACCATTTTCACTCTTTAGCAGTACCTATGCAATGTTCGTGTGTAATACCCATTCACCACCCTTCATGGATGCACCATTGAACCACGACCATCAGGTCTATTGTTGCCTACTATTTCTCACACTGATCATGACTCACAAGAGCTTAGATTAATCATAGACCATGAAATCCTCTTAGGGACACTATAGTTTGTAAGCCCAAAATCCATCCTTCTGAACTATGTGTACTTTGATCCTTTCCAAGGCAGGGTACATAGGAATCCTCCCAGAGGTTCAAGCCCAACACCTACATTACCCAACCCCTTCACATCAGTTATTCCTCATCCCTTATGACATTAAACTATATCCTCCCTCCCAAAATATGTGGACTTTGATCCTTTCCCAGGCATGGTATGTAAGAAGCCTGCATAAGGTGCAAGACCAACATCAGATGTTCCCAACCCATTCACATCAGTTATCCAAACACTTCCGAACTAAGTGGACTTTAATCCATAACAAGTAATGGTACATACGAAGCCTCCTTTAGGTTCATGACCAACACCTATTTGTCTCAACCCCTTCACATTGTTTCACCACTGTCCACACATGTTGTTAAACTCTAGCCATTCGAACTACGTGGGATTTGATCATTGTCTCCTACACTAGGTATGTAGGAATCCTCCTTGAGGTCCAACAATAATAGACAGTAAGTCGCTGTATTCTCCAATCAATGGTAATCCATTGTATTCCCAATTCAACGGTAATCCATTTTCCATCCTAACTGACAGTAAGACATTTTGTTCCCAAACCAGTGGTAAGACATTGGATTCCTAGTCTGCTGTATACCACTGTAGTATGCAATTGATGATAAGTCATTTTATTCATCTTTGTGGGGAACAACATATCTGGTCTTCCCCCATGTATCAAATCAACACTGGGCTGCTAAACAAGCATAAGCCCTAGTATGTCATCGTGTCATTGGCCTCTGTGCACACCCCGATTATATACCCTACACCTAACTATGTGGGCTTATATTCCAGACCATGAGGATACCTATGAAGACTCATGGAGGTTTTATACCATCACTAATGTCTCATACTTATCTATCCCTTTAATCCCTTCTACTTCGGGAAGGTCATAGGCCTACCTGGAAATTATACATCCTCAGGGTCTCATCCTTGCATCCATTCTCCCAGGTGGCCTATTCAGGTTTCCTATCATCTCACCAAACTATGAAGACATCAATTCCCTGCCACTGTTATATGTTGGAAGCCTCTTTAAGGTTAAAACACAACACTACTATCACATTCAGATGGATTTCATCTCATTCACCCTCCACTTCATTCAACTCTCCATCATTCATCCTGATTCTTACTTAGGTGGACACATCTGGGTGGGATCATTCCTTTGATCCAAGCCTGGCTCCTTGCGTCACCAGGGAAGCTAACCATGAATAATCCCCACACAATCAAAAACCATCCAAATAAGGGTTCCCCTCTTATTATGGGCCTCTAACCACGCATAAGCCCCATCATGTTTCCAGGTCATTGTCATTTGTGTAAACCCCAATTCATCACCCCTTCATACTACATGGGTTTTGATCTCTGTTGTCTGCACATGGTATGTAGGAAATCTCAACAAGGTTCAATCCAAGCCAATGGGAAACAAAATATTTTACTTTGGTTATGACTTGAACTATATATAAATAAATTCATACCACAGGTTTCATCATTGGGTGAAGTAACATGTCAATCTCTATAACCACATCCAAATTTCATCTTAATCCATTTCAGAAATAGTTAAATATTCCAAATGTTTTTGATTCATATCAGTGTTAATAAGGTTATAGGTTTTCTAAAATTATCTTATAATTAGTCTTTCCACAACAAGATGTGTCTCTTATTGTTCATATTCTAATCATCTGATTCCCATCATCATATATACAATTGATTCATGGAAATAACCAATATTATCATAAAATGTTACATCAAACATGAATTATTACTTATTATTAAATTAAAACACATGTTGTTGGATATATATGATAAATCCAAAATTCTTTTAAACTCCATAAAGTATATATTTAAACACTATGTTGACAAATCATTAATCAGTTACAATGTAGTCGGTACTATCAAATTTACATAATCCAAGTCAATCACATCAATATTAAAACTTCATTATATCGGTATCAAGAACATGTTATGACATATTAATCCACTAACCATTATATATCCAAAATGTTTAAATTATTATCGAACCAATTTTCTTTTTACCATTCAACATACATCACAAATTATAAACAAAATATGACTGTAGTAAAGTTATTATACATTCATAAATAAATGTTACTAGTACACTGTAAAAAATATATTAAAAAAATTCATGGATCAAAATATAGAATATAATAAGGTCCATATACCCTTGGCCTCTTATATGGAAAATTCCCATGACAATTTGGGAATTCAATGGAATAGTGACGATCTCTTTGTAGTTGTACCAATGAATAGTATAATATTCTATCCAAAAATTGAATTATTTTTCATACTGACCTTTTTTACTATAATAATAACAAAACCCAAATCTATTAATTAATTTAATAGGGTAACTCTTTCAATAGTTATCACATGTGGTCAATCCAGATTTCCCTTCCTCTTATTAACCATTATTTTATCTTCCATCAATTTCATCAATTTCATTCTTATGAAAGCATAATAATTTGAGTAATCTTTCTCCATATTGATATTATATAAATCTATCTAATCATATGAATATAATTCTGGAGGGAAAACTCCCTTTGGATACAGGGATTATTTTCTCCAAATAAATGACCACTCTTACATTCCTTTTTTTCAAATGAAATCTATAGATTTCCTTTCTATCATAACAAAGGTGACTTCATACTATTCAATAATTTATTCCTCCTTTTTATTTATGATAATTAAATTTCTATTTATCTATGTTTTTTGATCATAAGGGAAGTATTTATTGATGATTGTTTCCTTAACTGTTCATTATTCCATGATATTTGTTTCTTCTTACAATGTATTATTCTATATCAACAACCAACGTTGATCTACAACTTCCTTTAGAAAATAAAATTCAAGGGTAACCTTTTTATTTTTTACCTCATAAATTTTTTTCCAATATCTTCTCTAATGACATAATCCATTAATCATATACCTTAATGTTATTTTTTTCAATAAATAATGGGGTATTTAGTCATATAACACAAGCCAAAATAGGATGTTCCCTACATAATAATGGTTTCTCCATTATGGAAATGTTATTTTTCATAACCTGATTAAGATGACCTAATATTTATATAATTGTCTCCAATAAAATACCATATATATTGGTTTCTTCAATAGGTAGATCACTATATTTTCCCTGAGTATTGATATCATTCATCCTTCGAGGCCCCATTTCTAACAATATTCATATATTGGACATATCCAAAAAAAATTGACACAATGTATAATACCAATCAAGTGAAACACTTACCATAAATATAATAAATTTTTAGAAAATAAAATTCATAATAAGAAACATGGTTTCATTGGTAATTTATATATATTCTAATCATGTATAATGGGTGGTCAAAATAATGTGATTTATCTTATCTGTATCCCCCAAGCCTGTCAAAATAGGTGTGAAATACGGCTTGTTGTCATGTACTATAATATGATAATGTCATTACGGACAAACCATGTCAGAGTTGTTAGCGATGTGTACATTTGGGAATGAACCACGCCGACCCTCTATATCCATAAAAGTATGTATTTCTAGGAAGAGCCACATGATTTATACCTTACCAAAATTCTACGATGTTCATTTATATATATCGATAAATACCATCTTAGGGTTATCTTCCCTAATATAAATTATCTTATTCTAGTTTCCATGGTTTTTAAGAATACTAATTTTATTGAAACCATAACAACCTAACACTAGAAGCCTAAATATAGTAGATTATTTTAATATATTTGTAGAGATACAAGCTAAAATTCCCAGGGACTAAATATTTTTTTTGAAATTCTTATTACATGCATGATAGTCATATTATATTGGAAAATGAAATAAAAAAAAATAAAACATGGGTATCCTTTAAACCAATTCGATTGATTACTCTTCCTAACCTAGTTAATGTAAACATAATAATGGTGAGATCAAATGACTATTAAGAGTACTTAAATCATACACAATATTGAATTAATAAGAATTGATCCACATGGAAGGGTAAAAAAAGAGAGCACATTTCTTTTAATTAAATAAATAAGGAATAATAGAATGATAAGAAAAATAACTAAGAAAAAATTACATTCAAATATCTAGTCATGGGATAAATAAAATATAATTGTCAATAAATAAAACATCTTACATTTAGACAAAAAAATTAAAATTAACTGTATCCATATATTTTATCATATGAAATTATCTAAGATAAAAATAATAATAAATTAAATATCATTGAAAGAAATTTTTAATTATTGGATGCCATGTCTGTGGAACATAAAAACCTATATTATCATGACATTTCACTAGGTGGATTAAAACTAGAAGTAAAAGTATATTTAATTGAAGAAATTATTTATCACATGATATATACCAATGAATCAAGGGGATTCAAAAAATCCATTCCCCCCATCCCTTCATGTACAAATAATTCCATATATTAAATAATTGATTCAATTAGTAAACAATATTCCTTATCAAATATCTATATTGAAAAAAAATAAATATTTTTAAATATTTTTTTAGATAATAAAATTAATATAAAATAAGAAAAATGAAATAAAATTGATATATTATTTAGGAAATAATAATATCCATCACCTAACAATGTGGATATTAAAATGATTACATTAAAGTATTTGTTCCAAGAGAATTATAATAATCACAAAAGGAATTGAGATTTTAAATATTACTTTTACCTCATGCTCATTTTCAAGATAAATTCCAAGAGTTAGAAAAAATAAACTAAAACATTAAATAACATGATGAATGAGAGAATATTTAGGTTAATATAAATTTTGGAAGTATATACACCACATTAAAGTGAATTGGTCCTTTACAATATTATTCCTTCTAGATAAAAATAATTTAACCAACAATATATGGTTTTTAGTATTTTTTAAACCTATATAATAAACATAATAAAATTAATAACATCATATATTATCTTATTATAATATATAACTTCCCATTTTTCAACAATCATTCATTATTTTCAATTTTTTTAATTAATTACCGTGTTTTTCGAGATTTATTTGACTTGTTACTTGTTGTATTATCAATTTTACCATGATTTAATCATCACAAAAATATAACAAATTTAAATATCTTATATATCCACTACATATTTATTAATAATAATCCATAATATATGGTTATAATAAATGAAATGCACTATTGAAGTGGATGGTAGGATGTACATACTTTTGAGTATTACTTCCATCAATTTGTTGAATTAAAAGAATGAAAAGTTTTTGATATATATATATATTATAATTAAAATATATTATCTATTTTATATATGTCCAATATGTTTATTTAAAAAATCACTAATACATTTCATGTATAGCGTGAATGAATCACATCACTTGTAGTTGGCAGTTGTCCACACAACCACAAACGACATTATTGTATCCCCACAAAATGTAACACATGATGTTATATTTCATATAAAAATTCCAAAAGTAAAATTGTATTATAAATATCATATATAACTTATAAATTTAATATTTCCATCATAATTCCATTGATGATAGGTTATAAATGAAAAAATGTGCAATCACTATTTCATGTTGCGGTAGTATGATTTACACACAATTGATAAGTTCTCTTCCCATTAGATGGAAGTGTGTGTGTGATTATGTAGAAACTATATAAAAACCCTATGTATATTGGGGATTATGATAGTAATATATAATGTTGGAATAAAAATATTTTAGGTTGGGGTGAAGGAAATAATATTAAAGTCATCATTTAATACTGTTAATTCATTTTTAGGTAACTCCATTTGGTTTATACCGAATTAAGTACATTGTTTCATATATTAACAAGTTTACACATATGATTTTATAATATTGATTATTGGACTTTGTTTTTGGTGATTTTGGTAGAAAAAAGGGCTTGAGTGGTGAAAATAAGATAGAGGGGTGAGTTCTGTTTTATAGTGTATGAGGAGTTGAATTAATATATTATTTTTATAAGGGAATTCCACCCATGTTGTTCCCATGTCATGTGTATCCAATAATGGTCCATATTAAATAAAAGGGAGGAAAAAATAAATACTGAAATAAAATATATTTTGAACATTTTACTTGGGAAACATGGGAATAAAGATTAAGGTTTGGTTTAATGTTAATATTATTTCCCTCTTATTAGTTGTAATTAATTTTTATTACTTTCATATTAGTCTTAATCAAAATAAATGTTGATGTAAGAACCCCATTAGTCAGTTAGTTATGGTTCCTTTATTTATTTATTAAAAATTTAATTTGTACCTAATATGGATTCTTAATGGGTTAGAAATTATCTTATGGGTGTCTAGGGCATGTTCGGTGCCTAGAGTCCATATTTTCGGGGAAACTAGGCTGGGCTCATATTTTAGATTAAACCAAACAAAAAACTCACATGGTTTGGAAAATCATGAAGATTGTGTTTTTACATATAGAGCATTCTCACGCGGGTTTTTAATGGCCATGCGGCCTAACTATGCAAGAACCCCATCTTCCCAGGTACTCGTGCATGGATTGTGCATGTTATTTAAAACCATGTGTAAAAATAGTTCATTGGGTATTTTAAGGGTAAATTTTCATTTTACCTTTATCGTCTAATAAATCCACCTCCCTCATCCCTATGTTGTTCTTATGCATGATTAACCTATTTCTCTCTCAATTTTGGTTTTCTGAAGATGTATCCTTTGAATGAATATATGTCATTCACCTAGAATATGGTCATTATTTGGTTCATCATGTTTTATGTTCAACAATATGTACATGATTCCTTATGATATTTTCTCATTCTCTTTTTCTCTTGATCATGTTATCAGGGTATGATATTTTTTCTCTTTTTCTTGGATATGTCCATTCCGAGCCAAATTAAGTGCCAATACCAGAGGAGGATAGTTATACAATCCTATGGTTGGTGGTCTAAATCTCATCCCTAATGTTCGTTGATATAAGTTTTTTCATGTGGGGACCACCTATCTGATTGTGTGCCGGTAATGGAATTTATTTTTCATGTATACAATAATTATATCTATATTGATATAATCTTCCCATATATGTGATTTATTTTTTGTGGTAAGGACCACAATTCCATCCTTTTCATGTCAAAATGTTATTCATAATTTTTGCAAAGTGATTTTTCATTTTTGTGACACAGTTCGGGTGTTCCTTGGATTGACCACTCAATGTGTAATCATTTTTATATTAATTGGATTTTCTTATATTGTGTATTTCATAATGGAAACTACCCTGTATGTGTAATACATGACCTTTCTAAGGTAATTACATCAAATTGATATGGATTCTGAGTATGTGCCTTCACTGGAGCAGTGCTAACTGGACAGAGAAGAATGAGAGGGTATGAAATTTTCATTGGTAATGGGAATGTGAAGCTCTTCATAGGAAAACTAGACGACCGATCATGTGAAGGGGGAGAGATGACATCATGATATTTTCTGGGGAGGGGATGTTCCAAGTTGTCTTGTTTAGGTTCTCTTCCTATAACCTATGAGTCACATAATGTAACTTAAGACATCATGCATTATAAGGGTTACACCTCATCCCTTGAAAGGTGAAATATACAAATTCAATAAAAATGAAGGCCTTGAGGCCATTCAGTCATTTCAAAGAACCCCTAACCACATTAATGGAATGTTGCAGGATGAACCATAAATTATGGAATATGCCTTAAATGGATTAAGTGAATGGTTGGATGCTACGTGGACTTGTCACACTAATGAAAGGAAATTCTTGAACCGAATGAAATGATAAATTGATTCATGATACATGACCTTATCACACTAAGGATAAGAATGGCTTGAACCGAATGAAATATTTCCTGACTGCATAATCAAATAGGAATGGACTGACTTGAGCTCGTCTTAGATTCTTATCAGGGAATTCCATAAGCCCTGAGGAACCCCATTCTAATTCAAGGATACCACTTTGTTGTGTGGAGAACCACCTATATCCTGATTCTTTTTTGTTCATGGATTCTCGTTATGATATCATAGGATCCCTCTATAATATTACGGGATTCCATAGATACACTCCTTCGATCAAGTATTGATAATTAGCTTCCATGGTTACTTCCCATAGGGCCCTATCCCTACTTAGCCATGTATTACCTTGGACGATCCCCTTGGATTTGGTAAGCACCATATTGTGGAATTCTATGTAATATAATTCATTTATTATACTCTTACCCCATGTCAGACTTCATTTATTACTGATTTGGTGACCACTGAGGTCTTCACCGCCTTGGTTATTAAATTGGGACTTCATTATTAGATAACATAAACCATGGTCTACTTATTAAATCCTGGGACCTCACTATTTATATAATCATGAGGTGAGTTCAGTGTTGGATATGCCTCACAAGACCTATCATGATAAAATAGAAAATTACATAAATTAAATGAATTGGTTACTGGTCCAAACACCATCAGAGGGATAAAGAAGGTTAATGGTAATTTAGATACATTATATTGATTTAATTTGTATATGAATTCCTCCACACTGTTATATTTACATTACATGGGCCAGATTTTATATACACTATTGGTGGTGGACCACTGAGATTTATCTCACAATCTCTCTAGGTGTTATTTGGTACCTGGGGAAGATTACATGGTTGTCGGTGTAGAAAAAGGGAAGGATAAAACATCAAAGACATGATTTATTTCTATTTATTATGGAGATTGATAGTAGAGGTATGAGTTTGAACTCAATATTCCTAGGATAGTCTTTTCATTCCATTTTACTTTTTTTTAAAATATTATGAATTCTTTTTTGTATCCATGTTTTCTAGTATTCCAGTGACATGACAGATCATCAATTGTGGAATGCTATTCTAGTTTCATTAGTTATTGTTTCTATTATCTCTAATTTCGTGTGTACCTTCTATTTACATATATTTATTCTGATATTTACTGATATTTAAATCCACCAACAGCACTAAACTCTGGTGATGAGGCCTTATTCTCCCCACAGACACACCATAGGCCCTCACTTCTAGTCGACATCCTCTAGCATTCGAGGAGATGCACGTGAGACCTTGTGTACCATTGGTATTAGGGAACCCATTGAGTGGCATATCAGACTGGGATATCATAATGTGGAATCAATGGTTGTTCTTTTCAAACATTACTATTTGGGGACAATCTATTTGTGATTAGGAATGCTTGGGACATAGTCATAATCCATGACGGGGCATTAAAAACACATGTTCTTGTTACAAACCACGTTCTCTAAATTATAAGTGTTGTTTTACTTTTTATGATTATATTTGATATTACTTCACCATTGGATGGTTCACATGCTATGTGTTGTTGTTGATTATAACATTATTTGAGGATTTTATTTAATTTGTGGCATAATGATATGGGGTTAAGGATCATTATTACATGAACTATTATAGGAACCTAAAATTCACATATCATTCATATCAGCATTCTATATAAGTTAATTTCACTTCATTACATTGCATGACATGATTCTGATTGCTGGGTGATTCTGTGATTATGGACATATGCTTGTATTACTATTGGCAACAATTGAGTGATTACATGTCTAAATTCATGAGGTGTATGGGATATACGTATGAGTAAGTTAACGAGTCAAGCCATTATTCTATAAATAAATAGGTTTCTTTCAAGTGATAGGTGTAAGGGAACTGATTCACCAAAATTAACTATCCATTATAAATTGAATCATGTTATCTGAAATTAAATGGATGCACATCCTTACCCATCATTGTCATTGTTATAAAGGGTTAATTTTATTCCAAGAAGTGAGATTTAAAATAAAATGAAACATAAACTTGAGAACATACCGATACCTTGCCTTATATGTGGGTAGTTTTGGTAGTATACCTTCGGTAGTGAGTTTTTATCAGCTCATTTTCTTTATGTGATGTTATCATTCCTCCTAAGATTGTTATGAGGCGTGTGTGTGGAATTTGTTGACCAATGATGCCACACAACCTCGTATCATACTACAGGAGGGTGGTGATTAACATGATCTAGATATGACAGGCCATGAGTTGTCGGTATTACCTCAAGGAGTGCCACTCAAGAAACCACCTAAAGTACAAGAGCATGGACAATGATTCCCAAGATATTGATAGTTTTTTATATCTGATGCAGTCTAGGAAAGGTGGTTTGTGGCTTTCACCTGTGATGGGTAATCTGAATCACGAGTTCTAGTAGCATCAACCAACTTTATTATTATGGAATTTTGGTCCACATGATAATGATTCATGGCATAAATCCAAACAATATATTTTTTAGAATCTGGAAACACCTCCATAGTGGAGAGTCATGCTTGAAACATACATGTTTCGATTTTAGGATAACGGTTGGTTGGATGTGAGTACCGAGGCGTGTGTTTCATTAGGGCATGTTATGGGTTGATTTACAGAGAGCTTTTTATGAACAGTTCTATCCTCGTACATTGAGTGTTGTTAGATCTAGAGTGATCATGCATCTCGATCAGGGTTTTATGTTAGTTTGGGAGTATAATGCAATTTTCAAGGAGGTGCAATGCTTTTCACCACATCTAAAAGTGATGATCTTTCGTGTTCTAGATGTTTTTAGGATGTCCTCACATATTCCATCCATATGTTGGACAATGTATTTTCAATCATTGTTTTTCTAAAATACTCAATAAGGCTCTTATCCTTGAGAAAAACCTGAGGGATGACAATATTATCGGTCATGGAAGACCATTATCATAGTAGGCCAGTAGTTCATCTGATGGCATGAAACGTTCGCTCGAGGTCCCTCATCAAGGATATGGAAAATATATTCCCAATTAAAATATCTATTTAGAGTGTCATCAATGTGTATGAAACAATAAAAATTAGCCACAATGTGATAGAGATCCAACAGAGTGTTGGGCTTTTAGGTGTATGGTAAAACATCAACATTTCTTCATGAACATTCCACCTTCTTCGAGTGGAAATTGATCTGTTCCAACTATACCTTCAAGAATGTGTTCTCTTACACCATGTCAGGCATGGAGTTGGAATAAAACAATCAGGTCTAGCCAAGGAGGAGGTCTTGGTCATGGTACCAAGACCCTTGATCCCCAGTTGTGCCTGATGATCAGTTATGATCATGGTAGTCTATCTGTTGTGCATGGTCGTGGATCATGTTATCCGCATTCACTACTGATAATACCTTAGGATTAGATTAAAATACATTTTTATAGAATGAGGTATTATTCTAGTAGGCTCTATTATAGTATCTGATTTATTTGACAAAGGTTATTCATACTCTAATATATCTACATCCATTGTGTAAAGTCTCAAAATTGATATACAATATCACTATGGTGTAATAACCCAAGATACATTGTTAGCGGTACAAACAGAGTGCATGAACCAGTGTAGGAACTATCCCCATGAGGTATGTAGTTATCGTTAAATATGTAATGTCATTATTCTAAAGATGAATGGATTTGATTTTATTCTCAGAATTGATTGATTGGTTCACATTCATGATTTTGTATATTGCAATCATCTTAGGGTAGTTTTACATCACATGAGGGAAGTAGTTATCTACATAAGGGTTAGTTTGATGTCTAGGATAGTAGAACTGGACCCAAGCATCATGGGTTCAAAGGAGTGACCAAATGGATCAAAACTATATTCATAGTGGATTATATTTTACAAAAATAATATTTAGCCCCAGTGGTGTATTTTTTTTGGGATATCCTTCCTGATGATTTTTCTAGCTTACCTCTTATGAGATAGGTAGAGTTTACAATTGACCTTTATCCTGGAAGTTCTTCAGTTTCCATTACTCCATACAGGATGGCGCCTATATTACTACAGGAGCTCAAGCGGCGGTAAGAGGATTACAAGGAAAAAGGCATTATACACACCAATATGTCCTCTTGTGACTCACCCATGATTTTTTTTTCAAGATTGAAGATGAAACCTTATGTGTATGTGCATTTTATAGAAAGATGAACCAGCTTACAGTCATGAATCAATATCCGCTTCCTTGAATAGATGATCTCTTTGAACAATTATAAGGAGTAGAGGTCTTCTTAAAGATCGACTTGAGATTGGGTTATCATCATGTACATGTTAGGACATCAGACATTCCTTGTATAGAATTCCATAATAGGAACGTTCTGTATGTGTTCCTTGTTATGTCATTTGTTCTTATGAATGTGATCATTGTTTTCATGGCTCTCATGAAGAGGTTGTTCAACCCATATTTGGATTCAATTGATATGGCCATTATGGATGAAAACGTATTGTATTATAACACTCGTTTCAACCATACGAAACATCATATGATCAGTCTGAGTATACTAAGAAAGAATAATCATTCCCGAAGCACACTATGTTCCACTTTTGGATATCAAAAGTTCACTTCATGGATCATATAATATAAGAATCAGAAGTATATGTTATCTGTAATAAGGTTAGTGATGTAGTTTCCAGGGATCATCCCAAGAACATGTTTCAAATATGAAGTTTATTAGGGATAACTAAATATTACATAAATTTAATATATGACTTATTAAATCTTTATTCACCACGTATGTTTCTTACAAAGAGGGGTGTCATGGTCATGTGCTCAGAAGCAAGTGACAAATATTTTTATAACCTAAAATGCAGGACTATCTTTGCACCAATTCTGATTCTTCTAGATCTTGGAAAAGGCAATAACATATTCTGTGATGCATTAAGCATTCGCATTAGAGCAGTGCTGATACAGGAGGAAATTTTTTTTGAGTACGGATCTCGGATGTTGAGGTCGCATGAGACAAAATACCTGATGCATGACCTTGATCTATTAGTAGTTTTGCATGCCTTATGTTTCTAGAGACATTATCAGACGTGTGATCAATTTGTGGTGTACATGGACCACAACAACATGAAATATTTCTTTTGATAACATAAAATATACCTCAAATAGTGAAGATGGGTCAAATTTCTTATGTCCATTGATTTGGAGCATTCATATAAACCTAGAAAAGGAAATTTATTCACTGATATATTGACTCATAAAAATCAAAAACATGTCGTACGGGACCCATATTATGAATGGACGTTAATGAACCTCTTCTCAAAACTTCATCAAGAGTTTTATGATAGTCACAAGAATTAAAACCTCTCACCCTAAACCAAAACCTCTTCCCTCCATGAGAAGGTGAAGAGTAGGATGTATTAATTTACTGATGGTTTGGTTCTCTATGAGAGTATCTTAGAAGATAACCCACCTATGATTTGATATGTAGACAGAAAAA
This sequence comes from Viscum album, assembly GCA_963277665.1. Taxonomy (NCBI): domain Eukaryota; kingdom Viridiplantae; phylum Streptophyta; class Magnoliopsida; order Santalales; family Viscaceae; genus Viscum; species Viscum album. The sequence continues at coordinate 318,074,921 of OY728132.1, read as the reverse complement.
ACATCCTATGTATATGAAGATGTCTCTAGGGTCCCACATAGATGATAGAGGAGTTGATAAAAGAATCCCACAATTAACATTGGGTAATTCATCCTTTCATCTCCAATATGTATCGAGATATGCGACCCCAGTATTGGTGGTTTGTGATAAAACATCATATTGTAGGCTTTATCACTAGGTGTTCCACCTGTCTATAGGTGAATGAAGATAACCAGAGACCTACAATATTATTACATCTACTTTCAGTCCTGGAATGTAAATGAGAATATTTTGGTATTGATTTTGATGTCATATTACCTTGGTTGTTGGGGGGGTAGCGATGCTATCTTGGAAGTCATTGACAAAATAATGAGATCATCCCACATCCTTTATATAGGAGAGACAATCCTTATTGATGATATTTGAAGATAGTATGTCCATTACATCATATGACAAAATGGTGTTCCGCGTACCATCATTTCAGATAGGGATGCTTGATTCATGTCAATATTCTTGTAGGTATCGAAGAAGGGTATGGGAAGATAAGATCATATTAACAGATATTTCCACCTTTAGACTGATGGAAAATCAGAACATACAATACAGGTTTTAAAGGATGTGCACTGATAAACTATACATCAATTTGGTGGTTCATGTGATAAACATATCCCTCTCATCTAGTTCTCTTATAATAATAGCTTTTAGGAAACAATTCAGATTCATCATTTGGAAGCCTTGTACAGTTGGATGTTCTATTCACCACTGTACTGGCTAGAGGTATGTGAGGTAGCCCAACTAGGTCATCATCTTATTAGGATAATTCTATGTAGGTTCAACTGACTGGGAAGTCTATAAATACTGTTTCGTCTAGAAAACAAATCTTCTCCTGATCGCCATCGATGGCCTCTAGAGTTTGAAGTTGGGGATCATTTTTTAAGGGTATCGCCTAGGCATGGGAATAAATGGTTATGAAATCAATTACTATTTTCACCTCATTATGTATGGTTGTTAAATATTCTAGAGAGAGTTGAGATGATATCTTATAAATTTATACTATCTTAGTGATACCATGCCATTCACATCATCTTTCGTGTTTGACAGATTTTCTAGTATCATGCTGATATGTATCATACTTTTGATCCAGGATAAATTGAGTTAGATGGCGATTCTACCTTTAAGGATTATCCTGTATAAATCTTTGACTAGATCATGAAGCTCCCTTGATGTTTTTATGTCCCTCATGTATGGGCTCTATGACAACACGGTCGAGTAAAAGTCATGTCCTTTGATAGGGAAGATGACATATGTGCACGATGGACAGAGTTGTTCTCAGACAGTGTTACACCACACATGGAAGGAGAACATGGGGAGAAGTTCTTTTTCGGGGTAAGGACTATAAGAACTGAGTTTTTCACTCAAGTATGGATTATTAAATTTTTTTAATCAGATATTTACTTTGGGAAAAATAAGGATCCAAAAGGGGTCAGAAAAGGTCTATGAGGTGTCTATGGCATGTTCGGAGCCCAAAACCCATCATTTTTGGTACATCATGCATGGCGCACAGTATAGAGTAAATTGTTCTAGAATACCACACTGTTTGGAAAACCATGTGGATTTATTTTCTAGAAGAGCCACAGCGCATAGTTGTCGCATTGTTATGTGGCCTAATTGTGTATGCACCCCTTTTCTTATATACACATCCATGGTTTGCACACAATTTTTCAAACCATGCTGAAAAAACGTGTATATGATATTTTATGGGAAAATTTTCGTTTTCCACCCAATGATCTAATTATGCCACCTCCATCTTCTCTAATTCATGCTTCTATGGGATTATCCTATTTCTCTATAAATATGAGGATTTTGGATGATCTATGATTTTAATCATGATATATCTATCATATAAAAACATATCAATCTTTCGTTCATCACGTTCGATGTTCAACGGTAAGTACTCATGTCCTCTTGAGCTATTTTCCTTCACTTTCCTCTCGATCAAGATATCATGGTATGAGCATTTTTTCTATTTTTGTTAGATCTATTCAGATTCATTCCCAATCAAAGGAAATTATTGGAGGAGGATGTTTATAAAATCCTAAGGTGTGTGGTCTAAAACTCTTCCCTAAATTTTGTTGATTTTGGATTTTTTGTGTGGGGCCCAATGATTTCATCAGGGGCTGTTTCTGAAATTTATATGCCATATTTATAATCATTAGAACTGTATGAATTTTATCTTCCCATATATGTGCATAATTATGAATATTTAGGACCACAACTTCATCCATTACTTGCTGAAGGTTCTTCCATTATTGTGGATTTCTGTTTTGACATGTTTACGCCACTGTTAGGGTGTTCCTTGGCTTGACCACTATATGGGTAAGCATTTCTATATTAATTGTCTTGAACAATATTTTGAATTACATAATGGAATGTAAAATGTATTCATACCACTGGACCAGTCTAAGGTAAGTTATTCAAACTATTAATTAAATGGGTATGATTAAATGGTTTTATATATGTAGAAACCCTTATCACATTAATGGAAGGTAGGTGAATGAGCCTTACATTATGGAATATTCGTTAAATATATCTAAATAATAGTTTCATCCTAATTTTCTATGTAATATTAATAAAAGGAAAGGATTATGCCAAATAAATTGATTAAAAGGTGGTGTGCTACTTGACCTTGTCACACTAATGAATGGAAAGGATTGAATTGAATGTAATATAACATGAATTCATAATCAAATAGGAATGGAATCACTCAATCTCATTTTGGAATTAGATTAGGGAACCAAATGAGAACCTGGTATCCACATTACAATTCAAAGACACTACTTTATTAGGTTTAGAACCAACAGGATCCCTATCCTTGTCTATTCGAGGATTCTTGGTATGACATCGTTGGATCCCTCCATGTTTTTACATGATTCCTCAGATACACTCCTTACATCTCACAATAGAAAGATGGTGAATTGTTACAACCTATAGGGCCCTCTATTTTCTAATCCTCATATTACCATGGATGATCACATTGGATTTTGTAGGCACCGTATTTTGGAATGGATTGGAATATTCTCCTTGCACTACTATCTTACCCCATGCCATGCTACAGTTCTTTCTTAATTTGTTACCCTTGAGGTCTACATTGCCTTGGTTAATACCTTTGGACTTAATTATTTGATATCATAAATCATGGTTCCCTTATTACATATTAGAACCTTCTCTATTTATAGTATCACATGGTGATGACAGTGTCGGTTGTGCCTCATGATACCGATCAAGATAAAATTGGAAATTACTTAATTAAATTAATTGGTCACATGTTTAGAGACCAGAATAGGGATGAAGTATATACTTTTGTATGTATTTACATTATACTACATTAAAATATATATGCATGACTAAACACTATGACATTTTATTACATTGGTTAGATGTTATAAAAACCAAAGGTTGTGGCCCGCTGAGATTTATCTCACACCCTATCTAGGTGCCGTTTTAAACCTGTACAGATTACATGCTTACAGGTGTGAAAAATGGAAAGAATAATACTTCAAACACTTGATTTCATGCTATTTAATATGGATCACGACTATTGAGGACATAGAAGGAACATTGAATTCCATGGATATTCTTTTTGTTCTTTTTTCTTCGTTGGACATATTATGCATGCTATTTTTTATCCATGTTATCCAGTTTTCTAATGATGTGATATTTCATCAGTTGTTTAATGGTATTGCAATTAAGTCATTCATTATTACTGTTGTCTCTATTTTCCATTATTTCATCTTTTTATATATATTCCTTCCACTATTTACAAATATTACATCGACACATTATGATAATCTTTAGTAATGAGGGACATTCTACCGATGGAAACATCTTAGGCCCTCGCAACAAGTCAGTAGCCTCTAGAATTTGGGGAGATGGACTTCAGGAAAAGTGGCCCACTGGGTTCGAGGGATCCATTTTGTGGTATCTGTTCCTGAGATTTCAAAGTTGAACATAATAAAAATTATAAATTTATCTGATTCCAAATATGGAATCCATTTTTATAAATTCCAAAGATAGTCCTAATTGATACTAATTTAAATATTCTCCCACAGATGGGACTACAACGCAGGGAGTTAACATAAATATTTATCAAAAAATTAATGGGTTTTTATATCCAATTTCAAGAAAAATTGATTACAAAGACATAAATTGTATTAATTGATATAGATTTGATCTAAATAATCATTAAAACTAATAAATTATAAAATTTATCTTTAATAATAAATTAGATGAAAACTCAGCATTCAATTAGAACTTGATATTTTTAACTGTTAATAAAAAATTAAACATATCATAATGAAACCAAAATTTCTTCCAATGGAAATTTTTACATTCTTATTTTGAAAAGTATGTTTATTTTGACATAAAAAATCATTAAAGGGTTTAAAATGATTATTTAAAATTGGTTATCTATTAAATAGTGGAAACACCACTTTTATAATAATATAGTGTTTGATGCGTAAAATAGGGTTTATTCCCACATTATGACAATAAAATATATTCAAAGAATGTCAAAAAAATTTATATAATATATCTTTATATATTTCATTAATATAATTCAATTATAGTAATCAATTTAATTTATTATATCAATAGAACATTCAGAGAATAATAATAGTTTTTAAAAAAACATATCTCTTATATTCAATTTCATTAGATATTCATTTAGATTTAGTTTTTTTCCAGAGAAATCAACAAAATATTTTAATTTGTATGATAACATTGCTAATAAAAAAAATAAATTAATGGAATGTTCAATATTATTATAGTAAATAATTATTATCTTAATAACATATTATTTCTTATTAAAACCAAACCTTACATGTAACTAAAACTATTGGAAAATGTCATTCTTTCATGAATGTATGATAAATCAATGTTTCTTTCATTTAATGTTTTATTATTTATTTATTTAAAATATTAAAAATATAATAATATCTCAAAATATTATATTACTTTTATTCATGTTGTTCTGTATCATATATTCTATTTAAAACTATATCAATGCTTTATAATTTAAGGCTTTTACATTCTCCCCACCTTATTTAAATATCATCCTCTAAATTTTAAAATTATATCGTAAATTGAGGTTGTCAAATTTTAAAATAATATTGTTGAAACCCAACATTATAAATTTGTTTAATACAATATCTTCTTAATAATATGGAAAATGAAATTCAATGGTCACCAAATAACTAGGATTTAAAATAGAAGAACATTATATAAAACATGGAAAAGGAAGAGATATATAACAATCATGTTATGATAGAGAGTAATACAGAACATGTTACTAAGAATGTTTCTAAACAAAATAATAGTGTTGTGAATTAAGGTCATTCATGTCATAAAAATGATGATAGTAGGAAAATCTTGTTTTTCACGAGACTTTTCAATGTTTTGAGGACTTATTTCACTTTGTAATAGTATGAGTAAATAAACGTTTCCAATTCACAAACACAATCATATCCTTTTGATGTTTCTTGAAATATTTTTACATAATTGCATAGCACAATTTTCATCATATTGTGATGTAATATATCCAAATATAATATAATATAAAAATTTGAACATAACAATTTTCAAAAATGATTACACATTCCAAATTATTATGCTCCAAAACATTATAAATAAAGTTATATAGTTTCCAAAAACAAAATATCATTAATGTTTCTACAAAATTAAGCATAATTTGTTTTTCACATTCCAAAAATTTGAATACGTTCATCATGCATTCTATATAACCATGGTAAGAACTTGAATTACCATAAAATGTTATTTCAATCATGATTTATTCCAAAATCATTAAGTGAAACCCATGTTTCAAGATATACTGCCTAAATATAAAGGTGGTGGATACTACATTGAGGATATAACATACCACTATGTTGACAAATCATTAATCAATATTGAAATCTAAATAACTGAAAAAATAAATTTACTTAAAAAATTAAGAAATAAATGGATACGTATATTATATAATTTGATAATATCATAGATAATAACAATAATCATAAAAATTTCATTGAAGGAAATCTTAAACGGTAGGAAATCACATTTGAGGAACATGAAATCCTATACTAGCAAGACTTTTCACAGGAATGTTTAAAACTATAGGCAGAAACCTATTAGTTTAGAAAAAATATTTTTCTCGTTAGAACATGTCAATGAATCTACGAGATATATAAATTCTATTACCCAAACATAACTGCCATTCCAAATAATTCATCATATCTAATTATAGATTAAATTAATATACAATGATTTATATCAAAAATATATTTTGATTAATGAATATAGATTATTTATATTTTTCCTGATAATCAAATAATGTTCAATGTAAAAATATTACATAAAGATGGTATTTTTTAGGATGTAATAATGTCCACCACCCAATATTTTCAATATTTTAATTATTACATTAATTATTTTTCTTTAATATCAAATTAGTTATCACAATAGAATGTGACATTAAAAATATCACTTTTACCACATAATAATTTTCATGATAAACTCCTAAGGTAAAATACTTCAAAGTGAAACATAAATTACCCTGAATAGTTAGAGAAGAATTATATAAAAGAACACGTGGGTAGCATAAACACAACAGAAATATGAATTAGCTTATAACAACAAATAAGCCCAAATAGAATGTAAATTATGATCAAATACCTTGTCTTGTGTTTTCTTTGGGGTAAACATCCTTTAGAAACTTTTATAGTGGATTTAATTATTTTATAAACTTCTATAAAAACCAAAATATTATTTATAATATCAAATATTATCTTATAATAATATATTATTACCTTTTTGTTAACAATAATTCATTATTTTCACTATTTCATGTTTTATTTTTATAGTTTTGTGATTATGTTTTGATTTGTTACATGTTTTTATTAATAATCCAATCTTGATTTTTTAATATTTATAATGTAAACCATTTTGTAAATATATTATATATCTATTATATATGTAATTATAATGATTCATAAAATTTGGGTCTTAGAATTGAAATTCACCGTATATATAGACGGTAGGCCATACGTATGCTTTAATGGTACTTCCATTTCATTATTGTATTAAAATAATGAAAATTAAATGATATATATATTGATATTATAATTATTCTATCAAATTTATTCCATATATGTAAAATATGATTATTTCTAGCCATCCCTAATACATTCCATGCATATCATGAATGAATCATATCAATTTGAGGAGGTGATAGTCCACATATCAAAAAAAATAAGTTATTGTATCCCCATAAAATGGAACACATGATGGTATGTGTTATATAAGAAGATAAGTATATAAACATTATAAATATAAAGCATAAAAAATTTAAATAATATTTTAGTCATAATACCCTACATGATATGGTGTAAAAGAAGAATGAACAATCATCCTTTCATGAGTCGGTAGTCCATCATACAAAGGAGCGGTAGCTTCCTTACCAATTATATGGAAGTGTTGAAATGTGTAGGTTGAAAACCTAGAACAAAATAATATACTTATATTGAGGATAAATAGATTATTGAATAATAATTGAATAATAAGAGTTCATTTGGTGGAGGTTGAAATAAATTGAAACTAATCAGCGATGAATGTTACCACATTTTCCTGTAACTCTTGTTTGGTTATACCAAAATAATTCATTTTTTGTATTTATTACTAATTTCAGGATCATAGGTTGAGGTGAGTAACGTTAAGAGATTATTTGACCATATTTTTAGTGGTAAATATGGAATCATATTTTTGAATATGTTGGAGGGGTGACTTTTTTTATAGTGGAGGAGGAGTGTCATTCAAGTAAAATTTTTAAATTTTAATTACACACAAAATTTTCCCATTCCATATGCATAACCAAAGTATTTTTCAAATTAAATTAATATTTAATTTATGAAACACTACATCTTTACAAATAACCAATTTTTTATAACCTATCCAGTAAACATAATTTAACCACCTCAGTTATTGGAATTTCATAAAACCGACATACATAATTTTGTTTAGTAAGATATTTAGAGTCTGATAATAAAAACTTAATTTTTGGAGAATAGTAAAATACCCTTCTAAATAGTAATATGATCCTTATGAATATTAAATCAAATTATTATAATATTTTCTTAATCTTATAAGATAATAATGTCCTGATTAATTTTTAAATGTGATATAAAATGATTATAGTTTTAGTATTGTTAATTTTCAGATAAATAATGATTTTATTTAAAAAATAAATTTGTAAAATTTATAATATTATTTTCAGAAAATGAATATCAGTTTATAATTATACATGTCAAAAAATTGTTTGGGAGATTTTTTTTTATTTTTCTGAAATTATCAATTTTTTATGAAAAGTAAAATACAGTAATTTACTATATATATATATTATTAGATAAATTCACTATTCCTAGAATCATAGATGATGTAACCAAATTTGGTTCGAAATGACATGTACTTATTACTATTTTGGCTCACATTAATAAATACTATTGTTTTTCTTGAGGGAAGTAAAAAATTAAATAATAAGATATTCACAAATCACCCCTATCCTCCACAATAACCGCCTCGCCCACCCTCAGTCCATATTATCTTCAAATTTATAATGACTCGTGACTTGTCTAAAATTTTCCCAAATAACCTCCAATTCTCCTCCTCGAAGTCCATTAGCATATGGTATCACAAAAATACCAAACCGCTACCCAAAATAGGCTCTCAATTATAATTACTTCAAGAGGAAAATTCCCCTTGTCATTTATTTTATTTCAAGTTCAATTATTTTCTTTCTTCGTTCCCTTTAATCTAAATTTTGTGGTGACTCAAGTACCACAAATGTACTAGAATGCTGTTGTGATAACGGAATAATTCCTCATCATCCCTCATTTCCCCTACATTCATATTATATTTGAAAACACCATCTGTGATGTGTTAAATTATCACATTCAAGGACGACAAATTTTCAATTTATATTTCCTTATCTAATTAGGGTATTGAAACCATTATTATGGTTGAAAAAGAATATGATATATTTATTATAACATATTTATTGTCCTATATAACTTTTTTACACATTTATTAATTTATGAATCAAATTGAGTTTGTTGTGATCAAAAATGGCAATTGAACCCAAAAATTAACATTAATGTTTTATATAACGATTAATCTTCACATAGAATATCCAAATGAATATTAAAACCATGTAATATTCTATTTGTTAACTTATAACGTAAAACATCTATTCTGGAAAACCATTCTCATTCTACATGTTAATCCATGAATGAATATAAGCAAACTGATCTTGAAAACCAAAGAAGAAAATGCTCTCAAACAAGAAAATTGAACCTTATAATCCATTAGAAGGCCATTAATGAAACTAATAAAGTAATAAAAAATCTTTTAAATGTTGGGTAGGACTGTAATAATTAATTATTTATCCAAAATTTTATTATTCATTTCATTAATATCAATTGACAAACATCTTCAGACTAAAGTTAAGGGTTTTCTACCATAACCTCCATTTTCAATCGCGTTACTCTTACTAAATAATTACATCCATTAAATTATTATAAACTAAACATATATTACCTAATAATTTTCTATATATTTTTACTAAGATTAATCCTACTATAATTTATGGGGATTTATATGTTTTAAAATGATCTTTCCAAATTTCCTCCCCAAATACAAGCCGGATTCAAGTGAATTTTTCAAATTCATTCCAATTTTCAAGGGAACTCTATAATCTATGTTTAATTTCCATTATATTTATAAAATATATTATTTTATTATGAAAATAACATATCAATTAATGTGATGTTTGATATTAATACTATTATGAGAGAACACTACTTTTCAAAATAATAGTGAATTTGTCTCAAAAATTACACGATGATTTTATAAGAATATACTAATTTGTTTCAACAATATTTTTGATTATTATGTATTGCTGGACTAAAATTTTATGATATTCTATAAGATATATAAATTAATGTTTTGTTATTGGTTTGATTATTTTTTCACTATATTAAAAATATTCACCAATTTACTCTAAATGGTTAGTGTTTATGCTTAATGTTTAGGGAAAGATATTTACATTTCATATGGTAGTTTCAATATGAATGTATATATTTTTTATGTTTATCCCTATTCATATGAGGACTTAATTGGACTTAGTAACTATTAGTAGGGTCCCACTATAGCCCCATGGTGCATCGGTAGGTCTCATGAGATAAACAAGATCTTGGCACGAGGAATTGACACAATGGTTATTTATGTTATTGGAATTAGTCCTTTATGGTATGGTTATGATATCCCATATTATTCATTCTACCATTATGAAAATATTATTGATAGTTCATGTGGTTATTTTACTCATTGAATACCCATTATTATGATTTATTATAGAATTATTTATTCAGATATTATTCCTACTATATTATGTTCACGTTTATTTTTAAAGGCATTTTTTTAGTTTTTCACCATGCCTAATTCTTATGTTTATGATATATTATGATGTATTTCTTACACATACTGAGAAAATGATATCACCCCATTATTATGAATCATTTTATTAGTACATGAAGAATTTTATTATGAGTGACATGTTGCAATAAACATATATTTGTGGATGTTCCCAATAAAACATATATCCTTTATTTCATTTAATGATGTAATGATGAACATAAATATCAACCGTTATTCCAAATATACTACACTACTTAGTCTTTCAATATGTATATTTCTGTGTATATATGCCAATGTAATAAAATAAGACACCCGCTCTTGGAATCTAGGGATTGGTATTTAATGTTGTTATCGAAGGAATTTTAGTAGAAAACATAGAAAATAGATTTAGAAAATGTATATTAGAGAAAAAAATTATAAGATAGTGTTTGTGGATTAGTATACCAGAATATCATATAATTTTGTTAAGGAATATTTTATTTATATTTGTAGAAAATAAATCCCTATTTATATACTATAATTTGACATGGTTCTAGAATAGATGTACCTAGGTGTGAAAACAATGACAATGAGTTTCAGGATTGACTTGATGTATCTCGGTACAAGAAAACGGGACATACTGCACACCTGGATTGACACTCCTCGAGGATATGATTGAGATAATTCAACTTTTCATTTCTATCCATTATGAAATATTAAAAGGTAATTTTTTCTACAACGAAACCATGTTAATGAAAATGGGATAATCCAAGAATATGATTTCAATATATGCTAAGTATTTTACTAAGTTGAAAGTATACAGTATCATTTAATTTCTAATAATATGTATTCCATTATTTGAATATGGTGACATGTGAAAGGAATGGTAACTGCATGAATGCATTTATCCCATGTAGATATTTTCCATATATTCAAGTTGCTGATTTTGGATCTAGAACTCCGACTTGTGATAAAAAACATATATCTATACTAGGACAACTGACCAAGGTTATGGCCAATAACAATACCCGTATGGATCTTCCTGATCCACAATGATGTGGAGCTATATTTTATTTCTTTATGCGATAATAGCATCAACCATTCAATGGAACTAAAAACACATTTATATCTGAGCAATGGCTATGTTCCTTAGAGATGATATATCTCCCATTGGGATGTAATGAAATGGAGATAGTTGTTGTGGTTGTTTCTATCAAGAGATGCAAATCAGTGGTGGTCATTAATCCAAAACACAAAGTATGAGGAAGAAATATAATATATTTAATGGATGGATATTAAGGAAATTTTCATAGAAAAATACTTCCCTCATGAATGAAGATTAGATATGGAAAGTAAGTTTCATGAATATTATGAAAAAAGACTACAACAACGCTTGACTGTATGAAGCGAACTATAGAAGGATGTCAAGTCATGCTATATACTATATACATAATTCAAGGATGAACATTGATCTATTATTTTATGGTTTAAAACCATCCATCTTAAGGGAACTTGTCTCCTAGAATTTCTCATCATATGAAGATATAGTCTCATGTGATATCAAGATATAAAAAGAAACATCTAAGTATTATAAATTTAACGGAAAGCAAGAGAAGAAGATGGCTAATGAAAACTCTGGAAAAGAAAATAAAATAATGGGGATGAAGGGAAATATTGACATTCGACTATACAACAATTTTGGGAAAAATCCCCCCGACAGTTTCCGGAAGGGAATGTCAGTTTGTTATAAGTTTGGAGATAAATTCCACCAATCTCATGATTGCAATGAGAAGAATGAAATAACCAATGTTCATTTCTATAGTTTTAAAGATAATAGAAAATATGAACATGAATGTACTATGTATCATGGAAATGTTCCCCAAAAAAGGCCAAGGGAGTAAGTCCAAGCTTGTGCGGAACAACTACTGAGGTCAATGTTCCTAATAATATGGTGGTAGGTACATTAATTGTTTTCTAGAACATATAAAATGCATTTTTTGATTATATATCATCACATTATTTTTTATCTTTAGAGATTTATTTGAATATTATAAATTCCCAATTTGATTTAATAAAGGAGTTTTTGGTTAAAACTACTATGGGATGTATCATTGCAACAAATATGTGTCAATTAGTCCCCCTCATGACCCATAAACGTGCTTTAGTTTATAAACATATTATCAAACACATGATTGAAATATATATAAACATTGGTATGAGTTGTATTACACGTTATGATGTGAAAATCTTTGAAATAAAATGGTTGTTAAAATTTTTTAGAACAAATTGGAATCCCTTATCCTTTGAGAATAAAACTCGCCAGTTGAATCTTATCTAGATCACCCCCAGTAGCTCCATTTACTTTAATTATTGGGGCTAAATGGATTGAAATAACTGTGGGTCAAGAAAAGAATGTTCAAATAGAGGACGTACCAATTGTGCAAGAATATGTTGATGTGTTTCTAGAGCAATTACATCGACATCCTCCAGAGAGAAAAATTGTGTTTTCCATAGACATAATTCCCTGTTCCAGGACTATATCAAATACCTTTTATTGAATGGAAACTAGGGAATTAGTTGAATTAATAAAAAAATGTAATTGAGTGATAAAGGATTTATTGTCCCTACTGGTTCTCCATGGGGATCCCCTGTCATTTTCATTAAAAATGATGTAGATATATGTGGTTGTGCATTAACTATAGATATATAAATGCTATATAAATAAATAACTAGTTTCTCCTACATCGAGTTGATGATTTTTTTGATCAAATTCAATAATGACCACTCTCAATTGTGTATGATCCTGATCCATGATTTACATAAAAAACTACTGAAATCTACTCATAAATATTTGGTACTATGATTTGGTTGAGTACATCTTACCACCCACAAACTGACAGAAAATCCGAGAGGATGATCCGAAACCTAGAAGACATGTTGAGATCGTGTTCACTTGACTTTCAATGTATGCAGGATCAATATTTATCTTTATTAGTGATTTCATATAATAATAAATTCCATTCAAGTATTCAAATGGAACCTTATGAAGCATTGTACATGAAGTGATATCGTACACCTATATGTAGGGATGATATTGGTGAAAAGAAGCTTCTGGACCAAGATCATGTAGAGGAAACAATGATAATGATAAAGACCATTTGGACCCATATCAATGAATCTCAATGTATTTAAAAAATCTATGCTGATAATCGAATGATGGATTAGCAATTTCAAGTGGAAGATATTGTTTTCTTGAAAGTACCTCCATGGAAGGGTATTATAAGATTTGGGAAGAATGACAAACAAATACATATGTGCATTGAAACATTTGAAATACTAGAGATAATTGGAGTTGTTTCATAACAATTGGATATAATTCCTTGCCATTGTAAAGTACAAAATTTGTTCCATTTCTCATTGATGAGGATGTACAAGCGAGACCTAATGCATGCCCACACATATGAAAAAATAGAGTTGGACCCTGACCTATCATATCGGGAAGAGCCTATCTGAATTTGGGACACTAAAGAACACATGTTGAGGAATCAGACATCTTGACTGGTAAAAATACTTTTTAAAAATAATCATAAAATCAATGTGCCAAAATAGGATCATGAGATGTTTATGATGAAGACCTACCAAAATCATTTTATGAGGTAACATTCAGTGATTTTTTAGGAAAAACTTTTTACGAGGAGGGGAGAATATAACACCACAAGATTTTCAAAATAAATTTAATATTGAATGAATGAAACACTATTTCTCTAAAAACCTGAATTTTTTATTACCTTTCCAATAACATAATTTTTCCACCACTGAGACTTGAGTTTTGAAAAGCATGAACAGATAGTTGCATTCAATATTTTATTTAGTGTATGATAAGAAAAAAATAATTTTTCGTGAATAATAACACACCGTTATGAATAGTAATATGAATCTTATGAATATTACATCATATTATTATTTTATAGTCTTAAGGGGTTATAAGATAAAGAAGTCGTGATTTATTTTTCAATGCGGTATAAAATGAATTATAGTTTTAAAATTGTTATGTTTTTCTTTGAATGAATTATGATTTTATTTGAAAATTAAATTAAATTTATTTAACAAATTATTTTCAAAAAATAGAGTTCAATTCTGATTTCTAAAAATAAAAAAAAATTGTTGGGTGAATTTTTTAGATTTTTCTGAAATTATAGATATTTTTTGAATAGTGAATTATAGTAATTTACCCTATATAAGCATTATCAGTTAAATTCACTATTGCTAGAATCATGGATGATGTAATAACACTTCGTTTGAACTCACATAATCTTTTTACTATTATGGGTCACATTAATCAACAATGATCATTGTTTTGAGGGAAATAACAAAGTAATGAGAAAGATATTCACAAATCACCTATCTCCTCCACTATAACCCCCCCCCCCCCCCTCACTCCATCTTTCTTCACACCTATAGAGACCCAAATCTTGATGTACATGGACATTACATTACTTTTTAGAAATACTTAATACATAACAAAAATAGACACACAAGGATCGTAATAGTTTAGTGAATTTGGAAACTCGGAATGTAATCTTCTAATCATGGTGAAAGATCTTCAAAATATCCCATAAAGATCGTTCCATTTTGGTTTTATTACCTAAAACTTTACTTTAAATCCTGGGGAAAAGAAAACATATAAAGGGTGAGAAAAAATTCTCAGTAAGGATAAGCATGGATAAAATAAAACAAATCATATACATTTGAACTTAAAAACATGAACATAATGATTAAACCACAAAATCTTGTGCAATGACATAAAAAATGAAAGTACATAAGGAATAGATCATAAATAAAAATTAATCATGATAAAATATCATGGGAAGAAAACTTTTGATTGTGGAAACCATTAAGCACATGTTATGATTTCCATAGTAGCCAAGGCATTTCTTCCAAGACCATCTTCCTGGACAATGTCCCTTTCTGAATTGAGTTCACTCCTCCATTCAGTCCTGTAACACTGAACCGAATTAGCTTACCATTACATCCATGTATATATCATGAGATATAAATATCTACCCAATTAATTGGAGGGAGATATAGGTCCCACCCATCTCATATTTAAATCATTCTTTCTTGTGCCACAAAATAATCTTAAAACGTTAATCATAACCCAAAGAATAAAATGGGTTTCATAAACATCATCCCATCATCAAATAATGCATAAAAAATAATGGTTATTTCATCATAATAAAATTTAAACCATGTAAATCATAGAGGGATTATACTTGAAACATACACATATGAAATAATTTTATCTTATATTGAAAATGGTTTTGATAAAACACTTGAAATGAATTTTTGAGGAAAATATCATTTCTTCTTCACAATCATTTTCTTTACACAAAATTTCCATGAAATTTTAAAAGAAAAGTATTTTGATGAAAAAATTCATAAAATCTTTTAGAATAATCTTTATGAAAATGAGGTGTTATGAAACCGTAAAAATCTGTTCACAGCGTATAAGTTTAAAATAACATTCTTCACGTACTTTTGTCGGAAAAGTCAAAAAGTACCTCGTATGGTAATAAAAAGAATGATTCCTTACATACCATGTAGTAAAAGTCAAAAAAGGGTAAAAAGAATTTAAACATACATGAAATTTTTTTGGAAAACAGGGACACAGATGACAACAATAATCCCAATAAATACTTAAAAATGAACAATCTCGGATAAGAGCGAGATTTGAATAGTTATCACTTACCTTATGTTTGATATGCCTCGTATGTATCTAAAACTCATGTATAATGATTAAAATAAGGATATTGACTTAATACGTAATCATATTCATTGTTATGATATCATATATGGTTTACTTTTGACTTTATATTACCCGTTCTTTTGTAAATTCGATGTAAAGCAGTGATTTGGGTAAAATCGTTTCATTTAATGTATGTGTTTCGACTTGTTGTTCTTGATATAATTACTTATATCCTGATTCAAATAAATCAAGAAGGTAAAAAATGATTTATATATAATATATATTCATAATATACACATATATATATATATGATATATCGATAAATGGAATGCCATACACTATTCATGAAGACGGTAGGTCATATGTACGCACGAACATTGTTTTCGTTTCGTTATTGAATTGAATGGAATTAAGTAGATGAAATAGATATATATACATAAATATAGTATCATTATTATGTAATATATTTCATTATTATTTATTATATATAATTTATAATCATTCATGAATGGTTAACATGAAGAAAGAATCTCATCGCGTCGTGGAGACTGTAGTCCGTACGTACGCACGAGTGATGATATCATTCCCATGATCGTGGAACTGTTTTGAAGCGTATGTATAATATTTCAGAATCAATATCACTTTAAAATAATCATATTTAGTTATTTATTTAGACCATTTTACCCATCCAAGTAAGGTGGTGGTCGAAAATAGATTACACCACGGCGTGGAGACGGTATTCCGTACGTACGCACGCGCGGTGACTTCATTTTCTGCAGGATGGATAGATGGTGAAATAGGGTAGTTTTATACTTATAATAAAATATAAATATATGATTGATACATATGTTATTACATCATAAATATACAACTAAATAAGAATAAGTAGAAGAAGAAATAATGTTGAAAGAATCAGTAACTGACATTAGCTCTTCTTTAAAGCGCCTCTTCCTAACCTCCTCTTAGGGCAATAAAGATGGTTTTTGAAGAAAACCAGAACCTATAGGATATTTCTAGGTAAGTTTAAAAGAGAAATTTTCAGGGGTTGGCAGAGCATGAAGGCTCAATGTGGTGTGATGAAGAGAGGGAGGAGGTGCCCTTTTATAAGGGAGGAGAGGGGCACCTTTGGAAAAACTAAAAATATTATTTTATTATAAAGTCATATTCGGTTTTTAATATCTCAAAATTAATTTATTTAGAAGCTAAGGTGGGGATGGGTAGAAATCCTCTCAACCAATATATTTCAGACAAGTTTAGGTCATTATATTAAACTTATCTTTTAGTTTTAACTCTTAGTTAATTAGACTGACATTTACCATGTCACTTTGTATTTTTGTATTATATATTTAATAAACATACCATATACATCCATTCTACCCCCAAGTGAACCATTAATAATAAACCTATCATGATATAAGTATCATGGTCCAAAAATATATTTTTAAGAATATAATAACAATTAATAATA
Source organism: Viscum album (assembly GCA_963277665.1). NCBI lineage: Eukaryota > Viridiplantae > Streptophyta > Magnoliopsida > Santalales > Viscaceae > Viscum > Viscum album. Next base: position 318,057,227 of record OY728132.1, on the reverse strand, counting down.
TAATATTTGTTTTAAAAACTATTTTATGTCAATTTTGAACTATTTGGTAATTGATTTTTGTGAAAATCATAACAGAATTAATTGTTAAAACAAATATAATTAAATCAATACTATAATGTCATATTAAGCTATAAAATTAGTTTAATTCATAAAGAGCTTCAAATTACATTTATTTGGGTATTTATAATATCAATTATTTTAATATTTCATTATTTAGGTAATTACTGCATCACAATTGTATTATAAATGACTTATATTATTTAATGTATCAAAATTATAAATAAAATACCATTAAGTAGTAAATATTTTTAGCTTTCTAAGGAATATTTATAGTCGAATTTATCTTATGTATAACCCTATATTAAAAATGAATTATTTATTAAACTTTTATTTGAACTATTTTAACCCTTCTTTAAATAAATTAATAATAAATGTCCTAATCTATTCTATGTGGACTTAAATGGTCATACATTAATCATAGGGTTTTTTTCTGGTCGAATTACACTTATCCAATAGAATTAGGACATGTGTTAAGGTAATAATAATATCATTTTTACCCTTAATTATTCAATTTACTTTTAACCGTGGTAAATAAAAATAAAATGTTCCAATTAACCAAAAAATTATTTTAATCTCATTGAACAACATTTTAGTCCTTGATATTAACTGTGTCTCTTGGATTTTCGAAATTCCACTCATTGAAGCGGTAAAATTAAGTATTATATGAATTTGCAAATTCTCCTAGGAGGTGGGTAAAAGACGATGAAAAGTTCAATAAAGTTTTATATATATAAAATTATGATAAAATGAATCCAATGAATTAAATTGATCTTATATAGGTATTATGTATCAATTTTTAACTAAAATAATTTTAAATAAAATAAATAATTATTTAAATAAAAAGTCGGTTTTTAAATAGTAACCTAGTCTTTTCACTATTCATCAAAAATTGAATGTTCTCAGAAAAATACCAAATTATTCACCGTAGGCTAATTTTGATATTACGAATCTGAAAATAAAGTCCATTTTGGAAAATAAAATTTCAAAAAGGGGGTATTACTATTTATAATGAATAGTTCATAATAATATTATAATAATATCTCGTTTAGTGAAACTTGGTATTGTGTACAACACACGCTATCAAAGAAGGTCTTGATTGCGTGTAATGCAAGCCATGTCAGGGCTGCGTGTATTGAAAGATCTTTTTGGTGTTGCATATAACATAATCAAAATTTATTTCATTTATACATTAAACAAAATCATTACAAAATCATTCGTAGAATAATTTCCACAAAACGAACTTTAAATTTTGTGTAACACGAGACAAGAATAGTGTTGTGTATACTAAAAGCTAATATGGTGTTGCGTATAGAAGACACTAACTTTGGTGTAGCTTAAAACACAAGACATAAATGAAATGATAAGAATATTCTTCATAAAATCTCGGGGTGTTACACTCTACCCCCTTAAAATGAATTTCTCCCTTGAAATTCGTTGGGGTTATAAATGGTTTACTACTTGAAAGTTTCTTTAATAGAAACCCACATCGTAAAAATAAATACCAAAACATAACTTTAAAAACTAAATTATGAAACATAAGGGTAACACAAATTAACTAATCACTGGGTTTCCACAAAGGAGAACATAGGTGAAATATATGGATATGGAAGAGAAACCTAACCATCATGTTTTGATGGAGAGTGGTAGAGAACAGGGAAATGAAAAATCAAACAGTCACAAAGCCATAAAATTGTGATGTTCTAAGGTACCATCTTATTCATCATATATGAGGGCACTAGGACAACATTTTTTGTTTTCAAGATCATTTCCCTAATGTTGAAGAATTTTGGAATCCAAAGAAATACTTACTTGATTTTGGTTATATCTCACCATTGTTCGTGCCATGAACAATTTCCACTACATCTCTTAGAGAAATGAAGTTAAATTTTTCATTCGTGAAGTGTTAGTAGATCATGTGATAGAATGATGAGTCATTCCATCTGTTTCAAACAAAAGGATAGAAAAAGTTATCAAATATACATTAGTCTATCTATGGTGTGGTTAATCATATATCATTCCAAAAATGGATTTATACATCATTTATCATACCTCTTAATAAAGTAAAACTAGTTTATACTAACTAGGGACTTCATGTAGGCCAGTGGTATGCAATAAAGGCATGTCACACTTCGGTTGTGGGTTTGATTCCCTCAACCTTTTCCAACACGACGGGTTGTCGCCCGTCCTTCAGGTTGTGCTTTTTCTAAAACTAAATTTTTATAACATTCTAGAAATAAAATCGAAAATAGTTATAGCTTTAATCAATACTATCTGATGTCCAACATAATCCATTCCAATCTTTAGTATTATTCAAAATAAATCTATCAAATCTCATAGTATAAAGGTAACGATTGCTTGAAAGGTTATATAACAAGCACATGAATACCATCATCTGTCCCCCATATATCATAAGATATATCTTGTTGATCGCATTCCAAACATGTGAATACCTTAATCGTGTATTCACTTGATACATGAATTACCATAGAATCTTAGAGAAAACATGAGTGATATCAAAAGTTAACTCTTTCCACATACCAAAATCCCAAAAATTCTGTATACAGAATCCATGATATCACTTTATACTTATATAAGTTATGATCTCATTAACAGTATCAAACATTTCATTATCTTCATATCCATTCTTTATGCACGTATCATATACCTTCCAAAAATATTTTAATAACCTTTCATGGTTACAGGTACCATTCAACATATACAATCAAATACTTTTGGAAAAACAGTAGTGTAACAATCCTTAGATGTGACTTTATTCCATAGTAGAATTACTTATACTACATAAATCTTGATAAACACAAATCATTCCACTACCTTCTTAAACCATTGACCGAGCTTTAACAATTCTTTCATATCACATATCCTTTGTAGTTTATTCATCATCATCAACATAAATACTACCCATATGACCATGCTGATTCACTTCATGAGACATTCCCTTAGTGAATTGGTTTTCGTAATGCTCGTACATTCCACATTTTAAAAATTTATCCATTGTTGATGTCGTAGCAATACCATTATCCTCATCCATGGTGTTAACTGAACCTTTTCCTTTTAACTTACTGGCTTTGTTTCCTTCTTTTCCACACCCAAAGCATATTCCAGTTCCTTTGAAAAATTCTCTCTGATTCCTCTTAGCACATGATTTAAATGTTGGAAATTGAACTTTCTTTCCTCTATGATCATCATGAAACTCCATATTTCTATTATTAGCAGAGTTAGGAATCTTACCAAAGTTGAGATTATTTATCATTATATGAGATTTATGATTAGGCATAATAACGATGTTTCACATTCCAAATTCCATTTCATTTGGTATCTCATGAAAAATAACATTCCATTGTCCATCATATCCTCCATTATTGTGAATCCTCTTCTTTCCAGCCAATTTCTAAAACCCAAAAAGAACAGTATGAGAGGAAAAAATAAATCTTGGAAAACAACATAATAAAGGGGGAGTACCTTCAATATATAACTTCTTACGTTTAATTCAATGATCTTTATTGTAATTCTAGGACTATAACCTATACATATACTTAACCATAGGGACATCCCTAGACATACCTTAGAAATATCTCTAGGGATCTCACTAAAGTTCTCGTATCCTAGTCTCCAAAGGTTAACTAAACCTTTCCTCTGATACCAACTGTAGAGACCCAAAGCTTGACGTACATGGACATTACATTACTTTTGCAGAATACTTAATACATAACAAAAATAGACACACAAGGATTGTAATAGTTTAGTGTCTTTAGAAACTCGGAACATAATATTCTAATTGTGGTGAAAGATCTGCAAAATCTCCCATAAAGATCTTTCCCTTTTGGTTTTCTTAACTAAAACCATTATTTAAATCCTAGGGAAATGAAAACATATAAAATTTGAGCTCAAATGATCAGTAAGGGTAAGCATGGATAAAATAAAACCAATCATATACATTTGAAATTAAAAACATGAACATAATGATTAAACATCAAAATCTTGGGCAATGACATAAAACATGGCAGCACATAAGGAATTGATCATAAAGAAACATTAATCATGATAAAATAGAATGGGAATAAAACATTTGATTGTGGAAATCATTAAGCACATGTTATGATTTCCATAGTAGCCAAGACATTTATTCCAAGACCATCTTAGTGGACAAAGTCCCTTTCTGTATAGAGTTCACTCCTCGTTTCAGTCTTGTAACACTGAACTGGATTAACTTACCGTTCCATCCATGTCTATCTCATGAGATATAAATCTTTACCAAATGCATTGGAGGGATATATAGGTCCCACCCATTTCATAATGAAATCAATCATACTTGTGGCACAAAATAAACTTAAAACAATCATCATAACACAATGAATAAAATGGGTTTGATAAACATCATCCCATCATCACATAATCCATATAAAACAAATGGTTATTTCATCATAAGAAAAATTAAACCATGTAAATTGTATATAAATTATACTTGAAACATACACATATGAAATAATTTCATCTTATATGGAAATGTTTTTTGATCAAACACTTGAAATGAATTATTTAGGAAAATATCATTTCTACTTCAAAATCATTTTATTTACACAAAATTTCCATGAAATCATAAAATAAAAGTATTTTGTTGAAAATAGTCATAAAATATTGTAGAGTAATTTTCATTGTAGAGTAATTTCTCTTATATGACCATTGTTTAGTAGTTTTTCCTAGGATGCCTATGGGAATTAATTTGTTTCCTTTTATGGTTATTTAAAATTAAATTGGGTATTTGAATGTTTCTTATGAGAGATAAAAATCTATTAATCCCTCTCATAGTATAAAACACTTGTTTTCATGTTATATCTAAACTACCCATGTTAGTATATTTGTTGATGTTGTGTCATTTTTTGATTGCATGTTATGCTTGTGATATAGATCTCCTAAGTAAGAATCTAATTGTGAATCATGGTAATGGTATGATTACATGATTGTCTTGTGACATGATTCTTTCCCACATTAGGCGTTAATTTCTTAACCATGTAAGAGTGTAATTTACATATGTTCATTATTATTCTGAAATTCTTATATTCCAGGTTTTGACCGTGAAATGTGTTGAAATGATGATATATTGGGATCTTTCATGATTAAAACATGCCGAAATGAATTAATACTAGGTTTTACATTGAAACACACTGAAATTCATATCTATCAGGCTCATCCCTATTTGAAATATGATGAAATGCATATACGTCAGGCTTGGCCCTGAGACATATTGAAATGGAATGAATTATGATGCGTCATTCCATCAAAAGAACAATCATGGATTCGAACATCACTTCTTTCTGTTTAGATAGAAAACTAATGTATCTTATGTGGTAACTATATGCATAGGATTTAAAGGATGAGGAAATTTACAACAACTTATATAATTAAATATAATCAAATAAATTAGGGAACATGAGTTGACATTAAAATAATGAATGTTCTTGTAGTATTTTTTACTTTGAGTTCTTACGGGTTTACTACACTCACTAGTGTACACTAATTGTAACATATATTCAATGACAGATTAGAATAGAACTTTTTTGGTTACCTACTAAGATAAGAATCACATTTGGATTCGTCATGTTTTTGTCCAAACTAGATTATATTATTGTAGGTGTCAATAAGGGAAAAATCCCTTCTACATGTACTTGATATGATGTAAGGGGGAAAGAGAGCATGGAACCGAGTTGAAGCTTGTGATGCATCAAAGTATAATTTGTTGTTTTTGTACCTTTTTTATTGTACATTTATTACGTATTACTAAAATATATCTAATTTTGTGTGTATTCCAAGATCATGTGACTTGGAGCATCATCATTTGTATGATATTACTTATATTTATTTTTATTATCAGTCTTCCAATATTTATTAATGTTATGGTATTACTACATCTTCTATTGAAATCATATTATTTCTACAGTGTTATAGTCTGCCAATGATGTTATAATTTCCCCACAACCACACCGAGTCTCTCGATGTTATTCGGTAGACTCTACTTTTGGGGAAATGTGTATAGGGACTTGTGTCCAACCGTTTATGGGGAAATTTTGATTAGAATCCGAATCCAAGACATTACAAAAATAAATCAATCAACACATTTTATTTTTAATTTTTTTATAAACATCAAAAATCAAGGTTTATATAATAATAGATATAGATGAGATGACCTACCTAAAACTCTAATACATGATTCCAGAACTTGATCATGAATAATTTTAAAAAATATAGACCCCTGAAAAAAACAATATCCTACATATGATTCCTCTAAATTAATACCATATTCAGTAAAAAATAATGTTTTAATAGATGATAAGTGACACATAGCATAGAGAAAACACTACATCCACATAAAAACTAACAAAGGACTGACCCACAGATATAAAATCACCCAACAGATCTCAAAAGGATAACAAGGAATATAAATACAAGATAAATGGATCTAAAAGTATAAATAAATATCTCTACTATGACCAATAAATGATCAGAAAGTGTCATAGGTTACCAAAATATAGTGAAAGGTATCTTTGGTTTCAATAGAGAAGATTGGAAATCAAATGGAATGTAAATAATATGTAATGCATTGTAAAAAAACTATTTGAAACCAATAACAGCGTGAATCACTTAATTTAAATAGATATATCTTTTTAATTGATATTATGAAAAATTAATTACCTTAGATTAAAAATAACATTGATTGACATTTTCATAAAATGAACCAGTTTTGGTGCTTGTAATCATTCAAAAATATGAACTAGTTCAAGGATTCATGATGGGAATGGACTCAAAACCTATAAATTATTTATGATGTTAATGTGTACAGATTTTAGATTCTATTGAAAGAAACAGAGAAATACCCTATTTCAACTCAAAACCAATATTAAATATTATTAATAATTTTATATATTTATACATAAATACCATTAATTCAAACCTATATACATAACTGATCATTAAGTATATTTCCCCAAAAAATTATCTATGTCCTCAAAATGTCTGAAATATGAAAAAAAATAGAAATAAAATAGATTATGAAAAAATAATAAAATAATGGAACATAATTTTATAAATTCACAACCATAATAATTTTCAAACAAGGAAATTCATGTTTAATAATGGAGATACATGAATAGTTGTGGCCACACTCTCTCACTGATGGTTCATGCTCATAACACTCTTGATAATCTAATTTATACCACTATAACAATCTGACTATCCAAATATAATTATCATGAAATACATTCCCAAAATTTTCTATTATCACCACATTGTACTCTAATATAGAAATTTCTATCTCTAACTCAATGAATTCCCAAATTAAAACATAATAGGGATCATGGTGACATTTAATCATTTGATATATATGGAAGGTTTTATCAATAAATATCAACTAATTGGGTAGTTATAGATGATAATTTTCATTCCCAGGATTCTTAATGACCTCTAATAGTTCCCCAACTCATGAATCTAATATCATGTATTTTACAACATCATAATGACCCAACTGAGGAGAAAAATTCATGAAAATCCAATCACTAATAGAAAATGAAAAAGAGTTTTGTCGAGGATCTGTATATGATTTCCGTTTTCTTTGAGGTGTAACTATATCCCAATATATATCCAGAATCCTCACGGATGTAATATGAATGATGAATTTTCCTAAAAAAGATGCATCACCCACCTCTTCCCAAAAAATAGGCATCCTTCACTAGTGACCACAAAAAGATTTTACTTGAGTCACTATTATCAATTACTAGTAAAAGTTTTTATAAGAAAAATAATAAATTCTTATATAGATATAGAGTGAGCAACAAAATTCAATGGAGAAGTATGAGAGAACTTAATCATGTATATGAATATCATGTTTTGACAGAACATTTGTCTTTGGATGGTATGATATGATACAAAAGACTTGAGTATCCATCTAATCTTGAAGAAACATCTAGAAACATAAGGAAAACCTAAAATCGCTTTCCAAATAATGGCATAAGTGTCTTCTTGTAACCTCACAATATAACTAACATTCATATTACACATGTCTTAATATTTAGTGGTGTCCCCGATCAATATAAATTGAGATTTCTTTTTCAAATAATCAGTCATCACTGAGTTGGTATTTTTCCCTCAAGGACACTATGGTAATCAAAAAATATTGCATATGGACACCTCATCCCATTTCCAATCATAAAGTTGAATTGGATGGAGAAAACCAAATTATTTCATATTCTCTACAATTATTTATTTGATGGTGTACAACCATTAATCATAATTTGATGTTTTATGCTTCATATCTAGAATCCAGAATGTTTTCTTAAATTACTATGAACTCATCATCATGATTCTGATCATATAAAATATTAATAATGACGGATGAAGAAAAATGAACACAAGTCAAATCCATTCCCAATAATCCTCTTTAGAATCTAAATACAATTGAGTGAATACTCTCATATGGTTAAATTCTTACATCGATTTTAGAATATCATATGATGGTTTCTTCTTAGTGAGAGTGTTTGCAATGAAAATCCCCATATCTGATGTATTTGTGACGTCAAAGACAATTATTTGTAATAATTTCACCCACCATGTATTTATAAGATTAATATCATTTAGAGAAATGATATATCCCAATATCATATAATCAAAAAATTCTATAGTTATTTTAAAAAATAGATAGTTACGTTATCACTAGAGCACGCACATAACTATAAAAAGTTATTAATCTTGATTTCAATAGTTAATTTCATTAGTTAAAAGATACCATGATTCATAATGCATAATATAACTATCCATCATATGTGTGAAACCCAAACCTTCACCAGAATCATAATATTACAATAAATATGCCTTCCCAAGGAATGGTATGATCATAAATGTATCAGATGTCTAATTTAGTTTCAAATCATCAAAATAAGATTGAAATTTCACATACCACAAGAATTTAACACCGTTATATTTATGAATATTCAATGGTGATTCGAACATTGATAAATAATATAAAACCCATTTAATTATCCAGATATACCATGTAATCTTCAAATGTCAAAGTCATAATGTAGAACTTCTCATGAAAATATAGCCTCTAAATTCTATGGATCAACTAATAATCTAGCATTAGGAGTAAAAATACCAATGAAGATGTCTTATAGATCTTGAAATAGAATTTCTAAGGTTTCCTATATGAAGGATGAGTATTCAGGATTTATAGAACAAAACTCACATGGTGCTAATACTCATTCTCATATCTTTTTTTAATTAGAAGAAACATTATCTGTATTAAATTATACTATGTAAAAATAACTACAATGATTGGGTAAAATCTTATATAAAAACATAGATCATATTACACACTCTCTATAAAAGATGTGTGCCTCTATTAGTTATAAATAATATGACGTATCGATGATAAAAATAAGTCCCCACATGGTGAGAATGAATCTTATCTATCATTTCACTGTTGTAAAAAAGATCTTGGCTACGAACATTGAACCTCAAAATAACTTATTAGAATCAATCAATGGGTCACAAGAAGGACACTGAAACCCCTTCTCTTGTCATCCCAAGAGGTTTCACATACTCTCTAACAATGTAAATGAGCTCCATCATATTTTTAAGAATATAAAAAATAGATAGAAATAAATGTGTGTGGGTACCAATATGAAATAAATCATATTCTAAAGAATATAATATAAATATGGTACTCCTCACTATTATTGGTCCCATGTCATCCTCTATTGGAAAATCATATATTGTTTTATACTGATTCACTCATGAGTCCAATAGATAGATCCCTATCATCATTGATTCATATGAATATGCCAAAATATCCATCAGAGTATATGATTCATAGCCATAACATGGTGTATTAATATCCTAACAAAGTTATTCCAGATGGTTAAAGAATCCTTAAACCAAACACATCATTACATGTGTGAGAAAAGAATCCCTAGTGTATCAAACCATTCCATATTAATTTAATGTTATGGGTACACTATAGGACATGACTGATGGTGTAGTGGATTCCCATTGTATAGAATACATCTATTATCACTATGATTCTCATTTTTCTACCTCTTCCTTTCATGAAAACCATTAGGATTCCACATGGTGGAAGATAAGGGGAATAATATCAAAATCTTCCTATTATCTCTGTCTCTTCTATCATAACTCTCTCTACCATCTATTCATACGTATTACCCTTCATCATAAATATCTATGAAAAAAATATGGTTGGAAATCAATCATATAATATCACTTTTCTTATGTTGAGTTATTTACATTATCATTGTTCATTCCCATATTTAATTTTCTATACATTTCGAATCTTATGGATAATGAGAATTTGATGGGGAGAATGACCCAAATTTTGGGGTTGTATATTTTTTTGAATTAATGGAGTCCATTGATATATTAATATGTTGATTTTTTGTTTCTTCATATGTTTGGAGAACAACAAACATGGTTTAAAATTTCATATTAAAAAAAAGTCTTTTTATGTATCCGGATAAATACATGTCCAGTAATGAGATTTGACATCATGTAATTTATGATGAGAAAATTTTTTCATTCTTATACTCAACATAAAAGTATTACATTTTAATTAATAGAATCAAATTTTCTATTGATAAGATTTATTTATTTTTCAATATGGAATCAATTTTCTTGGTATTTTCAGAATTTGATTATTTCATGATGTTTAATGGGAATCAATTTTTACAATTCCTCATATATATGGTTTTCTAAGTATCTTATATTAAATTATTGTATACATTTCTCTTTTATCTAATTTATCTTGATCTAGCGTCTCTGAAGAACGATTTTACAGACCAATACTCATCCGAGCTCACTTTGTTTGACAATCAATCTTTGAGGTTGTATTGTTGCATCTCTTTATGTACGAATACATTTAGTTTTTCATTTGAATTGATTTGAATAGTTCTGTTTCACTACATTTCATAGTATTTTTATTCTTCATGATGATTGTATAGATTTCATTTTAAATCCATAATGTGATATTCCAAGGGACAGTCCTTTATTGGTCACATTGCATAATAAAATTTATATTGAGGCATGTGTGGTATATACTCCTTTTTGAAACATTTTCTAAATTGAATCAATTCTGAAATGTTTATATTGGTTTTTTTGGAATCCTTTACCATCATTGGGTTCTAACATATTTTTTGGACTCCATTGTAGGTGTGTGAGACTATATTTCAAGGTTTTTGGCTTTTTCTCTAGCCTATTAAGGATGAATTTCATTTCTTTGGTTTTGTTAAATTGTTTAAAAAAATGAAATGGAATGATTGAATGATGAATTTTTTGTGTAGAAAGATATTTTTTATTAATTATTTTTTCCCTCATTTTGGAAAAAGAAAATGTATTATAAAATCATTGTTAAATTTTTTTATAAAATAGTTTTCAATTAATTATATTTATGAATTTTTTTGAAAATTTAAATAATTTTAGGAATTTAGTAATTAAGTGGAAGTTGTGGTAATATTCCACATCTTTTGATACAATTAGAGGGTTTAACCATAAGTTCTTACTCTACTCCCTAGGCATGTAATACTAGAAACCTGGTATAAACTATTTGGAGGTTGACCTTATGGGATGTTCTTCTAATTTCATGATATGGTGCATATATCTAGAGGGTAGAAGTAGGTGAGTGTTTCCCTATTGGGGGTACAAGTGTGAGAAATATTCAGACCAAGAGTGATCCATGGAAAGATGTTACATATTATTTTTGTGTGTAATATATTATCTTGTACATCATGGATATGATATGATATTTGATAAATTATTTTTTGATTTTATATAGCTTCTTTATTATATGTATATGATATGATAGGTATTGTTTTACACAGCCTTGTTTGGAAATATTAAAAAATTGGAAGTTATTTCTTTATAGGATTTTCGAATAAAAACAATCATAATACATATCATGACATGGTTACATTAAAGTTTTAGAATTTATATATTATTGGAAAGAAACATATTGTTGAAAACCTATGTGATATCCTATGAATATTATTATCTAACACCCTGGACAACCATTTTATGGGGCATAATCTATTGTATATATAACAATAAAGGGAATAGAAAGGAACTACATTGAGTTGTTTGGATATGATATCAGATATATTTGGGTTGTTAGTAGTGAGATAGGTGGAGGATTCCCATTATACCGCATGGATTATATAGTTTTTTGTCTTTTGTTTCAATTAATGTTGGACCACAAATTATGTTTTTGTAACTGATTTATGTTGTATTATTTTAACTATCATATTTTAGTTATTGAATATATTTTTTCCTTATGTGTTTATCTCTTATATGTATATATATATATGACATTTTTTCTTCATTTTTATAAAATTAACTCCCAATGGTTGTTGTTTCATTCTTGGATCATGGTCCCCATTCCATGGGGATTTTGAATGCCAATTGGTTATGTAGAAACTTAGGTGGGATACGAATATGCGAGGGTATCGAGGATGAAATCTAACAATTTAATTATCAATGGAATTTTTTTACATTATTCATTATCTTTGGACAAATGGTAGACTAGTCATAGGATTATTTGAAATTTATAGGTAGGATGGGATGAGTTTATTGCGAGATCATTCCATAACAAGATCCATGTTACCATGGAATGATGGAATGTTTGTCTCCTATTTTGTGTTATTAATTTTAATATTTATTTTTTGTTATGTTTTTCTTGTTTTAAATGATATTATTCAATGGTATGATCATTTATTATTTATTGGTGTGAAGTAGTATTCCACCATGAAATCATCCATGAGATCCTCATTCTGGTTCTTAGAATACTTCTCATGGGAATCCTCCAAATATATCTGAATTTTATCATTGATATAATTAATGAGTTCATATACAAGACCAAAATTAAAATCACATATAGAATTAATTTATTGTGATATATCTAGTAGTTATAAGAGAAATGTATTGACCTTTCAATTTCTAATGTGAGTATCCATCTTCTTTTAAATGTAGAAATGAACATAGGGAGGGATATGACTAGTTGGACAAGATAGATTAGATATTTCACTTCCTAGATACATTATAGAGTATCAAGGTGAAGTGTGAAATTTTTGGACATCAGGACCCGAGAATGATATTTTAGGATTCCACTCAACATGTTTATAGGCAATTGTGGATGAATTGGAAGGGTTTCAGTAATCCCTTCTTCAATAAGTTTTCTCTATAGTCGCTGATGTTAGTTGTGTCTATAGTGTTCATCAATTTGAATAAGGTAGAGGGTTAAATTTTATTCTACAAATATCAATTTGATGAGTTGGTTCCATTTTTTCTAGAGGTAGTAATGAATGAACAACTAAAAGAATAGATGTAACTATAGAGTTTGCAACCAGATATCAAATAACATGAATTTATATTGTTGTTATTGACCAATGTAGTGATGGTAGACGTTGAGATTATGGATGATATAAATATACTATGAAGATATGGATATTCACCCATTACTCTTCCAAATAGTAGAAGACTTACTAGAATAAAAAGGAATAACATGATGTGTTGGGATCATCAAAAGAGTAGAAGAGGTGATTCTCTATAGAAGGCTTAATATTTACCATCAGTTATAACCAAAAATATGTAAATAATTTTATTTCAATTTGTTATGGTCATATAGATCGACAATTAAAATATTTCACCAATAATTATATGTAACTGTTTTTGTTGTTATGGTCATCTACATCACTTTTGTCAGACTATGTCTACGCATTGATATTGTCATGTATCGTTGGATCCAATGTTTACAATGGCCCAAATATATTCATAATGTAATATAAAGACTCATAAGAAAGCCTTAGGAGTGAAGAACATTCACATTGTTGATAATATTATGATAGAGGTAGATTTATGTTCAGAAATAGTGAGAGATACCATATTTTTGAATCATCATTAGTGGTAGATTTATTTGATAATAGTGTATCCACCTAATTTATATCTGGTTGTTTTGTTGAGATGATTAATCAACCAATAAAGATCTTTCCCATCATAATATACTTGGAGACTCCTCTTGGTTTGAGGAAAGTGTAGGGGTTTCATTGGACTTATATTGAACAATTGATAAATAATGTATATTTTGTATCATATTTTCACATTGGGGATCTAGATTTATTTTATATCATCATAAATATGTATTCTCTTGATGCTTATATTGATAAAGATGATTGATGTCATAAACATGTATCATTTCATGTTGCCTATGGGATCATGTGGGTGATTTAGGAAGAGTGGGATCCCATGTTCGGTTATGCAAGACCTTACCTCTGAGATCATAGATTTTTTTCCTACTGTATTAATTTATCCAAATGGAATTTCATTTATTATTGAACATACCACTATTGATTGGGATATTCATGACATTTTCAGAGATTATTTAATTTATTTTTTTATAGAGATAGAGGTAGTTTTTATGAGTAACCTTCTTCATAGTTATACAACTAACTTTGATATATTCTTATCATGTGGTAATAGATGAGTTGAAATAGATCATGATTTAGTTGGAAAATCTAATAGATAATTTTTTTGTTCACCCTAGTGATATTCCTTGGGAAGCCATATTGCTATTTGATATGATGGTAAATGGTCGACTCCAATTGTATCTGAACTATCAAATGTTAAACCGAGTGGAAATTATGAATATGTATCATTTACTTCATGTGGATTGTGTTATTGAAACCTTAATATAGTAAATGTTATTTTCAATCTTATGAGTGGATAGTTTTTCACCAACTCAATGTTTGTGAGTCTAATGTACATTAGTTGAATTTTTTTGGGTGTGTACGGTCATTAAAAAGTTAATGTGATTCATTTCATCTAAATTATTATAATTTTGATTTTATAGATTTAATGAACTAGATATTTCATGAGTATCTCCATATTTTTGTAGTATTTTTCATCGATGACAATTTTAGATTATTCGAGATCTAAGACATATTGAGATCACCTATTGGGTTTCGTTCTAGAAATACCAAGGAGTTAAAATATGTATAAATGATTTTAACAAGTTATTATAGTTTTATGAAGTGCTACTTGGGGAATGTAATTTATGAACATGGCATTTCAGGTGATCCTAATAAAGTGAAGGTTCTCTTGTCATGTGATGAACCATGTAACATGGTTGAGATTCTAAGACATTTTGGTCCTTATAGATATTTTTATGGTTCACTAATGATTTCAAAATGTTGGAATCACCATTTGATTATCCTACAATAAATGAGGTCAAAGTAATATTTGATGAAAAATGTTTGTCATATTTTGTCTAGATGAAATGATTTATGAAATCAACACTTATTATGATAATACTTGACCTCAATAAAGGGTATGTGGTTTTCAATGATTTTTATACTATTGGTTTGCGTTTTATCCATGTATTATTCTCATGTGGTATCTTACGGCTCTCTCAACAATGTCTACCTAAGAATAATTACCCCACTCTTGACCTATAACTTGCTACTGTTATGAATGCGCTTATGTGATGGAATCCCTAACTTTATATTGAGAGATTCATTATTTTTTTGAGACAAAGTTTCTATGATATATCATTTCTAATAAAATTGAATCTCTCATAGAGACGGTGGGTGTAATAAGTTCAAATGTTTAACTTTAATGTCACTTACACCCTATGTAAAACCATATAATTTCTAGATGATTACCTTTTATTTGAAAGTGTGTTTGACATGATAAACATAGAATAAAATATAATATAAACTTAGATGGCTTTATGACTTATTTGATATATTTAATATATATTATATAACACTTAATTCATGAAATACTTGGATATCTTGAATTACATGCAATAATTACATAGAATAGTTGTTTTCATTACCCAGATGAGCGAGTTTTATCAAATAACCATATATTATTATGATATTATTATTTAATATAAAAAGATACAACCTAGGCATTAAATTCATGGTTATAAGTTGGAATAATTTTTTTTATAAATTTACTGTTCAATTCATTTATTATCATCTAAATTAAAATTAACATCAAAACCAATTGAATATACATTATATGTTTTAAAAATGATCTATTTTTATACTAAAAATGAGTTTTTTCAAAATAGATTTAATTATTTTCAATTAGTGATTTTTATTAATGAAATATATGTGTTATATATTCAATAAAATATTATTTACATTCTAATAATAGATTTCATATCCATAGGATAAGAACAAACCAAATACTACACATAAAAAGCTATATTTTTATTAAGTCGGTTATACCTCCATTTACTGGGGAAACAATTTTAAATATAATTTTCTCCATTTTAATGATTTTTAAATGAAAAGTTTTAAATAGAAACATAATGATTATTTTAGGTTGATTTTTTTATTCTTGTGAAATGTTTTATTTTTTGATGAATTGTATAAATATATAATTTTAATTGAAAATTAGTATTTTTTATAATATTTTTATATAGATAAATTTTAATTTATTTTTTTAATGAATATTCAGATAAATATTACATAATTTAATATAATTTGGTTCATTTGAAAAAATGTAATATTAAAATCAGATATATAATCATTACAAACTCTTCAACATTTTTACATTTTACCCCCACTTTGTCATCTCATTTACGATATTATATTTAAATTAATGTCAACCAATACAGTTATTGGAACATGGTAAAATGGTATAAAAATTTAATATAAAAAAATAATAAATTATAATATGGTCAACATTGGTTTTACCAAAAAAGGGTTTCTAGTGAAAATTATTTATATTAATTAATGTAAAATTATGCTTAAGAAGTTAGTATACCTTAAACATAATGGCCAAAATGACATAGATAAGTGTAAAAACCATACTTTTTAGAAGTATTTATACCATATAATCAATTTTATACAATTTGTATAACTATGGTATATAGATGATGTAATGGATAAAAGTTTATAGTGTTTACCCTATTATATTTACATGAATTACACAACTCCTCCACTATATAAAGTCACTCATGCCTCCCATTTAGTCACCCCTATAAATAAATTTGGATATTAAAACAATTTCAAAATTATATCCAAACATACCTACCCTAATCCTAGAAACCTTAATTTTTTAATAATGAAATTCAGGATGGTCCTTTGGTGAAATCCAAAATAAGATAACCGAAAAAGAGATGACATTCTTCAATGGTAACTTTTTTATTATTTATTTTTATAACCATTAAATAATAATTATTATATGATCATATTATAATATAGGTGTTGTAATTACACTGATATGTTTTTATGTTCTTTTTTATACCTACACATACACACACATCCATTAAATGGGAAACGAATTTACCGTTCATGTGTATAGGGAACGACCACCTCACCAAACGATGTTGTACATTTTTCATTTACAGCCTCACATGGTTGGGAAATATTATGGAAACTATATTTTTATATTCTATATGTGATATTTTTTTATAAATAATAATAATTATTTATTTAATATATTCCTTGAATATTTCCATTATTTTGAATTTGATAACATCATTTAGGGACATATGGACAACCACCTCTTCCGTGAGATGTGACTCACTCACACTATACATGGAACTTATTAAAGAGATTTTAATAAATATATGTGAATTATATAACCTAAATATAATAATATAATTATTATATAGATATATAAAACATAACTTTAATTATATTAATATGAAAATGTTGTGGATGTATTCTTTATGTTTAAATATGGCCTATCGTCTCAAGGAATGTTACATTTTATTTTCAATCTTTAAATATTGTGGATTATTATAAATAAAAATTTAATAAATATATATAATATAATAATAATGTTTAAAAATATTTATATGATTAAATAATTATCTAATTAATTTTATCGACACATAACCAATCAAAACATATATGACAATCTAGGTTATTATCACCTAAAATGAAGGAAATAATAAATAATTATTAACAAAATAATAATAATATAATATAAGAAGTTAATAAATTATATTATTAATATATGAATGGTTTTTATATGATACAAAAGTTATTAAAACTATAATATAATAGGATAAAAAACATTTAATCAAAAGGAATCACATGGTAATTGATTTCATCTTCAGTTTACATTCAACTGATATTTATGTGTTATTTTACACAAATTAAAATTAATGTAGTTTATGTACGAATACTTTTTAATTTAATATTATTATTCACTCATGCATCATGTTATTTCATGATTTAATTTGAAATATCTCCATTATGTAGATATTACATTAAAATTACCATGTGGTAAAAGATATGCTTGCAATATCGATTTATTTTGTGATTGTATACTTTCTCATGAAACAATCACTTCCTTATGGTAATTTTTATAGATTAAATTTATATTAACTATCCTCATTATAATTCAATGGATAATGTTTTTTAATAAACATATCCATGTTTACATATGGTGCTCATTTAGATAGTTATTTTATAATTTGGGGAAATATTGATAAATATGCATTCATTATTCAATACAGATATTTGATAAGGATTCATGTTTATTAACTAAATAAATTACATTATTTGAGTAAATATTTGGACTTATTGTGACGGGTGGGTCCCAATATTTATATAACACCTTGATGCATAGATAGGTTCTGGCGAGAAAAAACAATTAGCCAAATTAAATGATTTTGTACTAGTATTTATAAAGTGTCTTATGAATGGACGTGAGGGAAATTATTTAATTTTCCTTAGACTTGGTTTCCCATAACTAAGTATATACTTCATTTATATATCAATTATTATAATTATTTACCATTGTTATTTCTTCATCGAAATTATCTATCTATATAATTAATTTTGAGTTTATAGATTAAATTGAATATGATTTAGTTAAAAACCATGGCATGTTTATTATTCCTTATCATGTTGTTCAAATGGAATGAGTGTTCATTTGTTTATGTTTACATATTATATATTATTATTAATTCGGGATTAGTTTCTCCTTACGATAGACATCAATGAAAATTTGCGATCATGATTATTATTTTTGTTACCCAGAATAAAAATATGAATTAATGGAATAAGTTTCAAGGGTGACATTTTTTAGTATTTGTTATGTATTTTGTTTAAATTTTTCTCGCCAATGTAATATGGGTATCATGTATGTATATTTTATTTTTAAAACCACTTAACTGATGAGTAACACATGATTTTATTCCATATAGCTATTCTATATAAATAAATCAATGCAACAGCTCCAGGTTTTGTTGTTGTGGCATTACAGTTGGTATCAAAGGATGTTTTATAAAATCCATGGAAACCAAATTTAGGGAAAATATATAATGGTACATACCCATAATATGGACTTTGAGAATATTTATAGAAGGATATCCTATAATTCGGATAAGGAATAAATAATGTGGGTATTTCTTAGAATACATCAATATCTGCATACTAGATATGGATGTGGTTCTATAATTTTTGTATATAGGGGTAACAACATAAAAAGGGTGCATCAGGCCTGACTCAAGAATAACATGGTACAAGAATATGGGTCTTACTTCACACTCAGTTTGACAATCCAATGGGATATTATTATTATAATATAAAATTTACTTTCAATCCATTATTTTGTTATTGAATGTAAAATTTTCCCAATGAATCCATGTTTATTAATATATGAATTGCTTTGGAAACATTAATCAATTGATGAGTAATATATCACTATATTATTGAAAATAAATTATGTTACATAATTTTGTGATCCAATCTTATATATCCATTGTTTATAAATGGAACATGGATGTAGAAATTATACCAATACTCGTTGATATTTTAGAGGGTTCCCTTTTAAGAACGCTGATAAGTTGTTATTGGAACATGGAAAGTAATTATTATATTAGTGAATCATAATTTTATCAGTACAAATAAACATTACCAGTCGGATCAACCTATTATACAACGATAATCTTAGATGTTGGATCACTTTTTGGGATAGTGTCGCCCATAATTTAGTTAAAATATTAACCAAATGGCCGCTGAAAAATGTATTAAATCAGTAGTGAAGATATTTGGGATATGGGATGTGGTGAAAAGGAATTAGTTACACATATAGTTTATTTTCTCAATGGTTATGTAAATAAATATTGGTAATGGATCCGTAATACTAGTATATAAAATGAAATTGAACTCCAAGAATCAAAATATTTTATAGACTCATTATTTGAATAATATTTCTCTAATGAGAAACAAAATGAGATGATGAGAAAGATACTATGTTTAAATAAAAATTTGGAAGAAATTGTGGTTTTGTATGAAGCATAATCTATAAGGTTATCAATTTGTGGTATTGATTTCATGTGCAACATTGAATACAAGATTGGCCATTTCATTAATGGACTTACAAGAAAATTTTCGATGAGAAATCCTTTCTCAAACATTTTTTCATATGATGAAATAGTTTTTGTGACATCAAGACAGAGAAAAAATTATCAAAATCATTTAGCTTCATAGTCACAAAATTGATGAAGAGGAGGGAACACAAAATAAAAGATAAGGGGGAATAATTGAAATAATTATTTTTTAACATTTGATAACTATGGAATAAATCCCAAAAATAAATAATTTAAAATATTGGGAGTTTGATTTTTGTTCATTGAAAAGGGTCACTATGAATAATAATGAAATTTGAAAATGGAAAATGATGATATATAGTGCTAAAAATGAATTTATATGGGTTAATAGGCCTGCTAATTCCCCATGATCAAATGGAATGCACCTCAACAAAAGATAATTGATCTTGGTCAATCATATGTTAATAACACTACCGAAGTTGAATGATTAATGATAAACATTATTTGGATTAATGACATTTTTTAATAGTTTTCTATTAATTATATTCTCATTATATTATTAAAAAATATATATCTATTGTATTGTTCTTCGTTTCCCTTAATGATTTGATATTATATGTTTAATGGAGCCATGAAAAGTGACTCGGTTGCAGGTTAAAATTTTTGGATAACACACGGTGAAGGGATATAAAACACTTAACATGATCTTGATATTCAAATAATGATATTGTCTTAAGAGTTGATTGAAATGTATAATATAAATAAGATATTTATAACTATAATAGAAATTATTCTAAATTTTTGGATCATAACTTTGTATGATTATCAATCATTTATGAAATATTTTATGTTGAACAATGGAGGTGGTTCTAGAGAATGATGTATTACATCACCCAATAAAGAAACATGTTTCAATATATGAATAAAAATAATTTCAATTATTAAATAAAGGATATTACTGAAAAATAAAAATATATATGGACTTATATTTATAGATAGTGAAACAATTCATAAACTCTAAGAGAACGGTCTTGAAATAAAAATGTTGTCATATCATTAACAATTTTTATAATATAAAGGACTTTTCTACGAATCTAGTTCTTTGGTTTTTCTTCAATAACAATCATATGAAAATGTTCTATATCAATCACCACAAAAATACTATAGTTATTGTTTTCTTCAACATCCATGTTTTCACAAATATTAACATATTTGAATACCAAGTCTAGTGGGGATAATTGCATTTAATTATCCATTTTAATATTATTAAATGTTATTAAAATTATTTATGATGTGAGGTTCTCTACAATAGTATGTTAATATATCAAACCCTCTATTATTGGGATCTAGTAAAAATACTGAGGACACAATTTAATTATTTTTTAGACAATGTAACACACTAAAAATTCTAAGAGTTATTTTAATTTGATATTATGTTTAAAACAGAAAACCAAGAGTAAAAATTAATATAACCACCCAATAAATTCATATAAATTTAATGTTGTAATTAATATATTGTATTGATCCTATTTCTTGAAAAACATTGTAATATTGTGTTACATGAAATAAAGACATTGTTCTGTTGTTTGTATTACACGCATGTTTGAGTTTTATTGAACACCAATAAATCATTACAATATTATTATTGAATAGAATAAGAAAATACCCGACCATTATATTAATAGTTATTAGTATAAATAACTAGTGTACAAACATATTTTTCAATTCATTGATTAAAAACTAAATATAAATGAATATCAAAACCAATTTAATATATTTGAATGGTTTTTATAAATAAATATTATTTTCTTCCAAAGGTGTTTATTCCTTGTAAATAAAATTAATTACAAGTAGTGGATGATATTAAATATATATATATATATATATATTATCCATTAAAATATTTTTTATAATCATAGAATACATTCGATATTATTAAGATAAGAACAAACCCAATATCCTACATAAAAAGAGACATTTTTGTAAATGTACTTTTACTACATGTTAATGAATTGCCTATTTAGAGTCTAATTTTTAGAACTATTATAAAATTGAATGATAAAATACACTCAAGTATTGAAATATAAATTGTAAAATTTTGATATGGTGATGTTTTTTTATTTATTTGAAATGATTCAACTGTTTATGAATAGTTAAAAGTAATGAATTTTAATTGAAAAGAAAATTTTCATTAAATTTATTTATATATTTAAATTAAATTTTAATTTTTTATTAAAGTATATTTAAATAAATTATATAAAATTTAATCTAATTTGTGAAACTGGATAAAATTACACATTGAAATTGGATATAAAAATATTCCAAGCAAATGAACATTTTTACATTAAAAACAAGAATTTTCATCCAATCTGGGGTATTAAATATAAATTAATTTATGATTCTAATGTGAATGAAATTAGGTAAAATAGTTTCTATAATTTTAATCATAATAATATATATTTTTTTAATTTAAACATAGTTTCTAATGAAAACTTTCTCTAAATTATGTTAAAATTAATTACATAATTAAAGTTAAAATTATGATTAATACAGGAATAAACCTTAAAAATAAGGGAAAAATGACCATAAAATATTTAAAAAACCTTTATTTCTAAACATATTTCAACCATATCATCCCAAGGAAATAATATTTATCAATATTAGTGGAACAATATGCATGTGAGGCCTCTCAATATTCTTTATCTTTTTATATTTACAAGTATGACAGTCATCATACACAATAAAAATTTAGGAACTCTTCAAATTTAACAAAAAAACTAACTAAATTTGGATAATCCAAACGCTTCCCAAAAATGATCGAAAAATACATCTTCTAAGCCTATTATTAATATTCCACGATTTTATAATAACATATTTATCTGAAATATACATATATTTTGTAATGATAAGGGTTATTCCTATATAAATACACACTTTCATAAAATTAGACATGAATTTTTAGTTCGTATGTACAACAAACTACCGCATCATGAAATGATGTCATTCATATTTATAACAAAACCTCTCAAATATTGGGATTATAAAAGACTAACAATTATAATATGATATTTTTATATTTTAGTTTTCTTAATACTAATATAAAATTTTTATGACACATACCATCATGCATTCCATTTTCTATGAACAAGTTAACATCGTTTATGGAATGGTTAACTACCACCTCCTCAATGAGATGCGATTCCATCACAGTACAAGTGAAATGAATTATGGTTTATTTTAATAAAAATATGTGAAAAATATGATATAGATATAATAATTTAATTACAATATACTTATATATCATTTACTTTTCAATCTTTTAATATGAAAATTAAATAGAAGTATTGTTCTAGCGTACATACAACCTATTATCTCCATTAATGGTTCATTTCATTTCATATCTCCAAATCATATGGATTGTTATAAATATATTTATAATGAATTTAAATAGTATTCAAATCATTTTTTACATATAGGATATGATGAAATTATGATATAATTATCAGGAACAACAAATAACAAGTCCAAACGATCCTAAAAAACTAAACAAATAATAAATGAAATAGAGAAAATAATTAATAATTTTTAACAAATGGGTGAAAACATTTTATAAGAATTCCATATATGATATTATAAACATGACTATAGTTTTATAATATGTTACCAGAATGAATAATAAATTAATATAACTGGTTAAAATATTTTCACCCAAAAAGAAACACAATTTAACAGATTTTATCTCGAATTTTATTTTATTGAGACTCATTTCATAATATGAACCAATTAACGTTAAGGTAATGTATATACTTTCCATTTTCCATTTACTATCACGATTAACTCATAATTTATCGTATTTTATGTTTTAAATTGAACTATCTAATTTTGGGGGAATTGACATGAAAATTACTATGTGGTAAATTACTATGTGGTAAAATAATATTTTGAAATATTTCATTTTTTTGTGATTGTTAAATTTCTATTGAAAATATCACATAATTAAGATCATTATTTGTTGTACATTATATTTACCATTAATATACACCTCATTATGAAATTTATAATATTATTTCCAAAATATTATTTCATTTTTATATACCAAATTTACTTTGACAATTATTTTATTAATTAGGGAACTATTTATAAATCATTATTCAATACAGATAAAAAATATTTGATAAGTCATATTGTATATTAATTAAATAGATTAACAATAATAAGGACTTAGTTTTATTAAAATTTATGGGTGGGTCCTGATAAATATATATCCGCTCGATGCATTGACATCTTCTCATGATACAAATCAATTGTCTAAATTTAAAGGGTTTCTAAGGTAGTTTTATGCCATTTATTAAGTGATCTTGGTAGAATATGTCTCCATGTGGCTCATTCATGATATCCAATAAGAAATAATTTTCTTTATTGATATATTAATTATTTTTATTATTATCTATCCATTATATTTATTATTTGAAGTTATCTATGGATATTTTTAATTATCAATTTATTGATTATATGTCGTGTCTTTCTATCACATACCATTCTATAATGATTATTCCTTATCAAATTATTTAAAATGAAATTGTTTTCAATTGTTTACCATTCAATATTTTTAATCACACTAATTTATTATTACTACTACTATACAGTTACCCTTACTAAGAATTTTATCTCACTCATATTTTCCCCCCTTCCCTATGATTGGAAGATGAATTATTCAGATGAGTTCCCATGATTCTTTTTATAAGTATTTTTTATATATTATCTTTAAATTAATATTTACCTATTTAAAATGTGTATCAACTGTGTAGTATGGTTTTCCCAAAAACATGTTTTTACTTCATGATTTGATTCTTTATAATCATTCCATTATAATATAGTAATTCACCCACTCAATGCTTATGGGGTATGGGAATTAAACCAGTGGGATGTATAATACCATTGAAGACACATTCAGTAGGAATGTAAAATCACATCGTATTCTATAATCAAAGGATTATTGTTACCATATAGAGATCATTCTTTAGTTATGCCTAGTTTCTCCGGTGGATATAACTTGCATGTTTTTTACCAATGTTTTGTTATCATCATATATATATGTATCTATTAATCAATGATAGCAGTATGATGATGATTCTTGAGGAATTTAATATATCCATTATAGTGGGAGGACTATTTTTAGTATGTATTTATCTTAAGATGTTATTCCCCTTCTGGGATATTAGTTTTTTTCCCAGTATATGTGAAGAAGTAATTATAGTATTAATATAATAGTTATTTATGGGCAATTCATATGGGAATGAAAAAGATGTATTTTGAAATGAGATGGTGTTTCTGGTTGATGGGTATGATGTGTGCCATTTCTAATTATGTTTCATGTTGTTACGCCTACCAACTGATAATGGCAAAGCATCTAAAACCTTACTGTTCTATCCAACATCTTCTACATCTGATTTGTATATGGGATGAGGTATCTATTTATTTTTTTGATGGATTACCATGTAATTCTTGATGGATAAATTTTATCTAGGTTGTGATTAATTAGTTGAAAAATTCAGGTGACATCATTATAATTAGAGTCACCAAAAATGATAGATATTTGGAATGTTTTATGTGTTGTAAACATTGTGGTTACATTGTGATCCATATAAAATTATCTCTAATAGGGAACATTGTTTTACATTGATGATTTAAGGGACTATCCAAGAGGAAATGGGGACTCAGGTCAGGTTTTGTATGACATACAATCTATTGAAAATGGGTGGACATTGCATGATATTCAGATATCATAAAATATTATTTGTGAAATGGTCAAGTATTTAATTGAATTTTGGGACAGATATCTGATACTGAATAGGTTCTTTTATAATAATATTTATCATTATACAAACAGAATGGGTCCTTTTGGGGAATTGTATGGTCTCCAATCCATGAACCATTTTTTTGGGTAGATTTGGGAATGTAATATTTAGTGGGACAACCTCTTTTTTAAGGTATATCAGTGAGGATTCAAGATAAATGTTGACATCTATTTATGGGTTAGAGTTGATAGAAATATATTAAAAATAATAGGTGTGGAACTTTATAGTATTCTGTTGAGGATTAGTGTTTCATTAAATTGTCAGCTTAGTTAGGTCATTGAATTCTAGGAAGAGTGGAAATGTTGCATATATGATATGTTAGATTCCTTTAGGTGATAGAGAATATTGGAAAGGATT
Organism: Viscum album; assembly: GCA_963277665.1. NCBI lineage: Eukaryota > Viridiplantae > Streptophyta > Magnoliopsida > Santalales > Viscaceae > Viscum > Viscum album. The sequence continues at coordinate 318,030,581 of OY728132.1, read as the reverse complement.
CATTTCTTCTTGATTTTCTAGTTAAGTGTATATGAATTAATAATGTTTTCATCAAATTATAAATCTTGAAATACCATCCTGATCCCACACATTTTTTTCGATGGGAAGATATTGTGTAAGATTTCTATATTTTTATTGTGAAAGAGTCGTTAGATATCATTGATTCCTATATGAATTAATTTTGTAATAAAATCATTTTTCTATGTTTTATTGCATCATGAAATTGATTATCATTAGACTTGTGATCATGAGTTGTTGATGAGGGATTAATTCAATCACATTTTTTCCATATTTCACTCTTCTTGAGGAGTTCCCATGGATACAAATTACTATGTTGGGGATTTTATAACATCATGCTACTTAATTCCTGGTATTTCTCTTTTCTTTATTAGTTTCACTCATTATTTAAAGGTATGTTGGCAATCATTAGTATAGAAAGAATTTACATGGGAGGATGACTTTATGTATGTGGTTTTATATTTTTTAGAATTAATTTAGATTTGGTATAAATGGGTTGGTGGATTTATGGGGTTTTCCTATGTTCAGAGAATGGAATGGGTGGTTTAGATTTTTCATAAAAAATATGGAATTTTTATAGTATGTAGGGAGAAATAAACCCTGTGAAATGGCATTAAATGTCATATAACTTCTTACATTAAGAAGTCTTGAGATTGGTAAACAATGTAAAATGATTACACTCCATATATTTTGGTATTGTATTGTATTATTAATAGTTATCTTAATGTAACAATGTTATTTTTTTCTTAATTTTATACCGTAATTGATTAAAAAATCTATAAACCATAGATATACAACTAGAGTCTTCTATGGGTGATTTTGGAGACCTATACTCTCTCTAGATTTCATAGTTTGAAAATAAATTTTTGGTCTCGTTGTGTTGTGTCTCTTTGCGTAATAATTCATTTGGCTTGTTTATTTCCATTGATCATGGTTGTGATGCTTCACTACATTTCTATATCTATTTTTATATGATTATTATTCTATTTTTTCTTTTATATATCTATCAGATGATATTTTTGTGGGGGTTTATCCTTTATTGTTCAGGGTGTGGTTTGAGAGTTTCTTTGAGGTACTTGTTATCTATCCACCTCATGTATTCTTTATTAAAATGTATTCAATTATGTGATTTCTATATTGATTCTAGGGACTAATTTTTCATCATCTCATTCATCAATGTTGTTGGATTCCATTAAAATCAAATGAATGATGAATTTTAGGTTAGTTGTTCTCTCTCTAGCATATGTTGGATGAACTATATTTCATTATTATTGAAAAATTGTTTAATAACATGAAATTGAATGGTTGAATGATGTATATGTGAATGTATAATGGGGTTTTTGAAAAAATATGATTTCACCCTAATTTTAGTAAATCAAAAATGTATTTTCAATGAATTTATAAATGGAACACTGAAAAGGATTACAAAGAATTATTTTGAATAATTAGATTGGAAAATGTAGAACACAGGAGGCCTTGGGAATATAGATGGATGATGTAGTAGTGGGCCTCTTCTATTGATATTGTCAGGGGTTTACTCATGTTGTGTTTTTATACACCCTAGGCATATTGTTTTAGGGACATGATAGACACTATTTATAGATTCTCTTTATAAGGTGTTCCTATACTTCTTTGATTCGATGCATATGTCTAGGGTGTCAATGCATATACAATTTTCGTTATTTGGGGTACAAGATTCATAGAAATCTTTAAATAGATTGATCTTTGGCATGATGTTACATGTGATTCTGGCTTGTACTATTTTAGATTTCAATAACTTTTATTTTAGATGACATGAGATACATGAAATTATATTATTTTATATATTCTTTGTGATATATATATAAATATATATATATGAAATTATTTGATGTATTTTACTTTGGTTATATTGTAAATGGGAAAAAACCTGAAATTATATTTTTCCCCATGATTTTTATAAATAATCTATTGCATTACATACGATGAATTGTTATTCTTTAATTCATAGAATGTTCATATTATTGTATAACGGCTTGTTATAGAACACATCAGTGAGATCTTAATAAGCATGTTAGCTCACACCCTATAAACCCATTCATCGATTCATAGAACATTTTACATATTTTAATTAATAGAATGGAACAGATCTATAGTGTACTAGAGATTGCTTTTTTTGTACATAGTGGTGAAAGGTTATAGTTTTCCAATTCTATCACATGTAGTAGTTAGTTTTTCTTCATGTTTTTCATTGATGTTAGACCTGTACATTTGATTAATCTTATTAATTTGGTTTTTTTGTTTCTACTATCATTTTTTAGTTATGTAATATATATTTTCTATAACCCTTATCTCTAGTATATATGTATTAATTAAATATGTTGCTTTATATTTGGAAAATTGTTCCCTCTATTTATTTTTTGATGACCTGGTGCTAGCATCTACCACACAGGCAATGGGAATTCTCTTTGGGAATATGGATATTTTGGTTGGGTATTAATTAGAGAGTGTATCTATGTTGGTCTCATAACATTTTAGTTACTTATGATCCATCATCTGATCATTATTTACTACCTTTAGGGAAAAACAATCCATCTCTATAAACTAATTAGTGTACATTGGCATCAACCACTCTCCCTACAGTAAAGAGAGGAACACCAGATAAATTTTCATTAGAAGGGTATATAGAAATATATAATAGAAGAAAAGAGAATTTAAACACTACCATTATAATACCACATGTACCATATAATACCACCATAACATTCTTGGATATTTGAGTTTGAACACTAAATGCTTCACGTTAATATTCATTGGTGTATCCCTAAATTTGAATAACTAATGATAATTTACAATGTAGTCCTCCAACTATAAAGTTTCATTCATTCTTATAATGGATTTAGGTTTCTCATATAAGAACACCTATGATCAATCATTTCTACTTGAATGTTCTAGATGTACCTTATGAACATCTAATTGTACATACAATACATTTTCTTCCTTGGTGAACCTATTTTCATGATAGTCTCTATAAGATTCTGATCAATAGTCATATTCCCTTGAAGGCCATCCACTACCCCCTCCTTTGGATCGTATAGAATATTTATTAGAGGCATATCAATAAAAAATATATTCTACTAATTGATTTTAAAATCATTGTTAAAAAGAGAAAATGATAATTAAAAAATTATATTAAGATCAATTACTCAAAATATGTTACAAGAATACCAACATCCCATAGAAATATAAGTATCATCATGAAAATTGATTTTCCTGAAATTTTCACAAAAAACCCAATCATGTTATGATAATCCTATCTATAGTCTACAAATATCCAATAACTGAGCACTAAACCTAGGCTCAAATTCAAAACTGTAACAAACAGACGAGGATTCCCATTAAAACCCGCACTCAACCTATCTAGTCACATACCTAAAAGTAATTTCTTATACCCATCGGTAGGAGACTGTCAACCGAGTGTCAATAACTACTAGAGGTAATGATTTATCCCAAAAAAAATTAGAATAAATTGGAATATATATATAGAAAGAATGAAAAAATAGTAGAATAAAAAAATAGGAAAATTATTCTATAGAAAATTGAAACAGTAGAATAAATACAGACCAAATTTACCCATAAACATAAAAGTTCAAGTCCAAAAGAAATGGAAAAAAAATGGTAAATAGTTACTCAATGTGATATGTTTACAATTTCCCACTATCTCATCACCACATACACAACAAAGTTGAAAAAAACCTCAATGGATCATTCTATCACATTTACATTCCCAACATAGAATGACATAATAAGGCCTATGAATGACTATTGGGGTGTGTATATTGTCATCTAATTAGCTCAGTAGGATCCCACTACGGTGTTCTATAATATGTCTCTATACCATAGTAAAAACATAAAAAATTAAAGAAAATGAGTCATGATAGTCAGTTAATTATTTTTTATATCAAATCATGGTAAACATTTTCGTTTTACCCAATTTAAATAAAACTATCAAAATAGTTCAAAATGCATATAATATATATCAAATAAGGTAATTATTACCTTGGAGCAATACTCAAGCCATAGATAACATCACTCCAAGGATCACTATAGGTAATTCTATATAGAATAATCATAAAGAAACATAGAAATCATAGAAATCAATTATATAGACATAAATATTGAACATATAGTGGAATTGGACACCTCGTAATGTGAAATTCCCAATACTATCAGAAATATCCCTAGAATAACATGCATAGGGAATAAAAGAATAGCCTATTAGTAACCCCCAAATACAATCAATGTATGAGGTCAATTAATACTCATTCTACCAATAAACCCAATTATACCCATGTTTTATATCTTCCAACCCATTTATTTTAAAACTCTATTTGAAATCCATTTTTGAAATACATTTCACTATGCTTTGAAAATAACTTTCTTCCTGTTACTAAATTAAGTGGAAAACAATTTTTTCACAAAATACACCTTTATCAAATGTTAAAATTAATCAATTAATAATTCCATATTATTTATAAAGTATGTCAAAAACTATAAAATCATGATTTATCAAACACAGTCTAGAGTTGGAAGAGCCAATTTCCCATGTAGGTCAAACATTACTGGAAATAGATCCACAACCAAAAAATGGTATACAATGATATAAACAACTCCCTATTTATTACTCCCACAAATTAGGATTTTATTATATAAAAACTAACGTAATAGTTGATTTCATGACACTAATACCTCGTTTATAATACACCCACTACACTACATCTAACAAAATATCATCCCCTGGAATAAGATCACACAAAGGATCTAGAACGGACCTATAAGAACATCACCGATAGATCAAAAGATCTAAAAATATAATGCAATGTAAATAAGGTGAAAAACAACATATAAAAAAAGAAAGAAATTTTATCTCAAGAAAAAAATCACCATAAGGATCAATAACAAAAAAAATCCATCTAAATGGTGTTGAGGTTCCTAAAATTTCATACGACAGATCCTAGAATTTGAGAGAAAAGACTTCATGGTTAATGAAATTAAAATATTACATGAACTGTGATTAAGTCTAATAGACATAACTATTCATGATGTTAACCCTTTCATATTGTGAAGTTATTATTTTACAATATATACATAAAATGGTGTTACCTCATATTAATAATATCTATGATCGGTCTTTTCATGACATGCAACCATTTCATGGATTGATAATTCTTAAAATATGAACAGGTTCATAACATATACATATAAGTGGATTCAATTCATGTTACGTATTCCTAGCATAAAATGATCTAGTAGGATTACTTTATAGAAATAAAACAGATAATCTCCCAGGTCAATCTAGAACCCTAATTAAGACCTCTTCATCCTTTTATACAATTATACCTATCATCTATTAATTAATAAAAACATACAACTATAATCATTGGTCATTTTTTCCCATAAAACACCATTTATCCTCAAATGGTCCAAATAAATACCAAAATAAAAGGATAAACAAGAATATATATGATTAATACCTAAAATAAGTTAATGGGAAGTGAAACTTTTCATCAATTTATTGTGAAAAATATGGCATTGAACATTGAAAAAATGTCATTTCGTGGCGGGGAAGCGAATTTTCTAACATAGTTTAGTTTCATATAATTCCCTTACAATTTATAGATACAAAAAATACATCATTTCAAATATTCAATATGTTATAAGTGTATGTTATGTTCAATCATTCTTTATAAATTTCAATTTGTTTTGATTCTTTATTAGATATTTTAGTATGATCACTCTACCCATGTGTTGATTTCTTCCAAAATATGATGGAATCTATTATGATGATTTTTGTAGGGTATCCCTTGATTCTATGAAGACGTTTAAGTCAATTACACCAATTAGTAATCCCCCTGGTGGAAGCCTCTATTTGAGTATATGGTTAATATTTAAAAATACAATTGGAGTGGTCTTATTAAAAATTATAGAGGGGTGACCGTATATAGATTCCTATGTTTCTAGGACTATGGATTCATCCAAATCAAAATTCAAAATAATAGATAATAAGATTCATTAAATTATATATTTTGTTTAAGATATATTAAATTAATGTTTATTGGGATCTAAAATAGTTATTCTATTCCATTGATGAAACATGGAGTTATCTCTTAGTGATGTCTGATGCAAAGACGAAACATATCAATTAGATTCCAGTTCATCAAATGTATAAAAATTAGTAAATGGATATGATTTTTTCAACATAACGGGTGGTGGAAGAAATTAGTTGGATCACTCATGAACCATATGATGACACCTTGGATTGAGTTCCACTTTAGTACATGTTAACCAATCAACAACATTACTCACTCTCTTGTAAACTTCCGCAGATTGATTATTTATTTAACAATCATGTATCCTATAAAATGAATATAAATATAAAATCATTCTAGATAATATATAATGAACATGACCTAATCATATGGTGATTACATGAAATAAAAAAACATTTCATTAAAATACACTCCAATGTCTTCTTGGTATATATTTTTAGTGAATTATGTCATATCAATGACTAAACTAGCACACATTAATTGTATAAAGAAATAAAAATTTTACCATTATATAATAAGATACATAATATATAATTATTATTCAAAATATCTTTCAAATTATTCTCATATGATAATAATTTTGAAAATTTTTACATATTAATTTTCATCACGAACTATGGTAATAGAAACAGAAGAATGGGGTGAGCTCAAATTCCTAATAATTCTAAACATAAAATTCATCATTTAGTGATCATATGTGAACATATGATTATTAATTGGTAATATAAATATTTACAATTAAATAATTGACAATAATTATTTGTCCTAAATTATCAAATAATTATCTCCATAATTACCACATGAATCAACAGAGTGATTTAACCAAAACAATATTTGATAATAACATAATCATAATATTAAGTATAAAATAGGGAAACATATTTCAATTATTAAACATTGATTAGTTAGCGTAACCAATAATTCTTATCTATTTCATTAGTGACCATGATTTCAAAAAACTAAAATGTACTCATGAATACCCATCTCATGAGATATGAACACTTAGTTAATGTAATAGATGGAAATATAGGACCACACATGTCATTATCCATACATAATTGTGTCAGGTAAATTCAGTCATATCTTAAATAACCCATATAAATAATAAAATATTATACTTTTCAAATGGAATCATATAAGGAAATATTCAGTATTCTATGAATTTTCATGACATGATACACATATGAAGAATAAACAGTTGTCCCAATATATTTATTAGCATAATAGGTAAATACCATTTAATCAAGATAATAGATAACATTGTATGCACACCATATAGATAAAGGTTATATTGTTATGTTAATAATTTTCCCAAATAATCAATATACATAACCAATGTGAACAGCCTTAGATAAAAAAATGGAAAGAATGATTTTAAAAAAGAAACATCCTTAGGTGAAATGTTGTTCCTATGGAAAATGGATGGTTAGTAAACGAATAGATTGCGAGGGACAAATCATTCATAGAAATGAATATTATATTAAACACCATGAAAAATATGGTGAATGGTAATATTTAAAGAATATTAATGAATCCAGCATTATATTTATCAAAGTACAATGACTTATCTAAAATCCACTTTTTTCATGTTTTATAGAAACTTATTATGAAATAGTAAGTGTCAATGATAAATGGAAATTATTTTAAATGAAATATTTATGAATAGATGGTTTGAAATATATTACAATAGAAAACATGGAAATATAGATGGGATGATTCATATATAATGAAATAGTTAATGAAAAAAAAATTTCTCATGGAAGTGAACAAAAAATGAGACTTCTGAAAACAATTTGAATTTTTTTTTAGAAAAGGATGTTGGAAAAATTTTAAAATATATTTTCAAAAAGGAGAAAATTTTAAAAAAATTGAATACCATTTATTTTGATAAAGAAAATCAATAATTTATCCTTTAAAATACATAATTATTATAAAACAATTGGTGTGTAAGATAATATATGTGATTTATAATGTATAGAAATCAAATTTTTGAATATTCTGAAATAATTTCTTTTAAAATATGACATCATAAAATTTATATTAAAGTTTCCTCTTGAATTTTGTGAAAATAATTTTGTGAATAATAGAAAATAATATATATTACCTTCCTACAATATATCATGACATATAAAACTCAATTAATATACAAATGAAATGTTGATAAGTTTTATAAATAACTTAAGATCCTAGATTTATTAGATTTTAAAAACATTCTTGACTCTAAAATATTATCGAAAACAAATTATTTATAAATTTTATAACATGTAGATCAATAGATATTTTAAGATGGGAATCCATTGAATTTATGGGAATTTAAATTATTTAAATTACATGACTCTTAAAACCCAATGAATATTGAAGAATATATTCATTATGAAGTTTTCACACTATAATAAAGGCATCATAGTGTTTATTAAAAAATAATCCCCATGAAATTTAATTTAAGAAACGTTCCTCTTATATTTTTCTCTCCCTTAGTTGAATAGACTATAAGATCTATTATTCAAACATAAATATTTTAATCACCTAATTTAGAACCATTTTCTTATAAATAATCATTTAAAAACATTACTTATTTTAACAACCCAAAATTCTTATGTAAGAACGTTGTTTTTAATAGCATGTATGACACAGAACACCAAGTGTATAAGGTAACCCAACATTCAAAGACATTATGATATATTTAATATTTTAATTTTATATCTTGAAATGTATGATTCGCATAGATTTCTTGTGTTTCACATTAGATATACTTTTTTTAATAGTTTTCATTAAATCAAGAACATGTTTTAACAATGGATAATATTTTATTATGATATTATTTATATAATATAAAAAAATACAACCTAGAAATTAAATTGATAGTAAGTAACATTATTAACTAACTTATGGAAATATATATTTGAGTTTATTGGCTAACAACTAAATGGAAATGAATATAAGAAAATCTGAATATATAGGAAATGATTTTATAAAGAACTATGATTAATCTTCCAAATAGGTTTATAGATAATAAATTTAATTTATTACTATTAGAGAAACATATTAATGAAATATATGTGTAATATATTAAATAAAAAATATTTAAAATTAATTAAATAAATTGAATTATCATAAGATGACAACAAGAAAAATCGTCTGTATTTAAAATGATAGTTTTTAATAGAAATTTGGCTATCATTTAATTGAGAACCTATTTTAAAGAGAAAATTTAGAGCTTTTATAAATTTTATATATAAAAATTAACCTTATTTTTGAAATTGAAATGTTAAAATTAACATTGGGTAAATTTTTATTCTTTTTCATTTAATATTTATTTATTGATGAATGATGAAAAATAATGAGTTTTAAATATAGAATGATATTTAATATAATTTATTTTAAATTTTAAATAATATTTTATATACATTTAATACTAAAAAAGGGAAATTTTATGTCAACTAATACAAATTATGTCATTTTCATCTATATTAATTTGAAACTCGATATACAAACAACTAATTATTTTAAACCTTTTTACAGTAAAACCTGCATTATCGTCTCGTCCAGCAGAATAATGTTAATTTAATTTATTATAATGAAATTTTTTTATCTTGTAAAAATTAAACCCATATTATGAATCAATATAATTTATAATTTATAATAAGTATAGAATATTTTTTTACCAAATATATTTATGAAAGTGGTTAAATTTTATTAAAACAATTTCAAGGAAAATCATTATAATAATGAAATATTCATTAAACATATGGCTCAAAATAACTAATAAAATTGTCAAAAATAAATTGTATGTTCATTTTTAGACACTAAAATTCATTTTATCTAACGTTTTCTATTATTTTTACTACATTTTGTAATGACCTAAACCCCATTGACCAGAGAAAGTGCTTATTTTATTACATTGGCATATAAAAAGGGAATATGAAACCCTATGAACTAAGTAGTTTAGTAGATTTGTGAACAAGATACATATATAACATCGATAATACAACGTTAAATTATGTACAATATACATGTTTTATTATGATCATCCAAAACTCAATCTTTATACCTTTATGTCATTCATAAAAAACATATTCATGTACCGAGAAAATGAAACATAATAAAGGGTTGAGATCCAATTCTCAATAAGGTTAATAAATATAGAATAAGATATCATAAACATAAACCTTATTCCTGGTGAATAACTAAAAACACATGCCTTTTAAAATATACATGAACATTATATTGTAGGAATATGATCTGAATAAATAATTCCATAAAAAACCAAATAATTGGTATTCTACTAGTCGAATAACCAAATTAACTATCAACACTAATATCATAATGTGGTAATTACTAATGAATTACATCATAACCATACCATCAAATCCCTATGCCAACACCATAAATTATCATTTCGTTATAGCCTCATCGGAATACCTACTTTGTCTCCTTAGACTAACTGATGCACCGAGGGGATATAATGGTCCCCACCTGACACATAATATGTCCAATTCATTCCTCATATGAGTGGGGGGGGAAATAAAAAACATATACATTTATATTTAAACTAGCATATTTAATGTATAAAACATTCCCCGAACATTAAGCATAAACAATAACCATTCAGAGTAAAGTGGTGAATGGTTTTAAGATAGAAAATCCACAATAAAATAAATTATAAAAAATTAAATTAAATATGGAATATTATATGATAAAATATTAATCCAAACAATACATATGAATCAAAAAGAGTGGTGAAACAGATGAAGATATTTCTATAAAATCCTGGAGTAATTTTTGAGATAAATACTTTTCTATTTTGAAAAGGATAGTTCTTTTTGAAAACTATTTATATAAAACCGGAAGTAATGTATGACAGTATATTCTTAAAAAAATAAGTTATTTTATAAATATAATGGTTTCTAAAAAATATTATATATTTCCCTTGAAAATAGATAAGAATTTTATAATTTCAATTGAACCGAGCTTGTATTTAGGGAAGAAATATTGAAAAAACCTTTTAAAACATATAACTCCCCATTAATGAAAGTAAGATTTAGGTTGCTAAACATATATATAAAATTATAAAAGAATATATGAGTAGTGAATAAAAAATAAATTGATGTATGTAGATAATAAGAGTAACCTAAATGAAAATGTAGGTTTGGGTAGAAAACCCTTACCTTAAATCTAAAGTTGTTCCTCGCTTGATTTTAATGTCCCAAATATGATAAATTTAGGTTCATAAATTAATAATTACAAATAATTCCCTAGATTTAATTGATTTATTATAACCTTTTGATGTTCATTCATGTCCTTTTCAGGGGTTGATAGATTTAATTTCATAGTTTGGGAGAGTTTTATTCATGATTTTGATGATCATTTTACTTATATTCATGCATTTTCATGTAGAAAGAGAACGCTATTCTAGTATATAAGTTGTTTTTTATTATTGAACACCCTTGAGATTACATGGGAAAAAATATTTGGTTATTGGTAGTGATGATGAATCATTATATAATACATAAATGACATTGTTAGGTTTTATTGGAGTTTTTTATCACAACAACTCATTTTGATTCATAAATTAATTTCACAAGAAAAAAATTATTCCAGAACCTTACATAAGTTATAAATCATATATAATATTATTGTTTAACCGAAAAAATTGCTTCATTTCAAAAATTGAATATATTAAAAGAAAATTTAATACTTTTCATCATTGAATGTGATAAATTAACACATCATAGATAGTATTTTCATTTCCAGTACAAAAGAAGGGGAAAAGAAGGGATGATGAATAATTACCCCTTTATCATGAAAACATTCATGTGCATTTATGTTACTGGAGTCATCACAACATTTAGATGAATGGTGGTGAGGAATGAAAATAATTGAACATAAAATAAATGAAATGAAAAGTGAAATTGACCTCTTAAAGTAATCTTCCATAAGAGCCTCTTTTGTGTAGAGAATTTTTTATTTTTATGATACCAAGGGATGATAGACATGGGGTGGAGATTTTTATGTGATTTTATTAGAATTTAGGCAAGGCACAAAGTTTGATGGGTGTTGTAACTACACGATATTTTATAAAGAATATTATTTTAATTTCGTTGATGTCTTGTGTTGTACGCTACAACAAAATTAGATTGTGCTATATGCGACACCGTATTAGCTTGCAGTATACGCAACACTATTCTTGGCTCGTGTTACACACAATTTCATGATCATTTTGTGGAAATTATTCTACACAACATTATGTATAGATTTCGTTTAATGTATAAATGAAATAAGTTTTTATTATGTTATATGCAACACCAAATGGAGCATTCACTACATGCAGCTCTGACTTGGCTTACATTACACACAATCAAGACCTTCTTCGATAGCGTATGTGGTACACAATAACAAGTTTCACTAAATGAGATATTATTATAATATTATTATGAACTAGTCGTTATGAATAGTAAAACCCACTTTTTGAAATTTTATTATTGAAAATGGACTTCATGTTTGGATTCATAATATCGAAATTAGCCTAGGGTGAATTTTTGGTATTCTTCTAAAAACATTCAATTTTTGATGAATAGTGAAAACACTGGGTTACTATTTAAAAACCGACTTTTTTTAAAATAATTATTTATTTTAATTAAATTTATTTTAGTTCAAAATTGATAAATAATACCTATATATGATCAATGTAATTCATTGGAGTTATTTTATAATAATTTTAGATATATAAAAATTTTATTGAACTTTTCACCGTCTTTTACCCACCTCCTATGAGAATTTGGAAATTCAAATTAAACATAATTTTACCACTTTTGTGAGTGGAATTTCAAAAACCTGAGAGACACAGTTAATATCAAGGACTAAAATGTGGTTCAATGAGATGAAAATAATTTTTTGTGAATAGTAACTTCTTACTTTTATTTACCACAGTTAAAAGTAAATAGGGCAATTAAGGGTAAAAATGATATTATTATTACCCTAAAACATGTTCTAATTCTATTGGATATGTGTAATTCTACCAGAAACAACCCTAGGATTAAATTATGACCATTTAGGGACACTTGGATTAGATTAGGACATTTATTATTAATTTATTTAAAGAAGGGTTAAAATAGTTAAAATCAATGTTTAATAACTAATTCATTTTTAATATAAGGTTATACATAAGATAAATTCGACTATAAATATTAATTAGAAATATAAAAATATATCCTACCTAATGGTATTTTATTTATAATTTTTAGACATTAAATAATTTAAGTTATCTATGACACAATTTTTATGCAATAATTACCTAAATAATGAAATATTAAAATAATTGATATTATAAATACCCAAATAAATGTAATTTCAGACTTTTTATGAATTACACTAATGTTATAGGTTAATATGACATTATATTATTGATTTAATTAACGTTTTTAGAATTGATCATGCTGTTACGATTTTCAAAAAAATCAATTACCAAATAGTGTCAAAATTTACATAAAATAGTTTGTAAACAAAATATTATATTATTAATTGTTATTATATTCCTAAAAACATAAGGATCGGCCAAGATACTTATATCATGATAGGTGTATCATTAATGGTCCAATTAGTGGTCTCTTGGATGTATATGGTAAGTTTATTAACTATATAATACAAAAATACAATGTGACATGGTAAATGTCAATCTAATTAACTAACAGTTAAAACTAAATGATAAGGTCAATATAATGACCTAAACTTGTCTAAAATATATTGGTTGAGAGTATTTCGACCAATCACCACCTTAGCGTCGAAATAAATTAATTTGGAGCTATTAAAAACCGAATATGACTTTATAATAAAATAATATTTTTAGTTTCTCTAAAGGTTCCCCTCTCCTCCCTTATAAAAGGGCACCTCCTCCCTCTCTTCCGCACAACACTTTGAGCCTTAATGCTCGTCCAAACCCTGAAAATTTCAATTTTAAACTTCCATAGAAACATCTTAGAGGACTTGGTCTTCTTCAAAGACCATATTTAGTTCCCTAAGAAAAGGTTTGGAAGAGGCGCTTCAATGAAGAGGTAATGTCTGTTACCGATTCTTTCAACTTTATTTCTTCTTCTACTTCTTCATCTTTAGTTTTTTCATTATGAAGTAATAACATCAGTATCAATAATATATTGATATGTTTTTATAATTATGAAACAACACTATTTCACCATCTATCCATCCTATGGAAAACGAAATCACTGAGCGTCCGTACGTACAGAATACCGTCTCCACGCCGTGGTGTAATCTATTTTCGACCACCACCTTACTTGGATGGGTATAATAGAATAAATAAATAACAATATTTTTTTTATTTTAAAATTAATTTGATTCTGAAATATTATACATATTATTCATTATAATTCCACGATCATGGGAATGATATCATCGCTCGTGCGTACGTACGGACTACCTTCTCCATGACGCGATGAGATTCATTCTCCATGTTAACCATTCATGAATGATTATAAAGTATATATAATGAATAATAATGAATTATATTACATAATAATGAAACTTTATTTTTTTATATAAATATCTATTTCATCTACTTAATTCCATTCATTTCAATAAGGAAACACAAACAGCGTTCATGCGTACGTATGGCCCACGGTCTACATGAACGGTGTATTTCATTTCATTTATTGATCTATCTTATATATATATATATAGAGAATATATATTATATATAAATCATGTTTTACAATCTGGAATTATGTAAATCAGGATATAAGTAATAATATCAAGAACAATAGGTTGAAACACCTACAATAAATGAAACGATTTTACACAAATAGCTATTTTTACATCGAATTTACAAAAGAACGGGTGACATAAAGTCATTATTAAACCGCATATGATATGATAAAAATGAATATGATTCTGTAATAAGTCAGTAACATTTTTTAAATCTTTATACATGATGTTCGGATACATATGAGGCATATCAGATATAAGGTAAGGGATAACTATTCCAATCTCGCTCTTATCCGAGATTGTTTATTCGTAAGTATTTACTATGGTTTTTGTTATCAACCATGTCCTTGGTTTCCAAAAATGTTTTCATGTATATTTAATGTCTTTTTTCCTATTTTGGACTTTTATGACATTTTATGTATAGAATATTTATTTTTATTACCATACGAGGTACTTTTTTTTACTTTTCCGACAAAAGTACGAGAAGAAAGTTATTTTTAACTTATACAGCGTGAACGGATTTTTACAGTTTCATAAAGAATAATTTTCATGAAGCTTACTCTAAAAGATTTTATGAATATTTTCAACAAAATACTTTTCTTTTAAAATTTCATGGATATTTTGTATAAAGAAAATGATTTTGAATAAGAAAGGATATTTTCCTCATGAATACATTTCAAGTGTGTTATCAAAACCATTTTCCATCTAAGATGAAAATATTTCATATGTGTATGTTTCAAGTATAATGTCCTTATGATTTAAATTGTTAAACATCTCTTATGATGAAATAACCATTTGTTTTTTATGTATTATGTGATGATGGGATGATGTTTGTGAAACCCATTTTATTCTATGGGTTATGATTAATGATTTAAGTTTATTTTGGGGAACAAGTAAGAATAATTTCATTATGAGATGTGTGGGATGTATATCTTTATCCAATGCATTGGCTAAAGATTTATCTCTCATGAGATAGACACGGTTGGAATGGTAAGTTAATCCGGTTCAGTGTTACAAGACTGAAACGAGGAGTGAACTCGATTCAGAAAGGAACTTTGTCCACTAAGATGGTCTTGGCAGCAATGCATCGGCTACTATAGAAATCATAACATGTGAATAATGGTTTCCACAATCACAAGTTTTATTCCCATGCTATTTTATCATAATTATTGTTTCTTTGTTATTTATGCCTTATGTACTTCCATGTTTCATGTAATTGCCCAAGATTTTGATGTTTAATCATTATGTTCATTTTTTAAGTTCAAATGTTTATGAATTGTTTTATTTTATCCATGCTAACCCTTACTGATCATTTGAGCTCACCCTTTATATGTTTTAATTTTCCCAGGATTTAAAGAATGATTTTAGGTAAGAAAACCTAAAGGTAAAGATCTTTATGGGAGATGTTGAAGATCTTTCACTACGATTAGAAGAATACGTTTCAATTTCCCAAAGAAACTAAACTATTACAGTCCTTGTGTGTCTGTTTTTGTTATGTATTAAGTATTCCGAAAATGTAATGTAATGTCCATGTACGTCACGCTTTGGGTATCTATAGTTGGTATTAGAGGAATGGTTTAGTTATCCATTGGAAACTAGGATGTGAGAAATTTAGTCAGATCCCTAGAGATATTTCTAAGGTATGTCTACGGATGTCCCTAAGGATAAGTATATGTATAGGTTATAGTCATAGAATTACAGAAACTATCTTAGAATTAAACCTAAGATGTTATATATTAAAGGTACTCCCCCTTTATTATGTTGTTTTCCAAGAATTATTTTTTCCTCTTATACTTTTCTTTTTGGGTTTTAGAAAATTGCTAGAAGCATGAGGATTCACAATAATGGAGGATATGATGGACAATGGAATGATATTCTTCATGAGCTACCAAATGAAATGGAATTTGGAATTCGAAACATTGTTATTATGCCTAATCAGCAATCCCATAATATGATCAATAATATCAACTTTGGTAAGATTCCTGACTCATCTAATAAAAGAAAGATGTAGATTCATGATGATCATTGAGGAAAGAAAATTCAATTTACATCATGTAAATCATGTGGTAAGAGGCATCAGGGAGAATGTTTCAAAGGAACTAGAAGATTCTTTGGGTGTGGAAAAGAAGGAAACAAATCCATTAAGTGAAAATGAAAAGGTTTAGTTAACACCATGGATGAGGATAATGGTATTTCTACGATATCAACAACTGTTAAATGTTTTAAATGTGGAATGTACGGGAATTACACAAACCAATTACATAAGGGAAAGTCTCATGAAGAGAATCATCATGGTCGTATGCATTGTATTTATGATGATGATGATGATAAAACTACAAGTGGTATGTGATATGAAAGAATTTTTCAACCTAGTTCAATAGTTTAAGAAGGTATTGGAATGGTTTGTGTTTATCAAGAGTTATGTTGTATAAGTAATGGTACTATGGAATAAGGACACATCTAAGGATTGTTACACTACTGTTTTTCCTAAATTATTTGAAAGTATATGTTGAATGGTACCGGTAAAAATGAAAGGTTATTCAAATATTATTGTAAGGTATATGACAGGTGCTAAAATAAGGGACAATAAGAAAATTAAATGTTTTATAGTATTAATGAGATCCTAACTGATATATGTACAATGTGATATAATGGTTTGAGTATATAGAATTTTTGGGATTTTTGATTGTGGAAAGAGTTGACTTTTGATATCATTCATGTTTTCACTAAGGTTCTATTGTAATTCATGTTTCAAGTGAATAAATAATTAAAGTATTCACATGTTTGAATGTGATCAACAAGATATATCTTATGATATATGGGGGACAAATGATGGTATTCACGAGCTTGTTATGTGACCTTTAAAGTAATCGTTACCTTTATATTATGAGATTGGATAGATGTATTTTGAATAAGCCTTAAGATTTAAATGGATTATGTTGGACATCAGATAGTATTGATTAAGGCTATAAATATTTTCAATTTTATTTCTGGAATTTTACAATAATGTTGTTTTAGAAAAAGGACAACCTGCAGGACGAATGAGAACCCGTCGTGTCAGAAAAGGTTGCGAGAATCGAACCCACAACCGAAGTGTGACATACCTTTATCGTAGACCACTAGCCTACATGAAGTCCCTGGTTATTATAAACTAGTTTTTTTATTATGTGGTGTGATAGATGATGTATAAATCCATTTTTTGAATCATATACGATTAACCACACCATATATGGACATGTGTATATTTGATAATTTTTTCAATCCTTTTGTTTGAAACAGATGGAATGACTCAAAATTCTATCTCATGATCTTATAAAACTTCATGAATGGAAAATTCAACTTCATTTCATTAAGTGATGAAGTGGAAATTGTTTATGGCACGAACAATGGTGAGATTGTACCAAAATCATGTAAGTATTTCTATTGATTAAAGAATTCTTCAACATTATGGAAATGATCTTGAAAACCAAATATGTTGTCCTAGTGCCCCCATATATGATGAATTAGATGGTACCTTATAAAATCACAATTTTATGGCATTGTGACTATTGTATTTTTCAAATCCCTGTTCTCTACCACTCTCCATTAGAACATGATTGTTAGATTTCTCTTCCATATCCATATTTTTCACCTATGTTCTCCTATCTGGAAACATAGTGATTAGTTAATTGGGTAACCGTTACATTTCATAATTTAGTTTTTAATGTTGTGTTTTGGTATTTCTTTTTACAATGTGGGTTTCTATTAAAGAACCTTTCAACTAGTAAACCATTTATAACCCCGAAGAATTTCGAGGGCGAAATTCATTTTAAGGGGTGTAGAATGTAACACCCATAGATTTTATGAAGAATATTCTTTTAATTTCATTGATGTCTTAGGTTTTAAGATACACAAAAATTATCTTGTGCTATACACGACACCGTATTAGCTTTCAGTATACGCAACACTATTCTTGGCTCATGTTACACACAATTTCAAGTTTGTTTTGTGGTAATTATTCTACGCAACATTAAGTATAGATTGTGTTTAATGTATAAATGAAATATGTTTTGATTATGTTATAAGCAAAACCAAACCAGGCTTTCACTACATGCAGCCCTAACTTGGCTTGCATTACACGCAGTCAAGAACTTCTTTGATAGCGTGTGTAGTACGCAATACCAAGTTTCACTAAATGAGCTATTAATATAATAATATTATGAACTAGTCGTTATGATAGTAATACCCACTTTTTGAAATTTTATTTTACAAAATGGACTTCCCTTTCGGATTTGGAATATCAAAATTAGACTAGGATGGATTTTTTGTATTTTTCTGAAAACATTCAATTTTTGATGAATACTGAAAACACTGGGTTACTATTTAATAACCGACATTTTATTTAAATAATTATTTATTTTATTTAAATTTTTTTTAGGTCAAAATTGATACAGAATACTTATATATGATCAATTTAATTCATTTGAGTCATTTAAAAATAATTTTAGATAAAAAAAAAATTTATTGAACTTTTCACCATCTTTTACCCCCCTCCTAGGAGAATTTTGAAATTCATATAAAACATAATTTTACCGATTCTGTAAATGAAATTTCGAATATCTGAGAGACACGGTTAATATCAATGAATAAAATGTGTTTCAACGAGACGAAATTTTTTTAGTGAATAGTAACTTTTTACTTTTATTTACCATGGTTAAAAGTAAATAGGGATATTAAGGGTAAAAATGATATTATTATTACCCTAACACATGTTCTAATTCTATTTGATAAGTGTAATTCGACCAGAAACAACCCAAGGAATAAAATATGTCCATTTAGGTCCATTTGGATTAGATTAGTACGTTTATTATTAATTTATTTAAAGAAGGGTTAAAATAGTTTAAATCAAAGTTTAATAACTAATTAATAATTAATATAGAGTTATACATAAGATAAATTAAACTATAAATATTAATTTTAAAGATAAAAATATTTCCTACCTAATGGTATTTTATTTATAATTTTTAGACAATAAATAATTTAATTTATTTATGACACAATGGTGATGCAATAATTTCCTAAATAATAAAATATTAAAATAATTGATATTATAAATACTCAAATAAATGAAATTTGAGTCTTTTTATGAATTATACTAATTTTATAGGTTAATATGAAATTCTAGTATTGATTTAATTAATATTTTTCGAACTAATCCTGCTGTTATGATTTTCAAAAAAAATCAATTACCAGATAGTGTCAAAATTGACAGAAAATAGTTTTTAAAACAAATATTATATTATTAATTGTTATTATATTCCTTAAAATCTAAGTATAGGCCAAGATACTTATATCATGATAGTTGTATCATTAATTTACCACTTAGGGGATGCTTGGATGTATATGTTATTTTTATTAACAATATAATACAAAAATACAAAGTGACATGGTAAATGTCAATCTAATTAACTAACAGTAAAAACTATACGATAAGGTTAATATAATGACATAAACTTGTATAAAATCTATTGGTTGAGAATATGTAGACCTATAAACAACTTATCTCCGAAATAAATTAATTTGGACCTATTAAAAACCGAATATGACTTATATAATAAAATAATATTTTATGTTTTTCCAAAGGTGCCCCTCTCCTCCTTTATAAAAGGGAACCTCCTCCCTCTCTTCCTCACACCACTTTGTGCCTTCATGCTCGGCCAAAACCTACCAATTTATCTTCTCCACTTCCCTATAAACATCCTAGAGGTCTTGGTCTTTTTCAAATACCATATTTAGTGCCCTAGGAGGAGGTTAGAAATAGGTTCTTCAAAGAAGAGGTAATGTTCGTTACCGATTCTTTAAACATTATTTCTTCTTCTACTTCATATTCTGTAGTTTTTTCATTATGAAGTAATAAAATCAGTATCACTAATATATTGATATGTTTTTATATGAATGAAACAACCCTATTTAACAATCTATCCATCCTATGGAAAATGAAATCATCGCGCAAGCGTACGTACGGAATACTGTCTCCACGCCGTGGTGTAATCTGATTTCGAACACCACCTTACATGGATGGGTATAATGGTGTAAATAAATTACTATGTATGATTATTTTAAAGTGATATTTATTACGATAAATTATTCACACGCTTCAATACAATTCCACGATCATGGGAATGATATCATCGCTCGTGCGTACGTACGGACTACCATCTCCATGACGCGATGAGATCCATTCTCCATGTTAACCATTAATGAATGATTATAAAGTATATATAATGAATAATAATGAAATATATGACATAATAATGATACTGGATTTATGTATATATATATATATATTTAATTTACACAATTCCATTCAATTCAATAAGGAAACGAAAACAACGTTCATGCGTACGTACGACCTACTGTCTCCATGAACGGTGTATTTCATTCCATTTATCAATATATCATATATATATGTATATTCTGAATATATATTAAATATAAATTATTCATACATTATTTAATTATGGAAATTAGGATATAAGTAATAATATCAAGAACAACAAGTTGAAAAACGTACAATAAATGAAACAATTTTACCCAAATCGCTGCTTTTACATCGAATTTACAAAAGAACGGGTAATATAAAGTCATATGTAAACCATATATGATATCATAACAATGAATATGATTCAGTAATAAGTCAATAACATTATTTAAATCATTATAAAGGATTTTATAATACATACGAGGAATATTGGACATAAGGTAAGGGATAACTATTCCAATCTCGCTCTTATCTGAGATTGTTTATTCATAAGTATTTACTGGGGTTTTTGTTATCATCCATGTACGTGTTTTCAAAAAATGATTTCATTTATGTTTAAAGTCTTTTTAACCATTGTTTACTTTTACTACATGTTATGTAAGGAATATTTCTTTTGATTACAATATGAGGTATTTTTTTACTTTTCCAACAAAAGTACGAGAAGAGTGTTATTTTTAACTTATACGGCGTGATCAGAATTTTAAGGTTTCATAACGCCTCATTTTCATGAAGCTTAATCTACAATATTTTATGACTATTTTCAACAAAATACTTTTCTTTTAAAATTTCATGGAAATTTTGTGTAAAGAAAATGATTTTGAAGAAGAAAGGATATTTTCCTCAAGAATTCATTTCAAGTGTTTTATCAAAACATTTTTCCATATAAGATGAAATTATTCCATATTTGAATGTTTCAAGTATAATGTCTCAAATATTTACATGGTTTCACTTTTCATATTATGAAATAACCATTTGTTTTATATAGATTATGTGATGATGAGATGATTTTCATGAAACCCATTTTTTTCTTTGGGTTACGATGAATGTTTTATGTTTATTTTGTGGCATAAGTAAGAATGATTTCATTATGAAAAGGGTGGGACCTATATCTACCTCTAATGCAATGGGTAAAGATTTTTATCTCATGAGATAGATTTGGTTTTAATGGTAAGTTAATCTGGTTCAGTGTTACAGGACTGAAATGATGAGTGAACTCGATTCAGAAAGGGACATTGTCAACTAAGATGGTCTTGGCAGAAATGCCTTTGATACTATGGAAATCATATAATGTGATTAATGGTTTCCACAATCATAAGTCTTAGTACCATGCTATTTTATCTTGATTAATGTTTCATTATGATCTATTCCATATGTACTTCCATGTTTTATGTCATTGCCCAAGATTTTGATGTTTAATCATTATGTTCATGTTTATAAGTTCAAATGTATGTGATTTGATTTATTTTATCCATGCTTACCCTTACTGAGAATTTGAGCTCACCCATTATATGTTTTCTTTTCCCCGGGATTTAAATAAAGGATTTAGGTAAGATAACCAAAAGGGAAAGATCTTTATGGGAGATGTTTAAGATCTCTCACCACGATTAGAAGATTACGTTTCAGGTTTCAAAAGACACTAAACTATTATAGTCCTTGTGTGTCTGTTTTTGTTATGTATTAAGTATTCCGCAAAATTAATGTAATGTCCGTGTATTTCAAGCTTTGGGTATCTACATTTTGTATCAGAGAAAAGGTTTAGTTAAACTTTAGAAACTAGGATGCGAGAACTTTAGTGAGATCCCTAGAGATATTTCTAAGGTATGTATAGGGATGTCCCTAAGGTTAAGTATAAGTATAGGTTATAGTCGTAGAATTAATATAATGATCTTATAATTAAACCTGAGAAGTTATATTTTGAAGGTACTGACACTTTATTATGTTGTTTTCCTAAAATTATTTTTTCCTCTCATACTGTTCTTTATGGGTTTTAGAAAATGGCTGGAAATAGGAAGATTCAAAATAATGGAGGATATGATGGACAATGGAATGATATTCTTCACGAGCTACCGAATGAAATAGAATTTCGAATGCGAAACATTGTTATTATGCCTAATCAGCAATCTCATAATATGATCAATAATCTCAACATTTGTAAGATTTCTGACTCAGCTAATAAGAGAAATATGGAGTTTCATGATGATCATAGAGGAATAAAAGTCCAATTTCCATCATGTAGTTTATGTGGTAAGAATGATTAGGGAGAATGTTTAAAAATAACTGGAAGATTATTTGGGTGTGGAAAAGAAGGACACAAATCCAGTAAGTGCAAAGGAAAAGGTTCAGTTAACACCATGGATGAGGATAATGGTATTTCCATAACATCAACAATGGTTAAATGTTTTAAATGTGGAATTTAATAGCATTACACAAACCAATTCCCTAAGGGAATGTCTTATGAAGAGAATCAGCATGGTCGTATGGGTAGTATTTTTGTTGATGATGATGAGGAAACTATAAAGCATATGTGAGATAAAATAATTGTTCAAGCTCGGTCAATGGTTTAATAAGGTAGTGGAATGATTTTTGTTTATCAAGAGTTATGTTGTATAAGTAATGGTACTATGGAATAAAGACTCATCTAAGGATTGTTACACTAATGTTTTTCCTAAAGTATTTGAAAGTATATGTTGAATGGTACTGGAAACCATGAAAAGTTACACAAATATTTTTGGAAGGTAGATGCTAGGTGCATAAAGAAGGGGTAAGAAGATAATAAAATGTTTGATAATATTAATAAAATCTTAACTGATATATGTACAACGTGATATCATGGTTTGAGTATATAGAATTTTTGGGATTTTGGTATCTGGAAAGAGTTAACTTTTGATAACATTCATGTTTTCACAAAGGTTCTATGGTAATTCATGTTTCAAGAGAATACAATATTAAGGTTTTCACATGTTTGGAATGCAATCAACAAGATATATCTTATGATATATGGGGGAAAAATTATGGTATTCACGTGCTTGTTATGTGACCTTTCAAGTAATCGTTACCTTTTATACTATGAGATTGGATAGATGTATTTTGAATAAGCCTAATGATTGGAATGGATTATGTTGGACATCAGCTAGTATTGATTTAATCTATAACTATTTTCGATTTTATTTCTGTAATGTTATAATAATGTAGTTTTAGATAAAGGACAACTTGCAGGACATGGGAAAACTCGTGGCGTCCGACAAGGTTACGGGAATCAAACACACAACTGAAGTGCGACATGCCTTTATCGCATACCATGGACCTACATGATGTCTCTGGTTAGTATACACTAGTGTTATTTTATTAAGCGGTATGATAGATGAAGTATAAGTCCATTTTTTGAATCATATACGATTAACCACGCCATAGATGGACTTATATATATTTGATAACTTTTTCATCATTTTTTTGAAACTGGTGGAATGACGCATCATTATATCACATGATCTTCTAACACTTCATGAATGATAAATTCAACTTCATTTCATTAAGACATGAAGTGGAAATTGTTCAAGGCACAAACAACGGTGAGACTGTACCAAAATCATGTAAGTATTTCTTTTGATTCGAAAATTCTTCAACATTAGGGAAATGATCTTGAAAACCAAAAATGTTGTCCTAGTGCCCTCATATATGATGAATCATAGGGCACCTTAGAACATCACAATTTTATGGTTTTGTGACAGTTGGATTTTTTATAGCCCTGTTCTCTACCACTCTCCAACAGAACTTGATAGTTACATTTCTCTTCCATATCCATATTTTTCACCTATGTTCTCCTATGTGGAACCCCAGTGATTAGTTAATTTATGTAAACTTTTTTATTCATAATTTAGTTTCTAAAGTTATGTTTTGGTATTTCTCTTTATGATGTGGCTTTCTATTAAAGAAACTTTCATGTACTAAACCATTTATAACACCGACGAATTTTGAGGGCGAAATTAATTTTAAGAGGGGTAGAATGTAACACCCCGAAATTTCATGAAGATTATTCTTTTAATTTTGTTGGTTTCTTGTGTTGTATGCTACACCAAAATTATCTTGTGCAATACGTTACACCATATTAGCTTGCAGAATATGCAACACTATTCTTGGCTCATATTACACACAATTTCAAGTTTGTTTTGTGAAAATTATTCCACGCAACATTAAGTATAGATTTTTTTTAATGTATAAATGAAATAAGTTTTGATTATATTATATGCAACACAAAACAGAGCTTTCACTACAAGCAACCCTGACTTGGCTTGCATTACATGCAATCAAGACCTTCTTCGATAGCGTGTGTAGTACACAATACCAAGTTTCACTAAATGAGATATTATAATAATAATATTATGAACTAGTCGTTATGAATAGAAATTCCCACTTTTTGAAATTGTATTTTTCAAAATGGACATCATTTTTGGATTTGGAATATTAAAATTATCCTAAGGTAAATTTTTGGTATTTTTTTGAAAACTTTTTATTTTTGATGAATAGTGAAAAAACTAGGTTACTATTTAAAAACCGACTTTTTATTTAAATAATTATTTATTTTATATAAATTTATTTTAGGTCAAAATTGATACATAATACCTATATAATATCAATTTAATTCATTGGAGTCATTTTTTAATAATTTTAGATATATAAAAATTTTATTGAACTTTTCACCATCTTTTACCCACCTCCTAAGAGAATTTGGAAATTCATATAAAACATAATTTTACCGCTTCTATTAGTGGATTTCTAAAATCTGAGCGACATGGTTAATATGAAGGACTAAAATGTGGTTCAATGAGTTGAAAATAATTTTTTGGTGAATAGTAACTTTTTAATTTTATTTACCACGGTTAAAAGTAAATAGGGTAATTAAGGGTAAAAATTATATTATTATTAACCTAACACATGTCCTAATTCTATTGGATAAGTGTAATTCGACCATAAAAAACACCAGGAATAAAATATGACCATTTAGGTCCACTTGGATTAGATTAGGACATTTATTATTAATTTATTTAAATAACGGTTAAAATAGTTTATATCAATGTTTAATAACTATTTAATTTTTAATATAGGTTTATAAAGAAGGTATAATCTTCTATAAATATTCATTAGAATGATAAAAAATATTTCCTACCTAATGGTATTTTATTTATAATTTTTAGACATTAAATAATTATGTTATTTATGACACAATGGTGATGTAGTAATTACTTAAAAAATGAAATATTAAACTAATTGATATTATAAATACCCAATCATTGTAATTTTAGACTTTTTAGGAATTAAAATTATTTTCAAGGTTAATAGGACATTCTAGTATTTATTTTATTAACTTTTTTTGTACTAATCATGTTCTTATAATTTTCACAAAAATCAATTACCAAATAGTGTCAAACATGACATAAAATAGTTTTTAAAACCAATATTATATTATTAATTGTTATTATAGTCCTAAATATCTGAGGTTCGACCAAGATACTTATATCATGATAGGTGTGTCATTAATTGACCACTTTGGGGTCACTTGGATGTATATGGTATGTTTATTTACTATATATTACAGAAATACAAAGTGACATGGTAAATGTCAATCCAATTAACAAAGAGTTAAAACTAAAAGATAAGGTTAATATAATGACCTAAACTTGGATAAAATATATTGGTTGAGGGGATTTCGACCCATCCCATCCTTAGCTTATAAATAAATTAATTTGGAGTGATTAACAACTGAATATGACTTTATAATAAAATAATATTTTTAGTTTTTCTAAATGTGCCCCTCTCCTCCCTTATAAAAGGGAACCTCCTCCCACTCTTACTTACACCAATTTGAGCTTTCAAGCTCGGCCAAACCCTGAAAATTTCACATCTCAAATTTCCTAGAAACATCCTAGAGTTCTTGGTCTTCTTCAAAGACCATCTTTAGTTCCCTAAGAGATGGTTAGGAAGAGGCACTTCAAAGAAGAGGTAATGTCTGTTATCGATTTTTTCATCATTATTTCTTCTTATACTTCTTCTTATTTAGATGTTTAAATATGATGTAATAACATAAATATCACTCATATAATGATATGTTATTATAAGTATGAAACAACCCTATTTACCCATCTATCCATCCTATGGAAAATGAAATCACCGCGTATGCGTACGTACGGAATACTGTCTCCATGCCGTGGTGTAATCTGTTTTCGATCACCAGCTTACTTGGATGGGTATAATGGTGTAAATAAATAACTATACATGATTATTGTAAAGTTATATTGATTATGAAATATTATACACATGCATCAATACAATTCCATGATCATGTGAATGATATCATCGCTTGTGCGTACGTACGGACTACCGTCTCCACGACGCGATGAGATTCAATATCCATGTTAACCATTAATGAATGATTATAAAGTATATATAATGAATAATAATGAAATATATGAAATGATAATGATACTGGATTTATTTATTTATATATCAATTTCATTTACTTAATTCCATTCAATTCAATAAAGAAATGAAAACAACGTTCATGCGTACGTACGACCTACCATCTCCATGAACGGTGTATTTCATTCCATTTATCGATCTATCATATATATATGTACATTATGAATATATATTATATATAAATCATGTTTTACATTATTTAATTATGTAAATCAGGATATAAGTAATAAAATCAAGAACAACAAGTTGAAACCTGTACAATAAATGAAACGATTTTACACAAATCACTGATTTTACATTGAATTTACAAAAGAACGGGTAATATAAAGTCATAAGTAAACCATATATGATATCATAACAATGAATATTATTCTGTAATAAGTCAATAACATTATTTAAATCATTATACAGGAGTTTCAGATAATTTCGAGGCATATCAGACATATGGTAAGGGATAACTATTCTGATCTCTCTCTTATCCGAGATTTTTTATTCGTAAGAGTTTTATGGGGTTTCTATTGTCATCCATGTCACTATTTTCCAAAAAAAATCACGTATGTTTAAATTATTTTTAACCATTAATTAATTTTAATACATGGTATGTATGGTATCTTTATTTTTATTACCATACGAGTTACTTTTTTGACTTTTCTGACAAAAGTACGAGAAGAATGGTATTTTTAACTTATACAGCGTGAACGGATTTTTATGGTTTCATAATGCATCATTTTAATGACACTTACTCTACAAGATTTTATTAATATTTTCAAAAAAATAATTTTCTTTTAAAATTTCATTGAAATTTGGTGTAAAGAAAATCATTTTGAAGAAGAATGTATATTTTCGTCAGGAATTCATTTCAAATGTTTTATCAAAACCATTTTCCATCTAAGATGAAATTATTTCATATGTGTATGTTTCAAGTATAATGTCTCTATGATTTACATGGTTTCACTTTTCTTATGATGAAATACCCATTTGTTTTATATGTATTATGTGATGATGGGATGATGTTTATGGAAGCCATTTTATTCTTTGGGTTATGATAAATGTTTTAAGTTTATTTTGTTGCACAAGTAAGAATGATTTCATTATGAAATGGGTGAGACCTATATCTCACTCCAATGCATTAGGTAAAGTATTATATCTCATTAGATAGTCATGGATGGAATGGTTATTTAATCCAGTTCAGTGTTATTGGACTGAAACGAGGAGTGAACTCGATTCCGAAAGGGATGTTGTCCACTAAGATGGTCTTAGTAGCAATGACTTGGCTACTATGGATATAATAACATGTGCTTAATGGTTGCTACAATCAAATGTTTTATTCCCATGCTATTTTATCATGATTACTGTTTATTTATGATCTATTCCTTATGTACTACAATGTTTTATGTCATTTCCCAATATTTTGATGTTTAATCATTATTTTCATGTTTTTAAGATTAAATGTATATGATTTGTTTTATTATATCACTGCTTACCTTTACTGGGAATTTGTGCTCACCCTTTATATGTTTTATTTTCCCCAGGATTTAAAGAAAGGTTTTAAGTATGAAAACCAAACGGGGAAGATCATTATGGGAGATGTTGATGATCTTTCACCACGAATAGAAGATTACATTTCGAGTTTCCAAAGACACTAAACTATTACGATCCTTGTGTGTCTGTTTTTTTATGTATAAAGTATTCTACAAAAGTAATGTAATGTCCATGTACGGCAAGCTTTGGGTCTCTACAGTTGGTGTGAGAGGAAAGGTTTAGTTAACCTTTGGAAACGAGGATGAGAGATGTTTAGTGAGATCCCTAGAGATAAATCTAAGGTATGTCTAGGTATGTCCCTAAGGATAAGTATAAGTATATGTTATAGTCCTAGAATTATGATAACGATCTTAGAATTATACCTAAGATGTTATATATTTAAGGTACTCCCCCTTTATTATGTTGTATTCCTAGCATTATTTTTCCTCTCATTCTGTTCTTTTTGGGTTTTAGAAAATGGCTGAAACAGGAGGATTCACAATAATAGAGGAAATGATGGACAATGGAATGATATTCCTCATTAGCTAACAAATGAAATGGAATTTGGAATGAAAAAAATCGTTATTATTCCTAATCATAAATCTCATAATATGATCAATAATCTCAACTTTGGTAAGATTTCTGACTCAGCTAATAAGAGAAAGATGGAGTATCATGATGATCATAAAGAAAATAAAGTTCAATTTACATTGTGTAAATCATGTTTTAAGAGGCACCAGGGAGAATGTTTCAAAGGAACTGGAAGATGCATTGGGTGTGGAAAAGAAGGACACAAATCCAGTAAGTGAAAAGTAAAAGGTTCATTTAACACCATGGATGGGGATAATGATATTTCTACGACATCAATAATGGTTAAATGTTTTAAATGTGGAATGTACGGGCATTACACAAACCAATTACCTAAGGGAATGTCTCATGAAGAGAATCATCATGATCGTATGGGATGTATTTATGCTGCTAATGATGAAGAAACTACAAAGGATATATGAGATGAAATAATTTTTTAATCTTGGGCAATGGTTTAAGAAGGTAGTGGAATGATTTCTGTTTATCAAGAGTTATGTTGTATAAGTAATGATACTATGGAATAAAGACACATCTAAGGATTGTTATACTACTGTTTTCCTAAAGTATGTGAAAGTATATGTTGAATGGTACCAGTAACCATGAATGGTTATTCAAATATTTTTTAACGTAGATGATAAGTGCATAAAGAAGGGATAAAAAGATAATGAAATGTTTTATAGTATTAATGATATCCTAACTGATATAAGTACATAGTGATATCATGGTTTGAGTATATAGAATTTTTGGGATTTTTGTATGTGGAAAGAGTTATCCTTTGATAGCATTCAAGTTTTCACTATGGTTCTATGGTAATACATGATTCCAAAGAATACATGATAAAGGTATTCACATGTTTGGGATGCGATCAACAAGATATATCATATGATATATGGGGGACAAATGATGGTATTCACGTGCTTTTTATGTGACCTTTCAAGTAATTGTTACCTTTATACTATGTGATTGGATTGATGTATTTCGAATAAGCCTGAAGATTGAAATGAATTATGTTAGACATCAGATAGTATTGATTAAGGCTATAACTATTTTCGATTTTATTTGTGGAATGTTATAGTAATGTTGTTTTAGAAAAATGAAGACCTGTAGGACAGGCGACAACCCGTCATGTCAGACAATGTTGCAGGAATCGAACCCACAACCGAAGTGCGACAAGCCTTTATCGCATACCACTGGCCTACATGAAGTCCCTGGTTAGTATAAACTAGTGTTATTTTATTAAGTGTTATGATAGATAAAGTATAAGTCCATTTTTGGAATCATATACTGTTAACCACACTATAAATGGACTTATGTATATTTGATAACTTTTTCTAAAGTTTTGTTTGAAACAGATGGAATGACTCATCATTCTATCACATGATCTGCTAACACTTCATGAATGAAAAATTCAGCTTCATTTCATTATGAGATGAAGTGGATATTGTTCATGGCACAAACAATGGTGAGATTGTACCAAACTCAAGTAAGTATTTCGTTTGATCCGAAAATTCTTCAACATTAGGGAAATGATCTTGAAAACCAAAAATGATGTCCTAGTGCCCTCATATATGATGAATCAGATGGTACCTTTGAACGTCGCAATTTTATGGCTTTGTGACTATTGGATTTTTCATAGCCTTGTTCTCTAACACTCTTCATCAGAACTTGACAGTTAGATTTCTCTTCCATATCCATATTTTTCACCTATGTTGTCATATGTGGAAACATAGTGATTAGTTAATTTGGGTAACCATTAGGTTTCATAATTTAGTTTCTAAAGTTATGTTTTGGTATTTCTTTTTATGATGTGGGTTTCTATTAATGAAACGTTCAAGTAGTAACCCATTTATAAACCCGACAAATTTTGAGGTAGAAATTCATTTTAAGGGGGGTAGAATGTAACACCCCGATATTTTATGAATAATTTTATTTTAATTTCGTTGATGTCTTGTGTTGTAATCTCCACCAAAATTATATTGTGCTCTATGTGACACTGTATTATCTTGCATTATATGCAACACTATTCTTGGATCGTGTTACACACAATTTCATTTTTGTTTTGTGGAAATTATTCTACGCAACATTAAGTATAGATTTTGTTTAATGTATAAATAAAATAAGTTTTGGTTATGTTATAAGCAACACCAAACGGAGCTTTCACTACACGTTCACATGACTTGGCTTGCATTACACGCAATCAAGACCTTCTTCGATAGCGTGTGTAGTACGCAATACCAAGTTTCACTAAACGAGATATTATTATGAACTAGTCATTATGTATTGTAATACCCACTTTTTGAAATTTCATTTTTCAAAATGGACTTAATTTTCGGATTTGGAATATCGAAATTGGCCTAGGGTGAATTTTTGGTCTTTTTCTGAAAACATTCAATTTTTGATGAATAGTGAAAACACTGGGTTACTATTTAAAAACCGACTTTTTATTTAATGAATTATTTATTTTTTTAAATTTATGTTAGGTACAATTTGATATATAATACCTATATATGATCAATGTAATTCATTGGAGTCATTTTATAATAATTTTAGATATATAAAAATTTTATTGAACTTTTTCACCATCTTTTACCCACCTCCTAGGAGAATTTGGAAATTCATATAAAACATAATGCTACCGCATTTGTAAGTGGAATTTCAAAAATCTGAGAGACATGGTTAATATCAAGGACTAAAATGTGGTTCAATGAGATGAAAATAATTTTTGGTGAATAGTATTGTTTTACTTTTTTTACCACGATTAAAATTAAATAGGGTAATTAAGGGTAAAAATGATATTATTATTACCCTAACAGATGTCCTAATTCTATTGGATAAGTGTAATTCGACCGGAAACAACCCTAGTAATAAATTATGACCATTTAGGTCCACTTGGATTAGATTAGGACATTTATTATTAATTTATTTAACAAAGGGTTAAAATAGTTTATATCAAAGTTTAATAACTAATTCATGTTTAATATAGGTAACAACTCCTGATGAAAGAATATTACATACTTGATTGTCATGAACCTCTACATTGATCTCAAAAAACAATGTTGTAAACTTTTACTTGCTACTATCCTATCACACTACCTATATCTGATTCCACATGTTAAATTAATCATCCACTTCATTTTCTTATCTTGGAATATAGGAATGATCAATGTCAGAGTACAGAAGGTATTACACCCACGTTTGCTGCCTCATAGTCAAATCACACTGAGTAATTATGTACATGAGTATTTTGGGTTTTGTGCACACCAAAAAATTCTCTCTAACTATGTAATGTCTCCAAAAACATATAACATTAACAAACATAGCTAACTAGAGGTCATACATTAAGTAATTCCTCTCATGAGGCCTTAACTACTGATATTGATAGGAAATGACTGGATCCCCATGCATATGAACATATCCAAGCCTCATACCGGATGGGTCATAGTATATAGTGTAACTCCTTCCACAATCTAAAAAAATCAGTATCACTACTAATGAAAATCTCCCTTTCAACTCCTAAAATTCCATCTCTCCAGAATCTGTCCATAAATAATTCACACCGTTTTTAGCCATACCATTCAACGGTGCTGCTATACGTGAGAGGTTTGGTATGAAGTATCTATAGTATCAACCTATCCCCATGAAACATTGTATGTCAAAGACGTTCACTGGATCTTCCCAGTAAACTAGTGTTCGCATAATCTCTTAGTACACTAATAATCCTATACCCTAGATGATGTGACTAAATAATTGAATCTCATCCATCTAGATGTATAAATTTATGAAACTATCATATAAATGATGCACATTCAATGTACTCCAAATGATCTGAATATGTTTCGCACAGTCATGTCAATTGTGAGAATACACCAAGATATCAACCATGAAAACCGTAATGAATAAGTCATGGTAAGGATGTAACACTAAGTAAATCAATTCTATTGAGACTGTAGGCACGTTCATGAGACGAAACAGCAAAACCAAGTACTCATACTGACCATACCTGATCTAAAAGTCTATTTGAGGAATGTATAACAATCTAACATGCACTTGATGATGACCAGATCTCAAATCAATATTGTAGAATAATCAATCTCCTCAAAGCTGATCTAAGAGATCATCTATTCATTGAATAGGATATTTGTTCTTAAGGATAAACGTGTTCAATTTTCAATAATCCATGCTTAGCATGAGGGTACCATCAACTATTTTTAAAAAAGGACTGGAAACCCCCAATGAGAATTACTGGGTATTATGAAACTGTTATCCATAAAATCCTCTAATTTCTTCTTGATCTATTGCAACATCATCATAGACATCCTATAAGGAGGAATGGATACCGCTGCATCTCATTCTACTAGGTCAATAGAGAACTCTACATCTCTCAGCGAAGGTTGTCCATAAATTTCATCCTAAAAAATATCCCTTAAAAATATCAACTACTTGAGGGAAATCTCTCTGACAGGTCCCCTTTTCTTCTAGATATAAACTCACAATTTGGGTTATCATCCCAATGAAACCACAATGCCCATGTCTAGCCCAACTCAGTTGGATATCCCATTAACCCTTGTGTAGAAATGATCTTCCCTCTAGTGAATAAAAACAAACCCTATCGAAATAGAAATAGATAACTACTTCTAAAAGAGACTAGCCATTATATTCCAATAATCACATCAAATCCTTTCATCAATATGACATAGAGGTCCCATAAGAAGTGAAATCTACCAACCCTGAGGGGGAACTCCATGCACTGACACACACTTGTTGTTCTAATCACTAACAATTTTTTTTCATCATATCATCATCCGAAGTAAAAAACACAGACCCCAAGGATCACTATAGTGAAAGAAAATATGAAATGTTGTCGAGATACTATCTAAAAAAGTGGAGAATCGAAAATAGAGGCTTATAGAATAATACCTATGACAATATATGTTATGGGATCCTACTCTTGCTAGTTTTGTTGAATTACCTATGTTTGAAATGTATCACGACCCGAAGACACTTCCAGGCTAACCTGAGCTAACCTTCCCCACTATTGCTGAGATACATGGGTTTGGTTACCACAACCACAACCATCATCTTGACATGAATGGAGTGATTTATTCTAGTTAGATAACATGTGAGAACCTGAAAACCCTACTCTTGAACCTGGAATTTGTGCAGACCCTCCCTCACTAAATTCTGGAGGAAACATCCTATAGAAACATTGTATAATGTCTCCTCATGCTGCAATCTTGACACTCAACTATGTCTGTCGAGTACTAAGGTTTAGTATGCCCAACCATTCTAAGATGGTATCTCCTCACCTGGATATCAGAAGATACATTTTAAATGGTACTATTATTGCATGAAAACTCCAGATGACCCTTCTTCTTGCTGGTCAAAGAAATATCAAATCACAATATTGAACCAGTCTGGATTGCTCCTCCCGACATCTATAGGTTTTACTTAGTAATCAACGCATGATTCACAATAGCAGACATAGAAGGAAACCTAAATACATTAACCTATGATTGAATGTCGAAACTGAAACCATCATCGAATCGTCTAGCTTTAGATATGTCATCACCCATCAGAAATTGGTGTGAATCGGTGAAGCACAATAAACTGGGCTGAATATCCAACTACCTACGACGTTCCCTGGTCAATGTGCACGAACTACTGGGATTATTCGGCTGTTTGCATATAAGGTAAACAATATTAATATAAGACCATCTAAAATACAACCCTTTTCTTATCTCGATGATTTTGTGCATGAGTGATAATATCTATCAATATCTTGTATGATCAATTACCATATACAACGTGAGTTTTCCCTCATCTCAGGAGGTATCTCTAGATGATTGAATATTATAATCATTGAAACTATATATGACTCTATATCCTGTAGTCTTCCATCCCATGAATATGTGGGTGGATATTTATATTGGAACATTCATGTTAGCTCATTGATAGAAACAGTAGGCTATTTTTATCCCTAAAATATATCCATGAACCTCATTAACCCTTCGCATGAATATACATTAGCACCTATTTCCAGTATAATATATGGTTCCACAACTACCATTACTATAGGATCCACTGGTAGCCCATGTCCTACCACCTCTGGTGTATGATCATCAACACAATCTGTACATAAATCTACATGTTGTCCTAGAGTCTTCGCTCTATAAGGTCATTCAAACATCTCAATTAATGTGGTGATCATGGTTTCCAGTTTAAGAGTGACTGAATGAAACAGTATTATAAAACCCAAAAAAGATAACAAAAAATGAGTACACGATGTGTAGGGACCCTAAAAGGCATGCACACTTAAACACATAAATGGTCGTGTAAATTGGTCGGCCAGATCGTGTAAACACCCTATGTAAACTATTTTTTGGACGGGTAAACAATGTGTACACTAGTCCCCCCTATATTCCTTATACTTGTACATAGAGGGATTCACATGGGATCTATCTGAGTAAACCCCAAATGGCATGTACCTAATGTACATTTTCATGATGTTTTGAAACCCAACATCATATGTTCCTGCCCACATAGATCGACGCATGGAAACATACCCCACGATATGTACTACGATTATACAGTGTGTAACCATGAAAAAAATTTCTTCCTTCCATGAAAAGGAAGAACACATGGAATTTTATCCTAACTACAAGCTGTTTAAATTAAATTTTATTTAAGAAACACTTGATTCCCTTGAAAAAACATGTTCGGTAGAAAAACCAACCATTGGTATGAAAAATTATAAATTAAAAGGGACCATACACCCTACAAATAAAAGTATGGAACCCAATCATAACATATCACAATACAATTCTATATAAAAATTTGAAACCTAATCCACTAGATTATAATCCAATGGGTCCATAATCCATAGTTCGTCTGATCTAAACCTCCCTCTGATAACACTTTGTAACATCACATATACAGATGCTACGAAAATGTTCCATGTACCTTGTTGGCCACATGGCCTCAAGATCATTTCACTAAATGTAATAGGTTTCTGACTAGTACCGAGGGCCTTGGTTTTATAGTGTGTAAATTATTCTCTCATTGGTAGATTATAACAAAGCAGGAACAATAAAAAATCAACAGATGAATTATTAAGACCATACCAAAAATAAATAGAGAAGTCTGATAATAAAAATAACCAGATGTCATAGAATACAACATATGATTCTTAATGTCACATATTCTAGGAAAACCACCAAAATAAGAAACAATATTTTAATATGAAATAATAGTAAAATACCGAGGCACATAAAGAACAAATGGGACTCAAAATAATTGAAATCCTTGCCTTGGACCCATGCTCTCATGCCCCCTTGATAGAATATAAAATACATATAGAAGGGAACATTATCTAATCCAAACCATCAACAATATTACCTGTCTGGGCATAAGAACCTGACCAACACTGGTTGTGAGTCTAATCCTAGTTGGCAACCACCAATGATCTATTACAATCTGTAAGTGAATATATGTAACAAGTAGGGTAGAATATTTATACTAGTAAACTAGGATGTAATCAAATAACAAAATCAACAAGAACTATCATTATTTTACATTTATCGCATGCCCATTAATTAATTCATTTACATTTAATTATATATGTATTGCTATATGGCCTAATCCCGGAAATCCCCTATATAAAGTAAGCAAAACATATACCTCCACAGGCTCTCTAAATAGAAAGATGCGATGATCGAATCCAATAGTGTGATTTGGGTTGTAAGACATTCCATTTAAATATGTCTCTGGTACAAGACCAATTAATAATCATTTCCAAATATTTCAAACATGGTTGAGTTCAGTATATCAGAATTTCATCATGTCTCATGGTAAACACTAGTATATAAGCATTTCTCTAGGTTTCAATCAGAGACAACCCAAGTATATCAACATTTTAGCATTTTTTAGGATTAAAACCAGGGATATAATCATTTGAGAATAATAAATAATGAATGTAAATTGTAGTATTACATAGCAAAAAAACTAACAAATCACATGGAAAATAATCATGTCACATGCCTATCAGGTAATCTAACCATTACCATGATTATCAACTATAATATCACATCGGAAATCTGTATCACAAGAAAAACATGTAATTTAAAAATTACAAGTCTTAAAATAGTATAATAACATGGGTAGCATATATATACCAAGAAAACCTGTTAATTAAACTATCAAAAGGATTATTTATTTTTCATCTCCCATGGTAAAAACTCAATTAACACATTTCATTTTTAAACAAATATAAAATGGGAAACAAAGACATTCTTATATGCATCATAGTCCAAATAGCTAAACAATGGTCATCTGAGGGAATCAAACCCAAGGGTTGGCCCTCAATAAACCAATTAAGCTCAAATAGTGTTAAATTAATTTAATCCATCACCTAATAATCATTATTAAATACTAAGGGTCAATTTTCATTCAACAAAACAACAAAAAAATGGGAGAAAAAAACTAGAACCCATATAATCAACATGACATGAAGAGAAATCCATAAGACCACATTATATTCCATTGTGTAACCCATCACATCTACTGTCAACCTCAAATCTATGCTAGAAATAAGTAGATATAAAAAATATTTAAAAAACTTAATGAACAAAAACACTGTCTAGAGAAAAAATTACAATGAATGGCTTAGAGGAATCATGAGCTTATTGATTGGGTTAAAATGTATTGGTCGTCGATTGAACCAGAGTTCAAATGATGATTTGAGAGGAAAAAATGATCTCAATATATTTTGTTATTAAAACTCTAGAAATAATCTATCCAGAATAAGAAAACTAAGATACAACCCATTTTAATGAAAAATATGAAATACTAATTTTTTAAGTGGAAATAAGCACTGTGTATATGGAAATTTTTCATTATTTCACCGACATTATTTACACATAATTAAAAATCCTGCCCACTTGATAACAAGCCGTGAATATGGAAATACATGGCATGTTTACACTATGTCTAACCATGTAATGTTTGGAAATGAAAATTTTTATCCTTAATTTTGTTTCGTTGATTATAATACAAAAAGGAATGATCCATTCCAAAAATGAATAACCAGGTTTTTACATATTTATGTATTTGTGTGAAATAAAATTTATGTGAAAAATATTTTTTCACATTATTTGGTAAATGGAAAATGGGTGTGTTCAAAGAATTTTGAAATGGATTTGTATAATATATTTCAATTATAGAATTGATGGTTGAGTTTTGAAAAATATTTCGCATGGGAAGCCATTTGTACTTTGTTGGAAGGTGTATTAATAGGATGTATCTACTGATACTATCAGGCAGTTTAGTAATTGGGTGTTCCCCTTCATTCTAGAAATATTGTTCCGGGGACTTGTTAGACATAGTTGTGGGGTTCAATTTATGGAGTGATCCTTTTCCCAATAGATTCAATTCCAATGTTCAGAGACATGATCTGTGTGATTTTCAATGTTTGGGTATCAGTATTCTAGCATGCTTGACCATTAGGTATCCTTGGAGTGATGTTGGATTTACATTGATTTATAATTTTTGACATCAATTACCTTTGGTCATATATGTGATATGATTTGATGATATTATACCTATATTATTTAAATATTTGAAAATATGAATTTAAATAGTGAATTTGATTTAAAATATAAATAATTGATTATCATTTATTATTTTCATTGTTTTTAGAACATTATGATTTTTGTGCATATAATTGTATGGGAGCACTTGGGTGGGATATCACTACTCTTTTTACGTAACACATGGATCACCCCTTCAGTGACGCCTAGACCTTTTTATGTCATCCAATAATGAGAATGTAATGGTACCAAATTGTGGAAATGTGGATTCTGTCAGTAGATTTGTGTAGATTGTTGTGGTACAATGTTATGTTGTGTTCTTTAGATATGGAGTATCTATTTCTTTTCATAGGATTTGTCCTTTTTTGTTGTACTCATACAATTGATTTTTTTAGATTCTTTTTTGTAGTATCTCTTCTGATGTATCATTTGTTAATTGAAATATATTTTTTATTTTTCATATTCATTATTTCATTTGATGTGTATATATATATATACTATTTTGTTTCTTAATGTTGGGAGAAATAATTCCATCTATTGGTTATTGATACATGTTTTCTTGTTTTGATTGTAGTAGGTAATGGGAATTCCCTTTGGGTATATGATGAGTTAGGATTGGTTCTTGTTTGGATGGGTATTTGATATGTTTCATTAAGAAAAACATTCCCCAAGATACAATTACATTAAAATAATGACTTTCCATTCATATTGAGGTCATCTATACCAATATGTAAGAAATTGTCAAGTAAATAAGTAAATTTTCCAACCATGTATCACTAAAAGGTACCTATAGTGTTTCTAAGTTCAAATAGAATCCTTAATGTTGTAAATGTACGAAATGGGAATGTGAATGATGTATTATACCCTTTTAATACGTAATGGGTACCTAAACAGCTAGAGAACCCATCCATGAAACAATAATGTGTCTGACCACCATATATCTCAAGTATCTAGTTAATGATGTAGAGGGAGGAAATGATCCGTATTAGTGGAATGATTCATTTTGCAATAATCCATGTATACTCTCAAACTATTTTTTACTCTCATGGTAACTAATTTTTTATATTCTCTTTCTAAAATAGTGAAACAGGTTTTCTATGGTATGACATGGGTCTGGATAACCCATTGAGATTCAAAAAATGAATAAATTTAACCCCCACCCCATTAATTTTTTAAATCATAATTGAAATATTTTTAATAATATGGGGTTATGTATCCTTTGTGGGGGTCTAACATGTTGATACTCGTATTCTAAGGGAATCCAATGCATTACAATATAGTGGAAAATACATTTTCTGTTACCAAAGATCCACCCAATTACCCTAATATTATCTCTCAAATGAATAGAAAATTATATTTTTTATTTTTTATGTAGACTATTTGAAATAATTTCAAACATTTATTTTTCATTCAAGGGGTATAAATATTACCAATTTTTTAGAAATGGGTTGAGTTATACTTTTTTTGAGTGTTATATTTTAGGAAATATTTTTGGAATCATGAAATGATAACAATTCATTTTGGTTCATACAAATTTATCATTTCCAATATTAAATAACAAATTAATTCACATGTCATAATATAATATTAAATACCTATAATAAACATAGTATTCCATAAATGAATCAAAACCATGATTGGATTGATTATAATACATGAGAGTGGAAATGTTCAAAGACATCAATCCATGCATAATGATTAAAATCGCCCAAATCAACAAATGATCCTTATTTATGGAAATTGAAAATAAAAATATGTAGAATCATTACAATATGGGTATAAAAGTGAGATGAATTAAAAATTGTAGTGTTTAAAGAATTACTTTATGGATTTGAGATTATTAAATCCTAGTACATCATCTTCAAACGTTGGGGAATGTTTACCCTTATTAAAATTTATGTTTTTTGTGGATGTTTTATGTAAGGTCGCTAAAGGAATAATGGTAGAATGTGAAATTTTATGATTATCATATATATTCAATATATAAATATCAATAGGAAAAATAGTATATCTCAAGAAACAATTATATCCTATATGAATCATTTTTTCTATATCATGGACATATTTTATTACTTCCCCAGTATACTATTTTTCTTAATATGTTAAATAATTAATTAACTAAAAACATAGTGATGCATGAAATTATTGGTGGAACCTAAATCTCATTTCAAATAAAAAAATGTTATCTATGATTCATGTAATTTTCAATATCGTGGTTTGATTTCAATTTATAATAATTTAAAATGTGGTTTCATGAGTATATATACCTTTTCCCCATGGTTAATACTATCTTTTCCTATTATCCATGTTTTATTCATACATATATTCATTTAATAACATGGAATAAGAAACATTATTTAATTTATCATATCTAAGGATATTAACCCCAAGAGGGTTTAATTAGTCTAATACCTCTTTTTAAATCACAAATTCAGCCACCTTATGACTTTGTACAACTCTATTTAGAAATGGAACAAATGTTGGGGTACCATCCTCAATCAAATTACAATTTTCATTCACTTTAGATTATAAATTATTAGTGTTAAATGTGGATTCATTATAGTATAAATAAATCATAGTGCAAATATCGAAGAATATCTCTTAGTTGTTTGCATTCCACTTCTCTTTTTTATGGTGAAAACATCCTCTATAATATTTGGAGTAGGTTTAGAAACAATATATCCAATATTATTTTTTACCAGTTCATAGGGGGAATTAAAAATATATCTAATTTTCTTCTTTAAACCCCAAAACCCTATACCTTGAAACCTTATATCATTCTATTTACTATGAAAGTATTGATTCAATAGATCATCAATATTAAAATATAACTTTTCTTGGGAATAACATTTTATCCTTATCTATTTTATGCTTGTGATTCAAATATCATATATGGATATTGACATCCATTATTGTAAAGTGGAGGTTTGTGTTTTCTTTCATAAAAGATATTTTTTATTGTCTTAAAACATAATTTATGTCTAGTTTTACATTCCATAATGGGTTATATGTTGGTGAGAGATGAAATTAATTATTTTATGGGGGATTTTTTTTCAAATGATCAAGATTTCATGGGAAATACAGCTACACAATCCACTCTCTCTTATAATTTTGAGAAAAAATCATTTTGATGGTTTAATTTAGTGAAAAATATACAATGTCTTATATGAGTAGGTTGTTCTATATTTTTATCTAATTCTATCTACCTCACCATGATAGTAAACTCTTGCTTGTTATTATCAATAAAATTATTTCTCAGGGTTGACGGACATATGCTGAGATTACTTAACTCCCAGAATGATTATGGTTATCTCTTAATTATTGAGGGTTATATGTCATCCTATAGATATATTAATGTGTAGTTGGATGTGTCTTTTGACCAATTATACCCCTATTATTAAACCGAACATTATCGTATCTATTGGTTTAGGGTTATTATATATAAAATGTATTTGGAGTTTCTCAGTGATTTATGAATTTAAGAGGATTACACACAGATTATTTAATAACTCATGATAATAGTACATTCACTACCCTTTTATAGTATTGAACTTTGAGATGTCCATTTGAATGTATGTGGACTATGATGCATTAAAATATTTATTCATTAATGATTGTTCTAATCATTCATACAGGACACATCTATAGGTTGTAAATAATGGATGCACTCATTCGATGTTTCAGTAAGTGATAATAGGATTTATATTAGATTAATTTGGACATAAAATAAATTTCGTGGTTTCATTGATAATTAATAAAAATTAAATTAATTAATATATTTAATTCGGTCTTCACCATTGAGACCATGGAATTTTGGGTGAAGATCAAAGAATCTATTTTTTAAGCTCAAATTCTAATTCTGAATTTCGGTATGAAATAGAAGTTGGTTCATAAATAATGTATGATGCATCTAGTTACTGAATGGGTTTATTAAAATTATTTTTAATAATTATATACATTTTATCTAGTTTTATTTTTTATTTATATATTCTTCGCATTTTAATGTTCCTTGAATGAAACAATTCGCCAATTCCATGACTACTGATACATCCCATAAACTAATGTTTTCTAAAATTATCCCTAAGAAAATATTTAATCTTATAGTATAGTTCAAATAGAACCTTTAGATCAGATCATGGCATGGATCAATGAAAATAAAAAACTAAAAAATTATCAAATATTATTAAAAATATATATATCAAATTATGATAAAAAATAGAAAATGTGGTAGGAGAAATAAAGAAAAATAAAAACATAAAATATAATTATTTAAATCTAAATATATACAACTAACTTTTTAAAATAAGGTGGTTTTATCTATGATTATGGTTCCTATTTTAATGATGATATGATGGGTTATCTGAAATGATGTGTGTATTTTAGTATTAGGGTCAAATAGAGTTGATGATTTAGGACATTATCA
Source organism: Viscum album (assembly GCA_963277665.1). Classification (NCBI taxonomy): domain Eukaryota; kingdom Viridiplantae; phylum Streptophyta; class Magnoliopsida; order Santalales; family Viscaceae; genus Viscum; species Viscum album. The sequence goes on along the minus strand of OY728132.1, from coordinate 317,986,868 downwards.
TATTTAATAGTAGATAAAAAAATATATTTCCAGTATGTTGAAAACAATTTTTAAATAACAAACTACTCATAAGTATTGGGTATTATTTCATGTATATAGTACATGAATGAGTATGTTGGAAGTAAAATGTTTTTCTTGTTTTTATATATATTTAAAAATGTCTAACCTATATTATAAATTATTGATTTTTCTTTATCACTTCAATTATTATTCCATTTAATTAAGATACCTTAATTTTTTATCTCTTAAACCACATAGTTATAAACACAGCCACAAAAAAAATAAAATTTTTAATCCCTATACTATCAAAGGTGATATCAATCACCATACATTGCATGTCATTCCAAAATGAGTTTATGTACAATTCTTAATTAAGATGTAATATTATTACGGCAATTGGGATACATTTTTGTTTTTTTATTTAGTCTGAAATCATTAAAATTGTACTATATTTTGGTTAAGAATTTATATTTTTTCTCTCAAAATTCACACAATACTCAAACTTGCATACTTGTTATTGATTATTAAATTATTGATCAAATGAGGACTAAAATATTTAATTAAGATTTAATGAAAAATATTTATTGATGATTCTTTATAAGAAATAATTAATTGAACAAGGGTGAAATTATAATTACTTCCATGACACCGTAATTCTATTGGAGTATGAGTCATTGTATAAATGTTTATATTGTGAAATGGATTATAAATCGTATAAACCAATTTTAATTCATAATTTTATATTATATAATAAAATAAGATAAGGATATAATAAAAAATTAAATAGAATATGATAAATATAGGATAATGAGATAATTTATTTCAATAACAACAATATTCCAATAATTAACATCAAAATAAGTTAGTTATGGAGGATATCCCAACATGGGATATTCCTTCATAAAATGGTTTAAATAAGAGATTAGAAACTACTTATTATCTAGTCCCAAAAAGCTCATTCCCAATAAAATCCGTCCGAATTAGAAAATCCATATTTTATTTAGGGGAGGGGAGAAAAGGGTTATAGGAGATAAGAATTGAAAATGGGCCATTTGGCCTAATATTGTAATCCATTATGCACTATATTCTCAACCAAAAAATTAATGTAACATGTATTAATTGATTTTAATTTGGTCTTATATACCTTTCCCAAAAATTATCCAAATACAAGTCATAATGTGTAATATATAACCGAAATTCTGACCTATATTCAAGGATTATGAGTCTGATCCTTCTTAGGAATAATTTTCCATTTTATACCATCAAATATGAGACCTGACATGGATTGTCCAAGTGAACATAGTGGAAAATATAATAAATACTTCTTCAATGATAATTAATGTCCAATGTACAATTTTAAAAATATTTATATCAAAAAAATAAGACTGTATTTTAAAGTATAATAACTCTTATTTTCATTAAGTATTCAATTTCATGATATAATCACATAGTCTCCAGTTAAAAATTTAGAATAATTTTGAGAAAATAGATAATTAATTATTAATAAATTATTCAATTTTTTTTAAACATACAATATATGGGTATTGTCCATCCATATTATGAGAATATATACCCACACCGTGCCAATGGTGGATTTGAGAGAAGATCAAATTTTTTCAAATTTCCACGAATGGTTTACATCGACCCAATAATTTAATACATGAATTGGGTAGAATCGAAGAATAATTATCAAAAATGGATTTAAATTTTTGGTATATATAAAATTTTTCATTGGATATTCTATGTGGGATGAATTTTTTTTAATAGAGATATAATATACAAAAATTTATTGGTAGAAAATATCAATAATGTGACGATAAGAGTGAATATAGAATATAATGAAAGAAGATATATAAAGCTAATGGAAGTAGGTAATTCCATATACATAAAGTTTAACCCATAAAAAGTGTTGTAGTATGACTCCCATATGAGTATTTCCATAGAATCTCTTTAAAATAAAAATTTCAAGGGTATTTAAACCATGAAATGTTTGAAGAGGGGTAGATCAGTAAAATTATGGGTCAATTTAAAATAAAAGTTTTAAGAAGAAATTTTTATCTTTAAAAGACCATAAACGTAAAATTATTTATTTTTAAAATTTAATATACATTATTATATAAATTTTATCAACATGATTTATTAAACTATTTTTACAATAGTATAAAAAGAGGTATAATATATTCTACATAAATTTTTATTGTATGAAACACATAGTTTAATATAGAAAAGAGAAACAAGGAGTATAATTAAAATTATTATCCCCAATATAAGAAATCTATGAATCATTGTGAATCCAATGGAAATAAGATTCAATCCATATGTGTTTTTAGTAAAATTTAGGCTGAAAGGGATATACCAAACCTAACATAATTTGGAAATTTGTAGACAACAACATTAGATTTTATTAGAAAATGAGGCCAGATATAATATAATTAGACGATGAATCACTCTATTTAATAAAACTAAAATTAATCAAGCCACACATAGCACTAAATATAATTTCACCCAGAATTGAGTGAACTAATAGGGATTGAGGATGTAGGAAAAGGACACCTTGGTGTAAATGGGATGGATCATACATGATGTTGCTGATATAAGATCCCAAATGTAGTGGGAAATCATGTATGAAATAATTCGGGAGTTAGGATCAATATTGGATGTTTAAGTGACACTATGAATCCTATTAAAAGTTTTATAAAACAATTATATTTTTTGAATTAATTATTATTTTAAAAAACGGATAGGTATACCGTTACAAGAATGATAGAAAAAAACACTAGTATATCATTTTATTCATTCTACCATATGAAAGGAAATCAATGTGACTAAATATAAGTAAATTCTAATATGACTATAACATTTCTATAAATGATTTTCTATATATTGTGACCTTATAACAGATTATGTGTGATTCTATATGCTCTATTTTCATATAAGGATATTATTTATTTATCAAGGATTTTATTATTTTGTTGAGAAAATGAGTTATATACCATATATTTTATGATCCCAGTGAAATAATTTCATTATTTAGTAAAACATCAATAATGGAGGAAATAAATTAAATATTTTTTACTTAATGAGGTAAGGATTGTATGTCATGTAACTTAGGGTTATCCTGTATAGGTAATAATCCAATACATCGAGAATTATGTATTCAATTTTTTGAGGAATCTCACAATAATGGATGGGTAAATTAAATCTTAATTCATGATGGCAAGGAGTATATACCTTTTAATTAAAAAATGTGTACAATCAATTTTCCATCCATTTAGGTTCCAATTTTAGGTATTCCATTCAAAATATAATTGGGGTTATATAATCTAGAATTACATCTCCTTGAATGTATTATAAATAGATAAATATCATATAAAATTTTAGTGTTATATATATTGATAAACCTAAAAATTAGGTTATTCTTGAAACATTTTATCATTAATAATTTGTAACACATCAAACATAATTTGTAGTCATTAATATGTGCTTACATTATCACATATGGTAGTTTAGAGAGATGGAATCAACCTTATCAATGAAACATACTTGTTTCCACACAAGAGTCACTATGGTGTTTATTTTGTATGATTCTATGTTTTGGTTTGATAAGATAAAAAATAATTGAAGGGATTATATAATTAACTATTATTATATATTTACACTATTTTTATTATATTCTAGAGACAATTTTTTTGAATTCCATTACTGGTTCACTGAAAATAACTATGATAAAAATAATATTGGCTGGAAAATATCTTTTACTATGAGTATAATTTATTCAAATAATTCACATAAAAATTTATTTTATTATATATATATAGTATGATAAAGGATAAATCATTTAATTGAGTTATGTTTTATAATTTCTATCATGTCTTTTGAAATAGATTCATTCATAGGTGTATCATTAACCCACTTTTAGAACAAGATGATGGAAGTAAAAATAAATATGAACTATTAAATAGTCAATAGTGGTTACGGTCTCATAACATATATTCCCCATGTAAAAAATTTCCTTGGTTATTTTTTATTATACTATAACTCTAGTCGATTATGAATAAATTTATTATTAATTTGGTTTATGTGCCACATTATTGAGAGCTTTATGAAATAGTTCTCGTAGAGGGCTAGTGATATTGTAGTATTTGGATTTTGTGGGAGATCCTAGTTCATGTATGAGGAGTAAAACATGAACCATTAGGAAATTTTTTTTTAATCATAAATTATCCCTAATTTATAACATCTGAGAAGATTTCATTTGATGAGGAATTTATATAGTATATTCTCAACATTTTTACACATACACATATAGTAAACAAATTCCTCCATTGGTGAATTTAACTTACTATAACTCAATATTACAGTTGACCAGTTAAAGAGAAATAAAATATTTTTTGTTGTCCAATAAACAATTTCTTTTACCTAGTATGAAAATTATTATTTCCATAGTGAGTGATAATCAATTTGATTCACATATTACAAACTTATTTTATCAAAACATATAACCACTCTTCAATGTTATTTTAAAATGACATTTCATTCATTGTATTGGTCATATGTATATATATATATATAACATGGTTAAAAATAGAATAATATCAATTATTGTGGAGCCGCAGTCTATAATACACTTCTAAAAGAATGAAAAAATATGTCATTAATTCAACATTATAGTCGAGTAAGGTATTTAATTCATTATTCTTGAGGGAATTGTCCATATTCACATACCAGATCCCCCAAAAATAAGAAAATTTTTTCATTATTCTTTTCAAAGAGGGAGCTCACATGCTCTTAGTAAAATTTATCCAGTGAAAAGATATTTAATTGTTTAAATTGGTACTGAATATATGAAATAATTTATTTCAATAACAATAATATTCCAATAATTAATATGAAAATAAGTTAGTTATGGAGGAGATCCCAACATGGGATATTCCTCCATACGATGGTTTTAATAAGAGATTAGAAACTACTTATTATCTAGTCCCAAAAAGCTCATTCCCAACAAAATTTGTCCGAATTAGAAAATCCATCATTTATTTAGGGGAGGGGAGACAAGGGTTACAAGAGTTAAAAATTGAAAATGGGCCATTTGGCCTAATATTTTAATCCATTATGCACTATATTCTCAACCAAAAAATTAATGAAACATGTATTACTTGATTTTAATTGGGTCCTATATCCCTTTCCCAAATATTATCCAAATACAAGTCATAATGTGTAATTTATAACCAAAATTCTGACCTATTTTCAAGGATTATGAGTCTTATCATTCTTAGGAATAAATTTCCATTTTATACCATCAAATATGAGACCTGACATGGATTGTCCAAGTGAACATTGTGGAAAATATAATAAATACTTCTTCAATGATAATTAATTTCCAATGTATAATTTTAAAAATATTTATATCAAAAATATTAGAGTGTATTTTAAAGTATAATAACTCTTATTTTCATCAAGTATTCAATTTCATGATATAATCACATAGTCTCTAGTTAAAAATTTAGAATAATTTTGAGAAAATAGATAATTAATTATTAATAAATTATTCAATTTTTTATAAAAATACAATATATGGGTATTTTACATTCATATTATGAGAATATATACCCACACCGTGCCAATGGGGGATTTGAGAGAAGATCAAATTTTTTCAAATTTCCATGAATTGTTTACATGGACACAACAATTTAATACATGAATTGGGTAGAATCGAAGAATAATTATCAATAATGGATTTAAATTTTTGGGATATATAACATTTTTCATTGGATATTCTATGTGGGATGGATTTTTTTTAATATAGATATAATATACAAAAATTGATTGGTAGAAAATATCAATAATGTGACGATAAGAGTGAATATAGAATATAATGAAAAAAGATATATAAAGATAATGGAATTAGGTAATTCCATATAAATAAAGGTTAACCCATAAAAAGTGTTGTAGTATGACCCCCCATATGAGTATTTCCATAGAATATCTTTAAAATAAAAATTTCAAGGGTATTTAAACCATGAAATGTTTGAAGAGGGGTAGCTCAGTGAAATTATGGGTCAAATTAAAATAAAAGTTGTAAGAAGAAATTTTTTATCTTTAAAAGACCATAACCGTAAAATTATTTATTTTTAAAATTTAATATTCATTATTATATAAATTTTATCAACATGATTTATTAAACTATTTTTACAATAGTATAAAAAGAGGTATAATAGATGCTACATAAATGTTTATTGTATGAAACACATAGTTTAATATAGAAAAGAGAAACAAGGAGTAAAATTTAAATTATTATCCCCAATATAAGAAATCTATGAATCATTGTGAATCCAATGGAAATAAGATTCAATCCATATGTGTTTTTAGTACAATTTAGGCTGAAACAGATTTACCAAACCTAACATAATTTAGAAATTTGTAGACAACGATATTAGATTTTTTTAGAAAATGGGGCCAGATATAATATAATTAGACGATGAATCACTCTATATAATAAAATTAAAATTAATCAAGCCACACATAGCACTAAATTTAATTTCACCTGGAATTGAGTGAACTAATTGGGATTGAGGATGTGGGAAAAGGACACCTTGGTGTAAATGGGATGGATCATATATGATGTTGCTGATATAAGATCCAAAATGTAGTGGGGAATCATGTAGGAAATAATCCGGGAGTTAGGATCAATATTGGATGTTTAAGTGACACTATAAATCTTATTAAATGTTTTATCAAAAAATTATATTTTATTGAATTAATTATTATTTTTAAAAAAGGATAGGTGTACCGTTACAATAATGATAGAAAAAAACTCTAGTATATCATTTTTTTCATTGTACCATATGAAAGGAAATCAATGTGACTAAATATAAGTAAATTCTAATATGACTATGAAATTTATATAAATGATTTTCTATATATTGAGACCTTATAACATATTATGTGTGATTCTATATGCTCTATTTTCATATAAGGATATTATTTATTTATCATAGATTTTATTGTTTTCTTGAGAAAATGAATTATATACCATATATTTTATGATCCCAGTGAAATAATTTCATTATTCAGTAAAACATCAAGAATTGAGGAAATAAATTAAATAATTTTTTACATATTGAGTTAAGAATTGTTTGTCATGTAACTTAGGGTTATCCTGTATAGGTAATAAGCCAATACATCAAGAATTATGTATTCAATTTTTTGAGGAATCTCACAATAATGGATGGGTAAATTAAATATTAATACATGATGGCAAGGATTATATACCATTTAATTAAAAAAATGTGTACAATCAAAGTTCCATCCATTTAGGTTCCAATTTTAGGTATTCCATTCGTAATATAATTGGGGTTATAAAATCTATAATTACATCTCCTTGAATGTATTATCAATATATAAATATCATATAAAATTTTAGTGTTATATATATTGATAAACCTAAAAATTTGGTTATTCTTAAAACCTTTTATCATTAATAATACTTAACACATCACAAATAATTTTTAGTCATTAATATGTGCTTACATTATCACATATGGTAGTTCAGAGAGAAGGAAACAACCTTATCAAAAAACATACTTTGTTACACACAAGAGTCTGTATGGTGTTTCTTTTGTATGAGTCTATGTTTTGGTTTGATAAGATAAAAAATAATTGAAGAGATTATATAATTAACTATTATTATATATTTAAACTATTTGTTATTATATTCAAGAGATAATTTTTTGAATTCCATTACTGGTTCACTGAAAATAACTATGATAAAAATAATATTGGCTGGAAAATATCTTTTACTATGAGTATAATTTTTTCAAATAATTCACATAATTTTTTTATTATATATATATAGTATGATAAAGGATAAATCATTTAATTGAGTTATGTTTTATAATTTCTATCATGTCTTTTGAAATAAATTCCTTCGTAGGTGTATCATTAACCCAATTATAGAACACGACGATGGAAGTAAAAATAAATATGAACTATTAAATAGTCAATAGTGGTTACGGTCTCATAACATATATTCCCCATGTAAAAAATTTCCTTGGTTATTTTTTATTATACTATAACTCTAGTAGATTATGAATGAATTTATTGTGAATTTGGTTTATGTGCCACATTATTGAGAGCTTTATGAAATCGTTCTCATAGAGGGATAATGATAATGTAGTATTTTGATTTTTTGGGAGATCCTGGTTCATGTATGAGGAGTAAAACATGAACCATTAATAAATTATTTTATTTAATCATAAATTATCCCTAATTTATAACATCTGAGAAGAATTCATTTGATGAGTAATTTATATAGGATATTCTCAACATTTTTACACATACACATATAGTAAACAAATTCCTCCATTGGTGAATTTAACTTACTGTAACACAATATTTCAGCTGACCAGTTAAAGAGAAATAAAATATTTTTTGTTGTCCAATAAACTATTTCTTTTACCTTGTATGAAAATTATTATTTCCATAGTGAGTGATAATCAATTTGATTCACTTATTACAAACTTATGTTATCAAAACATATAACAACTCTTCAAGGTTATTTTAAAATGACATTTCATTCATGGTATTGGTCATATGTATATATATATAACATGGTTAAAAATAGAATAATATCAACTATTGTGGAGCCTTAGTCTATAATACACTTATCTAAGAATGAAAAAATATGTCATTAATTCATAATTATAGTCGAGTAAGGTATATAATTCATTATTCTTGAGGGAATTGTTCATATTCACATACCAGATCCCCCAAAAATAAGTAAAATTTTTCATTATTCTTTTCAAAGAGGGAGCTCATATGCTCGTAGTAAAATTTATCCAGTGACAAGATATTTAATTGTTTAAATGATTACTCAATATATGAAATTATTTATTGATATTCCAAGTCATTATTATTGAAACCCTGATATAATATGAATTTAAAATTCATAAGTCCCTTTGATAGAGAATGTAAGATGACTCAAAGGATGACACTATTTAATTATGGTTTCCCAATTATTTTCCCTTATGTATATTGAAATTAAATTCTAAGGTAATAATATAGTATTTAGATTATTTTTAATTAAGGAATACTTCTCTATATGGAAACTAATTCTCTATGGTAAATAAATTTGATATTGGTTTTTCGTCAATTTAATTAATCATCGAATGAAAATTAATTAATTTCCATATAATACATATAATATCAAAATATTAATTTTTCTCTAACATTGTATCCAATAGTATATTCATTATGTAATTCTTTATTAAGTATTTTATAAAATAAATTAGAATAATTAGTTGTACTTCATAATTCATAAAGTAGTGACACAACATTTTACTATAAAAACTTACTCAATGATGTTATTTTTAAAAATGGTAAATATATCCTCAGAATAAATCATTATTTTACATAAATGATGAAGACAAATTTTATTAATATTACTCTCTTATGATAAATATTAACTTACATATCATTATATAGGTTCCACATAAAATATATGTGGGTTTCATTCTACGAATGGCATTTAAACAAGAAGATTCAAATAGTATTTCTTATTAATGTCAAAATATTTATATATTTTCTCGTAGTAATTATAATTAACTCAATAATTTATAAATTTAGAGATGGGTTGACATAGACTATGAAGGTAAATTACCATCCCCATGATGAAATCACAAAAACCCATTGATTCTTCTTAACTATAGAAGGTGTAGTTGAGGGAAATTTTTATGTGTTTTATATTTTTCAGTTGATCTACATAAATGCCTCCAAACTGTAATAGATATATATTGAATTTACTTATTGTTACACTACATTATAATTTAATGCATCCATATTCTGTTGGGTTGCCATAAATTTGAAAATACCTCCATGAGGTGAATTGAGGGATTTGAACATTGTTAATATATGGCCGCGAGTAATTCATGTGAAACTATAAAATTATATTTAAAAAAGGTTTAATCAAATGATACATGGATATTTGATAGTTTTGACAATTTTTATTGAAACTAAATGACAAAACATTATAATAGTGTAATCCTTAGGGGGATTTAATATTTTTATTCATCTTCATCATAGCACCTTTATAATTTATGCCATATAGATTATATTTACATGAAAGTGACAGTATGATAAGTCATTATTTAATAGATTCATTATTTAATTTTTTAAAAAATAAAATAGTTTTTTGATAATAAGGATTTGGGTATCTATAGATGATATAGGTTTTATGATAACTCGTTTTCTTATAAACTAGGACAATATTGACACTCAATTTGGTATATTTAACCTCAATTTTGAAATTGGATTTTATCAATTTGTATACCTTGTCCACCATAATAGATTCATTATTTAGGTGCATTCTCCCAACTTCTTATTTGTCATTATAGTGAATAACTGGAAATCCCATGAAATAAATTTAAACCTTGGGTTCTAATTGTTTAATCTTCTTATAATATAAAAAAATACATTACAGTTACTATTAAGGAACATGATTTATCATTCATTCACATCTAGAAGAGGGTATGTACTAACTATTTTGGGATATAGATCATCATCAACCCATGAATTTACCTAACATTGATCATCAACTATAACAGAGATTCCTCATTCAGAATAATAAGTTGAATTTCATATATTATCGCTATACAAATAATTGAGAGTGTAATTTTTAACATCCCTTCATGAGATGGGGGTTGTTAAAATAGGTTACGATCATGTATTATAGGTACGTTATTATCTATAAAGAGTATACATACTTATGAATCCAAAAACACAATATTAAGGAATATATGAGGACCTAATCCTTGTTTTTTATTTATACTTATTCCAAATTATGTCATTGTATTGTGACTAGTTTCATTATAATTTGAAAAAACATGAAATTTGACACTTGATTTCAATCATGGATTTGTTCATACATATTTAACCATTTTCCAGGAAAAATGGGATGTTTTTTATTGTTAATAACAAGTACTCAATTATAATTTACATTGTATATTGATGGTATTATTTCAATAATAGTAATGATTATTATTTCTCATGATAAAAGACTTACCATAGATGATATGAATTAAAATTAGGGAACTATATTAAACAAAATCTAATGTATTTTTTATAGAAGCCTCCAAACAATTTAAAGTTTCTATATTTTAAATTATATCTACTTTTAAATACATTGTATTTCTATTGAAATATACAATAATGTTATAAAAATATGCACATTTGTTAAAAAATGTTATAATCACAATGATGTTATCCTATATACTCACCAATGGAGTTCTGGATTCACTATTGTTAGGACGAAGGGATTGATAAATGTAAATGATATCAGGGTCTCTTGAAAATATAATTAAATGAATTTTATTGTTTAAAAATACATAATTTAGTATCATACACTATAACTATGAAGTTGTATTTTAGTAAAAGTTTCCACAATGATAATATCTCAGGTTTAAAACCGGTATTATCAAATATGGATAAACAAAGGTGAGTTTTATTTCAAAAAAAAGGGGAGTGTTTTTAATAAAATAATTTTAAGTTTAATACATTTTCCATGAAATATTAATGAATATTTACACCATTTATATTTAAAAAATGAGTAGTATATTATGTCCTTGTATAGACACTTGTCCATCCTTGTCAAAAAATAAAATGACAATAATATTTATTTGAATCTACAGTCATTATTGTTGATTTTATTTAAAGAAACCATCATATTACCAACCATCCTGCGGGTTAGTTAAATAACTAATATGGTGTAAAATACTATGATTTTATCAAATATTTTATTTTTCAATCAAATTTAATTTCCTTAATTACATGTGTTACATTAAAATCTTAGTTTTTACAAATAATGATGTCAAATAAATGTTTAATTAATTATTTTGATAATTGTATCCTATAAATTATATTGAATTGTATAAATAAGACTAAATAATATTTTAAAATGATATGTTCATCACATATACAATATATATTAATTCAATATTAATTGATTAAGAATGAAAATAAAAACATCATTCGAAATTAAAATAAACGATTTTATGAAAACCAATATTTACTAATGAGAACTTTTTTCTATTAATAAATTTAATTAGTCACTAATTGTGGATGATATTAATTGAATTTTTATATTATATTAAATTATTTGTTTTTTCATTCATATTATGTTTTTATTGGCAAGGAGAAATAGTAAAGCTGATCATATCTTTGAAAATAGTATTTTCCATAAAAATTTGTTATGTCATGTATTCGATATCTTTTCAAAAATAATTTTCAACCTATTTAAAAAATCATGTTTTCGTAACAAAAATCATTTTTGAAATCAATATTTCATAATTATCTTATACTAAATTGTTTAGAATTTTCTGAAATGAATAATTTTTCGATGACTATTAACAAAAACTATTTTTTATTAAATGTTGTCCTCTCATTTAAATCATTTAAAAATAACTATTTTCTTATACAATAATTTTAAATATAAAATATTTTAGATAATAATATTATTATTATTCCAATTTGGTTTACTGAAAATAATTTAATGTATATTTATAATTTAAGACTTTTTTCTACTTAAATAAATGTATTCATTGGAAAATATCTTTTAATCAGGTTTGTGTGATAAATAATAAATTAAATTATACCTCTTACGTCGATTGAATATTCAATATAGGATTAAATATTAGGAATCATAAAAATAATATTAGTTACTAAAGTAAAATTAGCTGTAATATATTTAATTTTGTCAAAACAAAAAATTAATTATCTTGGTTAGAGTTAAAATGTTACTCTACGCATTATATGGACATATTTTAAAATTAATTATTTCACAAAAAAGATAATTTTTTATTTTTTAATTCTAATTTTATATTTAGAATAATTTCTTAAAATTTTTCTAATAATTATCATTCTATAATTAGGATTGGAAGTTAAATTACCTAAAGAAAAACTACTTACCATGGTGTAAAATAAAATGCTAAAAGTGAGTAAACCTAGAGGTATATGGAATAACATTTTATAACATGTCAACTATTTAATATTATAGTTTTTTATCAAACTTACCATCTATTAAATACATTATATATCAAATTTCGAGGCACATAGTTTAAGGCCCCATCCTTAAACCTTACACAATCTTGAGTTATGTCAAGAATTCACATTAAGGATCTATTTAGGTGTAGGTTTTTTGAAAATTAGGCCATTACTATTACATAACATCTCAAATATTAAAATGTAAAAAAGTCCACTTTTTATCCATTTATTTCATAATCTATTTTTTAAATAGAACATGAATTCTTTTCTTGATACAATTTTAATAACATTCATCTTGAACTCTTCCAGTATATTACAAATCCATATACCATATTGAAAAATTTAAAAACTTTTTATGAGTACAAGAAGCTTAGTAATTGGTATAGAATTTGTAAGAGACTATTAGTCCCTAAATATTAGAAACTAATGGAAACATTTTCACAAAATCATGCTTTTCACCCGTAAACATTATCTTTTTAGATTACCCCATAAAATTAAATTATTCATATAAAACATGATATTAATAATAAATCATAAATATAAATTGTGGAATCCATATAATTTGTATATAGTATCTATCACAACTACACACAATGTATCCTTAATTGTAACGTATGGAATATCTATTAGAGTATATTCAATCAATCTGTTAGGAAAACCTTTTCATTTAATTTTCTCTCAATACATAATGAATTCGATTAAAATCATTTACTCACACACCCTTGGTTTATCACGTAACAATATGTATAAAAAATAAATTATTATGAACCATAACATAATCATAACACATAAAAATATATAAAATGAAAAAAAAATTCCACATTGAAATCACATTTAATCATTTCAAGATGCACACATATAAATGAAGATATATTTTTTGAAAATTATATCATAATCATGTAAGTTAAACATAAATAAATAACAACTACATGTAAAATAGAATTTATTTTCATGGAATATTATTTAATAACATTCAAAGATATTGAAATAATAAATCCATTTTTAAACCACAATTAAAAAATTAATGAAAATTAATCAATATGGATCATACCATATTAAAATTTTTGAATGGAATTAACATTTTGAAAAATTCTTGTCCATATCAATAAATTCTGAAAAAGGTTTTGAAAATTTTTGTATGAATGAAAAATATTTAGAAGAAAAAATATTTAAAACAATTAAAATGAGGTTTCAGTTAATGAAACTCTTCCCATTTTGAACATATAAATTATAAGACACCATGAAGTATAATTTCTTTAAAAACATTTAATAAGATGTGTAAAGATATTATATTGATATAGAATGTTAACGGGGTTTTAAATACAATTTATAAATAAATAATGGGGTATATCATCATGAAATGACATAATGTGAGGATATTGAGACGAAATACCTTACCATGTGTCTGAATCACCACGTACAATATTTATATTCATCAATAGTAAAATTTGGGTAATATTAAATAGATTGATTTTTTTTATGATTCCTTTTATATAACTTATTACTAGTTAATAAAAATTACATAATTATTCATGTTCATATCGGACGCTTTGTCGAATTTTAGTTCATTAATCAAAAATGAACTTGATATGACCTCAATAGTTAATGCGACCTTAAATAAATCATATAGATAAAAATATTCATGAAATTATTTTAATTTTATATATAATTGATACATTTAAATGAAAATTTTTTTTTATTAAAAATCAATAACATTATAATCATTTTGATAGTAGGCTGTATATATGCAAGAGTAATGCTTTTCATATTTGATTGATCAATATAGAATAAAGGTGAGTATTATTTTTCATTTCCAGACATATATTAATATAATTAATATATTGTTAATCATTTAAATTTCCTTATGTATATATATCATATTAGTGTTTTAGTGAATAAAAACGAATCAAATCGCTCCCTGGAGGTGATAGTTCACATGTAGGCATGAGCGAGGTTATCTTTTCTTATCGAAAGTAAGAATTTAATAGATATAATATTATCATAAAATGATTAATATATAATAATTATAACATATTAACATTAATTCCTACATTATAACCAGTCATGAGATATGGTTGTGTAAAATCAATTTATCGGTTCGTGAGGCAGTACTCCACTGTTCACACAAACGAAAAGTTCATTTCCCATTTAATGAATTTGGAGATATATCTAGGTGGTTATATTATCATAATAACATCTAAGTATATTGATGATACTACAGTTATTATTAAATCATGGTGGAAGAATATTTGAAGGAATACAAAGATGAAACAAAGGATAAATACATAATTAAAACTGTTACCATTCCTTTTGATTATAACCTTTCATAAAACCATAAAACCTATTAGGAATGTGTTTTACCTAAACAAAATATTCAAGAATGTGGGTATTTATTATATGAATTGGATTGGATTGATATTTTCTGAATGAAAAGGATTATGATGTGTGAGTATTTTATAGGAATGGGTTCCTTTTATAAGATATGGGATGGGAACCCTTAGATATTAATAAAATATTAAATTAATATATATTAAATTTTAAGTCCAAAAGGATCAAATTAATTTTAGTTAAAATATATGGTGATGATGGTTCTAAATCATTTCAAATTATAATTTTTTGAAATTATTTTATTTTATTTTAAACCATAACATTTTTTATGCACTCTTAACTTTTAGCTTTTTATTAAGTAATTTAAACTTTAAGGTTTAAATTAATTACCATAACATACCAAAATACTAATGAATGAAGAATCAATGATATTTGTAGACATATCCAATTTTTTTTATTTTTTTTATGTTTTTATGAATTTTATAAAATTTAATAAAGTATTTTATTTTTTAAAATAAAAATATGTTCAAATTAGACACTATTGATTAGTTGAATTTTTAAAAATATCATACCAGTAAGAAAATTTCTAAACTATTCCATTAAATCATTAAAAATATGAAAAATGAATCCATAAATTATTGGAAGACATAAATTCTCTAAAATTATATTTATTTTAGTATAGATAATGTCATTTATATGATTTATTCATTAATTAATTAATTACAGTCTCACTATTGTGAAACTATTTAATTTTATTATTTATTTTCTAAAAATTATAAATAAATTGCTATGATATCAGTAATACAATTGTATTTATGAATAATATGTATTGTCTATGATATCAATTTTATAACCCCAAATTAAATTTGTTTTATTAAATTGAGACCTGATTATGACATCATTAAATTTACTTTAAATAAAATGATATAAGTGTCATAATCAAACCCAAGGGGTTTTCAAAGGACACCATTTCAGCCTAATGATTTTCATGGGGGAAAATAAGTCACCCAATATGATTTGGAAAAAATTTTAGTCAGTTTTATAATATTTATAACATTATATTCACTTTGTATTACCTAATTTACCCATAACCATGGTAATAAGAAAAAATACAAAAGATACTATTAATTATATCCAAAAATAAAAAGGGGAAAATTTATATAATTTTTACCATATGACTCAAAATATAGAATCAATTTTTAAAAATTTGAAATAAATAATTGGTAGAAATTAATTAAAAATTTTCCTCATTAACAGAATGAGAATACAGGTTTTTAATGTAAAACATTCAAAATTTCACATATTTTTTAAATCCAATTTCAATATGAAATTTATTATAATGACATAAATTTGATTAAAATATAACATATAATCTATTATAAATTAAAATCATGTAGAAGGATAATCTATGTCTATAAATAAATTAGATGAAAGAGTAGTTTTGACTTAAAATGACGTATTTTTAACTCTTCATTAAAAAATCAATATTATCAGAAAAATACCAAAAAATATCCATAGTAAATTTTTAAATCCGTAATCCAATGAAAATTTTAATTTTTTAATCATTGATTTATAAAATTGAAAAAATTGTTTTAAAATGGGATATCTATCAAAAGGTGCTAAAAATGCCTCCATGAAATATACTCATTCTATACGTAAAATTTAATTTTTTTCTTCGATCGTGTTTAAAAAAAATATATAATATTTATTTTAAATAATATATTTAATATAAATTTCATAAATATAATCCAACTATTGTGATTTTCTTATTTTTATAAACACAATTATTCGCATTTAAATATTTTTTCATAATAACACACCATTCATATTTAATTGGTTTTTATTTAATTTCATAATTAATTTAGTAACAAATGAATTATTATATAAGCATGTTTGAAAATTATTAATATACTTTAGTTAATAAATTTCATTCCCAAAGTTCTAACAAATATGTGATCTCTATCATATTAAATAATAATAATAAGTTATCCATTTTAGCTAAACGTAGAGTTCATGTATGCTATAGAACATAGTGGTTCTTTTTAAAAACACAAGATGATACATCCCTATTCGGAAATTTAATTCTCACAAATTTAATATGTGTTTGGTAAATAAGGTATGAATTTTCAAAATACCCATATTACATGCACACATCGAAAAAAAGATTAACAAAACATCAACTTTAAAAGAGGGAAAGGAATGTATGATGGTTGCCTATGATAACAAATAATTGGATTCCATGTTGGGAAACCTAGACTTGGAAGAGAAAACTAGTCATCATATTCTGATCGGGAATTATAGAATACATTGTTAAGAGAATGTTAATAATAAGAATGTTACAAATTTGTGAGTGGTTGGAAGTTCATTGATTTTATAGAGAGAAAATTCAACGAATAAAATTTTTGTTTTAAGATCATTTTCATAAAGTTGTTGAACTCATTTAAATAATTTAAAATTTACATAAGGAAAAATACTATCATGATATTTATATTTTCATACTTTATTAAATTTCCACTATAAAATCATCTTTTTCTCCAAGCAATGTGTATTTATGGTGACTTATTTTCACACATGAAGCATTTGAATAAATTTTTTGTTATTTAAATATCACTACAAATATAATCAATTGATTTCTCCTATGATGAAAATTTTTTAAAAGACAATATGGTTTGGATAATATAAAATAATTCTCTAATATTAATAAACCATTAATTCAAGAAATATTAATTTAAATATCCAAAATTAAATAGTGTTACCCAAAGTTCCACATAGATATTTCAACAAATATCTTTCTGTAAAATCCCAATAAAATATTATATAGTAATATTAAATCCCAAAAATTATTTGATCACATAATCATACAAGAAAAATTTTAACATTTTTCTCTAAAAAAGATCATGTACATTGGAAGTATCTTGTAAAAAAGTAATTACACTATTCACATATTCTCTGATATAGATTACTCATTTCCATAAATACCCTAAATCACCGTAAGTCCACAATTAAATCATATATTCATCCAAAATATAATTCACCCTTTAAGTATATATTAAAATCCCATTTCATTTTATTTACCTTAATTATAAAATGTTCCCAAAAAAGTTATTATCTTCCAAAATAACATTTTCCACATAATACACAAACCATTTTCAAATTCAATGGATAACAATTTGATAAAACATAAGATCCCAAAATTTACTTATTCTTATTACATCAACACAATTATCAAAAAAATATGATGTCATACTAACTAGGGAAATCATGTAGGCTAGTGGTAGGCGATAATGCATTGTCAACCTTTGATTGTGGATTTTATTCATACGACCTTGTCTGGCATGACAATTATTTCAAACATCATATAGATTTTTTTCAAAAACAATATAATTCTAATAACGTTCCCAAAATGAGATAAAATACTAAAAATAACTATAAAATATTTTAAACTCAATTTTTTTCATGGGAAATTCATTTTTATTCCCAAAAGGTAATATCCCACAATTACCTCAAATAAAAGGTCATATATAGCCTAATGGTTACTAATACCTTCATAATTGTGCCCGCACAAGGAATAATAATTCGTATACAAATAAAATTTTTACAAATCAATATTTGGGATTATACATACTAGAAAAACGACTTCCGAAGTATTCCCACAATAAAAAGACAATTAAAACATTACAACATTTCATTGTATTACTATCTAACATAAATCATGAGTTATTAATATATAGAATTCGTAATCATTCAATATTCTCTGTGGTCCTTTAATGATTATTTTACATATTATTACTTAATACAGATTTCCTAAAAAACATAAATCATTTCCTATGATTCAAAAATGATAAAACATGAGATGATAAATAATTCATTCTACCCATATTTCATTTTTAGTTTCCACATCATCAATTGGAATGGAATTAGTTATTGGTAAACATATATTTTCATGGTCTTTCTATCCTATTCATGAGCCATATTTAAAGGACATTTAATTGAATAATGAACAAACTACCCAACTTTAACACATTCAATTGATCACATGTAAATAACCAAATTCCCATTCCCATATTAAACTTAATACTTCCCTTTTCTTTGGAAGGTTTTTGCTTTATGTACTTCATTAGCACATCTATAATATCCTGTCGTTTGTTTGAAAAAAAGTTCTTAACGGTTTATTTCAACGTAATCGATAGATATTTTCGTGGATATAATTAACTTTATGATTATTACATAAACATACACAAGGATTATTTTCTCTTATATAGTCTTTCTTATAAAACTCACCAAATCCCAAGTGGTTAATCATGGCTACTTCTAGTTTGATTAGAATAAACATAAGGGTTATCAATGAAATCTCTTTTCATTTATTTTTTTCAGGAAAGCACCAAATTTTCAATCTAATCCATTTTTACATTGGATCCTACCGAATGCAGTCATTTACTAAAACCAAACCGGTTAGTGTGAGTAAAAAAATTATAAAATACAATTTTATATAGAAGTTAGACACTAATAAATCCTAATTAATATTATCTCAAACTAATTAAATTCATCTAAAAGAATTATGACTCTTTATATCATGGTATCTATTGTGGTTATATAAAACATCTATCTTTTGATTAAATAAAACCCTATCTTACATTATTATCTAACCTTTTCCTTTGATATGAACTATAACACCCAAAACATAAATGTCACATACTATTTAGATCAATCATGAATAAACATTAAAGATATTTTCAGGTCTGGAGTTATAGATTATTAAACCATAAATATTGCATAACATATCAAAAATTAAAAATTAGTAACCTCTACTAGAAATCAATTTTTTCATAATCTAAAATATTCTAAAATAAAACATGACTTTTTTCATGATAAAATATTCATAACATTAATTTTGACTTGTAACTTTAAATTACCCATCCTTATACCCTACTAAAAATATTTTAAATACATTGTTTGGACATAAAAACAATAGTAAGGGGTAAAAAATATATATGGAAATCATTTTCACCTAAATATTTTAAACTCAAGAATACATTTTAAAAAATAATAATTTTCACCCTTAAAACATAAACTCCATAGATTACATCATGAAATAAAATGATTACAATAAAACATCATACAAAAAATAAATCATATAGGTATCTTGTGGAATCCATATCATTCTTACATTATAATATTCATAGATACATAGGGGGGAACCATTATGTTAACAATTTGTATACGAATTACAATACATTCCCTGAATCTCTTTAGAGAAACATTGTCAATTAACAATATCTCATTACCCAATTCATTGGTGAGATATCATGGGATCACACAACCACTATGTATCATGGAACCACCCATATACATAAGGAATTCCCAATAACAACAACATAATAATATCATATAAAACAATCTTAAATGGAAATAAAATTGACACTTTGAGATCACATTTCTACTTTACAAGCTGCTCAATCAATAATGAAAAAAAATATTTTAAATTAAAATGTAAAACATGTAATGTAATCATAAATACATAATAGATTCATGAAATAGAGAAATTACAATCATGTCATATATGTTAGAGAAGACATTCCAACTTATTGAAACAATCAATCCAATTTTAAAACACTATTAACAAATTGAAAAATATAAATTTTGAATCAAAGTATCCCATAAAAATTTGTAACATTTTAATCGAACAAACCTTTTAAAACATTTCTGTCCATATAAATAAATGAATAAAAATATTCTAAAAAATGGACATCAATGATAATTTTTTATAATATTAAATCTTTATAAAATTTAAAATGATGTTTTGGTTAAATAATTCATTACCATTTTAAATATTTATATTATAATCCACATGGTTGTAGATCATTTAAAAAAATTACATTTTTAGATATAATATTTTCATGGAATGACAAAGGGGATGTATATAAAATTTATAAATGAATAAAAGATCATATCATCAAGAAATTCCACAAGAAAAGGATATTGTGACAAAATCCCATAACTTTGGTCCAATGCTTAATTTAAAATATTTATAATGCTTAATAATAAAATTAGGTTAATTTTTACTTGCATGATAAAAATTTTCAGATTTATAATTCATTTTATATCACTCATTATTATTTTATAATAATAACATAATTATTTAAGTTCATGTCGAACGCTTTGTCGATATTTAGTACATGATAAAATATCAACATGATATGATGTAAATAGTCCATGTGATCATGAATCCATCCTATAAAGAATAATATTCATGATATTATCATAACATTTCAAAGGAATTATTCTTTAAAATAAATCCATTATGTATTTTTATGAAAAATGAACATTGTTATAAGAATTGAAATGTTAGGCCATATGTACACATGAGTATGGTTTTACATTTTTCACATATCAATTTTGAAACAAGTTATGCATTGTTTTTAACTTTAATTAAATATAATAATATAATAAACATCATATGAAACATTTAAATGTATTTATATACATTATTTAAGTGTTATAGTGGATAAAATGAATCACATCACCTCATGGAGTTTATAGTTAACACGTACTCAAAAACGACATTATCATTTTTATGTGTATGTAAAATAAGAATTTAGTTGATTTATTATTAAATTATAATAATTAATATGTCATGAATATAACATTTTATAATTAATTATATCATTATAAGAAGTCTTGAGATATGGTTATGGAAAACAAACTTTATAGGTTCATGAGGCGGTAGTCCGCCGTACAGACGAATGAAATATGTATTTCCCATTTGATGAAATTAGAGATGGATTAAGTGATGATATTAATGGAATAAAATATTATTATATTGATGATATTTTATTTGATATTTCATCATGGATTATGATTATTTCATTGAAGATGAAGAATAAACAATATAGAAATACATAATTAAAAACGTTAGATTTCCAATGGAGGATCAACCTTCTTTACAACCAAACACCAATTAATAGAGTGGTTTACTTTAACTTTGAAATATATAACATGGGGAGGTTTTCTATTAATGAGTTTTTGAAGATCTAAGACGACCCTACGTGATTTTTATGTGCGGGTAATAGAGATGAATGGGTTCTATTTTATTGGAGAGGGGAGGGGCACCCATGGATACCCTTAAATATTAAATTAATATTAATTAATTTTTAAACAATAATAACACCAAATTATGTAATTTAAAATATAGGATGATGATGGTTCATAATCCTCTCATAAAATAATTTTTAGACATGCATTGATTTTATTTTAATCTTTATCTTTTTGTTTTAACCCCTTATAACGAGTACTATTTTGTCAAATAATTTATAATTTTATGGTTAAAAGAATTACTATAAAATGACAGAAGTCTAATGAATGAGTCATTAATAAAATTTTTATAATTATCGTAACCATATGGTTGAATCTTATATTTTTAGTTATTTTATATACTGTTAATAAAATATTTTATATTTCAAAATACAAATATTGTCAATTTCAAAGATGTTAATTTGTTGAATTTTTAAAAATAACCTAATACCAAGATAATTTTTAAATAACAAAATTATATAATCAAAAACTTGTCAATGTAATTCCGAATTTTTTTTTGGAACCAATTATCTCAAATTATATTTCTTTTAGAATTTATAATATGATTTATTTGTTTCGATCATTATTTAAGAAATTGATACATCACTATAATGTAATGATTTATTTTAAATATTTAATTTATAAAAAATATAAATAACTTACCATGTTGTTGGTAATAATTATTAAATTTATAAATACTATTTATTGTTTCATATATCACTTATATAACCATATATTATAATAATTAGATATAAGAGGCATGATAATGACATATTTCTACTTACTTTAAATAAAATTTTGTTTGTTTCATAATCAGACCCATGTGGCTTCCAAAATGCCACAATTTCAGAACAAGGATTTTATTGGTCGAAAATAACAAATAAAATAATATCTGGATGAGTGTTATTGATGTTTTATAAAATATATAATACTATATTAACCTTGTATTTTATGGTTTTCCATTAAAATGGTAAGAAAAATAATTACTAAAGTTACCATCCATAATGATTAAAAGTAACAGAAAAATATTTAAAAAAATTGGAACATATAATAAGAAATATGGAATCCATTTTTATAATTTCAAAACATTGAATTGACATAAATTAATTAAAAACTAATCCCTCTGAAGGAGTATGAAAACATGTTTCTAATATAAGGCATCCAAATTATCATGTAGTTCTTATATCCAAATTCAATATGTAATTGATTAAAATGACCAAAAGTGGAATAAATTATAGAAACATAATATAATTATATCTAAAAAAGTAAATTTATATTATTACCATATAAATAAATTATAAAAAATCAGTTTGGAATTAAAATGTAGAATTTTTTACTGTTCATTTAAAAGTTATTGTTACTAGAAAAATTTCCAATATTTATCCAAGGTAAAATATTAGGTCTTTCATTCAAAGAAGAATTTAATTTTTTTCAAAAATAATTTTTAATTTGAAAAAAAAGTATATTATTTTGGGTCTCTATCAAAAGGTGGTATATATTTTTAGAAACTTACTCATTTTATGCGTAAAATTGAATTTGTTTTATATATGGTCTAGATAATACATAATATGAATTTTAATAAACAAATTGAATTTATATTTCATTAATATAATCAAAAAATATTGTTTTGACTATTTTATAAACTCAATTATTTTCATTGAAATAGTATTTATAAAAACAAATCCTTCAAATTCAATTTGTTTTTATTTAATATCATAATTAATTTAGTAACCAATGAATCATTATATAAACATGTGTAGATGATATTGTCATAATTTATTTAATCATTTTTAGTCCCACCATTATAACATCTATGAGAATATTATAAAATTAAATAATAATAATAAGTTTTACATTTATACTAAATGTGGATTATAATGTATGAAATAAGATATAGTTTTTTCTTTTAAAACACAAGATGTTACACGTGGTTTGTTATCGAATTCCAATTAATATTTTTTTGGATATCTATAACTATTTCATTCCTTCTCACCATTAAAAGGGCTCATCCTATAAAGTATTTTCAGACATAAGAATTAATTTAGTTTAAAAAATCCCTAACCAAATCCATCATTTATAAATCTCCACACATCATTGAGTAATTTTTATTAGAAAAAAATCATAGGAAGGATTTTGTTGAAATCCTAATGAGGTTTTCTGAAAATGTGGTATCATTCTTCATTGAGAATTTCTATTTTATTTATTCTTCAACCTCTATAGAATATTTTTCAAACAAAATTATATTACAAAATCTGTATAAAAAATATAATTATATGTTATTTTGTAAATTTCATAACCATAATTATTCTCATTATCCTTCAAATGTGATATGAAACTGTCGATCTTATCTATGGCGGACTGCCACCTTTCGAACTGATGTAATTATTTTTTTGTCACCACCTCTCATGACTAGAAACAATGATGCATTTAATTTATATATATGATATTTGTTAAATATTTATAATTTTTATTTATAATTATATATCTACATTTTACCTTCAAATTAATTGGAAAATGAAATGGTTGCTTGTGTGTACCAATGGACTATGACCTCCACGAAGAGATGTAATTTTTTTCATTTACTCTATACATTGGTGGTAATTAGGATTGATTTTCTTAATATATATGGTATATTTTATATTTTATTTATTATTTAATGGTGAGTTTTTATGTACATTAACTTATGTAAATTTTTCCATA
The DNA here is from genome assembly GCA_963277665.1 of Viscum album. Classification (NCBI taxonomy): domain Eukaryota; kingdom Viridiplantae; phylum Streptophyta; class Magnoliopsida; order Santalales; family Viscaceae; genus Viscum; species Viscum album. Next base: position 317,961,734 of record OY728132.1, on the reverse strand, counting down.
ATTGAAAACAATGTTTATGCATACATAAGGCCCAACGTCCCCATGAACAATGTAATTAATTTTTTAATATCTAATTTTATGGATTATTATATATATATATTTATACATTTAATATAGTTTATTTATATATTAAGATTATAATAATTTTGATGACATAAACATGGTCAATGTATACGGATAAAAACTACAAAACAAATTCATACATGAAGAAAAAGTAGTACTCCACCAATGTAGTGATTTTAATAAATAATTTTGAATAAATATATGATACAGTTAATAATAAAATATTAAATGGTATGATAAATATTCATATGGTTTTAGAATATATTTATATTAAATATTTATATGTAATATAATAGATTTTAATGTGCATGATCAATGTAAATGATTTTTGTATGGGATTTCGATATCACATTTATCTTTTTTGAGACATATATCATATTCACCAATTTTTTATTTTATTTGGTGAATATAATTCCAAATAATTTCAAGTTACACTATTGTTAGGAATATTTTTTCTCATACCAATATATGGGTATCTTGTTCATAAAGATAGATTCAACTTTTACCCATGTTGTATGTTATTTATATTACAATCTCCTTGTTTGTCATCATGGATTCAAATTATTTTTAAAATGATGAAATCATATAATATATATATAAAGAAGAAAAATATTTTTTTTAAATATGGTTATTTTTTCACAATTCATATTTTATTTTTTTTATTCTTTGTTTCGGTAACTATGGGATTGAAGATATTATTTTTAATGAAACTCGACTTTATTTCTATCTTTGGTCGAAAATTATTTTTCTCATGTTTTATAAAAATAATTTTAATTGGTATTTTTGATATTTCTCTAGGTTTATTTAAACTCATTTTTATCCACATTTAAATTTTAAAAAATATTTTTTAAATGAATATTATTTCAGTTTTTTGAAGTAGGTACTTATTAATTTTTAGAAAACAGTTGATCATGATCTTTATTTTATCATTCCTAAAATTAATAGGATTTTTTACTAACATAACCACAAAATTATTTTATGATTGAAGTACAATATTTAATTCAAATCAAATGTTCTGCTTCAAAATGTGGGTTAATGATATTTTTGTGAACCCCATTTATTTTCCACATGTTATGTCCCAGAGAAATACTTATTAAACCCATTTCATAGAATGTAATAGGATATATAGAGTGTTTTATGATCATATAGAAGACATGTGTAGTATTTTCATTATATTATGACTCATTCTCTAATTATATATCCCTTTATTTCATTGGATAATGATGGATATCTTTGGATATTAATAATATTGAAATGAGGATTGATCCCCATTCAGTAAGGGACTCCGCACACTATGATAGTCATATATTTGAATCTTTACTATAATGATGGTATTAAAAAAAACAAATCCACTCTTATATTCATTGAAATTATATTTCACTAATACTTAAATGATTATATATACAAATGTATTTCTTATTCAAATTTTTTAATCTCATGGATGATGTTAAATATTTCCTTTAACATTGATGTGTTATGACATTACATTTTTTATGGTATGAGTGAATAGTGTGTTATATGATATGTAGGGTATGATATTTAAATGTTATGATAAGATTCTAATTCAATTTTTATCATGTATGTTTGTTTGAAAAATTATATCTTCCTTATTTTCCATTACTAGTCATCAAATATCACACTTTATTAATATTCTTTTCATCTGGTTATCGTGATTCATATTATTAATAATATATATAAAAAGGAATATATTTTATATGATCTCAGTGGTAAATGACCTACTCTACTTATGAATAAATATTTAATATATCTATGCTTCAAATTTCATGAACCCTTTACAGTCCCCAGGAATGTATTTGTAACTTATACTAAATATTCTTCTTAAAATATTTAATATATATATATATAACAAGTATGGGTCTCTATAGTTTGTATCATATTAGATTTTTAGTTACCACCACCACAATGTATAAATTGATATTATATTTCTACTTAGATGAGAAGTGGGAAACCACAGTCAACGTAGCCATTGAAATACATACTGAAATAGATCAAAAATTCATTAAAACCTAGACTAAGAATGTTTTAATTCGAAACAATATATAACTCCCAGGTACATGAAGTAACATGATGATCTAGTTCCTCACTGATATGTTCTTCAAAATTATTAGCAATTATATCTATTGTTTGTATGAATTCCTCAGTGTTCCTTTAAACTTTATTGAATCCTTGCACCAGAATTTGGTATTTCTTGTTTATCCATTCTTCGTGCATATAATTGGTATCAAATCACAAACTTCGTTCATATGGTAATAAATATTTAATGATAACCCTTTATTATATTTGTATTTATATGGTAACGTCCATTGTTGTGGTAAAAAAGAGTTTATTTTTCCAAGAAGAACATTTTTTTTCTAAATACTATAATTGGATATTGTTATGGGAACAAATTAATTACAACTGTTAAATCAGTGGGTCATGTATATATCATCCATATTTTTAGAACACAGTAAAATTTCCCTTACAACAAACTTGGTTTGACACTCCTGAGGAATAATATTTGGTTAACTCAAATTATATTTATAATCCATGATGAATTATTTTAATTGGAAATGATATTGTATAACATATGTTAAAACTATGGTGTCATATATTTAAATTAATCTATGATTATTAAGACATATTATTAATTTTTTTAATGATTATATGGTTTCCCTCTATGAATAAAATTTCCCAAACTATTTTTTTTATTATATTCAATGGATGGAACCCTAAAAAACCTTTTTAATGTTGATTGAGAGAGACTATGCATTTTGTTTCCTATTTAGAAACCAAATTTTGTTGAATCTAGGAAAAAACTATTTTTCAACAATATAAAACATTATGAATCTATGAGTCATGCCAAATATTCAACTTTGAAAAGTGGATCAATATTCTATTGAGTCCATCATCAGAAAACAACCACCATTTTTTATAAGTATGTTGATCCGATAGTTTCTCATCCATGGATCAGTAACACTGACAATACATTTTTTATTTTACAGTGAACATAGAATGATAAAAATCATTTTTTATATCTATCATTTTGAAAGAAAAAAATTCAATGTAAGACACTTATTTTAAATTTGGATCAACAATATGAAATTTAATATATAAATATATTTAATGAGGTTAATAATTTTTTTTTCAACAATTATTTTCCTTCAGTTCTTTCGTTGAAAATAAGGAATGGATAACATGAGCTAAATCATATGGATGATGATTTTTTAAAACATATGTGGAAAACATCACATGACTTGTGTTTTATTCATCTAGTATAATGATCCCACCAAAAATTGTTGTTGACTGATTTTTTTGTAGAATAAAAGAATGTCTAAAATGGGAATGAACCATAATCTAATTTAGCAGATATGGAGAAATCATTTTTTCTGTTATCAGGGATAAAATTTTTCTTTTAGTTACACATCAATCTCCTGGTTTAAATACTAAATGAAAGATCAAATTCCAATGAAACTCCATGAACAATGTAGTGAAGATGAGGCCCCTTCAGGTATTATCGATGTGTGGAAGGAAAAATAGATAAAATTTTCTTAAGCGGACTGTTAAAATCATACATTTTGGATTGGAAGGTCATCATGTAATTTAATGCCAATGTGATTTGATAAATTTAGATATTGATGTTAATAGAGGGAAATCTTTTTAGAATGCACCACTCATACTCAAGTGTTTCAAATGAAAGGATTATGGGTATTATTCTAACCAGTTCCCAAATATAAAGGTTGAGGATGACGTTAAATTTAAGTAACCAATTAATCGAATATACATAAGGTAAATATCCATGAATATAATTTCATACATAGGGTTATAATAATGATGCAGTAATGAATAACCTTACCTTACACCCTAAAACTATTAATGCAATATTTAATCGTGACCTATCAACTCTATTATGCCATATAAATTTTATATGTTTTTAAAAATACCACCCAAATGATTATATATTTATTTTTTAGTGAAAACCATTATTTTTATGATGATAACATAAAACATCTATGAATATTCTTAAGACAATGTATTCGTGAATTTTTTTCTAGAAAAATATTTATCCACCTATAGTTGAAGTTAATATTTTCTTAATATTATATTTGATTTCTCTACATAAATGACACATAAATTATTAAGGAATGGAAGTCACATATTATATATTGAGCAAACAAATTATCTTCAATTAGTGAAATGTTAAATAAAATATTCTGATGGAAATCACAACAATTTATGGGTCTTGATTCCTATTCCAAAGGGTTGTCTATCATAAATGTTTGGGGAGAAACAGAACATATGTGGTATTCTTATATTGGGGGAGTTTACAGATTTTTTTCTAGAAAAATTTACTATTCTTCCATCGAATCATATTGTAGTGTTCTTAGTATGACTCATTCCTTGGGATACACCTATTCCAAATACTATACCTTTAATTACCCAAATTGAGTTGTGAGAATTAATGTAGAATCACTATGAGACTCCTGATATCAAATTCATTTGGTCAAGTGTATCACCTTGGGATGAAATTATAAATTTTTATAGGAATAAATGTGGATTGATGTGACAGTTTAGTGATTATTGATAAAAAAAATCATAATCAACAACATGTACCAACTACCACATATTGATGACATAACTAATTAAAATCCTCAGATCATGAATTTTCCATGATTGTTCCTAATTCTAGATATCATAAATTTAGGATCAATTAGGATGAAATACCCATGATATCCTTCCATACAATGTATGAACAATATGGATATTTAGTGATGTCATTTTGTCTAAAAAATTACAATACTATCATCATGGATTTAATAAATAAATTCTGTTTAGATTACCTTATTTAGGTTGTGGTAGTACTTATATATTATATTCTTATAGTTTAAAATAGAAATGAAGGGCATGAATATAACATGTTTATTGTAATGATGACACTATGGAATGGGGAGTTGAATAAAAAATTTAAAAATTATGTCTTTTTTCTATGAAAGGATCAATTTTTATTTCTTATACACTCAGGTGAGGGTATGTCAATGGGTCCATCAATTATAGAAGTAATTGATCATTTTATAATACCAACCACCATGACTAATATATAGTTTTCTTATTTCGGATGGATATTATCAGCTCTTTATGAGCAATTTAGTAGTTCCATCTAATCCACTGACTATGCTGAATATAAAGGGACGTATATTTCATTGGATAGATTAATGTGAGAATAATTTTGAGGAATGAATGATAAGCTTTATTAGTTCACTTATTCGCACATTCTCCTTTCATTGGATATGTGTTTTTTAATCATTATTTCTGATACAAAAAACGCAATGAGATACATTGTCTAATATTATAATATGTTTATATCTTATGTCTCTCAAAATTGAAGTTCTATGATAAAAATTTCCCCAATAATGATTTTTGAGTTAGCTAGGATAATTTATTCATAATGATATGATGGAATGAAAATTATATTGAAATATGTGGTATATATACTAATAATAATGACATAATGTATTTATTCACAAGATATTAATTTAAAATAATATATTGAATATGATGATAAAAGAATTTGATTATGAATTCTCAGTACTTTACAACCCTATGAAATAGAACTTGTTGGTAGATGCTATGTCTAAAATGGATCATGAAATATTATCTATGATTATGATCCAAAAATTTCCAAAAAAAATTGTATTTGAAAAGTATAGATAACTAAATTTGGAATAGATATGAGAAATTACCTCTTTCTAAGATGAAAATACAAAGATCTATCCATGTAAGGATTAATGATTTATAGAAGGAAGATATGGAACCTCAAAAAATGTTATAAATGTTCTATAATTAATACTTTATTATAATCGAATGATAAAGTTCAATAACTATGTATATGATGTATATAAAAAATATTTTAAGGAATTATTAGTGTAGGCTCAGTGATTAAAAATACTAATTCATCAAGGATGTAAAAATATATATTGATATATGAGATTCGTTTTTAGGTGGGACATTGAGAGTAGATATTGGAGATTATGTATCACAAATCTATATATGTTTCCATTTTTAGGAAGAAATAAAAATTTACAAGGCTATCCATTAACCATTACTCATACCAGAATAAAAATGAGAAAACATTCCAATTGAATTTTTCATTAGAATCTACAGATCATATAAAGTCTATATTTTTGTATCGGTTGTAATTGATCACCATTAAATGTCAAATCACATCATTTCCATTTGGTAATATTAATATATAAATATTATTTTTAATATATATATTAATGTATGGTGGAACTGGAGAGGCGACTATCATCATTGATCGATGTCTCACTTTCCTTAACCCCATGAACCCAAAATCTGCACTCTTTCACTTCACATAAACACGTCATTTGGTCTACTCTAGATACCTCAAAATTGTGAAAGTATGGAGATATTGGAGAGACTAATAAGTTCTCTCATTTCTCATAGAGCTCTTTTTTCCAACTAGTGAAACACTCCCCTAATCAAATCATCGGGAAAGGGTCTACGACCTATTTATCAGCTTCTGAAGATGTTATTGTATCTCAGATCGATATTTTAGAATATTCATTTTCAGCTCATATTTCACTATTAAATGATATGCAAACTCTGAAGATAGTACATCATATTTCATGTTTAGAATTATTGGTAGTTCTACTAATTTCAAAAGCATATCCATTGGTCGGGGTAATTTCAACATAATTTTTTCCCTCTAAGGAACTGAAAGGATGTGTGTGGATTGTTGGTTCTGTTAATATCATTAATGGAACTCTGTAGATACATTATTGGAAAATAATATTTATGTTTAATAACGTCAATGATACACATGCTCAGGAATGGGTAAAAATTCATGAACTAAACTGAGTAATATGGATTCTTAAGATCCAATTTTACACCACATCAACAATTGGAATTCCAGTTAAAATGGATTATATTATTGAAAAATGAATGATATGGTAATTATGATTTGGTATTGGTGGAAACTATTCTAATAGTTACACTGATTGATAGGGCTGTTTTATCTTCATAAAATGATGAAACTTGAATACGAATTGAATGTGAGAAAATTCCATCATTAATAAATGTTTTACATATTATTATAATCTCAGACTCACCATGATTAAGATATGTGCTGAATTCTATCTTCCATAATAAAAGACATGATGTGATACACTATCTAATGATGAATAAGAGGGATTCTACTCAGAAAGATGTTGATGTGGATCCTCTGGTGGTCAATTTCCATTCTAGATAGATGAATTTTCTTGAATCTATTTGAAAGGTCTTAAGTATTGATGTTGAATATCCTCTACCAAGGTATGATTCCACTTCACCAGGGGATGGAACAATTAGGGTCATTTGGTTTGACATTGCTGAAGGAAGTAAACAAAATGAAGGATGCATCTGTTTTAAGGATGCACTGGTAATTGGAATGGATGTTGACTGAAATGATTATAACTCGGAAGATATTATAAAAGAAAGGTAACTATCCGCACAATTAGATGTTTATAACAGGGTAAGGAATGATATGAATGATCTATAATTGAGTAAAGGTAAGATAGTGCTAGATGTCATGACTTCGGAGAAGATTAAGACCAAAGTCCGAGTTATAAACTGTGATAATTTTGGAGAGAAAGGAAAGAATGAAGCTGTTTTAGAACCCTCTCCACTATAGGTTTCGAGTGTGCATGATGATTATATGGATAGTGAAGTATCACTTGAATCCCTACCCTTGAATGACGGTTCCTTTAATATATAGAATCATTCACTGTTGCACATTAGTCCTGCTGGATTATCTGCTGAAACTAGAATGATGCAGCACATTCACAGTCATAATACAATAACGTATTTAGAAAAGGTCTCTATACTTTCACCGAGTACCAACATCAAAGAAGAGGGTGCACAAATCACTGATATACATTAGTCAGAGAGGACAGAAAACTACTAGCAGAAGGATGGAATGACTCCCATACAAGAAAACAGATATACTCTTTAGAAGTTAATAAGTAATGCCAACATTTCAGACTCATTTGAGTTGCTTACTACTAATATCAATGAAGATGAGTCAACATACATTGCGACTAATCCCATTGTTGAGGACATACCTTAGGATGATGGATGTGCTGAATGGATGCATGAATGGTATGGACGTAGGGGATGACACTCCCCGCGGCAAAGGTGGGAGCTTTCCTTACCATCACATGAGTACCTAGTATAGAACAGGTTAATATTTCCTATTGTGTTTCCTATTGTTTTATTTTTCTTATTTTTTCATTAAATCGACATTTATTTTTGTTTCAATAATGAGGCCGAAAAACCATAAATTTATTTATTAAAAAATTATATATATTAAATATATTTTAATTTATCGTAGTGTGCCACATTCTTTTTTTCCTGGATGGGATCCAATGTTTAACTCAACGAATATGAAATGTCTTTAGAAGACTCTAGGAATATAATTGACATTCATTTGTCTATTTCATCCTAGTATATATGGTTAATATGAGTGGTATATTATAAATTTTGATAATATGGTTATATAATATTATATTTATTCTAAGTTTGTTTGGGATCAAAACTTTTATATAGTTGTGTTTTTATAAAATAATATATTTTTCTAGAGAATATTTATGGACCCTTATGAATTCCTCTATGGAAAAATCTGTATAAATAAAATTTTATTATATAATGTGAGTGAATGAAAATAATTTGGTCTATTACCTATAGATAAAATATAAGATAATGTTAGAATCATTCAATACCACATGATGGAAGCTTTGAGTCAACATCGATTATAGCATAAAAGTCATCGAAGAGATTTGGTGTTTGAAGTTGGTTAGAAGTTGTTTTTGTGGATTTATCAATGGATGAAACTTATGATCTATGTGAAGAAAGAAAATATGAGTCCCATCTATTTATGATCCCTTGATTTTATTGATCTAGTAGGGGTGGTATCATATAACTTTACACAACCACTAGACCTCTATAAGCTTTGTGATGTGTTCCCTATATCTCTAATGAGGAAGTACATACTAAGTCATTATCATGTATAATACACAGAGGTCATATCATAAGAGATATATTTCTATAATAGAATAACCAATGTAGCTTTTGAATCTTAGAGGGAATGATTTATGAAAAGTACCTCTAAAATTATTGCACTTTGGTGGTGAAACCGAAAATTTGACCATGTTACCTTGTAAAATGTGGATATGAAGTAGAAGGATAATCATAGAATTCTTAGGTAAATATGAGGGAATATAAAGAGAGAAATTATTTTCTGTGGCTCAGAATGTAATAAAATAATATTTTATGAAATATTTTTTAAATAAATTTTGTTTCATTGATATATTGTGTAACACAAAAGAACAAGGAATAACTAACACGAATATACTATGAAAATATTATTATATAATGTGATAGTTATTTCAATGCAATTGGATTGGTGGGAATTAATAAGACTAACTATATTATTAAAAAAATTTGGTTTATAAATTTATAAAATAAATTCAACAGATATTAATTTATTATAATGAAAATGGAAAAATCCATTTGAAATTAAAATATTTTTTTCTGAAAAAAAGTTCATATGCATATATATGATATTTCTAATAATAAATAAAATATATCTATATAGGTGGATTATTTTAATAAAATTTATATATTATATTTATTTTAATGATTTCTCATTCGTATAATATTCTTCATTTAATGAGATAAGAATTAAAAAATTATGCATAAAATAATATTTTTTTTAAAGATAGGTTTGTCATGTGATTCTAATATATTTCATAATTTAATTTCGTTTCAATTATTTAATATTTATTTGAAAAAAATATCTTCAAATTTATATCGACTTTTCAAAATTATATTATAGTTCACTCTTTATAATTTTCTAAAAAAATTATGTTTATTTGAATAATGAAAATAATGTTTTTCATTAAAAATTGTTTTTTTGGTATTTAAAATTTCCAAATTTGTTTTAAAAGTAAAATTACAAATATTATATTCGTAATAAAATATATTTTATTTTAATCAATTCTATGTTGGTTTTTAATATAAAAAAATTTGTTATTAAGAAAAACTTTTTCAGAAAACATATTTTCTTCTCATTTGTGGGATTAATTTTAAATAACAGTACCTATTTGTGTGATTTTAATTTTTTAAAATGGATTACATTTTCCAAATTAAAATTATTTTTATTACTTAATAAGGTTAAATGATTTTTCTCATAAATAATTGAAAAAAAATTAAATATAATTACCACGATAATGGTTAAAATTAGATTTCTGAAGTTACATATATTTTTATTAACATTAATTTTGAAAAAATGTAGGATTTATTATTTGATGAATTTTATTTCATATTTATAATTAATTAGTCAATCATTTATATGAATAATAATTTTATTTTTAGGATTAAAGGCTAAATTGCCTGTGTAAAAACTACAGTGCTGAAAAAAAAATATTAATAGTGATTATCCTTAGAGATAAATGAAATAACATGTTAATTTTTTTTTCATTTAAGACGTTTTTATTGAACATCTATTAACTGAAATCTATTATTTATCATTTTTTTAGGAACATGGTTTGAATGTAACATCACATTGTTTAATAGTTTTAAGTATTTATAATATGAAACTAATTCCAACATAAAAAATGGTATCTCATGTATTCTTTTATTCATACATAAAAAGATATTTGGTTTTACCAATTCTTATATAAATAACATTATTTATTCCCTTACCTATCTTTATACGTGTTAATTTTATTATAAACCCATATTAGGATTTATTTTGGTGAAAACCTAAAGAAGTTTTCCAAAGAAGAAGTACCATTCTTATCCAAGTGTTATCATTCTATTTATTATTCCACATAAATCATATCATATTCAACCATGATTATATTTTAAAATAATTATCAATAAAATACAAAAAAAATACTATGTTAATTTTATAACCAATATATCCCAACTATTCCATCAAAAAGGAAATTAAATCATTGATCATTTGTATGGAGGACGAATGCCTCGCTACCCAATGTATTTGTTTTAACATTATAATCCCTAACAGATAGATATAATTATTTATTTAATTTAAATATATTATGTATAATAAAAAATTAGAATTATTAAATTATAATATCACATATACCATTTAAACTATAAATCCTTGGGAAAGATATAATGTTTCACATATGTATGTGTAGACTACCGCATCCATGTAATAATGCGATTAATTTTTCATTTCATAATTACATGGAAGATAATAATGATGGATTTATATAATATATATTATATATATTATATTATAATGATTATATAATGTTAAATTATTATATATATTTATCTCAATTTATCTATTGAACAAAAATATCATTCATGCGTTTATATGATATACGGTCTCTATTAATGGTGTTATTCATTTTTTATCTATAATTTGATGGATAAATTTTAATATCTATATAATTAAAAAATATTATATTTATATCATGATTAAAATTATGTTTAATTTTCAGCCATGATAAATATACAAGGATCTAACCTTCTATACCAAAACATGTATAAAAATGATGAAATTGTCACCAAGAATATTTATTTTAATAAATAATATTTATTAACAAAGAGATAAAATTTTATAAGTATATAGTATATGGTATGATAAATATAATTTTGTATAGCCAATATATGACTAATAAAACTAGAATTATTATACTAAATCTTCGATCATATTTTAACAATGTTGAGACTTTACGTAATGTAATTCCTTATAAGTTATATTTTCAATAAGACATTTTTCATATTCAAAACAAGTTTGTTTTATTTGGTAAATATAATATACATAAATTTCATATATATATATTAATTAATTTTTTTAGATATTCATGACTATCCAATGTTTTCTATTTAGTGGGGTTTTATTTGAATGCTACAAATGTGGTCAGTGGTTTATGACACAATCTCATTTTTTAATGGGATTAGTTGTGATTATGTTTATTATGATGAAATTATATGATATATATCTTAAAAACATTATTTTTATCCTCATATATTTATTTATTTATATTACAAATTTTCCTTTCATTTTCTTCTCCTTATGTACTCAAAATAACAGATGATTTTTTTAATGAAATCCAACATTATTTTATCTTCCATCAAAAATAATTTTCCTTCCATATCTAATATTTATGAAATTGTTTTTAATAATTTTATTATTATTTATCTATGACAATTTTTTTAAAAAAAATTCAAATTATAATTTATACAAAAAAAATTAAATGTAATCCATTTTTTTCAAAATGAGGTCCTTTTGACTTATTATTAAAAATGTGAAAGGAATATTACTTTTAACATAATCAAAATGGACACAATTTTCCATCCTTGAGAAAACTCACATAATTTATTCTTACACTACACGTTTCAATGTTTTTTAAAATATTTTTTTTAATAATTTATTTGGATATAGTTATATTTTAAATTAGATATTTCAATTTAAAATGGTTTCCTTTCTCATGAAATGTTCTAAGTTACCTTTTAATGGATTTTTAATCTATGTTGACATACTATGAGGATACTTACTATTTATAGGGTATATTATCCAATGATACGATCCTTATTCATTCATTCAATTTATTTTGATTTTCATAAAAAAAAATTTCTATAACAATTTTCGTTTACATGTGTTATTTTAGATGAATTTATGAAATAAGTATGAAATTTATCTCTTATGCACTGGTTATATCCATATGAAATTTCTATTAAACCCATTTCATTTCATGGGTAATGATAAGTTTACTATTTTATGATCTTGGGGAATACATATTTATTATTTTAATTATGTGATTTGTGGCCTTGGTTTTATATATCCTAATAATGAATTGGGTTAAGATATATATATCACGAGATAAACTCGACCAGAATTGGGAGGAATCATAGTTTACTAAGGGACTATATCCATAATTATAGCCATATGATGAAACCAATACTTCTATGATAGTTTAAGGAAAAAAGTAATCTATTATAATTTTTATAAAAAATTTCATTGAATACTAAGGAATTGATTTCCTATACATATATATATTCCATAAAATTAGGCCTAATGATCATGTAATACTCTCATGACCCATGTTATTTGATTCCTTCATGATTAATGTATTATAATCTTCAAAAATTTATTCCATGAATCAATATTAAAATCTATGATATACAATGTAAGGTGCTCAAATTTTATTCTCATATTTATTCTCATACCCTTCTTCTCATGTAATATTTATGTGATCATTGACATCTTACTTGTTTAACCATATTAATAAGTTGAGCTGACCCTTTTTATGTATCATTTCCCTATGTTATAATGAATGGAATTATGTATGAAACATATTATCTGGGTGGTATTAGTTAATAACATAGTGTTATATGTTGTAGTATACTTATAAATCATTTTTTATTAATCTATCATTCCAAAGACACTAATCCTTTATAGTCCTCTATAGTATAAGTGGTATTAATTTAATATTCATCTAAAAGGAACTAATTTTTATGTATTATAGTTATGGATTATTATATATGATTATTTTTTAGTAATTATTAAAATTATTGGTCATCCAACACCAAAATTATTATTTTTTGAATTGTAACCCCATTTTTTTGTCATCATATTTCGTTGGAAATAACATGCACTTCTCAACCTGAGTTCTAGCAACATATTGATGTTTAAAATTTATTCATAGATATGTAGAAATTTTTTCTATATCCTGTTGGTCTAATATTCCTATTCATAATTTTATAATATTAGAGTAGCTCATTAAATTTGATTCTAGAGGGATTATTATATTATGATTAATGAAGGAAACAATTTAAAAAATAAAAATGAATATTCAAGGATACATGAAATTATTATTTGTTCTCACATGGAACATTTAATATTTACCAAATTTATTTGGAAGAATTGATTTTGGTCTTGAGGATAACCATGAATTATGATTAATTCAATTATCATGACCCCGTTTTCCTCATTATTTTTCAATGGATGTTCAAATTTGAATTGTAGGAAACCAAAAACCCCATGATTCTATATATAAATCAACTATTTAAAAGATACTGACATATAATAATATTTTATATACCTTTATGTAACAGTCAGACCATTGATCAAAAGTATAATTCCTTCCTAATATGAGTTTAATCATGGGTTATATGACTGTTATAGTTGTATTAGCTGTCTTTGGGTGTCCCTTCACTTTTTATTTACATTGGATTACATTTATTCCGTAAAAAAGATCTAGTATAGTATATAACCGATTTGTATGTGATGTTTCTAGATAGTTAATTCTTGTTCAAGTAATCTTATATAAGTGATAAAATTCATTTTTAGTAATCAAATTATCAAAAACCTATGTGAACTTATTAAAAACTTCCAACAATTCCTCTTTACCATCCACATCAGCAATAAGATGTGTTGGTGGTGAATAGTACATTTGGGTCTTATTTTTCTCTAAAAAAGCCTCAAGATTTTTTACCTCCCTCATGACATTATCCATAAATATGAATAAATCATATCATTTATGTCTCAGAAATCAATAGTATGAGTAATAAGTATTACAATATTAAATCCCACATCTTCCATTTTATTTTCTTCAATGTGTTTGAGTAACTTGTTCTCCAAACATTATATGAAATACACATGATCCTGTTCAGATGGAAATTAGTTGAAATAATTTTTATTAACTTCGATGTATTTCTATCATGTACTCTATAAACCCTAATTTACAATTTTTTAATGACGTTCTTGTTATTTTTGAGATTTATGTAATGGTATAGAATTAATATTCATTGTGAGAGGGATATTATTATTTATGAAAGTCACTATAATAAATTCTCTAGGACTTATCATTAGTATATGCATCACATTATATAATATTTACATTATTTTATGTAATAAATTTTACAATTTTGTCTCTATTTTAATGAAATCATATTATTATGCATGATAATTCATGGGAATTAGTGTCATAGAAAAATGTTCATTTGATTTATCAATTAAATTTCATAAAAACTACTCCCACCAACACTATATGTTAATGAAATATATTATACCCTTCCATCATGATATTAATTGTATTACCTAATAATTATCCTACTTAATTATATTAGGGAGATATTTAAAATTACCCTTTGTCTCTATCTTATTGAATTTGTATTGGAATTATCCTTAAATATCATACTATTTTTATAAATTCTATAATTGGATTTTTTTAATAGGAAAACATATGGAAATTATTTTTTTAACATAATATTTATTCTTTGTAACTTATTTTTTGTTTAAGACTCCCAAGTAGTAAGTCACATTGATATATAAAATGTATAAGAAGTTGTTCTGAGTCACTTGTAGAATTTAATTATGAGATGGTAGTGTTGTTGAATTTTAATAATTATTGGGTAAAATACACTCACTCGGGGTATGATTTATTGAATATATTTATAGGATCCCACCTAGCCTAATGTAATTATTATTTAGATTCCAAATCACTTATTTCATCATTTTAACGTAGCTATTTGAGTCTGGATATTTACAGTAAGGAATACTTAAATTTCACATTATTCATAGATCAGTGGTCTAAAATCATATTGATATATAAATATATATAGGTTTTTTATTTTTAGTAATTTATCATATCGCTGGTTAACGTAATGATTCTGATTGGACACTGCATAAAAAATATAATATTTTGTATCGTTTTGTAAATTAGAATGGAAATTATATTACCCTAAACAAATTCTTTAAAAATAAAATCGTAAAAAATAATCATCATGTCTGGTTTATTTAGTTCCATTGTCATCAACATTAGAACACAAATCCAATGATCTTTGACTTTGACATGAATGTGTTGAAGTAAATTATATAAGGAGTATTTATTAAAAATAATTATTTTATATATAATTGATTTAGATGGTGTGAATGGAATTTATTTGGAGACCCTTATGAGTTAGATTTCACTTTTTTCAATTATGTACCCCCTCATCATATTATTTAAATAATGAAATAACCAATAATAGTTCATTACCATTCCCAAATATTGTTTTGATTATTCCTTTTAGAATTAAGAAGTACTCTAATTATTAAATTTATAAATATTGAGACCATATATCCTAGATAGGTATCATGTTTGAAAAATGGGAGACCATATAATTTATAAACGTAATGAATGTATTCCAAATTTATTTCTAATATGGTCAACACATGAGGTGGGTTTGAGAATATATATTTTTATGAAATTTTTTTTATTAATTTTTAATTATTGTTGGAATTTAAAGTGATATGTATAAAACCACAATCCATACAATATATAATAATAGGATTACACATGAATTTCATAATGATGAAAATAAATTGTGGTTGTGTTTTGGTAGATGTTAATGGATATTGTAATTAACTGCAAATTCATATTGGCTTGAGAGTAAACTCAGTCATTACTGGGCCTTAAAAGACATCCCTAGGATTCCAAAGGCTAGATATAAATGACTAAGGGTTTCAAGATAATTATGAGACCATTTACCATTTAATGTCTCAAAACAACAACCCGTAAAACCATCCATAAACAGCTCAACATATGATGCATGAAATAAACTATGACATTTAAAATCATTCTCTTCAAAACAGCCAACTAAGTTGTGCTATAGTAGAAGAAAAAACAAAATAAAAGTAAATAGGAAAATTCAACAAATAATGTAAATGGAAACGACAAGACTCTATGATCCATAAGATCCATGATCCAACATCACCAGGTACTGTAATATATCATGAGATGGTGTTAAGGATGTGTTATTTTTTACCATTTCCCAAGTCTCGGAGGGTAGCTTCCTAAAAAGAACCAATGATCCAAAGCATGGGTGAGTATATTTTATAATTGGTTTTCCCAATGACATCCTTACGCACACCACAAGGATATAATGTTTAGCACATTTTATTGAATAGTTTATATAAAACAATTACTCAAAATAGTTCATAACCAAATATAACAGTTTAAAATCAAATTACATCCTAGTGAAAACAAATGGAAATGAAACGGACATTCATAAAGTTATTCACCAGAAAATAACTAATATTGAATCCTAAAAAAATTATAATTATTATATTTTCATACCGATTCTATAGTTCACAACACACCCACACATGCATGTGTCATTCAACAGTTCCATTCTCATGAGTGGTCTCTTGCCTAATTACCAGGTGTCCCAATGACCCACGACCCCAAACTAGGATCACACACCTTATACTACAATTTTACACATATCTTATTAATGGTAACATCAAACATGAACACACACCACACATATATTCCAAAAACATTAAAATAAACCACATCAAACCATTTCAATAAAATTGTACTTTTATTAAAAACCAAAGGGAAAACCAATTTCTAATATCAATTTAATTTCAATAAAAAATGCCCTTTTATTGAAAACCTAAAATAAAATTCATCTGGAACCATTCCATAAAAATCAACATTTTAAAATCAATATATTAAAATTATGAACACAAGTACTTTATTAAAATACCCAATTTTCTATATTTCCCCAATTTTCCAAACCATATCAAAGATAGTTTTGAAACGATTGTTAATGTGAAAAAACACAACCAATTGAACCCATTATATTCATTTTGAAATCATTTCCATCAGTTTTACTAAGTGTAGTTGATAGATAATCCACCTACCTCAAAGGCTTTGTCAAAACTAGACATAGACAAAGAATGCTTAAGAAAACCTGTATGATTTTCACAGAATATCCTTATATCTATTCTCCTAAAATATCTAGATCAAATCTCAACTTATTCAGAATCCACACTCATTTATATAATCACAATGGGAGTAGATATGAGAAACTATGTAGATAGGGGATGTTGATCTATGTATATCTATGAAAATGATCAACAATGATGATGAACAATCAAATACCTCAAGAATATGAGTTTGAAACACCAAGGGAAGACTTTTAATTGACTCACAATAGCTTGGGAGTGGTTCTTCAACATTCAAGGAAGAAAAATCATGAGTTATGGCCACATAAGTGAAATAATAACAACATAGAGGCAAAAACATGTGAGATCTACTTTTTTAGGATCTCATTTAATCCATGTGAATGGTTAGTTCACAAGGTTAGAAAAACCGTGTGCTAACATGTGTTAGGTACTACCTACCCAGACCGTCTAATGGACTCCTCATAGGGTATCCCTAACCATGTGCACACCATGCCAAAGAAATCTGTCTCAAATCATCTCTTGTGCATGGTTTCTATTAATATTTTAGCGCAGTTTTGAGAAATTGTGTGCAGCTCGTGCACCTATTCTATTGTCCCCAAAACATATTTAAAGATCAGCGAACTACCCCAAAATTCCCTCTAATACATTATATCCATAAAAAACAACGAAATTTTTATGAACCAAAAATTGGGGTACTACATTCTCCCCACCATCTGTATGTTCATCCCATGAAAGTTGAATATCATTTCCATTATGAAAGAGTTCTAGCCATTTCTCATTCATTTCCATCAATCATTCCCATGTCTCTTCTTGAATATCACCATGATACCTCAAACCCCACACCATAGAAATGATTTTTTCTTTCAACACATTAACATTCCTTTCAACAATCTCTATCAGGATATGTATCAATGATGAATATGGAACAAGGTCAACGTGATCACATCTGATCACTTGGTTAGGACCAGGTTGATATTTTTCAGTTGAGTTATATGGAACACATTATGCGGAAAACTGAACTATGGTGGTAACTAAAACCAATATTCCATCTCACCAACCCATTCAAATATCACAAAAGGTTCAATGTATCTAAGAGACTATATTCACTGCTTCTTGAAATGATGATTTATATGTCTTGGAGAGATCCTCAACAACACATGATCACTCACGGAAAATGACGATGACCTTTAACGATGACTACATAAGATTTAGGATGACTCTACACCATCTCCATCATCTTTATGATTAATTGAATTTTCATCTATATTTCTTGGACAAGGATCGACCCAACTAGTGAGGTTTCACCTATTTCCAACCAGCATTGTGGATAATGACATGGACACCCACACAATGCTTCAAACAGAGCCATATATATTGAGGCCTGATGGATGTTATTAAATGGGAACTCCACTATGTTTAATTGATCCTCCCATGAGCCACAAAAATCAACTACACAAGCCCATAACATGTATTCCAATGTATGTATCATCCGTTTAGATTGACCATCCACCTGAGGATGATATGCTATGCTCATATTCAACTGAGTGCTATGAAATTTCAGTAAGTAATTCCAAAAACATGAAGTGAAGCTATGATCATTGTCTGGGATGGTTGAAACTAGTATGCCATGTCTCATTAATAGATCTAGGAGATATATTTTGGATAGATCTTCCACCATATATGTTTTATGAATTAGAATTAAATGGGATGACATGGGTTGTCGATCCACAATAACACATATTTCAACGTGTTTATGGACCATTCAACGGAGACCTATAAAAAATATATTTCTATCTTCTCCCATTTCCACACTAGGATAGGTAAAGACTAAAACATACATGTTGGTCTCTGATTCCTTGCATTATCCTGTAGACAATTTAAGCACCATTAGATGAACTCAACCATGTTACTTTTCATTCTACTCCATCAAAAATACACCTTCAACACCTTGTACATATTATGTGTTGCTGGGGGTACATTCCTTATTGAATATTTATAAGAATTAAGGAGTTGTTCTTGACAAGACATAGGTAAAACCATATGATCATGAATACACACAATTGAACTCCCATCAAGTTTTTTTCTATCAATGGTCTCCCCACCATTGATTTTTGAGCTCATAACCAGACATTTTGCATCAGATGTTTGGGCCTATATGATTATATTATACGAATTAGGAATTATAGTAGTTTAAAAGTACACCACAACGTCATCCCGGTCCTCACATTTGACATCAATGTCAGCAAAGACATACAAAAAGTACCAATCATCTGAAGCTTATTTCACTAACTAAGAATTTTACTTTATAGTAAATGTATCTGCCGCATAATTCCATTTTCATGGTTTATACATCAAGTCAATATCAAACATATATATTTACTCCATCCATATCATTTTCCATAAATTCAAATCTCAATGTGATAAAATATGTTTTAAGTTTTTATGATCCATAAAGACAGTGAATTTCTAACAAAAGAGACACTGACATCATGTTTTCCCATAATGGATGTCTGTAGAAAACTCTGAATCGTGTCTTAGGTAATTCTTCTCATTAACCCTCAACTACCTCTAACCATAATCCACAACATGGTACCCTTGTATAAGAATATATCTCAACCCTGATTTTGAAGCATCGTAGTACATCACAAATCAATGTACTTATTTTAGAAAAATAATGGTAGGTGATAATGTAAGATGAACTATCAGTTCCTAGAAAGACATCTAGAATTCTAATATCTATTAGAGTGGAGCATTCTCCTTTTTAAGCAATAATTGGTGAATCTAGTGGTGAGAATTCATGAAAAA
The DNA here is from genome assembly GCA_963277665.1 of Viscum album. NCBI lineage: Eukaryota > Viridiplantae > Streptophyta > Magnoliopsida > Santalales > Viscaceae > Viscum > Viscum album. The sequence continues at coordinate 317,941,096 of OY728132.1, read as the reverse complement.
ATGTCTGTAGTTGCCACCTAAACTAGAAAATATCAAATCTCAAAGGCATTCTTCGGTGGTTTCCATGAGATAAAAAATTCTATCATTTTAGGGTCCAATGATACGCCTTTATCAGAAATGAAATGTCCATGTAAATGTACTTCATGTATCCAAAAAATTACACTTTGATAATTTTTCATAGAAACAAAAATATATAAATATTTCTAACACTTCTTTCAAGTGTTCCTTATGGTTATCCATTGTATTTTAATACACTAAGTGTTGTCCATAAACTCCACAACAAATGAATCTACATATCACTATAATATCTGATTCCTCCAAGCCATGATGTATACTAGTGAATTTATTAGACCGAAAATAATTAATGTATATTCATAGTGAAAATATGTGCTTCTGAAAGCTATCCTTGTAATATATTCATTCTGAACTGGTAATTGGTTATATCTTGATCATAAGTTAATTTTTGAGAACATGTGGTCTCTCCTTAATTGATCGAATAGATCATCACTGCGTGAAAATCATGGATAATATTATGAACTATCTCATTGCTCACATGTTGTTTATTTTCAACCACATTCTTCATTGCATATTCAGGATGGTTTCGACGTACCATCAAAAAACTCTGTCAATCTCACTCCCTAGAAACTGATGGTATAGCTTTTCAAATTATATCACCAAAACTATCACATCATTGTTTTCCAAAAAAAAAATTTCCATGTTCAACCATTTTTTAAACATTAACCTTGCTTTTTCAAAATTAAACCATTTTCAAAATACCATATTCATTTCCTTTTTCAAAATAATTCATTAAAAAAACAATTTCATACTTTTTCATAAATCAATACCTTTTCACAAAAAGATTAATTCCTCATAATAATGTATGCTGTCCTGGGGGGAATTTATTTCTCTACAATTCATGTCATGCTTGTCTGATTGGATAAAACCAAGACAATGAGGTTTCAAAATCCTAGAAGTGTATCCCTACACTTATGTACCCAGCTTTTGGGTAACATGATGTTCATCATAAAAGGGTTAGTTATATCCATTTATGCTACATATTTCATATTCTGACGCTCCTACACTAGTCTAATATTCCAAACAAATGAATAGATAGGAAGTAATTTCAATTCCACAAACTAGAGCACAGATGGATACATGTTAATCAAAGATCGAACAAGATGATACAATTTTTAAGTACCCTCTAATTACCAATGGCTTGATAGTACAACAAGACATTAATGGTCCTTAAGAGACATCCACCAGATTCCAAAGGCACATAATAAATACTAAAGGGTTTCATAGAATGTGCGGGATGATTTAACCTTTAATGTCTCAAAACAACAACCAGAAAAACCATCCACAAACATATCACTATATGATGCATGAAATAAACTATGACATTTAAAAACCTTATCTTTAAAAATAACAAACCATGGTGTGATACAATGAAAGACAAACCAATATCAATGTAAAAAATGGAAATACAACAAATAAAATATTTAATGATGATAATAATCCATTCTCCGCAAGTTTCCTGCTCTAACTTCACAATATAGTCCAAATTATCATGATAAGGTGCCAATAAAGTATGATAATTTACCTTCTCCCAATTCCATTAATGTAGAATTTGTGAATGATACAATGATCCAAAGTAGGGGTTAGTCTATAACTCAATAGGTTTTCATAATTACTTCACTACTCATTCTAGTAGGATAAAATGTTAAAAACATTATATAAAATAGCTTATACAAAATAATTTACCAAACAAGTTTCTAACCAAATATTATAGTTGAAACCCCAATTATAACCAATTGCTATCAAAGGTAATTGAAACCGATTTTTAGAATGTTATTTTCCCTAAAATATCTAATAATGGATTATAAACAAATTTTAAATATTATTTTTCCATACCCATTATATAGTTCACAACACACCCACACATGCTTGGTTCTTTTGAGAGTTCCATACTCATGAGTGGTCTCTTGTTCAATTACATTGTGTCCCAATGAAACACGACCCAAATATGGGGTCACACACCTTGTACCACACTGGTAAACTATAAGGACCCAGCCTTAAACCTTACTTAATCTTGAGTTATTAGAAGATTACACATTGAGGATCTTTTCAGGTTTAGAGTTTTAGAGAATTAGATCATGAAACTTACATTACATTCCACATTTAAACAAAGTGGTTACATAAAAGAAAATATTCATTCTTCCCATCAACGGAAACATATTGAAAATAAAACATGGATTCTTTCTTGACACATCCTTGACACTATCACCACATCATGTACCTTTCCCTTGACCAGTGAAAAACATTTCAAAAACATGGGATGAGCATAAAAAGATCAGTAAGAGTTATAAAAAATAAGGAAAGGAAACATGAGTTCAAATATACATTAGAATGAAATCACACTTTACCCATAAAACATAGGCATATCAAATCATGAATAAATCATAGAAAACATAAGACATAAAGGTAACTTGCGGCATTCATAACATTCTTACGTAGGGAGTAACCCTCTTGGTTATGTTTGGAATACCCATCACAGTATATTCCCTAAATCTCTTCGGAGAAACCTTAACGTTTCACTCCTTCGCGTTACCCAATGCATTGGAGAGCTATATCGGGCTCACCCGCCCTTAGTTTATCACGGAACCACCCGTTCTTCATAACAATGCCCAAGAACCATAACATAATCACATCACATAAAACATGAATAAAGGAAACATAACATTTCCAAAATTTCAATCACAATATAACATTTTAGGATATTGAAATAATGAATCCATTCAAAAAGAAACCATTTCCATAACCATTTAAAACATCTAATAAAGAGATTTTTGAATCAAAGTTTCCCATACCACCTTGAACCTTTTAACATTTTAAACCATTAATATCCATATAAATAAATCCTTAAAACCATTTTGAAAACATGTATATTAATAAGAACAAATAATTAAAACATTTAAAACGATATTCTGGTAAAAGGGGTTTTACCAAAATTAGAGACACTTGAATACAATAATTGAGGAATAACATTTAGTCAGAACTTTATAATATCATGATAATAAAAGGATTCATGATATAATACTCAAAATGATAGAATATACACCATATAAGAGTGAATTGGTGCATAACAACAATGAACCCTCAATAGAAATGTCAAATGTGATGAAATCCCTTATAAAGAAGGTATCCTTAAATTAAGGACAAATCAATCTCAAAATATGTGTGAAAAATATAAATACACCAAATATAAGTGGATATTAAGTTTAAAACAATAAAAGGTCATTCACACATATTCAATGGATGACATATTCAGTGACTACATGTTGAACCCAAAGAAATCGAAATTGGGTTAAAAAGTTCCCTTGACAGCCTAACGGCATCACATCAAAATGAGTTGATGAGAGATAAAAAGTGTATCTAATCACTTGGACATCAAATTTACATCAATAAGGATATATGAGAACATATACCAACATAACAATATGTAAATTAAAAGACCCAACAAAAGAAGTCATTTAAAAAAGAGGAGGGTGAAAGGTTCCCTTACCGACTTGGGTATCATTCAAAACATACACCCCATGAAAGAAGGACAATAGATCATTGATTTAAATACTCATAAATGAATGTATATTACACAAAGAGTAGAATAATGTGCAGTACATACACCACTCAATGGAATTTGTGGCAAATGTTGCATAAATCTCACGAGAATAAAAGTGAGATGAAAATTCCTTACGAAAACTCAGCAGCCTAACGGCGCCACTTAAAAACTCCAAAATGGATTGATGAGATCAAATAGAGTATTCCATCATATTAAAATAGAATTTAAAGCAAGAGTAATATAAAATAAAATCCCCCAACATAACAAATAGGAGCTTAGAAGAAGTGACACAATGGAGAGTACTTAAAAAGAAAGAGAGAGGTTAGATCTCTTACGAAAGTTCGGCAGCCTAACGGCGCCACTGAAAACTCCCAAAATGGATTGATGAGAGAGAATAGGGTCTCTCATCACATGAAAATAAAATTTACAGTAAATATAATATAAAATATCATCCCAATAACAATAAAGATGAGCTTTAAAAGGAATGACATAAAAGTGTATACTTAAAAAGAAAGAGAGGGGTAGGATCCCTTACCTCGGGTCCGACTTGACTCGATCATTCTTTAATCTCCTGAATAATAAACTTGAGTTAATTTATAATTCCTTAAGAACCCTTTTTCAAGTTCATTATTACTTTTATACCACTTATTACCATGTCACAAACATTATGTAATCATTTAAGTTAATAATATTTGTTTTGCCGATATTTGGTTCTTAAGTCGAAAGTGGTCTTCTTACAATTACATGTTGTTCGTGTGGCCAAATGTTTATTATATACAGAATTGTATTAATTTTGTAGATATCATATATGTCATATATATCCAGTACATGCATGCATTTATAACATTACATAATCATTTAGAGGTAAGAAATGAAATGCACCGTTCATGGAGACGGTAAGCCGTACGTACGCATGAACGCTACTTTCATTTCTATTTCGTATTTTATAGAATGGAATAATAATGATATAGAGGTATTTTATAATTCCAGTATAATATCATATATAATATCATATTTTCATCCTTTATACATCCCACATATGGTATTTAACGAATCAAATCACTTTGAGGGGGCGGTAGTCCGCACTTCCTTAAATGAATATATCGCGTATACCCATAATGGAAGCCATAAAGGTAAGACAAAAATGAAAAATAAAGAAGCATAAATAAAACATAAACATATTATATATCATATATAAAAATAGTGACATCATAATGGCCACCTTTGAAGGTGTTAAATGAGTATTGAACAATCATCGTTTCGGGAGGCAGAATTTCACCATCCACGAAAACCGTATGTTCTTTAACCATTTGATGTAGTTGTGTGAGAGTGTAGCTCTAATAAATCTTATAACAACATCATAGTATATTGAGGATACTGGTGTTGTTACAAAAAAATTAAATAAAAAGAGTTTAGGGGGTTGGAGAAGAAAAATAAAACAAATGAACATGAGAGAATTAATTACCTTTAAAAGTGTAACTCCTTTTGATTTGAGCCTAAAGGCTTTCTTTGAAAGGATTATGCCCAAAGGGAATCCTCTAGGATGAGGAGAGTGATGTGTAGAGAGTAAATGGTCAGGGGTTGGCCGAGCCAAAGTCTTGAAGAGTGTGTTAAATGAGGTAGAGGTGGGGGCCTTTTATAAGAGGAGAGGAGGGGCACTTTTGGAAAGTAAAGAAATATTACTTTATTTGAAAATGTGTTTCGGTTTCAAAAGGTCCCACATTGATATACTTAGTGGATAAGGTGATAAGGCTTCGAAATACACTCATCCAATAAGTTTTGGACATGTGTAGTTCATAGATTTTACATTATCTTTCCATTTTATTTAAATCGTCAAATAATGATGTCATCGCTGTATCATTATTATGTCATAAATAATTTAATTTATTTAATGTCTAAAAATTATTAAAAAAATACTATGATGTAGGAAATCTTTTTATCTTTCCAATTAATATTTATAATCAAAAATATGACTTGTATAACTCCACATAAAAATTGTTTTAGTAAAACATATCATATTTGTGTCAATTTTACTTTTACATTAAATAAAATGTTATTTATGTCATTTCCCAACCAAAGTGTCTCCATGGGGTCCCCAAGTTGGCCCATGGCTTGTATTGGTCGGCCTTGACTCACCCAATAGGTGTATGACAAGTTTCATGGTGTTTTCACATTCTTATAATATCATTTTTACCTTAAATTACACTAATTACCTCTAATCGCGATTAAGAACTTAATATGTTACTATTCACCAAAAAATTATTATAATCTCATTGAACCACATTTTACTTCTTAATGACAACCATGTATGTCGGATTTTTGAAATTCAAAACACATTAGTGTTAAACTTTCATTTAACTGAAAAATCACTTTGCTTGATTACCACTTAGTGGTTTCACTATTCATCAAAAATTGAAGTTTTTCAGAAAATTACCACAAATTCACCCTAATCTATATTTGATATTCTGAATTCCAAAATGAAGTCCTCTTTACAAAATTCAAAACATATAAGTCACATTAATTAATTTAATAATTAATTCCCGCTATCATGACAAATAGCGTGTTTTATGAAACAATAAGTATCAAAAGATTGACACTAGTTTAAGTCTGATTTCAAAGTGAAATTGATTCTAATGAACTCTATTGGATTTAATGGTAAAAATATTTTCTAATTTCACTTTAAAAACAATTCAAAATATAATCTAATCATGTAAAGACCCGTAAAATTTAAGGGAAATTTTTTCTTAATTTTCTTTAGAATTTTACAAGAGCACGATTTCAGACGGCACCTGATTCCGAGGCCCGGAGTGCCCGGAATTAATTTCCGAAGTTTGGCTCGGGTACGTTCAGTGAACGAACGAGCGGGAATTCTTAACTTTTGATCCGGTGCTCAGAATTGAAATCCGAGGGCACCGATGAACTCGCAGCGCCGATATTCGCTTAACGAGACCTTTTCGGGAGTTGCGTTTGTTGCGGGTTGAAAGTTAAGTTTTGGGGTTTTCAGTTGAGTTAAATAAAATTTGTGTAAGACAAATTTATTTTTTTAGTTTTTTAAAAACCTACCAAAGGGGGTTGGAAGTGGGACCCACACCCACTTAACCTCCCTTGGGAGGATTAAGTGTGGTGGGGCCCACACGAACCCCTAGTCCTTTTAAATTCCCTTAACCCCCCTCTTTAATGGCTTAAGTTACTTAATTAATTTTTTGGAGTTAACTCTTTTGAATTTCAAACATTTGAAATTCTTTTGTGTTATGTGTTAATAAAATAAGATGTAATCTTATTTGATTATGGGTTGTTTGTTTATTCCCTTGAGAGCTTTTTGAGAGCTTCCTTTTCATCTTCAAGCTCTGACGAAGAACGAAGAACGCTCAAACTCCGGCGAAGAACGACGCCTCTCTTCTTCGTCCTCGGTGTCAACAAGAGGGAACGCCGCTTCCTCCTCGGACCTTCTTCGTCGGCAAACGAAGATCCGCCAACGACGTGTCTCTTCGGGCATATCTCTTCGTCAACGGTTTTGACGAACGACGACCGCGACGCCCGACCTCCGCGACGCCGTCTTCCGCGGAACGGAGACGAATCATCGAATCTTTAACCCGATGTAGGGGTTGTTGATTTCATTTTGGTTTCCTTATTCCTTTTCTTGCTCGTGGATCGCATGTCTACATGAGGAATTTAAATATTTTATATAAGTGTTATTGTTAACGCGAGGGGGGCCGGACCGCACGAACACGGCCGATCCCCCCCTCCGTCGTTCATGTTTATTCATGCGGGTGGAAGCAAGTGGCGTGGTGCCGTCGCACCACGCGGATGATCGTACAAATAATTTACGAGGCGCAGTCGCGCTACGTCAAGGAAAAATCTTCAAGAACGCGACGCCGTCGCGCCGCGTTGAAAAGAATCATGGCACGTCGAAAGGGGCGCGGCGGGACGAGGAGACCGCGGCCGGTTCCGGGCCGCGGCGGAAGAGAAGACCGGCGGCCGGGCCGCCGGCGTCGGAAGCTGAAGAAGGGGACTGGAAATTCCGGTCCCGTTTGAGAAAACCGGCCGGCCAGCTGGCCGGCCGGATGTCTTAAAAACCGGGGGAATTAATCCCCCGGCCAACCCATAAAAACCCCCCCTCTTAAAGTGGGGGGCGGTTCTTGAAAGAGGGGGGCAGCCGACCCCCCTGGTTCTCTTATATAAACCGGCCCCCACGTGGGGGCGGTTTCAATCAAGGGCGCGGCAATTGCCGCGCCGTTTTTCCAGGAACCGCGGGGCTTAGCCCCGCGTGCCGCCACCTCGCGGCGACTGTCCGCCGCGGCCCGCCGCGCCGCCGCGCCGCCGCCCAGGGGGGGGGGGGGTCGGGCCCGGTCGGCCCGGACCCGGACCCCCCCGTTTCGAACCAGATTTGGTTTTTGGCTCATAACTTGAGCCTCGGACCTCCGATCGACGAACCGTCAGCGGCAACGCGATCCTTGGATCGATACGGTAGTTTCGGTATATCGCACTCAAGGTTTCGGGTTACTTTGAGTTCGGCCGGGTTGGTTCGTTCACGAAACCAACCGGGCCTTCGGAGCGGAAACGCTCATATCTTGAGCTACGGACGTCCGATTGACGTGTCGTCAGTCGCGTAGTGTTCCTATTAGTGAGACGGATCTTTTGGCATACTCCGCCCGAGGTTTGGACGTAGGTGGAGTACGGTCGGGTTGGTTTTGCCTTAAAAACCAACCGGGCCCCGGAGACGAAAACGCCAATAACTCTCAGACCGGGCGTCCGATCGACGCGCCGTCTGTTGCGTTGAGTTCCTGTTGACGATACGAAACTTTTGGATACATCAACTCTGGTCTTTGTGACAGCTGATGTATCAGCCTCTCGGCTCGTGGAGCGGACCCTCCGTACGAGCTTGCCGTGTGCGGGAACCCTAGTGCTGGCTGCGACTGTTCTACTGCTACGACTGCTACTGTGACTGCGACGACGACAGTACAGAGATCCTGTGTGGATTCGACGACGACAATACAGAGATCCTCTGTGGATTCGACGACGACGACTTCAGCACTTAGCGATCCTACGTGGATCAGTGCTACAGGTCCTGTGTGGGCCCGATCCTGTGTGGGTCCTTGCGCTCAGCGGTTCTGTGTGAGCCAGCGCCTACAGGTTCTGTGTGAGCCCGATCCTGTGTGGGTCTTCTGCGGGGGTTAGTTACCTATCGATCCTTCGTGGGTCCGACGACTTAGATGGATCAGTGATCATCTTTATCGTCCTTGAAGAAGTATACCTGTGTGAGCTGAATCCTATTGCTTTCCTGTGTGGATTGTGTTGTGCAATCCTGCGTGGATTATGTTTTTCTTTCCTATGTGGAATTCGTGTACTTTCCTGCGTGGACTGAGTTGTACTTGGGCTCGGAGGTTGGAGCGTATTTTAATTGATGACTTAGGTATATGTATGGGCATATACCTAAGCAGTGTCGGTTGTTACTTCATGATTGTACTTTTCTTCGTGGTTTATCCTTTGTGGATTTGAGAGACCTTCAGGGGTCTCGGGGTCCCTACTGAGTAGCTTATACTCACCCCTGCACGGGCTTCGCCCGCACTACGTTGTGTTGGTTGCAGACGACGGACAGCGTTGACCTTAGCTGAGGCTTGTAGAGCGGGACGGTACCCGGAGGTGGACCACTGGGCGGGACGTGCACGGAGCAGACGGCGGGACCCGTGGAGCAGAGGAGCTATCTGTACCCACCCTTCAGGTGGGATTTCCGGTGGACAGCTCGGAGTAGCGGCCTTTACTTTACAGTTTCTGTTTTTCCCTTTTCGAGTTGTACTTTACTTTCAGTTTGGGTTTGTATTCTAGCCCATTTACCTTTCCGCACTTTCAGTCGTACTCTGCTTGCTTAGTGTTTACTTTCCGCTTGTTTACTCTGTGGTGTGTGTTTACTTATCAAAGGCAATGCCTTCCCTTTTTACCGGGATTTACGCCTTGGTGCTAGTCGCCAGCCCCTGGCCTATGGAAGGCAGGCTTGGGGTAGTCACGGCACGGACCCCGAGGGCGGGTCGTGACAAATCATATATATAAATTAGATTAAAAAGTGGGTTTGAATTAAAATACAACATTTTAAACTATTCATTAAAAAAATGAACTTTATCAGAAAGATACCAAAAATTTATACAAAGTAAATTTTGATGTCCTGATTCTTAATAAGATTTTTATTTGGTACAAAAGAATGTTTAAGAGTGAACAGAACTATATTTAATTACAGTTCTCCATTAAAAGGCGATAAGTGAACCTTTAGTGAAAACTAGGGCATATACGACTAAAATTGAATTCTTTCTGTATTTTAAGCCTTTATCTTTTATTGGATAAATGTAAAAACATTTAAAAAACATATATAATCATATTTTAGTTATTTATATCCATTCTCGCCAATACAACGGCTACATGTTAACTACCATTTGAATTAATATTATTTTATTATAAGAGTGCAACGTAAGATTCCCAAGAAACTCGTTGTTGCGTGTTGGGTACGCCATCGAGCATAGCGTCCCCTTTAAAGTCATATTAATATTTTATTCACAAATATGGATAAATATGAAATGTCATATTCTTTATTTACCTGGGGTGTTACATCCTTCCCCCCTTTTGGGAATTGTGTCCTCGCAATTTTAAAATTGCGCTTGGAAACATCCTTGAAAGTCCCACATCGGAACAAAAGTCGGTAAAACAAACACTTTAAAATAAAGAAAGATAAGTACAAAGGTCACCCAAGTTAACCCATAATAGGATTCCATGTATGAAAATATGGACATGGAAGAAAAAACAAAGGGTCATGTTCTGATGGAGAGTGATAGAAAAAATGTTTAGGAGAAAGTTAACCACGAGAAAATCACAAACTTGTGATGGGTTAAACGGTCTTCGATTCCCCAGTAGGAAAAGTTAATAGAGAACATTTTTGTTTTAAGTTAATTTTTATTGAGGAATTTATTCATAAGGAAACATAATCACTTATCATATTGACTTTCAACCTTTATTAGATTCCTTACACAAACTCATATTTTCTCCAAAAGACGAGTATTTAGGAAGACTTGTTCACATTAAGAGTACTATAATCAAATTCTAGAGAATCACCTATTCCACAAAATAGAACTATATACTTCCCATGTCTTTAGACTTTAACCAAATCCAAAACCAAAAAAGGCTAGTACAAGATCAGATAATCCAGAAAAGGATAACCCTTTATAAAAAGAAAATCTATTCTTAATCTCCAAAAATTTTCCAACAAAACCCAAAGTTCAACTAGGACCATTCTATAATCAATTTGTCCATAAAATTCTTCAAAGTAAACCAATATAAGATTGAAACCCAAATATTTGAAGGATTTAGTCGCATAGTCTTCCAAGATAAATCGTAACATTTATCTCCAAACAATATCAGTTGCTCCTAAAGTCTCTTTTTGAAAAGTAATTAACCTAATCACATATCCTCCATGATAGGTTAATCATTCTCAAAAAAACCCAAAATCAACTTACTCTTAATTCATAAAATCATATAACTAGAATGAATCAGTCAAACTAACCAGGGACTTCACGTAGTCCAGTGTTAGGGGATAAATACCAGTCGCACATTGGTTGTGGGATCGATTCCCACAGCTTTGTCCGACGCAACAGGATGTCACACGGTCTGCGTGTTGTCCTTTTTCCAAAACTATATAAATCTTAAAACATTCCCCAAAATGAGATAAAGTCTTAAAGAATAATCATAACATATTTTAACCTCATGTTTATCTCATTCCTTTCATTTTCCATCATATCATAGAGTAACCCATAATTACCTAAAAATTAAGTATCATATAAACCCTAATGGTTACCTTAATAATTATTACCTGAATTTCCACATCGAATTGGCCATCTCGTACCTGATGCATTAGAGAACTCACCAAGGTTGAAGTGGTTGATCATGACTCCTTGATATTTGTTTTATAACAACCACGAGTTTCCTCATTGAATCCTCCATTTTATCTAGTATCTTAATCAGAGAACCACCACAGTTTCCTTCAAACCTGTTGTCTCTTTGGTGCCTGCTAGATCCATCCATTCACTAAAAATAGAAATGTCAGTGTGAGTATATCAACAAAACCATCATGTAATAATGAGGAAGGTAAACACTAAGATACACTTACTCATTCACTTTATCTAAAACTAGGAATCTTTCTGAAATCCTAACCATTATGGTAATGTCACTTATGCTTAAAGAATACCCTAACCTCTAAAGTTATCTAAACTGACCTTTGATACCAACTATAAGGCCCTAGCCTTAAACCTTACTTAATCTTGAGTTATTACAGGATTACACATTGATGATCTTTTCAGGTTTAGAGTTTTAGAGAATTATATCATGAAACTTGCATTAAATTCCACATTTAAACAAAGTGGTTACATAAAAGAAAATATTCATTCTTCCCATCAACGGAAACATATTGAAAATAAACATGGATTCTTTCTTGACACATCCTTGACACTATCACCAAATCATGTACCTTTCCCTTGACATGTGAAAAACATTTCAAAAACATGGGATGAGCATAAAAAAGCTCAGTAAGAGTTATAAAAAATATGGAAAGGAAACATGAGTTCAAATATACATTAGAATGAAATCACACTTTACCCATAAAACATAGGCATATCAAATCATGAATAAATCATAGAAAACATAAGACATAAAGGTAACTTGAGGCATTCATAACATTCTTACGTAGGGAGTAACCCTCTTGGTTACGTTTGGAATACCCCTCACAGTATATTCCCTAAATCTCTTCGGAGAAACCTTAACGTTTCACTCCTTCGCGTTACCCAATGCATTGGAGAGCTATATCGGGCTCACCCGCCCTTAGTTTATCACGGAACCACCCGTTCTTCATAACAATGCCCAAGAACCATAACATAATCGCATCACATAAAACATGAATAAAGGAAACATAACATTTCCAAAATTTCAATCACAATATAACATTTTAGGATATTGAAATAATGAATCCATTCAAAAAGAAACCATTTCCATAACCATTTAAAACATCTAATAAAGAGATTTTTGAATCAAAGTGTCCCATACCACCTTGAAGGTTTTAACATTTTAAACCGTTAATATCCATATAAATAAATCCTTAAAACCATTTTGAAAACATGTATATTTATAAGAACAAATAATTAAAACATTTAAAACGATATTCTGGTAAAAGGGGTTTTACCAAAATTAGAGACACTTGAATACAATAATTGAGGAATAACATTTAGTCAGAACTTTATAATATCATGATAATAAAAGGATTCATGATATAATACTCCATAGGATAGCATATACACCATATAAGAGTGAATTGGTGCATAACAACAATGAACCCTCAATAGAAATGTCAAATGTGATGAAATACCTTATAAAGAAGGTATCCCTAAATTAAGGACAAATCAATCTCAAAATATGTGTGAAAAATATAAATACACCCAATATAAGTGGATATTAAGTGTAAAACAATAAAAGGTCATTCACACATATTCAATGGATGACATATTCAATGACTACATGTTGAACCCAAAGAAATCGAAATTGGGTTAAAAAGTTCCCTTGACAGCCTAACGGCATCACATCAAAATGAGTTGATGAGAGATAAAAAGTGTATCTAATCACTTGGACATCGAATTTACATCAAAAAGGATATATGAGAACATATACCAACATAACAATATGTAAATTAAAAGACCCAACAAAAGAAGTCATTTAAAAAAGAGGAGGGTGAAAGGTTCCCTTACCGACTTGGGTATCATTCAAAACATACACCCCATGAAAGAAGGACAATAGATCATTGATGTAAATACTCATAAATGAATTTATATTACACAAAGAGTATAATAATGTGCAGTACATACACCACTCAATGGAATTTGTGGCAAATGTTTCATAAATCTCACGAGAATAAAAGTGAGATGAAAAATCCCTTACAAAAACTCAGCAGCCTAACGGCGCCACTTAAAAATTCCAAAATGGATTGATGAGATCAAATAGAGTATCCCATCATATTAAAATAGAATTTACAGCAAGAGGAATATAAAATAAAATCCCCCAACATAACAAATAGGAGCTTAGAATAAGTGACACAATGGAGAGTACTTAAAAAGAAAGAGAGAGGTTAGATCTCTTACGAAAGTTCGGCAGCCTAACGGCGCCACTGAAAACTCCCAAAATGGATTGATGAGAGAGAATAGGGTCTCTCATCACATGAACATAAAATTTACAGTAAATATAATATAAAATATCATCCCAATAACAATAAATATGAGCTTTAAAAGGAATGACATAAAAGTGTATACTTAAAAAGAAAGAGAGGAGTAGGATCCCTTACCTCGGGTCCGACTTGACTTGATCGTTCTTTAATCTCCTGAATAATAAACTTGAGTTAATTTCTAATTCCTTAAGAACCCTTTTTCAAGTTCATTATTACTTTTATACCACTTATTACCATGTCACAAACATTATGTAATCATTTAAGTTAATAATATTTGTTTTGTCGATATTTGGTTCTTAAGTCGAAAGTGGTCTTCTTACAATTACATGTTGTTCGTGTGGCCAAATGTTTATTATATCCAGAATTGTATTCATTATTTAGATATCATATATGTCATATATATCCAGTACATGCATGCATTTATAACATTACATAATCATTTAGAGGTATGAAATGAAATGCACCGTTCATGGAGACGGTAAGCCGTACGTACGCATGAACGCTACTTTCATTTCTATTTCGTATTTTATAGAATGTAATAATAACGATATAGAGGTATTTTATAATTCCAGTATAATATCATATATAATATCATATTTTCATCCTTTATACATCGCACATATGGTATTTAACGAATCAAATCACTTTGAGGGGGCGGTAGTCCGCACTTCCTTAAATGAAGATATCGCGTATACCCATAATGGAAGCCTTAAAGGTAAGACAAAAATGAAAAATAAAGAAGAATAAATAAAACATAAACATATTATATATCATATATAAAAATAGTGACATCATAATGGCCACCTTTGAAGGTGTTAAATGAGTATTGAACAATCATCGTTTCGGGAGGCAGAATTTCACCATCCACGAAAACCGTATGTTCTTTAACCATTTGATGTAGTTGTGTGAGAGTTTAGCTCGAATAAATATTATAACAACATCATAGTATATTTAGGATACTGGTGTTGTTACAAAAGAAGTAAATAAAAAGAGTTTAGGGGGTTGGAGAAGAAAAATAAAACAAATGAACATGAGAGAATTAATTACCTTTAAAAGTGTAACTCCTTTTGATTTGAGCCTAAAGGCTTTCTTTGAAAGGATTCTGCCCAAAGGGAATCCTCTAGGATGAGGAGAGGGATGTGTAGAGAGTAAATGGTCAGGGGTTGGCCGAGACAAAGTCTTGAGGAGTGTGTTAAATGAGGTAGAGGTGGGGGCCTTTTATAAGAGGAGAGGAGGGGCACTTTTGGAAAGTAAAGAAATATTACTTTATTTGAAAATGTGTTTCGGTTTCAAAAGGTCCCACATTGATATACTTAGTGGATAAGGTGATAAGGCTTCTAAATACACTCGTCCAATAAGTTTTGGACATGTGTAGTTCATAGATTTTACATTATCTTTCCATTTTATTTAAATCGTCAAATAATGATGTCATCGCTGTATCATTATTATGTCGTAAATAATTTAATTTATTTAATGTATAAAAATTATAAAAAAAATACTATGATGTAGTAAATAGTTTTATCTTTCCAATTAATATTTATAATCAAAAATATGACTTGTATAACCCCACATAAAAATTGTTTTAGTAAAACATATCATATTTGTGTCAATTTTACTTTTACATTAAATAAAATGTTATTTATGTCATTTCCCAACCAAAGTGTCTCCATGGGGTCCCCAAGTTAACCCATGGCTTGTCTTGGTCGGCCATGACTCACCCAATAGGTGTAGGACAAGTGTCATGGTGTTTTCATATTCTTATAATATCATTTTTACCTTAAATTACACTAATTACCTCTAATCGCGATTAAGAACTTAATATGTTACTATTCACCAAAAAATTATTATAATCTCATTGAACCACATTTTACTTCTTAATGACAACCATGTATGTCGGATTTTTTAAATTCAAAACACATTAGTGGTAAACTTTCATTTAACTGAAAAATCAGTTTGCTTGATTACCACTTAGTGGTTTCACTATTCATCAAAAATTGAAGTTTTTCAGAAAATTACCACAAATTCACCCTAATCTATATTTGATATTCTGAATTCAAAAATGAATTCCTCTTTACAAAATTCAAAACATATAAGTCACATTAATTAATTTAATAATTAATTCCCGCTATCATGACAAATAGCGTGTTTTATGAAACAATAAGTATCAAAAGATTGACACTAGTTTAAGTCTGATTTCAAAGTGAAATTGATTCCAACGAACTCTATTCGGATTTAATGGTAAAAATATTTTCTAATTTCACTTTAAAAACAATTCAAAATATAATCTAATCATATATATAAATTAGATTAAAAAGTGGGTTTGAATTAAAATACAACATTTTAAACTATTCATTAAAAAAATGAACTTTATTAGAAAGATACCAAAAATTTACACAAAGTAAATTTTGATGTCCCGATTCTTAATAAGATTTTTATTTGGTACAAAAGAATGTTTAAGAGTGAACAGAAATATATTTAATTACAGTTCTCCATTAAAAGGCGATAAGTGAACCTTTAGTGAAAACTAGGGCATATACGACTAAAATTGAATTCTTTCTGTATTTTAAGCCTTTATCTTTTATTGGATAAATTTAAAATCATTTAAAAAACATATATAATCATATTTTAGTTATTTATATCCATTCTCGCCAATACAACGGCTACATGTTAACTACCATTTGAATTAATATTATTTTATTATAAGAGTGCAACGTAAGATTCCCAAGAAACTCGTTGTTGCGTGTTGGGTACGCCATCGAGCATAGCGTCCCCTTTAAAGTCATATTAATATTTTATTCACAAATATGGATAAATATGAAATGTCATATTCTTTATTTACCTGGGGTGTTACATCCTTCCCCCCTTTTTGGAATTGTGTCCTCGCAATTTTAAAATTGCGCTTGGAAACATCCTTGAAAGTCCCACATCGGAACAAAAGTCGGTAAAACAAACACTTTAAAATAAAGAAAGATAAGTACAAAGGTCACACAAGTTAACCCATAATAGGATTCCATGTATGAAAATATGGACATGGAGGAAAAAACAAAGGGTCATTTTTTGATGGAGAGTGATAGAAAAAATGTTTAGGAGAAAGTTAACCACGAGAAAATCACAAACTTGTGATGGGTTAAACGGTCTTCGATTCCCCAGTAAGAAAAGTTAATAGAGAACATTTTTGTTTTAAGTTAATTTTTATTGAGGAATTTATTCATAAGGAAACATAATCACTTATCATATTGACTTTCAACCTTTATTAGATTCCTTACACAAACTCATATTTTCTCCAAAAGACGAGTATTTAGGAAGACTTGTTCACATTAAGAGTACTATAATAAACTTCTAGAGAATCACCTAATCCACAAAATAGAACTATATACTTCCCATGTCTTTAGACTTTAACCAAATCCAAAACCAAAAAGGTTAGTACAAGATCAGATAATCCAGAAAAGGATAACCCTTTATAAAAAGAAAATCTATTCTTAATCTCCAAAATTTTTCCAACAAAACCCAAAGTTCAACGAGGATCATTCTATAATCAATTTGTCCATAAAATTCTTCAAAGTAAACCAATATAAGATTGAAACCCAAATATTTGAAGGATTTAGTCGCATAGTCTTCCAAGATAAATCGTAATATTTATCTCCAAACAATATCAGTTGCTCCTAAAGTCTCTTTTTGAAAAGTAATTAACCTAATCACATATCCTCCATGATAGGTTAATCATTCTCAAAAATAACCCAAAATCAACTTACTCTTAATTCATAAAATCATATAACTAGAATTAATCAGTCAAACTAACCAGGGACTTCACGTAGTCCAATGTTAGGCGATAAATACCAGTCGCACATTGGTTGTGGGTTCGATTCCCGCAGCTTTGTCCGACGCGACAGGATGTCACACGGTCTGCGTGTTGTCCTTTTTCCAAAACTATATAATTCTTAAAACATTCCCCAAAATGAGATAAAGTCTTCAAGAATAATCATAACATATTTTAACCTCAAGTTTATCTCATTCCTTTCATTTTCCATCATATCATAGAGTAACCCATAATTACCTAAAAATTAAGTATCATATAAACCCTAATGGTTACCTTAATAATTATTACCTGAATTTCCACATCGAATTGGCCATCTCGTACCTGATGAATTAGAGAACTCACCAAGGTTGAAGTTGTTGATCATGACTCCTTGATATTTGTTTTAGAACAACCACGAGTTTCCTCATTGAATCCTCCATTTTATCTAGTATCTTAATCAGAGAACCACCACAGTTTCCTTCAAACCTGTTGTCTCTTTGGTGCCTGCTAGATCCATCCATTCACTAAAAATAGAAATGTCAGTGTGAGTATATCAACAAAACCATCATGTAATAATGAGGAAGGTAAACACTAAGATACACTTACTCATTCACTTTATCTAAAACTAGGAATCTTTCTGAAATCCTAACCATTATGGTAATGTCACTTATGCTTAAAGAATACCCTAACCTCTAAAGTTATCTAAACTGACCTTTGATACCAACTATAAGGCCCTAGCCTTAAACCTTACTTAATCTTGAGTTATTACAGGATTACACATTGATGATCTTTTCAGGTTTAGAGTTTTAGAGAATTATATCATGAAACTTGCATTAAATTCCACATTTAAACAAAGTGGTTACATAAAAGAAAATATTCATTCTTCCCATCAACGGAAACATATTGAAAATAAAACATGGATTCTTTCTTGACACATCCTTGACACTATCACCACATCATGTACCTTTCCCTTGACATGTGAAAAACATTTCAAAAACATGGGATGAGCATAAAAAAGCTCAGTAAGAGTTATAAAAAATATGGAAAGGAAACATGAGTTCAAATATACATTAGAATGAAATCACACTTTACCCATAAAACATAGGCATATCAAATCATGAATAAATCATAGAAAACATAAGACATTAAGGTAACTTGAGGCATTCATAACATTCTTACGTAGGTAGTAACCCTCTTGGTTACGTTTGGAATACCCATCACAGTATATTCCCTAAATCTCTTCGGAGAAACCTTAACGTTTCACTCCTTCGTGTTACCCAATGCATTGGAGAGCTATATCGGGCTCACCCGCCCTTAGTTTATCACGGAACCACCCGTTCTTCATAACAATGCCCAAGAACCATAACATAATCGTATCACATAAAACATGAATAATGGAAACATAACATTTCCACATTTCAATCACAATATAACATTTTAGGATATTGAAATAATTAATCCATTAAAAAAACCATTTCCAAAACCATTTAAAACATCTAATAAAGAGAATTTTGAATCAAAGTTTCCCATACCACCTTGAAGCTTTTAAAATTTTAAACCATTAATATCCATATAAATAAATCCTTAAAACCATTTTGAAAACATGGATTTTAATAAGAACAAATAATTAAAACATTTTAAACGATATTCTGGTAAAAGGGGTTTTACCAAAATTAGAGACACTTGAATACAATAATTGAGGATTAACATTTAGTCAGAACTTTATAATATCATGAGAATAAAAGGATTCATGATATAATACTCCAAAGTACAGTATATACACCATATAAGAGTGAATTGGTGCATAACAACAATGAACCCTCAATAGAAATGTCAAATGTGATGAAATCCCTTATAAAGAAGGTATCCTTAAATTAAGGACAAATCAATCTCAAAATATGTGTGACAAATATAAATACACCCAATATAAGTGGATATTAAGTGTAAAACAATAAAAGGTCATTCACACATATTCAATGGATGACATATTCAATGACTACATGTTGAACCCAAAGAAATCGAAATTGGGTTAAAAAGTTCCCTTGACAGCCTAACGGCATCACATCAAAATGAGTTTATGAGAGATAAAAAGTGTATCTCATCACTTGGACATCAAATTTACATCAATAAGGATATATGAGAACATATCCCAACATAACAATCTGTAAATTAAAAGACCCAACAAAAGAAGTCTTTTAAAAAAGAGGAGGGTGAAAGGTTCCCTTATCGACTTGGGTATCTTTCAAAACATAGACCCCATGAAAGAAGGACAATATATCATTGATGTAAATACTCATAAATGAATTTATATTACACAAAGAGTATAATAATGGGCAGTACATAAACCAATCAATGGAATTTGTGGCAAATGTATCATAAATCCCATGAGAATAAAAGTGAGATGAAAAATCCCTTACGAAAACTCAGCAGCCTAACGGCGCCACTTAAAACATCCAAAATGGATTGATGAGATCAAATAGAGTATCCCATCATATTAAAATAGAATTTACAGCAAGAGTAATATAAAATAAAATACCCCAACATAACAAATTGGAGCTTAGAAGAAGTGACACATTGGAGAGTACTTAAAAAGAAAGAGAGAGGTTAGATCTCTTACGAAAGTTCGGCAGCCTAACAGCGCCACTCAAAACTCCCAAAATGGATTGATGAAAGAGAATAGGGTCTCTAATCACATTAAAATAAAAATTAAAGTAAATTTAATATAAAATATCATCACAATAACATGAAATATGATATTTAAAAGGAATGACATAAAAGTGTATACTTAAAAAGAAAGAGAGGAGTAGGATCCCTTACCTCGGGTCCGACTTGACTCGATCATTCTTTAATCTCTTGAATAATAAACTTGAGTTAATTTCTAATTCCTTAAGAACCATTTTTCAAGTTCATTATTACTTTTATACCACTTATTACCATGATACAAACATTATGTAATCATTTAAGTTAATAATGTTTGTTTTGCCGATATTTGGTTCTTAAGTCGAAAGTGGTCTTCTTACAATTACATGTTGTTCGTGTGGCCAAATGTTTATTATATCCAGAATTGTATTCATTATGTAGATATCATATATGTCATATATATCCAGTACATTCATGCATTTATAACATTACATAATCATTTAGAGGTAAGAAATGAAATGCACCGTTCATGGAGACGGTAAGCCGTACGTACGCATGAACGCTACTTTCATTTCTATTTCATATTTTATAGAATGGAATAATAATGATATAAAGGTATATTATAATTCCAGTATAATATCATATATAATATCATATTTCCATCCTTTATACATCCCACATATGGTATTTAACGAATCAAATCATTTTGAGGGGGCGGTAGTCCGCACTTCCTTAAATGAAGATATCGCGTATACCGATAATGGAAGCCATAACGATAAGACAAAAATGAAAAATACAGAAGCATAAATAAAACATAAACATATTATATATCATATATAAAAATAGTGACATCATAATGGCAACCTTTGAAGGTGTTAAATGAGTATTGAACAATCATCATTTCGGGAGGCAGAATTTCACCATCCACGGAAACCGTATGTTCTTTAACCATTTGATGTAGTTGTGTGAGAGTGTAGCTCAAATAAATCTTATAACAACATCCTAGTATATTGAGGATACTTTTTTGTTACAAAAGAAGTAAATAAAACGATTTTTGGGGGTTGGAGAATAAAAATAAAACAAATGAACATGAGAGAATGAATTACCTTTAAAAGTGTAACTCCTTTTGATTTGAGCCTAAACGCTTCCTTTGAAAGGATTATGCCCAAAGGGAATCCTCTAGGATGAGGAGAGGGATGTGGAGAGAGTAAATGGGCAGGGTTTGGCCGATCCAAATGCTTTAGGAGTGTGTTAAATGAGGTAGAGGTGGGGGCCTTTTATAAGAGGAGAGGAGGGGCACTTTTGGAAAGTAAATAAATATTACTTTATTTGAAAATGTTTTTCGGTTTCCAAAGGTCCCACATTGATATAATTCGTGGATAAGGTGATAAGGCTTCTAAATTCACTCATCCAATAAGTTTTGGACATGTGTAGTTTATAGTTTTTACATTATCTTTCCATTTTATTTAAATCATCAAATAATGATATCATCGCTGCATCATTATTATGTCATAAATAATTTAATTTATTTAATGTCTAAAAATTATAAAACAAATACTATGATGTAGGAAATCTTTTTATATTTCCAATTAATATTTATAATAAAAAATATGACTTGTATAACCCCACATAAAAATTGTTTTAGTAAAACATATCATGTTTGTGTAAATTTTACTTTTACATTACATAAAATGTTATTTATGTCATTTCCCAACCAAAGTGTCTCCATGGGGTCCCCAAGTTGGACCATGGCTTGTATTGGACGGTCGTGACTCACCCAATAGGTTTAGGACAAGTGTCATGGTGTTTTCAAATTCTTATAATATCATTTTTACCTTAAATTACAATAATTACCTCTAATCGCGATTAAGAACTTAATAAGTTACTATTCACCAAAAAATTATTATAATCTCATTGAACCACATTTTACTTCTTAATTACAACCATGTATGTCGTATTTTTTAAATTAAAAACACATTAGTGGTAAAATTTCATTTAACTGAAAAATCAGTTTGCTTGATTACCACTTAGTGGTTTCACTATTCATCAAAAATTGATGTTTTTCAGAAAATTACCAAAAAATTCACCCTAATCTATATTTGATATTCTGAATTAAAAAATTAAGTCCTTTTTAAAAAATTCAAAACATATAAGTCACATTAATTAATTTAATAATTAATTCCCGCTGTCATGACAAATAGCGTGTTTTATGAAACAATAAGTATCAAAAGATTGACACTAGTTTAAGTCTGATTTCAAAGTGAAATTGATTCCAACGACCACTATTGGATTTAATGGTAATAATATTTCCTAATTTAACTTTAAAACCAATTCAAAATATAATATAATCATATAAATAAATTAGATTAAAAAGTGGTTTTGAATTAAAATACAACATTTTACACTAGTCATTAAAAAAATGAACTTTATCAGAAAGATACCAAAAATTTACACAAAGTAAATTTTGATGTCCCAATTCTTAATAAGAGTTTTATTTGGTCCAAAAGAATGTTCAATAGTGAACAAAACTATATTTAATTACAGTTCTCCATTAAAAGGCGATAAGTGAACCTTTAGTGAAAACTAGGGCATATACGCCTAAAATTGAATTCTTTCCGTATTTTAAGCCTTTAGCTTTTATTGGATAAATGTAAAAACATTTATAAAACATATATAATCATATTTTAGTTATTTCTATCCATTCCCGCCAATACAACGGCTACATGTTATCTACCATTTGAATTAATATTATTTTATTATTAGAGTGCAACGTAAGATTTCCAAGAAACTCGTTGTTGCGTGTTGGGTACGCCATCGAGCATAGCGTCCCCTTTAAAGTCATATTAATATTTTATTCACAAATATGGATAAATATGAAATGTCATATTCTTTATTTACCTGGGGTGTTACATAAACATCCCTTATTCGGGGGAACATCATACATGACTACACACCACACATATATTCCAAAATCATTCAAATAAACCACTTCAAACCATTTCAGTAAAACAATTCTTTTTTTTAACAACCAATGGGAAAACCATTTTCAAACAACCATTTTATTTCAAAAAAATATCCCCTTTTATTGAAATAATTAAATCAAATTCAAGTTCCACTATTCCAAAATATCCACATCTTTGAATCTATATTTTAAATTTATGAACACAAGCACTTTATTCTAATGCCCCATTTTTTGATTTCCCCAATTGGCCAATCCAACATAAATAAGGGTTTACAATGATTTCTAAACAACCAAATAAAAACCAAATCAACAAAATATATTCAATTTGAAATCATTACAATCAGTTTTATTATGTGTAGTCGAGTGGGAATCTAACTACCTTATAGGATTTTTTGAAACTATAAATGAATGATGAGCACATAAGAAACCCGGGTTGATTCTTCACAGATCCTCCTTAGTTCTCTTCTTCTATCAATATTAAGACCAAATCACAATTTATTTGGCTTAAAAACTCATAGATCTACCCATAATGGGTGAATATATTAGAATCTAATAAGAGAGTAGAAGTATGTTTAAGTAGATCTAATAAATTAATCATGAATGATGAATTATGATCACATACCTCAAGAATACGGTTTCCAAACACCAAGGGAAGCCTTCAGATTTACTCCAATTTTCTTGGGAGAGGTTATTCTACATTCCAGGAAGATAAATCCCAGGTTATGGCCATATAGGAGAAAAAATGACCCACTTATATTAAAAAATGTGTGAGATCCATTTTTTATGATCTCTTTTAAACCATGCACACAGTTAGTTCACACTGTTAGACAAACCATGAGCCAACCTTACATTAGCTACTACCTATGCAGACACTCTCACATCCACCTCACATGGACTCCTTAACTGGGCACACACCATGCCAAATTACTCTATCTAAAATCTTCTCTTAGGAACTATTTGTACTAAAATTTTTGCACGGTTTGGATAAACTATGTGTATCCCATGCCCCTGTACTTTTTTCAACTCTACTTATTGAAGGTTCCCCAAAATCTCCCAAAATTCACTCTTATAACTTATATAAATAAAAAAACAAAATAAATGATTATGTTCCACAAAACGGGGGTACTAAAAAGATTCTATCACTATAAAAATCATTAATTATATTCATTAATGTGTGTTCATAAACTAAACAATCAATTGTTCTATAAGAGACACGAGGGTGAGTTTAGAATTAAACATCCCCTCAGCCCAATGGTATTAGGTATCCCTGATAGAGTTTTCATTTTAGTTATATTATGATTTTATACCCTATTAAACACTATTTTCGTAAGTGATATATTTGAACAGTATAATAACTATTCATGATGGGGTTTTCTTATTGATGGTGTAGTGTAAATATCAATGGTGACCTACCACATGAATCTATCAAAAACTTAATGCCACAAAGAATGCAACCTTTGAGTTTTAAAATTTTGATCGACATTATAATCTGGCAGATGATCATAATATCATATTCTATATGTAATGTTTCCTTAGTAATGAAATTTTACAGATCATTACATATAAATTATGATGATATTTTAATATGTAGACATCAAAAATCTTATTCATGCCTAGGGATGTGGGAAATTCGAAATGTAGTATACATCCTCGACCACATATATGCACATGAGGAGTAACTTCTATAATGATATTTCAGTATTAGTAATGTTTCTTTGAATGTATGAGTTTTAAGAGTTCGTGTTGATTTATTAAAATTATATATGATATTACTAGTTGTGAATCATGTTCAACTTGTTATCAATTATCTGAAACCAACTTAATGTGTTGAGTAACCCCATCATGTTCTATCATTTTTTCCTTATCTTATTAAAATATTACCACAATTTATATTGTATGTATTATATGACATTCTCATCCATAAGATCTAGAAAATTTTACATTTGATCGGTACATGACTATTAAATAAAATTTTTTTGTTCCTCAACATTTAATTTATAAAAATATTCATAGTTATATTCTTATAAGGATGAGAGTGAGTCTATATGTACTAATGCGGTCCCATAATTCATGATTGGATTTAGAGAAGAAACCAAGTAATATTTATATTATTAATAATACATATGATGAAATAGTGAATGTTAGAATTATAGTTATTTTTATCCATTGAGAATATCAATAACATGTTGCTAGTAATTAATAGAAGACTAGTAGATAATAGGTATTTTCACCTCTTACAATGTTGGACATATCTCATCATAAACATATAATTTTTATTCCAAGAGTGAATCTATAAGAACTCATGTGATTAATCACATTATGACTGGATTTCTAAAAGGAATCAATCAATATTTATATATAATATCCTTATAAATCTCAAATAGTAAATGTATTTAAGTGTACTAATCATAACTATTTTAGTGTAATACTAATAGTGAATAATGAGTATCATCAACTAATAATAGTTTTATTAATGTCATTTGTTATGATTTTATGAGAAAATCATTGCTAGAGGATACTATAATGTAAATTGGGGTATCTAATGGTTTTGTAGTGTAATATTTTTTCAAACTAAGGGAACTAAGTATCTTGTACATGACACCGTGAATGATAAAAAAATATTAACATAAAGGATAACTAATTGGGTTTTGTCGAACATTAAACAAATGATTATATAGTTAGCCTAAATAACTTTATACAATTAGGTTCTTGTAGACCATGTGTGACTTTAACCATTCTAATATGAGTAAACAATTGGGTATCATTCTCAAAAATAGAGGGTCCATGAAAAATGGAAAATTTTCCATATTTACTATTCATTCATTTTGTTAATGAATTCGAAGAATTTTAATATTGATGTCTCAAATTAGAATACCCTTTGTTGATATGTGGTGGCTACCACTACTATTCATCAGTGATATATAGAGAACATTTATATCTATTGGTAATTTTTTATAATGAATGATACCTATAAAATAATTTTTTTGTATGTAACCATTGATAAGACCTAGAAAATAGTTAAATTCATTAGCATGGGTAAATCATATTTATAAATTAATCACATGTACATTTGAATACCACAATGATAATTGAAAATAGTTTTGATATGGTAATGTCCATTGTAATATTTTAATTATTTTATAAAATATGGTACTCCATTATGGTTTTTGAAATTTATGAAGGGAGACTCTCTATGGTAATGGATTAATGTGTTTCATTCAGGATGACATTCGTAGATCCTAAATAATCCATCATAATTGGTGGTACCTCAATAGTAATATATATATATTTTTTATAATGAGGAATATGTCCATAGTATATAAAATCATAAATACAGTGGGTACTTACATATCATTTAATAGAGTATTCATTGGGAGGGCCTCAATAATGAATTGTAGTTTATTTTCAATACGTGATTCCTGAAGGGGATTAGAGTGCCTAAAATTAATATAGTTGTCAAATAGGGTTATGTTATTATTCTTCATTTTCAAATATAATTTTCATCATTGTGTGACAATATATTATCTTAGCGATACTATTACAACATGAATACATCCTTTATGGGATTCAACAGTAATGAATGGATCCACATAAATCATAGTGGGGGGGATAACATACCCATGGTTAGATCCTCTACATAGACCTAGAATTACAGTGGTTGTGGTAAATGTTTCATATGGAATATCCTTAGTGATATTAAATATATAATAGCGTTGATAACCATGTTTTCTATGGACCTTACAAGGATGATTCAGAAAAATATGATGGGTGATGTATATGTCAAATTAATACAAATAAATGAGATAAACATTATCATTCTCTGGAGAGAGACTATCATTAATGAATGACATGACTTTGGGTTCACATTAACATTGTTCATCATTCAAAAGAAATCCTGTTTCTGTAGTTTAAAAGCCTCTACATGATCCTAATAAATATTTAATTCTTAAATTCAACCTTTGCATTCATATATTAGACCCATAATGATGAAGTTCCTCTATTCGATAATTTATATCAAATAAATTCATTATGTGATTAAAAAAATATTGGGATCAATGGACTGTTGTAAAAACGATGCGAAATATTTATAGACAAGATAAAAATATTATCAAAAATGATTTTTTTTGTATCTCTTTAATGATATTGAATTACAGTATGATGACTTTTCAAATCACCATTCATCAGCAAATTTATTATTAAAATTATATATAAAAAACCATTAAATGAATGAAAACTGGTAAAATATGAATGATCACTAAATTATCTCAATGGAAGTGAAGGATTTTATATTACGTTCCATATATTATTTTTCTATATTTATGTCCCCATATCTGTGTCACCATTAGTGGGATGATATCATTGTTTTTGAAAATTTATCTCGAAAAATTTAGAGGTTGGGAGGATTTATAATCCAATAAATAATATTAGTTTCTAATGTTGTGTTATTTTATATATTTAAAACATGTTTTGGAAATCATTATTTGTAACATCATTATGGACATTGGATAATTAGACAACATCAAAACTTATTAGGGTAAATATCCTTGATTATGGGACCTTAGATATTCATGTTATTTTAATGATAAAAATAATGGAATATTACTTTGAAAATTAAAATTTTATCTTATTATCATATCATAAATAGTGTACCATATTTTGTATAGATTTATAGAAATAAAAATAATATTTTTACATCCTATAATATGATCATAATTATTTGAAGTCATATGAATTATGCATAAATTTTAGATTCTCATGGACGTCTCTCATGGATTAAAATATTATTTAGATAATCACAATTTACATATTTTTAATATGGTTATAGTTTAATGTATTTTGGTGACATTCATGGTTTAAATTCATTAATATGGTGCTTTATTGTTTTATGCCATAAATAAAGGAAACAAATGGGATTTTTATAGATATATAAGGTTAATTTTTGGTTTAATGAATAAAAATTCAGCAATAAAAGATTACTAGAGAGTATTATCTGATCCAAAATGGATATTATTATGAAATAATTTATGGATGACTAATAATGTATAATGTCATTAGGTAGAATCATAATTTGGGAATAATAGATTTATCCATAATTTCATAAGTAAATACTATATCGAAATTATGTAATGATTAAACAGGAATTATCCTTCATACATATAATAATTAATTGAAATGAATACATGTAGTTAAAATGGGGCCGTATATATTTCATTCAGTTGTATAAATGTTTTACTATTGTTGGGTATTATTACGACATTAATTTTTTTCCTGAATGAATGAAATAACATATAGTTTAAACCTATGTGATTGGGACATAAAACTCATCACTTAAAATTTAGCATTTAATTTAACATCATATAATGTAGAATATATTGTATTTTAAGGTTATATTGGGACGAAGTTCGTTGTTAAATTTTATTTCATGATCTAATTTCCCATACCACATTGTTTTATTTCAATAAAAATGACCACACTATGACATTTATGCTTGTGAAAGATCAACCTATGTGAAGGGTATATATAAGGAAAACCAAGAGTACATATATATATAAAAAATAATTATATGGGAAGTATGGAGTTACATTATTATTGGTAATGAAACTATATTAAACCTAGTTTTTGAATCCTATTGGTGAGATCAATGGTTGAAATGACCTTCCTCAGGGAAACATAAAATGATCCATAATCATTGTGACATGGATAGATGTATGAAGTGGAAAAAGATGTATAATATTTTAATTTGAAAACAAATATCAACATTAGATGAATTTCATAAATTTATATAAGGAAATTATTATAACCAATTAATTAATTGTAGCAACCACTTCCATAATGTAGGTATATTGAAAGGGGCATAGTATTGTGGAGAAGTTGATGTAGTGTTATGGAATTTATAATTTCTATGAATGAGTTGATTTATAGGTATGTGTGAAAATATAGATGAGGTAATTTCAAGGTAATTTGTTACACATGATTTCTTTTTTGTGAGTTTCTCTTTGAAATTTTACCGTTTCATGCAGATTCATGAAACAATAATATTCTATCTTTCATGAATTTGACTCAAAACTATTATAAATTCAATGAATTCTCCATGAATCTATTTTTCATTGGTCCATTATAATTTATTATTATTAAAACATCCCATGGAATCATGATTTTTCTCGAATTTTTATAAGATGGAATCTCAAAAAAATTAGGTTAATTCAAATATTATAGAGCATCTATTCAAGTCTCGTACATATTTTTATATCATATATATGAGAAATTAATCTTATCATGACATGGGGAAATACGGATTATGTGGAACATATTAACGAAAACAAGTGACATTGTGAAAAGTTACATCAACAATTTAAGAAGTTGTTAAGATTATATGATAAAATAATTTATCATACAATCGCATTTACATGTAAATTTCACTAATCTCAATCATCATATTATTGTTGATGTGTTAATAGTTTTTATACTCTTCATAAAATAGAATAGTGAATATATAATTAAACTATAAATCACTAAAACTATTCTCAGTTGACCCTCTATCATAGCTAATATAGTTTGTCTTAGGTACCTTGTGATTTACCACGCTCTTTAACAACCTCTATAATAATTATTCATAATTATAGCGCATGAATCAAAAACACACATTTTCATTGAATGAAAATAAAATGTATTTTTTACATATGGAATGATTTTTTTGATCCTAATAAAATCATTATAGTATCTTACCTAATTATAAACATTTTATGTCTTCAATCAGGTTTTCCTAACCCGAATACCCAAAATTGTATTATACACTATACAAATAGCATGAAATATATTATTGAATATATTTGGTTATACCAACCATTATATGATAAAAAATATATAATCATTAAATTTAATATAATAATATATCCCTGGTATAAAAATATCATAAAATTTATCAAAAAAACCATTTTTATTGATTTATTCTAGACCATAAGAATAATGGTTGAAACAACAAGCCATGTATCAAAGATTACATTATCCTTTGAAATGTGATTTTTTTAATTATAACTCATCAAAATTATGATGAATTATATTTATAAAATATGACGAGAACTAATGGTGGATAATAGAATGGTATTGGAAAATCCAGGGTTTAAATGATCAGTAGAAAGAGGTGGGAAAACAATATTTTAATAGAAAAAGATCTAATGGAACCAAAATTATCATATTTGAATGTTTTTGTTAATAATTTTATTTAAATCTTGGTATACCCCTATTGAAACTATACACATCCAGTGATATCCTAGTGTAATCGACTAAGTCCCCAGTAGCTATAGGGGCCCTACACCACATCTTACTGGCCGACCAGAACCATGTGGAATCTACTAAGGTTTAAATTTATTTCTCAAAATACCCACTATATCCAATTTTTAAAACATCTAAAAAAATATAATTATTGGTTTCATAGAGCTCATTTATTCCATCAAAATAACCTTAATTGATATTAATTACCCTATTAAATTTCTCAGAAAAACACAAAATTGGGTTCATTACAGACAATGTTTTTATTAATGTTCATTCATGAATTTTATTTCATGTCCTGTTCTATTTTCCATATACTCAATGATTCTTATATGTATAGTGATCACAAGATTCTATGTATTAATAGATAATTACATTCATTAAATATCCATGTTTACTTTGTACATTTATGTTGAAAATACCATTGAATTGTAACTATTCTCAATAATGAAATAAAATAAATCTAATTTCATAAGGTGATTTATTTTAAGTAATGTTCATTATATAAATAATGGTTTTATTTATTTTCTAGAAAATATTATTGTGCATATTGATTATAAAATACTACGAATTAAAAGAATCATTTTCCCTTAATTATGTAATTTTTTATATTAATTATTCATTTTATGATAAATTTTTTTTATGATTTTCAATCAATAATTAATCAATTAAATAAATTAAATTTATATTTCCATATAATACTATTTATGAAATAGCATTTTATTGGTGTACATTTTTTAAATAATAAAAGGAAAATTATATAAATCATGATTGTTATAAGTTAAAGGGTAAATTTAGGAAAATTATATATATGTATATATATATTGGTTCATAAAATTATAAAAATGATTATTTATAATTTTTAACAATTTATATATAATACTACAATAATAATCATCAAATTATATAAATTTTTTTATTCATCAATAAAACTAAAATTAATGATTCCACATATTTTTTACCGCCTAAATAGTAACTATTAAAATGATTTAAAAAATTTCATAAAAATAAAAATTATAAGGACATAGTATAGATTATAATAAATTACGTGGAAATGTCAACTCTATTATTTACAATAATTATACAAAAAAAATTTCTATGACTACCGGATTATTTCCAATGTTTTTTCTTCCAAAATGGGAAAATTATTTAATGTTTTTACAACCAAATATCATGTAACCCAGTGTCATTTTGTACATGATTAAATTGGAATATGATATATAGAATATAAACACTATAGTCTAATCAGTTTTTTAATCATGACAAACTAGGAACAAAAATGACATCCATTTAATACTGAAAATAAAATATAAAACATAACAAAAGAAAATAGCCTACATACATGAAACTCAATAAAATATTATTTCTTGATATGATGGATAATGGAAAATTAAATAATGGTAGGCACACATACATAGTATGCGTTACATGAAATAGAAGCTATAATGAGTAAGGAATAATCAATATAGAAAAGTAGTCAACGAAATTTCATGCCTTTTAATGAAATACATGAGCTAAAAATGAATCAATGAAAAATATTAATGTAATTATATCATTTATAATAACAACTAGTATCTCAATGAATGAAATTCATAATGTTATATTTCATGATCAATGCATTTTACCATGATATTTTACAAAATGGAATGGTATACCTGAAAAGAACACGTAATGAGGCTAGATAACTTATTTTCTGCATAAGACCAATCAACCCATCCTGTGGATATCTATTTCCACACTTCACCCATAAAAAATTACCCAATTAATAACTCAAATATTGAATAAAAAATTTAATTCATTAAAATATTTTGTATTAAAAAATATATATAATGAGTATGTAAATCATAATGAAAATATTTCCTAGGCCAACAAAATAACATTCATAGTAAAACCTTATACACTGAAATGGTATATCATTTATAACATAAACATACTCATGATTCAAAGAATATAGTTATGATTGAGGAAATAATATCATAATTTATTTATTTTTTTCTATTGATTATAATGAAAAAAAAAATAGTAAGAGAGAAAATATGACCATTGATTCATTACATATATTGTTTTTTAAGAAGAAAATAATGAATTTTAGGGAATATATGAAAATTTGTGCAAAAAATTCAACATAAAAAATTATTTAATAATTTTTCTTTTAAAACCATTGAAAATATATAGAAGAATAAAATTTTTTACCATTTTTATAGTGATTATATTATATATTTACGTTGTATATGTTTAAGAGAGACATTATTTATAACATATTGTAAAAATAATAATAATAACCCTTCAAATAGAATTATTAAAATTTAATTCAATAACATTTAAAAGGTAATGTATAAAAATGGACATAATAAACTATTTTATAAAATAGGAAGGATTTATTTTAAATAATTTTTTATCAAATGAATATTGAAGA
The DNA here is from genome assembly GCA_963277665.1 of Viscum album. Classification (NCBI taxonomy): domain Eukaryota; kingdom Viridiplantae; phylum Streptophyta; class Magnoliopsida; order Santalales; family Viscaceae; genus Viscum; species Viscum album. Next base: position 317,908,151 of record OY728132.1, on the reverse strand, counting down.
AAAATTTACTTGATCAAAAAGTAAATAAGATCATATTTTTCTAAATGATAATTTTCTTGGTTCAATTTCCAAACAGAAGAATGTATTGAATAAAACATGGAGGATAATTCACTATCAGGTGAATATTATAATATATGGAGTTTTTATGGATATATTATAATGTGTCTTAAAAAATCCATAATCATATAAATTATATTTTAAAATAAATTTTTACAACATTGTTAACTTTTAAATTATAACCCCTTGAAATAGTATAGATGAATTAAATTATTGATTACAATTAATAAATTTATATTAATTTTATATAAATCATATGGATGTTATATACACATCTTAAAATACAAAATTTTCAGAAAATAAAATATGGCTTAATAGAGTAAAAATTGGGATGAAATCTTTCACCACACACTTCCATGTAGGTGATCATGATTTGAACCCATATATAATAATTTTATATTTAATATTCATATAAAAAAACAATATAAAAATCTATAATTTCATATATGATCCTCTAAAAATATCTTATCATCCATTAAATAAAAATCATTCATTATTACCATTGTTTCGGTGTTAACTCTTTTGTTTTCTCAAGCATTTTTCATTGTATAAGATCCAATTATTGTGTATAGGTTATAGTTTCATCATATATATAATGATATTAATGATATCAATATCATATATATATATATATATTCATTAAATTCATATTTTAAATCAACTATGAATAACAAACATAAAAATTGAATCATATCAACTCATGGATGTGGTAGTCTACAAGTACACATGAGGAAAATTGCAATTTTTAAATTTCTAGAAGTGTATGGGTATAAATGATATATAAAATAAAAATTTCATAAATATATAATAATAATAATATATAAAAATTTCTTCTATTCTTATTACTATCAAGGAGATCCAGGGATGGAAAAAAAGTACATTGTCTTACGTGGTGGAAGTCCACCGTACACAGGAGTGATGGTTTTGTTTCCCATTTGATGGAGAATGAGATGGATAATTTTTATTAAATAAACATAATAAAATACTATTCTATGTGATATAATTTTTTTATAATATATTAATGTTTAGGATATAATTGAATATATTAATGTATTGAGAAAGTGAAATTGTTTGGTTAAGTTGATTACATATCATTTGAATGATATCATTTTGATTTCTAAATAATGATCCACTTTCCTCTATTTTGGGGAGAATAAAACCTATAGAACTTTTATAATGATTTTGGGGTGATTTTTTTCGATATTTATTGTGATAAATGTCTCATGAGTTGTTGAAAAGTGAGGGGAGGAGGTTCCCTTTTATATGTGAGGTGGGAAGCACGTTTATAATATTTCGATGTTTTAAAATATCATTAAGTTGAATTATTAGGAAAATAAATCAAAATTTATACTATTAAAAACATTAAGTAAAATATTATCTAAATAACCTAAAAAATACTATTTATATATGTTTTTAGATCATTTTTATTACTTATCATTTTTTATTAACCCCCTCATAAATGTTTTTATCATTAATCGTGGTAACCAAATCATACCCATTTTTCAATTCATAATAAAAAAACAAAATTTGGTATATTAAATAAATTAAATTATGATAAAAAATATGAATTTATTCATCAAACCTTTTTCTTATATGTAAATGAAATTAATTAAAAATAATTTTTTAAAACATAACGAAAAAGAAGTTTTCCATTAGAATTATTTTTTCATTAATTAGATTATACAACACTAACTCTATAACATGTAATTTTTTTATATTAATTAAAATTAATATATTTATATACATATTAAATATATTTAATTTAAATCCTTATTTATTAGTGGTTATTTTAATTATTTATAATGGACAATCAATATGTTCTTAAAAAAGTGATTTTTGAAAAATAACAATTTTTATATCTAAATGACCTTATAGTTACTTATATCAAACTAATAAAATAAATATCATTAAATATACATATTATGAAAAATTATTAAAAATAAAATAAAAATTATTTATATAATATTATATAAATTATTCCCAAAATCTTTTTTGAGAGTGAATATTTAAAAATTTATAATATAATGATTTTGATAATGTTAATAGAAAATTAATATTATTCTTATATGTTATTATTTTTTACTAGAAATATTAAAATGATCATTGTATTATAGGTTCAAAAAAATAAAATTTTTACTTATTTTCAATGAATAATGGGATTTAAATTCTTCACTATATCGAAAAATTAATACATTAATTTATGATGGATATTAAATTTTAAACAATTAGGGTGGATTTTATTCAAAACATCCTTAGGTTACCATATGGATTCCTAAATTTTATGATTTTAAATATTATATTACTACTTAATTCATCTGAATCTAAAACATTTAATAACTATCTCCAAGATTCTACATATGCACCTCCTAAGAATATATATTATGGTCCAAATAAAATTATACAAAGGTGAGTTACAAAATTACATCTAGAGAATACCTCCTTAACCATGAGATATGGAAAAAAATAAATAACTATATTTAGATCAGTGGAATTTAATAATTGTAGGAAATATACCAAATTCATTTTAAAACATCAAAATAATTGATTTACCTAAGAATTATTGTCCCTCCCTTGGTAAAACTCATAACACCCTTCCATGGAGATACATTCAAGAAAATGTGATCTCCCACATGAAATTACCAATATTTCCTTAGGTTATAATCACTACACTATTTTGAGTATTGATTACATTAATATGGGTTTTGATTGTCTTTACCTTTATTGAATTCCCCTTCAATAAGTTCTAGGCCTATAATCATCCATTCCCTAACATCATCCGAACAAGTTGGAGTTTGAAATCCCTCTACAAATAATACATCATACAATACCATTTGAATACTTTATTGGAATGTATTATTATTGAATAACTACATTAGGGGTAAATTATTAACCAACATACCATGTAATTAATGAAATCATGACCTAAACATGTCTTCTAATGTTTTTAATGGTTCTTTTAGATTATCCATCAGTTTTAGAGTGACAAGTAGTGCTCAAATCAAGCTTAATATATAAGACCTTCTTTTAATGTGTCCATAATTGTTATATAAATATTGGAACATAGTTAATGACAAGTAAAATTAGTGAATCATTATGTCCTATAACATCATTAATATTTAGTAAATCAGTATTCTCAGGAGTTAAATCATTTATTATAGTTATGTTATGAGAGAATTTGGTATGGCAATAAAAAATACCCTATAGAGAACAATTCTAGGATCAAGTATTTAGTAATACAAAGAAAAATACTATAGTAATTTTATCAAATTTAAAAATATTAATAGTTACATGATTCATGATTCCTCTATTATTTTCTCTCTCTTCCATACCTATTTTCAAAGCAAGTATCCTCGTACATATTTAGTAATTCCATTCTTTATATTATCCCTCAAATATTATTCATTGAAATACCTATAAATTTTGGCACCACTATAGTTCATAGTGATATAATATATTTTATAATCATTTAATAAGTCCTAATTTATATCAAGTATTTATGGAAACAATATCCACATTCATTAGTTTAGAAAAGGATTTACAAAAAAAATCTTCCAATCTCCCATCATTTTTAGAATTAATTTTCATTACTAAATTTTCATAATTTGGCTCATAACAATTTATTTTTTCTAATAATGTATATTTTCAATAATTTGAGGAAGGAGGTATGTTTCCCACTAATTAATAATTCTCATATCCCTTTTTAATAATTCCATGATCAAAGGATCCATATAAATCCTCATTTTAGTATGGAATCCATGACATTTCCTTCTCAATGAACCTACTGCCATATTTTCATTCCCTAGTTGGTACTGTATTGAGAAATCATAATACTTGAGTTACTCAAGTCATCCTAATTGCCTCATTTTGATCTCATTCTTCGAAATTATGTTTTAAAATCTTTTATGACATGTGTATATCTTATATTATTATCCACAATGTTAATTTATCTACGTTTTCAAAGAAAATATTAAGGCTATGATGTTTTGATTGTGGTTTGGATAGTTCAATTCATGATCCATTAAATAATGTTATTCATAGGTAACCACATTATAATTATTAATAAGGAAACAACCAAATACCATTATTGATGAATCACTATATATCACAAATCTATCATTTCCTAAGAGTAAAGTCAATATACAATCATTGACCAATCTTCTCTTCAATTCGTTAAAATATTTTTCAGAGTCTGTTTTCGATATGATCATAACCCCTATATGTTTAGTCATATTTAATAGGATTTTAAATAAAGGAATTTTTATTAAAAATTAGTGTTTTTTACCTAAAAAATCAAGGAATATATGTACATTAGTTATATTCATTGATGAAGTCCATTATTTGAACACATTTTCCATCACTGGATCAACAATGATTCCAACACTAGAGATAATATGGGTTTGAAAATGCACTTTTAGAAAATTGAATTCACACAGTATTAATTTAGCATATATATATATTTCTCTAATACTAACTAAAATGATTCGAAAATGATTCTCATGGTCATTATTGATTTTAGAGTACAACTTTATTTTTTTAATAAATACCACAAAAAAAATTACCATTATATTATAAAAATACTATCTGAATCATATTCATAAAAATAGGAAGTTAATTATTCAATAAAAAATGATAAAATTGAAAATCACAATGTCCAAAAATTGTATGAAAATATATTTTTAGAATATTTTCCTTACTCGAAATTTGTGATAAAAATAATGATGGATAATATTTGAAATTATTGATTTCTTGAAAGTGAATCAAATTTGTCATCAATATGAGGTGGAAGATTTTATTATTTATATTTATATTATTTATTTCCCTTTAATATATACACATCCCCATATTCACATAGTTATTATAATTTAAAGGAATAGGTCACCCCAAGGTGAAACACTAGGGTATATAAATAACATATAAAAAATCATGTTTTTTTTCTGAGTCACACTAATTACAACATGTCCATTATTTTTGGAGTCTATGGTATAGGCCTCACTTCAATGATTAAATCCATATAAACCTAAATATCCCACTCTAATGGATGTCATGTAATTCCTCATTAAATAAATAAATATATTCATATTAAAATGATCAGCCACAATATAAATATCACATTTACCACCATTGAATATTTTTTCTCTTCATCACCATGAATAATCATTTTGAAGTGATACTATAGGTGGATATAGAAATAACTCATATGATAATGTATCCCCTCCAAAGTGAAGGAAATTAATATCATATTCATGAATAAAAATTTATTTCTCTTGGAATTATGTTACTTTATTATATTATGAAAGAGAGTACACACATAGGATTATATAAAAGATATCCATATGTATAATAATAATATATATAAATAGGTTACATCTATATTTATCAATGGTGATTGATTAATATATCATTTTTCAATAATATTTCAACATGTTTCTTGTTTTAAAATACTTTTAAGGTGATAATAAAATATATATTTTCATAGAAAAAAGATATAATATAAAAGAATGAAAACATATACAATAAAATAAACCATTAACTAACTTTTATATTATAAATGATTTACCTTTCATCACATCATTAAGTACAGTAACATATATTTTGGTGATGAAATAATCGTGTCATTCTCCTCTTGGACTATTCTATATTAATTTCACATGATGCAAGTAAAATATATTTGAATAATTCTCTATTTATATAGATTTTAGGCATTTTATATCAATCGTTTATTTCTTTATAAAAAATTATTTATCTATATTAGCCTTATCTCCTCACATATAAAAAAAATCAATCCCAAAATGTATTTTCTATGATGTTTTTTTATTATAATTAGATAATGGAAATTACTTCATTCCCTCATTTTTATTCACATGTTTGATTCTTCATATAATTTTACCACGCACTCTTTTACTGCTTTACATGGTTGATATATTATATATAAAATTATTTCTTTTTTTTTGAGAAAACATTATACTATTTGAACATATAATGATTTTTTTTGAAAAACTAATTCCCATCAGAGGAATTGATTAATCCAATTATATAAATTATTAGTTTTTTATTTTCGTATTACATATATAATCAATAGAATATATGGATATAACTATAGTTGTGTAATTATTCTATGTAAACCATTCAACGTCCTTTTATTTTAAGCAATGTACATTCAATTAGTTTTTTGTATTTTATCACAAGGTAATTATTAGTGGAATTATATTACCTTAAAATTTATTCATTCCATGTTCTTTATTTAGTCTTCCTCCTCAGTATTTTGGATCAATGAAATTCGTTGATCAACATCAAGAAAATTAACTTCTATTTTAACCATTTCACTTCCACTTCATCCCATGTATATAAATATATTTTCAGGGGACTTAATCCATTTATCAACTACTACTAAATTAGTAGTTATATTAATATATGTAGGATTATTTCCATAAAAAGATCCTATGTAAGTTTATAATTTCATAGATCATCATGTTTCTCTATATATTCAATGTTATTCGTTATAACCTCTATTGGATTCCTTAATTTGGAAATGTATTTTCATGTAAAACAATATTTCTGTTTGCTTGGTCAATTGGTAAATCTGTTAATTATACATTAGTATTGATAGAACTCATTTTGTTGGGTAATATTTTTAAAAAAATGGAATAAATTGAATTATCTCCTAAGATTTTGAAGAATAATATATTGTACATAAATAGTGTAATTCATAAAATAAATTGAATATTTTTGCATAAATAATTATAGAATGGTATACAATGTTTCTTTCAGAATATAATTATTTTTTTCTGATATTTCTTAATATATCATAAAGAAAATGAGAGTCAACCAAATCATATCCCCCATGAAATTCAATCCATGTTCCCAAAAGTGTCAGATTCACTATGAACAAGAATGATTGTCTAGATATATATGACCAACTCATTTCCTATTTGTTACCCGAAGATGTATCAATCTGAAAATCATAGTAACTTATGGCATCCAAAAATAAAATTTCATAATATGAAACCCAAAACACATATACATTTCCATAAAAAAATTTATGTATTAATTTCATAATAATATCTACATAGTCTACGATAGGGTTATGTTATCTACTACATATTTACCTAAATAAAGTTTCAAATTATTAGAATAGTGTTTCTTTACCATGAAATGTAACAACCCGATGTCCTGCAACCAAGATTTAGTGTCAATGTTATTATAATCTCATAAGATATATGGTATCACACCCACAAGGACTGACTAGTTTAGTAGTATTTAATAACTAGATACAAACATGATTCTCATTTAATATTTGAATATAATTATAAAATAAAAAATGAAATATTCTAAATCCATGAATGTTGATTAAATATTCATTATCCATGTCATGGGAATGAAATATTAAATTATTGTGGGAAATAATTATCAATATTTTTGAATTAAAATAATTATTTTTATGAATAGATATGGAATAATCAATATAATAGGTAAATAAATTAAAACAACTGATATTTTATTAATAACTAAATATTTATTTCATATTTGGATAAAATTAATGTAATACTATCATGGATAATCATAATTTATTTTTCAATGCTGTAAATAATTAACTCCAAATGCTATGATAATGTTCTTATGCAATGATATTTCAAATATGTGTAGGTATACACCAAAAAAATAATTAGGATGTTCTACTAGTTTGTCTCATGAGATTTACTAATATATTGAGGGGCTATCTATAAATTTCCCAACCAATAAACACATTTCCAATTCATTTATCATAGATTTAATGATCATTTAAATTCATAAAAACATATGCCTTGTCAAAAAATATCTATATTTAGTAGATAATAAAAATATCAATATTTCCTAATTCAATCAAATAAAATTATCATTAAAACATCATATTTATAATTGAAATATTTTTTAATAAATATTTATACACATGATAGAAATAATTTGTATATAATTTATGAATGATAATCACTATAAATTTAAAGAACACAAAATTTATAGGACATTGAAAATTTTCAATAAATCATCAGAAATATTGTTTTCGTAACAATATAATGTATTTTTGGTTATAATATAAATTGTAATAAAAATTTAAAAAAATTTATAATTAAAGAAATTTATTTGTAGAACCATTTAATTCATGTATATGAAACACATATAAATTATTTTTGGTGGTGGTAAAATATGTTAACGCTATATACGTTGAAGAGGCACATTCACATTGAATTTTTTTTGTATGGAAATATTAATATTATCCTTCTGAAAACAGATGATTTATTCATTTAAAACAATATTAAAATGACCATTTAATGTGAAATGTATTTGATAAATCATTTCGGTAAATAAAAAGGACATTTTGAATAAAATTTTGAATAATATGGACATGGAAGAAAAATATACCTAATCTAATAGAGAAAAATGATAAGATTTAAAAAAATAAATTTCTTAATTCAATCTAAATATAATAGAAAATATAAGAATAAAAATGGTTAATAATTATTTATATATATGTGATATAAAAATATATTTTTTTCATAAAATATATATTATAATATTCTATCAATTTTTATATAAGCAACAAAAAATTAAATTTTTATATTAATATTTACCTCTTTGTAATATACATATTATTACTTATTATAAGAGTAAATTTGAATATAAATTTCATTACCATGCATAAATATAGATTAATTATATATATATATATATATCCCCAGGTATTCATTTATTCCATAAAAATTATAATTGTCTCATAATACCAAATATGTCTCATTGGAGTGGGAATTGATATGAAATTTATGACTGTATGCTTATACTATGCTTAATGTACTTTATAGTCCTGTGTAATAAATTTTTTCATTATAATAAAATATTGGGACCAATTAAATTTCTATAATATCATATAGTATCCAGATATAGAATATATTTAAATTTTTATTAATAATCATTCATTATTATCATCATTTTAGGTGAAACCATTTAAGTATTCTCATGAATGTTTCATCATGGATGTTCCCGATATTTTAATTTTTTTTATTTATCATACACTTTGGAATTATTTTATGGTCATATTAATAATATATATTTGTATATATATATTATATGTAGATATCTATAATCATCAATGAAAAGAAAATATGAAAAATTAATCACATCACTTCGCGGAGTTGGTTTTCTATATTTATGCATGACAGACATTATAATTTTAAATTAGAATATGTCAAAAAAATCAATATATAAAATATATGAAGAATCATAGTTATCTAATATTTAGCATATGTATTCGTTATTTCTATCGTTGTGATGATCCATGTGTGGTAGTGATATGGAATAAATTCATCTATTCATGAAGAATTAATCGACCTAACACTAGTGTAATGATTTTTCTTCTCATATTAGGGAGAAGATGATAAGTAAATATGATTTGATAATCATAATAACAACATGGTATATATTATAAACTTTTTTAATTTTATTTTATTTATTATGAAATAATTTATACTCAAAAAAGAATAAAAAAATGAATGAATTCTATTTTTATGATTACCTATTACTTAAAATATATCCATTATATTATCTCTTAAGGGCCTAAGAGATTACCTTAAGGTATCAAAAATTCTTATATAATTTGAATAAATATGGTTGGGATATATTTTCCTTGGTTTTTTAGTCTAAATGTCTCCTAATGTGAGAAAAAAAAGATAGGAGTTTACCTTTTATAATTGAGTTGGATATAACACATGTAATATTTCAATGTATTATAATATTAACAAATCACATTAATATCATAATGGCTCCAAATTGCGTCCATTTATAATTTGACATTTTATCGGGTTAAATTAAACTAAAAAATTATGATCCAGAAATATTTATATATCATGTTAACCCTTATCCTTTTAGATTAAACCATATTAATCCTAATATAACATTAACTATGGTAACCACTTTTTATCATTTTCATTATTTATCATGAAAAAATGAGATTACACAATTTAAAAATTTTATTAATACCAATTCCAAATATATAAATATTTTTATGAAATTCTATTCCAATAACTTCTAGAATTTAATTTTATAAAAAAGATAAAAATAATGGTGAAAATAATTTTTCAAGAAATTTTTTTTTCCAGAATAAGACGATCTTACATTATCACTATGTAAATTAATCATAATTATATTAACTTAAATTCCTATATATTTTTTATTTAATATATATTTTTATTTTAAATAACTAATTGTTATATATTATTTTGGTTAATTAAAAGGTAAAAATACTATGCACTTATAACAATTTTTTGAAAAATATCTCTTTTAACCATCAAAATATATTTCCACTGATTATATTAAATTAAAAAGATATATTTAATTATACATATAACCAAAAAATATTTTAAATAAATAGAGGATTAGTTAAACACAACATTTTGAATTATTTATATAATCTAATAAGAAATTGTAAATTTTAATATATCACTATATGATTATTTTGAAATAGGCCATTCAAAATAAATATTCAACCAAGAGAAATAATATATTTTTTCCATAAAATATTTACATTATAATTTTATTAATTTTTTAATAAAAATGATCATTTGGTATAATTTATCCTCAAGTGTTACAGATACATTCTACGATAACTACTAATCAAGATAAGAAGAAAATGAGTACAATGCATGCAGATAGGTAATGTAGAGAAAGAAGTGGGATGGTGTGTGCCGAATGGGGATGTAAATGAGGGTGAAACACATTTATATCATTTAAAATAACATTAATTCAAAAAATTATTTTTTAGAAAAACATTTTATGTCTCCATTGAAACAATAGTCTATACATGGGTCCCGGTGCACTCCCAATCGACATCATGTGCTACAGGATTACCCAACTGAAACCAGATTTCCAAGACCATCCATAAACCAAATCAATCATTACATGACTCAAATGGAGTTTCTGATATACATGGTTTTAAAAAAATTTCTATTCCATTATTAACTAATTTTTGTAATGATTTGTCCAAATTGAACCAATAAAGATATGGTAAATAACTCTAACATGTTTATATAAAAATTTTATGAAAAGAGAAGATATGTATATGATCATTAAAAACAATTAAATTAAAAAAATATACTATGTTAAAACTCAATGTAAAATGATGTCACCCCCAAAATCCCACACCCTAAAAATGAAAAAACTTTCCACCTCCTTAAATTTTCTTTCCCCAACCCAAATCAAATAAAACAAGATCTACATACCAAAAAATGCTTATGAAAGGATTTAGAAAAATATTTGAGTGGGATGACACCATCTTTTTAATAAATAAAATTTTTAAAATAAGAAATATAATCGTAGATAATTTAATAATGGCTTTGGATATATTTCATTATAAATCATTGATAAAACATGCCTTCAATTTATTAATGAAAAATTCTAAAAATCATCTTCAAAATATTTTACGTATACACATCAATAATTAACATCAATGATAAACAATATAGAATGAAATATCTAGAGTGAAACTAATTCCTGGTCAATGGGGAACCCTATTCCATTATCATGATTAATAGCTCACTTGCAGTCAACATTACCCTATAATAATTAGTATAGTGGGAAACAATTCATTTATGAGAGGATATCATTTCCAAAAATATAGGTAACATATTTCACACATTACACAAGAATATCCAGAATTAGGGAAATATTTCATCCCTATGGATAAATCCCTAACTAATCCTCAATCATGCTTTGGTTTAACAAAACAATTTCATTTAGGGAAATATTATCATTGAAACCATTCATATCATGTTTCAAACCCATTTCCATTAAAAATACCGAGGTTTATTCCATTTTATAAACCATATTGGAAGACACAGTATTTTATTGAAAATATTTTTTCTCCTATAATAATAATTATAAATAATATTAGAATACCAAAAATAAATGGTTTATTTTACAAATATAAATCATGATAAAATTATAGTCAGTTCCCTAGAAACAATTCATATTTACATTATTATAAAAATTATTCATTTTATTGATCATTATAATTGTACTTATGATATAATGAGTGTTGGTCTATAAGACATAATATGTGATAATTTTCCAAGTGAAGCTATCACAATGATAGGTCACATAAGTTCCTTACTATAATGAGAGCACAAAACTATGATAATAATATTCAATAATATATGTTCTATAACATGATGAAACTATTTTAGGGAAACATTATATGGGTTATCATTGGTGGATACACATAGGAATTTGAAAGACATTTTTATTTTGTACACCCTTGGATGTTACCGTTGTATGAAATCATGACAATTAAACTCACTATATTGAAATACAAATTTATATGGGTCATTGGATATTCCTATATATGAATGTTTTATTGATACATACACTATTATATTATTATTAATGACTTTTATATGTTTTGTACATTGATTTATCATTGAAATCAAGGATGAAATTTTTTCCATTGAGGTTTGATATGTTGGGAGCGTCACATGTAATGTTTTATTATTGATTAATTAGACAATTTATGTCCCTCTTATGTTTATTATTGGATGTTGGTATCCCATTACATTTGATGGAGATGATTTATCCTAAAAAATAAAACTCAATGTTGTTCAATAATATAGTTTCATTTTTGGAATGTTAGAGAAGGAGAAATCAATCACATATTTTTATGGAACAAGAATTCATCCTTCATGATTTGAGATATCTTGGTAATGTTATTATATTACACAATAATAATTCATATGATTTATTATGTCATTGAGTTGCAAAATTATTTGTATCTGTTTTTTATGGCATGTAACTAGATCTGAAACATGGACTTTGGGATGCCTCACCTAATTCAACTATGAAGGTGTCCAAGAGTGTAACACACTTGCTTTATCCAGAATAATAGTTAAAAAATACTTTATTATTTATTCTTTAATAAGTTTAATAAATATTATTCCCTCACATGGTTTAAAAATTGTTCTATTTTTATTGATCTCATATATTTTTTCACTATTTATTAGAATGAATATTATGTGTGTAGAATATTTAGTAATTTTTTTCTATTTATTGAATATAATATTTATTTATTTATTTGTAACTAATGAATTGATACATATTTATTAAATAAATCAATATTATTCAAGGCCTGATAAATATTCCAGTGGAATGGATTACCTAGTTGAATTATATGATGATAGAAATTATATATTGAAAATTATTTGGATAAATAATTTATTTAAATTTGGGAATTTGTCCATTGTAATGAAATTATAATGAAACTATTATTATAGAAATGGGGTATTTAAGGGATAAAAATAATAATAATCCCTCATGTGAAAATATTGTTTTCTAAAACTAGATATTCCTAACCACAATTAAATTATTTTCTTAATATTCCCAATTCATTTTTGCGGATAATGACATCTAGACAGAATCATCTCAATTCCAAAGAGAGATCACTCTCTCTGAACGTTCTCAGGAATATGAGGGTCCTCCTTCACCACCACACACATGCCTATAGTTATCAAATAGAACTATTTCTAGAAAATATTATCAGGGAGATCTATGATTAATGACAGAAGACATAGGATATTCTGTGATAGCAGCTGATTATTTTTATAGAGATGTTTGGAGGTTCATGAAATACATTTGGATCACTAGTGGAGGTAATATTTTCTCGATTACAACATTGAAACAATGGTACACCAAAGAGACATGTTCATAGACACCAATGACAAAAAAAGTTCTGATAATGTAACTATTTGAAATAATAAATTAATTATAAATAATATATATTGATACTATTCTTTAATTATGATGATTATCTATTGTCTATATTATTTAATTCAATTTCATTGATCGTGATTTTTATCATCATGTAAATAACATATTAATCATCGATCATAACAAATAGTTGATTTGGGAATGACCCATATAGAATGTACTCTATTTCAAGAACCTCCGAGTATTATTTGAATAGTCACATACTTATTTTTAATTTTTTAAATATTATTGATTGAATTAAAAAAAATCATTAGTTTCAATACCAATATTATAGCTCGTTATTAAAAAATGTGAAATCATATTTCATAAAATTATTTTTTAAATAATATAATCAAATTGAATAATTTTATTAACAAATTAGTTTTTAAGATCTCATCAAGAGGATTTGAAGAGTATGGATAGACAATACAGGAATGCATGCCTTGCGACCTTGAGCTAATGATTGTGTACTATTTTTTAATAAGTCAGGAATTAATTAAGAATATTTAATTTCCTTTCCATTTATTACGTTCAGTGAATTTAATTACCCACCACATGATGGTCGAGACATCGAATACCATAGTCATATAGAGTACAAACTTAGTAACTTTAACACATTGTGTGTAGTCCTTTAGTCCATTAAATGTTGTGATTATTCATACACATCCTACATAAAATATTCCCATATAAATCATTGACAACATACCTTGTTTCCCATTTAAATTCCATGTACTCCAACAATAATTTTGGCATAGTACTCATTGAGTACAACGATATGGGATGTAGATAAGTCATGAGAATATGAAATAACGTGTATCTCTAATGTACATATTGTGTACTTTTAGTAGATAACATAGAATTAAAAATTATTTTAATATATATTTCAACTATACCAACTTGTGTTACATGAGCCCATTAATTTCAAAGTACACTACATGTGTAAATATATATATATATATATATATATATATATCTGTGTCTTATTAATTTTAGTGTAATGTTCATATATACATATCATGTATTGGTCATAATACATATTTACTCAACATTAATTATAGAATAACAAATCATTTAAATACATTTTCTTCCATGTGGTCATTATGTTGATAGTAAACTCAATGAAATTACATGATAATTCAAGTATGTCAAATGTCATATTGTTAAGCAATATATGGGCATTATAAAAATTGGGTAGTTTTGATAGGTACCCACCATGTTACATCCAAGAATCATTTATTTGTACATAATTAATGTTAAATAAATTTATTTATTTTGTTTAGAAATATTATGTATGAGAATATAATGAAAATTTTTATGAGAATTAAAATAAAAGAATATATTAATTAATGATGAAAATTAATTGATTCGACTGTGGTTTATTTTAAAATAGAAATATGAGAAATAAATTATAGTCTTATTAAATTCATAATTAATTGTATGGATATGGATGATAATAAAACAATTAACATATGTGTCAATAGTATATACACATGTTTAATAACGTAACTAAATACACATAATGGTAACTTTCTTGTAATAATGATAATAATTGGAATTTTACACGTAGAAGTTAAAATACCATGAATATATATATATATATTAACTAGGTATAGTAATAAACTAAATTAGTTAAAACAAAACCATTGTTCAATGTTCATGACCATGCAATCTTGTTGTGATATCAATTTTGGAGTAATTCTAGAATCATTTTATTGATTTATTTTGCAAAATTCACATTAAAGGTTAATAAAAATAGTAGTATTTGATATAAATTAGAGGAAAAGGATTGGTAATTACAATTGAAGGATTTTTGGATTGGGGAGTCTACTCAATAGATAAATGAAATATGTTCTAATGAAATTGATACATGGAATTTCTACCTGTATCTAGTCAAATTTCTAGTCCATAAAATTTCAGGTGATGAGAAGGGTAATATGAATTCATTCAATCATAATGTATATGAAACATGATATTCCAAACCCAATGGTTAGGGTTATTTGGATTCAATAAAATAGTAAAGAATAATAAATATAATATGAATATATTTTCAAATTTTTTAAGATAAATTACTATAACATTAATAATCCTATTTTTAGAAAAAAACATAAATATGAATTCAAAAATATCACTATTATCCTGACATGAAAAGGATAACCTTCTCAGTAACAAAAATTTTAATTAGGTGAAAAGGACTAATGAATTATCCTACACCATAGAAGGAAATTGAATTTGATGGCAGAACCTATTCTTGATACACCTGGTAAAAGGATGGTGATGATGAGCTATCCTATTATGGTAAACCTTCTATTTGTTATATAAATGATTAGTTTTTCATTATACCATCCGTGAATAATGATCTTTTTATTAAAAAAATGGAATTGGATGTGTATAAATTGATGACTCGCCTATATTATCTCTATCAACAGCATGTGAGACAAGAGATAAAAGATATATCCTGTGATATTTTTTCAACTAATCCTAGAGATTCAGTTCTAGTTGGGCCTCATGTAGTCATGTTTATATCCTAAATTGAATTATTAATCCACATAGGGAATATATTTCTATATGTTTTTTTCACTGATCTCATTAATTCTTTACAACAAATGTCTATATATACATTTATTATTAATTATAACATGAGAAATAATGAGTAGAATAATTTGGAACATCATATATTGATTGTATATATAACCAAGGAAATGGGGCATGATATAACTAAAGTCTCAGTCATGTAAATGATTACAGTTCAATAATGTTTTATTAAGATGGTAATTTAGAATCCTTTGAGCTAAAACAACATGAATGGTATAGTTAGTTTTAAAAATTAAAAATGAAAAACCACCATGTACATGTTGTGTAAATATATGTAGACAACATGTACTTCTCCAATCATGTACGATGATGAATCTTCTCCAATCCCCCTACTCGTCATTAGTTCTCATAATCGATCGTTGTTGAAATAGATGGAATCACATCGGCGAGATATCCATTCTTCTTGAACATCATCTCTTGATTTCTCCTCTCTCTCAAGCTAACTTGAGTTGAATGTTTTTGATGTTTTTGTAGAACTACCACATCCTAGGTCGATTTGAGGGTCGATGCCAGAGCATATTGATCATAAAACACCATGGTAGGTGGTTTGGTCCTTTATAATGATAGTCTTTGAATTTTATGTGCAAAAGTGCACACTACCCTTGTTCATGGTATTGTGTGTTAATAGTTTTAGACCTATTAATTGCATGCAATTCCTTTTCTGCTTGAGTAGAGTTTTTCTGATTTTAAATAGGATTATTTAACTTAAAATTGATGTTTTAACCAATGTTTGCATGATGTTGACTGTTGGTCTATCTTTTCCTCTATGCCTATTTACATTTCATGCCTAATATTGTTAGGATGGAGTGATTATTATTTGAAATGTTATGATATGTTGTATTTTTTTATCCACGTAGTTTATGAGGTTTAATTTGGCTTCCATGTATTCTTTTGTGCACAATTGACTTACACAGGGCTATGGAAACCTGGTGTAGTAGACCATAGGGATATTTGACGTTGATGGATTCTCCAGAGTGTCTGTTTACGTTAACATTGAGAGGCCATAGGGGGGATAGACGTAAGTGATCCCTCATAGTGTATTTCATTCCTTGATGTATGACACAGGGGGGAATTGGGCATTGAGTTCTTCCTCAGGGTGCCTATTAGATACTGATACGATACCAGATAAGGAATTGGCAGTGAGTGTTTCCTTAGAGTGTCTTTGCTAAAGCTGAACCAGAGGGGTTAGACTATCAGTATTACCTAGAGGGTCACATTTGTTTGTTTTGGTTAAACTAGAGGGGTTAGGATGTGAGTACCTCCTAGAGTGATACTTGCTTATGATTAGCTACTTACATGGTATATAAAAGTTGAATGCATTTGACCTGTAGGATTGTTTACTCTTCAGTACTTAATTAGTTACTTCTTCATTTTTCTTATTGCCTTATATATATACTCACAAGAAATTAGGTATATATCTTTGGGTGGATTTCTACTGGGATTAGTCTCACACTATTTTTGGGTCTTTTTTTGGGCCCAAATAGATTATATTTTAGTAGATATAGATTATGGAAAGAACCCTTCTACTTTAGGTACATGAATTCTTTGGAGCTGGAGAGAATGGGTCAAAGTTGATCCATGCGATGCTGAGGAGTTGTTTCATTTTTTCTTGTGTAAATTGGTTTAGTATGGTATTCGAGCATTTTTAATTGTTCAGAAGCTTTCCTATACATATGTATCATGTATCATTTATATATGTTCTCCAGTTATTTATTTCATCAGTCTTCCACTGTTTATTTTTGTATGGTAATTTTACTACATTCGTTATTGTTATTTATTTTTACTTCTGATGTGATACTCTACCAATGAGAATATAGTTTCCCCACTATCACACCCAAGGCTCTCACTGCTAGTTGGTAGCGTCTAGCATTCTGGGAAATGTGCTTGAGGCCATGTGACCAACCGAGTATGAGGCACCTCCGGGCGGCTTCCAGAACTGGTATGATACAAAGTTGTATCATAGGAATTATTTTCTTATTTAATTATTGTTTGGAGCCTATATCCAAGGATACGAAGGAATAGGTACATGGTAATACGTTGTGTATGGGAGTAGCTAACCCGTGTATAGGGAAAAGCCAATTTACATTGTTATTTCTTTTTTCAAATTTTGATAATTTATGTTGATTGACTTCACCATGAGAGATTCAAATGTTTTGTGCTCTTATCATTGATATTATTAAGGTTCTATTTCTGTTGCAACCCAATGATATGTGGGTATAACATATCATGAATCATATAATAATTTTCCAGAGATCACATGTCATGCATTCTTGTCATGCCATTTAGGGTGAATTAGTTATTGCATGTTGTTATGATAGATGTCGTGCTAGATATACATGTTGTTGTGATATATTCCTTGATAGTATACCTTCATTTTGATGGGGTATTGAATAGTGTAATTTTTTGTTTAAATGAACACCAATAATTGGTTCTTGAGGTGTTCTCGTCCCTAATGGATCGGAATTTGGTGAATGATTATCTTGATTTCATAGTATATAACATGTATAAGATGCCAAGATTTGATTAGTAGGGAGTATGGGCCCTCACAGATCAGAATTCTGAACATTAAACGTTCATTTCAGTGTTTTTCGGGGTTCTAGAGTAGCTTATGAGGCGTACTACCCAGAGAAAACAAGAGAATATGGCGTTAAATAATGAATACACGCCATGTTTCCATCTGCATTGGAAGGAACTATTTTTCTTAAGTACACACTATGTACTGTATGTACACACCGTGTAGTCTATATACCTTGCCATTGATTGTGTGGGCAGTGACATGGGTTTGAGATAATCACTTGACGGTGACGTTGTGTACTGGTTATACACACCATGTTTTAGAGACTTTGTATCCGACTGTGTAACTAATGACACAGGTGGATGAAAAATCAGGAATTACATGTCGTGTCATGATTGAACTCACCTTTTAGTGTAACCCATTTATCCGACCATGTAACGAACAACACAGGATAGTGGAAACCTTCCTGTACATGACATTTCAAGAAGAAACACTCCATTTATAGTTAGTCATATGTTCACCTATATTACTAACAACACGGGAAGTAGAAACCCAAGTAGTACACATCGTGTCCATCTGGAACATTCCGTATAAAGTGAGCCATGTAACTGGTCATGTGACTGAGAACATTGGTCGGTGATGTTCGTCTACTACACAACGTGTCTGGCACTAATAATTCATATAGTCTTGTTCTAGGAGAACCATGTGGCTTAGCCATGTAGAAGAACATGGGAAGGGGAAGAGGACTCAAGTACACGACATGTGTTAGTATAACATGCAATCTGTCTGGGATGTTATACGACCTGGGTTGGAAAAATTATATACCCATGTTAAGGCTTAAGGGAACAAACCTTGTAGGAATTATACAGGCCATGTATCCATGTTTTGAAAAACTTGAATGCTATTTTTCTATTGTTACCTTCTAGAACTTCTATATTTCATTCCTTCTTAATCTAGAGCTAATGTTTGTGTTTGAACTTTCAGAGTCATTCCACTGAGATGTCCTCTGGTTGTCCGACAGTTACAGGGTAGTGATCAAACACAGGACATGGCAGTTCAAGAACTGACAGCAGATCTTCTAGTTGTTCCAGTCCTGGCACTCACCATTATTCCTGACACAATAACTAATGCAAAGTTTTGAGAGGGCTTCATGAGTTTCATGCAGACCTTCTAAGGAGTACCGCATCCTTCCCATTTTATAGAATAGTTGGTGCGGGTTTTCTAGTAGAAGTATCCTCCCACATTCTTAGGGGAAGGAAGAACTTAGGTTGTAGTAGCATGTTTAGAATCCATGCTATCTATCTTGGAGCATCTAGAGATGCCTATAGAGAGGAGGGTGAAGCTTTCTATGTACATGATTCAGGATTCTGCCAAGAGATGGTGGGATGTGATCTCATAGGTGGGACCATCATAGGTTATGGATTGGGATGACATCCAGCGTACCTTCAATGACTACCTCTACAAAGATAATTTTACAGAAGATTTAGCCTGAGAGTTTTTGAGTCTAGAGCAAGGTACTCTTTCGGTTATGGAGTATTCTTCTCGCTTCATATAGCTATAGTGTTTTACACCCATACCATGAGGTGACGAGTGATTCCTAGAAAGGAAGTTTGATCATGGTCTCAGGCATGTCATCTGGTCTCATTTGAATATCTTTTGGATGACAACCATAACTTCTATAGTCAACCAAGTGCTGATCATGGAGCGAAATCTCAAAAATTCTGGGGTTCTAAGCTAGGGAAACATGACATCCGAAGTTGGTATCCCTCATACTGACAGCAGTAAGATACATAGGGAGCCTACTCATGGAGATATGAGGAGGTGGGAGACATCATATGGTAGCCCGGTGGTGTGCTACCAGTGCAGGAAGAGAGGGCATACATGGCCACATTCACTGAGAGACCTAGTGGAGTTCCGATCTTGCTGCAAGATAGGACATCATCAGCGCTTTTATCAAATCTTCTCACCAGTAGCTCACGTTCTAGATAAGCACAACAAGTTTCTCACAGGTCATGGAACTGGAGTTATTACAACCGTTTAGGCCAAGGTGAATGTCGTGGCTATAGTATCCAGTCTCTAGGATTTTGTAAAAAATAGGATGGATCATATTAGAGTGGTCAGGCAGGGTCACTGGGCCGCAGTGTATGTCAGACATTTGCAGTGGAGAAGACCCAGTGTGGGAAGGATCTCGTACCCCCGACTGTTCGAGGTACGATCCTAGTTTCCATAGCTTTTCTTCTACTCATTTAGATATGGGGGCATCCCATATATTTATATCTATTACTGATGTGGAGATCCTTCGACACTATATCATTTGTTCTGATGATATCTTGACGCTAGACACTCTGTTGGGGAAAATAACGACTAGTTTACTTTAGTGCAAAGAGTTACCTCTTGAAGTTGGTGGGTCTCACATCTTATGGGAAATATATATCATAGAGATGACAGGCCATGATGTCATTCACATGATGGACTGGTAAGATCACTTCTAGGCTGTTGTCTACTGCTATCGTCATAGGTTGAGATTCACATCACCATAGGGAAGATTTTTTATTCATAAGGGATAATGGGATATTCTGGAGGACAGAGTAGGACCTAAGCATAATGGGTTAAGAGGAGTTACAAACCAGATTTATAGTCTATATCTTGATGGAAAGGGGACTTCACAGTTGAACATTCCTCCAGTGGTGGATCATTATAGAGATATCTTTGAAGGGGACTTTTGATGTTTTCCTCTAGAGTGAGAGGTGTAATTTTCTATTAATATTGTTTTAGGAGTGGACCCGATGTCCATTCCTCTTTATAGGATGGAAGTACCATTGTTACAGGAGATAAAGATGCAGTTGGAGGAGTTACGGGCAAATTGTTTCATCTGACCCAGTACATCTCCAAGGGTTTCTCCTTTCATTTTTGTGAAGAAAGAGGAAGATACTCTCAAACATTTTTGGATTATCAGAAGTTTAACCAGTTGAAATTCAAGAACGGATATACCTTACCGCGGATTGATGATATCTTTTATCAGCTTCATGGAGCTCAGGTGTTCTCGAAGATTGACATGAGATCCGAATACCATTAGTTTCACTTAATAACATTTTATATACCTATTATAGAATTTCAGAGTATGTAAGGTCTATACAAGTATGCGGTTAGGGCGTTCGGTCTCATACAAATGACAAAAGTTATCATGGATCTAATGAACCGAGTGTTCCATCCATACATGGATTATATCATGGTAGTCGGTGAGGAAAATATCTTGGTGTACTCTCACACTCGACACGACAATGTCACCGTTTTTGAGATTGTTTTGAGTACACTGAGAGAGAATCAGTTATATGCTAAGCTATCAAAATTCCACTTTTGGATGGACAAAATTCACTTCATGGGTCATGTTATCTTAGAGACAAGAGTATCAGTAGACCCAGAAAAAGTAAGAATGATATTTTCCTGAGAGCAGTCGAATAATGTCTTAAGGTGTGGAGTTTTCTAGGGATGGATGGATACTACAAACATTTCATACATGAATTTTCACGCTTAGCAGCTCCACTGTTGGGTCTGACTAATAAAGTTGTTAAGTACTTGTTGTCAGATTCTTGTGTGTCATCCTTTCAGGAGCTGAAAGGATGGTTGACATCAACACCAATACTAGTATTTCCTAAGCTAGGGAAGATCAATATTTTTTATGGTTATGCATCAGGTATCGTTCTTGGTGTTGTTCCTATGTAGGGGGAATGAGTCATTGCGTACGGGTCTCGGCAGTTGATACCACATCAGAGGGACCACCCGACACATGATCTTGAGTTGGACAACAATTTTCATGATATATGCTATTGGAGACACTACCTTCTGGGAGAGAATTGTCTGGCTTTCACCAAACATTATAGTCTCTAGTATGTCTTCACTCAGCAAGATCAGAATTTGAGATAGTGATAGTGGGCGGAGTACCTTTAGTCCATTGACATTGAACATCCCTATACGCCTATAAAAGGCAACGCAGTGGCTGATGCACTGAGAAGGACTTAGATACATGCAGTTTAGAAGGCTAGTAGTGATTGAAATCTTATGGATTTGTTCTCTATGATTCATTTTGAGGTGCACGATAGACAGGGGAAGACGTTTCTATCTTCTATAGCTATTACCTCTAGTCTTATTGATTGAATGCGAAAGAGGAAGCTATCAAATTCTGACGGCCTAGTCCTACAAGAGAGTGTCTCATGAGAGGACCCTATTTCTGGATGGACCATAGGCAAGGATGAGATCGTCAATTTTCATGGGTGTGTATGGGTGTTAGCAAACATATGTGAGGATCTGATTCGGGACATCCATTACAATGTTTGGGATGTTCATCCTAGTGTCACAATGATGTATCGATATCTACACCCTCAATATTGGTGTCCAGATATGAAGAGAGATGTGGATAGTTTTATCATGAGGGTTTCCACCTATCAGTAGGTGAATGTGGAGCATCCATGACCATCATAGATTTTGCAGTAGTTACCCATTCCCAAGTGAATGTGTAATGATGTCGTGATGGATTTCGTGATTGGGATTCTAAGGTCGCCTCAGAAGAATGATTTAGTTTGGGTTGTCATTAATATCCTCATGAAGGTTACTCACTTCTTTTCAATCAAGAAGACCTTCAGTGCTCATGAGCTGGGATGGTTGTAAATTCGATAGATAGTATGTTTACATGAGATTACACAATCCATTGTTAAAGATAGGGACACCCTTTATACATCTCGGGTCTGGTAGGGACTTTAGAGTGTTGTGGGTATATAGGTATATCTGAGTTAAACATGCCATCCCCAGATAGATGGCCAATTTGAGGGTACGATTCAGGTGTAGGAGGACATGATTCATGCATGCATCCTAGATTTTGGAGGTTCTTGGGAGAATCACATACCTCTTGTTGTATTTTCCTATAATAATTATTTTCATGAAACAATACAGATGGCACCTTATGAGGCTTCAAATGGTAGGCCATTCTGATCACCCTTGTGCGGGCTAGAGGTAGAAGTGGAAGCTATGCTGGTACCTCGTCTTGTCTGGGTGACCCCAGAGTAGATAGAGTTGATTCTGAAGAATATTTCAACTACGAAGCCCTGAAAAAAGTCATATTTTGATTTTCGGAGATGACCTTTGGAGTTTGAGGTCAGAGATTAGGTTTTCATGCATGTCACTACGAGGATGGGACACAAGATGATTAGGAGACAGGGTGAACTTTCACCAAGATATGTTGGACTGTTTGTGGTTTGATAGAGATTCTGGGTCATTTCCTATTTGTTGCAGTTACCTCAAAGGTACCAATATATGCATGACGTCTTCCAAATCTCTCAACTTTGACTTTACTTCTCATATACATTATTGTTTTACAACCTGAGATGGTTGAGCTAGAGGTGGATGCATCTTTCGAGGAGCATCATGTCCGTATTGTTGATGGAATTGAGAAGGTTCTCCATGGCCAGTCTCTTCATTAGGTATGAGTTCTATGGATGAACTGGCTAGTTCAATATGATACATGGGAGAGAGAGATAGATGTATGATCATAGTGGTCGGAAGTTTTTGTGGTTTCTTATTCTACGCCTCCCTAATAGGGAAATTCAGGGCCTAATTTCGTTAAGGGGGGATGTTTGTAAGAAATAGGATCTTCTTTTTAGGTTTGGGTTTTTAATTTCTGGTGTTCTCGAGGAGAAGAAGAGTTTTTGGTAATTTCATAAGTACACATCATGTCCATATACCCACACGTCGTGTACTTGGTAGCCATGGGTAGCCGTGTGCTGGTAGTCTAACGGTCGATCACTCAACCTTGTGTGGAGACCTGGAGACCTCCTAAAGCAAAGGTCGAAAAGGGAAAGTACACTTCATTAACTATTAAAATACACTCCGTCTACATTATTTTTATCATTAAACCAATCGGGTACACATTTAATCTACAGAACACCCTCCTTCTAGGTATTCCTCTTCTAGGAGCATAAAAACGACGACGAATCTTCTTCAATCCCCTGACTCGCCGTCTGTTATCAGATTCATCCAATGTCGATTATGTTGTATTCACATAGATGAGTTCTATATTTTTCTTGAACATCATATCATGATTTATCCTCACTCTCATGTTATCCTCTTTTTAATGTTTTTGATGTTTTTGTTGATATACCACATTCTTGGATGATCCAAGGGCCGATGCAGAAGTATATTGATCATACAATGTTGTGGTAGGTAGATTGTGACTTTATGAACATGGTGTATAAATTTATGTGAAAAAGTTCACAGTACCCGTGTTCACGGTATTGTGTGTTTATGTTTTTAGAAAATTTTATTTACCTATTATGCCTTATGTGCTTGAGTAGAGGTTTTGTGATTGTAAATAATGATATTTACCTTGAAATGTATGTGTTTTCCCTTGTTTGTGTGTTTTTTACCATTTGGTATATCTTTTCATGTTTGTCTATTTACCTTCCATGCCTAGTATTGTTTGGATGGAGTGATTATAATCTAACATGCTATGATATATTGTCGATTGTTTATCCAAATAGTTATTGAGGTTTACATTGGCTACCATGTATTTTTTTTTTGTGAAAAATTGACTTACACAGGGATGTGGGAACCTAGTTTAGTAGGACATAAGTAGAAATGTCATTGAGGGATTCCCGAGAGTGTCTGTTTACTTTTTTGTTGCGAGACCATAGGGGGGATGGACGTAAGTGCTCTCTATGAGTGCCTATAGTTTTTTTATGCAGGCAACATAGAGGAATTGGTCGTTGAGATCTTCATCAGAGTGCCTATTAGTTACAGATACGAGACCACAGAGGCAATTGATGGTGAGTGCTTCCTCAGAGTGCCATTGCTAAAGCTAAATGAGAAGGGTTATACTATGAGTACTACCCAGTGGGTTACTTCTGTTTGTTTTGGTTGAACCATTGGGGTTTGGTTGTGAGTACATCATAGAGGGTTACTGTAATGACCCATATCTTGACCTACATGGACATTAGATTACTTTTTCGGAATACTTAATACATAAAAAAACAGACACACAAGGACTGTAATAGTTTAGTGTCTTTGTAAACTCAGAACGTAATCCTCTAATCGTGGTTAAATATCTTCAACATCTCCCATAAAGATCTCCCCCTTTTGGTTTTCTTACTTATAACCATTCTTTAAATCCTGGGGAAAAGAATACATATAATGGGTGAGCTCAAATGCTCAGTAAGGGAATGCATGGATAAAATAAAACAAATCATATAAATTAAAACTTAAAAACATGAACATAATGTTTAAACATCAAAACCTTGGGCAATGACATAAAACATGGTAGTACATAAGCATAGATCATAAAGAAACATTAATAATGATAAAATAACTTGTAAACAAAACTTTTAATTATGGAAAAGCATTAAGCATAAGATATAATTTCCATAGTAGCCAAGGTATTGCTGCCAAGACCATCTTAGTGGACAAAGTCCCTTTCTGAATCGAGTTCACTCCTCGTTTCAGTCCTGTATTACTGAATCGGATTAACTTACCATTCCAGCCATGTATATCTCATGAGATATAAATCTTTACCTAATTCATTGGAGGGATATATAGGTCCCACCCATCTCATAATGAAATAATTATTACATGTGCCACAAAATAAACATACATCATTTATAATAACCCATTAAATAAAATGGGTTTCATAAACATCATCCCCTCATCACATAATCCATAAAAAACAAATGGAAATTTCATCATAAAAAAAGTGAAACCATGTAAATCATATACATTAAACTTGAAACATACACATATGAAATAATGTTATATTAGTTGGAAAAATGGTTTTGATAAAACACTTGAAATGAATTCTTGAGGAAAATTTCCTTTCTTCTTCAAAATCAATTTCTTTTCTCAAAACGTCATGAAATTTTAAAAGAAAGAGATTTTTTTAGATATATTCATGAAATATTTTTGAGGAATCATCATGAAAATAAGGCTTTATAAAACCGTGAAAATCCTTTCATGATATATATGTTAAAAATAACATTCTCCTCGCACTATTGTTGGAAAAGTTAAAAAGTACCTCTTAACATAAATAAAAGAAATATTCCTTCCATAACACGTGGTAAAAGTAAAAAAAGGTAAAAGGGATTTAAACATAAATGAGAACATTTTTATAATACTTGGACATGGATGATAGAAATAACCCTTGTAAATAAATACGAATAAGCAATCTCGGATAAAAATGAGATTTGCAAAATTATCCCTCACCTTAGGTCCGATAAGCTTCGTAGGTATCCAAACCTCATGTATAATTATTTAAATAATGTAATTGACTTATTATAGAATCATATTCATTGTTATGTTATCATATATGGTACACATATGACTTTATATTAACCTTCTTTTGTAAGTTCCATATTAAAGCAGCATTTTGGGTAAAATCATTTTATTTATCTTACATGTTTGGACTTGTTGTTCTTGATATTATTATTATATCCTGATTTAATTAATTCTAGAATGTAAAACATGATTTATATGAAATATATATTCCGCATATACACATATATATATATATATATGATAGATCGATAAATGGAAAGAAATACACCGTTCATTGAGATGGTAGGCCGTACGTACGCATGAACGCTGTTTTCGTTTCCTTGTTGAATTGAATGGAATTAAGTAGATAACATACATATATATACACATAAATATAGTATCATTATTATTTCATTAATTTCATGATTACTTATTATATATACTTTATAATCATTCATTAATGGTTAACATGGAGAATGAATCTCATCGCGTCGTGGAGACAGTATTCCGTATATACACGCGGGCAATGATATCGTTCCCATGATCGTGGAATTGTATTGGAGTGTATGTATACTACTTCAGAGTCAATATCACTTCACAATAATAATATATAGTAATTATTTACACCATTATACCCATCCAAGTAAGGGGGTGGTGGAAAATAGATTACACCACGGCGTGGAGGCGGTATTCCGTACGTACGCACGCGCGGTGATTTCGTTTTCCGTAGGATGGATAGATGGAGAAATACGGTTGTTTCAAACATATAATAACATACAAGTATATGAGTGATACAGATGTTATAACTTCATAATGAAATGACTAATGAAGAAGAATTGGAAGAAGAAATAAAGTTGAAAGAATCGGTAACAGACATTACCTCTTCTTTGAAGCGCCTCTTTGATACCTCTTGTTAGTGCAATATAATTGTTCTTTGAAGAATACCAGTACCTGTAGGATGATTCTAGGGATGTGGAGAAGAGAATTTAGTAGGGGTTGGCCGAGCATGAATGGAACACCCCAGGTAAATAAAGAATATGACATTTTCACATTTATCCATATTTGTGAATAAAATATTAATATAACTTTAGAGTGGATTATATGCTCGATGGCGTACCCAGTACGCAACAACGAGTTTCTTGGGAATCTTACATTACACTCTAATAATAAAATAATAATATTTTAAATTGTAGTTAACACCTAGCCATTCTAATGTCAGGAATGAACAGAAGTAAATACAAAATGATTATATATGTTTGTTAAATATTTTTACTTTTTATAATAAATGTTAGAGGATTAAAAATGCGAATGAATCCAATTTTAAGCATAAACATTCAAATATTCATTAAAAGGTCGATAAACCGCCTTTTGATGCCGAGCCTATTTTAAATCCACTTTTTGAAAATTTTATGTGTTATATTTGAAAAAATAAAATTCTTCTTTAGAATCGGGACATCAAAATTTACTTTGTGTAATTTTTTGGTATTTTTCCGATAAAGTTCATTTTTTAATAAATAGTGAAAAATGATGTATTTTAATTCAAAACCACTTTTTAATCTCATTTATTTATATGATTAGTTTATTTTTTGAATTGTATTTAATGTTAAATTAGAATATATTTTTACCATTTGATCAAATAGTGGTCGTTGGAATTAATTTCATCTTGAAATTGGATTTAAACTAGTGTCAATCTTTTGATACTTATTGTTTCATAAAAACACGCTATTTTTTCTGATATCGGAAATTAATTATTAAATTAATTAATGTAACTTATATGTTTTGAATTTTTTAAAATAGACATCATTTTTGAATTTGGAATATCAAATATAGCTTAGGGTGAATTTTGGGTATTTGTTCGAAAACTTCATTTTTTGATTAATAGTGAAACCACTATGTGGTACCTAAAAAACTAATTTTTCATTTAAATGAAATTTTACCAACTCTGTGTTTTGAATTTCAAAAATCTGACATACATGGTTTTCATTAAGAAGCAAAACTTTGTTCAATGGGATTAAAATAATTTTTTTGTGAATAGTAACTTTTAAGTTTCAATAGCGATTACCTATAATTATTGTAGTTTAAGGTAAAAATAATGATTCAATAATATGATGTGACCTAGACACATGTCCTACCCTCATTGTATGAGTCATGGGCGACCAAGACAATCCATGGGTCAACTTGGGGACCCCATGGAGCCACTTTGCTTGGAAAATGACATTAATACCTTTTTATTTAATGTTAAAATTAAAATGTCACAAACATTTGTTGTTTTACTAAAACAATTTTTCGATGGGGTTATAAAAGTCATATGTTTTACTATAAATATTCA
Source organism: Viscum album (assembly GCA_963277665.1). Classification (NCBI taxonomy): domain Eukaryota; kingdom Viridiplantae; phylum Streptophyta; class Magnoliopsida; order Santalales; family Viscaceae; genus Viscum; species Viscum album. The sequence goes on along the minus strand of OY728132.1, from coordinate 317,878,605 downwards.
TTGAAATAAAAAAAGATTTTCTACGTCATGATATTTTTTTTATAATTTATAGATATTAAATAAATTAATTTATTTGTGACAACGTGATGATGCGGTGATTACCTCATAAATGAATGATTTAAATAAAATGAGAAGATAGGGTGAAATATAAGTCTTAAACTTGTAAAAAACCTATTGTATGGGTCGATTTCAAGCCTTATCACCTTATCCTTGAAATATTTCATTGTGGGGCCTTTTAAATTTGAAAATCATTTTATAATAAAGTAATATTTTATAACATTCCAATAGTGCGCATCCTATCCTCTTATAAAAAACCCCCACCTATACAACCTTACACACACCTCTCAAGCCTTTGGAGCGGCCAACCCATGCCCATTTCATCTATCCACATTCCTCTCTTCATCATTGATGCCTCAGTTTGGGCATAATCCTTTCCAACGATGCCTTTGAGCTCAAATCCAAGATAGTTACCCGATTTAAAGGTAATGTCTTCCCTTGTGTTCTTTTGTTTTATTTTTCTTTTCCAAACAACTAAAATCATTTTATTACTTTTTTTTGTAACAAAAATAGTATCATAAATATACTAGGAAGTTTTTATAATAAGGATTCCATCTACACTTTTACACACCTCTGTCTAATGGTTAAAGAACATACTGTTTCTATGGATGGAGAATTACTGCCGCACGAAACTATGATTGTTCAATATTATTTTTACAAATTCAAAGGTGGTCATTAATATTTCACTATATTTATATAATATATATAATATATTTATGTTTTCCTTAAGCTTCTTTATTTTTCATTTATGGCATAACTTTATGATTTCCATTATGGGTAAACACGATATCTTTATTTTAGGAAGTGCGGACTACCACCCCCTCAAAGTGATTTGATTCATTAATGCCATATGTGGGATATATAAAGGAAGGAATTAATGGTATTACATATGATATACTACTAGAATTATAATATACCTGTATATCATTATTATTTAATTCCATTGAATACAAAAAAAAGAAATGAATGTAGCGTTCATGCATACGTATGGCTTACCGTCTCTGTGAACGATACATTTCATTTCTTATATTCAAATGTTATGTACTATTATAAGTACATATATATAATGGATATATATTTAATATATTACATCTAAATGATAGATATAATTCTGGAATTATAATATATATCTCTCATTTTTTTAATTCCATTGATATGACAAAAAATGAAAGTAGCGTTCATGAGTACGTACGACCTACCGTCTCCATGAACGGTGCTTTTATTTTTTATATCCAAATGCAATGGAATAGTCTAAAATGAATATATACTGGATATATATGATATTTAAAACATCAATACTATTCTGGATATGATTTACTTATAACTACATGGAAAAAAAATTTCCAACAACTTCGCTTTTTTACTCATGTACCGAACATCGACAAAAACATCTTATATGAACTCACTTTATTAACCAATTATTATAACATTATAATATGTGATATTAACTGAATAATAATATTAAATGTAGGTCCTTAAGAAATTATAAATTGACCAAATTTTACTATTCAAGAGATTAAATAACGATCGAGTCATGTCGGACCTGAGGTAAGGGATCATACTACTCTCTTTCTTTTTAAGTACACTCTTTTATGTCATTCATTTTAAGCTCATATTTCTTATGATTGAGATTTTCTTTTATATTAATCCTACTTTACTTATTATGTTCATTTTATTAGAGAACATCATTTCTCTCATCAATCCATTTTGGAAGTTTTGAGTGGCGCTGTTAGGTTGCAGAATTTTCGTAAGAGATCTAACCTCCCTCTTTCTTTTTAATTACTCTCCTTTATGACACTTCTTTTAAGCTCATATTTGTTATGATGGGGGATGTTATTTTATATTCCTCTTGCTTTAAATTTTATTGTAATATTATGAGAGACCCTATTTTATCTCATCGATCCATTTTTAGAAGTTTTAAGTGGCACAGTTAGGATGCCGAGTTTTCGTAAGGGATTGTTCATCTCACTTTTACTCCCGTGAGATTTATGCTACATTTGACACAATTTCATATGAGTGTTGTATGTACTAATTATTATTATACTCTTTGTGTAATATAATTTCATTTATGGGTATTTACGTATTCATTGTATGCCCCTTCTTCAATGGGGTGTACATTTTGAAAGTTACCCAAGTCGGTAAGGGAACCTTTCACCCACATCTTTTTAAAACACTTCTTTTGTTATGTCATTTAATTCACATACTATTATGTTGGGATATGTTATTCTATATCCATATTTATGTAAATTTTATTTCCATGCGATGAGATAACGTTTTTATCTCTCATCAACTCTTTTTCTGATGTTTGAAGTGACGCCATTAGGCTGTCGAATTTTTGCAAGGGAACTTCTTAACCCAATTTTGATTCTTTGGGATAAAGATGTACTAGTTGAATATGTAATTCTATGAATATGTTTGAATGACCTCTGATTGTTTTACACTTAATATCCACTTATATTTGGTGTATTCATTTGTCACACATAATTATGTAATTGATTTATCTTTAATCCAAGGATACCGTCTTTGTAACGGACGACGTCTCAATCTCCTTTCATTGAGGCATATTTTGTTTTATACAAAACTTTATTTTATACGGTGTATGAACCCTTTTAATTTAATGTTAATTTAAAAGGAATATTTTTTATGTGAAGCATTTACTAAATGACAAAAGGGAATATTTTTTTGTCATACGTATGCGGTGACAATGACTTCTCTGCCGCCATGACCATTATTTGAGTTTCAGCTTCCTCTACAAGCCATAAAATATTTAAAAATATGAAAAATAAATACCATTTATTAATTTTCTTTTATTTTGGTATTGAAAATGGTTTTCATAATTTTTTTATTATATCAATGTGTTTTATTGATATATTGTGATTGAAATGTGGAAATTCTATGTTTCCTTTATGCATGTTTTATGTGAAACAATTATGTTATGGTTCATGGGAATTGTTATGACGACTGGTGGTTCCGTGATAAACTAAGGGTGGGTGAACCCGATATAGCTCTCCAATGCATTGGGTAATGTGAAGGAGTTAAACGTTAAGGTTTCTCCGAATAGATTTAGGGAATATACTCTGATAGGTATTCCAAACGTAACCAAGAGGGTTACTCCCTACGTAAGAATGTTATGAATGCCTCACGTCACCTTTATGTCTTATGATTTCTATGATTTATTCATTATTTGATTAGGTATGTTAAAGTGATTATGTTTTATGAGTAAAGTATGATTTCATACATGGACTAATGTTTTCATTTCATACTTTTATATCCCTTATTGAGCTTTTTATGCTCATCCCTTGTTTTTGAAATGTTTTTCACAGGTCAAGGGAATGGTACATGATGTGATGATAGGGTCAAGTAATTTTCATGAAAGAATCCATGTTTTGTTTTAAATATGTTTCCATCGATGGGAAAAAAATAATACTATCTTTTATGTAACCACTTTGTTTAAACGTGGAATGTAATGCATGATTTATGATCTAATTCTCTAAAACTCTAAACCTGAAAAGATCCTCTATGTGAATTATTCATTTAATTAAATAATAAGTAATGTTTAAGGCTGGGTCCTTATAGCTGGTATCAGAGGTCGGTTAATATAACTTTACAGGTTAGGGTATTCTCTAGGAATAAGCGACATTACCATAAAGGTTAGGATTTCAGAAAGAGTCCTAGTTTTAGATAAAGGTAATGAGTAAGTATATCTTAGTGTTCATCTTCTTATTTAGTACATGATGGTTTTGTTGATATACTCACACTTACATTTCTGTTTTTATTGAATGGATGGGGCTAGCAGCCACTAAAGTGACAATTGGTTTGAAGGAAACAGTGGTGGTTCTCTGATTAAGAGAATAGATGAAATGAGGGATTCAATGTGGAATGTCATGGTTGTTCTAAACCAACTATCAAGGAGTCGTGATCAACCACTTGAACCTTGGTGAGTTGTCTAATGCATCATGTACGAGATGACCAACTTGATGTGGATGTTCATGTAATAATTATAAAGTTAACCATTTGGGTTTATATGATACTTACTTTTTACGTAATTATGGGTTCCTCTATGATATGATGGAATATGAAAGGAATGAGATAAAATTGAGGTTAAAATATGTTATGGTTATTTTTGAAAATTTTATCTTGTTTTGGGGAATGTTTTAAGAATTATATAGTTTTGGAAAAAGGACAACACGCAGACAATGTGACAACCCGTCACGTTAGACAAAGCTACAGGAATCGAACCCACAACCAAAGTGCGACTGGTATTTAATGCCAACCACTGGGCTACGTGAAGTCCCTGGTTAGTTTGAGTAATTCGTTTTAGTTAGATGATTTTAGGAATTATGATTAAGTTTATTTTTGGTAATCTATGGAAATGATTAACCTATCATGGAGGATATTTTATTAAGTTAATTACTTTTCAGTATGAGCCTTTAAGTGAAACTAATGTTATTTGGAGATAAATGTTAATTTTGTACCTTTTATGATTATGTGATTACATCCTTAAAATATTTGGGTTTCAATCTTAGTTTGGTTTAATTTGAATAATTTTATGGATAGATGTTTATTGAATAGTGTTTTTTGAAAGATGGGTATTTTTTGACAAATATTGAAGATTAATAATAGATTTTTTTATAAAGAATTATTCTTTTTGGGTATTATATGATCTCATACTAACCTTTTTTGTTTTAGTTTTGGTTAAGGTCTAAATAAATGGGAAGTATATAGTTCTTATTTGTGGAATAGGTGATTCTCTAGAAGTTGATTATAGTTCTCATAATGTTAACAAGTCATCCTAAATACTCACCTTTTGGAGAAATTATGAGTTCCTTTAAGAAATCTAGTAAAATTTGAAAGTCAACATGACAAGTAAGTATGTTTCCTTAAGATCAAAAATAAATTCCTTAATGAAGAGTAACTTAAAAATAATGTTGTCTGTTAGCTTTTCCTATTGGGGAATCGAATACCATTTAACCCATCAAAAGTATGTAATTTTATTATGGTTAACTTTCTCCTAGACAAGTTTACTATCACTCTCCCTCAGAACATGACCCTTTGTTTTTTCCTCCATATCCATGTTTTCCTACATGGAATCCTAGTATGGGTTAACATGAGTGACCTTTGTACTTCTCTTTCATTATTTTAAAGTGATTGTTTTACTGACTCTTGTTCGGATGTGGGATTTTCAATGATGTTTCCAAGCCCAATTTTAAAATTCCGAGGACACAATTCTCAAATGGGGGAAAGGATGTAACAACACAGGTAAATAAAGAATATGAAATTTTCACATTTATCCATATTTGTGAATAAAATATTAATATAACTTTAAAGGGGATTCTATGCTCGATGGCGTACCCAATACGCAACAACGAGTTTCTTGGGAATCATACATTGCACTCTAATAATAAAATAATATTATTTTAAATTGTAGTTAACGCATAGCCATTGTAATGGTAGGAATGAATAGAAATAACTACAAAATGATTATATATGTTTGTCAAATATTTTTACTTATTACAATAAATGTTAGAGGATTAAAAATGCGAATGAATCCAATTTTATGCGTAAACATTCTAATATTCTTTAAAAGGTTGATTAACCGCATTTTGATGACGATCCTCATTTAAATCCACTTTTTGACAATTTTATGTGTTATATTTGACAAAATAAAATTCTTCTTTATAATTGGGTCATCAAAATTTACTTTGTGTAAATTTTTGGTATTTTTCCGATAAAGTTCATTTTTTTATGAATAGTGAAAATGTTGTATTTTAATTCAAAACCTCTTTTAAATCTAATTTATTTATATGATTAGATTATCTTTTTAATTGGTTTTAAAGTGAAATTTGAATATATTTTTACCATTTAATCCAATAGTTGTCATTGGAATTAATTTCATCTTGAAATTGGACTTAAACTAGTGTCAGTGTTGTAATACTTATTGTTTCATAAAAACATGCTATTTGCTCTGATAGCGGGAATTAATTTTTAAATTAATTAATGTAACTTATATTTTTTGAATTTTGTAAAATATATATAATTTTTGAATTCGAAATATCAAATATATCTTGGGCTGAATTTTTGGTATTTTTCTGGAAAACTTTAATTTTTGATGGATAGTGAAACCACTGAGTGGAACTTAAAAAACAGATTTTTCGTTTAAATTAAATTTTACCACCTCAGTGTTTTGAATTTCAAAAATCCGACATACATGGTCATCATTAATAAATAAAATGTGGTTCAACGAGATTAAAATAATTTTTTTTGGTGAATAGTAACTTTTAAGTTTTAATCGCGATTAGAGGTAATTAGTGGAGTTTAAGGTAAATATGATGTTTTAATGATATGAAATGACCTAGACACAAGTCCTACCCTCATTGGATGAGTCATGGCCGACCAAGACAATCTATGGGTCAACATGGGGACCCCATGGAGCCACATTTCTTGGAAAATGACATTAATACCTTTTTATTTAAAGTTAGAATTTAATTGTCACAAACATGTGTTGTTTTATTAAAACAATTTTTAGACGGGGTTATAAATGTCACATTTTTTAATATAAATATTAATTATAAATATAAAAATATTTCCTAAATCATGATATTTTTTTTATAATTTTTAGATATTAAGTAAATTTATTTAATTATGACACTGTGATGCTGCGGTGATTACCTCAAAAATGAATGATTTAAATAAAATGAGATGATAGGGTGAATTATAAGTCTTAAACTTGTCAAAAACCTATTGGATGGGTGGATTTAGAATCCTTATCACCTTATCCTCGACATATTTCCTTTTGGGTCTTTTTAAATCCGAAAATCATTTTATAATAATGTAATATTTGATATCTTTCCAAGAGTGCCCCTCCTCTACTCATATAAAAGGCCCTCACCTCTACCACCTAATACACACCTCTCAAGGATTTGGTTCATCTAAACCCTGCTCATTTCATCTCTCCAAATCCCTCTATTCATCATTAAATCCTCACTTTGGGCAGAATCCTTTCCAAGGATGCCTTTGAGCTCAAATCAATGAGAGTTACCCGATTTAAAGGTAATGTCTTCCATTGTGTTCTTTTGTTTTATTTTTCATCTCCAAACCCCTAAACTCTTTTTATTAATTTTTTTTGTAACAACACCAGTATCTTAAATAAACTAGGATATTTTTATAAAAAGGATTCGAGCTACACTTTCACACACCTCCGTCTAATGGTTAAAGAACATACTATTTCTGTGGATGGAGAATTACTGCCTCACGAAACGATGATTGTTCAATATTATTTTAACACCTTTAAAGGTAGCCATTAAGATGTCACTATATTTATATATGATATATAATATTTTTATGTTTTCCTTAAGCTTATTTATTTTTCATTTATGGTATACCTTTATGGTTTCCATTATGGGTAAACGCGATATCTTCATTTTAGGAAGTGCGGACTACCGCACCCTCAAAGTGATTTGATTCGTTAATGCCATATGTGCGACGTATAAAGGATGTAATTAATGGTATTACATAATATATCATACTGAAATTATAATATACCTTTATATAATTATTATTTAATTCCATTGAATAAAAAAAAAATGAAATGAAAGTAGTGTTCATGCTTACGTACGGCTTACCGTCTCCATGAATGATACATTTCATTTATTATCTCCAAATGTTATGTAATATTATAATTACATATATATAATGGATATATATGTAATATATTACATATAAATGATGGATATAATTCTGAAATTATAATATATATATATCTATCATTTTGTTTTAATTCAATTAATATGACAAAAATTGAAAGTTGAGTTCATGCGTACGTACGACCTACCATCTCCTTAAACGGTGCATTTAATTTTTTATCTTCAAATGCTGTGAAATAGTATAAAATTAATATATACTGGATATATATGATATTTAAAACATCAATACTATTCTTGATATGATTTACCTATAACTTCATGGAAAATTCTTTTCCCACAAGTTAGATTTTGACTCATGTACCGAACATCGACAAAAACGTCTGATATGAACTCACTTTTTTAAGCAATTATTATAACATTATAATATGCAATATTAAATGAATCATAATATTTAAATTATGTCCTTAAGATATTATAAATTCACCAAATTTTATTATTCAGGAGATTAAAGAACGATTGAGTCATTTCGGACACGAGGTAAGGGATCCTACTCCTCTCTTTCTTTTTAAGTACACTCTTTTATGTCATTCCTTTTAAGCTCATCTTACTTATTATTGGGATGTTATTTTATATAACTCATACTGTACGTCTTATGTTCATATGATGAGAGACCCTATTTTATCTCATCAATCCATTTTGGATTTTTTGAGTGGCGTCGTTAGGTTGCCGAATTTTCGTAAGAGATCTAACCTCTCTCTTTATTTTTACGTACTCTCCTTTATGACACTTCTTTTAAGATCCTATTTGTTATGATGGGGGATGTTATTTTATATTACTCTTGTTTTATGTTTTATTGTAATATTATGAGAGACCCTATTTGATCTCATCAATCCAATTTTGGATGTTTTATGTGGTGTCGTTAGGCTGTCGAGTTTTTGTAAGGGATTCTTCATCTCACTTTTAGTCCCGTGATATTTATGCTACATTTTCCACCATTTCCTTTGAGTGGTGTATGTACTTCCAATTATTATACACTATGTGTAATATAATTTCATTTATGGGTATTACATATTCATTGTATGACCCTTCTTCAAAAGGGTGTACGTTTCGAAAGTTACCCAAGTCGTTAAGGGAACTGTTCACCCCCCTCTTTTTAAAAGACTTATTTTGTTATGACTTTTAATTCACATACTATTATGTTGGGATATGTGCTTCTATATCCTTAATGATGTAAATTCTATGTCTAAGTGATGATATAACCTTTTTATCTCTCATCAACTCTTTTTCAGATGTTTGAAGTGACACCGTTAGACTGTCGAATTTTTGCAAGGGAACTTCTTAACCCAATTTTGATTCTTTGGGATAAACTTATACTCCTTGAATATGTCGTTCTATGAATATGTGTGAATGAACTCTGATTTTTTTACACTTAATATCCAATTATATTTGGTGTATTCGTTTGTCACACATAATTATGTAATTGATTTATCCTTAATCCAAGGTTATCATCTTTGTAAGGGACTTCGTCTCAATCTCCTTTCATTGATGAATATTTTTATTTATACATAGCTTTCTTTTATATGGTTTATAAACCCCTTTGAATTTTATGTTTATTCAAAAGGAATATTTTTTATACGAAAAGTTTACTAAATGTCAAAAGGATATGTTTTTTTGTCGTACGTATGCGCAACAACGACATCTCTGCCGCCGTGACCATTATTTGAGTTCCGGCTTCCTCTACAATCCATAACATTTTTAAAAAAATGAAAAATAAATACAATGTATTACTTTTCTTTTATTTTGATATTGAAAATGGTTTTCGTAAAGTTTTTATTATATCAATGTGTTTTATTGATATCTTGTGATTGAAATGTATAAATTCTATGTTTCATGCATGCATGTTTTATGTGATGCGATTATGTTATCATTCATGGGAATTGTTATGAAGATGGGTGGTTCCGTGATAAACTAAGGGATATTAAGCCCTATATAGCTCTCCAATGCATTGGGTAACGCAAAGGAGTTAAACGTTAAGGTTTCTCCGAAGAGATTTAGGGAATATACTGTGATGGGTATTCCAAACATAACCAAGAGGGTTACTCCCTATGTAAGAATGTTTTGAATGCCTCAAGTCACCTTTATGTTTTATGATTTCTCTGAATTATTCATGATTTTATGAGGTATGTTAAACTGATTATGTTTTATGAGTAAAGTATGATTTCATACATGGACTAATGTTTTCATTTCATACTTTTATATCCCTTACTGAGCTTTTTATGCTCATCCCAAGTTTGTGAAATGTTTTTCACTGGTCAAGGGAAAGGTACATCATGTGATGATAGGGTCAAGTAAGTGTCATGAATGAATCCATGTTTTGTTTTAAATATGTTTCTGTTGATGGAAAAATGAATACTATCTTTTATGTAACCACTTTGTTTAAATGTGGAATGTAATGCATGATTTATGATCTAATTCTCTAAAACACTAAACCTGAAACGATCCTCTATGTGAATTATTAATTTAATTCAATAATAAGTAATGTTTAAGGTCGGGTCCTTATATTGAAGTATCAAAGTGGTGTGAGGAAGAGAGGGAGGAGGTGCCCTTTTATAAGGGAGGAGAGGGGAACCTTAGGAAAAACTAAAAATATTATTTTATTATAAAGTCATATTCGGATTTTAATAGCTCTAAATTGATTTATTTTGAAGATAAGGTGGGGATGGGTCGAAATCCTCTCATCCAATAAAATTTAGGCAAGTTTAGGTTTCTATTTTAACCATATAATTTAGATTTATCTTTAAGTTAGATAATTTAACTTTTACCATGTCTTCTTGTTTTCATGCACTATAATGTTGATAAACATACTATAACATGCCAAAAGAACCCCAAGTTGTTTATTATTAATTTATATAACCTTATATAAGTCATTTGGCCGATACTTAGATTTTCATGAATAAAATAACAATTAATAATATAATATTTGTTTTAAAATCTATTTTATGTCAATTTTGACAGGATTTGGTAATTTATTTTTGTGAAAATCAAAACAGAAAGATTAGTTCGAACAATGTTAATCAATAACAACATGTCATATTAACATATAAAATTATTGTAATTCATAAACAGTCTCAAATTAAATTTTTTTGGGTATTTATAACAACAATTATGTCAACATTTCATTAATAAGATAATTACTGCATCATTATTTTGTCATAAATAAATTAAATTATATAATGTCTAAAAATTAAAAATAAAATACCATTATGCAGGAAATCTTTTTAGCTTTCTAATGAATATTTATAGTCTAATTTATCTTATGTATAAACCTATATTAAAAATTATTTCGTTACTACACTTTGATTTTAACTATTTTAACCCTTCTTTAAATAGATTCATAATAAATGTCCTAATCTAATCCAGGTGGGCCTAAATGGTCATATATTATTCCTAAGGTTTCTTTTTGTGGAATTAAACTTATCAAATAGAATTAGGACATGTGTTAAGGTAATAATAATAAAATTTTTACCCTTAATTACCCTATTTACTTTTAATCGTGGTAATAAAAAGTAAAAAGTTACTATACACCAAAAAATATTTTCATCTCATTGAACCACACTTTAGTCCTTGATATTAACCGTGTCTCTTGGATTTTCGAAATTCCACTCACATAAGAGGTAAAATTATGTCTTTTTTATTTTCCAAATTCTCCTAGGAGGTGGGTAAAAGACTGTGAAAAGTTCAATAAAATGTTTATATATCTAAAATTATTATTAAATGAATCCAATGAATTAAATTGAACTTATATAGGTATTATGTATAAATTTATACCTAAAATAAATTTAAATAAAATAAATAATTATTTAAATAAAAATTCGGTTTTTGAATTGTAACCTAGTGTTTTCAATATTCATCAAAAACTGAAAGTTTTCAGAAAAATACAAACAATTCACCCTAGGCTAATTTCGATATTCTGAATCCGAAAATGAAGTCAATTTCGAAAGGTAAAATTTATAAAATTTAAAAAAGTGGGTATTACTATTCATAACAACTCGTTTATATATCATATCATTGTTTAGTGAAACTCGGTATTGCGTACAACAAACACTATCATGGAAGGTCGCGATTGCGTGTAATGAAAGCCACGTCAGGGATGCGTGTCGTGCAAGATCTATTTGGTGTAGCGTACAACACAAGACATTAATGAAATTAAAAATAATATTTTTCATAAAATCTTGGGGTGTTACATTCTACCCCCCTTAAAATGAATTTCGCCCTCGAAATTCGTCGGGGTTATAAATGGTTTATTACTCAAAAGCTTCTTTAATAGAAACCCACATCGTAAAAAGGAATACCAAAACAAATATTTAAAAACTAATGTATGAAATGTAATGGTTAACCAAATTAACTAATCACTGGGTTTCCACATAAGATAACATAGGTGAAAATATGGATATGGAATAAAAATATAACCATCATGTTCTAATGGAGAGTGGTAGAGGACATGGCTATAAAAAAGCCAACAATCACAAAGACATAGATTTGTGATGATCTAAGGTACCATATGATTCATCAGATATAATGGCACTAGGACAACATTTTAGGTTTTCAAGATCATTTCCCTAAAGTTGATGAAATTGGAATTATAAGAAATACTTTCTTGATTTTGATACAGTCTCACCGTTGGTCGTTCCTTGGACAATTCTTACTCTATCTCTTAAAGAAATGAAGTTGAATTTGTCTTCCGTGAAGTGTTAGCAGATCATGCAATAGAATGATAGGTCATTCTATATGTCTCAATCAAAAGTTATTAAATAAACATAAGTTCATATTTAGTGAGATTAATCGTATATGGTTCCTAAAATGGACTTATACTTCATATATCATATCTTTTGATATAATATAACTAGTTTCTACTAACTAGGGACTTCATGTAGGCCAGTGGTAGGCGATAAAGGCCAGTCGCACTTCAGTTGTGGGTTCGATTCCCACAGCCCTGCCTGATGCGATGGGCTATCGCCCATCTGGCAGGTTGCCCATTTTCTAGAACTATACTATCATAACATTTCAGAAATAAAAAGTTATATCCTTAACCAATACTATATAATTTCCATTCCAACCTTTAGGCTTATTGAAAATACTTCTGTCCGATTACTAGAAATTTCTTTTTCCGAGCATGTGAATTCCTTAATTTATCCCCTATATATCATAAGATATATATTTTTGGTCACATTCCAAACATGGGAATACCTTAATCATGTATTCTTTTGAAACACTATTTACCATAGAACATTAGTGAAAACAAGAATTATATCAAAATTTAACTCTTTCCACATACCAAAATCCCAAAAAAAATCTATATACTCAAATAATGATATCACTTTGTCCTTTTATCAGCCATGAGCTCATGAATACTATCAAACATATTATTTTCTCTTTATCCCTTCATTATGTGCATATCATCTTCTTTCCAAAAATATCTGAATAACATTTCATGGTTACCAGTACCATAAAACATATACATTCAAATAATATAGAAAAAAATAGTGTAAAAATCCTTAGATGATTCTTTATTCCATAGTACCATACATTATTCTTGATAAACATACAATCATTCCACTAACTTCTCAAACCACTGACTGAGCTTCATCATTTCTTTTATCTCATATTTCATTTTTAGTCTCTTCATCATCATCCACATAAATACTACCCATATGACCATGCTGATTCTATTCATTAGTTTTTTCCTTATGGAATTGGTTTTCATAATGCCCATACATTCTACATTTAAAACATCTTATAATTTTTGATATCATAGAAATACCATTATCCTTGTCCATGGTGTTAACTGAACCTTTTCCTTTGCACTTACTGGCTTTGTGTCCTTCTTTTCCACACCCAAAGCATCTTCCAGTTCCTTTGAAACAATCTCCCTAAAGCCTCTTCCCACATGACTTACATTAAGGAAATTGAACTTTCTTTTCTCTATGATCATCATGAAACTCCATCTTTCTCCTATTCTCTAAGCCAGGAAACTTACCAAAGTTGAGATTATTGATCATATTATGAGATTTTGGATTAGGCATAATAACGATGTTTGGACTTCCAAATATCGTTTCACTCGGTTTCTCATGAAGAATATCATTCCATTGTCCATCATATCCTCCATTATCGTGAATCTTCTGGTTTCCAGCCATTTTCTAAAACCCAAAAAGAATAGTGTGAGAGGAAAAAATCATGCTAGGGAAAACAACATTTTAATGTGGGAGTACTGTCAATATCTAACATCTTAGGTTAAATTCTATGATTGTTGCCGTAGTTCTAGGACTATATCCTACACGTATATTTATCCATAGGGACATCCCTAGACATACATTAGAAATATCTCTAAGGATGTCACTAACTTTTTCAAATAATAGTTTCGAAAGGTTAACTAAAACTTTCCTCTGATACCAACTGTAATGACCTGTAGCTTGACGTACATGGACGTTAAATTAATTTTGCAGAATACTTAATACATAACAAAAACGGTCACACAAGGACCGTAATAGTTTAGTGTGCTTGGAAACTCGGGACATAATCTTCTAATCGTGGTGAAAGATCTTCAGCATCTCCCATAAAGATCTTCCCCTTTGAGTTTTCTTTCCTAAAACCTTTCTTTAAATCCTGAGGAAAAGAAAAAATATAAAGGGTGAGCTCAAATGCTCAGTAATGTCAAGCATGGATAAAATAAAACAAATCATATACATTTGAACTTAAAAACAAGAGCATAATTTTTAAACATCAAAATCTTGGGCAATGACATAAAACATAGTAGTACATAAGCATAGATCATAAAGAAACATTAACAATGATAAAATAGCTTGTAAATAAAACTTGTAATTGTGGAAAAACATTAAGCACTTGATATGATTTCCATAGTAGCCATGACATTTCTTCCAAGACCATCTTAGTGGACAAAGTCCCTTTCTAAATCGAGTTCACTCCTTGTTCCAGTCCTGTATTACTAAACTGGATTAACTAACCATTCCATCCATGTCTATATCATGAGATATAAATCTTTACCCAATTCATTGGAGGGAGATATAGCACCCACCCATCTCACAATGAAATCATTATTACATGTGCCACAAAATAAACATACATCATTCATAATAACCCAATAAATAAAATGGGTGTCATAAACATCATCCCATCATCACATAATCCATATAAAACAAATGGACATTTCATCATAAGAAAAGTGAAACCATGTAAATAATAGGGACATTAAACATGAAATATACAGATATGAAATAATGTCATATTATATGGAAAAATGGTTTTGATAAAACACTTGAAATTAATTCTTGAAGAAAATATCATTTCTTCGACAAAATCAATTTATTTTCACAAAATGACATGATATTTTAAAAGATATTTTTTTGGGATATAATCATGAAATCTTTTAGAGGAAGCTTCATGAAAATAAGGCTATATAAAACTGTGAAAATCCATTCATGCTGTATAAGTTTAAAAAAACATTATCCTCATATTTTTGTCAGAAAAGTCAAAAAGTACCACGAAATGTAATTAAAAGAAAGATTCATTTCATACCACGGGGTAAAAGTAAAAAAAGGGTAAAAAGGACTTTAATAATACATGAAAACATTTTTATAATACTTTTACATGGAGGATAGAAATAACCCCAGTAAATACTTACAAACAATAAATCTCAGATAAAAATGAGATTTCCAAATTATCCCTTACCTTAGGTCTGATATGCTTCATACATATATGAACCTCTTGTATAATGATTTAAATAATGTCATTTACTTATTATATAATCATATTCATCTTTATGATATAATATATGGTTCACTTATGACTTTATATTACCCGTTCTTTTGTATGTTCCATGTTAAAGAATCATTTTGGGTAAAATCGTTTTATTTATCTTACATGTTTGGACTGGTTGTTCATGATATTATTACTTATATCCTGATTTACCTAATTCCATAATGTAAAACATGATTTATATGAAATATATATTCAGCATATACATATATATGATAGATCGATAAATGGAATGAAATACACCGTTCATGGAGACGGTAGGCCATACGTACGCATGAACGCTGTTTTCGTTTCTTTATTGAATTGAATGGAATTAAGTAGATGACTTACATATATATATATATATACATAAATATAGTATCATTATTATTTCATATATTTCATAATTACTTATTTTATATACTTTATAATCATTCATGAATGGTTAACATTGATAATGAATCTCATCGTGTCGTGGAGACAGTATTCCGTACGTACGCACGAGCGATGATATCGTTCCCATGATCGTGGAATTGTATTTAAGTGTATGTATACTATTTCAGAATCAATATCACTTTACAATAATAATATATAGTTATTATTTACACCATTATACCCATCCAAGTAAGGTGGTGGTGGAAAATAGTTTACACCACGGTGTGGATATGGGATTTCGTATGTACGCACGTGTGGTGATTTTGTTCTTCGTAGGATAGATAGATGGTGAAATATGGTTGTTTCATACTGATAATAATAAACCATTAGATGAGTGATATTTATGTTATTAATTCATAATGAAACAACTAAATAAGAAGAAGTGGAAGAAGAAATAAAGTTGAAAGAATCGATAATGGACATTACCACTTCTTTGAACCGCCTCTTTGAGACCTCCTCTTAGGGAACTAAAATTGGCCTTTGAAGAATACCAGGACCTCTTGGATGTTTATAGGGAAGTGGAGAGGAGAATTTGGTAGGGTTTGGCCGAGCTTGAATGATCAAAGTGGTGTGACGATGAGAGGGAGGAGGTTCCCTTTTATAATGGAGGAGAGGGGCACCATAGGAAAATCAAAAAATATTATTTTATTATGAAGTCATATTCGGTTATTAATAGATCCAAATTGATTTATTTAGAGTCTAAGGTGGGTATGGGTCTAAATCCTCTCATCCAATATAATTTTGACATGTTTAGGTTTCTATTTTAACCTTATCATTTAGATTTAACTTTAAGTTAGATAATTTAACTTTTACCGTGTCTTCTTGTTTTCTTACACTATATGTTTGATAAAATTACTATAACAGACCAAAAGAACCCAAAGTTGTTTATTATTAATATATATAACCTTATATAAGTCATTTGGCCGAACATTAGATTTTTAGGAATAAAATAACAATTAATAATATAATATTTGTTTTAAAAACTCTTTTATGTCAATTTTGACACTATTTGGTAATTGATTTTTGTGAAAAACAAAACAGAAAGATTAGTTCGAACAAATTTAATTAATAATAACATGTCATATTAACATTAAAAATTATTGGAATACATAAAAATTCTCAAATTACATTTATTTGGCTATTTATAACATCAATTATGTCAATATTTCATTAATAAGATAATTACTGCATCATCGTTGTGTCATAAATAAATTAAACTATTTAATCTCTAAAAATTACAAATAAAATACCATTATTTAGGAATATTTTTATATTTCTAATGAATATTAATAGTCGAATTTATCTTATGTATAACCCTATATTAAATATGATTTAGTTATTAAACATTGATTTTATCTATTTTAACCCTTCTTTAAATAAATTAATAATAAATGTCCTAATTTAATCCAAGTGGTCATAAATGGTCAAATTTCATTACTAAGGTTTTTTTGGTCGAATTAAAGTTATCCAATATAATTAGGACATTTTTAGGGTAATAATAATAACATTTTTACCCTTAATTACCCTATTTACTTTTAACAGTGGTAAAAAAAGTAAAAAGTTACTATTCACCAAAAATTATTTTCATCTCATTGAACCACATTTTAGTCCTTGATATTAACTGTATCTCTCAAATTTTAGAAATTACACTCACAAAAGCAGTAAAATTACGTTTTTTGTGAATTTCCAAATTCTCCTAGGAGGTGGGTAAAAGACGGTGAAAAGTTCATTAAAATTTTTATATATCTAAAATTATTATAAAATGACTCCAATGAATTACATTGAACTGATATAGGTATTATTTATCAATTTTTCCCTAAAATAAATTTAAATAAAAAAATAATTATTTAAATTAAAAGTTGGTTTTTGAATAGTAACCCAGTGTTTTCACTATTCATCAAAAATTTAATGTTTTCAGAAAAATACAAAAAATTCACCCTAGGCTAATTTCGATATTCTGAATCCAAATATGAAGTCCATTTCAAATGATAAAATTTGTAAAATTTCAAATAGTTGTTATTGCTATTCATAACTTCTAGTTTATATATCATATCATTGTTTAGCAAAACTCGGTATTGCGTACAACACACGCTATCGTGGAAGGTTGTGATTGCGTGTAATGAAATCCAAGTAATGGATGCATGTAGTGCAAGTTCATTTTGGTGTATTGTATAACACAAAACATTAATGTAATTAAAAAGAATATTTTTCATAAAATCTCGGGGTGTTACAGTTACCTACTTGTGATTAGCTACTTAATTAGTATATGAATGTTTTATGCATTTAAACAGGAGGATTGTTTACTCCTAAGTAATTGCTTATTTACTGCTTCTTTTTACGTATTACCTGCCACATATATTCACTGACAGTTAGGCATAGCTCGTTGGTGGTTTCCTACTAGGATTAGTCTCACACCGTGTTTGGGTCATGCTTTTGGGCACAAAATGATTATATAGCTACATGTATTGATAAAGGCTAGCACCCTTCTACTTTAGGTACTTGATAACTTTGTAGATGGAGTGCAAGGGGACAAGTTGAGGCTTGTGATGCTGAGGAGTTGATTCTTTTTTATTGAGTATATTGGTTTAGTACTGTATTCTAGCATTGGGACTTGTTGGGCTTCATTCCTAGACATATGTATCTTGCATCATTTATATATGTGTTCCAGTTATTTATTTCTTTGGTCTTCTACTATTTACTATTGTATGGTATGATTTATGCTTCTTCTTTTGTTATTTATTTTTTCATCTTCTGTTTTACTCTTCCAATGGGGGCATAGTTTCCCCTCTATCTCACCCAAGGCCCTCACTAATATTTGGTAGCATCCTGCGTTCGGGGAAATACCCTTGAGGTCATGTAACCAAATGGGTATGGGGCAAATCTTAACGGCTTCCCGAACTGGGATGTTACACTAATGGTATGTTCATGGTGTATTGATTAGACAAGCATCCCGTCATCCGGGTTTATCTAGAAGCTAGTTTTCCAATAAATTAGATTAGTCTTAATTGATAATAAGGAGATTTTTTTCTCAATAGATGATTTATGAGTAGGAAGAGTTCAATGTGGCCAGTTTCCAATGATTATTTGGTGGATTATTTGTATATAGATTCTTATAATCTTAACATGGTATCCATTTGGATATGGATCATTTTCCTATAGCATGATGTGGTAAATTTTTGTAAAGACCCTATCACATTGTAATTTTATAATACAACAATAGTGGATCTTATTAAATATCCAAGGTCAAGCCAAATAACTAATAACAAGAATTTTATGTGTCATCAATTGAGGTATTTATCAGTGTGGGTTGATATTTTAGTAAGAAGAGATTTAATAATATAAATTTTTAGCCCATTTTACTATAGGCATATCTCTTTATAAGATTCCGTATCATGTGAGTGCTAGTAGACTGATAATAGTTTGTAGTTGAATCTCTTGAATATGGGAATCTATTGAAGTTGGATCCCTAGAAACAACTTATCTATAAATTATGAAAACAATTATTCATTGTTTTTAATTTTAATAAGCTTCATATGACAACATAAATTTTGTTATACATGTTATAGAATGTGATAATGTTCAAAAGCAGCTTTCACATTGAATTATCATATTAGTTCCCTCTTATGATTAGGACCCAGAAGTTCCATGATAGTATTTGTAATTTTTTTTTCTGAGCCATATAAAATCAGTCAAGGGAAAAATCAGGTAGAAAATAAGGGGTTGATATTCATATGACATTGAAGAAACTATCGTGTTGTATTCCCTTGGTAATTTCCAATGTATGATACTATTACAATAAGACCCTCCCCTAGAAAATCTACATTTATATGCATAATACAATGTTCCTATATTCTAACAGTTCTATTGATCCACATACAATAATATTATATTTAATTTGTATTATATGTTGCGTACATTTATGTATTGAGTAAAACAATAACAAAATATGTTTTTGGTGAGGTAGGATACCCTAGGTGAATCAGAAATAAAATTTCATTAATGAGTAATGTGAGAAATGATTTTTCCCTTATGTTATTTAACATATATTGATATATTAGATATAATAATATAAAGACTATATTGTAATGAAATCAATATCTATGGTGTAATATAGGCAAGGTTGATTTTTTAATGTCAATTAAGGAGAAATCAAACACATAGATTAATAGCAACGAAATGAAAACTCATTTATTGTATATATTATGATAGAGGAAATATATTACATAGTACATATTTTTATGACGTAATATTTCATATTATATTTAAATTCTTTCATTATGGGTTCCTTGGTGTGTATTGTGAGACTAAACATGGAAATTGTGTTGTTTCACCTAAAACTACTAAGAAAGAGGCCTGGAGGGTCAAACAATAATTGTATCCATAATTTATGTAAAATAATATAATATTATTTTACATTTTGAAAGTTCATAAAATATTATTATTTGTTATGGCTGATTAATTATTCATATTTTCAAGATAAAATATATTATGTTAGTTGTTATTCCATAAAATATTACATGACAGAAATATTTAATAAATATTTTTATAACTTCTACAACATCGATATACCATTGTCAATGGTTATTCTTTTATAATGGAATATATACAATAGATCACATCCCCAAGGGCTGATCAATTAAACATTATTTAATAACAATATACCTAAATGGTTCCAATATTTAATTGGTAATTAAATATTGAACATTACAAAAGAAAATAAACTACTTCATGTCACATATTAAAAAATTTCATCTTCGCAACTGGGGAGGGAAAACAAATACAATTTTGAGATGAAATACTATGTATGGGGTATATAAAACAATAGAAAGTGAAGAAAATTGAATAAAAAATATTTATAATGGAATGGTGAATAATATAAAAAATGAATTCCATCAATACATATATAACATAAATGCATCTAAATATTTTTTCATAGTGATAACCTCATGGAAAGTAATAAGTAAATAATAAAACTAGAAAATTTTTATTTATTAGAGGACATGTAACAGGAACATGAACCATTATATTTCCATGATAGTATATATATGTGGGGAAAATTGGAATAATTCTTATAGAAAGGAAACACAATGGTATTGTCCTCATAGTTTTTATCTCTTGAGACATATCAATGTATCGATGGTCAATCTATATCCTGGACCCACCAGTCACTGAATGTACAAATCTTTCTTCATTATTTGATTCAATTAAATAACAACATTCAAACAAAACACCATATGTTAAAATTTTATATAGATAAGATAATAATTTAATGCATTATACATAAAATATTTATATTTCATGAAATCTCAAATGAATTATTATCTTGTATAAAAGGGACATATACATACAACACACAAAAATAATAAGTTGTAAAAGGGTATATCATAGTAGATTACAGGAAACTATTTATCTCAATCATAATTAGATAATAATTTGGAAAAATATGCATAGATTGGGATATATAATGTCTAATCAAAGTGAAAAAATTTAAACAATGTTTCTAAGAATCATTAGAAAATAGAATCATTTGTTAGGTTTAAGGGACAATTTTAATGTTTCATTAAAACAACTAAAGGAATAATTATTTTAATAAATAAGCCTACTAAGACAGTATTTATTGATAAAAATAGTTATTTTAGATTAATATTGGTGGTTTTAAATGGAATTTTGTGACTTCATTAAAATGGGTAGGAAATTGGGAAGTTGTTTTAAATCAATCTTACTTATCAAGAAGAATTGAAAAGGGAATCAAATAAAACATTTATTTCCCAAAAAAGAAAGAATACTTGAACTATGAATATTTTGTGTTCAATAAAAAATATGGGGTGTAAATATGAGTTGTTTTGAAATAAATTGGGTTAAAGAGAGAGAAACTATAACAAAAAAAATGTGAGGGTTTGGAGAGAATCCCTTACATATGCTTGAAACTATTCTGAACATTTAATTAATGTAATTTATAATGAAATTAGATTCAATAATAATTTAATTACTAAACTATTAAACATGTTTATGATTAATTATAATTAAATTATATTTATTTATGGTCATTTTGATGATTTATATTATTCAATTTAGTCATTTGGGGGTCTTCATTTCGTTTGATATCTTGATTTGTTTACTTTTATGCATGTATGAAAGATCATGTAATATTATAATAGTATTTCAAATGTGAAATAATATGTTATTAATGATCTTCCAGATGATTAGATGCTCATATATAAGGGTTTTCTCTATACATGAGTATTTTTAATTAAAATATTTATTAATGATAACTTCTTAGATTATATTTCTATTTTTAATCACCATGAAATTGTTTTTTATTAATTAATAATATGTATATATACTGGTTAGAAAAAACTATAGGAATAATAATTTTTATAAAAATGTCTTATTTAACAATATTTAGTGTTTCATAACCAACCATGAAGAAAAAAAAAGAAAATACAAATGTATCATCCCCGTTGATGGTAAATCGACACATCATATACCGTGTTATATTTTTTAAAAGAAAATTGAGATGATAAGGTATAATGACATGGGGTTTTTAAATGGTCAAAATTACCATCTAGTTTTCACTTTTCAATTAGTGGATATGAATCTTTTTTATTCATTGGTCGAAACGAATTTCTGAATGTTCTGTTGGCCATAAATTGTGTTATTTTGGGTTTTATAGGCTAGGATAGTTTCTCAGGTGTTTGGAATGATTTTATAAGAATTGGAAGCCCAAAGGCCTTGTTTTTTAGGAAGAAGGTGTAGGCACATTGTTTAGGGGGTATAATAAGTGTGGTGGTGTATGGATGTGCAAACTCATCTATATAATTGCATAGAGCTGTGTACGATTGTCGTATGGTTTGTCAAACTATGAGAGGTAGCCTTGTGGTCCTGCAACATTAGGTAGTGAATTCTCTATGGTTAACGCACGGTTTTTAAATCCATTCGAGAAAATCATGCAGTCAATGCTGGGTAAATTTTATTATTATTTGTTTCTTTTCATTATTTTTTCTTTTTCTTTCTTCCTCTCCCTTTTCTTCTCTATTGTCACACATAATGTAGGAGGAAGCCCCATCCTTCTATCTTTCTCCATATTTAATCAATCATCCTCCTCAGATATCCATTCTTTGATACGTCCAATGCTATAGTGTCTCAGTGGTAAGGATAACCCCACACATACTTCTTCTTCTTTAATATTTATTGTTATAAACCATTGTTTCTATATGATCCAATTTTAGGGTTTTAGATTTAAACTCACAGATACATTGATTTGATTTGAATTGGACTCTAATATTATATGTGCATATATTTATTACTCTATAGTAGGTCGTCTTTACCTTGTTTTTTGTTTTATTGTACTTTTTGGGGTTGAGGATTCTTAGTGCAGTGGAATATTTTTTGCAAGACCCATGCCACTTCATATTGAGTTGATTGTATGCCCTATGGGATGCCATTGGGAATTCCCATACCCGGGATATATGAGTGAGGTCAGGTTATAGATTATCACTCCATTGGTTGATTATTTGGGGGTATTTAATTCAATTAAATTGTTTTGATTTAAAATGAATGCATCTAGTTATTCAATTATGAAGAATTCAATAACTCCATGTTAAATTATGATGATTGATACGATATGAAATTCAATACACTAAATTGAATAATTTTTTTAAAATATTCTTTTTAAATTATGTATATGTAATAGCTTGAATTGCATGAGATGGGACCCAAGGGTTTGGGGAGATGTGGCACTTGATAAGGTTCGGATGGATTTTCCATCATGAGTGTGTGTTTTTTACCACAATTATTTATTAGACTAGATTTTCATGAGTTGTTTCAACAACAAGATTTGGTGTCATGGATGTCAGATTGTGTTGGCATGGTCGTCAGGTTGGGAATGGCTTGTGATACATGAATAGAAAGGCCATCAAATTTGATAAACACTATCCTAGGGGCATGAGGTTCCACAGATGGTCTATCTTGGGTTCTTTCTTGGTGATTTCCGCTCACCCGTGATGGCCAAAGCGCGGATTGGGTCGTATGAATAGTGGATGACTCTGAGATGAGGTGGTTTTAACAACTCATGTGGGTAGAGGCCCCTTTATTATTATAGTTTAATATGTTATTATTTGTGGGTGCATTCCATTGAAAGACACATGGATGGTGAGGATAATTCCATTGATAGTGATGAGGATATTTGTCCGAGGGATGAGGGTCTCATTGTTATAGGACATGGGAATGGAAATTATTCTGGGGATATACATCCTTGTTCCTCCAGTTGTTTGGCCATGGGTCGAGGTTAGATTTCATGAAGGGTTATATTAGTTCTAGACACTATTGTTTGGGAGTGCCATTTGAACATAGATAAATTGAGACATGACATTTCTGGAGGCATGATGTTCTGATATATATGATTGAGGTGGAACATAAGGGTGCACTAGGACTTTTTGACTTTATGGTTACCTTGGGTCAGTGACTAAGGACTCTTGTTTCTTCTGATATTTCTATATTGGTCAAAGCTGGTGACACTCCTTCGGGGCTTATAAGAACTAGTGGAGGTTGTGTTTATCTATTGAATCATAATGATTACATTAATTATATATGCATATAATATTAAACATATATAATAGATATTCCCTTTTGGGTGGTATCCTACGGTGATTAATATCAAAACCAACAAGTGCCCATCAGGTCCCATGTAGAATTTATGGCTTTGCATATAGGTAAAGGATTATCCTCAAGAGTAGGATCATATATTTGTTTGGGATGGATATTGGCATAGTCCATGAGGTCATTTCTAGTTGGAGTTTATCAATTTCTAGTCTCTTTTTATATTCATAATTTTTATATATGTAGATGTTATGGTCTTCCATGGGACACACCATAGATATTTTATTGTAATACTTAACATGGAATGCATGATTTTCTTGTTTTACATATATGGGTTGTCTAAAAATATAGGGTATTTAATGGGTTCCTCCTAGTTGACTTGTTGGGGTGTTTAGTTGGGTTATGTAACCATGATGTAGGATGATGATTGGGTTCAGACCCCTGAGGGTCAGGAAGAACATGAGACGTTGGTACAGTCTTAGGGACAAGATTGAGTTTGGGATCTAGTATAGGTAGGGTAGCTACCGGGAATGAAATTATTTGGGATGTTTCTTTGTGAGAATCTCTGAAATATCCTAGTCTATGTATTGAAGGAGATTGACAGAGGTTCTTGGGGAGTATAGTCATTGATGACATATCAGATTTGGGAGTTCTAGTCACATCACTGTAACACCCTGAGATTTTAAGAAAAATATTTTTTTTAAATTCATTAATTTCTTCTGTTGTACGCTACACCAAAAGGAGCTTACACAACACGCATCCTTGACTTTCCTTGCATTACACACAATCGCGACCTTCCTCGATAGCGTGTGGAGTACGCAATAACGAGTTTCACTAAACAACAATATGCTATTAAAAATTTATTAAAACTAGTTGTTATGAATAGTAATAACCACTTTTTGAAAATGGACTTCATTTTTAGATTCGGAATATCAAAATTAGCTTAGGATGAAAATTTTGTACTTTTTGGATAACTTTTATTTTCTGATGAATAATGAAAATTATTAAATTTTAATTAAAAACAACCTTTTTAATCGAAATAATTAATAGTGATAAATTATTATTTTGAGTGGTTTTAAAGTATATTTAGAATATATTTTTACAATTTAATACAATGTTGGTCATTGGATGTAATTTCACATTTAAACCAGACATAAACAAATGTCAATCTTTTGATAGTTATTATCTCTTAAGAACACGCTATTTATTTTGACGATGGGAATTAATTTTTAAATTAATTAATGCAAATGATATGTTTTGAATTTGGTAAAATAGACATCGTTTTGAGTTCATAATATCAAATATAGCTTAGGCCTAATTTTTGGTATTTTTCTGGAAACTTTCATTATTTGATGAATAGTGAAACCACTAAGTGGTAGTTAAAAAAATGAATTTTTTATAAAACTTAATTTTACCACTTCTGTGAATGGAATTTTAAAAATCTGAGAGACACAGTTGATGTCAGTAAGTAAAATGTGGTTCAATGAGATGAAAATAATTTTTGGTGAATAGTAACTTTTTACTTTTTTTACCACGGTTAAAAGTAAATAGGGTAATTAAGGGTAAAAATGTTATTATTATTACCCTAACACATGTCCTAATTCTATTGGATAAGTTTAATTTGACCAAAAACAACCTTAGGAATAAAATATGACCATTTAGGCCCACTTGGATTAGATTAGGTCATTTATTATTAATTTATTTAATGAAGGGTTAAAATAGTTAAAATCAAAGTTTAATAACTAAATAATTTTTAATATAGGTTTATACATAATATAAATTCTACTATAAATATTCATTAGAAATATAAAATGATTTAATACACAATGGTATTTTATTTGAAATTTTTAGACATTAAATAATTTAATTTATTTATGACACAATGATGATGCAGTAATTATCTTATTAATGAAATATTGACATAATTGAAGTTATAAATACCCATATAAATGTAATTGACAACTTTTTATGAATTCCAATAATTTTATAGGTTAATATGACATGTTAGTATTGATTTAATTAGATTTTTTAGAATTAATCATTCTGTTATGATTTTCACAAAAATTAATTACTAAATAGTGTCAAAATTGAAATAAAATAGTTTTTAAAACAAATATTATATTATTAATTGTTATTTTATTCCTCAAAATCTAAGGATCGGCCAAATGAATTATATAAAGTTATATATATTAATAATAAACAACTTGGGGTTCGTTTGTCTTGTTATAGTAAGTTTATTCGCCTTATAATGTAAGAACACAAAAAGACACGATAAAAGTAAAATTATTTAACTTACATTTAAATATAAATTATAAGGTTAAAATAGGAACCTAAACATGTCTAAATTCTATAAGATGAGAGTATTTTGACCCATCCCCATCGTAGCTTTAAAATAAATCAATTTGGAGCTATTTAAAAGCGAATTTGGCTTTATAATAAAATAATATTTTTCGTTATTCCAAAGGTTCCCCTCTCCTCCCTTATAAAAGGTCACCTCCTACCTCTCTTCCTCACACCACATTGAGCCTTCATTCCTGGCCATCCCCTGCCAAATTCTCTTTTCAACTTCCCTAGAAACATCCTAGAGGTTCTGGTCTTCCTCAAAGACCAATTTTAGTTCCTTAAAAAGAGATCTCAAAGAGGCGCTTCAAAAAAGAGGTAATGTTCGTTACCAATTCATTCAAATTTATTTCTTCTTCCACTTCTTCTTCATAGGTTTTTTCAATATGAATTAATAACATCAGCATAAATCATATACTTATTTGTTATTATAAGTATGAAAAAACCTTATTTCCCTATCTATCCATCCTACGGAAAACGAAATCACCGCGCGTGCGTACGTACGGAATACCGTCTCCACGCCGTGGTGTAATCTATTTTCCACCACCACCTAAATGGATGGGTATAATGGTGTAAATAATAACTATATATGATTATTGTAAAGTGATATCAATTCTTAAAAAGTATACATACACTCTAATACAATTCCACGATCATGAGAACGATATCATCGCTCGTGCGTACGTACGGACTACCGTCTCTATGACGCGATGAGATTAATTCTCCACGTTAATCAT
Organism: Viscum album; assembly: GCA_963277665.1. Classification (NCBI taxonomy): domain Eukaryota; kingdom Viridiplantae; phylum Streptophyta; class Magnoliopsida; order Santalales; family Viscaceae; genus Viscum; species Viscum album. The sequence continues at coordinate 317,850,983 of OY728132.1, read as the reverse complement.
TCATGAATGATTATAAAGTATATATAATAATTAATCCTGAAATATATGACATAATAATGATACTGGATTTATGTGTATATATATGTATGTCATCTACTTAATTCCTTTCATCTCAATAAGGAAAAGAAAACAGCGTTCAAGCGTACGTACGGTCTACCGTCTCCATGAACGGTGAATTTCATTCCATTTACTGATCTATTATATATTCTGAACATATATTATATATAAATCATGTTTTATATTCCGGAATTAAGTAATCATGATCTAAGTAATAATATGAATAATTACATGTCAAAACACGGACGACAAATGAAATGATTTTACCCAAAACGCTCTTTAACATGGAATTTACAAAAGAACGGGCAATATAAAGCCATAAGTGAACCTTATATGATATCATAACAATGAGTATGATTCTGGAATAAGTCAATTACATTATGTAAATAATTATACGGGAGGTTCGGACACTTACGAAGTAAATCGGACCTAACGTAAGGGATAAATTTTCCATCTCATTTTTATCCGAGATTTCTTATACGTAAGTATTTACTGGGGTTACGTTTATCATCCATGACCATGTTTTCTAAAAATGATTTCATAAAATGATTACCATTCTTCAATGGATGTTTAAATTCATTTTTACCCTTTATTGACTTTTTACCACATTGTATGAATGGAATATTTCCTTTGGTTACCATATAAGGTACTTTTTGACTTTTCCGACAAAAGTACGAGGAGAATGTTATTTTTAACTTATACGGAGTTAACGGATTTTTAATGTTTCATAAAGCCTCATTTTCAAGAAGCTTCCTCTACAATATTGCATTGTTATTTTCAACAAAACCCTTATCTGTTAAAATTTCATGGAATTTTGTGAAAAGAAAATGATTTTATAGAAGAAAGGATATTTTCCTCAAGAATTCATTTCAAGTGTTTTGTAAAAACTATTTTCTATCTAAGATGACATTATTTCATATGTGTATGTTTCAAGTAAAATGTATCTATGATTTAAATTTTATCAATTTTCGTATGATGAAATGATATCAACTGTTTATGGATTATGTTATGATGGCATGATGTTTAAGAATCCCATTTTATTTCATGGGTTATGCTATGATGTATGATTTATGTTTTTGTGGAACACGAAAGAATGATTTAATTATGAGATGGGTGGGACCTATATCTCCCTCCAATGCATTGGGTAAAGATTTATATCTCGTGAGATAGACATGGATGGAATGGAAAGTTAAACCGGTTCAGTAATACAGGAATAGAACGAGGAGTGAACTCGATTCAAAAAGGGACTTTGTCAACTAAGATGTTCTTGGAAACAATGCCTTGGCTACTATGGAAATCATATCATGTAATTAATGTTTGCCACAATTACATGTTTTATTCCCATTCTATTTTATTATTATTAATGTTTCTTTATGATCTATGCCTTACGTACTTCCATATTTTATGTCATTGCTCAAGCTTTTGATGTTTAATCATTATGTTCATGTTTTTAAGTTCAAATGTATATGGTATGATTTATTTTATCCAGGCATACCCTTACTGAGCATTTGAGCTCACCCTATTTATGTTTTATTTTCCCCATGATATAAAGAATGGTTTTAGGTAAGAAAAAATGGGGGAATATCTTTATGGGAGATAATGAAGATCTTTCACCGTGATTAGAAGATTACGTTCCAAGTTTCCAAAGACACTAAACAATTTTGATCCTTGTGTGTCTATTATTGTTATGTATTAATTATACCTCTTAAGTAATGTAATATCCATGTACGTCAAGCTTCGGGTCTCTACAGTTGGTATCATAGGAAAGGTTTAGTCAACCTATGGAAACTAGGATGCAAGAACTTTAGTGAGATCCTTAGAGTTATTTATACTGTATGTCTAGGGATGCCCCTAAGGTTAAGTATACGTATAGGTTATAGTACTAGAATTACGGTAACCCAAGATGTTAGATATTGAAGTTACAACCCCTTTATTATATTGTTTTCCCTAGCGTGATTTTTTGCCTCTCACACTATTCTTTTCGGGTTTTAGACGATGGCTGGAACCCGAAGGAACCATGTTGATTAATGTAATTGACAATAAAATGATTGTCCTCTTGAACAAACAAATGTTATGGGATATGGAGTGCAAAATCTTATTGCTATACTTACACAAGCTATGAATCATTCTGGACTTCCAAATGAGCAGAGAAGGGAACAATATTCTATTGAGTCCTTCATGAGGCAACGTCTACCTTTTATTAGTGGGTCTTTTGATCCACTTGTTGCTAAAAAATGGATCAGTACTACTGAAAAGATATTTTCAGTTCTTCAATGTTCTGAACATGATAAAGTCATCTTAGCAGTGTATCGTTTGGATGGTGATGCTGATCAATGGTGAAATCTTATCAAGAATACAAGGCCAAGAGATGAAATTGAGTCCGTGGAATGGGACGAGTTCAAGAACTAATTTTTCCATAAGTACTTCCCTCGTATTCTTCGAACAATGAAGGAGAAGGAGTTTCTTGAACTAAAGTAGAAGGATTATGAATCTGTTGGTATATACGAAGTGAATTTTACAAGGCTTGAAAGGTATGCATCTGGATTTATCATCCAACCTGAAAGTAAAGTTGATCGATTCTTTATTGGCTTAAAACCAAATATTTTAAGGGCATTAGCTATAAGAGACTTCAGTAGCTATGAAGAAATTGTGCGTTGTGCTATCAAGGTAGAAATATAAGTTGGTGTTACTTATCCATATCATAGTTTTGACAAGAAACGAAATATGGAGTTCAAGGAGAAATCTTAGAATAATGGTGAAAAGAATATGAATGTTTCCTTATGCTCAATGTGTGGAATGAAGCATGGTGGAGATTGTCTTAAAGGGACTAGAAAATGTTTTAAGTGTGTAAAATAAGATCATCGAGCAGCTGAGTGTCGATGTAATGGAAAAAGGGTTTCTAATGATGTACATAAAGAAAGGACTGTAGAGAATGCACCACCAACTCTTCAATGCTTCAAGTGCAAGGAAATGGAGGATTATGCTAATAAATGCCCTAATCCAAGTGTTAGTGATGATCGACATGAGAAACCACTTAAGGAAAAAGAAAAAGTGAAGTCACATGCAATCACTATTTGCGATGTTGAATATGAAAACGATGTGGTGGAATGATTAAGTGATTATGTAAATGGATTCCAAAATAATGTTGTATATAGTATCGTGGAATATTGGAATATTTATGTATTGGTCTATTGTGGTTTTCAATGGTACCGGTATCCATGGAATGTGATTGAGATATTTTTGGTAAGAAGACGATATGTGCATAATGAAGGGATAAGAAGATAATGAGATGTTTGATTGTATTCATGAGCTCATTATTGATATAAGGACTAAGTGATATCATGGTTTGAGTATAAATAATTTTGAGGATTTTGGTTTTTGGAAAGTGTTAACTTTTAACTACATTCATGTTTTCACTAAGGTTCAATGGGTATTCATTCTTCAAGATAATACATGATTAAGGTATTCACATGTTTTTAATTTGACCAACAAGATATATCTTATGATATATTGGGGATAAATGATGGAATTGACGTGATTGTTATGTGACATTTCAAGTAATCATTTCCTTTATACTATGAGCTTGGACCGAAGTATTTTAGATAAGCCTTAATATTGGAATGGATTATGTTGGATAGATGTTAGTATTGTTTAAGGATAGAACTTTTTCGATATTATTGATGTGATGATATAGTAATATAGCTTTAGAAAAAGGACAACCTACAGGACGGGCGTCAGCCCATCGTTTCGGACAAGGCTGTGGGAATCGAACACACAACTGAAGTGCGACTGGCCTTTATAACCTACCACTAGCCTACAGGACGTCCCTGTTTAGTAGAAACTATTTTTATTATAGTAAGAAATATGATATATATAGTATAAGTCCATTTTAGGAACCATATATGATTAATCTCACTATAGATGGACTTATGTAAGTTTTGATAACTTTTCTAACCTTTTGTTTGAGACAGATGCAATGACCCATCATTCTATCACATGATCTGCTAACACATAATGAATGACAAATTCAACTTCATTTCTTTAAGAGACGAAGTGGAAATTGTCCAAAGAACGACCAACGTTGATACTATACCAAAATCACGAAAGTATTTCTTCTAATTCAATTTCATAATCTTTAGGGAAATGATCTTGAAAACCAAAAAATGTTGTCTTAGTGCTCTTATATCTGATGAATCATATGGTACCTTAGATCGCCACAAATTTATGGCTTTGTTATTTATAGATTTTCCATAGCCATCTTCTCTACCACTCTCCGTCAGAACATGATGGTTAGATTTCTCTTCCATATCCATATTTTCACCTACGTGGAAACACAGTGATTAGTTTATTTGGGTAACCGTTACATTTCATACTATTGTTTTTAAATATTGGTTTTGGTGTTCCTTTTTACAATGTAGGTTTCTCTTAAAAAAACATTCGAGTAGTAAACCATTTATAACACTGATGAATTTCGAGGGAGAAATTAATTTTAAGGGGGGTAGAATGTAACACCCCGAGATTTTATGAAAAATATTATTTTTAATTTCATTAATTTCTTGTGTTGTACGCTACACCAAAAGGATCTTACACAACACGCATCCTTGACTTGCCTTGCATTACACACAATCACGACCTTCCTCGATAGCGTGTGTAGTACGCAATAACGAGTTTCACTAAACAACAATATGCTATTAAAATATTATTAAAACTAGCCGTTAAGAATACTAAAAATCACTTTTTGAAAATGGACTTCATTTTTGGATTCGGAATATCAAAATTATCTTAGGGTGACAATTTGGTACTTTTCGGATAACTTTCATTTTCTGATGAATAGTGAAAATTACTAAATTTTAATTAAAAACAACCTTTTAATCGAAATAATTAATAGTGATATATTTTAAATTTGAGTGGTTTTAATGTTTATTTATAATATATTTTTACAATTTAATACAATTTTGGTCATTGGATGTAATTTCACAATTAAACCAGACATAAACAAGTGTCAATCTTTTGATAATTATTATCTCTTAAGAACACGCTAATTGTTTTGACGACGGGAATTAATTTTTAAATTAATTAATGCAACTGATATGCTTTGAATTTGGTAAAATTGACATCATTTTTGAGTTCATAATATCAAATATAGTTTAGGCCTAATTTTTGGTATTATTCTGGAAACTTTCATTTTTTGATGCATAGTGAAACCACTAAGTAGTAGTTAAAAGAAATGATTTTATCATAAAACGTAATTTTACCGCTTATATGAATGTAATTTCAAAAATATGACAGACACGATTGATTTCAGTAAGTAAAATGTGGTTCAAGGAAATGCAAATAATTTTTGGTGAATAGTAACTTTTTACTTTTTTTACCACGGTTAAAAGTAAATTGGGTAATTAAGGGTAAAAATGTTATTATTATTAATCTAACACATGTCCTAATTCTATTGGATAAGTGTAATTCAACCAAATACAACCTTAGGAATAAAATATGACCATTTAGGCCAACTTGGATTGGATTAGGACATTTATTATTAATTTATTTAAAGAAGGGTTAAAATAGTTAAAATCAATGTTTAATAACAAAATAATTTTTAATATAGGTTAATACATAATATAAATGAGACTATAAATATTCATTTCATAGATAAAAATATTTCCTACATAATGGTATTTTATTTTAATTTTTTAGACATTAAATAATTTAATTTATTTATGACACAATGATGATGCAGTAATTATCTTATTAATGAAATATTGACATAATTGATGTTATAAATAAAAAAATAAATGTAATTTGTGACTTTTTTATGAATTCCAATAATTTTATAGGTTAATATGACATGTTATTATTGATTTAATTAACTTTTTTCGAACTAATCATTCTGTTATGATATTCACAAAAATCAATTTCTAAATTGTGTCAAAATTGACATAAAATATTTTATAAAACAAATATTATATTATTATTTGTTATTTTGTTCCTAAAAATCTAAGGATCTGCCAAATGACTTATATAAGGATATATATATTAATGATAAAAAACTTGGGGTTCGTTTGGCTTGTTATAGTAAGTTCATTAACTAATAGTGTAAGAACACAAAAAGACACGGTAAAAGTAAAATTATCTAACTTAAAGTTAAATATAAATGAAAAGTTTAAAATAGGAACCTAAACTTGTCTAAATTCTATTTTATGAGAGTATTTCGATCCATCCCCACCTTATATTCTAAATAAATCAATTTGGTGCTATTTAAAACCGAATTTGGCATTATAATAAAATGATATTTTTTTGTTATTCCGAAGGTGCCACTCCCCTCCCTTTTAAAAGGGCACCTCCTCCCTCTCTTCCTCGCACCACATTGAGCCTTCAAGCTCGGCCATACCCTAGAAAATTCGCTTCTCAAATTTCCTAGCAACATCCTAGAGGTTCTGGTCTTCTTAAAAGACCAATTTTAGTGCCTTAAAAGGAGATCTCAAAGAGGCGCTTCAAAGAAAAGTTTATGTCTGTTACCAATTCTTTCAACTGTATTTCTTCTTCCACTTCTTCTTATTAGGTTTTTTCATTATGAAGTAATAACATCAGTATCAATCATATAATGATATGTTATTATAAGTATGAAACAGCCTTATTTCACTATCTATCTATCCTACGGAAAATGAAATCACCGCGCGTGCGTACGTACGGAATACCGTCTCCACGCCGTGGTGTAATCTATTTTCCACCACCACCTTACTTGGATGGGTATAATGGTGTACATAATAACTATATATGATTATTGTAAAGTTATATTGATTCTAAAATAGTATACATACACTCCAATAAAATTCCATGATCATGAGAATGATATCATTGCTCGTGCGTACGTAAGGACTATCGTCTCCACGACGCGATGAGATTAATTCTCCACGTTAACCATTCATGAATGATTATAAATTGTATATAATAAGTAATAATGAAATATATGACATAATAATGATACTGGATTTATGTGTATATATATGTATGTCATCTACTTAATTCATTTCAACTCAATAAGGAAAAGAAAACAGCGTTCATGCGTACGTACGGTCTACCGTCTCCATGAACGGTGTATTTCTTTCCATTTACTGATATATTATATATTCTGAAAAAATATTATATATAAATCATATTTTATATTCTGGAATTAAGTAATCGTGATCTAAGTAATCATATGAATAATTACAAGTCAAAACACGGGCAACAAATGAAACGATTTTACCCAAAACGCTCTTTAACATGGAATTTACAAAAGAACAGGTAATATAAAGCCATAAGTGAACCATATATGATATCATAACATTGAGTAAGATTCTGGAATAAGTCAATGACATTATTTAAATCATTATACAGGAGGTTCGGAAACTTACAAAGCAAATCAGACTTAAGGTAGGGGATACATTTTCAATCTCATTTTTATCCGAGATTGCTTATACGTATGTATTTACTAGGGTTACGTTTATCATCAATGGAAATATTTTCTAAAAATGCTTTCAAAAAATGTTTACCATTCTTCCATGGATGTTTAAAGTCATTTTTACCCTTTATTGACTTTCTACCACATTGTATGAATGTAATGTTTCCTTTGGTTACCATATAAGTTACTTTTTTACTTTTGCGACAAAAGTACGAGGAGAATGTTATTTTTAACTTATACGGCATGAACGGATTTTTACGGTTTCATAACGCCTCATTTTCAAGAAGCTTCCTCTACAAGATTGCATGATTATTTTTAGCAAAACCCTTATATTTTAAAATTTCATGGAATTATGTGAAAAGAATATGATTTTAAAGAAGAAAGGATATTTTCCTCAAGAATTCATTTCAAGTGTTTTCTCAAAACTATTTTCCATCTAAGATGACATTATTTCATATGTGTATGTTTCAAGTAAAATATCTCTATGATTTAAATGGTTTCAATTTTCTTATGATGAAATGATATCAATTGTTTGTGGATTATGTTATGATGGCATGATGTTTAGGAATCCCATTTTATTTCATGGGTTATGCTATGATGTATGATTTATGATTTTGTGGAACTTGAAAGAATGATTTCATTATGAGATGGGGGGACCTATATATCCCACCAATGCATTGGGTAATGATTTATATCTCATGAGATAGACATGGCTAGAACGGAAAGTTAAACCAGTTCAGTAATACAGGACTGGAATGAGAAGTGAACTCGATTTAGAAAGGGACTTTGTCTACTAAGATGTTCTTGGCAGAAATGCCTAGGCTACTATGGAAATCATATCATATGCTTAATGGTTGCCACAATTACATGTTTTATTCCCATACTATTTTATCATTCTTAATGTTCCTTTATGATCTATGCCTTACGTACTTCCATGTTTTATGTCATTGCTCAACCTTTTGATGTTTGATCATTATGTTCATGTTCTGAAGTTCAAATGTATATGGTATGTTTTATTTTATCCATGCTTACCCTTAATGAGCATTTTAGCTCACCATTTTTATGTTTTCTTTTCCCCAGGATATAAATAAAGGTTTTAGGTAAGAAAAAAAGGGGAAGATCTTTATGGGAGAAGTTGAAGATCTTTCACCACGACTAGATGATTACGTTCCAAGTTTCCATATACACTAAACAATTACGATCATTTTGTGTCTGTTATTGTTATGTATTAAGTATTCGGCTAATGTAATGTAATATCCATGTACGTCAAGCTTCGGGTCTCTACAATCACCCACTATGATTTCAGGTTGAGGTTGGTCTATATTTGGCTAGGAACTGGATAGAGTGAATGTTGATGATCATCAAGCATCTCAACACACCACCATGGTGGATAGTCAAGAACATGACATATATGTTAATATGATTAGAAACACACTGGGGAGATGTGCAGGTTTAGGGTCATATACATTAGAGACTTTCCTAAAAGGATGTTGAGGAAAGGTTCTTTGATCACTTATTCCCTGATAGACTGAGGGCAAAGAGATATCAAGATTTCCTGATCCTTTAGTTGTGAGTCATTTTTTTCTTGGAATATGTATCTAATTTCATTTATTTTTATCTATTTTCAACCGGTATTCTAATAGATGACACCTCGAGTGTGAATCTCATCAAATATAGCTAATGAAATTCTATACAGATGTAGGTAATTTTTTTGTTAGCCTCATTCTCAGATGTGGTGATTAAGAAACTCATTATTGAGGGTAACCTAATATAAATTCCACATTTGGGAAAGATAATGGCATCTAGTTATTGTTCAGATGGAAAAAAATGACTTTGATATGAGTTCCAATAGGGCGGTCTGGCCATGGACTCTGCTAGACCACCTCATGGTAGATGTATAGTGATTTTATTTCGGTGTGGGAAACTGGGGCAAGTATAGAGTCAGTGTGACAGGGTTCCAAAAGTGTTTTGGACAGGTGGACGGGTTGGGAATCATGAGTGGTTCTACAGGCATCCTCCTCAGATAGTTATTAGATAGGGATGGGTGTAACACCCAAAGATTTTATGAAAAATATCCCTTGTAATTTTATTAATGTCTTGTGTTGTACGCTACACCAAAAGGAGCTTGCACTACATGCATCCTTGAATTGGCATGCATTACACGCAATCGCAACCTTCCTCGATAGATTGCGTCGTCCGCAATATTGAGTTTCACTAAACAACGACATGCTATCAAAATATTATTAAAACTAGCCGCTATGAATAGTAATACCCACTTTTTGAAAAAAAATTTAAATTTTTTATTTCAAAATTGAAGTCATTTTTAGATTTGGAATATCAAAATTCGCCTAGGGTGAATTTTTGGTATTTTTCTGAAACTTTCAATTTTGGATGAATAGTGAAAACACTGGGTTACTATTTAAAAACCGAATTTTTATTTAAATAATTAATTTTTTATTTAAATTTATTTTTGGTAAAAAATGATTCATAATACCTATATAAGTTCACTGAAATCCATTTGAGTCGTTTTATAATAATTTTATTTAACTTTTCACAATATTTTACCTACATCCTAGAAGAATTTGGAAATTCACATAAAACATAATTTTACTACTTCTATGAGTGTAATTTCAAAAATCTGAGAGACATGGTTAATATCAAGGACTAAAATGTGGTTCAAAGGGATAAAAATAATTTATGGTGAATAGTAACTTTTTACTTTTTTTAGCACGGTTAAAAGTAAATAGGGTAATTAAGGGTAAACATGATATTATTACTACCCTGACACATGTCTTAATTATATTGGATAAGTATAATTCGACGAAAAAAAACTTATGAATAAAATATGACCATTTACTTCCACTTGTATTAGATTAGGACATTTATTGTTAATTTATTTAAAGAAGGGTTAAAATAGTTAAAATTAATGTGTAATAACTAATGCATTTTTAATATAGGTTTATAAATAAGAAAAATTAATCATTAAATATTCATTAAAAAGATAAAAAGATTTCCTACATAATGGTATTTTATTGATGATTTTTAGACTTTAAATTATTTAATTTATTTATGACACAATGATGATGTAGTAATTATCTTATTAATGAAATATTGACATAGTTAATATTATAAATACCCAAATAAATGTAATTTGAGACTTTTTATGAATTACAGTAATTTTATAGGTTAATATGACATGTTATGATTGATTTAAGTAACATTTTGTGAACTAATCATGCTGTTATGATTTTCAAAAAAATTAAATACCAAATAGTGTCAAAATTGACATAAAATAATTTTTAAAACAAATATTATATTATTAATTGTAATTTAATTCATAAAAATCTGAGGTTCGGCCAAATGACTTAGATAAGGTTATATATATTAATAATAAACAACTTGGGGTTATTTTGTCTTGTTATTGTAAGTTTATTAACCTTATACTGTAAGAAAACATGAAGACACAGTAAAAGTAAAATTATCTAACTTAAAGTTAAATCTAAATGATAAGGTTAAAATAGATACCTAAACTTGACTAAATCCTATTGTATGAGATTATTTCGACCCATACCCACCTTATCTTAGAAATAAATCAATTTGGAGCTATTAAAAACCTAATATTACTTTATAATTAAATAATAGTTTTAGTTTTTTCTAAGGAGCCCCTCTCCTCCCTTATAAAAGGGAACCTCCTCCCTCTCTTCCTCACACCATTTTGAGCCTTGAAGCTCGGAAAAACTCTGCAAAATTCTCTTCTACACTTCCCTAGAAATATTCTAGAGGTCATGTTCTTCTTCAAAGACAAATTTCAGTGCCCTAAGTGGAGGTCTCAAAGAGGCGTTTCAAAGAAAAGGTAATGTCTGTTACCGATTCTTTCAAATTTATTTCTTCTTCCCCTTAATCTTATTTAGTTGTTTCATTATGAAGTGATAACATCAGTATCACTAATATAATGATATTTTATTATAAGTATGAAACAACCCTATTTCACCATATATCCATCCTACGTAAAACAAAATCACCGCACGTGCGTACGTACGGAATACCGTCTCCACGCCGTGGTGTAATCTGTTTTTCCCTCAACATCGTACATGGATGGGTATAATGCTGTAAGTAATAACAATATATGGTTATTCTAAAATCATACTTATTCATATATATTATACCATTAACTCCAATTCTATTCAATAATTATTGGAACGATATCATCATTTGTGCGTACGTACGAACTACGGTCTCCACGACGCGATGAGATTCACTCTCCGTGTTAACCATTCCAGAATGATTATAAAGTATATATAATAAGTAATCATGAAATATATGACATAAATATTCTACTGTATATATGTATATATATATGTTTGTCATCTACTTAATTCCATTCAATTCAATAAGGAAACGAAAACCACGTTCATGCGTACGTACGACCTACGGTCTTCATGAACAGTGTATTTCTTTCAATTTATCGATCTATTATATATATGTATATTATGAATCTATATTATATAAAAATAATGATTTACATTCTGGATGTAATTAATCATTATCTATGTAATCATATGAATAATTACAAGTTAAAACACGAATGACAAATGAAACGATATTACCCAAAATGCTACTTTAACATGAATTTCCAAAAGAACGGGTAATATAAAGTCATAAGTGAACCATATATGATATAATAACAACGAATATGATTCTGTAATAAGTCAATGACATTATTTAAATCATTATACAGGGAGTTTGGATATGTACGAAGCATATTGGACCTACGGTAAGGGATAACTAGTCCAATATCGTTCTTATCTGAGATTGTTTATTCGTAAGTATTTACTGGTGTTATTGTTATCATTCAATTCCATGTTTTCTAATAGTGTTTTTAACTATGTTTAATGTACTTTTTACACATTTTTCCTTTTACTAAATGTTATGTAAGGAATATTTCTTTTTTTTACGTTATGAGGTACTTTTTGACTTTACCGACAAAAGTATGAGGAGAATGTTTTTTTAACTTATACGGCATGAAAGGATATTAACGGTTTTATAAAGCTTGGTTTCTATGAAGCTTCCTCAAAATGATTTCATGACTATTTTCAAGAAAATAATTTTCTTTTAAAAATGCAATACATTTTGTGAAAAGAAAATGATTTTAAAGAAGAAATGATATTTTCCTCAAGAATTAATTTCTAGTGTTTTATTGAAACCATTTTCCATCTAAAATGAAATTATTTCATGTGTGTCTGTTTTAAGTATAATGTATCTTTGATTTACGTGGTTTCAGTTTTCTTATAATGAAATGATATCCATTTATTTTATTTGGATTATGTTATGATGGGATGATATTTATAAAACCCATTTTATTCGTTGGGTTATTATGAATGATGTATGTTTATTTGGTTTCACAAGTAAGAATGATTTCATTATGAGATGGTTGGGACCTATATCTCCATCCAATGCATTGGGCAATGATTTATATCTCATGAGATAGACATGGATTGAATGGTATGTTAATCTGGTTCAGTGTTACAGGACTGGAACGAGGAGTGAACTCGATTCAGAGAAGGACTTTGTCCACTAAGATGGTCTTGGCAGCAATGCCTTGGCTACTATGGAAATCATGACATGTGCTGAATGGTTGCCACAATTAAATGATTTATTCCAATCCTATTTTATCAAGATTGATGTTCCATTATGATATATGCCTTACGTACTTCCAAGATTTATGTCCTTGCTCAACATGTTGATGTTTATATTTTATGATCAAGATTTTGCATTCAAATGTTTATGGATTTTTTTGTTCTCTATGCTTACCCTTACTGAGAATTTGAGCTCACCCTTTAAATGGTTTATTTTCCCCAGGATATAAAGAAAGGTTTTAGGTATGTAAAAAAGTGTAAGATCTTTATTGGAGATGTTGAAGATCTTTCACCGTGATTAGAAGATTACTTTACAAGTTTCCAAAGACACTAAACTATTACGGTCCATGGGTGTTTGTTTTTGTTATGTACTACGTATTCCGCAAAAGTAATGTAATTTCCTTGTACATCAGGCTTCGGATATCTACAGTTGGTATCAGAGGAAAGGATAAGTCAACCTTTGGAATGAAGGATGTGAAGACGTTAGTGATATCCCAAGAGATATTTCTACAGTATGTCTAGGGATGTCCCTAAGGATAAGTATTCGTAAAGGATATAGTCCTAGAACTACGATAATGATCTTAGAATTTAACATAAGTTGATAGATATTGAGGGTACTCCCCCTTTACTATGTTGTTTTCCCTAGCATGGCTTATGCCTCTCACACTATTCTTTTTGGGTTTTAGAAAATAGCTGGAAACAGGAAGATTCATGATAATGGAGGATATGACAGACAATGGAATGATATTCTTCATGAGCAACCAAATGAAACGGGATTTGGAAGTCCAAACATCGTTATTATTACTAACAATAAATATAATAATATGATCAATAATCTCAACTTTGGTAAGTTTCCCAACTCAGATAATAAGAGAAAGATGGAGTTTCATGATGATCATAGAGGAAAGAAAGTTCAATTTCCCTCAAGTAAATCATTTGGGAAGAGGCATCAGGGAGATTGTTTCAAAAGAACTGGATGATGCTTTGGGTGTGGAAAAGGACACAAAGATAGTAAGTGAAATGAAAAAGGTTCAATCAACAACATAGACTAGGATAATGGTATTGATATGAAATAAACAATGATTAGATGTTTTAAATGTGGAATGTATGGGCATTATGAAAACCAATTCCCTAAAGGAAAATCTCATGAAGAGAATCAGCATGGTCATATGAGGAGTATTTATGTGGATGATGATGAAAAGACTACAAATGAAATATGAGATGAATGAAATGATGAAGCTCATTCAGTGGTTTAAGAAGTTAGTGGAATGATTGTATGTTTATAATGAATAATGTTTGGTACTATGGAATAAAGAATCATCTAAGGATTGTTCCACTATTGTTTTTCCTAAAGTATTTGGAAGAATATGCTGAATGATACCAGTAACCATGGAAGGTTATTAAAATATTTTTGGAAAGTAGATGATATGCACATAGTGAAGGGATAAGAAGATAATGAGATGCTTGACTGTATTCATGAGCTCGTGACTGATATAAGGACTATGTGATATTATGGTTTGATTATATTGATTTTTGGGATTTTGGTATGAGGAAAGAGTTACCTTTTGACAGTATTCATGTTTTCACTAAGGTTATATGGTAATTTATGTTTTAAGAGAATATATGACTAAGGTATTCATGTGTTTGGAATGAAACCAACAAGATATATCTTATGATATATGTGAGATATATTCTTGTATTCACATTCTTGGTATATAATCGTTCTAGTAATTGTTTTCTTTATACTATGAGCTTGAACCAAAGTATTTTAGATAAACCTAATGATTGGAATGGATTATGTTGGACACAAGATAGAATTGTTTAAGGATAGAACTTTTTTTGACATTATTAATGGGATGTTATAGTAATGTAGTTTTAGTAAAAGGACAACCGGCAGTACGGGCGACATGCCATCACGTCGGACAAGGCTCTGTGAATCGAACCCACAACCGAAGTGAGACTAGCCTTTATCGCCTACCACTGGCCTACAGGAAGCCCGTGGTTAGTTGAAACTAGTTTTATTTTATTAAGTGGTATGATATATGATTTATATGTTAATTTTTGTAACCATATAAGATTAATCTAACCATAAGATGGACTTATAACTTTTTCTATCCATTTGTTTGAAACAGATGGAATGACCCATCATTCTATCACATGATCTGCAATCACATCAAAAATAACAAATTAAACATCATTTCATTAAGGGATGAAGTGGAAATTGTTTAATTCATGAAAAACAGTGAGATTATACCGAAATAATGTAAGTATATCTTTTATTTCATCAACTTTAGGGAAATGATCTTGAAAACAAAAACTGTTGTCCCAGTGCCCTTATATACGATGAATCAGATGGTACCTTAGATCATCACAAATCTATGGCTTTGTGACTATTGGATTTTTTTTCATATCCATGTTCTCTACCACTCTTCATCTGAATATGACAGTTAGATTTCTCTTCCGTATCCATATTTTCACATATGTTCTCCTATGAGGAAACCCATTGATTAGTTAAATTGGGTAAACGTTACATTCCATAATTTAGTTTTTAAAGCCATGTTTTTGTATTCCTTTTTACAATGGATGATTCTATTAAAGAAACTTCTGAGCAGTAAACCATTTATAACCCTGACGAATTTCGAGGGCGAAATTCATTTTATGGGGGGTAGAATGTAACACCATGTGATTTTATGAAAAATATTCTTTAAAATTTCATTGATGTCTTGTGTTGTACGCTACACCAAAAGGAGATTTCAATACAAGCATCCATTACTTGGCTTTCATTACACACAATCACAACCTTCCTCGATAGCTTGCGTCGTACGCAATATCAAGTTTCACTAAATAACGATAGACTATTAAAATATTATTAAAAATAGCTGTTATGAATAGTAATACGCAATTTTTCAAATTTTTTAAATTTTATCGTTCAAAATGGACATCATTTTTGGATTCAGAATATCGAAATTAGCGTAGGGTGATGTTTTAGAATTTTTCTGAAAACATTCAATTTTTGATGAATAGTGAAAACACTAGGTTACTATTTAAAAACCGAATTTTTATTTAAATAATTATTTATTTATTTTTTAATTTATTTTAGGTAAAAATTGATACATAATACCTATATAAGTTCAATTAAATTCATTAGAGGAATTTTATAAAAAAATTATTGAACTTTTCACCGTCTTTTACCTACCTCCTAAGAGAATTTGGAAATTCACATAAAACATAATTTTACCACTTCTTTGAGTGGAATTTCGAAAATCCAAGAGACACGGTTAATATCAAGAACTAAAATGTGCTTCAATGAGATGAAAATAATTTTTAGTGAATAGAAACCATTTACTTTTTTTACCACGGTTAAAAGTAAATAGGGTAATTAAGGGTAAAAATGATATTATTATTACCCTAACACATGTCCTAATTCTATTGGATAAGTGTAATTCTACCAAAAACAACCTTATGAATAAAATATGACCATATAGGTCCACTTGGATTAGATTAGGACATTTATTATTAATTTATTTAATGAAGGGTTAAAATAGTTAAAATCAAAATTTACTAACTAAAACATTTTTAATACAGGTTTATACATAAGAAAAATTCTACTATAAATATTCATTAGAAAGATAAAAATATTTCATAAATAATGGTATTTTATTTATGATTTTTAGACTTAATATAATTTAATTTATTTATGAAAGCATGATGATGTAGTATTTATCTTATTAATCAAATATTGAAATAATTAATGTTATAAATACCCAAATAAATGTAATTTGAGACTTTTTATGAAATAAAGTAATTTTATAGTTTAATATGACATGGTATTAATGATTTAAGTATCTTTTTTCGAACTAATCATGCTGTTAATGCTTTTCACAAAAATCTAATACCAAATAGTGTCAAAATTGAATTAAATTAATTTTTAAACAAAATATTATATTATTAATTGTTATTTAATTCCTAGAAACCTAAGGTTAGACCAAATGACATAGATAAGGTTATATATATTAATAATAAACATCTTGTGGTTCTTTTGGATTGTTATAGTAATTTTATTAACCTTATAGTGTAAGAAAACAAGAAGACACAGTAAAAGTTAAATTATCTAACTTAAAGATAAATCTAAATGATAAGGTTAAAATAGAAACCTAAACTTCTATAAATTATATTTTATGAGATTATTCCGACCCATGCCCACCTTAGCTTTGAAATAAATAAATTTAGAGCTATTGAATACCGAATATGACTTTATAATAAAATAATATTTTTAGTTTTATCTAAGGTGCCCCTCTCCTCCCTTATAAAAGGGAACCTCCTCCCTCTCTTCCTAACACCATGTTGAGCCTTCAAGCCCTGCCAAACCCTGCCGAATTGTCTTCTACACTTCCATAGAAACATCCTAGAGGTCCTGGTCTTCTTCAAAGACCAATTTTATTTCTCTAAGAGCAGGTCGAAAAGTGGCACTTCAAAGAAGAGGTAATGATCATTACCAATTCTCTCAACATTATTTCTTCTTCCACTTCATCTTCATTTGTTGTTTCATTATGAAGTGATTACATCAGTATCACTAATATATTAATATGTAATTATAAGTATGAAACCATCATATTTCACCATCTATCCATCCTACGTAAAACGAAACCACCGCACGTGCATACGTACAGAATACTGTCTCCACACCGTGGTGTAATATGTTTTTCCACCAACACCTTACATGGATGGGTATAATAGTGTAAATAATAACTATATATTGTTATTATAACATCACACTGATTCTGATATATTATAACATTCACTCCATTTCTATTCAATAATTATTGGAATGATATCATCACTTGTGCGTACGTACGGACTACCGTCTCCACGACGTGATGAGATTCACTCTCCATGGTAACCATTCATGAATGATTATAAAATATATATAATAAGTAATCATGAAATGTATGACATAATAATTCTACTTGATTTATGTATATATATATATGTGTGTGTGTGTGTGTGTGTCATCTACTTAATTCCATTCAATTAAATAAGGAAACAAAAACAGCGTTCATGCGTACGTACGGCCTACCGTCTCCATGAATGGTGTATTTATTTCCATTTATCGATCTATTATATATATGTATATTCTAAATATATAATATATATATATAATGTTTTACATTATTTATGTATTTAATCATGATCTAATTAATCATATGAATAATTATAAGTTAAAACACGAACGACAAATGAAACGATATTACCCAAAACGCTACGTTAACATTAATTTACAAAAGAACGGGTAATATAAAGTCCTAAGTGAGCCATATATGATATAATAACAATGAATATAATTCGTTAATAAGTCAATGAAATTATTTAAATCGTTATAAAGGGGGTTTGGATACCTACGAAGCATATCATACCTAAGGTAAAGGATAACAATTCCAATCTCGTTCTTATCTGAGATTATTTATTTGTAAGTATTTACTGGGGTTTTTGTTATCATCCAATTCCATGTGTTCTAAAAGTGTTTTAATTTATTTTTAATGTATTTTTTACCCATTTTTCTTTTACTACATGGTATGTACGGAATATTTCTTTTTTTACGTTACGAGGTACTTTTTGACATTACCGACAAAAGTATGAGGATAATGTTTTTTAAATTATACGGCATGAATGTATTTTTATTGTTTTATAATGCTTGATTTTCATGAAGCTTTCTCAAAAATATTTCATGACTATTTTCATGAAAATACTTTTCTTTTAAAAATTCAAGTCATTTTGATAAATGAAAATGATTTTAAATAAGAAATGATATTTTCCTCAAGAATTCATTTCAAGTGTTTTATCAAAACCATTTTCCATATCAAAATGAAATTATTTCATATGTGTATGTTTTAAGTATAATGTATCTATGATATACATGGTTTCAATATTCTTATTATGAAATTTTATCCATTTATTTTATATGGATTATGTTATGATGGGATGATGTTTATGAAACTCATTTTATTCGTTGGGTTATTATGAATGATGTATGTTTATTTTGTTTCACAAGTAAGAATGATTTCATTATGAGATGGGTGGGACCTATATCTCCCTCCAATGCATTGGGTAAGGATTTATAACTCATGAGATAGACATGGATGGAATAGTATGTTAATCCGGTTTAGTGTTACAGGACTGGAACGAGTAGTGAACTCGATTCCGAAAGGGACTTTGTCCACTAAGATGGTCTTGGAATCAATGCCTTGGCTACTATGGAAATCATGACATATGTTGAATGGTTTCCATAATTACATGATTTATTCCTCTGATATTTTATGAAGATTGATGTTCCTTTATGATATATGCCTTATGTACTTCCAAGATTTATATCCTTACTCATGATTTTGATGTTTAGATTTTATGTTCAAGATTTTCCATTAAAATGTTTATGGATTGTTTTATGTTCTCTATACCTACCCTTACTTATCATTTGAGCTCACCCTTTTTATGTTTTCTTTTCCCCATGATATAAATAAAAGTTTTATGTATGAAAAAAGGGGAAGATATTTATGGGAGATGTTGAAGATCTTTCACCACGATTAGAAGATTACATTCGATGTTTCCAAAGAAAATAAAATATTACGGTCCTTGTGCATCTGTTTTTGTTATTTACTAAGTATTCTGTAAAAGTAATGTAATCTTCACATACGTCATGATTCGGGTATCTACAATGGGGTCAGACTCAAGTATCTAGAGTTAGTTTAGGATCATTACCAGGTAATGTAATATGACGTTAAACAACCAAGAATGGACATGGCAGGGATAATGGGACCTAGCCAATGGGTTTAGTGACTAGTGGATGATATAGTACCATAGGGAGGCTAAGAATCAGTAATTAGTGTGTCTGTCCAATAGCATGATGTGGAGATGCTTGGGACTAAGAATGGTGGTGAGACAACCACATTAAAAGGCATGCAACGGTCATGGCCTTGATTTCAATTTTCATATATTTGGAATCACCTAATGAGACTTGTCTATTTTAGAAAGGCATGTGGATCCATGTCTATTTTGAGTGCATGTGGTTCAAAAGTTTTTTATGGACTGATTAGACACTGATAATGGGGTATAAACATTTTTAGGTGCACAATATATATATATATATGAGGTGTTTGGCTTTGGGATCAACATTGTATACATGTTTTGATGTGCTTATGCAACCAATAATATGCAGGATGTAGGTTACATGAGGTATCTTAGGCATCTTGTCATCAAGGATGCAGTTTGAGATTGAGGTGTGAGGAACTGATTTTTATTTGAGCATCCATTAAATGTGGAAACTCATTGTTCCATTGGCTCGAGGCGGTCATCGATACGTTACAAGATGGGATATGGTGTCAAGAACAACATAGGATCACTAGATAAGGATTGGGAGTATTGAATCATAATGGGTGGACTGTGGGTCCAAAAATAGGTCATTGGAACGTGATTATTTTGAATTTTCGGTCATGATAGACCAACATAGGAAATTCCTAAGGTGGGGAGCCCTCATTAAAGAAGTAGACTGGTGTCGTTGAGACTAGGGTATTCATGTTTGTTTATATGGGATGGTTTTTTGTACCATCTATGAGTTTGGTTGGATATCTCGAGGATGATATATGTTAATGTGGGGAGATAAGAGAGGCCATGGGTTTTTGGGATGGGTAAAAATTTCCACCTGATTTGAACATTTCATGTTGTCATATGCTACATTTTGAATCACTGATCGGAACACAATTCCTAGAGTTCTATTGGCTATAAATGGTGTTTGTGGGTATTTCTAGATGTTAGGAGAGGGCCTCGGGTGTTCAGAATTTATTCTGGAGTTCCTGATGCTCAAATGGCTAGTTTTTGGGAAGTTGTTCTACGTGCATGGTTTAGGGGAAACTGTGCGAGTGGTTGATCATGGTTGTGCGAACTCATCAGTAGAATTTTAGAGATATGTGCATGGATTCCACATGGTTTTTTATATTATGGTGGGTTTCCATGTGGGCCTATTGCCTATGGATAGGGATTCTACATAGTTTCCGCATGGTTTGGAAAATAGTGTGGGTAAACCATACAGCTAATGGTGGGTACTTTTTATTATTATTTTTCTATTCTTTATTTTTCCATTTACATTCATCCTCTCTATTTTCATATCCAACTTCTCACACACAGTAAGAGGATGCATCATCCTCTTGTCTTCCACAATATTTGATCCATCTTCCTCATTATTAATCCACTATTCGATCCATTTGGAATAATAGGACCCTATCGGTAAAACTAACCCAGTGCATTCCTCATCATCTTTGATCTTTTCTGTTATGGAGAGTACTTTCTATCAAAGAAAATTGTCATTATTTTGAACGAAACTGGGATCTATTTTGATTTACATCTAATTGGACTTGTATATCATATGTTCATTCATAAATGAGTCTGGGGTAGGTGATCCATATCTTATTTTGAGTTTTCGTGGACTTTTGGGGTTGAAAACATTTAGCGGAATGGAAGTTTTTGGGAGAGGCACCAAATAATTCATAATTATTGACTGTATACTTTGTTTTATTCCATTGGTAATTCCCATAAATGGTTCATAAAATAATGGGATGGTTATAGTACATTTATTTATGTGTTTTTTATTAAGGGAACTTTAAATAAATTATTTTTTTGTTTTAAATTGAATCTAGATCATTATTTGATTCTAAGGAATTCAAGACCTCCATATTAAATTATGATGATTATTATGATATTCAATTTATTCATCTAAATTATTTTTATTGGTTTAAAATTTTCTGTTCAAATTAAATAAAGGTAATTACTTGAACTATATGAGATGGGACCCAGCTGTAACACCCCAAGCTTCTACGATACGCTTCTCTTTGAATAATGTGATAGCGTGTGTTGTACGCAACACCGAGTTCTAACACACCATAACCAATCAAATTAGCCGTTATGAATAGTAATACCTACCTTTTGAAATTATATATATTTTATATTTCAAAATGGACTTCATTTTTGGATTCGGAGTATCGAATTTATCCTAAGGTGAAATTTTGGTACTTTTCGGATAACTTTAATATTTTGATGAATAGTGAAAATTACTAAATTTTAATTAAAAAAAACCTTTTTAAAAAAAAATTAATAGTGTTAAATTATGAATTCGAGTTGTTTTAAAGTATAATTAGAATATATTTTTACCAATTAATATAATGTTGGTCATTGGACATAATTTTTCAATTAAAACGAACATAAACAAGTGTCAATCTTTTGATAGTTATTATCTCTTAAAAACACGCTCTTTGTTTTGACAGAGGGAATTAATTTTAAATTAATTTCTGCCACTTCTGTGTTTTGAATTTAGAAAAATATATTCCATATTTGGAATCAATATGTTCAAATTTTGCAAATAGGTAACTTTTATTTTGAGACATTTTTAATAATTAATGCAGTAAATATTTTATTTACCATGGTTAAGGGTAAATCAGGTAAATAAGGGTTAAAAAATAATATTATAATAATACTAAATTATCCTAAAACGTGTCCTACCCTTATTGGTTGATACATGTTCGACCATAGGCATCTTTGGGTCTATTTTGGGACCCCATGGTGCCACTCGTAGGTGATAGAGACAGTTTTTTTTAATTAAGTTAAAATGAATACAAAAATGACACAAGCATATATCTTTTAGAAAAAAAATTATTACATAGGTTTATATATGGTGGATTTTAGATTATAATTATTAATTAGAAATATACAAAGATTTCCTAAATAATGATATTTTATTTATAATTTTTATAAATTAAATAATTTAATTTATTTATGACACAATGATGATGTAGTAATTACTATAATAGTGAAAAATTAAAATAATTGATATTATAAATACCCAAATAAATATAATATGAAACTTTTAATGAATTATACTAATTTTCTAGGGTAATATGATATAGTAGTATTGATTTAATTGACTTTTTTTGAAGTAATCAATCTGTTATGAGTTTCAAAAAAATTAACTATTGAATAGTGTCAAAATTGACATAAAAGAGTTCTTAAAACAAATATTAAATTATTAATTGATATTAAATTCCTAAAAATCTAAGGCTCGGCCAAGAGACTTATCTCATGATAGTTTCATCATTAATGGACCACTTGGGGGTCTCTTGGATTATATATTAAGTTTATTAACCATATTATATAAAAATACAAAGAGACATTGTAAAAGTGAAACTAATTAACTTAGAGTTAATACTTAAAGATAAGGTTAATATAAGTACCCAAACCTGTCTAAATACTATTGGTTGAGTTGTTTTCGACCCATCCCCACCATAACCTTTGAATAATAAACTTTGTAGCCATTGGAAACCGAATATGAATTTATTATAAATTAATATCTCTAGCTTTTCCAAAGATTCCCCTCACCCCTCTTATAAAAGGGCACTCCTCCTTCTCATTTCTTAACACCTTCAAAGCCTTTTGGTTCGGCCGAACTCTGCCCAAATACTCTCCCAACTTCCCTCACTACAACCTAGGGGCCTTAGTTTGATCAGAAAGCCAACCTACAGAGCCCTTTTGATCAAATCAAAAGGAAGAACCCGAAGAAGAGGTAATGATTTCACCACCCTTTTCCAAGTTCCTTTCTTCTTCCACTTATTCTTCATTTGTTGTTACCATTATAAAATAATAACACCAGTATAATATATATACTGTGATGTTATTTTAAATATGGTACAACCATATTCAGTATTCTATCCACCATTTGAATAACATGTCACCATACGTGCGTACGTACGGCTTACCGTCTCCACGTCGTGGTGTAATTGTTATTCAATATAATATTATTTGGATGGGTATAATAATGATGTGTAACTCATGTAAATAATAAATATGACATGTTAATTATTCTTTATATATGATATACCATCCACTTATATATTATTTTAATATCAAAAGAATGATATTGTCGCTCGTGCATACGTACGAACTACCATCTCCACGAACGCGATGAGATTCATTCTCCGTCGTATCCATTCAATTATAATTATCATTTGATGATTTAAAAATGATGTTTAAGGACTTTATATCATTCTGGATATAAAAAATATACAACCTATACTTTTCAAACATGTCATATGTAACAAAACATATAAAAGAAAACAAGTAAGTTAACACCCAAAACAACGATAATACTAAGATATTATTATCAAATCCATATTAAAAGATCATATATAATATCATATTAATGTATATAATTCTTGTATATCTTAATAACAGTTATTTCACCATTATACGGGAGGTAAACCTACCCAAACCAAGTAAAAGTACAAGGTAAGGGTTATTTCACAATCTCTTCATTATCCAAGGTTGTTTATACGTAATAATCTACTGGGATCTCTTTATCATCTACATCCATGTTTCTTCAAAATGTATTTCAAAACATTTTTATTATTTACAAGAATATGTTTTAAAGTCATTTATACCCTCGTTTGACTTTTTATAAGAGGAATATTTCCGTCTTTTTCAAAACAAGGTCATTTTTAACCTTTTCGACAGAATTAAGTTAAGAATGTTTTTTTTAACTTATACGGCGGGTACGGTTATTTTCCGCCGTTATAAAATCTTAAAAGCTTTACTTACAAGCTAATAAAAATATTTTCAAGAAATTGTTTTATTTTATATGTCTCTTAAATGATTTCAAAAATTGAAAGAGATATTTCTCTAAAAAGTGTTGTGATTTCATCTATGTCAGCATCCTTTGATGGATTTTACGCTTATTTGAAGTTGATTTATTATGATACAATACATCTATATTGTATTGAAGGATTTGAGATATTTTTAACTGTGGATGTGCTATTTTTATACCATTCATAGTTTATGGTGAAATTATTGACATTTCTTATGGTAGTTTTAATACGAATGTTTATGTTATGTTTAAACCTTTTTATATGGGAATGCATTGGACTTAATATGTGATGGGTGGAGCCCGCTATAGCTCCTCGATGCATCGCTAGGTCTCATGATACAATCTAGTGTCTTGGAACATGGCCTTGACAAAATCTTATTTGTATTCTTGGCACGAGGCCTTGGCTATGTGGTTAGGATAGTCTGGCATTATGCATTCCAACAATATGAATGTGGTTATTGATATTGCATTTGATTATTCGATTAGTAGAATATCCATGTGAACATGTAAATGGCATTATTTCATTTAACCTTTTCCATACTATGTTGAAGTTCAAGTTTAAAAGGCTTTTGTTTAGTAATGCATTGCCTTAAATGTTTATGCTTATTTTGAATGTTCCTCTATATTGTTATCCTTACTGGGCATTTGAGCTCACCCCTTTTCTGTGTTTTATTTTTCCCAGGATGTGAAGAAGTAAGTTATGAATGACCTGCAGGGATATTATGAGGGGATAATAGTGTGGACTGTGGAGACAATATGTTGTTGTAGTAGTTTTTCATTTTATGATGTAATGTAAAACTTATGAATATATCTAGTGTTTCCCAGGATACTAAACCAATCAGTCATTCGAGATTTGATCTTTCCTGTGATCATGCCAATGTTATGTGATAATGCACCGACTCCGGGTAACTAGGGTCAGGGCGTTACAGTTGGTATCAGAGGAATTTAGTACAAACCTTGGAAGCAGGATTTAGATAAACTCTGATTAGAGCACGTAGACCTAAGATGAACTTTGAGGATTAGTATAGAAGAACTTCCTAGAATTTTGGTATTGTAGAGATTTTATTAGTTTTCCGAGAAATACATCCCTGTCTGGATACGAGTAGGTAGAGGTGGCTCTGGCACAGATGTACCTAGGGGTAAAACCCGAAAACACCGCTTTGAGGTAGACTCGAACGGGAACTGGTGCACGACAACGAGCCTTGCTGCACTCCTGGTTACGACACTCCTGGGGGATATTCTTAGGATAACTCTCATTTTATTTAAAAAAAATTATGAAGGGTTTATGAGTATATACGTCCTCAAGGAAAGCATGTTTATGATTATGGATTATATCCATAAATAGTTCAATTTATGTTAAGTGTTTTATAAGAATGGGATTATGTATTTTGATTCATAAACTGATCTAGTTTATTCCATTGTTTAGAAATGGCTCCTAGTGGAAGAAATGGAAACCATATCAATGCACGCACTCCATGTAGGGATTACCCTCCTGCTCAAGATTATTATAGTGGGGCTGGTGATGAAACCGGTGCCGATTAGCTAATCACCATACTGGGACAACATACTCAGGTTATGAATAATAACCTTACCCATATGGAGCACCCTGATCCATAGCATGGAGGATCAATGTTAGATCTATTCATGAGGCAACAACCACCAATGTTCAATGGGAGTACAAATCCCTTCGTAGATGAGCAATGGATAAATTCCCTAGAAAAAAAATTTCAGGCTTTGGGGAGCAGTGAAAGGGAAAAAGTTATCCTGGCAGTTTACCGCCTCACTTGAGATGCTGATAAATGGTGGTCATTGATTCAAAATATGAAGGAAGATGATGAAGTATCAAATATGGAATGGGGGGAGTTCAAAGATCTCTTTTTAGAAAAATAATTTCCTTGCTACAATCGAGCAGATATGGAAAGGAAATTTCTGAGTCCGAGACAAAAGGAGGATGAGAATGTCACAATGTATAAGGCTAACTTTACAAGGTTATCAAGGTATGATGGAGATTATATACGTAACCCAAGAAGTAAGATTGATTGTTTCTTTGATGGGTTAAAACCATTTCTGTGTCGAGCATTAGTCTCACAATACTTTTCGTCGTACGAAGACATTGTCTCATGTGCTATCAAGACCGAAAAGGAATTCTCTAAGTCTTATGACTTTAAAGAAAAGAAAGAGAAGAAGAGACATGCTGATCAATCTAGGAATGAAAATAAGGGGAAGAAGGGAAAGGTTGAATATCCATCTTGTGGTAAATGCGAGAAGAAACACCCTGATACTTGCTTGAAGGGAATGGGAGTCTGTTACAAGTGTGGTGAAAAAGGCCACCAAGCTCGTGATTGCAAGGGGAAGAAGGAAGCTACCAACGTTTAGTGCTACAATTGTAGGGAGATGGAGCAATATGCAAATGAATGTCCTAAGCGTCAGGAGAACTTACCTCAGAAAAGGCCAAGGGATCAAGGCCAGGCTTATGCTATCACTACTGCTGAGGTATAAGCTCTGAAAGACGTGGTGGCAGGTAATTTAATGGATTCCTCAAGTTTAAAAAATGCATTATTTGACTCTGGATCATCGCATTGTTTCATATCTTCCCAGTTTGCTATGAAAATTAGATATTTCCAATTTAATTTAATAAGGTAGTTGTCAGTTAAAACTCCTAAGGGAAGTATCATTGCAACAAAGTTTTGTGAATTAGTCCCCATTAGAGCACATAAATGTTCATTATCTGCTGATCTCATCGTCATACCTATGATTGAGTTTGATATAATCATCGGTATGGAATGGCTTTCGGACTATGATGTGATGATTTATTGTAATAAGAAAGAGGTTATGATTCTTTATGATAATGATAAGGAACAACTTATCTTTAGAGTAGAATCCTCACCACCTAATTCTTATTTAGATCCACCCCCAATAGCTCAAATTAATTCAATTATTAGGGAGGAAGAGAATGAAATAAATGTCGGTGAGGAAAGGAATGTTCAAATAGAGGATGTACCTGTTGTGAAAGAATTTGTAGATGTATTTCCGAAAGATTTACCTGGACATCCTCCAGAACGAGAAGTTGAGTTTTACATTGATTTGATTCATAGGTCAAGGCCTATATCGAAGACCCCTTATAGAATGGCCACTGTAGAGTTAGTCGAACTAAAGAAACAACTAGAGGAATTGAGTAATAAGGGATTTATTCACCCTAGTGTTTCTCCATGTAGATCCCATGTTCTTTTTGTTAAAAAGAAAGATGGATCTATGAGGTTATGTATCGACTATAGGGAGATCAATGCTATAACAATAAAGAACAAGTATCCCCTACCACGCATTGATGATTTATTTTACCAACTGTATAGAGATCAATACTTTTCAAAGATTGACCTTCAATCTGGATACCATCAGTTGTGTGTGAAGAAGGAAGACATTCCGAAGAAAACATTTCGAACCAGGTACGGGCATTACGAGTTTACTGTAATGCCATTTGGATTGACTAATGCACCCTCTATATTCATGGATCTGATGAATAGAGTTTTCAAGGAGTATCTCGATGAATTTGTGGTGGTATTTATTGATGATATCTTAGTATACTCTAAAAGCTACGATGATCATGAAAATCATTTGCGCATTATCTTGAAGACTCTGAGGAGGCATGAATTATATGGAAATTTTAGCAAGTGTGAATTCTGGCTTCATGAGATTTCTTTTCATGGCCATATTGTCTCTAAATATGGAATCTCTGTTGATCTGTCTAAGACCAAGGCAATCCAAGAATGGCCAGAACCTTCGATTATAACTCAGGTACGTATTTTTATTGGTTTGGAAGGTTATTATCGACGTTTCGTCCAGAATTTTGCCCAATTGGCTAACCCATTAACGAAGCTCACACGTAAAGGGGTTAAATTTGTTTGGAAAAAAAGAGTGTGAAGAATGTTTCGAAGAACTAAAGATAAGATTAGTCAATGCTCCAATATTGACTCTACTATCGAGAAATGAAGGGTTCGTTATTTATAGTGATGCATCAAAGAAAGGACTTGGTTGTGTCCTTATGCAGAATGATAGAGTTATTTCCTATGCATCACGAAAGTTGAAAATTCATGAACAAAACTATCCTACTCATGATCTCGAGTTAGCAGCTGTGATCTTTGCTTTTAAAATATGGAGGCACTACCTCTATGGTGAAAAATGTAAGATTTATACTGATCACAAGAGTTTGAAGTATATTTTATCACAAAACGAACTCAACATGAGGCAAAGGAGAGGGCTTGAATTACTCATGGATTATGATTGCACGATACACTACCACCCGGGGAAAGAAAACAAGGTGGCAGATGCTTTGAGTAGAAAAGACCATGGAGTTTTGAACAATATGAGAATTGAAAGGGATCCAATTTTCATGGATCTAGTGAAGATGGACATGGGAATAACCAGGGAAGGTGAAACATCAATGCTTTTTCAAATGGTTTCCAAACCATCTTTACTAGAAAGGATTAAGAGTTCTCA
This sequence comes from Viscum album, assembly GCA_963277665.1. NCBI lineage: Eukaryota > Viridiplantae > Streptophyta > Magnoliopsida > Santalales > Viscaceae > Viscum > Viscum album. Next base: position 317,821,681 of record OY728132.1, on the reverse strand, counting down.
GACTGATGATGAAGAATTTCAAAAGAAGATTAAAGATGTGAATGATGGGAGATTGAGAGACTTTGTGTATGAAGATGTAATTTTGAAATTCGGGAAGAAACTTTGTGTTCCCGATATACCTGATCTAAAAAGGGAATTGTTGGATGATTCTCATAGTTCCAATTTCTCTATACACTCTGGGAGCATCAAAATGTATAGATATTTGAAGGAACATTTTTGGTGGGACAACATGAAGAGGTAGATTGCTGATCTTGTGTCAAGATGTATGGTTTGTCAACAAGTGAAATCTGGAAGGCAACAGCCTGGAGGAGTCATGCAACCTCTTCCCATACCGGAGTGGAAATGGGACAATATTACGATGGACTTTTTCATTGGGATACCAAAGACTCCTAGAAGGAATGATGCAATATGGGTTATTTTTTGTCGTCTTACCAAGTCAGCACATTTTATTGCTATAAGAGAAGATCTACCCCTGGAACGTCTAGCAACACTATATATTTATGAATTTGTGAGACTTCATAGAGTACCCCTATTGATTGTTTCTGATTGTGATCCCCGTTTTACTTCATGATTTTGGAAAAGTCTTCAGAAATCCCTGGATACTGAACTTCATTTGAGCACTGCTTACCACCCTCAGATAGGCGGACAATCAGAACGGACTATTCAGACCTTAGAAAACATGTTGAGATCTTGCTCACTTGACTTTCAGGGTATGTGGGATCAATATTTACCACTGTTAGAATTTTCCTATAACAATAGCTTCCATTAGAGTATTCATATGGCACCATATGAAGAATTATACGGAAAGATATGTCGTACACCAACCTGTTGGGATGACGTTGGTGAAAGAAAACTTGTAGGCCCAGAACTGGTGGAGGAAACGGTGGAAAAGGTGAAGGTAATCCAAAATCATATCAAAGAAGCTCAAAGTAGGCAGAAGAGCTATGCCGATAATCGAAGGAAGGATTTGGAATTTCAAGTCGGTGATCATGTTTTCCTAAAGGTATCACCATGGAAGGGAGTCATACGTTTTGGTAAGAAAGGTAAATTGAGTCCCAGGTACATCGGACCTTTCGAAATTCTAGAACGAATTGGGGTTGTGGCTTACCGATTGGAAATGCCGCCAAGTCTCTCCAAAGTTCACGATGTGTTCCACGTATCTCTGTTGAGGAAATACATGCCTGACCCAACGCATGTACTCACCTATGAGGAATTAGAACTGAAACCCGATCTTTCCTATTGTGAAGAGCCCGTCAGGATTCTTGATACGAGAGAACAAGTACTGAGAAACCAGACGATGCGTCTCGTAAAAGTTTTGTGGCGAAACCATAAGATGGAAGAGGCAATGTGGGAACCCGAGGAACATATGATGAAGAACCGCCTGAGTATTTTCATGCGGTAGTATTCTAGAAATTTTGAGGATGAAATTATTTGAAGGAGGGGAGAATGTTACACCCCAAGCTTCTACGGTACGCTTCACTTTGAATAATGTGATAGCGTGTGTTGTACGCAACATCGAGTTCTAACACACAATAACCAATCAAACTAGTCGTTATGAATAGTAATACCTATCTTTTGAAATTATATATATTTTATATTTCAAAATGGACTTCATTTTTGGATTCGGAATATCGAATTTAGCCTAAGGTGATATTTTGGTACTTTTCGGATAACTTTAATATTTTGATGAATAGTGAAAATTACTAAATTTTAATTAAAAACAACCTTTTTAAACAAAATAATTAATAGTGATAAATTATGAATTTGAGTGGTTTTAAAGTATATTTAGAATATATTTTTACCATTTAATATAATGTTGGTCATTGTACATAATTTTACAATTAAACCGAACATAAACAAGTGTCAATCTTTTGATAGTTATTATCTCTTAAAAACACGCTTTTTGTTTTGACAGCGGGAATTAATTTTAAATTAATTTCTGCCACTTCTGTGTTTTGAATTTATAAAAATGGATTCCATATTTGGAATCAGGATGTTCAAATTGTGAAAATAGGTAACTTTTATTTTTAGACATTTTGAATAATTACTGCAGTAAATATATTATTTACCATGGTTAAGGGTAAATCCGGTAAATAAGGGTTAAAAATAATATTATAATAATACTAAATTACCCTAAAACGTGTCCTAGCCTTATTGGTTGATACATGTTAGATCATAGGCATCTTTGGGTCGATTTTGGGACTCCATGGTGCCACTTGTAGGTGATTGGGACACTTTTTTTTAATTAAGTTAAAATGAATAAAAAATGACACAAGCATATATCTTTTAGAAAAACAATTATTACATAGGGTTATTTATGTTGGATTTTAGATTATAAATATTCATTAGAAAGATAAAACGATTTCCTACATAATTATATTTTAATTATAATTTTTATACTTTAAATATTTTAATTTATTTATGACACAATGATGATGTAGTAATTATTATAATAGTGAAAAATTAAAATAATTGATATTATAAATACCAAAATAAATATAATATGAAACTTTTAATGAATTAAAATAATTTTCTAGGATAATATGATATATTAAGATTGATTTAATGGAATTTTTTTTAAGTAATCAATCTGTTATGAGTTTCAAAAAAATCAACTATTGAATAGTGTCAAAATTGACATAAAAGTGTTCTTAAAACAAATATTATATTATTAATTGATATTAAATTCCTAAAAATCTATGCTTCGTCCAAGAGACTTATATCCTGATAGGTTCATCATTAATGGACCACTTTGGTGTCTCTTGGAAGTATATAGTAAGTTTATTAACCATATTATATAAAAATACAAAGAGACATTGTAAAAATGAAACTAATTAACTTAGAGTTAATACTTAAAGATAGGGTTAATATAAGTACCCAATCCTGTCTAAATTCTATTGGTTGAGTTGTTTTAGACCCATCCAAACCTTAACCTTTGAATAATAAACTTTGGAGCCATTGGGAACCGAATATTAATTTATTATAAACTAATATCTCTAGCTTTTCCAAAGATGCCCCTCACCCCTCTTATAAAAGGGCACTCCTCCTTCTCTTTTCTTCACACCTTCAAAGCCTTTTGGATCGGCCAAAATCTGCCCAAATACTCTCGAAACTTCCCTCACTACAACCTAGGGTCCTTAGTTGGATCAGAAAGCCAATCTAAAGAGCCCTTTTGATCAAATCAAAAAGAATAACCCGAAGAAGAGGTAATGTTTTCACCACCCTTTTCCAAGTTCCTTTCTTCTTCCACTTCTTCTTCCTTTGTTGTTACCATTATAAAATAATAACTCCAGTATCATATATATACTGTGATGTTATTATAAATATGGTACAACCATATTCAGTATTCTATCCACCATTTGAATAACATGTCACCATACGTGCGTACGTACGGCTTATCATCTCCACGTCGTGGTGTAATTGTTATTCAATATAATATTATTTGGATGGGTATAATAATGATGTGTAACTCACGTAAATAATAAATATGACATGTTAATGATTCTGTATATAATATATACCATCCACTTATATATTATTTTAATATCAAAATAATGATATTGTCGCTCGTGCGTACGTACGAACTACCGTCTCCACGAACGCGATGAGATTCATTCTCCATCTTATCCATTCAAGTATAATTATCATTTGATGATTTAAAAATGATGTTAAAGGACTTGATATCATTCTGGAAATGATTAATACACAACCTATCATTTACAAACATGTTTTACGTAACAAAACATATAAAAGAAAACAAGTAAGTTAACACCCGAAACAACAATAATACTAAGATATTATTATCAAATCAATATTAAAAGATCATATATGATATCATATTAATGTATATGATTCTTGTATAACTTAATAACAATTATTTCACCACTATACAGGAGGTTAACCTACCCCAACCAAGGAAAAGTACAAGGTAAGTGTTATTTCACAATCTCTTCATTATCCAAGGTTGTTTATACATAATAATCTACTGGGATATCTTTATCATCCACATCCATGTTACTTCAAAATGTATTTCAAAACATTTTTATTATTTACAATAATATGGGTTAATGTCATTTATACCCTTTTTTGAGTTTCTATAAGAGGAATCTTTCTGTCGTTCTCAAAACAAGGTTTTTTTATCCTTTTCGACAGAATTAAGGTAAAAATGTTTTTTTATCTTATACGGAGGGTGCGGTTATTTTCCACCATTATAAAATCTTAAAATCTTTCCTTAAAAGATTATAAAAATATTTTCAAGAAAATGTTTTATTTTATATGGATCTTAAATGATTTCAAAAATATAAAGAGATATTTCTCCAAAAAGTGTTTTGATTTCATCTATGTCAACATCCTTTGATGGATTTTACGCTTATATGAAGTTGATTTATTATGATACAAAACTTCTATATTGTATTGAATGTTTTGTGATATGTTTGACTGTGGATGTGCTATTTTTATACCATTCATGGTTTATGGTGAAATTATTGGCATTTCGTATGCTAGTTTTAATACGAATGTTTATGTTATGTTTAATCCTTTTCATATGGGAATGCATTGGACTTAATATGTGACGGGTGGAGCCCGCTATAGCTCCTCGATCCATCAGTAGGTCTCATGAGACAAACTAGTGTCTTGTCACAAGGCCTTGAAAAAATCTTATTTGTAGTCTTGGCATGAGGCCTTGGCTATGTGGTTATGATAGTCTGGCATTAGGCATTCCAACATTATGAAAGTGGTTATTGATATTGCATGTGATTATTCGATTAGTAGAATATCCATGTGAACAAGTAAATGGCATTATTTCATTTTACTTTTGTCATTCTATGTTGAAGATCAAGTTTAAAAGTCTTTTGTTTTAGTAATGCATTGCCTTAAATGTTTATGCTTATTTTGATTGTTCCGCTATATTGTTATCCTTACTGGGCATTTGAGCTCACCCCTTTTCTATGTTTTATTTTTCCCAGGATGTGAAGAAGTAAGTTTTTAATGACCTGCAGGGATATTGTGAGGGGATAATAGTGTTGACTGTGGAGACAATATGTTGTTCTAGTAGTTTTTCATTTTATGATGTAATGTAAAACTTGTGAATATATCTAATGTTTCCAAGTCTACTAAACCAATCGGTCTTTCGAGATTTTATCTTTCTTGAGATCATGCCAATGTTATGTAATAATGCACCGACTCTGGGTAACTAGGGTCGGGGCGTTACACCAAGGGGTTGGGAGGGGCATGGACTAAGATCAGGTTGGGATGGAATGTCCATCGGGATTGAGTAATGTTGTCCTTAGTTATCCTTGGATCAGATTTGATTTAGTGGTTTCAGCCACAAGATTGGGCATTGATGATGTCAGCTTGAGGTAGTGAGGCCACCAAGATGGGCATGTCCTATGATTCATGGATGACAAGGCCATAAAATTTTAGCGAAATTGTCACAAGGTCATGAGGTTTCATAGATGGTGTGTCTTAGGGGTTTTTTTTGATTTCCTCCCACATGTGATAGAAAAATTCCCAATTAAGTCATGTGCACAAATGTTGACTATGTAATGATGTGGTTCTGAAAATTCATGTCAGTAGAGGACCCAGATTTTTGCAGCATAGGTTGTTATGGTTTGGGTGTTCTTTCTCTAGATATCCAAATAGAAGGTGAGGAGCCTTGAGTTGATATCAATGGGGATATCATGATAGGGGTGAGGCTCTCCATGTTTGAGTCTGTAGGGGTGGATATTTATTTGAGGATACATATCATTATTCCTACATTTTTTATGACATCATCCGGTGTGAGATTTTGAGCATGGATCTTTGTGACTTGGATTCTATTGTTTGAGTGTGCCATTGGAACATCGGTAAATTGAGAAATGAGGTGTCAAGAAGAATGAGGTGACATGATATATGATTGTGTTGGAACCTAAAGGTTCACTAGGATGTTGGGACTGTATGGTTACCTTGGGACATAGTCCAAGGAATCCCTTTAATTCTGAGATTCTGCCATTGGTTAAAGTATTTGACACTCCCTCGTGGCTGCTGAGCACCAGTGGTGGTTGTTTTTATATATTTATTCATAATATTTACTTAAATTATAGGTTATTTTTGTTAAAATAGTTTTTCTATGTATAACAAATTTGGTGGTATCCTAATAAGATTCATCTCACACCCTACACAGGCCCTTTGGGTTGTGTGTATACTTTATGGATATACATATAGGTAAAGGTTCATACTCAGTAGAAGGATCATATTAATGTATTTCATGGAAGATGGCATGGACCTTGAGGTCATGCATAACTGAATTTTAACTTTTGATTTATTTAGTTTTTAGTTTTCTCAGGCTTATAAATGTTGTTGTTGGGGTCCTCCATTTGATGCACCATGGATTTTGTATTGTATGACTATATATGGAATACGTGATTTTATTATTATTTTTTGAGTGGATACAAATTATTTTATCACATGATTTTTATTTTTTACTTTTCATTAAATTTGTTTCATTATTACATCCTCGTTTATTTCTATTGTCCTGTGCTTTTGGTATGTGGGTCTGGTTTGAGTCAGCTGATTAATTTAATTATATAGTGTTATATATCATTAAACATGTACTAGTGACCCGTCTATTTCTATTGGGGATAACCTACAAGCTACACATGTCTACAACCTCACTGCTAGATAGAAACCTTTGGTATTTGGGGAGGTGTGCCTAAGGTAAGTAGCAACTAGCCCATAAGCACTGTTTGGGGGTCTTTTCAATTTGAGGATTTTAAAGTAGGGTTTTGTTGATGGATTATCCATTATCATCATAGAATTCATTTATTTATAAGATAAAAGATTTTTCATTCAACATGGATTATGAGAGTTGATGACAGTATATGAAATGAATGAAATTAAGAACGGAATAAAGGAAAATGAAAGAGGATTTTACATCTTGAATTTCTTCTCCTCGTGGACCTTCATATGGAACATGGTTTTGGAATTATAGTGAAATGAAAAGAACCCCATACATTGGGGATAGATATGGGGATATGATTACATATATACTAGAAATATTGAGTCATTTTTAATGTGTGTGTCTAATTGGTTGTGAGGGTTGGTATTTATAGTGGAATGGAGTGTTTTTTGATTATTTTATTAATTATTTTATTATTTTGGCATAAGATTATCAAAATTGATGATTTGGATAATTAAATAAAATAACTAGTGCTTGTGAGTTAGAAATATTGGTTCATATATCATCTATACATTATCAAGACACAATATGTTATGTATTTAGCTAATATTGTAAATGACCATACTTCACTATTCCTTAAAAAAAGTATTATATAATCACACCATAAACTCATTATAACCAATTTTTTATTTTTAAAAATAAAAATTGAATCCATTTTTTGAAAATGATTTCATAAATATGATAAATATAATTTTTTATTAAAATTATCATTGTTTCAAAAAAAATACAGATTTCAAAATTGTTATTGACTTTATCAATCACTGGAAATTTAATTAAAGTCTCAGAAAATTTTCTTATAACCATAATTTAAGAAATATATATTTATTAATATATTTAATTAAAATGAAAATTATTTTAATCATAATATTTATTATAAAATTATAAATATGAATTTATTTTTCAAAAAAAACCAATACATTATTTATCATTTTAAAAAAAAAATTAATTATTACATTATATAAATATATTATAATTTAATTCATAATATACCTAAATTATATATATATTTTTATTGGTGATGTTACTATTATTTTTTAGGTTTGATATTCTGAATGGTCGTATTTCTATTCTAATGGTCATGTTAATATTTAATATTTTATCATTGTGAATTAATTATCAGTTTCATGTGAAATTTATGAAATAGAATGAATTGAATTTATTTAAGAATATACATAATGCGAAATCATGGTTTGTTATATTATTCCATTCTTCAATGATTTCATCCACGAAATTATTCTAGAATATTTTAATATAAAAACTAGGGGGTGGATCTTCTTCATAAACCTTTCTGGTTCACATGTTGATTCTTCAATTTTATAGTTTCTTTAATCAAATTTTACAAGTCTAGTAAAATTTCTCAATACATTCTCTATTATTTCATTAATTTTAATAGGCTATTCACATTAAGACAAGTCATTTTATTGTTATATTTCTTCAATAGAGAGTACATAAGTTGGTTCTATAATGTACTTATTTATCAATGATATGGGGAACTCATCTTAAACTTTTGATATAATTGAGAGAATTAATAATCAGTAAGATATAAACTTAAATATTTCTATAATTTCAAATTTCTTAATGTACATGTAGATCAGTTTCCATTTAATGATGAACATTATGACACCCTTTATAATGACCAATACATTTCATGAATGGATATTTAATAATTTTTGAAAAATACATAAATATTAAAAAAATAGAACCCAACGATAATATTAGTTTATAGACTTCGTATAAATGAATAAAATTCTAACTCAATAAAATTTCTCAAATGTTTCATACAATGAACATCCCCATTAGTAATTCTATATAAAAATTTCATTCATAACCTAGGGATGGGAAAAAAATAAATGGTTGATCTTGAATTCTCAACAAGGATATATGAAATAAATTTTTAATCATATCATGAACATAAGATTATGAGAACATGATCCTGACCATTATAAGACCATACCATACATATCAAAGATCTTAAAAATTAATCATGGTATAATGATTTTTTATTCATAAGAAATGAATCGCAATGAGATTAGGAGAATAAACAATGAAATCATAACATATGAATAAGAAATTGTATTAAGGCATACACATAAGTATATAAAAATCCCATTTCAAGGATTCCATATAAGACCATCATAACATGTTATGATTAGGATAACCACATGTGTACCTGCTTCGGGATTGGGATGCCCCTAGGTGTACCCACTTATTTAGGGCATGGGAGTCCCTCTTATGTACCCTTTGGTCCCATATATTATATACCATTAACCAATACATTATAGGGAAATATAAATCCCATTAATCACATAATAGAAACCATACATCTGAGTTCCCCAAAAAAAAGATATGGTTTATCATATCATAACCCATTAAAAAATGGGTTTCATACACACCATTCAATCATAACCTATGTAATTACTTGTCTTTGTTAAATATAATTCAATCTTCAACAAAAAAATAATATAAATAATAGTTATTTCATCATAAATAAATTCTTTATCAAATCATATGTAAAATTTTAGAAATGATTTGTAAATAAATTCTGAGAAAAATATCATTTAATTTAAAACATTTATTTCTTTAATTTTCCCCCAATATTAAAATAAAGAAATTTATTTCAAAATAACATTCTATTATTTTATTGGATGTCTTAATTAATTAAGTAATCATGAAAACATAAAAATAAATTCATTTCATATATGTTAAAAATAAATTATTCTCATACATTTTTCGGAAAAGTCAAAAGGTACCTCATTTGGAAATTTAGAAAAAAAATATTCCTTTTAAAACATTTCTTAAAAATTCATGCATTGGTAAAAAACATTAAATATTCATACGATAATGTAAAAACCCATTATTAAAATAATTTTATAAAACATGGATGTTTAAGATAATTATTTTAAATGGAGTTTTAAAATAAAACAACGCAATAAATTCCTTAAATTGTGAAATAAATAATCATCGCATTAAAATGAATTTTATTTTATTCACCACGAAACAAAAAAATTATATAGATATCAAAATAATATAATATTCTGGATCATACACATAAAATATATTCATATTCTATATATACAACAAGTATAATATAGAAGTAGTGTATAAGGAATGTGTTCCATTGAAAAAAATTTGAGTAATTAGTCCCTTACTAATTGAGTATCATTAGAATTACGAACACCATGAAATAATAATTTTTTTTGAAGATTTTAACGAAATTAAATAAATTAAATTAATTATATTACTTAAAATTGTTCTGTAAATACACCACTCAAAAAGTGAGTGATTAATATGGCATGCATCTCCCAAATATAATTGGTGTTTTAAATTCACTTATGATTTTTCATGATTTCCATAACACACATTTAAAACTCTCATATAATAAATTTAATTTTACTATAAGACTAGCATATAACATTAATTATATATCTTATATGATTTAATTATTTCCTTATATTACACTCTTATCATCAATTTCATGTTAAATTTATGACTCTGGTAATATCCAATTTGTTTTTCATTCATGTTTTTACCTGTTATCTTTGTTCCTCCTAAAAATATCATATTTTAATCACCTAAAAAATGATAATAAATATATAAATATCATATAAATTATCATTATACATTTATTATTTATGATTCTGAATTGTTAGATATATAAAATAAAATACATTATTCATGGAGATGGTAGGACATACGTACGCATGAACATTGTTTTCATTTTCATTTCATGTTAAAATATATTGGAATTTTATGATAAATTATTAGTATTTATTTCTTTTTATTTCATATATGACATATATATTGATAAAATTCATCTTTATTCCCATTTATGAGAAATATGGATTAAAAATGAATCACATCACATAGTGTAGATGGTAAGTCATATATATGCACAAGTGACATTATCATTTTCCAAAAAATATCAGATGGTTAAAATGTAGAAATCATATTATCATTTCAAAAGTATAATTATTTATTTTATATTATATACGAAAACAAAAAAAAATCATAATTCCCACTTGTAAATTATGGTTATGTAAAATGAATTATATTTCTACAGGAAGATTGTAAGTAGGATTTACACACGTGCGAAACATTCATTTGTTGTTCGTTGGGAATGGGGATGTGTATTGGTTTTTTAACATACAAAACAACATTTAAACATATTTATCATTATTTAGTTGTTTCCTAATGATCTATAACATAAATATATAGTCTTTATATAAGAGGAGAAGAAGGAGAGTGATTGGTTTGAGTGATAACCTATTCCTCGACACAACACCATTGGTTAACACCATAACACCATTAAAGAGAGTGTTATAGCTACAGTAAGGCATATATAATGTTGGTAGGTATTATAGGAATGGAATTTATCATATCATGGACTATGAAAATACCTCTTTATGTATTTTTATTGGATAAGAATGTGTTCCCTGTTATAGGTAAGGGGAGTTTCACTTTTGGAATTTCCCAATAACATTAATTTGTAAAAAAAAAATATGTCCAAATACATATAAAAATAAATTTATTTCAATAAATTCTATGATAACGTCTTAATATAATACAAAAATATATTTTTGACAATTTTTTATGTTATTTTACTCCTAGTTTTTATTAAACTACAATTAACCAAATTTAATTGTTTTCATTGGTAACAAAATTTTCAGTATTAACAGGAAGTAATTTTTACTTATAAAGTAAAAAATATGACCATAAATAAGATATTTATGATATTTTACGCCATATAGAAAAATATTGTCTGTATTTAATTTTTTTATTTTTATTTAATAGTTTATTAAAATATTATTTTCATAAATTATCATAATTTCTAATTTTAACACTAATCAAAAAATTTACTTTTAAAAAATACATACAACAAGATCACCTCAAACCAATTAACATAACAGAACCATAACATGTCATAGTAACCCATAAATTGAGTTGATCACATTTTTATATATATTTAATATAATCTAATATTTATAATATCATATAATTAATTATTTTATTAATTGATTAATTACTACATTATAATTTTTTTATTTTATATGATAATTATTTCTTCACTAAAATTTAAAAATAAATAAATATGATGTTGATAAATTTTATTGATAAAATAATAATATATATTTATTATCACATATTTTATGTAATCCCATATTTTAAATAAAATACATATTCAAATTTATAGTGTGAGATTTTATCACTCCCTTTGAGTATAATAGTATATAAATCATTTTCATTTACAAGTGTCGATTGAATTATTAAATATGATTACTTAAATTTTATGGGTAAAAATAAATTGATCAAATCCCCTTTTTACAAGTTTTCGAGCATCTTTAAAATATTTTAATATTATTTGTACCCTTAGTTTCACGATTTACCCTCAATAGTGGTATTAAAAATTATTAACATTGTTATTCATATATTCAAAAAATTAAAGGGATATATTTCATAAATTTTCTTATTATTATTCTATATATTAACTCAATTTTTCATATTTTAAAACATATAAATATTTAAAATGAATTTAATATTAATCTCATTGATAGAACTAAAAAACTAGTTTTTTTGGTGAAAACGTGATAAATATTTACATGTATATATATCAAAATTCAATTTGAAATAGCTTATAATGAAAAAAATTAGATTTACTAAAAATTTGATCTAATGATACTATAAATTAAATTAATTATATAATTAAACCCCATATATTATTTTTATGAAAATTCTTTTTTCTATTAAAATGCAGTATTTTTCATTATTCATCCAAACATGAATCTGATCAGAAAAATACAAAAATTACAACATAAGAAAATTATGATGTAACAATATAAAATAGGATGTATATTTTTTCACATATATGTTCTAAGATTATTCAAAATTATATTAATAATTTGTTCTCCATTAAAGGGCATTAAAATTTCTCATTGAAAAATATAGGGTTTATGCGTAAAATTTGGTCTCTTATTGTCTTATGCTTATATAATTTGTTAGATGAATATCAAGAAATATTACATAACTTATAAAATATATATTTCATTAATATAATTCAATTATTAAAGTTAATTTAATTATTATGACAAAGAATTTTTTTGAAAATATTAATAAAACAATGTATTATGTGTAAAGGCAGCTATCAAATAAATCAATGTTTTATAACACAAAACAATAATATTGTCTTATATTAAAGAAAATATAATAATTATTATATATAGTGTAATATCATCTTGATGTTTTGTATAACACAATATAAACATATTGTTTTTAATATAACAAAATTTATAATTAATATTGTGTGGATGGAAAAATATTGAAAATATTTATTAAATTAATGAAAATATATTCCATAAAATGTGGGGGTGTTAGATTCTACCACCATTAAAATGAATTTAACTGTCCAAATTATTATAGTTTATCAAATGATTAATAATTTACTGTTCTTTTTATTGAAACCCACATTGAAAAACTGAAACCGAAACCATCCATTTAAAAATGAAATGTTTAATGATTCCAGTTGATCATTGTAAATAATTTCTAGATTTTTATGTTTGAGAACAATGGTGATGTATTGGGAATGGGTAAAAAGAATAACTAATCCAAGGTTTTAATAATTATAACTGAACCAAAAAATGTGGGTGATCTCAAGTAAGTTAATAATAAAAAAACCATAATATAAAGAAGTGTGAAAGTTTTCATCGATATAATCAATAATGATAATAATATGACATAATTTTATATGAGTATCTCTTCTATAATGCTGAATAATATTCAAAAGGGGAAATAAACAAATGATTTCTTGAAAAATTTATCATTTTATGTGCCTTGATCAATTTCCACTTCAACAATTATCCCAATAAACAATGGTTAATTTTTTATTCCTGATGTGTTTTAAAATAATGAGATCCATATGTTAAATGATGAAATTAATCTATGTATTATTATCACATCATAGGCTCAAATAAGATATCAAATAAGCATAATTATGCCTATGGTGAGATAATACTTCAATATCACAAACTTCATCAGATGTTTAACATTAAATTTTAATTAATGGATAATTATACAATCCGTAAATAAGGTAAAAATATATAACATTTTAAATTCTTTCACTAAATAGGATTACCATTTATCTCCCACATATTATATCATATCTCTTAGTTTTCACATTCCAATCATGCGGATAAATTCATCATTTATTCTCTAGATACATGTTTATAACTTCAATTACCATATAAAATAATTTAAATCAGGTATATTTGATTATTATAATGTTTATTGGACATGTTCTTAATATCCAAATTATTTTAAACTTCATCCATGATAACCTAAACTACATTTGAAAAAATCATTTATGAGTTAAAAAAATTTATTACTTCCCAATTTACTTACTCATATCCAATATACCTTTATCAAAAAAATAATTATTACAACTTCACGAATATATTTATGGTTATCTTCCCTTGGTAAGAATTCACCATACTATTAAATCACAATTATAGTTCCCTAGAACCATTAAATATACTCTTATATATCCTCATTGAAAAACATAAACAATGGAAACTCTTTAAATATTTTATAATTCATCAATCCATATTCATAAAAACATAAATCTATCATATTCAATGATTGGAATTGAATATTTACTTCTATAGTTAAAAATTCAGTTATTATGTTAATAAATTTAGTTTGGTAATTCCCATTTTCGACACATATAAAACATAAAATCCATGAAAATGTGTCAATATATGAGCCTTTTCCACCAAATATAACATCTTCCCCTTAATTTAAGGTAATCCAAAAGGTTCTTATTCTTGTCTTATTTACATTATTGAATCCAAATCTTCCTTCCACAATGTTCATCACCTCTTGAAATTTCAAAATATCCACCTTAATCTTAACTCTATTTCATAAGAGTACCACAATAATTTTAATAATTAATTATATATCAAGATATCACATTCCAAATAATTAAAAAATCATTCTCTCATGTCATTAGACAATTTAGTTTCTCGTAGTCACCAATTTTTCTATCAGATTCTATGTTAACCCAGTTCTTTTTGTTTTCCTTCATTGAGTAAAACCAAAAAGAAAAATGTGACAAAGGCTTTTTTTACAAGAAAACCATAAAAAAAATTTATATCACTTATTGGAATATTAAATTAGGATTCCATCCTATGAAACTATAGTTTTATCTTTAAATATTTCCCTTGACATATCCTTAAAAATAACCATATAGGTCGTGAAATAGTTTTCTATTCGATGTTTACAAATGAGGAGTAAACCATTGGTCTAATACCTTCTATAATCACCAATATTTTACATACATGGATATTTATTCATTTTTTGGAACACATTCAAAATTAAATAATCCAATTCGTGAAGATAGTATTAATTTAGTGCCTTTGTAAGGGGGAAATCATTAAAATCAGTGAAGTATCATCAATGATTCCCACAATTATCTTCCAATTTAGTAATACTACATAAAAACATTCCTTCATAACGTGAGGAAGAGAAACATAAGAAATTTGTGAGATAAAATTCTTAGTAATGGTGTGTGATTGAATTGTAAATAAATGTAATGATCATAAGGGTTTGATAATGTTCTCATGGTCAATATAAGAACATATCATGAATACCAAAGACCATTAACATGTATCATGGAATAATAATTTTCAGTTTAAATTATATGAATCTTAAAAAAATCTAGAGAAAATCCATGATAGAACAACATCGGAATAAGGCATGGAAATGTGGAAGGCATGTAAAAATATAAAAACCCAATGTTAAAGCTATCATCCATGTCCATCATAACATGTTAGGTCTGGGATTACCACTCGTGTACATACTTCAGTCTTAGGATACCCTCCCATGTAACCTTTTATACCGAGATTAGGATGCACTCCCATGTACCATTTGATCTCATAAATAATTTATCATTACCCATTTAATTGGAGTTATATATAGGTACCACCAATCACATAATTAAAACCATACCATTGTGTGATAAAAAAATGATTATTCATATCAGAACCCCTAAAATGGAATGGATTTCTTAAACATCATTCAGTAATAACCCATGAAAATAAATGTCTTTCATAAATACCATCCCATCATAAACCTAAAACAACAATTCATATAATAGGGATATAATCCTTTAATATATCACCTTATATCATAAGTACCATTTGATATATGAATTTTAAATAAATCACGGGGGGAAATCATTTCATTGAAAGAAATTACTTTTTATAAAATTACATTAAAATTTAAAAGAAAACTATTTCATTGAAAATAAAATATTAATATTGTATGAGAATATCCATGGAATTAATTTAGCATGAATGTATAAAAATTCATTCATGTCGAATAATTTAAAAATTCATTCTTCTCATTATTTTTATAGAAATGTCAAAAAGTAACACATTTGGAAAATGATAAAAAAACATTCCATTAAAACCATTTAGTAAAACATTAAATAAGGGTAAAAGAATTTATTTTTCATAGATTAATGGTAAAAAATTATTTTTTTATAAAATATTTGTGTGGATGAAAAATATTCCCCCACGGTTTTATAAAACAAAACAATCCCAATCATCGACGAGACTGTGAAATAAGTACTCATCACATTAAAATTAGTAGAATCGTAAGCCATATGAATGAAATAAAATTAAATGTATATGAAAATACTATAATTATATAAATAAGACTACTTAAACACATTAATGGGAAGTATATACACCATATAGAAGAAAAAATAAGTGTAAAATTCATGCATTCAAGTGTTATAAAAGGGATATATAAATCCATTAATAATTGAGTAATATTAGAATTAGGAACCCCGTGAAAAAATAACACAAATAAATGATTTTGATATCATGAAATAATTTAAAATAATGACATATAATGTCATTGTTTAGTATATTCACCACAAAAAAATAGGCGAGTGATAAATATGGCATGTATCTCACGGAAATAAAAATGTAATGGAAATTCCTTTACCATAAGTTTTTATTTCCATTAAATTGTTAAAACCTCATCCATAAAAAATATATGTTTATTATACACCTAATATATATACATATTAATATATTTATTATTATTTACATATGTTATTATATTTGTCTTTTCTTAACAATTACATGTTAATTTTATATCATGGGTAATGACCACATTGTTTTTCATTCATGTTCTATCATTTAGTACTAGGTCCTCTTATATAAATCCTGATTTCATCATTTAGAAAGTATTAATAATGATAAGAATATAAATTAAATAATCAATATATATTTATTATTTTTGATTAATAATTTTTTGATATTGAAAATAATATGAACATTTCACAGATATGGTAGGTAATACATACACATAAATGTTGTATTCATTTTATTATCATTGTAAAATAAAGGAAATTATTGGTATATTATTATTTAAGAATAATTTTTATTTCATATATAAGATATATATTCATAAAATCCATCCTTATTACAATCCATGTGAAATATAGGTTAATAATGAATCATGTCAAATCGTGGAGTTTGTAAGTCATAGGTACAGACGAGCAACATTATCATTTTCCCAACATATTATATGGTTAAAATGAAGATAAAATAATGTCATTATAGATGTATAATTATGTCATTAATATCATTTATAAAAATTAAAACCATTATAATGACCACTCATAATAAATGTTTGGGGAAAATTTGTTGTATCACTATGTTTTCATGGTAAGTCATATATACGCCTGAGTGATACATTCACTTCATGATCAAATGGAAAGGGGGTATATAATGGTGTGTTAATAATAACAATAATATTTAATAATAATAACTATTCAGAAATTATTATTTTATTATATAAATCATAGATTTATATGGGGTATATAAGAGTAGAAGAAAGAGAGTGATTAATTAGACAGATTACCTCTTCTTCAAAACTGGTCCATTGATTAAAACCATAACTCCTATATGGGGGTGTTCTAAATTCACTAAATTGTACATAATGTCGAGTTTTATTATAGGAATGTGTTTGGGTTGATCATGGAAAAACCAAAACGGTTATTATTTTTGATTAAATGAGAAGAAATGGTGTCCTTTTACAAGAGAGAGGAGGGTCAATTTTGGAATTCGTCAAAAACAAATTTTATAATAAAATAAATATCAATTCAAATACCTCAAAATTTATATTTATTTTAATATAAGTTATGATAATGTTTTAATATAATTAAATAGTATATGATAGACTATTTTTGTTGTTATTTTATTATTTATCATTTGGATTTCCCATTAATTATGCCATTAATATTTTAACTATGGTAAACAATTCTCCTACACTAAGAGGATGAATATTTATTTTATAAACTATAAATTAGACCATCAATTTCTAATTTATGATATATTAGGCCATATATCACCACCATCTCCATAATTAATATTTTTATGGTTTTTAAATAATTTTATAAAATAAAATTTTTATAGAATATCATAAATGCCAATTTTGATACTATTGATAATTTTGTCTTCAGAAAAATAAATACAGAAAGATAATATATAACCATGTAATATGTTGTACCTCTATGGTCTATTCTTCTATATAAATCTGGTGTTTGAGGTGTTCTGGGAGGTCAAGGTGTCCTATCCCCAACACTTTTCCAAACATCCAAATTTTCGAACAGTTCCATCGCTGAGACCGAAGCAAACCCTTCCATCGATGAGAACAATGCGAACCCTTACATCGATGAGACCAATGATAAATGTTTCATTTGTAAGACCGATGTGAACAGTTCCATGGGTGAGACCGATTTGAACAGTTCTATCGGCGAGACCGATGTGAACACTTTCATCGGTGGGACCGATGCGAACAGTTCCATTGGTGAGACCGATGTGAATAGTTCAATCAGTGGTATTGATGTTAAAAGTTACATCAGTGTGACTGATGTGCACATTAACAGGATCAGTGAGTTCAAGAGTAGTGAGACCAGGATCAATGAGTCATTCTATGAACAATGTTTCTAGGATCGGTGAGTCTAGGATTAGTGAGTCAAGGATCGGGGAGTCATTCTGTGAATAGTGTTTCCTGGATTGATGATTCTAGTATTGGTGAATCTAGGGTGGATGAGTCATTTTAAGAAAAGCATGTCTATGATCAATTAGAACAAGATCATTGAGTCATTCTGTGAACAATATTTCCAGGATCGGTCATTCCCGGATCGGTGAGTAAGGGATTAGTGAGTCATTCTACGAACAGTGTTTCCAGGATTATAGAGTCTAGGATCTGTGAGTCTAGGATCAGTGAGTCCTTCCTGGAATAGTGTTCCTAGGGTTGTTGGGTCCCAGATCAGTGAGTCCAGGATCAGTGAGTCATTATGTGAGAAGTGTTTCCGTGATCAGTGGGTCCGGGATCATTGAGTCTAGGATCGGCGAGTCATTCTGTGAATAGTGTTTCAAGGATTGGTGATTCCAATATCAGCAATTATTTTGTGAATAGAGTTTCCAAGATCGGGGTGTCCAGCATTAGTTTTTCATTCTGTGAACATTTTTTCCTGGATCGTGAACAGTGTTTGCTACTTACTAATTTATTCCCACGTTAAAATTTTCATTGAAGTAAAACACATTTATGTCTCTTTTTTCTGGGATTTAAGGCCTGATCAAATCCCCAAACTCCTATATTAATTTTCCTAATTCCTGAGATGTATTTACATGGTCAAACCATGTAGTTTATTGTGATCAAATTTTAATGGAAAATATAAAATATCATAAACCTTTTCTTCCTAAATCTTCTAAACGGATTAGATATTTTCCTCCCTTGTTATACATTCTTATTCTCGAGTGAGTGACGCTTGATCCTTTACTTCTTCCTATTAGAGCGGTGTTATAGAACCTTAATCCTCAGATCGTTTAACCTTGAAGTTTATTATTTCTGCATGTGCACCCCCTATTTTGGTGCAAGAATCATATGTCGATCCTTTATCGATATAAGGTATAATTTATCATCGTTTATTTGGGATCATCTTATATTGTTTCTCTATTACATGTTATGGTATGAGATCTTCATTCTTCTAATGCGGTTTTCTTGGGTTTCCGTTGGTGTAGTCATACCGCAGAATCCTCAGGTCGATGACGTTTTCATAGTAGGGGTGATTGTGATCCGTTTTGTGGATCGTTCACAGATAAATTTTTACAAGAACCATTTAAGGTAGGTGGTTTATTGTTTCTCTTCAATTTTACATGATACTATATAGTTATCATGTTTTAGCCCACTGCATCACAATTTAATTGTCATAATGAGTATTTGAATCAGGTAAATAAATTGATAGCGATCATATGTTATTACCTCTTGTTTTTCTATATAGTTTGATATATATGCCAGTTTTGTTTAGATTTTCATTCTTTATGGAAATTGTTAAAGAATATAAACTGGGATTAAATATAATTAATTATATATGATAAATAGAAATGTAAATTAATTTGATTCTTCCTTTTGTAATTTGATGTTAATAAAATTTATGCCGTAAAAATGTTTAATGAATTTTTGATAGCTTAATATTTAGGATTCTTGATTTTGGAACCTACAAATAATAAATTAGTTAATTCAATATGGATTAATGAACTAGTTTTTTGATCAAAAATAATTCCCTGTATGGTTCTTAGTTACCCTCTTGCATATTTAAGGGTGAAGAGAATAGTTGATATGATGTTTTTTTCCTATTGCTTGTGTTTTGATTTGACCATGGATAGATGTTGTGATATGTGGGGCAGAGAGGGCTATTGGTTATGGAAACATTTGATGCCTAGAGTGCTGAGATGCATTAGTTTATTAATGTTTGTGTGAGGGAGGACACTGGAGATGATGAAACAAGTTGAATGAGAATTTTGGGAGGCTTGATGAATCGTGATGTTTTTTTATCCCGATTAATTTCCTCACTACTCTAGGTAGCTAGTCTTTCTTACCCTCATTCCAGAAAGGGGTGAAGACACGCCAGGTATGACACGTGTTTTTTGTGTTTAGCTTCTCAAGATAGAATGGGTATACACTCTGTCTATATGAGGAAAAAAACGATGAGTAGTACCCCTACTCATAGTGTTGATCCCCTTATGTTTAGTATCATAGAATGTTTTTCTACAACGCCTAGAGATATGGGAAAGTATTTATTTTAATAAATTATTGAATAAATGATGTTAACCCATGGGTTTGGAACTTGTGGGGATGCAATGTGGAGGTTTCAATTTAAAGGAATAGTGGAATTCATGTATGATGCTAATGAAATAAACTGTGTAAATTTTTAATGGTTGATTAATTTAATAAAAATCAATGAACGTAATGTGAAACTGATAAACAGGAAATAGAGGACTGTAATCACAATTTTTAAATGTTTCAGTGCTTATATGATACCTAGTATTAGAAGTGGAAGCCATGAGTCTGAGAGATGTTAGCTACAGTTGAGTATATTACTAGGTTATTCCCATAGTGTGGTTATAATCCTTTGTATATTCTGAATGTTTTATGTTTCGATAAGTGACTCCACCCTATCAGTTAAGGAAACTGAAACCTTGGGGATTCAGGGTTCTAGCGGGTGTTTTCCCCAAAATTCATGTGGGAAGATGGATGGATGAATACTCCCTTTGTCCATGCCTGCTTCTTATTGTAGTTACCTGTGCTGGTAGGCACAACGGTTAGATTTCCCCATATATGTGTGCTAAGGTTTTTAATGGATTGTGGTTATTCACACACATATATTCTAGATATAGTTTCCCATGAACTACTATAGGTGTAACATGTATAGGCTATGATGTCTTGAGGATCCTTACTTGGTGTGTGGACTGTAATGGCATGAGGTATAATTCATGATGTATGATACACGTTATGCGAGTTATGGTGGATACCTAAAACTACATGATTACTATTCTTACGTGAACGTGGTGGTTTTTTGTATGAGGTGCATGGTTTGGTGCTTCTCCCAAGTGTATTTAGGTATGTCTTTTTTGAGAGAGATTCTATTGACACATGACATTGGGAAAATGAGGCAAACCAGTGGGGAAGTAGTAGTGAGGTAGACTTGATATTATTTATTATATTATAAACTATCGTTTTTTAATACTTGGTGAAAGTATCCATGGTGAGGCTGGTAAAATAGTATAACTATTTAAGAGATGAGTTACCTTTACTCATTGTTCACTTTGATTTAGAATACTTTCATTACTTTTGGATGAGAGGCTCCTGGGAGGATCCTACTGAGCATACTATTATACCCACTAAATGTATATATAAAATTTTTCTCAGGTCACATGGAAATCGTTGGAGATCAGGCTGTTTTCTACTATATTGGGGTTGCATGAGCTGTTTGGGCTTCATGGTTACTGTTGATTTTACTTTCTTTTGTGTATTTTCAGTTTTTACCCTTTAAGTTGTAGTAGTTTTGCATGACATTACATATATATACTTGATATTTATTTCATATTGCTATCTGAGATTTATTTGGTTTCTATCTTTCTTATAACTCACTTTTTCATGTGTTATATTTGAGGGTAATGCCTCCCATTTGTGTGTTTATTATACCCTCAGCATAGTATCCATCCCGGGGCCTACTAGAGGTTTGACTCGGGGATCATTCTCTCTCTTATCACATTGTCGGCCAATGAAGGTTACACCTTCTCTTCAGGAGGTCATGATAGAGAGGTATCAAATGGATGTTGAGGGATAGGATGGAGTTTTGTGTGAGGCACATTTGTGGTTTCATGGGTTGGTAGGGAAACTGTGTTAGTCATGTTTGGCAACTAATGTATAAATTGGAGACTGACTGAGACATAGGCATTTAGGGACCCCTATGATCTGATGCATGGACCATTATGTTTATAATATCTACCAAAAGAGTTGATACTATTTG
This sequence comes from Viscum album, assembly GCA_963277665.1. NCBI lineage: Eukaryota > Viridiplantae > Streptophyta > Magnoliopsida > Santalales > Viscaceae > Viscum > Viscum album. The sequence continues at coordinate 317,799,080 of OY728132.1, read as the reverse complement.
TAGGGAAGTTACTTAGGAAAGGATCATGAATCATTCTTATTTTTTCCAAAGTTTGAATGTGTATACCTTTGGATAGATTAACCTAAAATGAATAAATGAAAACAATTAATTAATTAATGTTGTGTCTTCCATATTCCAGTTTTAGGAGATCTAAATATTTTTTTTAGGTATGGATCCAGGTCAATATAATTATCAGGATCACATAGAAGATGTATAGAAGGTTGTTCTAGTAGATCTTTTCAAGCTAGAGGTCGATGATGGCGACAATTAGAGGAGGACACTCTGAGAGTTCCAGCGCTAGAGTCTAAAGAATTACGAGGGATCCATTTCAGATTCAGTCATGGAGGACTAGTTGGATGAGGTCAAGATTGGTTTCATTTAGATCCGTGCACAGAAAGAGAATTAGGTGTCTTGGGTTGTTACAGTGGTACGTGGAGAAGTGACGTAGTGGTAGTTCTTGTTCCTCGAGGATCGTGAGGTGTTAGTGATCTCATGTGAGGAGTTTCATGAAATGTATAGAGTCAAGTATCTTTATTCGAATTCCAAATAACTAATTTTGTGTATATTTCCTATGATTGAGGATACAACGATATTACGTCATCCTCAGCATGTATTTATTGTATTCGGTGTAGGATATCGTGGATTGACTCAGGAGGGAGGTTGTGTTAATAGATGGTGATGGAGAGCCAGTAGTGTTTACAAGAGAGCGAGACTCTCATATGGGTCAGAGAAGTATAATGTCCTTATCATCCATGATAGATAAGATGATTCTATGTTATTTATTGTTTTAGCAGTTGGCGGTTCCTAGGGTCGTATATGAGTACCCAGATGTCTTTCTAGAATGGATTATTGCATTACCCACTTGTCAACAGATCATGTTTGGGATTTAGCTAAAACTATAAGCTTCTCCTATCTCTATGAATCCATAAAGGATGGATCCTTATGAATTACGAGAGCTATGTATATATCTTGATGGTATATTATAGTGCGGTATTGTTTGGACGAGTGTGTCACCATGGGGTGAACATGTTTTCTTCATGTAGAAGGATGAAGACAGTTTTCGGTTGAGTATATATTATTGTCGCTTAAACAAAGTGACAATGAAGAATCAATATCCTCTTTAGGGTATTCATGATTTGTTCGATCAACTGATGGGTGCATGTTGTTTTTCAAATATCAAAATGCTATTAGGATATCATTAGATGCATGTGAAGGCTAAAAATATACCCAAGACTGCTTTCTGTTGTCATCATGGGCATTATGATTTCGTTGTAATGTTGTTCAGTGTGACAATTACTCCATCTGTGTTCTTAGGATTGATGAAAATGGTATTCCTTGAGTTCCTAGATATGTTTGTGGTGCTTTTCATCAATGACATCCTTGTGTAATTCATGTCTTAGTAGAATCATGTAAGGCATCTACACACCAATTTGTGTGTTCTTCATCAACAGCATCTTTTCTGGAATTTGTTGAAGTGTGATTTTTTGTCTAGAGATGTTCATTTATGGGGGCATGTTGTTTCCCAGTAAGGAGTAGCTATGAATCCATCGGAGATAGAATTAGTTTGTTCTTGGGTAGCCCCCATGATAGTTTTATAGGTTTGATGTTTTCATGGTCTTGCAGGCTACTATAAGAGGTTAATAGACGGTTTCTATCGGGTTGTGACTCCTCTGATAGCATTCACATAGAAGGATCGGGCATTTGTGTGGACTGATCAGTGTCATTTAACATTTGAGTATCTCAAGGATAAGTTAAAAATTTCTCTATTTTTTGTCTTTTATAAAAGGGTGATCAATTTTATGTTTTCTACGATTCGTCGCATATGAGGTTAAGATGTGTTCTGATGCATTAGAGATTAGTTTATTTTTATGGTTCATAGAAGTTACATCCCCATGAACATAACTATTATATCCATGATCTTGAGTTGGTAGCCATTGTTTTTTCTCTGAAGGTGTGGAGACATTTCCTCATTGGTGAGAACATTTTGGGTTTCTCCGATCAAAAGAGCATGAGGTATGTTTTATCCCAGAGTGGCTTAAACTTCCTATAGCATCAGTGGATGGAGTTATTACGGGAATAAGAATTTAAAATATCGTATACCCTAGGAAAGTGGAATGTTGTAGCTGATGCACTGAGCAGGAAGTCACTTAGTGATACAATGCATGAATCTAGCAATTCCTGGAGAGTTATGAAAGATTTGTTAGCATTAAATCTCGATATCAGAGAAGTATGGGGCATAGGTTTTATTTTTTAGATGACAGTGCAGTAATCTCTAGTGTAGTAGGTAGTAGAGTCCTAGTCGGGGGGATCTTGAGGTGGATATCTATAGAGACTGATTTTTTCATTGCGAGACCCCTGATGGTTTGTCTAAGTATGAACATCATCGATTCTTGTATCATGGAAGAGTATTTTTTTCTTTTTGAGATGCATGAGAGGATTCTTAGAGTGTTACATTATTTGCCTTTGGCGGTGCATCTTGGCGTGAAAAAGATTTACATAGCCTTGAGGAGTCAGTTTTGGGGGCCTGTGATGAAGCATGTTGTTGCGGAGTTTGTGTCTTGATGTTCGGTCTACCAAAAGGTCAAGATCAAGCACTGTGATCTTGGTGGTGTCTTCCAGTCGTTAGATGTTCCTATGTGGCAGTGAGAGGTCATATCAATGGAATTTTTTACTTGTTTACCTGGATCTCAAGGAGGACATGACGCTTTATTGGTGGTAGTGGATCGTTTAACAAAATCATGCTACTTCATCCCGATCAAGGAGTAAATCTCAGTGCATGTTTTTTCATGTAAATATATGTAGGAGGTGGTGAGACTCCACCATGTCCTGAGAATGATCATTTCCGATTGAGATTGCCATTTTACATCTAGGGTATGGAATGGCATCAAAATTATTTTGGTTCTCAGCTATGCCATAGCACTGCTTATCATACGTAGAAGGACACTCAGATAGAGCGAACCATCCAGACTCTTGAATATATGTATCGATCATGTGTCCTAGATTTGGGAGTATCATGGATGAGGCACTTAACCTTGGTAGAGTTTGATTAAAACCATAGTTTTCACTCCACCATCGGTATAGATCCATTTAAAGCCTTGTATTTTTTACCATGTTGTTATTCGTTGTTCTGGGCTAGGGTCGGAGAGTCAACAATACTTAGACCAGAAATAGTGAAGAATATGAAAAAGATGGTTTAGGTGATTCATGAGATGGTGAAGACAACGCAGGACCATAAAAAATCATATGAAGATCAATGGTAGAGACCTTTAGAGATTGATGTTGGGGATCACATGTTTATGTAGGTGAGTCCCCATTGTTGGTAGCAAAGGTTTGGTCAGGGGAGTAAGAATTCACCATTGTTTTTGGGACATTCGAGGTTTTGGCTCGTGTTGGAAACGTGGCGTACGGAGTCACACATCACCCACAGATGAGCTAGATACAAAATTTGATTCATGTGTCATAGCTTCGTTATTATCTTCATGATGACTCTCACTTAATCAATTGGGAGAAGATCAATGATGATGATGATACAACCTTCAAAGACTATCATGTGCAGAACCAAGACTGCAAAAAAGAATGTGTTTCACTGGCATTCTACTCCAATGATTCGTGTCTTGTGTAGACATGCTGTTGTGGGGGTGAGTACTTGGAAACGTGGTTCATAGATACATTCTCAGTAACATGAGTTTTTAGATGTTTAACTCTTTTCATGTGACGATGTTTTCTTTTTTTATTATATACCTTTCATGTTTATGAGATTATTTTCTTTATTTTCTTCTTGTGGATTTATCTCTTTTGATAGGCATATAGATGGGTGGTTGTTCAGACACCTTTTATGTTTCCCTTTAGGTGGATTTTGATTTCTCTAGGATGAGAATGTTTTGAAAGATATCTAATGTAATAGTTGGGACCTCTCTGTTCTGTTCCTCTGAGGAAATCTAGTGATTGAGGTGTTCTAGGAGGTCAAGGTGACATATCCCTAACATGTTTCCAAATTTTCAATTCTGCAAACAGTTCCATCGGTGAGACACGTGTGAACCCTTCCATTTGGGATACCGATGCAAAACCTTCCATCAGGGAGATCGATGTGAACAGTTCTATCAGTGAAATTGATGTGAACACTTCTATCGGTGAGAGTGATGTGAACAGTTCCATCAGTGAAACCAATGTGAACAGTGACATAGATGAAATTAATGTGAAAAGTTCCATCGGTGAGACCGATGTGAAGAGTTCCATTGGTGAGTCTGATGTGAATAGTTCCATTGGTCAGACCGATGTGAACAGTACTAGGACCTGTGAGTCTAGGATTGGTGAGTCATTCAATGAACGGTACCTCCAAGATCGGTGAGTTCAAGATCAATGAGTCTAAGATCTATGAGTTATACTATGAATTGTGTTTCCAGGATTGGTGAGTCATTCTATGAATAGTGTGTCCAGGATCAGTGAGTCCAGGATCGACGAGTCAATCTGTGAAAAGTGATTCCAAGATTGGTGAGTCTAGGATCAGTGAGTCCTTATGTGAATAGTGTTTCCTGGATTGGTGATTCCATGATTAGTGAGTCATTCTGTGTACAGTGTTTCTAGGATCGTTGAGTCCAGGATCGGTGAGTGATGATGTGAACAATGTTTTCTAGGATCATTGAGTCCAGGATTGGTGAGTCATTCTATGAAAAGTCATTCCATGATCTTGAACAATGTTTCCCTCTTCTTAAATATTCCCCACTTTGACATTTTCTTTGACCTAAAATTCATTCAAGGCCTTTATAAGGGATTTAAGGCCAAATCAAATCCCATAATCCTAATATTAATTTTCCTAAGGCCCTGTATTTCTTTACTTGGCCAAACAGTGTGGTTTAATTTGATCCTCGTTTAATGGAAAATCTTTCATATCTTAAACCACACCTCCATAAATCTTCTAAAAGGAAAAGATATATTCCTTCCTAGTTCAACCTTCTGGTTCCCTTGTTAGAGAAACTCGAACCATTAATTCTTCCCATAGGAGTAGTGTGATCAAAAAATAATCCTTAGATTGTTTCACCTTATTGTTTCTTCGTATTTCATGGACACCCCCTATTTTTGTTCAAGTATCAATTGTCAAAACTTCATTAATATAAGTTATGTTTTATCATCGTTTGTTTTCGGCCATATTATCTTATTTCTCTTTTCCATGTTATTGTATGTGATATATTTTCAACTAACGGCATTTTCTTTGGATTTAGTTGGTGTGGTCGTATCGCAGAATCCTAAGGTGGATGCAGTTGTCACAGGAGGAGGCGATCGTGATCTTTTGTGTGGATCCATCTCGTATAAAGAACGAAAAGACCATTTGATGTAGAGGATTCGTTTCTTCTCTATTCTTTTACGTGCAACTATAGAGTTAGCATGTTTTAGCCCACTGGATCACAATAGAATAGACATAATGAATATTTGAGCCAGATAAATAAATTGACATCGATCGTATGTTATTTTCTCTTATTATTCAAGATAGTGTTATATTTGTGACTATTTTTTTATATTTTTTCCTTATGGAAATTGGTAAATAATGTAAATTGTGATTAATTGTAATTAATTGTCATGGATAAAGAGGCATGTAAATGAATCTGTTTCTTCTTGTAGTATTTTTTTGTAATCAAATTGATATAGTAAGGATGTTTAATCAATTGGTGATAGCTTAATCTTTAGTTTTCCAGATGTTTGAAACTATGAATAATAAATCAGTTATTTCAATATAGATTAAAGAACTGGTTTGTTTGATAAAATATAATTCCTTATATGGTTTTGAGTTACCCTCTAGCATGATTATGGGACAAGAGCCTAGATGATATGATCTTTTTACAACTTCTAGTGTTTTTATTTGATCCTTGAAGGTTTTTCTGACATGTGAGGAAGGGGGCATATTGGTTGTGACATTAGTTGATGCCTAAAATTTTGAGATGAATTGGTGTATGCATGGGGGTGTTAGAGAGGAAACGGTAGATGATGAAATGAGTTGGATGGGAATTTTTGCATTCCTGATGAATCTTGTTGGTTTTTTATCTACACTACATTCCCCAATGGTTAATTCAGAAGGACTTTCATACCCTTCATCCAAAAAGGGGATAAGATTCATGGGGTATGACATGTGCTTCTTGTGTATATATTCTTAAAGGATATTGGGTCTATGCTCTTGCAATTGGTGTAAAATAACTTAAAAGTAGTTCACCTACTCACCTTTTTCTGAACCTTGTGTTTAGTATATTATAATTTTTTTCTAGAATACCCATGGATATGGTAATGTAATGATGATAATAAATTATTGAAAAAATGATGTTATCCCATGGGATTGTACCTTTCAAGGATGCAATACTGAGGAATCAATTTAATGGAACAGTGGACATTGGGTGTGATGATAATGAAAAAAATGTGTAAATTTTTAATGGTGGATTAATGTTAAATAATTAATGAATGCCAAATGAAACTGATAAAAATGAAATGAATGACTATAATCTGCTTTTTAAAAGGGATGTGTGTTTATAGGATACCAAGTATTAGAAGTGGTAGCCAGGTGTCTGATAGACGTTAGCTGAATTTGAGTCTAATACAGGGTTATTCCCATAGAGCGATTGTGAGATATATAATATTATGTAACTTTTTTGTTTCTATACTCTAATCCACCCTATTATTTAGGGAAATTGATACCATATGGATTCTGATCCGGGGGGTGTTTTCACAAACATTATGCTGGGAGGATGGATTGATGACTACCCCCTTTGGACACACACTATTCTCTTGGTAGTTATATGTACAGGAAGGCACATCAGTTAGTTTTCCATGTATATATGTGTAGAGGGATATAATGGATTTTGGTTATTCAAACACATATATTCTGGATATAGATTCTTATAGACTACTATAAGTGTAACATGTATAGGTTGTGATGTCTTGAAGATCCTTAATCGGTGTGTGGGATGTTATGGAGTGAGGTATAATGACTGATGTATGAAATACATTATGCGAGCTGTTGTGGCTCCCAAAAACTACTAGGTTACATTGCTTATGTGGACGTGGTGGTTTTTTTTCCTGAAGTGCATGTTGTAGAGCTTCAACCTGGTGACTGTGGTCATGACATTTTGTAGAGATATGATTAGGATGTGAGATGTTGGGGAAAAGTGTCAAACCATTGAGGAATAAGTAGTGGGGTACCATTGATATTAATTATTATTTTATATAATCTTGAATACGATACTTTGTGAGAGTAGCCATGGTGACATTGGGAAATTAGTATATCTGTTTAGTTGATGGGTTTGTTTGACTTGATGTTCATTGTACATAACCATGCATACTTTACTTTTACAAGAGAGGCTCAAGGGAGGATCCCACTGATTATACTGTAATACTCACCCTATGTATATATAAACTGTCTTTCATGTCACTTGGAGAAGGTTAGAGACTAGGATGGTTTCTACTAGCTTGGGGTTGAAGGAGTTGTTTGAGATTCGTGGTTGCTGCTATTTTTACTTTCATTGGGGTATTTTTAGTTTTCCCCTTTCAGTTTTGGTGGTTTTTCTTGACATTACATATGTTTTCTTGGGATTTATATTATATTGATGTCTGAGGTGTAGTTGGTTGGTGTTTTTCTTATCTCTCTTTTTCTCATGTTTCATCATTGTGGTTAATGCCACTCATTTGTGTGTTTACTATACCAGCAGTTCTTGTCGCCAACCCGGGACCTACTAGAGGAGGGGCTGGGGGTCATTATCTCTCTCTTCACATTGCTGGCCCTGGAGGGTTACACCTTGTGGGGAATGTAACACCCGAGACTTTTATGAGAAATATTTTGTTTTTATGTTATATAAATCATCAAAGGAATATTTCACTACACACAAATCTAACTTGGCTTGCTTTACACGCAACTGCGGCCTTCCTCGATACCTTGTGTCGTACGCAATACCGAGATTCACTAAACAATGATATTCTATTAAAATATTATTAAAACTAGACTTTATGAATAGTAATAACCACTTTTTGAAATTTTATAAATTTTATTTTTCAAAATGGACTTCATTTTTGGATTTGGAATATCGAAATTAGCCGAGGGTGAAATTTTGGTATTTTTCTGAAAACTTTCAATTTTTGATGAATAGTGAAACCACTAAGCGGTAGATAAAATAACTAAATTTTTCATAAAACATAATTTTACCTCTTCTGTGAGTGGAATTTCGAAAATCCGAGAGACACGGTTGATGTCAGTAATTAAAATTTGGTTCAATGAGATGAAAATAATTTTTCTTGAATAGTAACTTTTTACTTTTATTTACCACAGTTAAAAGTAAATTGGGTAATTAAGGGTAAAAATGATATTATTATTACCCTAATACATGTCGTAATTCTATTTGACAAGTTTAATTCGACCAAAAAAACCTCAGGAATAAAATATGACCATTTAGGCCCACTTGGATTAGATTAGGACATTTATTATTAATTTATTTAAAGAAGGGTTAAAATAGTTAAAATCAAAGTTTAATAACTATATCATTTTTAATATAGGGTTATACATAAGATAAATTCGACTATAAATATTCATTAGAAAGATAAAGAGATTTCATACATAATGGCATTTTATTTGAAATTTTTAGACGTTATATAATATAATTTATTTATGACACAAATATGAGGAAATAATTATCTTATTAATGAAATATTGACATAATTGATGTTATAAATAGCCAAATAAATATAATTTGAGACTTTTTATGAATTACACAAATTTTTTAGGTTAATATGACATGTTAGTATTGATTTAATTAACTTTTTTCGAACTAATCATTCTATTATGATTTTCAAAAAATCAATTACTAAATAGTGTCAAAATTGACTTAAAATAGTTTTTAAAACAAATATTATATTGTTATTTTATTCCTAAAAATATATGGCTCGGCCAAATGACTTAGATAAAGTTATATATATTAATAATAAACAACTTGGGGTTCGTTTGGATGCTTATAGTAAGTTTATTAACCTTATAGTATAAGAACACAAGAAGACACGATAAAAGTAAAATTATATTACTTAATGTTAATCTAAATGATATGGTTAAAATAGGAACCTAAACTTGTCTAAATTCTATTGTATGAGAGGATTTATACCCACCCCCACCTTACCTTAGAAATAAATCAACTTGGAGCTATTTAAAACCTAATTTTACTTTATAATAAAATAATAGTTTTTTTTTCAAAGGTGCCCCTCTTCTCCCTTATAAAAGGGCACCTCCTCCCTCTCTTCCTCACACCACATTGATCCATCAAGCTCGGCCAACCCCTGAAAATTTCTCTTATCCACTTCCATATATACATCCTAGAGATCCTTGTCTTCTTATAAGACCAATTTTAGTGCCCTAAAAGGATGTCTCAAAGAAGCACTTCAAAGAAGATGTAATGTCCGTTACCAATTCTTTCATCTTTATTTCTTCTTCCACTTCTTCTTCTTTAGTTGTTTCATTATGAAGTAATATCATCAGTATCACTCATATACTGATATGTGATTATAATTATGAAACAACCCTATTTCACTATCTATCCATCCTACGGAAAATGAAATCACCGCGTGTGCGTACATATGGAATATCGTCTCCACGTCGTGCTGTAATTTATTTTCCACCACCTTACATGGATGGGTATAATGGTGTAATGAATGAATATATATGAGAATTGTGAAGTGATATTGATTCTGAAATAGTATACATACACTCCAATACAATTCAACGATCATAGGAACGATATCATAACTCGTGCATACGTACGGAATACCGTCCCCACGATGTGATGCGACTTGTTCTACATGATCTTCATTGCATAATGATTATATAAATGAATTTAATGAATGAATATGATATATATTACACTAATACCATTCTGTAAATGAGTTATCTATAACCTAAAAAGAAGAATAAGAATTTATCTGAGATTGTTTATACTTTGGAATTTACTGGGGTGCATTTTATCATCCACATCCATGTTTCCTCAATATGAAATATTTGAATCATTCTAAAATAGTTTATATCCAATTTTACCCTTTGGTGAGTTATTAGTAACAGAAACGAAAGGAATCTTTTGTCGTTTTTCGTATGAGGTACTTTTTGACTTTTCCAACAAAAGTATGAGAAGCATGTCTTTTTAACTAAGACGACATGAATGGATTTTTAAAAAATTATTTCCAAGAATATTCCTTTACAATTTTTCAAGTTTATTTTTAATCAACTTCTTTTAGTTTATAATTGTTTGACATGTTAGGAATGGAAAAGTGTTTTTGAAGTAGAACGGATATTTTCCTCAAGAATGGAGTTCAAGTGTTTTATCAAAATTATTTTCCATCAAAGATAATAAAGGGTCCTGTTTTTATCCCTATTATTACATTGATCTGATTATTTTGTGATGTAATTATTTTTATGAATTCCTTTATCTTATATGAATTGTTTTATGATGTCACAATGTTTAAGAATCCCATTTTTATGACATGGGTTATGCTATGATGTATGGTTTATGATTTTGTGGCACACATAAAAATGGTATCATAATGAGATTTGTGGGACCTATATCTCCCTCCAATGAATGGGGTAAAGATTATATATCTCATGAGATAGACATGGCTAGAACGGCGGGTTAAACCGGTTCAGTGAAACATGATTGAAACGATGAGTGAACTCAGTTCAGAAATGGAATTTGTCTACTAAGATGGTCTTGGCAATGAGTCATGAATACTAAGAAAAGATTCTCTATGATTATGTGTGCATGCCACAAATTTTCATGTTTTATGTTATGATTATTGGGATTACATTTCACTACTATGATTTATCCCATGTTATGATATTATGATCTCTTTTGCAGGTTAAGATTTCCAAAATGTTATGTTCTTATGAATATGATGTGATTGATATATCTTTTGTTTAACCTTATTGAGAATTTTAGCTCACCCTTTTTCATGTTTTATTTCCCCAGGTCAGGAAGAAGGTTATTAAGTAGGATATGCCAAAAAAAGACTCTAGATATGATGAAATAAATGGGAGACAGTGTAGATGCTTTATGAACCAGTTGTTTATGTTTCCCAGTTTCTAATGACCATATACCTATACGGTCCTTTCATGGTTTTGTTATATGTTGTAATAAGTATGCTTCAATTATGAAGTATTAACCATGTATGTAAAGTATGGGTCTTTATAGTTGGTATCAGAGGAGAGGTATAATTATCCCATGTTATGATTATTGGGATTACATTTCACTACAATGGTTTATCCCATGTTATGATATTATGATCTCTTTTGCAGGTTAAGATTTCCAAAATTTTATGTTCTTATGAATATGATGTTATTGGTATTTCTTTTATTTACCCTTACTGTGCATTTGAGCTCACCCTTTTGTATGTTTTATTTCCCCAGGTCAGGAAGAAGGTTATTAAGTAGGATATGCCAAAAAGGGACTCTAGATATGATGAAATAAATGGGAGACATTGTAGATGCTTTATGAACTAGTTGTTTATGTTTTCCAGTTTCTAATAACCCTATACCTATACGGTCCTTTCATGGTTTTGTTATATGTTGTAATAAGTATGCTTCAATTTTGAAGTATTAACCATTTATGTAAAGTATGGGTCGTTATAGTTGGTATCAGTGGAATGGTATAGTGAAACTTTGGAATCTAGGATGTGAAATCCTTAGTAAGAATTCTAAGGATAAGTCTAAGCATAGAACACAATCTTAGTGTTTTAGAAATGCCCATGAATAACCTAGGATAAGACCTTAAGTGTGAAATTTTATTATTGATTATGTGGTTTTCCTATAATAATTAGTGTTGCTCACACTATTCTTCTTGGTTTTAGTCAATGGCTGGAACTCGAAGGAACCATGTTAACGCGGAATGCAATGGGAAATGCAATGATTGTCCCCCTGAGCAACCAAACTTTATGGGAGCAGGAATGCAAAATCTTGTAGCCATGATCAAACAACGTTCAGAATCTATGAATCTTGCAGGACTTCCAAACGAGAAAAGGAAGGAACAACATTCTGTTGAATCCTTCATGTGACAGCATCCACCTTCATTCAGCGGGTCTACTGATCCATTAGTTGCTGAACAATGGATTAGTACTACTGAAAAGATATTTTCAGTTCTTCAATGTTCTGAACATGATAAATTTATCATAGCAGTGTATCATTTCGATGGTGATGCTGATAAATGGTCGATTCTTATTAAAAATACGAGGCAAAGGGATGAAATTGAGTACATGGAATGTTACGAGTTCAAGAACATATTTTTCAAAAAGTACTTCGCTCGTATTCTCTGAAAAAAGATGGAGATGGAGTTTCATGAACTAATGCAAGAGGATGATGAATCTGTTGGTACCTATGAATCAAATATTAGAAGACGTTCAAGGTACGCAACTTGTAAAATTATCCAACCTGAGAGTAAGATCGATCGATTCTTCAGTGGCTTAAAACCAAGTCTTCGATGAGTGTTAGCCACAAGGGACATTAATAGCTATGAGGAAATCGTTCGATGTGATCTCAAAGTCGAGATGGAGATTAGAGTAACCCATTAGTCATATGGGTTTGATAAGAAGAGGAAAATGGAATTCAAAGGAAAATCTAAAGATCACTCTGAAAAGAAGATGAAATTTCCCTTATGCTCAAAGTGTGGAATGAAACATGGAGGGAGTTGTCTTAAAGGGACAAGTAAATGTTTCAAATGTGGAAAGGAAGGTCATCGGGAATTTTAATGCCACAATGATGGGAAGAATATGTCTAATGATGCAAACAAAGGAAAGGATACACAGAATGAACCTACTACACTACAATGTTTTAAGTGCAAGAAGATGGGTCATTATTCCAATCAATTCCCAAATCAAAGGGTTGATGATGATGGTCAACGTCAACAAACTCTTAAGGCTAAAGAAAAAGGAAAGTCAAGTGCAATTTATACTAGCGATGTGGAGTATGATAACGATGTGGTGAAAGGTACACTTACTATCCACTCTAAAGTAGAAATTTTTTTATCTGATTCTGGATCCACCCTCTCTTTTATTTCTGACGAATTTTCTAAGGATATCACTATATTACCTCAACAATTAGATGTTGAGTTATCTATGACAACCCCTAATGGCACAACAGTCACATCAGAAGTTTATAATTCTTCTCCGATCGAAGTTTGTGGGAAAGTGCTTCCTGCAAATCTTTTGATCCTTCCTATATTAGAATTTGATGTGATTCTTGGCATGGATTGGCTTTCTTTATATGGATATCAAAACAATTTCCAAAGAAGGGAAGTCACATTTCATATTCCAGATCAATCTATGATTGTCTATCAATGAAAGGATAAACATAACCTTCCAGTGGAAATTCCTTCCATCTTATGGGTTATGATTCCACTAAATGAAGGTTATTTATCTCAAATAGTTGGTGAGAAACTCAAGGTTAATAATATTCCCATTGTACGGGAGTTTGATGATGTCTTTCTGGTGGAATCACCAGGTCTTCCACCAAATCGTGAAGTTGAGTTTTCAATAGAACTCGTACCGGGTGATTTGACTATTTCAAAGACACCTTATAGAATGTACCCAATTGGGTTGCAGGAATTGAAGAAGCAACTCCAAGAGAATCTTGATAAGGGGTTCAGACGCCATAGTGCGTCACCTTGGGGAGCACATGTTCTGTTTGTTAAGAAGAAAGATGGATCAATGAAACTCTACATTGATTATCGAGAACTTAACAAGATCACTATCAAGAACCAATATCCTCTCCCACGCATTGATGACTTATTTGACCAATACGCGGAGCTCAATAATTTTCCAAGATTGATCTTCGTTCAGGGTATCATCAATTAAGGGTCAAAAGGGAGGATATACCAAAGAAGTATTTCCATACTAGGTGTGGACATTATGAATTTATAGTGATGCCATTTGGTCTTAATAATGCCCCTCCAATCTTCATGGATCTGATGAATAGAGTCTTTAGAGACTATCTTGATCAGTTTGTGGTAGTATTTATAGATTATATTCTTGTCTATTCAAAGAGAAAGGAAGAACATGAAGATCACTGGAGAATTATATTGAAGACCCTGAAAAAGGAGAAGCTTTATGCCAAATTTACCAAGGGTGATTTTTGGCTTCAAAAAGTTGCATTTTTGGGTCACATAATCTCAAAAGAGGGGATATCTGTGGATCCAGCAAAAACAGAGGTTATCGAAAGATGGTCGAGACCAACAACAGTAACTGAGATCTGAAGTTTTCATGGTATGTCTGGATATTATCAACATTTTTTGAAACATTTTTCATGATTATCTAATCCACTCACCATGTTGACTCGGAATGGAGTTATGTTTGTCTGGACGGAGGAATGTGAAGAGAATTTCAAGTAATTTAAATGAAGGTTATCCAATGCACCTGTGCTCACACTGCCTTGTAGTGGAGAAAGGTTTTTGATCTACAGTGATGCATCCAAGATGGGATTGGGATGTGTTCTTATGCCAAATGATATGGTGATAGCTTATGCCCCACGACAATTGAAAATACATGAGGAAAATTACCCAACTCATTATTTGGAGTTAGCTGCGGTAATCTTTGCATTAAAGATTTGGATACATTATCTTTATGGAGAATGGTGTGACATTTATACTGATCATAAAAGTTTAAAATATATTTTCACACAAATGGAGTTGAATATGCGCCAAAGAAGATGGTTGGAGCTGATTAAGGATTATGACTGCTCAATCCATTACCACCCTGGGAAAGAAAACAAGGTGGCAGATGCATTAAGTCGACAAGACCATGCCAATATATCCATGATGAGGATCACAAAATATCCAATATTTATGGATTTACAAAGGATGTATCTTGGAATTATAATGAAAGGATAAAATCATATCTTTCTCAAATGAATGTTCAACCATCTATAGATGTGAATATTAAAGAGGCATAGAAAGAAGATGTCGAGTTACAAAAGAAGGTGAGAAATGTTCCTGAATTCAACCTTGATTGTGATGGGATAATAAAGTGCAGAAATCGGGTTTGTGTTCCTCCCATCCCCGAATTAAAGGAGCTGCTGGATGAGGCTCATAGTTCATCATTCTCTATTCATACTGGAAGAACGAAGATGTATAGGAACCTGAAAGAGTACTTCTGGTGGGAAGGCATAAAAAGAGATGTTGCTGAATATGTCTCTCGATGCTTGGTTTGTCAGCAAGTTGAAGCTGAGAGACAGAAGTCTAAGTGGATGTTAAAACCATTACCCATACCCGAATGGAAATGGGAAAACATCACTATGGAATTTGTCACCGGACTTCATAAAACATCCAAAGGCCATAATGCTGTCTGGGTCATAGTTGATCGTCCTACAAAGTCTGCACACTTCATTTCTATTAGAGAGGATTTTTCTCTGGATCAGATTGCTAGGGTATATGTGAAGGAAGTGGTAAAATTTCATGGAGTACCACTTTCTATTATATTTGACCGTGATCCGAGGTTTACGTCAATGTTTTGGTGAAGTCTTCAGCATACTCTGGATACAGAGTTGAGTTTCAGCACTGCTTATCATCTTCAGACAGACGGTCAATCTGAGAGAATAATTCAAACTCTAGAAGATATGTTGAGAGCTTGCTCTATGGATTTGAAAGGTGGTTGGGATCAATACCTACCTTTTGGTGGAATTTCTTTATAATAATAGCTTTCACTCTAGTTTTCAGATGGCTCCTTATAAATCTCTCTATGGAAAGAAATGAAGGACTCTAACTTGCTGGGATGAAGTTGGGGAAATAAAGCTATTAGGGCCTGATCTCATTGATGAAATGGGAGAAAAGGTCAGATCTATTCAACAACACATAAGAGCAGCTCAGAGTCGACAGAATAGTTATGCCGACAACCGAAGAAAAGACCTAGAGTTTGAAGTGGGTGATAAAGTGTTCTGACGAATATCTCTATGGAAGAGGGTCATGTGATTTGGAAATAAGGGGAAGTTGAGCCCTAGATATATTGGTCCTTTCAAAATATTGGATCGTGTTGGAAAGTTAGCTTACCGATTGGCGCTTCCACCGAATCTCTCTCAAGTTCACGATGTGTTCCATGTATCTCTCCTGAGAAAGTACATACCAGATCCTTCACATGTACTCAACTCAGAAGTTATACCGCTGGAGCAAGATCATCCTTATGAAGAACGACCGATAGAGATTCTAGATCGTAGCGAAAATGTCCTATGGAACAAGACCACTCGCTTGTTGAAAGTTTTATAGAGGAACCACCAAGTAGAAGAAGCTACATGAGAGCTTGTGCATATGGTGAGGGAGAGGTATCCTCATCTGTTTGTTACAAAGTGACGAATTACGAGGGTGAAATTCATTTTAAGGGGGTTAGAATGTAACACCTGAGACTTTTATGAGAAATATTTTATTTATGTTATCTAAATCATCAAAAGAATCTTTCACTATGCACAAAACTAGCTTGTATTTCTTTACATGCAACCGCAGCCTTCCTCGATAGCTTGTGTCGTACGAAATACCGAGTTTCACTAAACAATGATATGCTATTAAAATATTATTAAAACTAGCCATTATGAATAGTAATAACCAACTTTTTGAAATTTTATAAATTTTATTTTTCAAAAATGGACTTCATTTTTGGATTCAGAATATCGAAATTAGCTTACGGTGAAATTTTGGTATTTTTCTGAAAACATTCAATTTTTGATGAATAGTGAAACCACTAAGTGGTAGTTAAAAAAACAGAATTTTTCATAAAAGATAATTTTACCGCTTCTGTGAGTGGAATTTCGAAAATCCGAGAGACACGGTTGATGTAAGTAAGTAAAATGTGGTTCAATGAGATGAAAATAATTTTTTTGGTGAATAGTAACTTTTTACTTTTATTTACCACGGTTAAAAGTAAATAGGGTAATTAAGGGTAAAAATGATATTATTATTACCCTAACACATGTCCTAATTCTATTGGACAAATTTAATTCGACCAAAAACAACCATAGGAATAAAATATGACCATTTAGGCCCACTTGGATTAGATTAGGACATTTATTATTAATTTATTTAAAGAAGGGTTAAAATAGTTAAAATCAATGTTTAATAAGTATATCATTTTTAATATAGGGTTATACATAATATAAATTCAACTATAAATATTCATTATAAATCTAAAACGATTTCCTACATAATGATATTTTATTTGTAATTTTTAGACATTATATAATTTAATTTTTTATGACACAAATATGATGCAGTAATTATCTTATTAATGAAATATTGACATAATTGATGTTAAAAACCCAAATAAATATAATTTGAAACTTTTTATGAATTCCAATAAATTTCTAGGTTAATATGACATGTTATTATTGATTTAATTAACTTTGTTTGAACTAATCATTCTGTTATAATTTTCACAAAAATCAATTACTAAATAGTGTCAAAATTGACATAAAATAGTTTTTAAATCAAATATTTTATTGTTATTTTCTTCCTAAAAATATAAGGTTCGGCCAAATTACATAGATAAGGTTATAAATATTAATAATAAACAACTTGGGGTTCGTTTGGCTTCTTATAGTATGTTTATTAACCTTGTAGTATAAGAACACAAGAAGGCACGGTAAAAGTAAAATTATTTTACTTAATGTTTAATCTAAATGACAAGGTTAAAATAGAACCTAAACTTGTCTAAATTCTATTGGATGAGTGGATTTATACCCATCCCCACATTATCTTAGAAATAAATAGATTTGTATCTATTTAAAATCGAATTTGTCTTTATAATAAAATAATAGTTTTTGTTATTCCAAAGGTGCCCCTCTCCTCCCTTATATAAGGGAACCTCCTCCCCCTCTTCCTCACACCACTTTGAGCCTTCAATCTCGGCCAACCCCTGCCAATTTCTCCTCTCCACTTCCCTAGAGTCATCCAAGAGGTCTTGGTATTCTTAAAACTCCAATTGTAGTGCCCTAAAAGGAAGTCTCAAAGAAGAACTTCAAAGAAGAGGTAATGTTCGTTACCAATTCATTCATCATTATTTCTTCTTCCACTTCTTCTTCTTTAGTTTTTTCATTATGAAGTAATAACATCAGTATCACTCATATACTGATATGTTATTATATGTATGAAACAACCCTATTTCACTGTCTATCCATTCTACAGAAAATGAAATCACCGTGCATGCGTACGTACGGAATACCGTCTCCACGCCGTGGTGTAATCTATTTCCCACCACCACCTTACTTGGATGGGTATAATGGTTTAAAGAATAAATAAATATGACTATTGTGAAGTTATATTGATTCTGAAATAGTATACATACACTCCAATACAATTCCACGATCATAGGAATGATATCATCACTCGTGCGTACGTACGGAATACCGTCTCCACGATGTGATGCAACTCGTTCTACATGATCTTCATTGAATAATGATTATATAAATGAATTGAATGAATTAATATGATATATATTACTCTAATAAAATTCTGGAAATGAGGTATCTATAACCTAAAAATAAGAATAAGAATTTATTCGACAAAATACGCATAAGAACATAAAGTAACTAACACCTGAATAACAAGTAGCAATGAAATATTACTAATAATAAGCTAAGAATATGAACATATATGATATCATAGCAATGAGTATGATTCTAGAGTAAGTCAATGACATTATTTAAATCATTATACAAGAGGGTCGGACACTTACGAAACAAATCAGACCTAAGGTAAGGGAAAATCACAATCTCATTTTTATCCGAGATTGTTTATACTTCGGAATTTACTGGGGTGCATTTTATCATTCACATCCATGATTCCTCAATATTTGATATTTACATCATTCTACAATAGTTTATATCCAATTTTACCCTTTGGTGGGTTTTTAGTAAAAGATACGAAAGGAATCTTTTGTCGTTTTTCGTACGAGGTACTTTTTGACTTTTCCGACAAAAGTACGAAATGAATGTAATGTTAACTTATACGGAATGAATGGATTTTTAAAACATTATTTACAAGAATCTTACTTAACAAGTTTTCAAGTTTATTTTTAATGATATTTTTTTGTTTAGAATTGCATGACATGTTATGAAAGGAAAAGTGTTTTTGAAGTAGAAAGGGTATTTTCCTCAAGAATGGAGTTCAAGTGTTTTATCAAAATTATTTTCCATCTAAGATAATAAATGGTTCTGTTTTATCACTATTATTACATTGATTTGATTATGTTGTGATGGAATAATTTTTATGAATTCCATTATCTTATATGAATTTTTTTATGATGTCACGATGTTTAAAAATCCCATTTTTATTACATGGGATATGCTATGATGTATGGTTTATGATTTTTTGGAACACATAATAATGGTATCATTAAGAGATGGGTGGGACCTATATCTCCCTCCAATGCATTGGGTAAAGATTTTTTATCTCATGAGATAGACATGGTTGAAATGGTGGGTTATACCAGTTCAGTGAAACATGACTGAAACGGGGAGTGAACTCAGTTCAGAAATTGACATTGTTCGCTAAGATAGACTTGGCAATGAGTCTTGACTACTAAGAAATGATTCTCTATGATTATGTGTGTACGCCACAAAGTTTCATGTTTTATGATATGATTATTGGGATTACATTTCACTACTATGATTTATCCCATTTTATGATATTATGATCTCTTTTTCCGGTTAATATTTCCAAAATGTTATGTTCTTATGAATATGATGTGATTGATATTTATTTTGTTTACCCTTACTGGGCATTTGAGCTCACCCTTTTGTATGTTTTATTTCCCCAGGTTAGGAAGAAGGTTATTAAGTAAGATATGCCAAAAAGGGGCTCAAGATTTGATGAAACAAATGGGAGACAATGTAGATGCTTTATGAACCAGTTGTTTATGCTTCCTAGTTTCTAAAGACCCTATACCTATGTGGTCCTTTCATGGTTTTGTTATATGTTTTAATACATATGCTTCAATTTTGAATTATTAACCATGTATGTAAAGTATGGTTCGTTATAGGGAAGGGTTCATGATAAAACAATTAACTTAACAAACAAAAATAATTTTATTTTTAACCTATTATATAATTCAATAACTTTAATTATGTCATATTTAATTTTAACTATTATTTATAGTATAATTTAATTAGTTATTTCACTAATTGTGTAATAATGTATCATTATTTGGTAATTTTTTATTGAAATAATTTATTCACTAAAAAATTAAATTAAATTTCAATTACTTATATAATTTTTTTTCTTTCATAATAATCTATATTTCATGAAATATCTTCTATTTGATCCCATCTTCTAAATATTAACCATATTATAAGTAAGAGTTTGAAATTTTCCCCTCCCATGGAGTTTAATATTATTTAAGTCATTTTCATGGACAAGTGTAAATTTAACTAATACATTTAGATCCCAAATTTTAATGGTCTATATAAGTTCAACCAATAAAAATTTTCAATGTTCAAGTGTTTATTTATAATATTTATAATATTTTTTCGTTTACATACCCGATTTACCCTTCGTTATAGTATTAAAATTTATTAATGTTACTATTCATATTGTCCAAAAATAAGAGGGACCTATTTTATTTATTTATAAACTATGATTAATAATATTAAATGTATTTTAAATAATTCAAAACACATAAATATTTAAAATTTATTCAAAATTAATTCGTTCGACAGAACGATAAAGCATGTTATTAATTTAAAAACAAAAAAAAGATTAACATGTTTTTAAATCCAAGATCACTGTGAAATTAATTTCAATGAACTAAATTGGACAAAATGATAAAATATCTATTTAATTATAATTTAAAACCAATAAAATATCTAACTAAACAATATTAATTATATTCATTAAATATATTTTTCTTTTAAAATTCATAATTTTTTATTTTTCATCAAAATATGAAACTTACCAAAAAATTACACAAATATAAAAAATATAAAATATGAAATCATTTTTAAAATTAAAATTAATTTTTTTCATAGAAAATTATATAATTTTCCAAAATTTAGATTTAAAATGGGTTCTCCATTTAATGGATCTAAATTAACCCCTTTGAAAAATATTGGTTTTTATGTGTAAAATTTGTTTTACTCTTATAATATGACTATAAAATATATTAGAAGATTATAAAAATTATTCCACTCAATATATAATAGATATTTAATTAATTTTATTTTTTAATTATCATTTCTTTAATTTTTAAGAAAAAATGACTTTGGGAAAATGAAAATAATAATATTTCCTTTATAATAAATTGTTGTATATTTTAATTTATAACATATTGGTAACCAATTATCTCATAATATAATCACTATATTTTCATATGTTAGTCAATAATTTAAATTATCCTAATTTAAAGTATTTGTAGTGTCTTATTATTATAAATTTCAAAATTTTAATAATATACTATTACTTAGTAAAACATGGTATTGTGTGCAAAGCTATCAAATGATCTCAGAATTGTGTAATATAAGCTAATCATAGTGCTGAGTATACCAAAATTAAATCTATGTGTTTAATGTACCAAAATATCGATATCATGTATCATATAATGCAACCCAAACATTGTGCTTTTAATACAATTAATTCTATATTTAGTGTTGCGTGAAACTAAAAAAAATCGATAAGATTAACCTAAATTGAAAAATAATATTTTGAAAAATCTAAATGTGTTATCCCTTCCATAGGGATACAATAAAAAAGAAAATATCATCCACCTGAAATTCCAAATCCATTCTCTAGTCTTCAACATAACTATTTTTCATACTTTATAATTCTTTAGTATGATCCTGAATTGTTTTTATCTTTATTTTTTTATCTTCAATAAGTAATGTGCCTATATGTTTCTTCTTAGAAACATTGTCCCAACAAGTTGGAGTTCGACATCTCATTCCATATAATTCTTCATTTAGTTCTATTTGAATACAATAATCAAAACAATAATTGTTGGAAAATTCCACCAAAGATAAATATTGATCCCATAAACCTTGATTGTTGATTAATAATTATCTCAACATGTCTTACAATGTTTGAACTCTCCTTTTGGTTTGTCCATTAGTTCGAGTGTGATAAGTTGAACTCAAATGAATCTCATTATCAAAATCTTTCTAAAGACTATTACTTAATTTTTATGTAAAAATGAGTTCTCGATCAAACACAATCGGTAGAGGTGCACCATGAAGAATTACTGCAACATTATGATAGAATCTTGTTATTCCCTAAATAGGTATATATTCTTTGATATAAATATAATAAGATGTTTTTTAAGGTGATCAACAATAACCCATATCAAATCAATTTTTCTTGGGATATTCTAAAATTTAGTGATGATGTCATAGTTATGTCACCCACTACCACATTAGAATAGCTAGAGGTTGGATGAATCCTCTATGATATTGCTTATTGACCTTCAGGTTTTTACAATCTAGACATCATGAAACATAGTCATAAATTCCCCACACTATGTTATCCCATAAAAAATGTTCTTTTATATCACTATACATCACATTACTACATGGTTTTATAGAGAAAATTGAGCTATGAGACTCACATAATAGTTCCATTTTTAGCTTGGGTATTAATGGTAAACATAACCTATTTAGAAATTTCAAAATTGCATCCTCAAACACAAGTCTATCAGCCTTCAATCCATCTAAAAATTATATTTCATTTGAAAATACTCAACATTATATTTATATCATTTTACCTTCTCTTTAAAATATGGTTTAGTAATCATGTGAAAAAAGAGTGATGTTTCCCCTTACTCAAAAATTCCCCTATCAATATTTACTATATTCAATAAAATGGGATCCCAATAAATCCTCATTTTGCTAATAAGTCTATGATATCTCCTTTTTAATGAATGAACAACATTATTTTTCTTCCTTAGGTTGTAAAATAGTGATAAATAATAATATTTGAGTATCTCAAGCCATCTTATTTTCCTCATGTTGAATTCTTTATTTGTAATGATTTTTTAAAACTATTTTGATCCTTATATATCTAAAAAATTTCACCACAGAGAGTGTTTCTCTATATCTTCAGATAAATGATTATGGCTTCTAAATCAATATCATAAGTTGGACAATTTTTTTCATGAGTCTAAAACATACTAGAGAAATATTGGAAAACATTATCATTTTTTCTATAGAAAAAACCACGAACACTATTCGATGAATCACTCTATATCACAAACCCTACATTTCATTATGGTAGAGGCATAAATGGAGCATGAACTAAAATTTTGATCAATTATTTGTAACATTATTCACATTATTTTTTCCATGTGATCATAACCCCTTTATGTCTTGGCATGGTTAACAGGATATCCAATCAAGAAACTTTCTGATTGAAATACCTTTAGTAACATACTAAACCAATAAAACCATGCAACTTAGTAATGTTTGTTAGCATATGTAATTATTTTATTTCATTTGTATTCACATGATCAACTGAGATACCTTTCATATAGAAAATATGTTCGTGAAAATAAATTTACCAAATCCAAAATTCACACATGAAAAATTAACCATATAAATAATTTCATCTATGATTCTCAATAATAATATTCATGTGATTCTCATGGAATTTATCATTTATATGATGCAATATAATAACATCAATCAATACTAAAAACAATCTTAATTGTATTCCTTGAATATTGAATTCATCATATCAATAAAAATTATGGTTCATTAGTCCATCAAAATTTGAATTATTGTATAATAATGATGTCTATACATTTTCGGATAATTTTACATCAGAATATCATCATTCGTTAATAAAAATTAATGATGTATGATCCCGGTTTTTGGAGTGTTATGTTTTTGTTGTGTTTTGGGATGAGCCCTTTGTTTTGGGTCATTAAAATGTTTCATGAAAGTGTGAGAGGACTTGGGGGAGTCTCGGGGGCTCCATGCACGGAAGAAAGGAAATCTCGGCCAGACAGACCAGGGTGCACAGCCTGCGCACGACCAAGTCAACCGTGCGGCCTACCGAGGCTAAACCGTGCGACCCTTCCTCCTCCAGACAGAAGCATGTGCACGTTTTGCGCACGGTTTTCCAAACTATGTGGCTAAATCATGCGGCCCCTCCTCCTCTGTACAGTGGCATGTGCATGGTTTGCGCACGGTTTTCCAAACCATGCGGCCACTTAATGTTGGAAAAACATTACAAGTTTTCTACTTGGAGCTTTAAAACCGCACTCGGTATTTCCTCTCATTTCCTCCCTCTCCACCCCATGCACGAACCAAATCCCCGAAATTCTCCAAGAGACTGATCTCCTTTGATTATAATTCGTTTTTGGTGCCGTTGTTTGCGGATCGATGCTTCAGGTAAGGCTAATCCCATCCTCGCTTCTATTTTTGGTTTAGGGTTTGTATATTCTCTCCCTCTTGTTATGAAGATCTAAAACCCTAAATATTGGGTGTGTTTTAGGGTGAATCTCCAAAGGTATGTTGGATCGAGGTCTAAGGGCTTGATTGAGAGTACGTTCAACTGTGGTTTCAAGGTCGGTGGTCTACAAGTGATATCCCATAGTTATTTGGGTATTTGTGCATGTTTAGTTTTGTTCTTTCTTTCCTTTGGTTTTGAATAACCTTGGAATGCGTGGTAATAATGGTGTTTAAAATGGAAAAAGGGAACCCTCACGATACACGTGGGATGTATTGGGATTGACTTGACCTAATTTGGGGATGTTCCGGCTTTCCCCATACTTTGGGATTTTTATTAAACCGATGACCTTGTTGTAATAAAGGGTAGATCCCTTGATGAAAATGTTGGAATGGTTGGTTGAACTTGGAATAGAAGTTAGCTGATCCACCTAGACTTCTCAATAACCTAAGGGTTAATTGGAATGGGTTGAATGGATTATTCATGGGAATGATGAACCGGTTTAATGGGTTAATGTGTAAAATGATTAAGGGACATAACGGGATAGGTTGTGGATCTAGTGTTGAATTAATAGTGAGATAGGCATAACACATGGGAAATGGGTGAATGGCTAAATGAGGTTAAATGGTAATGTGATAATGGGTTAAGGAATGATGTGGATTCCCACGTGGGTTGTTGTGAATGGTGTTTGCCATAGAGAAATGGTATGATGCGTTGATGGTTACTTATATATTTATAAGAATGTGCACATGGCCTGGTAGTGTGGGTTATGACATGATGATCTACGACCACGGGTCGAGTGAAGACTGTGGTTCTCAAATCCACCCTAAATGCACAGGTCAGGAATGGGGAATGATGATATATTCTTCTAACCATTGCATCCACCCAGACAGAGGATTTGAGGTGAGGATATGGTTGAAATGAGTGGGTTAGTCCTAGTGAGATTGGATAACAATGTGTTTACCCTTATTCATGTGATTGTTGGCCTTAGACCCATGTAACATAATGTATGTGATTAACCCATGGAAATGTGATGAAATGGCAAGTAATGATAATTGGTGTGTAATGAAAGGTAATGGAAGTGGAGATGGATTTGGCCCTGAACTTGTAAATGGAACCTCAAGTAATTACTTGGTAATTATCATTCATATTTTTTTTTCATGCACTACTGTTTATACTAGATATTTTTTAGACACCGTTGGTGGTGGCCTACTAAATTGTACTCACACCTTGATGGGGCTGCATTTGACAATTTGAGTAGAATTCTTTTTTACAAGTCAGGAGAAGGGCAGGGGTCCTTTCTAGATAGTGAGGGGACATGGGTATCACTTGGTGGAGGATACGGACATGGAGTCAAAACCATTTTGGGGATTTTGGTTGTTGTCTTTATTTTGTGTTTTTTTTTCACTCTTTAACATGTAGTATCACGTGGCATATTTATTTTTGGAAATAATTTTTATACAAGTTCCTTGTTTATTGGTTTTTGGTTCCACTATTTGATATATTTATGTTGTGCCTTACTCTGATAAAACGGGGGTATAGTCTCCCCACTGGGCTCCGTAGACCCCCGCTACTTGTCGGTAGCCTTTGGCGTACATGGAGGCATGCTTAAGGTCATGTAACCACCCGGTTTGGAGCACCTGTTTAGTGGCTTCTGGCTCGGGGACATTATAAAGTTGTATTAGAAGAGGTTTTTCTTCTCCTTCTATGAGGTTTTTTCCCTCGGAATTCGGGGATGACCTCCTGGATGGGAGATTCAAATGTTCCGATCGGTTTCTATCGGGTTTGTTCGTAGAACCGGAAACATCCAATGATTCCTCATCCATTTGGACCTACTTTCCAAAGGTAGGAGCTCATTAGTTTGTGGACTAATGAGGTTTAAGAATTTGCATTGGTCGAGAGGATGGGAGGTCAGACTCATCACACCTTTTTTAGGGGAATTATTTTCTACTCTGTGACTCTCTTTATAGATTTAATTTATGTTCGTGAATCCTTATTACATTACCAAGTATAAAATGATCTTTCCTTTAGTTTTAACAATCAATGATTAAATATGTAAGAAATTTAGAGAATATTCTATATGTATTCGAGGGTTTTCATCAATAAAGAACCATCTGCGTTTATTTAGAGATTCTTGGTCAATGGTATCCTTCGAAACATTTATATAAAAGTCTCTTGGTCATTATGATGACCAGGTTGGTTTTAA
This sequence comes from Viscum album, assembly GCA_963277665.1. Taxonomy (NCBI): domain Eukaryota; kingdom Viridiplantae; phylum Streptophyta; class Magnoliopsida; order Santalales; family Viscaceae; genus Viscum; species Viscum album. The sequence goes on along the minus strand of OY728132.1, from coordinate 317,772,470 downwards.
AGCCACTCAGTGGGGAACTTGAAGTTTATCGTCATTCAGAAGGACATGGATTATTTCAAAGTTGGGATCGAACCCACAGATGGGCTACCTACGTATCCTTTTATTTGGAAAAGAAATCAGAACCCACGTAGTTAGAGAAATAGAGTATGATATTTATGATTAATGGCTCGAAGAAGGATGTCATAATTACTTTTAACCTCTAAGCTCACGTGAGTCATGCTCGGTGTGAGAAACATGAGTTATTGGTAATAAGATTGAAAATTTGGCCATGAAAGATGTAATCATAAGAAATGGTTTGGGGCTTATGTATGTATGATTGCCCAGATAAATGAAGGTTAGGATTTACTTTAGGGAGAAAATCCAGGAACAGGGTCCATAAAGGTATATGTGCTTCATGGAGATTTTGAATACTCTAACTTGGGACTTATTTCTGGAATGCAAAACCAAAATTAGGAGAGGATTGATAATTGGGGTTTACGCCTGAGAAGGAATCCCATATCAAACGTAATTTAGGACTGGTTAAAGAGAATTTGGGGGACTTGGGTATTATTCCTGAAAGGAAGCCCAGATTTATGGATAGGGCTTATTCCTAACAAGGAAGCCCAGATTAAAGGATTACGATTGGGACATACTCTTGAATAGGAGGCCCACGTTAAGGAATTAAGGTTTGGGGATTACTCCTGAAGAGGATTCCCAAGTTTGGGAATTTTATGAATTTGGGGCTTACTCCTGAGGAAGATGCCCAAATTAATGGACCTATAACTGGGGATTATTCCTGAAAAGGAGACCCAGGTTAAGGATTCTCTCATCTTAAATGATGAGGTTGAATGAATGAGCTCTCAATCTTTGGTGACATAAAGATGTATAAATCACTATGTTTTGAGAGATATTCCACAGAATTCCTTTCAAATAAGGAAGTAAAATCATGAAATCATGCCATAATTGGCTTTGACGAGTATCTTGAAGACTGAATCTTGATTAGGAATGGTGAAATGACTTAAGAGGGGTAAAATGGGCATGATGGGCACCCAAAAAAGGTAGGGGCACACAAGTCTTGAAAGGCGCGCAAGTCTTACATGGGCTTGCAAGTATTGGTCGCGCAGGTATACCTGCGCGACATGTGGGTACTTGCCCGATTTTCAACCAGTATTAATATACTTGAAGGACTCTTTATTAAATCCTTTAGAATCCTCTTGCGGTTCTTCTAGTAAAGGGATGCGCAAGTTCTATTGAAGGAGTAAAGGAGGCGCGCAAGTGTGGCCACTTCCTTAAGGGTTGTCCACTCAGGCGCGCAAGTGTTGATGCATTTCAACACTTAGGCCTTCCTCCTTCTCTTTAAATCTTCCGTTCTAGGTAAGAAATTACCTTAGAAGTGTTACGAATGATTCAAGAAGAGACTTGGGCGTTGAGAGCATGAATCCGAGTTTCTGGAAAAAAAATCCTCTCGAATGGGGGGCCCACATGGTCTATTTATAGGCAGAAAAAGACCCCGAGCGGTTACCGGGCAGTTATCACTTAGGTCGCGCAAGTCACTTGCATGCCAAGTGAGTCGCGCAAGTCCACTTGCGCGACCATGGAGAAACATGCACGGCATTTTGAAAATTTCTCTTTGTTTCATCCCTTTGTCAATTTTTGATATTTTCTTCAATGGTTGAATCAATTTGAGCTCAGATATGCCCATTTTCTGATTTTTAGATTTTGAGACAAAAGAAGCATAAAAAAAAGTCCCCCCTCAGAGTTAGATCCGGAGAGAAAAGAGGATTTGACTCTGAGGAAATCGAATACATCCAAAGGAAAGGGGGGGGGGGGCGCAAGTCTTCAGGGCACAGAGGGTGGCGCGCAGGTGTGCATCACGTAGGGATACGGCCCTCGGTCGTGCAGGGTCCGGCGCGCAGGGTCCCGGTCGCGTCTATAAATAAGGGGCCTCACTTCCGTACAAGCATCCAGATTTCAGGACTTCATACCTTCGAGCTCTTGCCGCGCAGGTCACCTTTAGCCGCGCATGTTTACTCTGCTTTCTAGTGTTTTCCTTGATGTCGCGCTACTGTAAAATAATTTGTACTTTCGTGGTTTAGACCTGCGCGTCAAACACTAGCGCGGTACCCGAATACTTGTGCCCCATTTTTTAGACTTGCCCGACATAATGCCTTGGCCATTTTTTCAAAATCATTCACAAATTTTATGAAGAATAAACCCATTTAAGAGTTTAATTTATTCAACTTTTGGGCAGATTCAATGGATACTAATGGAATTAAAATGTCTGATGAACTGGCTAGCAAGCGGATTGATGACATGATGAACATCATTGGCCATGATTACTATGATATCTGAAATAACACTCTCTCATATTTGGATAAGCACTTGAAGAAATATCATCTTAATTAACCACAGAGCATCTACCTACCTCTATATGGTCATGGTCACCAGCAAGGGGTCAATGTTCCAAATGCAAAGAACTATACACCTGAAATGCAGTTGCACTACTACTCCTTCATTTCGGTTATGCTGTGCATTAAGAGAAACAACAATGGTGTGAACTTTCAAATTCTTCCTCCATGTCATTTCCTTGCAGATATGAAAATGGAAAACCCATGGGCTGAAATGTTTTCCACTACCGGTTGGTGGAGAGAAGATAAACATGGTATTAGAGCAATATCTGAAAAGAGTAATCTCTCCAAATGGCTCTTTACTTCCAATGCTCCATTCTCAAATCCATGTATCCATCTTTTAAGTCTCTTGGACAGAAACAAAGTCACTGTTTGATCAGCAGAAAATTTTCTCAAACCGCACTCAAGAACATCCTTTTACAATTGTTCCAAGAAGAGCTTGTATCACTGCATCTCTTATTGTATCCAGTTGAATGAATGATTTCTAGGTGGTTGCTGATGAAGCTCGGGATGCCGTAAATCAAATGAAGTGTTATGTTTAAAGCCTCTTGTAATTCTTGAAAAAGAGAAGAGACTCCAGTCTGTGGATGTCCTTCTATCTCCAGTGTATCAATAAAAAATACATTCATTTTCAATCATTTGTACCTGCATTATTTCACTACCTGCATCAAATTTACTTAAGCCAATGGGCCTAGTAAGCATAGATTTATTTTTACTAGGATTATTAAAAATAACCCTACAAACTTTGAATCTTTTAATTGCTCAATATTACCTAAATCATACAAAAATGTATATTTAGTGAGTTGGAACTTGAGTTTTATTCAGAGTTCCTTTGTCTTATGTGGGCAGTTTAAAGTCATGCATACCAGAAATAAAGGGGCTAATGTTTAAGGTCGAAATAGCTTTGACCATAATGGATTAAAATTGATTCAATTCCTTGAAAATTTACCTGAAATCATATTACCATACTCAAGTATGAGGAAGAGAAAAAAAATGTAAACTATGGCTTAAGAATATTTGAATATGAAGAATGATATGAAGAAGAGCTAAAAGGCATCAGAAGAAGTAATTTCAAAGAATGAAGTTACTATTATTTAACTAAACCTGTTAGGGGGTTGAATTATGCCGGGCCACCTAAGGGCATTGGCTGCATAGTTAAATAAAATAGTATCATTTGGCTAACAAGTCTGTTATGTAGACTGTTTATGCAAGGCTACCTATGGGCACGTGCTGCATGGTTAGTCAAAAGAACTCTTAGAATTTTACTTTCCTAGTGCTAAAATCCAGTGAATGTTTATGGAGATTCAAATTTTCCAAAGTATAGAGTTTGTTTTATGGAAAGAGGTACTTGAATATGGAGAAGATATTTCCAGAAAAGATTATCGAAGAACTGGATGAATATAACTCCTACGAAGGTCTAACCCAAACGTAGGGAAGAAAAATAAACCATAGACTTGAATACATTCAGATCATGAAAAAGGATATGGGAAAAATATGTTAAGGATGGATATTTTCTTGCAGATCCCTACATACCGTCGTTTAAGACAAATAAGGAAAAAAGAGGCATTGTTCCCAAGAATGAAGTTACCATCATTTAACAAACTCGTTAGGGGGTTGAATTATGTAGGGCCACCTAAGGGAATTGGCTGCATAGTGAAATAAATAGTATCCTTTGGCTGACAAGCCTGTTATGTGGAATATTTATGCAAGGCCACCTATGGGCACGTACTGCATAGTCAGGAAAAAAAATTCTTAGAAGTTTGACATTTTTGGGACTAAAAGTCATGAAATGGGTTATGAAGATCTGAAAATATTTAAGGTTTGGATTATAACACATAAATATGGGTATTGTCCAATGTATATAGAGATAAATAGGTCAATGATAACCATAATCATGTTGTGGCTGGGTCCTGAATTAAAATTTTGGACTTCACTACGTATCTCATAAGAATGAAAATCAAGCCATACGTAGTTCTTGAAATGTAGTTTAACGTCGTGCAGGATGAGAGTATGAGAGATCTTAGTTTAGGGACGTAGATTTCGGACCATAATAATGAATACACAATGTGTGTTTTCATGAGGACTTTTCAGCCAAGGGACTGAAAGTGAAATTTGGGGTTAGGCCCAAAATACTTGGGGCTGGATTCGAGGGATACAGGAATGTTCCTACGTATCCCATAAGGATGGGAATCAAGCCCACGTAGTTCTAGAAATTCCCTTTGTACAAATTTGGTTTGTACATGTGAATGGTGAAAGGGGACTTTAGTACAATGATGGTTTAACCCAAGATAAAAAGTTTAGGCATTGCCATGTATGCGCGTAGTCTTTTGAAATAAAATATGATTGAAAAATCAATGTAAATAATGGTTCCCTCTCAAATGAGGAAATCAAAGAATATTGTAGTTTATTGTCATACCGGACAAACGTGTTGTATAGTTTAACGACGTATAACAAGGACGAATGTGAACCAATGTAAAGATATTGATTCTAGGGGCGGTTTCATGAATCATCATCATATGAGATGGAGGTGAACCGATGTGAAGAGATTAGTTTTGGGCTTGAACCATGGGAGGGTGCCTACATACCCATCCTAGAAGGCAAGGATCAAAGTCCGTGTAGTTCAATTAAATAATTAATTAATGATCAAGTTGTTCTTGGGGTCAATGCCCTAAAAAAATGTTGTTGGGACATACACATGATTAGCGGCCCAAAGAGAGTGTTATGGTTGAGGTTTGCTCTAAGCTCACGTGAGTCATACTCATTGTGAGAAACAAGAGGTAGCAACAACCTTAACGATGCACAGTTTAATGTCATGTAGCAGGGACAATATGAAGGGACTGTGCAGTTTAAAGTCTTGCAATTAGGACTATTGGTGCTGCACAGTTTTAATGTCATGTAGTAGGGACAAAGTATAGTTTAGCGTCATGTAAGATGTATCAAGGACTTTCTGTATAGTTTAGCGTCATGTAGTTAGGACGATGGGGACAATACAGTTTAACGTCATATTGGACGAAAGGGGGACTGTGCAGTTTAATGTCATGCAGTGAGGATAGAAGAGTGCACCATATTAACGTCATGTTGGACGCATTTTGTGATTTTTCCACAGTTTAACGTAATTTTGGATGAAAAAGGGACGATAGAATTTAGCGTCATGTTGGAAAAAAGTGAAAATAGTTTAAGGTCATATGCATAGACCGTGGATGGTGCAGTTTAAAGTCATACAGGACCATTAAGCTCTTATGTAGTTTAACGTCTTTCCAGACGTAAGGGACTTTCCTACAGTTTAACGTCATGTTGGACGAAAAAGGTATTTTTCCACAGTTTAACGACATGTTGGATGAAAAAAAGACTTTCCTACAGTTTAACGTCATGTTGGACGAATAAGAAGGACTTTCCTACAGTTTAACGTCATCTTGGACGAAAAAGGGACTTTCCTACAGTTTAACGTCATGTTGGACAAAAAAGGGACTTTCCTACAGTTTAACGTCATGTTGGATGAATAAATGACTTTCCTACAGTTTAACGTCATGTTGGACGAATAAAGGACTTTCCTACAGTTTAACGTCATGTTGGACGAAAAAGAGACTTTCCTACAGTTTAACATCATGTTGGACGAATTGTAAGAACCAATTGTAAGAATCTTGGTTCTGGGGACTATATTTTGTGTTTATACAAAATATTTCTTCAGAAATCTGGCATTGGTTGGAGTCGTGATGAGTTCTCCATCCATTGAGATTAATGAATAAGCTCCATTGGAGTAGATCTTATGTATTGAATAAGGTCCTTCCCATTTTGGTTCAAGATTGGGAGGCTTCTTTCCTGGTATCATTGGTGTTCTGAGAACCAATACCAATTCTCCATGAATGAATGAACGAAGAAAAACTTTTTTGTTAAAAGATCGTGCTATTCGATTCTGATAGATTTCCAAGTGGTGCAAAGGGTACAATCTTTTCTCATCGAACTATTCCAATTCATTCAATCACTTTTGGGATTGCTCATTTGTAGATAACTGATCACAAATGGCTACTCAGAGTGAGGGCAATTGAACTTCAATTGGCAAGACTGCTTTGGTTCCATATACCAACGAATATGGAGTTGACCGCGTTGCATTGCGGATGGTAGTTCGATAAGCCCATAAAGCATGAAAGAGTTTATCAGGCCATGATCTCTTATCTTTATCCACCATCTTTTGCAGTATATTTGAAAGAGTCTTGTTAAAGGCTTCTATTTGTCCATTGGCCACCGCATGATACCGAGATGAATGGTTGGATTTAATTTGGTATTCTTGATAAAATTTCTTCACCTCAGAAGAACAGAAGTTGGTGTCGTTGTCCGTAAATATGGTATGAGGGACACAAAATATAGTAATGATGTTCGACATGATGAAGCTAACAATGCATTTAGAACTGACTTCTTTGAGAGGTACTGCCTCTGCCCATTTGGAAAAGAAATCAGTAGCAGTAAGAATGTACTTAAACTTCTTGGTTTTAGTTGAAGGGTAAGGTCCCACCACATCCATTCCCCATGTGGAAAATGGCCACCAATATTTAGATGTATGAAGAAACTCTGGAGGTTGATGAATGAAGTTGGTATATACTTGTCATGAATGACACTTATTTGTGAAATTAACACAATCGTGTATCATTGAAGGAAAAAAGTATCCAAGCCTTTGAATTTGATCAGACAGTCTATGTCCAGACTGGTGGGCACGCCAGAATTCTGCATGCACTTCTTTTATGACAGCCATTGTCTCTTCACCATCAATGCATCTGAACAGAACTCCATCAAAACCATGTTTGTAGAGAATTTTCTCTAAGTGGTTTGGGCTATCATAAAGAGTAAAATTGACCACTCGTCACCGGATTTGTTCTCTCTTGGCTCTATCAGGTTGAAGTGTTCCATTTTGAAGGTATTCCCTGATAGGTGACATCCATCCTGTAGTATGACCATATAGTTCTGGAATGGGACTAATTTCATTAATTTCCTCTGTTCTAGCTTGAACATAAGGTGAAACTGTATGATGGTGGGCAATACTGATGGTTGTCTTGTCCCGGTTTGGATCTGCTAGAGGTGTGGCTATATTGGGTAGCGCATCAGCTTGAGCATGTTGTGATCTTGGGACATAAGAAAATGTCAGTTCTGAAGGTAATTCCGCCATTAACACTCTAACGTAATCATACAAAGGGATTAATTCTTCTTTTCTGATGGCATAATCCACATTGACTTGTTTGATTACCAAGTCTGAATCACCTTTCACCTTTAAGTGATTCAATTGTGCTTGGTGCACTAACTCCAAGACTGTAATGAGAGCTTGGTATTCGGCTTCATTATTGGTACCACCTTCCCACAATAAAAAGGAATAAGGTAACACTGCCTTATCTGGAGAAATGAGCACAATTCCTAAACCAAATTTTTTGAATTTAGGATTTTCCATTTTCTTCCCTGTTGGACTTCTGGAAGCACCATCAAAATACATTTACCATGTTTGAGGATTCTCTTGAATATAGAAAACTTCCTCATCCGGGAGTTCAATATCTGAAGACATGTCTTCCACTGAAGGATGTTTATCCAGGAAATCAGCCAGAGCTTGGCCCTTTATCGCCTTTTGAGACACATATAGAATGTCGAACTGCTGCAAAATAACTGCCCACCTTGCTAGACGTCCTGTAAGCATTGGACGACTAAGGATGAATTTGAGCAGATTATTGCGAGATACCAATTGGACCTCGTGATGTTGCAGGGAGTGTCTCAGTTTCTGAACTGCAAAGATTAATGCTAGGCAGCACTTCTCAATACTTGAATACCGGGTTTCTGCTTCAAGCAGAGTTCTACTGAGATAGTAGAGGCTATTTTCATTTCCAGCATCATTCTATTGAGCAAGAAAGGCACCCAATGATCTCTCTAGAGCTATCACATAGAGGATAGGTGGTCTTCCTTCAACAGGTGGCATGAGTACCGGTGGACTCAAGATGTATTTCTTGAGAACATCAAATTCTTCTTGACATTCTTCAGTCCACTGGTAAGTGACTCCTTTTTTCATTAATTTGGTAAAGGGTAAACTTTTTCCTGCCAAATTGGCGATGAAACGCTTAATATAGGCTAAGTGTCTTTGAAATCCTCTTAATTATTTCAAATTATGAGGAGGTGACATACCAAGGATTGACTTGGTCTTCTCAGGATCGACTTCAATACCATGATGGCGTACAACAAAGCCGAGAAATATTCCTGAGGTTACCCCAAAAGCACATTTTAAGGGGTTCATCTTCAAATTATGTTGTCGAAGCTTGTGGAATGTGACTTATAAATCAGCCAAGTGATTAGAAAGTTGTTTGGATTTTACCACCAAATCATCCACATAGCACTCAACAAACTTCCCTAAGAAAGGTTTGAAGATATGATGCATGGCGTGTTGATACGTTGCACCTGCATTTTTTAAACCAAATGGAATTACCCGGTAACAAAACACACCTTGAGGGGCTCTGAAGGCTATAGATTCCTCATCTTCTAGGGCCATTTGGATCTGATTATATCCAGAATATCCATCCATGAAAGAAAGTACTTTATAGCCAGTCGTCGCATCAATTAAGAGTTCTCTAATTGGAACTGGGAAATCATCTTTAGGACAATACTGATTAAGATCTCTGAAATCAATGAAAACCCTAATTTGTCCGTTATTTTTCTTTACAGGGACAATATTAGCCAACCACTTGGGATACTGAACTTCTCTGACAAAGTTAGCTTTGATCAGCTTATCCACTTCAGCATCAATTTTGGAAGCATAAGTTGGGTGTGTTCTTCTCGCCGCTTGCTTAAATCCTCGATGTTCTTTTGGTAAACACAAATGATGAGTAGCAACATCAGAATCAAGCCTAGTCATTTCTGTATAGTTCCAAGAAAAAATAACATTATTTTTCTTTAGAAAAGAAAAATACATCTCTTTCTCTTCAAGGGTCATGGCCGCACTAATTAAAGTGGGTCGTGGATTTTTCTCTGTACCCAGATTTACTTCTCTGAGTTCATCCACAGTGGTAGAGATACCCTCTTCAAATGCGGGAGGAGAATCTCTAAGATCTTCTTCTTCCTCTTCATCACATGCTATTTCTTCTATTTCTACTTGCATAGTATATGACAAAACAAAATTCTCATGATCATAAGAGATGTCAAAATTTTCACATTTTGAAGATGAAGCTTCCATTTCCGACCCTATTGATAATAAAGGGTCTTCTTTGGGAAATAAAGAGGAGATGATGGATTGAGAATCGACATCATTATTCACCTCTGATGTTTCTATAACTTCTTCTGGCCTGATTGGAGAAGTATAGACTTGTTGGACTTCAGCAGATGAAATGACAACGTCACCACTTATGCTTTCATCACTGTTTGGAAGGTTACCAATTTCTCCCATGTTGTCTGGCTCGATTGCCATAATTTACATTATTGATTTTTCCATAAGGGTATTTTTATTTGGGCCTATGTTGTCAATTTGACTGATAGGTAACACATAATCTGTACTCACATGTGTAAATGGATTTATTGGAATCTTCTCCAAAACATATGGAGCATTAACTTTGGTACATTCCTTTATTGTAGATTTCCCTCTTCCCTTTATGTGATAAAATTCCGCCTCAATGTATTGAGACTTAATGTCTTGAACGGGGCCTTATCACCATACAATGTTCCAACTTGACCATTGAAACAGTATTTGAGACATTGATGGTATGATGAAGGGATATCTCCATGCTGATGTAGCAAGGGTCTTCCAAGCAAGACATTGAAAGCTGAGTCTTGATCAACAATCATGAAATCCGAATTGGATACAAGATCTCCAAACTAAGTTTTGAGTGTAACTTCTCCCAGTGGTTCTTGTTCATTTTTATCATATCCTTGTTACATCATGGTAGAAGGAGATAAATCAGATTCCACGAGGCCCAATCGATGAAGTGTACGAATGGGCATGAGGTTGACTCCTGAACCATTGTCAATGAAAACTCTTCGGATATCTACATCATTGACTTTTCCAGATAAGTATAGAGGTTTTATGTGCCCATGCACAACATCATCTTCATCTCTATTAGTAAAAGATATCACTACATGGAATTCTGCAGGATTATTCTCTATGTGATAGACTTCAGCTGCAGCAATTTCAGCTTCAAACTCATGAGGACTTGACAAATCTTCGATGAATGCTTCCCGAAGATCTTTGGACATATTCAATGCATCCAAAATTGATAACTTGGCTGGTACTTGGGCAAAGTGTTTCAATATATCATACTTTTTATCTAGAGGTCTGTGTTTCCCAACAGGAATATGCGGTTTAGCAGGTACCTTGGAAGCAGATGTTTTGGAAGCTGATGCATCTTGTATTGGGATAGAAGTTGAAAACATCCTTGGTTTTGGAAGATTAGACTGATTAGATACATTTACTTGCTGAGATAAAAAAGATGTAACCTTTAATCGGTCTTCCAAAATAACTGTGCCAAAACTGAATTGGCCATTGGAAGAAGAACTTGCTTGTTCATTTTGAGCTCGCTGAAGGGCTCTACCAAGAGTTTCTGCTGCATACACAGTGCTAGCAGGGGTAGAATGGGAGTAGTGGCTTCGGAAAGATCCACGTATTCCCCTGTATCCTGAACCTCTAGAACTTCCTCGGATTCCCTTATTTGATATAGGGAATTCAGGCTCATCAAGACTGGAATATGGATCTGTTAATTGAATCATATTAACAGAACCAAAGATCAATTCTTCGTCTGATAAAGACTCTGTCTGATTAGCCTGTTTAGGCTGTGTTGTTTGATGGGGCGGTGCCCGTGGCTTTGAAGTAGATGGCATAATGTCTGCCAGAGTTAAAGACAATTTAGGCTTTGACACATACTCATATTCATCTGATTCTTTTTTCTTCTTTGAATCAAGCTGTTTCTTTGAGGATTTTCCCTCTGATGAAGAGGGTTTTACCGCAATATTCATGGTAGAATACACAATTGGTTTCTTTAATTGTGTTCGCAAAATGGAATGAGTCCGATTGATTGTCTTTCTGACCATCCAATCATCATACTTCTGTGCATTTCTTCTTTTGACTTCCTTCCATTCACATTCTTCCTCTGGAACTGTAGCAGTGACACATGCTACCTGAGTCGAAGAACCATTCAACTTGAGTTGTCCCAAGTCGACCATCTTTTTTAGGAGGTATTTAAAGGCAAAACACTCCTCGATGGGATTCCCTAACATTTTATGAAAGTGACAATAATTGGAATGGTCTTCATCTCCTTCCTTGTTTGGACTCTTGGGCACTGGTAATTGAACCAAATTATTTTCAAGAGCTGAAATGAAGTAACCAGGAACCTGCTCATTTCGGAAAGAGTATGTTTTACTCTTCAAATCCTCAAATTGTTTTTATCATTTATCTTTTTGATCAATTGGACAAAACGTCCTTTGTTGTTGGTGTTCAGAAGGTGGATCTCTTCGAGAAGATGAAGGTTTTGAAGTAGAAATAGGTACAGGTGCTTGTTTAAGCATAACTGTAGCAGTTTCCACTTTACCCATTATCCTTCCTGGAGCTGATGGAATTACGCGAGATTCAGCCTTAGCCTGTATAAGGGAATATTCAATCTGTTGAGTGATTGAAGTAATATCTCGAAACCCTCCTGCGTATTTCACAGGGATCAATGGCGTGCGTAATTCGTCACGCAAATTTGCCACACAGATTGGCAACAGTTCCTCCTGAAGAAGTTCTAAACACAGGGAATATGTTAATCACTTCCAGCGAGCATTGAAATCAGAGACTCTTTCATTATCCCTTTGCTTGCAGTTTGTAATATCGAAAACTGTCGTTTTTGGCAAAGTTGAGCTGAACTGAAGAAGAAATTTTTGGCGAAGATCCTCACATCCGATGATTGACCGGGATTTCAAGCTTGTATACCAGACAAAAGCTCGTCCTTGCAAGGTTCGCACAAAGCATCCATATTTCACTGCTTCATGCTGTTCTGGAGTTCCCATCATAGGATCACAATAAGACACGTAATGTGTCAAATGTTGTTCAGGGTCGCCTGATCCATTGAATGTTGGGAAAACAGGGTTTCCAAAACTGGATGGAGGAGAAATTGAATCTACCCATCTAGGGTAGACATTTTTTTCAGGTTGAACTTGCGCCCGTTTCCCTTCCATAGTTACTAACCGAGCTGTTAATGACTCAATAGTAGTTATCAACTTTTGAGAAATATCCAGTTGAACTTGGTTTTGGGTAGGTGCAATGAATGGAGCATGGACAGACGTGGTGGTTGGTGCTGCAACTGATGGTAGTGCTGCCAACCGTTGTTGCACTTGACCCATAGTATTAGACTTCTAAGGGTGTACTGATAAAGGAGGATATTCCTGATCCATCTCAGTAACTGAAAAAAATTCCTTTGGCTGTCGGACTCCATCATTTTTAAGAAGAATACTACTTTGAAGTAGTTCTGCATTCAACCTTCTTAATTCATTCATTTCTTCCTCCTGTCGTGAAAACCCTTGCTCAAATGAGAGCGATTGAACTTCTCCAGAGGATGGATATGTAACCTGATTCTTTCCCTTCCCTTTGATAGATACCTTTTGGAGAGAGGAAAGTGGATTACCTAGGTTCTGATTAATCCTTTGACTTCGTGTACACACACCTTCTTCATTTGTATCGGTGCGTACATTTTCTCGAGCAGGACGCTCTTCATCTGAGTCCCCTGAGTGAACCTCCTCTGGTGGATTAGCAACAACGACATTGATGACATTGATTGATGCATAATGCATCGCATCCCTTCTATCAACATTTCTGTGATATATTCTTCTTTCATGTATTTGATGAGACATTGCCTTTTGTTGATTCAATCTTTTAGGAACTTCTCGATGAGCTATAACTTGGAGGGAATCTCCTGATATTTTGGCTCTTTGTTCCTCTTGCGGCTTCTTCCCCAATAGAGAAAAGATCGACATTCTCTAAGGAGGGAATTGATTATTTGAAAGAGGCCCTAGTCTTGTGAACTGGGGATGTTCCTGCTGTTTCCGCTCAACTCCTCAAATCCCATTTGTTGAATCTGAGGGTTGGGTTAAAGAAGTCCCCAGTCTGACAAGCTGGGGTGTCTCTTGACATGCAATTTCTGAGATCATCATAAAATCTCTCTTGATCTTGCGAACCTTAGTTCGGAAATTAGCCGGATGCATTAACCTGTATCCACTTTTATCACCTGGTTCAACAGACAGTTGGATGATTTCCGAAATTTCTGTCATTTGATGATGTGTTTTCTCCATATGAGAGGCTTGTGGAATATTCTCGCCTGCTTGATGTAGGAGAAATTCAACAACTTGTTCTCTATATTCTTGACTTTGAGAGGAACTAGTTGAAGCCTGTTCTTGAGAAAACTTTTGATTACAAACAAATCCCATTGACTGTGGCCGGCCATGGGCAATAACATTGCATGAGACCATTTTCGGAGAGCTTTGCTAATTGGAAAGCACTGTGAAATGTAGTGCTATGTGAACACCCCATCCTATGATATGAACACCAGATGGAACATTGACAATTAACTGATACAATTTTCTTAGTGCGCCAAGGCATGAACGTTTAAGGGTTCTCTGCTGCTTTTCATCCTTCGGATACCGAGAGACTGATAGAGATGAAAAATCAATCTAACGTTGTAGCCCTTCTATTATCTTAATATGATGTTCATATTCATCATAAGATAATACATACTTCTTCAATTGACAAAGAGTTTTCCATATGTTGAGACGAATATCATGGATTCCATCATCCGTCAACATCTTTGGAATGTCGTACTGGGAGTCAGCCAAAGGCCAAAACATGACTGGTACCTCAACTTTCGCCAATTTTTTTCTCATGTTCAACATTTCCTCTTTATCATTAAATGAAGATTCTTCTACCTGTTTTGACTAGAGTTGGTGTTTCCTTGTTGCTTCATCAGATTCAACAATATTGGTAGAGACATCATTGATCAAATTAGAAGATGAATGACTTAGGGGTGGTTCGGAGAATGACCTAAACCCTGGGCTATCTTCTGATTGAGAAAGTATTTTACTTGTTAGCGATAAAGCATCAGACATGACTGGTTTCACATTTGCAAGTGCCTCAAGATAAGAGGGCTTTCTCGGTACTACATTGTCAACTGGAGTATTTTCCATGCAATATGAATCACTACTGTGGAGAGGGCTTTCGCAGTGAAGTTCATCATCATGGGGAGGACCACCATAATGGGTTACAGCAAAAGATGATATCTCTTGCTCCTTGGTCTTCTGACCACACAGAGGGTTCCTGTGGCTCTCATCTGAAGATGAAACTTCAAGATTGACCGAATTGTCACGAAGCAATCCTTCATGAGAAAGTGTCTGTTGAATACTTTTGGAATTAATGTTCCCGTTATTTGGAACTGAGGGAGTAGAATCTTGAATTCCAACAGATAAATGTCTGAGGGCTTCAAGAACTCCAGCATCGAGCAAGGCCTTGTCACATATTATCCTTCGATCTCCTAACTGTTCTGGGTGGATATTTTTCTTAGATTCCTTCTTACTCACTTTGGAAACCACTTGATGATGAAAGTGGTTGCTCTGAGCAGGTGTATGTGCCTGATTAGGAAAGATGGTCAGGTTAGGCTGATGATCTCCACTCAAATCAGGTGTATGTGCCTGACTTTGTTGTCCATATGATATGGGGGAATATGCCCCGTAACCCTCTTGGACTAGAACAGATGTGTGTGTCTATTCCGGAGTGAATTTTTGATGTGTCACTCTATTGATAGGGATAGATTTATTTTTCTTTCCCTGAGATGATGCTGAAGATGTTATGATATCCTGGAAAGCATCCAGAATATGAGCAGGAATTTTCTTCTGCTCTTTCACCATGGACAAAATATTCTTGGTGACTTCAGCTGTCGGAACGGGGATATACATCCATTTCGGGCTTGGAGTAGCTGTATGTTCCTACTCGTGTCCTCCTTTTCCTATCAGTGAATCCTGACAGTACTCAAGTGTGGGGGCAGAGAGTTGAGTCTGCCTCCTGTTTGTCGTCGGGGCTTTCCGACTGACTTCTCTGTGTGCTACCAAGTGAGACTTTTGGTAGGCTTGATTAGTATTAGCAGATGTATATGTCTTCTAATTACACTTCGCCAAACGCGGTTGACGAGATCCATTATATGTAGTCAGACGAGCCTGCTGACTAACTAATGATGTATAAGCAGCTCTATGTTCCTGCCTATAGTACTCCGCCAGAATTGCCTGGCGGGATTGGCGTGATGCTGCCAGACGAGTCTGCTAGATATCAGAATTAAAACGGGAAGGTGTGTGTGCCTGCTCATTGTTCGCCACCAAGTTAGGTTGGTGGACTTTTCCGGAGATGGCAGGGATGATAACCTTCCCATTGTTAACCGGATTCCACCTCTGGCGGTTCGTCTTGCATGCTCGGGTTCGAAGAACCTGAGCCGAACGCCTGGAGTCGGTACCCTCATCATGTTGAGGGCGCACTACTGCACGAGTCTGGCGGCGATTGTTGATGGGAGTCCTTGGGAAGGACTCTTGTCTTTTTGGATTAAGGTCCTGAGGAACCTGCTCATTCACTTCCTCGGAGTAAGGGAGTGAATGGAAATTGTGTTCTGGGGATAACGACCCGAAACGGTTGGAGACGGTAGTCAGCACCGCCTGCCTCTTGATCACTGGTCATCTTTGTCCGGACGACCTGTGTGAGTTGTTCACTTGGAGGGCCTGTCGGGCAGCCTCCAGAGTTGGGATGGTACCGTGTTGACGGTACTCCTTAACCAGCGCATTTGATACCCAGCGTTGAAGATGCTGAGTAAGTGATGTCATCCTCAGAGAAGATGACGATCCAGTAGGAATAGCAGCATTGGTATTTGCAGCAGCAGTATTCACAAGTGTGAATTTGAGAGCAGCCATTATGGAAATATAGAAGATCTTGGAAAAGAGTGCCTATTTGATATAACAGACGTAATCAAGATAAATTCAGCCACTTCATCCTTTGGATGAGAACATATTTCAATGATTGTTTTTTTTATCCCTCTTATTGACTTTTAAATAGGGCCTTTAACAAATAGGTAAAACACCACTTTAATTTGGTTAATGATTCGCGTCGGGTTCACCATTTTTTGTTTCCTCGGAATTCGGGGATGACCTCCTGGATGTGAGATTCAAACGTTCTGATCGGTTTCTATCGGGTTTGTTCGTAGAACTGGAAACATCCAGTGATTCCACATCCATTTGGACCTACATTCCAAAGGTAGGTGCTCATTAGTTTGTGGACTAATGAGGTTTAGGAATTTTCATTGGTCGAGAGGATGGGAGGTCGGACTCATCACACCTTTTTGAGGGGAATTATTTTCTACTCCGGGACTCTCTTTATATATTTAAGTTATGTTCGTGAATCCTTATTACAATAACAAGTATAAAATGATCATTCCATTAATTTTAACAATCAATGATTAAATATGTTATAAATTTAGAGAATCTTTTATATGTATTCGAGGTTCTTCATCAATAGTGTATCATCTGCATCTATTTAGAGATTCTTTGTCAATGGTATCCTTCGAAACATTTATATAAAAGTCTCTTGGTCGTTATGATGACCAGGCTGGTTTTAAAGTCACTCAGTGGGGCACTTGATGTTTATCATCATTCAGAAGGACATGGATTATTTCAATGTTGGGATCGAACCCGAAGATGGGCTACCTACGTATCGTTTGTTTTAGAAAAAGAATCAGAACCCACGTAGTTCGAGAAATAGAGTATGATATTTATGATTAATGGCTCAAAGAAGGATGTCATAATTACTTTTACCCTCTAAGCTCACGTGAGTCATGCTCAGTGTGAGAAACAAGAGGTATTGGTAATAAGATAGACAATTGGGCCATGAAAGATGTAATCTTAAGAAATGGTTTGGGGCTTATGTATGTATGACTGCCCAGATAAATGAAGGTTAGGATTTACTTTAGGGAGAAAATCCAGGAACAGGGTCCCTAATGGTATATGTGTTTCATGGAGATTTTGAATACTCTAACTTGGGACTTATTCCTATAAAGGAAACCCAAAATTATGAGAGGATTGATAATTGGGTTTTACTCCTGAGAAGGAATCCCATATCGAACGTAATTTAGGACTGGATAAAGTGAATTTGGGGGACTTGGGTCTTATTCCTGAAAAAGAAGCCCAGATTTATGGCTGCGGATTATTCCTAACAAGGAAGCCCAGATTGAAGGATTATGACTGGGACTTACTCCTGAAAAGGAGGCCCAAGTTAAGGAATTATGGTTTGTGGCTTAATCCTGAGGAGGATACCCAAGTTTGGGAATTTTAAGAATTTGGGGCTTACTCCTGAGGAAGATGCCCATATTAAAGGACTTATAACTGGGGATTATTCCTGAAAAGGAGACCCAGGTTAAGGATTCTCTCATCTTAAAGGATGAGGTTGAATGAATGAACTCTCAATCTTTGGTGACATAAAGATGTATAAATCACTATGTTTTGAGAGATATTCCACATAATTCCTTTCAAATAAGGAAGTCAAATCAAGAAATCATGCCATAAATGTATTTGAAGAGTATCTTGACGACTTAATCTTCAATAGGAATGGTGAAATGTCTTAAGAGGGGTAAAATGGGCAAGATGGGCACCCAAAAAAGGTAGGGGCGCGGAAGTCTTGAAAGGCGCGCAAGTCTTACGTGGGCGCGCAAGTATTGGTCACGTAGGTATACATGCGTGACATGTGGGTACTTGCGCGATTTTCAACCATTATTAAAATACATGAGTGACTCTTTCTTAAATCCTTTAGAATCCTCTTTAGGTTCTTCCAGTAAAGGGATGCGCAAGTTCTATCGAAGGAGTAAAGGCGGCGCGCAAGTGTGGCCACTTCCCTTAAGGGTTGGCCACTCAGGCGCGCAAGTGTTGATGCATTTCAACACAAAGGACTTCCACCTTCTCTTTAGATCTTCCGTTCTAGGTAAGAAATCACCTTAGAAGTGTTCCAGAAGCTTTGAGAAGAGACTGGGGCGTTAAGATCTTGAATATGAGTTTCTGGAAAAAAAAAATCCTCTCGAATGGGGGCCCACAGGGTCTATTTATAGGCAGAAGAAGACCCCAAGCGGTTACCGGGCGGTTATCACTTTGGTCGCGCAAGTCAGTTGCGCGCCAAGTAAGTTGCGCAAGTCCACTTGCGCGCCCATGGGGAAATTTGTGCGGCATTTTTAAAATATCTTTTTGTTTCATCCCTTTGTCGATTTTTGATATTTTCTTCAAAGGTTGAATCACTTTGAGCCCAGATATTCCCCTTTTCTGATTTTTAGATTCTGTGACGAAAGGAGCGTCAACAAAGGTCATGTTATTTGGGATTGGTATTCAAGGGTTAAGATGTGTCGGGACTTGGTAATGAGCTCGTGCTTGTGAGTAGCTAACCCAGGTACGTGGGAAACCCAAGTCACCTAGGGTAGGGAAATGTTGTTTATGTTTGTGTGGTATTACAGTTGAAGATATTTTACCATTGGTTGATTCACATGTTCTTTAATGTGACTATTTATGATATTTGTCTCTTGGCCTTAACAGCACCAGGATTTGCATTCATGCATTATTGTAGGCACCAAGGGGGATAGATGGCATGAATCATGTTAAGAACACGCACGAGATGGGTGTGTGAGGTATGAAGGTAGGGTGCATCATGAATCTCATGAAACCAATAAATAATGAGAATAATGAAATGAAACAAGTGGGTAAATGATGTTCACTGAATCATAAGGGTTTGAAACGAAGTTGAAAATGTTTTGAAAAATGTTTTGTGAGTTTGGTGGTAGTGCACAGTTTTTTCCCCATATGGACCATAGCTCGTGGTAGGGATGGTCGGGGTGGTGGATTGAGGTACTTATCTTGTTAAATTAGCATATGAAAATGTGTTTTTGTAGCTAGTAAAGAGATTTTTGAGAATGTCGTGAATGTTTTATGGTATGCGTTCTAAAATCTCGTGCTTTTCATTGTATAAAAATTCCACCACGACGTCGGTTACCAGTTGGGCAATAGGAGGGTGTTGCTGAGAACACTCCCCCAGTAGAGGAGCAAGAAAATGTGGTGATCAATGAAGGTAGAGGTGACCAGTTCCGAGATAACATTGCTCGCCTTATGCATATGATGGATATAGACCCAGGGCGGGTTGCACCGAGTATGTTTGAGCTGACCAGGGAGTTCCAACTGCAGCGCCCTCTGACATTCACTGGAGAGGGTGGGCCAGAGGTATCGGAGTTTTGGTTAGTCTGTCCAATGATAATGGATCATCTAGATACCCCTATTGAAAAGCGAGTAATGTTTTCACTTTACATGTTTTGGGGCCAGGAAAGGTGTTGGTGGGACATTCAGGATCCGACCGAGCAGGCTTAGGGGATGTCATGGAATTTTTTCCAGGAGAGGTTTCTGGAGAATTTTCACCCCCAAACATTGAGGCATGAGCAGGCTGCATAGTGTATGAGCCTAAATTATGGATCCTTATCGGTGATGGACTATGCTAGTCACTTCACTGATTTGTGACACTTCATCCCAATGTTAGCTGGGGATGAGGCAGCGATAGCAAGGCATTTCAAAGATGTGTTGAGACATTAGATCAGGTCTCAAGTGATTATATTTTTCTTGAATAAGTTTGCAGAGGGGATGGATCAAGCACTCATATATGAAGGGAGCATGATGGGAGCTTCGGGTGGGGGGCTTGTCGTGCTAGCTGGGCAGACATGTCGTGCATCTTTTGACGGTCGGAAGCTCCATTTATAAAGTTTCCAGCAAGGTGGTCAGAAGAGGGGGTCAACCGCTCAGATTTGGAACCAGGTGTTTTGTTATTAGTGTGGAAGGCCAGGGATATGGATGGTCAGTGTCCTTGACCTCTAGTTGAGTGTCGTTCATGAGTAATAATGGGGCATGTGCAGAGGTTCTATAGGAACCCTCGGCAGATGGGTGAGCATAATGAGGAAAAGAAGATGCCGGATATAGGAAGGGGATCAGTTTCCCTATATCAGGCAGGCATTTGGAGCTCCACAGGCCGTACTGGTAGGGGAGGTGGACTTGGAAGTCTTGGGAAAGATCTATCACACCAGCAGGGCAGTGTGGCATAGGGTGTTCAGGCTGGAGACCATGGTATAGGGGAAAGTCAGCTTCAGGCAGTTCAGTTTGCGCTTGGTGATGGCGAGGTCGGACCATCAACTGTTCGAGGTACGATCCTTGTAGCTTCTACTTTTTCTAGTTCATTGTTTGATATAGGTTCCACACACTCTTTTGTATCTGCTAAACTTATGGTGGCACTAGATTTACCGGTGTATAGGGTGTGTGGAGATATGCCAATTGACACACCATTGGGGGTGCAGGATGAAGATATCAAGAAGTGAAAAGGATGTGCCTTGGATGTTGGTGGGTATCGTTTTTTGAGGGGCTTGTTCATTATCGATATTTCAAGGTTTTACCTAACCTTGGGAATGGATTAGTTGGTGTTTTATTAGGCGGATATAGACTGTTATCATCGCAGAGTGTCCTTCAGGTCACTTGAGGGTGACGCTTATGTCCACCGTGGTGAATGGGATGTTCGAGCAGGGCGTGCAGGACTATTTGGTCAGCTGTTGAATGGAATCATGGCTCGAGTAGAATGTCACATACTTGATGATAATGAAAGAGGATAACAATCTGTTTTTCCTCCCATGGAGAATCGGTTTCAGGATGAGTTTCTAGAGGATTTCTCGGGGTTACCACTCGAGAGGGATGTCGACTTCACGATCGAGTTGCTTCCTGGAGTAGAGGCAGTTTCTATTCCGCCTAACCAAATGGAACTAGAAAAACTCCAAGAATTGAAGGTTAAAATTGAGGATTTGGAGTGTAAGGGGTTTATCCGTCCCTGAACGTCTCCCTATGGATCTCCCATGCTTTGTGGAAAGAAGGTCGATGGGTCGTTGAGGATGTGTGTTGACTATCGAAAGTTAAATCAGATTACAGTAAAGAATAGGTACCCTTTTCCTAGAATTGATGAAATATTTGATCATTTGAGGGGTGAATTATTTTTTTATAAGATTTACCTGAGGTCGTGTTGTCACCAATTGAGGGTGAGGTCTTCTGACATACCGCAGACAACTTTCCGGAGTCGGTATGGGTTGTTTGAGTTTGTAGTAATTCCATTCGGCCTGACCAATGCACTGGCGGTGTTCATGGATTTGATGAACTATATCATTCATCCCAGTCTAGATTAGTTAGTGGTTGTCTATGTTGATGATATCTTCATGTACTCGAAAACTCATGATGATCATGCCCAACATCTTGATATCTTCTTGGGTATGCTAAGAGAGCATCGGCTATATGCCAATCTATCCAAGAGTCAATTTTGGATATGTGAGGTAAATTTACTGGGTCTTCTCATCTAAGAGGCAGGTGTGTCAGTGGATCCATAGAATGTAGATGCATTTGTATCTTGGGAGTAGCCCAAGTGTGTTTCCGATGTTAAGAGTTTTCTGGGTTTGGCTGGGTATTACCGAAGGTTCATACAGGATTTCTCTATCTTGGAAGCACCACTCTCAGGCATGACCAATAAATGAATCAGGTGTGAGTGGTAGGAGGCTTGTGAAGATGCCTTACTAGAGTAGAAGATGTGTTTGATGACCTCACCTATCTTGATCTTACCTGAGCCGGGTAAGAAATACGTTGTGTATTGTGATTCGTCCGAAATCGGACGTGGGGCTGTGATGATACATGATGATTGGGTTGTGTCTTATGGGTTAAGGCAGTTGAGACCCCATGAGCAGAACTATGCCACTCAGGATCTTGAGTTGGCTGCAGTAGTGTACTCCTTGAAGTGTGGGAGGAACTATCTGAAGGGAGAATGGTTTACCGTGTTTACTGACCATAAGAGTTTATAGTACATCTTCTCTCAGAGGGACCAGAATCATTAGCAGCAAAGATGGGTTGAATATCTACCATATTTTGACATTGAGTTGGTGTACATTCCAATAAAAGGAAATAGTGTTGCAGATGCTCTGAGGAGGAGGGTTCAGAATCAGGTGGTTCATGAATCCAGCACCGAGTGGAAGGTGATGGCTTTGTTTGCAGAGATGCACCTGGAGGTGTAGGAGGAGAATGGTCAGGTCCCTCTTACTTCATTAATGATGGAGTCGATGCTTTTTATTCGAGTTAAGTAAGGTTATCTTGATGATCTTGAGTGTTTTATCTTAAAGGAAAATCATAATGGTGGGGAGCGACCTTCTGGATGGGCCGTCAGCGTGGACGGTGTTGTTCGTGTTCATGATAGTGTGGTTGTTCCAAGGTGTGTGTGAGAAGATTTGATGCGATAGTTCCATGAATCAAAGTGGTATGTGCATCCTAGATTTACCATGATGTAACATGATCTACGAAGGCAGTTTTGGTGGCCTAGAATGATGAATGAATTTGCAGGCTTTGTGGCACGGTGTCTTACCTGTCAGCAGGTGAAGGCCGAGCGTCATTGTCCAGGCGGTTGTTGCATCCATTTCCCATTCCGGAATGGAAGTGGGATGATGTAACAATAGATATTGTATTGGTATTTTCGAGGATTCCACAGATGAATGATGAAATATGGGTGGTTGTGGATCGGTTAACGAAAGCAGATCATTTCTTACCGAATCAAGAGACCTTTATAGTCAACCTGTTGGGTGAGTTGTATGTTCGAGAGATAGTGCAGTTGCATGGGGTGCCCTGGAACATATATTTGGACCAAGATCCGCATTTCACATTGGGTTTCCAGTAAGTATTTAAAAAATTGATTGGTACGTAGGTGTTTTTGAGTATGGCTTTCCACCCGCAGACGGATGGGCAGTCGGAACGTACGATCCATGTGTTGGAAGACATGTTAAGAGCTTGTGTCTTGGACTTTGGTGGTTCTTGGGAGAGGCACCTATCATTAGTTGAGTTTTCCTAAAACAATAGTATTCAGGCTACGATTTAGATAACACCATTTTAGGCGCTTTATAGGAGACCATGTATATCTCCATTGTATTGTCTAGTGGCTGGTGATTATGAGTTTTTGGGGCCATGTATCATGCATGAGACTTCCGAGAGAGTTAAGTTGATTAGGAAGAGAATGGATATGGCTCGGAGTAGGCAGAAGTCGTATGCAGATCGGAGGCGTAGACCTCTAGAGTTTTGGGTGGGTGATAAAGTGTTCTTTCGGGTGTCTCCAAGGTTGGGCCACTGTCATATACGAAAGCATGGTAAGTTGTTGACCAGGTATGTGGGACATTTTGAGATTGTGAAGAGGATCAGACTAGTGGCATACCGATTGGATCTTCCACAACTTTATGGTGGGATGCATGATGTGTTTCATGTGTCTTGGCTTCGATGGTATCACCCTCACCAATATCATGTGGTTGATGTTTTGGATGTGGAGCTTGAGGCTGATGTGTCCTTTGAGGAGCATCCAGTTCATGTGGTGGATCATAGTGAAAAGGTCTTGCGAGGCATGGTTGTGCCATTAGTGTGAGTTCTATGGCAGCAAGGGAATGTTCAGGAAGAAACATGGGAGCGAGAATCGGAAATATGGGCTCATTGGCTCGGAATCTTCTCTTCGGTGGATCAATGAGGCTCGGAAACTCGGCACGAAGACGAGCTGTTATAAGATGGGGAGGTTCTAAGAACTCAGTTTTTGGAAATGTAAGTTTTTGTTGTGTTATGGGTTGAACCCTTTGTTTTATGGGCTTTAAAATGTTTCCTGAAAGTGTGAGAGGGCTTGGGGGTGTCCCAGGGGCGTGGGGTATGGAAGAATAGAAATTTGGGCAAGATAGGCCAGGGCGCACTGCCTGCGCATGGCCAGGTAAACCGTGCAGCCTGCCTAGGCTAAACTGTGTAACCCTTACTCCTCCAGACAGATGAATGCACACAGTTTGTGCATGGTTTTCAAAACTGTTTGGCTATATCGTGCGACCCCTCCTCCTCAGGAAATTGGCATGTGCACAGTTTTCTCATGGTTTTCCAAATCGTGCAGACAAACCGTGCGGCCCCTGAATGTTGGGAAAAATTACAAGTTTGCCGCTCCGGGCATGAAACCCCCACTAGGGATTTCCTATAATTTCCTCCCTCTCCACCCTAGGCATGAACCAAATCACCCAAAGCCTCTAAGAGACCAATCTCCTTTGATTATAAGGTGTTTTGGTGCCATTGGTTTCATATCGAGGCTCCATGTAAGGATAATCACATCCTTTCTTCTCTTTTCGGTTTAGGGTTTGTATCTTCTCTCCATCTCATTCTGAAGCTCTAATACCCTAACTTTTGGTTGAGTATTAGGTTGAATCTCCAAAGGTTGGTTGGATCGATTTCTAAGGACTTGATTGACAGTTCATTCAACCGCAGTTTCGAGGTAGGTGGTCTACAAGTGATATCCCCTAGATATTTTGGTATTTCTGCATGTTTATTTCTTTTCTTGCATTCCTTTGATTATGTTTTGAATAACTATGGCATGTTTTGTAATAATGGGGTTTAAAATGGCAAATGGGAACCCTCATGATCACCGCAGGATGTGTTGGCATATACTTGACCTAATTTGGGGCCATCCATGGGAGGTGCCGGCTTTCCCCGGACATTGAGATTTTTATTAAACAAGTTACCATGTTGTAATAAAGGGTAGAGACCTTAACGAATATATTGGAAATATTGGTTTAACTTGGAATAGAAGTTAGGTGATGCACCTAGACTTGGAAATAACCTAAGGGTTAATTGGAATGGGTTGAATTGTTGATTCATGGGAATGATAAACGAGTTTAATGAGTTAATGAATAATCTGATTAAAGACCATAACGGGATAGGTTATGGTACTAGTGTTCAATGCATAGTGAGATAAGAATAAAACATGGGAATTGAGTGAATGGATAAATGAGGTGAAATGGTAATGTGTTATTGGGTTAAGGAATGATGTGAATTCCCATGTGGGTTGTTCTAAATGGTGTTTTCCAAAGGGAATTTGTATGATGGGTGGATGGTTACTTATATATATATATATAAGCATGTGCACATGGCTTGGTAGTGTGGGGTATGACTTGGGGATCTACGCCCATGGGTCGAGTGAAGACTGATGTTCTAAACTCCACATTAAATGCACGAGTTAGGAATGGGGACTGATAATCTATTCTCTTAATGGATGCATCCACCCAGATTGAGGCTTTGACATGAGGTTATGGTTGCTAAGAGGGGTTTAGTCCTAGTGAGATAGGATAACAATGTGTTTAACCTATGGAATGTGATTTTCGGCCATATACCCATGTAACATAATTTATGTGATTAACCCCTAGAAATGTGATGAAATGGTAAATGATGATAATTGGTGTGTAATGAATGGTAATGGAAGTGGAAATGTCTTTGGCACTGAACTTTTAATGGAACCTCAAATAATTACTTGTTACATTTCATTCATATTCGTTTTAACATGAACTACTATTTATACTGGATATTTTGTAGACAACATTGGTGGTGGCCTACTGAGTTGTACTCACACCCTGCTCGGGGTGTTGTTTGGAACCCAAGCATAATTCATGTTTGCAGGTCTGGAGAAGGATAGGGGTCCTTTCTAGATAGTGAGTGGACATGGGTTGCACTTTTTGGAGGATCCAGACATGGAGTCAGGACCGTTTTGGGGACAATGTCCATTGTCTTTATTTTGGGTTTTTTTTCACTCTTTCACTTGTAGTATGACATGGAATATTTATTGTTTGAAATTATTGATATACATGTTCCTTGTTTAATGGTTGTTTTTTTACTCTTTTATTTATTTTTGTTGTGGATTTCTCTAATAAAAAGGTTGTATACTCTCCCCACTTGACTCCGTAGACCCCCACTGGTTGTCGGTAGCCTTTGGCATATAGGGAGGCATGCTTAAGGTCATATAACCACCCATCCTGGAGCACCTATTTAGTGGCTTCTGGGTCGGGGATGATACATATGATATCATGAATAAAGTTCAACCTTCCTAAAATAATGATCTCCAACATTTTTCACAAATAAATAATCCTTGTGAGGAACATGATTCTTGTTATTTATTTTAATAACATTGATTTCTCAATATTCCATACATATCCACAATTATGCATATTTCATAAAAAAAAAGAGAACATAGACCCCTATTGGGAAACCATAGGGAAAATAATTCCTTTATTTCCCAAATCCTTAATTGGTTTCTTTAGATCCACTATTTCCATTGTTTCCATTCTATATGGAGTCCATGATAATTTTTTTTCATCAGATATTAAATCAATGGTAAATTCATCTTCATGATTATTCGGTGTCTAGTTAATTCCTCAAAAAATACATCAACATAATAATGTATACGTGTAGCATCCTCAATTTGAATATGACTTCCTCATGCCAAGATTTTTTTTCCACTTCCTCCCTAATAATTTCATTCAATAGAGCTAATGGGGGTGGATAATGAGAATAATTATATTATGTTGTTTCTTCTATAGTGATACAGGATTCTAAATCTTCCCCAAAAAATCTAATTTCATTATTCTATTAAAAAATTCCAATATAATACTGTGTAATCTATTCCATATAAAGGATTATATCAATACAATAATTTTTATTGGGATACAGTAAGAAAAACATCATGTTTATGATCTATAATGGGGGTGGATGACTCCTTTTTTTGGAAATTAGACTTCGCTACAGGGTTTTAACTGAAAAATACCTTATTAAATGAAAAGGGTAATATATAATTTTTTTAACAAATTATGTAGATATTATAAATTTTGATGTTCAAAAATCATAAAATGGGTAAAATTGAAAACATTATTATTTTACTTTACACCATATAATTGGGTACTTCTATAGTTGATGTGTAAATATCATACGATTTTCCATCACCCCTTGTCCTCGTATAGTTTAATTTACCTCAGTCCTTCAGTCATTCATTTGAATAATGCCTCATATAAATATAGTTGAATAATTGAATATAATTTATTTGATTCACCCCCTTACATTCATTTTCTCTATGAAACTTTTCTCTAAACATATAACAAACTCCCTTGCCTATGGAGAATTGACTATTAAGTCTCCTTCCACAATTATCTCATAATGTTAATTTGATTATTACTCAATACTTATTTGATTCTTAATCTTTTCCATGGTTATTAAAAGGCCAATTATTCTCTTGATTTCCCTGGAACATGTAATATTTATAAAATTATTTCTCCATTTTTATAGTACATAATACAATTTCTACGTATGATAAAATTTTTGGAGAATCATGTTCCCTTCAGAGACATGGGTTAATACAATCAATGATATGATCAGTTGTGTCTTCTGAATCTAGAATGTAATCTATAGAATAGTTGGAAAATCTTTTAAACGTATCCTCATATTATTCAGTGATATCTTCTTCCCTTTTATTTATGTTTATGGAATTTTCTCTTCATTTCAGATTGTGGCTCATGAGGGATGTATTTTTCATATAATGATTCTTCAAATTCATCACATTATATTTCTTCCCATTAATATTCCTCTATAGTATTATATATCAAAGAACACCATTAATCATAATATCATTTTAGAGAATATACTTCTCTTACTACATTTTCAATGTCATTTGATACCATTTCTAGATATAACATTTCAAGGGACATGGTCCACAGCTCATCATCCACATGAATAGTAGTCCCACTAATATATGGGGGGATTATTCTACATTAAACCATCCAAAATAGGTTTAGCGTGTTTTGTATCGATAAACTAAGTAATATATCCCAATTTGATAAAATCCAGTCATGCCCAGTACTAAATATATTGAATTTCTCATAACGGAAGTCACTAAATTATTCAATGGTATTGATTCCTATCCATATATTATTATGTATCACTAAATAATGGAACATGTTATGTTAGATCCTAATCACCATGAATATTCATCCAACAATTAACTATTATGGATTATTATAATTCTAATTTTTATTTAACATCTAGTTATAATTGTTTTTACTAGTATTTCTCTGATAATAGTTATAGAAACCCCTACCATAGTACCCCAAGGTCGGTGGTCCATTTATTAAAATCAAATAGAGAGTATAGATCACACCACCATGGATTTATTGGTAGTGTAGTATTTAAAAACAAGATCTATACATGGTTACCTTATTACATTGGTAGTAAACATAGAACATAACAAAATAAAATCAACTTCTTATTTTCATGTATTTGATGATCTCATCATCACATCCTGGGGAAGTTAAACAAATAAAAGGTTGATATCAAATTCTTAGTTAGTTTTATAAGAAACAATAACAAGTTATGAAAATAAAATACAACAGATTAGTATTGATAAGATAAATATTATAAAAAACACATGATATTAATACAAAGATAATAAAAATCAATTGATTGATTTTGTGATAGTGAAATCCATATAAAATATACGAAAAGTTGATTGAATGAATAAAATACATATTTATTTTATTTATTGTATCTAGATCTTTAACCATTATACATCCAATAGGTTTTACATATGTGGGAAAACTCATATAAGGTTCTTCTTGGGATCAAACATGAAGTGATTTCACTAACTATTTTGTCTCACGAAAATAGTTGAAGCATCAAGTGGTAATCAATAACCAAGACCCTCCATTCACTACAATTCAAAATAATTCTTCACACACAAATTAAATTCAGTAAGACAGTAAAATAAAACACAATATTTAAATATTTATTTACCAAAGACAATATTAATATACTTGATACATGAAATATGGATATTTAATTTATATTGAACATAACAAGATCATAATAAATTGAAGTATACATACACAAAAAAGGAATATGTTGTCAAAGGAAATTTTCAAATGGTTTCAATGAATTATTGATTTTAAATAATAATTAGACATTATATACGAAAATAAGAATATACCATTTTAAAATATTTCATAATTATATGAAACCTTATAAAAAATGTTTTTTAAGAATCAATAGAAAAGGGCCTCTTTTGTTCAATTTGAGGGAAAATATTAAATCATATTTAAAACTCAAAAAGGACTAAATATTTTCATTAAACTAGATATTATCTTAGATATATTGTAATGGTAAATAAAGTAGTTTTCTAAAAATATTTGTGTGTTAAAAAATGCTATGGACTGTACATGAAAATGGGTTTGATATTTGGAAGATACTTAAATCATGATTTCTTACCAGGAGGATTTGATATGGAAAAATTATAAAAAATGTATTTCCCCATAAATAAAAAAAATTGATATATGAACATATTTTTGGAAAATTCATATATAATATTTGAGGAATAAAAGTGAATAATTATGAATTTTATTGTGTTAATTAGAGATAAATTTTAACTCATTATAAAAATGAGGGTTTAGAGAGAATATCATACCTTATGTATGAAAGTGATAACCACATGGACTTAATGTATGATATATTAAAACTATATTTGTTAATAATTTTATTCATAATATCAGAAAAATTTATTGTATTCATTATAAATTTATTATGTTAATTTATTCTCTTTTTGACGAGTTATAAGATATAATTGTGAAATTAATGAGTGTATGTTTCATTGGTTTTCTTTATAAGTTATCTTTTATAATTTTGTGAAAGAAAATTTAAAATGTTAATAGTTATCTAATATTTAAATTATATGTTATTAATTAACATATATATATTTAAATGGACATATATTACATCTTTTCTAATATGATGATATTTTATTAAGTGAAACGTTAATGATAATAGTTTATATTATTTTGGTGTTTATCGATCATCACGAACTACTTTTGTTTAAATAATAATTTTTTGTTATATATACTTTTTTGGAACACAATATAACTTATAATATTTATAATATATTGTTAAATTTGTATAATAATTATTTTATGAGTAGAAATGAATATTTTATAGGAAATTGAAAATTTATCATCTATTATTGATATAAATAGATTAATCACAGAGGATATTTTCATTTTTAAAATAAAAAGTCACTTGATAAAGGCTTTATTGATGGATCAATAATTATGACCATAAAATTATAAATTATAAATGATAATAGAGTTATCATTCCACTTTTTAGATGGTATTTGAGTATAAGATAATAAAATAATGAAATTGATGATAAATGAACGGAATAAAAAAGTGGATTTTACCTCTTGAATTTCATATCCTTGAGATCCTCTTTATAGAACATGGGTTTTGAAATTTGGTGATAAAAATTTTTTCACGACCCGTCCCCCAGGGCCCAGGCCGTAACTACCCCAAGCCTGCCTACCATTGGTTGAAGGCTAGAGACTAGCAACAAAGGCAGAATTCCCTAAAACTGGGATGGCATTGCCTTTATAAACTGAAAAAACACACAACAGAGTATAAGATGGAAATAAAACACTAATTAAATATGAATAAAAAATATTGTTGAAAAGTAATGGGGCCAGAAAAACAAGCCCCACATGAAAGTACAAGTACAAATGAAAAGGAAGTACAACTTAAGAAAATAAAATTAGCTTATAGGTCATCCTTTGGGGTTCCTACCTGAAGGGTAGGTATAGATGGCCTCCTCTGTACTCTACGTTCTTCAGAATCCTATGAATAACGACTCATCGTAAGGTCCTCCTCCGGGTACAGTCCAGTCCTACTACTCAGCCTTAGTTAGCGTTGTCCATCATCTACATCTAACACAATAGGGTGTGGTCGTCGCCCGTGTAGTGGTGAGTATAATGATACTCAGTAAGGACCCTAATACCATGATGGTCTATCAAAATCCAACAAGGATAAACCACAAAGTATAAAATTGATATATTACCCCACATAGATATATGATCATACATATAACTAAGTAATCAAGTAACCTACCTCGATCATTAGTAAAAAAAAGAGTAGATGACTCAGCTCACACATGTATACAAATTTTTTAGAGAGATAGAGATGATCGGAGGTAGTCACTAAATCATCTTAGATGTCGGACCCACCTAGGATTCTAGTCTAGCTATTAGAACAATTGGACAAACAAAGGATCCAGGAACAGTAGTTTGTGCTGTCAGACCCACATAGGATGTAGGACTAGCAGTTAGAACTGTCGGACCCACACAGGATCCAGGAATAGTAGTCAGTGATGTCAGACCCACACAGGATCCGGGACCTACTATTAGAACTGTCGGACCCACACAGGATCCAGGAATAGAATCCAGTGCTGTCAGACCCACACAAGATCTAGAACTAGCTATTAGAACTCTCGGACCCACCCAGGATCCAAGAACAGAAGTCAGTACTATCAGACCCACACAGGATCTAGGAACATTAGTCAGAGCTGTCAGAACCACACAGGATCCAGGAATAGTCCTTATACCGCAGCTATCCATAGGGTTTCCACAAAGCATGCATGATTCTGGGAGGGTACGCTCCTCATGTTATGAGTCGATATATCAACTGCCACAAATTACCACAAATAAATATCTCAACGTTATGCCTCATCATAGCGGTATCAACGCAACAAATGGTGCCTCAATTGGACGCCCGGTTTGTGGGCTATAAGCCTTTTAGTCCCAGGGGCCTGGTTGGATTCGTGTACGATCCAACCTTACCGTGTCTCAACTAAACCCTCAACTCACGTGGGGTATACTAAAAGAGACGACTATGCTCCAAGATTTCCAACATCACTGGAGGATCGTCATTCAGATGTTTGGTGCTAATGATATGGCCAAAGGAAGTAATGGGGTTGGTAGTGGGCCTGATTACGGTCTGACCTGGTCGGACTGACTCGACCCAACCTCATCTGGGAAGACCCGGTCTGGGTCTAACCGGTCTTCATGCAAGGTTTGGCCTGGTCCCCTGGGCCTAGCCCGATGGACTGTGGGGGCGGTTAGGCTTGGAGATCGCCGCGCAGGCGGATCAGCCCGGAAGCTGGGGTCGGTTCTGCCATTACCACAAGGGGCGTGGCTTGGGCGACTCAGCAAAAAATGCCGATCTGGTTATTCCAGAGAATCTGCAAGGGATGCCGCAGACGGCTTACGAGGGGCGGAGCTCGGCCAGTTCATCCAAGAGTCGGGGTGCGGCCCGGGTAGGCTGGCGATGTGGTCGGGCAGGTCGGGCAGCGGCCTGGGTAGGATGGAGGGCGGTCGGTAGAGCACTAAGTAGGCCGCGAACAAGCCGAGAGGGTGCGGACAAGGCGTGGGCAGCGCGGTGGGGCACGAGAGCAGGTCGGGGTTAGGATGGTCGGGTGCGCGGGAGGCCACATGAGGCCGGCCTAGGCTCCCAGGAGACCGTAGGCAGGCCGGGCAGGGCATGCGGGAGGCTGTGGTCAGGCCGGCGAGGCACAGCCAGGCGGGCCGGTGGCGGAGAGGTGGTCGGGCTGGCCGGTGCGACGCGGTACGGGTCGACACGGGCTGACGGGGTTCGTCTAGGAGCACCGGTGCACCGCGGGGACGGCGCGGTTCGTGAAGGCCTCGGGTAGCACAACCTTTGTCGTCACTGCCATCGTCGCCTCATCATTGTTACTTCGCCATGCCATAAGAATGCCACAAGAATGAAATTCGATGGATGATGTTGTTCTTTGTTAGGTTGGCCAGTATACTCCACGTCTACGGTGAGAGAAAATGGTTCATAAGAACAAAGCATAACAACCATCATTATCCTAAATGAAGGGAAGAACAAGGCACTCAAATGAATTTAATATCCCTACCTTTGATTCATCATTCTTTGATGGATTCGCAAAAAGTAGATGAAGAGAATCGTCATTTTTCAGGTGCGTTTCACACTTCCAATCTCGAGCTATGTCGGCTCGTGGAAGTCACTCCACATCAGTAGGTGTCCAGGGAAGAAGTCGAAGAAGGATCGTCATCAGCGTTCTTCGTTCTTCATTGGGAGGTGCATTCTTCGTTGGAGAACTCATTTTATCACTTCTCCCAATAATCCTCTTTCCAAAACACTCTAGGTTTCAACTGAATGAATAATGCCAATAATAATAAGTTTCATGTTATTTAAGATGTTGGCACAAATTCAAATTGGTGAATAAAATTAAAGGCTCCACAAAATTAATGCACAGGAGTTGTCACAAATTAATTAGGGGATGTCAAGAGTCTATCCCTCATTAATGAGGGAGATTTGAGAGGTTATACTCTCCTCCCATTAGTAGGGGTCAGGTGGTCCACACCCCTATTATTCAAATGGGAGGTTATGTGGTCTCTGGTGGTCCCCACATCATAACCTCTAGTGGGAGGTTATGTTCAGGTGGGAGCCACCACCATAACCTCTCATGGGAGGTTTAGGTGTGGTGGTCCCACTTACAACTCCCATGAGTATGTTTTAACCACCAACACTCACATGGAGGATCAATAAAATAACGTGTAGATCACTTTATTTTATCATTTTTTTTATGAAAACCACAAAACTATCTTTAATTCTCGACCAACTGTCGTCGAGGTGAAAGTCTTCTTAAGAGAATACAGGTGCTGTGAGTTCAACGGTGCCCTCAAATTTCATTTCTGAGCACCAGTTCAAAAGTTAAAAAAACCACTCATACGTTTACCAAACATACACGAACAAAATATCGGAAATTGATTCTGGGCACACTGGGCCTCAGAATCAATCGCCGTAAATTTTTGCGGACTTGTAAAATTCCCATGTATTTATCAAAAAAATTTCCATAGAAATTATGGGTCCTTACATTCTCCCCACATCAGGTCTCTACGTCCCCATATGCTACAAATCGAACTAAGGGATCAAATGGGGGTATTGAGCACTTATCTTAGCCTCCTACTCCCATTTCCTCTCCTAAAGGTTCCCGTGATGCCAGCAAATGCGCACCAGTGGTATTGACTGTCTGCGTAGGACCTGATCCTGTCGATCCTCAATCACCACAAAAACATCCATAAAATGTTTCCTCATTATCGATTTCCATCTCTCCATTGTCAATGATGTGGGTAGGGTTGTGCACGCATCTACTGATATGAGATACTTGGAAGACATCGTGCACTCGGTGCAACAAAGGTGGAAGAGCTACGAGGTAAGCCACTTCACCCACCCTTCTGAGGACCTGGAATGGTCTGATGAATATCAAACATAACTTGCTGCCTTGGAAAATTCTCCGTAAACCTCATCGTGGTTCGACACATAGAAAGACATGGTCACCATCCTCGAACTACAAAGTTATCCATATTCTGTCAGCATATGACTTATGCCTTCATTGTGTAGACTTTATCCGCTCCTGGATAATCTTCACCTTCTTCGTGGTGGCCCATACCATCTTTGGTCCCACTAGTGCTGACTCCCCAGGGTCTGTCCAGCATAATGTTGATATGCAAGGTCTTCCGTACAATGCCTGGAAAGGTGTCATCCCGATGCGGGAGTGATAGCTGTTGTTGTAGGAAAACTCCACCAACGGTATGTGATCCTCCCAACAACGAACGAATTTGTGGACACAGGCATGTATCATGTCCTCGAGGGTCTAAACGGTCCACTAAATCTGACCATCTATCTGAGGATGGAAGGCGGTGCTCACCCGATGCTGTGTCCCGAAAGCCTCATACAACCCCTTCCATAGCCGGGAAGTAGATTGTGCATCATGATCGGAGAAAATCGTCGAAGGTATACAATGTAAACACATAATCACTTGCACATAACAGCGTCCAAATACCTCTACTAAACACTAATCTCTGATCGGTAGGATGTGGGACGACATGGTGAGTCGGTCGACGATCACCCAAGTCGAGTCATGACCCCTTGATATATGTGGAAGACTCGCCACGAAGACCATGTATATCTCATCCCACTTCCACTCTGGGACCACTAAAGGATAGAGAAAACCTGCTGGTACCTGGTGGTCTACCTTCATTTGCTGACTAGTGAGGCATCGAGAGACAAACTCTGCTACCGCCTTCTTTAGACCTGGCCACCAGTGCTGTCGTTGAAGGTCTTGGTACATATTCGCCACTCTTGGATGTACCACTAGAGGGGATGTGTGGAATTCCCTCAACAATTCCTCTTGAAGTGCCACTGGTACCAATGTACTTCCTCTGAAGAGGATGACAAGCTCCCCACCTTCATGAAATCCATCAGGTGCATGCCCTATAGATATGTCAGCACACCATGTCTCGTAATCATCATCCCCTTGTTGTGCCTCCCTGACTCGCTGATAAATTAGAGGAGTGACTGTAAGAGACTGAAGGAAAGATTCTCCATCTCGGTCCACATAAGAAATCTGTAAAGCTGACAGCTACTCTATCGCCTCTCCTAGCAGTTGTATACCAGATCTCCTGCTGAGTGCATCCACATCAATGTTCCCCTTCCCATGATTATAGACTATATCATCATCACAATCCTGGAAGAACACAGGCCAATGTCGATGTCTCAGGTTCCAGTCCCTCTGAGATAAGATATACCTGAGAATCTTCTGATCAGAGTACACGGTAAAATGCTCTCCCATCAGATAGTGGCTACACATCTTCAAGGCAGTGACCACTTTCACTTACTCTGGGTCATGGGTAGCATAGTTATGATCATGTTGTCTCATATATCGAGATCCATATGTGATCACTTCACGCTCCT
The DNA here is from genome assembly GCA_963277665.1 of Viscum album. Lineage (NCBI taxonomy): Eukaryota > Viridiplantae > Streptophyta > Magnoliopsida > Santalales > Viscaceae > Viscum > Viscum album. The sequence goes on along the minus strand of OY728132.1, from coordinate 317,736,558 downwards.
GCATTATGACACAACCGAGTCATGTCCCTGATGCGCCGTAGTAAACTACGTACCCTATGACTTCCTCCGGCTATCTGAAGATGGGGGCACAAGTCAGCCTCTGCCTCTACTTCTGAAAGTACCATTGGCATCTCTCTGCCCACACGATTGGTTTCCCCTTATTCGTCAATGCTGATAGTGATGTATAATCGTAGGTGTAGTCTGGTATGATCCTTCAATAGTATCCAGCCAATCCCAGAAAACTCCATACCTCAGTCACACTCTTGGGTGGATCCCAAGAAAGTACCGCCTCAATCATAGCTGGATCCACTACAAACCGAGAGATTGTGATGACGTGTCCTAAGAAGTGAACCTCTCGGATTCAAAACTAGCACTTCACAAGCTTACCTTAATGTTGGTGATCTCGGAGTGAGTCTAGTACTACGTGCAAACGGTAGGCATGCTCATCCTCAGTAGTCGAGTATATCATAATTTCATCGATGAAGACTATGACAAAGCAATCAATGTATTGCCGGAAGATCATGTTCATCTGTCCCATGAACACCGCTGGAGAGTTGTTTACCCCATAGGGAATAACTAAGAACTCATGTTGGCCATAAAAACACTTTAATCCCATCTTCTACACATCATCATCTCGAACTCTGAGCTGGTGAAAGCCTGATCAATGGTCTATCTTTGAGAACCACTATGATCTTTTCAGCTGATCAAATAGGTCGTCAATCCTTGGTCATGAGTACTTGTTCATTACGGTCACCTGGTTCAGGCGAAGTTAGTCAACACAGAGCCTCAATCTCCCAACCTCCTTCTTGGCGAACATAATCAGGGCTACCCAGGGTGAAACACTGGGCCAGATTAATCCCCTCTCCAACAAGTCATCTAGTTTTACCTTCAGCTCGTGATGCTCCATGGGAGCCATCTGATACGATGGTGTAGATATCGGTGTTGTCTTGGGGTACAAGTAAATGTCAAATTCCACCTCTCTACGAGGAGGTAGACCTTGAAAGTCATCATGGAAAACATTGGCATACTAGTCCACCACAACAGGATATGTCCGACTCTCCACATCAACTGCTCGGAGGGTATGGCAAGCCAACTGATGAGTGATCAGCAGCACCCTATGAGTAAGTCCATCACGTGCTGCAAAGGATTCCTTCTTGACGGGGAAGGTGAACCTGGTCCCATCCATGCAGACACACCACACATTGCGCCTAATACAGTCTATATGAGCATGGATTGTAGATAACCAGTTCATTTCCAAGATGACGTCGTAAGGCCTCGACACCTCTACTAAGAGATCCCAGCCCAAGCTCTCGCCTCATAGAGTAATCTCACACTGCTGGAAACGGTGCATAATCGTCGAATCAGCTATCGTAGGAGTCTCTAGCCATAAGGATCGAACTAACTGATCCTTTGGAATCTCTGAGCCCCAAACGAGGGATGTGGCAATGAAAGAGTTACTGGAAGTTGTGTCTATAAGAACTACATTAAAGGTGGAGTAGACAAAGATCGTACCTCGTATCATCTCTAGAGTGCTATGGTCATAGGCCCTAGATGCCTGGAGCTGATCTCGTCCATGTCCCCACCCACTCACTATGTTCGGGGTGGTCCTCCTGGTGGTGTTGGTGGTAACACCTCGAACCATCATCCACCACCAGGTGCACAGACAGCTCATCTGCTATTCTTGTCGGCTCCCTGTGGTCCTCCTCGATCAAATATATGTCTCTACCTGGATGGTCGTTCGAATTTCTACTGATCTTCAGTACTGTGGGTCGAACAGTCCGGAGCCATGTGACTATGGTTTCCATAAGAGTAACATTGCCTGATCCTGGCATGACTGGCTCTGTCTTGTGTGACTCACACAACTGAACCCGTATCCTGATGTCATCCACCAGATGGCCTGGTCTGCTTGGACCTCTGTGAAATCTATCTACTTCAAACTATAGAAGTCTTCATTTCATGTCAACTAGTGATGGGTCTCACTGATGCTGACTACTCAGCAAGGAAACTATCTACTATAAGGTCTCTATTTAACACCCCTGCTGACATTTGGGATGCTGAGGTAGATCGTCGAATCTTTGATCTCTCACCGGATCCCCTTCTCAAAGGTTCAGACTCTAAAGAATGGGTCTCACATCATATTTGTGTAGTAGCATGAGAGGTCAGTGAACCTCGCTGAGTACTGTGCCACCATCATGCTACCCTACTATAGATGTAGTAACTTCTGTATATGTACCTCACGTAGGGTGGCTGGGACAAACTCTACCCGAAACATGATCTCAATATCTGCCCAGAGAAGTGTCGCCTCATCATGCACTTGGAGCATCAGGCTCCACCATATGCCTACTTCTGCCTAAAGAAGACTCATGTCAAAGATCACCATATGGTTTTCTGGTGTCCCTACTTGTTTTAAGACTCTCACCCCAGCCTCCAGACATCCTCAGCTACATGCATGTTCGTCTTACCCCTGAACCTAGGCGGCCTCTGGCACTGAAACTCATGCAATGAGCTCAGGCGGCATGCACTCTCTGCTACTAGGGCTGGTGGTATCGGTGGCCCAATGGGCAGTGGTACCGCCGGTGCCACCATTATGATGGGTCCCTACACCGAGGCCTCCTCTATCAGTGAGATATCATCTCGTACAACTCTCAGAACTCTTGATGGCTGTCTGTGTGGGGCCATCCTGAAAGGATATAGGTGTGCCACGATCAATAAGTTATACATGGTGAGATGACTCAAAAAGATCACAAAATAATCTCTTGAAACACACACACAATCAGTGTTTTTATGTATAGAGTCAGAAATCAGAAGTCAGGGTCCTGGTGTGTGGATACATCGGCCACCACACCAACACTAGACTCCCTGGACTGAAAAACCACACTCAGTACTCTTAACACTATTTCGTAATAGAAAGATGATCTGAGTCCTATGTTATAAGGTAAAACTGACCCCTCTGATACTAAATTTTCACGACCCGTATCCTACAGTCCGTACCGTAAATACGCTAATCCCACCTTCCATAGGTAGGGGCTAGTGACTAACACAAAAGGCGTAATTCCATAAAACTCGGAATGTATTGACTTTATTAACTAAAAACACACACAACAGTGTACAAGATAAAAAAACACTATGCAAAGCTAAATACAAAAGAGTGTTGAAAAGTAAAGGAGAAGGAAATACAAGACCAATAGGAAAGTACATGTACAACTGAAAAGCAAGTGCAACTGAAGAGAAGAAAAGAAGCCACTAGATTGTTCTCCAGGGTTCCTACCATAAGGGTAGGTTCAGATGACCTCCTCAATACATTACGTCTGTCTGTCTCCTCCATATGCTGTTGTCGTAAGTTCCTCCTCGAGGTACCATCCAGTCCTACTACTCAGCCTTAGCCAGCGATGCCCATCGTCTCCATCCAACACAACGAGGTACGTGAATTTCCTGTGTATGGGTGAGTATAATGATACTTAGTAGGGACCCCAAGACCCTCATGGTCTCAGAAAATCCAATAAGGGTAAACAAAAAAGTATGAAATTGACAGATAACCCCACTGAGGTATATTCCCATTCATATAACTATGTTATCATGTAATCCATCTCGATCATGAGGAAAAACAAGAGTTTCTCACTCAACACTCACTTGTATACAACATTTATAGAGAGAGATAATAAGATATAGTCACTGAATCATCTATGTCGTTAGACCCACATAGGATCGAGGACCAACTGTTAGAACGTTTGAACCCACACAGGATCCAGGAATAGTAGTCAGTGTTGTCAGACCCACACAAGACCCAGGACCAGTAATTAGAACTGTCGGACCCACATAGAATCTAGGAATAGTAGTGAGTGCTATAGAATCCACATATGATCGAATAACAGTAGTCAGTGATGTCGGACCCACACATGATCTCGAACCATCTATTAGAACTTTCAGACCCACACAAGATCCCGGAACATAAGTCAAAACTATCAGATCCTCACAGGATCCCAAAAAAATAGTTAGAGTTGTTGGACCCACAGAGGATACAGGAATAGTCGTTAGAGCTCATCCACCCACTAGGATTCAACAAATCATGCTTGATTCTGGAAGGGTCTGCTCCTCAATCCATGAGCCATTATTTAGAATCCAACAAAGTTTCATGAAGAAGTATCTCAGAGATCCTCCTCGTCATAGGGGTCTGAAAGCAATAGACGGCGCGACAATTGGACTCCCAGTCTGTGAGTTATTAACCTTTTAGTCCCATGAGCCTGGTTGGTTTCGTGTATGATCCAACCGGACTGTATGTCAACTAAACCTTCTACACTAGTGGAGTATACTCAAATTGATGGCTATATTCCATGATTTCTAGTGCCACTGGTGGATCTTCATTTGGACACCCGAGCCAAAGGAATGGAAAATGGATGTAATGGGGTCGGTAGTGGGCCCGGGTCCGGTCCGACTTGTTCGGACCAACTCGGCCCATCCTAGTCTAGGCTGATCCACTGGTCCTGGCCCAGCAGACTGCGGGAGCGGTTTGGACCGGAGGTTGATGCGTAGGCAGCTCAGCCTGGAAGCCATGGCTGGTTTAGCCAGTGTCGTGAGGGGCGCGACTCGGGAGACTCGGCCCCGAAGGCTGGGCTGTTTCGGCTAGAAACGTTTCGAAGGACGCTGCTAGATGGATGACAAGGGGCGCGGCTCGGCCGGTTCGGCCGAGAGCCGGGGTGCAACCCAGGTAGGCAGGCGGAGTGGTCGAGCAGGCCTATTGGCGGCCGGGCAAGCCAACGAGAGGCCGGGAGGGCGCCGGGCAGGCCAGCGGGGCGCACGGGCATGCCATTGGCAGGCCGACGGGGAGCGCGGGAGGTCGCGACAGGCCGTGAGGTGAGCATGGAAGGTCACGAGCATGCTGGGTAGGTCGCACGGGAGGCCTCGGTTATGCCAGCGGGGCGCGTCCAGGTAGGTCGGCGGCCAGGAGGCAGGCGGTCCGGCCGATTCAGCGTGGGTCGGGCCGACGCAGGATGGCAGTGTTCATCCGGGAGCACCGGTGGGATAAGGGGCGGCACGGTTCGTGGAGGTCGTGGGTAGTGCGACCTTTGTCATCACCACCTTCATCACCTCATTGTTGTTACATAGCCACACTGAAGAATGCCATAAGAAAGAAAATCAATGCAGGATGACGGGACATGTTATATTGGCCCATATCCTCCGTGTTTATGGTGATAGCAAACAGTTTATAAGAAAAAATATTAACAACCTTCATTACACAAAAATTAGGGAAGAACAAGGAACTCAAATGAATTTAATCCCCCTAACATTGATTTGTCATTCATTGATGGAGTCAAGGAAAGTAGACGAAGAGAATCATCATTCATCGTGTCCACTTCACGTTTCCAATCCTGAGCTACCTCGGCTTGTGGAAGTCAGTCCACATCGGTAGGTGTCCGGAGAAGAAGTAGAAGAAGGATCATCGCCGATGTTCTTCCTTCTTCATTAGGAGGAGTGTTCTTCATTGGAGAACTACTTTTATATCTTCTACCAATAGTCGTCCTTCCCAAACACTCTAGGTTTTCACCAAATGAACAATACCAATAATAATAAGTTTCCTATTATTTTAGATGTTGGAACAAATTCAAATTGGTGAATGAAAATAAATGTTCCACCAAATTATGCATGAGACTTGTCACAAATTAGTTAGGGGCTGTCAAAAGGCTTTCCCTTATTAACGAGGGAGAGTTGAGAGGTTATAATCTCCTCCCATTAATACGGGTCGGGTGTTCCCCACCCTATAATTCAAATAGGAGGTTATGTGGAATCAGTCGGTCACCACATCGTAACCTCTCACGGGAGGTTATGTTCAGGTGGTCCTCACCACCATAACCTTTCATGGGAGGTTAAGGTGTGCTAATCCCACCTCCAACTCCCATGAGGATGATTTAACTACCAACACTCAAATGGCGGCTTAATTAAATAAATTGTATCTCACTTTATTTTATTCTTTTTTTAAGAAAACACAAAAACTAACTTTTATTCTCGAACAACTGTCGTCGAGGTGAATGTTTTTTATGCTAATATTGGCACTGCGAGTTCAACAGTGCCCTCAGATTTCAATTCTGTGCACCAGTTCAAAAGTCATAAAAACCTGCACGTACGATTACTGAACACAAACGAACAAAATTTAAGAAATCGGTTCTGGGCACACCGGGCCTTGTAATCAAGCACCGTAAATTTTCACGGACTCGTAAAATTCCCATGTATTTTAAAAAAAATCCAAAGAAATATTGTGTCTTTAAAAAATACCCCTAGATGTTGGGAAGAGAATTAGAAAATATATTTGGTAGAAATTTAATAATATAATGGATTTTACGGTACGAGGAGAAGTAGTGGTGAGGGGTGGTATTTATAGTGGAGAAGAGGTGTGTTTTTTATAATTTTATTCATTTGATTATTATTTTAGATCATGAATGTAAATAATTATGAATATTGTGATTATATAGAGTTATTGTTGAGTTTTAGTTCTTAATAATGTGTTTTATATCAGCTATACATCATCCATGTATCAATAATTCATGTATTTTGTTAATACGCTAAATCGACGTATATCACTATTCACCAAAAAAATACACTATTGTAGAAAAATAAAAAAAAAATCACCCTAATGATTTTTGGAGGAATATAATTAAAATATGGACTCCATTTTAGGATGAGAATTTTATTAAATGGTGATATATAATTTCAAATTAAAATCTTCATTTTTTCAAAAAAATATCGATTTTAAAATTATAACAACTTCTATGACACATTGAATAATTAAGTAATACATAATAAAATTATTTTATAATCCTATGAAAACAAAATATTAATTTGATAATATATTTTAGGAATGTAAATTGTTTTTTAAATTATGATATTAATTTTAAAATTTTAAATAAACCATTTCATTTCCCAAAAATAGGAATAATTAATTTATCATTTTGAAAAATGTATTTACATATTATATGATATAAATATATTATATTACCATTAATAAGAAACATTAATATATTTATACTTTCACATACAAGGTTATTATTCTTAATGGTCAGATTACTATTCCAATGGCCATGAAAATCTTAAACAGTATATCATTGTTCATTTAAGAACATTTTAATGTAGAATGAAATCTACTGAATATATAAATTTTTTTAGAAGATACATACCATAAAATCAGGGGGTGTTTTATATTTAATTGAAATATATTAAATAAAATATTTAATTAATAATTGGTAAATAATGTGGTGATTTTTATTTATTAAATAATTATTCATTATTGAAGTCTTGATAAATAATATGGAATAATTGAGTTCCATGTTCAGTGGACCGATGTGAAATAATATATAATTAATACTATTTGAATAAATAATAATCAATTTAATTCTAGATATTATAAAAATACAAAATTAATATAAATAATATTAATATTATATACATGGTGTTGTTAGAAATTATATAAGTAATAAGGGAACATGTGGAATTATTATTTTCTAAACTTATTTTTATACAAACCAAATTAAATTTTTTTAAGAGACCCAATTATTTCGTTGTTCATAATCAGATCCATAGATAATCATCCAAAATCCATAACTTTATACATCCCCATGAATTCATGTAATAGTATAGATTAATCATACTCCCCGAAAGCTAATAAATCTAGAGATATTGAAGAGAAACATAATTGATGTGTTTCTTGGAGAGAGCAATGATGAATGATGCAAGCATTATGATCATTCATTCATTCATATGAAGATTCCTACTAAAACATTTAGGAATTTTTGGAACATGTTTGGATCATCAACATAGGTAATCTATTCTTCATTCTTCCAATGAAATGATCATATAACATATATAGACTTTCGTATCCATCAACAAAAATAAATTTCAAAGGTATTTATTTAATTGCTTACATTATTTATAAATAATATTGGATGATACTATGATTTGGTTATAGTGTTTATCTATTGTCTAAATTCATTGATTATATTCATTTAATAATGGTGTTTTTTAAATTTAAATCATGGATTAATCATCAATCAAAAAAATGAAGAGTTGGGAATTCCCCATTTGATGTACCCACTGTGCCCAAATCTTACTAAAACAACCTACCTTGAAACACATGGAATCATTAAAACCCATTTTAGATAAAAATAAAAGATGATTTCAGGGTCTTCATAATCAAAAAGGGAACCTAAATCAATCATTCATAAATAATAATCTCCAATCCATTATCTATATAGAAATAATAGTTAGTTATAGGAAAAACAGAACTCATAGATTCTATATGAATAAAAAACAAAAAAAAATGTATATTAAAAAAATCCAAATTACATGATATATCTATATTTATCCCAATTAGATCAATAAATAAACCAATGTCCGTGCATCAAATCCCCAAAATTGGTTTATATTTAGGATATATGAGTAAATCATAAAGATCAATACATAATGATGAAGAACAAGAACATCACATTTATTGAATATATAAAATATCCAAAGATCAGACAAAATCCACCACTAAGAAGAAATTAATTTCTAAAATATCAAAGTCGAGTCTCTTATGTCATGATCTAAAATCACCTATAGAATAATGAGAAAAAAATAATGTTTCAAAAGTCAAAAAATAAATAATTTGAATAAAATTCATGGTTGTTACAAGGTTTGACTACATTATTCATGAACCATCCACTAACCTTGCATCCCCTTCTAGGATACTATAATTTTAGAATGATTTGGATGCATGTTTTCAAAAATTATGTTCCATCCATGTACTAACCCACTATCAAAGAATCATATTTAGAGGGGTTTAGTTTATAGATTTCACTAACCATGTGCCTAAACATGTATTGTACTCTATGGCTCTGATACAAAGAAATTTTATTCCTAGGTACACTTACATGGTTTTCTCTAACCATGAGTGAATTTTACAAATCTCAAAAAAAATGGAAATAAAAAAATCACTCAAAAAACCAGAGAGGACACCAAAAAATAAATGATAACAATAGGTTTTCCCTAATTGAAAAAATACTTGGATGTGATAGTTATCACCATTGTATTTCTTTATAACACAATATATTTATGATTAATATGTCCATAACCCAAAAATTTTAGACTTCTTATCCTTCATCCCAGTCTCTCATTCACATGTCAAATAAGTATTAGAAAAATGATGATACATTATATGAAACAATTGTATATATATCGCATATATAATCTTCACATGAGAATACCAATCCTAAAGCTTCTATTTGGTCAGCACCATGTTATGTTCTATATCGAGTTCATCCAAATTTAGAATATCATATGGGTTCAGTTGATTCCAAATTTTTGGCGCACATGGAATATTTCATAGAGAAATGATAAATGAGGTGGTAAATCCAAACTATAATACAAAATTCCAAACTATTCAATGTTCTGGAATGTTCCCACATACCTAGGAGGGAGATTACCTTTCATTATGAGATGTCGATATATCATCCATTGATAGACATTCAAGAAACACATTTTAAAAACCTATAAATATATAGGGCAATGATGTCGATCATCATAGAACTTTTCCCAACTCCAACCCATATCAAAGAACTGAATGACTATCTAAAATACAATAATTTTATCATGAATAAAACTACACCAAACTAAAAAAAATTGTACAATAGAAACCCTTCATATAGGGATGCTTTAAGGTTGACCATGAAAATCATTTAATGGTTCCAATTTGATAGATGACTGGAAAATATTATTATAAGAATATTTCACCGATACTAAATGTCCATGTGAATTATCTAACAAAACAACGACATTACCAAAGTGAATATATTATAGAATCTTATTACTCTTTCTATTTTCCATTTTCATGGTGATGCATTATTTAGGTAAAACTAACATTAGTTACCATTTCTTTTTAGAGGACCTTCTATACCCATTAGGTAAAATGATGGCTTATATCTGAAGAAATAACCATAGAAATTATAAAAAGCCTTATAATATCATGTACATACTGTAATACTAGGTCCCCCAATTTATATGTTCCATGTTTTGGTATTAAATGATATAATTTGGTTGACCAATCAATCAGTATGGAAATAGAAATCTTATCTCTGGAAGATTTATATAAACCCAAAATGAATTCCATTTAGATATTAGTATATTTACATGTTGTTATAGAATGTTGTTGAAGTAAAAACGGTGTATTATTTATGATAAAAAATAATAAATTAGCATGTAAAAAATCGAGGACTATTTTCTGGGGCTTAATCCAATTGGAATAAAAAAACACATTTTGTTTCATAAAACATCATTAGAGTACCCATATGTAAAATCCAAAAATAATGATTACAATAACCTTAAATATCATTTCTCTCATATGAAAAGAAAAATATCTTATTCTTATGAATAGGATACACCTCAAAGGGAGAAACCACAAAATTAGGGTCTTCAATCCATTTAAAGAATTGATGATACTAAAAAACACATAACATTTCTATTAATTTTGAAGATTAATTTAATTTAAAGAATAAATAACATGAAATATTTATTTAACATTAATATAATCCCCTTCACTGACACCCATGTGTATCTAAAAAAACTATTCAGTCATGTTACACTTATTCTCTGACTCCTTCACAACATTCAATGGTAACATCCATCTTAGAGATTTAGTAATTAAATTACCATTATCAGTATTATAGCCTATGAAAATTTATAATAACAATAATTATTATACTTATAATATCAAATTTAAAATAATTCCTTTTTTAGAAAACATATACCACATATTTTGTTGATTGTAGTAAACAAAAAAACTTTCCTCAAAAAGTAGTAATGCTAACATATAATGGACAAAACCCCACATAATTTTATAAATCAGAAGTGGAGTAATTTATATAGTGAGGTAGAAGAAATCATGAGACATAAGACACTATATGATTCCTCTCTATAAGTACACAACTTAATATTGAATTGGAATCTTCATATTAAATCACATATCCATGATCATCCTCTAACAATTGAATAATGGTTGATGAGGTAAAAACACACTTCATCTCAAAATAAGAGTCCTAACACTTTAAATATCACAATAACTACACCCCCTTCTGTGTGAGAGTGGTAAAATGTGATACAATACATATTAAATCATTTAATAACAACTAATAGAATCCTAATAAACCTAAGAAGATATGTATATTGATTATAAATTTTGTTTCTCCCCATGGAATTGAATTCAAGAACATTTATGGATCAATGGAGATACCATGTTATGAGATCACCCATCAAGAAAACATGGATTAATTGTTTTAAAATTGAAAATTTTAAAATTTATAAAAATAGTATTGAACACTCAGAATTGCTATAATATCCTTCATGTGGTACACAAGTTCTTACCTAATCAAATAATACACTATAGTGTAATCCATGAACACTAAGACAAATAATTCAAATTGTTGGAATATATAGTTCAAAAAATATATATGGACATTGGAAATATTTTCCCATTATACTGAAAATGTCTATACCAACCACTAAATGTAGTCTTGTGAATATCTAACTCTTCAATTATTATTTTTTGATAAAATGAATGAAGATAAATTTTTGAAAAATATTTTGACCCTTTTAACTCATTAATAAAATCAATAATATGAGGAAAATGATATCATTTCTTGACAATTACATGATTGATCATATAATAATTGATTCATATGAATATGATTACAATGGGAATCTTGGAAAAAAGGATGAAAAATTCCTATAGTGACACACATGGGTGAATAAATCCATTTTCAGTCTAATTATCCAATTTAATTTTCTACTCCATAAATTCAATTAGAGCCACTGGTTAAGATTGTATAGAAATAATTTGAGATTTATAAAATAAGTTAATCGGGATATTTAAATCATGTTCTAGAGGAATTCCTATTAAGTTATCAATTTTTTTAGACTCCCTTACTAGAAAATAATTGCTCAAACTACAATATTCCTTTTCCATAATGGATATAAAAAATAAAAATACATTACTATGAACTATAAGTGATCATCAGGCCCAACTAGACATTGGATCCCACTAACCCTAAAACACTTATGATCTCTAGTTAGAAGTGGGAAAAGATTAACAATAAATTGTATCAATCTATATTATAAATGTGATAGATTAACCAACATATCTAGATAATCGCATTAAACTACCAAAATAAATTACTAAGATTCCTCATACTAGATATAAGTCACATAGAAAAGAAAATACATGATGGAAAAGAAAAACTATAAACCCTCTTCTTTTAAAGAGGTGTCACCAATTTCTTAACAAAGGGAATGATTTATATTGGGAGATATTAAAGATATACCATATGAGTTGATTCAAAATAGTGATAGGTACCTATATCAAAAAATGTAGTCACTATAGTAAATATGACCTAAATAATACCTCTCACAGTTGTAAGAAACATATCAACATCCAATAGAAATTCCTTAATTTTGTTTTAATTCATCATTTTGGAGGATTATGGCTAGAACCTTATAGTTTATGGTTCAGATAGATTACCATAGAACCTCTCGGTGATCATGGGGAATTACTATTTTTGAGAGATTATGGATCTTAATAATACAACTTCAAGTGACATCGGTGACCACATGAGTTGAAACCCACTATAGTCATGAAGAAAATTGGTTCATGTTCCTCATCAATCCACACTAGTAATTATTTAACCCATTTCTCACTTATTATAGTGGGGGAGAAGACTTATGTGAACCACCGCCGCCTTTTCCCCAATTAAACTCATTTTTAATCCACTAATCCTTGAAAGAACAGCTGTAGTTATCACAAAATGGAAGAAAAACTATGTTCCACGAGGTCATACTTATTTGGTCAATATCTATGATCAAGGAAATTTCCACAAATAATAAATTGGTTGTAATTTTTAACCTGAATACCGATTATTGGATATTATTTCTAATCCACATTTTATACATTTGAGTATTTATTTTTAATGGGTCATAAAATCATAAGAAAACTCATAGAGCTCTATGAAATGATTAGAATACTCCATCACAGACCTGTATTCATTAAAATACTGAGAAACTCTGTATATTTATACGTGGCCATAGTTTATCATTAAATATTCTTGGTAACAATTTCATTGATTTCTTTGGAATAAAAATGTCATAGTAGAGTAGTATAACAAAAAATATAATATTGAAAAAATACATGATGAACTAAAAAATACTAGGGGGGACCTGAACTGACATCAATTGTAAATAATAGCATAGGGAAGGCCCTAGATCATGATCCCAATGTTTGACCACTAATCACAGTTAGTTCCAGCAAATGCTACTATGCTCTTATAATAATAAGACCACCATAGTGACTTTGAATTTTTTTATCATCATCATAGGGTTCAACACACTCAAAAAAATACAATTTATGGGTACACAAGTAATATGACACCACAAAATCACTAAATAGAAATAATCATGAGATAGTTTGAAACTTATCACAATAAGGGTGTTCCAATCAATGAATTGAGACAACAAATAAAAATACCCAATCATCCATATCCCAAAGATTCCCAATAAGAATCAAAAATTAATGGGAGAATGTTCATATAAATTTCCACAACCTATATAAGAAAAATAAGTCTACATGGACCTCCATTGTCCCAACTATAATTCCTAGATTCAAGATCAACAATAGTAGAATATATTTAGATGGGGTCTCACAATGAATATATGATACAAATTTAAGGTATCCACAACTATAGTAAATAGTCTCACATAACCTCCCAAAATTTTATTTGGAGGGGCCTTCACCAAAAAACTACACTCCATAGTCATGGGAGCCACAACTCGAGTAGAGGACCCACTCCCTGGAAGATCTTGATTATGCAGAATTAGAACACTATAGATAAAGTAAATTTTACCGAATGTAGTATGGGGGCGTATAGACTCCACTAGTCTGAAGATCAAACAAACCTATAACATAGTGTGATAAGGGAGTATCGGCCTTGAAAACTCTCTGATCACAAATGATCACTCATATAGGTAAAAAATTTGTGAAGGAAGTTTGATGCTCGTGACACCACTCTCTATACTTCTCATTCCAAATGTAATTCAACGAGGATGTTAAACACAAAAAACTACTTAGGATAAGCATCCCACTAGACAAAATATGATTTGGTAAAATGCTCAAAGAACACATGAGGATAGCCATAATTCCATTAGGATAAAATAGTAATCCATCAATGTATAACTAAAAAGTGATATGAATGAAAAAAATAGATCAACCCATTGTGATCCTTGTAGAAACAAATTTGATATATCATATTTATTCTCTCAAAATGAACAATCACTGAAAAAACACATTTCATTATAACATATACGACACATCAGTCCAACAATGAATGGATGAGTTTGACCTAAATGGGAAATTAATGAAAAAAAATTCAGTATTACCAATAATAATATAAATATTATTATTATTATAATTTTGAATTATATAATACAATATTATAAAGGAGGTATGGGATTTAGGTACACCTCTCATCTCATGTCTAAGGATGAGTTTCTCACTCCAATCATCTCAAGAAACATTATCATCCATAATCAATTTTATTAGTAATATTATCACCATTAGATTTATCTCTTCTTTATAATGACTTTTTGAAGATAAAGTTGGGAAAATCCTCATTGATTTTCATACCATGGTGTTTTTAGTGTTGTTATAAAGACCACCTGGAGTGTAGTTCCACCATGAAGCCACATAACCTATCATTTAGTGCCCCTCCCCCTTCAAATGTACCAAACATTGTTCAAACCCTTCATATTCACATAAACCATTACCAAATTACTCATCAAGAAACCATTTTTTTCACCACATCTATTTATCATCTCTACATCCAAATTTCAATACCATGTTTAGGATTCAGTCTTCAAAATAATGAAAAAAATTACAAGTCCTTCCAAGTATAATTTAATTGTTTTTCAAACAATTAACTATGAAGAATGAAATGCACATATTCTAAAAGAAACCATTCAAAAAATATGTCTCAATTGATGGTCATATTCATTTTTCTATTTATGATGTAAAAAAATTAATACAAATTTTCAAATATTAATGAAACAAAAACAACAAAAATCTAATATTCATAGATCATGGAATAGAAAATCAATCATTTTAATACAAATGAATTGAGATTATATAATTTATTTAGGGGTAATTAATTCATGTTTACCTAAAATACTATATTTTTATTATGCCAAAAAAATTAAAATTTTAAATATGGAGAATTAAATTATCATTGGTGAAGAACATTCTCATTAGAAATGTCATTGATGATCTGACGATGTCCATCACCCGTCATGTGATTTTCCACAATCACCATCATTGATCCACGTTCCATGTTTGTTTCTACCATCAAATCTATTCTCCTACTCTACTCTAATATCACGGGGGTATAGGAATAAAACAATAGTTTTTTTCATGAAATAAAATTTTAGGAGGTATTATAGGTTTTGTATTATTTAATAAAAATTAATAATTTATATATTTATTTTAATAAATTTACATTCAAATGGACACCTCCGACAGAACATTAGATGTAGACCAAATATATGTTTCCCCTATGGTAAAACCCTTTTTATATATTTAATATTGATCTAATATTCCATATTTAAGACTCTAGTTGATATAAATTCCATTATTTATGATAAATTACACACATGTGATATAATATATTTAATATTTTCCAAATCACTATACCAAGGCTCTCTAGGCCCTAGAATAGTACACCGACTCTATGAATGGGTCTCAAAATATTCCATGGAATATTAAAATGGACAACAGGTTGAAATAGAATTCATTTTATTGATGGGTACCTCTCATTAAAAACAACCATAAAATTATTCATCGAATAGTATAAATCATCAATCATATCATGGACCTTGAATGTGGGGTATAACCAGTCAGATGAGGTGAAATAGTAGGATAAATAAGGAAAAGACACATGAAGAGTTTTATCCTTTACAAAGAAAACTAATAATGGATAAAAACACTCAAATGCAGTAAATAATAAATCATAACCATGGTTCAAGGTGAAAAACAAAAGAGTGGAAGGAGAAAAAATCATTTTTTTCTATATTGGAATTAGTGTAAAATTGGTTTCTATCATTTTTTATAAAATTAATTAAGTGCATTACTTTTAGGTTTAATACTACCCAAGTATCCATTTAATAATTTATAAATAAACCAGAAGAATAGTTAGGTAACATGGCTCCAAAATACCACAAACAGTACCATAGTGGTTGATCAAGTATCATTTACCATGGAATTAGAGATCTGGTGGGCCCCTAGTGGGGTTTTGGTGGTATACCAATGGGGTTTTACGGGGAAACCTTCACATATAAATACTTTCACCACTCTACCAAATTCCACAAAATATTCAATTGATCATACTCTATCCTAAAACATATCCAATATAGGTTGTAATATATAGGGTTTGAAAAAATTATATTTAAATGATGCCTTAAAATTGAGATATCATTATAATAATTTTCAAAAATCATGGTCATTTTTAGAAGTGGGGACAAATTTAACTCTAAATCTCTGAATGATTATTTAGTTTTTCAGGATAATTCATATAAATAATACAATATAAAATTCACTATGATCATGTTTTGTTTTGAAACCACATTTAATTCAATGCCATGAATTTTTTTTTCATCATTGATTCCCTCACTAAACATGACTAAGATAATAAACTTTTTATTTATCACAAAATAATGTAATGATTTTCACCAACATAATATGTGGCATGGATTTATTCTATTTACAAAAAAAATTACATCATATTATTTAATTATTTTTTCAATCACACGGATCAAAATATATTTTTCATAATTTATTAATATAAAAAAATAAAAAAATCAAAATAATAAGAAAAAATATATATTAGTTGACCCCTTTGAAATATGACATCGGATTTTAATTTTTTTTTAAATTTAAATTCATTTAAAATAAAATATTTTAGAGATCTAAAACATTGAAACAAAAAATGTGGAACAATTATTTCAGAGGGAACATGATTTCAATTATTGATCTTATTTCCAACAGACATATGGTTCTTCATTTTTTCACACATTTACTAATTTATTTATCTGTTCATTTTGATTATTATGTTTCAAATATTATCTCCTAATTATAAAATGTATTTTTAGAACCTAACACATCATACTAATTATGATATCCTTACAACCGTTGTCAAATATCTTAAAATGAACTAATTTACATATCAATTTTTTTATCATAGGAAATAGAAAAATATATTTAGAGTTAACAAGGTATATACTAACAATATCCTTAATTTATATTTTATATGAAAAGATGATAAGGTGAATTAATATTAAATTGTGATCTAATAAGAGAAATACAAAAATAATACACACATATAAAATTACACCATCACCTCCCTTTACAACATGAAGAAGTTTTAATCAATAATAATATATTGATTATGATACCACTTGAATATCAAGATAGTATCTATAAAATTATATTAAATATATGGTAATTTGAGATATATAACACAAAATTAAAATTAGCTAATGATTTAACTATAGTCCTTGAACTAATAAGATAGATTATATATGAAGTATAAGAACTTCTAGAGGATGATTTTATGTCTATGAACATTGTTTAAAATATCACTGTGTTTAGGGAAAATATGAAATATGATGATAAATTCCATAATGAATAATAAGTTTTCTCTGAAAAGAATTATATAAATAGTATTATATAATAATGAAATCATTTATATTGGATAATTCATATCTTGATTAAAATATGTTTGATTTTTCAAAAATTTAATTGAAAAATAACTCTCCTTTTGTTAATATTTCAGTCTCAAGTCAATTTATGTTTCTCTTAATGAGAACTAAAAAATTTTACCATAAAAGATATTAGTTTTTTTGGAAGGATAGTAAAATAACCTAGTGTATTATTGAGTGAATTTTTTTAATCAGTTAAAATTAAGCTAACATACCATGAAGAAAAAGACACGTAAAAATATGTGTAAAATCTAATCCATTGATGAAGATTTTTATATTAAATGGGCTCCTAATTCCATCAATATGAGGGTGAATTACCCGATGATATCTACATTTTTTTTACATAATATTTATTATAATCTTATCATGGATGAGGTAGTAGATAACAATTATTTTATTATTAGGGATGTAAAAAAGAATAAGTTCATGTAGATAATTTTAGTTGGTAATATTGTTTTGTTAAGATTAATGAATGAACATCCCCTTATGATCATTGATAATTTATCAATACTTATATGTTTTTAATAATAAATAAATATCTTCCTTAAAGAAAACCATATTTTATTGAATTTATTTTTCTTCATTTTTCTTTTTTTAATAAATAGTTATACTAAATTTTTTTTATTATTAAAACTTTATATGTGTGTAAGTAATTATCAATATGTTTTCTATAAAATATGTCCTTTTAGTTAAATAATTCTATCATATTATATTGTATTCTAGCATAAATTTAATTTTTATAAATTTTCATAATATATTTTTTCAATTACATTGAGAATCATTTAACAAATAAGTGATAGGGAGGGTATAATTCTTGTTTTTTTATTTCGTTTCATTTTTATTATTTTTTATATTTAAAATTTTCTAAAATTAATAAATATAACATTTATAAAATATATAAAATCACTCCACACACCATTTTAATTTTTCAATGACTATTTAATAAAACTTAATTTTAAAATGAATGTTTATTTTTTTCATTTGTTTTTTATTTTTGATTATCAATCATTTAATTGTATTTTTATTAATTATAAAAATTCCTTCCCATGAGTATATATTTCATTACTATTATCTTACCATAATGAATGGTGGTAAAATGATGTTTGAAATAAGATTATTATAACTTTTATTCCTATTAGGGTCTCATTTGGTTTTTTTATATGTGACATTATGTATTTATTTTTGAAAAAGTTTATAAACAAAAATTTAAGTCATTGTGATAAATTAATTTTTTTAAAATCCCTTATAATCCATTATTGAACCATTTTAATCATAGTACCTCCTTTTATTCCACTAGAAATCATGGAAAACATATTAGGTGATCTCAATAGAAGACAATATTTCATTACCAATCCATATATTATGTACATTTAAATGAATACACTTTATGATTTTTATTAGGGTAATTGTTTCAAGGACTTAATGGGGTGTTGGAATAAATTTTTGGGGGGTGATTGTTCCTAATTGAAAAATCAATGTAATCATATATTGTAGAATTCATTGCAATCTATCATCAAATTTAACTTCAAATAATGATTCAATGTTCAATGTTTGAATAAATTTAGATGGCCCCCTATATTTGAGTAAATAATTAATTTGTTAAATAGAAACTATGTAAAAAATATTAATGATAATTAAACTATACAACATATATGAAAAGAAATATATTATTATTTCAATGAATTAAGTACCTGAGGATGTCAATGCCATTTTTTGTAGATCAACCTCAATCTATCCTTCTAAAAGGTGGCAGTCATTTTACTGAAGGGAGATTATGAAGTGGTAAAAATCATATTGAATGTTATGTGGCAAATTCATATCATCTAATTATAGGGGTTGACTCTATTGATGATCAGACTGCCCTACTCTAAAATTAAATAAAAACAACATGAAAGAATCCATGAAAATATATATTATTATATAAGAAAACCTTTGTCATAACAATAAATTCAAATTATCTACATGAGGGGATACAATAATTGATGGATTTCAAACTATAGGACCTCTTATTTGTATTTATATTTTTATTTATTTTTAATTTATAATGATATAAGTTTTTAAAGTTTTGGTTATAATGATTTTATATTTTATATTTTTTCTATAAGCTTGGTGTTTTAACAGACCGAACATAGTTGTACTGTCTATGTAGAGGAACTGTAGATTTTTTTTTGTATTAAACAAAAATTTATTTTATGAATTCCCTTTATTATGAATAAATGTCTTATTAGGTAATGAAATTATAGAAATCACATTCACCCCATTTCTTTTTTTTATTTTGTAAAATATTGAAAGTTAGATATAAAATATTGGTGAGCTTCAATCCCATAGATAATGTAGACCATTATGGTGAACATTAATGTTAGTATATATTAATGGTTATAATAATATATAATTAACATTAAATTAATAAGTAATGACAAAAAATAGAAGTATTATACCCTATAAATAACATTCATCAAAGTTTTCATTGGATATTGCATCGGTGGGAATTTTCCTTGACCATGTTCAAGAGATTATTTAAAAAATGAAACATGTGTCAAAATATTTATATTTTAAGTTCATGTTCAGAAGGATAACTTCCCAATCCATGTTTATCGATCCAGACCATGAGATTACTACCATCCCACACCTCAACTATAATTTTTACTCTTGTGTAATAAGGGGTTATGTATTTATACCAAAGTAGTTATTTTTTATATTTTCATTTTAATAAAATAATGATTATCTTTATTATTTTTTCATTTATAAATATTATATATATAAAAAAATAATTAAACAGCGAGTATGATGAAATTAGATTTCAATATAAGGAAAATAAGATATCAATATTTTGGTGAATATATAATTTCAATTAAAACTATATTTTGTGATAAATTCAAGTATTTATTGTATAAACATAATTGTTATTATATATTAGTATCTAGTAATATATATTTCAAATTAATTTATAATATATTATAATGAATACTTATGTATTTTTTTATAACAGTTGAATGTGGGTTATAAAATTATTTTCTAGAAAATAATGATTTTTATTTAATAATATAAATTATAATATTAATAATATTATTTTCAGAAATGTAATATCTTTTAAATAATAATTTTTAAATTTTTAAATGTATATGTTTTCATAGTTTTCATAGATAGTTAAAATGTTTGGAAAATATTTAATACGTCATAAATAAACAGTTGGTATTATAGCATAATAATATCCCAAAATTGATTTAATAAATATTATAATGTGAATGAAAACAAAGAAATATATTTCTGATTTAAAAATTTATCTTTAAAAAATTAATTGATAAATTTAACACACCATTAATTAATCCTCAAAAACCCAACTACATTTTTATTTTTTAAAAATTCAATTCATTATGAATAAGATTTACATCCACAATAAGAATTTTATTCTCTAGAGACCTTATGTTTTCAGCCTTATAAGATTTTCAAAACTAATACTATATGGATGAAATCATTAGAAAAACCCTTGTAATTTTATTGGTTCTTATTATATTATCACATAATGTCAAAAATGATTGTTTATAATTGTTTAAACAATTCCCCACTCTTTTTCTATAAATACCCACCTAAACTCCTATTAATATTCATTAAAAATAATTATGAATTAATTTTCACTTCCTTCCCCTCTATAAATTCACCTCATTATGCTTCAAAAATCATTAAAAAATCATCCAAACATTTTTTAAGCTCCCTCTCAATTTGTATGATGATCTCCTCTTATTTTTTATTCAAGTTAATTATTTTTATTTAGCATTTTGATATCCAATTTTTCATGTATTGATTCCTTTTTAAAAATCCTTTTTCTATCCTTAAGTTATCAATGTAATTATATACCACATTTCACTATAACTATACCCTTTTATTAAACATTATGTACATATGTTATACTACTGAAATTATCCTATGAGTTTCAATACCGAACATTATATTGTAACAACCCATCCCAATTTATATTCAATGATATTATAATATATGTACTTATACATCATTGACTGTGGACATACATGTTTTTATCCAACACTACATAATAATGGGTTTAATGTTGATGGAATAACTTATAATTTTATGATTTTTGTGTCATACAAATACATTTACGTAATATGAATTTGATGGGTGACAAGGGAATTGTATATCCATATAATTTATTGTGTAAAATTATAATCTCATGACATACCATTAATGGTATATAGGTGGTTAGAATATGCACACTATGTTATGAATCCCCTCTTTTTAGCATTGACAAATTCTTAAGATGTCATGTTTTATATTTTGATGAAATTATTATATTTCCTTGGTGTTATCGTATTATATCATGATTCAATGTTCATGTTTCTAATTAGCATCCTTTTATTTCACCTTGATATTCCCCTTGACACACATATATTTCATTCATTAATGTGACCCTACCTCCATATATACCACTCATGGGCTAGAAATGTAGAATTAGAGATAATGACACCTCATGTCCTACCTTCAGTAGGCCCAGGGTTGGTCACTATGATCAATGGTGTACAAATTTTAAAATATGGGAGGCATTAACCTTTATAAGGAAACAAGATCAGGAGATATGATATATCTTCTATATGAATCTCCATGACATAAAATAAACAATTACAAACCCATCCCACATTATTCTGTAAAATATAATGAATAAAAATAAAATAGTCTCTAAACTAAGTACCAAAAATTAATGATATGTAGCAACGCACCAACATTGATGATCGAAGATAGCAACGCCTATTAACATATTTGAAATCCCCTTGGAGACTTGAAAACTGTTTTCATATATGCAGGGTGAGAATACAGGTATACTGATTAAGAAATCCAAATTCTACCATGCACATCTGAAAGATGGATACTAAAGAACCAATCGTAAAATGGAATAACCAAACAGCACAAAAGTAGTTATACTAACAACACAACCTCACCAAGGCATGCTCACCAAGAAATTCATGTCATGTAATATAATATAATTCCCATCGATGGTTTGGTAAACCTCACTACTTTCAAACTAATTAACCACTCTCACACCCCAATGGTAAGAATCTTGGCAGTCCATCCTCTTTCCAACATACCTCCTCACATCCCTCTCGCACAGACATGGGCCTCATAATGAATCTCACTAGAACACATATTGGCCTCACAACACTTGATTTCCGCACACGCATGGGCCCCACAAAACATCAATCCCCCAAAATCCTAGGCCTCAAAACACATACAGCGCACACACACTTGGGAAATAATACACATCACATATCACCCCAAAGGAACCTATGAAAGCATATCATAACTCACCCAATGAAACATAAGAAAAAACCCACCTCATCCATAGACACCTAGGTTATCATATCACACCACATCCTACCCAATGGAACTTCATCTGTCATTACAGAGATTAAAGAGTAGGGAATAGTGGGTGGCCAACAAGCCATCCTCCAATGAGGATGTTGGGAAATACACCCCCATGTGACAATGTGGGATTTTGGAACATATTTCTCCACATAGGTGGGGTGAAAATGGAAATCACAAGTAAATAATGTATATAAATAATTAATACCAAACATTAATGCCCAACCTATAGGTTCTAAGGAATAAAACCAACTCACAAAACCTTCACCTTTTTTACTACACCAAATTGAACAAAACATCACCGCAAGCCATAAAACCCATCTCACACTCCCCCACCAATTTTTTGATCCATTTTCAATTCATTAACTAAATCAACAAGAGTAATTCCAAACATCATTAATCATTAATTTTTCCATTCCATAATTATCAGGGAAACTATAAAACACAGAAGGAAACATGTTAAAGTAATGTACATCACATTATTGACACATCATAATGAACTCTATGTATAGGGTGATAAATCATTCCTGTTATCAATGGAGAGGCACCCATACCAACCACTACCATCCATTTACTAATTCACAATTCCAAAACCACCATACATGTAACAACCTGATATTTTTTGATATTGATACATTTTTTTGATATATATGGTTGTATATTAAAATAAGATTAGAGAGTGCTGTAAACAAGATAGTTTTATCTTACAGTATAGGCAACACTAATTTTTGGTTTCATTACACAAAAGAGCGACCTTCCTTGATTTCTTGAATTGTACGTCATACCGAGTTTCAGTAAAAAATAATATATTGGTAAAATATTATTATAAGATATAAACAATCCATTATGAATAGTATTAAAATAAATTTTGAATATTATATAACATACATGTCATATTGTGTTTTTTATAGAAATTATATAAGAACAATTACATTTTTTTGGATAAAAGAAACATTTTTACAAAAATGTCATTTTTCCGCCTTTTGATGGCACACCGATTTTAATTTTTTTAAGAATTTTATATATTATATTTGAAAAAATATTCTTCTTCATTGGTATTTTAATATGAAAATTTACTTTTGTTGACTTTTTTGTATTATTTTGATGAAATTCATATTTTAATGAATAGTGAAAAATACTGCTTTTTAATTTAATAAAAGATTATTCATCTAATTTATTTATATTTATAGATTATACTTTTAATTAGTTTTAAATTTTAATTGGTATATATTTTTATCATTTAATCCAAACATGGTCGTTGTAAGTAATTTCACTTTTAATTTGGACATAAACACATGTCAATCTTTTGATAGTATTTACTTCTTAAAAACCAGCTTTTGGATTTTGACCACTAGAATTAATTTTAAATTAAATACTGAAATTTATTAGTTTAGAATTTGGAATAAAATATTACATAATTGGAATTAGAAGGTTAAAAATATGTAAATATTTTCCTTTTTGTTTTTGGATAATATGAATAGTTACTATAGTAATTATTTATTTCCATGGTTAAAGGGTAAATATAGTAATAAGTGTAAAAAATAATATTATAATAATATTAAACTACCCTAAAAAAATTTTATAATCCTATTGGATGCGATATTTCAGACCATGGGAATCCCTGGGTAGTTTTTGGGACCCCATGAAACCCCTTGGATATTAAAATGAATGTTTATAATAATTAAATTAATGTAATGGAAAATATGAAAAAAAAAATTGTCCTCGTAATAAAATAAAATTAATATGGAGTTATACAAAATATATATTCCTATATAAATATTCATTGGAAATATAAAAATATTTCCAACATCATGTTATTTTATTTAAAAAATTTAGAAATAAAATAAATAAATTTATTTGTGACACAATTCTGAAGTAGTGATTACCTTATTAATGAATGATTTAAATAAATGATAATTTAAATATTAAAATAAAATTATTTTGAACATGTTTAGGCTATAAAATAATTTTATGAATGATTATAACTTTTTATATTATAATTAATAATGTTTTTGAGAAAGAATAAAGTTGTTATGGATTTTTAAAGAGTCATTATATGAATAGTTTAAAAATTGACATAAAAGTAGTTTTCAAAAAAACTAATATTTTATTACATGATATAATAGTCCTAAATATATATTATTCGCCCAAATGACTTATATAATGTTTAATATGTCATTAATAAAACACTTTAGGTTCTATTTTAATTTTATTGTTAATATATTAACCATATTGTATGAATATACAAGAATACATGGTAAGAGTTAAATTAGTTAACTAAGGGTTAAAGCTAATATAAATGTTAACATTGAGACATAATCATTTCTAAAACCTGTGGTTTTATATGATTTAAAATATATACTCATATTATAATACAATTAAATGTGTTTTCATCCATTTGAAACCGAAAATGATTTTATAATAAAATAATATTTCAATACCTTCCTAAAGTGACCCTCCTCCTCCCTTATAAAAAAGCTTCTCCTCCCAAATTTCCTAACACCACATTGAGCCTTATAGATTGACAAAAACCTTCTAAATTCACCTATAAAAATTCTTATTAAACTTTTAGAGGTCCTAGATTTCCAAAAAGTACATCCCAAGTGTCCTTAAGAAGAGATCCAAAGGAAGTACAATGAATAAGAGGTAATTGCTTTACCAATTCAATTCAATTTCATTTCCTCTTATACATAATCTTTCTATGTTGATTACATAATAATGTAATATCTTAATTATTATATACATTATTATATGTTACTATAATTATTGTACATTCTTATACATTCTTTTATCCATCATACGAATAACAATATCACCACGCGTGCGTACATACGGCTTACCGTCTCCACGCCGTTGTGTACTTTGTTATTCAAAAATTATATTATTAATATGGGTATAATAATGATTATAATGGATTTAAGTAACGATTATAACATGTTAGTTTTTATTTATAAATAATATATCTTCCAATTACATTATAGTTAACCATCAAAAAAGGATATTGTCCCTCGTGCGTACGTACATCCTACAGTCTCCACGACACTGTGAGATTTGTTCTCCAAGTTAACAATTCAAGAATGAATATATAATTTATATGATGACTGAAAATATAAATATGAACCTAATTTAATGAATAAAATACATCATATTCTTAACAAACACGACTTATACGGAAAAATAGGTATGTTAAAATGAAACAATAAACACCCAAAATAATATTTACATTGAAATACTATTAACAAAATGATATAATAGGATTATATATGATATCATAAATATGGATATAGAATTGTTATAATTTAATTACAATATTTAACTTTTATACATGTGGACCACTACCTTGACAAACAAAAAGTACAATGTAAGGGGTAATTTTGCAATTTCATTTTTATCTGAGATTGTTTATACGTAAGTATTTACTAGGGATATGTTTATCATCTTTGTATATGTTTTCAAAAAATGTATTCATAAAATTACTACTATTTAGATATGTTTTTAATGTCATTTTACCCATTTTTTTAATTTCACTACATGTTATGGAAGGAATATATATTTCGATTACTATACGAGGTACATTTTGACTTTTCTACCAAAGTATGAGGATAATGATTTTATAACTTATACGGAATGAATGAATTTTTATATTTTAATGACACCTTATATACTTTAAGCTCTTCCTTCAATATTATATGGATATTTTCAAATAAAATTGTTTCTTATTAAAATTATGCTACACTTTGATGAAGGAAAATGTTTTTTAAGAAGAAAAAATATTCTTCTCAAGAATTAATTTCATGTATTTTATAAATATATTTTTACATCTATGATGATATAGGGTTATGTTTCTATCCTAATTTTAAATATTATTTGATTATTATTTTGATGATTTTTTTAAAAAAAAATCCTTTTATTTTATATGGATTTTGATTGAATTATGTTTAAGAAACCCATTTCATTTCATGGGTTATGCTATGATGAATGATTTATGATTTTATAGAAATGGTAAGAATGATTTAATTATGAGATCGGTGAGAGAAATATCATTATTTAATGAATTGGGTAAAGATTTATATCTCATTATATATAGATTATTGTAATGTAAAGTAAATCTTGTTCTGTAATACAAGGCTCGGATGCTAAGTATATCTAATTCAGTAATACATGGCTGGAATGACAAGTAAAACCAGTTCAATAATGGACATTTTCCACCATGATGGTATTGGAATCAATTCCTTGGATACTATGGAAATCATATTATGTGATTAATTGTTTTCCATAATACCATGTTTTATTCCAATACTATTTTTTCATGGTTAATGTTATTTTTGATATTTTTCATACAATCTAACAATATTTAATTCATGGCTCATGGTTTTTATATTTAAACTTTATATACATGTTTTTACATTCTTATGTTTATGGTTTTTCAATGTTCTCCATGTATACCATTAATAAGAATTTTAGCTCTCCCTTTTTTTGTTTTCATTTCCCCATGTTATAAAGAAATTTTTTAGGTAGGAAAACAAATGGGTCAGTTCATTAAGGGAGATGTTTAAGATCATTCACCAAGTTAGAAGATTGTGTTCCAAGTTTCCAAAGACACTAACTAATATAGTCTTTAGGAATATATTTGTGTAATGTATAATGTGTTCTAAAAAGTAAATGTAATGTCCATGTATGTCAAGTAGTGGCTGTTAGAGTTGGTGTTAGAGTGAAGGTTTAGTCTACCTTTAGAAACTAGGATTTGAAAATTTTTGTGAGATCCCTATAGATATTTCTATAGAAATTTCAAGGTATGTCTTATGTATTTGTAATGTATAGGTTACAATCCTAGGTGTTTCGTAATCGTCATGTCAAACCAACGGTTAAAAAAATGATATCATACATTTAAATATTATATGTAATTAAATGTATTTATGTGTTTCTAAACTCTGGTATGTATTTCTAATACATTTCATTCTAATCATAGAAAATGGCCAAATTTACATATAACATAGCTAACCAGCGAATGTTTCAGAAGTAGGAATTATGAGAATTATGAAGATCCATTTCCTAAGTGGAAATATCATGAATACAATCATACAGATTTAATGAGTATTCATCATTGTGCTGAGGATAAATAGATTGTAAATGACATGTGAAAGGTATGTAATTTTCTTCCATTATTTATTACATTAAACCTATTAATGTTGAGTTTGAGAAACCATAATACATGATTCATATTTTATGAAATACGAAGATGATGGATCATGGGTAATGGATTAAGAATAAATATGGTTGATTGATGAGTATATTTTTCAGAATTCAAATATTATGTTATATGAATCCTGAAATATTTATTTGTTTTCGGTATACGTTTTTTATTAAGGAATAGAAAGGAAATGATAAATAGTTTTAAGAATAAAAAAATATTTAAGGTTAAGGTGATATACTTGGATAAATCATAATTAATAGAACGATAACCCTTTATTTTCCGTGTATATTAATATAATGATTTTATTAAAAAGATATGTTGGATTTGAATAAGAATATTAGATGATTCTAGATTCATGGGAACTAGTTATGGTGGTGTTTACAAAAAGGTTATGATATCATTGAATAAGTATACATATTATTGGGAGTAAATGAATATGTCCAATAAGTTTTGGAATAAGGAAACATACAAATTTTCCAATATAGATATATGGAAATTTTAGTTATTACCATGACTCAAGAGAATGCATGGTGATTTAATTAAAATGTTTGTAATGTGACCAATATGGTATATCTTATGGGTGATAAATGAGGGTATTCATGTTATCGTTATATGACCTTTCTTGAATTTTTTTGTTCTATGAGATCAGACACTAGTATTTTAGATAAGACTAATGGTTGGATTGGATTAATATGGACATCATATTGTATTTTTTAAGGATACAAAGATTTTGTTAAATATTATTTCTGGAATGTTATAACAGTATAGTTTAGGAAAAATAAAAGCAGCGGGATGGGAAACAACCTGTCATGTCAGAAAAGGATGTGAGAATCGAACCCATAAATGAAGTGAGACATACTTTTATCACCTACCGCTGGCCTATGGGATGGACCTGGTTAGTATAAATTAGACTTATTATATTTTAGCAGTATAATAGTTGATGTATAAGACCATTTTTGGAACCTTATGCGATTAATCTCACCAAATATGGACTTATTTATATTTGATAACTTATTTTATCCTTTTTGTTGAGATAGATATAATGACCTATAACACTATCACATGATCTACAAAACTCAATAATGACAAATTAAAATTCATTTCTCTAATATGAGATGAAGAGGAAATTGTTCATGGAATAACCAATGGTTATATTCTATGAAAATCAAGTATTTATCTCACCTCATACTAAAATTAAACAACATTAGGAAAAAGATATTGATATCAAATATGTTATCCTAGTATGTTTTTATCTGATGAATCAGATGCTATCTTAAATCTTCAATTATTTATGGCTTTCTAGTAGTTAGAATTCTCTATGAATTATTCTCTATCACTATCCAACAGAAAATTATTGTAATATTTCTCTTCCATGTCCATGATTTCACTTCCCACCCATGTTATCCTATGTGGAAACCCAATGATGAGTTACGATAGGTAACCATTATGTTTCTAACTATCATTTTTATAATTATGTTTTATTATTCTTTTTATCAATGTGGGTTTCCATTACAGAAATGTTCATGTAGTAAATGATTTTTGACCCTGAAGAATTTCGGGAGAAAAATTCATATTATGTGGGGTAGAATGTAACACATAGTGATTTTATGAGATAAATTATTTTTTTGATGTCTTTTGTTGTATTATAAACCAACATTAACATTCTATATACATAAAAAATTATTATCTTGTAGTATACCAAACACAATTCACGTCTTGTGTTACTCACAAGAGATACCTTTCTCAATAACATGTGTTGTACGCCATACCAGGTTTCACTAAACATCAATATAAAGGTAAAATATTATTAAGCAATATAAACTAGCCGTTATGAATAGTATTAGCATAATTGATAATTTTATATAAAATTAATATTTATTTCATGTATTTTCAAGATATTATATAAGAACAAGTTCATTTTTTCTGATAAAAGAAGAATATTTTAAAAATGTCGTTTTGTCGCCTTTTGATTGCCACTCATTTTAAATATAGTTATAAACACTATTATATATTATATTTGAAAAAATAGACTTCTTATTTGGAATAGTCAAATAAAAATTTACTTTTATGAATTTTTGATATTTTTTTGTTAAAATTTATATTTTAATGAATAGTAAAAATAGTGCATTTTAAATCAAAACTGCATTTTCATATAATTTATTTATATTTTTAGATTGTACATTAAAATGGTGTTAAATAATAATTGGATTATTTTTTTATCACTAAATCTTAATACTTTCATTGGATTTAATTTCACTTTTAAATTGGACATAAACTGGTGTCAATATTTTGATAGTTATTACTTCTTATAAACCCACCTTTTGATTTTAACAATAGAAATTAATTTTAAATTAATTACTAAAAACTATTTTTTTTCAGTTGAAAAAATGGATTCCATATTTGGAATCATATGTTTTAGATTTTTTAAATAGGTACCTTTTATTTTTGGAAATTATGAAAAGTAAAATCATTAATTATTATTTTTTACCATGGTTAAAGGGTAAATCTTGTAAAGGATAAAAATAATATTCTAAAAATATTAAACTACAATGAAAAATTTTCTAATTCTTTTGGAAGAGATATTTCTGACCATGGGTATCCATGGGTCGATTTTGGAATCTCATGGAACAACTTGGATGTGAAAATCATAGTTTATATGAATTAAATTAAAGAGAAATTTGACATAAACATGTATCTTCATAAAAAAAAATTTTAATATATAGTCATACATAATATAAATTCTACTATAAATGTTCATTGGAAATGAAAAATGATTCACTACATCATGGTAATTTATTTCTGTATTTTAGAATAAAATAAAAAAATTTATATATGACACAATGATGATGTTGTTATTACCTTATTAATGAATGATATAATTAAATGAGATTATTATTATTAAAAAACATTTATTTTGAATCTTTTAAGGCCATACTATAATTTTATGGATGATCATTACTTGTTATATTTGATATAATGATGTTATTATGAATGAATCAATACTTTTTGGATTATTAAAAAATCATGACATGAATAGTATAAAAATTGACCTTATTGAGTTATAAAAATATTCTATTATATTATGTGATATAATGGTCCAAAAAATATATGATTCATAAAAATTACTTATAAAACGTTTAAAATTTAATTAATTAAACACATGATGTTCTATTGTAATTTTATTGTAATTATATTAACCATATGCTATGAATATATATCAAGACAGGGTAAGAGTTAAATTTGTCAACTAAGTATTAAAGCTAAATGATGAGATTAAATTTGAGACCTATAAATGTCTAAAACCTATTGGTTGAGAGTATTCCTATAAATATTATTATTATATAATAATAAAATTAGTTTTTAATCATTTAAAACTGAAAATTATTTTGTAATAAAACAATATTTCAATACCTAACTAAAGTGCCCATCCTCCTCCCTTAAAAATGAAATAACCTCCCACATTTCCTCACACCACCTTGATCCTTATAGATTGATCAAACCCAGAACAATTCTCTTATAAACATTAATTGATAACTACTAGAGGTCCTCTTCATCCAAAAATTCCACACCTATATTTGCTAAGGAGGGATCCATGGGAAGTCACACGAAGAAGAGGTAATTTCTTTACCAATTCAACTCAATTTATTTTCTTCTTATACTTCATGTATAAATTTTGATTCCATAATAATGTTAAAAATAAAGTATATTATTTTTTCATTGATTTTATTATAATTATGGTAAAAACATATACATCCTTTTATAAATCCTATGAATAACAATATCAGCATTCATGGGTACGTACGACTTACCATCTGCACGTCATGGTGTAATTTGTTATTAAAAAAATAATAGTTTATGATAATCGGTATAATGATGAATATAATGTATTTAAATAATAAATATAACATGATAATGATTATTTATAATTAATATACCATCTAATTATATACTAATTAACAATCAAGAAAATTGTATTGTTGATCGTACGTACGTATGGCCTACCGTCTCCATGATGCAGTGGTATTTTTTCTCCAAGTTAAAAATTAAATAATTATTATAAAATTTATATTATGAGGGAAAATAATAAATATGAAAATTATTTCATGAATAAAATAAATCCTTCTTATAAAAAACACGACATACATGGAAAAACATGAATGGGAAAATGAAATAGTTAACACCCAAAATAATAGTAATATTAAAGTACTATTAACAAAATAATATAGTAGGATCATAGATGATATAATAAATATAGATATGGTCCTAGTATAATTTCATATCATGATTTATCCATTATACCTGAGTAACACACCCTTGACTAATGAAAAGTTCAAGGTAAGGGGTAATTTTGCAATCTCATTTTTATCTGATATTTTTTGTACGTATGTATTTACTTGGGATATATTTACCATCCATGTCCATGTTTTCTAAAAATATATTCATAAATTATATACTATTAATGTATGTATGATTAAAGTCATTTTTAAATTTTTTTTGACATTTAGTCCATGTATTGGAACGAGTCATTTTTTGTTAACCATATGAGGTACTTTTGGACATTTCCTGCAAAAGTACGAGGATAATGTTTTTTATACTTATACATCACAAGCATGTTTTTAGAGTTTCATGACTCCATATTTACTTGAATCTTACTCGACAATCTAACAAGGTTATATTCACATTAAATTATTTCTTCAGAAATTGTGTGGCATTTTAATGAAGGAATACATTTTTGAAGAAGAAAGGATATTTTTCTCAAGAATTAATTTTATGTGTTTTACAATAATTATTTTCTATCTAAGATGACATATGGTTAGGTTTTTACACCTATTATTACATCTATTTTATTGTGTTTATGATAGATTTATTTTTATGAAATCAATTTATATTATATTCATTTTTATAGAATGATGTTTAAGAAAATCATTTTATTTGATGGGTTATGCTATAATGAAAGATTTATGTTATTGTGGAACATGTTTTAATTATTTAATTATGAGATGGGGGACCTATATCTCCCTCTAATTTATTGCGTAAATATTTATATCTCATGAGAAATAAATGATTGGAACGGAAAAAAATATGGTTCAATAATACTATGCTGGAATGACAAGTAAATCTGGTTTGGTAATACATGAATGGAAGATCGTGTAGACCCATTTCAGTAATGTAATTTTTCCACTATTATGGTATTGGAAATAATGGTTTTTATACTATGTAAATCATATTATATGCATACTTGGTCTCAAAAAATACATGTTTATGACAATGCTATATTATCATGGTTAATTCTCCTTTATGATCTATGCCTTACAAATTACCAAGATTTATGTTGTGACACATGATTTTGATATTTAATCTTTATGTACGTGTTGTTACATTCTTATGTTTATTGTTTGTTTTATATTCTCCAATTTTACCCTTACTGAGCATTTGAGCTCACCCTTTTTATGTTACCATTTCCCTTGGATATATAGAATGGTTTTTGGTTGGAAGACACAATGGGAATCTCTTTATAGGATATATTGAAGATCTTTCACCATGTTAGAAGATTATGTTATGAATTTACAAAGACACTAAACTAATAAGGTCTTTAGTTATATATTTGTGTAATTTATTAAGTATTCGAAAAAATAAATGTAATGTCCATGAACGTCAATCTTGGGTAGTTATAATACCAACAAAAAAACCCCAACTCACAACCTCACCCATCATCAAATCACGGCACAAAAGGTTTTTGTTTCTTGATACACAAACAAACCAATCCTAGATTACCATCGCCACCACACCACCCCTATATGAACATCTATTCCCATAACCATATCACCATAGAAACCAAAAAAAATCACTTATGATTTAATAATGAATACCTTATTCTGTTCTAATGTTTAATTTAGGGGTTATCATAGAAACTATATGTTTATAAGGAATCGATTAATTTTCAGAGTATACACAATTAATAATATTTATAACATCCTTTAAACATTAAAAACCAAACATGAATTCCATAAACCAGTATATGCACAGACAAGGACCCTCGATGAAATTGATTTTCAGTTATTAGTATCCCATAAATAACAACAATATCAATAGAAATAGTCAAACAACAAGAACATGTATCACTTTCCCCAACACCCTTGTTACTTTTTTTAAAACTAGTTCAATTAACATTATTAATCACGGGAAGACTACATTTATAAGGATAGCATCCATAGACCCACCCCGCATGATACAAAATTAAGAGAGATGAAGGAGAAACCTACTTGGAAGAAACGATGATTGTAACTTCTTGGTTGGAATAATATTAGGGAACATATATTAAAGTATTAAATCTAGGGAAACACGAACCAATGACTGATTTACATCACTCGATCCAGATAGAAGAAGGATTTTGGGAATCCCATTGTTAGAGAAAAAAAGGCGAAAGAACAAGGGGGAAGTGGTTTCTTGTCTTGGAAAGGATATAAATAGAGTCTTGGGTTTAGATATATTTTGATTTACCCTAGAATTATGATCGAGTCAAAATAAAACTTTCCGATCAGTTTAAATCCTCCTGGATATTTGCGAAATTGAGATATGATTTATGGGCATTGAATTATTTTAAATCATTTCAAAAAAGTAAATAAATAATTGTATGCCTAATAAGACATCAAAAAGGAAAAATGGAAGAATCTATAAATATTGTTCATGATACACCACCTAATGAGGAACCTCTTGATGAGGCTCCGTTGGACGAGGCACCATTCGAGGAGGCACTACAAGATAGGCACCCATCGTGAGCCACTATTAGATGAAGCACCATGTGACAATGAACCATGAAATTAAATTCTAACCACTATTAGTGAGACACATTCGGGTGAGTCACCACAATATGACCTACCCCCAAGCACAAGGTACCACTAGTCGAGGCACCACTAGGTGATCAACAGCCTGTGAGTGATTGGTAGTGTGTGACACCACTAGTACAAGAGACCTCTAGGGTGACACTTCCCTGGCGACACCACTAGGTTGGTCAATCGCCAATGTAAGACCATTGGTGAGAGAGACCATTTCTCCAAGGGAAATCCAGTATGATACACAATTGGTGAGGTACCATTTAAAAACACAGTGAAAATAAAAATTTTGAAATGTGATGAATTTAGTCACCATGACCTCCTAGAACACCTCAAACACTAGATTTCCCACAATGAAATGGGGTGGAAAGTTTCATGCAATTAAATCAGATACCAATCAAACTATTATCTCCCTTGATGATTAATATCCAACCCAAATAGAAATATATTAATGGTCCAAACGACCATCCCAAAAGATACCTATCAAATATCATTCCACACAAGAAACACCACTATCATTAAAAAAATATTCATTTATTAATACACCACCCTGGGTTGTTTGAAAGCTTGAGTGGAAAACTATAAACCCAAGAAGAAAACCTACATCTATTAACCATAAATTTTTCCTCATCAGTGTCAAAAAACCAACCTCAATGTATACAAAATAGAACACACAATCCCAAAAACCATTCCACACGAACCACATTTGTCAAAGAATCACATTCACCATGTCAAGATACTATATGCTATGGGTATCATTGACTAGCTCGCACGAGTTTAACCACATCACAGTGAATGCATCTCTGTCAGTAATTAGGTAATCCCCTTTTCATATATTAAATAATTTTTCATACATAAAAAACTATGTGAAAATTGGTCATCTCATTATCAATAATTTTAAAACATCAAAATACAATTAAAAACAATAAAAGAAACGATTAAAAATGCGGGGAATTGGGCACACATATACATATCTCTATCCCAAGTACTCTCCTCTTATCCACTATGACTCCACAGCAAACAAACCAAAGGAATATTCTGT
Organism: Viscum album; assembly: GCA_963277665.1. NCBI lineage: Eukaryota > Viridiplantae > Streptophyta > Magnoliopsida > Santalales > Viscaceae > Viscum > Viscum album. Next base: position 317,700,308 of record OY728132.1, on the reverse strand, counting down.
CCACCAAAAACATTATCTCGATTATCTCGGATATCTATTGGCTTCCCAAAAACCATCACCTCTTCCTCGATATCCACCCCCCTTAAATGACATGGGAGTCAACATGAAGATACCAACGAATCTGAGAAACATGAAGGATGTAGTGGATCCTCTCAAATACTAGTGGAAATTCAAACCTCTATTCCACCTCAACAGCTCACCAAAACACCTCAATGGGTCCAAAGAACCCACGAGAAAGCTCACACCCTCTTCCTAACCTCTACTTCCAACAACAAGTTGAAATATTCACGAACTCGTGGTGCCCCAACATCAGACTCCAAGGGCTTCCTAATATGATAGAAATATGAATTATACTAGTCATGTGATGATTTCTTCCAATCATGAACAAGTTGAACTTTTCCTCTTGTTATTTTCACCACATTGGGACCAAGAACAACTATCTCCCCACCATGCGTCTAGCACAACGGAGAATGAATCGGTCCCCCAGACAATGTATAAAATACAACCATTCCAATGGAAGATATACAGATATTATTATATTAAAATAAACCAAAGGAAGGATTCATTCCCATGATCCACCAAAATTAATGACTCATGCTCGTAGTATAGACTCAAACATCTGGACAGATTGTTCGGTCATCCCGTCTGTTAGAGGGTGGAAGGTAGTGATTAGGTGTAACTGTGTGCTAAAGGACTAATGAAATCCTTTATATACATTTAATGTAATCTATTCATATATTATTTGTGAAAATGAACATTGTAACTCCACGAAACTGCACCACATAATCCACATACCTATTGGCCAAGACGTGCACTATGCGTTGCTCCATAATCGATACGAATTTGGATGATTTCATCAACCAATCCACAATATCTGAGATTTAATCATAAACTCATCGAGTTCTAGGTTACGTTGTAAATAAATAAAAAGATATATCATAAAATTTCAACTGGTAAATATATAAGGATTGCAAAAAACCACAAGGTACACGATGCATGACCATGAAAAGTTGGAAAACCAAGCACCTCGATACAATCTCAGCCACAACGTGATTCATCATAGACCACCAAAACATAACCTTTATTCAATAAAATAACTTGTAAAATCCTATATGTACCCCCATTGGTGAGATATGAAACACACTAATTACTCCACTATGCATGGTACTAAAAAAACTTTCCATGAATCAATATTTAGTTCTGACCATCCTCCAACCACCCCTCTAGAGCATCCCCATCAAAAACACGATAACACAACACGTTTGCAGCTAAGTCTCCCCACTAAGACTCCTCCACATACTGTATCATGGAACATTTAGTTCACAATCCCCATGAACACAGATTGTGCATTCATAACACTGAATTGAATGACTAAACAATCAATGTGACCATACCTATATCTAAAATAAATCTTCTGGATATCTTTATGATTCATCCTCAACAGGTGATATCCAAACCAGAGATCAATCTTGGAAAACCATATATCCCTTATTAACTAGTATAAGAGATAATATATCATTGGAATAGGGTGATATTTCCTGAGCATCACCCAATTCTACCTCTGGTTATCTATACACCACCTCATACCAGCATCAACCTTCTATGTGGACGACACTTGATCAAACCACGATGTCACACTTGGCAAGATAAAACCCTCCCACATAAGATCTTATATATAAATCCTAAACTCCCTCAACTAATAAGGTTCCATACAATAAGGAAACACCATAATTATAAAAGAACTAGGCTGGAAGTCTATCCAAAAGTCAACATCACAATTCCAGGGTAGTGTCACAACCACTTTAGGGAAAACATTAAACAAATCCCCAATAAACATGGTAACCTCAAAAATTTTATCATTCATTGATTCCACTGACATCTCAACCAAAAAAAATGAATGTGCTCCACACACCATCTTCCCACATGATAACCATAATGAGTAACAAAAAAATCATTCTACATTCCCCATTAGAAAATAAAACTCACATATGGAGGTATACATTTAAAAGACATATTGAATTAAAAAACTCAATGCCAAAAATTAAATTTAATTGATGTATCTTCTTTAATAAGATATCCCCACGAGACTGATGTCGTAACATCATTAATCTATAGCCCCAAAACACATCAATCAAGATCGTCAGACATCTGATTGGAATACTCAACACTAGGGGCATGGGAAGCATCTCAACATATATTCCTATATTATTGGATAAATATGTTGTAATAAAGGATTATTAATCTCGTAAATAAAGCAATTCAAATTTAACGTTACAGAAAAACCTGATCGTATATATTAAAATATCTGGCCCTGCTAGAAATTCAGCCTCCAGTATGTACAATTGACCACTCATAGCTCTTCTATATCTCTATTAATGACCAAATACATGGATATGATATGCTCATGTTCACTAAGATGAATAGAAATCTTGAGGTTGGATTATAATCACTCTATATCCTTTCGGCCGGTCAAACACCTATTGTCCCTTGTGTGGAAACTATCTCACTAGAAATTGATATTGAATTTGATGTTAGCATGATCGCCACCACCAAATTGTGATTTTGTTGTCACCAAGAACAAATTTTAATTATGTCCATGAACCATATATAAGAAATACATCATCCCCATTCCCAAAGGAATGAAATAGAAACAACTGGTACTAGAAGGTAAAAAAGGAAACTACTGATGTCATCACCCTATAGGTCAAAACCATGAAGGACCTGGTTCATGAGACATGCTACCGAAAAATATGCCTCTCGACGAATAGTGATAACTCTCATATCATAGTAAACCTCCTTCTAACAACATCCATTGGATCACGTCAACCTTCTTATGAATCTCAAAATACATTATAAATATTAATGGAGTTACTGCATGCTGGTTAAAATGGTGGAATTCCTCCGCATGATGTCCTGCACAAGACTCATAATATAGAAAAAAATTTACGAAAAAACACATAAGTTCCTTGAACTTGATCCAAAGCTCCGACATTGACATACTCCCTTGATGAAAGGATTTTATCTCCTACCTATTCTAATCCATCATGGTAGGTGAAAGGAACTCAGTAATAAACTCTTACCAAATGAAAACCCATAAAACATATAATTCTTTTTTCTCTCAGAGATATAGTGTATACCTCATATGTGAATCACCCCAAATCTAAATTACTACCAATGGGAACATGTAAACTATTGGGGATAGAATCAAACTATATCTGATCTCCAACTCCTCTATCCAATATTCTATATCTTCAACAAAAACATCTCCCTCATACATTAAAAAATACTTCTGTTGGAAAGAACACAACTTCTTCTACAATCAGTCATCCTCATCAGCTAGATCCGCCCTATTGTAATCAACAAGACCAACCTGTTGAACCTCCACTGCCTGATCCACACCGAGATGATGAATAGGAGACATAATTGAATTTCAAAATAGGATTCCATAATCCTAAGTAGTATGGGATTTTATTCATATTTATTTTTATTCATTTTAGTAATTTGTTCTGTTCTATCAATCCTATAACAACCCATTTAAAATAAGAAAACAAGTCTTTATGATGCATTTACCTCTAATAGGTATATACCATACAGTATGTTTTGTCTTAATTTACCGTTCAACAATCTCAATTTTATGGAACTAGATCTTAGGGGGAACAAGATCTTAGGGGGACCTAGAATCATTTTTCCTACCTTGTCTCCCGAGACTATGATATATAACATGGTCAACCGGAGCTGTTCTATAACATATAATTCAATACTTATGGTTCATAACTCCAAACTACATCTTATCTCTCAACCATCACCTTTGATACCATTTTTTCATGACCCCCTCCCTCTAAAGATATCCATCCTAGTCTAGAAATGAAGAAGGGTAGATAATGACCCCCACCGAGTCCTGCCTCCAATTTTCCCTAGATTGGAAACTAGTCCCAATGGTATACAACTATCAAAATATGGGTGTCATTAACCTTTATATGGTAACAAGCTCTGGAGATATAATGTATTTTCCACAAGAAAATATAATTCTGAAAATAAAGAATTTCAAAACCTTCTCACATACATGCATAAAATATATCTGTTATAAACACAGAAGTCTCAAAATTAAATACACAAAATGTAACCTAATTAAAAATCTATCTATTGTTATGATCCATGAAATCATGGTCCATCATGGTCTGTGAAATCCCACTAGAAACCTGAAAATAATTTTTATGTACATAGGGTGAGCATATAAGTATATTCTATAGGAAAACAAATGTCTCCCATCCACATGAGATAGAGTCATACTAATGCACTACTAAGAAAATGAAAAACCGAAATTGCACCTAAGAAGCTATACTAACAACCCAACCTCACCATTCAATGAATAATACGTAATTCAAGTAAAATAATATAATATAAATCACATCAACGATGGGGAACCCTGCACTATAATCCCACTAATTATCCACTTTCACAACCCAATGGAAAAATGACTTGGCGCTCCCACCTCTTATGAATATAGCACCTAACAACATTCATGCACACACATTAGCCTCAGAACACATCCCACCTACACACTTTTGGTCCTCCCAACAAATCAAATCTCATCCTGAACACACCTGGTCAATCATATCACAACTCATTTCAAAGATAGATGGAAAACAAACCACCTCCCTGTAGAAATATAGGACACCATATCGCTATAATATTTTCCCAAATAAACATGGGATTTCACATCATGGGAGTGTGAGTGTGGAGGATTGTTTTTCAATCCATTCATCCTCTCACCGAGAAGTTGGGAAAGACACCATACACATGACTGTGTGGCTGTTAATAACATAGTAATCTACATTGGGGGGTGAGAATAGAAATCATAATGAAATAAAAGTATATAACTAATTAATTAAAAATAGTCAAGACCAACATATGGGTTCTTAAAAAACAACTCACAAAATAGTCACCTTTTTTGTTTCCTCTAAATGCACCACACCGCACCCCATGCCATAAAACCCATCTCAAAATCCCATCCAATTCATTTAACCATTTCTATATATTTAACCAAATCGACCTGATCCATTCAAAAAATAATTAATAAATCATATGTTCATTCCACAACTATCTTGGGATTTGTGATACATAGATGTAGACATGGAAATTTATCCACTTCACATTTCAAGACCTACATGTATGGGGTGAAGCTTTATTCTTGTTATCAATGGAGAAGAAACCAGAATAACTACATCCATCTTACATAAATTTCATCCTTCCCAAACCACCATACCAACCAAGAAAAACACCAACTCACAACAACACCCAACAACATATCCCAACACAATGCATTTTTTAATCCACGTATAAAAAACATGTGATGCCTAGATTACCATATCAACAGAACTAACCACTTATGCATGACTATTTACACAACCACATTAGAACACCAACCCAAAAACATATTTTCATTTTTAACAAGGCATCATATATTCAATTCCACTTATTAAATCAAAAGTTATCACATAAACAAGATGATCATGGATAATCCATTCATTAGCTATGTATATCTTGTTAATAATGATTATAATATACATTGGATAGGAAACAAAAAAACATGAAATACATAATCCACTATGTGTGAAAACAGGAACGCCCATTGGTTACAATTTTTGGTGGGTAGTCAGCCTATAATAAATTACATTAATATGTGAAACAATCAAATAGCAAGAAAATGCATCCCATGCCATATCCCCATGCATATTGATTTAAAAACAATTCAATTTATTTATTAATATAGAAACAAGTATATTCAAAATTATCACATCCTTATACCCTCCACATAAGATACACAATTTAGAGTGATGAAGGAGAAAACCAATTGCATGAAAAGGCGATCGTAACATCCTTATTTTTTTCAAATAGTGAAGCACTTGCAGTGGGATGAATTATAGGGAAACACAATTTAACTACTGCATCAAATCACTCTCTCCCTCTGGAATGATGGATTTGTGGTGTCCCATAGTATGAGGAAACATTAAGGAGAACAATATAATGTGTATCTTGTATTTGGAATGATTTAAATAGAGGTTTGGTTTTAGATACATTTTGATTTATAGTTAAAGGTGGATCTATGAGAGGTAATGTGTTTTGACCAATTAAAAGACTCCATTCTCTTAGGGAATTTATGATATGATTAATGTTCTTTGAATCAGTCTCAACACATTTCAAATAAGGAATGAAACATATTTTCTGTAAAAATAGATGTCTAAGTGTAATCTAGAAGAATCTGGACACACTATTCACGATACATCATCAAAGAATGCACCACTCGACGAGGCACTGTTTAACGAGGCATTATTCGATGCGGCGCCACTAGAGAGGAAACACTAGTACACACCATTGGAAGAATATCCATCACAGAAGGAACCATTAAATGAACTTCATTCTACCATAATTGATGGACAGTCAAGTGAGACACCACTAGATAACCTACTACTAGGCACAGGGCTCCACTGACCGAGGCACCACTGGGTTATCAACCACCAACGAGACACCAAAAATGTGAGATGTCGCTAGCATGAGAGAATTCCATGGTGAAACCACCATGTTAAGACCAATTTCACGAGATCATGTTGTTTTGAGGCAATTCTAGTGTGACACACCATTGGTCAGGGACCATTAGGAGACATAAGAAAACTAGTAATTTTCAAATGTGATTAAACAAGTCACCTTGACCTCCCCAAAATACTCAAACAATATATTTTCCCCGATGTAATGGGCTGGAAGGTTCTGAGCCATTACATTAACCATGGTTTTTTATTATTCTCTTAAAATGGTTTATATATTAGCACTTTCTTATGTACACTCCTAGGTTTTCTAGTGTATTTTTATTTGATAAATGAAATTTATGGGGAAATTATGGTTTTTTAAAATAACGTTTTCGTATAATTATTTCATGAAATATCTATATGAATATAATTATTCTACGATGTTTGACCTATCAGTATTTTGTAATTACATTATATAATTATCTAGATTATAATTCATAAAATATAGTGCATAAAAGATATGGGTTATCATAGTTGTATTTGGGGATAGATATAGTAATTTTATGGAATTATAAATATAAAAAATATATTTAAATAATGAGGAAAAGACTGATCATTGGAAAGCATCAATAAATTTTGGTAACATATATGGATATTGGCTTCCATGATTTTAAATCCTTTATTTGATACTACAAGGGGATATGGATCTATAATAGTTATACCTAGGGTTAATAACATTGAAAAGGGAACATTTTTTGTTAACATGGCTGTCACGTTGTACATGAATGATAGGCCGTAGAACACACCTAGTTTAATACACTTGAGTGTTATTATTTGTAAAATTCATAAGCTCTTTATGAACCATTATATGGAAACTAAAATTGTTAGGATGTATTATGTTTGGAAATTGACCATGGAGAACATAGATGGAAACCAATATATCATATATCATGTAATATATTTCATTTAGGAGTTAACCAAAAAAATTATAGTATCTCTTTTATTTTTTTATTGGATTGAAAATTTTCATCCTTAATTTTCCATTTATTTTAGACAATTGCATGGAATAAGAGGAACTGATCCAAAAACCAATGTGATGGAAATGGAAAAATGTTACAAATGAGATGCCTAACCCAATGGGACCAATATTAAAGAATATCATGATTATTATTACTAAATTAAATAATTTCTCTGAATAGAAAAATTCATTTGGGGGAAAACTAAAATCAACATAAGAAAGAGAATGTTTATTTTGATACGTGTATTCATAAAATCCTCTCACAAGGTTTGGATCAAATTATGTGTTAATAATAGAAAATTTGGTCTACTCCATTGATAATATCTTTATTATATTTCAATAATTCAAAAAAATATAATTATTCTATCTATTTATTACATGTAGGGATAAGATTATCAATGTTGTGCATTGATCACGAATATAGGTCATGAAGAACATATCAAATCTATGGAGTAGAAATAATTAATGGATATTTTTTTGATTAAAATTATCAATAACATTATATTATATAAAATAGAGAGGGAGTTCCTTGGTTATAAAAAATGATGATAAATCCATTAGATTGTGTGATGATTTCTTCACATAACTTACATGATATGATTATAAAATTTTCAGTGATTCTATGAAAAATGGTGACTACATATATAGTGGGATAATGTGTAATATATAGAAATATTTCATGATTCACTCATTTTAAATCTATGGATATATTTTCCAATTTTGAATCAAATTAGAAATAGAGAATAGTGAATATCATGTTTCCCATGGGGTATGATATGAGAGTAGAGAATGATTTTTATTTCATGGAGAAAAATGGAGAAATTTCATTGTAATTTTATTTTTCACATCCCACTATTAAATATATTTGGAATAAAATTCCCAAAAACTTCTATAAGGGGACTATAAATAGTTTATTGTGTGGGAATTAGGGGAACATAGTTAGTGAATTTGGATGGAATAAATCAACTAATATGATGATAGGAAGGAATTATCCCTTAAACCCACATTCTATTATACTAATTCTTAACTACAAAGAATAAGTAACTTATGAAAAACAATTCTTTATTCCATGTGTATTTTAGGATAATTGAGGATAACAATTTTTAAGGCCTAGAGATAATGGGTGAGATTATTCTATCGCAATTGTGGAGGTGGATCCCAACTGTGATGTTGTGATAGGTTTGTTTTTTATTCATTTGTAAATATATAATGTGTTTTTATTAAGGTTATATTAGTTTTTTCATATGATGTATGTTTAGGGGAAATATGCAAACACAACATCAAAACATTCTATTTGCACTATCAATGAAAATGAATAATGGAGAAATTATTGTATCCCAATGATATAACTTCTATACTATCATAATTTATGAGTTAAATTTCTTAAAGAACATTATTTTACTTTATTTAGTGGAATTTAATTCTATTATTGGTATTCATTGGGTTTTTATGTATATATAAAAAAATTACTAGGAGATGGAGATCATCCTCTATATGAAAAACCTCTCTCTAATTCAACACAAGTGTAATGGTGTTGAGGGATCTAGATTATAGTAATTATATCAAGGACTTTTATTTTTTTCATGGGTGTATCTTTATCATGTTATTTAAACTCTGGAAAAGATAATCCTTGAGTAAATTCCCATTGTAAGGTAATATTGTAAAAAATTCACTTAGGAAATTTATATTATTCCTCTATGATGATAGGATGTGTTCCCATTTGAACATAAACAATGAGATTTTCTATAAAACCCCCAAATGATAAAGGGTTAAATGACAAAATGATATGACTCATGTCAACAAGGTGTACCTTATATTTCATAAGCCTATCTGATTAGAACTCCAAAGTTAAGCATGCTTGGCTTGGAGTAGTGATGAGGATGAGTGACCTCTTGGGAAGTATCTCAGGGTGTGTGTGAGTGATGACAAAAAACACTGTAAAGGACATGTGTTGGCCTGTGGAGACTTTCATTAGTCAAACAACCCATTCGGGCATGTGGGTGGGACCTAGGGTGGGGCCCACGTGTCTATGGGAAAACTGGAGGGTGGGGCCCAGTAGTCATATTTGGTATCAGAGGAGGTACCCAGTCTTAAGGGCGCTGCACTATCTGGGTTGAGATGTAGGGCCCGTAATGAGGAGATTATGCTCCAAAGGGGGGGGGGGTGATTGTAACACCCCCAAATGATAAATGGTAAAATGAGCAAATGATATGGCTCATGTGAACAAGGTGCACCATCCTTTTCAAGAGCTTATCTTATTTGAACTTCAATGTTATGCATGTTTGGCATGGAGTAGTGATTATGATGGGTGACCTCCTGGGATGTTTCACAGGGTGTGTGTGAGTGAGCAAAAAACACACTCGAAAGGACATGTGTTCGTCTATGGGGACTGTCAGTAGTCAGATAACCCGTTCGGGAACATGGGTGGGACATAGGGTGGGGCCCACGTGTCTGTGGGAAAACTGGAGGGCGGGGGCCTATTGTCACATTTTACAATATACAAGACTCTCTATAGAATGTATATTATTTTATATTCAGAGATAAAGATGTAACTATAAGAAAATTTGGATAAACATTTTATACGACCATGTTCTTCATTGTGGGGGGTCAAAATCCTTTTTCCAAATAAAGGGATGGGTTAATATATAAATTTATTTATTATCAGGACTTCAACAAGATCCTGATTAATAAAATGTATCATATTCCCTGGATTGATGGCTTGTTCAATCAGTTATGTGGAGACTAGTACATCTATTTGGGTGATCATCGGTCGAGATTTTGTCAAGTAAATGTGAACATGTATTATATCATGAAAACATCTTTTCATACATGTTATACAAAATATGATTTCTTAGTGATGCCTTTTGGAATCAGTAATAATATAGCTATATTCATGGTAACAATGAAAATATTCTTCAGAGATTCCGTTGATATATTTATAGTATTTTTTAAAGAAAATATTATTATCTGATCCCATGTCAAAGTCAAAAAGTAGACCATTTTAATGTTATAATAATGAAATTTTGAAAATAAAATTTATATTCAATATATAAAAAATGGGAATCTAGTTATAGAAAGTAATATTACTTGGGAAATTTATCAATATAAAATGGATATCGATGGATCCATCAAAGATATTGGAAATATAACGATAAAAAATTACTGTATATATGAAAGAGATCTATATTTTAATTGGATTTTCATGGTAATATAATTGATTCATGAGTGACTTTTAATGATTTTAAATCCCACTAATGAGGCTAACTCAGAAGGGAGTGAAGATGTTATGGATTTCTGAATAAGATGATATATTTAAATTGAAGAGTCTAATCACTCCACCTATGCACATATTACCCTCCACTAGGGATATATTTATGATCTATTAGTATGAATCAAAAAATTGAAGGGGTTATATACTCATAACAAATGAATATATGATATCATAATATCGATACATGAGTTTAAATACCAAATTAATGATTTTTAATTGTCCACAATGTAATTCTCATACATGATTTGGTTACATTCTCATTATGTGGATAATATTTCAATACATTTGGATCATAAAAGACTTATGTTTATATTCAAAAAACATGAGATCAATATGAACCTAGAATGGTTTTAAGAACCCATGTTTTGGGACTCTGAGACTTTGAAATTTTTTTGATGTCTTTCCAGAGCAGGGCGTTCAGACGGCGTGCAATTCTGAGGCCCGGTGTGCCCAAAATTAATTATATAAAAATGTTAAGTGTTTTTAAATTACACACCGGTGTTTTACTAAAGAAAATGTGATATATCTTAGATGGTTGATCAGATCAGAAATCTGAGTCCACGGTCGGGTCCGAAACGTGGTGTTTACCCTAGGCGTGACATAAAATAAGTCGGCATGAGACGTCATACCCCTCGCTCGTTAGTGTTTTATTAAATAGATAATTAAATTAATATATTAATTTAGTAGATCAATCTTGTATAACTCTTAAAATGTGTCTTCGATGGGAAAATTGAGGGTTTCGTTGAGTCGGGAGCGGGCTGCTTACCCAAGGCAGGGTGTAAAAGTTGCGGGCGTGGGCATGCTGAGAGAAATGTCACCCAGGGGAAAAATGATCATTTCGAAATGACTACTTAGTGATTTTTTTATCATTGGAATTCTTTTTTAAATAACTTTTATGCAGAGTCTCAGAATGGAAATCTAAGACTTCCATTGAGTTCAAAGTACGGCGTTTTACCTAGGCGCGATATAAAATGAGAGGGCACAGTGATTTCGGATTCCTCCCTAAGAGGGTTTCCTATAAATTTGTAAATAGGATTTGGGGGGTTCTACCTTCTCTCTCATATTTTATATATATCTCTCTCTCATGTTCTTCTTCATTCGTCTTCTTTCTTCACCGGAATGAGGAACGGTCTTCGACGAAACCTCGGTAGACCGAAGGTGGAGCCTCGCGGATGCATCGCCTACGACGCACATCGAAATCAAGGTAGGCATTGGGTTATGTTTTCCACCCCTTCGTTATTTTTTGTCGTTTTTAATTCTATAGTTTGAATATTTGGGCGTTGGCTGAACGAACACGTCCATCGACCGAGCCCCATTTTGTTCATCATTCTTGGATGTTCTTCATCAAAATTTTCAGAAACGTGCAATCCTTATCAAATCAATGATTGGGGGATAGCGATGCGAAGCCCTTGACCTGAGGATCCCGAACCTGTGTTCGGTTTTGGATTTGGGCCACCAGAGTGGTGACAGCGGTCGTCGGAAGCCCTACTCTAGCAAGGTCGGTGGCCTGAGGTCGGGGTGGCGCATTGGGGGTTTGAATGAGGTGGCCGACGCAGATGGGGTTCAGACGAGGTGCCAGGCACAGATGGGGTTCAGACCGAAGGTGGTGCGTGGCCATAGGTGATCGGGTGGCCGAGTGTGCGGCTGGCTCGGGTGGGGGTAGGAAGAGCCTATGGTCGCGGCATGCGGTGTACGGCGTGAGGTTGCGTCAACCGGGCTAGCGAAGTGGCGTGGTGTAGAGAAGCGGGAAGCCGGCGTAGGAGCTTCGGCAGGGGCAGCAAAGGCGAGGTCGGGCATCGGTGAGGCGGTGGCTGGGCGTGCGGCTCTGCGGGAAGGTGAGGTCGGAGAGGGGAGCATCGGGGTAGTGCTACTTCGGGCGGCGCAGGCCGCGTTGAGACCCGATGGTGCACTGCTGGGGGCGCCGGCCCATCGCGGTCAAAGAAGAAGCCCCCCCGAGCCACTGACCTTGGGGGAGGAACCAACAAACTAGGACCAACTGAATGCTGGTCCTGTTTGCACTACGCGGAGACCAGCTTCGGACGGCATGATAGGAGGAAATCCGGACCCGAGGTGGGTTCGGTGCGGCTAGAGTGGGCCACGGCCAGCCGGCCGCGGCGGTTTGGACCCGGCCGGCCTGGGTGAACCAGCCCGGTTGGCCCCCTAAAATTCGGGGGGCGTAATTTTCAAAAGGCGCGTCTGTTTGATGCGCCGTCTATAGTTGGGGGATCGTATCAACGAGACAGCCCTTTAAAAGTATGTTTCTGGTTTTTTTTGTTATGTGCCCGAAGGCGGGTGACCCGAGGAGTTTTAATTTATTAATAATAAATTATTATTAAAGTTTTCAATGGAAGAGCATCACGAGCCGGACATCCGTTTGATGCGATGTTAGATGCGTTGTGGCCCTGGGGATGAGACGGTCCTTCCAAAGTGGTTCGGAAACTTTTCGGGTTGGTTTTGTTGCTCTGCGGCACAAAACACAATGTGGATAATTAATTAATTATTAAATAACTTAATTAATTGTTGTGTTGGACGTTACTTCTACTTGGGATGCCCGATTGACGCGCCGTCAGCGGTAGCGTGACCCCAGTCCTCATGCTGACTTTTTGAGATGCTTTATAAAGTGCTCAAGTTGGAGACAAGGTGCGAGACCCCAATGGCCTAGTTCAAACATTTTACGGTGAAATGCCACTTCTTCACCCGACATTTGTTTGCGGTGTTTGAGTACTCATTTATGAGTGTTTTTCTGAGGGGATTGCAACGGTGTAATCTGCCTGCCTATATTCAGGCCCATGTTGTGGACCCCAAGGGGCCCCATTTTCATATAATGTGGGGAATTGCAGCTTATGTATCCGAAGTCCGTTTTAGGCGTTGTCAACTGCGTTGTGACCCTGGCATCGAGACGAGGTTGACCTGGGTGGTCTCAGGTGATGAATCCAGAGTTGAAGTGTGGGACCCACGATCCATCTTTTGAGCTGTGTGCAGCATAATTAAACTTATTCTTCATTTGTCTTCTTCGAGCATATGAATAGTCTATTTAATATGTTTTTTTCGAGAGCATTGTGATGGAGTAGTTCTCCTGATATTTTTCGGGATCGTGGTGTGGGTCACATCCGGGCTGGCTACGATGAATAGTTCTCTTTTTACCGAGTGTCCTTTTTGTGCGATTGAGTAGTCAATATCGTGTGTTTTTTCAAGGGGATTACAATGGTGTGAACTATTTGTTCATTTTCGGGATCTTAGTGTGGGCCCCACATGGGATGGCTATGCTGAATAATACCATATTCACCGGTTGTTCGTTTCTTGCGAGTAAAGAGTCTATCTCGCGTGTTTCTCTATGATTATTGCTACGGTGTGATCTGTTTGGGCATGTGGAGCCTCGTTTGAGATATTATTAAATGTGGAAACTTGAATGGTTGTTGGATGGAGGTCCCTTTGACGATCTCCAAAGCAACGCACAGTAGCAATGTTGGTAACACCCGGTCATTCCAGTTGAAGTGCTGAGTTATCGGACCCATTTTCCAGGTCTACCCGATAGTAAGGATAGGCAGTGGGTCTCCTGACTATTTATTCTGGGTCTACCCTCAAGCAAGGCTCTCCAGTGGGTTGTCTGTCAACTTCATTCAATTCAACCCTCAAGCAGGGCTAGGCAGTGGGTCACATATCGACTGTTTTAAGTTCTACCGTCTAGCAGGGCTGGGCAGTGGGTCGCATGTCGACTACTTTTAGGTCTACCCTCTAGTAGGTCTACGCAGTGGGTCGCATGTCGATGTGTTCCAGGTCTACCCTCGAGCAGAGATTGGGGAGTGGGTCACCTGTCGACTTTTTCTGGGTTTACCTTCCAGTAGGGCTAGGCAGTGGGTCCCCTGATGATGTATTAGGGTTTACCCTCTAGCAAGGCTGGGCAGTGGGTCACCCATTGGCATTTCAGACTTAGGCCTTCTTATGATTCTAGTCGGTGACTTTTTCTCCGTGACTACTGGAGCGGGGCCCTTGGTTATACGAGGTAGTGGTGTGACAACTTTGACATGACCATATGGAATACAAGGATGAGGGGTGCTTTTCCCACTAAGACACATCCTTGCGACGTGACCAAAAAGTCGTGTGGGTGAGTCAGTGCCACCCAAATCGGATAGTGTCGAGGTGTGGTGATTGAGCCCCTTTGACTTTTACCTCCTAGGTTGATGTGCATGACTTTTGGGTTCATTGTTGGATATCCTTTGAACTATTGGCGACTATTCTTGGGCTATTCTTGGAGATAGAGATCCCCTTACACACACATTTGGGTTTCTCGTTGAGCCTATATATACATATCCTATTGTTTTATCCACACCATGGGTTCAGTTACTCTCCTTCTAGGAGGGGCGAAGAAGTGCGGGGTATGCCACATGCATTCTATGTCTAGATCCTCTTGGTTGGATGAGTCTACTCTCCTGCTATAGGCAGAAAAGACTTGACCAGAAGTTCTTCTTCTCACCGTCTCTAGCCCCTTGCGTCTGGACGAGTCTGCTTCCTTTCTCTGGTGGGGTTGAGAATCACTGTCTATATTTTTCACTCTTACATTGTTCTTTTCTCTATCTACTGCTCACCATTTTAGTACCTCCCTTGTTTCTAACTGAATCTTTCAGGGCATCCTACTATCTATTTTTATACTCACCCCTGCTTGGGCTTTCCACTCACTTGGTGTGTCCTTGAAGACGATGGACAGGTCGGTTGAGACTACAGAAGAGCGTAGACGACACAGGAGCTTGGGCTACATTCAGTGGTCTTAGCAGGACTTTCTGGGTGTGTGACTTACCAGCGGTTTACCTTTGTTTTACCTGTTGTTGGGTTGTGGCACCTTTCTGGTTCGGCATGTGTTTTCCCCTTTTACTATTTAGTTTACTTGTCAGTACTTTTCATCACATTTATTATACTGGATAGTGGTCGATGCATGTGTGTTGGTCTCCCTTTTGTAGCAGTTTTGTATCTTGCATTCCCATTCTCTGCACTTTTGGATTGAGTTGACTGTGTGTGTGTGTGTACAGTTTCATAGGCAAATGCCTCCCCTAGATTGTTGTGCCTTAGGTGGTAGTCGCCATCCCCATGCCTATGGAGGCGGGATTGGGGTAGTTGCATATTGATCCCTGGTATGGGTCGGGTCATGAAAATGTGGTATTAGAGGTGGTGAGTTCCTTGGGGTGATGTTCGGATGTCCCTAAAAAGGAATTGGTTGAGTTTTGTGGCAATAGTGTAAACGGGTCTCGAAAGTGGCTCTCAGGCCAGGGATTTCAGTGATGGTGTGGTGACCGACGTATCCATTCATGAGGACCCTGATAACCCGCTTGTCGACTCGGCACACAGAGACTCTGGTTGCTGGGAATTTTTTTCATGCATCATATAGAATTGAGTCTTTTACTGTCCTTCTTGAGTCAACTCTCCATCAGTGTTGTTATATATATATGCTCAATTGGTCGTAGTG
Source organism: Viscum album (assembly GCA_963277665.1). Lineage (NCBI taxonomy): Eukaryota > Viridiplantae > Streptophyta > Magnoliopsida > Santalales > Viscaceae > Viscum > Viscum album. The sequence continues at coordinate 317,684,037 of OY728132.1, read as the reverse complement.
CTCCTTGATCAGGTTCAGGATCTCTCTGCGATGATAGCCAGCCAAAATAGTTTCTCCAGCTCGTGATGACGATTCTGTGAGCAAAGAGGCCTCAATTCAAGATTCGTCATACGATTACCCTTCCTGCAGGAGGACATGCAGTATCACCTCCACCTATGGAGTAGCGGATAGTACTGGAAGCGAGGGCCGTTGACGAGCGCAGGATGGGAGCGCTACCTGAGTTCCAGTGTCAGAGACCACTGAGGTAGCATAGTGATCCATACAATCAAGAAATGGAGGGTTGGCTAGAGTCGGTAGTACGCCTCTTCAGGATTGTTCGGACACTAACAGGTTAGATGGTGGCTTTGACAACCAGTATTTTTCCACCCCGCAGTTTGGCATGGTAGAGCCATGGTTACTCAGATATTCGATGATTCGTCACTTTCTTGAGGCGACTTTCAGCTATTGTTTCGTGAGGAGTTTTACCCCTACTGCTTACGCTCCATTCGGATCCAGAAGCTCATGCAGTTTTAGTAGTGTGGGATGAAAGTGCCCGTGTACGGGACTAGTTTCCCAGACCGTGCACGTTTTTACCCGGATGTGGTCCATGATAGAAAATTCTGAGCATAGATGTTTGAACGAGATCTCTATAGAGGATATTCATGCCAGTGTAGTTCCATTGTGCATCCTTACCCATCTCAGGGTACTGGAGCAGGCAATGGTGACAGAGAAAATTCCAACCGGAGGACGTCAATTGGCGTGGCCTCGATGCTGGAGTTTTTCCCTTGATGAGACTTCAGAACATGGCCAGGGGCATCGTAGAGAACCAAGATAGACCATGGAGGACTGGTGCTATGTTTGTGATGTGTGAGATCTCGTGGCATGAGACTACTTGACCAAATATTCAAAGTCTTCCAGATAGTTGGTATATACACCGCCACGACGGAGGCAGTGTCGTGATAAGAGAACTCAAGGGGTGATGGCAGGGTGTTCCCTAGGGAGGCGGTGTTGGTAGAAAGAAGGAAGAACTGTGGTTGGAGGAAAACGTTTCGAGGTCCTTCCACCACCACTAGGAGGCCCAGGTCAGCCTCAGGGAGCTGACGGATGGGCCGCGGGTGGCTGTGTGATGTGGTTGTTTACAATCTTGCAGCGCAATAGAAGATAAGAGCTACACTCTGTGTCTTTTTCTACTTTTCTCAGTAGAACATGTTAGAAACCACGTGAGGAACTCATTCATCAAACTCATTGCTCGATGGGTTACCGAGGGTGATGCCGGAAGTTAGTGTAACCCTGTGTTGGTACTGATGGTGGTAGTTTTCCCCAGGGAATGTGGAGACACTATCTTCGTGGAGAGTGCTTTGTGATTTTCTCAGACCACCGGTTTCTCAGGTGCTCCCCCACACAGAGAGACTTGAACCGAAGACGATGGTGATGGATGGAGTTTCTGTCAGAGGGTGTGGATTGTCGGCAGTTGATGAAGCTGACTCCTTCGCTGGTTGAGCATGTAAGTGTCTTAGTCGTGATGCACCGACTGTGGAAACATGTGTGATCAAATATCCTTGGGTGCTTCAATAAATAGTTATTCTGAAGGGGGGAATCCCGAGACCATGTTCTAGGAACAAACTGTGATTTCGGTTGTGATGTGGAAAGTAGAGGTTCTACTGGGAAAGTCCCCCGAGTTTCTTTGGGCCGTTCGGGAATTTTCAAAATGGTAGAGAGGTTACCTACTGTCTTTCCCTACCTGCCCAATAGTAGGACTTGGCACACGGCGTCTTCCAAGTGTCACAGCTGATGAGTGCGTGTGTATTCCTACACATTCCCTTGAGAGTAGCAGACCTTATGAGTAAAAACCATCCATGTGGTGCACGTGTTGTGTCTGCATTGTGTTGTGCATGTTTTCTTGGGTGCAGGAGAGCTAGGTGTGTGATCTGTTCCCGAGTTGTTTTTCCCGATATTGCATTTCAGCGACGAAAATATTGACGGAGGGAATGATGTAACAACCCAGGTTTTGGGACTCTAAGATTTTGAAAAAAAAATTGATGCCTTTCCAGAGTAGGGCATTCAAACGGCCTGCAATTCCGAGGCCCAGTGTGATCGAAATTAATTATATAAAAATGTTAAGTGTTTTTATATTACGCACGTGTGTTTAACTAATAAAAATGTGATATCTCTTAGATGGTTGATCAGATCAGAAATGCGAGACCACTTTCAGGTCCGGAACACGGTGTTTACCCTAGGTGTGACATAAAAGAAGTTGGCGCGGGACGTTCAGACCCCTCGCTCGTTAGCGGTGTATTAAATGGATAATTAAATTAATATATTCTTTTAGTTTCTCAGATTTGTATAACTCCTAAAAGGTTTCTCGGATGGGAAAACGAGTGCTCCATTGAGTCCAGAGTGGGCCGTTTACCATAGGCGGGGTGTAAAATTTGCAGGCACGTGCCTGCTGAGAGAAATGTCACCCAGTGGAAAAATAGTCATTTTGAAATGACCACATAGTGATTTTTTATCACTGGCATTCTTTTTCAAATAAAATTTATGCAGAGTCTCAGAATGGAAATCTGAGACTTCCTTTGAGTTCAAAATATGGTGTTTGGCTTAGGCGCGATATAAAATGAGATGGCACAATGATTTCAGATTCCGCGCCAAGCGGGTTTCCTATAAATTGTAAAATAGGAGATGGGGGTTCTCTCTTCTCTCTCATATTTTCTCTCTCTCTCTCATGTTCTTCGGCATTCTTCGTCGTTCATCGCTGGATTGAGGAAAAATCATCACTGAAACCTCGATGGATCGAAGGTGGAGCCTCACAGATGCATCACCTATAACCCGCATCGAAATCGAGGTAGGCTTTTGATTATGTCTTCTACCCCTTCATTAATTTTTTTCCGTTTTGAATTCTATAGTTTTAGAAATAGGGACGTTGGCTGAAAGAACACGTCCAACGCCCGAGCCCCATTTTTTTATCATTCTTGGACGTTCTCCATCCAAATTTTCAGACACGCGCAAACCTTATCAGATCAATGAACGAGGGCAAGTGATGCGAAGCCCTTGCCCCGAGGATCTTGAACCCGTGTTTGGTTTTGGATTTGGGCCACCAGAGCGGTGAAGACCAGCGTCGAAATCCCGGCTCCGGCAAGGGCGGTGGCCAGAGGTCGGGGTGGCACAATGGGGATTTAGACTAGGTGGCCAGTGTAGATGGGGTTCAGACGAGGTGGCCGGTGTGGATGTGGTTCGAACCAAAGTTAGTGCGTGGCCGGAGGTGATCGGACGACCGAGTTTGTGGCTGGGTCAGGTGCGGAAAGGCAGAGCCGATGGTCGCGGCGTGCAGCATGCGGCGTGCGGAGTGTGGTGTGAGGTGGCGTCGACCGGGCTAGTGAGGTGGCGTGGCGTAGAGCAGCGGGAAGTCGGAGGAGGAGCTTCGGCAAGGGCAGTAGGGGAGAGGTCGGGATTCAGTGTGGCGGCGGCTGGGCGTGCGGCTCAGCGGGAAGGCGAGGCCAGAGAAGGGAGCACTTGAGCGGTGCTGTGTCAGGCAGCACGTGCTACGACAAGGAGCTACGGTGCACTGCTGGGGGGCGCCAGCCCGTCGCGGTCAAAAGAGGAGGCCCCCGAGGCGCTGACCTCGGGGGAGGAACCAGCGGACAAGGACCTACCGAATGAGGGTCATGCTGGCGCTACGCAGAGACAGGCTTCTACCGGTCTGCTGGGAAGAAAACCGGACCCGAGGTGGGTCTGATGCGGCTGGAGTGGGCCGCGGCGTTTCGGACCGGGCCGGCAGGGGTGAACCGGCCCGGTTGGACCCCTTAAATTCGGTGGGGCGTAATTTCCAAACGGCGCGTCCGTTTGACGCGCTGTCTGCGGCTGGGGGAACGTATCGACAAGGAGGCCCTTTAAAAGTATATTTCGGGTTTTTTTCGTTTATGCTCCCGAAGGTGGGATACCTGAGGAGTTTTAATTTAATATTAATAAATTATTATTAATGTTTGCAATGGACGGGCTTCGCGAGACGAACATCCATTTGACGTGCCATCAGAGGCACTGTGGCCCTGGGGCTAAGACGGTCCTTCTATAGTGGTTCGTAACCTTTTAGGGTTGGTTTCGTTGCTCTGCGGCACGAAACACAATGTGATTAATTAATTAATTATTAAATTAATTAATTAATTGTTATGTCGAACCTAACTTCTGCTTGGGATGTCTTATTGACGCACCGTCAGCAGCAGTGTGACCCTAATCCTCGTGCAGAATTTTTGAGATGCTTTTTGAAGCGCTCGGGTTGGAGACATGGTGCGGGCCCCATAGGGTCCAGTTCACAAGTTTTATGGTGAAACACCACTTTTTCACCCGAAATCATTTTGGGGTGTTTGAGTGCTCGTTTCTAAGTGTTTTTCTAAGGGGATTTCAATGGTGCAATCTGCCCGCCTAAATTCAGGCTCGAGATGTGGACCCCATGGGGCCCCATTTGCGTATAATGAAGGAAAATTGCAGCTTCTGCATCCGGAGTCCATTTTAGGAGACGTTAGCAGCGTTGTGACCCTGGCATCGAGACAATGTTGACCAGGGTGGTCTCAGGTGATGAAGACGGAGTTGAAGTGTGGGCCCAATGAGCCGTCTTTTATGCTGTGTGTAGCGTGAAACAAATTTTTCATCACACATCCTTTTCAAATGTATGAATAGTTGATTTGATGTGTTTTTTTCCTGATAGCATCGTGATGGCGTAGTTCTCCTGAACTTTTTTGGGATCGTGGCGTGGGTCCCATCCGGGCTAGCTATGGTGAATAGTAACCTTTTCACCGGGTGTCTGTTTTGGGTGATTGAGTAGTCAATCTTGTGTGTATTTCTGAGGGGATTATAGTGGTGTGATCTATTTGTTCAGTTTCAGGATCTTGGTGTGGCCCCTATATGGGTTGGCTATGGTGAATGGTACCATATTCACAGATTGTCTGATTTTGGTGAGTAAAGAGTCTATCTCGCGTGTTTCTCCGCGAGGATTGCTATGGTGTGATCCGTTTGGGCATGTGGAGCCTCATTTGATATCATAATAAAGGTGGAATCATTAAAGGGTGTTGGATCTTGGTCCCTTTGATGCACTCCGAACCAACGCACGGTAGAGATGTTGGTAACACCCGATGATGTCAGTTGCAGAGCTGAGTTATGAGACCCATTTTCCAGGTCTACCCTCCTGTAGGGCTGGTTAGTGGGTTGCCTGACAATTTATTCTGGGTCTACTCTCGACCATGGCTAGTCAGTGGGTTGCCTGTCGACTACATTCAGGTCTACCCTCCGGTAGGGCTGTGTATTGGGTCACCTGTCGATGTGTTCCGAGTCTACCCTCCAGCAGAGACTGGGCAGTGGGTCGCCTGCCGACTTGTTCTGGGTTTACCCTCCAGTAGGGCTGGGCAGTGCCTCGCCTAATGATGTGATAGGGATTACCCTCCTAAAAGGCTGGGCAGTGGGTCACCCGTTGGCATTTTAGACTTAGGCCTTCTTATGAGGCTAGTCTGTGACTTTTTCTCCGTGACTATCAGAGCGGGACCCTTGGTTGTACAGGTCAGTGATGTGATAGATTTGACGTGACCATAGGAAATACATGGACGAGGGACACTTCTCCCACTATGACACATCCTTGCGACGTGACCGAAAAGCCATGCGGGTGAGTCAGTGCCGCCCAAAGTGGATAGTATCAAGGTGCGTTGATTGAGCCCATTTTACTAGTACCTCAAAGGTTGACGTGTATGACATTTCGGTTCAGTGTTGAATATCCTTTGAACTGTTGGAGACACTTTTTGGGCTGAGCATGGAGATATAGATCCCCTTATACACTCATTTGGGTTTCTCATTGAGCATATTTATACATATCCTATTGTTGTTCCCACTCCTTGGGTTCGGTTACTCTCCTTCTAGGAGGGGCGAAGACGCGCGGGGTATGCCACATGATTTTCATTTCTAGCTCCTCATGGTTGGATGAGTCTACTCTCCTACTATCATCAGTGAAGACTCGACGAGAAGTTCTTTTTCTCACCGGCTCTAGCTCCTTGCGTTTGGATGAGTCTTCTTCCTTTCTCTTGTTGGGTTGAGCTGCACCCTCTCTCTTTTTCAATCTTAAATTGTTCTTTATTCTGTCAAGTGCTCACCATTTTATTACCTCCATTATTGCTCCGTCGAGTTTCGGGGAATTCTACTGAGTATTTTTAAACTCACCCCTACTTGGGCTTTGACCGAACTCGGTGCACCCTTGAAGACGAAGGATAGGTTAGTCAAGAATACGCAAGAGCATAGAGGACACAGGAGCCGGGGCTGCATTTAGTGGCCATAGCAGGACTTTCTGGGTGTGAGACTTACCAGCAGTTTACCTTTGTTTTAACTGTTGTCGGGTTGTGGAACCTTTGTGGTTGGGTGCGTGTTTTTTCCTTTTACTATTAAGTTTACTTGTTAGTACTTATCAGCACTTTTCATTTATTGGTTAGAGGTCGATGCATGTATGTTTGTCTCCCTTTTGAAGCAGTGTTGTGTCTCTCTTTCCCTTTCACTGCACTTTTGGATTGAGTAGGTTGTGTATGTGTGTACATTTTCTTAGGCAAAGGCCTCCCCTAGTTTATTGTCATTTAGGTGCTAGTCGCCGGCCCCTGACCAATGGGGGCGGGCTTGGGGTAGTTACAGATCGAGCCCTGGTAAGGGTCAGGTCATGATAGTGGTGGTCATATCTGATGAATAATTAATATTGGTTAATACATTACCATAATGAGAAGGAAAACAAAGTGAAGTTACTACGAGTAGTAATAATCCAACAACTTTATCCAAGAAGTATGTTATATGGAAATCAATATCCTCATACCTGGAATAGATGTAAATGGGAATCATAAAAGTTATATAAGCATACCTTACTCAAATAACATCTCAATAGTTCATTAATGGGAGGGTCTAAGAGGATCAAAAAATAAAGATGATCTAAAATGAACGTAACCAATATTATAGAGTTCAATATATATTAATATTTTCTAAAAATGTTTGGAATTAATATACAGTCCCCATCAAAGTCTGAAATTAATAATGAACATGTAGTTAATGTGAATATATCATCCATCTAAATTCATCAAGGAAGTACATTGATGAATATAGTTTTGAATAAAAACATCTTGTAGTATAAAATTAATATAGAGATTCCAGGATTTTTATATTTATTGTTTGCATGTCAACAAGTCAAGAATTAAATAAATAATTCCAAGGGTATCTTGAAATAATTTCTGAGACTTGTATGGAAATAGAGAAAATAACCTATAATTTCATTATAGGACTCCCAAGAGAATCTATAGGAAATAATCAAATTTTTATAGTAGTTGATCACCTAAAAATGTCAGATCCTTTCATTATTTTCATGGAATATTTAAAACATTACAAACATGTAATGATATGCATAAGATAAGTGTTATTAATTTATGGATTGAAAAACAACATTATATATAATTGAGATATTCAATTTACCTTGAGGTTAATGAAAAGCCTTGTGGAATAATTGATTACAGAGGTGATTTAAAATAATTATGATCACCCATATACAAATAATAAGTCTAAGAGAACCCACAAAAAACAATTTTTTATGTTGATATCATAATCATTGGATTCCCAATAATGTTTGGATTAATAAATTCCATAAGTGGAGTTACCATATTATAATAATTTTTATTCTATTATACAAATTAAATCTTGTGTGGCTCTACATGGGAATATGTGAAAGAGGCTGACATGATAAGATAAGGTTGGGTATTTGATGGTGAATGGAATTGTTCTTATCCATGTGATGATAGATATGTTTCTAATCATTCATAATAATATGTAACCCGTTTAAGGATTATAAGATTATTTTTCCATAAAATCTTTGAAGAGACATGGATTTTTTTTCAAATATAGGGAGTTCCTTTATAAATCACTATGGATGAAGTTATTATGGAAGAACCACATTTTTAAGGATCAAACAAGTGAACCAAAAGAGTCGATGAAACCAAAGTACCCTCATCTCTTCTTATGTACAATGTGAATATTCATGGAGAATATTTATAAAGGGTCAAATAATATAATGACCTATTAATTTATAATTAAAATTCTCATTGTATTGAATAAATTCATTACTAAATAATATTTTTATCGAAAACACAAACACTACATTTTTTTAATTAATACCATTATAAAATATAGCATGTTGGACGTAAAAATTTGTTATAAATTATTTACATTTTAAAAATCGTTAAATTATAGAGAAATTTAATATTAGTATATTTTGGGGTTAATAATAATATATAACTGTCATGAAAGGAATATTCGGTGGCCTTGACCCATAGGATTGTACCCTAAGAAGTCCATTTATTATAACTTCTAAAGTAGATGGAATCATTGATATTTTCCCTTATGTAATCCTAATATGAGATTACACAACTAAAATATGAGTGAAGAAATTTATTAGATAACACCAAACTTATAGATATCACTACCAAAACTATGTTCAATAGACAACTCTAATAAACTACTACCATCACACAACTTATCCCTAAGGTTTACACTATTGTAATATGGGTTTATTTATCTACACCCTAATATTATGGATTTTTTTTAAAAATTATGATTATATTTTTCTATTTTTCAATATTACATCATTTATAGATATATATATTTTTAAATAATGAATTTGTTTATAATTTTATTTTAATAGGAATATAGTAAAAATGATTCTTCGAGAAACATATATTTATAATTAAAAATATTATGATAAAATAATGATTTTTTAAATTAAATATAATTTAATGAAATGTTATTTTTAATAATTATTTTTATAAATATAAACAAAGAAACAATTCAAAAAATTAAAATTTATTTTTTATAAAGTATATAAATTGTTATTAGTCGTAAAAACTTGTTTAATCTATTAAATATTAATTTTAAAGAAGTCAATTATCCAATTTATAAAATTATTTTTGGTGAAATAAATGTTATTTTATAGATCAATATATTCAAATTATCCAATTGATAATTTTTTATAATTTTGTGAGACAATTGAATTTATATATAATAATTAAATAAGGTAGAAATATACGTTATGTATTATGACATTATAATAGCACAAAAGAGATGTAATAAATGATACCAAGAAACATTATTACTAGAAATAGACATGCCCATTAAAATAAGGTTTTTATGATGTTATTTGATTATTTTTATAGACATTTAATTAATTATCATATATATATATATGTTATATTTTATTTGGTAAAAAAACTTTTTTATAAGAAGGACTCACTTCAACATCATGAATGGTATTATTTTAAGGATTTAAATTTTTTACTAGTAAAATATTTAAAACAACTCATATATAGTAGAGACCATTGGAAAATTACATGGTAAGGTTTGTGGGGTTTTAATTATTTTATAATAGAGTTAATAACCTATATTTATAAATAAATATACTAATTTTCTATATTTTGGAAAAAATACCCACCCATAATTTCATTAATTATCTCATAAAACCCATTAATTTAGAATATTATCTCACTTTTACTATCCAAATCATTCCCAAGGGGTTCCCAAAATCTTAAAATTCTACTCCCAATATTTTAGTATAACACATTAAAGGTAATGGTTTTTTTCATCTTATTTTTTAATTAAACACATAATTTGTAATTACACATATGAATTCTGTTGTTTAATTTTTTAATTTTATTCACATAAAATTAATTTTACTATGATGTATATATATTTAAATACAACATATCACTCACATTAAACCCTTACCTAATCCTTTTATGTACACATGTAATGGCTCCAAAAAAATATCAATAATTTCCATTCCAAAATTTTAAATTTTGTATACACATCCCCATTTTCACTCAATGGGATTAACATAGATCTACATATACATAATTTATTAGGGACATGCATACAAGTATCCCACACTTCTTAATCATGAGATTAAATGTGAAAAAATATTCTATTAATTTTTTTGCTGATGTATAACAAAAACTCATGAACATAATATAAATTTGATTGTAGGGATAATAATTATATAGAACTCAAATGAATATGGTGATGTATTTATGTTATGATATACCTTTCATGGTGCATGGTATATTATCATAGGAACAATATATTATGATGTCTCAACAGTTATAATTGACTTATAATTATGATGTCATGTATTTTGTTTTCACCACATTTCTATGTTTCCTTGATATTATAATATTATTTCATACATTGATATTCATGCTCACGATTCTCACATTTTTATATCCCATTGATAAAACCCTTGACTCACATGTAATAGTTATTTCATGTAATGTTTTTATTATTCCATTTTTGGGATTTATATCACATCCATTTCTGATATATTCCACCATGTTATCATCTAGAGTATAATATGGTCAATGGAATTTAAGTGCCTATTATAGAGCCTCAAAATAATTTTATTTTATCCAAATTTAAATATATTAGGATATTTATATAATTAACCAAATAATTCTAGGAATCTAAATATATTTGGATTGTATTATGTGAATAATTATGATACAAGGAATGAAATAATGTGTGGAAACATTATTGGTTTTCATAGGTTCACTTGGGTGGACCATTTAGTTTCCATGTATTAATTAAAACTATGTGTGTTATATATAGTTAGGGTCATTTTCGTAAATTTTTAAATTTTAATCGTTAGAAAACACCAGTAGGACATGGTTCATAGAATCAATATATTGATACCATTATGTGTGGGTTGTGGGTCATACGATTAGCATGTGATTATGAAAAATCATGTGGAAATTGATCAAAGCGTGATTTATCTGGGTATAGATATGTTTCATAGATGACAAGTGGGCTTTCAAAACATACAGACCAATGGTGTGAGATTCCATGTTCATTAAAACCCTATTATTCTTACCCCACCATCATATGAAATTGGACCTCAATTTTATCAACTACTCTCCCACACATCTTACACACACTATGGATCCCTCACAGTGGGTCTCCCTTTCATCCACTTAAAATTTTGTTCTTCTACGATTGATTCAAAGTGGTATATCTTAGATAAGGACTTAATCATTATTTATGTCATCATTATCTTTGGTTTTCTAATTCATCTATTAATATGACTTCTGTTGTAATAACCATTGGCTTGGTTTTTATGCTTAAATTTTATTTCATTTCTTTATAGGGTGGGTGGATTATTCTTAATACCACATTCATTCTATATGTGAAGGTTTCTCTCCATCTACTCTTAACCCAATTATGTTTTTATGATATTTAATTATTTTTTATTTGATGATGTGGTTAATTATTTTTAAATGTATTATTCATTAAAAATGATTAGTCATGACATATACGAGGGATTTTATGAAAATTAATAAATTCCATTGTTGGAATAAAACATTTTCTATGGATTTGACTGGAATTGTTTTCAAATATTATTTTGAATTTAATTAGTTTTATAAAATAACAAGGATGATATTCTAAATTATATTGACAATAAATGTTGATCTTATGACTTATACTATATTTTATTGAATTAAAATAATTTTTTACAATCAATGTTTTTAAAGCCGAACGGTGTTACCCATTTTTATATTCATGTATTTATTTTAAAGGGTTTAGTTTTCAATTATTTCAGTTATTCCTTTCATTTTTAGTCTATATTTTATGAATTTACATTTGGTAACTTATAAATAAATGTAATGATTTATTTGTGACCCTATTTGTTGGATAATTTTCTTTTTTAACCCATTATGGGTTTATTTTTTTTATGAATGTTTGATACGATGGGGATGTTTCATGTGATGGTATTGAAGTTGAGGGAGATTAATTTTTTTTTGTTCTTGTGAGGCATAAAATGGTCTTTGAATGGTTTTTTTCTCACCTTCATTGTAGATTACTCATGGGAACCTGGGAAACTATGCTAGAGATCATGGATTATGCAATACTATTTCTTATAATGGATGGGGCTGTGTTTCCTCTACTATGAAATATATCCATATTTGGAGTACCCCCATGGATTATTGTATGGGTTGATTATGTTGATTTTTTGTTTCTTTAGGATGAAATTTATGCAACATTTTACTCTTCTATATGTTGTGTTGTTATTTTTCTATGACTGTATATCCCAAGGAGTTTTCATGACACAGATTCCTTTATTATAACATCACATAGGGGATTCACATTTAGTATGAAACTCCATGAGATTTGATATTGCAGCACGTATATGACTAATTTTTTACATTATTTATCATCCCATGATATAGTTTTCAAGGATGATTTTATTTTTTTCTTTATACATTATTTGTTTCTTCTAATTTGTATTATGATGATTTTATAGAGGGTTATTTTTAATGTGAGGGAAAACGTTTTCTATAGTTATTATTTCAATAAAATAACTGTATTGTGTATTTAAGGAATTTTATTATTGAAATAAAAAACTCCTTTAGATTTTTGTAAAAAAATGAGAAAATAAGGTCATTTGTTTTATTTTTGATTATGAGAAATGAAAATCTAAATTCTATTATGGTTCTTTTATAAATGGAATTACTATAATGACCCATACATTACATTCATTGATATTACATAAAAATTGAAGAATATGAATTCGAAAATATAATAATTTTGTGATGGGACTGTCTGGAAATAGTGTCTTTAGACACTGAGAAACATAAACAAATGGTTCATAAAACATTTACATTTTATCCTTCTTTTCTCGTTCATAACTAGAATCATCTTTTAAAAACCATACATCAAAACCTTCTTCATAACCTGTGTAAATGAAACAAATTAAAGGGTGAGCTAAAATTCATAGTATGTGTAAACAGCGGGGATGAAAATCATATCATAATCAAAGGAATTGTTTTTAAAAAAAGTTGGTGTCGAAGCAACATTTTATTATTAAATCAAACCATATACCTATTTTAACAGAGTAGAGGGAGACCCATTACATAGCTCGAAGGCCTAGTGGGCTTGTAACCCATTATATATCCTGTATGCCAAAATTTTTGGCCTAATTCCAATTCTGTGAATAGTAAAACACCTCCTATAATACCCGTACAGTACCACAGCTGCAATAGTGCCCTGCCCCTAAAATAGTACACGTCGATCTACAGTACCGCCGCTACTATACTAGTAGTACAGTACTGCTGTAGTACCCGGTGTCCAATGAGTTTTTAACCCCATGACATATGAAAATCATATCCTATATATAAATGATCAAGATATCATGTCATGAGATAAATAAAAAAATTAAACAAAATCCAAAAAATCATAACTTATGAAATGATCTTTTGTGACATAAACATAAGAATAAAAAATCATTTCATATTTGTCAGGGCACATTGTTGTGACCATCATAATAGACAATTTCTATTACTGAACTGAGTTCAATCCTTGATTCAGTACTCTTTCATTAAATTGGATTTACTGGTCTTTCTAGTCATGTTTATCTAATGAGATATAAATCTTTACCCAATACAATGGAGAGAGAGATATGTCCCACCCATATCATAAAGAAATCAATATTTCATGTTCCATAAAAACACAAATCATTCATCATAGTGTAACTAAAAGAATAAAAATGGGGTTCATAAACAACATTCTATCATAATCATTATAAAATAAATGGATTTTATAAAAATAATTCCATCATAAACACATTAAAATCATTGTAATAATAGGGTTATAAATATAACCCTATTTAAATAATTTTATATTATAAGGAAAATAATTTTCATAAAACGCATGAAATTAATTCTTGCAGAAAATATCATTTCTTCACAAAAGCATTTTCTATTCTGATAAATCCACGAAATATTAAAATAAAATTAATTTAATTGAAAATATATTTGAAATATTGTAAATTAATCATCTTGTAAAAATGGTTTTATCAAATTTTAATGATTCTTTGATTTCTTATAAGTTAAAAAACACTCTTCTTGTACTTTTGTTGGAAAAGTAAAATAGCACATCATACTGAAAATGAAGAAATAATCATTTCACGCCATTTAATAAAAATTCACAAAATGATAAAATAAGATTTAAAAAATTGTATAATAATATAAATAATGTTACATATTTAGGATACATGTATTTGGATGATAAATATTCTACAGTAAATACTTACCTATAAACAATCTCGGATAGTAATGAGATAACAAATTTATCCCTTGCCTTAGGACTGATTTCCTGTATATTTATCTGAAAGTATGACATATTTATTTAAATAATGTCAATTGATTATTTATGAATCCAATAAATTTTTATGATATCTTATATGATCATATTATCATCAATTTTAAATAACATTTCATTATTAATTGGTATTTGAGTGTTACCTACTTCATTGTTTGTGCATGTTTTGAAAAATAAGTTTGGGTTCTCCTTCAATGATCATAGTTATATAATTAAAAAAATTGATATTAACATAATATATACCATATTTTTAATCTATGTGCATTTATATAATCATGATTTAATTTACATCATGTAGAATTAATCGTATCACATCGGGACGATGGTGGGCCATACGTACGCAATAGCGACATTATCATTTCTATATTTTTGAATGGAAAAGAATTGTATAGTGTATACTATTTCAGAATTAATATCATGTCTTAATATACATATATATTTATTTATTTCTCCATAATTACACCCAATAAATAAAGGTGGTGGTGAAAAACATATTATACCACCCTATAGGTACGACAAGTTATGTGTATGCAGGCGTAGTGATTTTATTTTTCAAAGAATAGATATAAGATTGAATATGGTTTTTTCATAATTATAAATAAATATTTTTATTTAACTGATACTGTAGTTATTTTTTAAAAATTTAACAAATCATTAGTAGTAATTAGAAGAAGAATGAAGTTTGAAAGAATCAGTAGTGGATATTAACTCTTCTTCGATGTGCATCCTCTATATTATCTCTTATATCACTAGAGATTATATTTTAAGAAGAATAACATCTCTTGAATGTAATAATGTATGTTGATGATAGAAATGGGAAGGTTATCGCTGAGTCTAAAATTTCAATGTGATGTTTTTTAGTGAAGTAGGTGGTGCCCTTTTATAATTGAGGTGAGGGGTAGTTTTGGGATCTCCAAAAATATTAATTTCTAATAAAATAAATCCCCAAAAAAATGACCCAAATTTGTATATGATATTAGATAAGGTTGTAATTTCATCAACTAATAAATCTTTTACATGTATTTCTATTAAATTAAATTTTATATTTTTAATTAACAGTTAGTTATTCTGTTTATTTTTTATCTAGGGTAATAAATAAATCAATATTAATAGGCTACAAAATTTAATTATTTTATGAAAAATAGACTATAAGTAAAAAAATTGAACATTTTCTTACATATAATAATTATTAACGATTTTTAACAATTTTTTACGAAGTTTTAATAATTTAATAAAACATTATTTTTATTAACAATCAATATTGGAAATTTTAATACTATTAAATTCATTGTTTTTAAAAAATAATAAGATAACAATTTAACTTAAAAAAAAATTATTTTTATATTCTGTAGTGGTAAAGGTAATATAAAAATATTCATTAGAAATAACAATTATCCCAAATAATATTTATTTTAACATTTTAATAAAATTCATTTTTATCTCTATTAAAAATATAATTTCTAAATCAGTTTTGTGTAATTATTTAATATAATTATTTATTGAATAGAAATTAAAAAAATACTATGATAAAGATAAATAATTTATACTTTAGAATGATATTTTTAGTCTATTTAATCATCTTGAAAATACAATATTAAAAATTTAGTACTTATTAAATTATGAATGTGACACATTTAACAACAATCTAAATAAAATAATATAACTACCTCAATAACTTATATATGGATCCAAATGGCCATTAACACGAACCATGGATTGATACGGTTCATATATACTCTAACAATAATATTTGATCATGTGTTTGGGTCTTCTGATGGTTATTATAATTTTAATAAAAACAATTGGTTTCTATTAAATTAATTACTTCTTTCCTCGTCAAAGTATAGATCTTTAAGGTAATTATTTATCTCATGAAAATTACAAATAAATTACAAGGATAAATAAAATAATAATATCAAAAAAATGATAATTGATAATAACATTTATCTTCTTTATATCCTTATATTAAAAAATATTTGGTTATTAAAATTTGATTGAGTAACTATTTATTTTTTCCTGAAATAAAATAAATTTAATTTTCTAATATCATAGATGTTCCTTCTAATGGAAAAAATAAAGAAAAAAAGATTATTTATGAGAAAAAACACTTATAAAAGGATATTAAGACATTTGAAAAGGTAATATTTTAAAATTATTCTTACTCATAATTACACGACTTTCCATTTTTCTGTATTAATAAAAATTACAGAAGACAATATTCATAATGCCAAAAAATAAAATAAATCTATTTACATAAATTGGACCCACTAATTCCATATATGGAATCCATTTTTATAAATTCAAAACATAGTATTTTATATAATTAATTTAATATTTTTCCCTTAGTCAATATGACAGAACATGTTCTAAAAGATAAAACATTGCAAAAGATTGGAAAATTTTTACATCGGAATTCCATGTAAATTGAATACTAATGACATAAATAATATTTAATGAAAAAAATATATTTTATTTTTACTTTAATACCATTTAATATTATAATTCTAATAATATAAATTATTATAATGATAAAAATGTTTTCAATTAAATAGTACAGTATTTTTACTATTCATCATAATTTGAAAGTTAGTATAAAAATGTTAAAAATATATCCAAAGTAAATTTTTATATGATTCTTCAAAATAAAATGTTTATATTTTCATATAAAAAATAATAATATGTCAAATTCCTCATTTAAAATGTATTTTCCATTAAAATATGGTAAAATATCTCTTTTAAAAATATACGTTTTTATACATCAAATAATTTATATTCATACCCAATGAAAACAATATCGATTGGATAGATGTTGAGAAAATTTTATTATTTATATACAATATATATTTAAATTATTTAATTAACTAACAATAATTTAGTCAATTTGTTAATAATAATATACAACTATATAATTAATTTATATTTTTCATAAATAATTTGTAATGAATCACTTCACCATACATTTTCATATGTTAGCTCTATTTTTTCTTCACAACCAAATTGCTATGTAAAAATAGTAATTTGGTACAAAGGGCATCTAACAGTTCATTTAAACTAATGATTTTATTCAATGCAAGCTACAGAATGAAAATTATTTAGTGAAAATTTTTCATTTAAACACCCTAGTGTTAGATTCTACCCCCCTAAAACTGAATATCAGCCTCTAAATTTGTTAAATGGATAAAAAGAGTTGAGGATATATCTCCCTTATCATTCCTCATATTACTATGTAGCTTTCTAAAATTGGTGGTTCCTCTACAAAACCATTACTGAGAGAGTGTTCTTTTTTCGTAGAACATTTTCGCTACGATCTCAAAGATCTATCACATGTTTTTTCATAAGAGAGGCCTTTCCTCTGTGGTATTACTTCGGAGTTTAGTTCATGATAAGGATACTATATTTACTTTATAAGGAGAGATACATGGAAGACATCTATAACTTGAGATTGATTTGGTGGAAGCTCATATCGTTGAGATACCTTCCCATCACGATCTATAATTTCCAAAGGACCGGTATAACTATGGATTAACTTTCCCATTTTCCAAATATAATTACTCTCTTTCAAAGAGATATTCACAGAAACACATTTTCATCTACTTCAAACGCAAGGAAATTACTTCAGTTTTCAGCATATCTTTTTGTAAATCTATTCTTATATTTGGGTTTGTTGAATAGATCTCGCCTTTTTTCCATTTCATCAACAATATCATGTCCTAATAGATTTTTGTCCCATAACGTCATCTTAGAAAGTTGGAGTTCTACACTAATTTCTATTGAGGAAGTCATAAGGATCCACATGAATACCAGTTTGAATGATATTAATTTTTGAAAATTACACCAAATTTTGGTGTTGATCACAACAACATTTGATATCCATAGAGAAATCTATCAAAATGACTTCTAGAGTATCAATTTTCCTCTAAGACTGGCCATATATCTGTGGATGATACGAAGTAATGAAACATTACTGTATATCTAGAGCCTACAAAACACATATCCAAAACATCGACCTAATTCTCAGATCCCAATCAAAGATAATGTAATGTTTTACTCAATGAAATCTTACCACTTCCTACACATATATCCCAGCAAACTGATTGAGGGATAAATCCTCTCTAATATCAATGATGTGTGATGACAACCCATGGTGATCAACTATAACAAATATAGAATTATAGCCACTAGATATTTTCAGAAGACCAATGGGAATGTTTCTTGTAATGTTTTCCAATTTCCATTATTGTATGGGTAATGGTTTTAACATCCCATTAGACTTCAATCTATCATCCCTAACTTGCTGAAAAACGAAGCACTAAGGGAGAT
This sequence comes from Viscum album, assembly GCA_963277665.1. Classification (NCBI taxonomy): domain Eukaryota; kingdom Viridiplantae; phylum Streptophyta; class Magnoliopsida; order Santalales; family Viscaceae; genus Viscum; species Viscum album. Next base: position 317,665,542 of record OY728132.1, on the reverse strand, counting down.
AGTCGGAAACATCAGTTTTCATGAAATCCAACAAAAAATACATTTAGGTCCCTATATATCGGTGTGCCTAAAATCTGAATATATAATTAAGAACTATGAGCTTCATAAAATAGAACCTTATTTACTTATAGTATGGGATGTATATAAACCCAAACCATTAACCTTATTATTCCATCGAAATCATGGTTGAATTCATGATTATTTCTCACTTTATTTTTTTCTCTGTATATTCCTTCTGTGAATCCTTAATCTTCACTTGAATATATGGTTGACCATTCATTTGATAACAAAATTATTTCTCACATTCCATTAAAATTTCAAGATAAATCCTTTTGAAATCCATAAATATGAGATATTTTGGGATCCTCATCATGGATATGTTACAATGGTTCTTTAGACTCAAAGCATCTTCCAAATTGTTTGATTTCCAATTGTGGTAATGTGTTGAGAATTATTAATATTTAATCAACTACAAAAATATTATTAGGAACATATTTAACATCTTTTTAATTAGAATATAATTTAAACACTTATGAATATTATAAATATCACACCATTCACCATAAATTTATTCCCTCCATATCATTAATGCATAGATTACTGTGTCTAACTCCAAATAATGTGTTGATTAATTTTTTTAATAGATTTTAAATTTTCATAAGGAATATGTTATCACCATATCATTTCACATGATAAAACATCCCATCCCCTTTTCAGATTCTTCCTTATAGATCAAAACCCATTATCTACTAAAATGTAGTGTGAGCACAGGAGATCTAGTTAACATTCTATTGATCTCTATGAAATTCTCTTAACATTCCTCCATCCATACGAACATAATTCCATTCCTAGTCAACATGGTGAATGGATAAGATAATCCTGAAAAATCATTCAAAAAATGTTAATAATATCCATCCAAACCCAGAAAAATTAAGATCTCTTTTATCATTTAGGGTCTCAAACAACATTCAATAACTTATGATTTTCTTGGGACCATGTATATCCCCTCCCATGATATTATGTGATCCAAAAATTTATGTTTCTTAATACAAATTTCACACTTGGAAAATTTTCCATAAATTTTCTCCTTTTATAGGGTCTTCAGTACAATTCTCATGTGATCTTCATGCTCTTCCTTGATTTTCGAATAGACTTGAATATCATCATTAAAGGCTACCACAAAATAATCAAGATATTTTATAAATAATATATTCATTATATCAATGATGAATTAGGGGTATTGGTAAGACCAAAAAGAATCAATATATACTAATAGAGTCCATAATTTCTTTGGAATATCGTATTTGGTATATCCTCCTTCTTGACCATTAATAGATGCTATCCTAAATTAATAACAATCTTGATAATGTATTTGTTTTCACATAGTGGGTCCAATAATTAATAAATATGAGGAATATGATATTTTTTATTGATAGTGATCATGTTAAGTTATATATAATAAATGGAGAGTCTCATTGATCCACCTTTCTTTTTAACAAAAAGAATAGGTGCTCTCCAAGGTGACTCACTAGGGTGTATGAATTCCATATCAAGATTCATTTGGAGTTGTTTCTTCAATTACTACATCTCAATTGGGGATATTCAATAAGTTGTATTTGAAATTGGTATAGCTCTCTGTATGAGTTCTATTTAAATCCCAACATAACAATATTGTAGAAGAACTAGTAATTATTCTAGAAAGGTATCATTAAAATCTCATAAAATAGGTGTATTATTAATGGTGAGTTTCTAACAAACCATTTGAGATAGATAACCAACATTTATAGTGATCATGGTCCATTATATGGAATAAATTTCTAATTGAAGGATATAATCATCATTTCATCGATAGATGATCATAAATTGATCCAAAATATGAAATGTGACTTCCCTCCCTTGGAAATTGATATGTGATTCATATAGTGAAAACAAATGCATGACAAGAATCACATTAAATTCCACTATTGGAAGGATCCCAAGATTTTACGGAATTAGTTTCCCCTAAACATCAACAAGAGAAGAATTATAAACGTTTGTAGAAACATTTGTTCCATCAGGAGTTGTCTTAGCTAAATCAACATATAATTATTGAGGTAATATGGTGATACCCTTTGAAAATTTATCAGAAATAAATGAGTGGGTGGATCCAGAATCAAATAAAACATTATAAATTATAGATTGGATAATAAGTTTACCATTCACAACATAATTATCATAATCCACTTTTTTGATATTTATTGCATGCGACATTACTTTATCGTTGGCCTTAATTTTTTTCTTACATTGATCATCATCAATAAACCTTGGATTACGGAATTGATAAACATAATTCCCCATTTACATGGACATCTATCATCGAATTGTAGGAGGTAAATTATATGTATCCTTTTCTTTATTCACATCATTATACATCTCCTTTCCATCACATAGACATTCAACTACCTGACGACCTTCTTTTCCAAACATAACACTTTTACTAGTCACATAAAGAAAATTCCCACTATGGTTATTTGATCATTTTGAGCATAAGGGAAAAATAATCTTCTTTCTTAGTGTGATCATTATATTTTCTATTGAATTAAATTTTTCTCTTCTTATCAAATACATCGGTCTGATGGGTTTATTAAATGTTTATCTCATCCTTCTGATCACATCGAATGATTTCCTCATAGCTATTAATGTCCCTTATCGATAATGCCTTACAAACACTTTTTTAGGCCTCTAAATAATAGATCAATTTCACTCTCAGGTTGGATAATAATTCCAAAATAATTAAATTCAAGACTTGTAAAATTTTATTCATAGGTACCAATATATTCATTATCCTTTTTATTAATTTCACTTAACTCCTTCCCCATTTTTTTCAAAGAATGCATGTAATTTATTTATTGGAAAATAATTCCTGAACTTTTCCCATTCCATGGACTCAATTTCATATCCTTAACTTGTATTCTTGATATAATTCCACCATTGATCTACTTCACCATATGAACAATAGAATTCCAAGATGAATTTATCACGTTCTAAACATTTGGGAACTGAAAAAATGTTTTTAGTGGTACTGATCTATTGTTCATCCACTAATAGATAAGAAGTCTTGATAAAATAAGTTCTACGATGCCTCATGAAAGAATCTATAGATTTTTGTTCCATCCTTTGCACATTTGAATGTTCTGTATGATTCAAATCTTGAAAATGTTATGTCAGGAATCATATAATACTTTTCAATATATCTCCCATAACACATAGTTCCTCATGAAGAAAATAATTTTATTTCCCATCGCATTCAACATTAATGTGGTTCATTTAGGTTCCATCCATTGTGTAAAAACATGAAGAATAGAGTGAGAAAAACAAATAAATATTGGAAAACCACATTTTCACAAATAAAATTTCATTTTATGACATATTAGGTTTTATCCTATGTTATTTGTGATCATTTATTAAACAGTATGATTGTAATTACTGTCTTGGTATATTCATTGGGTTCTTACTAATGTTTTCATAACCTAGTTTCTATGTAATGACTATAATCTCCCTATGATGAGAACAATAATTATCCGTACATTAAATATATTGATATTACAACAAAATTGAATAATATTAATTACAAAATACAGAAAATCCATGATAGGACTGTATAGTTATAGTTTCTTTAGAATCTGGGAAACATAAAAAAATGTTTCATATAACATCAATATTGTCTGCCACTTATTTAATCATAAGTAGACTCGTTTTGACATATCTTAATTAATACACTTCTTCATATCCCAAGGAGAAGAATCATATAAAATTTTTCAATGAAATTCCCATTAAGGGTAAACATGGAATACATCAATCTTATCATAATCATAGTACATAAAATCATGATATTTGATAACAATATACACTACATAAAAGTTCATGATATTATGTCATGGGATAAATAGAAAAGGTCAAAAATATCCCAAAATTAATAACATAAGACATGAAATTTTTTGGCATACACATTAGTGTTTAAAATAAGTTCATATTATTCAAGGCTCATTTCCAAATCTGTCATAGCGGATAAATTCTATTACTGATCCAAGTACACTCTCCGTTCAGCCCTATTTTGCTGAACTCAATTTACTTGTCTTTCCAGTCATGTCTATCTCAGGAGATATAAATATTTACCCAATTAATTGGAGGTATATATACTTCCCACCCATATCATAATGAAATATTTCTTTCATTTACCACAAAAACACAAATCATTCATCATAGAAAAACCCAAGGAACAAAAATAGGTTTCTTAAACACCATTCCATCATAGTCCATATAAAATAAATGGATTTCATAAATAAATTCATAATAATGAAAATAAATGCATACTAATAACATGGATTCGAAAATAAACTTTTTAAAATATTTATATCTTATATGGAAATATTTTTTGTAAAACACATGAAATTAATTTTTGTGGAAATTATACTTTCTTTTTGAAATATGATTTATTTTCATAAAATGCCTTCCAATTTTAAATGAAATGAAATTATTTAAAGGTATACATGAATATTATAAATGAATATTCAGGTATATATGGCGTTATGAGTGACTAAGAATCTGTTGATTTCATTTAATTTAAAAGAAAAAATTTCTCTCATACTCTTGCTGGAAAAGTAAAAAAAGTACCTCATACCGAAAATGAAAAAACAGACCTTTCATACCATTTAGTAAAAATTAACCAATGTGTACAATTTATTTTAATCAATTGTATAATAATAAAAATAATATTACATATTTAGGAAAAATGCCCTTGTATGATAAATTTACCACAGTAAATAATTACATATAAACTATCTTAGTAAATAATGAGACTATGAAATTATACCTTACCTTAGGACTAATTACATTTATATGTATCTAGACCACCATGATAATGATTTAAAAAATGTAATTGAAATATTTTAGAATTATATTAATTTTCATGTTATAATATATGATCATGATATCATATATGATAATGTTATCAATTTTTAATAACATTTCATTATTACTTGTTATTCATGTTTTATCAGTTTCATTTTCTTATACATGTTTTATCAAATAAAATATGGTTTCCCTTCATAGGTCATAGTTATATCGTTAAAAATTTATATTAACCTAATATAATATATATTAATTCAATTTTATATATTTATAAAATCATGTTTTAATAAAGATCATGTAGAATAAATCACATCACATCGTAGAGATGGTAGGTCATACCTACACCAGAGTGAAAATATCATTGATATTTATTTTGAAAGGTATTGAAATGGAGGGTCTGTAATATTTCAGAATTAATATCATATTGTATAATAATATATAGTTATTATTTCCAGCATCATACCCATCCATGTAAGGTGGTGGTGAAAACAAATTACATCATTTCATAGAGATAGTAAGCCATACGTACGCACATGTGGTGATTTAATTTTTCATAAGATGAATAGAAGGTTTAATATGGGTGTTTAATAATTATAATAACATCTCAATATATAGTTGATAATTTATTTATTACTTTAAAATGAAACAAATCATGAAGTGGATGATGAATAAGAAAGTAGTTTGACTAAATTAGTAGAATAGATCACCTCGTATTTGACGTGCTTCCACTAAATCAACTCTTAGGGCAATAGAGTTGGCATTTAAAGAAGAACAAAATATATTTTATTTAACTGGTGATTTTTTTAATATAAAATTGATGAGGATATTCTATCAAGATGGATCAATGTTAAGTGAAGATGTGAGCGGGTAAGATCCCTTTTGTAATTTAGATGAGAGGAACTTTTGGGATCAAATTTTTTTTAATTTATAATAAAAAATCCTCATAATAAACCTCCAAAATAACCGAAATTATAATATGAGATTAGATATGTTATCAATATCATAATCCAATAAAATTTTGACATGTATTTATATCAATTTAAGCCTTATCTTTTAAATTAACTTATCATTATTTATTGACTTATTAATTAAGGTAAAAAATAATTCAATATTAAAAGTGTTCAATATTTACTTATTTGACATAAAATAGAAAATAAATAAATATATTTGAAATTTTTTTTCAATATCATAATTATTATATACTTTAAACAATTTTTTATGTTTTTTAATTAATTTACAAAAACAGTTTTTTATAAAAAATCAATACTTTCAATTATGGAACTATTAAAGCCATTGATTTTACAAAATATTAAGATAACATGTTAACTTCTAAAAACTATTTTATTATATTCCTAAGAGGTAAAGGACATATAAAAAAGGCATTAAAAAAATTAATTATCTAAAATTATATTTATTTTAACATTATATTAAAATTTATTTTCTATCTATATGAATAAGATAATTACTACATCGATTTTTTGTAATTATTTAATAAACTTATTTTTTTAGTAAAAAATAAAAATAAAATACGATAATGAAGATAAATCATTTATATTTCATAATAATATTTTTACTCGAATTTATTATAAGGGAAATGAAATATTTAAGATGATATACTTACTAAATTATTAATGTGACAACTTTAACAAAACATTAACTAAAATAATATAAGTGTTACAATCAATTCAATATGGATAAAAATGGTCACTAACAAGACCCAGGGATGGTTACAGTCGATATATACTCTAAAAATAAAATTTCACCGTGTTTTGGGATCTTTTCATTGTTATTATAATTTTAATAACAATTCTAATATTGACTTATCATAAATTAATTAATTTTTACATCATCAAATCATCCGCCTTTAAGGTAATTATTTAATTCAAAAAAATTGAAAATAAATTACCATGATAATTAAAACATTTGAGATTTCAGATTAGTGGTTATAATTGAAGTTATCTTCTGTTTATCCTTATATATAATAAGTATTGGTAATTAAAATTTGAGTGAGGCATATTTAATTTTTCTTTTGATATAATAAATTAATTGTCCAAATCTCCTCCAATTGGCTTATAAATGAAACCATTTCGACCCAAAAACAATTTAGGTAGAAAACACACATCGAATGATATTTATACACATATTAGGGTAATTTTATAGTATTATACTTACAAAAAATTACCAAATTTACTCATTTACTATATTAACAAAAATTACCAATGTTACTATTCATAATACATAAAAATAAAATAATTCCATTTACATAATTTGTACCTACTATTTCTATACTTTTTATCATTTTTTAAATATTAAAAATAAATATTATTCATTAAATAATTTTAAATTATTCGCATCGTCGGAAAGAGAGAATTGCTCTTAAAAGTTAAATCATTGCAAGACATTGAAATGGGTTTACATCTGAATTACATATATAATAAATTCTAATGATATAAATTCTATTTAATGATAAAAATATAATCTATTTATACTTTAAAACAAATAAATATTATAATTTAACCATATAAATTATTTTGAAGAAAAATGTCTTTTTCAATTAAAATTTAGTATATTATTACTATTATTAAAATTTGAATGTTATTAGAAAAATATTAAAAATTTATCCAAAGTAAATTTTTATATATTTCATACAAATAAAATTTTTATTTTTTGAAATAAATTTTATTAATGTGTTAAAATTATAATTTAAAAGGGGTTCACCTTTAAATATTGGTAAAATTTCCATTTTAAAAATATAGGTTTTTATACATCGAATTGTATTTATTCATAACCTATGACAAAAATATATTTTGGATGAATATAAATAATATTTTATTAATTAAATAAAATATTATTTCATTAATTAAATTTTATAATAATAATTATAACAATTTTTAAAAAAAATTAAAAAAATATAATTTATTTTAATTTTTTATAAATAATTACTAGAAAATAACTTCCCCATAAATTTTCATAATTTTGTTATATTTATTCTAGATATATAAATGGATAGGTTAAAATTGTAATTTAATTTTAATAACAACTTCTGCATAGTTGAAAATCACGATTCCTTGTAATGAAAATTATTGAATAAATACTATTAAGATAAAATATTTCATTAAAACATCTGGTTGTTACAATTACCTTAATAAATGGGGGGAGTTATGATAGAACAAATTTTAATTCTTGGATACCTTTAAAAATATCTTTATCAATTGATGTGGGGAATAATCATTTTCCCTTACAAATTATTAATAAGGGGTGAATGAATTAAATTGTTTGTAATGGATATTACTTGTTTAATCCTAACTAGGCTATTGCATGGAGTCTGAAATCGATGATTTATTGATTCATCAAAAATATTTGAGCACACTACTTCATTTGGTTTACATGATTGAGCTATCTCGCTAACCCTTCTAATTCACTATTTAAAAAATTATAAATCTCAGTACCTCTCAATGTAGTGATAAAATCACTAATCCCTTTATATCCCCTTGATCTTCTTCACAAAATTAATATTGTTGAGTCAATAAGGTTTTCCTTATTACTTTTCCATTCCTTCTTGTTTTGAAAGTCACAAACACCTTATACTTAAGCAAATATTATTTTCACTAAAATAAGGAAATTAACTTATTTAAGGAAATTTACCTTCACCTAGATTTTCTTATACATAGCTATTTTTTCCCTTAAAATCAAAAACTGGAATCACAACCAAATTTACAGAGCCTTATAATGAAAAGTTGGAGCATTCTGTTTTTAGGATCCGAATCATGGATGTCATCTGATATATAGTTTAATCCGAATTCTGGACTCCAAACTCTGAAGCAGTTCTATTTCGAACTCTTAATAAGTTCGACTCCGAACTCTTAAGAAGTTCGACTCTGAACTCTTAAGAAGTTCGACTCCGAACTCTTAAGAAGATCGACTCCGAACTCTTAAGATGTTAGACTCTGAACTCTTAAGATGTTTGACTCCGAACTCTTATGAAGTTCGACTCCGAACTCTTAAGAAGTTCGAATCCGAACTCTTAAGAAGTTCAACTCCGAACTCTTAAGATGTTCGACTCCGAACTCTTAAGAAGTTCCACTCCAAACTCTTAAGAAGTTCGACTCCGAACTCTTAAGAAGTTCGACTCCGAACTCTTTAGAAGTTCGACTCCGAACTCTTAAGAAGTTTGACTCTGAACTCTTAAGAAGTTTGACTCTGAACTTTAAAACAGTTCACCTCCAAACTCTACAAATTTAGAATCTGATCCTTGGTGAAACTAGACTATGATTTCCTATAAAATAAAATCCGAACATTTCTTAACATAGACTCCGAATTTCATTTTGGTTAGACCCCAAACCATTGACTTGCTTAAACTCCGAACTATTAATTAGCCTTTAGTTACATATGATTCATTCCAAAACGATGTCCTACATTCAGTTATACAAAGTTTGTTATAAAACGATGTCGTCTATTCTGTTTCTTATTAACGGTTGGTTGAGTTACACATGTACAGGTCCTTCTGAATTTCATGTAAAATATGACCATTGGAAGAAGGAGCAGACCGTTGTAAATTTGCCTATAAATAAGAGATCATTTGAAAGAGCTCAAAACAACAATGAAGTTGATCAATCTACAGACCGCACGCTGCTAAGGTGATTTCTCGAGAGAGAAATCTTTTAAACATTGTGCGTACTGAACAGCTCGTTCAGTTTTTTCTTTGTGCGACTCCAAATGTTGGTGATTACATTCGAGGACTTCGGAGGATAGGAAGACAGAGGTGCCAACTACCTTGATGTTCGAGGGCCTCCTTGATGAGGAAGACAGAGGCACCAACTAACTAGAAGTTGAGGGATTTCGGGGATAGCAAGACAGAGACTCCGATTTTCATATCGAGGGATTACCCTGGTGTGGGTAAGATAGACTTGCATGAAAGTATAAATCAAGGGACCTTTATCCATGGTTGTTGGATACCCTTCTCTTTGGGTTCAAATACTTATATCTTGTTACTTGTAGTTCTACTACTTGTTTATATTCCACTGCATATTGTATTGTAAGGAAAGTATAACTTTCTTATACTTCTTTATTTGTACTCTGTTTCATTTAGATTCTATACGATTTAAGGAAGAATCTCATATTGAATCTTTTGTTATGTTTCTATTTCTGGAACCTACTTTCGGAATCTCATTCCATGTTTTTTTTGGTGTTAGAGGTGTTGTGAATTTTCTTAAGTTTAACTTTGTTAAACATATCCCTTTCCATTTCTTAAGGAAAACATAGTTATTCTTAACTAACATTAAAGGTTCCAAATGAATTTTTAAAGTTTACAATTCACCCCCCCCCCTCTTGTAAATTGAGCATCTACATCACTATTTCGATCATACGATTGCTATCAGAGGAGATCTCTGAAGTACTTATACTCACGAATAAGTTTTTCTTGCTCACTTTTCCATTCCGAACTATTCCATTCCGAACTTTTCCATTCCGATCTTTCCCATTCCAAACTATCTCATTCCAAACATTGTTATTACGATCTTTTTTTTCTACTAACAAGTTTGTGTATCAAAAGTTTCTAGTATGACACGAATTAATATTGGTTCGATTGATATTCTAAATCCTATAAGACCACCTATCATTGATGGTAATTACTATGAGTACTGGAGATATAGAATGAAGACTTTTGTTATCAACACTGGAGTGAAAAACTTTGTTATGCTTACTGGTGATTATAAAATTCCTGACAAGGAAGTTAGAACATTTACTAACCAGGAAAAGCAAGAATATCAACTCAATTATAAGGTACGCAATACTCTACTGTGTTCAATGACTATAAATATATATAGCCAAATTTCTTCTTGTGATGCAGCTAATTGTATATGGAAGAAGTTAGAGGTTACACACTTTGGGACATTTAAAGTGATTGAGACTAGGAGAGCTATGCTTAGAGCTGAATATCATGGCTTCCACTTTCCTTATGGAGAACCAATCTGTAAAGTTCAACAGAGATTCATGACTATAGTCAACAGCCTACAATCTATGGGAGAGAAAAGTTTAGATGATGAATCTCTTGTGGATAAAATAATTGATATTATGCCCCATGAGTGGGAATCCAAAAGAAGAGCTATAGATGAGAACAGGAAGGTCACTCAAATTACACTTGATGATCTATTTGGAACTCTTATACAACATGAGACCAGAATGAAGAGAGATGCGGACAATATCAAGAAGAAGAATGGAAATGGTACTATTGCTTTTACAACAACCTCAAAAAAGATGAAAGCTAAGACTCCTGAGAGAGTAACCAAATCCAAGTCTAGGAAAGTTATTTTCCAATCCAAATCTACTGAGAGTGATGTCTCAGAAAATGAACTAGAAAATCTTGCTCGAAGGATGAACAAGATAGCTGGCCAGAATAATTTCCAATCAAAGTATAAGAAAAAGTAAAGGAAATATAGAAAAGATGGAGAAGTTACTTGTTATGAATGCAAAAGAGCTGTACATATTAGACCAGATTGCCCTTTTCTCAAAAAGAAAGAATGGAAAGAAAGGCATTCAGAGAGGAACAGAAAGAAGTATTATAAAGCCAAAGCTAAGAATGTTCTGAAAGCAAATGACACTTGGAGTGCCAGTGGTGGTGACTCTTCAGATGAATCTTTTGATTATGAATCTTCAGGACAGAAAAATCTTGGTCTTATGGCCAAATTACCTATTGAAAATCATTGTTTTATGGATAAGGTACAAAATGATGAATCATTGACCAATGTATCTTTAAACTATAATGATAGTAAATATTATAACTCTTCTGATGAAGAATCCTCTTCTGATGAAGAAAATTCTTTACCTACTTATGAAGAAGTCTCTAGATTTGTTGAACTTCTTAAGATTGAGAATTCCAGACTCAATAAGAAACTTGATAAGGCAAACTCTAGGAATTCTATTCTTACGAAAGAGATATCAGATCTTTCTAAAGAACTTGATATGAAAAATACTGATTTTTAAATTATTTCAAAAAATCTTGAGGAAGTACATTCTGAGAAGAACAAACTTTCTATAGAATTTGAAAATGTAATTTCTAAGAAAAATGTTTTCGAGCCTAGCTCTAGTTCTAAAACTAATGACTTTGAGGATAAAAACATGGTTATAAAACTCAAGTATGAAATTTTTTATTTAAAGAAGTTTTTATCAAACTTTACCCATGGTAAGGAAGATTTTGATAAAATGTATTCTCAAATATGACCTTTAAGAAATAAATCCGTATTTGGTTATACCCATGCAAAACCAATTTTTAGTAACAATTATTTTCTTCCTCAAAGATCCCCATTTTGTACCAAGTGTCAATGTGGTGGTCACTGGGAAAATAATTCTTCCTTAAATAAAACCCAATATTTAGGATTTCACAAAGCTTATTTCTCTAAGAAGGTGTGGGTACCTAAAATTTTATTATCAGGAAATCTCGGATCCAAGCATGTTTGGATTCCGAAAGTTGAATTCTCTTCTTGTTTTCAGGAAAATAAAGAGAGTACCAGCAACAATACATGGTACATGGATAGTGGATGTTCCCGACACATGACTGGTAACAAAAGCTATTTTAAAAAGATTATCAAAATGAAAGGAGGAAAGGTAACTTTCAGAGATAATGCTAAGTGAGAGATTGTTGGCATTGGTAATATTGTTCTTCATGGTAGAACCTTGATTTCAAATGTTCTTTTTGTTAAGGGTCATAAGAACAACCTCATTAGCATAATTCAGTTATGTGATGAAGGTTTCCTTGTGAATTTTAGGAATGATATGTGTTTAGTTCACAATTCCAAGGAAAATTTATTCTCTCAGCCAAGAGGCAAGAGAATTTTTACACTCTAAACTTAGAAGACCTCAGAAGCCAAGATTTACCTTGCCTAAGTGCAATGGAAGATCACTCCTGGTTATGGCATAGAATACTAGGTCACTGTAATCTAAGGAACCTATGTAAACTCTCTAAGAAGAAACTAGTTAAGGATCTACCGGAGCATAGATTTGATTCTTCTAAAGTTTGTGATCCTTGTCAATATGGAAAGCAACATAAATCTAGTTTTAAATCAATTGGTGAAGTCTCAACAACTGATGCATTACAGTTAGTGTGCATGGATCATTTTGGTCCAACACAAACTGAAGTATTGGAGGCAAATACTGTGTGTTTGTTCTAGTTCATGATTACACTAGATTTACTTCAGACTATTTTCTAGTAAAGAAGACTGACGATTTTTCCTATTTAAAAAGTTTTAGAGCTCAAGTTAAATATGATAAAAACCTTCAATTGAAAACTATCCATAGTGATCATGGAGGAGAATTTCAAAATTCTGATCTTGAAACTTTTTGTAGTAAAAAAGGTATTCCTCACAATTTTTCAGCACCTTGAACTCCTCAACAGAATGGTGTAGTTGAAAGAAGAAATATAATTCTTCAAGAGATAACTAGAACCATGTTGAGTGAATATTCTATTGCTAGACATTTCTGGGATGAAGCTGTATGTACTACTTGTTATACTATAAATCGAGTTTTGATTAGACCTTTTCTTAATAAAACTCATTATGAGTTATGGAATGGTAGAAAACCAAGACTATCCTACTTCAAGGTTTTTGGTTGCAAAGTATTTATTTTAAATACTAATGATAACCTACATAAATTCGCACCAAAATCTGATGAAGGGATTTTCATAGGATATTCTACAACCTCTAAGGCTTATAGAGTTTTTAATAAAAATACCTGTATTATTGAAGAAACAGTACATGTAAAATTTGATAAGTCAGATCCTTTTGTTTTTAAACCACCTCAACCTACATCTTCGAATGTGTTTTCAAAAACTGATTATCAACCATTGATAGAAGAACCGTCTGATAAGGATAATATTCTAGAAGATACTTCTGAAACATTTACCCCAGAAGAATTTCTACCCTATGTTGATGAACAGGTTTTACAAAATCCAAATCAAGTTTTTCTTAAGAATCATCCAAGTGATAGTATCATTGGTGATGTAAATCAACCTGTAAGGACTAGATGTTCCTTAAGAAATGAAGCAGAACATCTACCATTTCTTTCCCAATTAGAACCTAAAAGCATTGTCGAAGCTTTAGGTGATGATGATTGGATCAAAGCAATGCAAGATGAACTAAATGAATTCGAAAGGAATAAAGTCCGGACCTTGGTTGAAAGACCTAAGGAAACTTCTGTTGTTGGAGTAAAATGGGTCTTCAGAAATAAATGTGATGAAAATGGAGTCATGGTAAGAAATAAAGCTAGACTTTTTTCTAAAGGATATAATTAGAAAGAGGGAATAGACTATGTAGAAACCTATGCTCCAGTATCTAGACTTGAATCTATCTGTATTCTACTTGCCTTTGCAGCTTTCTTTAATTTAAATATTTTTCAAATGGATGTGAAATGTGCTTTTCTTAACGGTTATGTTCAAGAGGAAATTTTTGTTAAACAACCTCCTGGATTTGAAGATACAAAACATCCTAATCATGTTTTTAGACTTACCAATGCTTTGTATGGTATTAAACAAGCCCCACGAGCATGGTATGATAGACTCAATGGTTTTTTGCTTCAAAATAACTATGTTAAGGGAAATATAGATCCAACCCATTTTATAAAGAAAGACAAGAAAAATGTTTTGATTGTTCAAATTTATGTTGATGACATCATATTTGGTTCAACTCAACAATCTTTGACTGACTCTTTTGCAAGTATAATGAAATCTGAGTTTGAAATGAGTATGATGGGTGAGTTAACTTTTATCCTTGGTTTTCAAATTTCTCAAAAACTAGAAGGAACCTACATATCTCAACATAAGTATATTAAAGATCTTCTTAAAAAGTATGGTTATTACAACACTAAGAGTATAAGTACTTCCATTGGTACCTCAAACTCTATAGATCTTGATGAAACTGGGAAACCAGTAGATCAAACATTTTTTGAGGTATGATAGGAAGTTTACTTTACTTAACAGCTAGTCGACCAGAATTAATATTCTCATTATTCTTATGTACAAGATATCAATACAATCCTAAGGAATCTCACTTAAAGGCAATAAAAATTATTTTTCGCTACCTTAAGGGAACCATAGATCTAGGATTATTTTATACTTTTGGAAATGATTTTATTATAAAAAGACTTTCTGATGCTGATTTTGGTGGGTGTAGAATGGATATAAAAAGTACATCTCGAACATGTCATTTCTTAGGAGATTAGTTAGTTTCTTGGTCCTTCAAAAAATAAAATTCTGTAGCACTTTCCACGGCAGAAGCTGAATATGTAGCAATTGGAAGTTGTTGTGCTCAAGTGTTGTGCATGCAACACACACTCACAGACTATCGCTTGAGTTTTACTAAAACTCAAATTTTGTGTGATAACACAAGTGCCATTGCCCTAAGTAAGAACCATGCACATCACTCCTGTGAAAAATACATAGATATTAGGCATCACTTTCTTAGGGATCACACACTTAAAAGAGATATCATTCTTCAATTTATCGGAACACAAGATCAACTTGATGATATTTCCACAAAATTTTTGACTTCTGATAGATTTGAATACATTAAACAGAAGTTAGGGATGATAACCATAAGGTAATCCTCCTCAATTAAATTTCTTTTCAAAAAGTCTCCTTACAGTAATAAACTCTTTTTCATAGGGGGAGTACATTTGTTTGTTAGAATAACAAAGTTTTTCATAGTTTGTTTTCAAACTTTTCGGAACTATGATTTTCGAAATGGAAATTTCAAGAACTGAAATTTTCCGGATTGGAATTTTTTTCTCATATTGAAAACATCTGGAATGGAAATCTCGTACTAACAATTTCCAGAACAAAGATTTTCGGACTAGGAATTTCGTAACTTTTTTTTGTACTAGACTTTTCATAATAATGTTTTTTTTTCAAGAAGAATTTTACCAATTTCAAATAATATTTCTTGTCAATCTGTAAGTTATGATTTCTCTACATATAGTTTTGTAATCAAATTTTGCTTACTGGTATCTTCCTTGTTTTGTTTGGATTCTAGTTTTGCCTCAAATCCGAATGTTTTTCTTTAAAAAAAACCTCAAAAGATCGGAGTCATTTTATTTTTTTTGCGGGGTTATTCTCAACCGTCAGATCAGATCAAAGTATTTCCAACCATTGGATGACCAATGGAAGACCAATGGTCATTTTCTTTGCCTGTAAAAAGGGGGTCCCAAGACTCGTCCCACATCTGTTTTCAAGCTTTTGCATCTCGAAGCCCTGCTGCTCTTCTTAAGGACAGTTCTGAACCGTTTGAAGCTGATCTGAATCCTACAGTTTACTTCACTCTGAATGTCTATTGAAGCAAATTCACAAGATATGTCAACTACGAAACCAATTTCAAAGTGGTTAGTTTATAGAGAAAGGTTAGTTCATTCGAATTTTTATAATATTGACTCTATTATTTCGAAAAATATTAGACTAAATGGATGGGAAGACGTCTGCATAGCCAAGTCAGATAAACAGGATCTGGTTTACACTGACTTATTGATAGAATTTTATGAGTCTGTTTCCTTCCTAGTGGAAGATGGTAGAGAAATATTTTATGTTAAGTCGTATGGAAAAACTTATAAACATTCTTACACTAAGGCAGCAAGCTTGGTTGGTATAACATATGAGGGAGAAGCTGAATTTTGCTCTCACAAACTTCCGTATGTGCAAGGAAGTTTCATTAAGGAAAAATCACTGCATTGTCTTCGTCTTAAGGATGATTCAACTACTAAGATTGCTCGGCTCACTCCGAATAATAGAATACTGCAACTATGGGTGCAAGGTTTTCTGGTTCTGAGAAGAGGATACAAAGACAATCTGAAGAAGAGTGATATCTATGTCTTATATTTTTTTAGTAAATCTAAGAAAGATAAATCTGATATGGCATGTCTTGGTTACGATCAAGAATATCAAAGAAGGAAATATGAGAGCTCATATTATAATGTTTCCTGCCTTATTATCAAATTTAATTGTTTGATGCTTAGAATCTTTCAATGTTGCCTTCAAATCAAAGATCCAGAATTTCAAACTCATGCTTGTTAGTGATGATATGCTTAAGAGAATGAAGATGTGATTTTCTAGTGAATTCGGAAAATTTTACCCGTTATCTGTGGAAGAATTTGAAGCAGCTAAAAATGAAACACAGTCTCTGGAACTTTTAAAAAATCAAAGGAAGAAGAGAAAGTATAAGGAAGTAGTTACTAATGAAGAATTTTTTCAGCCGAAGGAAATTGAATCTGCACCACCCAAACCGAAGAAGCAGAAAATCTATACAGATGAAGTAGCAGAAAAATAGAGGAAAGATAATGAAATGAGGAAGGAAGGGGATCCTCAATTCGGACTCGATCATGCTGAGGCTAAGGCATTAAAATAAAAGTCTGTTGTGGAGCTGGAAAGAGAAACGAAGGAAAAGAAGTTGAGGAAGAAGATGACTGAAGCAGAACTAGTACAATCTTTGATCAAAGGTACAGAGTTGGATTCTGAAAGGATTCTAGTTCTGGAAACATTTGGAGTCGAATCTTCTTTAATAGAAATTCCAGAGAAAAATTATGTCACTCCAGAAAAGATCAAGTGTAATGAACCTGCAGTAGAAGATGAGAAGGAGGTTGCTGAAGCAGTTGAGGAAGAAGTAGAACAAGTAGAGGAAGAAGAAGAAAAAGAAGAAGAGAGTGAAGATATAGATACCTTGATCAAACAAATTCAGGATTATAAGGCCGAATCTAAAAAAATAGTATCTCCAGGGAAGGGAGATGAAGAATCTGGCAAGCAACTTCAAGAGGAAGAATAAGAGAATGAGTTGTTTGATGACGAAAAATCCTATCAAAGGAACTTTCTTGAAGAATGTCAAGAAAGAAAGAAACCAGATGAAGATAATATTGTTCATGTTTTTGAATCTGAGGAAGTTTCTCTAAATGTGCAATCCATTCCGAAATTCGATAAATGCAAGCAAACTTTAATGAAGAAACCTATTAAAGATATCATCAGAAAGAAAGAGGTTGGTGGTACCTCTAGAAGGAAGCTGATTCCATTTGAAGAAGAGGAATCACAAAAAGAAGTCTCTGATTCAGAATCATCATCCCACATGCATGATTTTGTGGTTCAATCTCTGAGAAAGCTGGTGGACACAATACCGATTCTTCCAACTATAGATTCTCGATGCCTGTTGCTGCAACAATCTATGAATCAAAAATCGGATTCTTTATCCATGGTAATGGATAAGTTTGTGAAGTTGGAAGCTAAACAGAAAAGTTTTCTGATCGATTATCACGTCCATAGGAAATCTTTTAGTAAAGTAACCATGTGGTCTAAGAGAGTGGATGAACATTTAGTTCACTTTGAAAATTTTCAGGCTGAAGTTCAAAGAGCTTTTGAAATGGAAGACAAAAGGTTAATGAAATTTCTGAGAAGTTGACCAAGGAACAAAATTTCTGGAATCAACAGGTCAGGGATCTGAATTTCAAGCTTAACTCAGTATCTCAGAATTGGAAAACTGAAAGAGATTCATAGATTGATCTTCACTAGAGGATGGAAAAGCAAGATGAGTTGTTGAAGTTTCAAAAAGAAGCCTTGGAGGCTCAAGCACAGCTGTTAAAAGCTCAAGAAGAAAAGGTAAAAGCCTTGGAGAGGCAACGAGAGGAAGACCAAAGAGACTTGAAGAAACTCAGAGCCTTGTTGAAGCAGCTTATTCAAAAGGAAAAGCAAGACAAATGAACCCACTCCGATCTTTTGTTGTAGTTGTTTTTCCTTGAAATTTTTCCGCCAACTCTAATGAAATGGCTATCTGTTTGGTTTGTATCTTGTTATATACTAATGTTTCAAGTAGCATAATTTTTTTACCATTACCTTCAATTCTTTTTGAAAATCACAAAGGTGGAGAAGGAAAAAGAACTATTCCTAATGAAGAGAAAGGAAAAATTTCTGAGAGAAATATCCTTAAAGAAAGGGGGAGTTTCCCACTACATTTTTTTTTCATTCTTACAATAATGAAAACTCTACTCCAAGAACCCAGAATACAATCCTTAGAGTTTCAATGCTTAAGGGGGAGTTAGTTGTATTCACTTCTATCCATGAACAAAGGGAGATAAGTTTTAATAGTCTAATGAAAATTTTCAAAATCCTTATATACTTTTTCAAAAGGATTTTTGTGCTTTCCAAAAAGAGGGAGATTGTTGAGTCAATAAGGTTTTCCTTATGAATTTTCCATTCCTTATTGTTTTTAAAATCAAAAACACCTTATACTTAAGAAAATATTATTTTTACTCAAATAAGGAAAATTTACTTCTTTAAGGAAATTTACCTTAACCTAGATTTACTTATACATAGCTATTTTTTCCCTTAAAATCAAAAACCGGAATCACAACCGAAATTTTGGAGCCTTATAATGAAAAGATGGAGCATTCTGTTTTTAGGATCCGAATCATGGATGTGATCTGTTATATAGTTTAATCCGAATTCTGGACTGCAAACTCTGAAGCAGTTCTCATCCGAACTCTTAAGAAGTTTGACTCTGAACTCTTAAGAAGTTCGACTCCGAACTCTTTAGAAGTTCGACTCCGAACTCTTAAGAAGTTCGACTCCGAACTCTTAAGAAGTTTGACTCCGAACTCTTAAGAATTTCGACTCCGAACTCTTAAGAAGTTCGACTCCAAACTCTTAAGAAGTTCGACTCCGAACTCTTAAGAAGTTCGACTCTGAACTCTTAAGAAGTTCGACTCCGAACTCTTAAGAAGTTCGACCCCGAACTCTTAAGAAGTTCGACTCCTAACTCTTATGAAGTTCGACTCCAAACTCTTAAGAAGTTCGACTCATAACTCTTAAGATCTTCGACTCCGAACACTTAAGAATTTTGACTCCAAACATTTAAGTAGTTCGACTCCAAACTCTACATATTTATAATCCGATCTCTGATGAAACCAGACTCTGATTTCCAATAAAATAGAATCCGAACATTTCTTAACATAGACTCTGAACTTCATTTTGGATAGACTCCAATCCTTTGACATGCTTACACTCCGAACTATTAATTATCCTTTACTTACATATGCTTCATTCCAAAATGATGTCGTACATTCAGTTTTACAAAGTTTGTTATAAAACGATTTCGTCTATTCTGTTTCTTATTAACTGTTGGTTGAGTTACATGTGTACAGGTCCTTCCGAATTTCATGGAAAATATGACCGTTGGAAGAAGGAGCCGACCGTTGGAAATTTTCCTATAAATAGGATCTCATTTAAAAGATCTCAAAACAACAATGAAGTTGATCAATATAGAGACCACACGCTACTATGGTGATTTCTAGAGAGAGAAATCTTTTCATACTTTGTGCGTACTGAACCGGTCGTTCAGTTTTTTCGTTGTGCGACTCTGAATGTTGGGGATTACATTAGAGGACTTCCGAGGATAGAAAGACAGAGGTGTCGAATACCTTGAAGTTCGAGGGATTCCTTGCTGAGGAAGACAGAGGTGCCAACTACCTTGAGGATGAGGGCTTGCAGGGATAGCAAGATAGAGAATCCGATTTTCGTCTCGAGGGATTACCCTGGTGTGGGTAATACAGACTTGCTTGAAAGTATAACTCAAGGTACCTTTATACAAGGTTGTTGGATACCCTTCTCTTTGGGTTAAAAGACATATATCTTGTTACTTGTAGTTCTACTACTTGTTTATATTCCGATGCATATTGTATTGTAAGGAAAGTATAACTTTCTTATACTTCCTTATTTATACTCTGTTTCATTTAGATTCTATACACATTAAGGTAGAATCTCATATTGAATATTTTGTTAATTTTCTATTTCCAAAACCTACTTTCGGAATCTCTTTCCATGTTTTGTTTGGTGTTATAGGTGTTGTGAATTTTATTAAGTTTAACTTTGTTAAACTTAGACCTTTCCTTTTCTTAAGGAAAACGTAGTTATTCTTAACTAACATTAAAGGTTCCAAAGGAATTTTTAATGTGTACAATTCGCCCCTCCTCTTGTAAATTTAGCATCTACATCACTATTTCTATCCTACAAATATTTAAAATTTAATCATAATATGTTGTGTCTCTTCTACCCTATATAATAATGTTCTATTGTGGTGAATCCCCAATAACAAGATTCTTATTCCATGAATAAAATTTCCAAAAAATTGCTATCCTATAAATACCGTTATGATATTTAAAGGATATTGTATCATTTTTTCAGTACAATGGCGAGGATTTAATATCGTTGATCTAGTATTTTTCAATATAGCCAATGTGATTAATTGAACTATGATGTTCCAGAAAATTTTAATTAGACACATGTAAATCTAATAAATAACTCGATTATATTTTTAACAAATATGGAAAGATCAATAAAACATCATGATTTCAATGTGGTATATTTTTTTTACATAACCATTCATTATTATTTAATAATTATAGGGGTTATCGTTCACTACGGGGTTCCCTTGTATTCTTTATACACCACTATGAAATCTCTATTCATCATCTGGTGTGGCCACCTATAGTTGAAAAAAACCACAAAATACTTTACCATTAAATTATACATAATATAATCAAGTCATCTTTAAATCCACTAAAATAAACAAACACCAGTTGTCTAGATTTTTATACTATGGAATAGATTACTAATCATCTTATAGGAATTATATATCCTATAGATTGTTAATTATGATAAATTATTACCCTCCATGAAATAATTCATTGCTTAGATGTGGTTATCCCATCATTTAATGGAGTTATATCATAACTATTTTTCCATGATATGCGTACCTATAAATTTATAGTGTCACTGAAACTAATGAAATAATATATTAAAATACCAATATTTATGGTTCATTTGACTATTTGGTGAACAAATGATTCTATTTCAAATATCATAAAATCTTCCAGAAATACTACGCCATATAATAAATTTCCACCCTTAGCTTATGAATCATATATGACTGGAACTGGTTCTTATCTACTACCTCTCATATGTCCTTGAACATGAGATGATCAGATCAAACTCTCAAATCATCACATGTATTGTGGAATGCCTTCACATTCATGTGTTCCTATATATACAATCACTCTAACACAATCCTCTTTCCATCCCACATGCCTATGTTGAACCATGAATGAACCAACAGTTTTTCAAGATGATACAATGTGATGACCGTTAGTTGGTATGTATATATTTTTTAACCTTTAATATATCATTTAGTATTAATAATTGATTCAATCTCATAGAAAATATTTTATTTTCCATTTAATTTCTATCGTTAAATAAATTTTAAAAGTAAATAAATTCAATTCTATGATGAATTTAAAAAGACAACAAATCCTATGATGTAAGACAACGTCTACGATGTAGGGTCTTTCATGAAAATAGATATTCTCATCAAAATGTTCTAAAAATTTATGATCTAGAATGGATTACCATGAATCTATAACAATTACCCATTTTCACATAAAAAACATATTTAGTCTTAGAAATAAACACAACATAAAAAACCTCCAAAAGGGTCTTTGCCAAAAATACACACCTTTGGGTTTGTTGAAAATTTAAAAAACAAAAAAGTAACTTTTCCTATGACATTTAACAATTATGTCATCACTCAAAACACAATAGAATACTACGAATATTGGTTTCCTCTTAATTGTTCACCAATTATTCAACAATAAAAACTCTTATATCACATGAGACAATACATTATGTGGGAAAAAATATTTTAATGATATAATTCCCATATTAAAACACATCATTTCATTTCATGTAGAAACCCCCAATTACATGTCTTCAACCCTGATAATTTCAAAAAAAAAATTACTCTCCCATGGTGGTGATTCTGATCCTTTATCAAAAATATGTTATCTCTATTAAACAAATATCCCTAAGATCAATTCCATGATTATAAAAATGGATAGTTAGAAATACTTACAATGATCAGAGGGAATAAAAAACAATAACCTTTAGAATAAATTCTTTCATGGGAGTGGTAGTCCTATATATGAGTCTATCTAAAGATATTGATTTGGTTGGACTCTGATAAAAATATAACAACATTAAAAATCTAATTTTTAAAATATTTTTTAATAATATGAAAAGAATAATCACATTTCATTGTATATTCTTCCATTAAACAATATTTCTCCAATATTCCCTTTATGAATGGTTACATTATGTTGATGTGATCAATCATCGAGTGCTTAATTGTATTTTCAAAATTTTTAATAAAACTAGTGTTGTCATGAATACACTAAATCAAGGTTTCCACTATAAGAGAAATGTTTCATGTTTTTGTTTAATCTGTATCATCAAAGTACATTCTTGAGATTTTACAAAATATTCTTCTACTGTAGTGATTAAGGATATTCAATCCTTATTCTTAATTTTACAATTATTTATTTTTCTAAAAAAGTTGAACACACCTTTGAAGGTATGATTTGGGTCATCCAACAAGCCTATCCAATCAAAAATCTTATTCCACAAAAATTAATGTGATGAATTTCTAAAATAATGCGTCATATAATCTATTATTTGGCCAATATATCTATGTATCGCTCTTATAGTATCTATTTGCCTTTCCTTACAAAATTTATTAAATATTTGATTTAGAAATGTGGAAAGAAAAATTTTAAGATAATTTTTTTGGTTGATTAGGGTTTTGATATTTTTCATATATATTTTAATGTCATCATTCTCACATTCCTCGTATTTTGAAAATCAAATATCATTATTTACTAATATTTCCATTGATTTAGAATATTTTACTTGAAATGATTTCAAACCACCTTGGTATATTTTGATGGGAGTAAAATTCACTTTCTTTAATTAAAATCACTTTTTACACAATAATGTATAACAATTAACCAATTAACTGCATTTAAAATTCACACCACATTAAATTTTAAAACGTACTACATTGGATGTCGTCTCAACCTCAAAAAATAATTTCTTCAATATTTTTACGAGAAAATAGAAAACTCCCTTTCTCTTTTTGGATGAATTGTTTTAAATCAACCCCAACTCTATGATAACCATTATTCCATATATATAAACCCACCCATTTGTTCTAGTAACATGAAGCTCTATAGATCCCATATAATTCTTTCCTCAACCATAAAACTATTATTACAACATCATCAATGTAAATCACATCTAGTTTCATGATGTATACGTCCTCTTTGATTAATCCCTTCATGAATGATAGATTGAGGTATATTGGATACACATTAAACTACTCTTTCATAGTAATCACTTGAAAAAATATTATGGTTTCATGTTGGACCACTAGATAAAACTTATCACAATCAAAAATCAAAATTATTTCTAAAAATACCATTTATAGAATAAATGCATTGCCCCTACTCATAATTCTATATTAAGGCAGTTTATTTTAGAAAAAACACATAGCTTTCCAATAAAAATTATTTGACCAATATATTATTTCCCAATCCTGATTTTATTAATTTGATCTCCCTCATCATTCATGTAATTTACCAGACATGCATCTTTATTAGAATCATCCAATTATTTCTTCTATATAAGATGATAATGAGGTTTTCTAATATGCCTTCATTATTCATCTTTAAACATGGTCTATCATATAACCTAATATAGATATATCATTGATTTCATGTCTATATGACTATTTACTTGTACTACCTACATTGACTACATTTCTCTTATAATTAGAGATATCATCATATTTTTTTCAGGCCTTTGAAATCCCATTATGCTAGACACATTGCCTCTAATATCTACCTCACACTATATAATTATTCATTAAATCTTTTTCTCATTAGAAAAAGAAATATTTTAATTCTCAATCATGAAAAAATCATTTGTTTCAACTATTTTCCCTACAATTTTTAATTGCTTCAATATTCCTTACTCATCAATTAATATCCTAGAAATATATTTTTATCACAATGTGGTATAATATTTAAATTATTTTCTAGGTTTTTAGTGAAAACATACTTCCAATTACCGAAATTGTATTTCAGCATGGTATTAATTCCATACCACATTTTATATAGAGTATTTTCTTCATTTAGACATATAACTTCTAAAATTGAGATTCTCAATACATTTAAGAATCTTCCATCCATTATTTTGGTATTTATTTTTAAATGAACATAGTTAGATAAATACTGTTAATAATAATGTTTATTATCCTAAAAAGTATATTTTATAGGGGATTTGTCACCAGTGAAACATGATTTTTAATTCTATGATTCTCTATATATTTATTTACTTGTTTATTTTATAATTTTGAAACCATGTTGGTTATAAACTTATTCATTTTCTCCTCAATCAATATTTAAGTTTCTATTCAGTATCAAGTGTTACACTATTACACGACATTCTTATTTCTAATAGCTATTATTCGTTCCATCATGTTGAAAACATCAAAAAACAGAACATAATACATTTTATCATCTGATTATTTTATAGTAATCATTAAATAATTATCTATATGAAATAGCTATAAAATCATTAATAAATTTCCTATAATCATATTTATTGTATTGAAAAAATATTTTCACCTTTATAAAATATTCACATGTATGTGTTTCTTCATCTGTGAATATGGAAAAGTCATTTAATCCCTAATTTTTCATCAGGTTTTCTAGAGATATTTATCTTATATTCCCATGTCACTTGTTCCAGAGAATATTTTATTTCTCTTTTGAAAACATTAACCAATTTCCATCACAATTAAATATTTATTAACCTTTTTTCATTATCCTTAAATGAAATTCATACATCATTTTATTTAATGGTGCAACCCTTTTTACCAAATTCCATTGAAATTTCTATGTTGTACAACTTACACAAACTCAATATATTATGGCAATGTACTTCTTCAAGAGAAGTTATATCTTCTATATAAATTTTCTACAAAAATTTTTCCATCCTAGAAAAAAAAATTTATTCTTTCATCATTTAAAAATTTATCCAATACCTCTTTATCATATATTATTCTAGTAAAAAAATCGATTCTTATCATGTGTATAGTACATCCATTATCTAGAACCCATAATGTTTTCCTATCTGTTACCTTAATGAATCAACATAATTTTATTTCTCTTATGATTTCTTATTTTTTTCATGCCTTTAGGGGAAATTCTATTAAATATTGATTCCCATTTGACTCTTGTGGTAGAGAACCCACCCTTTAGTCTGGTAAAACAAATAATATATTTTTAGTTTTTAATGTGTTGGACTAAATTTTCAACTATTCATACCCTTTTTTAGTCTTATGAGTCACCTCTCATTATTTCCATGATGCATAATATTCCACCCTTAGACCATACCCTTAAGTAAAATAACAATAAACATTAATAACATATAAATTAAATGGAAAACAAGTAATTTATTTTTTATGTCATTTTTAATTGAAAACAATTTTTTACATAGAGAACACATATTATATGTGTCTTTATTTTTCTATAAAATAACACTTGATTATTGGATTAATGATCCAATTTCTCACTACATCAGAAGAATACATTGGATCGTATCGTAAATAAACCTTCCCAAATGGATTTGATGCATATGATATAGAATTGGCCACATATATAATCTCTAGTTGAACATCATATATAATAGATTTAACTTTTTTAAAAATAATTTAAATTTTATAAATGGAATATGATCATCTATAGTTATTATTGAGACTTTCATAGCCTCAATTGGGACTGGTTTCGTTGAGATACTGTTGGAAATTTTGTAATTAAATTATTCTTTATTATTCCTTACTAATCTACCACTATATCATGACATTTTATTCAATATCTTATACCATCATGAAAATTTGTTTCCATTTATTAGTCAAACCATCAATGATTCATTCATGTTATTACAACATTATCATTAGATCCATTTTATTTTATATGTTACCAAGAATTAAAAATATGAAATTTTCAATCTAAATATTCAACTCCTATTCCACATCATTATATTATTTCATATATAAAAGTGAGTCATTTAAAAAATTATTTTACCTCTTTGTTTTTGTCCTACATTTATTATATTCTTTAAAGATTTCCTCAACATCAATATTCAAATCAAATTTCCCCATAAGATCAATTTTTTATTATTACTATCATCAACACATTCTCTATTGGTAAAATCCACACACATAAACGTCAATATGGTCCATACAATATTAAAATTCTTCCACATCAGAATCATCAAAACATTAATTTTCCTAAGATGACAACATTTTCTTCATTATGAATTTTAATTTTTATTCAGTCTTATATTTTTAAAATTTATAACATTTATTCACAAACCCTTCATATTTTTCATGTTAATTATTTCTTGAAATCATATAAGATATTTAGTATACCTTACTAGATTAAAAATAAAGAAGTGAAATATTTCCTTTGATTTTTCCCTTTTCCATCATGATGTTAGAGGAGAGAAATTAATTCAAATCATTGAAAAAATATTCATCTAGATATATCATAATAGAGAGAGGTATCATTTATATGTTGGAATCATAATATGATGTTTCCTTCACTCTGACTCACCATCCTAATTTCTCAATTCATATGTGATATATGTGCAATGACAGTTATCAAATGATACATCCTTTATATCGGCATCCTCATATATGAAGACGTATAATTATCCCATACTGTTATTATCAATAATTATTTAATTATCATGGTTCCATTAATATAATCATTAATACCTCACAAGTGTTCAGTAAGAACATTGAAATTACCAAAAAGTAGATTTATAGTTTCATTCAAACTCATCCTTAAATCATCATATTTATTACACTAAACATGATTCATTGTTTCCACCACAATGTAATAACCATAAAAAATACTGAATAGTTTTTCATAGATGTCATGGGAGGTTTATAAGTCACTCACATAGTATATATTCAGTTTTTAATGGCTCGTCCTTGTGTTTTGATTATCTTGGGATCTGTATACAGTTCGTCACAGTCTAATTCTAGTAAGGGTGAAAATGGCTTATCCTTTTTATTCCCACGAATAGACAATATTCATAATTTTATTCCAAATTACTTAATGTATTTTTTAATAGTGGTCTTCTATAGCTGTAAATTTTTACCATGGTATTCCATTATTATTAAACACAATTACGAGATACATGATTCTATGAGAGGGAAACATCAGCCCAAAAAACTAACCTCTCATACCAAATATTATCATCCAATCAGGGATATTCACTTTATTAGTGGGTGATTACAGATAGTAAAAAATAATCACTTCCATCCTATTATCATAATATTTATATCTCAATATAAGGAAAACCCCTTTTATCTCACTCATGTTAACTTGATAAATGATAAGAGTTATAAAAGTCACACAAAGACATTTACATGATTCACCCTTACTCGGATAGTCTGAGGATCACGAAATTGATGATGATCAAATGAAATATAAATAATAATGTGTAATTTTTCATATGTTATACACAATAGTGTCGTATCACTAACTAGATGAACTCTATGTTCAAAAAAATGAGAAATATCGCTACCTCTCAACAAAGATATGAATTCGTTATTATCATTATACCCTCCTTGATCTACACCCAATGATTATGATATTAAAAAAAATCCATGTATCATGTGAAAAAAAATATTCAAATTTTTAACAAACACAACATGATCAACCTCCAATGAAATTTTCCAAATATATATTATATATCAAAATTGAAGTTCTTAAATTTCTATTATAAAAAATTTCATTTATTCAATGGTGATATCCTCTGGGTCCTTTTAGGTCACACATTAAATATACTCTATAAATTGTATGTGTGAATATATATATATATATCTCATATTTTATATAGATTCTATATTTTATTTAAAATTAATTATCATTATATTAGGTTGATAGATGAGTTTTAATGTGTTATGAAACCCTTTTCTATATGTGGGTAACCTAATATTGTTATATGATTTACCTTGAATCAAGGATGGTTGATGTATTAGCTATAAAAACTATTTTTTTATTTGGTATCTGATGAATGTTTTACTTTTATTTTATTTTTTTATATTTATTATATTCGTTGAATAATTATTAATATTTAGTTAAACTCATCTACCATATTTCTTTATTTTTTATGGAAATTTATATTTATAGTTGTTCAATTTATGAATTTTCTATAACATATTTAAGGATAATAATCTATTTTATGATTACAATGATCTGAGGAAAAAATAGTATCTTTGTGTGTTTCCTTTTATGATCAGTCAATAGTTTCAATCCCATGGGAATTAATAAGGCCCCACATGTCATATCGATAATTATGTTTGGTGATTTTTCTTTCAAACGTGGATTGGTTCATGAAAAATGTTGTTAGATTGATGTTTCATGGTATTGAAATGGGATCATGTGTGATATATTTAATTATTTTGATTTTTAATGATATTTGGTGAAAGGATTATCTGAACATGAGATTTAAGTAGATGGGATGGCCTTACATGGATTTTCTTATCCCGATACTCATGTTTTAAAAGTCATCTATGACTTTTTATTCTATTTTAATTTAATTATTAATTGGTTTTGATGAATTTTTACACGGTTAGATTTCATTAGATTCATCTATGAGTGAATTTAAAAGATATTTCATATTCAATAATGTCTTGGGGTGACTGTGGATTAATCACTAGTTCTTTATGGTTTTCATTCATGTTTGGTAAACTATATGAAGCCTTTTATGAACAATTATCTAGAAATTATTGAGATTTTATCATGGTTGAAGAATTGTATTCCAAACCATGATGTGAGATAATGAATAACAATGCAACCATCTCAGTTTTAATTTTTAAACCTCTATTGGTTTCATATTAATCCAATATTGGTTCTCACATTATGGAGATGTGTTTAATAGGTTTTAATTGGAGTTTTTATGATGTTGAGTGAAACTAATTTTTTTAATACTAATTTATTATGATTACTCTTTTCAAAGGTTATTTAGTGAAACGAGTGAATTCTATGAGATGTTTCATTTTAAAATTGATTTTGGGTGGTTTAAATGGATTTTTGTTAAACATTTAAATGTTATATGATGTTTTTATTCCAATGGTCACTATTTTTAATACATATGTGGGTTTTATTTTTCCAATGGTTTTATGGTAATATAATTTATAATTTTATAGGGATTTTTTTAATTTAAAAAGAAAATGGTTTTTATTTAGTGTGGAAAATATATATTGTTTTGATGGATTTATTTTCCCCCTTAATGTAATGAGTTATTTTTTATATGATTTGAGACATTGATTTATTATGTTCATTTTCAATGTATTTTATAACATTCATACAATGATTATAATGTGTGAATGTATACAAATATATTTTTGGGATGATACTGTTAGTGAATAATATCATCAGTTAGAGGAAATAATTTTACTTCTCATCTCTTCCCATAATCCTAATATGGTGTTGGACATAAATTTTACCTTTTCCATGGACCATATTTTATGGTACATGAATTAGAAAATTATATAGATTAGTGGGGATATTGTTTTATTAGGATTTGTTTCATGGCTGAGAAATATTGAGTGAATCCATAATTATGTCAAGTCTCATGAATATTCTATATTTTATACTCTTCCATGTTTTCTAATAGTGTTGACTAGAGTTTTTTTAGAGATTATTTTCCCTTTTTAGCATCATATGGTAATTTATTAGTATTTGTTCATGGTAATGCCCATTTAGTTATAATATTTAGGAAACATAAAAGTGGAGCAAGCTATTGTCCATGTAAGCCTTCATCAAGTCAAAAATATTGTGAATTTGCATGTTGATTTGGGTATGAATTCTATGGTCCTGGATGAAACATGTGAGAATAAACGATCACTTGTGAGATGTTATTGTAGATTATTAGGGGAAATCAATGCAATTTTTTTATAAATATCCAAGGACAAGTTTATGTTGTAGTTGTTTTGGACATCTATAGTGGTATTTAAAGGATTATTTATCAGATTTAGTCTTGGTATTTTGTTTTTTGAATGTTTACCTCTTATTTAGTTTTCTATTATAGTAGATTTTTATTGGATTTTATTAAAACATTGAGATGGAGTTTTTCAAATGATTTTTATATGTAATTCATTAATTACTTTTTAGTAAAGGATAACCAGTTTATTTTTTTTGTTCTCGATTGATGGGATGATTCTTCTATAGTTTATTATATTGATGGGATGATTATGGAAAGACTTGATTCTGTTTTCTAAAAACTATTATTAGTTATTTATTATATATATTTTCACATTGGTTCTAGATTCATTATGTATACATTGTGATATGTTATTACTTTCTTGTGATCCATGTAATTCTTTATAGAGTGTTGTGACATAACATGAGTAACCATGTTGCATATTACTCTAGTTAATCATTATTGAAATTGGTGAAAACATTATTGTATGGACTTAGGTGTAATGTTCCATATAGATTATCTCAATTTGGGAATTATTGTGTTCCATTTTGAATTGT
Organism: Viscum album; assembly: GCA_963277665.1. NCBI lineage: Eukaryota > Viridiplantae > Streptophyta > Magnoliopsida > Santalales > Viscaceae > Viscum > Viscum album. The sequence goes on along the minus strand of OY728132.1, from coordinate 317,634,189 downwards.
CACATTTAGTATATAGATTTTTTTATTTTGTTTAATTATATATAGCGAATTCATTTCTTATTGTTTCAGTTTCCTTAATGGTTTTTTTGCAAAAAATTTAAAAAAAATAGATGAGTTATAAATAGTGGAAAAACATGATCCTGATATCCTATGACACATTGATATTTTAGTTTAATAATAATAATATGTGTAAATATACGTATAATAAACAATACCATGGTTAAACAAAAATGTAATATAAAATTATAAAATTTTTTTAAAAATATTTATGTAATAATCAAGAATTTTTATTTGCAGGTATGAATAGGAGTAACCGATTTATAAAATTATTGTAGAAAATATATCTTATTACAAATGTAACAATTAATTCATAATAAATAATAATTTTTAAAAATAATATAATATATGATTAATTGAGATATTTTTCTTTAATATATTTTATTTAAACTCATTATTTTAATCAAAATAAATTAAAACAATAACAAGAGATGATATTTTTTATATATTTTTAAATTGGTCTAATAGACTAATTATAAATACATTTTATAATTCAAAAATACATTTTCCTTAATAATTATTTTTGAGGAGTTTTTTATAATAATATTGTGATTCTATTATTTTACTTTGAGAGATTTTTGTAACAGAAATGGATTAATTTTTGATATCGGTGTTTCCAAATAATATAATGATAAATGTTTGGTATTTATTTTGAAAATTAAAATTTATGCACGAATAATGAATATTTATATATTTTTAATAACAAACATTTTGTATCATTTAATAAAATAAATTTATAATTTTCTATTTAATTTTTCATATTTTTAAATTCACATAAGATTTATATAATTAGACATAATAAAATTAATTCCCTGGAAATTAAAATTATAAATGATTTTGTTATAAAATCATTATATTAAGAAAATTGGTATTTTTCTAAAAAAATTTCAATGTTCATCATGAAATTATATTAAAATTATATATGACAATAACTAAAAATAAACTCTCTTAAAATATGATCAAAATTATAAATAATCATATTATAATTATTTCATATGTTCTATTTCATTTTTATCCATAATTAATAGTAACCATCGTAAAATTTAATCGTCATGATAATGGGTAAAATTGGATAACAATGTCGAAACTATCGGATAAGGTTTAAAATCCAATCACAGTTATAAGTTTATTTAATTTTATAAGTTTATATAGACTATAACCATCAAATTTTATTAAAATATTTTTTAGATCCACTTTTTTTTGTATTATGGTTGTTATATTATTTTAAGTAAAGGATAATTACAAAATGTCATTTTCACTCACATATTCTATTTTAATTATATCAATATAAATAAAAATTAAAAATTAAAAAATATAGATTATAAAACTGATGATGGGAAAATTTTATTTCTGATGTAAATTTATTATTAATTTTCACACATTGTATAATTAACTTGAACTCTTATACAACACTAATACATTGATTGTACAAGAAATAGAAAGATCATGTAAATTATTTTAAAAACATTACTTGTAAGATGTTTTGGATGAAATATGTTGTTATAAGAATTTATTTTATAATTAAAAAGTATAATTTTTTTAAAGTGTTTATATTCAAATTCTATTATTATCTTCAAACCATTAAAGACAAGACATGTGAATCCTCATTAAAATACCTTAACATTTAATTAACCTTTAAAAATTATTTCTAGATCATTAAAAATATATAAAAATATTTTCAAAATTAGATTTTATGGAAAGTTAAAGAGGATATAATAAATGTTCCACAAATGTTGCACATAAAATATTAAAATAACATTCACACCAATTTTATATTGAAAAATATGTTACTATTTTTATGGTTAAAAGGGTTAAACTGGGGGTTAAAATAAAAGATAATGATCAAAATACAACTAAAAATAATATAATTTTTTTTCAAAAAATTAATTTCAACATTAACCTCATCATATTAGAATCTATTAAACATAGTATATGTTTTTCAAGAATTAGACATATATTATATATTTATATTTCATGTGTTTACAAGATCACCACCCACCTCACATTTAATAGAGTGCATATTCTCCTCTTTAAATAAATATTATAAAACTAATTGGATTATCTAATATCTATAAAAATAACTTCCAAAAATATAATCTATATGTCATGGAGGTTTTTATCTCACACAAAATTAGATCTGTAAGGCTTAAGGTGTAAGATAATGGAGGTCTTCCAAAGAATTGGTATATATCGTAATATATTTTTTCGTGTTTATTTATTCTTCCACCTCATTAAAATATTATATAACCATAGTAATATGATTAAATAAGTAACTTACATATACAATTATTTTATTCTGTTGATGTAATAACCATTTATAATCTACTTTTATATATTTCGGGAATGGAAAACATCACTCATGCATACGTGGTCACAACAACCTATATGAAGCTATATGTTTCAATTTTCATCACCAAGAAAAAATGATGGTTATTGTAATGGGTATAATGAATTTATATGATATTCATGAATTAATTCTTATTGTTATTGATAATTTAGTATTTACTTTCATTCCCTTCCTTATGAAGAAAAATTATAACATCGCTCATGCATATGAGTAGACAACCACCTCACTAAATCAATGTGACCCATTTTTTAGGCCCACCATTCATGGATATTTATTGAAATATATTTAATATATTAAAATGATAATAATTAATGATTAATATTAAATATATGATTGACCATAAACCATATGACCATGGTGAAAGAACCTAAGTTGTGTTGGGGTTATGAACATAATGTCCTCAAAACATTTGATCGATTATCACACGGTAATAATACTAAATAATATATTAATCATTAAATGATTAATTTCATTTTATTAATTACGAGTTAAATCATTTTGGTGGTGATTTGGCATTGATATATGTTTTTTATCATCTCAATTTTATTTTGTGTGACTTCTGCCATCTTTACATTATGTTATTTTTTTGAGGTGTATAAAATTCCATATAAATTTAATTTATCACCCATTTTAAGATGTTCATATGTGTTAGAAATACACTTCTATATTCAATCTATCAATTATCATTTGATTAAAAAGTTACCAATTTCAAAAGATATTTTCCCTAATAAATATTTTTTTGTACATTTATCGTAAATTTTTCTTACAAGTAAATATTCATTTAATGTTTTAAAATTGTTATTATTTATTATTAAATTTTTTTTAACCGTTATTTTCATATAAATTCCAAATTGTTTACAAATTTTTTTAAATTTTATTCTAAAATTTTTCCCTCTAGATTATTAAATGTTCTTAAAACAATTAAAACAATAATGTTTTTTATCATTTATCTCATGTCTTCCTATTCTTATTCTAATTGTCATTTTTTGTAATAAAATATCCTCTACATGTTTAAATATTTTTTCAATGTTTGTCATATACCAATTATTCTTGGATTTGTTTTAAACCATCTTCCAAAAAAAGATATCTCATTTTAGTTTCAATGTAACTCTAAAATGCCTTCATAAAATATAATTCTATACCTTGACAAAAAAATATTAATGATTATTTTACTTAAATTGCAGTATAATATAATGATAAAATAAACTTTTTTTTTTATAGACAATTATCATGTTTATATATTTAATAATTGGGTTAAATATAGATATTATTTATTCTAGTTTTTATATTTAGACATTTATGTTGATTTTATATTGGGTTAATTATGCAACATTCTCATATTATGAATTAAATGGAATTAGTTAGTGATGTGGAGGGCATGTTATATCCCATCGATGCATTGTTATGTCTCATGAGACAAGTTAGATTCAGTATTTGGTATATATATTACCCATTCCTGAATAACGTCTTCACTTAGGCCATGATGGAAATATTTTTATGCTTGGGATTTTATATTCCATCATTATGAAATCATTTATTGTTATCCCTTGTATTATTTACATTCCCTATCGATTTATTTTTTATAATTTTTTTGATGGGGATTAATAGATGAATTTTTTTCATAAGGAATAAAAATTAAATTATGATTTAAAGGAATCATTATAACTTTTTTGGAGAAAATATTATTTTTATGTAAACATTTTCATTTTTAAACCATCATTAATTATTATTGTTTTTAAATAAATATACACTTTACTGAATTTTTATGTGATTTAAGAGTTTTTAGAGACATTTATTTAGTTTTAAATGATTTTTGATGTATATATGCCTCTTAAAATTAACATTTGATTTAAATAAATGTTTTTTTGAAGAATATTTTTTTTATATTTTGTGGAAATGTGTTTAATTTTTTTGATATCCTTTTGGGATAATATGAACATTGATGTTATTTTAAGTGTAGTTAATTAGGATAAAATATTCCTTGCATTTTCAAAACATATATTTTATTTTATATATTACTATTAGATTGAGAAGTGATTTGTTAACTAATTCATTAATGTAATTCATGAATTAGTTCACTATATTGGGGAATTATATTATTACAATGAAAAAAATATTATTTTACATGATGGGATTTTATTTTCGGATTATGATTGAGATGAATTTTAGAAGAATATAATATTTCACTGTGACTTTATGATGAATCACTTTTTTTTCTATAAACGAATTGACTAATTTGGATAATATAGGAATAGTGAATACACATATTTTAATGTGAATTTTTTAGTGATTAATGATATTTTGAGAAAATAGTAAGATAATATTAGAATAATATGTGATCAAATCATCCTAATAATTGGGTTATAATTTTTTAATCACAAAATTTAATATTTTTTATATTTTTTATCTATAAAATTTTTAATCATGTTTAAATGGAATTATTTTTTAATATTGTGAAGATTTATGAATAAGTTCATTATATTAGATATTATATTATATTGGTCTCATAATTTTTGTATTTTTTTAATTGTTTTAAATAAAATCAATAGTCATTCATATTTTTATGAATCTTTTCATCCATTTTAATTTGATTTATTAAAATAGGCATGAAAATTTAATCCTGAATATTCATTTCATGGAGTAACATATTAGATAAATGTCCAAACTAATGAAATCACTAAATAATGAATAAATTACAATTATGAATATGAAATATATCATGTCCATATGTTTGAATAAAATAAATATATCGTAGTAAAATAATTTCTCAGATCAAACAATTTTTATGTTGAATATCACAACAATATATCCAGGTAATATTTTATAAATTTATCTTCAATTATGAGTCTTATATATGTACATTAAATATAGATTGGTGATCATGATCTAAAATATAATGTTACATATAAAATAATTATCTAATGTTATTAGTATATGTTGATGTCCACCAAGAAATCATCAAAATGTTAAAAGGGAAGAAATGCATGATGTTCTGGTATGATGTTATTTGCATTTAGAAGGATGATAAGGTGGAAAAAACATGTGGATCATGTTTCCATAAAAAGGAAACATGATCGCATGACCTTCATTGTGTCATCGAAATAGGCAATCAATATCCTTTATCATGCTAAAGATCACATGGATCCTCTATAATAAACCTAATACATTTAAAATGGTGTAATAATGAATATTAGTGATTGAGTGAGGGTTTTCAAGTGATCACATCCATTCCATGTGACTTCTAAATCAGAAGACACCTAATAATCATCCACAACTCATGATCAATATACAATAAAAATATGGAAAAGGAAGCGACCATATATTGTTATTTATTTTCATGAGACTGGACTATATGATTTTTAAGATCCCACATATCCCCTAGAATTATTCCCACCTGGTCATGAATGTTCATAATATCATTTCACCCTTATCATGAAACGTCTAAAACACATGTTCATATGATTATACATTTCCCCTCTATATCCATATACGAGTTAAGTTAGGCTTCCATTATAAGGCTCATGAAATCACTACAAGATCCATAATTTTTAATGAGATATATCACAAAAGAGGAGATTTATTAACTTCGAAAACACTTTTATGGTTACATGATATCTATATTCCATGAAGAATAAAAAAGGAAAAAAATCATTAATTTGCATGCTTCTTGCAGAGTGAGAGTAAACTGACCTTGATATGGAAACAATCATTTACCACGGGTGGTCACTATTGATCATGCAATGCTATGTTGACAAGTCATCATGATTTTTAAAAGGATATAGAAAATGTAGAACCAAAATCATGAAGTCTTCGATAATGTTCAATAGCATCATGAATGACCCCAGGTAAGCAATATCCGATCATGTAACGGATTTCTAATAGACATTCCAGCCTTGTGATGGACCCCTAGACATGTTGTATCATCCAGGATAAAGGTCCTTGACATGTTTATATGGTTGGGAGAATTAAATTTATTCCTCTTCCTCTTAATATATGTGGATAAGGTTGAACATTATTTCATTAAATAATAATAATTAGTGCATCAAACTTCACAATCACGAAGGTCTTATTCAAGGTAAAAATATGGTTAATGGCCTAATGTATAACAAAACATGCATAAGACCCTCGAGTTATCACTCTATAGATTACACTAAATATGTTGAACATTCCATCTAAATTATGATAAGGGGGTCCCATATGTTATCTAGGTCATGAAAAACATAAAATAAGAAAACACTAGACAATGAAAACTCAAAAAGTTAGAAAAGGATAGAATATAGACTAAAAAATATGAGGGTATTTTGTGAAGATATATATTATAATATCCTTTTTCATCATAATACATATGCATATCATGATACTAAAATGGGTTATTTCCCCAAAATATTGTGATACTCCCCCAACAAATCATTTGTTTTGTGAAATATCACTTGGACTTCTTAGGAAGTCACATGATTACCACTGGGTATTTGACCCATGTAATAAATACTCATATGGGATTTCTAACTCTATCATGATATTTCCTCTAGAAATTCTTCTAATGTTATGTTTTGGAATTTGGTTATGTGTGCTAGGTCTTGTTACTCCCTCTAGACATGTCATCATTGACCTCATGATGTCCTATGAGAACAGCGCGGGGGGAATCATTTCCCCCGCTGATTGGAAGGGGCGGCGCGGCTAATTGCCGCGCCCTTTGCAAAAAAAAACGGCCCCCACGTGGGGGCCGGCTTGGAGAAAAACCGGGGGGCTGCTGCCCCCCCCCCCCTTCATGGAAACCGCCCCCCTCTTAAATAGGGGGGTTTTGTGCGCTTGCCGGGGGATTAATTTCCCCCGGTTTATTTCCATCCGGTCGGCCAGCTGACCGGCCGGTTTTCAACAACGGGACCAGAAAATCCGGTCCCCTCTTCGGCATCCGACGCCGGCGGCCCGACCGCCGGTCTTCTCAAAACGCCGCGGCCCGGAACTGGCCGCGGTGTTCGTCGTCTGGCGAGGTGCGACGGCACCGTGCCCCTCCGCCGCACCTTGATTTCTTTCAACGTGGCGCGACAGCGTCGCATTCTTGATGTTTCTTCCATGGTGCGCGCGCGACGGCATCGCGTATCAAGATTGGGCGAATATCCGTGTGGTGCGACGGCACCATGCCACCTTGATTCATCCACAAATTTAAACACCAAGAACGAAGGAGGGGGTTCGGCCATGTTCATGCGGTCCGGCCCCCTCACGTTAAAACAAAACTTAAAATATTCAAAAGCCACACGTTAGACATTCTAGATCCATGATCAAGAATGAAATAATTAAACAATAAATCAAAAACCCCTACCTCGGGTATAGGTTCGAAGATTTGAAAACGTCCGCGGAAGACAACGTCGCGGAGGTCGGGCGTCGCGGTCGTCGTTCGTCAAATCCGTTGACGAAGAGATACGCCCGAAGAGATACGTTGTTGGCGAATCGTCGTATGCCGATGAAGAAGGTCCGAGGAGGAAGCGGCGTTCCCTCTCGTTGACACGGAAGACGAAGAAGAGAGGCGGCGTTCTTCATCGGAGCTTGAGCATTCTTCGTCGGAGCTTGAGCGTTCTTCGTGTTCTTCGTCAGAGCTTGAAGAAGAAGAAGAAGCTCTCAAAAGCTCTCAAGTTGGATAAGAGTTCTAACCCAACAAAAAGAGAGAAGATCTTAATTTAATCAAAAACATAACACAAGAATTTCAAAGGTATGAAATTCAAAAAGATTAACTCCAAAATTAAATAACCCATGTCATTTAATGATGGATTAAGGAAGTTTGAGGGAAGATGTAAAGTTAGGGGTTCGTGTGGGCCCCACCACACTTAATCCTCTTAAGGGAGGTTAAGTGGATGTGGGTCCCACCCCTAACTTCCTTTGAGAGAAGTTAAATAATATGTTTAAATAAAAATATGTAAACACAATTTTTATTTAACTTATTCTAATCTCCCAAAAACTAACTCTCATCCCAAAACAAACGCAACTCCCGAAAAGGTCTCTTTAAGAGAATATCGGCGCTGCGAGTTCATCGGTGCCCGCAGATTTCAATTCCGAACACCGGAACAAAAGTTAGAAATTCCCGCTCGTTCGTTCACTGAACGTACCCGAGCTAAACTTCGGAAATTGATTTCGGGCACTCCGGGCCTCGGAATCAGGTGCCGTCTGAAACCGCGCTCTTGTAAAATTATAAAGAAAATTAAGAAAAAAATTTCCCTTGAATTTTACGGGTCTTTAAAATACTCCCACCTCAGGGCTTTACGTCCCCATAAAGATACATCAAAAACTAGGGAAACAAAAGAAGGTACTGAGCACGCATCTGAGCCTCCCGCTCCCATGTGCTCTCCTAGAGATTCCTGTGCTGCCATCTGATGCGCACAAGAGGAATCGATCGCCCACGCTGGACCCGCTCCTGTCGATCCTCTATCTCCACCGGGACCTCCGTAAAAGTCGCCCCATCGTCAACGTCAAGCTCCCCATGGTCAATGATGTGTGTCGGGTCGTGCCCGTATCTCCTCAGCTGAGACACGTGGAAGACGTAATGCACCCGGTGCAACTGAGGTGGTAGAGCCAGCCGATAGGCCACCTCACCAATCCTGCTGAGAATCTGGAAGGGTCCGATGAAGCGCGGAGATAACTTGCCGCCTCGGCCAAATCTCCGAATACCACGTTGAGGTGAGACCCGCAAGAAGACGTGGTAGCCATCCTCGAACTCCAGTGGCCTCCGCCTCCTGTCAGCGTATGACTTCTTCCGGCTCTGTGCTGTCCTCATCCGCTCCTGGATGACCTGGACCTTCTCTGTCGTGGCCTGGACCATCTCCGCTCCCACTAGTGCTGACTCTCCGGGGTCTGTCCAGCACAAAGGAGATCTACAAGGTCGGCCGTACAACGCCTCGTACGGTGCCATCCCGATGGTGGAGTGGTAGGTGTTGTTGTACGCAAACTCCACCAAGGGTAGGTGGTCCTCCCAGCTACGACCAAAGTCGAGGACACATGCGCGGAGCATGTCCTCGAGAGTCTGAATGGTCCTCTCCATCTGACCATCTGTCTGAGGGTGAAAGGTTGTGCTCAGACGTAGCTGCGTCCCGAACGCCTCCTGTAACCCCTTCCAAAGCCGGGAAGTAAAGCGAGCATCTCGATCGGAGACGATAGATGATGGCACGCCGTGGAGCTGCACAATCTCCTGAACGTAGAGGCGTCCCAAGCTCTCTACTGAGCCCTGCTCTCTGATGGGTAAGAAATGTGCCGACTTGGTGAGTCGGTAAACAATCACCCAGATGGAGTCGTGACCTCTGGAAGTACGTGGAAGTCCAGTCATGAAGTCCATAGATATGCCATCCCACTTCCACTCTGGAACCTCCAAGGGCTGTACCAAGCCTGCTGGTACCTGATGCTCTGCCTTCACATGCTGGAAGGTGAGGCATCGAGAAACGAACTCTGCTACTGCCTTCGTCATGCCCGGCCACCAGTGCTGTCGTCTGAGGTCCTGGTACATCTTCGCCACTCTAGGATGCACCTCCAAAGGAGAAGTGTGAAACTTCCTCAGCACTTCCTCTCGCAAAGCGACTGGTACCATGGTACGTCCTCTGAAAAGGATGTCGTGCTCTGCTCCAAGGGAGAAACCATCAGGTGCCTGTCCTGAGGATATCTGCGTACGTCGTGTCTCACTGTCAGCGTCCTCACGCTGTGCCTCCCTGACCCGCTGGAGTAGTGGAGGGGTGACTGTGAGAGACTGGAGGAAGGATGCTCCATCTCTATCCACGAAGGATATCTGCAAAGAGGCTAGCTGCTCCGTCTCCTCCTCAAGTAGCTGAATGCCCGTCCTCCTGCTAAGGGCATCGGCTACTACGTTCCCCTTCCCAGGAGTATAGACTATCTCAAAGTCATAGTCCTGGAGGAACTCGAGCCATCGCCGCTGTCTCAGGTTCAGGTCCTTCTGAGAGAAGATATACCTAAGACTCTGATGATCGGAAAAGACTGTAAAGTGCTCGCCCATCAGGTAGTGTCGCCATGTCTTCAGAGCGAAGACCACTACTGCTAACTCCAGGTCATGGGTAGCGTAGTTCTGGTCATGCGGCCTCAACTGAAGATACCCATAGGCGATCACTGCCCGCTCCTGCATCAGAACACATCCGAGTCCGGTCCCTGATGCATCACAGTAGACTACGTACCCTACTCCCTCCTCAGGAAACCTCAAGATAGGTGCGCAGGTCAATCTCTGTCTCACCTCCTGGAAGCTCTGCTGACATCTGTCTGACCATACGAAGGGTTTCCCCTTCTTCGTCAAAGCTGTGAGTGATGCCGCAAATCTAGAGAAGTATGGCACGAATCTCCGATAGTATCCAGCTAGTCCCAAGAAACTCCGAACCTCAGTCACGCTCCTGGGTGGCTCCCAAGCTAACACAGCCTCAATCTTCACGGGATCCACTGCAACTCCCGCCTCAGAGATAACGTGTCCCAAGAAGTGGACCTCACGTATCCAGAACTGGCACTTCGAGAGCTTACCATAAAGCTGGTTCTCTCGGAGTGTGTCTAGTACAACTCGCAAGTGATAGGCGTGCTCCTCCTCTGTCGTAGAGTAAATCAAAATGTCGTCGATGAAGACCATGACAAACCGATCGAGGTATGGCTAAAAGATCCTGTTCATGAGATCCATGAACACTGCTGGAGCATTGGTTACACCGAATGGCATAACCAAGAACTCATAGTGGTCATACCGACATCTGAAGGCTGTCTTCTGCACATCCTCGTCTCTGACTCTGAGCTGATGGTAGCCTGACCTGAGGTCTATCTTCGAGAACCACTGTGCTCCCTTGAGCTGATCAAAGAGGTCATCAATACTCGGTAGCGGATACTTGTTCCTCACTGTCACCTGGTTCAGGCGACGATAGTCAACACAAAGTCGCAAGCTCCCGTTCGCCTTCTTGGCGAAAAAAATCGGGGAATCCCAGGGTGAAACACTGGGTCGGATGAACCCCTTGCCCTACAATTCCTCCAACTGTACATGTAGCTCTCGAAGCTCGGCGGGGGCCATCTGATATGCTGGAGTGGATATCGGGGCTGTCCCGGGGTACAAGTCAATATAAAATTCTACCTCTCTACGAGGAGGTATCCCTGGAACGTCATCGGGAAAAACGTCCGCAAACTGATCCACCACTGCAGGAAAACCAGGACTCCGCACGTCAACTGCTCCAAGGATAAGGCTAGCCAACTGATGAGTGATGGGTTGTCCTCTCCTCTGCGGAAGTCCATCCTGTGCTGCTAAGGCTCCCTTCTTGCCGGTGAAGGTGAACCTGCTCCCATCGGTGCGTACACATCACACCTTGCGCCTAAAACAGTCAATATGTGCATGGACCGTAGACAGCCAATCCATGCCCAAGATGACGCCATAAGGCCTCGACACTGCTACAAGAAGATCCCAGCCGAAGCTCTCGCCTCCTAGAGTAAGCTCACACTGCCGGCACCAGTGCGTAATCGTCGAGTCTGCTCCCGTAGGAGTCTCTAGCCGTAAGGATCGAGCCAACGGCTCTGTCGGAATCTCCGAGCTCCAAACAAGGGCAGCGGCTATGAAAGAGTGACTCGCTCCTGTGTCTATAAGAACTGCAGCAAGGGTGGAATAGACACAGATAGTACCTCGAATCATCTCGGGTGCGCCGTGGTCAGAGGCCTCTGCTGCCTGGAGTTGTGCCTGTGGCTGCCCGCCAGCTCCCTGTGGTCGGGGTGGACCTCCGGGTGGTGGTGGTGGCAGAGCCTCAAAGCGTCGCCCACCACCGGCTGCTCGTCCAGCTCCTCTGCCTCGTCCGCCTCCTCCCTGCGGACCGCCACAGTCGACCCTCTGCCTCTGCCTCGGTGGTCCATCAACTGACTGCTGCTCCTCGGCATGACGGGTCGGGCAGTCGCGAGCCATGTGGCCCTGCCCGCCGCACGAGTAGCACTGTCTGCCTCTCGAAAGACTGGCTCCGCGCTGTGTGCCCCGCACTGCTGAGCCAGTGTCCTGAGGTCGTCTGCCCGAAGGTCTGGTCTGTTTGGACCCCTGAGTCATCCGTCGACTGCCTGCTGCAAATGACTCTGCCACGTGCCGCCCTGCGGTGGGTCTCTGTGCTGGTGTAGACTTAGCAAGGAAGCTCTCGATCAGAAGGGCCCGCTCCAGTACTCCTGTCTGAGTCGGTATGCTGAGGGAGATCAGCGATGCCCTGATCTCGTGTCTCAAACCCTGCTCGAAGGTCCAGGCCCGGAAGAATGGGTCTCGTACCATGTCGGTCGAGTAGCGCGAGAGATCTGTAAATCTCGCCGAGTACTGAGCGACCGTCATGCTGCCCTGCCGCAGCTGTAGAAGCTCCTGGATACGCACCGCATGAAGGGTGGATGGGACGAACTCCGAGCGGAAGAGGCTCTCAAAGTCCGTCCAAAGTAGAGATGCCTCATCGTGCACCTGGAGCATCAAGATCCACCATCGTCCTGCTGCTGCGTGTAGTAGGCTCGCAGCGAGGATCACCATGAGGTCTGTTGGTGTCCTCACTAGCCTAAACACTCATACCACTGCCTCCAGCCAGTCCACTGCTGCCTGGGGATCCGTCTACCCGCGAAACCTGGGCGGTCGCTGGCGCTGAAACTCATGCAGTGCGCTGAGGCGACGTGCATCGTCAGCGGCTGCTGCTGGAAGCATCGGGGGCTCAGCGGGTAGAGCTATCGCCGGTGCCACTGCTGACAAAGGGCCCTGCACCGAGGCCTCGTCGCTCGGTGGGCTGTCGTCACGCTCATCTCTCGAAACCCTAGCTGGCTGCCGTCGTGGGGCCATCCTGAAAAAAAAAACAGGTGCGCCACGGTCAGAACAGTATACCTGGTGAGCTGATATAATTAATCACAAAGAAAACTTTGAAACACACACGCAATCAATGTTTTCATGCATTAAGTCGGAAATCAGAAGTCAGGGTCCTGGTGTACGGATACGTCGGCCGCTGCACCAACACTGGACTCCCTGGACTGATAACCACACTCAATACGCTAAACATTATTGCTTCACATAGAAAAGTTCAGAGTTCGCGGTAGAACCGAACTCCTCTGATACCAGTTTGTCACGACCCGCCCTCGGGGTCCGTGCCGTGACTACCCCAAGCCCGCCTTCCATAGGCCAGGGTCTGGCTACTAGCACCAAGGTGTAAATCCCGGTAAAAAGGTAAGGCATTTCCATTGAAAAGTAAACAAACACCACAGAGTAAGCAAGCGGAAAGTAAACACTAAACAAAAGCAGAGTACAACTGAAAGTGCGGAAAAGTAAATGGGCCAGTATACAAACCCAAAATGAATGTAAAGTACAACTCAAAAGGGAAAACAGCAACTGAAAAGTAAAAGCCGCTACACCGAGCTGTCCACTGGAAATCCCACCTGAAGGGTGGGTACAGATAGCTCCTCTGCTCCACGGGTCCCGCCGTCCGCTCCCTGCACGTCCCGCCCAGTGGTCCACCTCCGGGTACCGTCCCGCTCTGCAAGCCTCAGCTAAGGTCAACGCTGTCCGTCGTCTGCAACCAACACAACGTAGTGCGGGCAAAGCCCGTGCAGGGGTGAGTATAAGCTACTCAGTAGGGACCCCGAGACCCCTGAAGGTCTCTCAAATACACAAAGGATAAACCACGAAGAAAGGTACAATCACGAAGTAACAACCGACACTGCTTAGGTATATGCCCATACATATACCTATGTCATCAATTTCAAATACGCTCCAACCTTCGAGCCCAAGTACAACTCAGTCCACAGAGGAAAGTAAACGTATTCCACACAGGAAAGCAAAACGTAATCCACACAGGATTTCACAACACAATCCACACAGGAAAGCTACAGGATTCAGCTCACACAGGTATACTTCTTCAAAGGACGATAAAGATGATCTCTGATCCATCTAAGTCGTCAGACCCATGAAGGATCGATAGGTAACTAACCCCCGCAAAAGACCCACACAGGATCGGGCCCACACAGGACCTGTAGGCGCTGGTTCACACAGGACCGCTGAGCGCAAGGACCCACACAGGATCGGACCCACACAGGATCGGGCCCACACAGGACCTGTAGCACTGATCCACGTAGGATCGCTGAGTGCTGTAGTCGTCGTCGTCGAATCCACACAGGATCTCTGTACTGTCATCGTCGCAGTCACAGTAGCAGTAGTAGCAGTAGAACAGTCGCAGCCAGCACTAGGGTTCCCGCACACAGCAAACTCGTACAGGAGGGTCCACTCCACGAGCCGAGAGGCTGATACATAAACTGTCACAAAGTCCAGAGTTGATGTATCCAAAAGTTCCGTATCGTCAACAGGAACTCAACTCAACAGACGGCGCGTCGATCGGACACCCGGTCTGAGAGTTATAGGCATTTTCTTCCCCAGGCCCGGTTGGTTTTTAAGGCAAAACCAACCTGACCGTACTCCACCTGCATCCAAACTTCGGGCGGAGTATGCCAAAAGATCTGTCTCACTAAGAGGAACACAGCACAGCTGACAGCACGTCAATCGGAAGTCCGTAGCTCATGATATGAGCGTTTCCGCTCCGAAGGCCCGGTTGGTTTCGTGAACGAACCAACCCGGCCGAACTCAAAGTAATCCGAAACCTTGAGTGCGATATACCAAAACGACCGTCTCGATCCAAGGATCGTGTTTCCGTAGACGGTTCATCAATCGGAGGTCCGATGCTCAAATTATGGCCAAAAGACCGAAACTGCATCGAAACGGGGGGTCCGGGTCCGAGGCGTCCCGGCCCGACCCCCCTGGGTCGGCCCGAACCGGGTCGACCCGACCCGGGTCCGACCCGGCCCGGCCGGCCGGCCGGGCGGCGGCCTGGCGCCGCACGGAGGCAGCGCGGGGGGAATCATTTCCCCCGCTGATTGGAAGGGGCGGCGCGGCTAATTGTCGCGCCCTTTGCAAAAAAAAAAACGTCCCCCACGTGGGGGCCGTCTTGGAGAATAACCGAGGGGCTGCTGCCCCCCCCCCCCCCCTTCATGGAAACCGCCCCACTCTTAAAGAGGGGGGTTTTGTGCGCTGGCCAGGGGATTAATTTCCCCCGGTTTATTACCATCCGGCCGACCGGTTTTCTACAACGGGACCAGAAAATCCGGTCCCCTCTTTGGCTTCCGACGCCGGCGGCCCGGCCGCCGGTCTTCTCAAAACGCCGCGGCCCGGAACCGGCCACGGTGTTCGTCGTCCGGCGCGGTGCGACGGCACCGCGCCCCTCCGCCGCACCTTGATTTCTTTCAACGCGGCGTGACGGCGTCGCGTTCTTGATGTTTCTTCCATGGTGCGCGCGCGACGGCATCGCTTATCAAGATTGGGCGAATATCTGCGTGGTGCGACGACACCACACCACCTTGATTAATACACAAATTTAAACACCAAGAACGAAGGAGGGGGTTCGGCCGTGTTCATGCGGTCCGGCCCCCTCACGTTAAAACACAACTTAAAATATTCAAAAGTCACACGTTAGACATGCTAGATCCACGATCTAGAATGAAATAATTAAACAATAAATCAACAACCCCTACCTCGGGTATAGGTTCTAAGATTTGACAACGTCCGCGGAAGACAACGTCGCGGAGGTCGGGCGTCGTGGTCGTCGTTCGTCAAATCCGTTGACGAAGGGATACGCCCGAAGAGATACGTCATTGGCGAATCTTCGTATGCCGACGAAGAGGGTCCGAGGAGGAAGCGGCGTTCCCTCTCGTTGACACGGAAGACGAAGAAGAGAGGCGGCGTTCTTCGTCGGAGCTTGAGAGTTCTTCGTCAGAGCATGAGCGTTCTTCGTGTTCTTCGTCAGAGCTTGAAGAAGAAGAAGAAGCTCTCAAAAGCTCTCAAGTTGGATAAGAGTTCTAACCCAACAAAAAGAGAGAAGAGATTAATTTAATCAAAAACTTAACACAAGAATTTCAAAGGTTTGAAATTCAAAAAGATTAACTCCAAAATTAAATAACCCATGTCATTTAATGAGGGGTTAAGGAAGTTTGACGGAAGATGTAAAGTTAGGGGTTCGTGTGGCCCCACCACACATAATCCTCTTAAGGGAGGTTAAGTGGGTGTGGGTCCCACCCCTAACTTCCTTTGAGAGAAGTTAACTAATAAGTTTGAATAAAAATATGTAAACACAATTTGTATTTAACTTATTCTAATCTCCCAAAAACTAACTCTCAACCAGAAACAAACGCAACTCCCGAAATGGTCTCTTTAAGCTAGTATCGGCGCTGCGAGTTCATCGGTGCCCTCGGATTTCAATTCCGAGCACCGGATCAAAAGTTAGAAATTCCCGCTCGTTCGTTCACTGAACGTACCCGAGCCAAACTTCGGAAATTGATTCCGGGCACTCCGGGCCTCGGAATCAGGTGCCGTCTGAAACCCCGCTCTTGTAAAATTCTAAAGAAAATTAAGAAAAAAATTTCCCTTGAATTTTATGGGCCTTTACAGATATTGTGCATTGTTTCTATCAATCATCATCACTAGAGCCATCCCCCTAGTTCCTCTCAGTCCAATTCTAAGGGAACCATTTGAATCATTTCCACCTATGATTCATATTAATGGGAAATTGGAAGACACTCCTAGTTTGGAAATATTAGGCTAATTTGTAGTGGAATCATATCCATTCATACAATAAATAAGTATTCCATAATATTCATGAGGTAGACAGTAAGAAAGCTCATATCCCTACTCACTCAGAACAAGTCTCCAGGAGTTTTTCATAATAGTCATTGGGACGTAGATTTCACTACCCCAATGCCTATTTCCTATCATCATATACAGATTAAAAGCATAGGAGAAAAGTTAGATCATACATCTGCTTCATTCAAAGTCATCTACAAGTTTATAGTGGATATAAAAAACGTGATGAAATATATTTCTCTACACACATTACTAAAGTGTCATTTAATTATAGTATTAGGTGATGAACTCAGATACCATTTTCTAGAACCAATACAGATAGATGGACATACAAATATTCCTATCTTTATATCATGGGAAGCACAATACTCTGATCATCATGAAAAGTGGTTGATATGCATCATATGAAAAAAAAAATCCAATATGTGAGGATTATATATATATTTAGGTAAAGGATTAGGCATTACACTAGGATCATACTCCCTTTCCAAAATTGGTACACAAGGAGATAGCGGAACAAGCCTTGGTACAGCGACAAATTCCTATGAATAATATGGAGACATACTCTAAAAGATTAGTATGAGGCTCATATCACCATTCTAATTGGAATTAACAAATTGAGAGTGGCAAATTCCATGATATAGGCACATATACTTATGGAAAAATATAGAAAACATTTCTAAATTCTCATAATAATGATCATATCAGAGTTATTACTAGGGACAACCATGGGAGAGTGGATCCTGCATCATGAAAATCTGAGATTGCTGCAAAAAATATACTGCTAAAACATTCCAAAGGAACGTGATTTGTTTCATAATAAACCTTCAACTGAGGCCCAGTAGGGGATAGTAGAAATGACTTTTGGTAGGATCATATTCTTGTCAGTGAAGAAAAATTTCATATGTCAGTATCTTTTAAAATCCATGTCAATATCCCAAAATCTATTGAAACATTACATCACCAACATTCATCAATACCTATATAGGAGAAGAATCATATACTTTCACCAATTTTTTCGGTCTGTCAGTCTTTTCTGATGTGGAATTTATATGTTATCCCAGATCATATACACACAGATCATCTATGGTTGAAATAAATTTTATAGAAAAACACATAGGAATACTCATATTCTTACTAATATTGAATAATATCATTAGAATAAATTATAATATTCTCTTAAGAAGGATCAAACTCTAGATAATTACCGATATATTCTGGAAATCAATATAGAAAAGGATTTCATCATTACACATCCCCAAATGGAGGGATAGCATATTCTGGCCATGATGAATAATAGGGCCCATATCCATAATATTCAAGAGTTTAGGGTGCTTTAAGTTGTTCCAGACACATTCCCAAAGAACCAAGGGTATTCTACATCTTCAATTAAAGAGGATGGTTATCATTACCATGATACTCCACCACATTATAGTGTGTAGTTGGATATAAAGGACATTACTCTTGAATGTCATAATGGTAAACCTCCACATAGTGATATCTACTCTATAAGGAAATACTCCACTTTCAATGAAACCACTATACAGAGTGGCGCTAAAAATAAAGATGCCTTCATATAGATATGTTCTCAAAACAGCAGGATCAAGAGTATATAGTTTCATATCAACTACTAGAAACACCTGATAATGGTTAGCTAGCAACACAGATAATAAAATTTAATGATATTACTAATTGCAGGATTTTTTTCTAACTAATATGAATCCTAAATTTACATGTGGAGTGGGATATGTAGAAAAAACCTCCCCAAAAAGTTCTAACCCCTTTCTTCTTCTAACTATAAGGACCTAGAGGAGCTATATAAATATTTCATTCCTTTCATATACCAAATATATACGGAGAACTCGTTAGTGATTTAGGTATAAACACATACCTAATATAGTATATGAATATCACCTTTAAATAATATGATACTATATTATCATATTTTCATGGGTCCTATCTCTATAGTCTACAACCCAGTAATAGACAATCACAATGAAAACAGGAAACATGGTTGCCTCCATTTCATCAGGAATTTTCATCAACTACTAGCTAACAACTCCTTATATATTTATTTTTGAGTATGGAGAAATTATGGAGTGTTACACATCACCAAAACCCTAGATCATTGGAACATGACGTAAACAGCTTCATATAATGTCATAGCCTTCTAGGAAAATCATAGGACAAGGTAAGAAGTTATCCTGATAGTCACTACTATGTAATTCCATATCATTAATGTTGTTGAGACATTAAGAATGGATCGAGAGTGATAGAAATAAATCGTTGAACTAGGCCACTCTAGAGAATAGGATCCCATTTTAGATACAGATGATGATGTGATGGTTAACCCAACAACACCTGATAGAAAATGACGTTATTCATGGGCTTATATTGCACCAAACTCATAGATTAACCTAGTGGAACCCAATAAAATAGATCCCAACTGCATCTTCTATAGTTGTTGTCATTGAGATAACATGGCCTATTAGGCAAGCGTAATATCTACCAATGCCTCCACAACTTGGATCATCAGCCCCTAGTATTATTTAGGAAATCTTGGAAGTAGAATCAAACCAACCCCAACCCACTAATATTGGGTAATTTATATCTTATTCACAATCAATAGGTTCATTAATCCACTTATATCCCAAAGGAAATTAGTGGAATTTCCAGATCAACCCCATCCTATATTTCGGGGGACATTTATATCTCAATTATTGTCCCAATGGTCCTCAAATATGCATCTAGAATCATTAGATCCTCAATAATCAAATAAAAATATTCCTATAGAGGCCCTAACTAGGCCCCACACCTCATAGCTATGGTATATTTCAACATTATCATCAGCACATAGATAATTACACTTCTTGAGGTTGGGAGGAAAATATCGATGGTCGAAATCCCATAAAGACCTCCATCTGTAAGGAAACCCTATACTATTTGAGGCATCTTCAAAAATCACATCTAGACACCCAGATAAGGCCATAAATCATAGTCTAATATGGGAATAATGTAGAGTGATGAAAATAAAACCCTGTAGGTGTCAAAACACCAATGGTCCAATATGACCAAGGGTTGAAATAAGTTACCCGGTGAAAATAGTATAGATTCAACATATTTTTTTGAGATTAATGAAACTTCTAACATTATCTAATACAACTCTATAAATGTTTTCTCAATCAATAAAATAGTTACAATGGATCAAGGTACAAATTCATAGTGTCACCTTACATAAAATATTCCTCGAGATAAAGGTGATTTGGATTCACCAACTAAGGCTTCAAATATCTGGAACTAGAGGCGAGTACCAAACATAGAACCACCAAATATTGATTTTTCACCTCTACAGAAGAACACTATCAAGGATAATGTGAAAGGTGTGTCTATATCCTACCAAATTTCAAGACGGTCAGAAACTCCTTCATCAAAGGAACATATGGTACAATATTAGAATGTTTTTTAAAATATAATACTACTTAATGAGGAACATTTTATGATTCCTTATAAAGGACCTCACATGTGTTTCAATATGAATGTGTGCGTAGGATTTTAGTTTCTCGGTATACCTTATTTCTATAGGTGGGATAATTTCATCACTTTAATTGGTGATGTCTCTGCATTGATTGAACAGAGATAATAAGATATTAGTCATCATTCTATGCATTCTTCCATGGATCTCATTTCCTATTCTAGGCCTCCCTTTTATATTTCAGATATGTTTGTGTAAATAATTATCGGTTTCATCTACTAGTCCAATTTAGTTAATTACACAACATATCTCTTGATAGGGATGAAACGTTTTGTTAGTTGTCTGGACATATTGCAAATCATTATTCTTTTCTCAATAGTGGGAATATTTTTCATGTATAAATATTTCTCTTATGATGGAATCTAATATTAGGCATCCTTATCATGGAACCTAAAAAATAAAATTTTTATCAAACATTAATGACACTATGGATAATTATATAAATTCACTTTATCTCAATCATTGATTGTCCATTACATGGGGTAGGTATTCTAGGTTAGGTCACAGGTTCTGCACCCCGTGGAGATGGATCTGGAAACCTGGTTGTGAGATATTTGGTTTCAAATTTTAATGTCTCTCAGATATGGGATTGATTGATCAGAATTTTTAATTAAGTAAGTTCATGGAGGTTCATACCTATGAGGTAATATGTTACACAATGATGATTTATAGTTTTTATTTGAATTCCCTAAGGAGGTGGGTCATGGAGGTGCGTCCCTAGGAGGGATGATTCTAGACTTGGATAGTTTAAGGATGTCTGGATTTGACCTAACAGAGGAATAATTTGATCTATATATAAATGACATGGAACCAAACCCATGTTGTTATGTGAAATTTTTTATGGTCATGTGACATGAGGAATCTATTTTTTTATATAATACTCTATGGATTATTGTATTTTAGTAGGTTCATTAATTTGGGAATTATTTGTGATTAAACATAGAAGAATCCAGTAACAAGTGCATTGCTCTTGGGGGAAATGTGTGGGGTATTCACATTGAATATTACTTTTATTGGAGTCACAAGTCACTGATGAGGGATATGGTTAGTGTATTTCACATGGATTCTTCCCATGTAAGAGGGTAACTCTCTGTGGTATTATATGGGATTTCTATTCGGTAGCTACCATCTAGGGGTGGCTTTACTCCTCTAGGGGGGGGTGTACTCAATGGAATGAGAGGGTCGAATCATATAACTAGAAAACATGGGGAATCTTTTCCATATCATGAAGGGTAAGCCTAGAGTTTTATACCATCTACTAAGAATGTTTTCATTTAGTTTATCATCGTATGACTCAGATGTAATCCTAGGCAGCTTTACTTCAGGCATCTTGGATGTGGGGGACTCACTCTACCACCCAAGGACTTATGTTTCCACTATTAAATCCCTATTTTGTGGGCCATGAAGTTTTCCCATCATGTATGAGTGTAAAATAATGGGTTCTACATTACAATATCTATGACTATTACATTTTTGAACATTATAATTGTGTGAGAAGGGGAGGTTCTATCATAAGGGGAGAAAATAGAAGCATGTGGCATGGATGTGTGAATGTTTTGGAGTTATGTTTAGCTTAGGTTTTCATTAATTTTTGATCATTGTGTCCACCTTAATATCCTCAAGGGAGGATGCTTGTGTATCACTATACATCAAGACAAGAAAATTGTAGGCTAATGGTGGTATATCATGAATATATACTACCTTTTAGTGCCCAAGATAACTATCTTAGCACACTATCACAGTTGATCGGGAGTTGTTCATAGTAGTGTGACACTTCTACTTTCGGAGATACACTCGGATGGATGGGTAATAATTTATTTATATAACAAATCCATGGTTTTTTTTAAAAAAAATCATTCGTTACACAACTATCCTTACATAATGATTTCTCATTTACTACTATATTTCGTCCATGAAACACCCCAAGGATTGATGTTTCCAATATTGAACATATCATGTGGTTGTGTAACATTATTGACCATAATGATTATTTCATGTTCACAATAATAATTTTTGGTATGAATTGGCTTAGGATTTTCCTTGTACGAGGGAGAGTCTGTGGAACTATACTTCGACATTGGAAAGCATTTTTATTGCTTGTCAAATTTAATCATTGCCTATAGCCTTTGAAAAATGTGGGAAACACATTTATTAACCCTCAAATGGTCATTCAGGGTAGATAATGGGATCAGTTCACACAACACTGACTCTTTTAGTCCCTTGATGAGATGTTGGTGCCAAAAAATTCCCCACAAAATATGGCCTCATCAAGGATCATAAAGTCATATTCCAATGGTAAGTATAAATAGAGTGGCCCATTTTTATTTCAAAACACACAATTTGGATCAAGGCATCCAACTAGTGCTTCACACTGACCACAACCAGATTTCATATCCAATAAATAGGATTGGTGTAATTTAATGGTACCTAGAAATCATGAATGTTTATCATTTTCTCTCTTGCACATAACTCATGTTTTCATGAAAATATTAGCTATTAGCCAAATACTTTGTAAAATAATACCTTTAGTGAACCCACATCCATGTCATAAGTGATAGTTTTCATGCACACCTCCATAGTTGTGTGATATCTCTCATTTTGTGTGGAAATATAGTTCATTTGTGCACACATATATTTGAACCTCTAGATTAATCATAAATATCCCATTAATTGAGTTAATCCCAGATCAATGCATCCAGCACTGCCCAGAGGTCTAAAATGGTGGGAAACAAAAATATTTGTCGAGAAATTAGGGTCATATCTGAAAAAATTATTGAAAACATGTCATTTGAAGCTAAATTAAACTACTAGTTTAGAGACCTCCTTCTCTTGGTGAATTTATAGATTATAGATTAAGTGAACATCTCATAAATCGATGTAAACTTTCCATAATATTGGTTCACATGTGATGATGTGATCAACCAATTGAACATCATTATCCATAGACACCTAGCATAAGATAATGGGGAAATATATTTTTATATGATGATTGGATAGAAGAAGATAGTAAGGGGGATAAATTGATGGAAAAAGGTATTATAGGACTAATATTCAATAATATTTAACAGCCCCATGAAAGAGAATAACAATGGTGGAATATGGAATGAGACATTTTGTCCAACGTGAACATTATTAATGAGTTTCCATAGGTGTATTGGGTATGTTAAACATATCTAGAATATGGGCCCCAACAATTCCATCATATATTATTTGAAGTAGTGTTGATGCCCCAATTCCATGCCTACCATTAACGGAGCATCTACCATTCCTCCTACACTATTTCTATATAGACACCAACAGGTTCCACCTTCACCAATTGGATATGTGTATAAACTTGTGGGATGTTCACTACCTTAGTGGAATCCCACATGATGCGTTCTTATAAAATTATTATGTCACTACGCCGAATGTCTGCTCAAAACAGAATCATACTTCTCTCCAAGTACAAAATCATCTGAATGATTTGAAGGAAAATGTGGGTCATGATCGCCATATATATATATTTATTTCAATAAATGGAAATAAATGTTCTCATGTAAAGGAATAAATTTCTAGATATTTGTGCGACCAATGCAGTGTCCTAAAGTGACATATAGTAGGAGGTTAGGGTCATATAGGATGAATCTAAAGGAGGGGTAGTATGAGCAGCGGGGCTTTAGTATTTTTGAGGGCTGACTTCTAGTGTTCCACAAAAAAAATTATTAAGATTATACATAGCAGGTTGTTTTTTTATTTTAGAGACACACAAATGGTTTTTTTCTATGGATACTTGTGATGGAATAAATTATAGTGTCTACAAATATATTGAACTAGAGTGTACTCATGATGAATCATATTTATCTTTATTGTGAATGTGGTGATAGGAGATGGGAATAGGATAATATGTGGATGGTTACAATTTCTCTATTGCTGGATCACCACACACTTCAGATTCTATGTATTTCTAAGCCCCATAACCCCACTGAATGTTATTCTGTATCCCCCATTTCTCATTTTTTCTAGGGTCAGGCTAGTGATGCTCAGATGGAATGGTGTAGTAATTTACATTAGAAATCATTTTTAATTTAAAATAAATCCATTATTTACCTTGGTCGTAATAATAATAGATTTCCTATATGTTATAGTGGATCAATGGGAATTCATCTAGTCTTTATATGGTGGTGTTCATGTGGCATTGTTTGACGACAACATTTATTATGATCCATACACGCCATCCTAGTTCGCTATGTTTTTTTAGTCTACCATCCAATGAGTGGATTCTTCCTGGGCATCTGTGAAGAGTAGAATACAAGTACCCCACATTAGTTATGGTGGACACTGACAGATGAGTGAATATAAGAGACAATCCAACTACCACCAGCTAATGTGAACACCAGCCCATCCCATGACTACACAAAATAAAAGTGCGGAAAAATATCTGGAAAAGTCCCAATAGAAGATCATAAAGATTTTTTAAGTAGTACGTGAAGTGTTGATTAGTGGGGTGAGAGGAGGGATTCTCTTTCAGGGTCAAGATAGATATATCAACCCTTATTTTTCAAAGATGAATATTATATCTTTTTAATTATAAAAAACATAGTATTTCTACATGTCATGGATAAATATGTTTATTGTAATAGTAATATTGGGATCATACATATTTTTACATAATAAAAATTAAATATTTATTTTGTTCCTTTTAATCTATATTCTTATTGGACCATGTCTTCTGTATAGTCCATGTATTCACTTAAGGATATATATAAAAAGAATGGGTGAGCTAAAATCTCACTAAGAGGATGAATAAGAGACATAATGACTAGTTAAAGATAATAATCATCATTATCATCGTTAGTGGATGTATTAGGCAAATGCATGGAATATACAAATTCATAAAAATGAAACATCATGTATTAGTGGTAAACTACCACACCCAATTGTGAAAACTGTTAGATTCATGTTCACACATATTTCACATTATCTCATGAGATTATTCACATTACCCATTGCATTGGAGTGATATATAATTCCATGATCGCTCATCACATCATAACATTTACATGTGATACATAATTTCTTGTGCACTCTACACATCATAATGATTACATTATCATGCATGCCAAGTGGATCGTATATCAATATTGGACAATATATTAGCCATCGAAGGTAATGGGAATAATTTCATAGATCATACATCTATTTTTGAAATGGGTTTTAATATGTATGACTGTTCCACACATTTATGACACGATCTTATGGTTCAATATTGATTTATGATGATTTCTCACTGTTATGTTCCATATTTTGTGAAATGATAAAGTTTTTATACCATGAATCTTGTTTAGGATCTATTACAGGTTGGGTATGAACTTTTTTTCTCATTATAATGTACCCTTATGATTAGCTAATGCATTTATACGATCATGGATCGATATCTCGTATGATTATCTTTACAAAGAGTCCAAGCTCACTATTTCTTATGATTCCTTCCTCGGTGATGAAAAACATATTAGGTAATGTATTCTTATAAGGGTACTATGTGAAGTGATATTTGTAGTAGCTGTTGAGTATCATTCATAAAATATAGATAATGTTTATATAATCATTAAATAATATACACCATTAATATGGTGTGTTATGGTTTGTATAATAACTATTTAAATATATATAATATTTGAGTATGAAATGATTTATCCATTATATTTGGTTTCAATATAGGGTTTAGACAATCTTTTGATATTAGGGTTATAATATTTTTAATAACCAGTGGGATATGACTATGTATAAGAAAAAATTCAAATTTTTTGAAAATTTTCATGAATAATGTACTTTAAAACTATGATATCATTTATTAAAAAGAATGTTTCCTGATGTAGACATCATCTATTGTTATTATATGGATTCCCACTGTGATTATTTTTCATCACACTATTGTTTTGGCTTTAGAGAATGGCAGGGACTATGGGGATTCATGTTAATGGTGAATGTGTTATACAATGGAATTATTATCCTTATGAGTAACCAAATGATATCGGAGTAGGAAATTGAACACATGTTATTATTCGTAGTTATTATTCTAAGAATATGATAAATAATATAAGAATTCATTCCTTTCTAAACACATATATTAAGATAAATATGGATATTTATGATGACTATAGAATAATAACATTCAATTTTCAATATTTAAAAAATTTCGGAAGTGTAATCAAGGATAATTTCTCAGAGAAATTGAAATATTCATTGGGTGTGTAAAATAAAGACATAATGAAATTAATTGAAACGGAATAATTTATGGATTAGTTAACTGAATAGATGTGAATAATTTTATTTTTACGGAATCATCGAATGTAAACTATTTTAAATGTTGAATGTATGGTCATTATGAAAATATAATCCCCACGGGGAATGATCTGGATGATAATCAGCAAGGATGTATGTGTAAGGATTATTTTGATAATGGATAAGAGTCTAGGAATGAAATATGAGATTCAAAATTGCTATGTAATTAAACGATGAACACCTATTGATGGTTTAATAGTGCAGTGAAATGATTGAGTGTTTCATTATTAGAATTAAATCGTAATGTTCTATAACTGGAATTATGGTATTGTAGAATAATGAAAAATATAATATTGGTTAATTTTGTTTATTCTATAAGTACATGAAATCGATTTTTTAATGATAATAGTAACCATGAATAGTGATTGGGGTTGTAAGGTTATATTTTTCAAGAACACTATATTAATGAAAAGATGACCATTAATGTGTGCTTGACTGCTATAAAATAAAGGGGAGTGAATTTATGACCTTAGAAATGATTATTAATATGATTATATGTTTATTCATGATATCAAAAAATTTCATTATCGAATTTTAAACTTATTATAGGAGGTAAGTGTTAATTTTACAACGAATACATTTTTTTCTGATGGTTTATGATAACTAATGTTATTACCATTCTTCAAGGGAGTATAAGATAACAATATTGAATTTTTTGGGGTGTGAATATTTAAAGCTACAATATTTTTTGGGGGGAATAATGATATGGTGATTTTGTAAATTTATTGACCTTCTTTTGAATGGTTTGGATGTTAATATTTTGGAAGGATGATTATGATAACCATTTATGAAAATGATATATTTGAATTTTGGTAGACATTTTATATATTAATGTATTAATTAAACCCTTAATTATTAATTTGTAATTGATAGATTATGAAAACCATTGTTTTATAATGATATATAGAGTCCAATGGAATGACTTATCATCCCATTATGGTTCTTATAATCCACAAGGTCGTTAGGAATTACAATTTCATCTTTATTTCATAGTGTCAGATATAAATTTGAAAATGATAAAGTCAATGAAAAATATTGAACTGATGAAATGAAATTAGTTTGTCATATCATCTCAGTGGATTTTGAAACAAAATTTTATCTACATCTTATCATTTCTCATGATATAGATTACACTTTTAACACTATCTTGGTCTGTGATTTTTTGGTCCTTAACCTTATCTAGAACATGTCCTCTTGAAATTTTTATTATTTTAGTGGTATTAGTATTCTCTAAAATATAAATTTCTTAAATTTCTACAAATTGTTTCCTTTGAAGAAACCTTGTTATGTTTTATTTCAGCGAAAATTTATGCTTCCAACATCCCCTTATTAAGGAATGTTTTTGTATTCATTTGTACGATCTTGGTTTATATGAATGAATTATAATTGATAATATTTTGTGGATAAATAATAATTTTAAGGGATAAATTCATATTAAGAATAATTGATTACTACGCCCCGTGATTTTTAGGAAATATATTTTTATATAATTTAATTTCTTTTGTTTCATGTGTTGTACATAATAAAATGATCAGATGATCCATGAAATGTTATTTAATTATTATATTTTCATTATACCCTTAAAATAAAAATTGATATAATTAATATCAATATATAATTTATTAAAATAATATCTAACTCAATAAGAATGTATTGGTATATTCTTATAAAATTATCACACAATTATTTTGGTAAATTTATTTTATTCTAAAAAAATAAATTTTCATCAAAAATGATATTTTATTAGTTTTATGAGTCAATATTTTTTTCTACAATTTAAATAAAAAAATTTTGAATTTTTTTTCAATTTTTTAATTCATAATTTATAAATATTTATAGAATGATATTTTTTATTGATTTTTATAAATATATTGATTTTTCATGAAATATTCAAATATAATGATATTTTAAACTCTAATTTCTTTTTATGTTTTCTCAATGTAAAATTATGAGTGGGATTTTATTTTATTTTAATTCTTTAATTTTGAGTTAAAATAATACTATTATTACATTTTAAGTGTATTTCAAACTTGAATTTAGCTAAAAAAAATTAAACTTAAAAGGGTAATTTCCCCCAAAAAAACTATTTTAATTTGAATTTTATGAATTAAATTTAAATTTAAAATAAAAATTATATTTTATTAATTTTTTAATGTGGTTATATATTTATAAATAGAAGGGTAAAATATTTTAAATCAACCCTTTACATTTAAGTTAATATGAATAATAACTATTTTAAATTTTTTTTCATATATAATGGGTAAATCCTGTTAACATTGATTAAAAATAAGTGATAAAGCCATAAATTTAATCATATTTAATATTGGGTAATTTTAATTAGGACCTTAAAACATATTATTATAAATTTACTTTTTAATAGACCCTTTTCCATGAAAAAGTATATATATTATTTAAATCAATAAAACTCCAACATGCCACTTTTTTGTCTAAAAAATCATATATATGTAATTAAGGGGGTAAAATTTGGTCAAAATTGAATAAAACGTCCCAACTTGAACAAATTAAACTTATTTCATTTATTTAATATTTTTAATGAATTTTTAGGTCCCCATGGATGAGATTATAAGATTTATAATCTTCTTTAAAGAAAAGTAAAAGATATTACATTTACATTTTAAATAAGTGTGACAATTTTAATGTTGATTTATCTAAATGATTATAATAGTATAAATATTATTTTAAAATATAAAATATTTTTCTTCATCCTGATAATTTCTGTATAATTTTTCGGAATTATATAAGTATACTGAATGCTTACACAATAATGATGCACTAATTTATCAATAATGAGAAATTCAAAATTAATGATTTTAAAAATATTAAAATAAAAATAATTTTTGATATTTAAGGAAATAAAAATTTATAAATATGATAATGTGATTCTATAGATATAATAAAATATTTTATTTTAATGATACATTTTTATTGATATTTTTAGTAGCCAATATGTTGAATAATATCAAATTTGACACTAATGATATTTTATATGATTAATAAATTCTTAAATTTTTAAAAAATAGTTAAAAAAATTATTACAATATGTTTTAAAATGTAATTATTTTTTAATCTAATTTCAAATTGATACCATATATATGAATATTATGAAATTTTAATTTTAAAATTTTTGTTATCGTAGTTTAAAATAAAAGTTTAACTAAGGGTTAACTGAAATGATATGATTTAAAATAACACAAAAACATGCCTAAAATATATTGGATTATAATATTTAAAAAATATAATATCTCATCAATTCATCCATTTTAATTTTCATGTAGTTGAATATAAAAGTATTTCTTTATAATTTAATATTTTGAAAAATTCCAATTGTTCAGACCACCTCATTTTAAAATGGGTGAAACCTCCCTCACTTGTTTACACATCATGAAGCCTTATATAATTATCATACCCTGTAAAGACCCATAAGATTCAGGGGGAATGTTTTCTTAATTTTTTTTTGGGATTTTACAAGAACGCAGTTTCTGACGGCACCTGATTCCGAGACCCGGTGAGCCCGGAATAATTTTCCGAAGTTTAGCTCGAGTACGTTCAGTGAACAAATGAGCGGGTTTTTCTAACTTTTGATCTGGTGCTCGGAATTGAAATCTGAGGGCATCGATGAAACCGCAGCGCTAGTAATTGCTTAGGAACACCTTTTCTGGAGAAGCGTTTTCTCGGTTGAGGTTATTAAATTATTCGGTTAAGTAAAGTATAAAATAAAATGGTGCAACCAATTTTATATTTGTTCAAAGTAGTTTAACCTAAACTTAGTGGTTGTAGTGGGATCCACTGATGTTCTAAACATCCCTTGAGAGGATTTAAGGTGAGTTGGGGCCCACACAAACCCCACCCCTTCAAATTCCCTAAACTCCCATAACTCTTCCCCTTAAAACCCCCCTTGTAATAAATGATGTGACTTCCTTTCGTAATAAATCATGCCATTTTATTTGAGAGTTATGCATTTCAATTTTAAAAATTTTAAATCATGGCATGTTATAATAAAATAAGCATAACACTTTTTTTTTATTTCGGGGGTTGTTTTGTTGTGTTTGGTTTTTGAGAGAGGGAGCAATCTATCCTCTGAAGAAGTCCATCTTCCACGTTGAAGAACACGAAGAACACCAATCTCCGACGAAGAACGGCTTTCTGACTCAGCGAAGAACGCTCCACGCTTCTCCAATCCTTTTCATTGTCCACATAAAGGGATGAGACTCAACTGTGGGGAAACTCATGATCAATGAAGGTTCTTTTCCGGTATTGATGGAGCGGCATCGCTTCCCGCGTCTTCGACGAACGAACCATTTCCATGGTAGGGAATTAATTTGTGAATGTTAATGAACACATGTTTACTTCCTTCTAAAACAAAAAATGCGGATCAACTAAATATTAAGTTGATCCGCGAAAAATATGTTTGCGGGTTGTGATTTCTTGTTTTTGGGGAAAATCATAGGTGTTAATTTCTTCTTCATGAATACTTCGTCGTCATTCATTATTTTCTAAATTGGCCGCCTTTTATCGCAATAATTGGAGGAGGTCGGACCGCACGAAAACGGACGACCCTCCTCCCCCTGGATGATTATGTTTGTTGAAGTTTGATAGAAGGCGGCGCGGTGCAATGACATAGTGCGGTATCATGGGAAAATGTGGCGAAGATGCGCGGCACCGTCGCGCCGCACCGTTGAGGACAAACGAACCTGCCGCCGGAGTCGGGCCGTGGTGAAGGGGTGTGGCGTCGTCGCGCTGCGCTGGAGAAAACTGGAGACACATCGGCTGGATTGGGGCCGCGACGGAGAGGCGCATCGCCGTCGTGTCGTGCCAGTCATACCAAGGTCGCGCCTTTGGCCGTGGCGGAGTAGGGAGCGGCAGCCGGACTACCGGCCGCTGGCGCACCGGAGCAGGAGGGCGGGACCCCGGCTGTCCCGCGGCAGCAGCACGACCGGCCAGCCGGGTTGGCCGATCAAGGAGATCGGGGGTTTGTACCCCCCGGATGGAAGCAGGATCACCCCCACCACCCACGTGGGGGCCGCGTTTGTCAATCATGGAGGCAGCGCACCCCCCCCCCCCCATGTCCGCTCAGCTCGGCACCGGCCGAGCTGGCCGCGCGGACCGCACGTGCGCGCCAGGTCGGGCCGCACCCTGGCCGGGCCGGGCCATGATAGCCGGAGTGGCCCTCTCCCAAGTGATCCAGACCCGAACCAATCTCGGCTCGAGCCGGGGGGGGTTTCGGGCCGAGTCGGACCAGGCCCGAACACCCCATTTTTCAGACAGTTTTTGTTCAAAAGCCAATATCATGGGCTACGAACCTCCTATTGACACACAGTCAGTTGCGATGCGATCCTTATATTGAGATGGTCGATTTGGAATAACACAGTCATTATTTCGGTGTACTTTGGGTATGTCTGGGTTGATTGGTACCGAAAACCAATCGGGCCCTCGGAGGAGAAACACTTATAACTTGAGCTCCAGACGTCCAATTGACGTGTCGTTGACTTTCGTGGATTTCTCTTGATGATACAGAACCTTTGGAATATTGTTTCTTAGTTTTGGTCGTAGTTGGAGTATGGCCGTGTTGGATTATACCTGAAATCTAACAGGGCCCCTGGAACAGAAAAGCTGATATCTTTCAGACCGAAGGTCCATTTGACGAACCATCAACGGCGTTGGTGATCATGTTGGGAAACATTCCCTATGAGTATACCCTATGAGAGTTCGGGGTATATTTGAGATACGGTAGGGTAGGTTCGTACATGAAACCAATAGGGCCCCTGGGACTAAAAAGCTAATAACACACAGACCGGGAGTCTATTTGATGCGTTGTCTGTTGTGTTGTGACCGCTATGATGAGGCAGTCCTTTGAGATAATTCCTTATGGGACTTTAGGATACTTGGAGTATCGACCTGTAGCTCATGGAACGGACCCTCCCAGAGACGACCGTATGGAGTACGGAGACCGTGTATCTGGTTGAGACCTGATGAATGCTTGACCGACTCGACTAGGAGTGAGTCGACTAGCCCAGTGGATGAAGAACTAATTTTTTTGGGTGCAGACCCAAGGCGGACGGAGCACTACAGTGTTTGGGTGCAGACCTGCGGTACTCATTCGGAGAGTACCTCTGCAGGCTATTAGGGGGGATGCACTATTGTGTTTGGGTGGCAGACCCCGGCGGGTATCACTACTGTGTTTGGGTGGCTGACTCGCGGTACTCGACAGGAGGAGTACCTCAGTAGTCTTAGGTTAGTGAGCAGTACCTCGGAGTCATGACAAGATCAATGTACTCTCCAAGGACATGGCTCTTCAGCAGTTACACTTTCGATAATGAAAATCCTAGTTTGAGATGAGTATATGACCTTTGTGTTTACCTCTTGATTGAGATGGGTCACTTGACAACTTAGGTATATGTATGGGCATATACCTGGGTTGTGGTTATCCGTTGATTTCATAATATTTTTGTTTCCTCATGATTGAGATGGGTTACGTGATAACTTTGGTATATGTATGGGAATATACCTATGTAGAAGTTATCTATTGATTTAATTATTTGTGGTTGTCCTTGTTGGATTTAGTGAGACCTTGAGGGTATCAGGGTCCCTATTGAGTATCGTTATACTCACCCCAGCACGGGCTATTCCCACACCTCGTTATGTTGGTTACAGATGATGGGCAGCTCTGACAGAGGTCGAGTGTTCGAGGACTGGATGGTACCCGGAGGTGGACCTCACGATGAGTCAGTATCCAGAGGTGGACTTCATGACGAGATGACACTCAGAGGAGGTTGACGGGTGAGAGAGTTGTGGGGGCTATCTGAACCTACCCTTTAGGTAGGATCCAAGGAGGACGACCCAGGAGATGCTTCCATTCTTCTAGTTGTTTGTCTTTTCATCTGTACATTCGTTCAGTTGTAGATGTACTTTCAATTGGGTTTGAATTTTGGCCCCCTAAATTTTCTGCACTATCTTTTGTACTTAGTGTATTAATTCATCCTGTAATCTGTAATTTTTTGTTTACTTTTATAAAGGCAATGCCTTCCCAGTTATTGGGATTTACGCCTTTGGTTCTAGTCTCCAGCCCCTGGCCTATGGAAGGCGGGCTTGGGGTAGTCACGGCACGGGCCCTGATGACGGGTCGTGACAAATTGGCATCAGAGGAGTCGGTTCTACCGCAGAACTTAGGACTCTGATATTTTCTTTCTTTGAAGTAATAGTGTTAAGGGTACCGAGTGTGCTTTTCAGTTCAGGGAGTCCAGTGTTTGTGCGGCGGCCGACATATGCGTAGACTAGGTCCCTGACTTCTGATTTCCGACGTTGTGAACGAAAACACAGATTGTGTGTGTGTTTCCAAAAGTTTTAAAGTCATCTCAAACCGGGTCATCTCACCAGGTATAAATCATTGACCGTGTTGCATCTGTTCAGGATGTCTCCACACAGACAGTCAGTTGGAGTTCTGAGATAGTACACGATGACGGCCCACCGAGTGACGAGGCTCCGGTGCAGGGCCCTGTTTACTATGTTGGCACCCTCTGGTGGTGTACCAGTAGCACCACCACCTGTTGGGAAGCATATTCCACTTTCCATACTAGCAGACAATGCACGCCGACAGAGCGCGTTGCATGAGTTCCAACAGTAGAGGCCTCCAAGGTTATGAGGCGAGGCAGATTCCCAGAAAGCAGAGGACTGGCTGAAGGCGATTTCTAGTGTTTTCCGCCTAGCTGAGACACCAGTAGAGTGGATGGAATACTTGGATACTATTGTTTTCCAGTGAGTGACCATGAGGATGGTCCGCATAGTGATGAAGCTTCGATACGTGGACCGATGCCTGAGATAGTGCCTTTGGGTAGTGTGTCAGCTATACATCACTACTTGTTGGTCAGCAGTTACAACTGGCAGTACTTGTAGGTGACACATGTATGATTAATGCCATACATGTGTTCCAACATCAGATACCCTCATGTTCCGAGGCGAGCTGGACTCACAGGCGGCTGACGACAGGCTTGAGGAAGTTGCTGAGAGTTTTCTAGAGCTTTTACAGCTTCTGCAGGATGACATGTCGGTAGCTGAGAATTCATCGGGCGTACTGAACATTCCAGGTACTCGATGAAGACGATTCGATGAGTTATATATAGCCTTTACCTCTGATCATGGTGTGTTTAAGGATATTCTATCCATCACTTTTCTCTTTATGCATTCCTACTCACGTTATGGTGCTTGAGAGAACCTTGAGGTTGAATGTTCTTTGGATAAACGAATACAGCTAGAGAATGTTAGAAGTTGGAACACTGCAAGCCGGTTCCAGTCTCAGAGACTAGGGCATGCAATTGTTTCAAGAAGAGGAAATGTTAAGGACGGATGAGTTTGTGAAGCAGAAGACATAGAGGGAGAGCTAGGAGAGCAGCATGAGGTGGTGTACATTTTAACATGTTACACTCACCCGCCCTTGTCGTCTCCGCTAGGCTCAGGGAGCTGGAGGGAAGGGGATGAGAGTAGCTATATGTGGTCAAAGAGTGTGAGACAATGGATCTAAGAATGACTCAAGGGACAGTCTATGTCCACTAATAGTTTCCGTAGTAACAGACATAGATATGAATCATTCCTTACTTCCACGAATCTTGTCCCAGACCTAGAGTTTCTGGTAAGCCTTAGACTTGACCCTCACGTCTAGAGATACCTTGGATGGAGACTCGATAATCACACTTACACCGAAAGTGTGATCTAACCCACAAGGCGAGAGTTTCGGTTGGAATGTCTTGGTGGCAGCGTCGAGGCCTTACGATGTTGGTCTGAGTATAGATTGGATCCACAGTTCATACACAGATTAAATGTATTAAGAATAAAGGTTGTGGTTTATCTATAATGTTGGGATGGGGGTTTCCTTGGTTGGTGAAAAGGAAAACCTAGGTAGCATAGGATGGAATCATGCGTAAGAGGGTGCATTCGATCACTCAGGAGATGGAAAAACTTACCTTTGTGCCAGAATTCTCCAGAGTTGCGGCACCACTTCTACCAGAGATTTCAGGAGCTGGGTTTACCGGTGAACCCAACCTGTGGGCATTGGTTACATAGTTCACTACGATGCATTAGGGACTGGACTCGGGTGTGTCCTGATATAGGAGTGGGCAGTGATCTCTTATTGATCACGCCAGATGAGACTGCACAGAGCTGACAGTAAGCCTCTAGTGTTCAATGATGAAGACCACGTCCTTATACGGGTCTCACCTCGACGAGGTTTACAAAGATGTGGCTGAGGGGGCAAGTAATATCCGAGGTTCAACAGACCTTTTTTGGTCCTCAGCTGGGTAGGTGAGGTGGTTTACCGCTTGACCCATCAACCTCAATTGCACCGGGTGCACAATGACTACCATATTTCTCAACTGAGGAGATACATGCTTGACCAGACGCATGTCGTCGACTATGGTGAACTGGAATTTGGCGATGGGGTGACTTTTTCGGGGTTCCAGTAGAGGTTTAGGATCGACAGGAGCAGATCCTACGAGGACGATCAATTCCTTGGGTGTGCTTTCACTGGCATTACGAGAACCTCTAGGTGAGCACATGGGAGTGGAAGGCTCAGGTGCGTGCTCAGTACCACTTTTGTTTCCCTTGTTTGTTTAATAGCATTACAGAGACATAAATCCCTCATGTGGGAATAATGTAAAAACCCATAAAATTAAAGGGGAATTTTTTCTTAATTTTCTTTGACATTTTACAAGAACGTTGTTTCTGACGGTACTTGATTCTGAGGCCCGGTGAGCCCGGAATAATTTTCTGAAGTTTAGCTCAGGTACGTTCAGGGAACGAACGAGAGGGTTTTTCTAACATTTGATCCAGTGCTTGGAATTTAAATATGAGGGAACCGATGAAACCACAGCACCAGTAATTTCTTAGGAACACCTTTTCAAGAGTTGTGTTTTCTAGGGTGAGTTTATTAAATAATTGGGTTAAGTAAAGAATATAATAAAATGGTGAAACAAATTTTATTGTTGTACAATGTAGTTTAACCTATGATAAGTGGTTGGAGTGGGACCCACTAATGTTATAAACTTCCCTTGAGAGGATTTAAGGTGAGGCGGCACCCACACGAATCCCACCCCTTCAAATTCCCTAACCTCCCATAACTCTTCCCCTTAAAACCCCCCTTGTAATAAATGATGTGACTTCCTTTCACATTAAATCATGCCATTTAATTTGAGAGTTATGAATTTGAATTTTAAAAAATTAAAAGCATGGCATGTAATGCCCCGACCCTAGTTACCCAGAGTCTGTGCATTATTACATAACATTGGCATGATCACAAGAAAGATCAAATCTCGAAAGACCGATTGGTTTAGTAGCCTTGGAAACACTAGATATATTCATAAGTTTTACATTACTTCATAAAAGGAAAAACTACTACGACAACATAATGTCTCCATAATCCACACTCATATCCCCACATAATATCCCTGCAGGTCATTCATAATTTACTTCTTCACTTCCTGGGAAAAATAAAGCATAGAAAAGGGGTGAGCTCAAATGCCCAGTAAGGATAACAATATAGCGGAAACTTTTATAAATAAGAATAAACATTTAAGGCAATGTATAACTAAAACAAAAGCCTTTAAAACATGAACTTTCAACATGGTATGGAATAAATAAAATGAAATAATTCCATTTACTTATTCACATGGATATTCTACTAATCGAATAATCACATGCAAAAAATCAATAACCACTTTCATAATGTTGGAATTCATAATGCCAGACTATCATAACCACATAGTCAAGGCCTCGTGCCAAGACTACAAATAAGATTTTGTCAAGGCCATATGCCAAGACACTAGTTTTTCTCATGAGACCCACCGATGCATCGAGGAGCTATAGTGGGCTCGACCCGTCACATATTAAGTCCAATGCATTCCCATATGAAAAGGTTTAAACATAACATAAACATTCGTATTAAAACTAGCATACGAAATGTTAATACTTTCACCATAAACCATGAATGGTATAAAAATAGAACATCCATAGTCAAACAAATCACAAAACCTTTAATATAATATAGAAGTTTTGTATCATAACAAATCAACTTTAAATAAGCGTAAAATCCATCAAAGGATGTTGAAATAGATGAAATCAAAATTTTTTTTAAAGAAATATCTATTTTTATTTTGAAATCATTTAAGATCCATATAAAATAAATCAATTTCTTTGAAAATATTCTTATAATCTTGTAAGGAAAACTTTGAAGATTTTATAATGGCAGAAAATAACCGCACTCTCCGTATAAGTTAAAAAAACATTATTAGCTTAATTCTGTTGAAAAGGTTAAAAAGGACCTTGTTTTGAAAACGACGGATAGATTCCTCTTATAAAAAGTCAAAAAAGGATATAAATGACTTTAACCTATATTCTTGTAAATAATAAAAAAGTTTTGAAATACATTTTGAAGAATCATGGATGTGGATGATAAAGAGATCCTAGTAGATTATTACATATAACCAACCTCGGATAATGAAGAGATTGTGAAATAACCCTTACCTTGTACTTTTCCTTGGTTGGGGTAGGTTAACCTCCTGTATAATGGTGAAATAATTGTTATTAAATTATACAATAATCATATACATTAATATGATATCATATATGATCTTTTAATATTGATTTGATAATAATATCTTAGTATTATCGTTGTTTCGGGTGTTAACTTACTTGTTTTCTTTTATATGTTTTGTTACATAAGACATGTTTGTAAAGGATAGGTTTTATATTATTCATATCCAGAATGATATCAAGTCCTTAAACATCATTTTTTTAAATCATCAATTGATAATTATACTTGAATGGATACGATGGAGAATGAATCTCATCGCGTTCGTGGAGACGGTAGTCCGTACGTACGCACGAGCGACAATATCATTCTTTTGATATTAAAATAATATATAAATGGATGGTATATCATATATACAGAATCATTAATATGTTATATTTATTATTTACATGAGATACACATCATTATTATACCCATCCAAAATTATATTATATTGAATAACAATTACACCACGACGTGGAGATGGTAAGCCGTACGTACGCACGTATGGTGACATGTTATTAAAAGGGTGGATAGAATACTGAATGTGGTTGTTCCATATTTCTAATAACATCACAGTATATATATGATCCTGGATTTATTATTTTAGATTGGTAACAACAAAGAAAGAATAAGTGGAAGAAGAAATGAACTTAGAAAAGGGTGGTGAAATCATTACCTCTTCTTCAGGTTCCTCCTTTTGATTTGATCAAAAGGGCTCCTTAGGTTGGCTTTATGATCAAACTAAGGCCCCTAGGTTGTAGTGAGGGAGGTTGGGAGAGTATTTGGGCAGAGGTTGGACGAACCAAAAGGCTTTGAAGGTGTGAAGAAATGAGAAGGAGGAGTTCCCTTTTATAAGAGGGGTGAGAGGCACCTTTGGAAAAGCTAGAAATATTAATTTATAATAAATTCATATTCGGTTTCTAATGGCTCAAAAGTTTATTATTTAAATTATAAGGTGGGTATGGGTCGAAAACAACTCAACCAATTGAATTTAGACAGGTTTGGGTACTTATATTAACCTTATCGTTAAGTATTAACTCTAAGTTAATTAGTTTCACTTTTACAATGTCTCTTTGTATTTTTATATAATATGGTTAATAAACTTACTAAATACATCCCAGAGACCCCCAAAGTGGTCCATTAATGATGAACCTATCATGATATAAGTCTCTTGGCCGAACCTTAGATTTTTAGGAATTTAATATCAATTAATAATATAATATTTGATTTAAGAACTCTTTTATGTCAATTTTGACACTATTCAATAGTTGATTTTTGTGAAACTAATAACAGATTGATTACTTCGAAAAAAGTCAATTAAATCAATCCTAATATATCATATTATCCTATAAAATTTGTTTAATTCCTTAAAAGTTTCATATTATATTTATTTGGGTATTTATAATATCAATTAGTTTAATTTTTCACTATTATAGTAATTACTGCATCATCATTGTGTCATAAATAAAACAAATTATTTAATGTATAAAAATTATAAATAAAATATCATTATGTAATAAATCTTTTTATCTTTCTAATTAATATTTATAATCTAAAATCCAACATATATAACCCTATGTAACAATTGTTTTGCTAAAAGATATATGCTTGTGTCATTTTTGTATTAATTTTAACTTAATTAAAATAAAGTGTCATTATCACTTACAAGTGGATCCATGGAGTCCCAAAATCGACCCAAAGATGACCATGGTCGACCATGTATCAACCAATAGGGTTAAGACACGTTTTAGTGTAATTTATTATTATTATAATATTATTTTTTAACCCTTATTTACCGGATTTACCCTTAACCATGGTAAATAAAATATTTACCGCAGTAATTATTCAAAATGTCTAAAAATAAAAGTTAACTATTTACACAATTTGAACATCCTGATTCCAAATATGGAATCAATTTTCCTAAATTCAAAACATAGAAGTGGCAGAAATTAATTTAAAATTAATTCTCGCTGTGAAAACAAAAAGCGTGTTTTTAAGAGATAATAACTATCAAAAGATTGACACTTGTTTATGTTCGGTTTAATTGTAAAATTATGTACAATGGCCAACATTATATTAAATGGTAAAAATATATTCTAAATATAATTTAAAACTACTAAAATTCATAATTTATCACTATTAATTATTTTGATTAAAAAAGTTGTTTTTAATTAAAATTTAGTAATTTTCAGTATTCATCAATATATGAAAGTTATCTGAAAAGTACCAAAATTTCACCTTAAGCTAAATTTGATATTCCGAATCCAAAAATGAAGTCCATTTTAAAATATAAAATATATATAATTTCAAAAAGTAGGTTTTACTATTCATAACGGCTAGTTTAATTGGTTATGGTGTGTTAGAACACAGTGTTGTGTACAACACACGCTATCGCATTAATCAAAGAGAAGCGTACCGTAGAAGCTTGGGGTGTTACATTCTCCCCTCCTTAAAATAATTTCGTCCTCGAAATTTCTAGAATACTACCGCATGAAAAGACTCGGGTGGTTTTTCATCATAAGTTCCTCGGGTTCCCACGTTGCCTCTTCCATCTTATTGTTTCTCCACAAAACTTTTACCAGACGCGTCGTCCGGTTTCTCAGTACTTGTTCTCTCGTATCAAGAATCTTGACGGGCTCTTCACAATAGGAAAGATCGGGTTCCAGTTCTAATTCCTCATAGGTGAGTACATGCGTTGGATCAGGCATTTATTTCCTCAAGAGAGATACGTGGAACACATCGTGAACTTTGGAGAGATTTGGCGGCATTGCCAATCGGTAAGCTACAACCCCAATTCGTTCTAGAATTTCGAAAGGTCCGATGTACCTGGGACTCAATTTACCTTTCTTACCAAAACGTATGACTCCCTTCCATGGAGATACCTTCAGGAAAACATGATAACCGACTTGAAATTCCAAATCCTTCTTTTGATTATCGGCATAGCCCTTCTGCCTACTTTGAGCTACTTTGATGTGATTTTGGATTACCTTCACCTTTTCCACCGTTTCCTCCACCAGTTCTGGGCCTACAAGTTTTCCTTCACCAACTTCATCCCAACAGGTGGGTGTACGACATCTCTTTCCGTCTAATGCTTCATATGGTG
The DNA here is from genome assembly GCA_963277665.1 of Viscum album. Lineage (NCBI taxonomy): Eukaryota > Viridiplantae > Streptophyta > Magnoliopsida > Santalales > Viscaceae > Viscum > Viscum album. Next base: position 317,592,625 of record OY728132.1, on the reverse strand, counting down.
CAATCTGAATACTCGAATGGAAGCTATTGTTATAGGAAAATTCTACCAGTGGTAAATATTGATCCCACATACCCTGAAAATAAAGTGAGCAAGATCTCAACATGTCTTCTAAGGTCTGAATAGTCCGTTATGATTATCCGTCTGTCTGCGGGTGGTATGCAGTGCTCAAATGAAGTTCAGTATCCAGGGATTTCTGAAGACTTTTCCAAAATCTTGAAGTAAAACGGGGATCACGATTAGAAACAATTGATAAGGGTACTCCATGAAGTCTCACAACTTCATTAATATATAGTCTTCCTAGACGTTCCAGTGATAGATATTCTCTTATAGCAAGAAAATGTGCTGACTTGGTAAGACGATCAAAAATAACCCATATTGCATCGTTCCTTCTAGGAGTCTTTGGTAGCCCCATGACAAAGTCCATCGTAATATTTTCCCATTTCCACTCCGGTATGGGAAGAGGATGCATGAATCCTCCAGGCTGTTGCCTTCCAGCTTTCACTTGCTGACAAACCATACATCTTGACACAAAATCAGCAATCTCCCTCTTCATGTTGTCCCACCAAAAATGTTCCATTAAATCTCTATACATTTTGGTGCTCCCAGGGTGTATAGAGAAATTGGAACTATGAGCATCATCCAGTAATTCCCTTTTTATATCAGGTATATCGGGAACACAAAGTCTCTTCCCGAATTTTAAAATTCCATCTTCATACACAAAGTCTCTCAATCTCCCATCATTCACAGCTTTAATCTTCTTTTGGAATTCTTCATCATCGGTTTGTTAACTCTTAATCCTTTCTAGTAAAGATGGTTTGGAAACCATTTGAAAAAGCATTGATTTTTCACCTTCCCTGGTTATTCCCATGTCCATCTTCACTAGATCCATGAAAATTGGATCCCTTTCAATTCTCATATTGTTCAAAACTCCATGGTCTTTTCTACTCAAATCATCTGCCACCTTGTTTGCCTTCCCCGGGTGGTAGTGTATCGTACAATCATAATCCTTGAGTAATTCAAGCCATCTCATTTGCCTCATGTTGAGTTCTTTTTGTGAGAAAATATACTTCAAACTCTTGTGATTAGCATAAATCTCAAATTTTTCACCATAGAGGTAGTGCCTCCATATCTTCAAAGCAAAGATTACAGCTGCTAACTTGAGATCATGAGTAGGATAGTTTTGTTCATGAATTTTCAACTGTCGTGATGCATAGGCAATAACTCTATCATTCTGCATAAGGACACAGCCAAGTCCTTTCTTTGATGCATCACTATAAATAACGAACACATCATTCCCCGATGGTAGAGTCAATATAGGAGCATTGACTAATATTTTCTTCAGTTCTTCAAAACATTCTTCACACTCTTTTGTCCAAACAAATTTAACCCCTTTACGTGTGAGCTTCGTTAATGGGTTAGCCAATCGGTTAAAATTCTGGACGAAACGTCGATAATAACCTACCAAACCAATAAAACTGCGTACCTCAGTTATACTCGTAGGTGCTGGCCATTCTTGGATTGCCTTGGTCTTAGAAGGATCAACAAAGATTCCATCATTAGAGACAATATGGCCAAGAAAAGAAATCTCCTGAAGCCAAAATTCACACTTGCTAAACTTACCATATAATTCATGACTCCTCAGAGTCTTCAATATAATGCGCAAGTTATTTTCATGATCTTCGTAGGTTTTGGAGTATACCAAGATATCATCAATAAATACCACCACAAATTCATCGAGATACTCCTTGAAAACTCTATTCATCAGATCCATGAATACAGAGGATGCATTAGTCAATCCAAACGGCATTACAGTAAACTCGAAATGCCCGTACCTGGTTCGAAATGTTGTCTTCAGAATGTCTTCCTTCTTCACACACAACTGATGGTATCCAGATCGAAGGTCAATCTTTGAAAAGTATTGAGCTCCATGCAGTTGGTCAAATAAATCATCAATACGAGGTAGGGGATACTTTTTCTTTATCGTTATAGCATTGATCTCCATGTAGTCGATACATAACCTCATAGATCCATCTTTATTTTTAACAAGAAGAACAGGGGCTCCCCATTGAGAAACACTAGGGCGAATAAATACCTTATTACTCAATTCCTCTAGTTGTTTCTTTAGTTCGACTAATTCTACAGGGGCCATTCTATAAGGGGTCTTCGATATAGGCCTTGATCTAGGAATCAAATCAATGGAAAACTCAGCTTCTCGTTCTGGAGTATGTCCAGGTAAATCTTCCGGAAATACATCTACAAATTCTTTCACAACAGGTACATACTCAATTTGAACATTCCTTTCCTCACCGACAGTTATTTCATTCTCTTCCTCCCCAATAATTGAATTTAGTTGAGCTACTGGGGGTGGATATAAATAAGAATTATGTGGTGACGATTCTGCTCTAAAAACACTACTAGAAAAACAGGTATTTGCGACGGGGTCCCGTCGCAAATAGCCCGTTGCTGAAAATGCCGTCGCAACTACACTTATTTGCGACGGGCCCGTCGCTAAAGACTTTTTTTGCGACGGGCATTCTCTCCGTCGCAAATAGTATTCCGTATTTTTCTAAAAAACTTTTAAAACAGTTTTTGCGACGGGACCCGTCGCAAATACCTTTTGCGACGGTCCCGTCGCAAATTGCTTTTGCGACGGTCCCGTCGCAAAAACACTTTTTTTAAAAAATTAAAAAATTTAATAATACTAGTATTTGCGACGGGAGTCGGGACCCGTCGCAAATACTTTTTAAAAAAAAATAAAAAACTATTAATAATACTAGTATTTGCGACGGGCATAGTATCCCGTCGCAAATACTATAAAAAAAATAAAAAAAATAAATTATTAATAAATTATTTTAATTAATATAATAATAGAATTATAATTTACAAATGAAAATAATAAATTATTTTAATTACTATAATAATAGTATAATTATAATTCAAAAATAAAAATAATAGAATATTAATAAATAATTTAATTAATATAATAATATTACAATTATAATTCATAAATAAAAAAATATTAATAAGTTATTTCAATTAATATAAAAATAATAGAATTATTTTACAATCAAATATTAAAATAATTCAAGTATTACAAAAAAAATAATTAAATTATAATATTATAAAATTTTAATATATATATATAATTTTAATATATATATAAAATTTTAATATATATATATAATTTTAATATATATATAAAATTTAATATTATAAAATATAAATAATATTATTATTCATATTAATATTGTTATTTAAAAATATAATATTATTAATATTTTATAATGAGACAAAAACTACGAATAGAAAAAAAAATATTTTGATTTCACAAATTTTATAACAGAAATACAAACTCTAATCTGAAGGAGGGGGGGAGGGGGGAGGTGGGGGATCTGCAGATGGTGGTGGAAGAAACTCCATCCCTAAAGCATGAGTGAGTCGGCGCATGTACTCCATCTGCTCCTCATGCTGCTGCTGCCACCGACTCGTCTGCTCCTCGTACAGCTGCTGCTGGCGTCGACGCTCCTCCTCATACTGCTAACGCATCTGCTCCTGCTCCTGTCGGAGACTCTCTATCTGTGCAGTCTAAGATCGCAACTGATCCTCATACTGTGTAGAAGAAGATGCACGAGCTCCTCTCGAGCTGGACGCTGACATCGCAGCACTGCCATAATAATCTCCGGGAGTCAGTCGAGAGCCGATACCAACTACCCGGCCCTTCTCGAAGGCATACTGGGTGGCCTGCATCCATGCCGCCTCATCAAACTGACGGGCAGTGGTCTGATCTGATGACTCGGCCTGACTCTCAGGTCGGGCCTGTGCCGCTGCGGCCTCATATGACTCCTATAGTTGCAATTTAAAATTAAAATTGTGAATATATTATATTCAGTTAATTTTTAAACTTGAAAACAAATAATACTAACCACGATGTGATGCTGACGATCACCTCTGAGCTCCCCAGTAGCAGGATCACTGTACATCCTCTGATATACGTCGTACTCTGTAATATTGGGGTGCTCGACAGCCTATAAGAATAAAAAATAAACTGTTAATATTTATAGTTATATAAAATATTTATAAATAATGTACGTACCAGATGCTGTCTATGAGTACTGAAAGAACGACTCCCAGCTCGATGAGTCACCTCTTGTCTCCCCCGATTCTGCCTCCCCACCGATGATCTCCTCTGAAAGGCACCACTCAACCAGTGCGCACATAATCCATCCCATACATGGGATGAAATATACTCTGGTCGGTGTGCTCTACATGACTCCTCAAAATCTGACACTCCTGCTTTCTTCATCGCAGCTTTTCTTAAATTGTGCAAAAACTGACGAAGACGATCACGCATGGCCACCTCCCATGCCTCGTGGATGGCGTCACGCATGGTATCCTCGATCGGATACCATAAACCCTACAAATAAATCAAAATATCAAGTTAGAAATGAAATAATTTTGAAAATAAAAATTATTTATTTACGTACGTACCAACCAATGGCCGAACATTGCCTGCTGCACATCAATGGGAATCTGCTCCCATGTGGTCCACGGCTGAGAGAAATAGTTGCGCAAAATAGCACTGCCCTGTCTGACTGCTATATGCGGAAAACTGAAAAAATAATCAACATTTATTATGTGAATAGATTAATGAAATCTTAGTCAAATCCACAGGTTATCACACAGGTTATCACACCTCCGGGTGCGCGGATCAAACCCAAGACGTGGACGTCGCTCGGGGACGGGGTCAGGAATCATCAATCGTGCAAGACCGCGCCCCCTCCGCGTACTCCCTGGAGCGCCTGCAGGCTGAGGGTCATCTGCCAGCAACTCATCCGCATCGAAAGGCAGGTCAGCCTCCGCCAACTCACGAAATGTGGCCTCGTCCATATGAAACAGAAAATGTTAATGTTAGAAAATAATTGATAATTACTATTATATATACATATATACATATTATGATTGTATATAAATACCATGGAATTCTATAAGTGTTCATCTTCATCATCATCTTCATATATGTCAATGTCATCTTCATATTCCTCCTCAACATCATCGATATCCATTCGAGTTGCAGTTGCTTCATCTCTTACCATTTCAAATTCATGTGTGACATCATTAACATCATCGTCATCACTGACTCCTAAATGTGGGGTGTCGTCATCGATACTCATGTCTCTTTGTAAAAAAGATTGATTTTGAGTACTCTCTTGAAAAAATTCAATTCTTTGCACATCAGTGAAAGCACTTTCACTTTGACTAAACTGATTGTCTCGAATTTTGATTTTTATTACACTCCACCAATCAGTCAAGTCTCTTGATGTTGCACAGTACTTTGTATAATAAACTTGATATGCCTGTTGAGCCAATAAGAATGGTTCATTTACTGCGAGAACACTTTTACATTTAATATCCATGATTCCATTAGTCGGATGAACACGCACGCCTCTCTCTGTATCCAACCACTGACATTTGAACATGGTTATGTAATGTTGTCCAAGATAACAGAGTTCAATGATTTCATCAAGTATGCCATAAAAGTCAACTTCATTTTCTCGATGATGAGATCCTCTCAAGCTAACTCCACTGTTCATTGTTTTTTTCGATTCCCCATATGCATGTGTGTGGAATCGAAATCCATTCACCACATATGCATTATAAGTTTTAACAAGTTTGGAAGGTGGGTTACTCAATACACACAGTCGTTTGTCAATTTTATCAGCATGTCGAGACACCTGAAGATTTGTGAAATAATTATCAATATAGTAAACTATACATTGAATGAGTTGCTAAAAGATAAAGAATTTATGTTACCAGTTTTTGAAACCACTGAGAGAAATTTTTCAGTCGACGTTCTTCGAGAGCAGCTGCTGTAATTTGTGGAATTTGTTTCTTGATATGATTATCATACAACCTATAAAAACCAATGTTATTTACTGTAACATAAATGATAGAATAAGTGATATAAACACTTACAGTACAACTGATGTCATCTCTTCACAGTTGAGCAGAACATACGTATGAGCTCTATGATGTTCATCATCTGAAAGCCAGCGTTCCGAAACTCCACCAAAACCAAGCTCTGACTGGTTGAAAACAGATAATTGATTGTCGATTTCATCAATATTCCTCTCATTCCGTCCCATTCGGTTGTGTTTTGAAGGATACTCAGATTCAAAATAATGGGAGCAGAAAAAAGATATTTCCTCTTGCAAATAAGCTTCTGCAATAGATCCTTCAACAGATGCTTTGTTGCGTACTTTTCTTTTCAATTTTTGCATGCATCATTCAAATGGGTACATCCATCAAAACTGTACCGGACCTCCACATTTGGCTTCATATGGAAAATGTAACATCAAATGTTCCATTGAGTCGAAGAAAGACGGCGGAAATATTTTTTCAAGTTTAAATATAATTACAACAACATCTTTTTCAAGTTTGCCTAGAGCATCATAATCTGCCGTAGCCGCACAAATTTCCCGAAAAAAAGGAGACATGTCTGTTATGGAATCCCAAATCACAGAATTCAACAGACCTCTTAATCCAATGGGTAGAAGTCTCTCCATTATAACATGACAATCATGACTTTTTAATCCAGTAATATGACCATTCTTTACACATCTACCCAAATTGGAAGCACAGCCATCTGGAAGTCTCAAATCTGCAATCCACTGACAAAATAATAAACGGTTTTCTTTAGACAGTGTATAAGCTGCTTTTGGTTTCAGTAACCTTTCTGTTCTGACATTCTCAAATAGTTCCAATTCTGGACGCCTGCAAATTTGGGCAAGATCTAAACGTGCATTTACATTGTCTTTTCTCTTTCCTGGCGTATCCAAAACTGTATGAAACAAATTATCAAAACAGTTCTTCTCAATATGCATGACATCTAACATGTGTCGGACCAACAAATCAGACCAATATGGCAAATCCCAAAATATGCTACATTTAATCCAATTGTGTTCTTTCCCAAAACCAGAAATTTTCTGTTGGTTTATTGTGGGACCAAAAGTGATGGGAGGTAATGAAAATTCAACCGATTTTAACTCCGAGCCTGATAGCATTTTTGGAGGTCCATCCCTTTCAGCTGTTCCTTTTCTGAAATGAGATTTGTTTCTGCGAAAAGGATGATCAGCTGGAAGAAATCTGCGATGACAGTCAAAATAACACGGTTTCTTTCCATGAATGAGCATAAATGCTTTGTTCTCTCCCATACAGTAAGGACATGATTTCTGACCATGTGTACTCCAGCCAGATAACATCCCATAAGCCGGGAAGTCACTTATTGTCCACATCAATGCTGCTCTCAGTATGAAATTCTGTTTCGTTGCAACATCATATGTACTGACACTAGTACTCCACAATAAATTTAATTCATCAATCAATGGCTTCAAATAAACATCAATATTTTTCTTCGGATGTCCTGGAATTAGTAAAGTCAAAAAGATATATGGCTCCTTCATCAACATCCATGGAGGTAAATTATACGGAGTTAAAAAAACAGGCCAACATGAATATTGACTACCATAAGATCCAAACGGGCAGAAACCATCAGTGGAAAGGCCCAGTCGAACATTTCTAGCTTCTAAAGCAAATGATGGATGCACTCTATCAAAATGATTCCATGAATCACCATCGGCTGGATGATTCAAGCTTTTATCGGTTGAACTATTCTCTTTATGCCATGACATCATTGTCGTTGTATTCTTAGACATGAATAAACGCTGAAGTCTGGATGTAAGCGGAAAATATCTCAACTGTTTTACAGGAATCAAACCAGACTTCCCGTGTTGTCCTTCTTTATATCTCAGTTGCCCACATGTTGGACAACTATCCAACGACTCATTTTCCCCTGAATATAAAATGCATTCATTTGAACATGCATGAATCTTCTGACAAGTAAGTCCCAAATTTCGAACCAACCTCTTACTTTCATAGTAATTTGCAGGTAAAACATTTCCTTCGGGTAACAATGTTTTCAGCAAAGAAAATATCTGGTCAAAACAGGTGTTTGACGTTCCTTTATCTGATTTGATAGCCATAAATTTTGCAACTGCTTCTAATTTGCTCATCTTGCAGCCAGGATATAATGCATCCTCAGCAGACTTCAACAACTCATAAAATTCAGACGGTCCAAACTCTAGATTTGAAGCTATATCAGCCGGAGTTTCTGTATGTTGAACAGATGAACCTGCAACATCATGTACTAAATCTTGAAACTGGGATGGATCCGGAATCAAGTTGGTATCACCTGCTCTGGAACTGCGTTCACCGTGTTGATACCAAAATACATATTCTGCTTGAAAACCAAAACGCAAGAGATGTTCCCCCACTTTGTCAAACGTTTCAAACGTTCTCAATGCACATTTTCTGCAAGGGCATTTTATTTTTCCTTCTGAAACAAATTCTGAATTTGATTCCGCAAATGATAAAAAAGTCTCCACACCCTCAACATATACTGGATTTAAACCAGAACCGTTTGGATTTCTACGTTGATTTATCCATATGCGGTCACCTAATAATGATTGTTGACGACCTCGTTGTTCCATATTTCTCTATAAAATATAAAAGCATTACTGGTTTTGAATAATTTGTTAGAAAAAACACTCAAGTAAAGATTGAATATATTGAGAATAAAGCAAAACATGTTACAAATATTGATAATTTTAATATTATATTGATTTTTTATTATTTTAATAATACTAATATAATTTTTTCATAAACATTAATTATATAATAATAACATTATTACATTATTAGTATATTTTATTATTAATATTAAAATAACATAATTTTTTATATTATATACAATTCTCCTTTCATCTGTGTGTTTAACATTCTGTCTCCACATGTAATATTCGCATTCACTTTCACCTCTCCATTGGCGAGTAGGTTGATAATTTTGAAAAAGAATGCGAATATTACATGTGGAGACAGAAAACACACAGATGGAAAGAGAATTGTATATAATATAGAAAATTATATTATTTTAATATTAATAATAAAATATACAAATAATGTAATAAGGTAATTTTTCCAAATTATTGGTAAGTATTTCAAATTATTGGTAAGTATTTCAAATTATTGGTAATTATTCCAAATTATTGGTAATTATTCCAAATTATTGGTAATTATTCCAAATTATTGGTAATTATTCCAAATTATTGGTAGTTATTCTTAATTTTTGGTAGTTATTCCTAATTATTGGTAAATATTGGTAATTATTGGTAAATATTGGTAATTATTAGAAAATATTGGTAATTATTGGTAATTATTGGAAAATATTGGAAAATATTGGTCATTATTGGTAATTATTGGTGATTATTGGTAATTATTGGTGATTATTGGTAATTATTGGTGATTATTGGTAATCATTGGTGATTATAGGTAATTATTGGTGATTATTGGTAATTAATACTGATTATTGGTAATTAATACTAATTATTGGTAATTAATACTAATTATTGGTAATTAATACTAATTATTGGTAATTAATAATCATTATTACTAATTATTGGTAATTATTACTAATTATTCCTAATTAATACAAATTATTCCTAATTATTCCTAATTATTACTAATTATTGTTAATTATTACTAATTGTTACTAATTATTACTAATTATTTCTAATTATTACTAATTATTTCTAATTATTACTAATTATTGCTAATTATTTGTAATTATTGCTAATTATTACTAATTATTGCTAATTATTATTAATTATTGATAATTATTAATAATTATTGATAATTATTGGTAATTATTACTAATTATTGTTAATTATTGGCAATTATTGTTAATTATTACTAAATATTGGTAATTATTACTAAATATTGGTAATTAATACTAATTATTGGTAATTAATACTAATTATTGGTAATTAATACTAATTATTGGTAATTAATACTCATTATTACTAATTATTGGTAATTATTAATAATTATTGCTAATTATTAGTAATTATTGATAATTATTGGTAATTATTACTAATTATTGCTAAATATTGGCAATTATTGCTAATTATTGGCAATTATTGTTAATTATTACTAAATATTGGTAATTATTACTAAATATTGGTAATTAATACTAAATATTGATAATTAATACTAATTATTGATAATTAATAATAATTATTGGTAATTAATACTAATTATTGGTAATTAATACTAATTATTGGTAATTAATACTAATTATTGGTAATTAATAATCATTATTACTAATTATTGGTAATTATTACTAATTATTCCTAATTAATACTAATTATTCCTAATTAATACTAATTATTCCTAATTATTCATAATTATTACTAATTATTGCTAATTATTACTAATTATTGCTAATTATTACTAATTATTGCTAATTATTACTAATTATTGCTAATTATTACTAATTATTGCTAATTATTACTAATTATTTCTAATTATTACTAATTATTGGTAATTATTACTAATTATTCCTAATTAATACTAATTATTCCTAATTAATACTAATTATTCCTAATTATTCCTAATTATTACTAATTATTGCTAATTATTACTAATTATTTCTAATTATTACTAATTATTTCTAATTATTACCAATTATTTCTAATTATTACTAATTGTTTCTAATTATTACTAATTATTGCTAATTATTAGTAATTATTGCTAATTATGAGTAATTATTGCTAATTATTATTAATTATTGCTAATTATTATTAATTATTGCTAATTATTATTAATTATTGCTAATTATTATTAAATATTGATAATTATTAGTAATTATTGATAATTATTGGTAATTATTACTAATTATTGTTAATTATTACTAATTATTGTTAATTATTGGCAATTATTGTCAATTATTACTAAACATTGGTAATTAATACTAATTATTGGTAATTAATACTAATTATTGGTAATTAATACTAATTATTTGTAATTAATACTAATTATTGGTAATTAATAATCATTATTACTAATTATTGGTAATTATTACTAATTATTCCTAATTAATACTAATTATTCCTAATTATTCCTAATTATTCCTAATTAATTCTAATTATTCCTAATTATTCCTAATTATTACTAATTATTGGTAATTATCACTAATTATTGGTAATTAATACTAATTATTGGTAATTAATACTAATTACTGTTAATTATTACTAATTATTGTTAATTATTACTAATTATTTCTAATTATTACTAATTATTGGTAATTATTACTAATTATTGTTAATTATTACTAATTATTTCTAATTATTACTAATTATTACTAATTATTGCTAATTATTACTAATTATTTCTAATTATTACTAATTATTGCTAATTATTACTAATTATTACTAATTATTACTAATTATTACTAATTATTGCTAATTATTATTAATTATTGATAATTATTAGTAATTATTAATAATTATTGATAATTATTACTAATTATTGGTAATTATTGGCAATTATTGTTAATTATTACTAAATAGTGATAATTATTAATAATTATTGATAATTATTACTAATTATTGGTAATTATTGGCAATTATTGTTAATTATTACTAAATAGTGATTATTATTGGTAATTATTAATAATTAATACTAATTATTGGTAATTAATACTAATTATTGGTAATTCATACTAATTATTGGTAATTAATACTAATTATTGGTAATTATTACTAATTATTGGTAATTATTACTAATTATTCCTAATTATTACTAATTATTACTAATTATTGTTAATTAATACTAATTATTGGTAATTAATACTAATTACAGGTAATTATTACTAATTATTGTTAATTATTGTTAATTATTACTAATTATTGTTAATTATTCCTAATTATTACTAATTATTGGTAATTAATACTAATTATTGGGAATTAATACTAATTATAGGTAATTAATACTAATTATTGGTAATTATTACTAATTATTACTAATTATTCTTAATTATTGATAATTATTGATAATTGTTCCTAATTATTAGTAATTAAATGAATAATTATCAATAATTAGAAATAATTAACAATAATTACAAATAATAACATTATTAATATATTTTATTATTAATATTAAAATAATATAATTTTCTAATTTATATACAATTCTTTTTTGATCTGTGCGTTTTCTATCTCCACATACAAATAATACATGTGAAGACAGCAAACACACAGATCAAAAAAGAATTGTATATATATAAAAAATTATATTATTTTAATATTAATAATAAAATAAACTAATAATGTAATAATGTTCTTATTCCTAATTATTGGTATTTACTACTAATTATTAATATTTATTCTTAATTATTAAAAATTATTACTAATTATTCCTAATTACCATTAACTATAAACAATACTAATAATTTAAATTTATTAAGTAATAAAACAATGTAAACATAATTAAATGACAACTAATTAATAATAATTGAAACTAATAAAAAATTGATAATAAATAAAAAATTAAAAATAAATAAAAAATTAAAATGAAGATAAATACCTTGAAAATTGATCTGTTCTGATCGTCTTCAAAACTTTAATATCAGCTCCGAAGAAAAAAATTAAACTGGAGAAAAACTCAACTCTAGAAATATAATTTTGAGAGAAGGAGAAGATAAGGAATGAGAATGAAATGAAAAAACGGATGGGGGTATTTATAGGTTAGATTATTTGCGACGGGCCCATTTGCGACGGGATTCCCGTCGCAAATAATACTATTTGCGACGGTACCCATCGCAAATACCTTAGCCAACATTTATTACGGTCAACCGGTAAATAGTTATTTGCGACGGGTCCCGTCGCAAATAACCCCTGCCGACATAGTATTTGCGACGGGGGAATATTCCCGTCGCAAATACCTTTTACCTCCGCCGATTATTTGCGACGGGAATATTCCCCCGTCGCAAATAAGTTTCCCGCGATTTGGCGCGCATCGCGGGAAAACTATTTGCGACGGGGAAAGCAATCCCGTCGCAAAAGCCTCCTTATTTGCGACGGGGAAATACCCCCGTCGCAAATAAGTTTTTCATATGACTATTTGCGACAGGATTTATTCCCGTCGCAAATAACCCGTCGCAATTGCTCATTTTTCCCGTAGTGAAATAAGGTGTTCCTTATCATTATCATCAAGAATCGTAACCTCTTTCTTCTTACAATAAATCTTCGCATCATAGTCCGAAAGCCAGTCCATACCGAGGATTATATCAAACTCAATCATAGGTATTACGATGAGATCAGCAGATAAAGAAAATTTATGTGCTCTAATGGGGACTGATTCACAAAACTTTGTTGCAATGATACTTCCCTTAGGAGTTTTAACTGACAACTCCCTTATTAAGTCAAATTGGAAATATCTAATTTTCTTAGCAAACTGGGAAGATATGAAACAATGCGACGATCCAGAGTCAAATAATGCATTTGCTACACTTGAGGAAACAATTAAATTACCTGCCACCACGTCTTTTGGAGCTTCTACCTCTGCAGTAGTGATAGCATAAGCCTGGCCTTGATCCCTTGTCCTTTTCTAAGGTAAGTTCTCCTGACGCTTAGGACATGCATTTGCATAATTCCCCATCACCCTGCAATTGTAGCACTGAACGTTGGTAGCTTCCTTCTTCCCCTTGCAATCACGAGCTTGGTGGCCTTTTTCACCACACTTGTAACAGACTCCCATTCCCTTCAAGCAAGTACCAAGATGTTTCTTCTCGCATTTACCACAAGATGGATATTCAACCTTTCCCTTCTTCCACTTATTTCCATTCCCAGATTGATCACCAGGTCTCTTCTTCTCTTGCTTTGCTTTAAAGTCATAAGACTTAGAGAATTCCTTTTCGGTCTTGATAGCACATGAGACAATTTCTTCGTACGATGAAAAGGATTGTGAGACTAATGCTCGACAGAGAAATGGTTTTAACCCATCAAAGAAACGATCAATCTTACTTCTTGGGTTGCGAATATAATCTCCAGCATACCTCGCTAACCTTGTAAAGTTAGCCTCATACTTTGTGACATTCTCATCTTCCTTTTGTCTCAGAGTCAGAAATTGCCTTTCCATATCTGCTTGATGGTCGCAAGGAAAGTATTTTTCTAAAAACAGATATTTGAACTCCCTCCATTCCATATTTGATACTTCAACATCTTCCTTCATGTTTTGAATCAATGACCACCATTGATCAGCATCTCTAGTGAGGCGGTAAACTGCCATGATAACTTTTTCCCTTTCACTGCTCCCCAAAGCCTGAAATATTTTCTCTAGGGAATTTATCCATTGCTCAGCTACTAAGGGATTTGTACTCCCATTGAACGTTGGTGTTTGTTGCCTCATGACTCGATCTAACATTGATCCCCCACGTTGTGGATCAGGGTGCTCCATACAGGTAAGGTTATTATTCATAACCTGAGTAAGTTGTCCCGGTATGGTGATTAGCTGATCGGCACCAGTTGCATCACCAGCCCCACTATAATTATCTTGAGCAGGAGGGTAATCCCTACATGGAGTGCGTGCATTGATACGGTTTCCATTTCTTCCACTAGGCGCCCTTTCTAAACAATGGCATAAACTAGATCAGTTTATGAATCAAAATACATAATCCCATACTTATAAAACACTTAACATAAATTGAACTATTTATGGATATAATCCATAATCATAAAAATGTTTTCTTTGAGGAAGTATATACTCATAAACCCTTCATAATGATTTGTAAAGAAAATGAGAGTTATCCTAAGCATATCCCCCAGGAGTGTCGTAACCAAAAGTGCAGCAAGGCCCGTTGTCGTGCACCAGTTCCCATTCGAGTCTAGCTCAAAGCGGTGTTTTCGGGTTTTACCCCTAGGTACATTTGTGCCAGAGCCGCCTCTACCTTCTCGTATCCAGACAGGGATGTATTGCTTGGAAAACTGACAAAATCTCTACTATACCAAAATTCTAGGAAGTTCTTCTATACTAATCCTCAAAGTTCATCTTAGGTCTACGTGCTCTAATCAGAGTTTATCTAAATCTAGCTTCCAAGGTTTGTACTAAACTTCCTCTGATACCAACTGTAACGCCCCGACCCTAGTTACCCAGAGTCGGTTCATTATTACATAACATTGGCATGATCACAAGAAAGATCAAATCTCGAAAGACCGATTGGTTTAGTAGCCTTGGTAACACTAGATATATTCATAAGTTTTACATTACTTCCTAAAATTAAAAACTACTACAACAACATAATGTCTCCATAATCCACACTCATATCCCCACATAATATCCCTGCAGGTCATTCATATTTTACTTCTTCACTTCCTGGGAAAAATAAAACATAGAAAAGGGGTGAGCTCAAATGCCCAGTAAGGATAACAATATAGCGGAAACTTTCATAAATAAGAATAAACATTTAAGGAAATGTGTAACTAAAACAAAAGACTTTCAAACATGAACTTTCAACATGGTATGGCATAAATAAAATGAAATAATTCCATTTACTTATTCACATGGATATTCTACTAATCGAATAATCACATGCAAAAAAATCAATAACCACTTTCATAATGTTGGAATGCATAATGCCAGACTATCATAACCACGTAGTCAAAGCCTCGTGCCAAGACTACAAATAAGATTTTGTCAAGGCCTTCTGCCAAGACACTATTTTGTCTCATGAGACCTACCAATGCATCGAGGAGCTATAGCGGGCTCCACCTGTCACATATTAAGTCCATTGCATTCCCATATAAAAAGGTTTAAACATAACATAAACATTCGTATTAAAACTAGCATACGAAATGATAATACTTTCACCATAAACCATGAATGGTATTAAAATAGAACATCCACAGTCAAACAAATCACAAAACCTTCAATATAATATAGATGTTTTGTATCATAACAAATCAACTTTAAATAAGCGTAAAATCCATCAAAGGATGTTGACATAGATGAAATCAAAATTCTTTTTAAAGAAATATCTCTTTTTATTTTGAAATCATTTAAGATCCATATAAAATAAAACATTTTCTTTGAAAATATTCTTATAAGCTTGTAAGGAATACTTTGAAGATTTTATAATGGCAGAAAATAACCGCACTCGCCGTATAAGTTAAAAAAACATTCTTACCTTAATTCTATCGAAAAGGTTAAAAAGGACCTTGTTTTGAAAATGACAGAAAGATTCCTCTTATAAAAAGTCAAATAAGGGTATAAATGACTTTAACCCATATTCTTGTAAATAATAAAAATGTTTTGAAATACATTTTGAAGAAACATGGATGTGGATGATAAAGAGATCCCAGTATATTATTACATATAACCAACCTCGGATAATGAAGAGATTGTAAAATAACCCTTACCTTGTACTTTTCCTTGGTTGGGGTAGGTTAACATCCTGTATAATGGTGAAATAATTGTTATTAAATTATACAATAATCATATACATTAATATGATATCATATATTATCTTTTAATATTGATTTGATAATAATATCTTAGTATTATCGTTGTTTCGGGTGTTAACTTACTTGTTTTCTTTTATATGTTTTGTTACGTAAGACATGTTCGTAAAGGATAGGTTTTATATTATTCATATCCAGAATGATATCAAGTCCTTAAACATCATTTTTTAAATCATCAAATGATAATTATACTTGAATGGATACGATGGAGAATGAATCTCATCGCGTTCGTGGAGACGGTAGTCCGTACGTACGCACGAGCGACAACATCATTGTTTTGATATTAAAATAATATATAAATGGATGGTATATCATATATACAGAATCATTAATATGTTATATTTATTATTTACATGAGTTACACATCATTATTATACCCATCCAAATAATATTATATTGAATAACAATTACACCACGACGTGGAGATGGTAAGCCGTACGTACGCACGTATGGTGACATGTTATTAAAAGGGTGGATAGAATACTGAATATGGTTGTACCATATTTCTAATAACATCACAGTATATATACGATACTGGATTTATTATTTTAGAATGGTAACAACAAAGGAAGAAGAAGTGGAAGAAGAAATGACCTTAGAAAAGGGTGGTGAAATCATTACCTCTTCTTTGGGTTCTTCCTTTTGATTTGATCAAAAGGGCTCCTTAGGTTGGCTTTATGAACAAACTAAGGCCCCTAGGTTGTAGTGAGGGAAGTTGGGAGAGTATTTGGGTAGAGTTTGGCCGAACCAAAAGGCTTTGAAGGTGTGAAGAAATGAGAAGGAGGAGTGCCCTTTTATAAGAGGGGTGAGGGGAACCTTTGGAAAAGCTTGAAATATTAATTTATAATAAATTCATATTCGGTTTATAATGGATCAAAAGTTGATTATTTTAATGTTAAGGTGGGGATGGGTCGAAAACAACTCAAAAAATAGAATTTAGACAGGTTTGGTTACTTATATTAACCTTATCTTTAAGTATTAACTCTAAGTTAATTAGTTTCACTTTTACAATGTCTCTTTGTATTTTTATATAATATGGTTAATAAACGTACTACATAAATCCAATCGACCCCCAAGTGGTCCATTAATGATGAACCTATCATGATATAAGTCTCTTGGCCGAACCATTGATTTTTAGGAATTTAATATCAATTAATAATATAATATTTGTTTTAAGAACTCTTTTATGTCCATTTTGACACTATTCAATAGTTGATTTTTGTGAAACTCATAACAGATTGATTACTTAGAAAAAAGTCAATTAAATCAATCCTAATATATCATATTATCCTATAAAATTAGTTTAATTCATTAAAAGTTTCATATTATATTTATTTGGGTATTTATAATATCAATTATTTTAATTTTTCACTATTATAGTAATTACTGCATCATCATTGTGTCATAAATAAAATAAATTATTTAATGACTAAAAATTAAAAATAAAATATCATTATGTAGGAAATATATTTATATTTATAATGAATATTTATAATCTAAAATCCAACATATATAACCCTATGTAACAATTGTTTTGCTAAAAGATATATGCTTGTGTCATTTTTGTATTCATTTTAACTTAATTAAAATAAAGTGTCATTATCACTTACAAGTGGATCCATGGGGTCCCAAAATCGACCCAAAGATGCCCATGGTCGACCATGTATCAACAAATAGGGTTAAGACACGTTTTAGGGTAATTTAGTATTATTATGATATTATTTGTTAACCCTTATTTACCGGATTTACCCTTAACTATGGTAAATAAAATATTTACCGCAGTAATTATTCAAAATGTCTAAAAATAAAAGTTACCTATTTACACAATTTGAACATCCTGATTTCAAATATGGAATCCATCTTCCTAAATTCAAAACACAGAAGTGGCAGAAATTAATTTAAAATTAATTCCCGCTGTCAAAACAAAAAACGTGTTTTTAAGAGATAATCACTATCAAAAGATTGACACTTGTTTATGTTCGGTTTAATTGTAAAATTATGTACAATGGCCAACATTATATTAAATGGTAAAAATATATTCTAAATATACTTTAAAACTACTAAAATTCATAATTTATCACTATTAATTATTTTGATTAAAAAGTTGTTTTTAATTAAAATTTAGTAATTTTCACTATTCATCAAAATATGAAAGTTATCCGAAAAGTACCAAAATTTCACCTTAGGCTAAATTTGATATTCCTAATTCAAAAATGAAGTCCAATTTAAAATATAAAATATATATAATTTCAAAAAGTAGGTATTACTATTCATAACGGCTAGTTTAATTGGTTATGGTGTGTTAGAACTCGGTGTTGCGTACAACACACGCTATCACATTAATCAAAGAGAAGCGTACCGTAGAAGCTTGTGGTGTTACATGGCATGTTATAATAAAATAAGCATAACACTTATTTTATTTTGGGGGTTGTTTTGTTGTGTTGGGTTTTTGAGAGAGGGAGCAATCTATCCTCTGAAGAAGTCCATCTTCCACGTTGAAGAACGTGAAGAACACTGCTCTCCGACGAAGAACGGCCTTCCGACTCGGTGAAGAATGCTCCACGATTCTCCAATAATTTTCTTTCTCCACGTCAAGGGACGAGACTCAACCGCGGGAAAAATCACCATCAATGACAGTTCTTTCCCGGTATTGACGGAGCGACATAGCTTCCCGCGTCTTCAATGAACGAACCATTTCCAAGGTGGGTAATTAATTTGTGAATGTTAATGAACCCATGTTTACTTCCTTCTAAAACACAGAACGTGGATCAACTAAATATTTGGTTGATCCATGAAGAATATGTTTTCGGGTTGGGAATTCTTGTTTGCGGGGAAAATCGTAGGGGTTAATTTCTTCTTCGTGAGTACTTAGTCGTCGTTCATAGTTTTCTAAATAGGCCGCCTGTTATCGCAATAACTGGAGGAGGTCGGACCGCACGAACACGGCCGACCCTCCTCCCCCTTGATGATTATGTTTGTTGCGGTTCGAAAGAAGGCGGCACGGTGAAACGACACCACGCGGTAACATGGGAAAATATGGCGATGGTACGTGGCACCGTCGCACCGCGCCGTTGAGGAAAAACGGACCTGCCGCCGGAGTCGGGCCATGACGAAGGGGCGCGATGTCGTCACGGTGCGCCGGAGAACTCCGACGACACTGTGGCCAGAGTGGGGGGGGGGGGGGAACGGGGGGGCGCGACTCCGTCGCGCCCCACCGGGCGGACCAATACAGTGCCTCTGGCCGGGGGAGAGTAGGGAGCGGCGGCCGGACTACCGGCCACCGGTGCGCCGGAGCTGGAGGGCGGGTCCACGGCGGTCCCGCGACAGCAGCACGGCCGGCCTGCCGGGCCGGCCGATCGAGGAGAACGGGGGTTCGTAACCCCCCGGATGGATGCAGTAGCCCCCCCCCCCCCCCCCCCGTGTGAGGGCCATGTTGGTCAATCAGTGGGGAAGCGCGCCCCCCTGTCCGCTCAGCTTGGCACCGGCTGAGCTGGCCGCGCGGACCGCATGCGCACGCCTGGCTGGGCCGCACCCAGGCCGGGCTGGGCTGGGCCGCGCTATCCGGGCCAGGCCGCAGCCAAGTAGACCAGACCCGGACATGGTTTGGGTCGACCCGATGGGGGGGGGGGGGTTCGGGCTGGGTTGGACCGGGCCCGAACCCCCTATTTTTCGGAAAGTTTTTGTTCAAACTCCCATATCTTGGGCTACGAACCCTTGATCGACGCACCATAAGTTGCGATGTGATCTTTGGATCGAGAAAGTCATTTTGGTATATTACACATAGGGTTTCAGAGTACTTTGGGTACGGCCGGGTTGGTTCGAACCCGAAACCAACCGGGCCCTCGGTGCAAAAACACTTATAACTTGAGCTCCGGACGTCTGATTGACGTGCCGTCAACTTTTTTGGATTCCTCTTGATGAGACAGAACTTTTGGCATACTTCTCCTGTGGTTTGGACACAGTTGGAGTATGTCCTGGTTGGATTGTACCCAAAATCCAACCGGGCCCCTGGAACGGAAAAGTTTATATCTTTCAGACTGAACGTCCGTTTGACGAACCGTCAGCAGCATTGGTGATCACGTTGAGAAACAGTCCATATGTGTATACCCTATGAGATTTTGGGGTAATGTTGAGATACGTTCGGGTTGGTTCGTACACGAAACCAATGGGGCCCTTGGGATTAAAAGGCTAATAACTCACAGACCGGGCGTCCGATTGACGATCTGTCTGTTGCGTTGAGACCCCTATGAAGAGGCAGTCCATTGAGAACCTTCTTCGTGGGACATTGGGATACATGGAGTATCGACCTGTAGCTCGTGGACCGGACCCTCCTGGATACGAGCGTATGGAGTACCGAGACCGTGTAGACAGCGGAGACCTGACGACTGCTTGACCGACTCGACTTGGAGTGAGTCGACTAGCCCAGTGGACGGAGCACTACTTTTTTTGCGTGCAGACCCATGGCGGACATATCACTATAGTGTTTGGGTGATGACCTGCGGTACTCGTCCAGAAAGTACCTCTGTAGGTTATTAGGGGTCATACACTACTATGTTTGGGTGGCAGACCCCCAGCAGGTAGCACTACTATGTTTGGGTGGCTAACCCGCAGTACTCGATAGGAGGAGTACCTCAACAGTCTAAGGTTAGTGATCAGTACCTCAGAGTCGTGACAGGATCACTGTACTCTCCAGAGACGGGGCTCTTCAGCAGTTATGGTTTCGATAATAAAAATCCCGGTTTGAGCTGAGTATATGAACTTTGTGTTTACCTCATGACTGAGATGGGTCAAATGATAACTTAGGTATATGTATGGTCATATACCTGGGTTGTGGTTATCTGTTGATTTCATAATCTTTGTGTTTCCTCATGATTTAGATCGGTTACGTGATAACTTTGGTATATGTTTGGGTATATACCTAAGTAGAAGTTATCTGTTGAGATATTTACTTGTGGTTATACTTGTTGGATTTAGTGAGACCTTGAGGGTATCGGGGTCCCTACTAAGTATCGTTATACTCACCCCTGCATGGGATATGCCCGCACCTCATTGTGTAGGTTGCAGATGACGGGCAGCGCTAACAGAGGCCGAGTGTTCGAGGACTGGACGGTACCCGGAGGTGGACCTCACGACGAGTCAGTATCCATAGGTGGACTTCACGACGAGACGACACTCAGATGTTGTTGATGGGGAGAGTGTTGTGGAGGCTATCTGTACCTACCATTCAGGTATGATCTGTGGAGGACGACCAATGAGCTGCTTCCATTTTTCCAACTGTTTGTCTTTTCTGCTGTACTTTCGTTCAGTTGTAGCTGTACTTTCTGTTGGATTTGTATTTTGGCCCACTTAATTTTAAGCACATTCTTTTGTACTTAGTGTATTACTTCTGCTTATACTCTGTAATGTTTTGTTTACTTTTATAAAGGCAATGCCTTCCCAGTTATCTGGATTTACGCCTTTGGTGCTAGTCACCAGCCCCTGGCCTATGGAAGGTGGGCTTGTGGTAGTCATGACACGGGTCCCGAGGACGGGTAATGACATTCCCTTAGCATATATATTATAAACATAACTATTAACATTATATATGTACTTTTATTATAAAAATTCTAATCTCATTTCCCTTTAGAGAATATCTAAATGACGCATTTCAACTTATATGTAATCGCTCTAACTGATAACCTTCTATTTCTTCTATCACTTACCTCCTATAAATCTATTATTTTCATAATAAAATAATAACTTCAGAATGATAAATATTATAAAATTTTATTTTTGTTTTTAAAAATACATTATACACTCACATTCCCATTAAATAATATGTGAAATTTTTACTTGTGCGTACATATGACTTATCATCTCAACATAACGATACAATTCATTTTTCATCACAATAATTCATGGAAGTTCATTTTAATGGGATTAATGAATTTATAATACATATGTATGATATTATAATTATCTTGTAAATATGAATTTATATTTACCTTTCCTTTATTCCATAGTTGGAAAAATGAAAACTACGTTCATCTGTACGTACTGCCTACCGTCTCTATGAACATTTTAATTTACTTTTCTATATAATCATTTTATTGATGATTATAAATATGTATATAGTAATTATATATTATATTCTTCCAAAGATTAACATTATGTATATGATGTCACTATTATCAATATATAAAGATCAATATTTCCAAATCAAAACATGCTTGGAAACTGAAGTTGTTTCAGACTAGAACTATGATTTGAATAAAAAAATAAATTACTAAAAGGGGGAAAAGATTTTATAAATAAATTATAAATAATATGATATAGTTAAGGTAATATAATAATTTTATATTAATTTTATATTAAATATAATTACTTTTAAACAAGAATTACTAAATTAAAGTCTTCGGGTAAGGTTTTATTTCACAATATCTTCATTGTTTGAGCTTGTTTATGTTTAAGTCTCTATTGGGAAATCATTACCTTCCATTTACATTTTTATAATAATTGATCAAAATTTTTATTCCTATAATTGTGTAAATTCATTTTTACAAATGTTTTATTTTATGAAAATCATTTGAATAGAACCTTTCTATCATTTTACCATAAATATAAATTGTGAATTTTCTTATAAATATACAGAAGGAACATTTTATTGTAACTTTTATATTATGATAATATATTCTCACCGTCATGAAGTATAAGTTATATGAATCTTCCTTTATAATCTTATAAGGTTGTTTTTAATAAAAATTATTAATTTTGTTTTAATTTTGAGTCATAACATATGATCTAAATATGGAATGAATAATTTCTATAAGAATTATTTCAAGCGATATTTAAAAAACAATTATTTATATAACATCATATGATGTCAATATGTCTAAATGGGAATATTATCCAATGATACCATAATTATTCATTCACTGTATGGTTTATGTT
Source organism: Viscum album (assembly GCA_963277665.1). Classification (NCBI taxonomy): domain Eukaryota; kingdom Viridiplantae; phylum Streptophyta; class Magnoliopsida; order Santalales; family Viscaceae; genus Viscum; species Viscum album. The sequence continues at coordinate 317,569,286 of OY728132.1, read as the reverse complement.
AATGATGGCACGAAGTTTATGAATCCCATTACTTTTCCATTGTTTATAAATTGATGAAATGTATTTGAATCCCATTTATTTTTATAGATTTAGATATGAAGAAGGATTTATGATCCTTTGGAATACTTAAGTATGTTAGTTATTATGTGATGGGTGGAAAATATATCTCCCCCTAATGAAATATGTAAATATTTTTACATCATGAGATATAAATTGGAAACATGTAAATGGGATTGATCCATAATAGGGAATAGGTGTTTCCTTATCCACCTTGAGAATAGGGTGTTCATGTCCACTATGTGAAACAAGTGAGTCCTGGTCTATAATGGGAAATGTGTGCATCCTAATCCACTACTATGATGGTATTGGTATTTATTCTTTGATATGTAATGATTTTCAATATTAATGATTGTCCCACACATTAATGACATGATATTATGGTTCATGATTGATTTATGATGCTTTTTCACTCCTATAGTCCTTGTTTTCAGAAATGATTATATATTTAATAATTTAATATTTTATATGATCTATGATGGTTTAGGATATAACTTAATAATTTATGAACATTTTCATGTAACCTTATTATTATCTTATTCATTTATATGTCCATGTATTAATATAAAATATGATTACCCTTTGAGATAATCTGATCTCACCCTTTCCAATGATTCTTTCCTCTTGTGATAAATAATGGTTGTGTAGGTTATTCCTATTTGGAGTCTTAAGTTATAATATAATTTTTTAAGATGTTTATGTTATATAATGAAAAATTAATATAGTATGTAAAATATCCAAAGACATTAAACCATTACAATTTTGGAATGAACTGTGTTTTATATAATAAATGTTCATTTATAATCATGTAATATTTGAGTAGAAAATATTTGTACATTATACTGTGTTTGTTCAAGGAAGATACAAATATGATCAAATATATTTGAGGGATGGAATGGTGGGATAAAAATAAACCATATGGGCCTAGAGGGGAGTTCACCAACATATCAGAAAACACATATGATCCCTCTAAATTCCATTGATCATCATAAAAACCATCATCTTAGCATAAGGATGTTAATATTATATCTAATAAGATGGAATATTTCAGATAGAAGAGGGAATTAAAATGTCATCCAATAGCCTAATTATATATAGGGGAGGACAATTTTATAAATTATAGAATTGAATTATGTTGAGAAAAGACTCTTCAAATACTCATTTTCAGAATGAACATGATATCGAAGGTTTCTGATAAGATTCCTACAAATCATGACCCTCTAGATATCTATGTGTGAATATCCATGGGGGGTTGAATCCACATGCATAAAAAATATGAGGATATATTTGATGATCATGAAATTTTATCTGAATATATGTATTCTCCTAATATTATTTTTTGAATCACATGAACCATAAAGGGATTCAGAATCTTATGAATGGATACATGCCTTAAAATTTTAATTTCCAATAAAGATATCATGGGATTATTTAATCATGGTAGATCTCATGACCACATGAATATTAATAAAAATCATTATCACCTGACCGTGAATGGTTACACTAAATTGATGATGATCTGGAAATCATGAGAAAGAACCATCATATCTTATGACACCAAAAATAAGGCCAAGATGAAAATTTATTTTGAAAAGGATAATGTAATTAGTATTATTTTATTAATGAATGGTTATATTAAGTGTTGGGACACTGTAGATAATTTCATATGTTTCTCATGTATCATTCTTCTGAAATAGATCTTGTTAGCAGTTATTGCGGAGAGATATTCTCAACAACATCTTGTTTTGAGGTATTAAGAAGGGATCGTGTCATTGAATAAAATCACCTCAGAACTTCAGATTTCAGGAAACTGGTCAATTAGACGCTCCTTCAAACCCTATATATAAGCCATTCTACATAATACAAATGGTCACCTAGAAGGTCAAATTTCACCCAAGACATTTATTGGAGGCATCCCCAAGGATGCAGGTGCGCATTAAAATTACATAGAACTAGTTCTTTATCCCTATGAATGTATCACCAAGGGGGGAATTATTAATGCCTTCCAATGTCAATAATAAAATTTGCATGGGAAGAAGTACCTGGAGTATGATTATTATTTAGTCCATAATGAAAAATAAAAATAAGATGGACAAAATACATGAATCATGTAACCATTAAATAGACACGTGATTGTATGACCTTCGGATGGCCATTAGAATGGGTCATCTATAACACATAACAGGATAATGATCACTCAAAAACCACCTGAAAATGATCCTTTTTAAGGTTTTCTGATAAGAATAAGTTATCAAGTGAGGGCTCCCACATGAGCTCCTCCATTTCGTTTGACTTTTCAACTAGAATGATCCTAACAATAATCCAAAACACAGGTAAAATAAGGGATAGAAATAGGAAAAATATAGAGACCTTAATTTTTTTTTGATTTTTATGAAACACGATTAGGTGGTTTTCAAGACCTTATAAATCCCCTTTCAACATGCCCAACATGTTTCTTAAGAGCAAGTTGACCTGTCACCGTTATCTTTTGAAGTGTCTCAAACATATTCTTTAAACTATGAGTTACCAATATGGATCCATAGACAATTAATGGGAAGATTCAATGAAAATGATAATGAAATCAACACAGGATCTATTATACTTCATGTGATAAATCTACAACATGTTTATTTATTGTATTCAATAGCACTCACACACCAATGTGAGATCTCCGGTCCTAATATAATAATGAATGAAATAAAATGTTGTAAGGAGAATGCTTCTTTCGAAGTGAGGATACACTAACCCGTATGATAAAAGGGTCATATTCCCATGGTAGATAACATTGATCATGTGGGGATCTCTATAAAATCCATCATTGTTTTTGAAGTCTGATAGGCATGTCAGTGTATTCTCCAAATGGTTCACAAGATAATCTAGCTTAGGCTTTTGAATGACCCCAGAAAAGTTCACTTAAATCATGTGAAGGATTTCCCATAGGCATGATGATCTTGAAAAATAAAAATATACATTTCATAATTATAAGGCCCTAGCCTTAAACATTACTTAATCTTGAGTTATTACCAGATTACACATTGAGGATCTTTTCAAGTTTAGAGTTTTAGAAATTAGATCATGAAACTTGCATTATATTCCACACTTAAACAAAGTGGTTACATAAAAGACAGTATTCATTCTTCCCATCAATGGTAACATATTGAAAATAAAACATGGATTCTTTCTTGACACATCCTTGAAACTAACATCACATCATGTACCTTTCCCTTCACCTGTGAAAAACATTTCAAAAACTTGGGATGAGCATAAAAAGCTCAGTAAGAGTTATAAAAATATGGAAAGGAAACGTGAGTTCATATATACATTAGAATGAAATCCCACTTTACCCATAAAACATAAGAATATCAAATCATGAATAAATCATAGAAAACATAAGACATAAAGGTAACTTGAGGCATTCATAACATTCTTACGTAGGGAGTAACCCTCTTGGTTACGTTTGGAATACACATCACAGTATATCCCCTAAATCTCTTCGGAGAAACCTTAACGTTTCACTCCTTCGCGTTACCCAATGCATTGGAGAGATATATCGGGCTCACCCGCCTTTAGTTTATCACGGAACCACCCGTTTTCATAACAATGCCCAAGAACCATAACATAAATGTATCACATAAAACATGCATAAAGGAAACATAACATTTCCACATTTCAATCAAAATATAACATTTTAGTATATTGAAATAATGAATCCATTCAAAAAGAAACCTTTTACAAAACCATTTAAAACATTTAATAAAGAGATTTTTGAATCAAAGTGTCCCATACCACCTTGAAGCATAAAATTTTAAACCATTAATATCCATATAAATAAATCCTTAAAACAATTTTTAAAACATGGATATTAATAAGAACAAATAATTAAAACATTTAAAACGATATTTTGGTTAAAGGGGTTTTACCAAAATTAGAGACACTTGAATACAATAATTGAGGAATAAAATTTAGTCAGAACTATATAATATCATGAGAATAAATGGATTCATGATATAATACTCCAAATGACAGTATATACACCATATAAGAGTGAATTGGTTCATAACAACAATTAACCCTCAATAGAAATGTCAAATGTGATGAAATCCCTTATAAAGAAGGTATCCTTAAATTCAGGACAAATCAATCTCAAAAATATGTGTGACAAATATAAATACACCCAATATAAGTGGATATTAAGTGTAAAACAATAAAAGGTCATTAACACATATTCAATGGATGACATATTCAATGACTACATGTTGAACCCAAAGAAATCGAAATTGGGTTAAAAAGTTCCCTTGACAGCCTAGCGGCATCACATCAAAATGAGTTGATGAGAGATAAAAAGTGTATCTCATAACTTGGACATAAAATTTACATCAATAAGGATATATGAGAACATATCCCAACATAACAATATGTAAATTAAAAGACCCAACAAAAGAAGTCTTTTAAAAAAAAGAGGAGGGTGAAAGGTTCCCTTACCGACTTGGGTATCTTTCAAAACATACACCCCATGACAGAAGGACAATAAATAATTGATGTAAATAATCATAAAGGAAAGTATATTACACAAATACTAGAATAATTGCAGTACATACACCACTCAAAGGAAATTGTGGCAAATGTAGAATAAATCTCATGGGAATAAAAGTGAGATGAAAAATCCCTTACGAAAATTCGGCAGCCTAACGGCGCCACTCAAAACATCCAAAATGGATTGATGAGAGGAAATAGGGTCTCTAATCATATGAACATAAGAATTAAAGTAGGATTAATATAAAAGAACATCCCAATCAAAATAAATTTGAGCTTAAAAGGAATGACATAAAATAGTGTACTTAAAAAGAAAGAGAGAATAAGATCCCTTACCTCGGGTCCGACTTGACTCGATCGTTCTTTAATCTCCTGAATAATAAACTTGAGTTAATTTATACTTCCTTAAGAACCTTTATTAAGTTCATTATTCCTTTTATATCACTTATTACCATGTCATAAACATTATGTAATCATTAAGTTAATAATGATTATTTTGTCGATATTTGGTTCTTAAGTCGAAGGTGGACTTCTTACAATTACATGTTGTTCGTGTGGCCAAATGTTTATTATATACAGAATTGTATTCATGATGTAGATATCATATATTTCATATATATCCAGTACATGCATGCATTTATAACATTACATAATCATTTAGAGGTAAGAAATGAAATGCACCGTTCATGGAGACGGTAAGCCCTACGTACGCATGAACGCTACATTCAATTCTATTTCGTATTTTATTGAATGGAATAATAATTATATAAAGGTATATTATAATTCTAGTATAATATCATATATAATATCATATTTCCATCCTTTATACGTCCCACATATGGTATTTAACGAATCAAATCACTTTGAGGGGGCGGTAGTCCGCACTTCCTTAAATGAAGATATCGCGTATACCCATAATGGAAGCCATAAAGGTAAGACAAAAATGAAAAATACATAAGCATAAGTAAAACCTAGACATATTATATATCATATATAAAAATAGTGACATCATAATGGCCACCTTTGAATGTGTTAAATGAGTATTGAACAATCATCGTTTCAGGAGGCAGAATTTCACCATCAACGGAAACCGTATGTTCTTTAACCATTTGATGTAGTTGTGTGAGAGTGTATCTCGAATAAATCTTATAACAACATCCTAGTATATTTAAGATACTGGTGTTGTTACAAAAGAAGTAAATAAAAAGAGTTTAGGGGCTTGGAGAAGCACAATAAAACAAATGAACATGAGAGAATGAATTACCTTTAAAAGTGTAACTCCTTTTGATTTGAGCCTAAAGGCTTCCTTTGAAAGGATTCTGCCCAAGGGGAATCCTCTAGGATGAGGACAGGTATGTGGAGAGAGTAAATGGGCAGGGGTTGGCCCAGACAAAGGCTTGAGGAGTGTGTTAAATGAGGTAGAGGTGGGGGCCTTTTATAAGAGGAGAGGAGGGGCACTTTTGGAAAGTAAAGAAATATTACTTTATTTGAAAATGTTTTTCGGTTTCAAAAGGTCCCAAATTGACATAATTCGTGGATAAGGTGATAAGGCTTCGAAATAAACTCATCCAATAAGTTTTGGACATGTGTAGTGCATAGATTTTACATTATCTTTCCATTTTAATTAAATCGTCAAATAATGATGTCATCGCTGCATCATTATTATGTCATAAATAATTTAATTTATTTAATGTCTAAAAATTATAAAAAAAATACTATGATGTAGGAAATCTTTTTATATTTCCAATGACTATTTATAATCAAAAATATAACTTGTATAACCCCACTTAAAAATTGTTTTAGTAAAACATATCATGTTTGTATCACTTTTACTTTTACATTAAATAAGAAGTTATTTATGTCATTTCCCAAACAAAGTGGATCCATGGGGTCCCCAAGATGACCCATGGCTTGTCTTGTTCGGCCATGACACAACCAATGAGGGTAGGACATGTTTCAAGCTCATATAATTCTATTAAAGAATTATTTTTACCTTAAACTACACTAATTACCACTAATCGCGATTAAAACATAATAAGTTACTATTCACCAACAAAATATTTTAATCTCATTGAACCACATTTTACTTCTTAATGACAAACATGTATGTCATATTTTTGAAATTCAAAACACAAAGATGGAAAAATTTCATTTAAACGGAAAATCAGTTTTTATAAGTACCACTTAGTGGTTTCACTATTCATCAAAAATTGAAGTTTTTCAGAAAAATCCCAAAAATTCACCATAAGCTATATTTGATATTCCGAATTCAAAAATGAAGTCCATTTTAAAAAATTCAAAACATATTAATCACATTAATTAAATAATAATTAATTCCCATTGTCAGAGCAAATAGCGTGTTTTTACAAAACAATAAGTATCAAAAGATTGACACTAGTTTAAGTCTGATTTCAAAGTGAAATTAATTCCAACGACCACTATTGGATTTAATGGTAAAAATATTTTATAATTTCACTTTAAAACCAATTCAAAATATTCTTTAATAAAATAAATAAATTATATTAAAAAGTGGTTTTGAATTAAAACACAACATTTTACACTATTCATTAAAAAATGAACTTTATCGAAAAAATACCAAAAAAATTACACAAAGTAAAATTTCATGTCCTGATTCTTAATAAGAGTTTTATTTGGTCCAAAAGAATGTATAAGAGTGATCAAAACTATATTTAATGACATTTCTCCATTAAAAGGCGATAAGTGAACCTTTAGTGAAAACTAGGGCATATACGCCTACAATTGAATTCTTTCCGTATTTTAAGCCTTTAGCTTTTATTGGATAAAAGTAAAAACATTTAAAAACATATATAATCATATTTTAGTTATTTCTATCCATTCCCGCCAATAAAACGGCTACATGTTAACTACCATTTAAAATAATATTATTTTATTATTAGAGTGCAACGTAAGATTCCCAAGAAACTCGTTGTTGCGTGTTGGGTACGCCATCGAGCATAGCGTCCCCTTTTAAAGTCATTTCAATATTTTATTCACAAATATGGATAAATATGAAATGTCATATTATTTATTTACCTGGGGTGTTACATCCTTCCCCCTTTTGGGAATTGCGTCCTCGCAATTTTAAAATTGCGCTTGGAAACATCCTTGAAAGTCCCACATCGGAAGAAGAGTCGGTAAAACAATCACTTTAAAATAAAGAAAGATAAGTACAAAGGTCACTCGAGTTAACCCATACTAGGATTACAAGTATGAAAACATGGACATGGAGGAGAAAACATAGGGTCATGTTCTGATGAAGAGTGATAGAAAACATGTTTAGGAGAAAGTTAACAATAAGAAAATCACAAACTTGTGATGGGTTAAACGGTGTTGGGTTCCCCAGTAGGAAAGGTTAATAGAAAACATTTTTGTTTTAAGTTACTTTTTATTGATGAATTTATTCATAAGGAAACACAATCACTTATCATGTTGACTTTCAACTTTTACTAGATTCCTTAATCAAACTCATATTTTTTTCAAAAGACGAGTATTTAGGGAGACTTGTTCGCATTAAAAGTACTATAATCAACTTTTATAGAATCACCTAATCCACAAAAGATAACTATATACATCCCATGTCTTTAGGCTTTAACCAAAACCAAAACCAAAAAGGTTAGTACAAGGTCAGATAATCCAGAAAAGGATAACCCATTAAAAAGAAAATCTATTTTTAATCTCCAAAATTTGTCCAACAAAACCCAAAGTTCAACGAGGACCATCCGATAAACAATTTGTCCATAAAATTCTTCAAAGTAAACCAATATAAGATTGAAACCCAAATATTTGAAGGATTTAGTCACATAGTCTTCCAAGTTAAATCGTAACATTTATCTCCAAACAACATTAGTCGCTCCTAAAGTCTCGCATTGAAATGTAATTATCCTAATCACATATCCTCCAAAACCAACTTACTATTAATTCATAAAATCATATATCAAAAAATATTCAGTCAAACTAACCCGGGAATTCACGTAGTCCAGTGGTAGGCGATAAATACCAGTCGTACTTTGGTTGTGGGTTCGATTCCCGCAGCTTTGTCTGACGCAACGGGTAGTCACACGGTCTACGTGTTGTCCTTTTTCCAAAACAATATAATTCTCAAATCATTCCCCAAAAAGGGATAAAATCATCAAAAATAATCATAACATAATTTAACCTCAATTTTATCTCATGCCTTTCACTTCAATCATAACATATAGTAACCCATAATTACCTCAAAAGTAAGGGTCATATAAACCCAAATGGTTCTCTATAACTATGTCCACAAAAGAAAAGATAACTATTACTTGAATAAAATTTGCCTATATTAAACATCAGGGTTACACATAATATAAAAAGTCTTCTAATGTAACCCCATCATCAAAAGAGACTTAATACTCTTAAGAATTTCACCATAACTCTTGAAGCCCTTATATGTTGACATCTTACTCATTCAACATTCTTCATGATCCATTATCCATTCCTTTCCAACTTATTCCGAAATACCTCTTTCCTACAAACAAAATCATGAATCATATCCTAATATTCCAAAATAGGAAAACAATAGTCATGAAATAGTACATACCTTTGACTGGTCATTGTCAGTTTCTTCATCCTCAATCGGAATGACATTAGGTATTGGTAAATGAATATTGGTACGCTCTTGGTGACCCCATTCACGAAACTTCTTCATAGGACATGTGTTTGCATAATGACCATGCACACCACATTCAAAACATTCAATTGATCCCTCAAAAAGAACTTCTTTCCCTTTCCTCGAGTCAACTGGATGCTTCCTTTTTCCATGGAAGGTTCTTGATTTATGACCTTCATTTCCACATCTATAGCATATTTTGTCCCTTTGAAACATTTTCCTAGGTGTTTCTTTCCACATCTTTGACACATAGGATTTTGAACACTCTTACCTTTATGATTATTACCTGTACTTACATAGGGATTTGTTTCTTGCATATATGATGCCTTATAGAAATCTCCAAGGTTTAGGTGGTCAATCTTCACTTCAGACAGTTGGTTGAGGATAATCAAAAGAGTTCTCATTGCAGCTCCCATATCATTCAGTTGCTTGCTCAAAAGACTGTCACAGTTTCCTTCACATCCACTGTTACTTTGGTGCCTGCTAGATCCAGCCATTTTCTAAAACCAAAAAGGACAGTGTGAGTATATCAACAAAACCATCATGTACTAATGAGTAAGATAAACACTAAGATATACATACTCATTCAATTTATCTAAAACTGGGACTCTTTCTGAAATCCTAACCATTATGGTAATGTCACTTATGCTTTAAGAATACCCTAACCTCTAAAGTTATCTAAACCGACCTTTGATACCAACTATAAGGCCCTAGCCTTAAACCTTACTTAATCATGAGTTATTACAAGATTACACATTGAGGATCTTTTCAGGTTTAGAGTTTTAGAGAATTAGATCATGAAACTTGCATTACATTCCACACTTAAATAATGTGGTTACATAAAAGACAGTATTCATTCTTCCCATCAACGGTAACATATTGAAAATAAAACATGGATTCTTTCTTGACACATCCTTGACACTAAAATCACATCATGTACCTTTCCCTTGACCTGTGAAAAACATTTCTAAAACTTGGGATGAGCATAAAAAGCTCAGTAAGAGTTATAAAAATATGGAAAGGAAACATGAGTTCATATATACATTAGAATGAAATCCCACTTTACCCATAAAACATAGGCATATCAAATCATGAATAAATCATAGAAAACATAAGACATAAAGGTAACTTGAGGAATTCATAACATTCTTACGTAGGGAGTAACCCTCTTGGTTACGTTTGGAATACCCATCACAGTATACCCCCTAAATCTCTTCGGAGAAACCTTAATGTTTCACTCCTTCGCGTTACCCAATGCATTGGAGAGCTATATCGGGCTCACCCGCCCTTAGTTTATCACGGAACCACCCGTTTTCATAACAATGCCCAATAACCATAACATAAATGTATCACATAAAACATGCATAAAGGAAACATAACATTTCCACATTTCATTCACAATATAACATTTTAGTATATTGAAATAATGAATCCATTCAAAAAGAAACCATTTCCAAAACCATTTAAAACATTTAATAAAGAGATTTTTGAATCAAAGTGTCACATACAACCTTGAAGCTTAAAATTTTAAACCATTAATATCCATATAAATAAATCCTTAAAACCATTTTTAAAACATAGATATTAATAAGAACAAATAATTAAAACATTTAAAATGATATTTTGGTTAAAGGGGTTTTACCAAAATTAGAGACACTTGAATACAATAATTGAGGAATAACATTTAGTCAGATCTTTATAATATCATGACAATAAATGGATTCATGATATAATACTCTAAAGGACAGTATATACACCATATAAGAGTGAATTGGTGCATAACAACAATGAACCCTCAATAGAAATGTCAAATGTGATGAAATCCCTTATAAAGAAGGTATCCTTAAATTAAGGACAAATCAATCTCAAAAATATGTGTGACAAATATTAATACACCCAATATAAGTGGATATTAAGTGTAAAACAATAAATGGTCATTAACAGATATTCAATGGATGACATATTCAATGACTACATGTTGAACCCAATGAAATCGAAATTGGGTTAAAAAGTTCCCTTGATAGCCTAGCGGCATCACATCAAAATGAGTTGATGAGAGATAAAAAGTGTATCTCATCACATGGTCATAAAATTTACATCAATAAGGATATATGAGAACATATCCCAACATAACAATATGTAAATTAAAAGACCCAAAAAAAGAAGTCTTTTAAAAAAAAGAGGAGGGTGAAAGGTTCCCTTACCGACTTGGGTATCTTTCAAAACATACACCCCATGACAGAAGGACAATAAATCATGGATGTAAATACTCATAAAGGACAGTATATTACACAAATACTATAATAATGGCAGTACATACACCACTCAAATTAAATTGTGGAAAATGTAGCATAAATCTCACAGGAATAAAAGTGAGATGAAAAATCCCTTACAAAAATTCAGCAGCCTAACGGCGCCACTCAAAACTTCCAAAATGGATTGATGAGAGGAAATAGGGTCTCTCATCATATGAACATAATAAGTACATTAGGATTAATATAAAATAACATCCCAATAATAATAAATATGAGCTTAAAAGGAATGACATAAAAGAGTGTACTTAAAAAGAAAGAGAGAATAAGATCCCTTACCTCGAGTCCGACTTGACTCGATCGTTCTTTAATCTCCTGAATAATAAAGTTGAGTAAATTTATACTTCCTTAAGAACCTTTTTCAAGTACATTATTCCTTTTATATCACTTATTACCATGTCATAAACATTATGTAATCATTAAGTTAATAATGATTATTTTGTCGATATTTGGTTCTTAAGTCGAATGTGGACTTCTTACAATTACATGTTGTTCGTGTGGCCAAATGTTTATTATATACAGAATTGTATTCATGATGTAGATATCATATATTTCATATATATACAGTACATGAATTCATTTATAACATTACATAATCATTTAGAGGTAAGAAATGAAATGCACCGTTCATGGAGACAGTATGTCGTACGTACGCATGAACGCTACTTTCATTTCTATTTCGTATTTTATAGAATGGAATAATAATGATATAAATGTATATTATAATTACAGTATAATATCATATATAATATCATATTTTCATCCTTTATACATCCCACATATGGTATTTAACGAATCAAATCACTTTGAGGGGGCGGTAGTCCGCACTTCCTTAAATGAAGATATCGCGTATACCCATAATGGAAGCCATAAAGGTAAGACAAAAATGAAAAATACAGAAGCATAAGTAAATCATAAACATATAATATATCATATATAAAAATAGTGTCATCATAATGGCCACCTTTGAAGGTGTTAAATGAGTATTGAACAATCATCGTTTCGGGAGGCAGAATTTCACCATCCACGGAAACCGTATGTTCTTTAACCATTTGATGTAGTTGTGTGAGAGTGCATCTCGAATAAATCTTATAACAACATCCTAGTATATTTAAGATACTGGTGTTGTTACAAAAGAAATAAATAAAAAGAGTTTATGGGGTTGGAGAATCACAATAAAACAAATGAACATGAGAGAATGAATTACCATTAAAAGTGTAACTCCTTTTGATTTGAGCCTAAAGGCTTCCTTTGAAAGGATTCTGCCCAAAGGGAATCCTCTAGGATGAGGAGATGGATTTGGAGAGAGTAAATGGGCAGGGGTTGGCCGAGCCAAAGGCTTGAGGAGTGTGTTAAATGAGGTAGAGGTGGGGGCCTTTTATAAGAGGAGAGGAGGGGCACTTTTGGAAAGTAAAGAAATATTACTTTATTTGAAAATGTTTTTCGGTTTCAAAAGGCCCCACATTGATATAATTCGTGGATAAGGTGATAAGGCTTCGAAATCAACTCATCCAATAAGTTTTGGACATGTGTAGTTCATAGATTTTACATTATCTTTCCATTTTATTGAAATCGTCAAATAATGATGTCATCGCTGCATCATTATTATGTCATAAATAATTTAATTTTTTTAATGTCTAAAAATTATAAAAAAAATACTATGATGTAGGAAATCGTTTTGGCTTTCCAATGAGTATTTATAATCAAAAATATGACTTGTATAACCCCAATTAAAAATTGTTTTAGTAAAACATATCATGATTGTGTCACTTTTACTTTTACATTAAATAAGAAGTTATTTATGTCATTTCCCAACCAAAGTGGATCCATGGGGTCCCCAAGTTGACACATGGCTTGTCTTGGTCGGCCATGACACAAACAATGAGGGTAGGACATGTTTCAAGCTTATATTATTCTATTAAAGAATTATTTTTACCTTAAACTACACTAATTACCCCTAATCGCGATTAAAACTTAATAAGTTACTATTCAACAAAAAAATATTTTAATCTCATTGAACCAAATTTTACATCTTAATGACAACCATGTATGTCGGATTTTTGAAATTCAAAACACAAAGATGGAAAAATATCATTTAAACGGAAAATCAGTTTTTATAAGTACCACTTAGTGGTTTCACTATTCATCAAAAATTGATGTTTTTCAGAAAAATCCCAAAAATTCACCATAAGCTATATTTGATATTCCGAATTCAAAAATGAAGTCCATTTTACAAAATCCAAAGCATATTAATCACATTAAATAATTTAATAATTAATTCCCGCTGTCAGAGAAAATATCGTGTTTTTATAAAACAATAAGTATCAAAAGATTGACACTAGTTTAAGTCTGATTTCAAAGTGAAATTAATTCCAACGACGAATATTGGATTTAATGGTAAAAATATTTTATAATTTCACTTTAAAACCAATTCAAAATATTATCTAATCATATAAATAAATTATATTAAAAAGAGGTTTTGAATTAAAACACAACATTTTACACTATTCATTAAAAAATGAACTTTATCGAAAAAATACCAAAAAATTACACAAAGTAAAATTTGATGTCCTGATTCTTAATAAGAGTTTTATTTGGTCAAAAAGAATGTATAAGAGTGATCAAAACTATATTTAATGACAGTTCTCCATTAAAAGGCGATAAGTGAACCTTTAGTGAAAACTAGGGCATATACGCCTAAAATTGAATTCTTTCCGTATTTTAAGCCTTTAGCTTTTATTGGATAAAAGTAAAAAAATTTAAAAACATATATAATCATATTTTAGTTATTTCTATCCATTCCCGCCAATACAACGACTACATGTTAACTACCATTTAAAATAATATTATTTTATTATTAGAGTGCAACGTAAGATTCCCAAGAAACTCGTTGTTGCGTGTTGGGTACGCCATCGAGCATAGCGTCCCCTTTTAAAGTCATTTCAATATTTTATTCACAAATATGGATAAATATGAAATTTCATATTATTTATTTACCTGGGGTTTTACAATAATGGAGTTTATAATATCTCTGACATGTAAAAAAGGATATGAGAAATGCATTTGATCATCCAGGGTCCAATAAACATAATGATATTTGATTATACTTGCTATTGCTGAATATCATGTGACACACCACGGAAAATCCATGGTATGATTATGAAAAGTAAATGACACAATAATCCCTCCAATTACACCATATCATATCTATGATATACATTATATGCATGGTATCATTGAACCAGGTCAGCGAGGCATATAAATCCCCCCCTCATGAAAAAATATACATCAATCATAGATGGGATCACATGAGTGTAATTATCCAAGAATCCAGTCATCCAATCATAGAGGTATTACACCATGTTAATATATGAGGATTGATATAAGGATCCCATGGAATTAATTGGTACTTTTCATGATAACTATACAAATAACATGAATAAATTATATCTTTTCAGCCAAATTATGTGAATGATATATTGTGTGTCAACTGGGGCACCTGAAACCTAAAATAATCTAACACTGGACAAACACTTGGCATATATAAAATAATTTAGGGTATAAATAATGAAAAAGATGGGAATATTATGCCAATATGGATATTCTAATCTTGATTTTCTCACATGAGTTATCTAGATCACATGATAACATTGGGATATGTCTATCAAATCATGCGGAACTCAATAGAAATGTCATGAGGATCGTGTGATGTCCCTTGGAAATGTCATCGAAGTCACAAGATGACCTCTATGAATTTCACAAATGTTTTGAGAATTTCTCCAAGCATGACAATACTATCTTAGGATATCATTTGGACATGTCATCCATGTAATGTGGTGTCACTTGGGTATGATTACTATATATCATGAAACCAAAAAGAAATATCAGTATTGATCTTATGATGTCATCCAGACCAGTCAACTAGATCATGTGACAACCTCTAGACATGTCAAACATAATCTCAAGATGTCCCCCATAAAATCCATCTTTGATCATGAATCATCCATCATACTTGTTATCAAGGTCATGAGACACCCTGGAATCATGTCATTCGGGTTTCAAGGTGTCATGAATACATGACATCCTTAATCTTGTGATCAACCTAAGACATGTCATTCAGATTATGAAACATCATTACAACAAGACAATTGGATCGTCTAGTTATCATTAGACATGTCAACTATATTACCAAGACATTCTTGAAAATCCTCAGATGGTCTCATAGACATCCTATAACATATAAGATAGAGAATGAAGTAGCTTCAACATGATGTCCCAAGATGTGATAACTTTATCCAATGGGTTTATAATTATATCTATGTGTTTAAGTTTAGATATTAATAATCTATGAGAACTATGATTCCTTCCATAACCAAGACACACAAGTTTACTTCCTAAGTATCGAGTTCAAATGGGAATCCACCTAAGTGATTAGGCCATTACATATCTCTAACAAACCATCCATCATGACCCAATATATCACAAGATATTATCTTTTTTCCTCATCCACTAGTAGATAGAAAAAGAAACTGAAGCAAAATAACATTAATTTTTATCATAATAGGGATAAATAGGACCAATGTTTCATTATTGGGATCCATATAAAACATCTAGAGGGTTTCCCTAGTGAATAAGTCCTACATACAGCTGTACTAAGACTGACAACCTATTATACCTCATTTTTCACACTAAGAATGGCTCATGTGGGCTTTGGGATTTTCAATGATCATATATTTAGAATCAAGAATATCCACTATCTAAGTAATCCTTAGAGTGTAATCCTCAATAAATGTCCTTATATGGTTGTCACCATAAAAGGTAATACCTCATAGGGAATGTCTTAAGGGTGTGGATAAACTGCAGTAGATCTTATTCCTTCCTTAACCAAGATACGTTAAATTCCACCAAAAGGATCATGCTCAATACTCAATTCATAAGTTCCATAATATATTAACTTTCTTCATGAATATAAATGATATGGGTTTAACGTACTATGTGGGATTTAATTGTTTCAATAAACATGATACGTATGAAACCTCATAAATGATCAATACAATTCTCATGATATTAATTGAATGCCTAGATGGTAGTAAAATTTTATGTTCCTGGATTTATGGATTCAAAATATAAGAAGAAAACTAGTAATGTGGGATAGATGAGGAACCTCATATACACATATATGGAATAATTAATTGATCCCTCATTACACACTAAAGGGTTCAATAGTTGATCACTCTTTCACAGTAGCTGGTTCTATATCTGGAGTAGTGCAATATTCACAAATATATATAAAATCGATAAGACATTACAAAAATATAAAAAATTCCACCCAAAGGGTGTGATGAAATCATAGTTGAAAACTATCACCCAATCTGAGTGCATAAGAGCCACTAGATCTGAAACCATAGTTGACCGTCTTCGGTTAGAAATAAGGATAGTACCCTATTATGGTTGTGGGATTCACTGGGGGTTTCTATAGAATATAAAATAATTATAAATATGATTCGACTAATTGTGCAAGTCATTTAACACCACATAATCAATCATCAGGTGAATCTATACATATGTTTTCCCATAAAACGGTTATTCTGATGTGAAATAATTTAACAATGACTTCTTGTTGACAAGATAAAAGGGATAGACTACCAAGTGCACATCATACAATTTTCTCCCTAACATGTGGGAAATATTTCCGGCTGAAAATATATACACTGATAAATAAATTTTGATAGAATAATGTTCATATTGAAATAGTATTATTTATATTAATGGGGGGTTGTAACAACATGAATTTTGTTTTAAAATATTGTTAGGTTTTATTGCCTTTACAACTTCAAATACAGAGCATAAAATAACCTCTAATATAATATTAAATATTATTATAAAAAATTTAATGATGTAAGTATTTTTTTAAATTTGAGGGTATGAATTGAAGTGAGAAAATAAATAAATAAATGTTAAACTATATTTATAATAAAAAATGAAATATTAATTATAGGGAAATAATTAATCAATTTTAATAAAAATTATACAAGGTAAAAGTTGTTTTATTTAGAATAATATTTCGTACATGCAATGTAATTTTATCAAACAAAATTAATTCAATCACTATATATTAATTTTTTAATCAAATTTTTAGATTATATATTTGATAAAATAAATTTACATTCATCTAATTGAATGATTAAAAATTTGTTTTATACACAAAAATAAACGTCCCCCAAAAATTATTTTTATTATATTTTGTGCATGGATATTAGGAATAATATACATCACATTAGAATGTAAATTACATTTAATGGAAATAATCATTTAAATAATTATTTAAATTTAATCTTATGATTATTTTTTTAGTATTTATCTGAAAATGTTGTTTTTTTGTGAGTAGAATAAAATTCAAATTTGTAAAATTGTTATTTCATTACGTTTAATTAAATTAATTTCACTATTGAATTTGGTTTAATATTTTTTTAGGTCACATAAATTTCATATTACTAATAATACACTAACGCATTCCTTGGGAGTCAATATTAGACATGATTTTGATATAAAGAAATTTGTTTAATAAAAATTGAATTTTCCAAAAATCATTTTGTCTATTTAGTTTCAGACAATAATATTAAAATATTATTTTACATCTTAAATAAATTAAAATTTTCAAAATATTTTTCATATTTGGAATCTTCATATGAATATGATTTGAGATGTTTCATTTCATTTTCTACCATAGTGTTTAAAAAACGTGGTAAAACTTTTTCACCGTGATAAAGGGGAAATTTTGTAAGATGAGGATAAAACAATGTGATACGTTCATCATATCAATATAAAAATTTAATTTATTATAATGGTTTCATTTGTTTCTACGAAAATAATAATCTCTTTAAAAATATATAACAACGGTGCCAATTATCATTAATTAATTTTTTTTAAGTAAATGATATGTACAAAATGTAACTCTCTCTCATTGATTATGTTTTCATAATATGGATATAAAAAATATTAAAAATGATATAAATGATATAATTTATGTGTAACAATTTATATTTAGAATTTTAAATTATAATAAATTTTTATATGTTGTGCAATTTCCATCATCATTTACACAAGTCCAATACAATGATTGTACTAGAAATCCATACATTCATTAAACTCTTTAAAAAACATTAAAAAGTAGTATCTTTTAGATAAATAACATTGTTACATGAATTTAATGGATAATTAAAAATATTATTTTTTGGTTAATTTTTTATATCTTTTGATTTCATTAATTTTTTGGTTTCTTATAAGGTCTGGATTTTTGAATAGTCTTGAAAGTCAATATAAATAATATTTGTATTTCATACATATTTTTAAATCATTATAAAATATAAAACATACAATAATAACACTATAATATTGGTTTTATTCTAGAATACCGTGAATAATAAATTTATTTTTCTCTTGTAATTTTTAATATTACATTCTTGACCCTTAGATACTATTAAATTTGTCACCACAGTTATGGTTAGAAAAGATAAGATGGATGTTATTCAAAGTAAGAAGATTCAAAATTCAACAAACACATTTCATAATTATAATTGATGATTTAATTCAAACATAAACTCCTTCTGATATAATATTTTAATCTTTTTAACCATATTAAAATTGATAGAAACATGTTTTATATTAATATTTTTTTTGTATTTACAAGATTGAAAACCATACCACTTTTCAAAGGATTCATCCTCTACTATCTTAGTCACACCACCAGAACCATTAATATAGATAAATATCTAGTAAAATACGTTTACAAAATTCCCCAAAAGTTTTTATATGTTCTATTATCAATAAAATATCATCTTTTAATGCAAACTATGGAAGATTAGGAGGTTTTCCAAAGAAGAGGAATAACTCTTATCTGAGTGTTTTCATGATTATGTCCTCTTCCAACTAATTAAAATATTATATAACCATGATGATATGAAAAATATATTTAAATTAAATATATTTAGTTTCAATTAGATTGATGTAACAACCCTTTATGATGTAGTTTTTTCAACCTATGGGAAATGAAAACATTGCATCTTTGTATGTGTGGACTACCACATCCATGAAGAAATGTCTTCCATTTTTCATCTCTACCTTGAAGGAATGGGTTTTATAATGTATTTCATGAATTTATATGATTTTTATGAAATAATTATTATTCAGTAGAGATAATAGGTTTCTCACTTTATTCATGTTCAATTTACTAAAAATTATAATGTCACTTGTGCATTCGTGTGGACTACCAACTCCACAATGCGATATGATTTTTTTCTATCTAGAATAAAATGGTAATTATATATTATATTTAATGTTTAAAAATTATAATTATTTCATTACTAATATTATCTATTTTTTTAACATGAACCCATTTGACCATGGACCACCTACCAAAGTACTTTTGGGAATACGAACTGAATGTCCTCATAATGCTCATCATGAAGATAATCAATTTAGTAACCATATAAGACATGCATATAAATAAAAAAAGGACTATGATATGGTAATCTACCAGGAAAAAAATATTAAAAATAAAAATAATTAAAAAAGATTTATTAAATAGAAGAACAAGAATATAGGTGGTGAGTTGGACTCAAGGTAAGGTGTTTCTCATCTCAGTTTCTTGTCTCAGGGGATTCTTCCATCTTCATGGAATGATTTATTTTATTCATTTCTATAAAAGAAAATATTATTTTTTTTAATCATTCATTTACTAAAATTAGTATGTTTTAAGAATATTTTTTATGTTATACCATTTAATGATCTTTTTATTCAAAATGTACAAAAGTGGTAAGGTGATATATTTTCTGTATAATATATTTTTTAATACTTTTAAAACTATTTCCACAATGGTCTAGTTTTTGTAATGATTAAATAATTTTAATATGTTTTATTAAAATTTTTTAATGGTCATTTTATACTAATTTTAATATTATTTAAAATTTTTAAAATGGACTTATAATCATTTTAATTATGATTTATTTTAAATTACTTTTACAAATGTTCACAAATAATATTATTTTAACAAACATGAAATTATCACTTATCTCCACAATCATTGTTTTCTTTTATTATCATGATTCTGATACATGATTCCATAGATTCAATGAAAAAATTCCAATTTTCTATGAATTTTTTATTTTAAAATTTTTTTAGAAGAAAATGATATCTCTTCTTATTTTCAAAGTAAATTTCCATTTTCTTAATAAAATATATTTTTCATCCATGTAAAAATTCGTTAAAGATTTTGATGACCAAATTAATTTCTCATATAGTGATACTATCCAAATTATATATATAGATTAATTATGATGATTTTGATCAATATATTGTTTGGGGAAAATATTTAAATTATATATTATAGTTTTCAATTATTATTATTTATATTTATGATGTATTATGTTGACATTAACTCTTTTGATTTGATGAATACATTGGACTTAATCAGTTAGAGGATAGGACCAAGACATTGGTATGCCATATGTGTCTAACTAGTTCAGTATTTGGCATATGTCTTAACCATTTGTGTATGATTTTTAGCAACAAGGATACGATATTAGTATTATGATGTTATAAATTATTCATTCCAAAATTATGAAATCAAATTTTATTTTCCATGTGATTATATATATTCACCACATACATATTTCATATTTAAATTATAGATAGGTTATTTTGTAAATTGATGGAATTCATAAAATAAAAAATTATCTTGTTAATTTATTTAATTTTCCTGATATTTTATCGGAGAAAATTTTGTTTTCATGAAATTCTTTCCTGTTTTTTTTAACAATCAATAATTTTTATTTTTACAGTGTGCATTCTTCTAAAACGGTATATAAAATACATTAGCAAATGAGATGATATCAATAGTTAATATGTTTTGTTTTTTTTCTTATTGTATATAAACTAAAGAAGGATTAAAAAATATGTTTTCATGATTTTCACAATTCTATTTAATTTATATTATTTTCATATCCCTCATTGGAATTTTTTTATACCCCATAATTTTCAAATGAATTTTATGGGGAAAAAATTTAGTGGAAAATATAATAAGTATAATAATTATTTTTTGGGGACATGTATATTTGGAAGAAAATTAATAAACCATGTTTTTAAATATAAAAATCACAGTTTTTTCTAGAAAAAAATTGACAATGATTAGAATTTTCAACATTATATTGTATTTTTTTCAATTTAATATTTTTTCTAAATTGTCAAAAAATTTAAATAGAAAACATATATTAAATTTAAAAATCACGACTCTTAATATATGTCACATAATTATGTGTTTTTTATGTTATGTGGTTTTATATCTCCATTATTATATGTTCCTAAACAACATGTCATATAAGATCACATTTTTGATAATTTTATTAGTATTTATGATATTATTATAATTTCTAAATTTCATGTGACTCATCTGGTGCCCCTATCCCACTGGACCCAATCTTATTTTACCTCGACTCATCCTACTCTAGTCTAGTGGTTTGGGAATCTTCTTTCTAGTTGTATCATAATTTCACCGTAGAATATTTTTGGATAGATATTATAATTATGGGGAGATATTAAGTCTTAATATAATAGATTTTATACTTATTCAATTTTCTGTTTAATGATTTAAATTTATGAGAATTTAAATCATCAAAACCTAAATATTATAGTTTTATATAGTGATTAGTTTTCAAAATATCATTGAATACTTTTAATTTCCATAAATATTGACCCTAAATGGTTTCCCGTGGGTTTATTATTTAGATTTCATGAAAAATTGAATTTCATGTGTATTACACAAATATAATCCCTTTTTGTTTTGTCTTTAATGTGAATAATTATTCTACATAGTTAGTGAAAAATTTTAGGGAATCATATGTAGTTACCCTTACATTTGGGTCGTGGGACACATTGGTAACATACTATTATGAAAAAACCACGTGTAAAATGTGTGGAGGGTTCTATATCTTGATAGAGTTCTTCACCATGATTGTCAAGTGGCATTCCAAATCATTTTTTCCCAATCATTAGAGGTAAAAATTTCATTGAAAATATGATTTTTTTTCTCTTCCCTACTTTTAATTAAGTTCTATATATGGTTATTACTTATCCCCCATATCTGTTAGATGTAGAGGATACCTATGGATGGTTACCCTTTGTATCATATTAGGATTTGGGGTCCTAAAACACTGATTCAATGTTTTTTCTCCTAATTAAGATCATATTTCCTTCTTATTTTTCCATTTTTTTATTTTATATTTCTTAATAATTGATGTTTAGTATTTTAAAATACCTAGTTAGGATTTGAATTCTAAATTCATGTTTTATTACTTCCTATGGTATGAATATTTCTCTTTGTACCATCTCATTTGTGTTATTTATGGTTCTTCTCAATCCTTACTTGACCAAGGATGGTATTTATATTTTATTTTTTTCAATTATTAAACAACCAAAGGCAATATAAATTTATTTTAAATTATCATGTGACTATAATTGACCTCTATTAGTGATTTGTAATTTTTTTTTGAAAATTCCAAGGATATAACAAAAGGGTTTTTGTGGAAATTAAAATAATTTAATCAGAATAATTTCTTTTATTTACTGTGAATTTGATTAAATTTATAAAGGTATTTTCGTAATTATTTTTAATATAATAATGTTGATTATTCCTTAATTTATATTTTAAATAAAATAAGTAATGTTTTTAGAATTTTTTTTGAAATTATTATTGTCTTTCATAATACTATTACAAACAATGTATTTTAATGAGGTATGATTTCATGGATACCTGTGAGGCATGGAATTATTTTTCTAGATTTCAATAAGATAGTTTTTTAACTTGTGAATGAAATCATTGATATATATGAGAGCATCATTAATTTCTAATATTTTTTTTTCTTTTATAATGTGTTTCTTATTATATGATGGTTCTATATTGAGAAGGGGATGATTCATGTGTTGGTGTTATATGTGAGGTAGATTTATTTTTTATTCTTATGATGATTAATAATTTATTATTTTGTCAACTCCATGGTAGATTTGTCAAGGGAACCTGGGTGACTTTGTGGGATGTGTTTTCTTATGGAACAATACATCGGATCCCAGAATTTCTAGTGTCCCATGTTGTGTCATATAAGACTAAATAAATATAATGACAATATTTAAAAAAAATTAACCTTCCATTAAATAATTTACCAATGTTTGTAAATATCCTACGTATATATTCTCTATAAAATAATATTAACAAAACCATTTGAATATACGTGTCGATAAACTACAATAAATTTTAATATTCCTCTATAACAAAAAGGCGTAGGCCCAAGAAAAAATGCCCAGTACTCCAAATTTATTGAAGAAAAAAGGGATCAATCTACAAAGTACAAAAGAAGATAACATGCCCCACAACAAATAAATAATAAATGTTCATAATCGTCCTCATTTCCAACATCTGAAGCCACCTCCGAATCAGCTGACTCCCACTCAGACTACGAAATATAGGAACTGAGGATTTTAACGTATTTCCATCTTATTCATAATTGTTCTGATGTCAATGGCTCCCTCGACATCTACATGTTAACCCACCCATGTTTCTGGTCCATCGCTTTCCATTTGGAGTCCTTGAAGGAGGATCTGGTAGACACCGTCTTTGCCATATTAGAATAGTCTTTTACTGGATTTCTATTTGGTGGAGCAGTGAACACCCACACATTATCATTTAGTTTTCTCCCCCCATTATTGAGTATATAACTATATGATGCCTTGACAAGGATATTGGAAGAATGACCATAATTTTTCTTATTCTCCTTAGAAGAATCCCCCACTTACTTGTTGCATCCAAAGATCCATTCTCCTTCCGATGATCCTCATGCACCAAACCATTTTCCATAGAATATGATTTCTTGTTATTGTCAATCACTACTAAGAATTAACCATGCTCCCCATTAGACAGCCCCTCAACAAGACAAATATTCCCACAATCCTTCAGTTCCACTCCAACACTGCAAATCTGTTGTAATCCTAACTGATCAGGGGGTAACTCCTCCTGCTGTGTAAGCTTCTGTCCATATGAAGTCATCTCCCTAGATACTTCCTTTCTCATACCATCATCCACATTAAATATAACATCCAAAATGTTAAAAATTTAAATACCTAGAGCCTCCATCATTGAAACCACCACACCCCTAAAATTTATCCATATTCATCCACTGCATCCTTTTGTAGTGATGACATGAGGATTTGCAGCATCCCCATTTTCAATACCCAAATTTATACAATCAACAACAAACTCTTCCTATTTAGTATACACCCTACCCATATTTCGAAATAACCTTTTGAAAACTTCATCCACATACAGATAAGAGGGTGTATCCATAGACTTCCTCAGAGACTCTGGACTAGCCCTCTCAACATCACTATTCTAATTTAATTTGGAGTAGGCTTGGGAACCTTCTCCACTGCAATTTTTCTCCCCACCACAGTCTAAGATTCCACCAGAGTGCAACATTCCATTTTTTCCATGACAACAGAGCGAAACTGAATGGCCCAACCGATAGCAACTTGCGTAGAGAGTGTCCCAGGATTCAAAGAAAACCAATTAATGTCACTGAATCTCCCCTTCAACCTTAGCACATATAGACTCAATCAGAGACTTGTACACATCATCCTCTATACATATGGTCATAAGAATAGTATGGCATATAGCTTGGGTGCGAGGGTCCGTGCATAATAATAGACCTATCATATTCCCAATCAAATACAGGATCTCCAAATTTTGAAAAGTCGGTGGAAGACCTGGGAGGGTTATCCAATGTGTTGTCGTTGGAGGGTCACGATGCAGATGAAACTAAAAAATCCCAAGAAAGAGTGAAAAATGAAGACCCTCCCCTGAACGAGGGGCAGCGGACCAGGCATAAACCAGATCATCTTCATTGCTAAAACAGATTTGAAAATGTCTCACATCCAAAAGCCCTATAACCAATTTTTCACGAATCTTCTAGAAAGAGGAGACATACCTTTCAATAGATGAAACTGAGGGTCGATTCCTCCCAATAAGAGCAACAAACGTCTGATCAAGCAGTGACGACGCCCTTTAGAACTCTATCTTGGTGATCAGAATAAAAATCTCACCATTGATCTATTACAGAATCTTAGCGCAGATCATGATCTCAGGATGGACGGGTATGAGGGAGGGATCAGAAACTGGAGAAGATGAGCGGAGAACAGGTTGTGGAAGATGGCGGGAAATAGAATCCCCTCTCCCAAGCCGAGGCACAGGGAGGGGAGACTGTAATATGGTCACACCTATGTTATTATATATAATAATTTAAGAAAATAGATAATCATTACCATTTATTCATCATAATCCTAAAGAAAATTGACTCTACGTAATATACATTTTAATAATCACCCATCCATTTATTATCTCAACATTAAATCGATACTAAATATAAATATTTTCCATCATACAAATATGTTTTATTTAATAATTATATCCAGAAATATAATCATTATAACAAATAATTATCTAATATTATTTTTTATTTAATATATTATATAAAACCATTAAGGAAAAACTAATGAATATTATCTATATATGTTTCACATAATCCTATATATCATTAGGAATATAGAAAATTTATACTAATAAACATCACCTCACTAATTAAACTATCCAAGGGAATCAAGAATAATTTTTTATTATGCTATAAACAATAATAAAATAGGATAGACTATAAAAATCACATTTCCATCATATTAATCATATTAAAAATTCTAAACGATCAATGTTTGCTCCCTTATTTGGTTATAAGACATTGGTTTCATGCTACATACCTTTCTCAAATTCATATTTTTAGAATGTATTAACTAAATTGTAGAACCAAAATAGATTTGATAATATAAAAATTATTAATATGAAAACCTAAATTAGAGTATAACATACCAAATATAAGGTTTTTTAATATATGATACTTTTTGATAATCATATGACTCTCTTTGTTCAATCCTTGCATATCTATGGTCATTTTAATATTTGATTATCACCCCTAATTAGTTAACATCGTTATTAAATCTTTTATAGTGGTTCATAAATATAATGTTTTAAATTGATAATAACCATTAAAAGTATGAAATGAGGTGTGTAGTTATAACTCGTTGTTATATAATGGTGGTGATTGAGATAATAACTCATCCTCCTATTTAGGGTTTTTACACCATGGTTGATCTATTCCGGATCTTGAATCCACATATAGTGGGTTCTTTGGCATGAAGTCCCTTCCTATCAGGGCATGTGGAAGGTTGATTCTAGGAGCAGGATGAGAATGCTTGACATATGATGATCATGGTTCCCACAGACAACAGATTTCTGGAATTGGACAATGGTGAGGCCTTGCATGAAGAGGAGAATGTGGGAAGGCCTGACAATGGTATCTTGAAAATTGATGACTCTCCCTTGGATGTTGTAGCTGGTGAAGATGTGCAGAACCCGGTGGATCGGCCTCAATGTCCCTACACAACTGACTCTTGCAAGTCTCAGCAAGTTTGTGGTCCGGAGGGGGGTTATCTAGAGGAGGATATCTTAGTAAAGTGGGGTGACATTTCAGATAGTGAGAAGGAAAAAGATGGTGGGATGCATGAGACCTCCTGCAGTTCTGTTGTTCAAGGTAATAGGATGAAGGTGCATGGGGTTGAAGACAACAGGACTGGTCCACCACGTCAGTGACCGAAGAAACATTATTCTTATCTCTTAAGGCTGGTGTCTACCAGATCCTCTATTGGGATGAAAAGCTAGTTTACACAATCATCAAAAGGAGTTTTCAGCTTTAGGGATGATGAATCTGAGAAGAAAATATGCCAAGGTTCATAAGTATTATGAAATCTCTGAATGGGAAATAGATAATGTAGAGGAAATAGTCTATAATGGGGATGGTTATGGGTTTGGTTTCTATGGTATGTAGTTCTTTTGATGGCGTGTTGTACCTGTTTTATGCGTTTTATTTTATTAACAAATTGTCAGAGGCTTGCCTCTAATTGAGCGTTTTTTGGAACTAAAAAATAATCTAAAATAATTTTTGATTCCCTAGCCCTGCAGTCTTATATCTAGTTCCACAACAACATAAATTAAATACTTCATTAATTAATGCTATATATTCCTGTATTTAAAGATTCCATAATTAAATAACATAAATGAAACTATAATTACTTATACTTAAAATACCATATAGGTTTAGATATTTATTGAATTATGAAAAAAACATCAATTAATAAATCTCATTCATTCAAAACTAATGGAAATTTTTCCGTTATATTAGAAGCTACTTAATCCAGAAAATTCCTTTACTATCTCCCACAAAATTATACATTTATGATATCTAGTTAGTAACACATGTATAATAACTTTATTTATTTACTGTGATAAAAACATAAAACAAGGTGATCTCAAACACTTAATAATAAAAACTATACATCTGAGGTAACCAAGTCATAAAAACACATAATTATAATCAGTGGAATATGTAAATAATATCTTTCCATAATAAAATGAAACCGAGAGAATACTATATCTATGAATATAAATGAAAACATGGATATAAATATTAATGATCTCATGATGGTGGAATACATAATTTCAATCATCAATAACATGATGTCAAGGCCTTGTTAAAATACATTCTCTAATTATGGGATATTTTATACAAAAAAACCCACCCTTCTTTGTCTGACAAAGAAAATTGACTCCTAGAGTTGTTATATAATTCTATATCCCATTATTAAATTGAATAATTTTTAAGAATACACTGTAAGAGTCAAATATAAATTTCTTAACCATTACCTATGGTACTCTATGGTGAATAAATTCATGTAAATTCTTATAAATATGAATATAAAATATATATACATGACCATCCTACACTAGAATTAAATAATCATTAAGAATGATTGTTGTTTTCCCCAAGATAATTAAAGGGATATCATGGTAAGAAAACATCCTTGTAAAATAGTAGACTGTCGAATAAAACATTGTTAAATTTATAATAATCATTCATATTGGAATAAAAATGTAAGATACAATAATTGTTTCCCCGTGTTTATAGAATAATTTTTTTTGGTGAACAACATCAATATTAAATTATATAAAATGTTTTGTTCACATAGTATAGATCAATGATTATGAAATTGATTAAATACAAAAATAACATGATCACAATACATCTTTATGAATAAAATTAATGGTTAAAACGAAAAAATCTCCATTGTAACATAGTTTATCTAGAGAATGTTGACATAATGTCAAAATATCATTTCAAAATAATTATTTAGTGATACTACTCAAAAATCGATTATGAATTGGATTATGTGGTATAGTGAGTTCATTCCATAAAATATGAAAAATTATTGAAGAAAAATTAATGAATTTTATACTATTTTATGGTAAGTAATTTCTAAAATGATAATGAAAATGAAAAAATTACTTAAAATATATTTTAGAAAACAATTTTCAGATTAACATAAAATAAAAAAATATTATTACTCATTCAAATGTTACTTTTAAATAGGTGTCATGAATGATTTTTAATTTATTTATTTAAAAACTAAAAATTAATTCTTGAATAGCTATAATTATTTATTGAGGAATGATAAAACGATGACATAAAATATTAAATTGAAACAAAAATACATTTTTATTTTTAGAAAATACTTTTCTGAATTCATATTACAAGAAGAGTGAAAATAAAATATTTTTTACTAAAAAATCATTTTACAAATAGGGTTATTAAATACTATATGATAAAATTTCAAAATGGATAGTCCAGTAATTAAAAATAAAATAATAAGATGAAAATTTTCAAATCGAATAATGAATATTTGAGTTATCACTATCCTTTTTGGGAAACATTCACCAAGAATCATGAAACATTAAAAAATGGTTTTGTGTACTAATAATATAAAACATTAGATAATATAAAATAATTAAATAAAATGGTATAATGTACCCAATTAATATGAATTAATTTAAATAGATTGGTGATATCTCAATGAATGGATGATGAGTTATCAAAAATCATACTACTAGAGATAAAACTTAATCAACAGTTTCATTAATAAAGAAAGTTGGTTTGAATATTAAATCCCATGAATTAAAAATATTATACTAAATATATACCCAAGTGAAGTGAATAATCCATACAATTAATACATGGTTCACAATATGAATTATGTCTCAAATAAACATTATTGAGACTAAAAAAACATTATGAAATTTTTAACATTTAAATCAAACACCCTAGAATGAGAGGGATTGTAATTGAACATAAAATTCCATTATTTAAATATAAATAATTATATGTTATCTCATATAAGTAGTATATAATCCGTATATATGATATTTCGATCTTAATCCCAAATACATCTCAAATAGAGGAATTTGAGATGAAAACCCATACCATGGACCAAATTCATTTTGAAATAGCACCAATAGTTATTAATTATTAAATTAAATGTATTAATTACGTATTCATGATCATTATTTAAGATTATATCAATTGATACTATTAATTTATAATCAAAAAATATTAAAATATTTGTTACTTTTTACATAATTGCAATCTCAGGTGTAAGTAAAATTTATTGTATTGAACTAGTTTCATATAAACGGGGTTGGTATATTGTATTTTTCTAATTTACATAATTCTTATATAATCTATATCAACATAATAAACGTTCCATGATATTTATACCTACATAGTTTTTTTCATGGATATTTTTTTTTCGGAGGATGAAATCAATGACAATTTTGTTTAGGAGATTATTAATGAACTATTAGTAGTCTGTAAATAAATGAGTTAAATGATGAGATAACATAGAAAAAAATTATTAATATATTTATGTCATTTTATACCAATAAATAAATTTTCATACTCTTCTATGAAAAAAATTCATATACTATTTCATGTAGGTTGTTAAATTGACACTAACATAAACCGACCATGCTTAATGGGTGATTATGGCATGGTTTATTGGAATTAACATTAGACCAAAATAATATTGATAGTATTTAGTGTTTAATAGTTTGATGAATAATAATTGGATGTTATTATAACTATAATATTAATTATATAAATTCAATACTAATAATGAAGATATTATTTTCCACTTAGTTCACTCTTTTTAAATTATTTTTATAAAATTCTTCATTTATAAATCATATAATTTATAGGTTCTCCAGATTATATAACCAGAAAATGAATGATTATAGAAATTAATATTTTATTTCATTTAATATAATCCTCATTACAATATATTCAATACGGTTATGGAATATGAAATAATGTGCATCGTGGAGGCTATAGTTTGCAGAACACATGACTCATGTATTTATTTTTCGTATTTTAAATTGGATTGGAGGATAATTTTTTACCATTATTATAATAACTGAAAATAATATTAATGATACTAATTTTTTATTAATATAATATTAATAAATTAAATTTTAGAATGTATAAGTGACCATAATGTTATAGAAAAATAATGGATATAATAGATGTATATATTCCACTTATTGGGTTATCTCTATGTAAAGGTGGTGGGGATTTTAGGGAAGGGCTTTTGAGATGACCATAATCATTTTAACATGTCTAGAAGTGAATAAGATATAATTTGGATGAATATTTCCAAACTAAGGGGATTTTATTTGATGGAATGTGAGGTGGGGATCAACCCTTTATAAAGGAAAAAGGTACGACATTTTTGTAAATACCGATCATCATTTCATAATGATAAATAACACTATAGAAATGTTGAAAAAATTGATAAATAATTGATATGATATATGATAAAGTCTATATATACCTCAAAAAAAACATTCCCAAAAATATTAACATGTCAGGGGTCTTTTTCATTAAAATTGGTTTTTTAGATTTTTTCTTTAATAGTGGTAACTAGTTTTTTTTAGAAAAGTAAATTTAATCTATATGATTAAAAATAATGTTCTAATTATTACATATTTATGATACATTAATTTTCTAATTTTAAATCAATTTCTTTTTATTCAATTAATAAAAATTAAAAATGTTCTCTAAATAAAAATATATAATATTCTCAAACCAATTTTTGGGAAAATATTTATTCTATTTTAAATTATTAAATATGATATTATATATTTAGTGTAATTATTTTAAAATTGTCAACTAAAATCTAATTTATATATATAATCTTAAAAAAATGTTTCATGACCTTCAAATTAATACATATATATATATATAAATAATTTCTGAAACATACTATTATCTTAAAAACATAATCGTGCAATATTCGCCAAAAAAATAATTTTTTTTTAAAAAAATACCAAATAATTAAATTTTAAAATAAAATTTTCTAGATAAATATAATAATGATGATAATTTTTTAAAACATCACATTTCCATATTTATAAATTTTGTATTTATTTAAAAAATATAATATATAGAGACATGCTATTTTTTTAGAAAATGACTTTTGGTATATTAAATACTTGTTATACTATAAATAAATAATTTTTTTACTTATTACTGTTATGATAAATATATATTGATATTATTTTATCTTAATAAACCAATCTTCATGAAATAAAATTCCAATTTCCAATGAATGAAAATTTTCTATATTTAATTAGATTCAAAAAATAACCATTCAAAATTACATATATTCATTGTATATATATTATTAAAATTTTATATAATCATAACTTATACTTATATAACCCATTATGATCATCGTGTATTAAATAAAAATCATAAAATCTTTGGTTGATGTTGAGGATGGTGATTCTTCAAGTACAGATCTTGTGAAAATTTTAACAAGAATGAAATTTATATGCATATGATTTATCTCAAATAAAAATTGTTTGATTTCATCTTCAGATTGGATGAGAGAAAAACATAGTGATGTTATAACCTTCACCATCCAAGATAAATGGGATTTATAATGGGCACTAATGTTTCTCAATGCAATTTCATTCCTTCTTATATTTTATAAGATGTTTACTATATTTTATATCCACTAATTTAGTAGTCATATTATAACATTCAATTTTTTAAAATATCCTTATTTTTTGATAGTTGGGTTTGTTGATAAAAATGGTAATTAAATAATTATTTAATGATAATATATATTAAAATATTGTAGTGTTATATCAAAAATTTAATACGAGCATGGACATAATTCCTTCTTCATTTGTTGCCCATTCCAATGGCTACCTTTCATCGATAATTAGTAATATATTCTACTAATTTAATCCTTTTTAAGATTAATGATATAATCCATGGATGTTAGTTAGGATTTGGATATAAAATGAGGGGAAATAATGTTTGGGGGTTTGATCATAAGAGTAGTGATAGATGACTAACTGTGGTCCAAATATCTGATGAATCATATCAGGTAGCCCACTACTCTATTGAAAATATGGTGTAGTGGTTCCCAAAGGGGTCCTAATGAGTTTTTCATTGTTTTGAGAGGGAAATTGGGTGTTTCATATAGTTTCAATATCTATTAATGGTAAACTATGTTAATATCTCATTATGGTACTTCCTAAAAATAGAATACATAGTCTGGTGGTGGATTCTGGTTCTTGTATATGATGGAATACCATAAAGGTTGACACTAATGGTAGATACTCTCCATAGTAGACATAGTTTGTTTCTAAATGAAGATTGTATCATCAAATAGTTTCTAGATACAGTAACTAAATAATTTAACTCCTTATGCTAGATCATAACAGTAGCTCCAGATGTAAATATACAATGAATTACAATATCTCATAGTGGTAGATGACATTGTTTTGTAGTAAATCTAGTGGTTGATTATGGTGGTTGATCTAGATGGTATCTTCTATCAATATCTCCTAAAGGTATCTCTTAATGGTAGATCTTGATAGTATCTTCTAATTTTAACATTGATGATAAATCCTAACCAAAGAACCTGAAGGTAACAGGTTCAAATTTTTCATGACATAATTTTTTCCCATTTTACGTTATATTATATGTAAAATAATTTTGATTCCAATGTTATGTGAATTAAGTGATCTTTTAAAAGAGGATATTAATATAATCCATTTCATAAAAATATAGATCCTTAAATGGATCCTCTATGTGTATTTAAGGATACCCACATTAGTGGTTAATTTGAAGTCATACATGTGATATAAAATAATGACCATATCATATCTATGAAATATAAAATTAATTTATTTCCTTTGGTCCTTCCTAAATAATTTTTATCATGATGATTGTTGTCAAAACCTTTCCCCATGGAGTCATGGAACATTGTTCTCACTGTTAGTATTAATTCTTCCCACAATAGTTCTGTCCTATGGTTTTTACCCATATTGTTTGTTCATTGTATCACCTAATGCTTCATTATTCTAGGTTTGTGATATTCTATATCTCTATATATTGTATAATGTCATAGGGTTATTTTTTATACTCGGTATTGATATATTAATCCGGATTATTGAATATATTGAACTAGTTTAAATTAAATTTAATGGGAAGGTAATGATTCACTAGTCGTCAATTTTTATATATTATATTATTGAGCTTGTATGTTCTAGTTATAATATTAAAAATATTTGCTATCAGGATACTTTTATTATTTAAATATAGTAGTCTTAGGTAACCCTTGATTATATTTTTTTTATATCACCGTAAATCGAATTTTTTGAATTAGTTATATTCACTTAATGAAAGGAAATGTTTTATGGAATGTGTTGTGATGTGTGGATGTGTGTAGTGATTTGTGTTCATTCTATAGGGTAGTTGTGATAGATGGTTATGGTGATGTGGAAGTTGTAATGAGTAGTTGGAAGTGGCTATGGTGGTTGCTGTGTGTTCTTATTTTAAAGAGGATGATGTGTGGTCCATTTTTTTCTATCAAATTCTTGTTTCAAGATTCATAAGGTTATTAAATAAATGATAACAAGAAAATTGAAAGGGTTTGGGATGTAAATATTTAATGAATGAAAATTAATGGTCTACGAGGCTAAATGGGGTTGAAGTAAATTGTTAAATAATGAGAATGAATAAAATAAAAAATGGGATGGAAATAATTTAGAGAATTAGTTGTTTAAATTAAATTTTGCAATTTTGGATAATCTGAAAAATGGATTGCATGAGGAAGAAGATATAAGGTGAAATGTGTCTTCTTCCTGGTTTTTGTTGTTATGTATTTTGAGTTTGCAAAAAAATTGGTTATGGTTTTGTGTGGTTGTGGTGATGTTATGAGTTGATATGGGGTTCTTGTTATGAACTTGTAGAATAGGATAGCGTTCTAATATAATTCATAAATTGAATTTCTTTGTGATTTTATACACTCACCCCACCCATGTTAGGCACATAATTCCGACAACCAAAAATTGTGGGTATGTTTTCCCAACATCTCGGTGATGGGGATGGATTCCTAGATTCCCTCTCTTCCCTACTCCCTTATCCAGGTGATGATGTCAGGAATTTATTATGATTTCTAGAATGTAAGAGTGAACTATTGGGATTTGTTGTTATGATATGGAAAAGGTTTCTTATGGTAAAGTGTGATGTAATCACCAGTGTATTTTCATTTTTTATGATGACATGTCTTATGGTGGGAAACATGAATGATAGGAGGAGGGAACAAAGATAATGAATTTCATATTCATGCTATCCTTTTGTATTAGCTATTGTTATGAGGATATGTTATGTCTTAGGTTTCTACGGGATGGATAATATGGGATTTGATCTGATTTAATAAGAGATTATATAGAATAATTTGGATCTATTAGACATACATCATTATGGTTTGAGTGAAATATCAATGGGAATGTGGTGTAAAGAAACATTATGAAAATGATTGATATTATTTTATTATAATTGTAATTAATTATTTATTGATCATTCCATTGTGATGTTAGTGTTTTTTCTTAAATAGTTTAGTTTCTACATCTTATGTTATTTCTTTAGTGGTGTGTTATTATGCTTCATTCTGATGTAAATATGATTATTTCTTTTATATATTGGGTATTTTTTTCATGCTCACAATTCATATATAATTTTTTTTAATGTTTCTAGGAATATTTAGAAAACCAAGCTAAAAATTTATGTCTTTGATCCATAAACTATTACTATGTCACTAATTTATCTTCTTCATCT
The DNA here is from genome assembly GCA_963277665.1 of Viscum album. NCBI lineage: Eukaryota > Viridiplantae > Streptophyta > Magnoliopsida > Santalales > Viscaceae > Viscum > Viscum album. The sequence goes on along the minus strand of OY728132.1, from coordinate 317,533,557 downwards.
ATGTTTATACACAAGGATACTACTGTCAATAAAATTTTATTTATACAAGCATTATTTTATTGTTTTGGTTTCTTTTTTTATATTATTTAATGTAATTTATTGTTATATATTTATCATATATCATACACTTATATTATTATTAGAGGTCACTAACTCTCATATTTAATATTTTATACCCTTGTTACTTTTAAAAAACATGGGTCTACAAGAGAAAACACTAAGGGATCATTATCTCTCTCCCATCATTGTGGTATCCTTGGTGTCAAGCGGTTATAATAGTTTAGTGTCGGAGCTGATGGTTGGGTGATATGATCTAGATACAAGTTAGGTATAGTGAATATTTTATTGGTTGGTATGGAAATATTTTTATTTGAACTATGTGCACGACATTGGCCATCGAGACTACTTAAGACATGAGATTTTATGGCCTTCAATAATGAAGTGGATGATCCCTCATTTTATTGAATGTACATGTGTAGACGACCTATTTTTTGGGTAGACACCAATGAGAGGTACATGCATCATGGTGAATATTGTTTTCAATTTAATTTGGTGTGTTTGGTTCATGAAATGTTTAAAAAAAATTAAACAAATAAACCATAATTCAGTTTATTACTACATAGTATAAGAAATCCTTGTATCTGTTTTTAGATTTTTCTCCTAGTAATCATCATTTCATGGTTTAGGAGTGGTGTTTTTGGTAGAATATCGGGTTGATCATTGGATTTTTTTACCCATTTGAGGTGGGTTCTTAGTGGTAGTGGACATTAAATTCTTTTTAAAAGTTTGACTTGGGGTTGTTTGAGGGAAGTGTTTTAGATATGGAGACAAAGAGGTGGCTAGAGGTGCTCAAGATCACTAAATGTTTAATTAGGGCCCCAATTTCATACTAGGTCTCTCTTTAAGTCAGTTAGATGAGGGTAGCTACATGTCAGTGGTAGAAATTGTAATTTGGTGAACAAAATTACGCATATGTTTTGTGGGTTTACTTCCTGAAGGAGTTCCATGAAGAGTTTATCCTATCTACTATAAAGGAAATGAAGACACATGAACTAGTTCCCCATTATTTAGGGAGAATATCTATGTGAGAGAAGGGGATCAATTTTAGTTATATGTTTCTATTTTCTGAGGTCCTCCTTCTAGATTAGGATCTCCGAGTGAGGCACTCCTTCCTTATATCTAGTATACAATAAACACAATAACATTTCAAATGTATTTGGATGTTTATTAAAGGTGGAGGTGATAAATTGGATGTAATCATGACTATGTTTATCATGTTAGGGGAACCATCAAGGTTCTATAAAGTGAAGGGTTTTAGTACTAAGTTCCATGAAATTTTATTTCAAGGTTTGAACCAATAAGGAGTCTAATATAGCTACTTCAAGGTGTAGTAGTGGAGCCTTCATTGGCCGAGGTGATTATTTATTTAGGAAGAACCCTAGGATGTGGGGGAGGATTTTATATTATGTAGTCTTCCAGAATATTACCATTTGTTCATATCTGACTTCTCCATGATTTTGGAAACTTTCAAATACTTGAACGTTTCTTGATTTTATCTAGACCGAAGAATGTTAGTAAATGTTCATGTATTTGAAGGGAATGTTGGTCAGTTATTTAGTGATTCAATTTTTATAGGGGTGATTCATTTTATATGTTCTTTAGTGATTACAATATGGTGTTGGGGTGTGTATTCATTTATAATAATTCTATGATCACTTATTGATATGGTTAGTTATGTTCCATTTTGAAAAACTATGATACCTATGATTTTGTTCTAATATAGGCTTAGTTGACACTGAATTTGTGGAAAATTTCTCATAGAAGAGTACATTGTATTCTTCATGGACCATAAGATATTATGTCTATAATATCTTAGAATAATATGAATCACTGGAAATGTATGTGGATATTTTATCATTATGATCATGAATTTGAGATCACCATCTCCTCTAGAAATGGATATTTTTTAGTCCATGCATTGATCATCAAGTCATTGAATGTTGTGATTTTGGAGTATAGTGATGTTTGGAATGAAATGGAGGAGTTGGAAGCCCATCACATTGATGCAATGATAGATTATGGTTGAGTTTCCCTATTTAATATTATATTGGAATGTTGTCTGATAAGTAAGATGGAGGTTCCCTAGTACAATGAACCAATGTAATAGTTGATGTATAGTCATGTTGGCCATGTCGTTTCTCTGGAGGTATAGTCGAAGTACATTTATAACAATATGTTTTTTAAGGTTGGATGTATATTCAAGTAGAATAGTATGATTAATTCCATCATCTATTTCACGACTCAACTTTAATTTTTGACCAAGGTGTTTTGAATATATATAATGGATATAGGATGCAATTATGGAGGTCTAGGATGAAATGAGAGTGGTATAGATTGTGGATTGATGAATATTCTTCAAGTAGGTAATAGAAATATATATGTTCGTAGAGGTTTTATATATAACTTTGAAGTTCCTGAGTAGACATGGGCTGACATAGTTATGGAATTTTCCATAGGGTTACCCTAAGGCCAATGACAATGTTATTTTATCTGGGTAATCATAGACCATTTGATGAAATCAACTCACACCACGTGACTATGGAGTTAGGGTCCATGGATATTCAATCCAAGAGACTCATGGATGTGTTGGTAATGTTTGATTTAGTTCCAAATTTTGTTTCCCTAGCAGGGAATGATGTTCTTAATTTTAAAATTTTAGGGGATTACAATTTACATTTTTCACTCAATTATTCCTTAACACTGCTTTCTAGAATCTAAGAGATGGATAAATGGATATTTCAATGCAGACATGGGAGGAAATTTTTTAGGCATGCATCTTATATTTCATGGGATATAAGGAATGACACTTTATTTTTGTTATTACTGTTATAATAACTTTTATCACTCGTCCATCAGTATGGACACATTTTAGGCTTTGTATATGCGTTTATATCATTCTCTATTTTCTTGAATCAGTGTTGGGAACATTTATTTCTTGGTATTTATGTAGTGAATAACATTATATTGATGTTTAATCTAGTTTTTGAGAGAATGAAAGTAACAATGGAACTAAAGAAGCCATATAGCAATTGATGGTGGATCAGCTTTGAGATTGAGTATGAATCCTACATGTTTTTAAGGCCTCCCTTCAACATGGTCATTGGATATTTTGAATAGGGAGTATACTCTCACCCCCATCTATCTGGTCATTAAAGGGGTTGGGAAACTTTGGTGAGGTGGAATTCCAATTAGTTCTTCTACTGTGATTGGAAAATATTTACAATGTCTTCCCAAATATTGGAGACATTAGTATCATTATAGTGACCCAAATTCCATTTATTGGGGAGATTTTGATATCAATTATTATGTGATGCTTTTGGATAGACCATTAAAGATCAATGATCATCACTAGAATTTTCTTCAAGGCTGAACATTCCATTGGGGTTTGTTTTGTTGAGGCACTGTTTTATGGAGGAAAATACTTGGGTTCATGAGATGTGAATGTGTTCCCAATACCCTAAATGTTTCTGAGGATTTATTTTTTCTCATTTTTCTCATGAAAATATCGTTAATAATTAGTGTTTTATATGATATATGTTTTTATTGATATTATGAATGATTAAAGATTCAAAGAATTCTAAGAAGGGAAAAACTAATCTCTAAATGAGATTATTTGTACCATGGTGTGACTAAAAACATGGAAGAGATTCATTGATGACCTGTGAAGATAGAATCTTGAAATGGGATATGGAATTTAACAATTTGTTTACATGAAGATCTACAAAGCATTGGATATGCTAATTTGTGGATTATGGTTGTTGTGGGGTTGATAGAATTGTATAAGTAGTTATGTTTAATAGAGGAGTCTTGTTGTTTTAACGGATATTGTGGATGTTTTAATTTGGTCATTTCTTTCAGTAAATTGTGGTGTTTCATATGTAATAGGATACTTGATATGTATATTGATGGAAGGGTTATTATAACATTTCCATATTTCCTTCATGGTTGGTTTTGATTCCTATTGGAGATAATAGTCTTCTTGGTGTCTGATGTAATTTCATAGACCTTTCAATTAGTTATGTTATGAGAAATATGGTGGTATACGTTATTATAGGAGGTCCCATTGAATTTGGAGGTGCTTATGATGAAATGGGGGTTAGAGTATGATGGTAAATATTGGAGGTTGGTCTTAAATATTTCTCTAGGTGGTAGATCTTATAGATAATAGAAACAGTCTAGTGGTAGATTCTGGTGTTATCTTAGGATTGTATCTCTCGATGATATCTCCTGGTAGTAATAGTATTTCACAAATGGTAGCACCAGATGGTTACTTCTAATAATATCTACATACTTTACCTCTAGATAGTATCCCCATGGGGAAACTATTGGTGGTTTATCATAGTAGTTTCAGACTTAATCTGGAAGTAGCTTCAATAAAAATTATCTAATGGTATATCGAGATGGTAGCTTGGGGAAGTAGCACCTAATGTTATCTCCATAGGGTTTCTTCGATAAGTATCTCTGAAAATTTCTCTTATTAGTATCACCTAGATGTAACATGTTCCATTTTCTTATGAATATATAGTATTTCACTTTTTACATCATATTTGTGTAAAATGGTTTTAAACAATTTATTACAGAAATGGTGAACCTTTTTAATAGAGGATATATATATCATACATTTATTGGATGTCTAGATCATTACATAAGTATTAAACAAGGCCTTATTGAGACACACAGAATGGTTTAATTAAAAATAATATATATATTCAAAAATGATGATAATATAATATCTTTTAATTATAAAATGAATATATATCCATCAATTCTTCCTTATTGATTTTTCTTGAGATGGGAAGCGTTGATGTCATTACCCACTCTATAGTGAATCCATGTTGTTTTTTGTTCGAGTTATTCCTAGGGTAGTTATATCATATATGTGAAACCACAATTTTGGTGATGAAAATCATGTGAAACTTATATCATATTGGTAAGGGATATTTCATCAATATATAAGTAGTATCATGAGGGAGGGTATTATTTTTATCTATGGGAATATGATTTTCATATGGATTAATGAATAAAATAAACCATATTTCTTGAAATTAAATGGGGAGGTAATGATTTATATGTTCACAATTCTGTATTTTTATGGTTATGCTTGTGATTTTATATGGTGGGCTAGGTGTCTGCAGGAGGGATGGGATGTGATATGATGTGATAAGATGTTATGAAAAATAGGTGTGTGTTTCGGGAAACCTGACTTTTGGGTATGTGAGCGGATAATAAGCTGGAAAGTGGTGTGGGGTACCCTTTTTTGATAATATTGATATTAATAAATTATAATTGGAAACTATTATTTGGTGAGTATTCCATGGAGTGGTTGGGGCATAGTTAGTTACCTATTTTGGTGTTTTTTTTCTATTTTTTATAATTGTTACATTAGTATTCATCTTTCACAAGTGTACGAGAGACATTTTTTTTCCTACTGAGTATACATGAATTCCCTACCATTGTTTATAAACTGGTTTATAGGATTATATAAGGAATATGTATATTATTATAGACAATACTATCTTACACCGATGGACTATTTTTATGGTGATACTCCATCTTTTATATATTGTTATTTATATTTTGAAAATTTTATCAATATCAGCTTCATTTAAACATGCATTATGGGATGGTTCTGATTTCTTTTTTATGTTACGTCATGGATTTTGATTAAATAGATTTATCCTATCTATAATAACTATATCAATATTAAAGGATAATTCCTTCCATAATTTGAGATTGTCTACCATCAGTGTTAGTCTACAACCGAGAGCACACTAGATAGTGAGCTTTGGTGGTTATTACATCTCTCCTTTAAATATGGTATCATTATTTCAAGGGTTAGTGGATAATTGTGGTAAAATAGTGGATGTAATTTGGTCATGAAATCAAAATTATAAGGGATGTTGGAGTTGAATAAAATGTAAATGGATGGACATATAGAAACATAAGGGTTAAGTGGTGAGTTCATGGGTGATGGGTTTAGACAGTAGTGAAAGAATTGTTAAAGGAAAAGGTAATTCCACCAATCATAGTATGATTAATAGAAAAAATCATATATATCTATAATTTCTAATTATATATCATATAATCATTCAAAGATGTTTTGTATATTTTGGGAAATGATTCTATGATTTCATAGATTTATAAAAATGTCATACCATGTGATTATTGCTCACATGTTTCCTATTCTAGAAGAAGTGGTTGTGTGAGAATAGGTTGTATATGCCAAGTGCCCATGTGGGACCGACATGCTATGGTTTTTGTAGGAACATATTGTACAATGGTAATGAAAAACTATCATGTATTCAGATCACATGATGGTCATCTTTTGTGTCCCTCTATTTCATGAACTAATAATACATTTTGTGTTATATTATTCTATATAAATATTATCTCAAATTTAAATGCCCAGGTTTTCATAAATCCATTCAAATATTAATCCTTTCATAAAAATCGATTTTTTTGACTTTATGTTGTATTGGAGGTGGAAGAGGAAAAGCAGAATTACTTAGTGTAATAGACATCACGTACCTAAGAGTACATGTCATCTACTGGGAAAATTCTAAACTATTTGTATTTTATTGAAAGGGTTTTAGAATGAAACATATGCTTTCTTCATTATTCTTGATTTTGAATGTATAGTATAATGATGAATATTTTATCAAAATATATAGATATTTAATGGGATTCAGGAATGAACAATGTTTCCATATACATGTTGTGAGGACTTTGTTATATAAGAGAGTATTTAGTTATTATAAAAATGATGGTAACCCCCATAGATGTCCTTCTAGGAAAGTAAAATGGTCCTTTATTTGTAAACTAGGGAAGGTAATCCTCTCATAAAATCAGGGTCTCTATAATTTCATTCTCATGCAATGAATGCTCTATTTAGTTATGGGTAATAACACCCATGATCAGGAAATGGTTCCCCCCCTTAATGTATGATTATTTGAGAAATCCTATAATGGAATACATGTTATATGATGTCGGTCTTCCATATGTAGACATTAATATTTTAAAATTTGACAGGTTATATATTTTTTATCCCTTGAGTTTGGGAAGAAGCTTCTCCAATACACACTAAAATGTAATCTAATTTTCCACTATCATAGTTAGAGAGTATCATGGATGATTGGTGGTTGGAATAGTTGTACCTATGGGTCATTAGGGTATTTTCAGACGTGCAATTTATCTAGAACTCCCAGTTTCATTTTGAATATAAAATATAGTTGGGATGGTTATTATGAGATAATCACACATAGTTTTAATGGGTATCTCAAGATCCTCTTTATATATGAATCTTTTTAAAGTGGTGATGTGATGATCAATAATCTTCCCTTTAATGTGGCTCACTTGATCTTATAGAATGCAAAGTTTTATTCATAATTCATCTATAAATTTCAATTATTCCATGTTTTTGTGTGGATATATTATTTTATTTGATTTTTTATCGTTGAAACTTTATTTTAAAATAACAACCTGAGATTTTTTGAATTAATTTTTTGAATTTATCTATCCTTTTGCGATATTATGCATTTTATATCACACTGAATATAGTTTATTTTTTATTAAACCACTATGTTTATCTTGTGTTATATAAAAATATATGATAACATTTCACAAACCAAAAAATTTATTTTATAATTCTTTACATATAACACTGAGGTTAGGATTCATTAAATGCAACAATTACTTCCCTCGATGGCTTTCGTAACACGCATGACCAAATTTTATAAAATAATAATATATTATTAAAAAACATTTTTTAATATAATAAGATATGACATAATAGTAAAATTAGTAGCTATGAAAGATATTATATAATTAATTAAAATATATAGTTTTAAAAATATAATATGAATTTCAAAGTTGCCTATTAATTATAAATGAATTTGAAAACTGATTGAATTAAAGAAACTGTTATTATTTTTATGGACACAAAGTTATTCTACACTAGTAACTTAAATTAATTATAATTAAAGTGTGATATTAATTTAGAATATATTTTATATATTCAAATAATTTTTTTATTATTCATACAATAGATTTGATAAACATAAGATAAGAACAAACCAAATTTTTTCATAAAACCCAGTATTTTATAAAAACATAGTTTTAACACCTTTTAATGGAGAACAAATATTAGATAAATTTTATAAAACATTTATATATTTAGTATGTAAAAATAAAAATTATTGTTGGGGTTGAAACATAAAAATTAGGTCAGGATATTTTTTTGGTATTTTTCTATATTGTTTCATTTTTTGATGAATAGATATAAATTTTGGATTTGAATTAAATGGTTATATTTCATCTAATTTATTTATAAGGTAAAATTATATTGTAAATTTATTAAAATGTTTAATTATATATTAGATTTATAAATTAATCAATTTTATTTCATTGGAAATAATTTAACATTGAAATTGGATATAAAAACATAGCAAATGTTTGATCAATGTTTTTACTTTAAAACCCCACAATGCCATCTCGTTTTTGGGAATAATTTTAAATTAATTTCATCTAATACTATGATTGGAATTTTAAAAACATGAATCAATATTTTTAATTATATTCATTTATAATCACTTATATTTTGGAAATTATTTTTTGGCCAACATTATTAGTGAAAGTAATTAAAATTAATTACATTGGTTAAGGTAAAATTAATCTTAAAAAGGGAAAAATATTAATGTTTTTACCCAAAATGACCTATAAACGTGTCCAATACCTGTTTGATGGATATTAATTGGACTTCAACCTTACTTTATTTAGTTTGTTTTGGACACCTATCATGATTTTAAAAATATTAAAGTGTGTCATCTTCCTTCCCTATAAATTCCCACCACCTCCTCCTCTTCATTATTCATACAAACTACCTAGTTAGGGAAAATATCTAAAAAATAATAATCCCCATATTCGTAACTTAATCATTTAATCCTCTCACTCGGCATAAATGTTTCCATGGTAGCCTATTATCACAAACCAAAATGAGTTACCTAATTAAGACATAACACCTTCTCTCAAGCTCCATTATTTTATTTTCTATCTCCTGGACTCAAATATAATTATTCAAAAATTCTATAACAACAAAAATATCCTTAATATACTAGGATATTTTTATGATATGTTTTAGACCTATCCTTATATAATACAACATCTAATAGTTATCAGACATGCTGATTTTTGCATGGTGAACTTGATCCTCAAAACACGATGATTGTTCAGTTTTCCTTACCACCTATCATGGTGGACATCAAGATGTAAACACAATCTATACATATTATATATTCAATTTATTATGTATTTATACTTTCCTATTCATTTTCAAACACATATATTTTTTAATTCACATTTCGTTGAAATACGATAATTGAGTTGGATGATGTATGGACTACCGCCCCCTCAAAGTGATGTGATTCCTTGACACAGTACATTGAATGTAATAAGGATGGGTTTAGTAAAAATAAATGATACATATACCATTATAATTTTACATTAATTATATTATATACATATATAAATATTTTCCATTCTTTCATTCTTTCACTACGATAATAAAAACAGAAACAATATTCATGCGTACATTTGGCTTACAGTCACCATTAATAGTGTATTCCATTTCACTATTATATATTATATATATTATTATAATAAAAATAGAAAATATATATAAAAATAATATTTATATCAGGGTTTTAATCTTGAATCGTGATGTAATTATAAGGACCAATGATATAACAAATTTAGACACATGTGATAAACATCATGAATATTATATGAAGTGAAACCGTAACATTGGATGATCAACAAGAAGCTAGTATAAAGTCATAATATAGAAATTTAAGGTATTATATATTATAATATTGTTTTGTAAGAAATTTATAACAAATTAATATTTATTATATAGGTTTTATTAATGAGTAAGATGATAGTCAAGACACAAGGTAAGGGGATTTCATTTCAGTTTTTTTCTGTGAGATACAACAAATTTTCACCACTCATTCCTTTTATTAGGTGTATATAATACTTGATATTTTTTTTCTATTTACCATATAATATAATTTATGGGTATTAAAATATCCATTTTATTATATTTATTTCAATGGGATTATGTTTCAAAAGTTATATAATCTGTGAAATAGTTTTGTCTCAATTTTCCTTCGTTGAAAATCATGTTTTCGTATACACCTATGTTCTCTTTCAAAGTGTATGCAATTCAATTTTACATTTTATATCAAAAATATCGTTCTTTTGATGATATTTTATGATTCATGTAATTTTATTTTCTTACATGTAGAGTATGATCCAAAAATATCAAGTTATAAGAGTTTATTGAGTGATTTTCATTTCTTTTCAATATTGTTTATGTTTAATTTCCCTTTGATGAACTTTTACGAACCATTTCTCAATAAAATTAATGAAATTTATTCTCATATGGTTATTATTTATGTATTAATTTATTGGTATCATTTTTCTTCACTTTTATATGTGTCACTGTTAATAATGTCTTTTTATGAAAGCCTGGCATTACCCTCTCTTTGGTCCAAAATTTGGGTTCCATCAAAACCATGTTTTCTAAAAAGTGTTTAAATGAATATTGTAAAACAATCCAATAATACTTAGATACAATTTTAACCCTTTTCCTTATTCAAATATTATCAAAGGAATTTTCTTTTCTCTTTATGAACATGGAATTTTTATACTCATTTTATCATGAAAAAAGAATATTCATTTAACCACATTCAACATGTATATATTTATCTGCCATCATCTCATTGAAGTTTCCATTGAATTTTATAAGTTAAATTTTGAATATTTTTTTGAAATTCATTTTTATGGAGAATAGTTTTCAATATGTTTTCAACCATGTTTTATATGTTTCAAATGTATTTTAATTGAATTGGTTTTCAGAACATTTTAACGATCTCATAAAATGATTCCATGTGAAAGGGTATTGAAAACGTATTCATGCGTTCATTATATGTTTTCAAATGGTTTTCAAACAAAATTTTTTTTAAAATTATTTTATGTATATTTTATATGATTTAATGTAAAAATATATTTAAAATTATTTTAGGTATTCTTTATAATTATTCATGTTATTTTCTACAAAAATGATTTAAAAATAGTTTTACGTATTAAACTACATTTCAAAAAAATAAAATGTACATTCCTCAAGAAATGTTTTCCGAAATATACATCATAAAAAATAAATCTAAGTTGAAATCTATTAATATTACTCATTCCCTTAAAGGAAATTATCTAATGATTCGATATATATTATTTCTGTTAATGGGTTATTAATAATATCATGGTCTTTATGAAACTCAATTAACATTCATGGGTTATATGTTTATGAAATTTGTTCCTCATTAATAGGTTATTATTATTTCGAAATGATTATGAAACGAGTCATTTTCTACAAGTTATGATTTGATTAAATGTTAATAATAATCATTTCATTTCATGGGATATGATATGATTCTTTACGACCCTGGGGAACATGTTTTTATAATGTAATTTTGAGATGGTTGGTACATATATCTACCTCCAATGCATTTGGAAATGATTTATCTCCCATTTGAAAGACTAAGATGGTCTTGGGTGTGAACATTGAATACTAATATGGATATTGGATTAAACCATGTCTACTAAGATAGTATTATGAGTGAACTCATGCTACTAAGATAGAAAAGAGAGAAAACCATGACTACTATGATGGTATGGGGAGTGAACCAATACTACAAGGAAGGTATTGGAAATTATTCCATGGAAACTATGGGAATCATATTATATTCCTATGAGTCGGTAATAATTCCATGTTTTATTCCTATGTAGTTCTTCCATGACTTATGGTCTTAATTCAATTATGATCCATGTTGTATGAATTTAAAATATTTATTATGATATCTAATATGTATGGTATGATCTTAAAATGTTACACACATGTTATATACCCTCTTCATGTTATGATTACATATTTACATTATTTACCTTTGTAGAGGATCTAATCTCACACCTTCTTGTGTTTCCATTACACATTTTATAAAGAGTGGTTTCAAGTATAAGTACTAAAGGTGGATTTATTTTTTGGAGATATTTATGATCATTCACTGAGATAGATGATGCTTTTACAAGATTCCAAATAAAATAAACTCTTCTGGTCATCGTGTATGTATTATTATAATATACTGAATATTCATCTAAAATGGCGTAATATCCTTGTATGTTAATATTAGTTCTCTATAGTTGGTATCAAATAAATGGTTTTGAAATGCACTGGGAACTAGTTTTGGAAAGAATTAGTGAGATTCCTATGCATATTCCTAAGGATATGTCTAGGGATACATCTAGGGATATGTATAAGGAATATTTATTGTTTTTTAAATGTCTTAGTCTTTTGAAGGGACTGATTGAGTGGTTTCCATGAATTACGCCCTTATCAGGATAATAATAGTGGATGTGGCTCCGACACACATTTACTTAGGGGTAATAACTCCAAAAATATGTTATGGGCCTCACTGGTGGTAATCTGCTATATTACAATGGGTCATGATGCACACCTAGATTCACACTCATGGGGGATATACATTTGTAATTTTCAAAACTCATCATGAACCATCATATAGGATTTAAATATTAGTATGATATGAATAACCTAGGATGAACCTAGGGTGTAATAGATTATGGAAGGTGTCATGATTTATGCATCCTATAAGTAATTATTTTAATGGATATGAAGGATTATGCTATGATATGTAATTCTCACACTATGATTTTCATTTTATTCAATGGAAGGAATCCGAAGGAACAAAATTAATGTTGAATGTGATGAAAGATTTACTTATGAGTAGTCAATTGGGATGATCATTTTATTGAGTGATGTGGTGATCATCCTTAATCAGTTTTTATGGATCATGATTAAAAAAAGTACATTAGCCAACTTTCAGACTCACCAATGATAATTAATTAGGATTTTGTGGAGTTTTTTGTTAATAAATACCATGGAGGAAAGATTATTTGGTTTTATTTGTGTCAAGAATGTGGAATTAATCACCTATGTAAAATTATATGATTAACATAAAGATTAGTTGACTATAGAATGTATGGGAACAACGAAAGTGACTTCATGTAAAAAATCATTAGTTAAGATAATAAAATATATGAGAATATTAACCTCCCTAAGATATCAAAGAATGTTATGTGTTTTATGTGTGGAATAAATATTCAATATGAAACTCAATTACCCTAGAAGAAATATGATAATGTGGATTAGCATGGCAGTCTAGATAATAACTAGAATACTAATGATAAAGAGACTATAAAAAAATGTTTATGGAAATAGGTATTAAGATAAGGTCTCCTTGTAAATGGATTATGGACGAAGTTATCAATGTTTTTAAGTATTTGGAATAAAAAATTATGAAAAGGATTAATATATAATGAATGATCAACTTCTGTTTTTCTCCAGAGATTTACAAGAACACATAGAATGGTTTTTATGGAATATAACATTTATATAATGAGAAGGTGATGTCCAGGGAAAACACACGATTAAGATAAATATAAACATTAACATATTCCTTAAATAATTATAATATTTTTCTGATAATTAATTATGGGATATGAATAAGTAATGTGCGGAATAATTATTGTCTTATAACTAATTAATGACTTGTTGAAAATTAGTATATGATATCATGGTTCATGTTTACAAAATTTCTAAATTTAAGGAATAAATCCTATATAATTTGAATTTGGATGAATACATATTTTCAATTAGGATATATGGTAATTCATTTTTTATCATCTTTCAATATAATATATGGTGAGGTCATAAATATGCTTATAATGTGACAACAAAGAGCTACATTGTGATATACATGGAATTTAATGTTAATATAATTCCAAGAATATATTTTTAAATGTTCTTTATTTTCATATTTTATAATTTTAATAAGGTCTACCATTAAAGAAAAGTTTAATTTAAACTTCAAAAGAAGTTTTTATTAATTTTTTTTGTATGGAAAACCTCGGTTAAATTGCTACTTAGTGATTAAACTTATTTCAATGTTTTCCATATTATTTATTTAGGTAAATTGTATTAGAATGGTTTTAGGAAAAGAAATCATGTATATCTGGTGATGACCAATATTTTTTGGCAAGGTTGTGGGTCTTGAACCCATGACTAATGGATGATAAGGGTTTCACTCCATCCACTGGTATATGCGATGTCCTGGTTAATGTATAATGATTTTTAATAAATAACTATCTGTGATGACATATTAGTGTTACTGTTATGTTTATTGATTAATGTATTAATAATATTTATTTTTTAATACTATTTATCGATTAATAGTTATACATTTCTTTCCTTTTTGGCCCTTAAGATCTATTAAAAGTGTATTTTAGCACTTTGGGCATCAAAGTTATTTTTTGGACACCCCTTTAACTATGTAAATGTTGAATTAAAAATTTATAAAATAATATTTAAGGAATGAATTTTTTCATAGAAATATATCAATTAAGTATATTTCCATATATTTTTTTCAATAAAATAATTACTCAACATTAGGATAATGATCAACAGTAAATGTTTTGTCCTACTACCATAATATTGTATAACATATTTCCTTTTAAATCAATAATATTTATGACTTTGAGGTCCTTAGTATTTCTCTAATCAATTACTTATTTGTAATTTATGACATCAATCAGTCGCTATAAATATTTACCCTTTTCCACCATGCCCAATTTTTAATCGTAGCCTATGTTTTCCTACGTGGAAACCCATTTATATGTAACATTGGGTGACAATTATGGTTCCCAATTTCACTTTTTAAGGGACGTTTTAGTATCTGTTTTTATAATATGGGATTAAATTATTATAAAGTTTTTGTATTAAAAAATTGATGTCCCGTATGAATTTTGAGGGAGAAATTCATTTTAATGGTGGTATAATGTAACACCCTGAGATTTTGTGAAATTTTTCTAAATTAATATAAAATTGGAAATATTTTTCATTCCATGTAACACTAAAAATAAATTATTATTTTTAACAACTATTTTTGTGTTTCATTATATGAAAAAACAAGGTAATCATGCACTTCAAATAACATAAATTTTAACGCTGATGTTATCTTCCATTACATGAAATAGTGAATTTTATTTTATGGCTTGTGCAATAGGCATGACCATGGTTTTCCAAAAAAATAATGTATTTTTGAAATATTAGTATTTATTATAATAAGATATAACCAAGAATTGACATTATTATATGTAAAGTGTATTAACGAAAATAAGAAAATATATGTTTTCAAAATTTTAAAATTAATTCATTGATTATCTATTAATTCAAAACGAATATGAAAACTGATTGAATATAATGAAAAATATTATAATTCTTACATTCAAAACCTATTTTACATTATGAATTAAATTATTTATAATTACTGAATAATATTATAGAAATATACATGATATATATTAAATAATATTTTTTTATTCTTCTAATTTATTCGATAAATATAAGATAAGAACAAACATAATTCTATGGATAAAAAATATAATTTTTTAAAAAGGTAGTTTTAACGCCAATTAATGGAGAACCCATTTTAAATACTATTTTTGGAACATTTAAAAATATAATATGTAAAAAAACAAACATTATCTTTTGAATATAAATATAAATATTTGGTTATGATATTTTGTGGGAATCTTTAATTATTGTTTCATTTTGTATTGAATAGTTATAAATACAATATTTTAATTGGAAATCAATTCTTCATCAACACTATTTATAAGGGTAAATTATATTTTAAATAGGTTTGAAATTATAATGAATTAATAGTTTTATCAATTAATACAATGTATGTTATTGGATAAAATTCACAATAAAATTTAATATTTAATCTTAGAAAACTTGTGATCATCATTTTACATTATAAACCAGTAGTGTCGTCCCGTTAGTGTGATTAAATTTAAATTAATTTATAATACTCATGTGATTGGGAATTTGAAAATTTGATTACATATATGGATGTTTCATACATTATAATATTTAATAAGTTAAACATATTTTATTGCAAAAAATAATAGTCAAAATAAATAAAATTAATTATATAAGGTATGTTAAAATTAAGGCTAACTAAGGACTAAACCATAAATTTAAGACCATAAAAAAGCGAGATAGAGGTCGAAAAACCATATTATGTCAATGATTAGTCCATGAAACTTATATTAATTATTCCTATTGGTTTGGTATGACATGTATTAGGTAAAAACGTTGGTGTAAATAACTTGATTGGAAAAATTCCATGTACAACCTTTCCATTCACAATAAAAGGCCACAACCCCTCAATATTCCTCACCCATATCGTAAAACACATAATCAAAAATGATCTTCCCAATGAACTTCCAAAAATCCATAAATTCCTTCTTTAAGCCTCCATATAGTTATAAATAATTCTATATAATAGTTTTGGCACAAATAAAAACGAGTTACCTGATTTAGAGGTAACACCATCTCTCAAGGCCATTTCTTTTATATTCATTATCTACCACTCCACTCTATTTAATACATGAATGTATAAAAAATTATCAATATAATTGTTTTTTTATTCTTATTTTTATACCTATATTTACACACACCTTCATCTAATTTAAAATGAACATACTATTTACATGTACGGTGAACATCAACCTCATAATACGATGATTGTTCAATTCTCCCCACTGCCTCTCATTGTGGAAATTGTGATGGACTATATTTTTATATATAGTATATATTATATTTATTATTAATATATGCTTATTTATTCATTATTACAATATGTGTATTTTTTACCTTCCACTTTGTATAAATATTATAAGTTTGTTTAAGGAACTGTGGACTATCCCCCCCAATGTATTGTGATTCATTCACACACAACATGGAATGTATTAAAGATGATATTATAAAAATTATATGACATAAAAAACATTATAATTATAATTTAATTAATATATATATATACAGATATATTTCATTTTTATTATTTCTTTCAATACTAAAATAGAAACGGAAACAATGTTAATGTGTATATACGAATCTCTGTCTCCATGAATAGTGTCTTATATTTTAAAATTCTATTTTATATAGAGTATTATAATAAATATATACGAGATATACGGGATATTCATATCATTGTTTACATTCTCTAATCATGAAATAATTATAAGTACAAACGATAAAAAAAATTAAGACACATGCGTAGAACAAAGTGAACATTGTCTAAAGTGAAAACTTAACATAGGATGGTTTACAAGAAGGTCATATATGTTCATAATAAAATAATATATGGTGTTAGATATAATAATATTGTTCTGTTTATAATTAATTTATATTAATTGTTCTGGTGTCTTGAATGAGTACGACGTGAGTTATGATAGAAGGTAATGGGATTTGGTCTCATTTTTTATTTTAAGGAGATATATGCTATTTTCACTACTCATTCCATTTTTGTGGTGTATATGCTGGAAATTATTTTATTCTAGGTTTTCTATACATCATTTTAATGGAATTAACATATATATTTTATGATATTTCTTTCATGGTGTTTATGTCTCAAAAGTTACCAAATCAGTTTAATAGTTTTTTCACAATATTCATTCTTTGAGACTCATGTTTTGTTATGTAAATATATTTTATTTAGATATTTATTTACATTTTTTACATGTTTTATCATGAATTTATTTATGTAAATCCAATTTTAATATTTGTCTTATTTCCTTTTCTTAAATGGAGAGTATGATCCCATGTTACGAAGTTATAAGAGATTATTAAGAAATTCTCATTGCTTTTGAAGATTGTTATTGTTTAGGATTCCTTGGAAGAAATATTATGATAAATATCTAAATGAAATTTATGAAGTTTATTATTTAATGGGTATTAAGGATTTATTCATGTATTAGTTCTATTTTACAAATCTTTTGTAAATAAGATAGTTAAACAATGTTTTTAAGAAAGCCTAACGCTACCATCTCCTTATTCAGAATTCTATGTTCCTTTAAAAAAATACATTCTAATAATAGATTCCCGGAATATTTACCATATTCCAATAATAATTTAAATAAATTTATACCCTTTTTTATTTTTCAAATTTCATCAATTGAAACTTCATAGATCATTTCGAACATGGAATTTTTCAATCTGTTTTACCATACACAAGGATTGTTATTTTTACCACATGTTATATTTAAGGATTTTCCCACCATAATTTAATCAAATCCTTCTATTCATATTTAAAAGGTTTACTGTTTTAGAAGAAGTAAAATTAATTTTAATAGAATTGTTTTTTCTAAATTTATTCAAACTTCTTTAATAGGTTTGTAGTGAAATTTGATTTTAAATTTTTGAAGCATTATTTATATGTTTTCAATGTATTTTAAAAGTAATAGTTTTCAATAAATTTTAAAGATCCTTTGATATGTTTTCATGTAAAAGGGTTTGCATAAAAAATCATAATTTCTTTATATATTTTTAATGTTTGTTCTATGAAAAATGGTTTCATAATTTATTGAAACATATTTTATAAGAAATAAAGGGAAAGGGATTTAAAAAAGATTAAATTTATTATTTATAAGTTTCAAGGTTTTTTCAAAGAAAATTATTTTTAAATTTTGTTATTTATAAAAAAATAATTTTCAAAGAAGAGAGGATATATTCATCACGAATTTTTTTTGAATGAAACCTGAAAACTAATTACAATCTAAGATGACATCTATTGATGATAATCATTCCCTTCATGGATATTATAAAATGGTTCCACTAATATTAATTCTATGAATATGTTATGGTTAATTTCGTTGTCTTTATGAAACTTGTTTCTCTTTCACGAGTTATTTGTCTATGAGATCCTTTTCTCTTTTACGGGTTATTATTTTGAGGAAATGATTATTAAACCCTTATTTTTTCACAATTTATGATATGATTACATGATTATAATACTTATTTCATTTCATGTGTTACAATATGAATATTTATGATATTTAGGAACATGTATGTATGATTTAATTATGAGATATGTTGGACCTATATCTCCCTCTAATGCATTAGGTAAATATTTATATCTCTTGAGATAGACTAATATAGTATTTGGAATGAACCATGACTACAAATATGTCTATGGAAGTGAACCATGAAAACCATTGTGATACTAATATGGTCAATGGGGAGAAAAATGACTTTTAATATGTTATGGGGAGTGAACCAATACTACCATGATGGTCTTGGAAGTGCTGACTTGGCTTCTATGGAAATTAAATTCAATGCCTTTGTGTCAGCCACATTTCCATGTATTATTCATATGTTGTGATTTCATGATGTAAGATATCAATTCTATTATGATATGTGTCATAATAGTTTCCTATATATATTATGATCTCTAATATGTAGGCTATGATCATCAAATGTTATGCCCATTTTTTATACCCTTTTTTTGTGTTATGCTTTCACATATCCTTTATATACCCTAGCTGAGCATCTAAGCTCACCCCTTATTATGTTCAATTTCCCTACGATAAGATGAATGGTTTTACGTATTAGTAATAAAGGTAAAGATAGTTATGTGATATGTTACTTTCGGGTTCATGTTTCCAATGAAAGGTTCCTCATACCCAGTTGGTCACATGGAATCTTGATCATTTCTGCAAATGTCAGAGGTTTCCGACTAGCTGTGAGGGCCTTCGGTATAATAGGTGGAATAATATGCCCTCATTTGCAGAGTAACATAGTAGAAATAAACAGATAACAGTGTTGGAAGCAATAATAATAAATTTCAATAGTAAAAAGTGGAAGACTGTAAGTACAGCCACAATTGGAGAACATATATAAATATTCATGTCACATATGTCTAGGAAATCATCCAAACAAGTCACAATTCCAGAATACATTACCAAACCAAAGTAAAAATGAAAAAAAGTAATCATATCCAGTTGTATCGCAAGAAAAAACTTGTTCCCATGCTCTCTAGCTCTACATCAATCATGTACCTAAAGTAGAAGGGTGCTTGCAATTATCAACACCTACAACAATATAATCTCTTTGTGCCCTAAAACAAGACACATGTATGGTGTGAGAAGAATCCCTGAAGGAATCTACCGAATTATCTATGCCTAACTGTCAAGGAATATATATAACAAAAAAATATGAAAAATGATGTAATAAACAAGGGAGTTCTCACAAATAAAATAGTCTTATAGTTTCAACAAAATTAATTTACATTAATTAATTATTCAACCAATAATTCACAAGTAACCCTCTGAATGTTCTCATGGCCTACCCCTTTGGTTCAACTTATCATTTAAAAAAATAACGACCCTCTGGGAATGATCATATAGTTTAATCTCCTTGGTCTCACACAATCAAAGAATCTCTGATGAAGAACTCACCATCAATTCCCACTATAGTCTTATAAAGATAAAAAAACAGACTCTATTAGGAATCACTCAATGTATATTCCCCTAGTGGTCTCGTAATTATAATAACAGACACTCTAAGGGAGCTTTAAACGTCAATCCCCCCTATGGTCTCACAACATGAAAAGTATAATAGACACTATGGGGAAGCCCTCAACATCTATTCCACCTATGGTCTCACTACACCATGTTCCCATATCTTTGTGAAAAGAAATCATGCACAAATGATATTTCATAGCCATAGTAAATTTCAAATACTATGTGGCTATGCACCAAAAATGCATATCACAAGCATATCATATAATATCAAATCTATCCTAACAATACTAGGAATGGAAAGCATAATAGCGTAACTGGAAAATCTAGACCCAACGGCCAATAACAAATAAAAAATGGTCAAAAACATCAATAGAAATGTAAAAAACACTATTTACATACCAAAGACCATACACAAGCAAATAAGGCATGTCAAACATTAATAGGGATAAATACCAAAAACACACAGTACCCTAAACTAGGATATTGATCACTTTTGCACCTATAATTCAAAAACAATCTATAGAATGGCACAAAACACCAACCTAGAAATTGTACAATTGATATAGGTGAAACTAATACATTTAATTGATGTAGAACAATGTAGATCTACAAAAATGTCAAAAAATATCAACAAAAGATATCCCGGGAAAGATGATGAATCAAGAGATGATGCTCCAGAAGAAGGAAGAACTCACTGTGGCAATTCCAATGAAATCAACGATGGTTGATTCAGATCACGGATGGCTGGTCAGAGGCTCAGTGAAGAATTTTCGTTCCTAGTCACACCAATATGAGATAGACCCAGAAGAATGATGTTCTATAAATGAGATGTGATCCTGGTTTGATTTAACAAATAAAAAGAAAAGTATACAGTGTGTTAATTTAATGTATATGGTGTGTACATGCCTTAACTGAGTTCCTCTTTTAGTTATCACATGGTCAACACACATGACTATGAACTCGGCTGATACATGGTTATTACACAGCTTCCCGTGGAAACAGGGTTCAAGGTGTGTAATTCTATGTACACGACGTGTACTATTTAAATTTCTAAAATCTCCCCATTTCTCTAAAAAACACCAGAAGACAAGATCCATACCTAATATGATGATCCGGGTTCTAACAAACATCCCCCCTATAATACATTCATCCTTGTATTTTTTATAATATGGTTGCAAAGAATAAGAATCCTCAAATAGCTCTGGGCACTATTATCGCACATCGGTCTCGCTCTCCCATGTCTCGTGCACACCTGTACTTCCATATCACCTGTACAAGAGGAACATATTGGCCACAAAGAACCTTTGTTATTTGATCAAAAATAAAGATAGGATGCTTTCTTGAACGAGGTTTCCACCTCCCACTCAACCTCCTCGTGTTGAAAAACATGAGACGGATATCAAAGTAACATCATATCTGAGAAATGTGGAAGACATCAGGAATATCTCAGTACCTATGAGGTAACTACAATCTATAAGAAACCATCACGACTGTATCCAAAACATCAAGAGGCCCAACATTTCTCGGTGAAAGCTTACCGTGTCTCATAATCGTCATGTGTCCAAACCTCAGTGAGACACACATTAAAAACTGGACTCTGTCCTCGAACACTAGAGGTAATGTCTTTCTATCATCATAATACTTCTGTTGTGATATTTCCATAGTAATCCTTTTCCGAATCGACTCTATCTGATTCGTGGTATCCTAAACAAGGCTAGATCCATGCCGAGTTTCCTCCCCTACTTCCAGCCAACATAGGGGTTATTGGATTTTCCTACCGTACAATTCCATATAAGGTGACATCTGAATAGTTTTTTGAAAATTGTTATTGTAGGAAAACTCCACTAAAGGTTTTTGCTTCTCCCAATAACCTCCAATATATAGGAAACATTATCAGAAAATGTCCTCCACCACCTAAATTATATTCTCATACCAGAAAACTGTCATGGGATAGTAATTTGTACTCAGAAGTACCTGTGAACCCAAAAACCTATTTAGTCCTTACCGGGCCCTAGAAGTAAAACATACATCCTTGTATGAAACTATCGAGTGCAGAACCTCAAATAGACTTAAAATCACCCAGATGTACAGCCTTATAATCTCATCAACACTAAATGGCTCCTTGATTAGAAATAAGTGGGAAACCATCGTGAGTCTGTCAAAGACAACCCAAACTACATTTTTCACGTGAGGCGACCTCGGTAAACCTGTCACAATGAACATTGTGACATCATTCCACTTCTACTCAGGACTGAGTAAAGGCTGAAAAATCTATGTTGGTTGCTGATGCTCTACCTTCACCTACTGATAGGTGGAACACATAATCACAAAACCAGAAACATCTCTCTTCATTCCAGGACACCAATACTGATGATGTATATCTCGATACTTCTTGGTGACACCAGGATGAACTTCCCCAACCAAGGAATTAATGTCTTACATCATCTCCTCGCGTATGTTTGCTGACACCAATACACTCCAATAGAACGTCACAAACTCATCCTCACTTACACAACATCCAGAAATAGGGACTTCTACTAACACACTCTCCCATAGATCCAGGATGTTAGAATCTGATAGCTACTTCATTGTTACACGATCAAGTAGAGTAGAGGTAATAGATATAGACGAAATAAATTTCTATCTCTGCCTATTGTACACCTCTAAGTGAAACTCATATAACAGATCCTTAAGATTCCACTCCACACTGGCCTCCTGAACGGCATGTATCTGAGTCCTCTTTCTCAATGTATCATCCCCTGCATTACCTTTACCGGTCATATAGGCATACTTAATGTCAAAGGATTGGTGATAGTCAAACCAAATTTTCCATCTCAAATTCATATCATACTGTGTGAAGAGGTACAAGAAATTTTTGTTGGTCAGTGAAAGGAAAAAATTATCTCCCAACAAATAATTTATTCAACCACATAAAGCATGAACAACTACATCCAACTCAAGATTGTGTGTCAGGTAATTCCTTTCATGTGTCCTCAACTATCTATACATGTATGCAATGACTCCATCCCTCTTCATAAGAACATATCCCATCTTGATACCTGTTGCATAATAATATACAGTATAACTCTTATCCATCTCTGGAAAAACATGTATTGGTGCTGAAGTCATCCTCCCTTTCAGCTTCTGGAAGGAATACTTTCAAGAATCTAACCATAGGTACTTCATAGCCTTCTTAGTCAGGCCCGTCAGTGGCGTTACCATGTGTGGAAAGTCCTTTATGAAATGTTTGTAGTAACTATCCAGTACTAGAAAAATCTATACATCAATGAAATTATTTGGATTCTCCCATGAAACTACTACTATCACTTTCTCTAGGTCTACTAACACTCTTGTCTGTAAGATAGCATGGCCCAAGAAGTGAATCCAGTCCATCCAAAAGTGTCATTTTAAGAGAATAGAATAAAACAAATGCTCTCTCACTATAATCAATACTATCACATGATGGGTATCATGGTGGTGTAAAGTGTGAGAGTAGACAAAGATATCATCCATTAAAACCACTATGAAGGAATCCATTAATGGATGGAACACTCAATATATCGGTACCGTAAAAACTACATCAGTGTTTGTGAGACTGAACGACATAACCACATACTCATTTAGAACATACCTATTTAAAAATTTTATATGAGGTATATCATATGTTCTAACATACAAATGATGATAACTGGATCTCAAGTTAATCTTGAAGAACAAACCCGGCTCCTCAAAGCTGATCAATGAGATCATTAATCCTCAGCAAGGGATATCAGTTCTAGAAAATCAACTAGTTTAGATTCCAATAATCCACACAACGTATAAGAGTATAATTATCCTTTTTTGCATACAGGACATGTGAAACCCAAGGAGAAGTACTTGGTCAGATGAAACCCTTTTCATGGAACTCTTCTACTATTTCTTGATGTCATATAACTCTAGTGTATCCATCATATAAGGAGGAATGGACACTAGTGCTAACCCTTGCACAAGCTCAGTAGAGAAATCTACCTCTTACTCCAGTGGAAATCCTGAAAATTCCTCTAGAAAGATATTCGTGAAACGATCCAGCACTGGATGAAAGACCATCTATGAAGTCCCTGGACATCCAGATACAAACTAGAAATTTGTTATGTAACTCCTCCCAACTCATGATTCTCGGGTCCCGCTCTGCTCGTCATGATATCCCATTCGCCATTATTTAGAAAAACCATCCCTATGGTGATGTGAAACACCCCCTAAATCGATAGATATCGACAACAGCCTAGCTGGGAACCAACAAGTAAATTTTGAGAATGACATCATAGCTTTTCATCTTTAATACATAGAGCTCCCAAAAAGAAGTGACACCTACCATGATCAAGAGGGAACTCCCTGTACTGACATGCACTAGCCGTTCTAATCCCTAACGGTGTGTCCAGCATCAAGACATTACCAGATGTAAAGATACCGAGCACAAGTCACTCTACACTTGGAACAAAGATGAAACTATGGGATTCACCCGTATCAAAAAGTGCAAAAACTAAAACTGAGGAAATTATAATCGTACCTCTAATTGTAGAGGGTCTGTGATCCTTCTTATGACACCCAATTTTTTTCCTAAAATATATTTAAATGTTTGAAATTTTGATTAATGAATATATTTGTAAGTAGTCATTAAACATTATTTTACTACTTCTATGTTTTGAATTTCAAAAAAATGGTCATTTAAAATTATGTTCAGTATATTATTTGAAGTATATTGGAACCAACTTGTTTTTTTGGTGAATAGAAACAAACCCTTATGAATAGTAATATGACCCTAATTAATAATAAATTGTATTATTATTATATTTTCTTAGGGATACAAGATAATGACATATTGATTAATTTTTAAATGTTATATAAAAGCAGATATAGCGCTTAAATTATTAATTTCCGCATTAAGTATGATTTTATTTAAAAATTAAATAATAAATATTTAGAAAATTATTTTAAAAAAATTGACTTCCATTTTTTGAATTATACACACTGATAAATGGATAGGGTGAATTTTGGGGATTTTTATGAAACCGTTGATTATTGGTGAATATTAAAAAATACAGTTTTGAGTTTTGGTGTGGTAATGACATCATTAATGATGTAATGATGATGTAATAAATCTGGTACACTTGTGTACAGTAAAATAAGTTATTTTTTTCCAATGTGGATTATACCATGGCAAAATACCAATGTAAATCCCATAGTTTTTCAAATACCACTAATGAGTTTTCCCTTGGAAATTATTAAAATATCACATGGCTTTTTCTATAAATACTAACACATTACTTCATTAGCTTCAATCCAAATTTCTCATCAATGAAGATCTGACCTAAATACCACCCTAGTAGTCCTTCCATGTTTGTTTCAGGCCCCCATATTCCCAAATATCATGTTCTAGGAGGTACTCTACTAGGTAAGACAATTCCCAATTTCTTTCTTTTTTCCTTTCAAATTCTCTTTTATGTGGTATAACATTCATGATTCTATATCATGTTATTATTTAATTCTAATTTTTGGTATATTTTGTATTATGATTCCTTTCCAGATGGTATACCCTTGTCCTCTCCATTTTTAATATTTTCTAAAACCAGGTGGCATTGATGTTATGCATCCGAATATTTGTAAGGGATTTCTCAATTATTCTCTTTTTTTGAGTTCCTTTATTTCCTTATTATTTCATCATATATTCTTACCCAAGAGGAATGAAATATCTACATTCCATTTATATTTTTTATGTTCACATGTTTAGGGAAAACTCATCATCGTTATTCTTCTCATCTCCCACTTATTCATGGGAAAAAACATTGTCTGTGATGTGTCTAATTATCGACATCATGGACAATGGGATTTAATTTTCCATTAATTCATTCGAGTCTGGTCATGAAACCATTTCTATAGTTGAACCAGGTTATAATATATGTATTATGTCAAATACATGGTTCCTGAATTCTTTATTTACTCATGGTTTTAATTTATAAAACAAAATGAGGTTTTTATTGTTAAAGAGCCACTAAAATTATCTAAATAAACATCAACAAATGTTGTAACTTATGAATCCGCATCATATAAAACATCAAAATGATAAATGGTATAAATTATGGTACAAAAAATTGTTAATACCTTTATTTTCCAATTCTTTTTTTTCACTTTCAATCGAAAAGAACATCCATAATGAACCAATAATAGAAATCATGCAAGGATCACACCCAAAACAGTTCAAGGAACAAAATACCAACAATTTAATGGTGAAATGAAGTTATTAAATGGTCATATAAAATGTTCTAAAATTTTTCATGTTTCTGTAAAATACTAATAACACTCCTTTCACCATAATACAAGAATATTAAACATGTTTTAAGTAAGAAAATCTTAAGGTAAGTTAATTCTTAACCAGGTTTCCATTCTTTGGGTTAACCGTCTACATATTTATATATGAGGTATTAAAATTGATTGTGTGATGGGTTTTTCGCATATTATGTTCAATACTATCTAATTATAATGCTTATAAATATTCAATCCACTATATTAAGTCACTATTAAATTGATTGATATTTATAAGGGAATTTTCATTTTAAATCCACTTTTAAAATTATGTTTTACAAAATTCAATAGCACTATTTTATGATATTATTAATATTGTATGATTATGATCTAGTTATTGGTAATTGTTTATGATGAAGGTTGGGACCTATATATCCTTCCAATTTAATGGGTAGGTGTATTGCCCCGACCCTAGTTACCCAGAGCCGTTTCATTATTTTAATACATTGGCACGATTACAAGGAATCAAATCGCGAAGGACCGATCAGATTAGCAGTCTTGGAAAATAGATTACATACATTAACATTACATTACAATTTGAAACATAAATCACATCATAAGTAGATATTTGAGAATTACATTTTTTCCTATATTTTAACCCTGCATATCAATCATAATACACTTCTTGGAATCCTAGGAAAATAAAACATAAGAAATGGGTGAGCTCAGATGCTCAGTAAGGGTAAATAATTTAACAGAATCTATAAGATTTTAAGGAAATATGTGTAATAAAAAATGCCTTTTAAACATAAAAATGAACATAATATGGTAAAAATAAATGAAACATTACCATATGAACATTCACATGAATATTCTACTGGTCGAATAATCACATGTAATAAGTAATTTCACAATTAGAGAATACCTAATACCGGAAATCATTAACCTATATTCAAGGCCTCATGCCAATACTAAAAAAAAATTATTATCAAGGCCTTGTTTCTAGTCACTTGTTTGTCTCATGAGACCTACTGATGCATCGAGGAGCTATAGCAGGCTCCACCTGTCACTTACTAGGTCCACTGCATTCCTCATATGAAAAAATTGAAACATAACATAAACATTAGTATCCAAAATAGAATATGAAATGTCAATACATTAACCATAAACAATGAACTGTATAAAAATAGAAAATCCATAGTCAATCATATCATAACTCATTCAATACAATATGGAAGATTGTAATATAATAAGTCAACCTCAATCAAAAATAATATCCAGTAAAGGATGCTGTCATAGTTGAAAATGATGAGTAAATCATTTTGAGAGAAATATGCTTTTTGTAAAATCATTTATAAGTCACACATTTATAAATGAAGTAATTTAAAAAAGATTTTTGAATCAAACTGTCCCATTCCACTTTGATACTTTTGAAAATATTCATCATTTCAAAACATTGATGTCCATATAAATAAATCCTGATAATCATTTTAAAAACATGGACATTAATTAAAAATAATTAGAAATATAAATCATTAAAACATTTAAAATTAAGACATTGATAACCAGTACCTTTCACAAATACTTAAAATAATCATTTTGAAATCATTTTTATGAAAAATGGACATGGATGATAAAAATTTCCCAGTAAATACTTTCACATAAACAATCTAGGATAATAATGAGATTGAGGAATTAACCCTTACCATGGACATTACATTAGTCAAGGGTATTTTTAACCTCCTGTATGAAGATCGTATCGTGTTATTAAATTATTCCATAACCATATTAATATTTACGATATCAAACATGGTTCATTTATGACTAAATACTAAAAATTTTATAATAATTTCCATGTTAAATTAACATTTCTTTTAGTAATCACATTCTTTATCGTACATGTTTTAACTTGTCACTCTTGATTGTATCACATGGATCATGATTTAAATACTTCTAGAATATAAAAAATGATTTATATATCATATATATTTATAATATAAATATTTATAATAGACATATATATATGAAATGAAAAACACCGTTTATAGAGATGATAGTCTGTACGTAAACATAAACATTGTTTCCGTTTTCATATCGTATTGAACGGAACTAAGTGAATATGATATATGAAAGTACATATATATATATCTAGTATCATTATTATGTCATATATTACAAACTTATTAGTAATATATATTTTTATAATCGTTGATGAATTGTGAATGTGGAAATTAATCTCATCGCGTCGTGGAGACGGTAATCCGTACGTACGCACAAGCGAGAATATCATTTCCTTATAGGTGTGGAATTAGATGGTATATTAATTTTACAGAGAAATTATCATGTTATTTTAATTATTTATATACATATTACTCATCATTATATCCATCCAAATAACTTATTGTTGAATAAAAAATTACACCACGACGTGGAGACGGCAAGCCGTACGTACGCACACATGGTAGCATTATCTTTCATAAGATGGATAGAATAATGTATATAGTTGTTAAATATTTAAAATAACATCAAAGTATATATAAGATAATGGAGTTATTAATTTAGAATGGAAATAACAAAGAAAGAAGAAGTGGAAGAAGAAAAGTACTTGAAAGAGGTTGGTGAAATTATTACCTCTTCTTTGGGTTCTTCCTTTTGATTTGTTCAAAAGGGCTACATAAGATGTATTTATGACTAAATGAGGGCCTCTAAAATCAAGGGAGGATATTTGAGAGAGTTTTTGGGCAGATTTTGGCAGATCCAAAAGACTTTGAAGGTGTGAATTAGAGAAAAGGGGGAGTTCCCTTTTATAAGAGGGGTGAGGGGCATCTTAGGAAAAACTTAAAATATTATTTTATAATAAAATGATTTTCGGTTCCAAATGGATCCAAAATGTATTATTTAAAGTATAAGGTGGGGATATATCGCAAAACACTCAAGCAATAGGTTTTATACAAGTTTAGGTTACCATTTTAACCTTATAATTTAGATATGACTCTATGTTAAATAATTTAACTTTTACTGTGTCTTCTTATATTCTTGTACTATATGGTTACTAAACATACTATATACTACCAATTGAACCCCAAAGGGTTACTTAATGTCATATATATTATTTTATATATATTTTGGATAGTCTTTATTTTTTAGGACCATTATATCAATTAATAATATATTATTTGTTTTAAAAACTATTTTATGTCAATTTTGACACTATTTGGTATTTGTTTTTTGTTAAAATAATTACAGCCTGATTACATCAGAAAAAATACCTTTAATAAATCCTAAAATGACATATTCACCTAGATAATTCTTGTATTTCATAAAAAAATTGAAATTATATTTATTTTAATATTTATAATACCATTTATTTGATTCTTCCATTAATAAGGTAATTATTGCATCATCATTGTGTCATAAATAAATTTAATTATTTAATATCTAAAAATTATATATAAAATACCATTATGTAGGAAATATTATTATCTTTCTAATTAATATTTATAGTCTAATTTATCTTATTTAAAACCTTATATTAAAAATGGTTTAGTCATTAAACTTTGATTTTAACTCTTTTAACTCTTCTTTATAAAAAATAATAATAAAGATATTAATCTAATACAAGTGGACCTAGAGGGTCATATTTTATTTATAAGGTTGTTTTGGGTCAAATTAAACTTATCCAATATAATTATTAAATGTGTTAGGGTAATAATCGTATCATTTTTACCCTTAATTACCCATTTTACTTTTAACTATGGTAAATATAAGTAAAATGTTACTATTCCCCAAAAAATATTTTTAACTTATTAAACCACATTTTACACCATGAAATTAACCATTTATCTAGGATTTTCTAAATTAAACTCACATAAGCGTTAAAATTATGTTTTATGTCAATTTGCAAATGCTCCTAGGAGGGGGGTAAAAGACGGTAAGAGTTCGATAAAATTTTAATATATCTAAAATTATTATAAATCAACTCCCTTGATTTAAAATGAACATATATAGGTATTATGTATCTATTTTGACCTAAAATAAATTTAAATAAAATAAATAAATATTTTTAAAAAAATTGGTTTTAAACGGTAACTTGGTGTTTTTTCACTATTCATTATAAATTGAATGTTTTTAGAAAAATACCAAACCTTCACCCTTGGCCAATTTTGATTTTCCAAATACAAAATTGAAGTCTATTTTACCATGTTCAAAACATATAAGTTGCATTTATTAATTTAAAATTAATTCACGTTGTCAAAACAAATATCATGTTTTTAAGAAACAGTAACTATCAAAAGATTGACACTTCTTTATGTATAATTTCAAAAGTGAAATTAATTCCAATCGCGAACATTGGATTAAAGGTTAAATATATAATATAATTATACTTCCAAAACATTAAAATGTATAATTCAACACTACAAATTATTTTGATTAAAAAAGTTTTTTTCAGATAAAATATAGTATTTTTCACTATTCACCCAAATATGAAAGTTATCCGAAAAACACCAAAAAATTATTTAAACTAAATTCTTATGTACCTATTCTAATTAAGAAGATTATTTTTTCAAATTGAATATATAAAAGTTTCAAATATTGTATTTAAAAAGGAGTTTCCATTAAAAGCCGGTAAAATTGCATTTTGTTGAAAAATAATTCTTTTATCTGAAAAAATGTATTTGTTCTTAAATTATGTCTAAGAAACTCATCTAAATTTATAATTATTATATAAAGTTCATAATTTAGTTAATACTATTCATAACTGCTTTTGAACGTCATGTTTGGTATGTTGTGGTGCACTTGAACTTGGTGTAGTGTGTAGTGCATGTTATTGAATTACTTTGAAGGAATAACGTACTTTGATATCATGTGGTGTTACATTATTCCCTCCTTCAAAAAATTATTTCCCCACAATTTTAAATTCTTCTTCGAAAATAAAAGGCTGAATATATAAATTACCTTTGTGGGAAAACCCACATTGGAAATTGGGTTAATAAAATTTAGTCTTAATAAGTGGAAAATGGGAATGAAAATGTCACTACCAAATTATAATCTCAATTATGAGAACATTGGTGGAAATTAGAGACAAATAATTTGAGTAAAAACGTAAATATTTATAGGGAGTGATTGAGGTCATCAATCACAAACAATTGTAGAATTTTGGGCCTCAAAGCCACCAATCTATGTTGATTTAAAATATTATCGGTTCAACAAAATGTAAGGTATTAGAGTAACAAATTTTTGTTTATAAGATGCCTCACCTAAAGTTTAAGAATTTATTTCTTCATATCATATGTGAAGAAAAAAAATTATACTTGTCAAGTAGAGTTCCAACCTTTAACTAAATTCTACCACAAAATCATCTTTTACTCTAAAAGATAATAGAACTTAAAAAATATATTCTATTTATCCTATTCGTTTAGGGTTCCAATAATGAATTTATATTTCATCTACCAGACCCTTATAAAAACTACAATATTAAATCAAGAACATCATGTGGGTTAGTGATAGGTGATACACCCTTGCCTTCCTTTGGTTTCAGGTTCAAGTCTCGCAGCCTTGCTAGACGTGACGGGTTGTCGCCCAACATCCGGGTTGTCCTTTTTATGTAAATCCAAAAATAACATTAACAATAGTATCAAATTTCAAAATTAATCCATTCAAACTATTATAATTATCCAAAATACTTATATGAAAACTCTCTGTCCAATGTTTATAAGGAAGTTAAACAAAATGAGGATCCTTTTTTCCATTTAATTACATGTGAACACCTTCATCGTGTATTCTTTTACAACATCGCAACATCCTGAATTACCAAAATCAACCATCTCTTATTACATAATTACTACCTTAGTATCATGACCATATAATCTCAAATTCCCAATGAAATATTTCTGTAGTACAATCCATATTTATCTCCATAATTCATGTAACCAGTATAATGTTAATACAACACTCAAATGAAATAATTCTATAATAACAACATTAGAAATCTTGTCATTCTTCTTCATCTAAGGTAGTATCATAACATGATTATTATCCAATAACATCATCTGTGGTATAATCTTATGAATGGGACAGTGATTCACGTAGTGTCTCAACGCCTTGCAGATGAATCATTTTACATTTGGAAACTTTTTCTTACCCTTGAAATCACGTACATGGTGTCCTTTTTCTCCATACTTAAAAAGTCCCATTCCCATCAAGAATTTACGAAGGCGATTCATTCCACATTTATCACATATTGGAAAATCCTTTTTTCCCTTTATCCATGTTACTTTCTACGATTATTTTTTTCTCTGGCTTCCCATCAAAGACATAGGATTCAGAAAATTATTTAATTATCTTATGAACACAAGATACTATTTCTTCATATGTTGAGAATACATGGGAGACTGTTTCCCTTATAAATGTTTTCTTAATACCGTGAAGGATTTGATCCTTCTTAATCTTTGGATCATATGTATTTCTGGAGTTCTCATTACTTCTACAGGGCACCATCTCTAAACAATTGCATACACTATGTCATTTTATGAATCAAAAATCATAATTCCAAACACTTAAAATACATAACCTAAATTGAACAGTTTATGGATATAATCCATAATCACATAAATGTTTTATTTTAGGAGTTATATACTCATAAACCCTTAATAGTTTTTTTTAAGAAAATGTGAATTCTATTAAGAATATCCCATGAGAGTGTCGTAACCAAGAGTGAAACAAGGCCTGTTATCATGCACCAGTTCCCATTCGAGTCTAGATCAAAGCAGTGTTGTCAGGTTTTACCCCTAGTTACATCTGTACCAGAGCCAACTCTACCTGCTCATATCCAGACAGGGATGTATTTGCATGGAAAACTCACATAATCTCTATATTACCAAAATTCTAGGAAGTCCTTCTATAGTAATCCCCAAAGTCTATCTTAGGTCTATGTGCTCTAATCAGAGTTTATATAAATCTGGAATCCAAGGTTATTTCTAAAGGTCCTCTGATACCAACTGTAACACCCCGAACCTAGTTACCCAGAGCTGGTGCATTATTTTAATACATTGGAATTATTTGAAGGAATCAAGTCCCGAAGGACCGATCAGTTTAGTAGTATTGGAAAATAGATTGTATACATTAACTTTACATTAAAATTTGAAACATAAAACATAGGATAGGTAGTTCATTGAGAATTCGATTTTTCCCTATATCTTAACACTAAATATCAATCATAATACACTTCTTGGAATGATAAGAATATAAAACATTAGAAAGGGGTGAGCTCAGATGCTCAGTAAAGGTAAATAATTTATCCGAAGTTATAAAATTTTAAGGAAAGATGTGTAATAAAAAATCCTTTTAAACATAAAATTGAACATAATATGGGAATAATAAATTAAAAATTAACATAAAAACATGCACATGGAAATTATACTAGCCGAATAATCACATGTAATAACAAATTTCACAATGAGACAATGCCTAATACAGAACATCATTACCACATAGTCAAGGCCTCATGCCATGACTACAAATAAAATTTTTTTCAAGGAATTGTGCCAAGACACTAGTTTTTCTTATGAGACCTACTAATACATCGAGGAGCTATTGCGGGCACCCCCCATCACATACAATGTTCTCTACATTCCTCATATGAAAAATTTGAAATGTAGCATAAAAATCATATTAAAACAAGCATACGAAATGTCAATACATTAACCATAAACCATGAATGGTATAAAAATAGAACATCCACAGTCAAAAATATCATAACTATTTCAATACAATATGGAATATTGTATTTTAATTAATCAAACTGAATCAAAAATAATATCTTATAAAGGATGCAGACATAGTTGAAAATGATGAGTAAATCATTTTGAGAGAAATATACAATTTGTAAAATAATTTAAAAGTCACACATTTATAAAGGAAGTAATATAAAATATATTTTTGAATCAAAGTTTCCCATACCACTTTGAAACTTTTGAAAAGAATTATCATTTCAAAACATTCATGTCAATATAAATAAATCCTTAAAATCATTTAGAAAACATAGACATTAATTAAAAATATTTAGAAATATAAATCATTAAAAAATTTAAAAATATGATCATGATAAAGTTTACCTTTAAAAAATATTTAAAATATCCAGTTTGAAATCATTTTTATTAAAAATGGATATGGATGATAAAATTTTCACAATATATACTTACATATAAACAATCTTGGATAATAATGAGATTGAGGAATTAACCCTTACATTGCACATTCCATTAGTCGAGGTTACGTTTAACCTCCTCTATGAAGATCGTAGTATGTTTTTAAATTATACCAGAACCAGAACCATATTTATATTTATGATATCATACATGGTTCAGTTATGACATTATACCACCCTTTCAATAGTAATTTCCATGTTAAATTAACATTTCAGGTAATAATTGCTTTCTTTATCGTACGTGTTTTAACTGGTTATTCTTGATTATATCACATAGATAAAGATTTAAATACTTCAAAAATATAAAACATGATTTATATATCATATATAATTAGAATATAAATATGTATAGTAGACATATATATATATATATGAAATTAAGAACACCGTTTATGGAGACGATTGTACGTACGTACGCATAAACATTGTTTCCATTTTCATGTCATATTGAACGAAACTTAGCGAATAAGATATATGTAAGTAGATATATATATATAAATATCTAGTATCATTATTATGTCATATATTACATACTTATTAGTAAGATATATTTTTATAATCGTTGATGAATGTTGAATGCGGAAATGAATCTCATCGCGTCGTGGAGACAGTAATCTGTACGTACGCACGAGTGACAATATAATTTCCATAAAGGCGTGGAATTGGATGGTATATTAATTTTTTAGAGACATTATCATGTTATTTTCATTATTTATATACATAATACTCATCATTATATCCATCCAAATAACACAGTGTTGAATAACAAATTACACTACAACATGGAGACGGTAAGTTGTACGTAAGCACGCATGGTGACATTATAATTCATATGAAGGATAGAATAATGAATATAGTTGTTACATATTTATAATAAAATCACAATATATATAAGATACTGGAGTTATTATTTTAGAATTTAAATAAAAATATAGAATAAGTGGAAGAAGAAAAGAACTAGGATGTGGGTGGTGAAATTATTACCTCTTCATCGGGTTCTTCCTTTTGATTTGATCAAAAGGGCTCCTTAAGTTGGATTTCTAACTAACAGAAGGCCTCTAGGATGATTGGAAGATATTTTAGAGAGTATTTTGGCAGATTTTTTAAATAAAAAATGCTATGAAGGTGTTAATTTGAGAGAAGGGGGAGTGGCCTTTTATAACAGGGGTGAGGGGCACCTTAGGAAAAACATAAAATATTATTTTATAATAAAATCATTTCCAGTGTCAAATTTCTCCAATATGTGTTATTTAAAGTATATGGTGGGGATGAGTTGAAGCTCACTCAACCAATAGGTTTTAGAGAAGTTTAGGTTACCATTTTTACCTTATATTTATATTTAACTCTAAGTTAAATAATTTATCTTTTACCGTGTCTTTCGGTATTCATACAGTATATGGTTAATAAACATACTATATACTTACAATCTAACCCCAATTAGATTATTAATGTCATATATATTATTATATAAGTCTTCTGGTTAATCCTTAGATTTTTATGACCATTATATCAATTAATATTATAATATTTGTTTTACAAACTATTTTATGTCAATTTTGACACTATTTGGTATTTGTTTTTGGATAAAATAATAATAGCATGATTACTTGAAAAAATCATTTAATCAATAATAACATGTCATATTCACCCATAAAATTTGTGGATGTCATAAAAATATTGATATTATATTTATTTTAATATTTATAATATCATTTGTTTGATTCTTTCATTAATAAGATAATTATTGCATCATCATTGTGTAATTAATAAATTTATATATTTAAAATCTAAAAATTATAAATAAAATACCATTATGTAGGATTTCAGTTTAGCTTTCTAATGAATATTTATATTCGAAATTATCTTATGTATAACCCGATATAAAAAATTGTTTAGTAATTATACACTGAGTTTAACAATTTTAACTCTTCTTTAAATAACATAATAATTAATGTCTTAATCTAATACAAGTGGACCTAAAGGGTCATATTTTTTTAGAAGGTTGTTTTTTGTCGAATTATAATTATACAATAGAATTCAGACATGTGTTAGGGTAATAATAATATCATTTTTACCCTTAATTACCCTATTTACTTTTAACTGAGGTAAATAAAAGTAAAATGTTACTATTCACCAAAAAATTATTTTTATCCTATTGAAACAAATTTTACTCTTTATTATTAACTGTGTCTCTTGATTTTTTAATTCAACTCACAGAATCGGTAAAATTATGTTTTATGTAAATTTTCAAATGCTCCTAGGAGGTGGGTAAAAGACGGTAAGAGTTCGAATTTTTTTTATATGTCTCAAATTATTATAAATTGACTCCTATGAATTACAAATAAATTATATAGGTATTATGTATCTATTTTTAGCAAAAAAATTTAAATAAAATATAAAATTATTTAAAAAAAATTTGGTTTTAGACGATAACTCAGTGTTTTTTCACTATTCATCAAAAATTGAACGTTATCAGAAAAATACCAAAACTTCACCCTAGGATAATTTATATATTCCAAATCCAATAATGAGTTATATTTTACCAAATTAAAAACATTGAAGTTGCCTTTATTATTTTAAAATTAATTCTCGTTGTCAAAATAAATAGTGTGTTTTTAAGAAACAGTAACTATCAAAAGATTGACACTTGTTTATGTATAATTTCAAAGGAAATTAATTCAAATGACCAAAATTGGATTAAAGGGTAAAAATATAATCTAATTATACTTCCAAAACATTAAAATGTATAATTAAACACTATAAATTATTTTGATTAAAAAAAATGTTTTAGTTCAAATATTGTAATTTTCACTATTCACCCAAATAAGAAAGTTATCAAAAAAACAACAAAAATTTATTGAAACTAAATTATTATGTACCTATTCTAAAGAAGAAGTTTATTTTTTAAAATTGAATTTATAATAGTTTCAATTATTGGATTTAAAAAGGGTTTACCATTAAAAGGAGGTAAAATTGATTTTTTTTGAATAATTCTTTTATCTGACAAAAATGTAGTTGTTCTTACATTATGTCTAAGAAACTCATAATATGAATTATAAAATTATAATGATTATATAAAGCTCAAACTACAGTTAATACTATTCATAACTGCTTTTGAATGGCTAGTTTGGTAATTTGTGGTGTGCTTGAACTCGGTGTTGGATGTAGTAAAAGTTATTAAATACTTTGATAAATAATGTACTTTGAAATCCTAGGGTTTTATAGTATGTGTATGTTGTAGTTCGGCCATACAGCTACTCCCAGTGTAACTGCGGTGGTTACAAAAATAGTAAGGTATCAATGAGGGATACAATTTTATGAAATTAATGCCCCTAGATAACTTTATGGTCATACTTATGTTCTTAGTTATTGTGTAAATATCATTTTTCAAAATGTAAGAATATTTACAAAGGTGATAAGAATGTCTTTTGAAATGATTTCATATGTTACAAGTATTCATAGACTACTATGTTATTTTCTTCTATTTATATCCCTTACAGAGTTTTTGTGCTCATCCAATGTTCTAAATGATCATCAAAGGTTAATGGATGTGTAAGAAAAAGTATGAATCCATGTTAAATGCTGAATAATTATCATGGAAACATGTTTTATGTGTTAATGTTATGAATTTTGAAAAATAAAATTGAAACTGTTTCTTTGGTATCCACTCTGTAACAATGTTTAAAGTTATGAGTGTAATATATACCAAATATCTAAATATCTATACATTAAAATATCCTCCTTGAAAAAGGAAGTTCTTTCTTTGCTAAATTCATGATTATGTATGTAATAAGGCTAGGTCCTTATAGTTTCCTTCAAAGGATGATTTAGATAACTTTTAGTGGTAATTATGATGTTAAAAGAATTCCATAAATGATTTTTACACTATCATTAATTTGAAATGTTATAGAATTTAAATATTACTATGTTTCTTCACCTAAGATATGTCTATTAAAAAGGGTTGTCCATAGAAGGAATAAGGATAAAAAAGAATAGAGGCACCAACAGAACGACATCCTTCTGGATCTACAGCCCAGAATGGTAGAGATTGGAACCGAGTAGTTTGTGACTGTAATGGCCCAAATAATACAGGAAATAAACAGTGGTGTCATCTATATAAGAGAAAAAATAGAGGTACCCTAACAGAACATGATAGTAGTGGAACATTTTATTAGAAAACACCCTCATGCTTTCAATGGATCTTCTGACCGAGTAGCAGTTGAAGGATGGATAAAATAACTTGAAAATATATTTGATGTTATGGGATGTTGAGAAAATTAAAAGGTAAGTCCTTCCATTTAAAATTTTTAAGGTGAAGCTAATCAGTGGTGGTCAATGGTAAATAATATCAGGGGTAGAGGGGATTTTTATGCCTTATACTGGGGTAAATTTAAAAGTCTTTTCCTTGAAAAATATTTTCCTAAGGTGGTGTGACATGGGATGGAGAATCAATTAGTTTAATTAAAGAAAAAGATGGAGGATTCCATAGTTGTTTATAATGAGAACTTCACCTGACTGCTGAGGTTTGGTCCAAATCTTATTTTGGATCTTGATAGAAAAATAAACCACAATTACTTTAGAA
The DNA here is from genome assembly GCA_963277665.1 of Viscum album. Classification (NCBI taxonomy): domain Eukaryota; kingdom Viridiplantae; phylum Streptophyta; class Magnoliopsida; order Santalales; family Viscaceae; genus Viscum; species Viscum album. The sequence continues at coordinate 317,493,931 of OY728132.1, read as the reverse complement.
TGAATCCAAGGTATCGAAGGGCGTTTGCCTCCCGTGAATTCAAAAGTTATGAGAAACATTTCCGATCTACTGAGAGGGTAGAGACAGAATTTCTTGATGATCACATTCATTTTGGAAATAATGTGAAGAAGAGGTCCATGTGGAAAGTGATGGATAAGAATCAACCAAATAAATCTAATGGTATGAAAATCTAGTTTTCTGTTTCTGAAAAGTGTGGAATAAAACACCCTAGGGAATGTCAGAGAAAAATTGGGAAGTGTTTTAAATGTGTTATGTTTCAACATATGGCCCGAGATGGAAATGAAAATTATCCAAATGCTAATCTAGATAAGAAAACTGTAATGTGTTTTAAATGTGGTGAAATCGGTAATTACACAAATTCCTTCCCAATGAGTTGTCTAAATGATGAAAATAATCTAGAATATAAGTAGAAAGGTGTAGTCAGGTCCTTTAAAAATATATCCACCGATGTCAATCCATCCAATGAGGTTGTATCTGGAAATTTGTTTTTTAACTTAGAATTTGCTAATGTTTTGTTTGATACGGGGTCTACACATTCCTCCATCGCTGCGAAATTCTCATGTAAATTGGAAATATCACCTCAACATATGAGAACTGAACATGTTGTTAAAACACATAGGAGAAATATTATAGAAAATAAGAATGATAAGAATATTTCTATTTTGGTCTGTATAAATACTTTCCCTACAAACCTTGTTCTTTTACTCTTAGTCAAGATTGATGTTATTATGGGAATGGATTTCCTTTCCGTTTATCATGTTAAGATTGAATATAGAGCTAAATAATATGTTTTATATAAAGAGTTTCAGTTTGTATAAAATAATGAACCCATAAAATTGATAACATATCATGAATCTAAGAATCTATTGAAATATGGAAGTGAATTATTTTTCTCATTTTGTTGAAAATAAGGGAACTATTCAGATTGATGATGTACCTATGGTAAATGAATACCATGATGTTTTTCCTAATGATTTACCTAGTGTCATAACTAACCGGGAAGTCGAATTCAAAATTAACTTAGTTCCTAATGTAAAGTCAATTTCAAAACCCCCATATCGTATGGCTTAAATAGATCTTCTTGAATTGAAAAATCAGTTGCAGGATATTCTTGATGAAAGATTCATTCATCCTAGAAATTCACCATAGGGAGATGCTATTTTTTGTGTTAAAAAGAAATATGGTTCCAAGGTACTTTTCATTGATTATAGAGCTTTGAATAACATCATTGTTCAAAACAAGTTTCTTGTTACTCATATCGATGACTTGATTGATCAGCTCCAAGGAGCTCAGTAATTTTACAATATTTAATTGAAAAATGGATACCCTCAGCTGAAGGTGAAGGAGGATGACATCCCATAAATATCTTTTCGAACAAGATATAGGCATTATAAATTTTTTGTTATGCCCTTTGGGTTAACTAATGGACCTGCTTTATTCCAGAATCTAATGAATAGAGTATTTCATGAGTTCTTGGATTTCCTTGAGGTTGTATTTATTGATGACATTCTGGTATTTTCTAAAAAATACAAAAGAGCATGAAAAACATATAAGTGTTGTTTTATAAACCATAAATGAGATGAAATTTTATGTAAAATTCAGTAAGTCTAATTTTTTGTTGGAACATATTTATTTTCTTGGGCGCATTGTAAATAAGGATGGAATAACAATTGATCCAACCAAAAAAAGTGGTTAATGAATGTCCAAGACCAAAAACATTTATATAGATTCGTAGTTTTCATGGTTGATCACATTATTACTGATGTTTTTTAAGAACTTTTCATGGTTATCCAGCCCCATAACTATGTTTACACAGAAAGGGGTTAAATGTTTTTGGATGTAAGAATGTGATGTTTGTTTTCAGGAACTGAAAAGAGATTGGTAAATGTTCTTGTTTTGGCCTTGCCTTCTTGAAATGGTGATTTTGTCATCTACAATGATGTTTTATTGAAGGGAATTGGTTGTGTTTTGATGTAGATTGATCATGTAATTTTTTTATACTTAAAGAAAACTGAACCCATATGAGTTAAATTATCCAACACATGATTTGGAATTGCCAACCCTGGATTTTGCATAGAAAATTTGGAGGAATCATTTATAAGAAGCCAAATGTCAAATATATATTGTCCATAAAAGTATAAAGAATATATTCCCTCAGAAGGAATTAATCATGATACAGTGAAGAAGTCCTGAACTAATAAATTATTATGATTGCACAGTCAATTACCATCCCGGAAAGGAAAAAATGTGGAGGATTTTTTAAGTCGAAAACAACATGAATCATTAACCATGTTATGTTTGGAACATGATCCTTTGATTAAGGATTTGATGAATTTTGGATTAGGAATTCTTGGTGAAGGGAATACAACTTTTTTTCTTCAGGTTAAAGCGCAGTCTTCATTGTCATATAGAATAATGAAAGAAAGAATGGAAGGCGGTGAGCTACAGAAAAAGGTATAATTGGTTAAAATGGATAAGCTTCTAGAATTTGACTTTGCTAATGTTTGTGTTTAATGATTTTGAAAAAGGATTTGTGTTCCCTATGATTCTATGTTGAAGAATGATTTGTTGTGTGATGCTAATATTTCTCCATTTTAGATTCATCCTGGAAGTAAAATGATGTATAGAAACCTTAGAGTGTATTACTAGTGCGATGGAATGAAAATAGATATTGCTGATTTCACCATGAAATGTTTGACATATCAGTAGGTTAAAGAAGAGTTGCAGTTAGTGAAGGGGATGCTTCAGAGTTTTCCAGTGCCATAGTGTATGTGGAAGAATGTATCCATGGAATTTGTGGTGGGACTACCTAAGACATCTCGACGTAACAATGCAATTTGGGTTATTGTGGATCAGCTGACAAAATAATCACATTTTATTTCTATTCGAGATACACTGTGTTTGGATCAACTTTCTCGACTGTACCTCAGTAAGAATATCAGGTTACATGGAGTTCCTCTTTCCATTGTATCTAACTGGGATCCAAGGTTCACTTCTATCATTTGTAAGGGACTTCTGAAGTCGTTGGGCACATGGTTAAATTCTAGTACAACTTGTCATCCTCAATAAAATGGTAGTCAGAACGAATGATTCACACTTTGGGGGATGTTCTTCTAGATTATTCAATGGACTACCAGGGAATTTGTGATCAACATCCCTCTTTTTTGAGTTTTATTATAATAATAGTATACATAACAGTATAGAGATGGAACCTTTTGAGTCTTTGTATGGAAAGCATTGTCGGACTCTATCGTTTTCAAATGATGTGGGTGAAACGAAGTTGATGGGGCCAGAATAAGAAGAGGAAGTGGCTGAGAAAGTGAAGATGATCCAGTGGCACATTGGGACATCTCATATCAAATAGAAAAGTTATTCAGATAACAGAATGAAAGACTTCTCTTTTGAGGTAGCTGGCCATGTTTTCATTAAAATCTCTCCTTGGAAAAGTGTGATGTGTTTTGGTCAGAAAGGAAATCTAAATCTGCTGTTCATCAGTCCTTTTGAAATATTAAAGAATGTTGGACCAGTTACATATTGAGTATATTTGCCTTCGAGTTTTTCTCATGTTGCACAATGTTTTTCATGTTTCGATGTTGAGGAGGTATGTTCCATATTCAACTCATGTTTTGATCCATGAAGTATATCAGATGGAGGAGAACCTTACATATGAAATGAAACCAGTTCGTAATCTTGATTGAAGGGAACTGGTATTGAAAAATAGGTAATCCACTAGGTAATGGTTTTGTGGAGAAATCACATGGTTGAAGAAGCAACATGGGAGTCTAAAAATTCTATGAGGGAAAGGTACCCTCACATGTTTAATAAGTAAATAATAATTACGAGGAATAAATTTCTAGAAGTTGTGGATAATTTAACACCCCAAAATTTTCTAAAAATAAATTGAAATTCTTGAAATTTTTTTATGTTATTAATTTAAAATTGTCTTTAAAAATAATTTTACTTCTTTGAAGTTTTGAATTTCGAAAAAATTTCATCTACAATTGTGTTCAGTATATTATTTGGATTCTATTGAAACCAAGTTGTTTTTTTGTGAATAGTATTATACCCTTATGAATATTAATATGAATAGTAATATGACACAAATGAATAGTAAATTGTATTATTATTTTATTTTCTTAAGCCTTTAATATAAAGAAATTTTGATTAATTGTTAAATGTGATATAAAAGTAGTTGTAGTTTTTAAAATATTAATTTTTGAATTAAGTATGATTGTATTTAAAAGTTAAATTAAATATAATTAAAAAATCATTTTCAAAAAATTGAATTCATTTTTTAATTCTACACGTTGATAAATGGTTTGGGTTCATTTTGGGGATTTTTCTGAAACAGTTGATTTTTCAATGAATAGTAAAAAATATGGTTTTGAGTTTCGGTGTGTTAATGACATCATTAATGATGTAATGGTGGTGTAATAAATATGGTAAACTAGATTATAGTGAAATAAGTTATGAGGTGCCCCATGTGGGTTATTCTATGGTCAAATACAATGGAAAAGCCCATGGTTTTTCAAATACCACTAATGAGTTGTCCCTTGGAAAATTTTAAAATATTCCCTCACCTTTGCTATAAATAACAACCCATTACATCATTAGCTTCATTCCAAATTCCTGAACATCGAAGATACGGACTCCTAACATTTATAGTAGTCCTCTAAAGGTCCAAAACTTCATGATCTTTGAATTACTCTACAAGGTTAAAAAATTATCAATTTCATTCTTTTTCCATTCTAGTTCTCTTTTTTGAGGTATAAATTTCATGTTTCCATACCATGTTCTTATATCCTTCTTATTCATGATCTATTCTATGTTATTACTCATTTATGTATGAGGAAACCTTGTCTCATATCTTTTTAATATTTTCTAAGACCATGTGGCATAGTCGTTAGGCTACTGAATGTTTGTAAGGGATTTCTCAATCATTATTTTATTTTGAGTTCAATTATTTTCTTATTATTTCATCATCTCTTATTACCCAAGGGGACAGAAATCTTTAGAAACCATATATATTAATGATTATCTCATGTTCATGCAAAACTCATCATCATTATTCTTATCCTCTCCCACTTATTCAATGAATGTAAACATTGTTCGTGATGTGTCAAATTACCGACATCATGAAGGATGTGATTTCAATTTCCATTAATTATTTAAATTCTGGTCATGAATCAATTTCAATTTTTTAACCAAGTTATAATATATTTATTATCTCACATCCATGGGTCTGTAATTCTTTTTTACCCATGGTTTTAATTTATAAAACAAAATTAGGTTGTTATTATCAAAGAACCACTAAAATGATCTAAACGAACATCATTAAATATTTTAACATATGAATCATCCTCATATAAAACATAAAAATGATATATGGTATTAATTATGGTATTAAAAATATGTAAATACATTTCCATTACAATTATGTACTTTCACTTCTAATCGACAAGAACATCCATCGTGAACCAATCGTGGAAATCATGTAAGGAACTCACCCAAAACAGTGCAAGGAACAAAATACCATCAATTAATGGGTGAAATGAGGTTATGAAATGATAATATAAGATGTTATAATCATTAAAATGGTTCTTTAAAATACTAATAACACTCTTTTAACCATTATACAGGATGTTTAATCAATTTTGAAGTAAGCCAATCCGGAGGTAAGGGAATTCTTAACCCGATTTACATTCATTGCGTTAACCTTCTACTTCATTGTTTATATAGTATTGAAATTGATTATTTGATGGTTTTTGGATATATATTGTTGAATTATGTCTAATTTCTATGTATATACATAATATATTTATCATATTATGTTTATCTTCAATTTTATGATATTTATAAGGGGCTTTTCTTTTAAAATCCTCTTTTAAATTTACATTTTACCAAAATCAAAAAAATATTTTTATTCTATTATACATGTTGTATGATTATGTTTTGGTTCATGGACATTTTATATGATGAATTGTGGGACCTATATCTCCCTCCAATTCATTGGACATGTGTATGTTGGAGGTTTTCATATATTTACTCCAAGTGTAACTGCGATGGATACCCAAATAGTAAGATATCAGTGAGGGTTACAAATTAATTAGTAGCCGAGATGGTTATAATATTATTTAAGTAATTACCCAAGATATATTTATAGTTCTACTAATGTTTTTTGGTATTGTGTAAATATCATGTTTCACAATGTGTGTATATATGTACAGGTGATAAGTATGCCTTTTGAAATGATTTCATATGTTACACGAATTCATAGACTAATGTGTTCTTTTATATCCCTTACATAGTTTTTGTGCTCAATACATGTGTCAAATTATTTTAACAAGTTAATGGATGTGTAAGACCAAGAATAAATTCATTTTAAAGGTTGAATAATTTTCATGGAATCATGTTGTAGTGACTTGGGTATTGGCCCTGTCAGACGTTTGAATATTCCTATAAATAATCCAGAGCAAGGCGCGAAGATGGTGTGTGATTCTGAGGCCCGGTGTGCCCAAAATAAATTTTTAAAAAATATTAACTATTTTAATACTATGAAATTTGTAGGAGTGTGATATATCCTAATGGTTAGCTCGAATGGGAATCTGAGGGCACCGTTGAGTCCAAAATGTGTTGTTTACCCTAGGTGGGGAGTAAACATTGCGGGCGTGGGGCTGCTGTGAGAAAATCCACCAGGGACATTTTTGTAAATAAATTGAAAAGTATATCTATGAGTGTCGGCTCAAATAACTCCTGAATGGAGTCCCATATCGCAATTCTGAGTGTGCCATTGCATTCCGAACACTGTGTTTACCCTAGGCACGACATAATTTAGTCGTCGCCGGGTGCCAGGTCGGATGCGCATTGGCGGGGAGTTGAATGAAGTGTTTATTAAAAAAATAAATAAATAAAATAAAATACAAATCTTCTTCCGATTCCCCCTTTTCTCTAAACTCTCAGAGAAACCATCCCCTCTCCCACCGTTCATCACCGAATTGAGCCTCGAGCGTCCGTTTTTAGCGTCGATCGTCAGCAGATCAAGCTCCAACGCGTCGCAGGCATCGTTCTGCAGCCGAAGCTTCGGCGATCCACCAAGAGGAAGGAAATTTGATTTTTAAAATCACAGACCTCATTTATGTGTTTTTTTCTTCAAATCGTCATAATAATTTTATAGTTCGGGACTTGTGGTTTTCAAAACATGTTTCAGATCTAATTTTGGAGCACCGGGGTTCTCCCTGGGGTTCCCAGAAGTTTTCCAACGGAAAACCTGGATTTCAGGGGCGGCCATGGCGGAATCCAGTGAGGGAGGCCACAACATGGCGGTGGCACTACTGCGGTGTAGCAACATCTAGTAGGTGGCATGGCGGTCCAGCAAGGTCAGCGCAGCAGTCCGGTCAGTTTTCCGGCGAGCAAGCGGTGGTCCGGCCAGAATATTCCGGGATCTCTTTAAACACCCGTAAAATGCATGTCGGGAGTCCAAATCGTGAGCTGTTTTCGGCGACAAATTCCTTACGTCGAGACAAAAATTTTGGGTTTACTTCAGGATTTTCATGTTTTAGTATCATGGCCTGGGAGTTTGAAACGTCGAATGAAGTAAAGATATTTTTTTATTATTCGACTTCGGGCCGTATTATCTTCTACCCAGAGCGTCGGATTGATGTGTTGTCAGTATCATAGAGACCCTGATTTTACTAAAGACTCTTCTTTGATGGTTTTCGGGTATTGGGACTGAGTTTGGGGTCCAGGCCCCATGAGGCCGGGTTTGGGTGTTTACGAAGAAACGCAACTTTATCACAAGGAGTCCGATTTTGGCGGATGAATAGTCGACCCTGTGTGTTTTACCGAGAGGATATTAATGGTGTGATCTGCTCGATGAGTTTCGGGATCGAGGCATGGGCCACACCCAAGCTGGCTTCGGTGAACAGTACTTTTTTTGCCGGTTGTCTGTTTCGGATGAACGAGTAGTGTATCTCATGTGCTTTTCCAAGGGGATCATAGTGGTATGATCCACTTTATGAGTTTCGGGATCGTTGTGTGGGACCCGCATGGGTTAGCTATGGTGAATAGTTCCTTTTTCACTATTTGTCCATTCCGGGCGACTAATAAGCATATCCTGCATGTTTTTCTTCATGGATCGCGATGGTGGCCTCGGTATCATCCTTGGAGGTGCACGGTGTAGAGTTGTGGCAGTTCGCTTGGGTTAGCGATGTTTGGACCAACAATGGTTGAGGGTGTTCCCTTGGTTCGTGTCTACAATGGTTCGGGTGGCATCATAACCTTAGTATAGGTTTTTGATCCTATCAATAGGATCTTTAATCTATTAGAGTTTTGGCATCTCTCTGGTGGGCCCAAGGCAGGATACTCTAGCATCATTTCTCTAGATCGGGTTCTTGGTATCAGTGTGACTCTTATCTATGGGAAGTGATCCCCTATCTAGCTGGCTAACTCCATAGGGTTTTTTGTATCATCGGGAATATGATCCCCTAGGTAGTGGGCCATGCACAATAGTGCTTTGGCATCATCTGGTATATGATCCCCTACTCAGCTTGAGGATTACAGTGGGGTTGCGGTATCGTTGGTTATACGATCGCCTACTCAGTGCGTATTTAAAATCCTCCCGTGTGTGTGATATCCTACTCGGTGCTAGACACCAGCCCCTGGCCTATTAGAGGCGAGCATGGGGAGTAGCGGCTTGAGCCCCATTGGCCCTGGTCATGACAGAGTGGTATCAATGGAGGTTAAACCATTGGGATCTCAGAGTGTAGCTTGTCTATTTGTGAGATTGGTTTGGGTTGCATAGCGGCAGTGTTAGGATGTTTCAAGATCGTCTTTCAAGCTAGGGACTCCAGTGTTGATGCGGCGGCCGGTGTATCCATTAACCAGGCCTCTGACAACCTGCTTCTCAACTCGGGTCGTTCGTACACTGGTTTTAGGGGAAAACAATGGGACAAGAATCATATAGGACTGGGTTTTTTGGTTTCCCTTATTCTTCATGAGTCTTATCTCCAGATATACTCTTTGACCATTGAGCATCATGAATGTATTTCAAGATGCCTCTAAGACGATATCCATTGATGGTTCTGCAACGTGATTGTGGTGATGATCTACCCCATGTAGAGGATCTGGACCAGGGTGCAGGTTCTGAGGGTGCACCTCTAGGTGGTCTGCTAGTTGAGCCACCACCTGTCAGGCAACTGGTTGTGTCAGGAGTAAAAGATGAGGTTGTGCGAAGGCTGAGTGCACTGCATGAGTTCCTAAGGCAGCGAACACTAAGGTTCTGGGGTGATCTAGACCCTAAGGCTACTGATTACTGGCTCGAAATAGTCACCAGTTTTTTTTAACTAGTGAGGACAACTCGAGATCTGATGGTGGTCCTAGCGGCGAGCATTCTGTGCGGTTAAGTCCTGCTATGGTGGAGTGTGGTGACACAGTGCCATGATGAGGAGACGATCACATGGGCAGAGTTTGAGTGGCTTTTAAGGGATGATTTAAATCCGGTGATGCTAAGGTCAGTGCAGATTCAGGAGCTTATGCTGCTTCGGTAGGAGGGCATGACTGTGTTGGAGTACTCAGCAAGGTTTACCGACCTATCTCTCTACTCCCTGGATATGGTTTGTGACCCGTTCTTTGGGGCTCAGACCTTCGAGCATGGACTACGTAGGGAACATAGAGAAGGTGTGGTTTCCTTGTGTCTTTCCACCTATGCTGGAGTACTGAAGTGAGCCTTGGTGGTGGAGAGATTTATGGTCGTGCAGATCCCACATGTTAGTACTGGGCATTCAAGAGCTGAGAATTCATCAGTCGGATCGACATCTAGTAGCCGACGACAGACTCATGGGCTGGACGGGTGAGACATTTCAGGAGGTGACCCCAAGATGGAGGATCTGAGGCTCAAGGCACACAGGGCTCGTAGGCCAGTTTTTGTCAGCCGTAGGAGAGGAGGTGTTACACCTATGATGTTCAAGGACATATTTCCAATGTTTTTTTGATCAGCCGTGTTGCTGAGTGTGATCCGGTCGACAGACTGCCTTGGTAGAGGAAGCGTCTCGAGCATGTATGTCCATAGGGGGACAACCATGGTGAAAGTGCTGGTGCGGCATCAGGATGTGGTAGGCGGTATCAGTTGCCACCACCCCCACCCCCAGGTGGCCCACACCAAGCCTAGAGAGCTTGTGGATGAGGGAAAGGATAGCTACATGCCCAGGAGGCTGTTGACCCAGAGCCTCCGCAGATGTAACAAGGTATGCCTTGTAGTAGTTTGACAGACAATGTTTAGCGGTACTTTTTCATTTTCGTTTCTTGTTTGAGTTTTGGTCTGGGCATTGGTAAGAACTTGTGTGGGTTTTGGCCGGTGTTCTTCAAATGAGTGAGCAAGAGGGATCTTTCCCCCACCAAGAAGCTTTTTTTGCGACATGATCCAAACAGTGCGGGTGAGTTAGTGCTGCCCAAAGAGGATAGTGTTGAGGTGTAGTGGATGAGTCCCTCAGACTTATGTCTGTGGGTATGGGTGTTTGTTTGAAAACACGCTAGCATGGGAGACCCATTTGAGAGTCCAGTATCTTTCTTTGTGCTTATGGATTTTCGGGGACGAAAAGTTGTAGGGGGGGAGGATGTTGAGACTCGGGTTTTTTGCCCTGTCAGACTTTGTAATATTCTTATGAATAATTCCAGAGTTATGTGCGAAGACGGCATGCGATTCCGAGGCCCGGTGTTCCCAGAATAAATTTTATAAAAATATTAAGTATTTTTTTACTATTCATGTGTTGGGGGTGTGATTATCTTAAATGGTAGCTTGTAATGGGAATATGTGAACACGGTTTCATCCGGTACGTGCCATTTACCCTATGCGGGGTGTAAACATTCTGGGAGAGGGGTTGCTGTGAGAAAAGACACCAGGGGTTTTTTCATAGATAAATTGAAATGTTTATTTATGAGAGTTGGCTCGAATAAATCCTGAATGGACTCTCAGATCACAATTTTGATTGCTCTATTGGGTTCATAACATCGTGTTTATCCTAAGCACAACAAAATTTAGTCGGTGTTGGGTGCTGAGTCGGATGCGCGTTGTTGGGGAGCGGAATGAAGTGATAATAAAAATAATAAAAAAATAAAATAAAATCCATCTATTCACCCCCACATTTTCTCTCAAATCATGGAGAAACCCTCCCATATTCCATTGTTCTTCGCCGAATCAAGCCCCGTGCGTCTGTTTTCAGTACAGATCGTCAGCAGATCGAGCTCCGGCGCGTCGTAGGCGTCGTTCTGCACCCAAAGCTTCAGCGATCAGCCAATAGGTATTCAGATTGTGTTTTAATGTCCCATACCCCATTTATGTTATGTTTTTTTTACATATTTTTATAAGGTTTGTATTGTTCAGGTCCCGAGGTTTTTGAAACATGTTCCGGAAATGATTTTGGAGCACCGAGGTGATCATGGGTTTTCCGTGATGTTTTCTGCCGGAAAACCTGGATTCTGGAGGCAGCCATGGAGGAATCTTGTGACGGAGATAGTGATGCGGCGTCAGCGTGGTAGAATTCGGCTGGCTGTGTGGCAGTCCGGCAAGGTTGGCGCGGCAGTCCGGTCATTTTTCCGGCGAGCCAGCGGTGGTCCTGCAAGAATATTCCACGAGCTCTTTAAACCCCCATAAAATGCATGTTGTGAGTCCAAATCTCAAGATGTTTGCGGCGATGCATTCCTTAAGTTGAGACGGACCATTTGGGTTTACTTTGGGAATTTTATGTTTTGGGATCGTATCCTGGGAGTTTGAAACCTCGAATAAAATAAGAATATTTTATTATTATTCAACTTTGGGCTGTTGTATCTTCTACCCAGAGCATCTGATTGACGTGTCGTCAGGGTCGATGAGACCCAGATGGTACGTTGGGGTTTTCATGATGGTTTCCAGGTGTTGGGACCAATTTTGGGATGTGGTTCCCCTGAGGCCGTGTTTCGGTGTTTATAGAGAAACACAACTTTCTCACCAGGAGTCGGATTTTGGCGGACGAATAGTTGGTCCTTTGTGTTTTTACAAGATAATCGAAATGGTGAGACCGATTTGATGAGATTCGAGATCAAGGTGTGGGCCACACCTATGCCATCTTCAGTGATTAGTACATTTTTCTCTGAGTCTCTGTTTCGGACGAACGATTAGTGGATCCCGTTTGTTTTTTCTAGGATATCGCAGTGGTATTATCTTCTTGATGAGTTTTCGGATCATTGTATGGGCCCCGTATGGGCTAGCTATGGTGAATATTTTTTTCACTGGTTGTCCGTATCAAGCGAGTTAACAGCCTATCGAGCATGTTTTTCTACGTGGATCACGATGGTGGCATCGGTGTCAGCCATGGAGGTGCATAGTGTGGCGTTGTGGTGGGTCGCTCAGGTTAGAGATGTTTGGACCATCAGTGGTTGAGCATGCTCCCTTTAGATTGTGCCTATGTGGTTTCACACTGCATCACAACCTTGATATAGTTTTGTGATCCTCTCGATAGGATCTCTAATCTGTTAGAGTTGTGGCATCCCTCTGGTGGGCCCGGGGCGGGATCCTCAACCATCATTTATCTAGATCGGGTTCTTGGTATCGCTGTGACGCTTATCCGCAGGCGGTGATCCCCTATCTACTAGGTCAACTCTGTAGGGTTTGTGATATCATTAGGAATATTATAACATATGTAGTGGGCCATGACCAGTAGGGTTGTTGCATCATCGAGTATATGATCCCCTACATAGCATGAGTATTATAGTAGGGTTGTGGTATCTCTGGTTATATGATCTTGTACTCAGTGAGTGGTTTTTGTAGGGTTGCAGCATCATCAGTTTGATCCCCTACACCACGAGATGCACCATATAAGGTTTCAGTACCATCGTGACCATCGTGAAATGTGTGACGATCCACTATCTGGGTGACTTGTTTCTGTTGAACACCAGATCAGCTTCTGTTATCCCCCAGCAGATCCTGGGAGTGATCCCCTATTTGTGTGATCTACGAATTCCATATCGGGTTGCGGTATCCTCCAGCAGACCCTGGGAGTGATCCCCTATCTATGAGATCTTCGTATACCGGTACGGGTTCTGGTATTTCCTATCAGACCCTATGAGTGATCCCCTATCCGAGGAATTTGGTGTTTATGTTGTCTCAACAGGGTTTCCTCAGTGACGATATCTGAGGATCATGATCTCTCAGGTGAGCATCTGAAATATTTGTGTGGGTCCCGATGGAGTGAATCTCTCGGATGAGTTTCATCTTGGATGATGGTGATGGGGGAGTGTGTTCTCCTAGCTGTGAACTGTTTCCAGTGATGAGGTCGGTACCTCTTGTGGCTTGGTGCATGAGTTGAGTATATCTGGTTTGTTCAAGGTGTATGTATAGGCATACACCAGGGTGGAGCTGACTATTCATGTTTAGCTGAGGATGGTCACGAGATGGAGTTTATCTCTTGTCTCTATTCTGAGCGGACTGTTTACTTTCAGTTTCCCTATTTTTTTCTGGGTTTTTGGGGGTTCCTACTGATTATTTTTATAATCACCCCTGTACGGGCATTTCCCAAACATGTTTGTGTCATTTGAAGACTAAAGCCATTTTGACGGAGTCCTAGGAGGACCCATAGCATGCAGAGCTGTGTGAGTGGGAATGAGCATAGTGTCTTACCGAAGCTATGCCGAGGAGCCTTCTGGTGGTTATTTTTGGTAGCGTACTCCATCTTTTGATTAGGTTTGACGCTTTTGTAGTTTTCTATTAGTGGGCCATGTTTTTCCCTTTTGTACTGTTGTTGCAGTCTAGTTTGGGATATATGTGTGAATTAATTTTTTTTCAGTTTTATATATCTATTCATTGTTTCATGGCGGTGTATGTGGTTTTGTGTCTATGTATAGGTACCTTAGGCTAATGCCTTCCATGTGTGTGATATACTACTCGGTGCTAGACACCATCCCCTAGCCTATTAGAGGCGGGCTTGGAGAGTAACGGCTGGAGCCCCGTAGGGCTGGGTCGTGACAGAGTGGTATCACAGGAGTTTCCACCATTGAGATCTCAGAGTGTATCTTGTCTAGATTTGCGTTTAGTTTGGGTTGCATAGAGGTAGTGTTAGGATGTTTTGAGTTTGTCTTTCAGGCCAGGGACTCCAGTGTTGGTGTGGCGGCTGATGTATCCATTCACCAGGACTCTGACAACCAGATTTTCAACATGGGATTTTCGTACACTGGTTTCAGGGGAAAACAATGGGACATGCATCATATAGTACTGGGTTTTTGGGTTTCCCTTGTTCATCTTGAGTCATATCATCAGATATACTCTTTGACCATGGAGCGTCATGAATGTATTTCAGGATGCCTCTAAGATGACATCCAATGATGGTTCCGCAACGGGAATGTGGTGACGATCTGTCCAGTGTAGAGGTTGTGGACCAGGTTGCAGGTTCTGAGGGTGCACATCCTACTGGTCTTATAGTTGAGCCACCACCTATCGAGCAACTGGTTGTGTCATGAGTGCAAGATGAGGTTACGCACATGCTGAGTGCACTGCATGAGTTCCAAAGGCAGCGACCACTAAGGTTCCGGGGTGATCCAGACCCTCAGGTAGCTAATTACTGGCTCGAAACAGTCACACGTGTTTTCCGCCTAATGAGGACACCTCCAGATCAGATGGTGGTCCTAGCGGTGAGAATTCTGCATGTTTTGGTGGTGCGATGGTGGAGTGTGTTTAAAAAGTCCCACGATGAGGATATGCCCACATTGGTAGAGTTTTAGAGGCTTTTAAGGGAAGATTTATATCTAGTGACGCTGAGGTCAGTATAGATTCAGGAGCTTCTGCAGCTTCGGTAGGAGGGAATGACTGTGTAGGAGTACTCAGCGAGGTTTGCCGACCTGTCACTCTACTACCTAGATATGGTTTGAGAACCATTATTTAGGGCTTAGACCTTAGAACAGGGCCTACGGAGGGAAATCTGGGAAGGTGTGGTTTCCTTGTGTCTTCCCACCTATGCTAGAGTGCTGGAGAGAGCCTTGGTGGTGGAGAGATTTCTTGTAGACCAGATCCCACATGTTAGAACTGGGCATGCGATAGCTGCGACTTCATCAGTCAAATCGACATCTAGTAGCCGACGATAGTCTCAGGGGCCCAGACGTGGGAGACATTTCAGGAGGCGCCCCCAGGATGGAGGATCTGAGGCTCAAGGCACACAAGGCTCGCAGGCCAGTTTTTGTCAGCCGCATGAGAGGCGGTGTTATGCCTACGATGTTCGAAGACATCTTTCTAGAGACTGTCTGACCGCTGTACTGCTGATAGTGAGCCGGTCGACAGACCACCTTGGCAAAGGAAGCATCTCGAGTAAGTAGGTCCATAGGGTAGCAGACATGGTGATAGTGTTGGTGTAGCAGCCGGAGGTGGTAGGCAGTATCAGTGGCCACCACCCCCTCCCCCAGGTGGTCCACGCCAAGCTCAGAGATCTGGTGGATGAGGGAAAGGATGGCTGCAGGCCTTAGAGGCTTTTTACCCAGAGGCTCCGTAGATGTAACAAGGTACGCCTTGTGTCCTTTCGACTTTCATCAGTAGTTTGGTAGACACTTTTTAGCGGTAGTCTTTCAATTTCCTTGCTTTCTTGAGTTTTGTTTAGGGATATGGTAAGACCTTGTGTGGGGTTTGATCGGTGTTCTTCAAATGATTGAGGAAGAGGGATCCTTCCCCCACCGAGATGCATTTTTTCAATGCGATCAAAGCTGTGTGGGTGAGTCAGTGCCGCCCATAGAGGATAGTGTTGAGGTATAGTGGATGAGTCCTTCTGACTTATGTCTGCAGGAATGGGTGTTTTTTGGAGAACTCACTATCGTGGGAGACCCATTTGAAAGTCCAGTCGCTTTCCTTGTGCTTATGGCTTTTCGAGGATGAAAAGTTGTAAGGGGGGAGGATGTAGAGACACAGGTTTTGGCAATGTTAGACTTCGTAATATTCCTAGGAATAATTCCAGATCTATGTGCGAAGATGGTGTGCGATTCTGAGGCCCGGTTTTCCAGGAATAAATTTTATAAAAATATTATGTATTTTTATACTATGCATGTGGAGGGGTTGTGATATCTCGTAAATGGTAGGTCAGAATGGGAATATGTGGGCACAGTTTCATCTGGAACGTGTCGTTTACCCTATGCGGGGTGTAAACATTGCATGAGAGGGGATGCTGTGAGAAAATCCACCAGGGGTGTTTTCATAAATAAATTGAAATGTTTATTTATGAGAGTTGGCTCGAATAACACTTTAATGGAGTCTCAGATCAAAATTTTGAGTGTTATGTTGGGTTCAGAACTTCGTGTTTACCCTTGGCGCAACATAATTTAGTCGGCACTGGGTGCCGAGTCGGATGTATGTTGGTGGGGACCTGAATGAAGTGTTTATTAAAAAATATAAACAAATAAAATAAAATCCATCTCTTCTACCCCCCCCCCCCCATTTTCTCTCAACACACGGAGAAACCCTCCCCTCTTCCACCGTTCTTCACCGAATCGAGTCCTAGGTGTGTGTTTTCAGCACCGATCGTCAGCAGATCGAGCTCCGGCGTTTCGTAGGCGTCGTTCTACACCCAACGCTTCGGCGATACACCAATAGGTAGGCGGATTGAGTTTTAATGTCCTAGACCCCATTTATGAGTGTTTTTCTACAAATTTTAATAAGGGTTGTATAGTTCGGGTCCCAAGGATTCCGAAACATGTTTCAGATCTAATTTTTGATTTCCGAGGTGCTCCCATGTTTTCTCGGATCTCTTCTGGCAGAAAACCCAGATTCCGGTGGCGGACATAGTGGAATCCGGTGAGGGAGACGATGACATGGCGGCAGTGTGGTAGAATTCGGCAGGCAGCGCGGTAGTCCGGCAAGGTCGGCACGGTGGTCCGATTAGTTTTCCGACGAGCCACCGGTGGTCCAGCCAGAATATTTCAGGAGCTCTTTAAACCACCATAAAATGCATGATGGGAGTCCAAATCTTGATCTGTTTGTGGTGACACATTTATCATGTTGAGAAGGACCTTTTAGGTTTACATTGGGAATTTGAAGTTTTGGGATCATGTCTCGGGAGTTTGAAACCTCGAATAAAATAAGGATATTTTATTATTATTCATCTTTGGGCCGTTGTATCTTTTACCCAGAGCATCTAATTGACGTGTCGTTAGAGTCATTGAGATCATGATGGTACGACAGACTTTTCATGATAGTTATCGGGTGTTGGGACTGATTTTGGGATGTGGGCCCCCTAAGGCCTTGTTTGGGTGTTTATAGAGAAAGACAACTTTATCACTAAGAGTCCGATTTTGGCGGAAGAATAGTCGATACTTTGTGTTTTTCCTAGATAATCACAATGGTGCGGTCTTTTTGATGAGTTTTGAGATCAATTCATGCTCCACACTTAAGCTGTCTTCGGTGAATAGTACCTTTTTCACTGAGTATTCATTTCGGACAAAGGAGTAGTGGATTCAGTGTGTTATTCCGAGGAGATCACAATGGTATTATCCGCTTGATGGGTTTCGGGATCATTGTGTGGGCCCCACATGGGATAGCTACGGGGAATAGTTCCTTTTCACCGGTTGTCCGTTTCGAGCGAGTTAACATCCTATCCTGCGTGTTTTTCCGTGTGGATCACGAAGGTGGCCTTGGTCTCAGCTTTGGAGGTGCGCGGTGTGGCGTTGTAGCCGGTCGCTCAGGTTAGCAACGTTTGGACCAGCAGTGGTTGAGGGTGATCCCTTGGTTCGAACCAATGAGGGTTCACATGACATCACAACCTTAGTATAGTTTTATGATCCTTTCGATAGGATATCTAATCTGTTAGAGTTGTGTCATCCCTTCGGAGGGCCTGGGATGGGATCCTCAAGATTTTTTTTCTAGATCGGTTTCTTGGTATCACTGTGACGCTTATCCATATGTGGCGATCCCCTATCTAGTAGGTTAACTATGTAGGGTTTGTGGTATCATCATAAATATGACCCCCTATGCAGTGGGCTATGCCCAGTAGCGTTGTGGCACCATTGGGTATACGATCCCCTACTCAGCATTAGTATTATAGCAGGCTTGTTGTATCGTTGGTTATACAATACCGTACTCAGCGCGTGGTTTTTGTTGGGTTACAACATCATCCGTTTGATCCCCTACAACGCGAGATGTACCAGATAATGTTTTGGTATCATTGTCACCATCATGAAACTTGTGTCGATCCACTATTTGAGTGACTTGTTTCTGTCGAATAACAGATCAGGTTGTGGTATCCCCCAGCGGATCCTGGGAGTGATCCCCTATCGGTGAGATCTACGAATGCCATATCGGGTTGCATTATCCCCCACCTAACCCTGGGAGGGATCCCCTATCTGTGAGATCTTGGTATCTCGGTGTGGGTTCTGGTAACCCATCACGGACCCCAGGAGCGATCCACTATCGGAGGAGTTTGGTGTTTATGTTGTTTCAGTGGGGTTTCCTTAGTGACGATATCTAGGGATCATGATCTCTTGGGAGAGCATCTAAAATGTTTGTGTGGGTCCCGATGAAGTGCATCCCCCGGATGAGTGTCATCTGGGATGATGGTGATCGTGGAGTGTGTTCTCCTGGCTGTGAACTGTTTCTGGTGATGAGGTCGGTACCTCTTGTGGCTTGGTGCGTGAGCTGAGTATATCTGGTTTGTTCAAGGTGTATGTATGGGAATACACATGGGCTGAGCTGACTATTCATGTTTGGATGACGATGGTCACGAGTTGGAGTTTCTCTTTCATCTTTGTTCCCTCTGGCTGGGATGAGTGGACTATTTTCTTTCAGTTAATCTCTTTTATTGTGGGTTTTTGGGGGTGCCTACTAAGTAGTTTTATACTCACCCCTACACGGGCTTTGCCCGCACATGTTTGTGTCTTGGGCAGACCAAAGGCATTTTGATGGAGTCCTAGGAGGACTCGTAGCAGGCGGAGCTGAGTGAGATGGAATGACCGTGGAGTCTTACCATATCTGTACAGAGGAGCATTTCGGTGGTGCTTTTGGCAGTGTACCCCTTCATCCGAGAAGGTTGGACGCTTTTTTAGTTTTCTATTGGTGGGCCATGTTTTTCCCCTTTTTAATGTTGTTGCAGTCTAGTTTGGGATATATGTGTTCATTCATTTTCTTTTTAGTTTTATATATCTCTACACTATTGGATGGAGGTGTTTGTGGGTGCGTGAGTAAAGTTACCTAAGGCTAATTCCTCAGATGCGTATGATATCCTACTGGGCGCTAGATGCCAGCCCCTAGCCTATTAGAGGTGGGCTTGGGGAGTCGCGGTTTGAGCCACGTTGGGTCAGGTCGTGACACATGTTTTATGTTTTAATGTTTTAAAATTTTAAATAAATGGAAACAGTTTCTATGCTATCCACTCTGTAACAATGTGTAATGTTATAAATGTATTATTCCCTAAATATCTTAATATGAAAACATTAAAAGGTACTCAATGAATATAGATGTGCTTTCTTTACTAAATTAATGATTATGTATGTAATAAGGCCAGCTCCTTATACTTCTCCTAGTGGGTGTGCTCCACAGCAAATTTCAGACATGTACTGTGGCCCTATGACACTACCTGACCATCCTTCACTGATCCAATATGTTGTCACTGAATGTCTAGAAATTGGCTACCACATCCATGACCTCCACCTCGCTGTGAGAGGCGGGAAAAACTCTACTGTCCAAACTTATGAGAAATTGGTGGTCCTGATCCTAAATGAGGAGTTCGATAAGAACCTCTGTCACCAACATCTGGTGAGAAAAACAGAATGAAATGCTAAAGATGACTCATCTTGACACATGATTGGAAGTCAACTAGATCTCACAAGTTATGTGGCCTCATATGACCTCTTTTCCCACACTTGTAGCATTCAACACGGCTACTTGGAGGTATATCCCACATACTCATGTTTCCATATGTATACTCCCTTGAAGAGCTTCCTACTATCATATAGAGAAGTAGAAAATATGGTTGCTGAACCACCCTGGCCAATAGATCTAGAATCCCTCAGGTTCCACTCGATAATCAACACCTGGATGACTATTGAAGATATGGTCATCAACCTAAATATTTTCTTCAAATATCATATGTAATTCTTAATACCATCCTCAACCATCCTCAATAGAAAAATATCATCACCCTTGAGAATTTGTTTGAAGAACTGTAGCTATATAAAGAGAGAAGAATACTCAATGACTGATAGAGTACCCTGCTCCAAACTCATGAACTCTTAGGCTTAGTAGGCCCTCAATGTCTCCAGGTAGAAGTAATTGTTTAAAGTACACTATAATTCATCCCACTCCATAACCTCATAGAGTACTACCTTTGAGATAACATCCCACCATCTCATGCTGAAATCCCAAAGAATATGCGTAGCAATCATCACCTACCACTCTAGAGGCGTCTCAGGATGCCCGAAAATCAATAGCATGGATTCTAACAACAAATTTTCATCCTAAGGTCGCTCATCCCCAAATAATGTGGGTGTATTTTTTTTGTTGAAGGACCCACATTAACTATACCATAGATGGGTCAGGATGGTGTTCTCCCTAGAAGGTCTACATAAACTTGATGATGCCTTCTCAGAACTGGGCATTAGAACCTATGTTCTGAATGACCTCTGGTTCCAAGAATGGCATGATGGGATGATATACGGGTACTTCCTCACTAACAATGTCTACTGTCTGATCGCTGGAATGTATCTGGCATAAAAATGGTGTATATCTCGATGGAATGACTTTCCATGGTCAAGCAAACATCTCAGTTCAACGTTATCATGAACTAAAACATAGATGTGTTGGAAATGAACAGGATAAGAAAACAATCAAGTTTTCCAAAACATGGATATATTGTGTGTAAGAACACAACATGACATGTTACTTTATGTCTTTCCAAGGGAAAATACATCTACCCAAAACTAGTCATGTTACACACCCACACAAGGAATGTTCCACTCAAGAACATGGTGTTTACTAGAATCGATTCCCCCTACCCGAATTCCTCTACATGACTATGCCAAAAAAAATTCATAGAACAATACTATACGAGGAGTTCACCCTAAACACATCATGTACCACCTATGTTTCACCTGCCTATGTCTTTAGTCACACGGTTGGGGACATGGTTGACTCTACATGGTGTGTTTATGCCAGATACATCATGTACTAGAAATATTTCACCTATCTGTGTCGTTATTCACATGACCCGTTACATGGTACTCACAACACGGAGTATCATCCTTGTACATGGAATGTTCCAACAAAAATTTATTAACCCCCGTGTATCATCCCACATATTTAGTCACATGATCTTTCATTACATGGTGTGTATATATAGTACACATCATGTACTTAAGAAAAGTTGTTTCTTTCCAAACAAAATGATAAATGGGGTGTATTAATTATTACGTACAATGTATTCTGGGTTTTTCCATGCAGCATGCCTCTGAAACTACTCTGGAACAACATAAAACAATGAAACAAGTATAAAAATGCCAAATTTCGATATTTTGGGGCCCATACTCCCTGTGAATCAAATCATGGAATCTTATTCTTGTATATCACAAAGTATAACATTGAAATCAATGACATGATCCACCAAATTCTGATCCATGAGGGCTCGTAACACCTCGAGGTCCAAAGTCTGGTGTTCATTCAAATGAAAATTAAACAATATAAATACCCTATAAAACAGTGGGTATTCTATCAAGTCATATTGCAAAACAACATGCATATCTAGCACAACATCTATCACAATAACATGAAATTGCTATTGCACCCTAAATGGGGTGACAAGATTGCATGCCACGTGATCTCTAGAATGATCTTATATGATACATGAGATTGTATACCCTCATATCATTGGGTTTCTAATGAAGTAAAACTTCAATAATATCAACAATAACCACAAAATACATGTGAATGGACCAAAGGATAAATCAAATCAATTGTAATAATTGAAAAACCAAAAAAATTGCAATATACAAGGTAATTTAGCTTTACCATATACATGGGTTAGGTACTCCTGGGAATAGCTTGTTACCAACTACCTAATCCACGGAATACCAATCTATAGGATCCAAGTAGTAAGTAAATAAGAAAAGAATACCTCTAATACCACTTTGTGAAATCCCAGTTCTAGGTTTCACTCAGAGGTGCCCCGTACCCCGTTGGTCACATGGCCTTATGCACATTTCCCCAAACGCCAGAGGCTGCCAACTGATAATAGGGTCATTAGGTGTGATAGTTGGGAAAATA
Source organism: Viscum album (assembly GCA_963277665.1). Lineage (NCBI taxonomy): Eukaryota > Viridiplantae > Streptophyta > Magnoliopsida > Santalales > Viscaceae > Viscum > Viscum album. The sequence continues at coordinate 317,471,661 of OY728132.1, read as the reverse complement.
TTCCCTCATTGGTAGAGTACCATAGAAGAAATAAATTTATAATAGTAGCAGAATCAGAAATAAAAACATCTAATAATAAACACCAGATGAATGGAAGTAGAAAAAAAAATAGAGCACATATGTAAATGATGCATGTCACATATATCTAGGAATGCAGCTAAATAGTTAACAATATTGTAATAATTTAATAAAACAAAGTACAAAAGAAAAAAATGTAAACAACTCTAGTAGCATCGCAAGCCTCAGCTGGGTCCCATGATCTCTAGCTCCACAGTAATCATGTACCAAAAGCAGCAGAGCGATTCCCCTTATCTATACCTGCAACAATATAATTTTTTGGGCCCAAAAGAGTCACCCAAATAGCATGTGAGATGTTTCCTATAGGGAACCGACCAAAGATAAGTCCCCAACTATTAGTGAATATATATAATAGGAAAATATGAAAAATAAACTAATAAACCAAAATGTATTCAAAATTTAACATTCTTACAGTTTCAACAACATTAATTTAAATTTATTAAATACTTAAATAATGATTCATAAGTAAACCTTTTGGAAATTTCTAATGTCATATCCCCTTTGGTTCAACTTATCATCTAACAAAAAAATATAATGACCCTAGCTCACACTGTCTAACCCCATAGGTCTCATTCAAACAAAGACTGCCTAAGGATGCACTCACCATCACTTCCCCCAATATACTTTTTATTATACACTATAGTATCCTTGAGAAGGCACTCAATGCCAATTACCCATGTGGTCTTGTAATGATATCTATAGAAACTCTGAGGAAGAACTCAACGTCAATCCCCTATATAGTCTCGCATCAAGAAATGTATAACAACCACTCTGGGGAAGCCCTCAATGTCAATTCCACCTATAGTCATTCTAAACCGGGTTCCCACAAACCTTAGTAATGAAATCATGCACAAATGATATTCCACATCCAATGTAAATTATAAATACTACTTGACTAAGCAACTACAATGCATATCACAAGCATGTCATATAATATCAACTCCATCCTAAAAATACTAGGCATGGAAGCATAACAGCCTAACCAGGAATTCTAGAACAAACAAATAATACCAAATAAAACATGGTAATGAACATCGATAGAATTGTAAACAACCTTATTTAAAATCCAAAACCCATACTCAAGAAATCAATTCACAACAAACATTAACAGGGTAAAATTCCTTAGTCACGAAACACTCTATACAAGGGTATTGGGCACATTTGAACATATAATTAAAAGACAATCTACAAAAAGGGAAAAACCACCAATGTTGACATTGTATGATTAATATAGTTGAACCTAAGGCTTTGAATCGACATAAATCTTCATATAGCTACAAAAAACATCAAAAATTCTCAACCATGGATATCTCAAGAAAGAGGCGGAATTAAGAGAATATAATATAGAAGAAACAAGAACTCACCGTGTCGATTACAACATAATCAACGACAGTTGATTCAGTGCAGGGATGAAAGGTTGGGGGCTTAGAGAAGAATCATTCTTCACAGTCGCTCCTAGACGAGACATAGCCAAAATAAGGGTGTTCTGTAAATGATAATAGTGCCCGGTTTGATTTTACAAATAAGAAGAAATTTACACGGCGTGTTCTTTTATTGTAAATGTCATGTACATGACTTAACTGACCTCCAATTTAGGTAGTCTCTAGGTTACCCCACACGGCCATGTAGTCATCTGTCACATGGCCAGTATACGGATAACTGTGGAAATCGGGTACACAATGTGTACTTCAATGTGCACGGTGTGTACTGCTTAAATATCCAAAATCTCCCATTTTTTTCAAAAACACGACAAAAAAAGATCTATATAAGAGTTGATGATCATGATTCTTATAGGATATGTTGATGATATTTCACTAGGATTGATAATCTTCCATCCATGTTTCCAAATACATTAAACGATTGATGTCTACATGCATGTATTTTTGTAATATACTGAATATTCGTTTAAAATAATGTAATATGCATGTGTGTTAACCATGGGAATTTTAAGGTATATTTATACTCACCCATACATAGGAATTCAATCCACAGAATTGATTCATCAACCTATGTTGCATGATCATGTATTTCTTTTGGAACTAGTGGAGTTAGTGAGTCTGTTGAGAAATTTCATGGATATAGTTGATGGTTCATCGAAAAACGATTACTAGTATTTATCACTTACTAGATCTTAATGAAGTGTGGAGTTTTTTAGTTTTTTCATGTTAGTTATTCATTATTATATCATCTATTTTACATTTGAATTCTGGATTTGTCTCTATGGTTTTATATTATACTTTTCTTGTTGTATTCTGGAATTTTTTATATATTCCAGTAATTTAATTATATTGTGTATGGTTGTTGGATATAGATTTAGTACATAGGTTTAATATATAATTCTAGTTTATATATGCTATGTTATCCCATGTATGTATTAGCCTTACAAATACTAGTTATTTGAGATATGAAAAAATGTAAAAATAAATTATATGATTTGTTTTTTAATATTATATGAGATTATATGGATGTGTTGTATGGTATGAAATATAGAAATAAGGAATATTAGTTCATTTTTTTCTGGGAATATCATAATTATTCTTTTATTGATATTGTGACTCTACAAATGAAATATTTATTATATGATTTGAAAATTCATAATTTCATTGTTAGATGAATAATATATTATAATAAATATGGATGACCTATGATAATTTTAGGAAACTATGTGTTAAAAGTAAAACTTGAAATTATATTTTACAATAAAAATAGTAAATTTAAAATATTTAGGATCATAATGCATTCATATTATCAATAGATGTTAAACCATAATGTTATAAAATATTTTTATTACATAAATTATTTGTAAATTTTGAAATTCCTGAGTAAATCCATAGAATCATAGTGATATTCCTTAGTGGATATATAAAAAGTAATTACCCATGTTTTGGAGTTGTTTAGGCCTATGTAATCTTCTTTTTAGTCCTCTATACCAAATATCTATGATCCCTTTTACCTAGTGAGGTACTACCGTACCGTGGATTGGATGAAGATCATGTGTAATGGATGATTGAGTGTATATATGGATAAACACCATGGAAAATAGTGTTTTGGAAATTATTTTTAAACATTATTAATAATGTAAGACTAAATAAATCATTTAGTGGATATCCTTGGTGAATTGTACATATCTATCATTTTTATTAACATGATTGTGGATTTCCAAAGAATAGTTATCTTGTTGGAGTTTTATAATGTATTTCACTACATTAAATAACTATTATTAGATAATTATAAACATGTTAATAGAATTATAGCCTTCATATTATTCCTAAAAATTGAAATCATCTATCAAGATGAACAATTATCATGTAATTTGTAATTTTTTATTTGATATAGTTGAATAAGATTTCAAAAATTGACCAAATATATCTATGTATATATTAATACGCGATTGAACCCCTGCATATTATATATCATACTGTATTATTCAATACTATATAGATTGTCTATTATTTACATTATTATTTAATACACATATTTATATCATACCAAATAATCAATTTCAACAATTTTATATGATTTAAATAATGTTCCAAATAAAAAAAAATATTCAGAGTAATCATACAATATTTCATGTGTAACACTATACAAAAATATCTTAAACTGAGAGTTATCTATTTTAAAATATAATAGATAGTGATTTTTCTTGTTCCTTATGATATATAACATATCGTTGAATATGATTTACGTAGATTTTTTTTTTAAATTTCACATATGAATTTCACATTTATAATTTATAATATATTCATAAATTATTGAAAAATTTATTTTATCTTTATTTACATTGTTTATAATATATTTATAAATACATAAATTATAAAATGTTTATAAATTTTTAATTAAAGTGTTATGAAACACTGATTAAATAAATATTCTATAATATAAAATAACTTTTGAAATCATAGGGCATGGCTTACAATTTTTATATAAAATTATTACACATAAATTCTATGAGTCATTTATATTGTTTTTTAAATTAAAAAGTTGGGAATTATATAACAGAGTTAATATTTAAAATTATTAATTTTTTATAATATTTAATATTAAATACTCAAATTAAAGGAATTATTTTTGAAATTAATTATACAATATAAAAAATAATATCAATAATTGATATGGCCAAGGTTTAAATAATGTAAAATATATGATATTTATATTCACTGAATGTTTCACATAATTAGAATATATATTGTTCTTATTTCCTTTAATATCATATATTTTAAAGAATTATTTATAAAGGACAATACAAAGGTGTTTATATTTGGAATAAATATAAGGAATTTATATTTAATTTATTATAAAATAACAGTAGTTCGTATCAAAATTATAAATTGATTATAATTTATTTATTTTTGAATTAATCAAAAATGATTATCTCATTTTTATAAATATATGAATATTTATATTATTTATTTTATTTTATTTCTTTTCATGAATATATTTTTACATTATTAATATTTGTATTATTTAGTTCAAAATGTCAAAATTCTTGTTTATATAATAATACATTTATAAATGGTGTCACATGTTAGCTATTATGAATAATTTAGTTTTCTTCTTCTTTGAAATTTTTTGTACTACATTTTTAGACTGAATTAAAAAGTGAATATATATATATATATATATATATATATATATATATTGTGTTTGAATATTTTGGTGATTTCACTGCATTATCCTGGTTCCTTCCCCTCTCTCCCCAGCTCCACATTCTCTCGGCTCTCCCCTCTCCCTCGCTTGATATGTGCTCATGGTGTCTAGGGTTTCCTCCATATATCCCCCTTCACTCAAGGTTTATTCTCCCTATTTCCCCCCTCATCCATCTCCTTCTCCTTATCAAGGATTCCTCTGGGGATATTCGATACATTATCTCCTATAGTTGACCTGATTTGGGTCCCATTCTTCAATTTCGCTCTGGTAAAGGCATTATGGTTTCTTCTCCAAGCACTTGAACATTCCCATACATCACATTACACCACTATTCTCTAGGTCAGATATATAGAGATGGAAACTCATAGGTTTTGGGATAATTTTTTGGGTTGTCGTGGGTCTTCTTAGAATCTCCATTCCATATTTTTTGGGTTTCATCCCTCCTTTTCCTCTTTCATTTTCTTTTAGGGTTTTATACGTTGTTTTATTTTCCCTAGTTTCTTCTTTGGATGTATGATGGTTTTCTAATTAGTATTTTTGGAATCTCTTTGTATATAGTTTGGTTTTTTATATCCCTTACATCAATGAAAGGTTATTATGATTTTACGGTAATGGTTTAATTTCGGATTTTGCATTTTCTGTTCTACGACGGCCTTAGTCGATCTCTGGTGTGTGTTTTTTTAACGGTGGAGACAAAGGCTTTGATAGGACAACGAAGCTGATATTGGTGATTTTTGATGATTTTCAGTTTTTCTAGTGGTGGTTATGATTCTTTATGATGGATTTTTCAGAATTGGTCTGGTTTGATGGAGTTGAAGGAGATTGTTTAGTTACGATTACTGGAGTGGTTGTTTGTGGCCGTCGATGTGATTAGGACATGGATGTGTAGATATTTTAATGGGACATGTTGATGGTCAAAATGTTATGAATTTCTGTTCTTATTTTTTCTGAAAGTGGTGTCTCATGTATCAAAACTTTTGGCCTTGTAACGACCCGAAATTTTTTTTAAATAAATTTTGTTTCCTAATTTTATGTGTTATTGTTATACTCAACAAAAATGTTTTATTTGATAAACATGATTATAATTAAAATGAGATCAGTGGGTTTTGACTATTATATAACCATCAGTCAATATGACCGCTGTGAACAAAATGTTTTGATTATTGTCTCTAAATATAAGTAATCTTGGTTAATTATTATAGAAAGAAGATTCGATGGCCTCACCTAGTAGTCTTGGACCGATCGAAGCCCATCTAACAGAGCTTGGGAAGGAGGTAGCACCATTGGCCTTTGCTCTGGACCAAACCCAAGCCGAACTTCATCATGTGAAGCTAGAACGGAATCGCCTTCGCGAGAAGTTCAAACTGATAGAAATTACTACTCGGGCAATGTTGAACGAGCCGCCCCAAGATTCTATCACCCTAGCACACCTTACTCTTAGGTCCTATGCTGGTATTATAAGGGGATATGTAACGAGACCGTAACTGCCTTGTGTAATCCTTGTTTTAAATAAAAATTGGGATTTCTGCTTATGATGAAGTTTATGAATTTTCAAATGACCGGATAAAAATAGTATGCATATTTTTGATGAATTTTCAAAAGAATATTTTGAAAAAAATGTTTATGTAAACCTTAAATATCATAAAATGTGTAATGATTTTCGAAAAATGGTCTTCTACAATTATGTTCAGTACGAAATTTGGAGTCTAATAAGATCAACTTGATTTTTGATGAATAGTAAATTATGAATAGTGATTTTATGATTAGGATTAGTAATATGACCAAATGGATTAGTAATCTCACTTAAAGAAAGTTTTAAAATAACCTAGGCACCTTGATTAAGTAATGTGATTCAATAAAATAGTTAAATAACAGTTTCATTAATTATTATTCAAGTATTAGTTTTTTCGGATGAATAGTGTTTTTTAATTAAAAATTTAATTAAAAATAATTAGAATTTTTTTTTTATAAAAATGACTTTATTTTTGAACTCAGAGCATCGATATTATGTTATGGTAATTTTTGGGGATTTTTCTGAAAAAATGAATTTTCGATGAATAGTGTATTTATTTAAAAATAAAATTAAAAATATTTAGAAAATTATTTTTATAAAATGGTGTTCATTTTTGAAATCATAGCATTGATATTTGGTTAAGGTGAAATTTTGGGATTATTCTGAGAAAGTTGAATTTTCGGTGAATAGTGAAAGTATAGTTTTTAAGTTACGGGTGTTTAATGACATCATTAAATGATGTATTAAGTATATATTCAATATGGTCGAATTATGAATAGTAAGATAAGGTGTGAGGTGTCCCAAGTGGCCAATACCATGGGCAAATACCATGGGCAAGCCCATGGTTTTGCCAAAACCACTAGTGAGGTGTCCCTTGGCCATTAATGCTTTGTCCCCTCACTTTCCCTATAAATACTCACCCTTTCCTCCTTTAGTTTTCACTCCCAACTCTCCCCCAACGAAGTTCTGGTCTTCTTACCTTCCAAGGAGTCCTCCCAAGGTGCCCCCAAGCCCTCAAGGTCCAATCCTTTGAGTTTCAAGAGTCACGTTTTAAGGCAAGGGATCCGACCCCTCTCTTTCTTTTCAAGTAATCTCTTTTATGTCATTTCTTTTATACTCCATGTTCTTATGATGGAGGATGTTCTTTTATATTCATCCTACTTCCTATTTCATGTTCATATGATGGGAGACCCCCCCTTGCTCTCATCAATTCGTTTTAATAATGATTAAGTGGCGCCGTTAGGCTGCCAAATTTTTAAGGGATTCTTTCACCTTCCTCGTTTTCAAGTTCTATTTTCATTCAAGTCTTTCATGTTCCTTTTTATTATGTTGGGGTATGATCTCTAAATTATCATACTGGACTCTTATGTTCATATGATAAGAGACCCCATTTGATCGCTTCAATTCAGTATTTTGAAGTTTTAAGTGGCGCCGTTAGGCTGCCGAATTTTTAAGTGGTTCTTCACCCTTCTCGTTTTGAAGTTCTACTTTCATGTCAATTATTTCAAGTTCCTTTTTGTTATATTGGGGTATGATCTCTATATATATCATACTGGACTCTTATGTTCATATGATGAGAGACCCCATTTGATCTCTTCAATTCAGTATTTTGATGTTTTAAGTGGCGCCGTTAGGCTGCCGAATTTTTAAGTGGTTCTTCACCCTTCTCGTTTTGAAGTTCTACTTTCACGTCAATTCATTCAAGTTCCTTTTTGTTATGCTGGGGAATTATCTCTATATCTATCATACTGATCTCTTATGATCATATGATGAGGGACCCTATCTGATCTTGTCAAATCATTTTCTTTTGAAGTTAAGTGACGCCGTAAGGCTGCCGAATTTTCATAAGAGAAATCTAATTTTTTTTCCTTCCATGTTTTCCATTTCAAATGGTATGTCCCTAAAATTTCATTACCATGTCCATATGTCCTTCTTATTCTCTCACCCTACTATTTTATGGACCATTTATGAAAGGGTGACCCATGTCCCCTCTCTTCTCAATGTTTTCTAAAACCTTGTAACATAGCCGTTATAATGCAGAATTTTCGTCTCAAAATGCCTCTCTCTCTTTTCTAAAAATTATTTTATGGTATAAAGTGAATACTCAAAGCTCTTATTTCTACAAGGGTATTCACATATATATCAAAATGTTCTATTTTAAATTCTGGTAATTACATACATGAAACCCTCTTTCCCTTTCCGTGGGTTTAAAGTGACGTAAAGATCATGTCTTTAAAGCAGTTTTTAAAATGTTATGATTATGAAATGAAACCCATTTATTTTATGCCATATGGGTTATTTATGAAATGTTTGATGATGATATATGTGGCTCACATGATAATAAAGGCAAATTTTAGGGTGCGCCCTGATAGCGCTCCAATGCATTGGGTAATGATGTAACCACTAGAGATTACAATTTTAACGATGCCTTGGTGAATAACCTTGGTAATTTTTTAACGACACCTTGGGGATGGACCTTGGTGAAACGAAACGATTGTCAATATTAAATGTTGCAGCCACATCTTCAAGTTATGAAAAAGTTTTATTTTTATTATGATATGCCTCATGATTTCATTTTCATTCATTAAAGTTCTTTTCATGACTTTATTGATGTATCTCAAGTTCATATGTAAAATGTTTCACTTGTTTCCCTTGCTGGGCCTTCTGCTCACCCTTCCTTTTGATGTATGTCCCCAGGTTATGAGATGCAGTAATGAGCCTAGGGTGATCATGAGAAGAAGCCTTTCAAGTGTTTAAGAAGAATGTTTTTTTTTGTTTCATGTTTTATGTTCCTTGTTTCCAAGACACTAAACCTTAACGATCCTCAGTTCCGTGTAATGAAATGAAAGTTTATGTTATAAAATGGCGGGATGCTATAGTTGGTATCAAAGGATGGTTTAGTTATTTGTGGAAATTAGGATATGAAAACTCTAGGAGGAACCCTATAGAAAATTTTAATATAGGAAATATTCCTGGTATTTTGGTGAGTATTGAGTAAGGGGTTGCCAAGAAAATACATCCCTGTCTGGATACGAGCAGGTAGAGGTGGCTCTGGCACAGATGTACATAGGGGTAAAACCCGAAAACACCGCTTTGAGATAGACTCGAACGGGAACTGGTACACGACAACGGGCCTTGCTGCACTCTTGGTTATGACACTCCCGGGGGATATGCTTTGGTAAATTCATAAGCTTGGTATGAACCATTGTTAAAGGAACAAAGATAAAATAAAATAAAGGTTCACATAAGAATATATGATCATTCATAACCTAGATGGGAACCTTGGAGATCACAAGTTAGGGTATACCTTTCATATACAAGTTATCCTTATATGCTTTCAGTTCTTTTTCATGATTATTAGCTAAGTACTTATGCCCCTAATTATGCTTTCTCTTCTTAGTTAATGATGGGAAATGGAAGAACATGTTCCGACAACCAATGTGATAGGAAATGCGATGATTTTCGTATTAATATGACAGGGATGATTAGGGGATTAAAATATGATTATTATTTTGGAAGACGTTCATTATTTTGGGAACCATATTTGATCGAGGTAAATAGATTACTACGGTATTTTCATTGAGGAGTAAGGTTGACTTATATTTTGAAGAATCGATGAATTTAAGGTGAACTTATAGTAATTTAGGTTACTTATGGGAATGACTAACCTATCTTGGGTAAAATATGTTTAGGTTAGCTACTTTTTTTTATAAGATGTTAGGAGTGGTTGATGTTGTCTGGAGATGAACAATGAAGTTGTTTTGGAAGACTATGTTATCAAATCCTTATTGTATTTGGGTTTCAATCTTAGTTTGGTTATGTTTTGAGGAATTTTAAGGACCGTTATTTAGGGAATGGTCTATGATGAAATTTGGGTAGTACTATGGAACTTTGATGATTTAAAAGTAGTTTCCATTACTATGGGATTCTTTCTTTTTGAAGAGTTGTTTTACCTTAACCTTTCTGTTTTTGGGATAATGTTTAAAGATAGAAGAAATAGATAGTTAATCTTTTGTAGATTATGTGATTCTATAGAAGATGATTCTTGTACTTTTATGAGACCAAGTGTTTTTGAATTCTCATCATTTGGAGAAAAGATTAGTGTTGGTAGGGACTTGTTAAAGGATGAAACTCTACTTGAAGGTAGGTATATTTTCTTATGTTTTTGTTCTATGTAGTAAATGAAATCCTCAAAATTATGAAAAGAAACGTAAAACAAAAATGTTGTTGGTTTACGTTTCCTACTAGGTAATCAAAGACCGTTTACACACATCATAAGTTTGGGATTTTCTCATGGTTAACATTCTCCTAATCATGTTCTCTATCACTCTCCCTCAGAATTTGACCCTTTGTTTTTTCCTCCATGTCCATGTTTTCCTACATGGAAAGCTAGTGTGGGTTAACTCAGGTGACCTTTGTACTTCCCTTTCTTTATTTTAAAGTAATAGTTTTACTAACTCCTTTTCCGATGTGGGACTTTCAATGAAATTTCAAAACCCAATTTTAAAATTGCGAGGACGCAATTTCTTAAGGGGGGAAGATTGTAACGACCCGAAATTTTTTTTAAATAAATTTTGTTTCCTAATTTTATGTGTTATTGTTGTACTCAACAAAAATGTTTTATTTGATAAACATGATTATAATTAAAATGAGATCAGTGGGTTTTGACTATTATATAACCATCAGTCAATATGACCGCTGTGAACAAAATGTTTTGATTATTGTCTCTAAATATAAGTAATCTTGGTTAATTATTATAGAAAGAAGATTCGATGGCCTCACCTAGTAGTCTTGGACCGATCGAAGCCCATCTAACAGAGCTTGGGAAGGAGGTAGCGCCATTGGCCTTTGCTCTGGACCAAACCCAAGCCGAACTTCATCATGTGAAGCTAGAACGGAATCGCCTTCGCGAGAAGTTCAAACTGATAGAAATTACTACTCGGGCAATGTTGACCGAGCCGCCCCAAGATTCTATCACCCTAGCACACCTTACTCTTAGGTCCTATGCTGGTATTATAAGGGGATATGTAACGAGACCGTAACTGCCTTGTGTAATCCTTGTTTTAAATAAAAATTGGGATTTCTGCTTATGATGAAGTTTATGAATTTTCAAATGACCGGATAAAAATAGTATGCATATTTTTGATGAATTTTCAAAAGAATATTTTGAAAAAAATGTTTATGTAAACCTTAAATAACTTAAAATGTGTAATGATTTTCGAAAAATGGTCTTCTACAATTATGTTCAGTACGAAATTTGGAGTCTAATAAGATCAACTTGATTTTTGATGAATAGTAAATTATGAATAGTGATTTTATGATTAGGATTAGTAATATGACCAAATGGATTAGTAATCTCACTTAAAGAAAGTTTTAAAATAACCTAGGCACCTTGATTAAATAATGTGATTCAATAAAATAGTTAAATAACGGTTTCATTAATTATTATTCAAGTATTAGTTTTTTCAGATGAATAGTGTTTTTTAATTAAAAATATAATTAAAAATAATTAGAAAATTATTTTTATAAAAATGAGTTTATTTTTGAACTCAGAGCATCGATATTATGTTATGGTAATTTTTGGGGATTTTTCTGAAAAAATGAATTTTCGATGAATAGTTTATTTATTTAAAAATAAAATTAAAAATATTTAGAAAATTATTTTTATAAAATGGAGTTCATTTTTGAAATCATAGCATTGATATTTGGTTAAGGTGAAATTTTGGGATTATTCTGAGAAAGTTGAATTTTCGGTGAATAGTGAAAGTATAGTTTTTAAGTTACGGGTGTTTAATGACATCATTAAATGATGTATTAAGTATATATTCAATATGGTCGAATTATGAATAGTAAGATAAGGTGTGAGGTGTCCCAAGTGGCCAATACCATGGGAAAATACCATGGGCAAGCCCATGGTTTTGCCAAAACCACTAGTGAGGTGTCCCTTGGCCATTAATGCTTTGTCCCCTCACTTTCCCTATAAATACTCACCCTTTCCTCCTTTAGTTTTCACTCCCAACTCTCCCCCAACGAATTTCTGGTCTTCTTACCTTCCAAGGAGTCCTCCCAAGGTTCCCCCAAGCCCTCAAGGTCCAATCCATTGAGTTTCAAGAGTCACGTTTTAAGGTAAGGGATCTGACCCCTCTCTTTCTTTTCAAGTAATCTCTTTTATGTCATTTCTTTTATACTCCATGTTCTTATGTTGGAGGATGTTCTTTTATATTCATCCTACTTCCTATTTCATGTTCATATGATGGGAGACCCCCCCTTGCTCTCATCAATTCGTTTTAAGAATGTTTAAGTGGCGCCGTTAGGCTGCCGAATTTTTAAGGGATTCTTTCACCTTCCTCGTTTTCAAGTTCTATTTTCATTAAAGTCTTTCATGTTCCTTTTTATTATGTTGGGGTATGATCTCTAAATTATCATACTGATCTTTTATGATCATATGATGAGAGACCCCATTTGATCGCTTCAATTCAGTATTTTGAAGTTTTAAGTGGCGTCGTTAGGCTGCCGAATTTTTAAGTAGTTCTTCACCCTTCTCGTTTTGAAGTTCTACTTTCATGTCAATTATTTCAAGTTCCTTTTTGTTATATTGGGGTATGATCTCTATATATATCATACTGGACTCTTATGTTCATATGATGAGATACCCCATTTGATCTCTTCAATTCAGTATTTTGATGTTTTAAGTGGCGCCGTTAGGCTGCCGAATTTTTAAGTGGTTCTTCACCCTTCTCGTTTTGAAGTTCTACTTTCATGTCAATTCTTTCAAGTTCCTTTTTGTTATGCTGGGGAATTATCTCTATATCTATCATACTGATCTCTTAGGATCATATGATGAGGGACCCTATTTGATCTTGTCAAATCATTTTCTTTTGAAGTTAAGTGACGCCGTAAGGCTGCCGAATTTTCATAAGAGAAATCTAATTTTTTTTCCTTCCATGTTTTCCATTTCAAATGGTATGTCCCTAAAATTTCATTACCATGTCAATATGTCCTTCTTATTCTCTCACCCTACTGTTTTATGGACCATTTATGAAAGGGTGACCCATGTCCCCTCTCTTCTCAATGTTTTCTAAAACCTTGTAACATAGCCGTTATGCTGCAGAATTTTAGTCTCAAAATGCCTCTCTCTCTTTTCTAAAAATTATTTTATGTTATAAAGTGAATACTCAAAGCTCTTATTTCTACAAGGGTATTCACATATATATCAAAATGTTCTATTTTAAATTCTGGTAATTACATACATGAAACCCTCTTTCCCTTTCCGTGGGTTTAAAGTGACGTAAAGATCATGTCTTTAAAGCAGTTTTTAAAACGTTATGATTATGAAATGAAGCCCATTTATTTTATGCCATATGGGTTATTTATGAAATGTTTGATGATGATATATGTGGTTCACATGATAATAAAGGCAAATTTTAGGGTGCACCCTGATAGCGCTCCAATGCATTGGGTAATGATGTAACCACTAGAGATTACAATTTTAACGATGCCTTGGTGAATAACCTTGGTAATTTTTTAACGACACCTTGGGGATGGACCTTGGTGAAACGAAACGATTGTCAATATTAAATGTTGCAGCCACATCTTAAAGTTATGAAAAAGTTTTATTTTTATTATGATATGCCTCATGATTTCATTTTCATGCATTAAAGTTCTTTTCATGACTTTATTGATGTATCTCAAGTTCATATGTAAAATGTTTCACTTGTTTCCCTTGCTGGGACTTCTGCTCACCCTTCCTTTTGATGTATGTCCCCAGGTTATGAGATGCAGTAATGAGCCTAGGGTGATCATGAGGAGAAGCCTTTCAAGTTTTTAAGAAGAATGTTTTTTTTGTTTCATGTTTTATGTTCCTTGTTTCCAAGACACTAAACCTTAACGATCCTCAGTTCCGTGTAATGAAATGAAAGTTTATGTTATAAAATGGCGGGATGCTATAGGCCTAATGTGGCAGTTGTTGCGGGATCAAATTTCAATATAATTTTGAATTTGGTTTGGTGTTGTGTGTTTTGAATTTTGGAATTTGGGGTGTTTATTTTGGATTACTCAAATGTATGGTTCCCAATTTTAATCAAAGAGTTTTTTTATAAAATTCAACAAAATGGAATATAGGATTGTGTATGAATTGTGTTGTAATTCAGGAAACACGTGAGTAATGTATCCCTGGGTAGAGGTATATTAGGTCAAAACAATAACCTATTTGTAGCATTATTCTTTATATAAAAAACTAGCGGTTGGATAACTGAGACTCTAAACATACTCTTTTTGGGATTTTATACTTCATATGATTTTTTAATGTTTAATGAAAGAGTTTTCTGTACTTTATTCATGAGATTCATTGGTTACATGTGAATATATATGGATTTTAATTTGTGTTAGTTTGACATGGTATTGTTGTATAAATAGTCACATATCAATATGCTTCAATTAGGTTGATTTACTGTAACGAATTGGATTACAATATAATTCATTTGAAACATGTATACATGTAAAATAAAGAGAATGAAATAAGATTGTGAGATTTAATCCCCATCTATATACTTTGTGTCAAATTTCATTTAAATAAAATTCTTATCAAGACATTAATTATATAATCTAGTAAGTCCATTGTATATTTTGGAGGATCTGGATTATTTCATGTAATTAAATAAAGTATTTAATTGATCCTATAAGTTCGGTATCACTCTTTGGGAATTTTATTATAGGTTAAATGTAGTTGGAAAACCATATAAGATAGGATACAAGAGGAATAATGTTGAGTTTATAAATTTGATGTATAGGGAAAACATTTTTTTATTTGACTATTCATGGATCATATGTGATATGATTGGCACTATTATATACCTAAATATATAAGCAGGGAAATGGAAACATAATTTTACTCATTACACAGTGAAGTTTTCATCTTGGAAAACTAATAAATATAATATAATGTTTCAAATTGGGGCATAATTTTAGTGGGGTAATATTTAAAAAAAATTATTATTAAATGAATAAAAATCATAATTCTCATTTGATAAAATAATTTTTTCTAGAGATGGTATCATGATCATAGAACATTAATCTATGTTAAATCCCATGAAATGTTTGAGATTAATGTCTACAACATTTTGTACGGGTAAATTTCTTAATAATTTTACTTAATAATGTAATGGAATAAATTTATGTGATAGAGAAACACCATCATAGGTAACATAATATTTAGGTAGTCTATAGAGTGGATTAAATATATTATTATAAGAATCATGGACTGAATCAAATGTTGGTCTATATGAATTATATATGATATTAATAAATGAATTTGAAAATATAATCACCTATGTATTGTATGTGTTTGTGCCAATTAATTGAGGGTATTAAAGGATACCACTAAGGGTTGATCTAGTTGGGGAATTCATTTTGAAATGATCACTAGAAAATTTAATATAACATGAAAGTGTTCGATAAATGTTATCAACATTTAATATAGGTTTTAAGGATATATGTGGATGACATTGGACGTGTTGTATCATTTACTATGCTGATAAAAATTAATGTTAAATGTTTAATTTAGAAAATTATGATTGGATTTTCCAAATTGTTATACTATTTCATTAAAAACATGATATATTATTATGGGAAGGAATTATTTTTTATGTGATGAGATTTTTTAGGATTCATTATGGTTTTCAAGAAAATACATGTCAATTTCACTTAATTTATTTATTTTAAAGAAATAAATTCTTCATCTATGAGAGGAATAAAATAAATAATCTATATATTAATAAATTCTCTAAATATTCTTGAGTTCAGATTATAGGAAATAATTGACTGATCATTGATTTTTCAAATAAATGATGAAAAAATATTTTTTGGATCGTGGGTTCAAATGATAATGAATATATTAATTTCATATGGATCTTAATAAATTACATGATATAGTAATCCTATCCCTTTTGTATGTTAAGGGATATTGTTTGTTACCAAGGATCTATAATGAATAATATGAGATGATACTTCAATACACTTGGATTATGATACGTTTGAATCTACAAATTGTTTTAGATGAAGATAAGGATAAAAAATATATTATCTTAGATAAATGGGTTTACCAAAAATATTTTTAAAAAAATGAGTTATTTGACCCTAAAAATCAGTGAATTATTTTAAATAATAATTAATCATTAGTAGAATATATCTCCAAAATCATATTATACCATATATGATATAAATAAAATATTTTATTTTTGAAATACTCCCATTAAAAGAAATATGGTTTATTTCCAAACGTATAAGAGTTTTAATATCACATCATGATATTCTGAAAGAAAAATAAGAGGCTACTGGAAGCATATTTGGACTTGGAGAAGTTTAGTGTTATCAAATAACAGATTATTCGAGTAAAAAAATAATGTGAATGTAACATAATTTCCAAAACTGTTTATGGTATATTAGAAAAAAAATTAATCCAAATGGTTACATTAGTTACGGAAATATTTGAAGGTAAATTTTTAATGGAAATGTCTCTTTTAATGATGAGAATGATCATTAAATTTCTATGTAGACAACAAACGTTATTAACATCACAACATGTAATGGTAAGAAGAAGTGAGTTTGAATACAAAATTCCAAGAGATATATATAATGAAATTGAAGAATAATATTATCATTGAACACTATACAATTAATGATTTTACACAGTAAAATATTTTATTTGGAGGGTTCCTAAAAGATAGTCAAGTGAAGATGTGGCTATAATTACACAATGATACAATGAATTTTAAGAACCCATAAAAATTACATAAACATAGGGCCTATATTATGGTCTATAATAAGATATAATATTATATTATTTATTATTCGTTGATTAGGTAGTATTCTTAATGTTATTTATTAATGTTGAATTTATTATGACTATAAAAAATGTAGTATTCATATTATCATTATGTCACATTCATTATATATATCAGATGTGGTAAAATGATAATTAAGGTAAAAAATTATGTAATCAGTTATCCCTAAATTATGTTTATTATAGTGTATTGTATGTTGGGATGAAATTTAAAGGGTATCATGTGCAAGATTTCATATTGAGATACATAATATGACCATGATGCACAAAATGAGTTTTATGTGTTCTGTGACCCACTATATATACACCATAGAGGGTTATACACAATATATTGGTTATATTAGGATTTCATAATTCATATTGGTATTTCCATATAATTATAGAAGGAATGATAAATAGAAGGATAATTTCATTCTTTTTTACCTTTCATACACATGCATTGAGTCAAATCTAATCAGATGTGGTTGGTTATGTTGTTGGTCAGATTATTAATTGAGTCTTAATAAATATGATACTTTTCTTCTCATCTGATGAGAATTAAATTTTGGCACTTTATTGACATAGATAGAGTGTATTTTCTTACATTCATTGATTCTTGTGGTAACTTTATGTCTTGGATAAACATATCATATGAATATTTATTATTGTATTGGATATAATTAGAGGAGATATGTATAATGATACATGTGTTTGAAGGTGATCATTAAAGATACATTTATATCTTGTGAATTACAAAACCATTATTTTAGGACACTCATTATATGTACATATAACTTCAAGAATAATTATTTTTCATTATTCTATAAAGGACCACCCTGTCAAAAAATTTCATTGACTGAATGGGGAAAGAGTTTTATGAATTTCAAGGAGCTTACCTAATATTTTTATAGTTTATCCAATACAGGGTTTTGATTGATATTCATAATGTAATATATATAATGTGATATGTTTTTAATTTAAAGATATATTTAGAACATGTACTAGAAGATAGTGAAAATGGAACATTGAATATTTTTTCACAAGTTATAGTATATGATAAAATATAAGGTGAAATTGAGTAAAGACAATTACTATTTAGTTAAAGTAGTTGATCATTATAGATTTCCCTAAAGATAAAATAAATCATATAATGTACTTAGATATATCATATATGATGATATGGATGTGTATTATTTTATTAACTGTATTTTAGAAGATATTTTATAGGAATATAGTAAGGAATGGGAAGTTGATATTGTTCCACTACCTATAATATTTATATTATATGACTTTGATATATCATAATACATATTTTTGATGAATCAAATGGAATGATTTTTGTTGTACACAAGTGATATGTTTAGGAAACTTAGAATTAAACATTAACATTAAAATTATCTTCACTATTGGTAACTAATAATAAAAATAATGTTTAGGCGATCATAGTTCATTCATATGATGAATATTTATTTTTTATAGTGTTACAATGGGTTTGTAAGTTGATAAATTACTTGTATATTTTTTAATTTATATGTAAATGATTTTAAACTCAAGGAAAATAATTCATATAAATATATATATAATTATGGAACAATCATTGAGATTAAATTTTTATGATTTTATAGTCATATTGTTGATCCTCCATAACATATATCAATATTCGTCCTTATTTTTCCTAGTAAGGTACTAGCATACCACGGATGTGAGAAGGATCCAACCCATGTGTTGAGTGATTTAGTAGATTTTGGATTAACCTAGAGGTAATATTCCATCTTTTTTAAATTATATTCATTGGGTGTGTGTTATTGAAAATAAAAAACAATG
The DNA here is from genome assembly GCA_963277665.1 of Viscum album. NCBI lineage: Eukaryota > Viridiplantae > Streptophyta > Magnoliopsida > Santalales > Viscaceae > Viscum > Viscum album. Next base: position 317,452,777 of record OY728132.1, on the reverse strand, counting down.
GTCATCCTTAGTGAAAGGTACACATTCATTATTTTAATTGTACATGATTTTCACTATTTCAAAACATAGTTATCTTGGGTTGTCAATATTAATGAATTTAAATATATTGAATAAAAAATATATAATCATTATAAAATTAACTCTGGTAATTCGCACCTATAATATTGTAGGATGGGTTAGGGTGGCACACATGACAAATTTTCCACCCAAGTGGGGGGCCTGTATATGGGGCTAGGTTGGAATTATATTAGAGAAGATGAAGTCATAGGTAGAATGAATGTTTTTATTTTTCTTGTTAGAATATTTTTCGTATTTATAGATGTGATTTTAAGGGAGTTTCCATTTTCATTAATAATAAAAGAAAAAATTTACTGGTGTGACGACATATGCATCCTTTACCTATGATTCTAATTAGTAGTTAGTTATCCTAGAACTCTATAGAATATTTTTTTAGGATCTCTTATGCTAGTATATACATCATATAGTGGCTCATAATTATTATTCATGTCCTTTATTTGGAAGGTCACCTAGATAATCTCTAGTGACCGTAGAAAAATGACACCAAAACAAGATTTTACCCCCTTAATACAAAGAATATATTTGGAGACTGCATTGTTTTTTTTATATATCAATTATCAATCATTTCCAACTAATTAATTGAATGATGAGGAATTAATACAGTGGTTAAATATTATAATATTAATGCCCCACATATAGAGGTTTTATTACAAACAATTGTGCTTCAAGAATGGAATCATTTATATTATATGGTAGTTCACACTGATAGAACTACACATTGGCTGATTGTATTGTATGATTGTCAATGATACAACAAAACTAGGTTTTAACGATAACAAAATAATGAAAAGTTATAAGATTAGAATGTTTCATTTAATCATTATTTACATTTTTCATTGAAAACCATTGAAATTATATTGTTCACTCAGTATTCTTACTTCACATCATAGTGAGATATTGGATGGTGTTTAACCAAAGTCATGACATTTCCACTCTATCATGGATAGAGATTGATATTTTTTGACAGTCATATCATTTGATTAGGGGTGTTTTGAGTATAAATGTTTAAAAAAAATTAATGGTAGAAAAGACATAATAGATATCATGATGAAATTTTTGGAAGAGGTAATCTGGGATAATGCTCTAGTGTAGGTTCTTTTAAGCTTGAGAGTGTGATAGAGGCCAATAAATAGAAATTAATGCTTGGGATTATAACATAGTTTATCCCATTCCATTACTAGATGTAAATTACTATTTTTTGTTAAAATAAGTTATTTTCATTTCAAATTATTTTTCATCAATTATATTTCATAGTATTATATTCATTATATGATTATTAGGTCATTTTTAAGTCAAAATGAAAAATGATTTATTTGTTACTAAATTTGGTTTCTTCAGTTAGATGGTTTCATTTAAAATTATAATTAATAACTTCTTTTAATATATTTTTTCAAAAAATATACCATTATTTAATTCAGCATGAAAAATTTATTTTAGGGTGATTTTTTTGATAATTTTAAGAAATTGTTGATTTATCAAGTGAATAGTAAAAAGATTCGATTTTAATGGAAAACTACCTCATTATTTCAAGTTTTTATATAGTTCCATTTTATTTCAATGTTATTAATATGAATAATTTGTTCATTATTATAATTATTTCAATTAATTTTATTATAACCATATTTATTCTTAGTATTTACATATTAATTATCTATACTTATGTAGCATTTTTTCAATAAAACAACATTTCAAAGAATTTTGTGAGTTTAATTTTGAATTAAATACACACACCTATGTAAATTAATTTTAATTAAAATTAATCCATATATGGAATAAAAATAACAATATTTATTTAATATTTTCAACATAATTTTTCATCTAACATGGTATTCATGACACCAGAAATATTTTCCCACAATTAAGGATATAGCAGTTTTAACCGGGAGTTAAACTAAAGTGATAAGGGATGAAATGAAATAAAAACAATAATAAATATTATTTATTGATTTATTATAAACATTATTAACATATATTATAAATTGGAATTATTATGGGAAATGTTTCCATGATAATTACTTGAAAATATTCAAATATGTTCTAAAATACTATGTGTGTCCTCTCCCTTACCTTTAAAATGTTACCCATATCCTCTTATCTACATAAATCAAGATTCATTTTTTCAAATATTTTACCAAATATTGTCCTATAATAAAAAAATTCATTAAATATATCTTATAATGGGATTAATAACAACCATATTAGTCTTAATGTGTAAGGAAATAAAGGTTTTTCAAATACTACGTATATCATTTTAGAAAATGATTTTGTCATATTTACCTTAATAAATTCATCCAAAATCATCCGAATTTTAATATATAAAAAAATAATACTACCCCATATTATTAGATCTTATTATTATCATGTATTAACCTTAATCTATATCCTACTTCATCTGGCATGAAATAAAACCATCGTTCGTGTGTACGATGGAATACCACATCATGAATTAATGAAATTAATTTTTCATCACCAAATATTATGGATGGTCAATATAAATGATAAAATGGTATTATATTATATATATAATATAAATTTAGTTCTCTTATTTTAATATAGAAATGTTAATTGTTTTTTTAAATTGATTTAAAAAATCAAAAACATTAGTCATGTATATGGTGTTCTGCTGCCTCATGAGACGATGTGTATTATTTTCCAACAGCAACACCAATATAAAGTTATATAGGTGGATTAAAAAATAAATGAGTTTTATGATATATTAATCATTCCATAATTAGAAAATAAAACTTATAATTTTTTCGTATTTCTCATTGAAAATGAAAAATTTCAGTCATGTGTACATCTGGACTACGGCAACTATGATTCAACATATTTATTTTTCATGTAAATCTTTTATAGATGGTCATAAAAAAATTAAATATATAAAAATTCTTATTTAATAATAAATATTATGTCTCATATATTGTAAACATTAAACTTATGAACATTTTATACCTACCAATTTAATTTTTAACATATATTCCAAAAGTTATCAAAACACCTCTTCTAATATTAATCAATTTAGTAATTAAATAAAACATTTGAACAATTGAAATAAAATAAATAATAAATTTCAAAAAAAATGTGTTTTAAGAAAAAATAATAATTTATAAATTTTAATAAGATTGAGAAATTTGGTTACCATCATTATTTAACTATTCATACTATGGGGTTTTATGTAAATAGTTTCATTTTACTTTTAATGATAACAGATTTATATTTATAGTAAATTTTATAGTAGTTTTATAGGTGAAATGTATAACTTTTTTAGATGTTATCATTAGTTTATATTAAATCAGAGGTTAGGATAACGATAATGTAATCAATTTAGGTATTTTAATTTATGGTTATGTTTATATGAGATATATTTCCATTAATACCTAGTTAGTTCCTCAAATCTATGTTTTTCTAGAATGGTTATTCATGTGATAAACAAGGACGTTAAAATAGAAAGGTACCAAGACTTCTAAACCCATAAAAATCTGAATATTGTATTTTTTGGAATTTTAAATGAGTAGTTTATTTCAATAATGGATTTTATAAAACAATCTATAAATGGATGTGGAATCCATATGAGAATAATACAAGATATACCCTAACCAAACAAGTTGATTGTGTACCATTTTATGAGATAGAATTTTATATCATCTAGTTTATCTTTTGACCCGATGGTAGTTGAGTAATGTATTAATGTTAGAGAAATTATTTTCAAAGTCATGGGTTGTTTATATAATAAAATGGAAACTTTTGTTATATTCCTTTTTGAAGGTGAAATCAACCAATGATGCTTAATATTTATGGATACTATTGAAATATAGTATATTAACACCATGTGATGAGATTAATTTGAGAATATATTCATTGATTAGTATTTTATAATGTTTTTTTTGATTTGGTGTGGAAAACATTTCATGTAATTAATTCAATAAAAAAAGTATTTCTTTGCTGCAATAAAGCAAAATTAACCTTATTTGAAATGTATGCATCAAATTATATCCAAGATCTTGATAGTAAAATCATTATTTATTCCTTAATATTGAATCCTTGATATAAATTGGAATTCTAATTTAATTAATATTTAATTTAGATTAATAATTTCCTATTATGATAAAGTATAAATGATATGTGATGAAGAAAATGTTTTCAATGAAATCAAGGAGGAAAATAAGTCCAAGTAGAAGGCAGTGGGAAAAAGTCATTCGATGAAAAAATGAAGGAAATAAAATCATGTTTCTATTATGTTATAGGTGTGGGAAAAACAACACTTGGGATTTTATTACTATAACAACATATGACTCTAATTTTTTCCTACTATTAGATAAATAAAATCTATTTGGTAGCTTACGATGCCCAAAACACTAAATTTATGCGAAACAATTCTACTAGAATATTTTTTAAACATTACTATTATAACATAGGCATTACAATGGTGGGTAAGAAAAAGAATAAATAAATTATGAAATTTATATGGTTAATTATTATATAATATGAAATAAATTGATATAGTTTTATTAAAAATAAAATATGAATCCTTTGAAAGAAAAAGAAATGATTTCTAAAAACATGTTATTTTCTATAAAATATAATGGATTCACGATTTAAAAATAAAATTTAATGATATTTTTACAACATTTAAAAAAATTTTACAGTAAAATTAACATAATATTTTAAATCATATGTTCAAAATTATATTATGGTTGTTTTTTTTAATTTTTCTGAAATTTTCATTTTTTGGTGATTAGTAAAAATTAAAAAAATTTATTGACAACGACTTTTTTTCTTGATTTTCCAAAAAATAGATTATATTTTAAATTTTATAAAAATAATATTATCTCAACTATATTATAATAATTAAATTTTGGAATATTTTAATAAATATCATTGTGAATTTTGATATTAATAGTATATATATTTTTTGGAATTTTTACTTTAAAATACAATTTGTTTGTGATGTATCTGGCTATAATTTTTAATTGGATTTGTCCAATTTATTTAATTTGATTCTTACGATTCATTGAATTTGATGATGAAAATGATATCCATATTTTTAATTAAGAGTAATTTATATTATCTAATATGGTTAACTTAATTTTTTACATTTATGAATAGGAAAATTGATAAATATTAATTGTCGTTGTTATGGTAAACATTGATTTACGAGGGTATGTAATATAACGATAGAGGATAGAATGAAATCGATAATGATACCCAGGTTTTACATTAATATATGTTAAATAATTTTAGATAAATATTAGTCACATTAAATAAGTATATCCCTGAGAACCATAATAGTTAATAGTCTTTGAAATCTTGGGCCATATTCATCTGATTTGGTGAAGGAACATTAAAAAATACCATAAGTATCTTCCCCTTCATTACTCCTATATAAAAATTTATTAATAACCTAATAAAAAGAAACATAAAAAAGGGAAATATTAGATTCTTAGTAAGGGTAAAAAATGGAGATACATAAGCATAACATGAGCATATGAGTATGAGAAAATGAGAATAAAATTTAAATATCATACGAGAAAATCAAAGTGCATGAACATGAGACAAGGAATAAATATTGGTATATCATAATACATGAATGATACATGAATAAAGAGAATAATCTATGAATTAATAACATAGTAATAACATTAGAATTGTTCCAGACACGTATTCATATAACATCATGAACACGTCTAAATAAAAATTTGTTCACTTATTGATTTACGGAAAAAAATCAATACCTAACATAAATATAAGGACATGAATATATGTCTGAGAATAACATTGTGAACATGAAATCAGGTTCACACATAGGTAGTTACATATCTTGGGAGGGAAACACCCATATCCATAGTTACAGCCTTCATAGTAGTCAAGGATAACTATCAAGGCCATATATGTGGAACGAGTTCACTCCCCAAACCGTATTAGTTGTTAAGTATCACTCCCAATACCATATTAATAGAAAAGGGTTACACCCAAAACCATATTAGAAGTAAAGTGTCACCCATATTACCATATTATCAGACATAGAGTTTTTCTAAACCAAGTTCACCCCCACCTTCCATTATAGCCTTTTCTATCTCAAAAGATATAAATCATTTCCCAAATCATTGGGTAGATATATAGGTCCCAACAATCATGTAAGTGATAACATTCTCAATGAGTGCTATGTATGAATCCCATCATAGAAGTAGTAATTCTCTTAACCTGTGCTATCTGGGAAGCCCCATTATATAATTTTTAATCTGATTACCAAACAATATCTGAGCCACCCCATCATATAAGTTGTATAGGGCATATCTAGTTCTATCTATGACACATCATCATATAAAATATAACTAAATTAACTAGTTTTTTGTATTAAACCCCATCATATTATCAATTTATATCAACCATAGAATGAATATATTACTTTGATCTTGAATATCATCATTAAAACTCATTACAAAATTATTCATTCATAACAAAAATATAACTTTGAAAATAAAAGGCTTTCATTTTTTCATGAATACCTAATTAAAAAGAAATGTGTTTCAAAAATGTACCTTTGATATAATATTAACTAATATAAAATGAACTGATTTCATAATATTATCATTGGACTTCATTGTCCCATGGAAAAGAAATGGGTTCTATAAACATCATTCCATAAAAACATATAACATTTTGAGAAATCATTTGAATGTTACCCAGGGATCATAATCCATGTATGAATCAGGGACACCGATGGATGTAATCATATATGTAAAATAATTTTCATTGGATCATTTAAAAATATTATTGATAAAAATATCCTTCCCACTATGAAAAACAATTTTTAATTTGTAAAAAAAATTAAAACATTTATCATTTAATATAAACATAAAAATATAAAAGGAAACATGAAAACCTTTTAAAAAAACTTTTAGTTGAAAAAATTTAATTTAATATTAAAAAAATATAAAAAGATATAGTTCTATGAAATATATAAAGGATTCCTAAAATATTTTGAAAACCTTTTTCATTGAAACCTTATAACGGAACATTGAAAAAAAATTGGAATAATTTTACATGAAAATTTATCAAGCAATAATAAAAACCATTTGAAAAAAAATTTCTATGAAAACAATAATGTAATCCTGAATACTTTTTAAATACTTTTCATTGAAATAATAGTACAGAATATAAAAAATATCTTTAGAACATTTTTTTGAAACATATGAAAGAATCTTGAAAACATTTTGAAAATATTATTCTTTGGAAAATTGTAAAAGACTCATGAAAATATTCTAAGAAATCCTTTCTCTGATAAGATGTAAAATTATATTGACAAAATATCAAAACCCTTTACTTTGAGAACATATAATGGATTCATATAAAAATGTAAAAATAATTTTTTTTAAATCTTATAAAATAATCCAAAAAATATTTTTAAAAAATTATTCATTGAAAACATATAAAGGAATCAGGGGAAAAATGGAACCATTTTGCTTATAACATATAAATGATTGTTGAAATAAATTAAAAAAAATTAAATTATAAAAAAAATTTATAATAATTTCCCCTTAAAAAGAGATTGAATGTTCATTTGAAAATAATTTTATGAAAATCTTTTTTAATGAACATTGTTTTTAATTACATAGATATAATACTAAAGAGTGAAATAAAGTCAGATTTTCAAAGAAAATTTCTTATTTATATTCAGTAAAAAAGAGTGGAAAATGGTACCAATATATGAAGATTTAATGAATAGCCATAGTAGAATAAAATTCATCATATGTATTTAGATATGGATCATACTATTTCACCATTGGATGAATAATGGAAACCAATCCCGATAAAGATGATATTGCAATAATATACTATTACGGCCTTGGTTACATTGAATCATAATCCCTATGAGATAATGAAATTAGAATAAGATTGAAATATCATGAAAAGAATGGTATTAATGATACAAAATTTAAAATGGTATTATATACACCATGTAAAAGAATATAGGTACATAATAAAACATGGGTCTCAAATATGTAAAATTGAGACAAAATTATAATACCGATTTGGTAACTTTTAAACCATAAAACCCAATAAAATAGATATCATTAAATGGATATGTAAATATCTCGACATTTTAGTTTAAAAATCATAATATAAATTCATTAGATGTATATAAGATACAAAATAGAAACAATTATTAAATAAGTTATAAGTCTCACAAAAATAAAATATGGACTACAAATTCTCATACTACTAGAGTAACTTTTGAATCAAGTTCTATATGATATAATAACATCAAATTAAACTTTACATATCATTTAAAAAAGGATATTCATGAAATATCATGACATAACTATGTATATACACCAGAGAACACAAATTTTATTAAATATAGAATATATCTCATATAAATAAATGTGGGACAAGAAAAATATTACATTATGTCTTGACACTCTTCATACTAATTCGAACGTCATATTATTTAGATAAATCCATTTTTTTCACCATATAGATTATATGGTCAGATTAATTCCCAAAGTGAGGCCTCTATGATTAAGGGAGAGATTTTGGGGATGATTTTGGTAGGGTTTGGAAAAACCAAAGGGTTTGAGAGGTGTGAATAAGTGGTGGGGTGAGTTCCAATTTAGAATTTAGTGTGAGTGGTATTATTATAAATATAAAAAGGTAAAGAATATTGGGAGTTATTTAGTACAAAATGTGCATAAAATAATGGTTTACTATCAATAGAATTTTGAATTAGGTTAAAATATTCCCAGCCAATAGTTTTTGGACAATTTTTGAGGTCATTTTACCCTTAAGTTAATGAATAACTACTAGGTAAACTCATTTTTAACGTAATCATTGTAAATAATTTTAATTACATTAACTAATATTTTTCTCAATAATAAATGTATCATTAATCTAAATTAATAATTTTTATAATTTAAATTATGGAATCCATTTTTCATAAATTATATTAACATATTTGGTATAAATTAATTTAAATTGAAACCCACTGATTGGACAACATAACATTTTTATAATCTAAAGATTTTTAAATGATTGAATTGTTTTTTATATCCAAAATCAATTTTAAATTTTTTGAATAACATGATTTTTAATAATATATTAATAATTTATCTAAATATACATTAAACACATTTTAAATATAATTTAACAATATAAATAAATAAGATGAAAATGCATGTTTGAATTACAATTTAGTATATTTTATTATTCAGTAAAAAAATAAACTTCTATTAAAAATAAAAAAATGACTCCATAAGATAATTTTAACCTTAGTGTTTCAGAAAATAATTTTATTTTACTAAATATAATATATAATAGTCTCATCATTTACATATATAATAGGTGAACCATTAAAATGCTATAAAATTACCTTTTAAACAAATATATATCTTTATGCCTAATTTTTTTATTAACTCTTTTATATAAAACAAATTAGATGAAAGTTAAATACGATAATTAATAATATATATATATATATCATTAAATAATTTGTTGGTCGGGGTGGATACTCAATAGGGTGGGGGCAAATTTACTTCCAATTAAAATTTCTGTTAATTTTTTTTATTAAAAATCCCTAAATTCAAAGCTGCATAGTCAATTAAAGCAGTTGAGATAAAAATGTTTAATTGATCAACAAGTTTATCTATAGTTGATTATTCCTCATTTGAATCAATTCAATCACTTTTTCATATTTTGAAACAAGTTTACTAAATTACACATATATACACACTAACAAAAACTAACTATAATAGTGGTTGTAAAAACTGTTTTCTCTTTTAGAAAATATATGCAGTAGATAAAATAAAATAGAGTATATAAGGATTAGCACAACAATATAAACAAGTGGTTCAGTCTCATGCTGAGACTTAATCATATCCACTTGGTGATCACCTACCACCAACCAGTTTATGTTAGCAATAAACATGATACACAACCTGTTTCGGGCTTTTCAACAGTATTTAAAAACTATCCAAGGTTCACAACCTCTACAACTATTCTTACTAGGAAAAAAACAACACAGACCACACATGGTCTCTTCCAAAGTTATACATGGGAAACAAAAATAGGTTATGTTTGAAGTGAGGATATTCAGTATCCTCAACTTCTAGTACAAGAGATAATGTGTTTAATAGATTGACACACTTCTCATAGATATTAAAAAAACAAGAACACAATAGAGATTAAAATAAATAGTTTGAGATTAGAAATATCTATGTGTTTGGCCTATTAAATCTTGACTCCTCAGAGTGAAGAATTTGATATTGGAGTCTTTCTCTTAAACATGTCTTCAAAACATAGTGTTGTAACTCTAGGTTCTAGCTTTCTGTGTTCTGCTTCTGATGTTGATCAAGAGTTGATGAGTCACAGAAGGGAGACATGAATTTTTACCATGAAAAATGTGAGGCTTTGGGGTTTAGAGTTTTAGTTCTGGATGGTTCTCCTTTGATCTAGAGTGTAATCTTTGTCGCACTTCGTACACCACCCTTCTTCATAAGAGTGTATGTGTCACACTTTGTTGTTTCGTGGTCCTATCTTTTTATATTTGAGGTATGACAATGGGAATGAGTAGATCGCGTGCATTCATTCTTGTACCTTGTACTTTCAACAGTTTTGCCTCCTGAAACATTTTCAATCATTATTTATTAATGTCAGAAGCATTTAGTTTATCATATACTACTGTTAGAATGGTATTGAGAAATTGAAAATGTATGGAAAGATAAGTGTCGTTAGACTGGTAATGGTAGACTTTCTATCGATAGGCTTCAACAGTAGGTGAACATTGGAAATCACCAACTGTAACCTTCCAATAGTATCCTTCACATTGGTAACCTATAATAGTAGGCATTCATCGGTGACCACATAACGGTGACCTTGTAATGGTGACCTTATAACGGTATCCATGTAGAGGTAAAAATGTATCAGTAACCTTGTAACTGTGACCTTGTAAGGGTGATCTTTGTATCGGTGACCTTTGTATGAATAACCTTTGTATCAGTATCCTTTGTATTTAGATAAATTCTTCATGGTAAGATTAACCAATCAAGAAGTGATATTGAGAGTATTTGAAAATTACTCTATAAAAATGGGAACATTAATGAAACATAATTATCATAGAATGAAGTCATGGTTCTCACATAAATGAAAACAAGATTTGGGATTATCAAAATAGTTGAGTCCAACAATCTCCCCCATTTTGATTATCGCATATTATGTCATTGATTCTTTAGATTTAATTGCTTTGAATCATTGTTAAACACATTTTCTAATGTCATCAGGGATGTGACCATTCAAAAATATTATGGATAACAATACAATTTGGACAGAACATATACAAACATATATAAAAACTTAATTTGCTGAGTGAATTCATGTTTTGAATATTTTCTCCCCCTTGAATAGCATCTCCCCCTTTAATATCTTCTTCCCCTTTGTGATTAACAAAATGTGTACAGAGAAAAAATAGGGAAAAGAAACGGAATTTTTAATAAAAAAGGAGGAGAATATAATAAATGAGATACACCAATCCCTATCAACTATTATAGTCAACACTCAATCCACATCAGAGATATCCATTGGAGCTTTGGACTTGGATGCTGAGGAGGCATGTTTTGAAGGTGGGATAGGTCGAGGGATGGAAGTAAGTAGTATAAGAGGAGCAGCCACTGAGGCATCCATATACCTGTAGTGACTAGATCTATAAGGAATCACTGGGGTAAAACTTCTGATAGACTGGGAAGGAGTCTTCAACGAAGCAGTACTAGTGGAACCTGAGGCAGTTGAAGAAGAAGGAAAAACAAGAAGAACAATGATGGGAGTGAAGTCCACATGTAGGAAAGGAAAGAGAAGATTCTTGTAGTCCATAATAATTATTCCACCTATTTCCATAGAAAAAATAAAATCATCCTTATTATCCATGAATCTTTTCAAAACAGGAGTCGATTCCCTAGGCTTGATCACATGATCTTTAAATGCCCGAGTGACAGATGGAATCCTTATGTTAGCCAACAAAAACATGAAGGTTCCATCCATTTTATTCTTAGTGTAAACTCATTTGTAATAAAAGTGAACTTGATCTTTGATGGCCTTCTGATCTTGAGAATCTTCCCATAAATATTTTCCAAACAAGGTTATGAATTTCCCTGGTGATGGAAATGACATGAGAGTCTGAGGTATTAGCACTAGATAACATTCCCACTTCTTCTCTATCAAAAGTCCTAAAAGCTACAAATCCAATTGGAGGAGAGGGTGAAGTGGAAGCAGATGCACCCAGATGTGCCATAGAGAAAGCCACAATCTCCTTAAATGATTTGGTCAGCCCACTGATCATCCTTTTTACATCATCGTCAGGTACATTCACATGTGTTTCCATAGATATCATAAAATCCTCAAACAATGTGACCATTTGTAGAACCACAAATTTAACATATCTAAGGTATATGTCCACCTGAGATCTTGAAGCCGTATATGCATCTAAGCTGGAAATAGACTATTTCATTGATTCCATAAACTTTGAAAAATCTATTACCTGATTCTGACATTCCATGACCTCATTTAACATAGCTGAGTGAGAGGTAGAGACTATCCTTTCCACTGCAGATGTCTTGAGTTCTTTATTGTGGGCTATTGTTCTCTCTATCTCAATGTTTTTCTCATAAATATACCTATTCAGTTCTGATATCAAAGAATCCAATTCATCCTTCTTTACATAGTCTTGATGAATCAAAAAAATTCACTGCACAATGGCTATTTCTGAAACAGTATGAATTAGAGGGATTCTGATAGGCTAGTCATCTTCTGAGTCTCCATAATCTAAGCCTAAAACCACAAATCTTGGAGCTTCAGTACAGTCCTCTATCTCATGAGCAACAACAACTGATCCTGTAGAAACATGTTCCTCTCCCTCACATGGAGCATTCTCTTGAAAAACCACATATATATATCTATCTAACCTCCTTGATCAACTTCACCAACATGAAGGTTCACTGCCACTTCCTCCACAGAATCATCAACAACTTCCATAACAAGTCTAACTTTGTCTGAATAAGCAACTTCTTCATCTCTACTTCATCCCATTTATTTATGTCCTATTAAAGAACTAAGACTTATACACTGCTCTTCATTTTCAGCAGTAGATGTCTCGAATTCAGAATGACTTGATTCAAAGTCATCACCCTCAACTGAAGTATCTCTAATTACTTTTAAGATTATTTTTGCCCCTTCTTCTTCACTGGATTTCTAATCACTGTAACATAGGACAACCTCCCTTCTAGAAAATCTCTTTGGTGGGATAGCCTCACTAAAGGATACAGTATTGGCATGATGATTGGAGAGAAGGAAAGGGTCACTCCTATTATCTATTTAAGAATATTCTCTTTCTTACACAACATCGACTTCTTCTCCCTCTTCATCTGAATAAGAAGGCTCTACTTCATCAGGCATAAAACTAGGGTCTCTCTTATTCATAGGCCCAGTAGGATGAGTCACAGGATTAAAAACTTTATACACCATAGCCTTGTCATTCACCCATCTCCTCATCCATGGATTACAGTTATTTTCCTCAGCTAGCAGATCACATTGGTGATGCAATGGTTATCTTGCACGACAACAGTTTCCTCCATATCTCCAGCAACTCCTATCACTTTCAATATAAGGGAAATCAATTTAGCATGGAACAAGGAATTGGATTTCGAACTAGGCTTGGTCATATCTTCTAGTTGAATCATTAACAGCCTATAGAATTTGATCTTCTTTTCATTCTTTAAAAGATATAAGATAATGACATCCTAATACATTAAAGTTGCAAAGTCCCCTTTTATGTGACTTAAAACATGTTGAATAAACTTGAAAAGAATCTTATCTTCTCCTACAATTTCAGTAGAAATGACGTTCCTGGGAATTAAATTCCCTGTCAGTTCAGCTAATGTTTCTTCAAATCATAAGAACTCACTACTGTGAGTCACCATTTAGAGTAAAAATAAAAAATCTCTTTATGTGGAACCCTCATTAATTCAGCCCATTTAGCAAAGAAGAATCTCACACTTACTCCATTTACTCTGGAAATCATTCAGTGCGCATCCTCAGACTACTGGAACATGAGGTACTCATATAATTCCTTCACTAACATTGGGTAATAGGGTCTATTATTGTTTGAAAACAATTCAACCCATCCTTGAGATTCCATTTCCTTAAGTACTAATGGCCGGCTCGACAACAACCACTATGAACTTAGCTCCTTCTTAACTACTATTTCCCTCATGGATAAATGTAGGTTCAGAACCTTTTCCACTATCTGGATTCCACTACTTGACTCAGATCTTGGTCTCTTAGGATCAAGCGCATCTCCTTCATCAGCAACCGACATCCTTTTGAACCATTCCATCGATCTGCAGAGGTTCAAGGATTCAGTATAGGTTTAGGTTCTTAGATTGGGGAGAAAACTGTATGTTAGTGGGTTTGTTTTGGATTGAGAAGTGATCTTTGTTTTAATTTTACCATTTATGGATCAAAAAATAAAAAAGATAAAATAAATAAGTAATATGCAAGAAATTGATTCTGATTCTGGCTGAGAGCACAAAAACATAAAGTCCCAGATTCATGTCATTTATCAGTAAAGAGGTGTCAGTAAGGTCTAATGGTGAGGTACTATCGGTAAGGTCAAACAGTGAGGCTCAATCGGTAAGGTCTAACAGTGAGGACTTATCGTACAGTCTAACAGTGAGTTCCTATCGGTAATGTCTAATGGTGAGGTTCTACTAGTGTGGTCTAATAGTGAGGTCCTATCGGTAAGGTCTAACAGCGAGGTTCTATCGGTAAGGTCTAATGGTGAGGCCTTTTAGTTAAGGTCTAACGATGAGGTTCAATCGGTATGTTCTAATAGTGAGTTCATATCGGTAAGGTATAATGGTGAGGTTCAATCGGTAAGGTCTAACAGTGGGGATCTATCGGTAAGGCTTAAAGGTGAGGTCCTATTGGTAAGGTCAAACCGTGTGGTTCTATCAGTAAGGTCTAACAGTGAGGTCCTATCAATATGGTCTAATGGTGTGGTCCTATCGGTAAAGTCTACTAGTGAGGTTCTATCAGTGAGGTCTAATGGTGAGGTCTTATCAGTATGGTTTAATGGTGGGGTCTTGTCGTTAATGTCTAACAATGAGGTTATATCGGTAAGGTCTAATGGTGAGGTCCAATTGAGAAGGTCAAACAGTGAGGTTATATCAGTACGATCTAATGGTGTGGTCCTATCGGTAATGTCTAATAGTGAGGTTCTATCAGAATATTCTAACAGTGAAGTTCTATTCTCTAACAGTTTATCATACCTAACTCATGTTTGATGTAATTTAACCTCTCATAATTCAAATTCATTATAAATATATCTACAAATTGGTGTTCAATACCAATGAATTCAAGAGTGATATCACCACTTCGATAATAATCTCTAAATAATTGATTTCTTACAACAATATGCTTTTTCCAATCATTAGATACTAGAATTTTAGAGATGTTAATAGAACTTGTGTTTTCACAGTTTATAAAGACATGTTTGAATTGATATCCATGGTCAAGTAAAGTGTGTTTCATCCACAAAATTTGATCACAACAACTTCCCGCAGCTATATATTCATCTTTTTCAGTAGATAATGAAACAATATTCTGTTTCTTACTTCACCATAATACTAGTGATTTTCCTAGAATGTGACATGTTCCAGATGTTCTCTTTCTGTATAACTTGCAACCAGCAAAGTCTACATCTGAATAACTTATTAAATCAAACATATGTCCGCTTGGATAAAGTAGTCATAGATTTATAGTATACTTGAGATATTTAAGAATACTTTTAATAACATTTAAATGATACTCTTTGGTATTGGATTGAAAATGAGCACACATGCATACAATGAACATAATGTCAGGTCTTCTATCAATTAGATAGAGAATACTCCCAATCATACCTCTATAGTTGGTTTGATCCACTGGTTCAGCAACTTCATCTACATCCAACTTACATGTAGCACTCATAGGTGTATCACTACATTTACTACCATCAAAACCAAAATGTTTCAAAATATAGATAACATAATTACTTTGATTTAAAACAATGTCATCTTTAATTTTGAAAAAACATAAATCGAAGGAAAAATATACGCTCCCCCCTAAACTCATTCCAAATTCATTTTGCATTATTTTTGAAAAATCCGTACGTGAAGAATTTTTCGATGATTAGAAAATTATATCATCTATATAAATTTGTTCTATAAAAACATATTTGGATGTTATTTTAATGAAAATAGAAGGATCCGATATTCCTTTAGTAATACTTTTGTAAATAAGAAATGATCTAGGCCTATTATACCAGGCTCTTGGAGCTTGCTTTAAATAGTATAACTCCTTTGAATGTTTAAAAAAATGATTTGGAAAATGGGGATTTGTAAAACCTGGGGGTTTTTCATGAAACACATCCTCAACTGTTTTCCCATTTAGAAAAGAAATTTTAACATTCATTTGATAATGTTAAAAATTCAAATAAGTGGAAAAAGTAAGTAGTATACTAATGGACTTTAACCTTGATAATGGTTCTAAGGCATCCTCATAGTCTATTCCTTCATCTTGACTATATCCTTATGCAACTAACCTAGCTTTGTTTCTTACTATATTTCTAGACTCATCAACTTTGTTCCTAAAAACCCATTTAGTTCCAATTTTCAAGGTTCCCTTAGGTCATTCAACTAGTTCCTTGACTTTGTTTCATTAAAATTGATTTAAATTTTCTTTCATATACATCAGCCAAAATTCCTCATTGATAGCTTCATTAATAATTTTGGATTCAAGCTATGAATGAACAGCTTGATGCTCAACATTATTTCTTATAGAATCTCTAATTTGTGTCCCTCTATTTAAATAATATACTACAACATTTAAAGGATGATTATTGAGAGTTCTAATACTTCTATAAAGAGTTGAACTAGGCTCCTCAATTTTTTTTAGGTGTTTAGTCCCAACAGGTGTCGATTCTGGTAGATTCCCAGGATTTGATACTTTTACAGGGTGTTTAGTATCTTTATCATTAAGGTTCAGAATTGACATATCTTCCTCAAGATATTCAGGAGTGGTTTTCGGTTCATGTGGATCAGTCTAATCAAATTTGACATGAACTGACTCTTCCACATATTTGGGTATCTTAATGAACACTCTATAGGAATTACTCATGATTGAGTAACTTATGAAAATTACTTCATCACTTTTGGATGCAAACATGTCAAGATTATCCTTAGTGTTAAGAATAATGAATTTTAAGAAAAAACATTAAATTAGTTAACCTTAGGGTTCCTATTGTTCTAATGTTCATAAGGGGTCTTCTTACGATTATGTTTAATTAAGACTCTATTGATGGTATAAAAAGCTGTATTTATAGCTTCTGCCCAAAAAATATGTAGATTACACTCACTAAGCACAGTTTGGTAATTCTCTTGAAGTGTCCTATTTATTCTTTCTATGACTCGATTTTGTTGAGGTGTTCCTGGAGTAGAGAAATTGTGACTATAGCCATTGTCTGAGCAATAAGATACAAACTCATGATTTTTAAACTCACAGCCATGATCACTTCTCATGTATTTAATTCTATTTCCACTATGATTTTCTACAGACACGGAGTATTTGATAAAATAAGAACAAGCTTCACTATTGTAAACCAAAAATTATACCCAGATGTACCTAGAAAAATCATCTACAAGAACATAAACATAGTGCTTCCCATTTAATCATGAAACATTTGATGGTCCAAACAAGTCCATGTGAACCAACTCATGCAAGTGACAAGTACAAACATATTTCTTTAGATTGAATGAAACATTGTGTTTCTTTCCAATTTGATAAGGATTACACACTTTGTTTAGTGGTAATTCCAATTTAGGTAAGTCTTTAACTAAACCTTTCCTAGTCAGTTTCCTAAGGGAGTGTACATTGTAGTGTACTAATCTTCTGTTCCTCAACTAGGATTCCTTATGAAACTCATTTAAACATGAACCATTTTTCATAGATAAAGAATCTAAAACAATAGCATAAACACTATCATTTCTAAGAGCAGTAAATTTTATGTCATTTTTAGAATTAAAAACATTACATGCATAATTTTCAAATATTACATTAAAACTATCATCACAAAACTGATAGATACTCAGTATATTGTATTTTAACCAATCAAGAAAAAGTACTTTTGAAATTAATACAACATTAGTGTTACCAATATGGCTAAAGACAATGATCTTCCCTTAAGAGTTATCACCGAATGTGACATATCCAACATCAACTTTGATTAGGATCCTGAAGCATGAGTAGTCTCCTTTTATATGTCTTGAACATCCACTGTCCATGTATCATAGAGTTTTACATGAACTCTTTAGCCAATTTTCCTGCAAAACTGATTAAGTGGAGTTTACCGTTGGTACCCATATTTTCTTAGGTCCATAGTGGTTAGCATTTATAACATTGGGAATCCATACTTGTCTCACAGATTTCCTATAATCAGCAGATATATTTTGAGAGATGAAGACTTTTTTTGGTTCTTTAGAGAATTTTTTTCATTAAATTGTCCAAAACTAGTTGTGAATAGTCTAGATTTTGGAATAAATTTAGTTTTAATGATCCTTCTATGTCCTAGTTGATATCCTAGACTAATTTTATATTTTGGGGCAATCTGTTATCCTAGAAAATATTTCAAGGTATCTATACCTGCCGTAAACTTTTCAAGATATATATTTAATTTCTCATTTAATAATTTGAGTTTAGTATTTTCTTTTTACAGCTGGGCTCATTTTTCATTTTCAATATCCATATTATACATACAATTTTCATTTAAAACATGATGTATCTTTAATTATTTAAATTTTTCCTTGAGCTCATTAAAGGTATCCTCAAGCATTTCACAGTATTCAAATAATTCATCCTTATTCATATGTATAACATTATGTAACTCACTGTTATACCGAGAATAATAGGCATTATGTATAGAAGAATTTAGTGTTACCTTAGATGTTTCTATCATGAAACATAAGTTATCATGATTGTTCTTTTCACTATCAGAAGCATCTAATCCACTAGAGCTATCTTCTAAATCACTCCAAGAAGATTCCATATCCTTTTTATAACCCTCTCCCTTATCTTTATATTTCATCATAAATTTTAGCTTGGGGTAGTCTGATTTCACATGACCTTTTCATTTCCACTCATTGAAAATTATTTCATTTGAGTTTTCATTCCACATTCTGTCTTTCTTCAATTGTCCTTTACTATCATACTTTCCCTTGCAGTTATACTTCCTAAAGAATTTATTCTTTCGGTAGAACTTTTTTAACCTTCTTTCTAGATGAGCCATCTCTTCATCACTGTCTGAATCTGACTCTTCACTAGTGGAACAATCTATAAGAACATAAACATTTCCTTTGTCTTTTCTCTTTGAGGCAGCAGTCTTGAATGATATAGAATTCTTCATTGGTTATTCTCCTACAACCTAATTCACTTTAAGGTCTTCTTCATACATCATATGCATTCCAATTAGTTCCTTTACTGGTAGTTGGCTTATGTCACATGATTCACGAATAGAAATAGAAGTTCCCCTCCATCTTCCAGGTAGGAATCGATGCAGTATCATGATTTGGTCCTTGGTGTCCAGCGGTCTTCCAAGCAGACTCATAGTATTCACTATTTCATTAAACATAAGATACATTTCAGAAATTATATCATCAAGCTCCATCTTAAAATTATAATATTTAATTGTATATGTATTTAATATCATTTCTTAAAGATTGGTTGTTCCCTCATGAGAAATATCTAAAGAATCAGAAATTTCATATGCAGTTTTTCAAGAAGATATTCAATTGAATTCATCATCTCCTAGAGAATAGTACAAGGAATTCATTGCTTTATAGTAATTATTATATGTGGCTTAGTCATCTTAGACTATTTATACCTAGAAGTAGTAGGATATACATTTTGTTCTTCAATTGTGTCCCAGATTTCAAGTACCATGATTTCTAGATACATATTCATTTTTAATTTCCACTGAGCATAGTTATTACCATTAATCAATGGTGGCATGTTAGTAGTGACACCCTTAACTCTATTTTCCATGTTATATAGAATTTAAAGAATTGAAAATTTAGATATGAATGAAATTTTAAGATCATTAAGATACTACTAAAATCATAGTTGAAAAGAATTTGGCAGGATTCAAAACAGTTTAGGTAGTAAAAAAAAGACTAAACAAGCCTCTGATACAAAATGTTGGTCGGAGTGGATACTCATGAGGGGGGGGGGGGTTAATTGAGTTCCAATTAAAATATCTATTAATTTTTTTTTATTAAAAATCCCCCAATTAAAAACAGCCCAGTCAATTAAGGAAGTATAGATATAAATGTTTAATAGATCGACATGTTTCTCTAAGGTTTGTTAGTCCACAGTTGAATTAATGAAATCGGTAATTCAACTATTGAAACAAGTTTACTGAATTAAGTGTATAAAAACACTAACCAAAACAAACTATCGGAGTGAATGAAAATAAAAATTTTGTTTAAGAAGATATATGCAGTGGATAAAATAAAACAGAATGTATGAGGATTAAAATTATAATAAAAACAAGAGGTTTACTCTCATGATGAGACCTAATCCCCTTCAATTAGTTTACCAACCACCAAGAAGTATATATTAGCAATAAACATGATACACATCCTATATCAGGCCTTACAATAGCTTTCACCAAATGTCCAGGGTTCACACCCTCTACCACTATTCTTCGTGGGAAAGACAAACAACGCAGACCACACACGGTCTCTTCCGCAGTTATACGTGGGAAACAAAAATTGGTGATGTTTGACGTAAGGATATTCATTATCCTCCAGTTATAGCACATGAGATAGTGTGTTTAATAGACTTAAACACTTCTCACATATGCAAAAAAAATAGGAACATAATAGGGCATAAGATAATAAGCTTGAGTTTAGACTGCTCTATGTGTATGACTGTTCAGGTCTTGACTCCTTAGAGTGAGGAATTTGATGTTGTAGACTTTCTCTGAAACTTTTATTAAAAATATAGTGTTGTAACTCCAGGTTATATATTTCAGTTTTCTTTTTATAATGTTGATCAAGAGTTGATGAGACACAAAAGGTAAATTTGAGTTTGTTCCATGATCTTCGTGATGCTTGTGGGTTCAGAGTATTAGTGGTGGATGGATCTCTTTTGATCTAGTGAGTATGCTCTATCACACTTCATATACATCCCTTCTTCTTATGCATGTATGGATCACACTTCGTTATTTCATCATATTCTCTTTTAATATTTTGAGGTCCGACAATGTGAATGAGTAGATCATATGCATTATTTCTCAATCCTTGTATTTTCAATGGTATAATCTCCAGAAACATTTACAATTAGCATTAATTAATGTCAAAAGCATTTAATTTTTCAAATATGACTGTTAGAATGATATGGAGAAATTGACAGAGTATGGAAAGATAAGCCTCGGTAGACTCGTAACAGTAGCCTTTATATCGGTAGGCTTCATCAATAGGTGAACATCGACAATCTCAAATTGTAACCTTTTTACATTAGCCTTCGCATCGGTAACCTTTAACAGTAGGATTGCATTGATAACCATGTAACAGTGACCTAGTAATGGTGACCATATAACGGTAACCTTGTAGCAGTAACATTATAATGGTGACCTTGTAACGGTGACCTTTGTATTGGTGACCTTGTATTGGTGACCTTGTATCAGTGACCTTAGTATTGGTGACCTTTGAATCGGTGACCATTGTATATAGATAAATTTTGTAGTGTAAACATAACCAATCAAGCTGTGAGATTGAGAGGATTTGACAGTTACTCTATAGAAACAAGAATCATTAATGAAACATAATTAGCATAGAATTAATACATGGTTCTCACTTAAATTAAAACAATATTTTGGATTATCAAAACAATTGAGTACAACATAATTTATCAGAACTAGATTAATTAATTTATTTATCTATTTTTTTGATTTTATAAATATATTTTTCCATAAAAATATTTCCTATATTTTGAAAAGGAGTTTCTTTTATTTTATATTTAATTTTCCAAAAAATAATTATTCTATAAAAAAATAAAAAAAAATTAATTTTTTTATATTTTTCATAATTACCATTGTAACAGCTAGGTAAAAATTGTAATAATATTTTAATAAAAATATTATAGGGATATATTATAATTCAATAAATCATGATTGTGTGATGAACATATGCTATAAATGAAAAATTGAACTGTGTTAAAAAATAGAAAAATAAAATGTTTTGAATATTTAATTATAATATATGTGTGGTGTGTGATGAAAAATTACATTGGTGTTTCGTGAAATGAAATCCAAACATAAAGCTTTTATATAACTGAAGTTAAATTCAATGATGCATGAAATAAAAAAAATTAATAGTTTAAATTATTTCATAAATTAACTTTCACAAAATATCTATCTATTTAATTCTTCCCACTTAATATGAATTTAAAACATGAAAATATTCTAGGACATTATGTTTTGATACTTAAAATTTTCTTTTCATAGAAACCCAAATAAAAATACCAATACATAAACACAATTTAAAAAGATTAAATTTCAAATGAATGGTTACATAGAGTAACTTATAACTATGAATACAAATAAGATAAGAATGGTGGAAAATTAAAACATGTATAAGGAACATAAATCTCACTATATTGTTATTATGGAATGTGATAGAGAACAATGTTCGGAAAATGTTAATAATAACAAATCCATAACCTAAATAGGATAGAAAAAGTAAAAAGATATTATAAAAAATGATGATAATCAGAAAACAATTTATTTCAATATCTTGGTCCAAAAATTGAATAATTATCACATTAAAATTTAATTACATGATTTCATTTCATTTTATAATCACAGTATCAACCTTCAGATTTAGATTGATTAATTTCCACTTCATATATTATTCCATAAAATATAAATTAATTTTTCATTCATGATGAATTATTAGATATGAAGATCCCAATATATAATGATAGGTTATTCAACCCTTATTTAGTTAGCATTACAAAAATGGCTATCACCAGTTTTCGAATAAGAAAAAATACGCATACGGAAAGATAGTACATTATTATCTAGAACCACATGAAAATTATATCATAATAGTTTCCATAAATAGTTATCCTTTAATCCTTTTTAAATATGAAATACCAAGACTATAGAAATTAGTTTATTAAATCAGCTTAAAAATAATCCCCCATATATTATAAAGTACCTATTGATTTTCACATACCGAAATAGTGAATATTATCATCATGTATTCACTTGAAACATTGTAATACTAATTTCCATGAATCCATTTCCAAAACCTGAATGATTAATTATTCCAAATATTAATGAATATAATGTTAAAATCCAACAAGACATAAAATCCATCTGGGATATCATAATTTACATTCCAAATAGATCCTTAATTAGTTTAATGGTAATATGTAATGTCCAATTTATTATATTCTTATCAAATATACCTCTATAAAAACATCATTTTCAATAAAAGAGGAACTTATTATGTGTAATATTTCATATAATCATGTGTTCCCAATTAATAACCCCTTACTATCAGTAAATTACCTATTCCATGGAAACCATTCAATATATTATTTTTATTCCATAGTAAAAATCATAAACAGAACAATCCATTTACACTTTCCAATACATATAAAATAATTCACGAAATAAAATACATAAACACTTCCATTATTCAACTCAATCAGAAAAAATCAATAAGGAATCATCATCTAAATACCTAATACCTATTTCGTTTTACATATCACTTATAATGTCATCATCATCATCAATATAGAAAATACTTATTCAACCTTACAAATTCTCTTTATCAGAATCCAACTTAGGACATGGATTTTCATAATACCCATTCATTCCACATTTAATCAATTCTGTCATTGATAATGTCTATGGTTTTCCATTATTATTATTCATTAATTTATCCAAAATATTCATTTTTTATTTTTATATACATTCTATTTTCCTTCATTTACATAATCAAAACAAATTCCTATTCATTTAAGACATTCACATTGGTGCTTCTTCCCAAATTCAATACATGTAGAAAAAAAATTTGCAATCCTCTAAGGTATCCATTACATGAACTCATATTGAACTATTTTAATCTATTTTTTGTAATTAATGGCAGTGGATTGTGGTGTGTATTGAGAATCATGTTCCCTGAAAATGGTTTCGGAATAATCATAATGTACTTCACTTCATTGATCATACAATTTGACTACTTATTAGAAAACTGTTAATGATAGTAAAAATTACCCCATTTCTTTGTGATTCCTATCACTCATTATAACTAAAAATCATTATATGATAAACAATAATCATATCAAAAAACTCATAATCATGAAAAATAATTTATATGATGTCTAAATTATAACACCTTCATCAATCTATGTAACCATATGATTTTCATTAGAGACATACCACACTAATGATTTACCATCATAGTTTCCAAATTTTAAATAATCCATTACATTAATATCAACTATGGTGACCTAGTTTTAACATAAATTTTTATTATATATCTTTCAAATAATATCTATTATAATTGAAATGTAGATTCCTAATGACATTAAATGTTTACTATATATTGAATATTAGAATACATTATTGTAATTTGGTAATAGATTTTCATGATATCCCGTAAAGATATTTCCTTAGATTAATCCAACATAAAACATTTATTAATAACCCAGGGAATGTATATATTTGAATGGGAGAGCATAGATGATCAGTAAGGGTAAAAAGGAGAGGTATATATGCATAACATAATCATAAGTTTATGAGAACCTGGTAATAACATTTAAATATCATAAAATGAATATCAATGATCATATATATGATTGATGGAATAAATATTCATACATAATAATACATGATCCATAAGGGAACTAATTACATATTTAATGAAATCATAACTTTAGAATAAGAAATTGAATTGTGGAAGACACATAGGAATATAAAATTCTAAAAATGAATAAATAAAATCAATTTTACTATTTAAGTTAAGGACATGAAATCATGAACTTGGATAAACTTATGTACATTTTACCATGTCCATTCTTAACATTGATAACAAGCAATTAGGTTTACACAAATACAACTACACCTCTTAGGTAGAACACACAAACATCAATAGTGGATGACTTAATATTACTCAAGGGTTGAAAAATGTCATCTTATTAGAATGGGGTCACTCCCCAAACAATATTATTAGTCAAGGTTCACTCCCATGACCATGTTAATAGTCAAGGTTCACTCCCATAACCATATTAGTTGTTAGGGATCACACCCAAGACAAATGTAGTGGACAAATTCCTTTACTAAAGTTAGTTCACTCCCCATTACACCCTTGTATATATCATTTGTTATAAATATTTACAAAATGATAAGGATGGATATACATGTACCACCTATCATATAATATATAGAGGTCTCACGCGATACTATCTGGCCAACCCCATATATAAGCTACATTGGGATTACCCCACACAATCTAGGCCACCCCATTATATAAACATTTATATTCATTCTCGATGTTATCTAGTCCATCTAATCATATAATTTGTTACAATTTTACCAAATTCTATCAATGCCCTAAAATTATATGAAATTTCAATGAAACAAAACATGAACATAGTAAAAATAGATTTCTTATCATTATAAAAAATAATAACATAATTATTCTTTTATAACATTATTAACCCAAGGAAAACCAAGAAACAATTATTAACCCATTTAAAATAAATGAGTTCCATAAAAATTTCATGGAAATTATATTTACACATGTAAATTAAATGGGTTTTATAATAATCTATTTTGAAAATGATTTACCTGTAGAAAAGAAATGGGTTCCTTAAAAATCATTCCATATGAGGATAAACAATTCATAAAAAGTATATATATGTTATCCTTGGATAATATCACTATAAAGACATGAGAAACACCAGTGGATGTTATCTAGAAGAAACATAATATCGAAAGGATAATTAAATAATTTATTGATGAAAGTAAACTTTCAACTTGGGTAAATTATTATTATACGATAAAACGTTTTTTGAACATTTTTCTTCTCAAATAATCGAGAACAATTAGAAATAAATCTTGAAAAATAATAAAAAAACATTTTTTATAGTGAAAAAAATGTATTTGTGAAAAAATATTTAAAACATATTATTTTTAAAATTATAAAGTAAAATTTAAAATTTTTGTGAATAATCATTCTTTCAATACTTATAAAAAACCATGAAAAGAATTTGTAAGTAGATTTAATTGAAAACATATAATAGATGATTGAAAATATATTTAAATATTTATTTCTTGAGAGTTATTATTTAATCATAATATAACGATTATTACAAAACATATAAAAAAGACTAAAACTATTTTTAAAATGTTATTAATTGATAAATTTTAATATAAGATTCAAAATATTTTGAAAACCATTTTTATGGAAAACATATAATGTAATCTTTAAAAAATATTGAATAAGTTTCAACTTGAAAAACTATAAATAAATCATGAAAATAATGCAAAATATATTTCCTGAATAACATATAAATGAATATTGAAAATATTTGACACACCATTTTCCATGGGATGTTATAATGGATGGTTGAAAAAATTTTGAAAACCATTTTCCTTGAAAACATATAAAGGGAGATAGAAAACATCTTGATAATATTTTTCCTTGAGAACTCATAATGGATGATTTAAAAATTATTAAATCACATTTTAAAACATAATAACGTATTTCAAATCATATCCTTTAAATTGATCAAGAAATATCAATTAAATTTATTTTTTAAAAAAATTATAAAAAATATTTTTTGAATAAAATCGATATCCGACTAATGAGTTAAATAACGATAGGTTTCTTAAATTTATTTTACTAATTGTATTGATATTAAAAGAGTATAAAAATTGTTCCAATACTTGAATATTTCATGAATAACCAATGTTGAATACAATACATGAGTGAAATTTATATATGTGTCATAATACTTCATAAATGCAATCATAATAATAATAAAAATGTGATAAAAATGATATTATAGTAGTAATCTCATACCAATTTAGTAACATTGAATCAATATACCCATAGGATAATGACATTAATATAAGCATAAAATTTTAGAGAAAATGGATATTCTTGATAAAACATATCAATGTGAAATATATACACCTTTCAAAATAATATTGGTTCATAACATAACATGTTCCTAAAATTAGAAATTTTTTGAAAAATTACCTTACATATTTGGTAACATTTGAACTCTAAAACCCCATGAAATAGAGTTCATAATATAAATATCCCAATACCCATAAATTTTAGAATAAAAATCATATAATAAATTCTGTGGTAGTATATACACCACAGAAAGTAAATGAGTGGTCAATATTTCATTAGACTTGTAGAAATAATTTTGAGACTAAAAATACCCTAACTACTTGTGTAACATTTTAATCATGTGATCCATGAATGAAAAACATAAATTAAAACATTTTATATCAGGAAATAAAATGTATTAATGATATAACTTGTCATTTGATTCTATATACACCCCAAAAAAGTAATATGTGTTGAATATATCATATATATCATAGAAATAAATGTGATATGATGAAACCAATACCATATTTCTTGACTCTCATTATACTCATTCCAACCTCACCTTTTTTGGGTGTCTCCATTTCTACTGAAAAAAGGGATTCAATGGTTGAAATTATACCAAAATATTGTCATCTAGGTTGAATTTAGGGAAGTTCAGTGGTGATTTTGGTAGGGATTGGCTAATCCAAAGGGAATGAGAGGTGTGAAGAAGTGTGGGTGTACCCTAATATAGCAGAGGAGGTGTTGCATTCTTGTATATATAGAAAAGTATTTTTTGGAAATATCCATTACAAAATCTACCACCAATAAATGTTCATAGTCGATCAATGAGAGTATATATTCCAAATATTTCCATCCAATGGATTTTTTTTGTGTCTACATTATTCTTCTCCTTAATTAAATGTTTAACCAACAAGTGAACTCATTTTTAACCAAATCATTATAATTAAATTTAATTACATTATCGAATATTATTAGTCAAAAATTTTGTTTATCCTACTATAAATTACAAATTAATATGATTAAAATTATTTAATTCATTTTAAAAAAACTAATCACATATCTAGAAGAGTAAATTTATAATTAATCCCAATGATTGAATGAAATAACGGGGTTTCAATGTGAAGGAGTTCAAAAAATGAAATGTTTTTGTTTCAAATTTCAATGTGAAATTGATTCCAATGTCATAATTTTTAAAATTACATGAATAATTTATAAAATTATAAATTAATAAAAATTAAAAATATAATATAAATATGTAACTAAATTATCCTAAAATGTAGTCTTTAATTAAAATTTATTATTTTTCACTATTAATCAAAAAAACGTATGATAAATGATTATAAATTTCAACATATCATAATTTTTATGTTATTATTTCAGAAATTGAGTGTATTTTATGTAGAAGATTTTCTAAATGTATCAAAATTTGGATTTAAAACAAATTCTCTATTAAATGCCAGTAAAATTTGATTTTAGAAAAATGTATATCTTTATGCACAAAAAATAGTATTATTATTTTCTTTTATCGAGAGAAAACATAAGATAAACATTAACTAGTTAACTGAATAATATATATATATATATATACATATTTCTTTGAGATATTTTATTAAAATTGTATTAATTTATTTATTGAGGCAAAATTTGTGTATTACATAAATATATTTTTCCAGTAAAATATTGTATATATATTAAAAGGGTTTTATATTCAATTCTCGTTGACTGGTTCCTAAATTATTATTCTTATATAAATTTGTAAACCATATTATAATTATTTCATTAATAATATTAATAGTTTTTATTCCAATGTCTTGGTTAATACAATAATAATTTGTTAATAATAAAATTAAAAGTATATTATTATTTTGTAAAAATTGGCCTTTCGTGTAATGAATGCAATCAAAGATACTTGTAATTTTTTGTGACATAAGAAAAGCATAATGTTTAATGTACTAAAAGATAATATAATTGATTCATGATGATTAGTATTAACTCAGGTTTTCATGAAATTTATGCCAAACATTGTTCTTTCATATAACATATTCTATATTCACTATTTCAGGAAATGAAATGTATCGAATAGTATAAGTAAATTTAAAAATATATATCTCACAACTTCTTATAATTATAAACTCCCAATATTCAAAAACCCCGTTTAATGGAAATATATTTATTTTAGAACCTCTAAGGATCCATAATGACCCATTTTAGAGGCTTTGGGAATGATAAATATTTGGTTGTCATTGATTATTTAAAAAAGATATATGTAAATCATCTCCCACACTTAAAAAATGTCAACCACTCCCTTCCAATCATCACATTAAAACATAAATTTTTTTTAAGTCCTAAACAAATAAATTCCTTACTTCCCTACCAAAATCCAAGATACATTTTTAATAAATCCTTCTTGGGAATTATATTGGTGAAATCATAGAGATGTCATCTGAAGAAGTGGTAATGTTTTTAATCATCATTTTTATTTTATTTCTTATTCCACCTAATTAGAATTTTATTCCATAATGATGAAATTATGACACCAATATATCCTATATAATGATATATTTTTATTTTAATGGGATAACTTATATCCATATCCACTTCCATGAACTGGGACTTGAAATCAACGATCATGTGTACATTAGACTACAACCATGCAAACTGATGCAACTCATTTTACCTAAATGGTTCTCACTATAATATATAATGTAACATTTAATATTTATATAAACTATGTGTGATATAATTATTCTAATTTAATTATAATTAAATTTTTACCGTCTTACATCCCATTATATTTAAATTATCATATCATCACTTATGTGTGTAATTAACTAATACCTCACGAAGTGATGTAATTCATTTTCAAATAATAAAATTAATGGAAGGTAATAATTAAAATTTTAACAAATATTTTTGATACAAATGAAATAATATTAATTTTTTAGAATTAGTATATGATACACTCTCTTACCTTTATAACGTTTTAATAGATTGATATCATCGCTTGTGCATATATACGACCTATCATCTCCATGATGAAATGTCACTAATTTTACATTACAAACCTTCAAGAATTGATCTAATAAAAAATATAATTATTAAATAATATATTCATAAAATTAATATCATTACAGAGATAATGGATTTATATCAATTGAACATGAACCATAACATTCAAGACAAAACCCAGATGAGAAAAGAGTGAAATTAACACTCAAAATAACAAAAATAATGAAAATTATTAACAAATGAGTGGTCAAATGGTCATATAGGATAATATAAGTTTTTATAAATATTAGTATGGTTATATTAAAAATTAATAACAATATTTAACTACTATAATGTAGGTAAATGGATGTTTATCTAATTGAAAGTGTGAGCTATGAAATTTCATCTTGATTTCAAATTTTTTGAGTAAAATTTATCAATATGATGATATTTAAATGTATATGGTGTATGTATTAATTATATTATGTATTTAACTTGAATAACGATGATACATGACATAAATGTTTCATTAAATTGTAACTAAACCTATTTGGACAGATAACTCAATTGTGCCTGCCTATAAGATTGATGATACTAAATAACAACGAGGATCCATAGTGGAATAATAGGGAGACAATAACATCTTGATCATATTGTAAAAGTGGAGTATAATATTATCAATAAATAGAGGAATCATATAGATAACTGAAAATATTTTGAATAATAATTCATCAAATAAATAACCGTGTAGTCCCATCCATCAAATTTATATTCAAAATTATGATCGTGGAATGTAACAAAAAAAGGAAATACAAGAAGACATATTTGAAGTAACACATACATACATGTATAAAAAATTACCAAAATGACCAAGAAGATATCATTAGATTGGATCATGTTCCCTAGCTCGGCCTTTTGCTCCACTACTACCATCCTATAGTAAATCAAACATCAAAAACCAGATTATTTCCCCAGTACCTACCTTCATCCATGAATTCCTTTCGGGTACAAAATGGAGGCCTCAATAGGATTTGAGAAAAACTCAATGGTCCACTGACAATGGTTTCTAGTCCCATATAGTCCGTGAATATATTATAAATAGTATGTTGTGGAAAAAATAAAATTAAGTGAGGTATATATATATAACCCATAGGGGTTCAGATTTCCACAGAACAACCATATTATACTAAATATGTCAGCTTAACCAAAATATATATTATTAATTAACTAGTATTCAATTAAATTACAATAACATATTTGCATCTATCTCCTATCCTTATAATCACCCATGTATTATAACCAATAGGATGTGTATAATAAGGATAACGGTAAAAACTAAACCTATGACTGATTCCAATCTTTTGTTTTTTATAGGAAGAAGCATAGTATAATTATTCTTTTGATATTTCAAAGTAATACTATTCCAATCCTTGGTGTTACTATATTGGAAACCATGTATCACTATAGTAATTTAATGAACCCATAACTTTACTATACCATCAATTTATTTCCTCATATGAACCTTGGAATGACATTAGATTTTGTATAAAGTCATCACCCTCTATGTTTTTCCATTAAAGTACATAATGGGGAACCGCATTTAACTCATGGAATCCATAATGACTGTACCTTTGATTATGTCCTTAGAAGCCCATATAAGGATTCCAAGTATCAAAAAATTTATAGTAACAATATTCTCATTGACTCCATCCATTGTAGCTGCTACAGAGTCCGAGTATCACTCTGGTGTAGAAAATCTAGTAGAAAAGTGATTATATGCATGGATTTCATTTGATAATCAATGTGTCACGAAAATTTCATAATAACGATTCCATTATAAAAACATTTAGTTAAAAAACTACAAAGATTTTATTTAGGGTATTCATAACATAGAACAAATCTCTTTCCTTAAAAAAGTAAAAAATTAAAGATAATGGGACCAAACACTAACCATACAATTTATTTTATCATTTAATTCATCTTTATGTCACATATATTAAAAAATTTTAACTCCCTATGATGGTTGATGAAATAAGAGAATAGTTTTATAATTCATACCATTACATAAAATTTCTTATCCATGTCAATTTTGAATTTGTATATAAAGAACATCATGACCCTAAGAGAAATGAACAAAAACCAAATACAGAGGGGAATCTAATTCCATTATATCATAATTAGATTAAAATCCCATTTCTACAAATTTATTTCAAATCCCAATAAACGGTAAATGAACACACCTCTATGTTGAATTAAATTCAAAGACCACCAATGGTGGTTTACTCCATTTATGAAACTCACCCTAAGGGGTGGTGAAATTCATGGTCCTTAACTTTAAGAATAAATTAGAAGTTTTTTGAGTGTTATAGTTCATGATTAACCATTAAATTGCACAATAAATCAATTAAATAAGAATATATCAAAACAGTTTCCATCTGGAACAATGAAATATATACAAATACTAAACCTTTAAGAGAATAGCATGAGACAACCTTCTTCAGTTTGGTATCTAACTCGTTATCCTTTTTGGGCTTCCAATCTATGATAGAATAGATGATATAATGTAAGTCGACTAACGAACTGAAAAAATTGATGATAAACTCAAAAAAAACTCAGCCAAGAGGAATACTTGTAATTAAAGGAACAAGAGGAATAAAGAAGCCTCTAGGGGCTATCTAACAAGACTAACAACAACTCAATCATAGTATGGATGGAGAAGATATCATAGGGCCTAGATTAGTCTTGGATGAGAGATTCAATAGGGAGAGAGGGGAGGTCACTACTAATGAAATAATAGATTTGTAGATGTATTTAAACATATAAATCCCAATAGCGTATGTTTTTTTAAAATCATTATAAAATTTTATATTTTGGCTACGTGGTTGGACTATCCACGCAGTATCCATGAAATAATCACTATTTAGGAACCCCTTATTGCATGGCCATGGAACACAACTAGACATAGTATTCCCCATCCTTTTGTTTCCCCCGATTATTTTTTTCAATAAATTCATTATCATTCTTCATGTGTTTCATGGTGTCCTCAAATCATGTGTCCATCTAAATTGTACATGATGACCCAGAATGGTTTTAACTAATTGGAAAAATTGGGTGGCATTGTTTCTATTTACCGTTCAACCAAAGTTCCTCCCCACAAATATTGTGCTTCAGTCTTTGTACAAGTACCAAGCACCGATGATTCCCCCATTACCCCACTAGGGACTCCTATAAAGTTTAAATTTTAAATTTTAATGTAATATAAAAGGTTATATAACTCATATAATAAAGGGTTCTTATAATCTTCCCTATAGAAAAATATTTTCACCAGAATTTCCCTTTCAAGGTTGGTAACTAATAATTTGAGAATAACTCCAACAACTAGGTATGTATGTCAGCTTCCCACTAAAATGACTCACTCTGTACATGGTCATTCTTCTGTATCACCCATACTAAATAAATGGAAATTCATGATAGAACTGTAATTCCTCGATCAACAACATATATATGATATATATTTAAGGATGAATCAACATTTAACTCATCTTCCTTGAAATGAAGAATATGTGATAGGCTAGGCTGATATCACTGAAGCTGAGATATGTAGAAGACGTCTTGTATGATGCAATACCATTTAGGAAACTAAAAATAATATTGTAACGGTATGAATCACTCCAAAATATAGAAAGGAGCAATGTTATAAGGTGATATATTCCCTTTTCTATAAAACAAATTATCTCCCAGTCTATGTGAAAATAATAAGAATATGTGACTCCCTTACTAAAAATCATAATGTTTACAGTGATGATCAACACCTTAATTGTGTCCAAACAATGTTGTATACATGTTATTTATAATAAGATGATCCTACTATAAAGATTCATAATTTATAAGTGGACTTAGTATAAATTTATCTCTATCCTAAACTCGTATAAGGGTGAACTGAATTATCTACCATATAAGGCCTCATAAAGATCCATCTGTATGGTCTCATAGAATCTATTAACATAAAAATACGCAACAAGAGGTTTTGTTTATCCAATGAACTTCAATATCAAGAAATCATGCCCTGAGAATGTCATAAAAAATTAATATCGTACACTCTAACTGACCATTAGTCTATGGCTGATTGGATCAACTCAACAGTACCAGTAAACCTTGATCCCTCTATAACCCCTGATAGAACTGTGTTGCGAAATAAGTGTCTCTATTTGATAATACGTAACATTGAACCCCATAGAGGTCTATGATCTCATATTTTTCTGGCCTCTTATCTTCATCCAATGATATGGTCTCCCAAATAGGTAATAAATGGGGGCCCATTCCCAATCATTAAAGGATCACCCATATGAAGTCACCTCCCTAATATTATATAGGAAATAATATCATGAAATACATGGTGATGTCATCCCAAATCCGTTCAGAAATTATAAATAGTAGTA
The DNA here is from genome assembly GCA_963277665.1 of Viscum album. Classification (NCBI taxonomy): domain Eukaryota; kingdom Viridiplantae; phylum Streptophyta; class Magnoliopsida; order Santalales; family Viscaceae; genus Viscum; species Viscum album. The sequence continues at coordinate 317,418,048 of OY728132.1, read as the reverse complement.
AACTATCACATGTTATCTGGTATTCTTTTTTCACCTATTGATTGGTCGAACACCAAGTAAAAAACTTAGCTATCTCTCTTTTCATCAATGGACAATAGTTTTCAAAATATATTTCATGGTACATATTGTTAAGAGTTGGATTAAAAACCCATATAGAGGTATGATAATCTAACATAAAGTCCTATTTTATGTCCATAGAAACCCCTATATATCCCCGAATGATAAATATATCATACTCATTAATCACCCAACTAGTGGGTGTGTCATCTCCAACAACAAACCCCCTTTTGACCAATCCCTTAGAATATGATTTTTGTATAATCATTGTTCTCTGTATAATTGAAGAGTTCATAAATAATGATACAATTACAGACTATCCATGATTTTCAACTACTTCTACATAAATCTTATAAAACAAGTCCATAAGATACCACTTGCTAATGGCTTCCTGAATCATCTGTGTCTGAGTCCTCCTACTTAGGTCATCTAAAACATCATTTCCATATCCAGACACATAATGAAGCTCAATGTAAGAATAATTTAGGTATTAAACCAACCATCATTGCCTAATATTTTAGTAATGTTTTCAAAATATGACCATTAATTTTTTTTTTCATTATACACTACACAATTCTCTCATAATATGTAATCTATAATGTATTACAATTCATGAACAACATTGACTCACTCAATATTTTGAGTCATGTAGTTCCACTAATGTGGCCTATAAGGATGAGACACATATGCCCCAACTCACTCATACTATTTTAGAACATATCAAAACCAGATATCTGATGCATCATTTTATACTATATATATTTTTCTTCGTACTGGAAGAATCAACATCGGCACTGAGGTCAGTGTCCCTTCTATCTCATAAAAGGATTCCTTGAAGGATTCTGAAACCATAAACATCACAAACATCATAGTCAAGACAATAAGAGGTACTTAATGGTATTATAAGGCTTATATGATGTGACTTTAATAACCAGATTCCAATATAATATCTATATATAAATAATATTATTTGGATTCTTCTCGTATACTATAACTCTCACCTTCTCTATGTTAAATGGATCATCCTATATCTAATATAATATGACCAAGGAATTAAATTTTAACCATCTGTATGTGGAACTTTGTGATCGTATCAAATAACTAATACTATCTTAATGAATTCAATATGATAACGTGATGTTTGGAATGATCATGTTAAGTTTGGGAATATCTGAAAGTTTTTTCCACCAATAATCCCAGAATGAAAACTACATGTGGATTGAATACCAAATTCTTTAGTTCCATGAATATGTTTGGAATTTTTGTGAGACCGAATGACTTCACCAAAAACTTGAACAAGACAAATCTACTATATAATGATGTCTGTTTTATATATTATGGTATAACACACACCTGATGATAACATGATCTGATGTCTATCTTATAGAAGACACATTAACATCATAGATGGTCTAAGAGACTATCTATATGAGGAAATTGATATCATTCATAACCAGATTTATGTTTACCTAATGGAGATCCATGCAAACAATGAGGGTACCATCCTCCTTGTTGATTAAATAAAATCATTGAACCCCATGATAGATAACTAGGTCATATATTACCCTTAACATTCCAATAAAATATATTCCACTTCACAACCTATAACTCTGTATTTTTGAACAAGTAATGGGGGATAAATAATAGATAAACACCGGCTACTATATTGATGTAAAAATATGTACCTCTCAAATGATGTAATACCAAAGTGTTTTCGAGGAATGAATGGTTGAAAAATTAATCATTGAAGGGAAATATTCTTGATTTGGTCCCTAATAATCTGGATAAAAACTATAAATTATTGGTTTCATCCTACTCGGTCCACAATTCTCAAGTCGATCTTGGCTCTCATGGAAATCACATTCACACTTATGAATAAAAACCCCACCATATAGTGATTTTAATGTCACCCATCTTCTATATATGAATACACAGTTATGATAGGGAACCAACCATCCCATTCTGATATGGATTTAAAACATTATCATCTTGAAGAGGTCCTATATAATGTGACACCAACCCATATCGAGAGGTTAATCTATGGACTATAATAAAATCACAGACAGTATCTTTAATATAGTATCATGTGTCACCACAACATATTAAAATTGAACATAGATCCCAAGGCTCCCAAAAAGAGGAAAAAATATATATTAATTAAAATCACCTATATTAAATACATTAGATAAAAATGCAATTGTCAGTAGAATAGAACCTCTAACTATAGCAGGTTTGGAACTCCAATCCTCGATTATTGGTTGTGATGAATATATATAGCCTAATCCATGGATTTTTCAAATATTATATCTTCCCTGAACATGTCTTTTTTCTGTTGTGGTAAATTTTGTGTCTGGTAATAGCCATCTTGACCACCTCCTCTGCCAGATCTGTCAACTACACTCTATCTCCCTTCTCGATAATAGTATTTTATCCACTATCTTGAATGTAGATTCAATTTAGACTCTCAATCACTAGCTATTGGATTATATTCTATAAAACATCACTATATATAGACCATGTTGATTCAATATTAGATCTCGACTAAGCCCCCCGTTCAATGAGAAATCATATATCATAGAATACAGATCTAGTGGAACCTCACCTAGCAACGAGAGTATATACCCTAGATACTAATGTATTTATGTGGAAGATCAAAATGATTCTTCTTACTATAGGAATATGTAGTTCTAGATATAGGTATTGAACCACCCTAGCTCACACCCCCGCTCTATCTCTAGTTATGTTCCATGATAAGGTTCTAATTCACTTTTCCACATATGGTAGTAAGACGGAATACATTCACCTATGATTAGAAGTCATATATGATTTCATCCCCAAATCACTAGCTTTAGGTAACTCATCCCCTAATTCAATAACTACGAAACACTAGAACTCAAGGAAATGAAGATAATATTCAATGACTTATAGGACGCCCTACTCCATGTTCATAAACATTATGACTCTATCTGCCCTAAATGTTTCGATAATGAAATAGTCATAGAAGGCCTTCTAAAAATCCCACCAATAAATATCTAGATGATGATTTCTTTGTAAAAATCCCACTATCTATTATAGGAATCCAGAAACATGTAGGTAGTGAGACTAACTCTTTTCTCAAGAGGTGTCTTGAGATTCATTAAAATAAATATCATGTCCTCTAGCCATGATTCTATGGCCTATGATAGACCATCCCACAAAAACATGGAATTATTTTTCTACAGGAACTCATGTTACTACTCATCCATTATCGGTGAAGTTTATATGGCTCTTTAGATAGTCTCCATATATCATAGTAAACCCTCTCAAAACTGATCATCAGCACCCATAATGGGTATAAATAATAGTGACTCAAGTCCCACTATTAATGGTTCTACTAGGGACCTAGGGCCCACCACCTATGGAGAATGATCATTGCCATCCTCATGCTTCATGATTTGAGTTTATCATTGTGGAATTCCTATATAAATGATAAATTCATGACTCATTATATGACTCGTTATCTTATTGAAAAGAAAGAATTTGAATACGAAAGGTAAATATCTACCTATATATGACTCACACACTTATTCCTCCTCTTAATAGCAATTTTGGAAAATTTAAAAATCATCAAGAAAACAAGATACACTACCTATTTCCCATTAATACGATTGGTTCAAGTTCAATTATTTTCTATTATTCAATGTTATAGATATATAGAGCATTAATTAATAATTATATAGGAATATAAACATTAAATTGAAATTGGATTCCATGTTTAGCAGTGAAATTTAATTTTAGAATTCAATTCTCTTTTATTTCTTACTCATTTATAACAAAATAAAATAAAAAGTTTTAAATATACGAGTCGAAACATCAAATTTATAATGTCTAAAACACCATATAACTTTAAATGTGATATGAATTTAATGACAAGAAATTATTCATAAAGTGAATACATGAAATTTTATAAAACTTTCATGGAAATATAAATAAATGTTCCAAAAATGATATAGGAAATTCAAAAAGTAATATAAACATTGCATGAAATACACATGAATGATAGATCCTAAATATACTATCATGATTCGTAATACAATACATACATTCTATGATGACCAAGGGTAAAAATCTATATTTATAAGGAATATCAAACAAAACATTCATCACCCAATGCTTAAATAAAGGCTACCATAATAAGATCAACACAGAACAACATGTTCCAACCCATGTTATTTGTCATTTCACTATATGTGGGTTAGATACTCCCAATAACAGAATCATGAAAAAGTCATTATACATCCTATATATCATTTATTCCAACCCAATATATAAGGCAGACAACGAAAGGGAAATATACCATATAATAACAAATTGTAATGTCCCATAAGTAGTTCAGTTAATAATAACAAAACCCAGTTTTCATCATGACCTAATGCATGAATCAGAATATACAAAAGGTTTTCGACTTGTCATAAGGTTCCCTGGTGGAACACTTGATAGATTATAGCCTCTTGGCTAGAGTGTAGATTAATTTCATAATCTTATAAACCAATAGATGAAGCATGAATATAATTAAACATGTAAAGAATAAACATCCATAATATGATTAAACAAGTATTTACATCAATTAATTCCATATACAAAATAATGATCATGGCATTACATACAATATGGAAATATATGATAATATTACAATAGGTAAACATACATACTAGTATACCAAAATAAGCAAAAACACTACAATACTATTTATAAATAGCATCGTGATATATTTATTATTCATATGAACCCATAATCCCATGACCTGATAAATCAATCATTGGAAACTGTTGATAACCCTTATCCCTACCTGAATCCATAATGTCTAACATGGTCCAAATTCTATCCCAAGAAGGGCGTGAGATGAACTAAGTAGTCAACCACCAATAATGTCTCATTCTATTCACTCTGTTAATATATAATAAACTGTTTTTATATGATAGTATAACAATAAATTAATTTTATATATATATAATTAACCCACATAGGTTCGACTTCCCACAGAACACCCTTCCTCTCCGACCAATATTAGGCTAAGCTGGAATATCTCTGAGTAATCAATTGAGCATGATTTAATTAATTATAATGTCTTTAGAGATGAAACATATGTAATGTATCCCACATGTATAATCTTTAATAGGATGTGTAAAATAATTCCAATCAAATAAAGTAAAACTCTGAAAAAATCTAGTCCTTTTATTTGTCCGGATAGACATGTCGTTTAATCAATAATTTAATATTTCAATGGAAACCTAAATTTGTCCATGGAAATAGAAAATTTTAACACTTGTATTACTCTAGGTATATCATGATCCCATAACCTTATTATCTCATCCTATGCATTCCTTATCAGAACCCTATTATCGCTCTAGGGGTGGTATAAACTCACCTCCCCTTGATTACATGCATAGTGGTCTATAAAGGGTTCCTAGGTGTCACTCATTTTGCACATAACGGTATGCCCTCTGAGTTTACCCTTAGATGTCCACATAACGATTCCAAGTTTTAATCATGCCATAATAATAGTCTTTCAAATGATTCCATCCTTTACACTCAATGAAGGAGTACATGTATCACTCAAGATTATACTAGTTATCTGTTAAATGAGTGTATCCACAACATTCATATGAGAACCCATATGTCACCCAAGGGTAATAATAATCATTTGAAGATAATAAAATTTAATTAAAAAATATCAATTTTTCTGTTAATGGCATTCCAAATTTGGAATCTATCTATCACTATCTTCATGGAAATATCAATGCATATAGGCCCAAAGGCTAACCATAGAATTTAATTTCACATTTAATTCATCTTATAATGAAATATATTTAAAATATTTAACTCTCCTCAGAAGGGGGATCATATAAATCCATAGTAATAGAATAAGTACAATCACATAAATCCTACCATTCATCTTAATTATTAATTTTGATATAATGAACCGATCATTCCTAAGAGAGAATGACAAAGACCCAATATATAGGGACATGTAATTCCATTTCCTCTTAATTAAATCCAACATGTATTTAAACAATTTCATTTAACATTATGTGCGAGGTGTAAAGAACACACTACTAATGTGAATCATGATTAAAGGCCACCCATTGGGTTTTTATCATTTTAATAAGCAGCGAAAAGGGGTGGTTAAATTTATGTAACATAGACTATGAAAATATATAAGTGGTCTCATGAGTGGAATATGACCAGAATATCCATTTAATCTAATATTAATTCCTTTTAATAACAATCACTTGAAAAATAAATAATGTGTCCCAACAACATTTATATAAACAACAATATGTTTTGTCAAAATAATGGGATCACCTACCTCATCTTGGCAGTTGGACCCTTCTCCATTGTTGACCTGTATTCCATAATAGAATATTAGAAATCCAAAAAATAGATAATGGTCATAAAAATAGATCATCTAATCTGACATCAATATCACTCTCTAAAAAGAAATAAAAAATAAAAAATTATATGTGGAATAGTGAACAAGCATGTGGCTATCCAATGTGACTGATGGAATCTCTGTCGAAGTCCAGATAGATAAGATATCACTAAAACTAGAATAGGATTCGATGGATGGTTCAAATGAGATAGAGGGGTTGCTAATATTGTTGAAATTAGAAAAAGGGGGATGGGATAAAAAATATAATTACTATAAATGAAAAATGTTTTTTACCCATCAATAAAGGGTCACACAATTTTTCCATACGGTTTTCCAATCAATCCACCAATCTTTCAAGGCTCACTTTTCATGCAGCTCTTCTCACATGGTCATGGTCTGTGTTTTAAAAAAACATTTTTATATTTTCTTCTTCCCCAATGTTAAAACTTCTGAATTAAATTCATGGTAATGAATCGTATGTTGTTTGTTTTCATCATACATTTTGCCTTGGACAATGAACTAGATAACCCCACACGACATGATCTATTAGTACAGAATGGGATGTGATGTTTGTACTAACCATGTGACCCATATTCCTCCTCCCAAATCATGGAATTCAAGCTTCGTAGAAGCCTCTAAAACTATATTTTTCCTCCTTTAAACAACTATGGGATCCTTTAATAATAAAACTATTTAATTTAAAATTATGTTAAAGGTTTAGTATATCATAAAAAATGTATTTTTCATACAACTTATTTTTTCAATATTATTAATCGTTCATTTATAGTTTATTATTCTAGGGGGTAATCATTAATAGTAACCAAATTTGTAAAAAATATTGTTTAATATCACAAAATTTTTCAACTATTTACATTATATTCAGTCAATCACATTTCTAATAATTATTCATTGGAAATAAAAATATCTTAAATTTATGTATTATTATATGATGGATATGCGTTTTTCTAAAACATTATACCATTTTTATATATTATCTTATATTTTAATGTAATTTTATTTACATGGGAAATATTTATAAATATATATCCTTTAATAAATATACATATTTGATGATATAGTTTATTGAATCATAGATAAAATTAATTATTCGATATAAGAAGGATTATGTGGAAATATAATTACTAATGAGGATAAATTATATATAACACCTTTATTAATCAACATGTCTCTTGATATAAATTATTTTGAAAAATTAGATGATATATTACCCTTACATTAAATGTATCATTTAATAAGTCATGAATGTATAGTTATCAAGATGTTAGAGATCCTAGAATCCAGTAATAAATTATTTTCTTCCTTGTTTATTCATTTATTATTAATATGAATGATATTTTTTTAATTGATATTATCTATGGATGTATTTTCAACAATGTTTATTGATTAACTATAATGTGTGTTTAGTTTTTTCCTTTCTATATTGATTATAACTTATATCATGATCATGTTGTTGATTAAATAGAATGTGTTTTTAGTTAGTTATAATTTCATATTGAATATGATTATTTATTCATTATAACTACCAATATACATATCTTTTACTGATCAATTTAGATCACACTTATTTTTTTCCATTCCCCTGTTTATGAAGATGAATCTATTTAATTCGTTTCATAAATGTTGAGATTTTTTTGGTTTATTTTATTTTCCAAACTTCAAATGGGTATCTTACATGTATCTGGTTCTCCAAAAATACTAAAAAAAACTAGTAATTTTCGATTTAACCATCAGTATCTATTATAATGTAATAATGTAGGGACGTACTCTGGGTTACTGGTGCTCAGTCATTATAGGTTATATCAGAGATAATTTTGTAAAATCTTGAGGATATATATTTTAGGAGCATAGAGATTAGGTAGCATAACCCAATATTAAACCTTGAGTATAGGTATATAGTAAAATACCTAAATTTTGGTGAGGAGATTATTATATGGTTTTTACAATCAATACATTTCTTTCTAGATAATATAATTGGTTATTATTCTAGAATTGATATAGCTGGGGGTGATAACTCTGAACAAGGTGTATCGACATTAACTAAATAATTAGTAGTTACACAACAAAAAGAATTACTACGCTCCTATTTTGACACTCCCAATGAATATTATTTAGATAATTTATATTTTCATTACAATCCATTATTAAGGATTTGAAACTAAGGATATCCTCATATTAAAAATGTTTATGATTCCATGATTAAAAATTAATTAATTTCTATTTTATGTAAATTTTTAATCTATATTTTGAATTATTTATTATGATTTATGATTCATAACTTTTTGAGCTAATCTATTATATTACATCATTTATAAATGGTTCCTGGAATGATGATGAGTATCAATACACATAACAAATGTAAATAATTCTTTGTTGATAAATCCAATTCAACTAGTATTATAACTGAGAATATCATGTCTATATTAGGGATGAATAATTGGTTTATGAAAAATAACCTTTACTAATAAGAGAAACTTTTCTAAATCATAATTCAACTATCTTTAATTGATTCATGATATATATTCCCATATAATTTGGTTGGAATACTAATCCAATGGTAGTTTAGCAATGGACTAAATCTCTTGAGAAAATATTGACACCATTTAGATGGGATGAAATGAAAAATGATACAGTTTTATGTTATTATCTCAAAAGTGATGCTTGTAAAAGGTTGTAGTCGATATAGAATATTGGGGTTGAAGAGGAAATAAAACCCAATAAATGTAAATAATTTATGGAGAAATTATTAGAAAAATATTTCCTTATTTTGTAACAAACTAAAATTAATTTAATGTTACTTTTCTTGAATAAAAAATAATATATATTTTATGAGTATGACGATACTTTTACAATATTGTTTGGGTATTCTATTCATGAAATGTGCATCACATAGTGCTGTATTGATCATTTACTTGAAGTCCTTAAGCCATATATATGAAGGTAGATGGTATCTAAATCATTTTCATCATTTGATAAAATATTTTTACATTCCATAAAAATAGATAAGTGATCCTATGGATTCTACATTTTCAAGGGAAATGAATAAAATAAATGGTTGAATGAGCACCAAGTAAAAGGGAATCTGAAAAATATGAATTACAAAATAAATAAATTTCCATATTATGTAAACTTTTGAAATAATCATCTTCATAAATTCTTGATGTGCATGGGTGTTTTTTAGAAGTTTGGAGATAATGGTACATGGTCTAACGAATGAAATGTAATGAAATAAAACAGTTAAATTTAGTGTTTCAGATAAAGGTATATGAGGAATTAAAAATATTAATTACATAATAATCAAGGGAATATTACATATATGAGGACAATGGAATACTTAAATGATTATGTGACCCCTATAGCTAAGGTTTAATTACCTAATGATGTGGTGGAATGTACATTAATCATAACATAAAATTTAGATAATTTTATATTTTATTATAGATCCTCAAAATGTTTTATATCATCCTTGTTTAAAAAAAATTACATATATAATTTTCGGAAGGGAGTTTTCAGTCAGAACACCTATTGGTAGACTCACCACAATAAGGATGTGTTTGGTAGTCCACATTATAACCCTCAAATCTATAATATTTTCAATAATTAATATCATAAATTTGGTTTACTTAGATTCATTTCTTAGTGTGAACTAGAATTTAATTTCTGTTACAATAATTTATGACATTAAGATTTAAATAATTATTTTTTATGAATATATATATTTCATGGTATTTAACGCTATGTATTATCTATATAAACCACATATAGATCCGCCACCAGTACGTCTTAGGATTTATATAATTAGGGAATGAGAAAAAAAATTGGTTGGAGTAGGTAATAATCAAATCGACGAATTACCTAAATTACAAGAATATATTAATATATTTCCTAATGAATTTCTTGGACATCTACCAATGTTCTATGATCAATTTTAATTTTATTTAATTCATGATATAATACTAATTAAAATTACTCCCTATATAGTGGAAATTTTTGATTTAGTGTAGTTTTGGAAAATCTAGATGAGTTTTGTGATAAATGATTAATCCGATCTAGTGTTTTAATATGGAGAGACAACGTTCTCTTAATTGAGAAGATATATGGATCCATGTCGCTATGAATTGATTATACGAAAATAAAAACTATTAAAATAATTAAAAGGTAATATTATCCTCAAAATTACAACTTATTTGATCTTATTCACGGAACCCATAATTATTCAAATAATTATCTCATATTCAGGTATCCGTAAATACATTTAATGAAATAATAAATTCCCAAGAAAATTTTTGAATGAGGTATATAAAATGTGATTTTATAGTAATTCTATTTAGATTGAATAATTATTCTTTTATTTTTATGCATCTAATAAATAAATTAGCCCTGGAATATATATTTTTTGGTGGAGTTTATTCACTAAATATTGGTTTATTCTAAAATATATATAGGCCATTAGAATAACATGAGGATTTTTATTGAGAATATTATCAGTAAATGGTTTTACATGAAATTTATTAAGAATGATTTCTATCTTAAAGATGATTCCTATTTTGTCCATATTATTTCCAAGGATTAAATATAATTTGATCCTATGAATACAAAGGATGTCATCGAACAGGCTACTCCAACCAAAAAAACATAGGTTCATAGTGTCAAATTTCTTGTAGGTGGCAATCAGAGACGTATTTTGAATTTTACACTATTAGAGTAATTGTTAACCAGTTTTACATATAAAGGTGTTGATTTTGTTTGAATAATGGAATGTGAAAATTGTTTTTATGAAATCAATTAGAGAGTTTTGAATTCTAAATTTTTGATTCAACCGTCAATGAATGATGGGATTGTGGTATAAAATGATTTATAGAAAAAAGGACTTCATTGTGTACTAATGAAAAATAAAATATATATAGCATATTTTTCAACGAAATTTATGACTCATGGAATAATCCATAGAGCCATTAATATTTATTTGGAAGAAATAATAATTTATTTTAACAAATGGAGACATTATATCTATGGTGAAAGATGTGAGATATACACGGACCATAAAATCATAAAATACAAATTGTTAAAATAACGGTTCAATATGAGATGATGGAAATGGATCAATATATTCAATGATTATGATTATTTGAGGGAAACCATGTTTGGGATACAAATATGGTAAAATAGGAATTTTTTATGAATTATTATTGATTTTAAATCCAAATACTTATTGATAGGGAACCTATGGTCAATGATATACTGAATATTGAATAAAAATTAGGACTGAATGATTGAAATAAGTACTTATTCAAATGATTTTGAAACCATATTTATTATAAAAGATAAAAATCATTCAATATGATGATGAGAGAATTTATAGTAAAATTAATGAAGATAATGATTGAAAATTTTTATACATCATTTAGGAAGTTTGTGTTCGGAAAATTAGAAAGATATGATGACTTCCATCTATACCTGATCTAAAAATTGAACATTTGGATGATTCTCATAGATCTAATTTGTCTATACATCATATTATAACCAAGATGAATAAGTTTTTCAGGGACAATTATTTTTGTGGGATTACATTAAGAGGTAATTTTTGGACTATATATCATGATGCTCTTTTTTACTATCCATGGTATAGAAAAAACATACAAGAGTATTCTTGCAACCTATTCATATTCAAATGTTGAAATGGGAAAAAAATTATTATAAATTTTGTCACATGACTATAAAAGACTAAAAAGATAAATGATTTACGATATGATATTATTTATTACCTAAACATATCTTCACATTTAATTTATATAAGAGATAATTTACCTCTTGATCACCATGAAATTATATGCATTAATAAAATTTTAATACATTATGGAGAACCAATTTCGATTTTTCCTAATCATGGACACCATTTTATATCATAATTCTTGAAGACATTTGAGAAGGATCAAGATACTGAATTTTATTTAATAACATCCAATAAGTAATAAACTAATGGAAATTATGAAAAAAATAATCAAACATTATAAGGATTTTTGAGATCATGATCTTTTTATTTTTTAGGTTTGTGGGATCAGCATTAACCATTGGTATAGTTTACCTAAAAAAATTGTTTCCATTATTGTTTTATAATTGTGAGGTATGAAACATTATATTACAATATAATCAATACCAAAAACTCTATGGTTGAATTTAATATAATTAATCATAGAGTTTGATATATTATTTTAGATACAATAAAAAATGTAAGGACTATTCAGGAACATATTAATGAATCATAAAGTATGAAAAAAGTTATAACGATAATTGGATAAAGGATTTGTAATTTCAAGTGGGAGATAATTATTTATTGAGAGTGTCATCCAATAAGTGTTTCATAATGTATTGTAAGAATTCGAAACTAATCCCCATGACATACCCCAGTGATATTTTTGAAAAGAATGCAGGCATGGATTATCATTTGGAAATGAATCGAAAAATCTCAGTAGTACATGATCTATTCCAAATATCATTTTAATTGAAGTACATTCTATACCCTGTTTAAAAACACAGAGCTTATTTGTAGGTATTTTTTCCCTTTTCTAGTGTTTTTGAGGAGAGGAAGATTTTTTGGGAATTTTTTAAGTGCACTCCGTGTACTTTATGAGTACACATCGTGTACTGGGTTACCGCGGAAAGCCGTGTGCTAGCCATGTCACGGCTATGCACATGGTCATGTGTGGTGACATGAAGGCCACTTAAACTGGGGATTGGTAAGGGAAGGTACACACAATGTACTTAAAAAGTACACATAATGTACTTTTTTCATTAAACGTACCAGGGTCGTGTTTGACGGACATAACCATCTCCATCTAGGTATGGTATCTGAGATCACCCGTACGACCAAAATCATTCTCCAAGCACCCGATCGTGCATCCGATCTCTGATTTAACTACTCTTGATTGCATTGGTATCGCCTCGGTATGCTCTTCCTTATGCTAGAGCTTCGTTTCCGGATTCCTCATTTTTCAAGAGTTATTTTTGGTCAAAAAGTTTAGACTTTTTATGTAGATCTACGATGTTCATGTGTGATTTAAGGATCAAGGTTCATGTAGAGAATCCTACAACACCAAGTTCTGTGGTTTGTTCCTTTCCATACATAGTCTTTGAGTTATATGTGCAAAATTTCCCAATACCCTTGAATGGGGTATTTCATGTTTATGATTTTTGCCCTGTTGATTTTCCTTTATGATTGTATGCTTTAGTAGTGGATTATTTAATGTGAATATGGTTAATTTATATGCTTTGAAAGTATTTTCTCATTCATTTTTTTGATCGTTTGGTCCTACTTAGCATGTTAGGCTACCTTGTTTATCCCATGCCTAGTATTGTAAGATGGTGTGATTATTTGTCCTGACATGATGATATGTCGTAGACTATTAGAAAATTAGTTCGTGATGATTACATTGGATGATATTCTTTACTGTGCTCAATTGACTTACATAGGGTCGTGAGAACCTAGTTTAGTAGTCCATAGGGATAATGGATGCGAGGGATTATCTAGAGTGTTTTTTTACTATTACGATGTGAGACCATAGGCAGAATTGACGTAAGTTCTTCCTCAAAGTGTTTTTAGTTCTTCAACACAGTCCACATGGGGAATGTGATGTTTGTGCTTCCCCAGACCGACTTTTAGTTACCGATACGAGAATATAGGAGGAATTAATGGTGAGTGCTTCCTCAGAGAGTATATTCTTATGCTGAACCACATGGGTCAGACTATGTGTACTTACAAGATTGTTTCTTGTGTTGTTTGGTTTATCCATAGGGGTAATTCTGAGAGTACTTCACATAGGGTTTCCTGCTTTAATTAGCTGCTTATTTGTTATTTGGAATTGAATGCTTGAACAGTAGGAATCTTTACTGATGAGTACATCCTTGTTTACTTCTCTTTTAGTTATTTCATTCCATATATTGACTGAATGTTAGGCATGGATCTTTGGGTGGTTTCCTACTAGGATTTAGTCTCATAGCCAGTTTGGGTCATTCATTTGGGCCCAAATAGATTATATTGCTACAGATATAGATAAGGGCAAGCGCCCTTCTACTTTAGGTACTTTATTTCTAAGGATATAGATAGCACAAGACCAAGCTGAGGCATATGATGCTGAGAAATTTTTCTATTTTTTTGAACATGGATTATTCTATATTCTAGAAATGGGACTGGTTTGGCTACTTCTATAGTCATATATGTCAAGCATAATTTATATATGTGCTCATGTTTCTTCTTAAATTCATTCTTCTACTATTTATAGTTGTATGATATTATTACTGCTTCCTCTATTGTTATCAGTTTACATCCAATGTTTTAATCTTCCAATGAGGTAATAGTTTCCCCACTATCAAACCCAAGGCCCTCACTTCTAGTCGGAAGCCTCTAGCATTCGGGTAAATGCGCTTGAGGCCATGTGACCAACTGGGCACGGGGTGCCTTTGGGCGGAATCCGAAACTGGGAGGTCACAAAGTTGAATAAAAGCCTTTTTGTTCTTCTTGACATACAGTTTGGAGCCTATAGCCAGGGATAAGAAGGAATCAGAACTTTTTAATAAGTTTTTCATAGGAGTATCTAACTTGTGTACATGGTAGATCCAATTTACATCATTATTGAAATTTTTTCTAGTTTTGCAATTTTAAATTGGATTTTATTTCACCATTGGGTGATTCTAATGCTTTATTATATTACTATTGATGTTATTGAGGTTCTATTCCTATTGATACTTGATGAGATGAGGGAATTCCATCTCATGCATTCGATGGACACTTGCTAGTAATCACATGTCATGCATTCTTTCCAGGCCATTTGGGGTGCAATAGAGATTTCATGTTGTTGTGATAGATTTTTTTCAAGATATTCATACTGTTGTGATATATGACTTGAAGAAATACCTATTGTTTGGTAGGGTATTGTTTTTGTAACATTTTATTAGAATGAATGCCAATATTTGTTTCATGAGGTTTATGGGCCCTCATGAATTAAGACTTTGTGGATCATTACCCTGTTATTCATGTTTATGACATGTATAAGATTCCAAACGTTGATTCGCGGGAATATGGGCCCTCATAGATCCTAATTTGGAACATAATAGTTCGTTTTATTGTTTTTCTGTGTTCTAGAGTAGTTTTTGAGGATTACTATCTAGAAAAACTCAGAATACACAGCGTGTAATGTTGAAGACATTCCATGTGTTCTTTTGTTCGAGAAGAAATTTTTTTCTTAAGTACACACCGTGTACCATAAGTACACGCTATGCAGTCTCCAACTTTGTCACTACATGTGTGGGTAGATGCATGAGGTTGGGAAATCTGGGTAGAACACGTCGTGTGGCAGATGTACATACCGTGTGGTAGAACCATGTAACAGGTCGTGTGGCAAACAACATGGGTCGGTTGAGTCTTCTAGTACATAATGTGTCCACCCAGAACACACTGTGTAGTGTAACCTTAGTATCCGGCCATGTGAAGAGCAACATGGGTTGTGAATATTGTCTAGTACATGTTGTGTCTGTCATGATCGCGATGTGTAGTGTTGTTTTAGTAGAACAGTGTGACAAAGCCATGTAAAATAACTTGGGATGGGAAAGTGGATTCTGATAGATGCCATTTATTTAGAAAACACGCCATGTGCATGGGGTGTTACACGACCGGTTTTGGAAAAAGTACACACCTAGGTGAATGCTTATGGGAACACATCCTGTAGTCATTATACACACCATGTATCCATGTTTTGAAAAACATGAATGCTTTCTTTCTCTTTTTCCCTTCTCTGACTTCTAGTTTTTCATTCCTTGATAATCTTGATAAAAGGTATCCGATTGATCATGCAGAGTCATTCCACTGAGACGTCCTCTGGTTTTATGCTAGTTACAAAGAAGTTATCAGACACTAGAAAAGGATGATCACGGACTACCAGTAGATCCTCCAGTTGTGACAGTCTTGGAAACAACATTATTTTTGGACACAATAACTAATGCAAAGATTCAAGAGGGATTTATGAGGTTCACGTAGACCTTACGAGGATTACCGCATCCTCCCCTGACTATGGCAGAGATGATGTGGGTTTTCCATCAGCAACATCCTCCCACCTTCACAGGAGAAGGAGGACCTCAGGCTGCATAGTCATGGGTAGAAGCCATGCTTTCTATCATTGATCATCTAGAGATGCCTCCATAGAGGAGAGTGAATCTTTTGATGTATATTTTTAGGGATTCTACCAAGAGATGGTGGTATGTGATATCAAAAGTGGGATTCCAGAAGGTTATGGCTTAGAAAGAGTTCTAGTGTTCCTTCTATGAAAACTTCTACCTAGAAAAATTGATGGTAAATCGAGCCTGAGAGTTCGTGAGTCTGGATCAGGGTACTCTTTTTGTTATGGAGTATTCTTATCGCTTCCAGATTTATAGCGCTTCACGCTTATTCTAGGAGGAGATGAGTTATTACTGGAAAGGATATTTAAGGATGGTCTTAGGGACGACATCCGATCACAGGTAAAAATCATCATATTGACTTCCATCACTTATATAGTCAACAAGACACTGATCACAGAGCACAATTTGAGGGATCTGGAGTTACGAACTAGGGCTGCTCGACATCTGATGTTGATATACCTCATATTGACAGCTGGAAGTGCCGTAGAGATTCTTCACGCGGAGATCCGATGAGTCAAGAGTCATCTAATGGTAGCCTGGTGATATGCTAACAGTGCAGAAAGGTCAGGCATATGAGGCCACACTTCCCAAGAGAATCGTTAGAGTGCCAATTATGCAGAAAGATGGGTCACCTTCAGTGTTTTTGTTCAGTTTTTCTCACCAGTAGCTGGTGATAGGGGTTCATCTATGACACCGCATTCCGAAGTATCACCACCAATTTCTCAACATTCAGGGGGCTGTATTTAATCTGACCATTTATGCTAAGGTGGAGTTCATGGCTAGGGCAATCAGTCACCATTCATTCAGTAAAAACAAGGTAAATCAGCGCAGATTGGTCAGGTAGGGTTACTGGGCTGCAATAAAGGGTAGACGTTCGCAGTGGAGTAGACCCAGCATGAGTAGGATCTCGGACACCCTACAGTTCAAGGTACCCTTCTAGTTGCCTCAATTTTATCTTCATCTCTTTTCTATACAAGGGAATTCCCATAACATTATATCTATTTCTATTTTTTAAATCATTGGGCTCTATATCTTTTTTTCTGCTGATATCTTGACGCTAGACACTCTGTTGGGGACAATAACGGCTAGTGTATGTCAGGGCAAGGATTTC
Organism: Viscum album; assembly: GCA_963277665.1. Lineage (NCBI taxonomy): Eukaryota > Viridiplantae > Streptophyta > Magnoliopsida > Santalales > Viscaceae > Viscum > Viscum album. The sequence goes on along the minus strand of OY728132.1, from coordinate 317,400,280 downwards.
CCTTTAGAGGATAGTGGGTGTCACTTCTTATGGGGCCTCTATGTCCTATATATGATATTCTTTGATGTTATTATCACAAGGTATTGGATAGTTCCCTTCGAGGCTGTTGTCGATTTCTATCGTTATAGGGTGAGCTTCATATCATCAGAAGGCCGGTTATTTCTTCATAAGGGTGAATGGGATATCCAAGAGAGAATAGTGGGACCCGAGCATCATGGTTTGGTAGGAGTTATCGCCCCGATTTCTAGACTATATCTAGATGAATAGGGGACTTCAGAGAAGGACTTTCCTCCAGTAGTGGATCGTTTCAGGGACATCCGTCTAGATAACATTTCACGTTTTCCTCTAGAGTGAGAGGTGGACTTTCCTATTGATCTTATTACCAGAGAGACACGAGTGTCCATTACTCCTAACATGATGGCTACACCAGAGATGCAGGAGAATAAGAATCAGCTTGAGGAGCTGCAAGAAAAGGGTTTCATCCAACCTGGTACTTCTCTTTGGGTTTCGCATGTCCTGTTTGCGAAAAATTAGGATGACACACTCTGACATTGTGTCGATTATCGGATGATTACCTAGTTGATGGTCAAGAATTGATATCCCTTCCCAACTATTGATGATATCTCTGATCAGATTCGAGGAAACCGAGGGTTCTATAAGATTTACATGAGATCTGATTATCATAAGTTGCATGTTAGACCATCATATATACCTTATATAGCCTTTCGAAGCCGGTATGGTCTGTAAGAGTTTGCGGTTATGTCGTTTGGTCTCAATAATGCAGCTGTAGACTTCATGGAACTGATAAAACAAGTGTTCCATCCATACTTGGATTATTTTTTGGTAGTATTAATGGATGATTTCTTGGTGTACTCTCACACTTGACAGGATGATGTAACCCATCTTGAGATCATTTTGAGTACCTTGAGAGAGCATCAGTTATATTCTATGTTATCAAAATTACACTTTTTGATGAACCAAATCCACTTAATGGGTATTGTTATCTCAGAGACAGGAGTATCAGTAGATCAAGAGAAAGTGAGAGTAGTAGAATCTTGTGGGAAGCTAAATAATGTCTTTGAGGTACGGAGTTTGATGGGCTGGTTGGATACTATCAACAATTCATATAGGACATTTCAATCTTATTCGCACCACTGATGGGTCTGATCAAGAAGGGTGGGCAGTACTTGTGGTCAGATTCTTGTGATTCATACCTTAGATAGCTAAGAGTGAGGTTGACTTCAGCACCGATACTATTATTTCCAAAACTAGGAAAGAGGTACACTATTTATTGTGGTGCTTTAAGAGTCTTTTTTGGGATCCGTTCTTATGAAGGAGGAGGAGTCATTACACATGAGTCTCGACAGTTGATACCACTTGAGAGGAATTACCTAATGCATGATCTCGAGTTGGCTATTTCTGTTCATTCTTTATGTTGTTAGAGACATTATCTTCTTGGAGATAATTTTGTGGTTTTCACCAACCCAAAAACTCTCAAGTACATATTCAGTCAGCATGATATGAATTTGAGACAACGAAGGTGGGTTGACTACCTTCAGTCCTTCATCTTTGATCTTGCCTATATGCCTGGGAAAGGCAACGCATTGGTTGATGAACTGAGAAAGAGAACTCAGATACATGTTGTTCAGGTGGCAAGAAGTGAGTGGCAGCTTATGGATCTGTTCTCTAAGATGCATTTGGAGCTGCATTATAGACATGGGAAGACCTTTCATTCATAAATAGCTATTACTTATACTCTCTTAATCGAGTGATAATGAGGTAGATATCGGATTCATAAGGCCTAGTCCTATGGGAATGTGTGTAGGGATAGGAACCTATTCTTGTATGTACTATAGCCAAGGATGAAATATTGGATTTTCATGGGCGTGTGTGGGTGACATCAGACATACTCGAGGAGATAATGAGGAACTATCATTCCTCAGTTTGGGATGTTCATCCTAGTGTCACCAAGATGTATCATGACCTACACCATCAGTAGTTTTTTCCAGGTATGAAGGGAAGTGTTTCTAGTCTCGTCATGAGATGTTCCACCTATCACCAGGTGAAGGTTGAACACGAGCGACCAGTTGGGATTTTACAGTAGTTTCCCATTCCGAAGTGGATGTGGAATAATATTATGATGGATTTCTTGATAGTTTTTCCGAGGTCGCATCGAGGAAATTATTTTTTATGGGTTGTCATTGACAGACTCACAAAGGTTACTCACTTCTTTCCGATCAATGATAACATCAGTTTGGATGATCTGGGAAGGTTGTATGTCCAAGCGATTGTATGTCTATATGGGTTTCCACAATCCATTTTTTAAGAAAGGGATACACATTTTACTTATCGTGTCTGATAGGGGCTTCAAAAGGCCTTGGGTACATATGATCTATTGAGTACAACGTAACATCCCCAGACAAATGGCTTGTCTGAGCGTATGATTCAGGTGCGGGAGGACATGATTTTGGTATGAATCTTGGATTTTGGAGGTTCTCATGAGAAGCACATACCTCTTGTGGAGTTTTCCTAAAAAACATTTTTCAAGAAACTATGAAAATGGAACCTTATGGGTCACTGTACTAAAGGCCATGTCAATCACTCTTATGTTAGCTGGAGGCAGGAGAGGTAGCTATTCTAGGACCTCATCTTGTCTAGAAGACCATAGAGATGATAATTTTCATTCAGAAGAGGATGGATACTAAACATTCTTGACATAATTTTATGCTTATCGATGGAGAAGACCTTCAATGTTCATGGTCAGGAATCATGTTTTTTTGTGTGTCACACCGAGGTTGGGACACAAGAGGATTTGGAGACATGGTATGCTTTCTCCAAGGTACGTCGGGCGGTTTGCGATTTTGGAAAGTGTGGGGCTGGTTGCCTATCAGTTGAAGTTACCTCAGAGTTACTGGGATATGCATGACGTCCTCCATGTTTCCCAAATTGGACATTACTTCCTAGACCCATCTCATCTTATTCAACCCAAGGAGGATGAGGTAGAGATGAATGCATCTTTCGAGGAGCATCCTCTCCAGATTTTTGGTCCAATTAATAAGGTAATTCGTGGAAGACCTGTTCCTTTGGTACAGATTCTATGGCAGCAGGGGAGAGTACAAGATGAGACATTATAAAGGGAGGTCGATGTACGATCACAGTGGCAAGAGCTTTTCGATGATTCTTCTTCTACACCGCCTTGCTATGGAAATTTGGGGATGAATTTCTTTGAGGGGGGATGTTTTTAAGAACCCAGAGCTTTTTTTCAGGTATTCTTATTCCTTTTTAGGTGTTTTTAAAAAAAATAGGAATTTATTCAAAAAAAATTAGGTACAGGTCATGTACTTTTTGAGTACACTCCATGTACTCAGTTACCGCAGGTAGCCGTGTACTGGCCATATCTTGGCTGTGCAAGAAACCATGTGTCGTGACCTAAAGGTTGCCTAATGTGGGGCTCGGTAAGGGAAAGTACATTCCATGTGCTTAAAATGTACACACCGTGTACTTTATTTTTTTCATTAAACATACCGGGGTTGCATCTGATGGGCAGAACTGTATCCTTCTAGTTCTGGTTCGTTCAATATAGCTTGTACGACGACCATCCTTCTCTAAGACCCCCATCGAGCATCCGATCTCTGATTCAACGGACATCGATTTTGTTAGAATCACCTAGGTAATCTCTTCCTTTAGCAAGAGCATTGATTCTTGATTCATCCTCTTTTAAAAGTGATATTTGGTTGAAATTTTGAGATTTTTTTAGACTTACAGTGTTCGTGGGAGATTCAAGGATCGAGGTTCATGAATACTGATCCTACAACCACAAGGTTGGTGGTTTGTGCCTTTCCGTATATAGTCTTTCAGTTATATGTCAAAATTTACCAAATAACCATGAATGGGGTATTGTGTGTTTAAGATTTTGTCCATATTAATTTCTTTCTTTTCTTAAATGCGAAATAAGTGATAATTGTATGTTAATAAGGTTAATTGTTATGATATAGAAATGTTTTCCCATGCATGTTTTGTTTATGACCATTTGGTCCAGCTTAGCCGGTTAGGCTGCCATGCATATCGCATCACTAGTATTATAGGATGGTGTGATTGTTTATCCAGACATGCTGATATTCTATAGAATTTTAACCAAGTAGTTCTTGAGGTTTACATTGGCGGATATGCTTTTCAATGCTCGATTGACTTACACAGTACCATGAGAACTTAGTGTAGTAGACCATAGGAATAATGGACATAAGGACTTCCCCAGAGTGTTTTTTTACTATTATGATGCTAGACCATAGGGAGAATTGACACAAGTGTATCCTCAGAGTGTTTTTTGTTCTCGTCATAGGACACATGGGGAATGTGATGTATGTGCTTCCCCAAAGCACCTTTTAGTTACCGATAGGAGAGTCTAGGAAGAATTAATGAAGAGTGCTTCATCAGAGAGTCTATGCATAAGCTGAACCATATGGGTTAGACTTTGAGTACTACCTATAGGGTTTCTTGTGTTTTTTGGATAATCAATTGGGGATAAGCAGAGATTACTTCCCATAGTGTTACCTACTTTGATTAGTTGCTAATTTGTTATGTGGAATTGAATGGTTGAACTGTAGGAATGATTATTGCTGGGTAATTCCTTGTTTACTGCTCTTTTACTTATTTCTTGACACATATTAGGTGACTATTAGACACATATTTTTGGGTGGATTTTTAGTAGGATTTATTTTTCATACCCTATTTGGGTCATTCTTTTGGTCCCAAACATATTATATTACAGCAGGTATGGATAAGGGAAAGCACCCTTCTACTTCAAGTAATTGATTTCTAAGTATATGGAGAGAAAGGGACCAAGTTGAGGCTTGCGATGTTGAGGAGTTTATCTTTTTTTTTTGTTTTTACATGTATTATTCTATATTCCATCATTGTTACTTTTTTTTGCTTCCTTAGACATATGTGTCATGCATCATTTAATATGTTCTCTTATTTCTTCTTACTTTCAGTCATTCGCTATTTACTGTTGTATGAAATTATTACTCCTTCTGCTATTATTATCTATTTACTTCTATTGTGTTACCCTGCCAATGAGGGTATAGTTTCCCCACTATCACACCCAAGGCCCTCACTGCTAGTAGACAACCTCTAGCTTTCGGTTAAATGCTCTTGATGCCATGTGACCAACCGGGTACGGGGAACCTCTGGGCGGCTTCCGAAACCGAGATGTAACACCCAGTGTATGTTCTCACCTCCAAAGAAATCTAATTAAATCCAGATATAGATTATATAAATAACCCATCGAGATTATTGATACTAGTGAGAAATAATTGAGGAATCTGATAACTGGACGAGTAAAGATACAATGGAGAATTCATAAAATTAACAAAGAAACATGGGAACCATGGGATATTATTTAGAACAGCTATAATCATCTTATTATAAATTAATATAGAAAAAATATATTGGTGATTTTTTGGTTGGAAGGATGAATATAACTCACTGATAGTCTATAATTCTTTTCCATTCAAATAAATCCAATACAATCATTAGCATGTGATTCATGTAACAAATTGTCTAAAAAAATACAATATTAACATATCATTTAGACATGAAAATTGTAACCAATCTGTTATTTTTGATAGTATGATTTGAAATAACAAAATTGTGAATATTATAAGGATTCTATATGTATTAAATAAATTTTACAGATATCTATTTTTTATAATTAAAATATGGTTAAATTCAAATAAAAAGAATGTTTTTGTAGGGATTATAGTTTTTATAAAAGGGTATTTAGTCAAGATTGGAGTACATAATTTATAGGTAGTTCTTAAAAAATTTATAAAATTTATTTTATAAAATTATATTCAATTTGGAAATCATCATATCATAAATATCATATGGTTAATTTTTGGCATTTTTATGAAATGTTTAATTTTTTATCAATAATTATAAATACAATTTATTTGATAACAACCTTTTTATTCCTATTATTTTAAAATATAAATTATATTTTAAAATTTATCATGTAAAATTTGTTAAATTATAATAAAATAAATTTAAATTAGGCCATTGAAATCAATTTCATATTTAGTTTTTATATTAAAACATTTTTTAATTATGATAATTTTCTATTTGGAATTAAATTTTTTTGTCTCCTCTTCTTGTATAATTTATTTGAGTTTTTTTTCCATTATTTTAATTTAATTTGGAAAAATGGAATCAATATTTGGAATCAACATAATTTATAATATCTTACAAAAATAGCTTAGGTTTTTTTCTATAATGAATAGTAAAAGTAGAAATATTTAATTACCATATTTAATGTAAAAACTAATATACTGGGGGATAAAATAAAAAGATAAGGCTTAAAATAACCTAAAAACTTCTACAATTTTCTAATATCCAAAATTTTGAATTTATATTAAAAACACTTGTTGATAATTTATAAACTTATATATGAGAAAAAGAAAACATTCAATGAAAATATATCAATAAATAGTTTTTAAAATATTTACATAAGGGTAAAAGCCTAGTTAATAACATAGAATATTTAATCAAATATTTTCGGAGTCAGGAACAATGTAATTATGAGATTATATGCCCCATATATTCTTGTAAAATAAGGAATTAAAATAAAAAATATATTATATTATGCAAACAAAATTTATAAAAAAATACTTTAATATCTTTGAAAACGTAAATCATTTATGAAATATGAAATTATTGTTAGGTCTGGAATGTGGGGTTTTCTCTAGGTGGCATATAACTTTTATACGCTTTAGGTGTATGAAAATATTGCATGTGATAAGACAATGTTTATTTTAATTATTTATTTAGTCTGGTTTCTATATCATTATTAATTAATATTGCTCAATTGGTGCATCATATGAAAAATATTTTACAACCATTAGGTTCAGAAGATGGGGTTTTCCCTAGGTAGTTTGTAAAATTAATGTATGTTGGGCGTTTGACAACATCACATGTGATAAAACCCTTTTAATATTTAATTAATTCATTATTCAATTTTTTAAATAATAAATATTTAATATCAATCAAACCATGTCTCAAATGATGAATCAAGACCACTATTAGGTTAAAAATGTAGGGTTTACCCCATGTGGGGTATAACATTCATGCACGTCAGATCTATGGTTAAATAATACTTAAGGGTAATAATATTCATATTATTATTATTATTTATTTATATCGAATAAATAAAATTTAAAAAATACATGAGTAATTAAATAAATTTTATTTAATCTAAATTGTTGACCAATATTTCTCCATGGGTGAATAATGTGAAGGTTTAATAATAATAGTGATATTATTACCTATCTCGCATAAATGTAACGATGTGATTAATATTAATTTATTATGTAATTCGTATTTAATGGATATTATTGATTTCAAATGATATTGGTGAAAATTATTGGAAATAATTAATTATAATATAATATTTATTGTCATTATTATGATTATTAAAATGGTAAAATAGTTTTTGTGCGATAAAACTAAAATATGAATCCACGTATATAAAAGAAATATATAAATATTTATTATTATATATATAAATACTAATTCATAATTTTTTATTTTTAAGAATGATATTTAAAATTTAAACACCTAATATTTTTTGGGTGGTGCATGGTTTTAAAGAAGAATAAATAAAATAAATTAAATGAGTGATTTATGTTAAATTACTTTGATAGAAAAAAAAATATTAATGGAAGAAATTATTATTCTACATGGTGGAATAGGTCTTGGGAATTAAATAATTAATTATTAAAGGAATATTAAAATGGTAATCCATAAGGAATGAGATAATTAATGATGTTTTGAATATAAAAAATGATAAATGGGGAAAGGTGTAGGGGCCTAATGATCCTCATGCTACTCTCCTCCCCTAACTCATTTTTCTCATCATGATTATCTCCATATAGCTCTCTCCCCGACTCTATATTTTACATAATTAATTATTTATTTTTTCTTTCAAACATATATCTTCAATAATGTCTCTATTTCTGATCGTATTTACTTTCAATCAGTGTCATATGATTTTTGTCAATGAAAAGGTTCAAAATCCCATCTATTAAGGTAGTAAGGTATTTCGAAATTCAATTTTTTCATATTAAATGTATCATTTTATATAAATTATCAAATTATAATAACATGGATTTATTGGGAGATGAATTATAAAGTTTTCCTATGATAATTTTGTTGAATTATAAAAGGAAATTTAACCGATTTATCCAAAATAATTTTATAAAATAATTAAAATATAAATTCGCCATATTATCAAACGATATTTTGTAGAAAAAAATTATCATAATATAATGGGAAATGGTAAATTTTAAAGAATAATTATTATAATATTATTATAAAATTTATCAATGGAAAATTATTTAAAATTAATAAATGTTAATTTTCAGATTAAAAAATAATAATTATTAACATTATCAAATGATAATTGATTTATTATCAAATTATAATTATTAAAATTATCAAATAATTATTGAAATATTATAAAAATAATATTATAAACTATAATTTTTGAGAAATTATCAAAAGTCAATTATACAAATATTATTTAATATAAATTTTATAAAATATAATTTTAAAAAGTAAATTTATTGGAAGTTGTAAAAAACTATTTATAAATCCATAATTTGTAAATTATACAAGATATATAATTTTATATCAGAGGTTATATTTTATTCATTATGAAATAAGATAACTGATATTTGTTCTAAGAACTCATGGTGAACTGAAAGTGTCAAAATTTATGATAATAAAACTACGAAGAGGTGTTTTTGACTATAATATCCCCACATTTTTACATTAATGAAATTTAATGTAAGAAATTCCTTTAATGATTGTATTTCCTACATATTTTGTCTTAACATGATTTGTGCATAGACTTATTTGATTAGTGTACTATATTATTATTTCATGCGTGTAAGTGTGTGTGTCCCTAAAAACATTTTGGGACACTTGTTTCCAAGAGTACATTGAAGACTATTATTCACATTTGATGTTGATCACATGTATTGATATGCATGTTTACATATGATGATGTGCTATGTGTGTGTGGCCCATGATATTCTATGATTTTATTCCATATTGTTGATGTGATATCTTTGTTCTATGATAAATGTTTGATCCATATGTTGATATATATAATGATTCTATATTTTTCCTGATGTGTTCTATGGTTGTTATCATGCTATGACTTGTCATGTATTCCTTTACAGGATTTGTATGTGTATACATGAAAGGTGGCTATCTTGGTATTATTACACATTATGGGGAAATTGTATGATGTGTGGGGATGAAAACAACACAACATGAAAACCTTATAATGTTGAATACACTCAATGCCTTGGGAATTCTGAGTATAATTACATCATATGATTCCTTTTAGATTTAGAGTTTTATTCGATTCATATGGATTCCGGATAGGTTGCTAATACTCGATGCCCTCTAGATTATTATTATTACTGGATTCCATCTATAACACCTCGACCCCAGAGGCCTAGAGTCGGTGTATTATTATGTATCATTAGCATGATCAGAAAGGATATAGTCTCAAATGACCTATTAGTTAATTAGCCCTGGAAGTACTAGATACATTCATAATGTTTACATTACATCGTAAAATGTAATACTAAAAGAACATTATTTCCATAGAAAATACTAAGATCCCATAAACTATCCATATAGGTCAGTCATAATATAATTCTTCAAATCCAAGGAATTCTAAAAAATATAAATGGGTGAGCTCATATGCTCAGTAAGGATAACAATATAGTGGAATCTTTTATAAATATACATAAAAATTTAAGATAATGTATATGACTAAATAAAAGCCTTTTAAAATTGAACTTCAATATAATATGGAAAATATAAAATCATATAATTGCTTTTACTTATTCTAATGGGTATTCTACTAGTCAAATAATCTCATGCAATATCAATAGACACTTTCATAATGTTGAATGCATAATGCCAAACTTTCATAACCTCATAGTCAAGGCCTTGTACCAAGACTACAAATAAGATTTTTTCAAGGTCATTTTCCAAGATACTAGTTTTTCAAATGATTCCTACCGATGCATCAAGGAGCTATAGAAGGCTCCAACCATCACATACTAAGTCCAATGCATTCCTTATATGAAAAGCTTTAAACATAACCTAAACATTTATATTAAAATTAGAAAATGAAATGTGAATACTTTATACATAAACCATAAATGTTATAAAAATAACACATCCATAGTCAAACATATCACAAATACTTCAATACAATATGGAAGATTTGCAACAAAATGAATCAACTTCAAACATGACTAAAATCCATCAAAGTATGTTGACATTGTTGAAAATGATTTGTAAAACTCTTTGAGATAAATACCTCTTTTTCATGAAAACATTTAAAAGTAATACAATTTAAAAAGGAAGGCATTTAAAGACATTTTGGAATCAAGGTATCCCATACCACATTGATTCTTTTAAACAATTTTAAAAACATTCATGTCCAAATAAATAAATCATATAAAACCATTTTGAAAAAATGAAAATTAGTGAGAATTATTTAGAAGAATAAATATTTAAAACATTTAAAATGATGTTTTAGTAAAATTTCCATTAAAAATAATCCCTTTTAAAACTCTTTTATTAAATATTGTAATGGATAATAAATATTTCCCAATAGATACTTACGTAAAAACACCCTCGAATAATAAAGAGATTTTGAATATAACCCTCACCATGTACTTTTCATTGGTCGAGGGTAGGTTAACATCATTTATAACAGAGAAATAATTGTTATGAAATTATACTAGAATCATATATATTAATATTATATCATGTATGATCTTTTCAAATTTCTTTGTTAATAATATCGTAGTATTATCATCATTTGGGGTGTTAGCTGATTCATTTTCCATTATATTCTTTGTTACGTAAGTAATGTTTGCTATGGATAAGATGTATATTATTAATATTCTGAATTATATTACATATTTATACATTATTTTTAATAATTTAATGAAAATTAGTCTTGAATGGATTATGATGGGGAATGAATCTCATCGCGTTCGTAGAGACGGTAATCTATACGTACGTATGAGCGATAATATCATTCTTTTTGTATTAAAATAACATATAATTTGATAGTATATCATATATAAAGAATCATTTTCATGTTATATTTATTATTTACATAAATTACATATTATTATTACACCCATTAAAATAAAAATGTATTGAATAACAATTACACCACGATGTGGAGACGGTAATACGTACGTACGCACGTATGGTGACATGTCATTCAAAGGATTGAAAAATAATGAATATGGATGTACCATATTTATAATAAAATAAAATTATATAGAAGATACTGGAGTTATTATTTTATAATGGAAACAATAATGAAATAGGATGTGGAAGATGAAAGGAACATGAAAGTGGTGATGAAATATATACATCTTCTTTGGGTTCTTCCTTTTGATTTGATCAAAAGGGCTCCATAGGTTGGATTTAAGACATAAAGGATGGACACTAAGATGAATGGAAGAAATTTTAATGGGTATTTGGGTAGAGTTTGTCCTAGAAAAAAGGCTTTGATGGTTATAATTTGAGGAAAGGGGGAGTGCCCTTTAATAAGAGGGGTGAGGGGCACCTTAGGAAAAGATTGAAATATTATTTTATAATAAACTAAATTTAGGTTTCTAATGGCTCAAAAATTAATTTTAAAAGGATAATGTGGGGAAGGGTATAAATCCACTCAATAAATAGGTTTTAGACAGGTTTTGGTCACTATATTAACCTTATCTTTTAGATTTAACATTTAGTTAAACAATTTTACATTTACCATGTTTCATTTTATTTTTATATTATATGGTTAATAAACATACTATATACTTCCCTAAGAACTTCAAGTGGTAATTTAATGATACACGTTTCATTATATAAGTCTTTTGTATGAAACATATATTTTTTAGGAATAGAATATTAATTAATAATATAATATTTGTTTTAAAAACTATATTATGTCAATTTTGACACTATTTGGTATTTTTCTTTCTCTAAACTCTTAACAGCATAATAACATCAAAAACAATTCATATATACAACCCTAACATGTCATATTAACCTATAGAATTGGTTTAATTAATAAAGAGTCTCAAATTACATTTATTTGGATAATTATAAAATCAAATATTTTTATATTTCATTAATTAGGTAATTACTGTATCATTATTGTGTCATAAATAAAAAAATTAATATAATGTATAATTTTTTTTTGAAAAAAATAATATTATGTAGGAAATCGTTTTAGCTTTCTAATGAATATTTATAGTATAATTATCATATTTTAACCCTATATTAAAAATTGATTGGTTATTAAACGTTGAATTTAACACTTTTAACTCTTATTTGAATTAAATTATAATAAATATCATAGTCTAATCCAAGTGGACCTAAAGGATAATATTTTATTCCTAAGGTTTTTTTATCTAATTAAACTTATCCAATAGAATTAGGACATGTTTTAGGGTAAAAATAATATCAATTTTACCCTTAATAACCCTATTTAATTTTAACCCTTGCAAATAAAAGTAAAAAGTTACTATTCACCAAAAATTATTTTCATCTAATTTAACCAAATTGTACTTAATGATAATGAACTTGTCTCTAAGATTTTTTAAATTGTACTCATAGATTTGGTAGAATTATGTTTTATTCAAATTTACATATGCTCCTCCAAGGTGGGTAAAAGACGGTAAAAAGATCAAAAAAATATTTATATTTATTAACTTGTTATAAAATGACATCAATGAATTATATTGATCATATATATGTAATATGTATCTATTTTAACGTAAAATATATTCAAATAAAGTAAATAAATATTTTAATAAAAAGCTGGTTTTATCCAATAACATAGTGTTTTCACAATTCATCAAAAATTAACGGTTTTTTAAAAAAATATTGAAATTTCAATCTAAGATAATTTTGATATTATGAATTCAAAAATTAAGTCTATTTTACAAAATTCAAAACATAGAAGTTTTATTTATTAATTTAAAATTATTTTCCATTGTCAAAACCAAAATTTATTTTTTTAGAAACAATAACTAACAAAAGATTGATACTTGTTTATGTTCAATTACAAAGTGAAATTATTTCCAATGAATTAAATTGGATTAAATGGTAAAAATATAATATATTTAAACAACCAAACCATACAAATGTATGATTTAACACTATAAATTATTTGAATTAAAAATTTGATTTTAGTTAAAATATAGTATTTTTTACTATTTACCCAAATATGAAATTTTTTAGAAAAACAAAAAAAAATTATTGAATCTAAATTATTATGACCCGATTATAAAGAGGGTGTTTATTATATCAAATTGAATATATAAAATTTTTAAATATTGGAATTCAAAAGGTTTCTCCTTTAAAAGGTGGTAAAATTTCATTTTAAAAAAAATACATCTTTAATCTGAAAAAATGAATTTATTCTTATAATATGAATAAGAAACTCATAATATAGATTCTTAAATAATAAGTATTAGATAAAGTTAATAATTCAATTAATACTATTCATAACTACTTTTGAATGGCTAGTTTGGTAAGTTGTGGTGTGCTTGAACTAGGTGTTGCGTGTAATGCATGTTATTGAATTACTTTAAAGAAATAAGGTACTATGAAATCGTGGGGTGTTACATTATTCCCTACATTAATAAATTGAATCCTCATAATTTTAAATTTTTCTTTGAAAATAAATGGTTAAAAAACTAGAAAAATACCTTTATGTAAAACCCATATCAGGTATTGGGTTATAAAATTTAGTCTTAATAAGAGGAAAAGGGAAATAAAAGGGTCAAAACCAACTTATGATCTCCATTTGGAGAATATTAGTAGAAAATCAAGACACATAATTGGAGGAAAAATGTAAATATTTACAAGGAGTGATTGAGGTCATCAATCACAAAAAAGTGTAAAATTGTGGGAATCAAATCCAACAATCTATGATGATTTACAATACCATCAGTTCACCAAAACATAAGGTATATTGATTACACATTTTTTGGTTTTATAATCCCTTCCCTAAATTTTAAGAGTTTATTTATCCATAGAATAAGAAGGAAAAAATTATATATATATATATATATATATATATATACTTGACACGTAGAGTTTCTTTCTTCAACTAATTCCTACAATAAACTCATATTTCACTACAAAAGATATAAAAAACATATTATATTTATCCTAATCATATAGGGTTCCAAAAATAATGAATTTATAATTCACCTGTCATAACTTTTAAAAAAGAAACCGCATTATACAATCCATGACATCACATGGGCCACTGCTTGGTGATACCCCCTATCACCCTTCATTTGTGGGTTCAAGTCTCACGGACTTGCTGGATGTGACAGGTTGTAGCCTGACCTCCAGGTTATCTTTTTTATGGAAATCTAAAAATAATCTGAAACTAAACATATCCAAAATACTACAGCCCAAACTCATAGTCAATAATTTATAAGAAATGTAAAAACAACGAAGATCCTTTTTGCCACGTAATAACATCTGAACACCTTCATCATGTATTATTTTAAAACACTACAACATGCTGAATTACTATAAAACCTTATTAATTACATTCATGCTCCCATATTCCTTATATAATACTTGATATAATCCTTCTATCCAAAAATGGTGTCAACTCTTACAATGATGGAATATACAAATCATTAATCAGTTTCAAGGTAGTAAAAAATATCGAATATAATTTATCCAAATCAATCATGTATTATACCAAAAACACTACCTCAGTATCAAAACAATATTATGGATTATCTATCTATCTACCAGATATTTTCCAAAAAATTAACCTATTATTGAGTCAATTTTCTTATTCCACACAATCTGAAGTCCATAATGAAATAGTACTGCAGTACAATCCTTATATACTTTATAATTCTTATAACATGTACATCATTAATACAATACTCAAATGAAAAATACATTAATAACAAAGTATGAAATAAAATCATTCCTCTTCATCTTCAGTAGTATCATAACTTTATTATTATCCAATTGTATAATTTGGGGTACACTCTGATGATTTGGACATTGATTCATGTAGTGTCCCAACTCCTGGAAGATGAAGCATTGTAAATTTGAAACTTTTTTCTTACCCATGAAATCATGTACTTGGAGTCCTTTATCTACATACTTATTACACACTCTAATTCCCTTCAATAATTTACCAAGGTGATTCTTTATACAGTTATCACATATGTGGAAATCCTTATTTTCCCTCTTCCATTTATCCATCTTTATCTGTTTCTTCCTTTTCATCTCTTGCTTCCCTTCAAAGCCATATGTCTAATAGAATTATTTACTTATCTTATTAACACATGATACTATTTCTTCATATGTTGAGAATAAATGGGATACTATTTCCCTTATAAATGTTGTCTTAATACTATGAAATATATGATCCTTCTTACTCATTGGTTCATACGTATTGGTGGAGTTCACATTCCTTCTACTGGGTGCCATTTCTATACAATGGCATACACTAGGTCAATTTATGAATTTCAATGAATATTTCCAAACATGTAAAATACCTATCATAAATTGAATAGTTTATGGATATAATCAATTATCATAAAAAAATTCATTGAAGAGGTATATACTCATAAATACTTCTTAATGATTTGCAATGAAAATCAGAATTATCCTAAGCATATCCTCTGAGAGTGTCGCAACCAAGAGTGAAACTAGGCCTGTTGTCGTGCACCCGTTCCCATTTGAGTCTAGATCAAAGCGGTGTTTTTGGGTTTTACCCCTAGTTATATATGTGCTAGATCTTCATCTACATACTCATATAAAGAAAGAGCTGTATTGCTCTGAAAACTCACAAAATCTCTAGAATAAATTTTTTTAGGAACTTCTTTAATACAATTCCTCAAAGTCTATCTTAGGACTATGTTCTCTAATCAGAGTATACCTAAATCTAGTTTCCAAGGTTTGGATCTAAACTTCTCTGATACCAACTGTAACACCACGACCCCAGAAGCCTACATGTGGTGCATTATTACTTTTCATTGGCATGATCACAAAAGATCAAGTCTCTAAAGACCGATTAGGTTAGTATCCTTGGATGTACTATATAAATTCATAATGTTTACATTACATCGTAAAATGGAAAACTGTAACAACATTTTTTCCATAGACAACACAGATATCCCATATACTATCCCTACGGGTTAGTCATATTATACTTCTTCTAATCCAGGAAAAAATAAAACATAAAAAGTAGTGAGATCAGATGCTCAGTAAGGATAACAATATAGCATAAACATTTTTAAATAAGGATAAAAATTTAAGGCAATGTATAAGACTAAAACAAAAGATTTTTAAACATGAACTACAACATAATATGGAAAAGATAAAATCAAATAATTCCATTTACTTATTTACATGGAAATTCTACTAGTCTAATAATATCATGCAATATAAATAGCCACATTCATATTGTTGGGATGCATAATGCCAAAATTTGATAGCCACATAGTCAAGGCCTTGTGACAAGACTACAAATAATATTTTTTCAAGGCCTTATTCCAAGACACTAGTTTGTCTCAAGACACCTACCAATGCATCGAGGAGCTATAGCAGGATCTACCCATCACTTATTAAGTCCAATTCGTTCCTCATATAAAAAGGTTTAAACTTAACATAAACATTCGTATTAAAACTAGCATACGAAATTTGAATAATTTATCCATAAACCATTAATGGTATAAAAAAACACATCCATGGTCAAATATATCACAAAACCTTCAATAAAATATGGATGATTTGTATCATAATAAATCAACTTCAAACTAGATTAAAATACATCAATGGATGTTGAAATTTATGAAAATGATTTGTAAAACTCTTTGAGAGAAATATCTCTTTTTCATGAAAATGTTTAAAATCCACAAAATTTAAAAAATAAGACATTTAAAGACATTTTTTAATTTATGTTTCCCATACGACTTTGAAAACATTCAAATTATTTAACATTTTAAAAACATTCATGTCTAAATAAATAAATCCATATAAACCAATTTGAAAGCCTATAAATTAATGAGAACGATTTAGAAGAAAATATATTTAAAACATTTAAAATGATGTTTTAGTAAAAATTACCTTAAAAAGAATCCATTTTAAAACAATTTTATTAAACATGTTCATGGATAATAAATATGTCAAAGTAGATACTTACATAAAAACAACCTCAGCTAATATAGAGATTGTGAAAATAACCCTTACCATGTAATTTTCCTTGGTCCAGGGTAGGTTAACCTCTTGTATAATGTTCAATTAATTGTTAATAAATTATACAAGAATCATACACATTAATATAATATCATATATTATTTTTTTAACATTGCTTTGTTAATAATATCGTAGTATTATCGTCATTTTGGGTGTAAACTGATTCTTTTTCATTTATATGATTTGTTACGGATGTAATGTTTCATATAGATAGGATGTATCCTATTCATATTAAAAATTATAATAAGTCTTTAAAAATTATTTTAAATCATCTAATGAAAATTAGTCTCGAATGGATTACACTAGGGAATGAATCTTATCGCGTTCGTGGAGACGGTAATCCATACGTACGAACCAATGACAATATCATTCTTTTGATATTAAAAATTATATAATTGGATGGTATATCATATATACAAAATCATTTTGATGTTATATTTATTATTTAAATAAATTAAATATCATTATTATACTCATCAAAATAATAATGTATTGACTAACAATTGCACCACGACATGGAGACGGTAAACCGTACGTACGCACGTATGGTGACATGTCAATCAAAGGATGGATAGAATAATGAATATGGTTGTACCAAATTAATAATAACATCATAGTATATAGATGTTACTGGATTTGTTATTTTAGAATGGAAACATCAAATAAAGAGGAAGTGGAAGAAGAAAGGAACTTGAAATAGGTGATGAAATATTTACCTCTTCTTCGTGTTCTTCCGTTTGATTTGATCAAAAGGGATCCTTAGGTTGGCTTTCTGACTAATGTAAGTCCTCTAGGATGAAAGGAGTATAGTTGAGAGGGTATTTGGGTTGAGGATGGCCGAGAAAAAGGATTTGATGGTTTGAATTTTGGGAAAGGGTGAGTGCCCATTTTTAAGAGGGGTGAGGGGAGCCTTAGGAAAAGCTAGAAATATTATTTTATAATAAAATAATGTTCAGTTTCTAATGGTTAAGAAATGAATTATTTAAATTATAAGGTGGGTATGGGTCTAAAACCACTAAACCAATAGGTTTTATACCGGTTTGGGTCACTATATTAACATTATCTTTTAGGTTTAACTCTAAGTTAAACATTTTGACATTTACCATGTCTCTTTTTTTCTATTGTATATGTTTAATAAAAATACTATATACATCATAGAGAAACCCATGTGGATCATTAATTATACACCTATCATTATAAATGTCTTTTGGATGAACCTTATATTTTTAAAAATATAATATCAATTAATAATATAATATTTGTTTTTAAAACTCTATTATGGAAATTTTGACACTATTTGGTATTTTGTTTTTTCTAAATTCATAACAGCATTATTACTTCGAAAAAAATACATCTAACCAACCCTAACATGTATTATTAACCTAGAAAATTATTTTAATTCAAAAAAAGACTCCAATTACATTTATTTGGATATTAAAAATGTCAGATATATTAATTATGCAATTACTGCATCATCATTGTGTCATAAATAAATTTAATCATTTAAGGTCTTAAAAATATAAATAAAATAGCATTATATAGGAAATGTTTTATATTTATAAAGAATATTTATAGTCAAATTTATCTTATGTGTAATCCAGTATTTAAAATATTTTATTTATTGAACTTTGAATTTAACACTTTTAACTCTTCTTTGAATTAAATAATAATAAATGACCTAATCTAATACATGTAGACCTAAAGGACCATATTTTATTTCTAAGGTTGTTTTTGGTCGAATTAAACTTATCCAATAAAATTAGGACATGTTTTAGGGTAATAATAATATCATTTTTACCCTTAATTACCATATTTTGTTTAACCTTGGAACCTAAAAGTAAAATTTTACTATTCACCCCCAAATTAATTCTATCTAATTGAACTACATTTTACTGACTCATATTAAATGAGTCTCCTAGATTTTGGAAATTCAACTTAAAGAAGCGGTAAAATTATGTTTTATGCAAATTTGCAAATTCTTATAGGAGGTGGGTAAAAGACGGAAAAATGTTCAATAAAATTTTTATATATCTCAACTTGTAATAAAATTACTCCAATGAATTTTATTGATAATATATAGGTATTATGAATCTATTTTGACTTGAAATAAATTTTAATAAAATAAATAATAATTTAAATAAAAATTCTGTTTTAACTAATAACTATGTGTTTTCACTATTCATCAATATTTTAAAGTTTATAGAAACATACCAAAATTTCACCCTAAGCTAATTTTGATACTCTAAATTCGAAAATTAATTCAATTTTACCAAAATAAAAACATAGAAGTTTAATTTATTAATTTAAAATTAATTCCCATTGTCAAAACCAAAAATCATGTTTGTGACAATTAATAACTAACAAAATATTAATACTTGTTTATGTTCAATTACAAAGTGAAATTATTTACAATGAATTAAATTGGATTAAATGGTAAAAATATAATCTATTTATAATTCCAAACAATTAAAATGTATGATTGAACACTATATATTATTCGGATTAAAAATGTTGTTTTTAGTTAAAATATATGTAAGACCCCGGATCTTTGTTTTCAAGCATGTCTTTCTTTTTCCTAGTGTTTTTTAGAAAAGAGGAGTTTCTGGAAATTTTTGAAGTACAAGCCAATTTCTTTATGAGTGCACGCCATGTACTCCCTTGTCGCACCAGGCCGTGTGTTGGCCGTGTCCGGGCCACACACACGGTGTGTAGGGGTGAAGTGGAGGCTGCTTAAAGAGGAGTACAGAAAAATAAAGTACACACCATATACTCAAGAAGTACACATTATGTATTTTTTTCATTAAACGGACCAGGGTCACGCCTAATCAAGAGAACTCTCTTCTTCTCCAGTGCCTTTGACCGAGAGTGACCCGTACGGCCACCAATCTTCTCCAAGCCCCCGAGCCTCCATATGTTCTCCGAATCAACCACCGTTGATTGCATTGGAACCACATACATATGTTCTTCCTTCTCCTAGAGCATTGTCTTCCAATTCTTTATCTTTATTAAGTTATCTTGGGATGGATGTTATCTTTTTTTTTCATAGATCTACATCATTCTGGGGAGAGTCAAGCCTCGTGGTCCATGTATATCGATCTCCTAGGATCGTGGTAGGTGGTTTGTGCCTTACCATTCGATGTCTTTGAGTTTTATGAGAAAATTCCACCAATACCCAAGAATGAGGTATTGTGTGTTCACCTTCTTTCCCTTGTGGTTATTCCTTCCTTTCTTGCATGTTTATTTAGAGGTAAATAGATCATGTTTGTGGATAATTGTCGTCTTGGATGTTTTTCTCAGGCTTTGTTCTTGTTGCAACCTTTGGGTCTCTTTAGCCTTTGGCCGTTGTACCTGTTTCCATGCCTTATGATCGTAGGATGGAATGATGTTGTTAACATGCATGTTTCTATGTATAATTTTTATTCATCTAGCTCTATAAATGTAGATTGGTTAACCAAGTAGCTCTATAGGTGTACTCTAGCCTTATATCATTAATATGCACTAACTGGCATGAGACCGTGAGAACCCGGTGCTATAAACTTTAATGGATTGACCGAGTGAGCTTCCCATAGATTCTTGGACATTATAGACTATAGGGGATAAACTGAGTGAGATTCCTAGAGAGTCTTTGTTATTATATACGATTGGAGGGTACAACGAGTGAGCTTCCTCAGAGAGTCTTTACCTTATTTGAATGTCCTTAAAAAATTCCTCTGCAAGAGGAGGAATTGACCGAGTGAGCTTCCTCAGAGAGTCTGTGGTATACCTAAGGCTATAGGAGGATTGACCGAGTGAGCTTCCTCATATAGTCTACAGACCTTGGGCCAGGAGTGTTAGACTGTGTGATCTCCCTCAGAGAGTTCCTGACTACCCTATACTATAAGTGTAATTGACCGAGTTAGCTTCCCTAGAGTGTCTTATAAATTCATGTGACCGAACTAGAGGGGTTAGGTTGAGTGCACTACCCAGAGGGTTGTGGTACTCTTTGGATAGGAACAGAGGGGATGGCTGCGAGTACTTCCCAGAGGGTTTTTTGTTTGTGTTAGCTGTTTCTTCACCGCTGCTTGTTGTTCTGTGAATTGATCACTATTGTATATCATTCTATTTACTACTTACTGATCACTACCTGATGTTGCTGCTACGGTTTACTCCTTATTGTACTATTACCTGTCATATACTCACTGACTATTAGGCACAGATCTTCAGGTGGTTGCCTACTGGGATTTATTCTCACACCCTGTTTGGATCATGCTTTTGGGCCTAAATAGACAATGTTATTGCAGGTATAGACACGAGAATGCACCCTTTGACTTCTGGTACTGATTTCTCGGAGCATGAGAGCATGGGACCAAGTTTTGGATTGCGATGTTGAGGATATTTTTACATTATTTTGAACTTGTTTTGGTACTATTGCATTTTTTATCATTGTGACATGTTTGGATGCTTTACTAAATATGTATCTTGCCTCATTTCATATATATACATATGTGCTCCAATTTATTGATGATTTAGTCTTCTGCTGTTTATTATTGTTGGTTATTTACTGCTTCCTCTCTTTCATGTTTATTTACATCTGCTGTGTACTCTTCCAATGAGGGCATAGTTTCCCAACTATCACACCCAAGGCCCTCACTGCTATTCGACATCCTCTGGAATTTGGGGAAATGCGCTTGAGGCCATGTGACCAACCAGGTACATGGCTCCTCTGGGTGGATTTCAGAACCGGGATGTTTCAAAGTGGTATCAGAGGAATTATTTTCTCTTGATTTAATTTTTGGATTATTTAGCCAGGGATATGATGGATTCGGTACTTGGTAATATGCTGTTCCAGGGAGTAGCTAACCCATGTACAGGGAAAATCCATACTACCTCGTTTATTGCAGTTTTCTAGTTTTGAGATTTTATGGTTGATAAGATTTCACCTAGAGTGATTCCCATTGCTTGTGTTGTTATTGTTTTTGCTATTATGGTTCAATTTATGTATCAAATTGATGAGATGAGGGTATTGCATCTCTTGCATCAAATAGGAACTTGTTAGAAACCACATTCCATGAATTCTTGCCACACCATCTAGGGTGTATTGTCGATTTCATGTTGTTGTGATAGACTTTGTGTAGATTATGAATGTTGTTGTGATAAATGCGTTGATAGAATCTTTGTTGTTTGATATAGGACTATATGTATAGTAATTTGAATAAATGAACATCAAATTTTGGTTCTTGAGGTCTTATGGTCCCTCTTGAATCTGAAATTAGTGAATCATTGACCTATTTTCCTTATATATTACTATATTGGATTCCAATATATGGTTTTTGGGGAGTATGAGCCCTCACAGATCAGAATTTGGCACATGCATGCCTTGTTTCTGTGTTTCTGGGCTTCGGTGTAGTTTCTAAGCTACTGCCCAAAAAAACCAAGAATACACGGCCTATACTTTATGACTACACACCCTGTAGTTTCAGACCATGTCACTAACTGTGTGAGTAGGAACATGGTGTTGAGGAATAGTCTTTAGGAACACATCATATATTGTAGGTGCACGCCATGTAGTATAGAGCAGTGGACCCGGCCGTTTCACTAACAACACGGGCCGGGAAACTTGAGTAAAACATGCCGTGTTCTTAAATAATACGCCGTGTAGTCTTGTTCCAGGTACCCGGCTATGTCACGAACAACACAGGTCGGTGTTATCTTCTCTTATACATGCCTTGTTTGTTCGGAACACGCTGTTTAAGGGTCATCCGTGTAGCCGACTGTGTAACTAACAACACGGGTTGCCGAAACCTTGTCTAGTACACGTTGTGCCCTTAGTGAACACACCGAGTAGTCTAGGGTTAAAAGGACCATGTGGGTTAGCCATGTAACGAGACTCTGGCAGGGGAATAGAGTTCAAGTACATGTCGTGTGTGGGGACAACACGTCGTGTAGTTTGGGTGTTACACGACCAGATGTGGCAAGAGTACATGCCCATGTATTTGGTTTAAGTGAACACGCCGTGTAGTTTTATACATGTCGTGTAGTAGAGATTTTTAAACTTGAATGTTTCCTTCTCTTGTTTTCATTTCATACTCTTGTGTTATCAGTCTTTGATAATCCAGATCTAAGGTGTGATTTTGATCCTTTTAGATCTATGTCGCTAATACGTACTCCGGGTTGAACGTCAGTTTCCAGAAGGTGATTAGTCACCAGAAATGGACGATTAGGGATCTCCTGCAGATCTTCCTATTGTGCCAGCCTTGGAACCAGTAGTCATACCCATTGTACGCACCGATGCTGAGTTCAGGGAGGATTTCCTAAGGATGATGCAGACCTTTCAAGGAGTTTCGCCACCTGCCCCATTGATGGCTGAGTTGACACGGGCTTTCTAGAAGCATCATCCTCATACTTTCTCAGGGGATGGAGGACCCTAGGCTGCAGAGTCATGGTTAGGGGCCAAACTGATGATCTTTGAGAATCTGTAGATACCCTCGGAGAAAAGGGTAATGCTGGCCACTTATATGCTCTATGACACCACCAGGAGGTTGTGGGAGGTGATATCTTAGTCAGGGCTCCCACAGAGTATGTCTTGGGATGAGTTTTGGCACACCTTCTAAGACTAATTTAACCTAGAGACCTTGAGGGCCAACCGAGCATGGGATTTTATTAGTATGAAAAAAGGTACTCATTCTCTTATGGAGTATTTGTCTCACTTTACCGATCTCTAATGCTTCATGCCGATCCCAGCAGAAGATGAGTTGTTCCTCGCTAGGAATTTTGAGGACGGTCTTCAGCAGGAGATCTATTCCCAGGTGAATTTCATCAGGTTGACATCGATATCCTCTATTGTCAACTAGATACTGATCACTGAGCGCAACCTGAGGGATTCTAGAGCAGTGAGCTAGGGTGCTTTGAAATCCATAACTTGTGTTCCTCCTACGGATAGTAGGAAGCTCCGCAGAGATTCATCTCAAGAATATCATAGTAGGTGGGATGTATCTTCTGGTAGCCAGGTTGTATTATACTAGTGCGGTGAGAGTGGGAATAATATGCCTCAATTCTAGATAGACCTAATGGAGTGTCGATCTTGCGGCATGATGAGCCATCTTCAACGATTTTGTGAGAACTTCTCACCTTTAGATGGTGGTAGGGTTTCTTCTATGACCCCTCGTTTAGGTGATGCTTCACCAGTTTCTCACTAGTCTAGGGAATGGAGTTGTTTCGGCCATTCAGGAAGAGGTGGAGGTCACAACGGCAGTGGTCAGTCACCAGGTTACCAGTGACAGTAGAGTGGGTCAGCTCAGATTGGTCAGCTAGGGGCGCAGGGCCGCGGGGTAGGCCAGACATTCCCCATATAGAAGACCTATCAAGAGTAGGATCCCGACCCTTCTACAGTTCCATTTATGTTTTTAGTAGCCTCTGTTTTATCTTTATCACATTTTTATACAGGTGCTTCACATAGTTTTATCCCTGTTGCTATTGTGGAGAGCCTTGGGCTCTGTATCTTTTCGTCTGCCGACTTTTTTACACTTGACACATTGTTGGGAACATAGACATCTAGCTTATGTTAGTTCAAAGAGTGAACACTTGAGGTTACATGGTTTCATTTCATATGGGAACTCTATGTATTAGAGATGACCAGCTATGACGTCCTTCTCAGGATGGACTGGTTGGTTCCCATCCAGGCACTCATTGATTACTATCATCGTAGGGTGAGTTTCGTATCACCAGAGGGTGAATCTTTTATTCATATAGGTGAGTGGGATGTCCATGCAGGTAGAGATAGACCAGAGCATCATGGGCTAGGATGAGTTACAATCAGGATTTCCAGTATTTATCTGGATGACCAGTGGACATCACAGTTAGACTTTCCTCCAGTGGTGGATCATTTCATGGATGTCTTTTCGGAAGAAATTCCAGGTTTCCCTCCAGATTGTGAGGTATAACTATCGATTGAGATCGTACAAGGAGTGGCACTAGTGTCTATCCATCCTTATAGGATGGATACACCTATGTTGCTGGAGCTCAAGAAGCAGTTGGAGGAGTTACATGGAAGGGGTTTCATTGGACCCAGTACTTCTCCTTGGGGTTCATCTGTCATGTTTTCAAAGAAGGCAGACATCACCCTTCAGCTTTGTGTGGATTATCTGAAGCTGAACCAGTTGACTGTCAAGAACTGATATCCCTTGCTGAGGATCAATGACCTCTTTGATCAGCTTCGAGGAGCCCAGATGTTCTCGAAGATTGATTTGAGGTTCGGTTATCATCAGTTTCCCACTAGACCATACTTATAGCCTTCAGGGGCAGGTATGGTCTATATGAGTATACAATCATGCCGTTCAGTCTCACGAACGTGCCCGTAGTATTTATGGCACTGATGAACCGAGTGTTCCATCCATACTTATATTCCGTTGTGGTGGTTTTTGTGGATGACATCTTGGTGTACTCTCACACTCGAAACGACCATTCCACACATCTTGAGATCATTCTGAGTACATTGAGAGAGAATCAGTTATATGCTAAGCTCTTGAAATTCCACTTTTTGATGGATGAGATTCAATTATTGGTTTGTGTCATCTCAGATACAGGAGTATCATTGGATCCATAGAAAGTGAGACCTGTAGTTTCCTGGGAGTAGCTGAAGAATGTATTTGATGTGTGGAGTTTCCTAGGGCTGGCTGGATACTACAACCGTTTCGTACAGAACTTTTCACACCAATCAAATCCACTTATAGGTCTGACCAAGAAGGGGGCAATGTTTTATGGTCAGATTCTTGTGAGTCATCCTTTCAGGAGCTGAAGGGGAGGTTGATGTCAGCACCGATACTGGTCTTTCCAGAGCAGGGAAAGGGCTATACTATTTAATGTGATGCTTCACGTATCGGGCTAGGAGCTGTGCTTATGCAGGGAGATGGGGTCATTACTTACGGGTCTCTGCAGTTAAGGCCACACGAGAGAAACTACCCGACGCATGATCTGGAGTTATAAGTTGTTGTTCATGCATTACGATGTTGGAGACATTATCTTCTGGGGCAGCACTTTGTGGTTTTCACCGACAATAGGAGTCTGAAGTATATCTTCACTCAGTGTGATCTAAATTTGAGACAGCGTAGGTGGGTCGAGTATCTTCTGTCTTTCAACATCGAGATATCTTATACATTGGGAAATGGAAACACAGTGGCTGATGCATTGAGAAAGAGAACTTGGATTCAGGAAGTTCAGGAGACCAACAATGAGTGGTAGCTTATGGATCAATTCTATGAGATGCACTTTGAGGTGCACGACCAACATAGTCATGCATTCCTATATTCGGTAGCTGTTACCTCTTCTCTTCTTAATAGGGTACAGATGAGGCATGTATCAGACTCAGAAGGCCTAATCCTACGAGAGAGTGTGTCAAGAGAGGACCCTCTTCCTGGATGGAAAGTGGGCGAGGATGATATATTGCATTTTAATGGACGCATATGTGTGCCATCAGACATACGAGAGGAGCTAATGTGGGATTTCCATTCCTAAGTTTGGACAGTTCATCCTAGAGTCACCAAGAAGTATCGTGATCTACACCACTAGTACTGGGGGCCAGGTATGAAGGGAGATGTTGCTTGTTTTTTCATGAGATGTTCTACTTGTCAGAAAGTGAAAGAGGAGAATCAGAGACCATCAAGGATTTTACATCAGTTACACATTCCTGAGTGGAAGTGGAATGATGTCTTGATGGACTTCGTGACCGGGTTACCAAGGTCACCTCGAGGGAGTGATGTTGTTTGGGTTTTCATCGATAGGCTTAGGATGGATACTCATTCTTTCTGATCAAGGGGAAATTCAGTGATAATGAGCTAGGACTATCGTACATATGAGAGATTTTATATCTACATGGGGTTCCACACTCCGTAGTTTTAGATAGGGATGCACACTTTACTTCTTAGTTCTGGCAGGGACTTTAGAAGGCTTTGGGTACACATGTACTTTTGAGTATATCATACCATCCCAGATAGATGGCCAGTCTGAGCATACAATCCATGTGCTTGAGGATATGCTTTGATCTTGCATTATAGCCTTTGGCAGTTCTTGGGAAAATCATATACCTCTTGTGGAGTTTTCCTATAACAGCAGTTTCCAGGCGACTATTTAGATGGCACCTTACGAGGTTTTGTACGGTAGGCCATGCTGATCACCCTTATGTTAGCTGGAGGCAGTAAAGGTAGGTTTGCTGGGACCTCATCTTGTTCAAGAGACCTCAAAGCAGATAGAGTTAATTTAGAAGTGGATGGCTACAGCATAGTCTTGGCAGAAGTCATATGCTTATTAGGAGAGATGACCTCTAGAGTTCGAGGTCAAGGATCATGTTTTCCTGCGTGTCACACCGAGGTTGGGACACACGAGGATTTGGAGACCAGTTATGCATTCACCATGGTATGCCAGGCCATTTTAGGTGTTTGAAAGAGTTGGGTCGGTTGCCTATCAGTTGTAGTTACCTTAGAGGTATTGGGCTATGCACGACATCTTCCACATTTCTCAACTCCGACGTTACTTGTCAGACTCGCCTAATGTCTTCCATCCCGAGGAGGTTGAGCATGAAGCGGATGTGTCATTTGGGGAGCATCCCATTTGGATTCTCGATCACAGTATGAAGGATCTATGAGGTTGGTATGTTCCTCTAGTATGGGTGCTATGGAAGCACGGGCGAGTGCAGGATGAGACGTGGGAGTGGGAGGCCGATGTGCGATTGCAGTGGTCGTAGCTGTTCAGGGTATCTTCGTCTACGCCTCACTAGGGATATTTGGGGATGAATTTCTTTAAGGGGGGAAGTTTTTAAGAACCAGGATCTTAAATTTCAGGTATTTTATTATTTTTCATGGAGTTTTTGAGAAAAGGGGAGTTTCTGGAAATTTTTTAACTACACGTAGTGTACTTTTTAAGAACACGCCATGTACTCCCTTGATGCGCCAGGCCGTATGTTGGCTGTGTCTGAGCCACACACATGGTGTGTAGGGGTGAAGTGGAGGCCGCATAAAGTGGAGTATATAAAATTATAGTACATGGAATGTACTCAAGAAGTACATCCCATGTATTTTTTTTTTCATTAAACGGACCGGGGTCGAGCCTAATTGAGATAACTGTCTTCTTCTCTAGCACCTTCAACCAAGAGCGACCCGTACGGCCGTGAATCTTCTCCGATCCCCTAAGCCTTCATCCGTTCCCTGAATCAACCTCTGTAGATTGCATTCGAACCGCAGCAGAATGTTCTTTGTTCTCTTAGAGCTTGGTTTTCAAATTCCTCCTCTTTCTCACGTAATTGTGGGTTGAACCTTTTTTGTGTTTTCATAGATCTATGCCGTTCTAAGGAGAATCAAGCCTTGTGGTTCAAGTATATTGATCTCCTAGGATCAAGGTAGGTGGTTTGTGACTTACCTTTCTATGTATTTGAGTTTTATGTACAAATTCCCCAAATACCTGTTGATGGGGTATTGTGTGTTTACCTTTTTGCCCTTGTGGTTATTCCTGCCTTCCTTGTTTGATTTTGTTGAGGTAAATTGATCATGATTGTGGATAATTGTCTTTATTGGATGTTTTTCCCATGCTTTGTTCTTGTTGCATCCTTTGGGTCTCTTTTTCCATTGGCCTTTGTACTTGTTTCCATGCCTTGTGATCGTATGATGGAATGATGTTGTTAACTTGATTGTTACACTGTAGACTATTTATCCAAGTAGCTATATAGTTGTACTTTGGATAGCCATGTAGCTCTATAGATGTACTCTGGACTTATAAAATTAACATTCACTAACTGGCACAGGACAGTGAGAAACTGGTGCTATAGACTATAAGTGATAGATAGAGTGAGAATCCCAGAGAGTCTTGGACATTATAGACTACAGAGGATAGACCGAGTGAGCTTCCTAGAGAGTCTTAGTTATTATAGACTACAGGAGGGTAGACCGAGTGAGCATCCTCAGAGAGTCTTTACCTTGTTTTAATGTATTTAAAACCTTCCCAATATAGAGGAGGAATTGAGCGAGTGAGATTTATCAGAGAGTCTGTGGTATTTCTAAGTCTATATGAGTATTGACAGAGTGAGCTTCCTCAGAGAGTCTCTAGAACATGGGCCAGGAGGGTTAGACCGTGTGATCTCCCTCAGAGAGTCCCTGAATACCCTAGACTATAAGGGTAATTGACCAAGTGATCTTCCCCCGAGAGTCTTATAAATTCGTATTACTAAACCATAGGGGTTAGGTTGAGTGCGGTGCCCAGAGGGTTGTGGTACTCCTTGGATAGGACCAGAGGGGATGGCTACGAGTACATCCCAGATGGTTTCTTGTATGTGTTAGAAGTTGCTTCACCATTGCTTTTTTTTGTGAATTGATCACTATTGTATATCATTCAGTTTACTTCTTACTGATCACTACCTACGGTTGCTGCTACTATTTACTGCTTATTGTACTATTACCTTCCATATACTCACTGACTGTTAGGCACATATTTTCGGGTGGTTGCCTACTAGGATTTAGTCTCACGCCATATTTGGGTCATTCTTTTGAGCCCAAACAGACTATGTTGTTACAAGTATAGACAAGGGAAAGCGCCCTTCAAATTCCGGTACTTGATTGCTTGGAGCAGGAGAGCATGGGACCAAGATTTGGGTTTCGATACTGAGGAGTTGTTTACTTTCTTTTGTACTTGTTTTGGTACTATTGTATTTTTCAGAATTGTGACTTGTTTGGCTGATTTCCTTGATATGTATCATGCATCAATTCATATATATACATATGTGCTCCTGTTGTTTGCTGATTTAGTCTTCCACTATTTATTATTGTTGGTTATTTACTACTTCCAATATTTCATGTTTATTTACATCCGTTGTGTACTCTGCCAATGAGGGAATAGTTTCCCCACAATCACACCCAAGGCCCACACTGCTAGTCGGTAGCCTCTGGCATTTTGGGAAATGCACTTGAGGCCATGTGACCCACCGTGTACGGGGTGCCTCTTGGTGGCTTCCGTAACCGGGACGTTACAATATAGTATTTTCACTATTCACCCAAATATGAGTGTTTTTAGGAAAACACCAAAAACATACTGAAACTAAATTATTATGTCACGATTCTAAAAAAGATGTTTATATTGTCAAATTAAATATATAAAAGTTTCAAATATTGGATTTCAATATGTTTTTCCAATAAAAAGTATTAAAATTTCATTTTCTGAAAAATATTTCTTTTATCTAAAAAAATTATTTAATTCTCAAATTATGTCAAAGAAAATCGTAATATGGATTCTATAATTATAAGGAATATATAATGTTCAAAATTCAGTTAATAATCTTCATAACCGCTTTTGAATGGTTAGTTTGGTAAGTCTTGGTGCGCTTGAACTCGTTGTTGCGTGTAGTGCTTGTTATTGAATTACTTTGAATAAATAACGTACTATGAAATCATGGGGTGTTACACCTTCAAGAATTCAGGTAGATTGTTTTAAATTGTAACATTTTGGATTCCAAGTGACTTGCTAAAATCATTATAGCTGGTATTAGATATATATTTGAAAACACTTCCTGTTTTGACATGGATCTGAAGTAGGTATTGCTGGGGGATTATGGTAGAATTGTTAGCACAAGCCCACGTGATGATGGAATGTGTTTTACTATTATTGTTACACATTTATTATTTTTATGGAATTCACTTTTATGTAAACATTGTAAGTGTCCTACAAAGTCATTTAATAACACCCTACTCAAGCATTTCAATGTTCTTGTAGATTTCACAGGGGATCCTGTAAAGGGAATGGCCTTTGTGGTAGACTGTTGTACTGAGTAGCATAATGCTTGTGTATGGCTAGGATAGACATCAACATGGACTATAAATTATCATTTGATTCTTATGTACTATATTAATACTGGTTATGATTTCCATGTTGTGAGGTACATTATTTGAATGAAATGTATACCATATATTCATTTTGGTATGTTTACTCTTATTTTTTATTTGGTTAGTAATTTTCTGTTATCTGTCGCATTACATGATATAAAGGGTATATTATCCACACTAATAGACTCAGACCCATGATGCTATTTAGAAGTCTCCTATGTATGTGAAGGATCAAATGAGTTCATGTCGAATTCTGAATCAATCTCAGTGGTGCTAGTGGGGATGTTATAAAATAGTGGCAGAGAATTGGGTTACAAAAAAATTATAATTCTCTTACTTTGGGTTGTTGTAAGTTAGATAGATGATATTTTATAGCGAATTGGGAAATGGAACTAGGTTTTTTCCTTGGTAGGACTGTGTAGTGGATCCTTGAGATTACATATATGGGATAAATGTTCTTTTTTATTGATTAAATTCACCTTGGGCCATGCTCATGATATTGATATATTATTAATCATATTTTCATTGTGTTTATGCTTAATGACTAGGAACATAGGTTCACATTCAATATATATATATACACATTTTTGTACTACATAGTAGTTCTTTAATTTAATTCCTTGATTTATGCTACATGTTCTGGAAAATTTATAACTGTGTGATATATTAGTTCGATGTTGTTGTGATATATCATTATTTCCATTGATTAGTTGAAATGAGAATGATGTTGTGACAATATATATATAAATACACTGACTAATATATAAGGATGTAAACAATGGTTTTTTCTAGGAGGGGTAGGCCTCATGTTAAGGGTAGAATCCTACAAAAAAAATTTTTTCTCACATATACTAAGAGATACATTGTGTGATTCTATTGACTAATTAGTGGTTATCGTGACTCAATTATTTTCTGTTGTGACTCTTTCATGTTATAGAATATGTATCCATAATTATGTTTTTAGAAATACAAGGTATGTTAATTAAAACATTTATTTAGTGGGTGAGGAATCATTATTTCAATATGAAGCGTGGGAAAATGAAGCTTAACATTTTACCACAACTTCTTTTTGATATAGGAAATTATGCCCCCTCACTAGAAGAAAATTTCTTAGTACATGTCCTAGGAATAAAATTTCATAACTACGATAATATATAACTTTACATCCACTACAATTTTATTTATCCATCTATGTCATGGGGGAACATTGGATATTTCGTAATGAGTTGAAATATTTGTGGATCATTGACATTATATAAATTATAAAGGATTGGTGGGTAACATTAAAAGGACCATCTGTCAAGTTCTTAGTCATTTCTATACCCTATATCATATGGAAATAACTATGTTGAAGGAGTTCATGGTTATATAGGATAACATTAAGAGGAAGGGACACATAAGTTTATCTACTTCTCCCTAGGGTTCACTTATATTTGTTTTCCAAGACAGAGGATAAAAATATTCATTTATCTGTTGTTTTCTAGGAGCTGAACTTTTTGATGGTCAAGAAACGATATCCATTTCCCTTGATTGATGATCTTTTCAATTATTAGTGGGATACTTAGTAGTTCTCCATGATTGATATTGTCACAAATTTTGA
Organism: Viscum album; assembly: GCA_963277665.1. NCBI lineage: Eukaryota > Viridiplantae > Streptophyta > Magnoliopsida > Santalales > Viscaceae > Viscum > Viscum album. Next base: position 317,367,499 of record OY728132.1, on the reverse strand, counting down.
GCAATATATGGGGATATTCTTATGTCACAATTTCAGAGAAGTTATGGATAGTATGAGTACTTGGTTATATTGTTCGAGAAGGTGAAAACATTAAAAATTTCATAGACCTTGTGAACCAAAACATCCATCCTTATGTGGACTCATTCATTATGATGATAATCAATCATAATCAATATCTACTCACCAACACCACGGAATCATTCTAGGAAACAACTATTTTTCTAGATTATGCTTCGAGGACACAAGCATTACGCAAAGCCATCTAAGCAAGACATCCAGATTTTAGAATCCCACAAATTAATTTAACGTGAAAAGTAGTCAGGTTTATTTGGACAATGTAATGTGATAAATGATTATAGGAATATAAATTAATATTAATTAATGTAATTTTTTGGATCTTCAATCAATAATTTATTACTTTGTTACCTATTGTGTTGACTCTCCACATGGACTGGGATGTGTTTTAATGTAGAATGGTCAGCTAGTTTAGTTTTACTTATTTAAATTAAAATATAATGATCTAGATTATCCTAAACATGATATAGAACTAGTTGGTATAGTTTTTCCTTTAAAAATTTAGCGACATATTTTATAAAAAGTGATGTGTGAAATAAATACTGATTATAATAGCATCATGTTTATATTCACTCAAAAAAGTTGAACATGAGATAGAGGATATGTGATTAATATAAATATTTTGGATTCGTGTGAACCCCATATTTCAAAAATAACTATTAATTGTGGGATATATCACTCTAATTATTGTTAATCATGGTTGTATAATATAGCATCCCGTCTTTTTATAACATAACTTTTCATTCCATTACACGGAACTGAGGATCCTTAAGGTTTAGTGTCTTGGAAACAAGGAACATAAAACATGAAACAAAAAAAAACATTATTCTTAAACACTTGAAAGGCTTCTCCTCATGTTCACCCTATGCTCATTACTGCATCTCATAACCTGGGGACATACATCAAAAGGAAGGGTGAGCAGAAGGCCCAGCAAGGGAAACAAGTGAAACATTTTACATATGAACTTGAGATACATAAATAAAGTCATGAAAAGGACTTTAATGCATGAAAATGAAATCATGAGGCATATCATAATAAAAAATACCATTTTTCATAACTTGAAGATGTGGCTGCAACATTTAATATTGACAATCGTTTCGTTTCACCAAGGTCCATCCCCAAGGTGTCGTTAAAAATTACCAAGGTTATTCACCAAGGCATCGTTAAAATTGTAATCTCTAGTGGTTACATCATTACCCAATGCATTGGAGCGCTATCAGGGTGCACCCTTAAATTTGCCTTTATTATCATGTGAGCCACATATATCATCATCAAACATTTCATAAATAACCCACATAGCATAAAATAAATGGGTTTCATTTCATAATCATAACGTTTTAAAAACTGCTTTAAAGACATGATCTTTACGTCACTTTAAACCCACGGAAAGGGAAAGCGGGTCTCATGTATATAAATCCCAGAATTTAAAATGGAACATTTTGATATATATTTGAATACCCTTTTATAAATAAGAGCTTTGAGTATTCACTTTATAACATAAAATAATTTTTGAGAAAAGAGAGAGGCATTTTGAGGGGAAAATTCTGCAGCATAACGGCTATGTTTCGGGGTTTTAGAAAACATTGAAATGAGAGGGGACATGGGTCACCCACACATAAATGATCCATAAAACAGTAGGGTGAAGGAATAATAAGGAAATATGGACATGGTAATGAAATTTTAGGGACATACCATTTGAAATGAAAAATATGGAAGAAAAAAAAAGTTTAGATTTCTCTTATGAAAATTCGGCAGCCTTACGACGTCACTTAACTTCAAAAGAAAATGATTTGACAAGATAAAATAGGGTCCCTCATCATATGATAATAAGAGATCAGTATGATGGATATATAGATAATTCCCCAACATAACAAAAAAGAACTTGAAAGAATTGACATGAAAGTAGAACTTCAAAACGAGAAGGGTGAAGAACCACTTAAAAATTCGGCAGCCTAACGGCGCCACTTAAAACTTCAAAATACTGAATTGAAGTGATCAAATGGGGTCTCTCATAATATGAACATAAGAGTCCAGTATGATAGATATAGAGATCATACCCCAATATAACAAAAAGGAACTTGAAATAATTGACATGAAAGTAGAACTTCAAAACGAGAAGGGTGAAGAACCACTTAAAAATTCGGCAGCCTAACGGCGCCACTTAAAACTTCAAAATACTGAATTGAAGCGATCAAATGGGGTCTCTTATCATATGAACATAAGAGTCCAGTATGATAAATTTAGAGATCATACCCCAACATAATAAAAAGGAACATGAAATACTTGAATGAAAATAGTACTTGAAAACGAGGAAGGTGAAAGAATCCCTTAAAAATTCGGCAGCCTAACGGCGCCACTTAAACATTCTTAAAACGAATTGATGAGAGCAAGGGGGGTATCTCATCATATGAACATGAAATAGGCAGTAGGATGAATATAAAATAACATCCTCCAACATAAGAACATGTAGTATAAAAGAAATGACATAAAAGAGATTACTTGAAAAGAAAGAGAGAGGTCGGATCCCTTACCTTAAAATGTAACTCTTAAACCTCAACGGTTGGGACCTTGAGGGCTTGGGGGCACCTTGGGAGGACTCCTTGGGAGGTAATGAGACCAGAAATTCGTTGGGAATGAGTGGGGAGTTGAATGGATGAGAGGAGGGCTTGGTATTTATAGGGAAAGTGAGGGGACAAGGCATTAATGACCAAGAGACACCTCACATGTGCTTTTCTCAAACCCATGTGCTCTCCCTTGGCATTTATCATGGAGTTAGGCCACATGGGGCCCCCAAAACAATAATTCATCACCCTTGGCCGGCCAACCCTTAAAAAAACTCATGACATCATCATGACACAGTTATGAGGTCATTAAACATACCGAAACCCTAAAACTGTATTTTTACTATTCACTGAAAATTCAACTTTCTCAGAAAAATCCCAAAATTTCATATTAACCAAATATCAATGCTCTGATTTCAAAAATGAAATCCATTTTATAAAAATAATTTTCTAAATATTTTTAATTTAATTTTTAAATAAAAACACTATTCATCGAAAATTCATTTTTTCAGAAAAAACCCCAAAAATTACCATAACATAATATCGATGCTCTGAGTTCAAAAATAAAGTCATTTTTATAAAAATAATTTTCTAATTATTTTTAATTAAATTTTTAATTAAAAAACACTATTCACCCGAAAAAACTAATACTTGAATAATAATTAATGAAACTGTTATTTAACTATTTTATTGAATCACATTACTTAATCAAGGTGCCTAGATTATTTTAAAACTTTCTTTAAGTGAGATTACTAATCCATTTGGTCATATTACTAATCCTAATCATAAAGTCACTATTCATAATTTACTATTCATCGAAAATCAAGTTGATCTTATTAGACTCCAAATTTCGTACTGATCATAATTATAGAAGACCATTTTTCGAAAATCATTACACATTTTATGTTATTTAAGGTTTACATAAACATTTTTTTTTTCAAAATATTCTTTTGAAAATTAATCAAAAATATGCATACTATTTTTATCCAGTCATTTGAAAATTCATAAACATCATCATAAGCAGAAATCCCAATTTTTATTTAAAACAAGGATTACACAAGGCAGTTACGGTCTCGTTACATAGCCCCTTATAATACCAGCATAGGACCTAAGAGTAAGGTGTGCTAGGGTGATAGAATCTTGGGGCGGCTCGGTCAACATTGCCCGAGTAGTAATTTCTATCAGTTTGAACTTCTCGCGAAGGCGATTCCGTTCTAGCTTCACATGATGAAGTTTGGCTTGGGTTTGGTCCAGAGAAAAGGCCAATGGTGCTACCTCCATCCCAAGCTCTGTTAGATGGGCTTCGATCGGTCCATGACTACTAGGTGAGGCCATCAAATCTTCTTTCTATAATAATCAACCAAGATTACTTATATATAGAGACAATAATCAAAACATTTTGTTCATAGCGGTCATATTGACCGATGGTCATATAACAGTCAAAACCAATGGTCTCATTCTAATTATAATCATGTTTATCAAATAAAACATTTGTTGAGTAATAAAAATAACGCATAAAATTAGGAAACAATATTTATTTAAAATTTCGGGTTGTTACAATCTTCCCCCCTTAAGAAATTGCGTCCTCGCAATTTTTTTAAAAATTGGGTTTTGAAATTTCATTGAAAGTCCCACATCGGAAAAGGGGTCAGTAAAACTATTACTTTAAAAGAAAGAAAGGGAAGTACAAAGGTCACCCGAGTTAACCCACACTAGGGTTCCATGTAGGAAAACATGGACATGGAGGAAAAAACAAAGGGTCAAGTTCTGAGGGAGAGTGATAGAGAACATGATTAGGAGAAAGTTAACCATGAGAAAATCCCAAACTTATGATGTGTGTAAACGGTCTTTGATTACCTAGTAGGAAATGTAAACCAACAACATTTTTGTTTTATGTTTCTTTTCATAATTTTGAGGATTTCATTTACTACATAGAACAAAAACATAAGAAATTATACCTACCTTCAAGTAGAGTTTCATCCTTTAACAAGTCCCTACCAACACTAATCTTTTCTCCAAATGATGAGAATTCAAAAACACTTGGTCTCATAAAAGCACAAGAATCATCTTCTATAGAATCACATAATCTACAAAAGATTAACTATCTATTTCTTCTATCTTTAAACATTATCCCAAAAACAGAAAGGTTAAGGTAAAACAACTCTTCAAAAAGAAAGAATTCCATAGGAATGGAAACTACTTTTAAATCATCAAAGTTCTATGGTACTACCCAAAGTTCATCATAGACCATTCCATAAATAACGGTCCTTAAAATTCCTCAAAACAAACCAAACTAAGATTGAAACCCAAATACAATAAGGATTTGATAACATAGTCTTCCAGAACAACTTCATTGTTCATCTCCAGACAACATCAACCACTCCTAACATCTTATAAAAAGTAGCTAACCTAAACATATTTTACCCAAGATAGGTTAGTCATTCCCTTAAGTAACCTAAATTACTATAAGTTCACCTTAAATTCATCGATTCTTCAAAATATAAGTCAACCTTACTCCTCAATGAAAATACCGTAGTAATCTATTTACCTCGATCAAATATGGTTCCCAAAATAATGAACGTCTTCCAAAATAATAATCATATTTTAATCCCCTAATCATCCCTGTCATATTAATACGAAAATTGTCGCATTTCAATTCACATTGGTTGTCGGAACATGTTCTTCCATTTCCCACCATTAACTAAGGAGAGAAGCATAATTAGGGGCTTAAGTACTTAGCTAATAATCATGAAAAGGAACTGAAAGCATATAAGGATAACTTGTATATGAAAGGTATACCCTAACTTGTGATCTCCTAGGTTCCCATCTAGGTTATGAATGATCATATATTCTTATGTGAACCTTTATTTTATTTTATCTTTGTTCCTTTAACAATGGTTCATACCAATCTTATGAATTTACCAAAGCATATCCCCCGGGAGTGTCGTAACCAAGAGTGTAGCAAGGCCCGTTGTCGTGTACCAGTTCCCGTTCGAGTCTAGCTCAAAGCGGTATTTTCGGGTTTTACCCCTATGTACATCTGTGCCAGAGCCACCTCTACCTGCTCGTATCCAGACAGGGATGTATTTGCTTGGCAACCCCTTACTCAATACTCACCAAAATACCAGGAAGATTTCCTATATTAAACTTTTCTATAGGGTTCCTCCTAGAGTTTTCATATCCTAATTTCCACAAATAACTAAACCATCCTTTGATACCAACTATAGCATCCCACCTTTTTATCACATAAACTTTAATTACATTTTACAAAACCGAGGATCTTTAAGGTTTAGTGTCTTGGAAACCAGGAACTTAAAACATGAAAACAACATAAAGAATTCTTCTTAAACACTTGAAAGGCTTCTCCTCATGTTCACCCTAGGCTCATTACTGCATCTCATAACCTGGGGACATACATCAAAAGGAAGGGTGAGCAGAAGGCCCAGCAAGGGAAACAAGTGAAACATTTTACATATGAACTTGAGATACATCAATAAAGTCATGAAAAGGACATTAATGCATGAAAATGAAATCATGAGGCATATCATAATAAAAAATACCATTTTTCATAACTTGAAGATGTGGCTTCAACATTTAATATTGACAATCGTTTCGTTTCACCAAGGTCCATCCCCAAGGTGTCGTTAAAAATTACCAAGGTTATTCACCAAGGCATCGTTAAAATTGTAATCTCTAGTGGTTACATCATTACCCAATGCATTGGAGCGCTATCAGGGCGCACCCTTAAATTTTCCTTTATTATCATGTGAGCCACATATATCATCATCAAACATTTCATAAATAACCCACATAGCATAAAATAAATGGGTTTCATTTCATAATCATAACGTTTTAAAAACTGCTTTAAAGACATGATCTTTACGTCACTTTAAACCCACGGAAAGGGAAAGCGGGTCTCATGTATATAAATCCCAGAATTTAAAATGGAACATTTTGATATATATGTGAATACCCTTGTATAAATAAGAGCTTTGAGTATTCACTTTATAACATAAAATAATTTTTGAGAAAAGAGAGAGGCATTTTGAGGGGAAAATTCTGCAGCATAACGGCTAAGTTTCGGGGTTTTAGAAAACATTGAAATGAGAGGGGACATGGGTCACCCACTCATAAATGATCCATAAAACAGTAGGGTGAAGGAATAAGAAGGACATATGGACATGGTAATGAAATTTTAGGGACATACCATTTGAAATGAAAAACATGGAAGAAAAAAAAAGATTAGATTTCTCTTATGAAAATTCGGCAGCCTTACGGCGTCACTTAACTTCAAAAGAAAATGATTTGACAAGATAAAATAGGGTCCCTAATCATATGATAATAAGAGATCAGTATTATGGATATATAGATAATTCCCCAACATAACAAAAAGGAAATTGAAAGAATTGACATGAAAGTAGAACTTCAAAACGAGAAGGGTGAAGAACCACTTAAAAATTCGGCAGCCTAACGGCGCCACTTAAAACTTCAAAATACTGAATTGAAGCGATCAAATGGGGTCTCTCATCATATGAAAATAAGAGTCAAGTATGATAGATATAGAGATCATACCCCAATATAACAAAAAGGAACTTGAAATAATTGATATGAAAGTAGAACTTCAAAACGAGAAGGGTGAAGAACCACTTAAAAATTCGGCAGCCTAACGGCGCCACTTAAAACTTCAAAATACTGAATTGAAGTGATCAAATGGGGTCTCTCATCATATGAAAATAAGAGTCCAGTATGATAAATTTAGAGATCATACCCCAACATAATAAAAAGGAACATGAAATACTTGAATGAAAATAGTACTTGAAAACGAGGAAGGTGAAAGAATCCCTTAAAAATTCGGCAGCCTAACGGCGCCACTTAAACATTCTTAAAACGAATTGATGAGAGCAAGGGGGGTCTCTCATCATATGAACATGAAATACGCAGTATGATGAATATAAAATAACATCCTCCAACATAAGAACATGTAGTATAAAAGAAATGACATAAAAGAGATTACTTGAAAAGAAAGAGAGAGGTCGGATCCCTTACCTTAAAATGTAACTCTTAAACCTCAAAGGTTGGGACCTTGAGGGCTTGGGGGCACCTTGGGAGGACTCCTTGGGAGGTAATGAGACCAGAAATTCGTTGGGAATGAGTGGGGAGTTGAATGGATGAGAGGAGGGCTTGGTATTTATAGGGAAAGTGAGGGGACAAGGCATTAATGACCAAGAGACACCTCACATGTGCTTTTCTCAAACCCATGTGCTCTCCCTTGGCATTTATCATGGAGTTAGGCCACATGGGGCCCCCAAAACAATAATTCATCACCCTTGGCCGGCCAACCCTTAAAAAAACTCATGACATCATCACGACATAGTTATGAGGTCATTAAACATACCGAAACCCTAAAACTGTATTTTTACTATTCACTGAAAATTCAACTTTCTCAGAAAAATCCCAAAATTTCATATTAACCAAATATCAATGCTATGATTTCAAAAATGAAATCCATTTTATAAAAATAATTTTCTAAATATTTTTAATTTAATTTTTAAATAAAAACACTATTCATCGAAGATTCATTTTTTCAGAAAAAACCCCAAAAATTACCATAACATAATATCGATGCTCTGAGTTCAAAAATAAACTCATTTTTATAAAAATAATTTTCTAATTATTGTTAATTAAATTTTTAATTAAAAAACACTATTCACCCGAAAAAACTAATACTTGAATAATAATTAATGAAACCGTTATTTAACTATTTTATTGAATCACATTACTTAATCAAGGTGCCTAGATTATTTTAAAACTTTCTTTAAGTGAGATTACTAATCCATTTGGTCATATTACTAATCCTAATCATAAAGTCACTATTCATAATTTACTATTCATCGAAAATCAAGTTGATCTTATTAGACTCCAAATTTCGTACTGAACATAATTGTAGAAGACCATTTTTCGAAAATCTTTACACATTTTAAGTTATTTAAGGTTTACATAAACATTTTTTTTCAAAATATTCTTTTGAAAATTCATCAAAAATATGCATACTATTTTTATCCAGTCATTTGAAAATTCATAAACATCATCATAAGCAGAAATCCCAATTTTTATTTAAAACAAGGATTACACAAGGCAGTTACGGTCTCGTTACATAGCCACTTATAATACCAGCATAGGACCTAAGAGTAAGGTGTGCTAGGGTGATAGAATCTTGGGGCGGCTCGGTCAACATTGCCCGAGTAGTAATTTCTATCAGTTTGAACTTCTCGCGAAGGCGATTCCGTTCTAGCTTCACATGATGAAGTTCGGCTTGGGTTTGGTCCAGAGCAAAGGCCAATGGTGCTACCTCCTTCCCAAGCTCTGTTAGATGGGCTTCGATCGGTCCATGACTACTAGGTGAGGCCATCAAATCTTCTTTCTATAATAATCAACCAAGATTACTTATATATAGAGACAATAATCAAAACATTTTGTTCATAGCGGTCATATTGACCGATGGTCATATAACAGTCAAAACCAATGGTCTCATTCTAATTATAATCATGTTTATCAAATAAAACATTTGTTGAGTAATAAAAATAACGCATAAAATTAGGAAACAATATTTATTTAAAATTTCGGGTTGTTACATATAAAAATATTATGGATACCTTGTAGATCATTTTTACTTCAATGGATTGATGAATGAAATTGAGAATTTTACTATATAATTCTTGACTTGTCAAATAATAAATGTTGAATAAAAAATATTGATGAGGATTGTTAAACCATTACTAGATCTATAGCAATAGTGGGAGAAATTATAAAAGGATTTCATGGTGGGATTTACTATGAAATATTTCAATAATAAAGGGATTTTGGACATTGTTAATTCACTAACTGTATAATCCCATTATCATTATATTTGAGCTATAATGCATTTGGATAAAATTTCAAAAAAAATTGGTGAATATATAATTATATAAAATATAATTTCTCTTTACATTATTTCTTATCATGATCCCAAAATTATATATAATTTATCGAAAGGAATTAAAATTGAATTGGGTATTGAATGGAATTTTAGTAAATACTATCATCCTCAATCTATTGCATATTCAATGAATATTAATCAGACATTGGTAAATTCTATTTGATATTATCCAACCAATTTTATATGAATCATAGATGAAATAAATAAATTGGTATTATTTTATTATAATAATATTTTTCAATCAGGAATATAGATGATCCTTTTGAGGAATTGTATGGAACATGCTTTTGAAATACTTCCTGTTGGGATAAAGTTAGTGAAAGCAAGTTATTGGGAATTTAATTGGAATAAAAATTGGTAGAGAAGGTTAAGTTTATTAATAATTATATGAGGATGGCCCAAATTAGGTAGAAAAGTTATCAAGATAATTGAGGGAATGATTTTTCATTTGAGGATGATGATACTAATTTTCTAAACCTATCTCCAACGAAAAATGTTATGCATTTTAATAAAAAGGGAATTTGATTCTAAAATTTATTATACCATATTATATCTAAGATAATGTTGGATTAGTTAAATGTTTATTTTCCTTTAATAAAATATTTTTTAGGCACATGTAAGAATTCATGTTTCCTTGTTACTAAAATATGTGTTTGATGGTTCTCATGTTTGGAGACCTAAACTAATTTAGTTGGAAGAAAACCATATTTATGAGGAGAAACTAGTATATATTACTAGTTGTAGCGAGAAATTGTTACAAAGTACATTTATTTATAATTTCAATGATTCTCTTAAAAGTCATATCATTTAATAAGAACAATAGTAGTCATAAGATTCTAGGAGGGAAAGATAACCTCGCATGTTAAAATAGTTAAAAATTGCAAGGATGCAATTTAAAAAATGTGAGAATAATATAAAAAACTAGGTAATGTTGAAATAAATAAAATTTATGTCATATTAATATTCATCTATTATATTATATATATATAAATTAATTCTGTGAATAGTTGTTAATTTTTATGTCAAAATGGAGAAAGATTTATATCTATGTAAATTGGGATTTTATACATTGTATGTTTCTTTTTAAAATTATTATTTTAAAATATATTAATTTTAACTTTAAAAAAATTACATCATTTTTTTAGGACATGAGAAAGTTACCATAGTATTAATTTTTTATAATTTTCTAAAAAGATTGATTTTCCATATGAATAGTGAATAATTATTATTTTAATTGAAAACTATCTTTTTATTTGTAGAATTGAAAATTATCTATTGTATCATAAAATAGTTAAAAAATATCATAATTTAAATTATATTTTTAATAATATTATTATTTTTAATTGGAATATATTGTAGTTTTTATTTTTTCAAAATATCTATATATAATTATGAAGGCATTTTTTGCAAAACATATATTACCTAGGTTTTGCGGATTTAATTTTATATTATGTTATAAAATTAATTTAAATTTATTTTGATAAAATTGGATCCAAATTTATAAAAAAATAACTATTATATGAAAATTTAATCTTAATTCATGTTCTAAATTGATATTAAAAACCAGAAAAAAATTACAATTGTTAAGGTTAAAACAGATTTAACTTGGGGATAAACTAATGTTATATGGTTACAAATCTCTCAAATATTATATAAATAATATTATATTAATTTCATTCTATCATTATTACCTTATGATATAAATTTATTTATTTATTTTCCACTTTTACATGAAAATGTCATAATAAAATTAATTTTTTTCAAAAATTCGATATATGTCCTCTCACTCACCTATATAAAACCCCAATCTTATCCTATTCATACATAAAGAGGAAATTTATTCATATATTACATTCCCTAATATCCTCTTAACATACAACCCCACTTCCTATAAGTCTTATTTTAGTAATTAAAACAACATTTGTGGGTATAAGGTGTAATGTAAAAGATGTTGTCGGAAGAAATGGTATAACATTTAACCGAATGTATTTGTTATATTTATTCATCCACCATATTCAAAAAAAATTATTACCATTATGATACAAGAACATTATAATATCCCATTTACTGGTTTGTTATTATTTTTAATATTAACCGTAATCTAAATCCTTCTCTATCTAATTTGAAATCAAACCATCATTTGTGTGTATAATGGACTACAGACTCATGAATCACTGTATTTCTTTTAAATCCCCACCTAATATGGTTTGGAAAAATTATGGTACTAAATAATATATTATTATATCTATATTACATAAATTCATTTTATATATTTTTAAATAAAAATATTACGTATTGATTTACAATTTAAATGAATATTAAATATACTTTTCGTTTGTATCACAGACCACCACATCAAGAGCCAAAATATATTATTTTTCATTAACATCTCACGTGTATAGTTATATAGTTTTATTAAAAAATTAATATGATATTTAATATATAATATTAATTTTGGAATGATAAAATGAAACATAATTTTTTCCCTCATTCTCTTTGAAAAATTAAAATCATACTCACGTATACGTACAGACTACTGTATCCATGACACACAAAAATTATTTATTAGGTATATATTTTATGGATGTCTTTAAAAATATTATTAATTTACAAAAATTATGTTTTTAATAATATTATTTTATAGATAACCAAAAAAATTTCTTTTTAACATAATCATCCAACAGATTTCATTTCTAATGTATAGGATGAATTTTGTCCAAAATTTTTATGTAAGATTACTGGTTTAAGTAATTAAATGTTTATTTATAATAAGTGAAATAAACAGAATAATAAAAAAAATGTCTTCTTGATATATAAAAAAATTGTTAAATCATTATTATAAATTATATAAAATATTTATGTTATAGTTTGGACCCAATGTAATTTATATTTTACATTAATTACATTTTTTAAATGCTTTGAAGGTTTAATTTATATTTTTATCACATATTATTCAACAGATGATTAAATTTTTAAATTGATTATTTATAAGGAAATTTTTTTCCTTCAATTTAATTTGTTAAAAATTCATTGAATTGGATGTTATTGAATACTTTTCAAGATATTTTGTTCAAAGTACAAATATTTTTTTTTAATATATACATTGTGAACTAATTTTCCAGTCATTATAACCATTTTTTAATATTTGGATTTAATTACATGGTTTCATGTTTTCTTAAACACAAAACCATTCTTTTAATTACTTTGAATATATATTTTTTAAAATATATTTTTTAAAAATAAATTATATTTCAATATCTATAATAGTTTTTTAGTGTGGATCAATGTTATATTTTTATGAGTGTATAAATGTAAATGAAAAACAATTATGTCATGTATATGTTATGGTTCTTTTGTATTTTTCATGAAAATGGGATAACCCAATATATATCATGATGATGGATGATCTTGATATTTCCCATTGTAAAAGATGATCCCAACATAGATCTCAATTGTTTTGGTTTATGTGAAATAGGTAACTATTTATAGGTTCCTCTTAAGAAATTATTAGAATTTACCCGGATGAAAATTACATTAGTAAGGGTGACTATATGAGTGATTTGAAAATTATATCCCAAGTTTCCTATAGTATTTATCTGTTTATTTTATTTTATTTTATAGAAAATTTAATATTTCACAATGTAATAAAATGATAATTAGATAAATGGAATCGTTATGCTACTTTTTAAAGGTGTGATTAATAACATTGTAAATTTTTTTTCATGAGTTGTTCATGAATTTTTATAAAATTTTATAAGATTTTAATACACTACAAATCCTTGTGGAATATATTATGAATTATTTTGGCAGTGAAGTTGACTTCTTTGGTAATGAATTGAATTTTTTATAACTCAATGTTTATCATGGAAAAGTAAAATTTGTTTTATAATTTGTATTCATAGACTAACATGTTTCTTAATATAATTTAATTTATCCCTTACTAGTTTTTTCCACACTACATTTTAAAATTATTTTCAATGGCTTTCAAGGAATATTAGGGACAAGGATGATATGAAAATGAAAAATGTAAATATATCTCAAAAAAAGAAAAAAAAATTATCATAAAAAATTTGTAATGTATGGAAAATTGATACTCAATTGAAGTGTCCAATTTATGATTTAATATTTTATTATGTAAGGGTTGTGACCTAATTATATAAAACACTACACCTAAAACGTATTAATGAATATATGAAAATTAATTTGTGTCTAAAATATCCATTTATGGAATTTTTTTCTAGTTGGTCCTTATATGATAGTTGATTTTTGGAATATGATATTTTAAAGAGGCGTTGGACCCTAGTTTTGGGAACAAGATAAAATTCTTTCAAATATAAGCATCTTAGTTCCATTAAGATAACTTCATGATAAAATGTAGTATTAGGCATAAAACATACTATATTATATGTGATGGTCTTTTATAAGGATGATTTTACTATGGATTATGTGGAATATGAGTGTTTAATAGTGGATGATGATTTTATCCATTCACACCAACACAACCTCTCGGTAGAACATTTTAGGAATATGTTATGGGTATTTAGGGACCTGAATGGTTGTATGTAGTTGAAGAATCTCATGTGAATGTGAACAATATATTTTAAAACATGATTTTTTTTATTTTCAATTATCACACCTGATTTTAGATACTTGTATGAGAAGCACCTTTCTTTCAATGACATTTTTTGTAAATTGGAGTGTCCCAATAGAGAATCCTAATACAAACTACTCAATAAGGTAATCTTATATGTGTTGGTTGTTTATAACAACTTATCAACTCAATGAGTGATAATCATATTTATTGGTAGAGATAAAGTTTACATGGGATTCCACTCTATAGGTATTGGACTAAATGATGTAATCCTTGTCATGGTTGAATATTTTTGGGTTATGTTATGGTATTCTACTATCATGTGTATGTGTCCAGGTTTCATCATGGTAATGAGTCATAACCTGATATTGGATGTTTGGGTTTCCATTGTCATGAAACTAGTTCCCGTATATGTATTCAAGATATTATATACTAATATGTTATACGATGTATCAAATTACCCACTCAAGACAAGGTAATTGATGATCTTTTTGGGATACCTAATTTTTGAAGGATTCATGAGAATTGGTATAATAACCATCGTATTGTGTGGTGGTTATTCCATGGTAAGAATTCAAGAAATACTATAAATATTCAATAATACCATGGAATCTATTAGGGATAAAGAAAAACTAATACATGTTGTGAAACCATTGATTCAGTGTAGGAAGACAACATTAATTAAGACTTTGGATAAGATGGTTCTTATGGAGAACGACCTAGATGTATGGTGCTTTATTTCAGTATTTTTTTTAGAGAACTACTGGCATGGTATATTCATTTTTTAGGTTTATAAACATGATAATTGATTCAATTTGTTGTTATGTAGTGGTATTTTTCTTTGAAATCTAGAGAAATTTTTTATTTTTAAATCTAAGAAGTGTAGAGATGGTATGGTGTTTGATACCTTGGTGAAAACTTCATTCTGAATGGTCAGAGGAGATGATTGTGAAACTGTCTTCATGGGTTTGTATCATATTGTTAATTTAATTTGTTTCCCCTAAATTTTGGATATGTGATAATTCTTTGGTCTATAAATAAATATTTCTGAATTGTGTGAATTATTTTTCCCTTTAATTTAACCTAATAGATTCACCGAATGGTGTGAATTATTCAACCTCACCTAATGGTTGGATAATTAGATTTCAATTGGACAAATCTAATGTTTCTCAACGAATAGTTTTTTATTATGGTCTCCCATAAGGTTGTGGACCTATGGTAGTTTTGTTCAAACCAAGAATTTATATTCATCATTTAAAAACTATGTTTATGTAGGGATATATTTTTCATTGAGTTATTAACACAAGTTGGAAGTTATTATCCTAGTTTTTGGAATCAATGCGGTAGGGCCATCTATAAAAATCAAAACCATCAACTTCATATATAATAAATATGAGTTATTTATGTGATAAATGTTTGTTGTGTGGATATTTTTTAATTTTTGTGTTACCATTTTATATAATTATATTTCAATTTCATAAAGTGAGACTATAACCTATCACAGTTAGTTACATTATTATTTGGGGTTTCAATTATGACAAATGAGTTGGATGTGAGTTTTTTTATGGAAGTATAATTTTTTACAATACATGTGAGGATGTCTATAATATTGGTTTTGATGGAATTGGAAGTTGTATTATGTTTATAAGTGGATTGAAATAAAATTAGACCATAAGAAGCCACTTTCTAAAGGTACTTTAGATCCTGATGCATACTGATTGAGTGAATAACCCTAAATTGGGGTTTGATATTTTCTAATGGTTTCTATGTGGGTTTTTTTGGGTTCACATTAAATTTATGGAGTTTGGTTCTCTCTAAAATGGTTTCTATGGTTTTAAACCACCTATAACATAGAGTTTATGGTTCATATATTCATTCTTACCATGAAGATGTTTAGAATTGAATATAATTTTCATTTTGAATGTTATTGGAGTTAAAGTGGTTTGATATAAGATATTACATAATATATATATATATTCGGTTGTATTATGAAATGGACCCCTTGAGGAAAATTATTTTTGCATGCGGATGGCTTGTTTATCACATATCATGGTTGGTTAACTTTAGTTTATGGAAAATTGAGTTTATTTCATTTCAAGGATGAAATTTTTTAAAGGTTTGGGGATTCAAAAACCCATATTTTTGAGGGTTATTATATACCTCATTTATTTTCTAATGCCTCAGGTCCCAAAAAAGAGTAAAATGGCAATTCTTTATTTTCAATGTAATTATAAAAAAAATTAGATGGTTGTGATTCCCTTATAATTTTGTTTACTCCTGATTTTAATTATTTTTTGTGCTACTATAGTTATTAATAATAATCTAAAAACTATTTAAAAAATAAATAAATATTTTACAATCGAAAATGTTAATACCCACCTAATAGAAGCTCAGATGAAAATTATAATATTGGGGTCGGGTATGGGATATAGTGTTTTGTTATAGATAAGTATTAGTTTCATTCCCACTAATCAAAATATGAACTATGGATTTCCATTCCATTATATATAATACTATTTGGATTAATTATTATCGTATATAATATATAATTATAATATTTATTTAGTTTTTTTTTCAATGTAACATAAATTTCTGAGGGAGTAAGATGGAGAGATTATTTGTAGAGGTAAATCCACAACCATATGATGATGTTGATAAAGAAATTATTTCATCGATGAAAAAAATATTGTTGTTCTATACATTATGCTTATAGATAGGGAAAATTAATTATTTGGCACTTATTAATATTGAGACTTTATATTATTCATCTTATAATTAAATCCCTTGAAATTTTATAGATGAATATTGATAAAATATTTTAAATATATCCAAAACTTTATTTCCTCATTTCATTATTATAATACATTATAATGGATGAAAAAATTACATCTTATGAATATCATCTTTTAAAACCATAATGAATTGGAAAAATGAAAATTTGGATCAATTTTATTTATTTATAAAATTGAGTTAAGATTTATTTTCCTGAAAAAAATAATTTTGTTATGTTGAACTGATAATTAAACTGATAATATTATTGGTTAATTTGTTAAATGGGTTATTCATATAAGTATTATCCATGATTATTTATACTGTTTGAATTTTTATACATTGATATTATTTATTATGTATTCATGATAAATATTTTTAGATAATTTATGTAATAATGCTAATAATAAAACCACCTTATGATGTTATTTATGTTGTGAAATAGTGGATAAATTCATTCGATTTATATGTTCCATATTACATCTCAACTATAAAAATGAACCCATATTGGGAGTTTACACATTCCACTAACTAGTGTATATCATTCATCCTTCGTGTTTTGTCAAATTTGAACCCAATATTATTTTCTGAAGGAGATCAATTTTTTTGTTCCATATTAACATGGATTATATTGAGAAATGAAAATAATATTATGTTTTAATTTTTTAATTTTTCAGCAATAATTGATATTTTAATGAGTAGTGAAAATACCAATTTTCATAAAAATTTAATTTGTTTTCAAGTAAAAAATTTACCTCATTTTTGTTAATATATTCATAGAGTAACATATTTCTCATTTAATTATAAATATTATAATTAATAACATTTTAATTATTATTATACTTTATTTATGTGTAAAATCATTTTCTAGATCAAATTTTATTTTTCAAAATTGGTTTTTAAGATATATGTCTGATGACAATATAAATAAAAAATTATTTATTAAGTTTTTTGTGCAATTTTTATAATATATATTTAATAAAATATTAAGAAATCCATTTGAGAGTTTTTATATGTAATTTATGAACATTCCACTTTATGATTAACAAATAAACAAAATCCTAAAATGGGTTTTTGTTGATTTTTATGTGCATATTAAAAATGAAATTCTTCCACATATATAAATGGAATAATTTAAAATGAATTCTATAATTGGAATTGGTATAATTAATTTAATTTATTTGGGTCTACATCAATTTTCGTCTTATTTAATACAAAAAATCAGTAAAATCTTGTTACTATGATTATGGATAATATGTGTTTATGAATAGTGATTAAATAAATAGACAAAAAAATTATTGCAATATAAACATGTATAAATATTATTTTATGGTCATATTTTAACCTTCTGTCATCTTTTATTCTATTATGAGTATTTTTGAATTAGTTGGAATGATTATGTTATTATAAAATTTTAATATTTAAAAAAATACAGGTGGGTCCTCTACCTCACATATTTGTGAATACCCCATCTCCTCTTATGTACATACATCAAAAGGGAATTTTCTCTTAAAAGTAATAAAATAATCCTTTCATTAAATCTCTCACCATTTCTTATATGTCTTGTTTTATTCATAATACCATCCATTCAAGGATTAAGGTGTGACCCAAAGGGGGATTCTCAATGAAAACGAATAACTCCTAATATTGTACATTATACTTTATTCGTTTATGTAAATTATTTAAATATGTTATTTCTATAATAATATAATTAATTAATAATCATAAATATAAATAATTTTTATTATTATTACTTATTTACCATTTTCTACATCCATCCCATTAAATGTGCAATGAAAAGTATTTATAGGGTGTATGTGTAGACTACAACCTCCATATAATAATATTATTCATTTTACATAACTATACATCATGGTTTCTTATTATGATGTACTATATTATTATAAATTATATGTATTAAATAATTATTATTTTTGGTTTATATGATATTATTACCTTCTTTCCATTCATATAATGGAACATTAAAACTTCGAATATGCGTATTTATCAGATACAAACACCATGAAAATAAGTGATTGGGTTTTATGTTTCACATTAAATTGATATTATCATAGATATATTTAAAATAAATATATTTTATATTTATGATATAATAATTATTTTATGAAGGGGAATTATTATTTATCATTTTAATTCCTTCCATTGAATAATAGAAATAGAACTCTTTTGTACGTATGGATTACCTTATCAATAAAGTAATGTAGTTGATTTTTCATCACCACTTTACAAGGATATATATATAAATTTATTTAATTATTAAATATTATAAATTTAATTTGTTTAAAATTCAATACATGATGGAATCATGATCAAAGTACAAGGCTGTGAACTATTGAATCGAAACTTGAATTAATAACAAAAGAGTTATCTCCCGAAACTATGATTTTAATAACAACTTATTAATAAATGGGTGATAAGATTTTTTAGGAAAATAATATATTATATGTTATATATGAATATGGTTCTAGAAAAGAATATTTAAAAATCAATTTTTGTTATATAGGTAGTTTTAATACATAAATATTAAGAATGGACATGTTGTAGGGAATTTATGATTCAATATGATTTTAATCAATATTGATGATACAAGAATTTAATTTGAGTGAAATTATATTATCCATATATGATATATAACAACACAAGCTTTTACCAGTAAATTTAATATAGAATGTTAGGCATACAACAATATGTCTCTATAGAAAAACACTTGTTTATTACAACCTGGATCTTAAACATGATTTTTACACCTAAGTGATTTAAATTTCAAGATATGGACATACACTGTTGGGAATAGTATGATATTTATGTATTAATATAATCAACTAAGATTTTTGGTGAATAGTATCATGACCATCAGAATAGTAATATGAACCATATGAATAGTAAATTGGCCTAATGAATATTAATCACCCCCATGAATGTATACAAAATTATGTTCCCTAGAAATGAAATAATTATAATAATATCATGGAATATGTATGTGAATATTTAAAAACATAATAAAAAAGTGTCTATATTTTTGTGAATAATAATTTTTGAATTAAAATTTAATATACTTATTTAATATAAAATTAAATTCCATAAAATATACTCCTAAATAAATATATTATTGTCTTATAGTGTTATGATAATCTAATAATACATTTTTTAATTTTTTAGGTTGTTTTAAAATCACAACTAACATTAAAAACTATATTTTTTGACTAAACGATGATTTAAAATAAAATTAAATTTTATCATATTTATAAGTGTACATTTATTAAATTCTAATCATTTTTTATGTATACACTTTGAAAAATGGTTACAGTGATTATTTTTGTATTTTTTTTAAAATACTTGATTTTATTGTGATTTGAAATATATGATAATTTAAGTTAAATGTTGAATACAAGATTTATTTAGACATAGGTGATGTATGGATTATATAAGAATACATGGTTTGAACGAACATAAATTTATTACTATTTATGGTCACATGAATAATTATTAATTCTTGTCTTGATTAAGAAAATAAAATAACTAATAGGAAATTAAAAAAAACCCCTCTCTTACACTATAAATGTATCTCATCACTCCCTATTATCGTCACATCTCTACGCCATGAAGAATGTAATTTTATTCTAATATCATATTTCTTAGTCTCTCCCCAAATACATGATCTACTTTTCTTTCTTAAATACCAAAACCCCTTCCCTTATGGAGGTTCTCAAGGAGGATATTTCTGGACATAAACCCTCTTCATTTTTCTTTTAATTAAATTTTCTATTTCTTTTCATTCGTTATATTCTCCTAAAATCCACAAAAAAATGAACATTTAAACCCTATTAATGAAAATAAAATAGAATGATTTTATGTTAGTGAAATATTATTCCTCAAACTACTATCTCTCCCTCTTTTATATTATAAACGAAATCATCGTCTGTGAGGTACTGATTTTGGACCTTTGTGGATGATAAACCATCATTTCTCAATTTCTCCTCCAAGGATGACCATGAAACCAATTTTATTATATAACCATATTATAAAAGATTTATTATATCTTAATTTAGGATTATATAACCATCATATATAAAGAATATTAAATATTAAATCAAAATTAGTTCATTATGATTGAGAAAGCACTGTAAAATCTAAACCATTATCACTAAATGAATTTTGAAATGATTCTAACTCATTTCATATAAAAATATGATATATACAACCTTATAAATTATGTAGGATCATTAATTAAATGTAATTCCAAATATTTATAATTATTCCCATTTTGATGAACTTCATTACTTATATAAATTGAACCGATCATGAATACTAAGAAAATGAGTTCAACAGAATGATGAAATTAAACTCTATAAGAAATCAATAAAGGTCATAAATTTATGTAATAAAATGATAATAAATAAAATAAATATATAAAATATTATGAATTAATAAATTAGTGGATTTAATTAGAATATATAAGATGTTAATGTCAATTATAGAAGAAATTCATACATATGACAAGGGTATTCTAACTGAACTTCCATTTTCATTCGAGTTACACTTTTCTCTCCAAAACTAACAAAAATTCATTATTATTCATATATAATATTTACTAATTTTTTCATAATGATAAATATATATGTATCAATCATAATCCTTCATTATTTTTGGTGAGTATCATATTTTAAAAGGGTCTTTCTCAAATTCTTCTCGATAGACAAGCCTGATTCAAGGGAACGACTCGAAATCTTACCTATTTTTAGTGCACATTATAATATATTTTGAGACACCATTACTTTTATTAATTATCTCGTTTTGTTATGAAAAATATATATTATTTAACTTATAGTTTATCCATATATTGTTCTAGAATAACACTTCTTTATAATGTAAATGAATATTTCTCTCAACAATTACTCGATGATTTTATAAGAGTATTTTTATCTATTTCATCACTATTCTTGATTTTTATGTTTAAATGGGATTAATATTATATGATATCATATAAAATAATTTATTAATTGGTTTTATATTAGTTTGACAGTGGATGTGTTATCTTCATACCATTCACCATATTACTCTGAACAATTAGTGTTTATGATTAATGATTATGGAAAGTTATTTACATTTCATATGTTATTTTAAATATGATTATATATATTGTTTATGATTATCCCCATTAATTTAAGTCATTAATTGGACATAATATGTGATCGGTGGGGCTCACTATAGCCCCTTGATGCATCATTATGTCTCACTAGACTAACTATCCTATGTATTTACTCATTCTGTATGGTGCCCTGGCTAAGGCCTTGATAGTATGATTATGATGGATGGAATAATGCATTACCTCATTATAAAACTATTGATTGATAATAAAATTTATTATTATATTAGTGTAATTATTATGGTAATGCCTTATGGAATTATTTAATATGAATTTATGTCTTCCATATTATTCTCTTGTTTATTTTTTAACGCATGTATTTTTAGTTTTTCATCAAGACTAATGTTTTTTATGATAAATTTTATTGTATCTCATACCCTTACTGATTATCTGAGCTCTCCCCTTTTTATGATTTATTTTTTAATTTATTTGAATATGTTTATTATTAATGACATGAAATGATAATCTCGGAGTTATGTAATTTTCTAATGGATTTTTTATATTGTATATCATGTCATGTTATAATGTTGAACATATATATATATATATATATATATTCTTCCAAAACAACTAAACTATTCAGTCCATTGGGAGGATTATTTCTTATTTAAATTCCATTGTATGAAAATATTTCATCAAATATGGAAACTAGGTTTTGGGTCTTTACTATTGGTATTAGAGAACTTTTAGTAGAAACCCTTGAAAATAGATTTAGAAAACGTTGATTAGGGAGAAAAACCATAAGATTGATTTTAAGGATAAGAATATAGGAATATCCTAGATTATTAATAAGGTATATATTATGGGTATATTTCTATAAAATGTATCCCTTTATGGATATTGAAATTGGACATAGTTGTAACACCCCGAGCTTCCACGATACGCCTCTCTTTCAATAATGCAATAGCTTGCACTGTATGCAAGTTCGAGATTCTAACACGCCGCGACCAATAAAAGTAGAATTTATGAATAGTAATATCCACTTTTTGAAATTATATAAATTCTATATTTAAAAATGGATATCATTTTTGTATTCAGAATATCGAAATTATCCAAAGTTGAATTTTTTTTGTAATTTTCTGAGAACTTCCAATTTTTCATGAATAGTGATAAATACTTAAAAACAAATTTTTTAATCAAAATATTTTATATTGGTAAATTATAATATTGAGTGGTTTAAAAGTATAATTAGAATATATTTTTACTATTTTATCCAATGGTGGTCATTAGGATTAATTTCACTTTGAAATTGGACATAAACAATTGTCAATCTTTTGATATATATTGTTTCTTAAAAACACGCTATTTGTTGTGACAGAAAGAATTAATTATAAAATTAATTAATTCAACTTATATGTTTGTAATTTTGTAAAATAGACATAATTTTTGGATTCATAATATCAATTATAGCTTAGGGTGAAATTTTGGCATTGTTCTGAAAAACATCAATTTTTGATGAATAGTGAAACCACTAAGTGGTAGTTAAAAAACTGATTTTTCATTTAAATGAAACATTACCACTTCTAGGATTTGATTTTCAAAAATCCGACATACATGGTTGTCATTAGGAAGTAAAATTTGGTTCAATGGGATTAAAATAATTTTTTGGTGAATACTAAATTTTATGTTTAAATAATCATGATTAAAGGTAATTAGTGAAATTTAAGGTAAATATAAAGTTATAATAATAGGAAATGACCTTGACACTTGTCCTACCCCTATTGGATGAGTCATGGAAGACCAAGAAAAACCATGGGTCAACTTGGGGACCCCATGGAGACACTTTGGTAGGGAAATGACATCAAAAACTTTATATTTAATGTTAAAATAAAAATGTCACAAACATGAGTTGTTTTACTAAAACTTTTTTTAAATTGGGTAATACAATTCATATATTTGACTATAAATATTAATTAGAATGATAAAGATATTTTCTATGTCATGATATTTTTTTATAAATTTATGACATTAAATAAATTAAATTATTTATGACAACATGATGATGCAACGATTACCTCATTAATTAACGATTTAAATAAAATGAAAAGATAATGTAAAATCCAAGGATTAAACTTGTAAAAAACCTATTGGATGAGTATATTTCTAACCCTTATCACCTTATCCTAGAACTACATAATTGTGGGAACTTTAGAATCCAAAAATCATTTCATAATAAAGTAACATTTCAATCTTTCCAAGAGTGCCCCTTCTCTCCCCTTATAAAAGGCCCCCACCACTACCACCTTATTCACACATTAAAGCTATTTGGCTCGGCCAAACACTGCCAAACAACTCTCCCAACTTCCCTCTATTACTCCTAGAAGCCTCACATTGGGCATAATTTTTCCCAAGGAAGCCTTTGGCTCAAATCAAAAAGAGTTACTCGTTTTAAAGGTAGTGTTTTCTTTTGTGATCATTTGTTTTATTTTGCTTCTCCAACCCCTTAAACTCTTTTTATTCATTTCTTTTGTAACAACACCAGTATCCTCAATATACTAGGATGTTGTTATAATGAGTATTCTAGGTACACTTACAAACACTTACATCTAATGGTTAAAGAACATACTGTTTCTATGGATGGCGAATTTCTGCCTCACGAAACGATGATTGTTCAACACTCATATAAGACTTTCAAAGGAGGCCATTACGATGTCACTATATTTATATATGATATATAATATGTTTATGTTTTACTTAAGATTCTGTATTTTTCATTTATGGCATACTGTTATGGTTTCTGTTATGGGTAAATGCGATATTTTCATTTTATGAAGTGCGGACTACCGCCCACTCAAAGTCATTTGAATCATTAATGCCATATGTGGGATGTATAAAGGATGGAGTAAATGATATTATATATGATATTATACTGGAATTATAATACACCCTTATACTATTATGATTTCATTCCATTAAATATGAAATAGAAATGAAAGTAGTGTTCATGCGTACGTACGGCCTACCGTCTCCATGAATGATGCATTTCATTTCTTACCTCTAAATTTTATGTAATATTATAAATGAATGTATATACTAGATATATATCATATATATTATATATAAATCATGAATATAATTCTTGATATAATGGATATTTCACCACATGAAAAACTTTTAATTATAAGAAGTTTTTTTTTGGACTCAAGTACCAAAGTCCGACAAAATGACCGTTATTAACTTAAATAATTACATAATGTTCATAACATGGTAATAAGTGATATAAAAGGAATAATTAACATGAAAAATGGTCTTAAAAAAATAATAATTATCTCTATTTTATTATTCAGGAGGTTAAAGAATGATCGAGTCAAGTCGGACCTGAGGTAAGGGAACTTCTTAACCCAATTTCCACTCTTTGGGTTAATCTCCTACTTTCAAATTATGTCATGATATTATTATTTCCTATCTGTTATATGTACTTTATTTTTGTGTACTTATAGTGAATACACATAATATATCTATTTTATTTAAAAAAAATGTTCTTTGTAGGTACTTTGTCTCAATCTCCTTTCACTGAGGAATATTTTATTTTATACACAACTTTATTTTATATGGTGTATAAATTCCTTTGACATTTACGTTTATTAAAAAGGAATATTTTTATTAGAATAGTTTTAGTAAACGACAAAAGGGAATGATTTTTTTGTCGTACGTATGCGGCGCCATTGACTTCTCCGCCGCCGTGACAATTATTTGAGTTTCGGCTTCCTCTATAAGCCATAACTTTTTTTAATGAAAAATAAATACAAAGTTTTAATTTTCATTAATGTTGGTATTGAAAATGGTTTTGGAAGTGTTTTTATTATATCAATGATTTGTATTGATATCTTGTGATTGAAATGTGTAAATGTTATGTTTCCTTTATGCATGTTTTATGTGATACGATTATGTTATGGTTTATGATATGTTTAAACCTGTTCATATGAGGAAAGAATTGGACATAATAAGTGATGGGTGGAGCCCGCTATATATTCTCGATGCATCGGTAGGTCTCATGAGACAAACTAGTGTCTTGGAACGAGGCCTTTAAAAATTCTTATTTGTGTTCTTGGCACGAGGCCTTGGCTACGTGGTTATGATAGTCTGGCATTATGCATTCCATCATTATGAAAGTTGTTATTGATATCCCATGTGATTATTCGACTAGTAGACTATCCATGTGAGTAAGTAAATGGAATTATTTAATTTTATTTTTTCCATATTATGCTGAAGTTAAAGTTTAATAAGGCTTTTGTTTTAGTTATACATTTCCTTAAATGTTAAGGTTTATTTACGAAAGCTTCGGAAATATTGTTATCCTTACTGAGGATCTAAGCTCACCCCTTTCAATGTTTTAATATTTTCCAGGATGTGAAGAAGTATTTTATGAATGACTTTCAGGGATAGCCAGAAGAGGATATGAGTGTGGACTATGGAGACTTTGTTATTGTAGTTTTTTACTTTATGATGTAATGCAACATTTATGAATGTATCTACTGTTTCCAAGGCTACTAAACTAATAGGTCTTTCGAGAATTGATCTTTTGTGATCATGCCAATGTTATGCAATAACGCACCGACTCTGGGTAACTAGGGTCGGGGCGTTACAATTGGTATCAGAGGCAGATTAGTACTAACCTTGGAAGCTAGATTTATATAAACTCTGATTAAAGCACATAGCCCAAAGATAGACTTTGAGGATTAGTATAGAAGAACTTCTTAGACTTTTGTTGTTGTAGAGATTTTGTGAGTTTTCCGAGAAATATATCCATGTCTGGATACGAGCAAGAATAGCCGGCTCTGGAACAGATTTACCTAGGGGTAAAACACGAAAACACCGCTTTGAGCTAGACTCGAACGAGAACTGGTGCACGACAACAGGCCTTGCCGGACTCTTGGTTACGACACTCCCGGGGGATATTCTTAGGATGATTCTCATTTATTTACAAACCATAATGAAGGGTTTATGAGTGTATATTTCTCAATGAAAACATTTCTTTTTATGATTATGGATTATATCCATAAATAGTTCAATTTTTGTTAAGTGTTTTACAAGTATAGAATTATGTATTTTAATTCATAAACTAATCTAGTTTATTCCATTGTTTATAAATGGCACCTAGTGGGAGGAATGGAAACCGTATCAATGCACGCACTCCGTGTAGGGATTTCCCTCCTTCTCAAGAAAATTATTGTGGATCTATAGATACAACTGGTGCTGATCAACTTATTACCATACTGGGACAACTCACTCAGGTTATGAAAAATAACCATATTTGTATGGAACACCCTGATCTGCAACGTGGAGGATCAATGTTATACCGCTTCATGAGGCAATAAACACCAACATTTAATGGGGGTACAAATCCATTAGTAGCTGAGCAATGGATAAACTCCTTAGAGAAAATATTCCACGCCTTGGGGAGTAGAAAAAGGGAGAAGGTGGTCATGGCAGTCTACCGCCTCACTAGAGATGTTGATCAATAGTGGTCGCTAATTCAAAACACAAAGGAAGATGAAGAAGTATCATGTATTGAATGCAGGGACTTTAAAGAAATTTTCGTAGAAAAATACTTTCTACATGACCATCAAGCAGATATGGAAAGGAAATTTTTGAGTCTGAGACAAAAGGAGGATGAGAATGTCGCAAAGAATGAGTCCAACTTTACGAGGTTTGCGAGGTATGCTGCTGATTATATACATAACCTAATAAGTAATATTGATCGATTCTTTGATGGGTTAAAACCATTTCTCCGTCGAGATTTATTATCACAATCCTTCTCATCGTATGAAGATATTGTCTCGTTTTCTATCATAAAAGAAAAGGAATTCTCTATGTCTTATGACAACAAAGTAAAGCAAGAGAAGAAGAGAACAGTGGAACAAGAGACAGATAAAGGGAAAAAGAGAAAGAAGGATTTTCCATTATGCAATAATTGTGGGAAGACTCACCCCGGTACTTGCCTAAAAGTAATGTGAGTTTGTTATAAATGTGGAGAAAATGGTCACCAGGCGCGTGATTGCAAGGGAAAGAAAAAGGCTATCAATGTTGAATGCTACAATTGTAGGGAAATGGGGAATTATTAAAATTAATGTCTTAATTGTAAGGGAATCATACCACCAAAAAGGACAAGGGATCATGGCCAATCATATGCTGTTACTACAGATGATGTTGAACAATTATTTTATTTGT
The DNA here is from genome assembly GCA_963277665.1 of Viscum album. Taxonomy (NCBI): domain Eukaryota; kingdom Viridiplantae; phylum Streptophyta; class Magnoliopsida; order Santalales; family Viscaceae; genus Viscum; species Viscum album. The sequence goes on along the minus strand of OY728132.1, from coordinate 317,339,189 downwards.
GTTTTTGGACTCAAGAACTATATTATGGTTATAAGAATAATCTAATATATATAAGGATTGGACTGCAGTACTTGTTTTTTTCATTAAGGATTTAATATGATGAAGGTAATTATATTTTTAGTATGTGCCAATAATAGAACCTTTAGTTTGTTTGGAGAATCTGATGTTACAATTGATTTTGGAATTTAGAGACCTTTTAGAGAATGTCTGGACAGAGGAATTTTGGATAACTATAATGGTTGGAATGGATTAAGTTGATCTTTGGATAGTATTGTTTAAGGTTAAAACATTTCTGAAGATTATTTTTGGAATATTATAATACTATAGTTTTAGGAAAAAGACAACCTGCAGGGTGGGGCATAACCCGTTGCGTCGGACAAAGCTGCAGGAATCGAACCCACAACCATAGTGTGACAGGACTTTATTACCTACCACTAGCCTACATGAAGTCCCTGGTTATTACAAAATATTTTTCCTAATCTAAATGGTATGTGTTAATATTTGGAACCTTATACAATTATGATAAAAAGAATATTTTTGGGTTCTATTACCTATTAGAGTGAAAGATGGGTTTGTGGTAAAAATTTATTAAGGAATGAAATTCTACATGACAAGTATGTATATTCCCTTACGTTCTTAGTAAATCTCCTTAATAAATTCCTCAACTTTATAAAAGATAACTTAAAACAAAAACATTGCTGGTTAACTATTCCAACTGGGGATTCAATTACCGTTTAACCAATCACAAGTTTTCGATTTTCTTATGGTTAACTTTCTCCTAATCCTGTTTTCTACATCTCTCCATCAAACCTTGATGGTTTGTTTTTCTTCCAAATAAATATTTTCATAGAATCCTATTATGGGCTATCTCGGGTGACCTTTTGTACATATCATTCAATCTTTTAAAGTTATAATTTTATTAACCCTATATCTGATGTGGGTTTTCTACAAAGGTATTTTCTATTTTCAACCTTTTATTTCCGAAGAAAATTTTCAAATTTCAAGGATGCAATTTATTGAATTAGGGGAGAATGTAACACCCCGAGCTTCCATGATATGCCTCTCTTTCAAAAATGCAATAACTTGCATTATACACAAGTTTGAGATTCTAACACACCGCGACCAATCAAAGTAGTAGAAATGAATAGTAATTCCCACTTTTTGTAATTATATAAATTTTATATTTCAAAATGGACATCATTTTTGTATTCATAATATCGAAATTATCCAAAGTTGAATTTTTTGTAATTTTCTGAGAACATCCAATTTTTTATGAATAGTGAAAAATACTTAAAAAAACTTTTTTAACAAAAATATTTTATAGTGATAAATTATACTATTGAGTGGTTTTAAAGTATAATTATAATATATTTTTACTATTTTATCCAATGGTGGTCATTAGAATTAATTTAACATTGAAATTGGACATAAACAATTGTCAATCATTTGATATATATTGTTTCTTAAAAACACGCTATTTGTTGTGACAGTGAGAATTAATTATAAAATTAATTAATGCAACTTATATGTTTGTAATTTTGTAAAATAGACATCATTTTTGGATTCGGAATATAAATAATAGCTTAGGGTGAAATTTTGGCATTGTTCTGAAAAACATCAACTTTTGATAAATAGTGAAACCACTAAGTGGTAGTTAAAAAACTGATTTTTTGTTTAAATGAAACATTACCACTTCTGTGATTTGATTTTAAAAAATCCAACATACATGGTTGTCATTAGGAAGTAAAATGGTGTTCAATGGGAATAAATTTTTTTGGTGAATAGTAATGTTTAAGTTTAATTAATCGTGATTAAAGGTAATTAGTGAAATTTAAGGTAAATATAATGTTATCATAATAGGAAATGACCTTGACACTTGTACTACCCCTATTGGATGAGTCATGGCCGACCAAGACAAACCATGGGTCAACTTGGGGACCCCATGGAGCCACTTTGGTAGGGAAATGACATTAAAAACTTTTTATTTAATGTTAAAATAAAAATGTCACAAACATGAGTTGTTTTACTAAAATTATTTTTAAATGGGGATATACAAGTCATATATTTGACAATAAATATTAATTATAAAGATAAAAAGATTTCCTACATCATTATATTTTTTTATAATTTTTAGACATTAAATAAATTAAATTATTTATGACACCATGATGATGCAGCGATTACCTCATTCATTAACGATTTAAATAAAATGAAACGATAATGTAAAATCCAAGGCATAAACTTGTCAAAAACCTATTGGATGAGTATATTTAGATCCCGTATCACCTTATCCTCGAACTATATCATTCTGGGACCTTTATAATCTGAAAACCATTTCATAATAAAGTAACATTTCAATCTTTCCAAGAGTGCCCCTTTTCTGCTCTTATAAAAGGCCCCCACCACTACCACCTTATTCACACATTCAAGACATTTGTCTTGGCCAATCTCTACCAAAATACTCTCCAAACGTCCCTCTCTTACTTCTAGAAGCCTCACTTTGTGCAGAATTCTTCCCATGAAAGCCTTTGGCTCAAATCAAAAACAGTTACCCGTTTTAAAGGTAGTGTTTTCTCTTTTGTTATTTTGTTTTATTTTGATTCTCCAACCCCTTAAACTCTTTTATTCATTTATTTTGTAACTAAACCAGTATACTAAATATACTAGTATGTAATTATAATGAGTATTCGATCAACACATACACACAACTACATATAATGGTTAAAGAACATACTGTTTCTATGGATGGTGAATTTCTGCCTCACGAAACGAGGATTGTTCAACACTCATATAACACCTTCAAAGGTAGCCATTATGATGTCACTATATTTATATACGATATATAATATTTTTATGTTTTACTTAAGATTCTGTATTTTTCATTTATGGCATACCTTTATGGTTTCCATTATGGGTAAGTGCGATATTTTCATTTTAGGAAGTGCGGACTACCGCCCCCTCAAAGTGATTTGAATCGAAAATTCCATATGTAGGATGTATATAGGATGGAGTAAATGATATTATATATGATATTATACTGAAATTATAATACACTTTTATACTATTATGATTTCATGCCATTAAATACGAAATAGAAATGAAAGTAGCATTCATGCGTACGTACGGCTTACCGTCTCCATGAATGGTTCATTTCATTTCGTACCTCTAAATGTTATGTAATATTATAAATGAATGTATATACTGGATATATATGATATATATGATATATACATCATGAATATAATTCTGGATATAATGGATATTTCCCTACATGAACAACTTGTAATTATAAGAAGATTATTTTTGACTCAAGTACCAAAGATCGAAAAAATGACCGTTATTAACATAAATAATTACATAATGTTAATAACATTGTAATAAGTGATATAAAAGGAATAATTAACATGAAAATGGTTCTTATGTAAATATAAATTAACTCTAGTTTATTATTCAGGAGGTTAAAGAACGATCGAGTCAAGTCAGACATGAGGTAAGGGAACTTCTTAACCCAATTTCCATTCTTTGGGTTAATCTCCTACATTAAAATTATGTCATGATATTATTATGTACTATATTGTATTTGTACTTTTTTATGTTTACTTATATTGAATACACATAATAGATCTATTTTATTTAAAAAAAATTATCTTTGTAAGGACTTTGTCTCAATCTCCATTCATTGAGGAATATTTTATTTTATACACAACTTTCATTTATATGGTGTATAAACCCCTTTGACTTTTACGTTTATTCAAAAGGAATATTTTTATACGAAAAATAAATACAACGTTTTAATTTTCTTTAATTTTTGTATTGAAAATGGTTTTGGAAGTGTTTTTATTTTATCAATGTGTTGTATTGATATCTTTTGATTGAAATTTGGAAATGTTATGTTTCATTTATGCATGTTTTATGTGATACGATTATGTTATGATTTATGGTATGTTTAAACCTATTTATATGAGGAATTCATTAGACATAATAAGTGATGGGTGGAGCCCGCTATAGCTCCTCAATGCATCGGTAGGTCTAATGAGACAAACTAGTGTCTTGGCATGAGGCCTTGACAAAATCTTATTTGTGGTTTTGGAACGAGGCCTTGGCTACGTGGTTATGATAGTCTGACATTATGCATTCCATCATTATGAAAGTGGTTATTTATATTTACATGTGATTATTCGACAAGTAGAATATCTATGTGAGTAAGTAAAAGGAATTATTTAATTTTATTTTTTCCATATTATGCTGAATTTAATGGTTAAAAAGGATTTTGTTTTAGTTATACATTTCATTAAATGTTAATGTTTATTTACGAAAGCTTCTGCAATATTGTTATCCTTACTGAGCATCTGAGCTCACCCATTTCAATGTTTTAATATTTTCCAGGATGTGAATAAGTATTTTACGAATGACCTGCATGGATAGTCAGAAGAGGATATGAGTGTGGACTATGGAGACTTTGTTATTGTAGTTTTTCACTTTATGATGTAATGTAACATTTATGAATGTATCTAGTGTTTCCAAGGATACTAAACTAATAGGTCTTTCGAGACTTGATCTTTTGTGATCATACCAATGTTACGCAATAACGCACCGACTCTGGGTAACTGGGGTCAGGGCGTTACAATAGTTTTGGAATATATGTACCTTAGAGTAACAACTCGGACATGGTGTTTGGAGATTGACTCAGGGTGACCTGTTACATGACAATATCCCTTACTGCATCCCATTTTGACACTCCTATGGGATATTCTTTGGCTAATTTTCATCTTCACTACAATCCATTATAAAAAATTTGAATGTAAATTTTTATTCAAAAAACCATATTTTTTAATATGAAATTAACTATGCCTAGGATTTAAATTTATGTTAAGTATTTTTCAAGTTGATATTATAAAATATGATTCATAACCTAATATGATTTATTCAATCAATTACAAATGGTCCCTAGAGTAAGTAATTGAAACATCTTGATTCTCATATCACTCATAGGGATCACCATTCTATGTGATATAATGATATTGGTTCTGAAGCTGCAACTTGTGATGAGAAACTTATAAATTTATTAGGATAGGTGACTAAGGTTATGGACAATAAAATTACCATCATGGAGCATCATGATCCATAATTTTGATGAGTAATTATATACCATTTTATGAAAAAACAGCATGCATCATTCAATGGGAATTCAAACACATTCATTCCAGTGATGTGGATAACTTCCTTAGAGAAGATATTTATTGATTTGGGAAGTAATTGAAGGGAGAAGGTTTTTATTGATGATTATATTCTATCGGGAGATGCTAATAAATGGTGGTTTATAATTCAAAAAAAGGAGGATAAAGAGATTGAAAATATGTAATAGAGGTATTTTAAGAAAATATTATGACAAAAATAATTCCCTTAAGAATAGTGTGAATATATAGAAATGAAATTCTTGGGTCTGAAAAAAAAATATGATGAAAATTATGAAATGTATAAAGCTAAATAAAAAATTTCTAAAAGGCATGGCATGAACTATATATATAATCCACATAGTGATATTGATATATTCATTGATGGTTTAAAACCATTCCACCTAAGGGAACCAGTATCCCAATGATTCAATTCATATAAATATATAGTATATTGTGCAATCAAGACAGAAAATGAATTTTTAAATAATTATGAAGTAATGGAATTCAAGAGATGAAGTGGACTATTGAAAACTCTGGAAAAGGAAATAAGAAAATGAAGAATAAGGGAAGTATTTATTTTCCATCCTGTGATAATTTGACGATGAAACACCTCGTTACATTCCTAAAGGTTATGTGTGTTTGTTACAAGTGTCGATGAAAAGGCCACCAAGAACCTGATTATAAGGGAATGAAAAAACATACCCATTATCAATGCTACAATTTCAAAGAGATATGATATTTTGCAAATGATTGTCCTATTAATCAAGGAAACATTCCACAAAATTATTCCATCGGAGAAATTCCATGCTTATGATGTCATAGCTATTGAGGTTAATGTTCCTAATGATGTGGTGGTTGGTTAAATAATTTTTTCCTCAATCATAGACAATTAATATTTTTTTAGATCATAAAATTATTTTAAATCCCCCAGTTCTCCTGGACAATTAGTTATTTTCAATTTGATTTAATTAAGGAGTTATCAGTGAAAACAATTAAGGGATGTATCATTGCAATAAATATTCATTGATCAGTCCACCATATGAGACATAATAATTCATTATTTTCTTTCATATTCACCCTACACATGATTGAATTTTATATAATTCAAATTATGAATCATTGTTCATGTTATGATGCAAAAATATATTTCAAGAAGAAGGAAGTTACAATTTTTTTGAATGATATAGAAACATATATCTTTACAGTAGAATACTCTTCGATTGATTTTTATCTACATCCATCCCTAGTAGCTCTACTGAATATAAAGCATTATCTTTGGGTAAGGAAAGAAATATTCAAATTGAGTATGCACCTTTTTTGTATGAATATTTTGAGGTGTTTTTAAATAATTTACATATACATCATCCAGAGTGGGAAATTGAGTTTTCTATTTACTTAATTATTAGTTCCATGCCTATATCAAAGACGCTTTATTCAATGTCCATTGTGCAATTAATAGAACGGAAGAAATAACTATAGTAATTGAGTGATAAATGATTTATCCACCCTAATGTATATCTATGGAGAGCCCCAATTCTCTAGTTTGAGAAGAAATATGGATCCATAAGGTTGTGCATTTACTATAGAGAAATCAATGATATTATGATAAAGAACATGTATCATCTTCCTCACATTTATTATTTATTTAATCAACTTCACATAACTCAAAAAATTTCAATGATTTAACGTCAATCTAGATATCATTAGTTCTGTTTTAGGATTGAAAATATTCTAAATAAATCATTTCAAACTAGGTATGGTCATTTAGAGAGTACAAAAATTCTTTTTGTACTGACTAAATAACCCTTTTTTCATTTCTATAATGATTTGAGTTTTCAAGGGAATTTTTAGGACACTGTTGTGGTATTTATAGATTATATCTTCATATAATCCAAAAGAAATGAAGACATATATAATCACTTGTGGTTTATTATGAAAAATATTTGATAAAATAAATATTACTGGAAGTTTAGAAAATGGGAATTTTTGCATCAATCGGTTTTATTTAACGACCATATTATCTCTATGAATATAATTTCAGTTGATCATATGAATAAAGATGCTTTTCAGGAAAGGAATTCTCCAATGAACATAACCAATCTACTTAGCTTAACGAGATTATCAGGATGTCATCTGAATTTTGATCAGATATTCATCAGATTAAAAAACTAGTTATCCATGATTACTAATAAAGGGTTTATGTTCGTATGATAAAATTAAGGTTTTTCATTTTTTGAAGAATTAAATAGGATATTAGTGAATTCTATGATCCTAACTCCACCATCGGTAAATGGTGGATTTCTAATATATAGTGATGAATAAAAGCAATATATTGGTTGTGTCCTTATGAAGAATGATGGTGTTATTTCAAATGCATCCTGGAAGTTAAAAATTAATGTACAAAACTATCCAAGTCATTATCCTGAGTTAGAAATTTAAATATTTACTCTGATGATATTGATAAACTATTTGAAAGGAAAAATATTTCAGTAATATATTTATCAAAAATTGTTGAAATATACATTCTCATAGAAAGAACTAAACATGTGGAAAAAAGGACGGATCGAGCTACTCAAGGATTATGAATTTTCTATACACTACCATCTATATAAGTAAACTAACATTAAAGATGAATTGAGTAGTAAGGATCATGGAGAAATGAACAAAATGAAGTTTGAAAAGTATCCTCTGTATATGGATATAGCATGAATGGATATTGGAAATTTAAAATAAGGTGAAGCATAATTTATTTTTCAATTAGTTTACCAAAAATATTTATTAGAAAGAATTTAAATTTATCAGTCTAGTGATGGAAATATTTTAAAGAAAATTACTGGTTTGAATTATGGGAAATTGGTAGAAATTTTATTTTAGGATGTAATTCTGAAATTTGGGAGTAGGTTGTGTGTTCCCTCATTTACCGAGCTAAAAAGTGATTTATTAGATGATTTACATAGTATGAATTTATATATACCCCATATTAGCACAATGAGGTATTGTGATTTGAAAAAAAATTTCTTGGTGGGAGAACATGAATAGGGAAAGTTATGATTATGTATCAAGAGGTTTAGTCGTTCAACAAATGAAGGTTGAAAGATAACATCCTATAAGATTTATGCAACCAATTCCTATTCCTATGTGGGAATGGGATGAAATTAATATGTATTTTTTCACAATATTACATCATAATCAAAGAAATAATGACACAATATTTGTAATTGAGGATTGACGAACTAGATCTACACATTACCTCGCTATAAGGGATGATTTTCAACTTGATTACCTTTTAAGAGAGTATATTAATAAAGTTTTAATACTCTTCGGAACACCTCTATCAATAGTTTAGGATTGTGATCCACGATTCAAATTGAAATTATAGTAAATTCTTCAAATTGATTTGGATACTGAACAACGTTTGAGTACTTCTTATCACCCCCAAACTGAATGAAAATCATAAAGGATGATCCAATATATATAAGTCTTGTTGAGATCATTCTCAGATGATTTTCAAGGTATCTGGGATCATAATTTACCTTTGATGGAATTTTTATAGAATAATATTTTCCATTGTATTATTCTAATGGAACAATATGATGAATTTTATGGATTGAGATTTCATACACCAATATGATTGTATGTAGTTGGTTATTGGAACCTTGTGGTCCCAAATATTATGGAAGAAAAAACATTGAATGTAAATACCATTCACACCCATATCAATTCGATTTAATGAACGAAAAAGAGTATGTAGATAATTGAAGGAATCATTTGAAATTCAAGTGGGAGATCATGTTTTCATTAAAGTATATCCATGGGAGGGTGATATTAGATTTAGGAAGAAAGGAAAAATGAACCCCATGTACATAGGTACTTTTCAAATTATGGAGGGAATTAGAGATCTAACTTATCATTTGGAAATTCCACCTAGCCTTTCTAAGTTACCTACTATATTCCATTTCTCTTTGTTAAGGATGTAGATTCCCGAACAATCACATATACAATCTTATAATGGAATATAATTGGAACATGAATTATCTTACTATGAAGACCCCATATAAATTTTTGGACACTATAGCATTTGTGTTGTGGAATTAGATGACTCGAATATTAAGGGTAATATGGAAAAATCCTAAAATTGAAGAGGCTATGTGGGAGCTCGAGGAACTTTTGATAAAGACCAACCCTAATCTTTTTATGAGGTAACATTTCGAAAATTTTGTGGATGAATGTTTTGTTAGGGGATATAATTTAACAACCCCGGGATTGAAAAAATAATTTAACATATAATGTAATGCATGAAACACCGAGCCTCCTCAAAACAGAACTTCTTATTGTAACCTATACATTAAACATAATTTTTTATTATTTGTGATTTTTTCACGAACCGAATTTGGTCTCCTTCAAAATCGGCACACGACCCGGTACATGGAAAGTCTCGAAGGGCGTTCCCGATCCCCACGGGCTGGCACAAGTGCCCGGGTATCAACAACTGAAAATTGGGAACGATTTACCCGAGTTTTTATACTTGAAACATCAAATGAATCCAAGAAAACAAATTTGTATTTTTCAAACTGAAACATATTTTTAATGAATTCAGAACTGAATTGCTCAATTTTAAACAATGTTTTAAGATAATTACAAAGGTACAAACCCAATAAAAGACAGCCCAAGAACCTCAACATGGCAAGAGGCATCTTCCTCAAGCCATCTCCACAACACCGCATCATGAATGACCGGTGGAAACCAGAACTGTTGGCACAAAAGTTATACCCAAACCTGCGACAACAAAATAACCAAGTCTACTTACACCCAAGGGTGTAAGTAGGGTGTGAGCCAAAGAACAATAGGATAACACCACTAAGAGATTCCATATAATAAGAATTTAAAGACGAAAAGCATGCAAGTTTTCAAGAACATGAAAAACTAGTTACAATTTCTAAAAGCTACAACTTTGAATAAGAACAGTTTTAAAGTGGGATATTTTAAAGGATTAACACCTTTTAAAATAAACACCAAAGCTACTGAATTTTCTAGAAAAATGTACCGTATGCCGACGGTAAGAACAAAATATCCAGTGAGCACATGCAATGGGAAATAACCCCTAGGCACTAGCTAGCTGTGGGTCCCAGGTACCTCGTATCTCGGTGAGAGTAAACATCACAAATATTTGTTCTCGTGCACGATCCACTAGTAGGGAACATACCCATAACCTAGTGGTCCCCAATAATCATCATCTTATTTTAGTTAGAGTTGTAAGTGTCAATCTTGCTAAGTGAAACTGAGGCCAAACCCCACGGGATCACTAGAATACTAGTACATGTCCACCCACCTAGATACCCGGGTTTTCCCTTTGTGCTCAAACATTTTCAACAAGTCAATGAATATACATTTCACATGAAAATATCATTTCCATATCATAAATTCACAAAACAGCCCACATGTATACAACACTAGTCACAAAAGTCCACTTTTCATTCAAATGCATTTTGAAATCAAACCCACACCAAAATAGCCCACAACAGTTTTTGCATAACATTCACAATCCAACATATCCTTTAACAATTTTATAAAATACCTATAAATATACTAAACATCACATAACAGCCCACTCACATGTTTCCTAAAACCCTTTTTATAAACAAAATCCACTTTTCAAATCGCACTCACACAAACAGCCCATATCACGCTCACACCTCTTTCACATTTTAGTAAATCCCTTAATCATTTTTATAAAACATTTCCAAGAGGATACACATAACATATCAGAACTATTTACATTTAAAATGGTCTATTTGAAAGTATAAACAATCCAAAACAGTTTTCCAATATGGTTTCACATCTTACATAAATCATTAGACCATTCAAAACTTTCATAAAACAATTCAAAAGAGTGTACCAAATCTTTTCACAAAAAAACTCATTTCAAAACCATATTTCAAGGAAAAAATCACACCAATACAAATTCAAAACAGAATTTTCATCCCCAAAAACATTTATTAAACTACCCCCATGTGTTATGAAAACACCTCAAACAATACCACAAAAGATCCACATGAAAAGCACATGTTTTCAAAATCACTTTCAAGAAGTACAATAAGGCCTTACACCTTAAAACCATTAAAAGAAACCTATTTAAAAACTAATGGAACACCAATAACCTACCAAATCAGAATTTTTACCCCAAAAAAGATTTATTAAACCAATTTCATATGTTATAAAACACACCCAAACAATACCCAAAGGGTTGCACATGTAAAACACCCAATTTTCTAAACTAAAATGAAACTGTAAAAACAAATTCTTTACCAAATACAAAATAAACAGTTCCTGCACAACACACAGAATATTACTAAATGCATAATAAGTAATTCAAGCAAACTTACTCATCGAGAAATGATTACACATGGAATCACCTACCTTTTATGCCAAAACCCTCAAAACATGGTGCGAAACATCAACCGCACCACCGCCGCACATCAAGGAATATAAATCCAGACCTATACCACCAAAAACTGACCCAAACGATACCAAGTAAGACCATATGTTCGAACCCTATGTTTTGGACATTCTATAAACTCTTGAGATAGGGTGGAAACCCTAAGTAGAAGAGAAGAATTGAAAAGGGAAACATTACCCAAAATAATCTTGAAGAAAACCACCTAAACTCCACCAGAATATGAATTTAAAAATATCCAACCATTCAAGGGAAGTTTGAAAAGGGATTATGGGATAATGTAGGAATTGGAATGAGGTGAAAACAGTAAGAATTGAGAGAGTTATGATGGAATGAACTTACCTCCTCAAATCTTCCCGATTTTAGAAACCCCAAGAATGTCAGCACCAAATCGCGATGAAATAGATCTACAAAGTGGATGGATAGGAAATGGGAGCGCAGCTGGGCTTCTTAGAGTCGAGAGTGAGGTGGAATCACCGAAAAATACATTTTAATGAATAAGATATTAATATGTTAATGAGTCAATTTAAAACTGGAAAATGGGCTTTCAGGTTGGCCCAAGTCTCAAATAAAAACGAAAATCCCCCGTGCTTATGGATTTATAAAGGCCCCAAATTTAAATTTGGGGTTACTATATCAGGGGAGAACAATTAGAAGTTGTAATGAGTCAAAAATATTAAAAATTGAAAAAGTTATAAATGAAATAATATTTATTTTTTAAATCTGGAATTGGGCTCGCAGTTCAGCCCAATTCATGAAAACTCACAAATTCTCAATAAAACCTTTGGAAACCACCAAAACAAATCATGAGTGGAAAATAAATTTAAAATAACCCTAAAATAGGTTACGTACGTGACAATTCTCCCCACCTTGAAAACTTTCCGCCCAGGAAAGTCACAGCAAGGTCAATGCAACAACCAAACCCAACTGAGAAACCAATAGGTACACCCTTTCCAGGTTTCACCCCCAAAGGTCAAAACACCTCCAGTGATCAATTATGGAAGGAATACTCTCACAAACCAAACTTACACCACTTTCCTGAAACAATCATGTACATTTAGGCTTTATCCCAAATGAAAACGCCTCAAACACAATCTGAACAATACTCAATCAATTTACCCAACAAAACAACAACATTGATCAAGGTTACACTTTCCTACTATAACTAAACCATTGGAAACTCTCCAATATCAATGTTTACCTAATGAATATGTAGGTAGTTAGATATCTTTGAATGATAATACCTACTTCCCAGACAAGTCCAAGGAAAAAAAATATGAGTTACTCGTATGAAGAGACACAAATGGGCACCCCACCATAAGAGACAACTTAAATTGTTTTCACGAGACATAATCAAGACACTAATAGTGGGAGGACCAAACATACACTCTAGTACAAGGGATATACTTCCATTAAATGTTTATGAAGGAACATTCATGAGAATCATAGTGGGTATCCCCACAATAAGAACTGACCATCTTAACCGACCAGCATGGGCCAACACAGAAAGACCCAAAAAAAATTAAATATTTAGGAAGGGCGCAGGATTAGTCCGCATGGTTTGGGAAACTGTGCACTAATTATGAATATAATTATTTCTAGATGGCTTCCTAGAACACGACCACTACTAAACATGCACAAACTATGTGCACAACCATGACGAAACCAGAGGTTTGAACTATTTCCATCATTAATACTAAGGATAGGACTTTGTACAAGGGTTTAAATGGACCTGGGATTTCCCCTGACTACGAGCCAGCTTCTCTCCGAGACCTATGGTTGGAGCTCAAATGATTGAAGCATCTTCGGCCTCGTAGTTATTATTTGGAATCCCACTGAATGAGAATTCTTCTTTTCGGTGCCACCAAAAACTACACCGCAGTCCCAAATAAGTTTTCTAGACATAACGCATTCCAAACTCACTTTACCTTTTCCTGATATTTCACTGAAACAAGGGCTGAGAAGATACAAACACATCACAACTTGCTTCTTCAGGTGAGAAACAATAGAAGTAAAGAACACCTACACTCACATTCCTCTAAAATAGATGATTTTGAAGTTTTTCTGAGGGAGACATTTTCCCAACATAACAGGGACTCTCAGAGGATTTCACTACTTTCACCTATACAGTCAACCGAGTACATGACATCATAAGGCATCCCCAAACATGACCATTTCAACTGATATAAACAATTCATGGAGAGGGACCTTATACAACATCCCCAAACAGCACGCAATAATAGAAAGTGGCCACAATATCCTATCATGACCATATTTCCCACACCATTGGTTTAACATGAACTCATGATTCAAAGAAACTTTGAAGAACCCAAAGGCCCTCTTAGAGACCCTTGAGACAATCATCCACACTAACAACCCTAGACTATATCCACCTTCGACGAATCAAGAAACATAAGAAACTAAGGTCTCTTCCAACCTTCCAAGAGCACTCTCCCGTTATAAGTGGATCTAAAAATAAATGAAAGGAATGGGTGTAGACTCAATCTAGAAATCCCAAGAAAAAGATTCCTTATATTGACCAACTGGAGGGTCTTCAAACGGCGAAACAATCCGGGTTGCACTTCAATTGTGCACTAACCTTTAATGGGGGTGTACCTTATCCAATGATTGAACCCAAGGACCCAACCACGATAGTCCATTGGTAAAGATATACCACAAACTAGATCCAAACACATGTAGGGAACCATCGTAAAGGCATCCCGAAACATTTTTCAAAAGAGACCACTAACCGTCCCTACAACACAACTTACTGACCAAAACCAAACCCAAAACACAGTTCAAACAGAAGGGGTTCTTGGACTCAAAACATCCCACAACATCAACATTTTCCAAAAACACATAATATACACCATCCCAAAAAAAATCATCAATAAATAATGTTTTTTTATTTAAAAACATTTCTTTGAAAACAAATGGTTCAACGGTTAGCGCATCCACCAATGGTACCCCATGGGCCTTACACATGCATGTTTCTATGCCACACTAGGAACCCTCCTCATATCCATCCCGACACTCATCCAGTCATGTCATCAACCATCCCTCTTCCCATATAACACCATGAATGTGGTTGCTCATGAAAATACCAAAGGTTAAAAAAAAATTCTTTCCACTTTTCAAAACCAAAATGGTCAACCAACACATCCTTTTTCTCAAAACCGCTAACCACGAGATCAAATTCTAACTCACATATTACAAAACATTTCAGAAATACACAACCATTTTGAAAATAACTCACTTTCAATATATTCACATCAATTTCAAAACATCTCATCCCATTAAAATACTATTTGATTGTTTAGAAAACTCTATTGGAAACACTTTTCAAAACCAACTTCAATACAATTTCTGCCTTCAAAAGAGGTGTAATCACACCATTTTCTATTTCATAATAATTCTGAATATTCAGTTCCAAAATTTCATAAATCATACCATTCCATATATATTTGAAAATCATTTCACAAAAACATTACACTTCTTAAAACCAAGTCACTTTAAAACCAAAGTTCAAAGATTTTAAAACTAAAGAACACAAGACAATGCGAGAGGGGTGACTTGGACATATGGTTGGAAACCATATTCCTATCACTTCACTGTCACCGAGAGTGTTCTAGGGAATATCCCCAATTCCACATGGCTTTCCAGACCCTGCGAGCTCATTGAGACCATTAACCCAACTCTCTTTTCATTTCCCCTAATCATCATCAAACCAAGAAAACCAAAAGTCATAGAACAAATCCCAACATCCCCTGGCGACTTGAATCCTCAAATGAGGTGTGGTGATCAATCACACTACCCATAACCAGAATTCCATGTCCCAACAATCATAACTCTATACTATCCTGACTATTTCCCAAATAACATGACTCAAATGGAGCGAACCTCCTTTGATACCATTTTTTCACGAACCGAATCTGGTCGCCTTCAAAATCGGCACCCGACCCGGTCCATGGAAAGTCCCAAATGGCATTCCCAATCCCCACGGGTTGGCACAAGTTCCCGGTTATCAAAAACTGAAAATTGGGAACGATTTACCCAAGTTTTTATACATGAAACATCAAATGAATCCAAGAAACCAAATCTGGATTTTTCAAACTGAAACATCTTTTTAATGAATTCATAACTGGTTGCACAATTTTAAACAATGTTTGAAGATCATTACAAAGGTACAAACCCATGAAATGACATCCCAAGAACCTCAACATGGAAAGAGGCATCTTCCTCAAGCCATCTCTATAACACCGCATCATGAATGAGCGGTGGAAACCCGAACTTTTGGCACAAAAGTTATTCCCAAACCTGGGACAACAAAATAACCAAGTCTACTTAGACCCAAGGGTGTAAGTAGGGTGTGAGCCAAAGCCCAATAGGATACCACAACTAAGAGATTCCATATAATAAGCATTTAAAGACGGAAAGCATGCAAGTTTTCAAAAACATGAAAAGCTAGTTACAATTTCTAAAAGCTGCAACTTTGAATAAGAACAGTTTTCAAGTGGGATATTTTAAAGGATTAACAATTTTTAAAATAAACACCAAAGCTACATAATTTTCCAGAAAAATGTACCGTATGACGACGGTAAGCCCAAAATATCCAGTGAGCACAAGCAATGGGAAATAACCCCTAGCAGTAGCTAGCTATGGGTCCCAGGTACCTCGTATCTCGGTGAGAGTAACCATCACAAATATTCGTTCTCATGCACGATCCACTAGTAGGGAACATACCCATAACCTAGTGGTCCCCAATCATCATCATATTAGTTTAGTTAGAGTTGTAAGTGTCAATCTTGCTAAGTGAAACTGAGGCCAAACCCCACAGGATCACTAGCATACTAGTACATGTCCACCCACCTAGATACCCGAGTTTTCCATTTATGCTCAAACAATTTCAACAAGTCAATTAATATACATTTCAATGAAAATATCATTTCCATATCATAAATTCACCAAACATCCCACATGTATACAACACTAGTCACAAAATTCCACTTTTCATTCAAATGCATTTTGAAATCAAACCCACACTAAAATAGCCCACAACACTTTTTACATAACATTCACAATCCAACACATCCTTTAACAATTTTATAAAATACCTACAAATATACTAAACATCACATAAAAGCCCACTCACATGTTTCCTAAAACCCTTTTTATAAACAAAATCCACTTTTTACATTGCACTCACACAAACAGCCCATATCACGCTCACACCTCTTTCACATTTTTGTAAATCCATTAAACATTTTTATAAAACATTTCCAAGAGAATAAACATAACATAACAGAACTATTAACATTTAAAATGGTCCATTTGAAAGTATAAACAATCCAAAACATTTTTCCAATATGGTTTCACATCTTACATAAATCATTAAACCATTCAAAACTTTCATAAAACAATTCTAAAGAGTGTACCAAATCTTTTCACAAAAAAAAAACTCATTTCAAAACCATATTTCAATGAAAAAATCGCACCAATACAAATTCAAAACAGAATTTTCATCCGTAAAAACATTTATTAAACTACCCCCATGTGTTATAAAAATACCTCAAACAATACCACAAAAGATCCACATGAAAAGCACACGTTTTCAAAATCACTTTCAAGAAGTACAATAAGGCCTTACACCTTAAACCAATTAAAAGAAACCTCTTTAAAACCTAATTGAACACCAATAACCTACCAAATCAGAATTTTTAGCCCAAAAAAGATTTATTAAACCAATTTCATATGTTATAAAACACACCCAAACAATACCCAAAGGGTTGCACATGTAAAACACCCAATTTTTTAAACTAAAATGAAACTGTAAAAACAAATGCTTTACCAAATACAAAATAAACAGTTCCCGCACAACACACATCATATTATTAAATGCATAATAAGTAATTCAAGCAAACTAACTCATCTAGAAATGATTACACATGGAATCACCTACCTTTTATGCCGAAACCCTTAAAACATGGTGCGAAACATCAACCGCACCACCGCCGCACATAACGGAATATATATCCAGAACTATACCACTAAAAATTGACCCAAAAGATTCCAAATAAGACCATATGTTCGAACCCTATGTTCTGGACATTCTATAAACTCTTGAGATAGGGTGGAAACCCTAAGGAGAAGAGAAGAATTGAAAAGAGAAACATTACCCAAAATAATCTTGAAGGAAACGACCTAAACTCCACCAGAATATGAATTTAAAAATATCCAACCATTCGAGGGAAGTTTGAAAAGGGATTATGAGATAATTTAGGAATTGGAATGGGGGGAAAATAGTAAGAATTGTGAGAGTTATGATGGAATGAACTTACCTCCTCAAATCTGCCCGATTTTAGAAACCCCAAGAATGTCAGCACCAAATCGCGATGAAATAGTTCTCCAAAGAGGGGGGAAAGGCAATGGGAGTGCGCCTGGGATTCTTAGGGTCGAGAGGAAGGTGTAATCACCGAAAAAACCATTTTAATGAATATGATATTAATAAATTAATGAAACAATTTAAAACTGGAAAATGGGCCTTTGGGTTGTCCCAATCCTCAAATTACAACGAAAATCCCCCATGCTTATGGATTTATAATGGCCCCAAATTTAAATTTGGGGATACTATATCATGGAAGAACAATTAGGAGTTGGAATTAGTCAAAAATATTAAAAATTGAAAAGGTTATAAATGAAACAAAATTTATTTTTTAAATCTGGAATTTGGCTCGCAGTTTGGCACAATTCATGAAAACTCACATATTCTCAATAAAACCTTTGGAAACCACCAAAACAAATCATGAGTGGAAAATAAATTTAAAATAACCCTAAAATAGGTTACTTACATGACATATTTGAATTAAGAAAAATGGACAAACATGGTTGCGATCAATATGGTATTTATCATCTAATAAGATCAACAAACATTTTTGGTGATTAGTAACATGACCATTTGAATAGTAATATGACCCTTATGAATATTAAATTTTTTTAATAAATATAAACAACATCCATAAAAATATAAATAACATTATGTCACCATATTAATGAAATAAGGATATAATTATATCGTAGAATTAGTAGGTGGATGTTTATATATTTAATAATTAATTATTTCTATTTTTTTGAATAATATATATTGAATAAAAATTGTATAAATTGATTAAAAAGAAAAATAAATCCCATAAAATTTGTTGATAAATAAAAAATCTATTGTCCTATTATTTTAGGATAATCTAATAAGATCTTTTTTAATTTTTTGGTTATACAATCACTTGTAACATTAATAATTGAGTTTTTTGAATAAATGATGATTTTAAATAAAAAATTAAATTTATATTATTTATAATTTTTTTTCACAAAATTTATTTCACTTTTTAATTCTAAACATTATTAAATGGTTATGGTTTATATTTGGAGTTTTTCTAAATTATTGTATTTTTTTGGGAATTGTAACATACGATAATTTGTGGTAAACGCTAAATAAAAGATTTATTGAGTCATAAGTAATGTTTGACTAATGTAATCAAAATTTTTTAAAGATAAAATGACCTTATTACTGTTTTGGGTGACATAAAAAACAATTTTTCTTGTCTTGAGAAAAATAATAAAATAATGAATAAGATATTCAAAAACCACCCATCTCCTCCTCTATAAAACATACTCCTCACTCCCTCTTCTACTCAATCCTATAAGCCTTGAATCCTGTCAATGTTCTCTGCAAATACACTTCCCTAGTATCTACCCACGTCTATAATCTCTTTTCCTTTCCAATAGAAAAAAACTCATGCCCTTAAAGAAGGTTCTCAAGTAGTATATGTCAAGAGGTAAACCTTCTTCCTTTTTCTTTTAATTTCATTTTTAATTTATTTTATTCCTTTGCCTTCTCGTCACCTACTCTATAAAAATGACCATGATAACTTCGAAAACATATATATACTATAATAATATCATGTTAGAGGAATAGCCTTCCTTACACTACTATTTTTTTCTATTATTTTAAAAATGAAATCATCATCTAGGAGGTACCAATCCACGAAATTTGTGGAGGATGAACCTTAGTTTTTCAATTTATCCTTAATGTCCTATCATGAAACCATTTTTATGGTTGAATGAAATTATAAAATATTTAGTATATTTTATTTAAATAATTTTTAACTATCATATATAGAATATATTCTGTAAAAGAAAAAAACCGGTTTGTTATGATTGAAAAGTCATTGTAAATTTCTAAATGATTATCACTAAATGTCATATCAAATTATTCATCCTCATACCATAAAAACATATGATATATATTACCATATAGAATTATGGGTTCATAGTAACAATACTTAATTCAAAATATGGTGAATTATATCAATTTACATGATCCTCATTTCAAATACACTAATGCTCTGATCATGAAAACAATGAAAACGAACACTTCCGAATGAAGAAATTAAAATCTATAACTCATCAATAAAAATATTAATGAAATAATAAAAATATAATAATTCAAATAAATAAATATATATGGTTATGAATTAAATTATTAAATGATTTAATTTGATTATTCGGGATGTTATGGTCAAGTGTATAAGGTGTTACGAACTATGGTAAGGTTTTTCTTCCAGAACCACCATTTTCATTCGGGTTACTCTTTTTTTATTTTATCCAAATAAAATTTGTAATTATTATTTTTTACTCTAAATTAATTCTGTATAAATATTATTTATATTTTACCAATCAGAATACATCTTTATTTTATGGAGATTTATATGTTTTAAAATTATTATTATTAAATTCTTCCTGATAAACCAGCCCGATTCCAGGAAACATCGTGATTTCATACCTATTTTCAAGTGAACTCTGTAAAATATTTTGAGAAAGAAATTTTGTATAAAATAACACATTTTATTAAAAAAAAAATATTTTACTTCTAATTTATTACAATTATTTTTCTAGAATAACTCTTCATTGCTGGTAAAATAATATTTCTCTCAAGAATTAATCAGGGATTTTATAAGATTATTTTCATATATTTCAACTCTATTGTTCATTAATATGATTAATTGGTATCGATATTTTATGATATAATCTACAATATTTTTTAATGATTTATGATTATATATACAATGTTTATTCTATCTTGATAACATTCACCATATTACTCTGAATAGTTAGTGTTTATGTTTAATGATTAGTGAAAGTTATTTACATTTCATATGTTAGTTTCAATATAAATTTATATATTTATTATATTTACTCTCATTTATATGAGGAATTAATTAGACTTATTATGTGATGGGTGTGAATAATATATCCCATCAATGTATCAGTAGGTCCCTTGAGACAAACAAGAATGGGTTTTTACTAATTATGTATGGTGTCTTGGCTAATGTCTTGATGGCATGATTATGATGCCTGACATTATACATTCCCTCATTATGAAACAATTTATTGATAGTCCATGTGATTATTATACAAGTATAATATCAATGGTTATGTTATATGTAATTATTTAGTTAATTTTTATTCCTTCCATATTATTCTCAGGTTTATTTTAAAATGAATGTCTTTTTAGTTTTTTATCATGCATATTATTTATGTTTATTACAACATATGTTGTATTTATTACCCTTACGAAGAATATTATCTCACCATTTCTTATTTTCTATTTTTCCCAAGTTGTGAAGATATATATTCTGAATGATATTCAAGGATAATTTAAGAGTTATGGATATTGTTAATGGATCTTTTATAATGTATTTCATTTCATGTTGTAATGTTTAATTTTTTTTATATATATAGTCCTCCAAAATTACTAAAATACTTGGTCCATTGGGATGTGTATTCCTTATTTATATGTCATTTTCATAAAATATATTATCGGATCCAGAAAACTAGGTTTGGGGACTTTACATGATAATCCAAATTAAATTTTTTATACTCTAGTTATTTATATAATTTTTATGTTTATTTACCATTTTTTCACTTCAATACTCACAACTATTGAAGAAATGTATTTATGACATGTTGACCATATTAATACTCTTTTGATCAAAAATAATTTTATTCAATATCCATTTATTCTAAATCAATGCAATATTTTTTTTACCATGATTCAATGATTTTTTAATTTTATTTTTACACTAATTTAACATTTTATGTAATGTTCTAAAAATATTCTTTTATGAATTATTGTAACATGGTATGTTTTTCAAAAGGTGTGGAATGAATCTCAATTTTCTTACTATGATATCATGAATGAAATTTCCATCCTTCATGAGTTCTCAATGATTTTTTTCATACATTACATGATTCCATGGGTATTTTCAATGATATTTTTTCCATAATATTTGACAAATTTTCATATTTTAAATTATTAATTTCAAAATATATGGAAATTTACCTCAAGAAATATTCTAGTGATCTTCTAAAGTCATTATTAATATATGATAATTTCCTTTGATTTTTCATATATTTCAATTTGAACATGATCGGATGATATAATCCAATTATTTTTTATAGATGGACTATGATAAAGAAGTATTAACTATGATTCAAAGAAACGTGTTATTATTAATGGGTTATCTATGTTAAGAGAAAATAATTTTAAAAAAATTATTTTTATAGAGTTTATGTATTGAATAAATAATGAATGTTTTTTTATATTTTATCACACATATAGTTTAGAGTTATGTAATGGGTAGGCCTGTTATATACCTATAATGCATTGGGTAAATATCGAGGACTCATTGTGTAAGAACCTGATTTTTTTACTCAGGTATGGATCGTTTAAATTTATTATCTAAATATTTTCTTCGAACCTAATATGGATTTCTATAATGTTAAAAAAGGTATCATTGGTGTCAGGGGCATGTTTGGAACCTAGAAACTATCTTTTTTGGGGAAACCAACCATGTCAAAGGGTTAGTGCACAGTTGGCGCACATTTAGCCAAACTATGTGGATTAAAATTTCATGTAAAAATAACTTCAAAATATTTTCCCATGACTGTGCGGCCTAACCATGTATGTTTCCCCTTCTTCCTAGTTAACCATGCGGATTAACAGTTCACTGGCCATTTTTAGGGTAATTTTCTAGATTTCCCTTTTAATGATCTTTTATGACACCTCTTCTTCCTCAATCCGAGAACCAGTATGATTAACCCATTTATCACTTGAATTATATATTTTTGAATTCAATAGTTAGGGACTCAAAGATATCCTTCCTCTAGTATCTGAACAAGCATTCATTCATCCCGTTGGATGCACAAAAATAATTACTCTAGTCTGTTTAGGCCTTTCCTGTCCTCTCTTTCTCTCAACCAAGATATTCGGGTATGAGTTTTTCTTTTTTAAATAGATAAAATCTTATCTAAGACAACTCATGGTACAATACTAGAGGTGGAGTGTCATGAAATACTAAATTGGGTGGTCGATAACTCATCCCATAAGTTCACTAATTTGTGAATTATCGCGTGGGGCCCATCGATTCCATCTTCTGTTGTTTATAGAATTTATATGACATGCATATTATTATTATAACCACATAGATATTATTTTCTATATATGTGATTAATTATTGGTGGTTACTCCAACAACTCCATTCATCCCATGTATGATGTTATACAATAATTGTGGTTTTAGTGTTTTGACATGTTTGAGCCATTATTCCAGGGTTCCTTGGCTTGAACATCGTAAGGGGAAGCATTTCTATATTCAATGGTTTTATTAATACTGTGAATAACATAATTGAATGTAAAATATATTCTATTCACTTGACCCACCAAATTTAATTACATCAATTTGACAATGAAATGAAAAGTTTGAATTGGCATGTATACTAAGAGTTTGAGTTGGACTTAAATGTAAATGAATATTAAGATCAATATCTGTAGAAATTCTTATGACATTAATTGAAGGTAGAAGAATTGTCCTTGAATATTGAATATTATTTAAATGTATTAAATTAATGGTATCCAGTTACAAGGACTTGTAACACTAATGAAAGGAAAGGATTGAACTAAATGGACTTATTGATTAATTATGACTAGATTAAATGGTTTCATTCTACTTGAAATTATAAAAATAGTGAAAGGAAAGTCTTGAAGAAAATGATGCATTCTACTTAAACATATCACGCAAATTAAAGTCAAGGAATAACCTGAAATAATTATTACATGACTTCATAATCAAATTGAAATGTTTAGACTCGAGCTTACCTTTTGTTATTTATCAGAGACTGCCATGACCACTCAGGAACCCCATTTTGATTCATGTATACAGCTTGCATAGGTTGAGATACACCTTGATCCTGATCCTTATTTTTTCTATGCCACCATGTATGAAACCTTATAATCCCTTAAATATCATTACAAGATGCCCTGGATACACTCTTTGGATCCAGCATTGACAGGTAGGTTCCATGGTTACATCCCATAGGGCCTTATCTCTTTTTAGCCTTGTTTTACCTTAGATAATCAACTTGGACTCAGAAGACACCTCATTGTAGAATGACTTTCTCTATTATCCTATGATTAAACTTTTACCCCATGCCAGGCTACAGTTATTACTATGTTGGCAACCCTTGAGGTCAATGTATCCTTCGTTATTACCTTGGGATATCACCATGAAATATTGTTATAGGTTTCCTTGTTACAACTTTCAACCATTACAATTGCTAATATTTGACTTACATATAAACTGGTAACAGTCAAATAATAAATCTTTGACATCTTCAGAGACCATCTAAGGGATGAAGTCGGTACTTGGGTATTTATGTACATTATACTACATTAGATTATATATTTGTTCTTTCGCACTGTCACATTTCCATTACATCGGCTGGATGTTATAGACGTTGGTAGTGGTGGCCCACTGAGATTTATCTCACACCCTCTCTGGGTGCTGTTTGGCACCTAGAGTAGATTACATGGTTGCAGGTGTCAAAAAAGTGAATCATATTGCTTCAAACACTTAATTGCATTCTTTTTTCACTAGAGCATTATAGTATATGACCGAGTACGATCTCGGGTTGATTGGAATAGTATTTCGATTTCCATTATACTTTTATTTGAACCAGTTTTACCTATTATATTGAATCCATGTGTTCTAGTTTTCTAGTGACATGACATATCATCATCAGTTGTTTTATTCATTGATGTTATTCCATAAATTTCAGTAATTGATAGTGTTGTTTCTATATACCCTATGTTTACAATCACCCACTATGCTACACTAGTAACGAGGGAATAGTCTCCCCATTGGAACACCCAAGGCTCTAGCTACTAGTAGAAAGCCATTGGAATTGGGGGAGATGTTCTTGGGGACACGTGGCCCACTAGGCTCGGGGCACCCATTTAGTGTATTCCAAGTTTCTGAAATAAAAATGTGGTACCTGAGAATCTTCTATTATTATGTCACGATTTGTAGACATTAGATTATATATTTGCAATTCTTGGGCCATGTTTATGAGCCAAGCTTAGGCATCACAAACACATGATCAGGGTAAAATCCAAGTTAACCAAAATATAATTGTTTTTCTACTTTTCCATATTACATTTGACCTTATTTCATCATTGGGTGACATTCATCCTATGTGGAGTTGTCGATTATTACCCTAATTGAGACATTAATTTCATCATTTGACAGATGATTTGAGGGTAAGGATCATTGATACATGGATCATTATGGGCACCTACAATTCGTATTTCATGAATATTTCCAATCCATATAAGTGGATTTCACTACATTTCATTGAATGATATTCCTGTGATAGTTGTTTGATTCTATTACAGTAATAATTACATGTATTTTAATTTTTTATGATTTAGTGATTACATGTCTCAATTCATGTCATGTATAGGAAATCATGGGTTTGGATGACTAATTTATTGAGTTGATATATTATTCTATGAATAAATTGGTCTCGTTTCAAGTGAAAGGTTTATGGGCACTAATTCATCAGAAATGGATATCCGTTATAATGTGAATCATGAAATCTAATATGAATTAATTCTACATTCTTATCCAACAATATCATGATAATGAAATGTAATTGAGTGACCCTAGAAATTAAATTTAATAATAAATGAAACATAAACCTGGGAACTTGCCGATACCTAGATGAATAACCATGTAGCTGGGGTTGTATACCTTGGGTAGTGAGTTTTGCAACGTTCAGCTTCCACCTGTGACTCTATCTTTAGTTTTACACATGTTTTGAGGTGTGTGATTTGATTTTGTTGACCAATGCCACCATGACGTCCTCATCTCATAATCCTGGAGGGTGGTGACAACCACGGTCTAGACATGGTCAACCTTGAACCACTTGTCTTACCAACATGAGTTCAACTCGAGGAACTACCCACAATGGAATATTTATTATTGGTTTGGGAGTGAACCAGGTAATTAAATGTAAAATGAAATTAATCATATACTTGGGCAATTATTGATACATGGCTTAATAAGAAGGTAGTGGGGGTTGTATGCCTTGGTTAGTGAGTTATGCAACATTCATCATCCATTGGTGATGTTATCTTTCCATTTATGATTTTTTAGGTGTGTGCATTTAATTTTTAGACCAATGCAACCATGATTTCCTCGTATCATATGTCTGGAGGTTGGTGATGACCATGCTTCTGATGTGGGAGACCAGGAGCCGCTAGCCTTACCTACAAGTGTGCCACTTATAGAACTGCATGTTGTACTTTATTTGGTCAATGATTCCCATATTCATGATAGTTTCATATGTTTGATGATGTCGATGCATGTTTCCCAATGGCTTTCACATATGATGGAAGATGTGCCTCGTGAGTTCCAGTAGCCTCATCTTCATACCTTTTAAGTGGATGGAATTATGATGGATACCGAGTCATGGATAAAGGGAAGACTATCTATCCTTGATGATCTAGTGAAACCTCTGGAGCATAGGGTCAAGATTTCCACATTCATTATTCAGTTTTCAGCAAAGTGTTGGTGGGATTTGATTACCCAGTCTGGTCATCATTAGAAGAAGTTATAGATTTAAATTCTATCTACCTTATCTAATTAGTTCTTTCCTAAGATGTTGATAGATGATAGAGCCAGAGAGTTCATTAATCTCGAGAAGGGTTCTATGTCAGTCACATATTATTTATCACATTTCACATTGTTACAATGAATCACATCACTTCTAGATGGTGATGAGATTTCTCGTGATAAAAATTTTGAGGATGGGATCTAGTAATCCATTTGTACGTTGCTGAATGTCTTTAACCTGCCTAAATTTCCTCAAAAAGTCATTCATGATATTATAATTATATGTATCCTTAAAAAAGTCAATAGTACTAGGTATAGTGGACCAGTGTTGCATGTAGCCAACAGTTCTTCTAGAGATAGAAAATGCTACCTTGAGGTTTCTCATCAGGGCAGTGACAATCATAGTGTGTGTTTTGATAGCTCTAAATTGTTTCATTAGTATGGATGATAGGGGAATTCATAGTATCATTGTGATAAAGACCCACAATAATGATTGGCTGGTGTCCATATGGTGCATCTTCATCATTTCTATATGTCAATTCCACCAAATTTAGGTGGAAAAGAATCAGCACCATCTTCACCTTAGAGTGTGGGTTCATTTACACCGCATCATGTGGGAAGTTGGAATAACACTAGTTGGTCTAGCCAAGGAGGAGTTTGTGGTCATGGTAGCCATACCCTTGATCTCCAAATCCACTAATAGAGTAGTTATGATTGTGGTATTCCATCTATTGCATAGGTTCATTCATCCAGAAATTTAAATGTACTACAACTGATACATAAAGATCAGGCTGCAAGACCATATATAGTACATGGTACAATTCAGGTTCCAACTAGTATAGTATCTTTTTTTATATAGGTTAATTGTAGGTTTTTATCTCTATATCAATCCTGGAATGTTTCAGACTAGAGATAGAGTGTTACTATAGAGTAGAGACCATAGATAGGTTTTTAGGGGTACGAACAGTGGGCATATTCCAGTGTATGGAATTTCCCCTTTGGGTAGGAATTTTGCATTTCATATAGAGTCTTTTCATTCACAAGATGAGAGGATTCAATGTGATTGTTTGGCTGGATGGTTTGGTTCACTACCATGATTTTTTATACTTCTATTGCTATAGGTTGTCTTTTACATCATCAAAGGGAAGTAGTTATCTACATAAGGGTGAGTGGGATTTTCAGGCTAGTAGAGCTAAAACAAATATCATGGGGTAGGTTGAGTGACTTCCCAAATCTCATTTCACTTCATGGAGGATCAAGGATTATGAAAAGTTTATTTCCCTTAGGTAGTTGATCATTTCAAGGATGTATTTCCCAATGATTTCTTTAGATTACCTCTTGATAGAGAGAGAAAGAGAATATACAATCAATCCTATTCTAAGACCAGCTCCATTATCCATTCTTCCATATGGTTTGGAACCAATAGATAATCAAGAACCTAATAAGTAGTTAGAGGATTTAGAGGCCAAAGGTTTTATATGGCCTAGTTTATCCTCTGATAGTTTTCACATTAGTTTTTTCTAGAATGTTGATGGAACCTTATTTCTATGCATAGATTAGCAATTGTTAAACCATCTTATGGTCAAGAATCAATATTAGCTAACTCAAATAGATAATCTATTTGACCATCTTTTAGGTGTAAATTTCATCACTATGTTCAACCTGAGATCAAGTTATCATCAGCTATAGGTCAAAGGATTAGACAAACCTCGTATATCATTCCACAGAAGCTATAGTTTATATTAAAACATTGTTATGACATTCATTCTTATGAACATGCCTTCCATTTTCATGGATTTGATGAAGAGGGTGTTCCACACCTATTTGGACTCTTTTTTACATTGTCTTTGTAGATGACATCTTAGTGTATTCTAATACTCGTAGTGACCATGAAAAACATATTGATATCATTCTGAGTACACTTTAAGAGAATCAGATTAATATTAAGATTTATAAGTTCCACTTTTGAGTCAATAATGTTCTCTTATTGGGTCATATTATCTCAGAATCAAGATTATCTATTGACCTAGAAAAGGATAGTGTTTTAGATTCCTTGGAGAAGTCCATGAATGTGTTTTATATCCAATGTTTCTTTAATTAGGATGAATATTATAGACATTTCATACATGACTTTTCCCACTGTTCTTCATCTCATAATGGTCTTACAAAGAAGGATATCAAATTCTTGTGGTCATAGGCATGTGATAAATCATTTCAAGATATAAAAGTGATGTTTTATCAACACCTATTATAACTCTTCTGGTGAAAAGAATACATTATATCGGCATCTTTGATGCATCAGGTATGGGATTGGAAGCAATGCTGATGAAGGAGGAAATAATTTTTCTGTACATATCATAATATTTGAGCCATAATGAGAGAAACTACCTAATGCATGACCTTGATCTATAAGCAGTTATATAGGCCATACATTGCTAGAGAAATTAAATATTGGGGGATAACATTGTGTTGTACATGAATCTAATATCCTTAAATATATATTTTCACAACATTACAGGAATCTTAGACATTAGAGATTTGTGGAATTTCTACAATCCTTTGATTTTGAGCTTGCCTATATTCATGGGAATGGCAATGTGGGTGTAGATTCACTACGTAGAAAAACTCATACACATGTCATACATTAATCCAATGATTAATGGACGTAAATGTCCCTATTATTTTGATATATATAGAGTTTCATGATAGTGAAAAGAATTCTTATCTCTCATCTTTGGCAGTTTCCGCTCCCTACTTGATAATGTGAATAGTAGACAATTTTCAAATCCTGATGGCTTGGTACTCAATGAGAGTATATCAGAAGATAAACCACCTCTAGATTGGTCTATCAATATATATGACATCGTGGAAATATGTGTACATATCTAGGTATTTACATATATGAGATAGGAGTTTATTTCTTAGTTTCACACTTCTCAATGGATTGTTTATCTAGGCATCTCCAATATGTATCATGATTGGAGATGCCAATATTGGGGGTCTGGGAATAAATTTCAAATAGAAAGCTTTATCACTAGGTGTCCCACCTATCATCAGGTGAATTCAGAGCACCAGACACCTATAGGTTTTTGACAGCCATATCAAGTCCCAAAATGGAAATGGGATGATATTTCGTTGGATTTTTTTCAGTTAGAATGCCTAGTTCGACAAGTGGTTGAGATACTATTTGGGTAGTAATTGACCAACTAATGAAATTATCACACTCCACTCTAATTGAAGAGACTTTTTCAGTTGATGATTTGGGAAGACTGTATGACCGTGAGATCATACCTCTCCAGGTGGATCCTTTTAATGTCATTTTAGATTAGGATTCTTGTTCCACATCACTGTTTTGGAAGGGAATGGAAATTTAAATGGGAACATAGTTTCCTATAAGATAAATTTTTTCACCCTCAGAACATTGGGAGATAAAAATGGATGATACATGTTCTACATGATATTATTCAAGCACATCTCTTTGATTTCAGTTATTCTTAGGAGATGAAAATCCCTCTCCTTGATTTCTCCAATAATTATAGATTTTAGAAATAGATTCAGAGGGCTTCTTTTTTAGGACTAATATGGGAGGCCATGTAATTCACCCATGTACTGACTTGAGTTAGGTGAGGTAGTCATGCAAGGTCTTCGTGTTGTTCAGGAGACATCATAGAAGATTTAGCTGATCAGAAAGCATATGAATAATGCTCAGTTTAGAGAAAATTATTATGTCGATCGCCATAGATGGCCTTTATAGTTTGATATTGGGTAATATTTTTTCATTCTAGTTTCACCTAGGCTACAAAATATATTGTTATGAATGTAGGTAATGTTTTTTCATCCTTATGTAAGACCATTTGATATTCGGGGGGGGGGGAGTTGGGGTGGCAGCCTATCGATTGCTACTATCTCCGTGGTACCATTCCACGCACGATGATATCCACATAAATTATATTTCTAATATCCTGATCATCCATCTCAAACCTTTGATCTTATGGAATCTAAGTTAGATGTTGATTCAACCTTTGAGGAGTAACCAGTCGACATCACTAACCAGTGCAAGAAGGTTCTCTGATCCCTTTTTGTACCCCTGATATTGGTACTAAGGTAGGACCTCTGAGTATACAAAGAGACATGGGAGAGGGAAGCCAACGTATATGAAAAATGTCATGAGTTGTTCTCGGGTAGTTTTTCCCCACCCACGGAAGATGAACTCAGGGGAATTTTTATTTTATGGGGGGAAGGTTGAAAGAACCATGTTTTCACTCTGGTTTGGATCCATTAAAATTTTGGTCTAAATCATTAAATTTGACTTAGTATGGATTACTAATGATTTAGAAATGGCCTCAGGGGTGTCTGAGGCATGATTGGAGAACAGAAACAATATTTTTCAGGAAACTGGCAATGTCTCACAGTTGGTGAACATTTATCCAAAACATTTAGACAGAAATTTGTGGATAGAACTACATTTCCTGGTTTGTGAATAATCGTGTGGTCTAATCATTCAAGTTTCTCTTTTACCCAACTAACCCTTCATGGTATGCACATGATTTTTCAACCTGTTCGGACAAATTTTGAACATGCCATTTTGAGGGTAATTTTCCATATTTTTATTAATGATCATTTATGCCACCTATACATCCCTAATCTGAGAATCATAATCATTAACCCCTTTCCCTCCCAAAATGGATTATTTTGAAGTAAAAATCTATGGATTATATGATATCCTTCATCTTGGGTCCTTTCGAGATCATGTTCAACATGTTGGATGTGATGTGGTAAGTACTTGAATCTATTTAAGCATTTCATATGCTCTCATGCTCTCAGCCAAGATATCAGAGTATGAGATATTTTATGTTTTTCATTTATATAATTTTATACCAGCCAAATAAATGGCCAATATTAGTAGAGGAGAGTCTTGCAAGGCCAATATGGGTGGCCTATAACTCATCCCTCATGTTTGTTGATTTTGGAATTTTCTTATGGGGACCACCTATTTTATTGGACTCTATTTTTAGACTTATTATTCCATTCATATAATAAATAGTACAATATAGATATTCTCTTTCCAAATATGTGATTAAATGTTTGTGGTTACTCCCACAAATCCATTCATCCCTTGTAGGATGCTATACCAGAATTTTGGTGTTTGTGTTTTGACATGTTTGATCCACCATTTTGGTGTGACTCGGCATGAAATTCCTAAGGGTAGGCATTTCTATATTAAAAGGATTGATTTATATTGTGAATATCATAATTTCATGCACCATGATTGCTCAAAACATTAACTTCTTATCTTATGTTCTTCTATTTGATAGTGAAATGTGAAATGTGAATTGGAAATTATAATATGTATATGGCTTGTCTTTAATTGTAAATGACTAGTACGATTCATATCATTATCACTACATACCACATTAATGGAAGGTAGTGAAATTAAACATGAATATTCCATAATAATCAAAAGGATTTAATGAATGGTTTCATGGTTCATGTCCTTTCAAAACTAATGAAACCCAACGATTGAACCAAATGGACATAATGATTAATTATGACTTGATTTAAATATTTGCATGGTACTTTAACTTATCACACTAATGAAAATAATGTCCTGAAAATAATATATGATACTTGAACTTATCACACTAATGAAGGGAAATTATTGAACCAAAATAAATATTAAATGAATTCAAAATCAAATAGAAATGTCCTGATTCGAACACACCATGGATTCTAATAAGAGAATTCCACGAGCACTTAGAAACCCCATTCTAATTTAAGGATACCGTTTACATAGGTTAAGACCCACAAAAATATTGATTCTTTTATATTATTGTATTCCGAGTATGACACTTTTGGATCCCTTAAATTTTATTATATGATTACATGGATCCAACATTGACAATGAGGTACCATGGTTACGACCCATAGGGCCCTGTCTCTTTTTAGAATCATTTTACCATTGATGGTCACCTAGGAATTGGTAGGCCCCTCATTGGGGAATGCCTTTGAATATTCTCCTTAGAATACACTCTTAAACACTGTCATTCTAAAATTTTAATTGATTTGGAGGACCTTTAGGTCTATGTCACCATCATAATTACCTTGGGACTTCACTATGAAATAACATTACAGGTTTCCTTGTTACAACTTTGATCAATTGGAATTGTTAACATGTGACTTATTCATATGATTTTAATATTGATATAATTAGCTCATGATATGTTTATACACTAGAAAAGGGAGGAAGCAAGTAGTTGGTTGTTTAGCTATGTTATACTACATTACATTATATATTCATTATTACAAACTATTACATTTCAATTACACTGGTCAGATTTTGTAGACCCCATTGGTGGTGGACCACATATATTTCTCTCAAATCCTCTCCAAGAATCATTTGTTACCCTAAGTACATTACATGCTTTTAGGTGTTGACATGGGGAATCATATTTCTTCAAACACATGATTTCTTTCTATAAACTATGGAAGTTGATTGGAGCTGACCGGGTAAGGTATCATGAATCATGGGATAGTATATTTATTTCCATTATAGTTTTGTGGAGAATGTTTTTTATACTATATTGTATCCATGCTTTCTAGTTCTCTAGTGACATGACATATCATCATCAGTTGTTTAATTATTGTATGTTTTTTTAGTTAATTTTTTAATTGTTTTTATTGACTCTATTTTCCACTGTTCTATCTATTTACTTATATTGATTACCCTATTTTACATATGTTTACAGTCTCCCACTACACTAAACTGCGGAAATGTGGGAAAATTATCCCCATGAACACACCTTAGGCCCTATCTACTGGCACACATCCTCTGGAATTCAGGGAGATACACTTAAGGCCATCAGGACCACTGGGAATGGGGCACCCGCTCACTCACATCCAATTCAGGGACATCACATATTAGATAATTATGTTATATATGAAATTGATTTCATTTTAAAATAAAATGAATTGACATGATAGGATTATCACATTTATATTTTTATTCCTTTTTTCAGGTAAAAAAAAATTATGTGTGTACCTCATTTCATGTCTATAACTTTATATGATGCCATAATTTCATGTCCTTATCTTCAAGTTGAACATTTATCTATCCATACATATTTATATTGATATAAGATTTGTTTCTTCCAAATTATGATGTTTATGATATGCCCTCATCATTTGTAATTAATTATTGAAGATTACACACACTTATACATTTTTTCCATTTATGATAAACATTTATTAAATGACTCATGATTAAGAAAAATAAATTTATTACTTATTACATATTTATGTTTAAATTGGGTTTCCATACCATTGTTCTATGGTATTACGATTGATCTATATCTCCTATGTTTTCCCTTTTTAAGCTTATAAGATCACCCTTTCTTATTTTCTCAACCCATTGTTTTTGAGGTAATGTTATATGTGTGATATATATAGAAGGTTAATGATATGGAAAAAGTTGATGGAATTGTGGAATATTCTTTATGATGTATGAAATTTTTTTAGTCTCTAAAGACAGTAAACCATAAAGGTTTTGGGGCATGTAAAATCATGTTATGTATTGAATATTAATTTAAAATATTGTAATATCAATATATGAAATTACCATGTTTCCTTAGTTGGTTTGGAGTAGGGTTTAAATAAATTATGGAGATTATAATTATAAAACATTGGTGGAAAACCTTCTTGAAAACCCAACATTAGGTTAACATTTTAATGTTGTGGTGTGGTAGAGATTAGATTTTTTTTGAAATAAATCCCAATATAGATATTAGAAGAGTAAATTTTTTAGAACATATGTATCTATGGGTAATAACCTTAAAAAGTGTTGGTCGAGTATATGTCAACCAACATTCTAGTGCATAAAGAATGATCCCTTACTATGCACCCAATTTGACACTCATGGGTTATATTTTTATGTTAATTCACATATTCATTATTAACCCATTAGAAGGATTTCAATTGGTGATAAACATAAATAACCTAGGATAATAATTTGGTTTCATATATTGATAATAACATTTCACTATTTAGATATCCAACGAATGAATTTTCATGATTACATGATTACTCACTATGATTTATATTTCCTACTATTTGATTTTTAGTTTTATTACATGGATAGGATGGGAGGAATTCAGTTAATGATTCATGTGATGGATAATGTAATTATTTTCCTCAAGGTAAACCAAAAGAAATGGGAACTAGAATATGGAATATTGTGATTATGACTATCCAGATATATTGATATATAATTATCATCCTGAACAACATTGAGTTTCCTAACAAAAAATAATAAAATAAAAAGGGAGATTCATGGGATTCTACTTATTGATGATGACAGTTAAAAAAGTATTAAATATTTTTACATGTTATGAATATGGGATAAAATCCCAAAGAAATTTATTAATGGAATGGGAAGTATTTTTATGTGTATAAGAGAATGGAATAATTCATGTAATTATAATGTATAAATTATGAGTTCTTGGAGGAATATAATGTATCTCATGTGGTTCTATTTATAGTTCAATATATTATTATGTAAGGTAATGGAATTTATCTACATAGACATCATAATACAAAGGAAAACTATATGAAAAAGGATATTTATTTTTAATTATTATCGCTGAAGTGGATCTGGATTATTAAGGAAAAATTGTCATCCACTATAGAGTTTTCAATATTATGTCAATGTTTGAAAGAATATTACATATGAAAATATTATTTTCTAACAATATTTTTAATTTTAATTTATTTTCTACATCAATTATCTCTCTACATATATATGGTATATAAATTACTATAATAATGAAAACAAATTCGGTATTATAAATTAATATATGATCTTATTTAGATGGGATGATGAATGTGAAAATATAATGGAGGTTACCTGTAATATAGGGGTATTAGTATCTATTCATGAGTGATATTTTCTCAAATGGATCAGGAGGATCTCATCATTAACGAAAATATTATCTCTCTGGTATGTGAAAATGTATTATGTTAATACATGTATAACATTAAACAAAATCATGAATTTCAATTTTCAAAAGAACTCATACCTAGTTCAATGCATATTTAAATAATTTAATATGGAATTTTCTTGATTATTTCAATGTAATTGAAGATTAAACTCCAGGAGAATATTGAAAAGGGATTCATATTCCCTATAACATCACAATGGGGTGAACCAATTATTTTAGTAAGAAAAAAATATGTGTTAATGAATCATTTCATTGATTAATGGGAATATAAAAAGATCATTGTCAATAACATGTATCCTATAAATTGTGTTAATTAATAGTTTGATATACTAAATAGATATTAATATTATAACATGTTAAAACTTCATTCATTATATCATCAGTTGAGAATGACCTCTCCCTAATAGTTCATAAACTCTACACCTCCCCTCACAACACCCAACATAAATGATTCATATGTATTAAATTTGGGACCTAATCATTAAGAATACTAGTTGATCCATTGACCTTGATTTATCCTTATATACTAAATTGAATTTGACCTATTAACATAAAATTTCCTTGGAGTATGAGTGTCTTCCCAATTTTTTGATGATATGGAACATGACAATCAGAAGGATTCATGTTCTATTCATGAGGTCCCCCATTATGATGGAATCAATCCGAGCTATTTTATGTGTCTTACATATACACCTACACCTTTATAAAAGGACAACTACTTGTTTCATATTTTCTATCACCCTTTTCACTGCATCATTGATCCAATACTCAAGGATGTTGATCCCATATCCCACAGGATATGAAAATCTAGTTATGTCACCAAACACTGACCATAAATCGTTTGTCTATCCTCCTTCAAATAACAAGTGTGTATGGATATTATTTTGGAAAACCACACAACATGAACATCGATATGGTAAGTTAATACCCATGATTTTAATGATTTCTTCTATACGTAATTTTTTATTCTTGATTATCCAAAAAATAAAATTATGTTTCATTGGAATCTCCTTACACCATTGAACCTCTCCCCACATTTCCTCTAGAGTATAAGAGAATGAAATCCTTTAGTATCCTTTCACTAAATAGTCTCTTGAGTATTAGCCATTGAAATAAAAACTTGTATAGTTCACTAATAATTTGAGTGAATAAAACACATGACACTAATGAACATCTAGCACAACATTGATAAACTTGAGGTGTCTTATTTTTTATCAAAAGAATATTCCTGTGATGGGGAACCCGTTGAAACGAATACATTAGGGTCAATAAAGATGATATACCCCAAAAATAATTTCATAAAATGTATTGTCATTGTGAATTTATATTAATGACATTGATATTTACAAACACTCCTGTTATCTTCATAGATTTAATGAATATAGGCTAAATTGATTACCTTGATCAGGTTCTAGTATTCCTTATAGAAGATACTATTATATAATCATTTTGAAATAAAGTATATGATGAAAATTTAAGGATTATCCAAGATATCCTAGGTAATGAGATGCTATATTTGAAATTTGCTAACTATAAATTCGGAAAAAATAATGTATGAATTTTAGTAATATAATTTCTGTGATGGTATATCTATAAATACTTAAAATATAATATTTATTGAAAAATGGACTTGATCGAAATGGTAATTAAGATCCTAAATTTTCTTGTGATTTCATGAAATTATATAGAAATAGTTAGGGATTTCTCACAACTTTCTAATTCACTAAGCATTCTGACATAAAAAAGATATAAGATCCTTCAGACAGAATAAAGTGAGGAAATTTTCAATGAGTTATGAAAATGATTTTTCATCACAACTAGGTTTACATTAAACTATATTTGGGAATAATTTTTAAACTTTATTGATGCAAAAAATAAGGGATTGATGGGAAACTAGATGTAGAATGACTTTCTGATATCTTATGCCTCTCTAAAATTGATAATTCATGAGCAATATTACCCAAATCATGATGTTATATCCATTATTTTACGTCTGAATTGAAGTCATTATTTTTTTGGTAAAGCATATTTTATTAAATATATGGTCTTTTATTATTGCATAGATTAAATTGGTAGAGGTGTTTAGAATGGAATAGAGAAGGGAGAAGGAAATATTGATAGATTATCTAATTCATGTAGTGAATGGTTATTTTCGACATGATTTGTTCTGGGTGGATGCAATGAATTTCATTCTAGAACAAAATTTATTCCTTTTATAATTTGTTTTATGATTTGATATTCCATTAACGGAAATATTTTTTTAGTATTTAATGTCATGTTACATTTTTTAGTGTATCTAACAACTCTAATATTCTTGTCGTGAAACCCTGATTAAAATTAGGATTGTGGTTCTATCGAAAAAAGTTATTTAATACATTTTTCCAATAATTATCCAAATACTCACTCAATTTTCTAGTAAAATCCATCCATCATGTTGGATATTTTGGGTGTTCTCTTAAAAACAATATTTCATCTCATCATGGTGTATCAGATTCTGAAATTTTTGGTAATCCTCTTGATTATTCATCTCATTCATTCTTTACTATATGTCTCATGTAAAGAACCCTATATTTGGATTTCCATACCTCAATATAGTACTAATGAAATAGGGTGATATGGTTTCCTTATAATTGTTTAACTGGAGGAAAAGGAATCAATTTTCAACCATGTTCCTTTAGTAAATTTATTATGTTGAGTATTTTTAGGTAGGTGGTCTAAAACAACTCAATATTTTTTATTTTCCCCAGAATGTAAAATTGTTGTCACCACAATGAAACAACATGAAAATGACCATTATTAATTTTTCTTTATTAGTTATTTTTTATTATGCCTCAAATATATCACATTGGGTGTGTTTGAATTGAGACTAGGACATACAACCACTTGAGAGGTGTGCAAAACTATAACCCTAGGTAGGAACATGAAACATAAAAACCTAGATCCCTTCACTAAATTAATAATTGTGATCAAATTTTATTAATAATATTAATTGTATTGAACTGGGATTTTCATTTAATAGAAATTTTGATCATTGGAATGAGATTGAATATTAGGCCTTAAAAGTGGTAAATTGGAATTTGATTGGAATTGGAATAAAGGCATGATGAAATATTCATATGATGAATTGTGTAATGATAATTATTATTAAATGAGAATTAATATGAGTATGTTTCAATTATTTACATAATTGGTGACATGTAATATATTTTAGTTCTATTATATTTGGTCTTTTTATTAATTTATTAATATTTTAAATTTAATTATAATTGATTATTTAATGAATTGACAAATATAGATTTTGATAACACGTTTGACATGATTGGTGTCAGACATTAAAAATACCTTTCATTATAATATATATTTGCATGAATCTTTGGTTATGATTATTATTGATGGAGAGATATATGGTCACGTACCACTTGGTTGAAAAATACATGTTTACATACCACGTGATGAAAAGATTCAATGAATTTAGAATCGAAGGGATAAATTCTTGGTTACATAAAACATGAGGTTTAGTTGAATGGTACATAGAGAATAAGATATATATGCATTGATACATAAAACATTTGGGATATAAGTATAGTACTTACCATATGTTGTCCAGATTCCTGGTTATATACAGCCTGAGGGAAAGATACCAAGTTACTTGATTCCTAATTAAAAGATTCATGATTACTCAATTTCGTAGGAGAGAGGCACTCTAATTCTGGATTCATAATATTGGTTATTCTTCCTTGAGATGTGATCCCATTATCATTATGGGTGAATATTCATAGTAAGGAGAATATACCAATTGATAGTGATATTATTAATAATGATGATGCATTTTTTCTTGACCACAGATGTCGACTCTAAGATCGATGTTCTGTAGGTTATGTGATGTTATTAATTTCATTAGGAATTAGTTACCCTATTTATCATACAATTCCATACACTATGTTTTCATACTAGATTTTATAAATAATATGTGTGTTATCTTACTAGGTTTTAATCATATCTGTTCAGACTTCATTTAGTTACCCATGAGAATTCATGGATATAGGTTTAGATAATTATAAGTGTCTATGCAATTGGTTGATTTCTTTTCAGTATGGGACTAGAGCATGGAGATGAGATCAACCATAGGGTTTATATCTAGGGCTTATGGATCTCTATTTTTTTCTTCCATTATAATCATATTTGTAAAATTTTCACGAAAACATTTAATTTTACATGTTGTATGAAATGGAATAGATTATTAGATATAATTTATTTACTAGATTCCACTTATTTTATAGTTTATTTGTATTTTGGGTTTTTCTATTTACACTGCCATTAAAGCTTTTTCTATTTGTTATAGTCCCTACACTATATTCCATACACTCTAACTTATAGTGGGAAACCTCTTCTATATCGGGAGGAATGCCTATGGTCATGTAACCACACAACTCAGTGATGTGGTACCGCAACACAATAATGATATTATTATATAGAAGAATCATCAATTTTCAGTTTGGATAGATCCCGATGTATAAGGGTGAGTGAGATGAAATCCATATACTCTATTATGAATAGTATGGATGTAGGATATTCCATTATCTGTGTAATTATTTTTGTATCATCTACCCTTTTCTTTGCTTTTCTCGATGTAGGAGAATCACATTCCTTTATATCCACTCTATATATGGTAGATAGGGATTGAATGTGGATATATCATATGTGGTTATAATTTAAAACACATCATTAGGGGTTTAATCAAATGATATCATACACTACCTAGATTTTCCTTTGGTAATCAGTGGATTCAGTTTCCTTTGGGTGATATTTCTATTGGACGTTGAAGGGTTTGATTTGGTTTTCGGTATGGATTTTATACCTTTTCCCCCAAGATCATATTCAATAATATCAAAGTATATTTAATTTCATATAACCATAATGAGCATTCTTTTTTTGATTAGGGAGAATGAGATATTCATGATGACCATGTTGGACCAATTCCATATAGATTATATTTTCTCATGGCCTATATATAAAGACTTATTTTTGATTAAGGTGACCTAAAAGGGAGTAATTTTACTCTTCTAGTGGACCAATTTCATGAAATATTTCCTAAGTATTCCTCTATCTTACCACCATATTTGGAGACTAATTTAATAATATATTTGGTTTTGGGAGTTGAACCATTTTATACCCCAAATTATACGTTGAAATCAATTGAGATTTTGGAGTTGAAAGATATGTAAGACGATCAAGATCTTGGCAGAATCATGTAGCCCAATACTTCACCATGGGATTCCCCTATTCATTTATCTAATAAGGATGATGATACATTGATTTTATGTGTTTATTTCTAGAGACAAAATCTGATGACTCTTGAGAACTAATATCCCCTTCCACACAATGAGGAACTCATCGATTAATTAAAAGGTGCTTCAATTTGCTACAAGATTTACATATATAATGGTTTCCATAAATTGATGGGGAGACCATATGACATACCTAATAAATATTTTGGAGGAGGTATATCCTTATTTATGATTTGGTCATGCCATTATTTCTATCAAACTATCCAGTGGTTTTCATAGCATTGAAGAAATAGATATTCCAACACTTTCAAGATTAGTTTTCCGTGGTTTTCAATGAATAAGTATTGGTATACTAGCAGTCTATATATGATCTGCAATAATATATTGAAATTATCCTATATACAATAAGAAATAATATTCTATACACATAACTTTCAAAATTTCACATATGGATTGATAAATTTCTCTTTTTAGGCAATTTTATCTTAGGATCTATAGATTTTGTTGATGCGGAGAATTTGGTATCAAGTATATCATTGGATATATAGAAGAAAATATTATAGGTTAGTAGAATTTGGGGTCTGCTAGTTTATTATGTGAATTTTATCTGATAGTTACTTCATCCATAAGAACAGATGTCAAGTGTAACCAAGGAAGCGGTGCTTTTTTTCTTTTGATGTTTTTTAATATTATTTCTATGACTTGAATAACAGGTTGATCTCATCATTTATCCT
The DNA here is from genome assembly GCA_963277665.1 of Viscum album. NCBI lineage: Eukaryota > Viridiplantae > Streptophyta > Magnoliopsida > Santalales > Viscaceae > Viscum > Viscum album. Next base: position 317,297,536 of record OY728132.1, on the reverse strand, counting down.
TAATATTCTGTAATCGCGTATAGAATATTAGAATTATTTTAACACATATAGATTATGCATCAAAGAAGCTCAAATTTAGGTGGAATGACTGGTTTTTTATGACTCTAAATAGTTGAAAATGTACCAGTTGATTTATCCTAATAAATATCTTGAGTATAATACGGCGGTACATGAACCGGGGCACTATAGAATTTATCTATTGGGTGAGGTGAATTTGGTTTAAATGGTAAATAATATCCTCACATATATTTTTTCAGATTGGGACCTGATTCATCTGACGAGATGGTGGGTTGTGTATTTCTAGTCCTTAAACATTGATTTAGCAGACACTATAAGAAAGGGAAATGTCATTATTGATGCATTGAGTAGAAAAAATGAAGGATGTTTGGGAAGATTTTCACAAGTGGTTGATTATGTAACTATGTGTAGATGTTCAACTAGATGTTTATGATTCCCTAGGATGAGTGAATATGAATTTGGAATCAATTGACTCAGTGTTTCTATTATAAATCTATAGAGGGAAGTTTTCTAGTCCATTGTTCTTATCTCTAAGGACATAATCATATGGTGGGGATCTAAAATCATTTTGGTCTCTTCATATCTATAATGTTCTTCTTATCCATGGTCATATCCAGTTTCCTACGGTTTTTTACAAGGAATTTATATGGGAATTATATGCTTCTTAATCGGTGTCATATCCCAGTTTAATGAAGATATATCGTGATATTCATAAGAAGTACGAGTGGAAAGTGATGAATAAGGATATATAGGGATTATGGAACAATGTTTCACTTTTTAGTAAGTAGAGGTTATGAATCAGAGGACATCAAGGTTTCTATATCCTTTTCCCATTTTGAAATACAATTGGGATGAAATCATCATTGACATTGTCATAGGATTACCCCAGGGAACTCAAAACTATAATTCATTATATGTGATTTAAGATTGACTGATAATGATATTATACATCATTATTATCATGTAAACTGTCAATATCGATTATTTAGGTAGTGTCTAAGTGTAAAAAAAAATTCAATTACATGATTTTCTAATGAGTATTGTTTTCAATCGACAACCCTTCTTCACATCATATTTCTAGAATGGACTTTAGAATGCATTTGGATCAAAAGTTCTTCTAGGTAAAACCTTTCATCCTTAGAATGATGGCCAATCTAAATAGATTATTCATATTCCGGAGGATATTTCATGAGTATGTGTTTTGGAATTTTTTTTGTCCTATAGAAAATGTATGGAAATAATATAATAATATATTTTTTGAATCAATCCATATTTATCATTTTCATTACATGAATGGAATTTTATGTAATTTTATTATGTGTTGGTTTTATGGAGGTGATTCAGCACATATTGGACCTCGTCTCATGTAGTATACAATTTGCTGGTCTAGAAAAATATAATAAAGCTAGTTAATACATAGATCAGGGATAAATTTTACACTGACTAACTGAAATGACCCATGGATTTTGATGTTGGTAATTAGGAAATTTTCAGGATGTATCATTGGATTTGGAAACAACAAATTTGGATTCAAGGAAATATACTAACTAGGTTTTCAAACCATTTTATGTAATGGATAGGGTTAACTACTGGAACACATATTATTTCTTTTACTATTCTCTAGTTCCATGAATTCCTTGTTTCATATGTCATATCATTGATGATATACCCGATACCCCTATGACATGAATGATGTTAATTATGTTGATCATGATTTTGACTCCTCCATTGTGGAGTAGATAATATTCATCATGGACCATAATGAGAAAAATATTCAAGGGAAGATTTCTCCTCAAGTGTGATTGTAGTGTTGGAATGGGTTACTTCAAGAGGACACCTAGGATAGAATGTTTGATTTTAAGGAGCAGTGACCCTAGTAGTTCAATGATTCCCGATAGTGATACATGGGATCATATATCAAGCATAATCTATTATATGGGGGCATATTATAATATCCCATAATTTAACTAGGTTTATAACTTTTTATGGGTTTGTTTGAATATATTAACTTCTATTAACAATCCTATGTTCCCAACTGGGTTAAGTTACATGATGAGTTCAATGGGGAAAAGGTAAGAGAGAAGTAAATATTCATATAATAACAAATTCAATCTCTTAATGGGTATTAATGATATAATCATTTTTAAGATGATTCCTAGAATTTAATTATGGTATTGAATATTTTTTTGGGTAAAATTGTCTCATGATTTGATATTTGATTGATAATGTTAAAAGGTGTTTCGAATTTTAATTTTAGACACATTTTTATTCATCATACTTAACAACATGAAAATTCAAAACTTGAAATACTAATTCACATAAATAATAATGTTGTGTGGAGTATTATAATTTAATTATCGATCCTTATGATAACACATAAAAGCATTCACATTAATATAAATTTCCATCCCACCCTTAGGTGACATTGGAAGTTATCTTCGAAACAAAGTAAGATTTAATTTAATCTTAGTACAAAAGACCATGAAATTGAGGATAAAATTCACGGTTCCATATCTCCTTCTTCCATTACTATTTTCCCCTTCATAATAACACTAGATTGGGACTTCCATTCATGAATAACATACTGATAACATGTGTTGACCCAATATCATTTTAATTAATTAATGTTTGGGATTAGGCTATCAATTTTTCCATTTATCATTCAGAAATTTTTTATATTATGTTCTTTTGCGGTGGTTCGTCAAAAGCAACATCATGAGGACTATTTTGATTCCCCAGTATGTGAGTCTGATGTGACCGTGCTAGAACCTTATGTGTATGACCCTTGTTTATTGTAATTCAATAATTCATTCTACCTCATCCTCCCATGGATACCATTAGGCCATTTGGCATTGAGATCAAGAGTATCATCTACCTATGACGTTTTTGAACCTTTAATAGATGGTTTAGTATTGGATTGTAAGAACCTAGATCCCTTCTGTTAATTGATAGTTTTTAATTGAAATACTGAAAATTGAGTTGGAAAGTATTTGATATTGTGGAAATTTGGATTTATAAAAATTTAATTGATTAATCAAGGTAAATTGGAATGCAATTTTAATTTTTATAATGGCATGATGAAATATATATAAGATTATATGTGTAATGGTAATTAAACATAAATGTTAAGTAAAATAGAAAATTATCAATTATGGTCGTAATTACTAACTTGTAATAAAATGGAAATTAACATGTGTTTATTTAGTGGAACGAATAGGAAAATGGAATAAAAGGAATGACAATTAGTTATTTGATTAATTGGGAAAAAAATTAAAATTTCTGTTTCGAATATATAGGGTTTGATATTATTCATCGAATTCATGGTAAATTATCTAGTTATGATTGTTTGGTAATATTGATTCTAGAGGTATAGTTTCCTGGTAAGAAACCACATGATCGAAAATTTCTTGGTTACAAACCTCCTAAGGCATAGATTCCTGGTACATACCACATGAGGGGCGAATGCATGGTCACAAACCACCTAAGGGTTATATGGAAGGTACATACCACCATAAGGAAAAACTTTTTGTTACATACCACCTAATGGATAGATTCATGGAACATGCTATATAAGATCTATATTTATGGTTATTTTCCTCTTTTTTGAACGATTCATTGTAAGATCCCTCAATCTCCTACTCTCACATGTGTCTATATTAGGTTGTATTATATACCTAATTCATTCCTCCCCATATTCTAGAGGTAGCTGAATAATAGTGGGATCTTAAATAATATAGTGGGGAGACTATTCCACCTATTATAGAGTTAAAATATAGTGGAAATAAACAACAAAAATAGGAATTAGAGTAATAGATAATGGATGAAATAGTACTACACAAAGATATAATATAAGGGAGAACTAATAAATCCAACCATAGTGACCAATGTAATGTCTAGATTAAATGATACTAAATTAAATGCACTAAGAAAAAAAATTGACATGCTAAAAAATTAACTCAATGATCATAGTCCCAAACCCATGTCGGTTTTCCCTCTATTCTATAACACATATATCATTAGACAATTAACAATAGTATCCCATCACCATGTTCAAATCTACATCCATGTAATATTCTTGGGTTCCAAAAAGCTATCCGAATATGTTGTGATGAATATTCAGTTGGTTGAAACCTACAAGTCTAAACAAAACATTTCTGACCAAATGCGCTTAAATAAAGCAGTAAATGAGTGTATTAATTAATTAATTAATATAATACAAAAATCAAACTACATTTAAACCATGATGAAATATCTGTGAGCATGTATAATATAAATTCCAAAGAAAACCATATATCCTTGGAATAATAAAATAAATGATAAAATTCATATGTATAATAATTTCTTCATCTAGGACGAAACCTAAATACAATCATTTCAATATTCATGTCGATACCTCCATATTAGTATCATAACATATAGGAAAATCCCATTATATAATAATTTATATATAAAATATGGCCATTACCTAAATATTGTAATCATAAACTGAATCAAAATGCATTTCATAATAGAAATGTTATCCAAATATCATATCCAAATACACAAAGGATAATTCTAAAAATTACCATTTTACATTAAATTTACTCATTCATTTATCAATTTGGTCCTAAATATTTAGCACTACAGTTTGTACCCAATCATATTATATCATACATAACCATTTAAATAATTAGTTAATACATTACGAAAATGATTCTATATAAGTAAATAACATATGTTCTCATGTCATGATAACCACACATTAAGATATTATCCAATTTATTATTGTTTTATAGAACAATAACCCAATGAGTAGCCACAATCCAAGATTCACATTCCTTTGAATCCAATGATATCGAATAGATTATCTCACTCATGATTTATCCTCATCTATTTTTTAATTAATTTAATGTCTTAATTTAGATTCTTAAATCAAAATATTGTACATAATTAACAACTAAATAGAATTAAAGGTTATGTTTTTGACAACCTATATATATCTAGAGATCAAGAAAACACTTCTAAATAGTAATTCCAATGAGAAAAAGAATGAAAAGATTTCAAGAAGAAACCAGTATCATATAAGATCATGATAAACATTAATAAATAGGTCATGATATTCTGTAGCAACAATATATATCAAAATAATATAAAAAATCATATATAAAACATGTCACTAGGGATTCTTCACTTGAATGAGACACAAGTAAGGATGAAGGAGATTCAGAAATTTCTAGGAAAATACCAATGGATTGTGAGTATAATGTCTTAAAAAATAATGAATGATAACCTAAGAACATCATGGCTTTAAAACATCCTGTGATAGAAAATACAAGGTGTGTAGATTTTGTATTCATGATTTATTCCAAAAACTGCATCATCATGGGTAAAAATATCCATACGGAAAATGTAAACAATGTATAGTATTAATGGAGTGTACACATTTCATGTCATGAACCAATTTCTGTGAATATACATGGTGGTAGTTATATGTCTTGTAATTTTTTTACATGGAATGAAAATTCCTTGTAAAACCTTTAATCCCATCTTTGGAAGGAGAACCTGAACCACCTACAAAGCCTAACATACTCATATGAATATTTTCTAATCGCTTTTTACATTTTTATAATGAAACAAAAATATATCCCAAAACATTAGGTATCATTTTCTTTGAATAATCTCTCTATTATTAAAGGATCTGAACCGTAGAGGTTCAATGAAAATGTAAACCACAAAAAAATGGGTTCAAGAAAAATATCATAGGAATGTACCATGATAAATATGGGATATTTCTACCTCCCCACATTATAAGAGTTCATCGATGAGATTGTATATGAATCAATATGGTGTCTCATTGAGCATGTATGGCCACTGTGATCACATATTAGATTCCATCTCATATATCTCCTTCTGAACTTGCCAATTATTCCACTACACTCAAACTAGAGGTATAATCATAATATAAAGAAAATTCTCACTATATCTCATAATCATTATTGTATGATCCTAAAATGATGCATCTTCACCATACTCAGCATCATATCCATATAACTCATGAGATGAGTCATGATGATATCATTGAAGCGACATCACATGAAAAAAATTATGTATGGAACTATAGTGATGTAGATTGGATATTCAGTACACCACTATACCAATCCTTATTCTAATCATAAATGGCCTATAAAACCAGAGTGATATCATTCCTAGTTTCATGGTATAATGTTTCCATAACCAAAGGGAAACACAAATGAAAATAACATAACCAACCTCAATATCTAGTGGTCATATTTGATGGTTAGTATAATAATTTTTCCACCATTTTGTGGTCAGCAACAACCTATTGATCAACTAAACCTATGAATACAACTCCTTCTTGAGAATCGGTCCAACATGAACTCACTCACTTAGCTCCAACCAAAAATGAGTTAAAAGGAACATCCTTCAATACTATGACTATAATGGATCCATTTAGATCAATTCCTAGATGTAGTTATTATAAAAAAAATCCATGTCTTTCAGATGTTAATACATTGAACAACAGAAATTCAAAACAGTTGGTCGTAAGATATCATATAGAATCTAAACCATATGCTCATATTAGTTATCATTCAATGGATGATATTCCATACTAAAAAGAACACATTACCCCAAATCCTTCTTAATAACCTTCTAGCTCTATGATTTGAAATTGTATCTCTATCTGAAACAATACTTTTTAATGCATTATTATACAAAACTTTCTAACACACATAAAGACTATCCAGATCATCAATGGTTGAGGTATCCAATGTAGGAATGAACTGGGATACTATATTCCATCAATCTGTGATCACCCATACCACATTATTTTTACATGGTATTTTGTGAAATCATGTCCCAAAAACCATAGTGTCATCATCCAAATTATTCTTCAAAATGGGAAGAGGCTGAAAAATCCCAAATGGCATATGATGCTAATCTTTATCCTGCTAATATGTGAAAAAACACTCCAGGAATCTTACTACCTCATTATTTATTCCTAGACACTAGTATTATGTATGTTGATCACAAAATATCTATTTAAATTTGTTTGTGACAACCATATAGAGGGAAAATATCTCCTATAACCTCTTCACACAATCCCATAGGAACCCATAATTGGTAGTAGAAATTAAGATAATTACCACTACTAAGAGATCATACTGATGGTGGCTCCCCATCATATAAGAAATCCATCAGAAATAATCCCTCCTAATTAGATAATATCTCAGTATTTATCTAGTCCAAAATAAATGATATTATAGATTTCAAAGTTAGAGGTACTCATCAATTACTCTCTTAAACATATCGATATATGTCTTTAATGAGTGAAAACATTTGTTACTAGTTAAAAGACTCCCAAAAATCCACTATCTGCATCTTCTATCTCAATGATTCTATAATGAAATTTACTTTTCCCATTGTATAAGACATGTAAATGTCAAAATATAGTATATAATGGACCATATTATGATGTCAATGGTTCATGCCCTACATAGAAAATATATACCTCATGATATTGTGGTCCATGTATACCATAGTCCTCTAACACATAAGATAATTTCTCAATCATCTCAGGGAATGTACCATCATTTCTAACTCTAAATTTGGATTAGGGTAATTCATCTCATGTGACCTCATCTGTTTAGATCAAAAAAAAAACTATCAATCCTCAAACATCACAAAAAATTTTGTGTCTAACTCCAGTTGCAACCCAAAGCACGATATATGCCTTACTCAACAAGGGTAATGTGAGGTTATGTGTTTAGATCAACCAAATCTTCAAATTCTAAAAAATATATCTTATAAATATCCCACTAAATATAATCAATTGTCATCTTAGTAATCCCAAACATTGTTTATTACATAAGTAATTAGTACTGGATAAAACATTGAAAATAACATTATAAACTCAGAAGGATCAGAATCGTAAATACATTCCTGGTTCAATATTAATATAAAATGAATACAAACATATATGGGTCCACTAACTATCTATCATATGTGATGACATGGCCCAAGAAATTAACCTTCTTAAACCGAAAAATATATTTGGTTATCTTGGTGTAAAGCTGATTCTCTCTCAATGTAATCAATATGATGTCAATATGTTGGGAATGATCGTCTGATGACTTATGGTAAAATAAAATTTCAAAAAAAAAACTGGAAAAACATTATCCCTAGAAGCATAAAATAGCCAATATATCAAATCCATGAATATTATAGTTTATTTTCTTTCAAACAAAACGGCATCACTATGAAGTCATACGATCTATACAATATCATAAATGTAGTTATGTGGTACGTATAATGTTATCACATTCAACTGGATGTATCCTAATCTCAACTAAATTTAGTAAAATATATTAACACATCTAAGAAGATGGATGAGATCATCGTTGTAGAGAAGCACATAATAGTTCTTCATCGTCATCTGGTTCAATTTTCAATAATCCAAAATTAATTATAAAGTCCAATAGCTAAAATTACCTCCACATGAAATTCCTTAAAGTGAAATCCATCTCATCTATAAACATATCTAGATGGATATGGACGAGGAACATCACCCTGAATTACATTAATGATAAAACCCCTTACTTCCCATATTTCTCTAGAATGTCCCACCAATGCTTGGTTTGTTCCTAAGGTATATATTCAGAAAGTATATACCACCTTTCAACATGTGTCTTGAGGTGCATAAAGATCACCTATACTAACTCTGCTATGTAATCATCAACATTTGGCACTCACTCCCCAAGAAATGTATGTGGATATTGTAGATAATATTCTTTCATCATCTCAAGCATCAAAGGAATTTTGTGAATAGTGTCTCTTTCAGGGGAACATATTACCTGAGGATGTTATCATGAAGCTGAATATACATATTTTTCTTCCGGAGATAATGTAAGATAAATCTAAATTGTGTTACAAGAGGGTTGATTTCAAATCTCTTGAAAATCAATTTGAAGTTAGTGAGGAGGAATTTACAATACAAGATTGAAACTCTCATTATAACACTAACTATATCAACTTCAACCTCAATTGGTGATAAAAACAGAGGACCACTAACTTTTAGAATTGGTGATCATGAATTACTGGTATTTTAGCTTCACCTAATAGTCCTGTCATTTCTTTTATCATATATAATGATATCTCCTTTCATAGTTAATAAAGTTGAATACATCACATGTAATAAATATATCATTATAATGAAAAAATTATATCAAAATGTGTCCCAATGTTTAGATCATGATGTATGAATACTCTTCTCATGGCATACAGAGCCACAAGTAGAAATATAAAGAAATAAAAACATCACACATCATGTGAATAACCAATGGTAAAATAAAAACTATAGAAAACATGAATAAAAATCACATCTCTGGGTACTGGGATTTACCCCAATACGTGGTTTAGCTACTCTCAGGATCAAGATCAATACCATGTCCCGACACAAGAAAGTATCATTTCCCCATTTCAAAAATTAAAAATAAATATTATAAGAAACCATATGCCTCTGATACCACTTTGTAACATACCCTACTCTGTCACTCTATAATGTGGCTAATTTATGTTGGTTACTAGATATTATATATGACTCCCCAAAATAATGATGATTCCTACTACTTGTGGGTGTGTAAAGAATATATTGGAGAGACTATACCCCTTGTATAGAGTTACAATGGCCAAAATAAACACTAATAATAAATTTAAATATAATGATAATTGAAGAAACATTAGTACACATAACATGAGTATTAATGATGAACACATAAATCAAATAATAGTGAACCATGGAGTGTCACAAAGAAATGTAATTAAAGGACATGATGAAGAAAATAATCATAATTTTACATGCTGAAAAAAATAACTCAAATAACCTATTCTTGAACACCATATTGGTTCGATCTCTATGATCCAACCCATCTCTCTATACTCCAACACATCCAGTAAGAAGGAATCAATAAGAATACCTTTTCCATTGTGAAAACAATCATCAATGGAATCTTCTCGGGTACTGAATGACAACCCAAAGGGGATTTGAGTGAAACATTTTTGGTCGACACAACCATTACTAGTATTATGATAATTTCTTAAAGGAATGGGATTAATATGAGTATTAATTAATCAATTAAAAGAATAAAACATCAAAATACCTTTCCATGATACCAAAATATATATAGGCTTATAAGAAAACCATAAAAACTATATCAACATATCCATGGAAAAATCAAATTACCATGAATATCCCTATATATAATCATTTTAGCATCCATTTCAAGCCCTCTATATAAAGTATTATTAATCCGGTACATTCCATCAATATAATAATTTAAAATTTTGAGACAAGCCATGTAACAACCTGAGATTTTATGATAATTATTATTTTTAATTTCATTGATGTCTTGTGTTGTACGTTACACCAAAGTTAGATTGTACTATATGAAACACCATATTAGCTTTCAGTATATGAAACACTATTTTTGGATCGTGTTACACACAATTTCAAGTTCGTTTTGTGGAAATTATTCTACACAACATTAAGTATAAATTTTGTTTAATGTATAAATGAAATATGTTATGATTCTATTATACGCAACACCAATCGGAGATTTCACTACACGCTGCCCTGACTTGGCTTGCATTACATGCAATCAAGACTTCTTCGATAGCGTGTGTAGTACGCAATACCAAGTTTCACTAAACATTATATTATTATAATATTATTATGAACTAGCCATTATGAATAGTAATAATCAAAATTTGAAATTTTATAAATTTTAACATTCAAAATGGATATCATTTTTGGATTAAGAATATCGAAATAATCATAGGGTGAATTTTTGGTATTTTTCTGAAAACATTCAATTTTTGATGAATAGTGAAAACACTGGGTTACTATTTAAAAACCGACTTTTACTTTAAATAATTATTTATTTTATTTAAATTTATTTTAGGTAAAAATTGATACATAATACCTATATAAGTTCAATGTAATTCATTGGAGTCATTTTATAATAATTCTAGATATATAAAAATAATGTTGTACTTTTCACCGCCTTTTACCCACCTTCTATGAGAATTTGAAAATTTACATAAAACATAATTTTACCACTTCTGTGGGTGGAATTTCAAAAATCCAAGAAACATGGTTAATATCAAAGAGTAAAATGTGGTTCAATAAGATCAAAATATTTTTTGGTGAATAGTAACTTTTTTACTTTTATTTACCACATTTAAAAGTAAATAGTGTAATTAAGGGTAAAAATGATATTATTATTCCCCCAACACATGTCCTAATTATATTAGATAAGTTTAATTCTACCTAAAACAACCTTAGGAATAAAATATTACCCATTAGGTTCAATTGGATTAGATTATGACACTTATTATTATTTAATTTAAAGAAGAGTTAAAAGAGTTAAAATAAAAGTTTAATAAGTGAAACATTTTTAATATAGGGTTATACATAAGATAAATGTGACTATTAATATTCATTAGGAAGATAAAAAAAATTCCTAGAGAAATGTGTTTTATTTATAATTTTTACACATTATATAATATAATTTATTTATTACTCAATGATGATGCAGTAATTACCTTATTAATGATATATTAACATAATTGATGTTATAAATACCCATATAAATGTTATTTGAGACTTTTTATGGATTAGAATAATTTTATAGGATAATATGACAATTTAGTATTTATTTAATTAACTTTTTTCTAACTAATCATGCTGTTATTATTTTCACAAAAATTAATTACCAAATAGTTTCAAAATTGACGTAAAGTAGGGTTTAAAACCAATATTTTATTATTAATTGTTATTATATTCTTAAAAAGCTAAGTTTTGGCCAAATGACTCGTAAAAGATTATATATATTAATAATGAACAACTTGGAGTTTTTTTGGCTTGTTATATTATGTTTATTAACCATATAGTGTAAGAAAACAAGAAGACATGGTAAAAGTTAAAATATTTAACATAGTGTTAAATCTAAATGAAATGTTTAAAATAGTAACCAAAACCTGTATAAAACCTATTGGTTCAGAGGATTTCAACCCATCCCCACTTTATCTTCGAAATAAATCAATTTGGGGATATTATAGACCGAATATGACTATATTATAAAATAATATTTTAAATTTTCCCAAAGGTGCCCCTCTCCTCCATTATAAAAGGGAACCTCATCCTTCTTCTCCTTACACATTCTTGAGCTTTCGTTCTCAGCCAACCTCAGCCCATTTCCCTTATAAAATTCTCTAGAAACATTATAGAGGTTTTGTTATCCACAAAAGACCAACTCTAGTGCCTTAAGAGGAATATTAAAAGAGGTTCCTCGAAGAAGAGGTAATGTCTTCTACCGATTCATTCAAGTTTCTTTCTTCTTCTACTTACTATTCATTATTTGTTTCATTATAATGTAACAAAATAATTATTTCGTATATACTGATATGTTATTATAAATACAAAACAACCCTATTTCACCTTCTATGTATCATAGGGAAAACGAAATCACAGTGCGTGCGAACATACAGAATACCATCCCCACGCCGTTGTGTAATCTGTTTTTCCACCACCACTTTCTTGGACGGGTATAATGGTGTAAATAATAACTATATATGGTTATTAAACCATCATACTGATTCTGTGATATTATATCATCCACTCCTATTCCATTCAATAATTATAGGAACGATATCATCGCTCGTGCGTACGTACAGATTACCGTCTCCACGAAGCGATGAGATTCATTCTCCATGTTAACCAATAAAGAATGATTATAAAGTATATATAATGAATAATAATGAAATATGTGAGATAATGAAGCTATTGGATTTATGTATATATATATATGTCATCTACTTAATTACATTAAATTTAATAAGGAGAGAAAAATAGTGTTCATGCGTACGTACGACCTACCGTCTCCATGAACGGTGTATTTTATTTCATTAATCTATCTATTATATACATATACACTAAATATATATAATATATAAATAATTATTTAGATTTTTTAATTAAATAAATTATGATATATGTAATTATAATATCAAGAACAACAAGTCCAAACATGTACGATAAATAAAACGATTTTACCAAAAACGCTGCTTTAACATGGAATTTACAAAAGGATGGGTAATATAAAGTCATAAATGAACCATATATGATATCATAAAAATTAATAAGATTATGTAATAATTAAATGACATTATTTAAATCATTATACAGGAGTTTCGGATAGGTATGACGCATATCATACCTAAGGTAAGGGATAATCTCACTATCTCATTTTTATTCGAGATTGTTTATACTTCAGAATTTACTGGGGCATATTTATCATCCAAATCCATGATTCCTCAATATGTAATATTATATCTATCCTTATAAAATTGTTTAAATCCAATTTTACCTATTGGGTAATTTTTAGTAAAAGATATTAATGGAATCTTTTTTCGTTTTCAGTACGAGAGACTTTTTGACTTTTTTACTTTTTGACTTTTTCTTTTTGACTTTATGTGGTATGAATGAATTTTTATGATTTCATAGAACATTGTTTCCATGAAGCTTCAATTAAAAGTTTTCAAGGTTATTTTCAATCAACTTCTTCTCGTTTAAAATTGTATGACATGCTAAGAAAAGAAAAAAAAATGTTTTTTTGAAGTTGAATGTATATTTTCCTCAAAATCAAGTTCAAGTATTTTATCAAAATTATTTTCCTTCTATGATAATATAGGGTTCTGTTTATATCCCTATTTTTACATTTATTTGATTATTTTATGATGGAATTAATATTATGATGTCCTTTTATCTTATATAGATTATTTTATGATGGCCTGATATTTAAGAATCCCTTTTTTATTACATGGGTTGTGCTATGATTTATGATTTTTGTGGAACAGATAAGAATGGTTTCATTATAAGTTGGGTGGGACCTAAATCTCCCTAAAATGCATTGGGTAAATAATTATATCTAATGAGATAGACATGGCTATAATGGTAAGTTAATCTGGTTCAGTGATACAGGACTAGAACAAGGAGTGAACTCGATTCAGAAAGGGACTTTGTCCACTATGATGGTATTGGCAGCAATGCATTGGATAATATGGAAATCATATCATGTGATTAATGGTTTAACACAATTAAATGATTTATTCCCATGCTATTTTATCATGATTGATGTTCCGTTATGATCTATTACTTACGTACTGTCATGATTTTTTTCACAAATCAAGATTTTGATGTTTAAACAGTATGTTCATGTTTTGATGTTCAAATGTATATGGTTTGTTTTATATTCTCCATTCTTACCCTTACTGAGCATTTGGGCTCACCCTTTATATGTTTTAATTTCCCCAGTAAATAAAGAATGGTTTTAGGTAAAAAAATGAATGATCATTATGGGAGATGTTGAAGATCATTCACCATGATTAGAAGATTATGTTCCATGTTTCCAAAGCCACTAAACTATTACAGTCCTGTAGTGTTGGTTTTTTTATGTAATAAGTATTCGACAAAAGTAATGTAATGTCTATGTACGTCGGGATATGGGTCTTTACAGTTGGTATCAGAGGAATGGTTTAGTTAACCTTTGGAAACAAGGATGCGAAAACTTTAGTGATACCCCTAGATATATTTCTATGGTATGTCTAAAGATGTCCCTAAGTTTTAGTATAACTATAGTTTACCGTCCTAGATTTATGTTGATGATCATGAATAACCTATGGTGAACCTAAGGTGTCCTGGATTAAATAATGTGTGATAAGTTTGACATCCCATAAGTGACTTTGTTAAGATTATGTGGTTCCCCGTTATTTTAATTGTTTCTTACACCGTGGATTTTCGTTTTAGTCAATGGAGGGAACCAGAAGGAATTGGGTCAAAATTGAATCCAATGACCAAATTTCTGACTATGAGCAACGAAATTGTGCAATACCTAGAAAGAAAGATATTTTGATTATGTCGAATCAGTCATCGCGATATATGATTAAAACAGTTAACATTAGTGTATTACTAATTCATCAAATAAGTAGAAGATGGACTTTTATGCATGTTTTCATGTTGAGGAGCATAAAAAATGAAAGACTGAGATTTATATTGAAGGGAAGAAGAACCTTGATGAATACATCAAATGGAGGAGAAGATGTTATCTTTGTGGAGAGAAGGGTCATAGAGTGATAGACTGTTATGGAGTTCAATGTATTATCTGCGGAGAACATGGGTATTACAAAACTCAATTCCCTAACCTAAGAGGTTTCTTCTAAATTAAGGAATGAATTATTCCATGACAATCATTGAAGATAATGGATTGATGTGTTTATGTATTGGTATTCAAGAATAATGTTGTAGAGGAACTTTTATGTTATATTGGAATATCTATGTATTGGTCTATTGTGGTTTTCAATAAGAATATGGCATCGGTAACCATGAATAGTGATTGAAATATTTTTGGAAAGCAAATGATATGGGCATAATGATGGGATAAAGATAAAATAATATGTTTTATAGTATTCATGAGATCATGAATAATATAAGGACAATGTTATATCATGGTTTGAGTATAATGAATTTTTGGGATTTTGGTATGTGGAAAGAGATAACTTTTGACAGCATTCATGTTTTCACTAAGGTTCTATGGTAGTTTATGTTTCAAGGGAATACGTGATTAACATATTCACATTTTTAGAAGGTGACCATCTAAATATATCTGGGATAAATGATGGTATTCACATGCTCGGTTCATGACATTTCTAGTTATTGTTTTCTTTGTACTATGTTATTGGATAGAAGTATTTTAGATAATCCTAATGATTAGAATGGATTATCTTGTACATAAGTTAGTATTTTATAAGGCTAGAACATTTTTTGATATTATTGATGGGATGTTATAGTAATGTAGTTTTAGATAAACGGAAAACATGCTGGACGGGCGACAACTCGTCATGTCGGACAAGGATATGAAAATCGAACACATAACCAAAGTGTGATAGACCTTTATCACCGACCACTAGCCTACAGGAATTCCCTGGTTAGTAGAAACTTCTTTTATTATATTAAGCGGTATGATATTTGATGAATAATTCCATTTTAAGAACCATATCTAATTAATCTCACAATAGATGGACTTATGTATATTTAATAACTTTTTTCTATCCTTTTGTTTGAGATAGATGGAATGACCTATCATTCTATCACATGATCTGCTAACAATTAATGGAAGAAAAATTCAACTTCATTTCTTTAAAAGATGAAGTGTAAATTGTTCAAGGCACAAACACCATTAAGATTGTACCAAAATCAAGTAAGAATTTCTTCTAATTCAAATTCTTCAACTTTAAGGAAATGATCTTGAAAACCAAAAATGTTTTTTCTAGTGTCCTCATATACGATGAATCCAATGGAACCTTAAATCATCACAAATTTATGGCTTTGTGATTCATGGATTTTTTTATAGCCATGTTCTCTACTACTCTCCATCAGAACATGATGGTTATATTTCTCTTCCATATCACTATTATATACTATGTTCTACTATGAGGAAACGCAGTGATGAGTTAATTTGGGTAACCATTGTGTTTCATACCTCACTTTTTAAAATTAATTTCTAGTTTTCCATTATACGATGTGGGTTTCTATGAAAGAATCTTTCAAGTAGTAAACCATTTAAAACCCCGACAAATTTTGACGGCGAAATTCATTTAAATGGTGGTAGAATGTAACAACCCGAGATTTTATGAGAATTATTATTTTTAATTTCATTGTTGTATTGTGTTGTATGCTACACCAAAATAAGCATGTACTATATGCAACACCATATTAGCTCGCAGTATATGCAACACTTTTTTTGGTTTGTGTTACACAAAATTTCAAGTTCGTTTTGTATAAATTATTCTACGGAACATTAAGTATAGATTTTATTTAATGTATAAATGAAATAAGATGAGATTCTATTATACAAAACACGAAACGGAGCATTCACTACATGTATCCCTGACTTGTCTTGCATTACACGCAATCAAGACTTTTTCCGATAGAGTGTGTATTACGCAATACCGAGTTTCACTAAACGACATATTATTATAATATTATTATGAACTAGACGATATGAATAGTAATACACACTTTTTGAAATTTTATAAATTTTATCTTTCAAAATGGACTTCATTTTTGGATTTAGAATATAGAAATTATCCTAGGGTGAATTTTTGGTATTTTTATGAAAACATTTAATTTTTATTGAATAGTGAAAACACAGGGTTACTATTTAAAACCCGACTTTTTATTTAAATAATAATTTATTATATTTCAATTTATTTTAGGTAAAAATTGATACATAATACCTATATAAGTTCAATGTAATTCATTGGAGTCATCTTATAATAATTTTAGATATATAAAAATTTTATAGAACATTTCACCGTCTTTTACCAACCTCCTAGGAGAATTTGAAAATTCACATAACACATAATTTTACCACTTCTATGAGTGGAATTTAAAAAATCTGAGAGAAATGGTTAATATCAAGGAGTAAAATTTTTTTCATTATGATTAAAATATTTTTTTGGTGAATAGTAAGTTTTTACTTATATTTACCACAGTTAAAAGTAAATAGGGTAATTAGGGGTTAAAATGATATAATAATTACCCTAACACATGTCCCAATTCTATTGGATGAGTGTAATTCGACCAAAAACAACCTCTTGAATAAAATATTACCCTTTAGGTCCACTTGGATTAGATTAGGACACTTATTATTATTTTATTTAAAGAAGAGTTTAAAGAGTTAATATCAGAGTTTAATAAGTAAAAAAAATTTAATATAGGGTAATACATAAAATAAATTAGGCTATTAATATTAACTAGAAATATAAAAATATTTCCTAAATAATGGTATTTTATTTATAATTTTTAGACATTAAATAATTTAATGTATTTATGACACAATGATGATGCATTAATTACCTTATTAGTGAAATATTAACATAGTTGATGTTATAAATACCCAAATAAAGGTAATTTGGGACTTATTATGGATTAAAATAATTTTCTATGTTAATTTGACATTTTAGTATTGATTTAATTAACTATTGTCGAACTAATCATTCTGTTATAATTTTCGAAAAAATCATTTACCAAATAGTTTCAAAATTGACATAAAATAGTGTTTAAAACAAATATTATATTCTTCATTGTTATTATATTCCTAAAAATATAAGTTTCATCCAATTTACTTATATAAGTTTATATATATTAATAATGAACCACTTAGGTTTTTTTTGTCTTACTAATTTAATTTAATTAACCATATAGTGTAAGAAAACAAAAGGGCACGGTAAAAGTTAAATTATTTAACTTGGAGTTAAATATATATGATAAGGTTAAAATAGTATCCTAAACTTGTATAAAACCTATTGGTTGAGAGGATTTATTCCCATCCCCACCTTAGCTTAGAAGTAAATCAATTTGGATTTATTATACACTGAATATGACTTTATTATAAAATAATATTTTATGTTTTTCCTATGGTGCCTCTCTCCTCCCATATAAAAGGGCACCTCCTCCCTCTCCTCTTTAGACAATTTCGAGCTTTCATGCTTGGCCAAACCCTGATAATTTCCCTTATCAGCTTCTCTAGAAACATTATAGAGGTTCTGGTCTACTCAAAAGGCCAACTCTATTTCCTTAAGAGGAAGCTTAAAAGTGGTGCGTCGAAGAACAGGTAATGTCTTCTACCGATTGTTTCAAATTTATTTCTTCTTCTAATTCCTCTTATTTAGTTTTTTCATTATAAAGCAATAACATAAGTATTAATTATATAATTATTTGTTATTATAAATATGAAACAAACATATTTCACCTTCCATCCATCCTACGGAAAATGAAATCACCACGCATGTGTATGTACAGAATACAGTCTACATGCCGCGGTGTAATCTGTTTTTCCACCACCACCTTACTTGGATGGGTATAATGGTGTAAATAATAACTATATATGGGTATTATAACATTATACTGATTCTTAGATATTATATCATCAACTCCAATTCCATTCAATAATTATGGGAACTATATCATCGCTCGTGCATACATACGGATTACCGTCTCCACGAATCGAGGAGATTCATTCTCCATGATAAACATTCAAGAATGATTATAATGTATATATAATGAATAATAATGATATATATTAGATAATAATGAAACTTAATTTATATATATATGTCATCTACTTACATTCATTAATGTCAATAAAGAATGGAAAGCAGTGTTCATGCGTACGTATGACCTACCGTTTCCATGAACGGTGTATTTCATTTCATTCATCTATCTATTATACATATACACTGAATATATACGATATATAAATCATTATTTACATTCTATAAGTATTTAAATCATGATATAATTAATAATAATATAATGAACAACAAGTCCACACACATACGATATATAAAACGATTTTACCCAAAACGTTGCTTT
Organism: Viscum album; assembly: GCA_963277665.1. Classification (NCBI taxonomy): domain Eukaryota; kingdom Viridiplantae; phylum Streptophyta; class Magnoliopsida; order Santalales; family Viscaceae; genus Viscum; species Viscum album. Next base: position 317,278,026 of record OY728132.1, on the reverse strand, counting down.
AACATTGAACTTACAAAACAAAAGGGTAATATAAAGTCATAAGTGAACCATATATGATAACATAACAATGAATATGATTTTATAATAAGTAAATGGCCTAATTTAAATCATTATACAAGAGGATCAGATACGTACGAAGCATATCGGACCTAAGGTAAGGGAAAATCTCACAATCTCATTTTTATCCAAGATTGTTTATACTTCAGAATTTATTTGGGTGTATTTATCATCCACATCCATGTTTCCTCAATAGGTAATATTATTTCAATCCTCCTAAAAATTTTAAAATCCATTTTACCTATTTGTTAATTTTTAGTAAAAGATATTAAAGGAATATTTTGTCGTTTTCAGTATGAGATACTTTTTTGTCTTTTCCGACCAAAGTATGAGATGAATGTTTTTTTAACTTATACGACATGAATGGATTTTTATGATTTAAAAGAACATTATTTCCATGAATCTTACTTTACAAATTTTAAAGTTTATTTTTGATAAACATCTTTTAGTTTAAAATTATATGACATTATATGAAATGAAAAAATGTTATTCTGAAGTAGAAAAGATATTTTCCTCAAGAATGGAGTTCATGTATTTTATCAAAATTATTTTCCATCTAAGATAATATAGGGTTCTATTTCTATCCCTATTTTTATATTGATTTATTTATTTTATAATTGAATTAATTTTATGATGTCATTTTATCTTATATGGATTATGTTCTGATGGAATGATGTTTAAGTATCCCATTTTTATTACATGGGTTATGCAATTATTTATGATTTTTGTGGCACACATAAGAATGGTTTCATTATGAGATGGTTGAGACCTATATATCCCTCCAATGCATTGGGTAATGATTTATATCTCATGATATAGACATGGATGGAATGGTGCGTTAATCTGGTTCAGTGATACAGGACTGGAATGTGGAGTGAACTCGATTCAGAAAGGGACTTTGTCCACTAATATGGTCTTGGCAGAAATGCCATGGGTAATATGGAAATCATACCATGTACATAATTGTTTTTCACAATTAAATGTTTTATTCCCATGATATTTTATCATGATTTATGTTCCTTTATGATATATTCCTTACGTACTGCAATGATTTATTTTGCAACTCATGATTTTGATGTTTAAACATTATGTTCTTGTTTTTAAGTTCAAATGTATATGGTTTGTTTTATTTTCTCCATTATTACAATTACAAATCATTTGAGCTCACACATTATATATTTTCTTTACCCTAGGATATAATGAAAGGATTTTGGTAAAAAAGTGAAATATCATTATGGTAGATGTTGAAGGTCTTTCACCAAGATTAGAAGATTATGTTCCATGTTTCCAAAGACACTAAACTATTACGGTCTTTGAGTAATGTTATTTGTTATGAATTAATTATTCTGCAAAAGTAATGTAATATCCATTTACGTCAGCCTATGGGTCTTTACAAGCCATCTATATAATAATTATATACTGAAATTAGGCTAAGGAAAATATATAAGAAAAAACCCAAAAATTAGGTCAAGACTACTGTATAAGAATTACATCATGAATAAAAAACCCATTCAATATCATCAAGTATATCATAATATCATTTAATTAACTACAAATTTTGATTCTTAAAATTACTATTTGAATTTCCATTTCCCTTATCACGCTGCTATAAAATCATTAACATGCCATTTTTGACTAATCATATTATATCTAACATATCCATTTCAATAATCAGTTAATCTAGTAACAATGAGATTCTATATAATGAAAAAACAAGAGGTTTGATTTCATTCTGACCCCTATTTAATCCATACTCTTATTTAATTTTATTTATCGGTACTCTCATACAACAGATAGCCCCAATTCATGCCTCACTAACCAATGAATCTAATGGGATCTAATGAATAATCACATAGAGTATTTTTCATCATCCATTAGTCAATTAATTTAATAAACATATTTTGTTGGCTCAATCTTTTTTGTTTTGAGTTTTCATAATTAAAGATATCTTTATGTTTTCCAGTGAACAAACATTGGGTTTTCATATTATTATTATGTAACTATTTTCACGTTGTTGTTCTGTTATCGGGCCTCCATTTAGTACTTCTGATAATTGGTATTGTTTTTGATGTTGAATCATAGCTACTTAGGCTACCTATTTCACTAGATCTCCTGGCCACCATGGCAATCAACCTTTGTTGCTCCCAACTGGCCAATGTGGTTTTGTGATCTAATTGCTATAGTTCCACTATTTCTATTTCTATGTATGATTATCTGATTCTGAACACTTACAACCCAAATCTACAGGTGTCCTATATAATTCCAGATCAGTTTCAACCACTTATCTTTCATGATCCTTCAGGTCACCTTCTAAATTTTTTGTGGATACTTTTTTATTATGCCTATTAAGGTATCACCTTGATTTTGTGGTACCATTATTGCTATGAAGAAAAAACAGTTTTAATCAATGTTTCTGGTTCCTTATCCTCAACCCATGTGTACCGGATCGCTAAATGAAGGACCAGTGGTTATGATATCTATCTCATGTACAACACTATCCTGACACCATTCGGAAGACCTCTGATGGAGAACTCAACTCTTGTGAGTTGTTAATAGACCACTTCAGATTCCAGAACATCTGTCCCCGGTGGAGCTATGTGTTTATTTATTGCATATTTTTTGTGAGATCATTATTTAATTTCTTGTATATTCATTGTGTTGTTGATCTTGGTTTCTTTGCTGGTCTAGTTCATGGAGTCTAGTGTTTTATGCATGGGTCCATCTAGTTTGGGGGAGTACATTGGTTACATCGATCCAGAGTTTATCTCTAGTTCTTGGGGTGAACATATCTTTTTTTATTAGATAGTTTCCATAGTCTATGATCACTGTATTATTTTTTATAAGTCCTTATTTGATGATCCCTATTTCATTCATTCTACATAATAATAAAAAAAGTGTTGTGGGTTTCTTTACATGGAGTATGACTATAAGTCCAGAAACAAATAAATATTTGTGTTCTATTAACATTACATCATTTTAATTTTCGTCATATTTTTTATTTATATTACACAATTATTATTTATTTAATTTACATTGAAAAAGTTCATATAAACCTGTACTTATTCAACAACATGTGATATTAGAGTATGTAATCATTTTTTACAATTTATATTAAGTTTAAAATTGAAAAATTTAATGGTGAAAATGATTTTAATCTATGTATAGTTAAACTGTGTGCATTGTTAGTTAAAGATGGTCTTAATAATGATTTACATGGTATCAAGAAACACACAGTGATAGTCACTACCAATGGTCAGTCCACCACATCCCTTCTATTTGTTGATCCAAGTATACTAAAAAAGGCCCACTACACACTTTTGTTAAGCCTTGGTGATTAGGTTTATCATTATGTTGCACAAAAAATCTCTACTATGTCTATTTGGGAAAAACACAAACACGTTTATATGGTTAAATACATTCTTCATAATTTTTATAAAAATATGCAGTTGTATAATTTTAATATGGACCCAGTATTTCTGTTTTATTTTATATTGATGAGTTTAACCAAATTTTGTTATATTCATCTAAAATTTACATTGAGGTTAAATATAATGATTATGCATTAATTTTTTAAACATCTCTTGATGATTATATGAATTATTTTAGAGACTCTATTATTAATAGTGGGGATTCCAATACATTTGAGGAAGATAAGTCAGTTGTTCTGTACTGTGATTTTCAAACACATGGTTTGAAGGAAGAGATGAGTGCTATTAAGTGTGGACCTACGATTATGTATTCTAAGGACCCTATTAAAAACGTCTAGGAATTATAAGAATATGTTTTAGGGATTATTGTGTTTTAAGTGTGAAAATACCATCCAGATAAAGTATTACTATCATAAAAAATATAGAGATATTATATCCTGGACACATGTGGTATGTACTATTTTTGAAACTAATGATTTCCTTTTTCTTATATCCCCATTGTTAGAAGTAGAAATTGGTTATGTGTTGTTTTTTTCATATGTACATAGGACTGGATCCACTTTTCCATGTGGGGGTAGCATGGATGATAATAAGGTTTTGTTTTCTGGGATGGTCTAAGTTGTTTGGTCTTCGGTGGATATCCTTTTTTCCTCTTGGATTTATGTTTTTGGTTGTCTGGAATTTTCTATACTACTTTTTATTACTATTTCTTTTTGAGCATTGATTGTTTTTATTTAACATTACATATTTACCCTTGGGAATGTTTGTTTAAATTATAGGTATTTTCATTTTTTGGGGGAGTCGGTGTTTTTGGATAAAAAGGTAATTTGGGGCAAGCTCTGTTATAATGTAGCTTCATAGATAGTTTAATTTTTAAGCGTGTAATAATATGTTAGTGGAAAATGTGTAGAGTGGATAGAACATGTTCCACTACCAGAACATGATAGGTGGTATTCATGTTGGGTGGATATTTTTAGATTTATGTTTTTTTGGTTTTAGGAAAATCTGATCACACTACTTATTGGTTAAGGGAAGTTTGTTTTTTTCAAGAACACCATATGTTCATTTATTTTATCATAAAAATGTAGGAGATTTTTTTTGGTTTTAAAAATTAAATACGTTTTTATGTTTTGAATTTATTAACATGTGTTTTTCTTTTTAATATTAACATTGCCTTTTTTATGGGTTGTCATATTCATGAACCGCCGTGTGGGCCTTCTATACACTGGACTTGTTATTGACGCTAACCCACTAATGGTTCTACAAATTTCTATGAACTTCTATTCAACCATTTATTCTCCATTGAAATACACTGTTGATCCTCCTTGATGGACAACGATTTTTTGAGATCCATTGGTGGTGGTTTTTTTGTTTCTATTTCTCAATATATTTGTCTACTACAGCCTGTTCACCCTCAACCATCTGTATGTCCTAGATAATACAGGATCTGTTTCAACCACCTAGCTTCCATGATCCTTCTGCTCAACATCTGTCTTCCACATGGCTCCTTATAGGTTATTTGTGTGAAGGCTTCCCCTTAGTTTTATGGTTCCATTATTTGTAACACCCCAAGCTTCTACGGTATGCTTCTCTTTGAATAATGTGATAGCATGTGTTGTACGCAACACCGAGTTCTAACACACCATAACCAATCAAAATAGCCATTATGAATAGTAATACCTACTTTTTGAAATAATATATATTTTATATTTCAAAATGGACTTCATTTTTGGTTTCGGAATATCGAATTTAGCCTAAGATGAAATTCTGGTACTTTTCGTATAACTTTAATATTTTCATGAATAGTGAAAATTAATAAATTTTAATTAAAAACAACTTTTTTAATCACAATAATTAATAGTGATAAATTATGAATTTGAGTGGTTTTAAAGTATATTTAGAATATATTTTTACCATTTAATATAATGTTGGTCATTGGACATAATTTTACAATTAAACCGAACATAAACAAGTGTCAATCTTTTGATATTTATTATCTCTTAAAAACACGCTTTTAGTTTTTACAACGGGAATTAATTTTAAATTAATTTCTGCCACTTTTGTGTTTTGAATTTAGAAAAATGGATTCCATATTTGGAATCAGGATTTCCAAATTGTGTAAATAGGTAAATTTTATTTTTAGACATTTTGAAAAATTACTGTGGTAAATATTTTATTTACCATGGTTAAGGGTAAATCTGGTAAATAAGGGTTAAAAATAATATTATAATAATACTAAATTACCCTAAAACGTGTCCTAGCATTATTGGTTGATACATGTTCGACCATAGGAATCTTTGGGTCGATTTTGGGACCCCATGATGCCACTTGTAGGTGATAAGTACACTTTTTTTTAATTAAGTTAAAATGAATACAAAAATGACAGAAGCATATATCTTTTAGAAAAACAATTTTTACATAGGGTTATTTATGTTGTATTTTAGATTATAAATATTAATTAGAAAGACAAAAATATTTCATACATAATTATATTTTATTTATAATTATTAGACATTAAATAATATAATTTATTTATGGCACAATGATGATGAATTAATTACATTAATAGTGAAAAATTAAAATAATTGATATTATCAATACCCAAATAAATATAATATGAATCTTTTAATGAATTAAAGTAATTTTATAGGATAATATGAAATATTAGGATTGATTTAATTGACTTTTTTCTGTTTAATCAATCTGTTATGAGTTTCAAAAAAATCAACTATTGAATAGTGTCAAAATTAACATAAAAGAGTTCTTAAAAAAATATTATATTATTAATTGATATTAAATTCCTATAAATATATGGTTCGGCCAAGATACTTCTATAATGATAGGTTCATCATTAATGGACCACTTGGGGGTCGCTTGGATGTATATAGATTGTTTAGTAACCATATTATATAAAAATACAAAGAGACATTGTAAAAGTGAAACTAATTAACTTAGAGTTAATACTTAAAGATAAGGTTAATATAAGTACCCAAAACTGTCTAAATTCTATTGGATGAGTTTTTTTCGACCCATCCCCACCTTAACCGTTGAATAATCAACTTTGGAGCCATTGGAAACCGAATATGAATTTATTCTAAACTAATATCTCTAGCTTTTCCAAAGGTGCCCCTCACCCCTCTTATAAAAGGGCACTCCTCCTTCTCATTTTTTCACACCTTCAAAGCCTTTTGGTTCGGCCAAACTCTGCCCAAATACTCTCCCAACTTCCCTCAATACATCCTAGAGGCCTTATTTGGATCATAAATCCAACCTATGGAGCCTTTTTGATCAAATCAAATGGAAGAAACCGAAGAAGAGGTAATGATTTCACCACCCTTTTCCAAGTTTCTTTCTTCTTCCACTTCTTCTTCCTTTTTTGTTACCATTATAAAATAATAACTCCAGTATCATATATATACTGTGATGTTATTATAAATATGGTACAACCATATTCATTATTCTATCCACCCTTTGAATAACATGTCATCATACGTGCGTACGTACGGCTTACCGTCTCCACGTCGTGGTGTAATTGTTATTCAATATATTATTATTTGGATGGGTATAATAATTATATGTAACTCATGTAAATAATAAATATAACATTTTAATGATTCTTTATATATGATATACCATCCATTTATAAATTATTTTAAAAGAATGATATTGTCGCTCGTTCGTACGTACGGACTACCGTCTCCACGAACACGATAATATTCATTCTCCATCATATCCATTCAAGTATAATTATCATTTGATGATTTAAAAATGATGTTTAAGGACTTGATATCATTCTTGATATGAATAATATACAACCTATCCTTTACAAACATGTCTTACGTAACAAAACATATAAAATAAAACAAGTAAGTTAACACCCGAAACAACGATAATACTAAGATATTATTATCAAATCAATATTAAAAGATCATATATGATATCATATTAATGTATATGATTATTGTATAATTTAATAACAATTATTTCACCATTATACAGGAGGTTATCCTCTCCCAACCAAGGAACAGTACAAGGTAAGGGTTATTTCACAATCTCTTCGTTATCCGAGGTTGTTTATACGTAATAATCTACTGGGATCTCTTTATCATCCACATCCATGTTTCTTCAAAATGTATTTCAAATTTTTTTTATTATTTACAAGAATATGGGTTAAATTAATTTATACCCTTGTTTGACTTTTTATAAGAGGAATATTTCCGTCATTTTCAAAAAATGTCCTTTTTAACCTTTTCGACAGAAATAAGGTAAGAATGTTTTTTTAACTTATACGGTGGGTGCGGTTATTTTCTGCCGTTATAAAATCATCAAAGCTTTCCTTACAAGATTATATGAAAATTTTCAAGAAAATGTTTTATTTTATATGGATCTTAAATGAATTCAATAATAGAAATAGATATTTCTCTAAAAAGTGTTTTGATTTCATCTATGTCAACATCCTTTGATGGATTTTACGCTTATTGGAAGTTGATTTATTATGATACAAAACTTCTATATTGTATTGAAGGTTTTGTGATATGTTTGACTGTGGATGTGCTATTTTTATACCATTCATAGTTTATGGTGAAATTATTGACATTTCGTATGCTAGTTTTAATACGAATGTTTATGTTATGTTTAAACCTTTTCATGTTTGAATGCATTGGACTTAATATGTGACGGGTGGAGCCCGCTATAGCTCCTCGATGCATCAGTAGGTCTCATGAGACAAAATAGTGTCTTGACACAAGGCCTTGACAAAATCTTATTTGTAGTCTTGGGACGAGGCCTTGGTTATGTGGTTATGATAGTCTGGCATTATGCATTTCAACATTATGAAAGTGGTTATTGATATTGCATGTGATTATTCGATTAGTAGAATATCCATGTGAATAAGTAAATGGAATTATTTTATTTTACTTTTTCCATACTATGTTGAAGTTCAAGTTTAAAAGGCTTTTATTTTAGTAATACATTTCCTTAAATGTTTATTCTTATTTTGAATGTTCCACTATATTGTTATCCTTATTGGGCATTTGAGCTCACCCCTTTTCTATGATTTATTTTTCCCAGGATGTGAAGAAGTAAGTTATGAATGAACTGCAGGGATATTATGACGGGATAATAGTGTGGACTGTGGAGACATTATGTTGTTGTAGTAGTTTTTCATTTTATGATGTAATGTAAAACTTATGAATAAATCTTGTGTTTCTAAGGCTACTAAACCAATCGGTCTTTCGAGATTTGATCTTTCATGTGATCCTACCAATGTTATGTAATAATGCACCGACTCTGGGTAACTAGGGTAGGGGTGTTACAGTTGGTATTAGAGGAAGTTTAGTACAAACCTTGGAAGCTAGATTTAGATAAACTCTTATTAGAGCACATATACCTAAGATAAACTTTGAGGATTAGTATATAAGACCTTCCTAGAATTTTGGTATTGTAGATATTTTGTTAGTTTTCCGAGCAATACATCCCTGTCTAAATACAGCAGGTTGAGGCACCTCTGGCACAGATGTACCTAGGGGTAAAACCCAAAAACACCGCTTTGAGCTAGACTCGAACGGGAACTGGTGCACGACAACGGACCTTACTGCACTCTTGGTTACAACACTCTCGGGGGATATGCTTAGAATAACTCTCATTTTCTTTACAAATCATTATGAAGGGTTTATGAGTATATATTTCCTCATAGAAAACATTTTTATGATTATGGATTATATCCATAAATAGTTCAATTTATGTTAAGTGTTTTATAAGTATGGGATTATGTATTTTGATTCATAAACTGATCTAGTTTATGCCATTGTTTAGAAATGGCGCCTAGTGGAAGAAATGGAAACCGTATCAATGCACGCACTCCATGTAGGGATTGACCTCCTGCTCAAGATAATTATATTGGGGCTGGTTATGCAACTGGTGCCGATCAGCTAATCATCTTACTGGGAAAACTTACTCTGGTTATGAATAATAACCTTACCCGTATAGAGCACCCTGATCCACAGCGTGGAGGATCAATGTCAGATCGATTCATGAGGCAACAACCAAAAACGTTCAATGGGAGTACAAAACCCTTAGTAGCTGAGCAATGGATAAATTCCCTAGAGAAAATATTTCAGGCTTTGGGGAGAAGTGAAAGGGAAAAAGTTATCATAGCAGTTTACCGCCTCAATGGAGATACTGATCAATGGTGGTCATTGATTCAAAACATGAAGGAAGATGAAGAAATATCAAATATTGAATGGAGGGAGTACAAAGATCTGTTTTTAGAAAAATACTTTCCTCGCGACCATCGAGCGGATATGGAAAGGCAATTTCTGAGTCTGAGACAAAAGGAGGATGAGAATGTCACAAAGTATGAGGATAACTTTTCAATGTTAGCAAGGTATGCTGGAGATTATATACATAACCCAAGAAGTAAGATTGATCGTTTCTTTGATGGGTTAAAACCATTTCTTCGTCGAGCATTAGTCTCACAATCCTTTTCGTCGTACGAAGACATTGTCTCATGTGCTATCAAGACCGAAAAGGAATTCTCTAAGTCTTATGACTTTAAAGCAAAGCAATAGAAGAATAGACCTGTTGATCAATCTGGGAATGGAAATAAGGGGAATAAGGGAAAGGTTGAATATCCATATTCTGGTAAATGTGGGAAGAAACATCCCGGTACTTGCTTGAAGCGAATGGGAGTCTGTTACAAGTGTGGTGAAAAAGGCTACCAAGCACGTGATTGCAAGGGGAAGAAGGAAGCTACCAACGTTCAGTGCTACAATTGCAGGGAAATGGGGCATTATGCAAATGAATGTCCTAAGAGTCAGGAGAACTTACCTCAGAAAAGGCCAAGGGATCAAGGCCGGGCTTATGCTATCAGTACTGTTGAGGTAGAAGCTCCGAAAGACGTGGTGGCATGTAATTTAATGGTTTTCTCAAGTTTAGAAAATGCATTATTTGACTCTAGATCATCGCATTGTTTCATATCTTCCCAGTTTTCTAAAAAATTAGATATTTCCAATTTGATTTAATAAGGGAGTTGTCAGTTAAAACTCCTAAGGGAAGTATCATTGCAAAAATGTTTTGCGAATCAGTCCCCATTAGAGCACATAAATGTTCTTTATCTACTGATCTCATCTTCATACCATTGATTGAGTTTGATATAATCCTTAGTATGGACTGGCTTTCGAACTATTATGCGAAGATTTATTATAAGAAGAAAGAGGTTACGAGTCATGATGATAATGATAAGGAACACCTTATCTTTAGAGCAGAATCGTCACCACCTAATTCTTATTTAGATCCACCCCCAGTAGCTCAATTTAATTCAATTGTTGTGGAGGAAGAGAATGAATTAACTGTCGGTGAGGAAAAGAATGTTCAAATAGAGGATGTACCTCTTGTGAATGAATTTTTAGATTTATTTTCGGAAGATTTACCTGGACATCCTCTAGAACGAGAAGTTGAGTTTTCCATTGATTTGATTCTTGGATCAAGGCCTATATCGAATACCCCTTATAGAATGGCCACTGTAGAATTATTTGAACTAAAGAAACAACTAGAGGAATTGAGTAATAAGGGATTTATTTGCCCTAGTGTTTCTCCATGGGGAGCCCCTGTTCTTTTTGTTAAAAAGAAAGATGGATCTATGAGGTTATGTATCGACTATAGGGAGATCAATGTTATAATGATAAAGAACAAGTATCCCCTACCTCGTACTGATGATTTATTTGACCAACTGCATGGAGCTAAATACTTTTCAAATATTGACTTTGATCTGGATACCATCAGTTGTGTTTGAAGAAGAAAGACATCCCGAAAACAGAATTTCGAACCAGGTACGGGCATTATAAGTTTACTGTAATGCCGTTTGGATTGACTAATGCACCCTCTGTATTCTTGGATCTGATGAATAGAGTTTTCAAGGAGTATCTCGATGAATTTGTGGTGGTATTTATTGATGTTATCTTGGTATAATCCAAAACCTACGAATATCTTGAAAATCACTTGCTTATTATCTTGAAGACTCTGAGGAGGCATGAATTATATGGAATGTTTTTCAAATGTGAATTCTGGCTTCATGAGATTTCATTTCTTGGCCATATTGTCTCTAAAGATGGAATCTCTGTTGATCCTTCTAAGACCAAGGCAATCCAAGAATGGCTAGCACCTACGAGTATAACTGAGGTACAGAGTTTTATTGGTTTGGCAGGTTATTATTGACGTTTCGTCCAGAATTTTGCCCGATTGGCTAACCCATTAACGAAGCTCACACGTAAAGGGGTTAAATTTTTTTGGACAAAAGATTGTGAAGAATGTTTCGATGAACTGAAGAGAAGATTAGTCAATGCTCCTATATTGACTCTACCATCTGGGAATGATGGGTTCGTTATTTATAGTGATGAATCAAAGAAAGGACTTGGTTGTGTCCTTATGCAGAATGATAGAGTTATTGCCTAGGCATCACGACAGTTGAAAATTCATGAACAAAACTATCATACTCATGATCTCGAGTTAGCAACTGTGATCTTTTCTTTGAAGATATAGAGGCACTACCTCTATGGTGAAAAATGTGAGATTTATACTATTCACAAGAGTTTGAAGTAAATTTTCTCACAAAAAGAACTCAACATGAGGCAAAAGAGATGGATTGAATTACTCAGGTATTATGATTGCACAATATAGTACCACTCGGGGAAAGAAAACAAGGTGGCAGATGCTTTGAGTAGAAAAGACCATGGAGTTTTGAACAATATGAGAATTGAAAGGGTTCCAATTTTCATGGATCTAGTGAAGATGGACATGGGAATAAACAGGGAAGGTGAAACATCAATGCTTTTTCAAATGGTTTCCAAACCGTCTTTACTAGAATGGATTAAGAGTTCTCAGACCGATGATGAATAATTTAAAAAGATGATTAAAGCAGTGAATGATGGGAGATTGAAGGACTTTGTGTATAAATATGGAATTTTGAAATTCAGGAAGAGACTTTGTGTTCCTGATATACCTGATCTAAAAAGGGAATTGTTGGATGATTCTCATAGTTCCAATTTATCTATACACCCTGGGAGCACCAAAATTTATAGAGATTTGAAGGAACATTTTTGGTGGGACAACATGAAGAGGGAGATTGCTGATTTTGTGTCAAGATGTATGGTTTGTCAATAAGTGAAAGCTGGAGGGCAACAGCCTGGAGGAGTCATTCAACCTCTTCCCATACCGGAGTGGAAATGGGACAATATTACGATGGATTTTGTCATGGGGCTACCATAGACTCCTAGAAGGAACGATGCAATATGGGTTATTGTTGATTGCCTTACCAAATCAGTACATTTTCTTGCTATAAGAGAAGATCTACCCCCGGAACGTCTAGCAATACTATATATTAATGAAGTTGTGAGACTTCATGGAGTACCCCTATCGATTGTTTCTGATCGTGATCCTCGTTTTACTTCAAGATTTTGTAAAAGTCTTCAGAAATACCTGGATACTGAACTTCATTTGAGCACTACATACCACCCTCAGACAGACGGACAATCAGAACGGACTATTCAGACCTTAGAAGACATGTTGAGATCTTGCTCACATGACTTTCAGGGTATGTGGGATCAATAATTACCACTGGTAGAATTTTCCTATAACAATAGCTTCCATTCGAGTATTCAGATGGCACCATATGAAGTTTTATACGGAAATAGATGTCGTACAACAACCTGTTGGGATGTCGTTGGTGAAAGAAAACTTGTAGGCCCAGAACTGGTGGAGGAAACGGTGGAAAAGGTGAAAGTAATCCAAAATCACATCAAAGCAGCTCAAAGTAGGCAGAAGATCTATGCCGATAATCGAAGGAAGGATTTGGAATTTCAAGTCGGTTATCATGTTTTCCTGAAGGTATCTCCATGGAAGGGAGTTATACGTTTTGGTAAGAAAGGTAAATTGAGTCCCAGGTACATCGGACCTTTCGAAATTCTAGAATGAATTGGGGATGTGGCTTACCGATTGGAAATGCCGCCATGTCTCTCCAATGTTCACGATGTGTTCCACGTATCTCTGTTGAGAAAATACATTCCTGACCCAACGCATGTACTCACCTATGAGGAATTAGAACTGGAACCTGATCATTCCTATTGTGAAGAGCCCATCAGGATTCTTGATACGAGAGAACAAGTAGTGAGAAACCGGACGACGCGTCTGGGAAAAGTTTTGTGGAGAAACCATAAGATGGAAGAGGCAACGTGGGAACCTGAGGAACTTATGATGAAGAACCACCCGAGTCTTTTCATGTGATAAGTATTCTAGAAATTTCGAGGATGAAATTATTTTTAGGAGGGGAGAATGCAACACCCCAAGCTTCTACGGTACGCTTCTCTTTGAATAATGTGATAGCGTGTGTTGTACGCAACACCGAGTTCTAACACACCATAACCAATCAAACTAGCCGTTATGAATAGAAATACCTACTTTTTGAAATAATATATATTTTATATTTTAAAATGGACTTAATTTTTGGTTTCGTAATATCGAATTTAGCCTAAGATGAAATTTTGGTACTTTTCGGATAACTTTAATATTTTGATGAATAGTGAAAATTACTAAATTTTAATTAAAAATAACTTTTTTAATCAAAATAATTAATAGTGATAAATTATGAATTTGAGTGGTTTTAAAGTATATTTAGAATATATTTTTACCATTTAATATAATGTTGGTCATTGGACATAATTTTACAATTAAACTGAACATAAACAAGTGTCAATCTTTTGATAGTTATTATCTCTTAAAAACACGCTTTTTGTTTTGACAGCGGGAAATAATTATAAATTAATTTCTGCCACTTCTGTGTATTGAATTTAGAAAAATGGATTCCATATTTGGAATCAGGATTTCCAAATTGTGTAAATAGGTAACTTTTATTTTTAGACATTTTGAATAATTGCTGTTGAAAATATTTTATTTACCATGGTTAAGGGTAAATCTGGTAAATAAGGGTTAAAAACTAATATTTTAATAATACTAAATTACTCTAAAACGTTTCCTATCCTTATTGGTTGATAAATGTTCGTCCATAGTCATCTTTGGGTTGATTTTGGGATCCCATGGTGCTACTTGTAGGTGATAGGGACACTTTTTTTTAATTAAGTTAAAATGAATACAAAAACGACACAAGCATATATCTTTTAGAAAAAAAATTCTTAAAAAGGGATATATATATTGGAATTTAGATTATAAATATTAATTAGAAAGATAAAAATATTTCCTACATAATTATATTTTATTTATAATTTTTAGACATTAAATAATTTAATTTATTTATGACACAATGATGATGAATTAATTACTTTAATAGTGAAAAATTAAAATAATTGTTATTATAAATACCCAAATAAATATAATATTAAACTTTTAATGAATTAAAATACTTTTCTAGGATAATATGATATATTAGGATTGAGTTAATTGACTTTTTTTGAAGTAATCAATGTGTTATGAGTTTCACAAAAATCAACTATTGAATAGTGTCAAAATTGAAATAAAAGAGTTCTTAAAACAAATATTATATTATTAATTGATATTAAATTTATAAAAGTCTAAGGTTCTGCCAGGAGACTTATATCATGGTAGTTTCATCATTAATGGACCACTTGGGGGTCTCTTGTATGTATATACTAATTTTAGTAACCATATTATATAAAAATACAAAGAGACATTGTAAAAGTTAAACTAATTAACTTAGAGTTAATACTTAAAGATAAGGTTAATATAAGTACCCAAACCTGTCTAAATTATATTGGTTGAGTGTTTTTAGACCCATAACCCCCTTAAACTTTGAAAAATAAACTTTGGAGCCATTGGAAACCGAATATGAATTTATTATAAACTAATATCTCTAGCTTTTCCAAAGGTGCCCCTCACCCCTCTTATAAAAGGGAACTCATCCTTCTCATTTCTTCACACCTTCAAAGCCTTTTGGTTCGGCCAAACTCTACCCAAATACTCTCCCAACTTCCCTCACTACAACCTAGAGGCCTTAGTTTTATCATAAAGCCATCCTATGGAGCCCTTTTGATCAAATCAAAAGGAAGAAACCGAAGAAGAGGTTATGATTTCACCACCCTTTTCCAAGTTTCTTTCTTCTTCCACTTCTTCTTCCTTTGTTGTTACCATTATAAAATAATAAATCCAGTATCATATATATACTGTGATGTTATTGTAAATATGGTACAACCATATTCAGTATTTTATCCACCCTTTGAATAACATGTCACCATACGTGCGTACATACGGCTTACCGTCTCCACGTCGTGGTGTAATTGTTATTCAATATATTATTATTTGGATGGGTATAATAATGATATGTAACTCATGTAAATAATAAATATAACATGTTAATGATTCTGTATATATGATATACCATCCATTTATATATTATTTTAAAAGAATGATATTGTCGCTCGTGCGTACGTACGGACTACCGTCTCCACGAATGCGATAAGATTCATTCTCCATCGTATCCATTCAAGTATAATTATCATTTGATGATTTAAAAATTATGTTTGAGGACTTGATATCATTCTGGATATGAATAATATACAACCTATCCTTTACAAACATGTCTTATGTAACAAAACATATAAAATAAACAAGTAAGTTAACACCCGAAACAACGATAATACTAAGATATTATTATCGAATCAATATTAAAAGATCATATATGATATAATATTAATGTATATGATTATTGTATAATTTAATAACAATTATTTCACCGTTATACAGGAGGTTAGCCTACCCCAACCAAGGAAAAGTACAATGTAAGGGTTATTTCACAATCTCTTCGTTATCCGAGGTTGTTTATATGTAATAATCTACTGGGATCTCTTTATCATCCACATCCATGATTCATCAAAATGTATTTTAAAACATTTTTATTATTTAAAAGAATATCAGTTAAAGTCATTTATACCCTTGTTTGACTTTTTATAAGATGAATCTTTCCGTCGTTTTCAAAACAAGGTCCTTTTTAACCTTTTCGACCGAAATAAGGTATGAATGTTTTTTTAACTTATACAGCGGGTGCGGTTATTTTCCACCGTTATAAAATCATCAAAGATTTCCTTACAAGATTATAAGAATATTTTCAAGAAAATGTTTTATTTTATATGGCTCTTAAATGATTTCAAAAATAGAAAGAGATATTTCTCTAAAAAGTGTTTTGATCTCATTTTTGTCAACATCTTTTGATGGATTTTACACTTATTTGAAGTTGATTTATTATGATACAAAACTTCTATATTGTATTGAAGGTTTTGTGATATGTTTGACTGTAGATGTTCTATTTTTATACCATTCATAGTTTATGGTGCAATTATTGACATTTCGTATGCTAGTTTTAATACGAATGTTTATGTTATGTTTAAAAATTTTCATATGGGAATGTATTGGACTTAATATGTGACGGGTGGAGCCCGCTATAGATCCTCGATGCATCGGTAGGTCTCATGAGACAAACTAGGGTCTTGGCACAAGGCCTTGACACAATATTATTTGTAGTCTTGGCAAGAGGCCTTGGCTATGTGGTTATGATAGTCTGGCATTATGCATTACGACATTATGAAAGTGGTTATTGATATTTCATGTGATTATTCGATTAGTAGAATATCCATGTGAACAAGTAAATGAAATTATTTCATTTTACTTTTTCCATACTATATTGAAGTTCAAGTTTAAAAGGCTTTTGTTTTAGTAATGTATTTCCTTAAATGTTTATGCTTATTTTGAATGTTCCGCTATATTGTTATCCTTACTGGGAATTTGAGCTCACCCCTTTTCTATGTTTTATTTTTCCCAAGATGTGAAGAAGTAATTTATGAATGACCTACAGGGATATTATGAGGGGATAAATAGTGTGGATTGTGGAGACATTATGTTGTTGTAGTAGTTTTTCATTTTATGATCTAATGTAAAACTTATAAATATATCTAGTGTTTCCAAGGCTACTAAACCAGTCGGTCTTTCGAGAATTGATCTTTCTTGTGATCATGCCAATGTTATGTAATAATGCACCGACTCTGGGTAACTAGGGTCGGGGCGTTACAGTTGGTATGAGAGGGAGGTTTAGTACAAACCTTGGAAGCTAGATTTAGATAGACTCTGATTAGAGCACGTAGACCTAAGATGAACTTTGAGGATTAGTATAGAAGAACTTCCTAGAATTTTGGTATTGTAGAGATTTTGTGAGTTTTCCAAGAAATACATCCCTGTCTGGATACGAGCAGGTAGAGGCGGCTTTGGCATAGATGTACCTAGGGGTAAAACCCGAAAACACCTCTTTGAGCTAGACTCAAACGGGAACTGGTGCACGACAACGGGCCTTGCTGCACTCTTGGTTACGACACTCCTGGGGGATATGCTTAGGATAACTATCATTTTCTTTACAAATAATTATGAAGGGTTTATTAGTATATACTTCCTCAAAGAAAACATTTTTATGATTATGGATTATATCCATAAATCGTTCAATTTATGTTAAGTGTTTTATAAGTATGGGATTATGTATTTTTATTCATAAACAGATCTAGTTTATGCCATTGTTTAGAAATGGCCCCTAGTGGAATAAATGGAAACCGTATCAATGCACACACTCCATGTAGGGATTTCCCTCCTGCTCAAGATAATTATAGTGGGGATGGTGATGCAACTGCTGCCGATCAGCTAATCACGATACTGGGACAACTTAATCAGGTTATGAATAATAACCTTACCCGTATGGAGCACCCTGATCCACAATGTGGAGGATCAATGTCAGATCGATTCATGAGGCAACAACCACCAACGTTCAATGGGAGCACACATCCCTTAGTAGCTGAGCAGTGGATAAATTTCCTAGAGAAAATATTTGAGGCTTTGGGGAGCAGTGAAAGGGAAAAAGTTATCATGGAAGTTTACCGCCTCACTGGAGATGCTGATCAATGGTGGTCATTGATTCAAAACATGAAGGAAGATGATGAAGTATTAAATATGGAATGGAGGGAGTTCAAATATCTGTTTTTAGAAAAATACTTTCCTCGCGACCATCGAGCAGATATGGAAAGACAATTTCTGAGTCTGAGACAAAATGAGGATGAGAATGTCACAAAGTATGAGGCTAAATTTACAAGGTTATCCAGGTATGCTGGAGATTATATATGTAACCAAAGAAGTAAGATTGATCGTTTCTTTGATGGGTTAAAACCATTTCTTCGTCGAGCATTAGTCTCACAATCCTTTTCGGCGTACGAAGACCTTGTCTCATGTGCTATCAAGACCGAAAAGGAATTCTCTAAGTCTTATGACTTTAAAGAAAAGAAAGAGAAGAAGAGACCTGCTAATCAATCCGGGAATGGAAATAAGGGGAATAAGGGAAAGTTTGAATATCCATCTTGTGGTAAATGCGGGAAGAAATATCCTGGTACTTTCTTGAAGGGAATGGGAGTCTGTTACAAGTGTGGTGAAAAATGCCACCAAGCTCGTGATTGCAAGGGGAAGAAGGAAGCTACCAACGTTTAGTGCTACAATTGTAGGGAGATGAGGCATTATGCAAATGAATGTCCTAAGCGTTAGGAGAACATACCACAGAAAAGGCCAAGGGATCAAGGCCAGGCTTATGCTATCACTACTGCTGAGGTAGAAGCTCCGAAAGACGTGGTTGTAGGTAATTTAATGGTTTCCTCAAGTTTAGCAAATGCATTATTTGACTCTAGATCATCGCATTGTTTCATATCTTCCCAGTTTTCTATGAAAATAAGATATTTCCAATTTGATTTAATAATGGAGTTGTCAGTTAAAAATCCTAAGGGAAGTATCATTGCAACAATGTTTTGTGAATCAGTCCCCATTAGAGCACATTAATGTTCTTTATCTGTTGATCTCATCGCCATACCTATGATTGAGTTTGATAAAATCCTCGGTATGGACTGGATTTCAGACTATGATGCGAATATTTATTGTAAGAAGAAAGAGGTTACGATTCTTGATGATAATGATAACGAACGCCTTATCATTAGAGAAGAATCATCACCACCTAATTCTTATTTAGATCCACCCCCAGTAGCTCAACTTAATACAATTATTGGGGATGAAGAGAATGAAATAATTGTCGGCGAGGAATGGAATTTTCAAATAGAGGTTGTACCTCTTGTGAAAGAATTTGTAGATGTATTTCAGGAATATTTACCTAGACATCCTCCAGAACGATAAGTTGAGTTTTCCATTGATTTGATTCCTGGATCAAGGCCTATATCGAAGACCCCTTATAGAATGGCCACTGTAGAATTAGTTGAACTAATGAAACAACTAGAGGAATTGAGTAATAAGGGATTTATTCGCCCTAGTGTTTCTCCATGGGGAGCCCCTGTTCTTTTTGTTAAAAAGAAATATGGATCTATGAGGTTATGTATCGACTACAGGGAGATCAATGCTATAACAATAAAGAACAAGTATCCCCTACCTCGTATTGATGATTTATTTGACCAACTGCATGGAGCTCAATACTTTTCAAAGATTGACCTTCGATCTGAATACCATCAGTTGTGTGTGGAGAAGGAAGACATTCCGAAAACAGCATTTCGAACCAGGTACGGGCATTACGAGTTTAATGTAATGCCGTTTGGATTGACTAATGCACCCTATGTATTCATGGATCTGATGAATAGAGTTTTCAAGGAGTATCTCGATGAATTTGTGGTGGTATTTATTGATGATATCTTGGTATACACCAAAACCTACGAAGATCATGAAAATCACGTGCGCATTATCTTGAAGACTCTGAGGAGACATGAATTATATGGAAAGTTTAGCAAATGTGAATTCTGGCTTCATGAGATTTCTTTTCTTGGCCATATTGTGTCTAAATATGGAATATCTATTGATCCTTCTAAGAACAAGGCAATCCAAGAATGGCCAGCACCTACGTGTATAATTGAGGTATGTAGTTTTATTGGTTTGGTAGGTTATTATCAACGTTTCGTCCAGAATTTTTACCGATTGGCTAACCCATTAACGAAGCTCACACGTAAAGGGGTTAAATTTATTTTGACAAAAGATTGTGAAGAATGTTTCAAAGAACTGAAGAGAAGATTATTCAATGCTCCTATATTGACTCTACCATCGGGGAATGATGGGTTCGTTATTTATAGTGATGCATCAAAGAAAGGACTTGGTTGTTTCCTTATGCAGAATGATAGAGTTATTGCTTATGCATCACGACAGTTGAAAATTCATGAACAAAACAATCCTACTCATGATCTCGAGTTAGCAGCTGTGATCTTTGCTTTGAAGATATGGAGTCACAACCTCTATGGTGAAAAATGTGAGATTTATACTATTCACAAGAGTTTGAAGTATATTTTCTCACAAAAAGAACTCAACATGAGGCAAAAGAGATGGATTGAATTACTCAAGTATTATGATTTCACAATACACTACCACTCGGGGAAAGCAAAAAAGGTGGCAGATTCATTGAGTAGAAAAGACCATGGAGTTTTGAACAATATGAGAATTGAAAGGGTTCCAATTTTCATGGATCTAGTGAAGATGGACATGGGAATAAACAGGGAAGGTGAAACATGAATGCTTTTTCAAATGGTTGCCAACCCGTCTTTACTAGAAAGGATTAAGAGTTCTCAGACCGATGATGAATAATTTCAAAAGATGATTAAAGCTGTGAATGATGGGAGATTGAGAGACATTGTGTATGAAGATGGAATTTTGAAATTCGGGAAGAGACTTTGTGTTCCTGATATACCTGATCTAAAAAGGGAATTGTTGGATGATGCTCATAGATCCAATTTTTCTATACACCCTGGGAGCACCAAAATTTATAGAGATTTGAAGGAACATTTTTGGTTGGACAACATGAAGAGGGAGATTTCTGATTTTGTGTCAAGATGTATGGTTTTTCAACAAGTGAAAGCTGGAAGGCAACAGCCTGGAAGAGTCATGCAACCTCTTCCCATACCGGAGTGGAAATGGGACAATATTACGATGGACTTTGTCATGGGGCTACCATAGACTCCTAGAAGGAACGATGCAATATGGGTTATTGTTGATCGTCTTACCAAGTCAGCACATTTTCTTTCTATATGAGAAGATCTACCCCCGGAACGTCTAGTAAGACTATATATTAATGAAGTTGTGAGACTTCATGGAGTACCCCTATCAATTGTTTCTGATCGTGATCCCCATTTTACTTCAAGATTTTGGAAAAGTCATCAGAAATCCCTGGATACTGAACTTCATTTGAGCACTGCTTACCACCCTCAGACAGAAGGACAATCAGACCGGACTATTCAGACCTTAGAAGACATGTTGAGATCTCTCTCGCTTGACTTTCAGGGTATGTGGGATCAATATTTACCACTTGTAGAATTTTCGTATAACAATAGCTTCCATTCGAGTATTCAGATGGCTCTATATGAAGAGTTATACGGAAAGAGATGTCGTACACCAACCTGTTGGGATGACGTTGGTGAATGAAAACTTGTAGGCCCATAACTGGTGGAGGAAACGGTGGAAAAGGTGAATGTAATCCAAAATCACATCAAAGTAGCTCAAAGTGGGCAGAATAGCTATGCCGATAATCGAAGGAAGGATTTGGAATTTCATGTCGGTGATCATTTTTTCCTGAAGGTATCTCCATGGAAGGGAGTCATACATTTTGGTAAAAAAGGTAAATTGAGTCCCAGGTACATCGGACCTTTCAAAATTTTAGAACGAATTGGGGCTGTGGCTTACCGATTGGAAATGGCGCCAAGTCACTCCAAAGTTCATGATGTGTTCCACGTATCTCTGTTGAGGAAATACATTCCTGACCCAACGCATGTACTCACCTATGAGGAATTAGAACTGGAACCCGATCTTTCCTATTGTGAAGAGCCCGTCAGGATTCTTGATACGAGAGAACAAGTACTGAGAAACCGGACAACACGTCTGGTAAAAGTTTTGTGGAGAAATTATAAGATGGAAGAGGAAACATGGGAACCCGAGGAACTTATGATGCAGAACCACCCGAGACTTTTCATGTGATAAGTATTCTAAAAATTTCGAGGACGAAATTATTTGAAGGAGGGGAGAATGTAACACCCCAAGCTTCTACGGTATGCTTTCTCTTTGAATAATGTGATAGCGTGTGTTGTACGCAACACCGAGTTCTAACACACCATAACCAATCAAACTAGCCGTTATGAATAGTAATACCTACTTTTTGAAATAATATATATTTTATATTTCAAAATTTACTTCATTTTTGGTTTCGGAATATCGAATTTAGCCTAAGATGAAATTTTGGTACTTTTCATATAAATTTTATATTTTGATGAATAGTGAAAATTACTAAATTTTAATTAAAAACAACATTTTTAATCAAAATAATTAATAGTGAAAAATTATGAATTTGAGTGGTTTTAAAGTATATTTAGAATATATTTTTACCATTTATTATAATGTTGGTCATTGGACATAATTTTACAATTAAACCGAACATAAACAAGTGTCAATCTTTTGATAGTTATTATCTCTTAAAAACATGCTTTTTGTTTTGACAGCGGGAATTAATTTTAAATTATTTTCTGCCACTTCTGTGTTTTGAATTTAGAAAAATGGATTCCATATTTGGAATAAATATGTAAAAATTGTGTAAATAGGTAACTTTTATTTTTAGACATTTTGAATAATTACTGTGGTAAATATTTTATTTACCATGGTTATGGGTAAATCTGGTAAATACGGGTTAAAAAATAATATTATAATAATACTAAATTACACTAAAACGTGTCCTATATTTATTGGTTGATACATGTTTGACCATAGGCATCTTTGGGGCTTTTTTGGGACCCCATGGGGCCACTTGTAGGTGATAGGGACACTTTTTTTTAATTATGTTAAAATGAATAAAAAAATGACACAAGCATATATCTTTTAGAAAAAAATTTTTTACTTAGGGTTATATATGTTGGATTTTAGATTATAAATATTCATTAGATATATAAAAAGAGTTAATACATAATGATATTTTGTTTATTAATTTTAGACATTAAATAATGTAATTTAATTATGACACAATGATGATGAATTAATTACTTTAATAGTGAAAAATTAAAATAATTGATATTATAAATACCCAAATAAATATAATATGAAACTTTTAATGAATTATACTAATTTTCTAGGATAATAAGATATATTAATATTGATTGAATTGACTTTTTTCTAAGTAATCAATC
This sequence comes from Viscum album, assembly GCA_963277665.1. Classification (NCBI taxonomy): domain Eukaryota; kingdom Viridiplantae; phylum Streptophyta; class Magnoliopsida; order Santalales; family Viscaceae; genus Viscum; species Viscum album. The sequence goes on along the minus strand of OY728132.1, from coordinate 317,254,292 downwards.
TGTTATGAGTTTCACAAAAATCAACCTTTTAATAGTGTCATAATTGACAAAAAAGTGTTCTTAAAAAAATATTATATTATTAATTGATATTAAATTCCTAAAAATCTAATGTTCGGCCAAGAGACATATATAATGATAGGTTCATCATTAATGGACCACTTGGGGGTCTCTTGGATGTATATAGTATGTTTAGTAACCATATTATATAAAAATACAAAGAGACATTGTAAAAGTGAAACTAATTAACTTAGAGTTAATACTTAAAGATAAGGTTAATATAAGTACCCAAACCTATCTAAATTATATTGGTTGAGTTGTTTTAGACCCATCCCCACCTTAACCTTTGAATAATAAACTTTTGATCCATTGGAAACTAAATATGAATTTATTATAAACTAATATCTCTAGATTTTCCAAAGGTGCCCCTCACCCCTCTTATAAAAGGGCACTTCTCCTTATCAATTCTTCTCACCTTCAAAGCCTTTTGGTTCGGCCAAACTCTGCAAAAATACTCTCCCAACTTCCCTCACTACATCCTAGAGGCCTTATTTTGATCATAAATCCAACCTATGGAGCCCTTTTGATCAAATCAAAAGGAAGAAACCGAAGAAGAGGTAATGATTTCACCACCCTTTTCCAAGTTTCTTTCTTCTTCCACTTCTTCTTCCTTTGTTTTTTCCATTATAAAATAATAACTCCAGTATCATATATATACTGTGATTCTATTATAAATATGGTACAACCATATTCAGTATTCTATCCACCCTTTGAATAACATGTCACCATACGTGCGTATGTACGGCTTACCGTCTCCACGTCATGGTGTAATTGTTATTCAATATATTATTATTTGGATGGGTATAATAATTATATTTAACTCATGTAAATAATAAATATAACATGTTAATAATTATTTATATATGATATACCATCTATTTATATATTATTTTAAAAGAATTATATTGTCGTTCGTGCGTACGTACGGACTGTCGTCTCCACGAACGCGATAAGATTCATTCTCCATTGTATCCATTTAAGTATAATTATCATTTGATGATTAAAAACTGATGTTTAAGGACTTGATATTATTCTGGATATGAATAATATACAACCTATCCTTTACAAACATGTCTTACGTAACAAAAAATATAAAACAAAACAACTAAGTTAACACCCGAAACAACGATAATACAAAGATATTATTATCAAATCAATATTAAAAGATCATATATGATATCATATTAATGTATATGATTATTGGATAATTTAATAACAATTATTTCACCATTATACAGGAGTTTAGCCTACCCCATCCTAGGAAAAGTACAAGGTAAGGGTTATTTCCCAATCTCTTCGTTATCCGAGGTTGTTTCTATGTAATAATCTACTGGGATCTCTTTATCATCCACATCCATGTTTCTTAAAAATGTATTTAAAAACATTTTTATTATTTACAATAATATGGGTTAAAGTCATTTATACCCTTGTTTGAGTTTTTATAAGATGAATCTTTATGACGTTTTCAAAACAAGGTCCTTTTTAACCTTTTCGACAGAAATAAGGTAAGAATGTTTTTTTAACTTATACGGTTGGTGCGGTTATTTTCTGCCATTATAAAATCTTCAAAGCTTTCCTTACAAGCTTATAAGAATATCTTCAAGAAAATGTTTTATTTTATATGGATCTTAAATGATTTCAAAAATAGAATGAGATATTTCTCTAAAAAGTGTTTTGATTTCATTTATGTCAACATCCTTTGATGGATTTTACGATTATTTGAAGTTGATTTATTAGGATACAAAACTTCTATATTGTATTGAAGGTTTTGTGATATGTTTGACTGTGGATGTGCTATTTTTATACCATTCATAGTTTATGGTGAAGTTATTGACATTTCATATGCTAGTTTTAATACGAATGTTTATGTTATGTTTAAACCATTTCATATGGGAATTCATTGGACTTAATATGTGACGGGTGGAGCCCACTATAGCTCCTCGATTCATCGGTAGGTCTCATGAGACAAACTAGTGTCTTGGCACAAGGCCTTGACAAAATCTTATTTGTAGTCTTGGCATGAGGCCTTTGATATTTGGTTATGATAGTCTGGCATTATGCATTCCAACATTATGAAACTGGTTATTGATATTGCATGTGATTATTCGATTAGTAGAATATCCATGTGAACAAGTAAATGGCATTATTTCATTTTACTTTTGCAAAACTATGTTGAAGTTCAAGTTTAAAAGGCTTTTGTTTTAGTAATGCATTGCCTTAAATGTTTATGCTTATTTTGAATGTTCTGCTATATTGTTATCCTTACTGGGCATTTGAGCTCACCCCTTTTCTGTGTTTTATTTTTCCCAGGATGTGAAGAAGTAAGTTATGAATGACCTGTAGTGATATTATGAGGGGATAATAGTGTGGACTGTGGAGAAATTATGTTTCTGTAGTAGTTTTTCATTTTATGATTTAATGTAAAACTTATGAATATATCTAGTGTTTCCAAGGCTACTAAACCAATCGGTCTTTCGATATTTGATCTTTCTTGTGATCATTCCAATGTTATGTAATAATGCACCGACTCTGGGTAACTAGGGTCGGGGCGTTACAACGAGTTAAGGAGACACAGTTTGGGGATACTAATAGTTAAGGCTACATGCTTAGATATCCATAATACATGTTCCTAATTGAATTTTGAAATGTGGGGTGCATGTATTTCTTTTATGAAGATGAATTGTGGTACTTGTGATGTTGCAGTAGGATGTTGTAATGAAAATTCATACATCACCCTTTTTCGTCTATCTGGTTGTGGGGAATATATACCAGGACCTCCTAAATCAGTTGTTTTCTAGGGATGAATAAAGTTGTTAGAGTGTTTATCTACCTATGACTTACTTGTTAATGAGTGGAGGATACACGCCAATTTTTAGTAGGTTCAGCCCAACTAGTTGATGTTCCAAAGAGGAAGTGGGGTGGAATATATATGAATATTATGGTGGGATTACCATGTACCACCATAAGGATAGATTCTATATGGGTGATCATTGAGAATCTCACAAAGTCAACCCCAACAAAGATATATGAGAGCGAATTTTACTAGAGATATTGGAATGCCACTATGTAGAGGTGATATTACAAATCCATCGATTTTCATCGATGATAAATTAGGTTCATGATTATTTATTTACATTCTGGTTGTGTAAGTGATTACAAGTAGTTTTTGGGACCTATTTATGCTTGATCACTTCCATTCACCCAAAAAATGATGTGCATAATGAGAAAAACATTTAGGTTATGGAGGAAATGTTTTTTTCTTGCATGATATGCATTAGTCATTTCTGTGTGGTTCAGCTACCATTTGTGTATTTTTCATAAAAAAAATAGGTATCATTACATCAATAATATGGATGCATTTGTTGGTTTTTATGTCCTACCCAATAGGTCACCACATTGTTGGGATAATCCATGAGAGTCATCACTCTTGGGCCCAGAATCGGTGCAAGAAACAACAGAGGAGATGCAGATCATCTAATGAGAAGACGATGATACTAGAACCATGACCATTCTATGTAAGAGAAGGTGTATGGTTTTTTTGTTAATCCTAAATTTATGTTCATTATCATTTATAGGAATGGGATTATACAGTTTAGGTAGACAACCGTATTAAATGTGGTGTGGTATTCCAGTGTTAGGAAAATGTCTTGACCTGAAAATCAGAAAATGGGGAAAAGTCTATTTTCAAAATGACTTTTCACTAAAAATGGTAAGTATTATGGAAAATTTTTTATAAGGCAGTTTTTGGGGTCAGAATGTCATAATATTTAAAAGGCATGAGTTGTGTGAAAAATATGATGTTTTCCACGGAAAACAGATCTATCACGAAAAGCAACGCATGCAGAATGAGAGGTTTTGTGTGACAAAGTGGATTTTTTGTATCGGAGGTCAAAAATTCCTTTAAATAAGAGGTGACTCACATCATTTGGTATTTCTGATGATTGAGACAAGATCTGAGTTCTGATGCATATAAATGTTGTGCGAAAAAAGAGTTGTGTGGAAAATTACTATTGTGCAAAAAATATAAATGATGTGTGAAAAAAGATAGAGTTGCGTATAAAGGGTGTAGTTTCATGAATGATTTTCCTCATGGAAAGAAAATATTTCATGCCAAAGTCAGACCTTGTGTGTATGGGGTAGGTGTTGTGTGAAATTGACAATGTAGGCTGAATACATGTTGAGAATATCTAGTTTAGTGGTTCAATGCTTTAATGTTAATCAATTTTGGACTTAGATTCAAGCAGTGTATCATATGGAACAGGTAAAATGATTTCAATAAAAATATATTGAAGTGACCTTCAAGTGGAGAAACTGATATTGGCTTCTCTCAACGTAGAGAGCTAGGGGGATTAGAGGGAAGTGATCTGGGGGCACTGTGAGCTGTCCCAAAAACATTGTAATGGTTTTGTGCCTTGGACAAAGTGAATCTACCCAAACCTTATAATCCATAGCTAGTGAAGTTTGTTGGAATTTGGTATGACCGGTAACCTGTCGGTTTATGCTCCATGGATGTATCCCTTACTGGGGAACCATATAAAAGTGTTTTGAGTTATCTTTTCTTTTGGTAGTTTACTTTATGTTCCCAAAATTCATATAGGTTTAACATGTTCCTACCACTGTGGAAACACAATCCTAATTTTAAGAGAAACATTGACTCCCTAATCCACCCATCCCCTCTCAAGGTGTACCAGGGTCCTACAAGTGGTATCATAGTGTAGTTAATAGTGTTAGATCTCTCTTTTGTAGTCATATAGAATATAGTCAATACTAGAGAACTATCTCTCTTCGATGGAATTAATTTTATGATATGAAAGAACATAATGAGATATCATTTAATATCCATTGGAATGGATGTCATCTTTTGTAATATGTAAGGAATAAATGTTACTAGTCAAAGAGGGATTGTTATGACGGTTACATACCCTAAAAATCTTCATACAGGTACTAAAGCCTATAGTTTAATCATTGTGGCTCTTTCATATCAGATCTATCTAAAGGTGAATAGTTTTATGTTTGTAATGTCCATGTGGGATAAACATTAAAAATTTAATGAAGGAGAAAAAAATTAAAGGAAGAAAAACATCAAGTCATGCACAACAGGTTTGATTATCTAAATATTCATCCTTATAAGATTTCAGATTCATTCTTCAATCGAAATACTGAAGTAGTGGAAAAAATTAGAGTTCATGGAGATGAAATTGAATCCATTGATATCCTAAAAAAATTATCAGAAGACTTCATCCTATGTACAATGAAAATGAGTCATCCCTAGTTGAAACAGATCTATCTAAACTATCTATGGATGATCTACTATATAGTCTAGTGGCATATGAGATGAGATTCAAACCAAAAGATTCTACCAATCGTGTTAGCATGCAAATGGAATTAAAATCCCTGGATGAATTGAAAATTTCATAATATAGTGGTGGTGAAGATGATGAGGAAAAAGATATTATTTCTCTCATTTTATTGGAATTTTAAGAAGTGAAAAGGTAAATTTAAGTCTTAGTCGCCTCTGGTATGCTTTTATGGGTGAAGAGTTGGTCTCATTGCCTCTCAGTGCCAAATAAATTTTTATGATGAAGATAGTGAAGCAGAAGATGTTGACAAGCCTTGAAAAATGTCTTTCAGAATGGGAGACCGGAAGTCTAAAGTAATGTATAGAAGAAGTGTTTTGTCTATGAAGTTGTAGTTGATGATATTGAATTCTATGAAGAAGATGAATCAAAATTTAAAGCTGGTAACCATGGTTTCATGATGGCTTCCATTGGAATGATAGAACCCTTGATTGATAAAGACATAGATAATTTGAAGAATCCTAATGGGGATCCGAAGATTCAAGTTAATTATGACTTTTATAAGATTGAGAATAAATGTAATAGATGCAATAAGTTTAATTAAATGGCAGAAGAATAATCAGATTATGTTGATGACATTGAAGCATAAATTGAATGACTAGAAAACTAGTGTGATTTCAGTCTTCAATCGTTGAATGATTAAATGATGTTGTGGGTCTAATGGTTAGAATTGAAGAAGAGGAAAAGTACTTAAATTAACTTACATCATGATAGGAATATAATTCCATTACTATTGAGGGTCTTGGGAAAGAATTGTTTACTCTAAGTTGTAAATTTGATTGTAAATCATCAACAAATGATTGTGAGAATAAAATAAATTTTGGAAGATTATCATAAGAATAATTACTGGTGAGAGCCAAACATGGATCAGATGGGGGTAAATAAATCATGAGTAATCAAAGACCCTATTTCATGGGAAATTGTGGAATCAGTTGTGAATCTGAGACATCAACTACAAGATGTGAAGAGATCCAAAAGAAAGGCATGATGAAAGATGGACATGTTGAAATTTTTTCTAAATTTCTAAAAATGAAACCATCAATCCAATCAAAAATAATAACCGAATATTATCATTAAACATTCATAAATATAGGTTATCCGACCATTTTCCCAAGGAAAAAGGCATGAGGAGAAATATAAGTGAGAATTAATTTCCTCCCATGAAGTGTGTGTTTTGGGGCTTTTTGGGATATATCATGTCATATTACAATGTGAAAAGGATCTATTTGAATGTGGAAGATATGGGAAGTCATCAAAAAAGACCAATTTCTTATCCTACATCTTATAGAAGAAATAGTTTCAATGGATATTGGTTTCACTGTTCTATCTTTGTCCCAAAAACTATGTGTTGCAGGTAGATGTATGATAGTTGAAATTCATACAACTCTCAATGATGTGTTAATACTCACCCTCGCAATGGTGTTGTTCTCACAAAAATCATCTCTCCTATGGAATAAGTGTATGGGTATAAAGAATCTGATTTTGTTGAAGAAATAATTGGAAGGCCATCAGTGTCCTACACACAATTAAATATCCTATTTAAAGAGATTAAGAATATAGAGAAATCAAATCATGAAGAAGTATCCATAAAAGCTAGAAAAGGCATCATCACCTGGATTCTTGATAGTGGATTCTCATCCCATATGAGAGGAAATGATGAACATTTAAAGAACATTAAAATTAAGGATGATGGAATAATGAGGTTTGGTAATGATGTTGATTTGAATATTAAAGGTAGTGGAAATCTGGATCTGGCCAATGGAGAGATGAAGAAGACTGAAGTCCGTTATGTGGATGGCCTATGACACAATCTCCTCTGTGTGAGTCATATTTGTGAATCAGGGCTCATAGTAACTTTCAATAAAAAATGATGCACTATAGAGGGAAAATTATGGATTTCTCTCCTGAAAGGATAAAGAACAGTTGGAAACTTATATTAAGTTGATAGTATAAAGAACTCTTGTTATATGTAGGATGAAGAAGAAAACAAACTGTGCATTGAAGGTGGATGAACATCAACCAAAAATTCCTAAAATAGATATATATGTTGAAGATAGTCATGGATATACCAATTCTAAAACATGAAAATGAAAAGTATTGTGAGGCATTCATACAGGGGAAGCTAGTCTGTAGTTTATATTCTCCAAAAAGGAAATGGGCATCAAACCTTCTTGATCTCATCCATAACAACATAGTTGGTCCAATAAAAATTGCTGGAACTCATGGAGAGAGGTAATTTTTCCATTTAATTTATGATTATTATATAATTGAATATGAAATGGTTATTTATAGTATGCTCCATGTACAAGATTGCATGATAACATATCGTTGAATTGCTAAGAATGATACTGGAAGGACAGTCAAAATCTATCAATCTAACAACATAGAAGAATACACATCCATTGAGTTTGATAATTACTTAGAAAAACATGAAATATAACATGAGGTTTCTACTATTAGAACTCCATAGAAAAACGGTGTTGCTGAGGGCTAGAATAGATAAGTCAACAATATGGCCAGGACTATGCTAGTTGAGAGTCGTATCTCTCGCCATTAATTGAATGAATCTATTGAAGCTGTAGTGCACATTCAAAATTGTAAGAGGCTTTATATGGTGGAAGAAAAGACTCCATATGAATTGTGGAATGAAAGTAATACTTCATTGAAATAATTTCATTTTTTTAAAGAAACTGTTTCATCTATAATAATGAATGAAATCATGAGAAGTTTGGTGATAGTGCCAATGAAGGAATATTTCATTGATATCCAATGAATAGAAAAACTTACAAGTGATTCAATAATCATGTGGGGAGGATTGTGGAAAGATGTGATGTCATGATCATTGAAGAAGAAACCCCAAATGCTTCAAATGATTCTTATGCTCATGAGATATAAGATGAGGAAGAATGTGAACATAGAGTAAATGAAAATAAAAAATTAGGGGATGGTGTAAAAAACATTGAGGTGTCACATCAGGATGTCGACTCAGAAGAAGAATTTGATGCTGAAACCATAGTTAGAGATAATTTAGTTGATTCTCAGAGGAAGAATAAAAGAGCATATATTGATCAATCCCACATCAATGGGGATTGGACTTCACACACACAAACAAAGATAATGAGGAGTAATAAACTATTTTCCTTTCTATCAGTTTAGGACCTTCCTCATTTGAAGAAGCTGTAAAGGATGAATCATGGATGAAAGCCATGAATTAATAGTTAGATCATATTGTCCAAAATCAGAATTGGTATCTGATGAAGACACCCGAAGGAGACATGGTGATTTGTACAGAGTGGATCATTAAGAACAAATATGACGAGAATGGTAATATGATATGAAATTAGGTGTGACTATTATGCAATGTATATTCACACATTGATGGTTTCAATGTTGATGAAACATATTCTACAGTAGAATGACTGGACTCAATCAGGCTTTTCCATGCCATGGAATCTAAAATGGATATAAAATATATCAAATGGATGTCTAGATAGTATTCTTGAATGTTTTTCTTGAAGAATAAGTCCAAATTGGAAAAGTGGGATTTTTCTTGGTACTGGTGAAACAAGTGTTTTAAACTAAAGAAGGACGTATATTGTTTGAAGTAGGAACCAATAACATCGTATTCGTTGTTGGATTGTTATCTCAAGAAGAAGAAATTGAAAAGAGGAAGAGTAGATCACAATCACCATGTTAAGAATTCTCTGAAAGATCAGTTCATGGTTCTAGTTTACATTATTGAAATTATATTTTGTGGCAGTATGAAGATATTTGTGGATGAATTTTCCAATCACATGAAATCATAATTTGAAATGTCTATGATTGGGGAGGTCACATATATCTAGGGGTTGTAGGTGATTAAAAAGAAGGATTACACATTCACTTTTTAGGAAAAATAAAGAGGAGACCAGTTTAAGAATATCAATATTCATGACTCCAATCCAATGTCATCTATGATTTTCATTGGATCCAAACATAGAAAGCATGAGGATGGTTCCTCTATATATCCCACCATTTACATGAGGATTATTAGAAGCTTACTATACCTAATGGTAACATGACCTGATATCGTCTTTTCAACTGGCACGGTGACATTATTTTAGAGTAATTTGATGTAAGAACAAATGACACTAGTAAAAAATATAATGACGTACATTCTAGTTACTCATAATTATGGGTTATACATTGCTTTCGGAAGGGAAAATAAATTATCAGTGGTTTATAAAGCCAAATTTTGGTGATTAGTCGAAACAAACAATGGAAATTAACTATGATAACAAGAGTGAAAATAATATTATGAAGAATTAAGTTCATCATTATCAAACAGAACATATTGAAATCAAATATCACATTATCAATGAAAAATTCGAACAAGGAATGATTAAAATTGATCATGTGGGAACTAATGGGAAAGTATCTGATATTCATACCAAGCCACTATCAACAGTAGTTTTTGTGAAACATCAGTGGAACCATAGTGTTGATCCACCTCCCATTGCATAAGATGGCTATGAAATTCACCTCTCTCTAGTTATGTTAATTTTCTTAATCAGTTTGTGGATGTTATGAAAGTCTATGGGTGGGATAATATCCAGGGGTGTTTTGAGTTTTTCATTGAATTTACTGGTCTTCATGTTTATTGTCATGGGGGAGAAAGGGATAAATTTAGGATTCATGAGATGTACATGTAATGAACATTTAATGCTTCAATGAGAATTTGGTGTTAAGAGGAGAAGGAATACATTCAGTATATGTAATTCTTTTATGGAACAATAAGAGAATTCCATGGGTTTATTTAAGATATCCAAAACACGAGATCCAATTCATGCTTCTAGTCTTGTTTTTACATAGATAATTTCACAAATAGATTTATATTGTCGGATGAGTTGATTCGTGCATTTCAGGATTTCCTTGTGGCTGGTGATCCATTGAATTTATCTTTTGATTTCCAACAAACCCAATGTGGGTAGATTGTTGGAACCAAAACCATTATATGAAGAAAACAGAGTATGGTTTGTGTTTTTTGTCAATCCTCAATGGAAGTTAATAATGATTTCAAGGAAAGGGATCATATAGTTCAAGATGACATTGACATTAAAGGTGGTGTTGTTTTCTAGTTTGGGCAGCCATTTTGGACCTGAAATTCAGAAAATGGAGAAAAGAGTGTTTGGAAAAGAAAGATACACAAAAAATGGTAGTTTTTAGGAAACCTTTTCACAAGGAATGTTTTTGGATCAGAACGTTGAAAAATGGAAAATGTATAATATTTGATAAAAATATAGATTTGTGCATGGAAAATTAATCATGCATGAAGAAAATTTCATATAGAATGTGTGGTTTTTCGCAACATAGTGGATTTTGCATGCAGTTCTCAGCGATGCAAATAAATATGAGGTAACCCACATCATTTGGTATAACTGATGACTAAGAGAAGATCTGAGATCTTATGTGCATAAAAGATGTGTGAAAAGGGAGTTGCGTGGAAAATTGATAATTCATGGAAATTATTAATGTTTTGTGCAAAAATTTATAGTTACGCGTTAAGGGTGTAGTTGTGAGAATGATTTTTTGAATGAAAAAAAATCATGCACACAAATGTCAGACCTTTCACACACAAGGTATGTGTTCCCCATAATTGTTAGGGTAGGCTGAATACATGTTCTGAATATTTGGTTTAGTGGTTTAGTTCATTCCAGTTCATTAGTAAAGGACATTGATGAAATAAGTGTCTCAGGATGAACAAAGACCAAAACATCAGAGGAATTCTATTGTAGATTCCTGCGTGTTAATAAAATATGTCTGACTTCTCTCATGGTAGTGAGCTAGTGGAGTCGAGGGAAGTTATACGGGAGATGCAGTGAGTTGTCCCTAAACCTTTGTAATGACAGTGTGCTTGGGATAGAGTGAATGTACCCAAACCTTGTAATCCATGGCTAGTGAAGTTTTTTGGAATTTTGTACTACCGAAAAACTATCGATGTATGCCCCTTGGACATATCACTTAGTGGTGAACCAAGAAAAACTGCTATGTGGTCTCTATTCTTGTATTTCATTGTTTTCTATTCCCAACAGTATTACATGTTTAATGAAATCCTACCACTATGGTAAAAATATCCTTATTTTAAATGTAAAATGAGGATACCATGATTCACCCCTCCCCTATCAGGGTGTCCCATAGTCCTACAAATGACTCCACAAAGCTGTTAAAAACCTTATGATGAATAGTGATGAAGTCCTTTGGTGTTTGAGGAAAGAGACCATGTGTTTAGAGGGGTCTCACATAGGTGTGGATTAAGGATATTTAGTCGAAGTGGTAGTTATATCTAATATTAATTAGTTATTTTCAGATACATCATTTAGTTGGTGAGGTGGAATAATTCTTATCTCTACTACCATTATTGGATTGGGTACATGACATCTTTCATTGTCACATCTGTGAAGATACAAGTGCAACCAATCTCTTGTTATCGAATGGGGGAAAGCTGGACATAGAGTATGAAACAACCATTTCTATGTACCTAGTAGAGATGAAGGATCATTCAGAGATGATACTGTTTTGGATATGGATTCATCTGTTGTGTGTTCTGTTGTAGAACATGAATATCTATGACAACACATGTGAGATGGAGGCACAGATTCATGCTCTGTACCCACACCTTTTCATGTAGCCCTTTTTTGACATTTCATGGATTCAAATCCCCAAGGTGGGGAGATTTTAACATATTATATTTTCTAAATATTATTTTTATAAATTATATGGATTATTTTTGAGACTAGGTGTTGAGATGTTGTATGACTCTGTGACCATTGTGAGTGTAATATATGTTTTAAATATATTAATTATATTAAATATCATGTGTGAATTATTTTCCTAAAATTTTTAATAAAATCTAATTCGGTTCCTAGATGTAAATTAAGAGGAAACTATAGTGCTTAGAATGTATTTTTTACCCCAGGCGTGACTTAACATTAGTCAGAATTGGTTTATTGTATATTGGATATCATGGGAAACAAAAAAATAAAATTATTTAAAAACAATATTTTAAAACCTAAAAAACAATTAATCTCAATAAATATACTTTTATGGAAAATTCATAGGGTTTTATTCATTACCCAGAATATTGGATGATTTCAATTACATCATTGTAGGAGACCCCATTGGAGGATGATGACAAAATGATCAATTGACACCCCTTGGATTAGAAGGATCTTTCCATGAAATAATTTGTGGAAATGTTTCTTAATTGGTGATCGAACCGAATCGAGGTAGGGTATGTGTTTAAATATTTTTATTCATTACTATTAATTTATATAATTAACTCAATTCAATAAATAAATTGATTCATTTTGGAATAGATCGCCTTGAGGGATAGGTTACAATTATATGGTTTATATGAGAGATTTATTATAATTGATTGATTTTTCATCGTTTTTCATTATAATGAAAATGAATTTATCCTAACACAGTTAATGGATGAGGTTTGTTAATCATGGATGTATATATTATTTTTCTCACATCCTTATAAATCATCGTAGGTGACCCCTTGGTCTGCAGTTCGACACCCTACTGATGGATTGATCATTGCACATGATATTGATATCACAACATTACGATATTGTAGATCTGGAAATGGTGTGATGCAATGGAGTTGTAAAAATAGTAGCGATGAATGGATTTGACTATTTTGGAAATCACGTATCTTTGAGAGAGAGGTGTTGAAGATGATTTAGAAGTAAAATATCATTTTATTTATCATATTCAATGATTTGATGGTGGTTTGGGCTTGATTAAAATGATAAATTAGAGTTTCTATAAAATACTGACACACACGACATGTAATATGGGCTTACAATGTGTGTGGGGACCCTTTAGCAGGGGATTGGGTATTGGGATGATGATATGGATCATAAGGCATGTGTCCACTACCACAAGGCATGTGGCCCTCCTCAACTATCTCTGAAACTACACCATAGATTAAATTGACACTAGTTAAATTACCTGATCATGTAAACGTTGTGTACTCCCACATAGACACAACTTGGATTACACAGACCGGTACACGGATACAGATTTAGTACATGGACTTGGCCAAGAATCATGGGTAGGATACAATGTGTCTCTACACAGTGTATACGTCTTCTACACACCATGTATATGGAGTCTACATGTTGTGTGAGGATATTAAACATGGGAAACCAAGGAGATACATGGACGTAGAATGTACAACCCCAGACACACCCTATATCCCCTTCATGAGTGCATGAGGCTCTTCCTTTTATTAGAATAGAATAGTATAGGATGAGTGTGTACCCCTACTACATTCTCTCAATGGTAAAATGTAGAATTAAATCCATGTCAACAGATTGTTATCCCCTCTACAGGTCGAGTATCAGATATAGTTTTGATGTCCATTTGCGAGACTAGAGTGTAATGCTATATCACATTTTTTGTCTTATTTGGAGGTTGTTGAATTCGCATGACCTCCTTGACCAGGGAGTTAATCCTCCAACTAGTAGGCTATAATAGTAGGGTTTGTGGAATAATTGATGTATGATCTCATACGTAGTAGGTTGATCTAGAATGGGTTCATGGTGTCCCCAATGGTTGTGGGCATGCCCTATTGTCTATGTATCATTATCTTTTTAGACTATTGAGCTTCCATGGGTGGGTCCCAATGACCCATACCTATTCGTCGAGTGTCTCTGATGGTATTGTGGTTCATTTAGAGGGTTATCTTGAAATGAGCATTGTTTCTTATGTAATCATGTGGTTTTTAGTCAGTTATGACCACCTGGGGGCATGGTGTCTTTCCTAAGTATATCTAGTTGCTTTTTTATAAATTTATTCTCATATGTTTTATTGATATGACTGTACTTGGTAATTCTTGATTAGTTTTATTGAGTTGTACTAATGATTATTGTTATACTCAACCCTACAATGTCTTGGCCAACACATGTCATGTCTCGTGAAGACAATGACCCTTTTCACATATTCGATGGAGTACAAGGAACGTGTGGATAGAATATGGAGCTTGATTGACCGAGTTGTTTTCCAAAAGATATCATTTGTCTTAGACGTATTACATGCATCATGTTGGACTCTTTATAGATGGGGTTTTGGCTTATATTCGACCCTATTTTTCCTTTCCATACATTAATATTGTACTATGTTGTGGGAACATTTCTGTAATCACGAATCATTTATATTATTTATATTTTATCATTATGTGGGATTGAATATATCTGCATGAGTAAATGTACTATAGGAAATTTCCTCCCATTTTTGGGATATGCCTATTATGTGTTGGTTGCCAGGCCTAGGACAATTAGAGGAGGGCATGGGGTTGTCGTGGAACATACCCCTTTGGGATGGGTCATGATTTTTTAATCAGGTAAAGAAAAAATAAAAAAATTTGAGGCATTATCTTATTTCCATATTAAATTATCATATTCCCTCAATTTACATGGATTCCTCCACATGAAAACTATTTTTTCCAACATGACTACTTATCCTTCCTAATTATTTTCTTTTCGAGCATATGAATATAAATTTATTTTTAATACTAGTAAAAAATGAAAATATAAGTTTCTAAAAATAATTTAATTATACTAACATAACATTCATTAACAACAATTCCCTTTTTTCTTTAAGATAAACGAAAATATTAATTTTCTCATTTGTGCATAATATCACACCACCGAATAGACACCATTCCCTTTTCAGCAAGGCATTTCCTAAGATGATATATATGGAGGAAATTTAATAGTAAATTGTACATATATATTTTAATTCTGATATTTAATATACAATTAATAATAAATTTTAGTTACCTATCATTTATTATTAAAAATAAAAACATTAATCGTGCATTTGTGCATACTACATACCCTAGGATGTAACATATCACATTTTTAAACTACATTATATATAATTATTAAAATATAGTAAAATATGAATCATTACATTGAATATATATATTTATATAGCCTCACTATGATTCTATTATATAGATATTACTATAAATTAGTAGATATTTATAATCATACTCATACATTAATTATGATAAGTTCACGATATGGCTAGTCTAACCACATTAATGAAAAATAATATAAAATAATTTCATGGATAAAAATTAGTAACAAATTAATAATAAAATATGATATTAATATAATCATAATTTTTTCTTTTTGGAATAGTAACATTAATTTTATAAACATTAAATAATATACCAATATGTGTTTGTTAAAAATCAATGAATCATGTTCATTGTGAATTTCTTTTTTATTGATTCTAACCAAGAATACTATATAATAATATTGTAACAATAAAATTATTATAAGAAAAAAAGTATATCAAACATTATGCTTTTTTAATGATGAAAATTATAATAATAATAATGAAAAATGTCACTATTTTTAATATAACAAACAATCACAGGTCCTCTTGATTATCCCACAAACTAACCCACCATTCAATATAGGTAAAATAGGATAACAAAAAATAGTGATAAATATAAGGAAAAAAATTCATACAACCAAAATACAATGAAAAACATTAAAAAACACAAATTCAAACAATCCAAACAAAAGACGCTAAATTAGTATGTATGTTAAAACCCATATCGACCAACTGTCATCTCTATACATACATGAACTAAAATTAACACCAATTGATGAAGGCAATATGATATAAGATGTTATTCCTTTTACATGAATAATGTATTAAAAATTTATAACACTACCAAAGGCATATGTATATTTTCAGCCATTTCCAAGAAGGATTCCAACACAGTTTATATAAAAATATTTAAATCAAAAATTAAAAAATTATAAATTTAAATAAAAAATATATTTATAAATAAATTTCAAGTATTAAATCAAGTAGAAAATTACATTCCCACTAGTTTTCTTAAATACCATTAACATTATCAAACCATAAGCATGAAATGTTTATGTGATAAAAAATGTTTTCATATCCATACAACAGGAGGTAAAAATGACAGTACATATCCATGAAATAAACTATCATTAGAATACTTATGATACATATCACATTAAAACATGTTAGAAAAACAAATGATGAATTTTTTTTGATAAATAACCATGAATGATAAATAAATTCATATTTTGGATATATCCTATGTGAAAAAATGTAATATGAACTCAAGATCCTAAACATGATTAACCTTGGATCCATCTGATGCTGATTATCACCAATCAATATTACAAAAGGAAACATCTTAGTTGATTCACTCACACTAAGGTTACCTGTATCTCTTTATCAATGCACCCATGATTTTCAATATGTTCTTTTGAAAATTAGTTTTGAAACAACACTAAAAACTTAATAAATCTTTTTAAAACACAATAAAATCATCTATATAGTTTCAAAACCAATCATCAATTCATGAAAAATCATTATTCATGAAAATAGAATTTTTGAAAACAATTTCCCCTCCATGTAATCATGTTTATAATTTATCACATAAAATAAATGAATTAACATTGTAATATATCTTCAATGATAAAAAATAATATAACTAACACATTATATAGATAAACCAACAACAACATGTAGAAACCTAATACAACATTGACAACTGTGACCAGAAACCTATTGAACATCCCTTTAAAAACAATGAACCCCATGATAATATAATGGATCAATAAAAAAAATATATAATCACCAATACATAAAAATCTATAACTTTTCTAAAACTCATAGAAGAACTAATACGATTAAATAACGAGAGATATGTATTCCTACCACAATGGTGACCAACCACCGAATAAATCCATTTATAAGGGGTTAGTCAACCAAAAAAAACATAGGGAGAACCTCTAGGATGATAGTAATGAATAATACCATTAATTGATTATAAATAACTAATTTATAAACCTAAATTTTGTTATTAATATTATTAAATTGATTGTAATCCCATTACACATCATTTTTCCACAAAGATTATATATGATGAAAACCCATATCCTATTTGTAAAAAAATATGATTATCCCATTTTATGAAATGAACCATTTACATAGAATATAAACCTATCATTTTCTATATCCTTTCCATTTAATATTCCTAGAATTCATTACATACGTTTTAGTATGGTTACATGACTTATAATTCACAAAAACAAGGAAAAAAATACATGCTTAAGCTTAAAACAACTACATAACCTTGACTTCTACACTAGTATCCTTTTAATTTTTTTTCATCATACACATATACAAAATCAAAACCAAAAGAAATGGAGATAGAATAAATAAATAATTTTCACAGGGTGATAAAATTTTCCCACAATTAATACATCCTTCCCCATTAAAGACATCTTGATCCTAAAACCACAATATGAAAAGGTCATTATTACATCATCAAGGACTCTAACTCCTAGATCTTGTGGCTATTATGCATGCAATGCCACAATATCCAGGAGAAGGGGATCATTGTACTCTTAGTACCCTAACCTGGAGATCCATAATCTCAACTAGATTTTCAAAACAAATCTTTATCAATCTCAAGATCAATATACTCATATCTATTAACCTGGGATTTATCTGTTATACACATCTTCAAAAGATAAATGTTAAACTCATCATGGATATATATTATGAAAAATGAAAAGTTCAAAAGATATTCCACCATCCCCATGGAATACATTCCTCAATGCCAACTAACTGTGAATTCCCAACCATAAATGCCCCTAGAAATTTGATTCAATGGGAAAGACTAGATAGAAAACCTCAATCAACATTGGCCAATTATATTGGTTCAAAAAATATTTATGTTTTTTCAATGATATGATATATTTCCTCCAAGTCAATTGAATTATCTTAATCATCTCAGGGAAAATAATTAGCCCACACAGGAACACTCTCCCAACAAATCCCAACATAATGTAAATATAAATGGACACGAATAAAAGTCTTGAAGGTTTCCATCAGTATCCAATCTTGATAACTATATTTATAGTAAAATTCATTGAATGGAAAATATTTTTCCCATGAAACACTAAAATCACTCACAAAATCCCACATCATGTCATATAAAACCCTGATCTCCCTCAACTCTGTGTGGAACTGGCCTAAGACCAAGGGTTGGAAACCTTGGGCCTAGCTGGGGACGTGCAACGCACAAGTTTGAAGGTCATCTCAATACCTCGTTACCCAACAACACGTTTATGGGAGCGTTCGAGGATCTGGGGTTTGGGAATGGTAATGGACGCCGTAGGTGGTGATGACATCCGAGCATATCCCTCCTTCCTTGGTGGAGGAGGGATTTCTGAAGTCCTCTAGTGATCGACGCTTTCTAAATTTCTCAAAACATGACCTATTTCCTTCATTCCCAGGAATCATTCTCTCCCCCAATGTTCCTGAGTTACATGAAGGGATTCCAAAACTCTCGGTCACAGCTCAAGAGATTAATGATTCTTCGTCTGTGCGGAGTCTAACGTTGATAGCTCGCTTCAAGCAGTGACGTCTGTTTGTGGATTGTTTTCATTGATTCATCATTGGTTCGTGGAATCATCAGGATCACGCCTTTGTGGGTATTATGGATTCGAAACATATAATGGATCTCTTTGAGTCAGAGGCTAATTTGTTGCCAGCCTGGTCCTCTTCCCCGCGTACCTATGAGGGATGTCGTTTCCTGCTCTTCTGATGGTCCTATATTCATTATATAAAGCATGACTCCTCAACTATGGAAATATGGGTAATATTTTCTGAATTACTACTTCTATTTCAAAATCCTCCCATCATCCGCATGCTGGGAAATCTAGTTGTTTGTCACATATGCTCGGAAAGTAGGACTAGGGCTGTTTGCCAATAGATTTCACTGAGAATTTGTGTTGATTTTGACCTATTGAAACTGCCGATGAACTCCCTCTTCATTTCTGTTAGTGAAAAATTTAGATGTAAATAGTCTTTTGTCTTTGAGTCCGGGTTTGATTATTTCTCTCGGTGTCTTAATGTTGGTGATTTGGGGGAGGATTTTAGAGGAATTAATGAGGTTTTTTAGATGGTATTGGCCCCAAAGGTTGCAAAGATGGTGGCATTACAACCTCAGCAAAGGGCACAGAACCTGTATAATAGACTTCGGACAGAACCATGTCCTATGATTACAAGTATTATGGATGGTAGACGAAGGGGGGAACTAAGGGTGTCATTGAACCTAAAGGTTGATGAGGTGTTTGGATGACTTAGAACTGATCTTGGGATACCTACTACAGGAGGTCTAAGGAATTCTGTGAAGCGGGCAGTCCAGTCTGTTGTGGTGTCCGGTGGCCAAGTGCTGGTTTCAGTGGTGTGTAAGGAGACAGTGGATGGAGATCTTGAGTCTGTGCAGGCATGGGATTATGAAGAGGAATATGATGGCTGGGTTAGGGCCTCTCCTGGTCTGAAGTCTCCTCATGTGAAGTAGGTGGAGAGCATTACAGTAAGAAACTAATTTTCTAGTCTGGTGAATGCAGAACTGGAGGTGGGTCTGGATCAAACTACTTCTGATTTGTTTCCTGGCTGGTTGTCTGCTGAATCTTTTGAGTTGCATGACAGTGGGGAGATGGGCCTGGGTTTGACTTGTCCTTAGAATGGATGAAAGAATGAACAGGTGCAGAGGCAGGGACCCTTCCTTTGTGCTAAAGATCAGGATCATGGGGAAATATGTCATGCTGGTGAGGATTCTCCAAGGACTGAAAGTGGTAATATGGAGGTTGGGATGAACTCCCAGAATGCTGTATCTAGTGGATGTTACTTGTAGAACAGGGTGATTGGAGATCTTGAGACTACGGTGCAACCACATTGCTTAGCACTGATTGACCCTAACAGTCATGTGGAGTAGGAGAAGGGTGTGAATAATGGTCATTAGATGGTGTTTTTACCTAGGAAATTGGGGGACATATCTGATAGTGAGAATGAGAATGATGGTAGAGACTGAACCTCATTTAGTGATGTTTTTCAGTATGGGAAGAAAGTTATGGTAGGGAGTGAGGGTAATATGACCACCCCCCAATGAATAAAGTAACGCAAAGACTTCTAGTCGATGCCAAGGACGATGTCTACCAGATCTTCGTTGAGCAAAGGTACTGGGATGAATTCTTCTAAGGAGTTTTTTCAATTGGAGAATTTAAATCTCAGACGGAAGTATGTGATGATTATAAAGCAATATGAATGTTTGGAATGGGATTCGGCAACCGCAGATGAGGCATTTGATCAGGGAGCTATCGACGAGTATGTTGACGGGTATGGTTTCTAACTTGTAATTGTTTTCTCTTGTTTTCAATGCTTGCTCACTGAACTTTTCCTTTATTTTAAAAAATGTTCAGAGACATTGTCTCTGGATATGATTTTATAGTATAATCCACAAAATCTATTCAGCTTGTGTCACCTCCATGATAGGTATTAATTTTTCTTGATTTATTGGGTCGATAAATCATCAAAAAAATCACATGTTTTCCAATATGAGTCTATTTAAATGTATGTATCATGTATAATAAAATATCATTAGAAATACATTCAAGAAAGGTTAAGGGACCCAATTACCCCACATGACTGTGGTGCTCCCCCATAATTCACTGACATGTAATGCACCATGACAAAAAATCCATTATAAATCATCTCATTACCCATCACCAATACCTCAATCTGAACTGATTATACATATTTGTAAAAATGACTTGTAAGAAAAAAAATTCATTTTTCACTATCCACCAATCCTACCACATAGAAAACGAAATACCCAAGAAACTACGTATGCACATTTCATAATTAAGGGAGATAGATCACCAACTTGAGGTCTCCCCATCATAAATTCTTTAACTAAACTATAGTAGTCGTTGAAATATATAAGTTCGATAAAAACTCTCTCATTAAAAGGTTATTACACACTCATTGAATATACACATAACTTTCCACAAGCCTATTACCCTTCCATTATCATTTCGACAAATATAATCATACGAGGCCACTCTTTAACAAATTCATTCATGGATTTTGTCTTAAATTTCATAATCTATGCATCATCATCAATATTTTCATTCTCATGCTTATGAACAATTTAAAAATCAAACGTATAATGATATTATACTCATAATATAAATAAAAATGTTTTATCCCTAAAAGTAAAAAAAATATTTCAGGCTCTTGTGATAATTATATATCATAAACTGCTCCACAAAGAGATTTTGACACCATGTTTCGAGTGCATGTATAACTGCAGCCAACTTAAGATCATGGGTTCTGTTGTTCTCCAAAGGATGGAATAACTGGTGAGATCCATATTCCAAAACATTTTTAGCCTAAATTGTGACACATCCCATACACATACTAAAAAAATTCTAGAAAATATCATAATTTGACATTGGATCGATATGAAATAAAAATTAGGTCGAAGAAATCTTCACCCTCTACTATTCAAAATATATATAACACATTAAATTCCATTAAAACATCATAAAATTATAGGTCAAACCTATCACAAACATTAGGAACAAGGATAATTCCTTCACAAATAGTCTATAGTAACAAGGAAACCTATGAATCTATTGATATCATAAACATTTATATGGGTACTCAAGATGGGTAACTACATACACACTCTTAGAATACACAATGATTCCCCTCTATGAAATCACATGCCCTAAGAACATCGCTTCTCATATCAAAAACTCGCAATTGGAAATCATACCATATAGATGATGATTCTTTAATGGTTGATGTATAATATACAAATGGACCTCGTGTTCTTGTTCTGAATTATATTACAAGAAAATATCATCAATGAACACATATAAAAAGAGACTTTGAACTAATTAATGATCATGTTCATTGAGGCCATAATGACCACATGAGTATTTTTTTAGAATTTATGGCCTAACCAGACACTCAAAATTCACATATAAAGTCCTAAATGTTATCATATGTATATCCTCTTCTAAAAATCTAACGTGGTGGTATTTTAAACTTAAAATAATATTATAAAACCAATGAACCAATATATGTAAATAAAATAGATCACAATTCTATATATAATGTTATTTTATCTTAATAAAAATTCAACTAAACTATTGAAAATCAATAATATGTTTGAGGATATTGTATACCACCTTATAAAGGAAGACAAATGATTTTGAATGTGAAATTCAAGGATGAATAAATCCTTTAGACTCTAGGTCCTTCAGCTGAACCATCTGTTCCACTAACTTAGTAGCTTTCATATGAAAAACTGATAAATAATTTGCAACCATTCCATGGATAATCTCAATAGAAAACTCATCCAATATTGATGGAGGTAAAACAAGAAAATTAATTAAAAATACCTTATGGTATGTAGACACAACTGGAGGAATTTCACTAGCCAAGTAAAGGATAACTCCATTAGAAAATATCTATTTCAACATGCATGTTATTAAACCATAAAAATGAAAAATATGTCATGCTAGAATAGATCTAGAGTCACACTCACCAATTAGAAAATCCGCGAGCACATAAATAAATATGAATGGAAATTGATGGAGATGAATATCTATATTGGCCTTAACATTTATCATTGAATATATAATGATAAGCATGTGAATGATCTCATCAAAAAATTACTATGAACTCCCAAACCAACTCATAGTTGACTATCATCACATTGCATGAAAGAATTTAAAATATTTATTTAAAACACTTTCCCAAAGGATTGTAAGATTCATTAAAAATGGAATAATCCCCAAATGCATGCCCAGAACAATAATTAACTTTGATGAAATGGAATAAATAATATCACATATATACAAAAAACATATTACCAAAAAATAAGAAACAACCAACATACCTCTAACACTACTGCACCCGACTTCATTTTCCACTGGATAATAAACTATTAAATAAAGTCATCTTTTAAATATCCACATAGAAATACAACTTTTTCCCATGAATATACTAGTCAAACATTAAATCATTATTATAAACGTTCAATACCTTTGTGAATTTGGATATAACCTTACTGTAATGGAACATCCATTCACAAAAACATTTAATATAGACTAATAATCCACAAATATGACATGTATTTGGAACCTTCGTACTATTTGGCATGGTATGACTATGCATATGACACTGGTAGCAGACAACAGGATGCTACCATTTCAATTCCACTAAAATGTTTTCTAATGTAAATTGATCACTCATAAGCTACATTTCCTTTTCAATTATATACACCCATGGAATGCACTAATCCAACAGAATCTCTTCCCAATCCTATCTTCATATCTATGTCAACATTAGACAATTCTACTGATTCATCCACCTCAACATTGATTGGAGGAAACATGAGTATCAACATCGACCCATTATCACTCTTCAGTTCTAAATCTAAATACTGATCATTTATTTAAAAATTATTAAAAATAAATAGTTCATGATGCACCAAATTAGAAAAATGGGTACATTATTCTAGAATGGTATTCACTGCATTCCAAGTGGTCAGAATCTCCCGGTAATTACTAACATTCAGTCTATCATAATGAAAATTATGATCAAACGTTTTTATTATTGAACATCAGGTAAGATCTTCATAGAACATAACATGGAAAATAGATTCCCACCATCAACATATTAGTACCTCAAAACTATATATTGGAAAACCAACCCTAGAGTCATCAAGAGTATTCATGATGTAGTATATACTATCTATATGGTCAAACCAATCCTCATATTCTTGGGGTCCTTCATCACCATAAAATATGACCAGATGATTCTTTATTAATCCAAATCCATGACCCACCATAGGTCACAGGTTCCGATATCCCATATCAACTATTGATTTAATAGTGTGGATAAACAATCCTACCAATGTAGGGTCCACTAGTGTGTCCCCATATGGAACATGTCTTGTATCTTCCTCTATTAAATTTTATAGATAAATTATTAGATGCTTTATCTCATAAATGAAAAAAATAAAATCTTAGTGAGTAATATCAAAAATCATGGTACCAACTTCACATATTGGTATCAATTGTTTAAAACATAATGAATTAAATGAAACCATGAGTTTACAAATAACAACCCTTATATAAGAAGGTATAGATGAATTAAAATATTCATCTCATACATTTCATTTAAATTACCTCATAGTCTATGATTGGAAACTGGAAAACATCTTTTGATACACATGATTACATATGATTAGTCATGAATGTGAGCTAGAAATGACTTTTTCACATTGACTATCTAAATTCGAATAGTCTTATCTCTTATCTACCTAATAAATAATACGAACCTCAAGAAGTGTTAACATACTTTAGGATGAGAATCACATTGATGCTAAATTGTAATTAACTGACCTAGGTCAACAAGACATGACACCCAAACCATTCTAACATGAAATATATGTAAAAATGGATTAGAAAACCCAGTCATGATTTTATGAAAAAATTTCATATAACTAGAGTACCAAGTGGAAAAAAATGAAAACCGAGAAAGGAAAATAGTCCATGACAATCTATGATAAACTATAATTTATGATAAAACCCCACATGACTTACAACCAACTATAAACCAACCAAAAAAAAGCAATAGAAACAAGAAAATTAAACATGCTCAAATAATATATTTCCTTTTCCTAAACCCTTTATTAAAACATATAAAACCACAAATTATCACATGTATGTGTGATACAAATAGAATTTGGATACCTCCACCATTTCTTCATAGGGTCTACTATCTATAATGAAAAAATTAAATATTTGAAAAATTGTTTTACGAAACAATTTCATAAATTAAATCCAATTGAAAAAAATTTCCATTTGGATTTTAAAAAAATTATTCTTATTCTGCAGATATAACAATGACATGTCAATGTGATAAAATCTGAAATAATATCAATACTAAAATAGGTAAAAAATTCGAAACATATCACAAAAATAATCTATCATGTGAAGGGGTGTGATTTATTCTCATATAGAAACATGTGATAAACAATCCATGATAAAAAAACTCATGTGTAAAATAACCATATATGAAAAATACCCTTGCATTTGGGCTCTATTATATGAGACCCTACATTATTAATCTAACGATGCCAAAACGGTCTAAAGTTTGATCCATCCAATTTCAAGTCATTACATTTTCTTATCAAAATGGATGTTCATAGTCATGAAAACCCTCTAAATTTACACGTGTCTCTTTCTTAATGTACCCATGAATCCCATTGTCAAATTATCAATATTCTTTTCAAAACCAGGATCAATATATTATAAAACATTTTCATTTATAATTTTATATTCTTTGGAGTTTGAAAACCCATGATAAAATAAATGAAATACACTATCAATGAAAAGTCCAATTTTTAATACAGATGAATTTAAAATATATAAATTGAAACCACTTATAAATTCAAATAAATGAACAACCAAAATGAATTAATCAATAATAATATGAAGTTAAAATAATTAACAAATTATAATGAAGAAAATTCCATAACATGAAAGAAACATAGATGCTTTAGATAAATATGTCTAAAAACTATGATATTTGACTTTAAAACCAAAATAATCACCATGGCATTTAAAAAAAATAGAATAAACTATTTGATCCAAAAATAATGAAAACACTAGTGAACCAAAAGAAATACAATAACTACAATGATTACATACCCAGATGGAATAAATACAACCTCTATGGTGATTCATCGTTGAAGGAATTAATATTCAAATGAGGGGTATAACAAAAATCGATTGGGATTGTCTTTATGTCAAGATCATGGAATCATGTAATGAATTAAGTAAGAAACAACTTATTTAACAATATTGAATCCAAGTTCACAACTGTTAGAGGACATGTAATCCCATTACATTTCCTATAATCCAAAAAGGTTATATACTATGAAAAATGTACCATATTTTAATTAAAAAATATATTATAAACTCTAAATAAATTTAAATATTTATATATAATATAAACACCTCACAATTTTAATCCATCTAGGGATTCGGCCTGAAATACATTACATGATGTGTACTCCTTTTACATGTCATGTAATTTTCCAGCAAACTGTTAAAACTGTATTTTTAAGATGAAAACTCCTGAAAATCACTGACTTCACAATTACATATATCATCCAAATTTTTTTCATTAAAATAAAAAAATAGAAAAACAAATGTAATAGTGAAATTGTAACACCCCGAGTAAATAAAGAATATGACATTTTCATATTTATCCATATTTGTGAATAAAATATTAATATTACTTTAATGGGAATTCTATGCTCGAGGGCATACCCAATACGCAACAATGAGATTCTTTGAAATCATACGTTGTACTATAATAATAAAATAATATTATTTTAAATGGTAGTTAATGCCTAGACATTGTAATGGTGGGAATGAATGGAACTAACAACAAAATGATTATATATGTTTGTCAAATATTTTTACTTTTATCTAATTAATGTTGGAGGCTTAAAATTCATATGAATCCAATTTAAAGCATAAATATTCTAATATTATTTAAAAGATAGATTAACCTTCTTTTGATGGAGAACCCTTTTTAAATATACTTTTGAAGATTTTATATGTTTTATTTGACAAAATAAAATCCTTCTTTATAATCTGGACATCAAAATTTACTTTGTGTAAAATTTTGTTATTTTTCCGATAAAGATCATTTTTATTGAAAATGTTGCATTTTTATTAAAAACCTCTTTTTAATCTGATTTATTTATATGGATAGATTATATTTTTAAATTATATTAATGTGTATTTATAATATATTTTTAAAATTTAATCTAATGGTGGTCATTGTAATTAATTTCACATTGAAATTGGACTTAAACTAGTGTTAATCTTTTGAAAGATATTGTTTTTTAAAAACATGCTATTTGTTTTGACATTGGGAATTAATTATTAAATTAATTAATAAAACATATATTTTTTAATTTTTTAAAATAGACATCATTATTTAATTCAGAATATCAAATATAGCTTATGGTGAATTTTTGGTATTTTTCGGGAAAACATCAATTTTTGATGAATAGTGAAACCACTAAGTGGTAGTTTCAAAACTGATTTTTCGTTTAAATGCAAATTTACCACTTCTTTGTTTTGAATCTCAAACATCTGACATACATTTTTGTCATTAGGATGTAAAATCTGGTTCAATGGGATTAAAATAATTTTTTTGTGAATAGTATCTATTAAGTTTTTTATCGCGATTAGAGGTAATTAGTGTAATTTAAGGTAAAAATAATGTTTTATTAATATTAAATGACCTAGACACATGTACTAACAATATTGGATGTGTCATGGCCGACCAAGAAAATCAATGGGTCAACTTGTGGACCCCATGGAGCCAATTTGTTTGGAAAATGACATCAATAACTTTTTATTTAAATTAAAATAAAAATGTCAGAAGCATGAGTTGTTTTACTAAAACAATTTTTAAAAGGGATTATACAAGTCATATTTTTTACTATAACTATTCATTATAAATATAAAAAGATTTACTACATCATGATATTTTTTTTATAATTATTAGACAATAAATAAATTAAATTATTTATGACATCATGATGATGCAGCGATTACCTTATTAATATCAGAATTAAATAAAATGAAAAGATAATGTTAAAACTATAAAATAAACTTGTCAAAGACCTATTGGATGAGTATATTTCAAACCCTTTCCACCTTATCCTCGAAATAGATCAATGTGGGACCTTTATGATCTGAAACTCATTTGAAAATAACGTAACATTTTGTAACTTTCCAAGAGTGCCCCTCCTCTCCACTTATAAAAGGCCCCCACCTCTACCACCATACCCACACCCCTCAAGAATTTGGCTCAGCCAAAACCTAATAATTTTCTCTCTCAAAATCCCTCTCTTACTCCTAGAATCCTCACTTTGGGTAGAAGTCTTCACAAGGAAGCCTTTGAGCTCAAATCAAAGAGAGATACCCGGTTTTAAGGTAATGTCTTCACATGTGTTCTTTTGTATTATTTTTCATCTCCAACCCCCTAACCTCTTTTTATTCATTTAATTTGTAACGAATAATGTATCTTCATTATACTATGATATTGTTATAAGAAGGATTCGAAATAAACTTACACACACCTAGATCTAATGGTTAAAGAACTTACTCTTTCTATGGATGGTGAACTTCTGCCTCACGAAACGATGATTGTTCAATATTCATTTAACACCCTAAAAGGTGGCCATTAAGATTTCACTATATTTATATATGATATATAATATGTTTATTTTTTACTTAAGATTATGTATTTTTCATTTATGTAATACCTTTATGGTTACCATTTTTGTTAAACGCGATATCTTCATTTTAGGAAGTGCGGACTACCGCCCCATCAAAGTGATTTGATTCGTTAATACCATATGTGGTACATATAAAGGATAGATTTAATGATATTATATATCATACCATACTGGAAATATAATACTATTATGTATCATTATTTTTTAATTCTATTAAATAAGAAATAGAAATGGAAGTAGCGTTCATGCGTATGTACGACTTTCTGCCTCCATGAACGGTGCATTTCATTTCTTACCTCTAAATGTTATGTAATATTATAAATGCATGTATATAATGGATATATATGATATATATGATATATACCTAATGAATATAATTCTTGATATAATATATATTTTACCACATGATCAACTTGTAATTATAAAGAGTTTAGTTTTGACTCAAGTATCAATGATCTACAAAACGATAATTATTAACTTAAAAAATTACATAGTGTTCATAGCATGGTAGTAAGTCATATAAAAGGTATAATTAACTTGAAAAATGTTCTTATGAAAGTATAAATCTACTCATGTTTTATATTCATGAGGTTAAAGAACAATCGAGTCATGTCGGACCCGAGGTAAGGGATCATACCTCTCTCGTTCTTTTTAAGTACCCCCTTTTATATCATTACTTTTAAGCTAATCTTTCTTAGGATTGGTATGTTCTTTTATATTAATAATACTTTAATTTTTATGTTTATATGATTATAGAACCTATTTTCTCTCATCAATCCATTTTTAAAGTTTTAATTGGTGTAGTTAGGCTGTCGAAATTTTGTAAGTCGCTATTTAACACACTTTGTGTTTCAAGTGATTCATGCTACATTTGCCAATATTTCCTTTTAAGTGGTGTATGTATTGTCCATTATTCTACTCTTTGTGTAACATAATTTTTTTTATGAGTATTTACATCAATGTTTTATGGTCCTTCTTTCATGGGGTGTACGTTTCGAAAGTTACCCAAATCGGTAAGGGAACCATTCACCCTCCTCTTTTTAAAAGACATCTTTTCTTATGTCATTTAATTTTCATCTAATTATGTGGGGATATGTTATTATATATCCTTATTTATGTAAATTGTATGTCCATGTGACAATATATCCATTATCTCTCTCATTAACTATTTTTCTAAATTTTATGTGACGCCATTAGGCTCTCAAGGGAACTTCTTAACCCAATTCCGATTTCTTTGGGTTCAACATGTAGTTCCTGAATATGCCATAATTTGAATATGTCTGAATGAAATTTGATTATTTTACACTTAATATCCACTTATATTGGGTGTATTTATATTTTTCTCACATAATTATGAGATTGATTTATCCTTAATTTAAGGATACCATCTTTATAATGGATTTCATCTCAATTTACATTTCCATTGAGACTTCATTGTTGTTATGAACCAATTCACTCTTATATGGTGTATATACTGTCCTTTGGAATATTATATCATGAATCCCATTACTCTCATGAAATTATAATGTTTTTATTTAATGTTATTCCTCAATTATTGTATTCATGTGTCTCTCATTTTTTTAAAAACCCTTTAACTAAAATATCGTTTTAAATGTTTTAATGATTTATTATTATAAATATTTCTCATTAATATACAAGTTTTCAAAATGGTTTTAAGGATTTATTTATATAGATATTAATGGTTTAAAATTTTAAAACTTTTATGTGGTATCAGACACATTGATTTAAAAATCTATTTATTAAATGTTTTAAATGGTTTTGAAAATGGTTTTTCGAATGGATTCATTATTTCAATATCTTAAAATGATATATTGTTATTTCAATGTGGGAAAGTTATCTTTCCTTTATTCTTAAGTTATGTTCTATGATTATGTTATGGTTCTTGGGAATTTTTATGAAGACGGGTGGTTCCGTGATAAACTAAAGGCGGGTGAGCCCGATATAGCTCTCCAATTCATTGGGTAACGTGAAGGAGTTAAACGTTATGGTTTCTACGAAGATATTTACATAATATAATGTGATGGGTATTCCAAACTTAACCAAGAGGGTTACTCACTATGCTATAATGTTATGAATGCCTCAGGTTACCTTTATGTCTTATGATTTATATGATTTATTCATGATTTTAGGAGGTATGTTAAAGTGCTTATGTTTTATGGGTGAAGTATGATTTCAATATTATCTATATATGTACTCATGTTTCCATTCCATACTTTTTATAACCCTTACTGATTTTTTTATGCTCTTCCCATGTTTTTGAAATGTTTTTCAGAGGTCAATGGAATGGTACATGATATGATGATAGTGTCAAAGAATTTTCAAGAAAGAATCCATGTTTTATTTTAAATATGTTTCTATTGATGGGATAAAAGAATACTATCTTTTATATAACCACTTTGTTTAAATGTGGAATGTAATGAATGTTTTATGATCTAATTCTCTAAAACTCTAAACCTGAAAAGATCATCAATGTGTAATCTTGTAATAACTCAAGATTAAGTAAGGATTAAGGTTGGGGCCTTATAGTTGGTATCAGAGGCCAGTTTAGATAACTTTAGAGGTTAGACTGTTGTTTAAGATACAGTGTCAAGTTGGGTATAACCACAATGGTTAGTATATTAGATGGAGTCATCGGTTTTTTTAAAGTTAGAGTGAGTTTGAGATAACTTGGATAAATATATCTTGGTGTTTAGATTCCTCTTTTTTTATGATGATTTTAATGATATACTCACATTGACCTTTTGGTTTTAGTAAATGGTTGGATCTAGAAGGAACCAAAGTAACAGTGGATTTGAAGAAAACTGTGATGGTTTTATGAAAGAACAAATGAATGATATGGGATCTTCAATGAGAACTCTTGTGGTTATCCTCAACCAACTATCTGGAGTCATGATTGACCACCTGATCCTTAGTGATTTTTATAAGGAATCGTATGTGTGAGAAATAAATCCATACGGACGTTCATGTAATAATCATAAAGGTAAGTATGTTCAAAAATCTATGTGTCAAATATGTGGAAAGAAACACATTGGAAAATGTTTCAAAGGGACAGAAAGATGCTACAGGTGTGGAAATAAAGGTCATAAAGGAAGAACCTTCCATGGAAAAAAGAAGCATCAAGTTGACTCTAGGAAAGGGAAAGAAGTTCTTTCTAAAGGATCAATTGAATGTTTTAAATGTGGTGTGCATGGTCATTATGAAAACACATGTCCTATGAAGAAGTTTCAGGAATAGGGTCACGAAGATCGTAAAAATATTCATTTACCAATACCTAATGACAATCCGATTGAGGATGATGAAACTGACAATGATGAATGAAAGGTATGGATTATTTCTTAACATATGTTTTCCTATTATTAGAATCTTAGGATATGATTCATGATTTTGTTTTTAGGAATGAAGTATTTCAGAATAAATTGAAAAGGAATGGCTAATGATCATGAAGAATGTTGAATGAGTAAGAAGTCATCATTTAATGGATTCAAGAGTTATGGAAGATTTTAAGATGGTGAAATTCATAGATGTATTAAGTCTCTTTTGATGATGGGGTTACATTAGAAGTCTTTTTATAGTATCCCTGATGTTTGACATACGAAAATTTTATTCAAGGAATAATTATCCTTTCTTTTGTGGATATAGTTATAATGATCCATTTGGGTTTATATGATCCCATAATTTGAGGCAATTACTGGTTAATACATTTTGGGTACCAATCCTAGTTTGGCTTACTTTATATAATTTTATGGATAGATGTTTATTGAATGGTCTTTGTTGAACTTTGGGTTTTGTTTAAAAAAATTTGGAGATTAAGAATATATTTTTTTTTATATAAAGGATTGTCCTTTTTGGGTATTATGTGATCTCATACTAACCTTTTTGGTTTTAGTTTTGGTTAAGGTCTAAATACATGGGAAGTATATAGTTCTCTTTTGTGGATTAGGTTATTCTCTAGAAGTTGATTATAGATCTCTTAATGTGAACAAGTCATCCTAAATACTCGTATTTTGGAGAAAATATGAGTTCGTGTAAGAAATCTAGTAAAATATGAAAGTCAACATGACAATTAAGTATACTTCCTTATGTTGTCATTAAAATCATAAATAAATTTTCAATGAAAAGTAACTTAAAACAAAAATGTTGTCTGTTAATTTTTCCTACTGGGGAATCAAATACCATTTAACCGATCACAAGTTTGTGATTTTCTTGTTGTTAACTTTCTCCTAGACATGTTTACTCTCACTCTCCATCAGAACATGACAATTTTTTCTTCCATATCCTTATTTTCATACTTGGAATCCTAGTATGGGTTAACTCGGGTGACATTTGTACTTCTCTCCCATTCTTTTAAAGTAATAGTTTTACTGACTCTTGTTCTGATATGGGATTTTCAATGAAGCTTCCAAGCCCAATTTTAAAATTGTGAGGACGCAATTCCCAAAAGGGGGGAAGGATGTAACACCCTAGGTAAATAAAGAATATGACATTTTCATATTTATACATATTTTTTAATTAAATATTAATATTACTTTAAAGGGAATGCTATGTTCGAGGGTGTCCCAATACGCAACAACGAGTTTCTTTGAAATCTTTCTTTACACTATAATAATAAAATAATATTATTTTAAAAGGTAGTTAACGCCTAGCCGTTGTAATGGAGGGAATGAATGGAACAAAATAAAAAATGAATATATATGTTTGTCAAATATTTTTACTTTTATCCAATAAATCATGGAGCCTTAAAATGCAAATGAATCTAAATTTAAGCATAAATCTTCTAATATTCTTTAAAAGGCCGATTAACAGCCTTTTGAGGGAGAACCAATTTTAAATATACTTTTGACAATTTTATATTTTTTAGTTTACAAAATAAAATCCTTCATTATAATCTGGACATCAAAATTTACATTGTGTAAAATGTTGTTATTTTTTTGATAAAGATCATTTTTATTGAAAATTTTGCATATTAATTCAAAACCACTTTTTAATATGATATATTTATATTGATATATTATATTTTAAATTTATATTAAAGTTTATTTAGAATATATTTTTATAATTTAATCTAATGGTGGTCATTGGAATTAATTTCACTTTGAAATTAGACTTAAACTAGTGTCAATCTTTTAATAGATATTGTTTCCTAAAAACATGCTATTTGTTTTGACAATGAGAATTAATTATTAAATTAATTAATGCACTATATATGTTTTTAATTTTGTAAAATATACATCATTAATGAATTCGGAATATCAAATATATCTTATGGTGAATTTTTGGTATTTTTCTGAAAAAAATCAATTTTTTATGAATAGTGATACCACTAAGTGGTAGTTTAAAAACTGATTTTTCGTTTAAATGAATCTTTACCACTTCTGTGTTTTTAATTTCAAAATCCTACATACATGGTTGTCATTAAGATGTAAAATGTGGTTCAATGGGATTAAAATAAGTTTTTGGTGAATAGTAACTTTTATGTTTTTAATCGCTATTAGAGGTAATTAGTGTAATTTAAGGTAAAAATAATGTTTTAATAATAATAAATGACCTAGAAACATTTCCTACCCTCTTTGGATGTGTCATGGACGACTGAGAAAATCCATGGGTCAACTTGTGGACCCCATGGAGCCACTTTGGTTGGAAAATGATATAAATAACTTTTTATTTAAAGTTAAAATAAAAATGTCACAAGCATTAGTTGTTTTACTAAAACAATTTTTAAATGGGGTTATACCAGATATATTTTTGAGTATAAATATTCATTAGAAATATACAATGATTTATTACATCATGATATTTTTTATATAATTTTCAGACATTAAATAAATTGAATTATTTGTGACATCGTGATGATGCAACGATTACCTCATTAATAAAGGATTTAAATAAAATGAAAAGATAATGTTAAAACTATAACGTACAATTTTCAAAGACCTATTAGATAAGTATATTTCGAACTGTTACAACCTTATTCTAGAAATACATTAATGTGGGACCTTTAAAATCCGAAACAC
Source organism: Viscum album (assembly GCA_963277665.1). Classification (NCBI taxonomy): domain Eukaryota; kingdom Viridiplantae; phylum Streptophyta; class Magnoliopsida; order Santalales; family Viscaceae; genus Viscum; species Viscum album. The sequence continues at coordinate 317,219,595 of OY728132.1, read as the reverse complement.
TTTTGAAAATAAAGTAACATTTTGTAACATTCCTAGAGTGCCCCACCTCTCCTCTATAAAAAGCCCCCAACTCTACCACCTTACCCACACCTCTCATGACTTTGGCTCGGCCAACCCCTGCTAATTTTGTCTCTCCACATCCCTATCTTAATTCTAGAAGCCTCACATTGGGAATAAGTCTTCCCAAGTAAGCCTTTGAGATCAAATCCAAGAGAGATACCCGATTTTAAGGTAATGTCTTCACTTGTGTTCTTTTGTTTAATTTTTCTTATCCAACCACCTAAACTCTTTTTATTCATTACTTTTGTAACAAATATAGTATCACCAATATACTAGGATGTTGTTATAAGGAGTATTCTAGCAACACTTACACACACCTACATTTAATGGTTAAATAACATACTGTTTCTGTGGATGATGAATTTCTGCCTCACGAAACGATGATTGTTCAATATTCTTTAAACACCATAAAGGTTGGACATTAATATGTCACTATATTTATATATGATATATAATATGTTTATTTTTTTCTTAATATTATGTATTTTTTATTTATGGCATACCTTTATGGTTTCCATTATGGTTAAACGCGATATCTTAATTTTAGGAAGTGTGGACTACCACCCCCTCAATGTGATTTGATTCATTAATACCATATGTGGTACGTATAAAGGAGAGATTTAATGATATTATATATGATACCATACTAGAATTATAATACTATTATGTATCATTATGTTTCAATTCCATTAAATAAGAAATAGAAATGGAAGTAGCGTTCATGCGTACGTACGACTTACCGTCTCCATGAACGGTGCTTTTCATTTCTTACCTCTAAATGTTATGTAATGTTATAAATCAATTTATATAATGGATATATATGATATATATGATATCTAAATAATGAATATAATTCTGGATATAATATATATTTTACCACATGAACAACTTGTAATTATAAAGAGTTTATTTTTGACTCAAGTAGCAATAATCTACAAAATGACTATTATTAACGTAAAAAATTACATAGTGTTCATAGCATGGTAGTAAGTTATATAAAAGGAATAATGAACCTGAAAAAGGTTCTTAAACAAGTAGAAATTAACTCAAGTTTATTATTCAGGAGGTTAAAGAATGATCGAGTAAAGTCGGACCCAAGGTAAGGGATCCTACCCCTCTCTTTCTTTTTAAGTACTACCTTTTATGTCATTTTTTAAGCTCATCTTTGTTATGATTGGGATGTTATTTTATATTACTCTTACTGTAATTTTTATTTTCATATGATAAGAGACCCTATTTTCTTTCATCAATCCATTTTGGATGTTTTAATTGGCGCCGTTAGGCTACCGAAATTTCATAAGGGGCATTTTATCTCACTTTCTGTTTTTGTGAGATTCATGCTACATTTGCCAATATTTCCTTTTGAGTGGTGTATGTACTGTCCATTATTCTACTCTTTGTGTAACATAATTTCTTTTATGAGTATTTACATCAATGTTGTATGGTCCTTCTTTCATGGGGTGTACGTTTCGAAAGTTACCCAAATCGGTAAGAGAACCTTTCACGCTCCTCTTTTTAAAAGACTTCATTTGTTATGTCTTTTAATATTCATCTTATTATGTGGGGCTACGTTACTATATATCCTTATTGCCGTAAATTTTATGTCCAAGTGATGAGACACCCTTTATCTCTCTCATCAACTCTTTTTCTAAAATTTGATGTGACGTCATTAGGCTGTCAAGGGAACTTTTTAACCAAATTTCGATTTGATTGGGTTCAACATGTAGTTATTGAATATGACATCCGTTGAATATGTGTGAATGAACTTTTATTATTTTACACATAATATCAACTTATTTTGGGTGTATATATATTTTTCTCACATAATTATGAGATTGATTTATCCTTAATTTAAAGATACCATATTTATAATGGATTTCATCTCAATTTACATTTCCATCGAGACTTCATTGTTGTTATGCACCAATTCACTCTTATATGGTGTATATACTGTACTTTGGAATATTGTATCATGAATCCCTTTACTCTCATGATATTATAAAGTTTGGATTAATTGTTATTCCTTAGTTATTGTATTCAAGTGTCTCTCATTTTGTTAAAAACCCTTTAACTAAAATATTGTTTTAAATGTTTTAATGATTTATTCTTATAAATATTTCTCATTAATATCCATGTTTTCATAATGGTTTTAAGGAGTTATTTATATGGATATTAATGGTTTAAAATGTTAAAAGCGTAAACGTGGTATGAGACACTTTGATTAAAAATTCTCTTTATTAAATGTTTTAAATGGTTTTCAGATTGGATTCATTATTTCAATATCTTAAAATGTTATATTGTTATTGAAATGTGGGGATGTTATGTTTCCTTTATACTTATGTTATGTGCTATGATTATGTTATGGTTCTTGGGAATTGTTATGACGACGGGTGGTTCCATGAAAAAATAAGGGCGGGTGAGCCCGATATAGCTCTCCAAAGCATTGGGTAACACAAAGGAGTTAAAATTTAAGGCTTCTCCGAATAGATTTAGGGAATGTACTGTGATGGGTATTCCAAATGTAACCAAAGAGGGTTACTCCATACGTAAGAATGATATGAATGCCTCAAGTAACCTTTATGTCTTAAGATTTCTATGATTTATTCATGATTTTATGAGGTATGTTAATGTGCTTATGTTTAATGGGTAAATTATGATTTCATTCTTATGTATATATGTACTCATGTTTCCTTTCCATACTTTTTATAACCCTTATTGAGCTTTTTATTATCATCCCAAGTTTTTGAAATGTTTTTAACATGTCAAGGGAATGGTACATGATATGATGATAGTGTCAAGGAAGTGTCATGAAAGAAGCCATGTTTTATTTTAAATATGTTTCTGTTGATGGGAAAAATGAATACTATCTTTTATGTAACCACTTTGTTTAAATGTGGAATGTAATGCCAGTTTTATGATCTAATTCTCTAAAACTCTAAACCTGAAATGATCCTCAATGTGTAATCTTGTAATAACTCAAGATTATGTAAGGTTTAAGGCTAGGGCCTTATATAAATCATACATTATATAAAGATAACATGACATAATAATGAAACTAGTAAAAATGATCATGTTGACTCACACATGATATTGAAAATACATATAAATGTACTAATATACCAGTATATAATAGTATTAAATCAATTTTATAAATATATATAGATATAAATAAATTTCAAAAATATTCCATTCTGATACATACTATTCATATAGGAGGTTGATGCACTTTATTGGATGTCCATAATTTAGGTAATTGGTATATTTTCATAAATTAAATTTTTTGAGACATATTTAATATTGTCATCTATGATACCATTGATGATACATTGTCAATGAATAAATTAGACCGTTTATAATATTCTTGTAATTCATGTTTTTTTAAAATCACCTTTATGTTCTTCCATTAAATGGATTTCAATTAAATGGATATCATGGTTCTAAGGGTTTCTTTGCCTTATTTTCAAAACCATGATAAAAGTAGAATTTTTAGAACATTTATTTTATGATGTATAAAATTTCCATTCAAGATTATAAAACATTAATTATATTTTATTCTTATTATATTATGTTCAATTTAATGTTTTGAATTGAAATGGGGTTGGAATAAAATATTACTCAAACTGTATGGTCTTCATTTCTAACCTCATCTTCATAATATAATTATTTATAAAACATAATTCTTATGTACAATATATAAAATTGTTAAAAACGTCAATATCATATTTTTTTATTCAATGAGTTGTACATGAACCTACAATAATTCATGTATATTTTTCTCCAATATTACCTAAAAATTGTTTTTATAATTACAACCAACCTGTTGACATATTTTCAGTTGGGAACATCCCTTTTTTATGCCAATATTTAATGGATGATTCTATAAATATCATTGACTAGTTCAAAATAATTGATTAATGTATTTTTCTACTACATTTAATTTATTTACAAAGTTTCATATAAATTTATTAATATTTTTCATAAGGGGTATTTCATTAATGTGGGAAAAGAATATTTTCATTATTTTTTCCATCTAAAAAATTCATTCCTTACATTTTCTTTTTTATATAAAAATTATTTGTTAAATATTATCTTTTTCAAAAATAAAATATAATCCTCCATGGTTTATAATAAATTTAATTTTCAAAATAAATTATTACAAATAGTGATGGATATTGGTTATTTCCAATGTCATTCTTATAATGCTTCAAAAGATGATGTTTTCAATTACTCTGTCATATTTCATCATATTTTATAACTGATAAAATGAAATTAATTAAATGTTACAATCACACATTTTTAATCTGGATGTATATTGAAATTTAATTTTCTATTTGATGAATGATCCACCACATTCTTTTCAATTACTAACCATCCCCTATGAGTATTGATATATTTTTTTTCTAGAATATTACATTGTGAATATCCTATTTTTTTCATTGGTTGAAGGACGTTCACTGTCATTACAATCATTGCTTTATTAGAAAAATTACTAATCTTTATGTATTTGTTGAAATACTATATATTTAATAGATTTTTACCTTTTTATAATATTTTATAATATCATTGGATAATGAATTATATTCAAAGTGTATATCTAGTTTATTGATTCAATTAAAAATTTACTATTTGATTCCATTTGAAATGGAAAAAAACCCCATTTCCATTCCTTAAGTCCTTTTTTGTATGATGATGATCGAATTTAAATTTCTCACATATATATGGTTGATGGAATTTTGGGTACAATATCACCATCCAATCCATCGGCCAGTTTAGATATATCATGAGATTATAAGTCATGGAGTTAATGTGTTTTTTATACGAAGTGTGAATAATGAGTTTCCACATATTTTAATTCATTTTTTAAGGAGTATGATTATAAAGGAACATGCACAATGGGACTTTTTAGAATATTTAATATGTTTATTATTGTCCCATTTTTTATATTTAACTTTTATTTTATATTTTATGTTTATGAATATTTTCTATAGTATTTGACACATTATGTTTTACCCCCGTGATTCAATAATATTGTGCAAGTCATCAAATCCATATTATTATTATTTATTCTCTATAAAATGAATAAACTCAATTTATTTCTACACCTTGAGCCATTACTTATGAGATATTAATTTTTTATAAATAATTTATTATGTTTAAAAATTATACACCTATTCTCAAATTATTTTGATTCAAGATATTCTTATCATTAATGATAATAAGAGCTCAACCTAGTTGCCTACAAAATTAAATTTGTTGATAATATTATCATCAATCTATATTTCATTGTATACTATGATGAAATTATTTTGATTAATAAATTTTATATACAGTCAAATATATATCCTTTAGTTGAAAAATTCCATGGATATGTTTAGTAAATGTTGAATTCTAGTTTTCCAAGACATAAAACATAAAAGAGTGCATGAGTACACATTAATGAAATAATTTCATCAATTCATGTAATAATGAGATATTAACCTCTATTTGGAAGAATAAAAAACATCCTAAACATATCATAATTAAGGTATCAGATGTCATAGTCAACATAAGAGATGAAACACCATTATAATAATGAATGCAAAAAAACAAGATCTAGATCATACACAATAAGAATTGATATATTAATGGACATTGATAATATAATAAGGGTATCAGTAGATGAATATTAAAATGATAGGTATATCATTGTTTTAATATAGTGGAAACACTAAATTTGATATATGTACCTCTAAAATACTGATCAAATAGTGTTTGACAATCCTTGTGGTATAGTTTGTTGGTCATCTAGCACAAAAAAATATCATTCATTATTTTAATATTACATGTATTGATATAAGAATAAAACTCATTATATCAAAAAAATTCATTACAACCCATAATACTCTAAGAAGATCATTTATTATGAATAACTCAAAAGAATACTTTGAACGATAAAATATAATTATATATTTTTAAATGTGTATCTATATCTAAAAAATACATAAACCACATTAAATAATGATAATGTGTTGATTTACATTGTATTATATAATATATTTCTTATTTATTTACTCCATTTATAATAATCAACAAAAAATAATCGATTGAGTCTTCAAAAAATCCTATATGATAGACTATTTGACAAGTAACCAACAATCATATCATTGAATATATCACTCAAGAGTGATCAAATTATAATATTATAAAACTAAATGTTCCTTAGTATAAAGGTATTTCAGACTATGTACGTATGGGTGTGAACCAACATTAAAGATTTGGCGAGGGATTCAAACCATGAAATTGCAACCCAAACATTGAATCCTCAATCGATTATATGAATTTTGATATAAAATAATAAGATTGATTGAATTTTTGTTGATGAGGAAAGGGTTTGGGAATAATTTTGTTGATCCCAGAAATAGTATAACCATAAACTTTTTTAGGGTTGGTTTATTGGCTTAAACAATATAGTCATTCAAAAATCATAAATTTATATTTAGATTAAAAAATTGGATCTAACTTAATAGAAAGCACCACATAATTACATATGTGGTTTATAATCAATATTCAATTAGTCTAAATATATATTGTCCCAGAATTTCTGTATAATTTTTGTAATTATATGGGATTGTTATAAGACTGTGAAAATTGATGGCACATGATTCTAAAGCCCAAAGTTCCCAAAATGATCTTTGAAAAAAATGTTAACCAATATATAGTGTTCATGATATGTTTTCCTAAAAATGTCTAATAACACTAACATGGGTGCTTGGATCTGAAATCGGAGGGCACCATCACCTTGAGGATATCAGGTTTACCTGAGGTGCGACATAAGATTAGTCGGCACATGCCTTTAGTGAGAAATATAAAAAATGTAATAAAAATAAATAAAATAATAAAATAAAATTATTTTTTAAAAAAATACTTATAACTCATGAAAGGTAACTAAGATTTAAAACATGAGACCACTGCTGAGCTAGTAATGATATTCTCTGCATTGAAATATCATATCCTTGACCGGCATTGTCCAATATTAGATGTTATTTTTTGGCCGTATATAAAATAATTAAGTAATAAATTATTTTATTTTTAAATTCTTTAAATCTTAAATGCTAACTCAGATTGAAAATTTGACAGTATCGTTGAGCTTGTGGGGGCATTTTTCCCTTAGGTAGATCATAACCAAGACCGACGCGGGTCGAAGGTGACCATTGATTATTTTTGAACCTTTTTATTATACGTTCAATAACTCTGTGATTCAAGATTTCTACATTATGAACTGGTGCTTGGATTAAAAAACTAAGGCCACCATTGAATTTGTAGTGCGTGGATATTCATAGGTGAAGCTTAACATCTATCAGAAAGGGTCGGAAGAAAAAGTTAATTTTTGGACTTTACAACCGATAAAAAATAACTCAATGAGTTATTTTATTTCTTTCTTTGTAACTGATAGCGACGGTGGTAGGACCACTCAGTTGTTAGATCCTTCAATGGTCGGTTAAACTTGTTTGTGTAACTCAACCATTGGGAGATTAATGGTTAAATTAGTTACACTCAATAATGAACCGCATTAATTATGACATAAGTTAAAATCCCATTTCATTTATCTATAAATGCTGTTGTCATTGGTTTTGGAAACCCTTGGGATATCCATCGTAGAACATAGCTTCAATTCTTTTTAGGATTCAATCAGGAGACCAATGAACACCAACAAACACACTTCGAACGCGGACCTATCTTCCCCATCTGCACCATCTACAAATATATTCATTGTAGGGGGTTTAGTTTTTTAACTAATAGTAATTAATTATTGAATTTATTCCCATTTAATAATTCTAACAATGAGTGTATGTGATGAACGAACAAGGCCCGAACACTCAGAAGATCTAATTATTGGTTGTGTTCTTCATAGGCGACATAAAAATATGGAGGAAAGACGAAGGTGAGGGCGATGCATTGTAGGATCCATCCTTTGGAGTGTTTTAGGTACATATGAGAAGAAAATAATACCACCAATGACACAGTGGTGTCCCATGGAAGCTCTGATGGTGTGGCGATGCTGGAGATCAGAGGAGGAGGCGGCTGGCTCCCGCGGGCCGCCAAGGGACAACGGCGCCCGAAGGCACCACGAAGGATAGGGGTAGTCAGCCGACTCCAGATGCGTAGATGGTGGAAGCATTCCATGGAAGAACTCCACAGCGGAGTTTTGTGGCTTCAAGCCATAGAGGTGGGTGGACCAACTCCCATGGAAGAGGGTAGACCCACTCCCATGGGTCTGCTGTTGATCAGTCCACGCAGCCGGAGAACTGGAGTAGCTCCAAAAAGGGCCACTTCATTGAAGACTCTAAATTGATGAGCCATTTGGGAGGGGAGCGGACCCCCAAGAAAGCCAATGGATGGGGGTGTTATGCGGCCTGTCGTGTTAGTCCCAACTAGGTGGGTAGGGCTGAACTCGGGGCCCAACGTGATGGGTATGCGGCTAGCGGGCCTAGCCCACAACCAGTAGAACGTGACCCCATCTTAGACGGCCAATCCCGCTATATGAGGGGCTGGATCACAAATGGTATAGTCATGCCGAGCCCATCCCCATTGGGTGTGTCTGGCCGGTTCGGACCGGACCCAAACCCTTTTAGTCCTAGTTTCACTTAAATGATCATTTCTCTTAAACCAGACATCCATTTGACGAACTGTCTGTGCCACATGAGTCCTCAAGATGATGTAGTCATTTTACGATAGTCCAATTGGGTTTTGGAAGATGTTTTAATTTGATTGGGTTGGATCGGGTCTAATTCAACCGGGCCTCAACACTAAATTGGTTATAACATATAGACTGGGAGTCTGATTGACACGTCGCTTATTGAGTTGGTGCCCTTATGACATGTAATTTTATCATGTTACTTCTTTGCAAGACTTATTAGTAGTTTTGGTACTACCGATGGATTATGTAGTCGGTCCTCTAATAATCAAGCATGAAAAGTACTAGAATCCAATGGATGTCTATGACGCAAAGAATGAATAGTGATCCTTTGTTGGTCATTTCTCAGCGATCCAATGTGGGTCAGTGCCTAATGATCATGTGTGGTCCATATTCTATCGTTTATATGAGGTTTAGAAACATATCCTCTCAACAGAATAAGATGGTCCAGTTTAAGACTAATCATCTGCACTTTTTTACATAAGTTATACTTAGGGTGAGCTGTCTTTTGCGCTGTGCTTTGTGATTGAGATCAAGATTTGAGTTATTTATTTGTGAAATTATAAGAGACCTTCAGGGGTCTCATGGTCCCTACTAAGAATTGTTACACTCACACTGACATGGTCTTCTCCAACACTATGTTGTGTCTTGTGCAGACGACGAGAAACATTGACTAAGACTCGAGGATCCAGGACTGGACAACATACATAGGTGATTAGTTGATGTGGAGAGCCAATGTGATGAGTTTTAACTACCCTTAAGGTATGATATTTGGCGAGCACCCTCAGAAGATATTTTTCCTTTTACATGTACTTGCATTTCAGTTAGGAATATATTTTTATTCCTTTTAAATTTAGTAAATATTTCAACACTCATTTGAGGTGTTTTTTTGGTTGATCCTTTATTATTCCATTGTGTAATACTTGTGCAATATGTTCCCTGTATGTGTGCATACATGTTTAGATGAAATTCCTTCCATTTTAGGGATATTTCCTTTCAGTTATAGTCACCAAACCCTGGCCTATGAATGCGGGCATAGGGGTAGTCATGGTACATGCCTCGGAGGACGGGTCGTGACAACAAAAGTATAAATCATTTAATTACATTGGTCCTAGTTCTTTTCATACAAATTTTTTGGGGTCATTCCCTTGAAATTTTGTGATATGGATCATGTAATGGAATGATATGAGATTAAAAACTCTAATTCATTAGTAAATAAATTATCTATTTTTTGATTTAGGAATTCATTAACAAGTATCTACACAACCTACTAATCCCAAACCGTACGCAGTTTTGCAGTGTATGGAAAATGAAGAACTAAACATGAATTAAATAAATAATATTGAACCATAAATGGATTTATTATGAAATAATTCATACTATTTTATATTATTTTAATAAAAATTTTAATTCAAATTATTGTAATAGAGAGATAAATTAAATTAAATCCTGATTGTGATGGGAACCAAACTACTGATAGTTGTAGAAGAAAATAAATGTGTTATATTTGAAATAGGAACTGATAATTTTATGATTTAATACACCATCAAAAATAAAAAAACTATCAATAATGAAATAATATAGAAATAAGAAATCGAAATGAAATGGTGATGCTCTCAAAAAAGTATTCATGAATGGAAAAAAATTTACCTTCGTCACCTTCTGGTGTATAATGGTTTTATGTCATAAGTCTTTATTAAATTGTCTCTACCCAAATGTGATACTCTATATGTTCTGGTTTTATAGTAAAAAATTTATATTTTTTTTCTTTATTTCTTTTATATGTTTATGGTTGATGTCTTTAGATAAAATTGTAGGGTTTTTAATCCTAGAGGATTTTACAATGTAAGTAGACATCTTAAGTCATAAGTCTTTTGATTCAAGATATTTTTAATGGAATTAACTGATTTTATAGACTCATATACAATTTTCCTATATCTATGGATTAACATCAAGAATGAATTCTTTTCATGTAATATGATTGAAACTAAAAACTAAATCAACATCTCTCATTTTACAACATTAGAGATATTATCCTAAAAACAAAATAAAACAAAAGTATAATAGTAGAAAACATGTATAATGTTAAATTAATTGAGTCAAAATTGTATATATGAATTAATCGTATAAAATTCTATAACATTAGAATAATTGACTTTCCTCTGGAAATTTTTTCAACTTTTATTCCAAAGGAGACAATTTTTGACAATAAACACGCATGAAAACTGACAATGAATAAATAAATTAGAAGGAACTACTAGTACAACAAAATAACCCCTTCAAAAAAGTAATTCATACATCATAGTCATGTTATTTAATAAAATTATTATTTTTATTTAATTATAAATTTTAAAATGATTCATGGAATCTATATCAATTTTACAATTTATCTAAACATTAATGTTTAATCAATAATAAATATAATATAAAATTTTATTAATTATCATACACTTTATAAATATTCCATACCATTGACTTCCAATGTATCTCGTATCTACACTAAAAAAATAAATATACAAAATTAATTTTCAGGTATTCAGGGATATGGATCAAATTACTCTGAGAGGGTGCAGATATGGAAAAGAAAAATAATAATTCATGTAAAGGATGGATAGCATATATTTAAAAAGTAGGAAATTTAAGAATACTATAATAGAAATATTCCTTCAGAAATAAGAATATCCACACTCACAAAAAATCAAGGAAGGTCCATGGATGTGCATAATAATGTAATTATAATATCACGTCTCTTAGTTTAACTTCTTTTATTTCATTTTTAAATACATTCCTCGACCATATATCACATATAGAACTAAACCAAATAAGATATCTAATTTGACTCTTCACTATGGTAATCCTGATTTTAATCCATCCGAATACTAAAAAAATATTTTATTACATTTTTCCTTTTAATAATGTTTTCAATGAAATACATCAGAATATGAAATGGAATACATCCTGTTGATATGGTGGAAATATCATCACAGTTTTCATTGGTAAGAAGATTCATTTTTCTATAATTAATTACCCCGTAACCCATACTTAATTATGTTAAAATCATTAAATCCTACAAAATAGTAGGGTTAGAAGAGATTTTTTAGTGACCCCACCCTAATATCCTAGAGTCAATGTATGATTTATTACAATGTTATAAGATTCAAGTAAGTAATGAAATAAGGATCAATTAGTTCAATTGTATTCATAAAATGGATACCAACATGGGTCCCATATTAAATATTTAATATACATTTGAGAAAACATTTTTTTGACATTAAAATTATTACCTATTGAATATTCATTCAAACCAGTCATTGTACAATTTATGTAATGTGAGGGAATGGAAAAAATATAGGTGATCTCAAAGAAGGTGGGCGTTGCCTCATGAAGGACTCAATAGAATATTGTTCCCTTCTCTACACATTTGGAAGACCATAATGATTCATAGATTGTGTATGTATAGGAATAAGATTTTTCACTCCATCTCCCATAACATTGGTTTGTTCAAGAGGAAAATCATTTCATTTTCCATTAAATTGATCAACACGGTTCTTTCGGGTTCTCGCCGTTGTCTAAAACCCAAAAAATAATAGTGTGAGAGGATAAAATCATTCTAGGGAAAAAAACATAATAAAGGGTGAGTACCTTCAATATATAACATCTTAGGGTTAATTCTAAGATTGTTACCATAATTCTAGGACTAAAACCTATACTTATACTTATCTTTAGGGACATCCCTAGACATACCTTATAAATATCTCTAGGGATATCACTAAAGATTTCGCTTCCTAGTTTCCAAAGGTTAACTAAACCTTTCTTATGATACCAACAGTAGAGACCCCAAATATGACGTACATGGACATTACATTAACTTTTCGTAATACTTAATACATAAAAAAACAAACACAAAAGGACCATAATAGTTTAGTGTCTTTGGAAACTCGGAACATAATCTTATAATCATGGTGAAATATCATTAACATCTCCCATAAAGATCATCCACTTTTATTTTCTTACCTAATACCTTTCTTTATATCATAGGGTAAATAAAACATATAAAGAGTTAGCTCAAATTCTATGTAAGGGTAATCATGGAGAAAATAAAACAAACCATATACATTTTAACTTCAAAACATGAACATAAAGTTTACACATCAAAATCTTGAGTTGTGAAATAAATCGTGGCAGTACGTAAGGAATTGGTAATAATGGAACATTAATCATGAAAAAATAGCATGGGAATAATAAATTTAATTGTGGAAAACCATTAATAACTTTATATTATTTCCATAGTAGACATGGAATTCCTGTCAAGACCATCTTAGTGGACAAAGACCGATTCTGAATCGAGTTCACTCCTCGTTTCAGTCCAGTAACACTGAAACGGATTAGCTTACCATTCCAGCCATGTCTATCTCATGAGATATAAATCTTTACCAAATAAATTAGAGGGAGATATAGGTCCCACCCATATCATAATGAAATAATTATTATTTGAGCCAAAAAATAAACAGCAATCATTCATCATAACCTAAAGAGTAAAATGGGTTTCATAAACATCATCCCATCATAACATTATTAATATAAAAAAATGGATATCATTTCATCATAAGATAAGTGAAACCATTTAAATAATAGTGAACATATACTTAAAACATACACATATTAAATAATGTCATATTATATGGAAAATGGTTTCGATAAAACACATGAAATGAATTTTTGAGGAAAATATAGTTTCTTCTTCAAAATAAATTTATTTTCAAAAATTGTCATGTAATTTTAAAAGAAAAATATTTTATTTAAAATATTCATGAAATCTTCTAGATAAGCTTCATGAAAATAAGGCGTTATAGAACTGTAAAAAAATCTGTTCATGCTGTATAAGTTAAATATAACATTCTTCTCAAACTTTGGCAAGAAAAGTCAAAAAGTACATCGTATGGTAAAAAAACAAAGATTCATTACAAAAAATGTACTAAAATTAAAAAATGAGTAAAAATGAATTTAAACATACATGAAACCATTTTTAGAAAATATGGACATGGATGATAAATATAACCCCAGTAAATTCGTACGAATAAATAATCCCAGATAAAAACGAGATTAGAAAAGTTATCCCTTACCTTATGTCTGATATGCTTCGTATGTATATTTACCACCTGTATAATGATGTAAATAATTATATTTAATTATTATAGAATCATATTCATTGTTATGATATCATATATGGTTCACTTATGACTTTATATTACCTGTTATTTTGTAAATTCAATGTTAAAGCAATGTTTTGGGTAAAATCGTTTCATTTATTGTATGTGTTTCGATTTGTTGTTATTGATATTATTAATTAATATCCTAATTTAATTAATTCCAGAATGTAAAACATGATTTATATATAATATATATTCTGTATATAAATATATATGATAGATTGATAAATGGAATGAAATACACTGTTCTTGGAGACGGTAGGTCGTACTTACGCAAGAAAGCTATTTTTGTTTCCTTATTGAATTGAATGGAATTAAGTAAATGAAACATATATGTACAAAATTCCAGTATCATTATTATGTAATATATTTCATGATTATTTATTACATATATACGTTATAATCATACTTGAATGTTTAATCATTGCAAATTAATTTCAGCGCGTTCGTGGAGACGGTAGTCCGTACTTACGCACGAGTGATGACATCATTCCCATGATCATGGAATTTTATTGAAGTGTATGTATAATATTTCAGAATCAATATAACACTAAAATAATAATATATAGTTATTTATTTACACAATAATACCAATCCAAGTAAGGTGGTTGTGGAAAACAGATTACACTACGGCGTGGAGATGGTATTCCGTACGTACGCACGCGCAGTCATTTCTTTTTCCGCATGATGGATAGAAGATGAAATATGGTTGTTTTATATTTATAATAACATAATAGTATTTTAGTGACAATTATGTTATTAATTTATTATGAAACAAATAAATAATAAGATGTATAAGAAGAAAAAAATTGGAAAAAATCGTTAAAGGATATTACCTCTTCTTTAACGCACCTCTTCTTAACCTCCTCTTACGTCACTAGAGTTCGTCTTTTGAGGAGACCTGAACCACTATAATGTTTCTAGGGAAGTTGATAAGGTAAATGGGATGATTTTTTTTGAGCATTAAGGCTCAAAATTGTGTAAAGAGAAAAGGGAGGGGTGTCTTTTTTAAAATGGAGGAGAGGGGTACCTTTGAAGAAACTTAAAATATTATTTTATAATAATGTCATATTCGTTTTATAATAGCTCCAAATTTATTTAATTAAAGCTAAAGTGGGGATGGGTCGAAATAATCTCATCTAATAGGTTTTAGACCAATTTAAGTTACTATTTTAACCTTATCATATAGATTTAACTCTAAGTTAATTAATTTAACATTTACCATGTCTTCTTGTTTTCTTACACTATAAGGTTAATATACTTACTATAACAAGCCAAGAGAACCCCAATTGGTTCATTACTAATATATATAACCTTTTGTAAGTCATTGGACCGAACATTAGATTTTTAGAAAAATAAAAACAATTAATAGTATGATATTTGTTTTAAAAACTATTTTATGTCAATTTTGACACTATTTGGTAATTGATTTTTGTGAAAATCATAAAAATATTATTAGTTATAAAACATTAAACTAAATCAATAATAACATATCATATGAAGCTAAAAAATTAGTGGAATTCATAAAATGTCTCAAATTTTATTTTTTGATTATTTATAGCATCAATTATGTTAATATTTCAATAATAAGGTAATTACTGCATCATCATTGTGTCATGAATAAATTAAATTATTTAAGGTCTAAAAATTATAAATAATTCACCATTATATATAAATTTTGTTTTTCTTTCTAATGAATATTTATATCCCAATTTATATTATGTATAACCCTATTGTTGGTCGGAGTGGTTAACTCAAGAGGGGGGTGAATTGAGTACCAATAAAAAATTTCTGTATTTAAAAACAGTGTCTTAAATACCCCCAAATAAAATAATAAATTAAACTGTAGTGAATTTATATTAAAGTAGAGGTTCTGTCATATTCTCAAGGGATTGATTAATTCCTAGTTAATCAACACAAGATTTTGTGATTATCTTTTGAAACTAACTTACTAATCTACACTTAACATAAACACTTGCTAATTTAATTATCAAAGTAACTTTAAAAACAGTATTAGTTTTAAAGTGATTAGCAGCGGAATAAAACTTTGAAAGAGATGGCACAACAGATGTAACCAAGAGGTTCAGTCTCAAGCCGAGACTTAGTCCTCTCAAAAGTTTATATAAAAATGATCCACCCCCTGGATCGGGGTTCAACAGTTTACAACTGTCCAGGTCCAAGACCTATACCACTATTCTTCGTGGGAAAAAGTACAACAGCAACCAGCTGTCCAGGTCACACACGACCTCTACCACTGTTATTCGTGGGAAAAAAATAATGAAAGAGTTTGGTAAGGATTTACAAATCCTTCAGTTTGAGTACAGGAGACAGTGTATGTGTTAGATACAGCAGATAACACACACTGCTCCAAAAGAGTAATAATAAATCACAGAACAAGAGATGTAGAGTTTAGAAGTGGTTCTGGTGATTTAAGTGTAGCTCTGGACTCTTTTGGATTTGACTAGAAGTGAGTTTGAGTCCTCTTCTCGTTTCTGTTTGAGAAACAGAGTGTCGTATGCTCCAGGTTCGTACGTAGTGAGATGTAGTCGATGAAGCTATTCGATATTCTTTTGTATGCACAGAACACTTCTCGAGTATGCTTGATTGTCTATGAGCTTCTCTGTGTTCTTGATGGAACTCGTTTTTCTCTTCTTGTTTTTCTGGTATATGTCATCCACCACGCACTTCTCTGGTTCACTTCTTGTTGTTGTTCGTTGATGTATTTCTTGGCCAGTGTAGTCTTCTCGTATTTATCTCCCAATAGGGGACATGAAAGATTTCCTTTCTGCAGGTACGAGGTACGAGTTCCTGACATCCGACAACCTTTATCAGATATTTGACAAATCATTAAAATGTATGATATGACCGTTAGATAGATTAAATATAGGAAATAAAGAAATTCAAACAGTGCGTCGAGTGATCGGTAGGTAATCAGCATCGGTAGCTTGGACATCAGTAGCTTGAACATCGGTAGCTTGAACATCAGTAGCTTGAACATCGGAAGCTCAATGTCATTAGTTTCTTTGACTCTATCGGTGTCTCTATGCGTTGGTTGGTACATGCTTGTATCGGTGACTTTTTTTATCGGTAGCTCCATGCGTCGGTAGCTCTATGCGTCGGTAGCTTTATGCGTCGGTAGCTCTATGCATCGGTAGGTCTATGCTTGTATCGGTAGCTGTGAGTCTGTCAGTAGCTTCGTCCATCGGTGACTCGTATCCCATCGGAAGCTATTTATACTTACACTGGTAGCTCTATATTTGTATCGGTAGCTGTGTGTTAAGTCTATCGGTAGCTCTGTGTTAAGTCTATCGGTAGCTGTCTGTCGGTAGACTAAGTCTATCGGTAGACTGGTTACCGGTAGCTCTTTATCAGTAGCTATAGACAGATTACTTATCTGTTTTCTGCAGAACACATCCGATTGTGTTAGAATCAATTTATAACTTGTATGAACATGAATAAATGAGGATTAACATATTCCAAAGACTATTTTAAAAATTATTATTGGTTTGATCACAGATTTGAAAGAATTAAAGTATAGATCAATGATACTTAAGAATATCATATAGAATGAAAACATAATTGGGATTTTCAACACATATGAATACATGATTGAGATTATCAAAACAGGTGAGGTCAACAATCTCCCCCTTTTTGATAATCACAATTTATGATATGTGCATATAACATGGTGAAAATATAATGGTAAAGAGTATAATATTGAATTCAATTTTCTTATTGAAAATAGCATCAGAGATAATAGAAATAGTATAATATAGACATAAGTTATCAGAGGTAACAATCATAAGGTACTAAATAGACATAAGTTATTCTCTCATAAAATGTTTCTCCCCCTTATCCCCATTATTCTCCCCCTTTGTGATAATCAAAAAGTGGGAAAGCAGATATATAGGAGACAAATAAAACATGAGAAGTAAAAGGACTTCTTCTTTATTAGAGTAGTCAAAAAGTACAAAAACAGAATACAAAGGAATTCCTATCAAAAATCATAGCCACTGGATCATTCCACCTCTTCCACGTGAGATTTTCCTTTGGGATCAGAAGAAGGTTCAGGTGGTGAGGATGCAGGTGAAGGTTTTGGAATGCCATAAAAGATCAAAGGAGGCTGGGCCACTGACACAGAGTCAGGCCTGTAGGTTGAAGATCTTTGGGTGATCATTGGTGTGAGGCTTCGAATAGCTTGAGCAGGAGTCAGCCGGACTGTGGAAGCAGCTGAGGCAGAAGCAGGCAAAGCAGGAGGTATGATGACTGGTCTAGCATCAACATGCAAGAAGGGCAGCAGCAGATTTCTAAAATCCATAATAATTCCTCCTCCTCTTTCCATAGCAGAGATGAAATCATCTTTGTTATCCATGAATTTCTCTAAGGCAGGAGTCAGTTCTCTTAGCTTGCTCACTTGTTCTCTGAAAGCTTGAGTGACTGGTGGTAGCTTCATGTTTTCCAACATCATCTTGAAGTGGTGTTTGGGTTAGTGCTTGGTGAAAATTTTGGTGAAGTAGTAGTCCACTTTGCTCTTTATGGATTCCTGAGAGGAAGAGGATTCTCTCATATAGTCTTGAACAATCTTCATTATTTCTCTGGCAGAATCACTTGTAGAAAGCACCACTCGGCTCAACTCTGATGAGTCCACAGAGCCACTGGTTGAAATAGAACCAATCTCCTCCTTCAACATTGCTCGAACTTGATTCAGGTCAACTGATAGTTTGGATGTGAGAGGGCCAAGAGAGAAGGAAATAGTTTCTTTGAAACTCTTAGACAAACCACTGATTAGGCTTTGAACTTGAGAGTCTTGTAATTGAACATGATCCTTCACTGAGGTTTTGAAACTTTCAAACACCGAGACAAACTGGCTTACTACACTCTTCACATAAGCTAGTTCCTTGTCAGCTTGAGACTTGGAGCTCATATAAGAATCCAAAGCAACAATTGTTGTCTTGAGAGCTTCAAGATCTTCTTCGATCCTAGAAGACTGAGTCTGGCACTCTTTCACTTCTTCCATAAGCTCAGACATAAAAGAAGATAAATTACAAGCCAGAGATAGCTCGAAGGATCTCTCCAACATTTTCATTTCTTCATAAAAGCTTTGATTCATCTCAGCAACGGATACACTGAATGATTCTTTCAGCTCATTCTTCATAGATTCAAGATCAGATTTAGAGACAAAATCATTTGAGACAACTCCAGCAGATCTCCTTGCTGAGGCCAAACCAACTACAGAATCAGTCATTATGGAATTAATTGAGGATGCAAGAGAGGTTTCCATTAACTTCACTTCTTCAACAAAACTAGTTTTGAGGTCCTCTTTCAGCTTATTCAGATCATGAAATCTGACCACATCATCTGGCAACATCTCAGAAGCAAGATCATAATTGGTCTTTGGTCTATTCACATACATTTCATTATCAGAATCCGGATAATCCAATTCACAGACTCTAAACCCTGGGTCTTCTACACAGTCTCCAAGCTCAATAGCTAATGTAACATTTCCAAGAACAGATTGATGCTCCCCCTCAATGGGTGCATTCTCATGTATTACAATAGCATTCAGTGCTGGATTCTCTTCATCAGAATCTTCTACTACAAGTTCCACAGGTGCAACAACTAGAAGATCTTCTGATACAGGTACAACTTCTTCTGTATCTCTTTCTATTTCAGCAGCAGGCATAACTGAACTTCCAATCAAAGGACTCATACATAAACTACCAGAAGCAGACAATTCAGATACATTCTCCTTTTCCTCTTCTTCTTGGTGAGGTACAGACTGGTCTTCCTCATGAGTAGACAAAATTTCCTCTACCTTTCCTTTCCTAGAATAATCCAATTCTGCAACAGGACTTGGGGGAAAGTCTGGATCTCCTCCAACATCCATAGGAGTTTCTTCTTCTTCTTCTTCGGTTTCATCACTATAAACAGGTTCCTCATCATCAGGTCCCAGACTTGGATCTCTTTCATCCTTTGGTCTTGAGGGATGATCCACAGGATTAAACCTATCATAAATCTTCTGATCATCACTGACCCATTCTCCCTTCCATGGGTTCCAGTTAATTTTCATGTACTTACAAACATTCGAGGTGATGCAGAAATTGTTCTTGACTACAACTGTCTCATCCTGAGACTCAGCTGTTCCTTTCAATTTTATCATTACTGAAATCAGCTTGGCAAAGAACAGAGCATTAGTCTTTGAATTTGGTCTAATCATGTCTTCCATTTGAAGCATCAACAATCTGCATAGATTGATCTTCACACCATGTCTTAGCAAATGAAGAAGATAGATATCTTGATATCTCAGATTTGCAAATTCTCCTCGCCTCGGTATCAACACATGTTGAACAAACTTGAAAAGTAGTCGATTCTCTCCATCCATTTCAGCAGCAACCACTTTCCTTTGATTCCCATTACCAGTCAGCTCTTTTAAGGCGGTTTCATAATCAAAGATGTCACTGCTAGGTGGCATTGCTCTTGATACATACCCAGAGACACCTTCATGTGGTACTTTCAAACACTCAGCCCACTCTACTGAAGAAAAAGACATCTCTTTTCCATTTAAGAAAGAGCTTACCCGATTCTCATTTTCAGACTTCTCAAAGGTTACAAACTCATAGAACTGTTTTACCAACTTTGGGTAGTATGGGCCATTGTTATTCGAAAAACAATCAACCCATTTCTGGTCCTCCAGAATCTCGAGTACTAACGATTTTCTAGGCAGTAGCCATTACACACACAGTTCCTTCTCGATTACTATGTCTCTATTCTGCAAGTGAGGATACACTGGTCGCCTTCCCGATCTAGTTCTGACTTCACTAACACTGGCTTTATGCTGTGTCTTCTTCTTCTTCACATTTGGTTTTACACTTTCATCTCTGACGATATGAAGCTTAGTTTTTGCCATTGCGGGTTTAGGGTTCTTGGTCGATTTGGGAGCTAAGGTTCGAAGGTGAGAGATTTTGAGCTAGGTGGGGTAAGAAGTGGCTTAGACTTAGTTTTATCATTTAGGAATTCCAAATAAACGACTAAAATAGAGTAATAAAATAAAATAAAACGTTTCGTATTCTTGGCGCCAGACAGAAGTTTTAAAAACATTGCATCGGTGTGAGTTAATCATCGGTGAGAAAAACAAATCGGTGAGAATTGTACATCGGTGAGAATTTCCACATCGGTGAGAATTTCACATATCGGTGAGAATTTTCACATCGGTGAGAATTTCCACATCGGTGAGAATTTGCACATCGGTGAGAATTTCCACATCGGTGAGAATTTTCACATCGGTGAGAATTTCCACATCGGTGAGAATTTCCACATCGGTGAGAATTTCCACATCATTGAGAATTTCCACATTGGTGAGATTTTCCACATCGGTGAGAATTTTCACATCAGTGAGGATTTTCACACCGGTTGTAATTAAACATTCCCAATTCGTGTCTTATGTAACTTAGCCTATCCGAACTTAAAGGTTTAGTGAAAATATCAGCCAATTGATGTTCAGTGCCAATAAATTCAAGAGAAATATCACCTTTTTGATAATGATCTCTTAGGAAATGGTGTCTTACATCTATGTGTTTGGTTCTAGAGTGAGATACAGGATTCTTAGAGATGTTTATTGCACTGTTGTTATCACACTTGATTGAAACATGTTTAAAAACATATCCATAGTCCAAAAGAGTGTGTTTCATCCATAGAATTTGTGCACATCAACTACTAGCAGCTATATATTCTGCTTCGGCAGTAGATAATGCAACTGAGTTCTGTTTCTTACTACACCAAGAAACTAAGGATTTTCCAAGAAAATGACATGTTCCTGATGTGCTTTTTCTATCTAACTTACAACCAGTAAAGTCAGCATTTGAATGACTCATTAACTCAAAGGATTGCCCTTTTGGGTAAAACAAACCTAAGTTAACCGTGTGTTTGAGATATTTAAAAAATTCTTTTAACAGCAAGCAAATGAGATTCTTTTGGATTAGCTTGAAATCTAGCACACACACACACACTAAACATAATATCAGGTCGACTAGCTGTAAGATAAAGTAAACTACCAGTCATACCTCTGTAATTTGTTTGATCAACTGGTTTCCCAGTTTCATCTGCATCCAATTTACAGGTAGTACTCATAGGAGTTTCACTTCCCTTGATACTATCCAGACCAAAACGTTTTAAAAGATCCTTTGTATATTTACATTGATTCAAAATAATACCATCTTCATTTTGAAATACTTGAAATCCAAGAAAGTACTTAAGCTCTCCCATTAAGCTCATTTCAAATTCATTTTGCATACTTTTTGAAAAATCAGTACATAAAGAGTGTTTAGAAGATCCAAAAATAATATCATCAACATATATTTGTACAACTAAAACATCTTTTGAAATTCTTTTAATGAAAAGAGTTGGATCAGAAATCCCTTTAGTAAAACCTTTTGAAATAAGGAAATTGATAAGTCTATCATACCAAGCTCTTGGAGCTTGTTTTAAACCATACAAATCTTTAGAAAGTTTAAAAACTTGATTTGGAAAATGGGGGTTAGTAAATCCAGGTGGTTGTTCTACAAAAACATCTTCAATTATAAAACCATTTAGAAATGCACTTTTCACATCCATTTGATATAACTTGAAATCCAGATGTGCATCATATGCATGTAAGATCCTAATGGCTTCTAGTCTAGCTACAGGTGCAAA
Organism: Viscum album; assembly: GCA_963277665.1. Taxonomy (NCBI): domain Eukaryota; kingdom Viridiplantae; phylum Streptophyta; class Magnoliopsida; order Santalales; family Viscaceae; genus Viscum; species Viscum album. The sequence goes on along the minus strand of OY728132.1, from coordinate 317,196,963 downwards.
AGTTTCCTCATAGTCTATACCTTCTTCTTGACTATATCCTTGTGCAACTAGTCTAGCTTTGTTTCTAACTATATTTCCAGATTCATCTACATTATTTCTAAAAACCCATTTTGTGCCTATTGTCAAGGTGTCCTTAGGTCTGTCAACTAATTCCCAGACTTTGTTTCTTTCAAACTGATTTAATTCTTCCTGCATAGCTATTACCCAGAATTCATCATTGATAGCATCATTGATATTTTTGGGTTCTAGCTGTAAAAGAAAAGCTTGATGTTCAACCTGGTTTCTTAGAGAAGCTCTAGTTTGTGTTCCTCTATCATGATTACCAACAACAACTTCTAAAGGAGGATTCTATAGAATCCTCGTTGATCTGGTAACGGTTGGACTGGAAATTTCAGGTTCATCTATAGGTTCGGGTTCAACAGAAGCAGATTCTGGAAAAAGTCCATAATTGGATACTTTTATAACAGGTTCTTTAGATTTATCATTAAAGTCCAGAATAGACAAATCTTCTTCAAGATTCTCAGGAGAGGTTTTAGGCTCATGTGGATCAGTTTCATCGAATTTGATGTGAACAGATTCTTCCACACATTTGGTTTTCTTATTGAATACTCTATAGGATTTACTTGAAATAGAGTAACCCAGAAAAATTCCTTCATCACTTTTGGAAGAAAACTTATCCAGATTATCTTTAGTATTTAGAATAATTACTTTGCAACCAAAAACATTAAAGTAATTAACCTTAGGCTTTCTATTGTTCCACAATTCATAAGGGGTTTTCTTAAGAACAGGTCTAATTAAGACTCTATTAATGACATAACAAGCTATATTTACAGCTTCAGCCCAAAAATAAATAGGCAGATCATATTCATTGAGCATGGTTCTAGAAATTTCTTGAAGGGTTCGGTTTCTTCTTTCTACTACACCATTCTGTTGGGGTGTCCTAGGGGTAGAAAAGTTATGAGAATAGCCATTGAGGGAGCAGTAAGATTCAAAATCTTGATTTTCAAACTCACGACCATGATCACTCCTCAAGGTTTTAATCTTAAGTCCACTAAGGTTTTCTACAGACTTGGAGTATTTAACAAAGTAAGAACAAGCTTCACTTTTGTGAGCTAGAAAATATACCCAAGTATATCTAGAAAAGTCATCTACGAGAACATAGACATAGTGCTTCCCATTTAAACTAGAAATTCTTGATGGTCCAAACAAATCCATGTGAACCAATTCAAGTGGTTGAGAAGTCGAAACTTCTTTCTTTGATTTAAAAGAAACTTTGTGTTGTTTTCCCTTTTGACAAGGGTTACACACTCTATCATTTGGGAATTCTAATTTAGGTAGGTCTCTAACTAGGTTTTTTCTAGAGAGTTTTCTAAGTGAGTGAATGTTGCAATGTCCCAATCTTCTGTGCCATAGCCAAGATTCTTTATGAAAAGCATTCAAACAAGTAATATTCTGCTTAGCTAAAGAATTCATATTAACAGCATAAACATTTTCATTTCTTAAGGCAGAAAATACCAAAAAATTCTTAGAATTAAAAACTTTGCAGGAATCATTTTCAAATTTAACATGAAAACCATCATCACATAACTGAGAAATACTTAATAAATTGTATTTAAGGCCATCAACAAATAAAACATTAGAAATCAAAATTGAATCAGTGTTACCAATCTGGCATAGGCCGATGATTTTTCCTTTAGAGTTATCACCAAAGGTGACAAAGCCTCCATCAACTTTTATTAAACTCTTGAAACAAGAGAAGTCTCCTGCCATATGCCTTGAACATCCACAGTCTAAATACCAGGTCTCTTTACAGGAGCTCTTTAAGCAAGTTCCCTACAAAACAGATTTAGATGGGAGATGATTTTGGTACCCAGATTTTCTTGGGTCCAGACAGGTTAGCCAATAACACTTTAGGTACCCATATTTGTCTAATGGGTCTCATATAAATTGTATAATTGACATGCTTTGAAAGATAAACTTTATTAGATCCATAGCTATGTATATAACTAGTTGAAGCATATGAAGTTCCAGAATTACCTTCATTCTGTCCAGATTTAGAAATGAATCTAGTTTTGGCAATTTTCCTTTGTCCAGGTTGGTATCCTATACCAGTAGTATATTTAGGTGCTATTTGCTTTCCTAGCATCTGTGTTAGAGTATTTTTTCCATTGGTGAACTTCTCTAAGTCTTTCTTGAGTTGCTCATTAGATAGTTTCAGTTCAGTATTCTCTTTTAGCAGTTGAGCATTTTTCTCTTTTTCAATAGTGAGTTCAGTTTTAACTGTAGTGGTGAGAGCATGTTGTTTCTTTAATGACTTGTATTTATCCTTAAGTTCATTACATGTCTCTTCCAGCATATCATAGTACTCAAACAATTCATTTTTAGACATTGTTCCAGAATCAGAATCAGATTCTGCATTATCTCCAGAGTAATAATTTAAAGCAGGAGTTTCAGTAGTTACCTGAGAAGTGTTTATCATAAAGCACATGTTTGCTCGATTCCTTTCAGAGTCTGAAGATTCAGCTTCACTTGTGCTGTCTTCTGAAGCACTCCAAGTAGCCTTCATGGCATTCTTAAACTTATTGTCCTTATATTCATATTTCTTTTTATACATCAACTTTGGACAGTCGGCTTTAATGTGTCCTTTTCTCTTGCACTCATAGCAGACAACATCATCTGATTTTTGATTCTTCTTCCAATCATTTTTCCATTTGCCTTGGTGATCATACATACCCTTATAATTTGTTTTTATGAAGAACTTCTTTTTCCTATAAAATTTCTTAAATCTTCTATCAATGTGATCCATCTCAGCATCACTGTCAGAATCACTTTCACTGTCTTCACAGCTTGAACTTTCAACTACAGCTTGAAGCTTTTCTTTGTCCTTATGATTTGAAGTTGAAGATTTGAAAGAGACAGACTTTCTTGGAGGTTCATTTTCTTCCTCTTTATTCACTTTAAGCTCTTCTTCATACATCATCAGCTTGCCAATTAGTTCCTTGACAGGTAGAGCAGCAATGTCAAATTATTCTCTGATTGAAACAGATGTGCCTCTCCATCTATCAGGCAGACATCTCAAAATTCTCATAATTTGTTCCTTCGATGAGACATCCTTTCCCAGCGAGATCATTGTATTGACAATTTCATTGAACCTGAGATACATGTCAGAAATGGGTTCGTCAGGCTTCATTTTAAAATTATCATACTTGATAGTATAAGTGTTCAATCTCATTTCTTTAACATTAGTTGTTCCTTCATGAGAAACAGCTAAGGTATCCCAAATTTCAAAAGCAGTTTTACAAGAAGAAATTCTATTAAACTCTTCATCTCCTAGAGCACAGTACAGGGCATTCATATATTTACAGTTGTTATTGTAAGCAGTCTTTATAGGTTCATCCCAAGTAGATCTAGCAGTAGTGGGAATTTGGTATTCTGATTCAATAGCAGTCCAAATATCAAAACCTATGCTTTCTAGATGAATTTTCATTTTCAGTTTCCACTGAGCATAATTAGTTCCATTGAAGAAAGGTGGTCAGTTAGTAGCAGCACCCTCAAGTCTATTGTGCATGATGAGAAAATTTTAATGAGAAAAAAATTTAGATATAACAGAAATTTTAAGAACATTAAAATACAACTAAAATCACAGTTCAAAAGCAGAGTACGGTTAGAAAGTATTTTCAATCCTCTGATACCAAGTGTTGGTTGGAGTGGTTAACTCAAGAGGGGGGTGAATTGAGTACCAATTAAAAATTTCTGTATTTAAAAACAGTGTCTTAAAGACCCCCAAATAAAATAATAAATTAAACTGTAGTGAATTTATATTAAAGTAGAGGTTCTGTCAGATTCTCAAGGGATTGATTAATTCCCAGTTAATCAACACAGGAGTGTGTGATTATCATTTGAAACTAACTTACTAATCTACACTTAACATAAACACTTGCTAATTTAATTATCAAAATAACTTTAAAAACAGTATTAGTTTTAAAGTGATTAGCAGCGGAATAAAACTTTGAAAGAGATGGCACAACAGATGTAACCAAGAGGTTCAGTATCAAGCCGAGACTTAGTCCTCTCAAAAGTTTATATAAAAATGATCCACACCCTGGATCGGGGTTCAACAGTTTACAACTGTCCAGGTCCAAGACCTCTACCACTGTTCTTCGTGGGAAACAGTACAACAGTAACCAGATGTCCAGGTCACACACGACCTCTACCACTGTTATTCGTGGGAAAGAAAGAATGAAAGAGTTTGGTAAGGATTTACAAATCCTTCAGTTTGAGTACAAGAGACAGTGTATGTGTTAGATACAGCAGATAACACACACTGCTCAAAAAGAGTAATAATAAATCACAGAACAAGAGATGTAGAGTTTAGAAGTGGTTCTGGTGATTTCAGTGTAGCTCTGGACTCCTTTGGATTTGACTAGAAGTGAGTTTGAGTCCTCTTCTCGTTTCTGTTTGAGAAACAGAGTGTCGTATGCTCCAGGTTCGTAGGTAGTGAGATGTAGTCGATGAAGCTATTCGATATTCTTTTGTATGCACAGAACACTTCTCGAGTATGCTTGATTGTCTATGAGCTTCTCTGTGTTCTTGATGGAACTCGTTTTTCTCTTCTTGTTTTTCTGGTATATGTCATCCACCACGCACTTCTCTGGTTCACTTCTTGTTGTTGTTTGTTGATGTATTTCTTGGGCAGTGTAGTCTTCTCGTATTTATCTCCCAACAGGGGACAAGAAAGATTTCCTTTCTGCAGGTACGAGGTACGGGTTCCTGACATCCGACAACCTTTATCAGATATTTGACAAATCATTAAAATGTATGATATGACCGTTAGATTGATTAAATATAGGAAATAATGAAATTCAAACAGTGCGTCGAGTGATCGGTAGGTAATCAGCATCGGTAGCTTGGACATCAGTAGCTTGAACATCGGTAGCTTGAACATCGGTAGCTCAATGTCATTAGTTGCTTTGACTCTATCGGTGGCTCTATGCGTCGGTTGGTACATGCTTATATCAGTGACTTTGTTTATCGGTAGCTCCATGCGTCGGTAGCTCTATGCGTCGGTAGCTCTATGCGTCGGTAGCTATATGCGTCGGTAGCTCTATGCTTGTATCGGTAGCTGTGATTCTGTCAGTAGCTTCGCCCATCGGTGACTCGTATCCCATCGGTAGCTATTTATACTTACACTGGTAGCTCTATATTTTTATCGGTAGCTGTGTGTTAAGTCTATCGGTAGCTCTGTGTTAAGTCTATCGGTAGCTGTCTGTCGGTAGACTAAGTCTATCGGTAGACTGGTTACCGGTAGCTCTTTATCAGTAGCTATAGACAGACTACTTGTCTGTTTTATGAAGAACACATCTGATTGTGTTAGAATCAATTTATAACTTGTATGAACATGAATAAAAGAGTATTAACATATTCCAAATACTATTTTAAAAATTATTATTGGTTTGATCACAGATTTGAAAGAATTAAAGTATAGATCAATGATACTTAAGAATATCATATAGAATGAAAACATAATTGGGATTTTCAACACATATGAATACATGATTGAGATTATCAAAACAGGTGAGGTCAACACCTATATTAAAAAAAATTAGTTATTAAACTTTGATTTTACCTATGTTAACTATTCATTAAATAAAATAATAATAACTATCCTAATCTAATCCATGTGGACCTAAAGGGTAATATTTTATTCCTAAGGTTGTTTTTGGTCGAACTACACTTATCCAATAGAATTAAGACATGTGTTATGGTAATAATAATATCATTTTTACCCTTAATTACCCTATTTACATTTAACCGTTGTAAATAAAAGTAAAAAGCTACTATTCACTAACAATTATTTTCATCTTATTGAACCACATTTTACATTATTATAACAACCATGTATGTCGGATTTTTAAAATTCAATTCACAAAAGTGGTAAAATATCATTTAAATGAAAGAGTCGGTTTTTTTAACTACCACTAAGTGGTTTCACTATTCATCAAAAATTAATGTTTTTCAGGAAAATACCAAAAAATCAGCCTAATATATATTTGATATTCCAAATTAAAAAATGATGTCTATTTCTCCAAATTCAAAATATATAAGTAACATTAATTAATTTTAAAATTAATTCCCGTTATCAAAACAAATAGTGTTCTTTTAAGAAACAATAATAATCAAAAGATCAACACTTGTTTATGTCCAAATTCATAATGAAATTAATTCCAATGACCAACATTGGATTGAATGGTAATAATATATTCTAATAACACTTTAAAAACCATTAAAAAGATAATCTATCCATATAAATTATTGCGATGAAAAAAGTTGTTTTTAATTAAAATATAGCATGTCTTTAGTATTCATTAAAATATGAAAGTTAACAGAATAATATGAAAAAAACTTACAAAGTAAATTTTTATATCCTGATTCCAATGAAAAATTTTATTTTGTCAAATTGAACTTATAAACATGTCAAAAACTGGATTTAATGTGGGGGCTCCATCAAAAGGCGGAAAAACTGCATTTTTTTAAAAATACTTATTTTACTGGAAAAAATTATTTTGTCTTCACACGATGTTCAAGAAAATGTGTAAGATTAATAATCTTGTTATAAAATTCAAAATGTAATTAATACTATTAATAACATCTAGCTCATAATAAAATTATAACCATATATTGTTGTTTAGTGAAACCCGGTATTGCATACAACACACGCTATCCAGGAAGGTCGTAATTGTGTGTATTGCAATCCATGTCAGGGTTGCGTGTAGTGCACGACTCTTTCACTGTTGCGTATAACATAATAATACCATATTTGATTTATACATTGAATATATTTATATATATACAATCAATGTTACATTGAATAAATACTATGAAATAAACTGGAAATTGTGTGAACACGAGCCAAGAATAGTGTTGCATATATTGCAAGCTAATACAGTGTTGCGTATAGTACAAAAAAATCATGGTGTATTGTACAATAAAAGACATCAAAGGAATTAAAAATAATATATCTCATAAAATATCAGGGTGTTACAGTATAGATCAGATCTCGATTACTATTAGCTTATTTTCATTCATCTTGATTGAGGCTATGTTATTTATGTTTCTGAAAATATTCCATATTATCAGGTTCTTTATCTGATCTTTTATTTTCTCTCTATGTGAACAAAATAAGGAGATGGTAATGGAAAATCATTAAACTATAGACCTTAGGTAGTTTTTCTCCTGAATTTCCCTTAATGTTGAGATGTTTATATACATCTATTTTCCCGTGTAACAAATATTCCACATCCCTAAGAATTGGAATTGAATCCTAGAATTTTTATTCATTTCCAATTCAATATAATAGTCTTGATAATTGTTGTTTGTATTTTCAGAACCATTAATTAAAATTAACCACCCTATTAGGTGTGTTGGATATATAAAGGGACCATCATGGGTGGCTGTGACACTTGAATTCCATTATATGTGCTTTTACACTATGTCGTGGGATGTTGGATATTAAAACAATAATTTTAATTTAATTTTGAATTGGGAATTAAATTTCAATAATAAATGTGAATTTCATATATAATTGACTAATGGGAAGGGGTTATGGGAATGACCATTGGACCATGCTATATAATTGCTTGAGTAAGCACGACTTGATATTTATATTAATATACCCATGTGAGTTATTTTTTTATATTCCATGATATATTTTTTATGCATGTAATGATTATTATAATTCATTTTTTCCCATGTGAGTAAATGAAAGGCAATCCATCTATGTTGGGCACATACCTTTATCCACCATTTTTGGTGAGGTTTTATTGATTGTTCTTTGCAATGACCTTGACATGATTATGTGAAATTGATTAATTTATTTTAATAATGAATTTATTAAATGTTCATATTTCGTGGGTGAAAAGAGGATTTATATGGAAATTATATGTATAGACATTGATGGATTGAACCTTACTTATGCATGGTTGATACTTGGACTCCCTATCAACATACAAGGATGGACTCTAAGGAGGGAAATGTATGTCAAGTGATACATGGATTATTTATAGAATTATATGGAAGTAGTTCCTGAGAACTGAAATATATATTAAATGTGTGATACTTGTGATTCCATAGTAGAGTACCAAGGATTGAACCATGAGGATATGACATTAATCCTTAATTAGATAATTATTTAGGATCTTTAGGATCACTATGGAAATGCTTGTAGGGTCTAGTTATCATATACATGGTGTGAAACATATATTCTAACAAATGTATTAAATGGATGAGCCTATGTTATAGATGGATTAATGAAAAAAATGAATCATGACATATCTTATAGGATAATCTACATTCATGGAGTCATCCTTTGTATTATATCCTTTTGATGTCATGTTTAGGCATCTATTGTGCTTATGATTAAATAGGGGATGTGATGTTTTCAATAGGTCTCCATACAGTTAATATAAATGACATTGAATTTTTGAATGAAAATAAAAAAGTGGAACTCAACTAACTGCTTGAATAAGATACTTACCTTTTAAATGAAATTGATTAAAATGAATGTCTTATAAATGAGAAACATGATTATAGTATGTTTACGTTTTATTACTTCCTTTATCTATTATATTGTTTCCTGCACAATAATTCTTATTCATATTCACTGACTAATTAAAACATTCATTTGGTGGTTGCCTAATGAAATTATATATCATTACTAGTTTTTTACAATATTTCATACCCAAATATATTATATGATTACATGTTTTGATAATGGAATGTTCCCTACTACACTTCCTTGAATGTTTGATTGGAGTGTAAGTGCATTGGAATTATTTTAGGATCATCATTCTAGTGGACAAATTTTTCCATTTTTTACTTGTGTTCAATGTTTGGTAAACCTACTATGTATACATGTTTTCGAAACATTAAAAGATACATATGAAATTTATCATTATTTTTTATAAATAATGAATTTTGGAATAGGTTATTTATATATATTCTTCGGATTAATACTACTTTTCTGGTTATTATACCCCTTCTACTTCTTTATTGTGGTTGATATTTTAATTTTCTACACTCTAGTGACGGGGGCTTAGTCTCACCATAGTTATGTTCATTCTAAAAAGGTTGGGTTCCATTCTAAACAATATCATATTGTGCCTCATTAAAGGGAATGCTATGTGATTTTAAAAACAACCTAATTCTATATCTAATAAATATTCCTAGTTTTCATTTATAAATTAATTAATGATTTTATTCCTCTAATATTGAGCCCAAACCATAGTTGGTTTTTTCAATTATGTAAATTATAGTACTAAAAATGAAAAAAATACAATTGAACCATAAATTGATGTTAAAAATAATAAATCTAGAAAATGTTTTTTATTTATATAAAATTAATAATTTAAATCATTTATGTAGACTAAAGAATTAAATTGAAATATAACCAAGAAAAAACAAATAAAAAACTAGTAGTTGAAGATGAAATGATACATATTGAATAAGTAACATGAAATGGGAATTTATTGAATGATACTACCATTCCACCACCACAAGAAATAATAAGAATTAAATTTAAAATAAATTCATAAATTAATAGAAATGTTGATTATCTATAAGAAAATTTATTTCTCTTATAATGTAAATTGTCGATATAACTGTACATAATAACTTATTTTTATTCCAAATGTATTCTTTAATAACACTCTTCTTGAATTTTTTATAATAAATCTTATTATTTTTATCTGTAAATGATTTATTTTATATCTTTATTGTCTTAATATTTATGTGATTTAAATATTGAGTGGAAATTATAAGGTCTTCCAGCCCCAAGGAATTTATGGTTTAAGTGGACCTCATATATCATATTTATTTTTTAGTAGGGATATATTTATGGCTTGAACATGTTTTAATATGTGGTATCTAATTAAACAATCATAATGGATTTATATTGTTGTTTAATTGTTATATAAAAAATGAATTATATTACTGACATTAATAATAACACCTTTGTCGTACAATTGATAAATTTTCCTAAAAAACCCACAAAAAATAGACATAATATAGTATAAGACATGTAACAAGTGTAACTGCCCAGTCAGTTTAGTTTACAATTTAGATAGGGAGGGGTGAATCAGTTTGTTCTTTTATGTTTATATTTAAAAATATTTTCCCTCCTATTAAATATTCAATTCCCCACTCAATTAAATTCTAAGTCACATCCATAGGAACACAATAATTTAGAAGTTTCAAAATTATATACGAATAACTATGTCCATGGAATGGTTCAGAGACAATCCAAAACCATACAACATTATAGGAAAAAAATCCATAGATTACAAAAATTATGATATACCATTACACATGTGTATCAATTTGAAGAGCATCAATTAGTACATGTGCACCATATTAGTAAAAATAGGGTAATAAAATTGTTATGTAACTTTTCATGTTACCAGCGCATCATTTCAATTAAAAAAATGTATTGAATTGAAATACATTTCTTCTATTACATACATATAAGAAATGTAATAACCTCGGGGAATTGGTTAGGAAAAACACAATCCAATTTTCCATGGTCTGATATCTCCTAGTCTGATTCCTCCAAGTAAGATTCTAGTAAAACAATTATTTAAATCTGATTTTCATGTATAATAAGATATAAATGAATCAGAACCACTTTAATACCTATGAACATTAAAAATTAGTAAAATACCCTCTCATTTCAGAAATCTTTAATATGGTAAAACCCAATTTGAATTCCTTGTTCAGATTAATTCAACCCGTTACCAGAATTTCTGGAATACAATTCACTCCACCATCAAAACCTATTCAACAAAAGAGCTATATGATGACTTCATCTTCTCTCTAGAACTCAGAGCCTCTGTCTCTAATATTTTGAATAGTACTTAATCTTATTAAATTTACCATGTAAATTATTTCTTTTATAGGTGACCTGTTAAAATTTTGGCCTGAAATCCTAAAAAGATTCAAGCTCGCTTAAATTATCCTGAATTTCAATTTGTTTTAAAATCTTAGTGCACTGATGGACTTCGTCACTGATTATCAAATAATCTCAATTATTATTCAAAGATAATCTCATTATTATTTATTTAATTTAAATGCTTATAATGATTTCAATACATGAGTCAGATTTTTCCCAACTTTATTTCTCCAATAAAAATGATTGTATCAATTGAAAACAAAAATATAAAGTAATGGATACCATTATGATTTTATGAATATCATTCTAATAACTGATTTGAAAAAAAATTATTCATTTTAATGGATAAATCCCTCTTGAGAATTCATTTAGAAATCTCCTTCTCCTTTAATGACCCTCCTAAAAAAATTCGTTCACAGTACTGTTCTCTTCTCATGACTTCCTTCACGAATTTAAATTCAATAGAGAATTACATTAGCATTGTCTAAAATGGATTGGAAACTATAATAATTTTCATTTCATTCCATATTCATTCATTAATTCTAAACCTTAGTATGGTCTTTACAGAATACAATCATTCTGTATACTATATTTCTCGAAATGATCATTTTTCCTTCCACTTGGATAAAATCATTTTGAAAAAAAAATATGCATAATTTCTTACTCTCCAATTGAAATTACCTTTTCAAATGAAACCAATCTTAACTGACATCACTATCCATAAACACCACTCTTCATCAGGATTACACTTCATTGGAACAACTTTTTATTTCACCAACTCTTTCATTTCTTTCACTAGATAAGAATTTTTTGGAAAAAAATCAGCTTCACTTATTTTTATCATCCTCATGGATATGATAAATTTGGATATGATCCTTTTTGGTTTGGGGAAATATCATTGATTATCTATTTCATCCATCAATATTTCATCACAAGTCATACATTTTTCTCATGATTTATGTGATTTACTAATCAATAACACATTTTTACAATTAAAACATCATAGTCACACAATTAAAAAATCATAGTCACACTGACCCCTCATATCAAGAAGAGAAACCACTTATTTATCATCGTATTCATATTGAATTCAATGACTACTTACATCTAGATATAAATTTTAACATTTAGTCAGTCCCAAATTTAATGTGATAAGAAACAACTCTTTAAAAACAAATTTTTCTAATTATGATCGTATTTAGCAGTGAGTCTAATTCTTTACAAAACATGAGTCCGGTTGTTTTCAAAACATTGTTCAGTATTATTTTTTTGAAACCAATAAAAGTTTTGACAAAAAAATTATTAAGAATTACTTTATTCTTTCCCTGAAAAATAGATCTCCCACAAATATTTATTCTGTCAATTTAGTTCAATCCAAATTTCCATTCATCATCGTTCTGAATATCCTTTCTTTTATTAATATACTGAACACTTGACAAAAAATACAAAGAAAAAAAATGATGTCCTAACAATATCCCCATTTTTTATCAATACCCACTTAAATCACTTAAACAACATGAAAAATTTCATATATATTATTATATCCATTCCTTTTTTATAACCCTATTTCTTTTTTCTCTCCCCTTTGTCATTTCTCTCCACATGTTGACTATCAATATTAAAAGGTCCATCTTGATAACATTATCCATTAATGGTAAATGATCTCCATTTCAATAGGTTTGGATTTTTTTCAACAGTGATATCATTTGATTCAATTAACGATGTTCCATTCACTAAATAATACTAAGTCTTCATGGGCTAACCTAGTGTAGTAAACAAGAGTGTAAAATCAATATCCTCTATGTTATACATAACATAAGATTCATATAAAACCTTTTCTATTATTCTTCAAACATTTTCATGACTATGTGATAAAATTTAAAGAATTATTTTTGGGTAAAATTAACCTACACCCATCTTAATAAATACATCTAAATGTTCAGTTGTTTAAAAACACTTCTTGTAAAAAAAAATTCATATCCACATTACTTCCTGTTGCAAGAAAATTAAGAGACTCATCAATTAAATATTACTTATTTTTAATCCCTAAACTTTCAACATGGTATCATAAGTATATATATATTTTGGGAATAAATGGGAACCTCGATTGTTCCTTCGTAATAGAAATTATACTAATAGTCCTCTTTTAGACTTTTATTTTTATTCTTGAATTTTTACTTGGTCATGCGTTCTTTCTTATGTTCTTCCTTCTTACCATTTTAAAAACATTATTCCTATCTATATAGTCTTATGATGAGGTTTTTGAATTTTCTTCATCTTTTTAGCACCTTTTTAATAATTAGTTTTTACCATGTTTTCCATTACTACCTTATATTCTAGCACGGTAGTTGAAGAACTTTCAATATCATGATATTCTTTATAAAAAACTCAATATGTTGATTCCTTTTTATACATAATTATTTTATATTATGTATCCTATTTATTCCTCTATTTTTTCTCCTTTTCTTGGGCTTCCCTTAATTTCTAATCCATGAAAATGGGTTCTGGCCAGACCACTAAGGAATATTTATTTTCAAACATCATAGATATGTGATTCTTCACATTCAAAACATTTACATTCTATGATTTTTATAAATCCTTTTGGTGTGCCTATAACAAAATAATACATTAGTTAGCAAGATTTCTAGGTTGAGCACATCTTTAACCAATAATTTTAAATGGTTAGAATCTATTTTCAATATTTACTTCATTCCTCTTATGTTTCATCCAAACCATCTTTTCATACTACTTTATTTCAGGATATTGACTCCCCTTACGTTTTACTTTCATAACATATGGGGTAATTAAAATGTGGATGATTGAACAAACATATGTTTTCTGGGTGTCCTAATCCCCCACAATACTAGTAATGTCAATAAAAAGAATATTTTCTAGTGAATCATCATTATTTATTAGAATTATGATTATGTTTATTACCAAGATTATTTTTATTATTTGGTGAGCCACGAACCGTTGTTTTATCAATTAAATTCATTTTTTATACTATATTATTGGAACAATATGTATTAGAAACTATTGCATATTCAATGTATTTCAACACATTTTTATTCTATGGGTTCTTTGTTACTTTTGAATTCCCAACATTGTTATTCATGGCCACATAAATAACATTTCCAACTCTCTTATAACTATTTGATGGTATCTTTTATTGAAAATTATTAGGATTCTCATTACGAGAACATGCACAGACATTAGTGAAAGTGTTTTCGATACTTTTATTCTGTAATTCGGAATTACATAACGTTTGTTAAACAATGTTCATCTCTTATTTATGTTCCTATAGATTCATACACAAATGATAATTATGAACCTTTTCTTATTCAAGAAATTTATTCAAATAATATTCTTCTTTCTATTTAATCACCTTCTAATTAGCATAACATTCTTGATTAATATTTGAGGAAGATTCATCTTCTAACATTTTTTTGATTTTTATTCCTTGTGAATTAACTCAAAAATTATTTAAAATTATTTTCCAGTTGAGTTTCTCCTTCATCTGAGCTACTGGCTTTGAATTATTCAACATTTATTGTTATAATAAAATTATTTTCACCCGAATTCTTACTAAATTGTTGGCATTCATAATCAATTTCTTCTTCACCTCCATAACAACTATTTTCACTACTAGAAGAAAATTTTTTATTAAGAGTTTTAATAAATGTGTTTTCTTCAGCACCACTTGTAACCTCATCACTATCATATTATATAGAAAAAACGATTTTATATTTGGATTTGAAGGAATTAATTTCTCCCCTCTTGGTTTAAGGTTTTACATTAACAACCTTTTTTCCAAGATCCTCTTAGTCTTCTTTCTTCTGTATTGACTTCATATATTCATTTAAATTATTACAATATACCTTTGTTTTTGGAAAAACCTTTCACTCTAAAGAATTCACTTTCTTAAATTGATGCTAATGTAATATTCTTATCCCTTCCAACATTCACAAGATGATTTTTATCAATAATTATAGGTGGGTAATTATCATCAATGGGTGGAAACCCAAATCTTGAATCATATATAACAACATAACTGGTAGACATTATATAAAGAAGTATTTTATCATTCTATATTTGATAATTATTTGCATCAAATATTAGAATCCATGTACTATTCAAACTACTAAAATTATCCATCACAACTTATTATTCAAATACTTCAGCAAGAACAAGTGAAGGGAACCTACCCTCTAATACCAATTGTAAGTGCTGAGTCAGTGTATTGTATGAGTTAGAGGGGAGGGGGTGAATATATGATACTCTTTGTTTTCTTATTTTCTTAAATTGAAGCAAACTTCCCCTCATGTTATAGATTAAATTACTTGCTGAGTTCAATTCAAAAACA
Organism: Viscum album; assembly: GCA_963277665.1. NCBI lineage: Eukaryota > Viridiplantae > Streptophyta > Magnoliopsida > Santalales > Viscaceae > Viscum > Viscum album. Next base: position 317,181,658 of record OY728132.1, on the reverse strand, counting down.
CATCCTTATAAACAAAATAATTTACAAGTTTCACTATTAAATATGAAAATATACGTCCTTGGTACGGTTTGGAGACAATCCAAAACCATACAATCAACTAGAAAACAATTATTGTGTTATAATGAGTTGGATATACCATTATACCTTTGTACCACTTTGAAGACAGTCCAAATGTGTGCGTGCACCCTATTATCCCAAATAGGGTATCAAATTTTTTTTTTCTAAAAACTCATATTACCTGCACATATTTTAAATTTAAAAAATTTATTAATTCCAAATAAAATTATTTAATACCTAAAAAATAATAAATGTATGAGACTCTTGGAAATTGTTATGAAAAACCTCAGTCCAATTTTCTTGTTTCTGAATTTCTGATTCCAATTCATCCAAGCACGATTCTTGAAAAATAATTATTCATATCATATTTTCTTGTAGAATACAATAGAAATGAATTGGAACCACTTTAATACATGAGTACGATAAAAATAAAAAAAAATTATTCCTTAATATGATAAAACCCAGTATAAAAACCCCATTATAATTAAGTCATTCTAATACCAGAACTATTCGAATAAAATTCAATTCTCCATGAAAACATCTTCAACAAATGTTCATTGTGAAGACTTATTATCATTATAAAGTCGTAGCATCTATCTTTACTTTGACTAACAACACATAGTCTTCTAAAAAGTATAATGTACATTCTAACTTATATAGGGTACCCATGAGAGTCTTGGGAAAGAAACCAAAAATGCTTCCCCCTCACAAAAACTCACCCACATGTCAATTCCTTCATAAAATCGAAGAGAAGTTGTGACTTGTACATTAATTAAAAAAACATATCAATAATTTTTTTATAATCATTTCTATCATTATAAATTGATTTGAATCATCAGTATAATTTCAATACAGGAGTCTAATTTTTATCAATCTGATTTCTCTAGTAAAAATCCTATTATCAATTGAAAAAAAATTGTGATGTAAAGGATACCATTTTGATTTTCTGAATATGATTCAGAGAGCCCATTTCAATCAAATTATGTTATTTTAAATTACAGATCCCCCTTAAAAATAAATATATTAATATCATTATATTCTATTGAACCTCATAAAAAAATATACATTCATAGTCCTATTCATTTATCATGAATTCCTTTATGACATTAAATTCATTTGAGAATAGTTTTAAAATCATATGACTTGGGTTAGAGACTATCGTAACATTCCACTCATTCCATATACTTTTGTTTCTTTTAAACAAAAATACACTCTTTTAAAAAATGATCTTTCTTGATATCATAAATCTGGAAATGATAATTTCTTCTTCCTCCCAAATATTATCAATTTTAAAAACAATTGAATTCATTTATAACTCTTTAATTGGCACCACACTTCATTGACTCCAAATTTTATCTATACCATTCTTCAAAAAAATTATACATCATCAAAAAAATCATCATCAAAACCTATTCATATTCTTCCACCCAGATGATATTTTTTTGAAATCAATTGATAACACTTCTTTTTCATTTCCACCTAGATACGATAAATCAGGATATGATCATTTTTGGATTGGCGTCCTAACTTTCACTCTCTATTTATTCCAATATGTATGCATCAAATATTCCCCTATTTATCTAATAATTTATATGATATAAAGACTAGAAAATAATTTTCACAATTAAAACATCTTATTAACGATGACCCCAATTCTCTATCGAAACAATCACTTCTTTTTCATTGTATTTATGGGGAATCTGATGACCATTTACTTCTAGGAAGCGGTTTTCACATTTAGTCAGAACTGATGTTATCCTGATCATAAACACTTATTTTAAAACATATTCTCCTCATTGTGATGTAAATTTTCAGTGAGTCTAATTCATTACCAAACATGACTCTGATTTTTTCAAAACAACGGTAAGTAAGATTGTTTTGAAACCCATATTTTTTTGTGGAGAACAAACTGATTCTTAGTTACTTTCTTCTCTCCAAAAAATGAATCACCCGCATTACTTCTTTCAATCCCATCCAATATGAGTTTTTGATTAATCAATTTTCACATTATATTTTCATTATTCAATATATTGATCCATTGAGAACAAATACATGAAAACAACTACAAGGTCCAAAGAAAAAGTGTGATAAATGAAAAAAAAATATTATATATGAATTAATATTAACAAACATCCATATTATTTACACACTTATACAGGTTTTTATAAAAATAATAAATTTTTTTGATTCTCCATACATCAATGTTACAAAATTTGATAAAAATATGAAACTAATATTTTTAATGAGTAACATACATGAAGGCATAAATTTATAATAATAAAAAAATTAAATAATCAAATTCCTATTTTATATATCCTTGAGCATAGCCCAACTATTTAACTCAATAATATAAAATGTTATGATTTCATTAATTGTTTTCCATATACTACCATTTCAATATACACCATTATCATTCATTAAAACTAATTACATTAAAGCCTTTTACAGGATATATTTTACAATCAAATGTAAATATTTAAATTATCACATAGGAAAAAATCTCAATTACTTATAGAATTAAGTGATATTATTTTTTTATGGTTGCTAAATGTTTCTTTTTGGATATGTATTTACTTTCATAACCAAATATTATTTATGATATTGAGTGAAATTAATTTTAAATAGTTACATTAAAATGCATTTGTTTTTTAACATGGAACATCTCTAAGATCCTTAATAATCCCGTTATACTCTAAGAATCTATATGTACATTAGAATATCATTCTAAAATTATAAACATATTATTTTGATTTGAATGATTTTTTTATAATACTCAAAATATTTAACAAAAAAAATCTTATAATATATGATATTTCGTGTGATAAGTGAAATGTAATGAAAAAATAATATTTATAAAAATATGTCACTAATATGGGTGGAATATCAATTCCTTATATAATAACAAACATATTAATAAATATTTTTAGCATACTAAACATATTTTTTATCGTAATCTCTTTTTCAAATAAAAATATAGAATCTGATGTATCCTAATAATTTTTTATGAAATTCTTTATTTAATATAGTACATCAAAACTCATTGTCTACAATAAATTACTAATATCATATAACCAAAATGAGGTAAATATACACATCTAATATTTTGATCCATTTGTGAATATACAAATTGATTGCATTCAAATATCTAAAGTAACAACTATTTTAGTTTTGTATTAAAGATAAAGTTTACAATGGCCACCATGCATAAATTTTTTCGGAAATCATAACTAAATATTTGTGTACTTATTAAAGGAATATATATTGACCTATTTAACAACATCATATATTTGTTAGATAAGAAATGAATTTTCAAGATAAAATATATGTTCTGTTAATATGAACATTTATATTGTTACTAGACTTAATATATTCATAAATTATGGATCCCCTTTGTATAGGGTTTATCTCAATGCTATGACTGATGATGATGATGATATATATATATAATGATTTATCAAATTATTATACTTTTTTAATTTAATTTAATAAGGAATTTTTTTAAATGGACATGCACTAATATGGTGATACCCATTTAACATGTCATATCCATTTAGATGATAAGACCCACATTTCACAATGACTTAAACTAGTTATCACATTAATATTTCATGAATATATATGAGACAATATTTTTCAATAATACTTATTTGACTATTATATTAATGAGAAAAAAACATTTACCTGAGTATGACATGTTGATTAACACAACTTGAATCCAAAACTATAATTACAATTTGGATATACCATCAAATTTTTTCTATTATAAAACATAATGGATATGGAACCAATGGTTAAGGTCACCAGATTAATTTGTTTCCTTATAAATGATAATACACAGGAACCTCATTGGGAGTGTCACTCATACTGAATGATTGATTTCTTGACTGGATAAAATTTAGATTTAATCTCACACATATTATATTAAATGGAATACTTTCACAATAACTTATCTAAAGTTATACTATTTAAATTTATTCATGATTTTAGAGATTTAATTTGAAACCATATTTGTTTTATAAAATCAAAATGTTGAAACAATATTGAGGTGTGACTATTTATAAAACATATAGATAATGTTACGAATACAAATTAAATGATAAATATATTCAACCATGTCATTAAATGGACTAGATAACTCTCCTAAATAATACCAAGATCAATTATGATATAGCATGAATGGTGATCCTAATATTCAATGTATTCTTACTATAAGATGTGCATCCAGTGAAAAAAAGAGCTATAAAACTAAACACAATCATAACTCATAATGAAAAAGTATTGGAAATGATAAAAATAAACATTCAGTATAAAAAATACTCCACATGTGAAAAAACCAAATTTATACATATTCATGTCCCAAAAGATAGATTTTTAGCGAATTATGTAACATAAAACCATCATGTTATCGTCGTTGGATCACCTAATAGCATGTGGGTATCATGATCCAATAATAATAACCAAATCCTAAATCCCATGATCAAGAGGACCCAATACCTCTTGGTGGTTACTTCCCATACCTTGCAATTATCATAAGAATGCCTATAATCATTAAAAGTAAAAACTAGGGTTTGATAAATAGTATTACTTTCGGATCACACTATGAAAAAAAACTAAAAAATATATATAACATGGTAAAAAAAAATTTATGTTCATATCAAAAAATTATTTTCTAAAACATTAATATTTATATCATACAACCAGAATAAAGTTATTTTCCTTCTAAAAAATTTATGAGATATGTTTTTATAAGTTTCATGAATAATAATTTCTATAAAAAATAATAATAGGAATTGTAATAAAAAATTGGCATGTATAAATAAGTCACAATTATAACAATACAGTTAGTATTCCCAAAATTATTTTAGTAAAGGTATTCTCACCCATATAATTGAAATAATATTATATATGCGGAAAATACCCTAGATCCATATTATATGTTGTGTAGAAGAACACCAAATAGAATGAAATCACAACCCTTAATTTTTTATTCATTATTGTAATCATCAATTCATTTTTAGGTAATGGGAATAAATTCATTGATTTTTTTTCCCACATATCTTTTCAGGATACAATATTTTTTAATAAAATTAATATACATTAGGATATAATTAATATGAAAAATATCTGTATTTTTTAATCAATCATCAATTTTGGACCCAAGTTCATGTTTTATAACACACCATTTAATTTAATAAATCATCATCAAATATTTTTAGTAAAATATTCATATATTTCATGTAAATTAATTTTATTTCAAATAATAATACATTTCATGGAATATCCTCTCCAAATTTCATAATAAAAATGAGGCCTTAAATAATTCATTTTCATTTGAGATCAATTTTCTGAAAGAAAAACATTATTTAAAAAATGATTTTCAAATAGATTTCATCTTGAAAAAACATCAAATATTTAAATAATAATCAATGATCCAAATAATTTACTGTATTTGAATTATAAATATATTTCTAATTTATGAAAAAAAAAATTACTTTTTTAAATAATGTGAATTTACATATAAACCCCCACACTAAAAATAATAATATTGATGGCACCCAATAAGACATCCTAAATTGGAGGAAATTATTCAATGATTAAATGAGGATCCGAGAGAAACAATTTATACAGTCATGATCTAGATACAACAATGAAATTAGGATCCCTAACTCTTGATAGAATAAAGAGATGCGTAATGATTAATTTAGATTCATATTGAGATCAATATTACTAAAAGAGAATCGATGAATTAACCAATACATTCATCATTGAGGAAAAAATTTTGTAATGGTTAAAAAAAATCTATAGATTCTGCAATATAACAAGTGTAAAATTATGATTGTGGGATATGTGCTTAAAAATAATAAATAAGAATAAGAGATATGAATTGTGGTAATATCAGGTCATTTATCACACACATTGGATTCACCTACTAGCTGATGGATCCCACCAAATATCCCATAGCACTTGATATAATTACATGGAAAATAAAAAACCCTCTAGAAAATTATATTCCTCTAGAAACTAGATAATGGGATATCAATATGAAATAAACTCTTCTAGTCTTCCATCGGTTGGATGGTGGATCTCACCAGCTAGTCAATGCACTTCGTGTAGCCATTTTTGTACCATGATCTAGTGAATACACTAGAAAACTATAATGTGCGTTACTTGATATCAAAAAAACAATCCAATGGGTAAAAAATATAACATTTAGTCAATAAATATTTCTAACCATGATATGGTATCAATGATTCTTTAGTTACAATACTGATACAAATAAAAATAAAAAAAATATCCCATGATAAAATCAATATATGTTTAAGAATATATGTGTGGGGATTTCATAATTTTCCAATCATTAATTTCATTATGGCTCCATAAAGATTTTTAAAAAAATTATAAAAAATAATTTAATAAATTATTATCTCATCAAATAATTACACTCAAATGTCCTAATAGAATTGGAAATATTTTACAAAAACACAAAAACTAATTATATGGAATTACAACGGAGAACAATCATCTATGAATTGGTATCATGAATTGTATGTTATTTCATGGTCATATTAGCCTCCACATCATGTTACTCACAACTCAAAACATGATGTGAGTCTAATTTAGACCTCTTGATCTATGAAATGTGAATCATTTTATGGATCTATATCATTTAAGTGGAATAGATAAATGAGATTCATTATTTACAATAATATAAATAACCTCAACAATCCCACATATATCAGTTCCAACATACACTTTTTTCAATCCATTGATTCCCAAATTGTAGCTACAACATTAAAAATCATTCAATAATGGAGAAATTGAAATTATGATTACCATGATTATAGAAAAAAACATGAAATTATAATATTTTAATAAGACATATAATTTTTTTCACACATATACATGTAATATAATTCTAGATAAGTCAGGAAACATTTCTAAAACATATATAGGAACACCATAAAGACTACACCTCTGGGGAAGGACACACCAGTATTCCAAGTCATATTCCATTCCTTGTGAGCGAGCGGGTTTTCCCATATTTTCATAATAGATCAGGTTCCTTATCTTCACATAGTGGATCGAGTTTCCTTATCTTCCCTTACCAGATCAGGTTCCCCCAATTTCCCATAGTGGATCGGTTTCCCCATATCCCCATAGTGGTTCAGGTTTCCCCACAACCCATAGTTGAATAAGATTCCTCATATTTCCTTAGTTTATCACGATTCTCTATCTTTCTTAATGGATCATGTTCATTTACATGATTTAGTACATTCTCTCATGAGATATAAATCCTCACCCATTTCATTGGTGGAAGATATAGGTCCCTCCCATAACATAATTAATACAAACAGACATGTTCCCTAATATGATATACTGATATATCATAAACATGAAAATTGAATATGTGCAATAATCATGTAATCATACCTTAACCAATAGAAAAAGAAACATGATTCACAATCCATTTGTCAAACCATTGTTGGAAAAAAGAATATGGTTTCCTAAGAACAGAAACCATGAATGATAATGGATTTCATAATCATATAAACATGAAAGAGAAATTTGTTTCACGTCATCAATAGATAAAAAAATTCAGTGACAGAATATAAATGTAACCATTAGATCATTTCCCTTGTTGGGCATGAGTATCAAAAATTTATGTCATCTTATAGGGAAAATATTTTTGAAATATTTTTTAAAAAAATTTCATTATGAAAATATCCTTTCATCATCGGAAAAATAATTTTAAAATGTAGATCCTTTTAAAACCATCTTTACTAAAAATAAAAATGAAAATTTATAAAGGAATCATTGATATCATTTTGAAAAACATTTAATTATCGAGCACAATGAAAAATTATGAAGATTTATGGATAATATTATAAAACCCATTTCATGGAATACATTTTAAAATCTAATAATGAACGTATGAACACAATTTGAAACCAATTTAATTGAAAAAATTTAGAAAAATCTCAATAGATTTTTTGAAAACCGTAATAAAATTTTAAAATAATTTTACCATGAAAATTATCATAATTGATAATGTTTTTTTAAAAAAAATTATAATTTTTTAAAACATGGTTTTTTTAAATTCATGTCATGTGTCTCAAACAAGGAAAATAGAGAGAAAACTACATTTATCGGTTTCCTAGAATTTGACACATAAATCCCATGAAAGGTAGATCATGAAATATATAAGTAAAAACCCATATATTTAATAATAATAATCCTTGAATATATTCACAAGGAGAAAATACACCACATAAATGAAACGAGTGGTGAATAAGGAATGAATCTCATGTAAATTTATGTGAGAATAGTTATCTGCATACCTTATGTCTTGAATTGTATCATACTCATATAATCCTACAGTAAAATAAATATATGATTAATATATATATTTTTAGGACCATATTATTATATATATAATGATATATGTTTTAATATGGATTTATATTACCATTTTGTTAATAATTCCATGTTAAGGATACACTTCAGTTAATATTCTCTTTCTTTTACATACATGGGTATTTAATTGATATATTTTTTTTATCATACCTATATCATGATATATATAATCTCAACCATTAAATAAAATTCATATGTATCCATTATATACATATTTAATATTATCTATAATATATACAAAGATGAAATTGAATACATTGTTAATGGATACAGTAGGTTGCACAAATGCATGAACGATGTTTCCATTTATAATCATATTGACGAAAATAATGTAAATGAAATATATGTATATATATTAAAATTAAATTGAAATTATTATATTATATATATCACATAGCTTCAATAATCCAATCCATAATTCATTCCATGTAGAGTGTGACCGAATCACATCGTTTTGAAGAGGTGGTAATCCACAATCCCAAAATAAAATTATCATATTTACACAAAATTTAAAGAGTGATGTTATGAATTATATAATAATAAAAGAGTAATAACTAAATATTAGATATCAATTAAAAATGTATTATACATCACAATACCTCCCAATTAGATGGGATGAAGGAAAAAATAGACAACGTCGTCTCGCAAGGCGGTAGTGCGTCGTAAAAAAGACCATTATGTTCATCACCCATTAGATTTATCTATGATTATGTTTTATATAAATAATTTATAATGAAAAAATATAAGTATAATTATTATACTAATTATATCTTAAAACCATGGAATAAAAATATAACAGGTACTATAGAACGAAAATAAAAAAAGGATCGAAAGGGAGGATGTTAACTCTAATTCGGGTAACAACTTTTAGTTTTCACCAAATGGATTCCCTGAATGGATTTCTACATAAAGAGAGGTACCTATGCTGAGGGTATGGTTTATAAGGCACTATTTGTTTATATATTGGTCAATCCAATGTTTCTTGTGAGGTGCGATGATGTGGTAAGTTTGAGTGTCATTTTATAGTGGACGAGGAGTGTGATTCTTCTAAATTTTTGAAAAATTAATTAAAACCACGTTTCTATTATAAAATATGGTTCCATTTTTAGTTCAAATATATGAAAATGGAGGATAGTAATGTAATATAAAAATAAAATTCTTTTTAGACAAGTTTCTAGGTCATTTTGGCGTTATATTTATGGTTTATTATATAGTTAAGGTAATTTTCCTATTTAATGTTGTAATTAAATTTAAATACATTAAATAAGATGATTGTTAAATAACTATGATGAACATATAATGAATTATAAATTATGATGATACCAAATATTGAATACATTTTTCAAAAATCCAATAAAATAAGTGGTTGAAATTAATATAATATTATTCCCATAGATGTGTTGTGTAAATTGGTTTTTAGCCAAAGATGGTTAACTTTTTGAATGTTTTGTTATGAAATGTCAATTTGAAATTAATTACAATGACTTAAATTGTATTAAATCATTTATAATTAGTTTATTAAAATTATAAAATCCATTTTGAAACATCATTAAACTATATAAATAAATTTTATGAAAATTAAATTTGTAATTAAAATTCAGTATTATTGAAAATTCATAAAAACGATGTTTTCATAAAAATACATAATATTTACCCTGATCAAATTTGGAAATGATGAATTCAAAAATTATGTTTATTTTATGAAATTCACTTTTTAAATGTGATTATAATTTATTTTATTATGGTTCACAATAGGACATAAGTAGTTCATTTAAGAAAATAGTATTTTCAAACATATAAAGACAATACCAATATTAAAAATTGTATTATCAATATTTCTTATTTATATAAAATCATTAGAAATAATATTCAAAATTTTTTAATTACTATTCATATTATAATGTTTAATAGATAGGTTTTTAAAATTTAGTTAAATAATTATAACAATAAAATGATTTTTTTGAACCCGTTGATCTGTGTATCAAAAGCCATATAGTTGTTTCATGTAGCACAAAATTGTCCTTTTGTAGGTTATTAAAATAATTTGACATAGTATATATTTTAATAAATGATATCAATTAAAAGTAATTTTTTTGAAAAAAAGTCACTAAAACATTAGGGTGTTACATTCTACCCCCTTAAAATTAATTTCAATCTTCAAATCCATATTTCTAATAAAAATCAAGGATATTTATAACTCATCATATCCTTATGTTCACATTTTCCTTCATCTCACTAATGATTTCTCCACAAAATTTTTACTAGGTGAATGGTATTTTTTATAGAACATTCTATGTATGATACACAATTTCAACTGGTTTATCATCATAAAAAACATCCTGATTCCACAGTATCTCCAATATGTTCAATACATGTGAAGGGCTGGTTATGTTCTTACATTAGAGATATACATGGAACACATCTTGAACTTGTGACATATTTTCAGGAAGTTCCCAGTGATATGGAACAATCATGATATGTTAATGAATTTCATGGGGACAATTATACATATGGAATAATTTCCCATTATTCTCAATCCACTTATCCTTCTTCCAGGGAGGGATTCATAGAAACACCTTCTTGATATCTTACAACTGTATATCACATTATCAACTATCAGTATTAATTTTATTCTAACTCTGGGATTCCTTTCTATTATTTTGAATTTCTTTAACCATATATTCCATTTCTTTAACTTTATCAGGTCCCCCAAGAATGTTTTCTCCAACATCACCATAGAATAATGGAGACATAGATTTCAAAAAATATATGGATTCATTACAATCCATTTGAATGATTCTGTAAAATATTATTTTGTATGGAAACTCATCTATTATAATTTTTTTCTTAAGAACATTTTAAATATTATGAACAGGATACCATCATATCATCTTGGGTTTGAAGTTATATTTAAGACTTTCCATCAATATGATGAAGATAAAAAGTATTAAAACATAATTCATTATCAATTTCAGGAGTAATACATCACTAATAATTGAGGATATATTTTTATCTTGATCAGATACAATAGAATATGGTACTTCATAAACCATTACATGTTCCTTAATGTATATTCTAGAAAGATGATATTGAGAGATGTTTTTTATGATACTGATGATGGGTTTCAACATATTAAGGCCATCGACTACCACCCATATATAATTATATGCATTAAATGTTTTGGGGAGTCCAATGATCAATTCCATAGTGATGTTCTCCCATTTCCATTATGGTATAGGAAATAGATACAATATCCCCTTGTATATTTTTATTCCATCCTAAACATGATTTCATACCAAGAATCAATATACCAACTCTTCAATATTCTAATTCATCCCATCCTACTAGAAGTATTCATTAATGTATCCTTACATCCTTTTACATAAAATAATGATCTAAGAGCTATGACATTCCTCAAATATCTCATTCTTCAAATATTGTGTGGATAGTGGAAATAAACTGTTAGAAAAACTAATCATTCCATCCTTAGTATGGTTAAACTATAGAGAATATAAAACCATTTGTTAATATCTATATATTCCATCTATTTACATTTGATCTTATCTATGATAGAGGGCTGAATGTTCAGTTGGGTATTATAATATTTCCTCGCTTATTTCAAGATTCATAGACCTATAAATTGTAAATCGTGAAATATCATGTCATTTTTTGTCTTTATCATGCATAATCATGCATGATATTTTATACACAAAGCATAAACCTCAATGTTTACATTCCCAGTGATGTAATTTATTGGGTAATCATAATCATTTATTTGCTCTAACCGTCTCCATTACCTAATTTTAACTCCTTCTATGTTAATATATGTTTCATACTTTTTTGATGTGTTATATATCACATCGTTCTCCATACATTTAATTATTACATATTATGGATGAAAAAATTACCTCTACTAATAAACAATCATGAGTTGGGAAATTTTATTTTTAAATCATAATCATTCATGAGTCATATCAGATAACCATGATAGAATACATTATAACACATCACAATCTTTTTTTGGATTAAACACTATAGAATATAATCATTTATATTATATATGGTAATGTATGTATAGGTACAATAACTAACCATCTCTTCAGTTCCATGAAATTGTCCTCACATTCATCTATCCATAAGAACATGGAACCCTTCTATGTTGACCTGGTTAGAGAATTATATAGTAATGAAATTTTTTCCAAAAATTGTTCACAATACTTTGATAAACCAAGAAAACAATAGATTTAAGTCAACATTTTTGGTCTAGGAAAACATCTAATTTCCTCAATCTTTGATGGATCTACTTTTATACCATCACATGAGATTATTAAACCCAACAATGAATCATTTTTCAACTATATTTCTCACAATATAAATTATTAATATATCTTCTCCTTCCAGAGGGACTTTAGTACAATTGGAATTGGTTCAATAGGATCATCCTTGGACATTCAATAAAAAATGATATCATGTATAATTACTACCATTAACTAATAAAATTAATCTATACAGACTCTATTGAAAAAATTCATGATAAAAGAAGAGGCCTTACTAAGAAATAATGACATAACTATATATTCACAGTGTCCACATCCGAAATAGAATTCCATATTGGATATATCCTATTTTTGACCCTCAATTTTTGATATCCAGAATAAAGGTCAATAATTTAAATGTATTGATCTCCACACATTTTGTTATACATTTCATCAATAAAAGGATGTTGATATTTGTTCATTATTATGAACATTTTTCAACTAATGATAGTCTATGAAGATCTGCATTGATCGATATTTATTTTTTGCAAATAGGATAGTTTCACCCCAAGGTGACACACAAGATAAAATTAATCCATTATTTATGTTATCGAGGACATTATTATTCAATTATTGAAAATTAGTTGGGGAAATTCAATATTAATTCATTAGAATTTTTGTGGAACCAGGTATGAGTTCTATAGAGAACTCATCATTAATTTTTCATGGAAGGCATTGAAACTGTTATGGGAACACACCTACAAATTCAGGGACAATAGAATATCATCTATGTCAAGTTTCTCCCAAATAATTTTAGAAAAGAACATCATCTAAATGGTATTTATGAACCTTAAAATAGATTTAATTTCCATATGAAGTTCATACATATCGTCACATTGATATAAGATCATAGGATAAATAAAAATAAAAAATGGGACATCCTATTCTGGATAATTAATATGGATTTCTAGAGATATCCAATTCATTGATATGATGAAATCATGTTTTTCTCGGATAATAATAACAATATTTTCATGAATTAAATTCCAAAAAATGTTATTATAAGATAAATCATTAACTTCTTATTAACCTATCATACCATTAGAGATTTGTGATATTAATTTCACATATAATCAATTAAATGGAATCATAATTCCATTAAAAAATACTTTAGTTATGAAATAATGGGTAAATATATAATAAAATAAGACATTAGAAGTTCTAGAGTGGATGGTAAATGTTGCATTCACCATGATGCTATGACAAAACTCTTTAAGAACAATAATCTCATGACTTATCCCATGGATTAAGATGTTATCGACACTAAATATTAACACAAAACCTTATGTTTGGGCATATATTAGCATAATTCCCATCCTCTTTACTCTAACATAAATTAATTATGGTAAGCTAATTATATATATTTCCCTATATTTCTATCATTGGAAAACTTCTTCACATCATTCAAGAAATCAATTTCATAGTGAGCTTCCATTACCCACATGAAACACTAATTAGATCCTTTAAGATTGTTCCCTTTATTCTTGCTTCTACGGTTAGCACATAAATGAAGGCTTGTCTTCTTAACTCCATGGATTTTAGATTTTCTGTTGAACTTCATCTTCCTTTTCATGTTATAACCCATAGATTGAAATGTAAATTTAACCACCATTTAATATTTTATTTAATAAAATTAAACCTATTACTAGATACTAAGATCACTTATGGAATATTCCCTTCTAGATTTGGATTTATAAAACTAATGAATATATCAACCTTACTTTTTTGGTTGGATGATATTACCAGATGTGTTCCTGATATGTCTTATGATATTATCATTATAAGAACCGATGTATTCATCAACCTTTTGGGAAATTCTATGAACTGGTTTTTCACTTTGCAGGAATCAAAATAGAAATATACTTATTGAATAATAAGATCTAAAAAATTTCCATATCCATGAAATAAATTTTATTTTGTTTCCATGAATTGCTGATTAGATTCCTCTACTAGTATTCTTGGTCTTCTAACTAATAATCAAGCATAACGACATTCTCAATATCCAAAAATTGAAATTTTTTTAATATATATTAAATGGTAATCATCTAGTTTTCTGAAACAAATGCATTATAATACCCACTGAAAGAAGGTGGGTGTTTTGTTAATAAAGAAAAAACATAATTTTGTTCACTCCTTTTCTTAATTGAATGTGCATCATGATTTATATCCTTAAAAGAATGTTTGATAATAGATATTAGTTTTTTCTTTCCATATTTGATAACATTCAGATGCTCATGGGTATAATTATTCACATTTCATCAAATAAACCAAAAAAATCATTTCACCAGGTTTCATCCATTGAATAATAGAAAACATTATTCAGTAAGAAATAATTTTCATAGTGAGGAAATACATAATCATGAAAAAATAGTTACATGATATCTAAATTAAGACACCATTATTAATCAATACAAATCTAGTTTATCCTTTTTTATTCATAGAAACTTGATTTTTAAATCCTTCATGATGGTTCATGATATGATGGTGAATTCCTGAAGCATATTCCCTAAGGAGTTTCAAATTAGGTGCGTAGTAATACCCATTATATTTTAATAGGTTATACAAGAGTTTGAAGAACCATAGCTTCTCAGAGTTCCTACTCCTAGAAACATCTCAGTCTAAACAATGTCCACATGTAGTATCTAGACTGGGATGTATTTATAACAAACAACTAACTTTATCCTTTAACAAAAATCAAGATTTTTTTCTATAAATTTCATTATACTTATACTTATCGTTAGATATGTCCCTGGAGTTATAACTAATGTTTTCTCGTCCCTCGTTCCAAAGGCTAGCTAAACCATTTCACGGATTCCAACTACAGATACCCTCACTTTTCATACATTAACATTATATAACTTTTTTAGAATACTTGGTACATTACATAAATATAATCCCAAAGGCCATATTATCCTAATGCCTTTAGAAACATGGAATCATAAACAATTTTACAAAAGTGACATACATTATCCCCCACTATGTACTCTGTCAACTTAACCCTTCTTAGATACATAATTATTTATACATATCTTCATATCTCGGTGAATGGAAACAAAAAAAGGTGAGCCCAGGTGCTGAGAAAGGGTAAAAAAGGGAGATATTTAACCATAACCATGATTATAAGTGTATATCAATATGATAATAATATTACAATATGATACCTTCTATATTGAAATCATAAAAAATCATTCTATAATGATTCTATTTTTATTATATATTAGTCATAAGGTATTAAATAAAATAATCTATAAAACATAACATCAGAATAAGAAATAGAATAGTGGAATACACAAAAACATGTAATAACATTACTAATAAGACAATACACATTGATAGAATTTATCAAATCATGTCATTAGGACTATATCAACTGATCAATACACACCAACATCCCATGTCATATTCCTTTCATTGAATTGGATCTAGTTTTAACATATTTAAAAACTGGACAGTGTTTCGTTATATATTAATAGTGGATCTGGTTTCCCTATCTTCCTATAGTGGATAAAGATTCCCTCTATTTATAAAGTGGATCGAGATTCCCCATCTCCCTACTGTGTATCGGGATGCCCATCTTCCTATAGTGTCTTGGGTTTTCATTTCATCCCATAGGGTATATTGTTTCCCCTTATTCCATAGTGAATCAAGCCAGTCAACATGATACATATCATTATCTCATGACATATAAATTGTTACAAAAATCATTTTATGGATATATTGGTCGACCACATTTCATAATAAATTATTTCATACATGTTTCAGAGGATAATAATCATTCATATCATATATCATGAAATGATATGTGTGTCATAAAAATGTAATCATTCTATAAACTATGAAAAAAAAGATTTTTTTTCATAATCCTTTAAAAAATGAATAACCGATGAATGTAATATTGTTTTATAAGCATATAATCCATGAATGGTAATCATGTTTTATAAAAATATAACACATTAAAAATAAATGAGTTTACCTCTATCAATATAGACAACATTCTGATATTTAATATTAATATATCCATTGGGCACTTTCCTAGGAAAGGACTGAGTAACACCGAAAAATTTCAATATAGTTTGAAAATATTTACTTAATATCATTTAAAAATATTTCATTATGAAAATAGACTTTCTTATTTTAATAATTATTTTTAAATCATAAAATAGTTTGAATATAATTTTCTAGAAAAAAAATATATCATATAATAAAATATTTTAAAATTTTGAAACCCATTTACTTTGGAATCACATTGAAAAATATATAAATAATGCTTGATTTTTTATAAAAATTTTGTTAAAAACACATAGAAATCGTTTAAATAAACCATGTAATCATTTTGAAAACTATGTATTTTAAGAAGATTAAAAAATTAATCATTAAAAAACATAAAAAATATGAAAAATAATATTACATTGATAATTTTAAAAAAAATCTTTATAGAAATGTTTATGTTATTTATGTATGGTTTTTTCTGAAATTCCTGGCATGTGTCTTAAATAATTCTAATTGACACAAAACTACTTTTTCCGATATGGGAAATTTTGAAACATTAACCCCATAAAAGTGATATAATAAAATGGATATGTAAATAAAAATATATTTAATTATAATAATCATAGAATATATGCATGTGCAGTATATACACCACATAAAAGAAAGTAGTGGTGAATAAGGCATAAATCTCAACAATAAATTCAGACTACACATCCCCTTGAATTATGTCTTGACACTCATCGTACACATAGAAACTTCCTATATGATAAATATAAGTTTATTATAAAACATTTTTTGGACTTGTACATATCAAATATTTTATATGGTTTTTTACTAAATATTACCCTCTTGTAAACAATTCCAGGTTATTTTAAAGTTTTAGGTAATACATGTTTTCTTTTTCTTACATGTGTGTTTATTTGTTGATTTTTTCATCGTAATACATTTATTAAGATTTAGATAATTTTTATAAATATAGAAATAATATATATAATCACTATATACATATTTATAATTATCAATACAAAATATAATGATGTAATATAATATATCGTTCATGGAGAAGGTTGGTCGTATGTACAATGAACACTTTTTCCATTTTACTGTCATATTTATTAATGAAACTATATGAAATATATGTATATAAATATAATATTTCAATGAGAATTATTATATCATATGTTTTCATTAAAACCATAATTAAATCATTCCATATTGTCGATAAATTAATCAAATCGCTTTGAGGAGGTGGTAGTCCACATTTAACTAAATGCAATTATTATATTTATTCAAAATAGAGATAACGATGTTATGTGTTATATAATAATTATTGAAAGACAAATAAATTATAAATATCATATATATCATAAAAAAATATTTAAATCATTACTACCAACCATGAGTGGTGGTAATGGACAATTGAACTACATCGTCATGCGAGGCGGTACTACGGTATACACAAGAATAGAAAGTTCTTTATCATTTAAATGGATGTGTGGGTTACTATAGTTTTAACCCTTATAAAAACACATAAGTATATTTATGAAACATATGTTATCATATATCTATGGAATAAAATTATTTTTGTTCGTGGATAATGAAAATATAACAATGGAGTTTGAGGGAGGACGTTACCTCTTATTTGGGTAGCTCCATCAATTTTTAACCAAAGGGATTCCATGGATGGATTTCAACACAAGGTGATACATTTATAATGAATTTTGGTTTTTTCATGATCTATTTTGGGGATTTATATTGATCATTTTTTTAGGCTTGAGGAATTGAAGGTTCTGAGTGAGTTTTTATTGTGGAGGAGTAAAATTCAGGTAATTTTTTTAAAAGAGAATTCAAAAAACATATGCCATATTAAAATTTTCTAAAATACTAGAAAGAAAACAAAACATATTGTGTATTGTGTATCTTTGAACATCCAGTTTATTTTGGAAATGTCTTTTTGTCATTTGGGACGTAAAGTTTGAGGTTTTGTCCAATGTTATGCTTATTTTCCTCTAAATAATTATAATTAATTTTAATTAAATTCATTAATATTATTGGTAAAAAAGTATGCTGGAATTTTTATAAATTATAAATTACTCTGATTCTAAATATGGAATCACATTTTTAAATCTCCAATCATATAAGTTCAAAAAATAATGTAGTATTTATCCCACTAAAGTGTCATGGTAGTGGATATTTTTAACAAAAAATGTTTATGAAATTGAAATGTTTTGATATTCAATTTAAATTTCAAATAGGTTTCAATTACCCAAATATTATTATTTTATGTAAAAATATTTTCATTAAACATTAAAACGAAATTAAAATATTGTTTAACTATATGAAAATATATTAATAAGTAGTTTTGAATTAAATTTTAGTATTTTTCACTATTCGTCTAGAAATTATGTTTTCTTTAAAAAACATTATATTTTCAATAAGATAATTTTGAAATTATGAGTTCTAAATTGAAATATATTCTATAATGTTGAAATTATAAATTTTTCTAAAATTATTGTTATTTTGATTCAAATAAGGACATCAAAAGTTGATCATTTAATAAAATAGTGTTTGTAAAAATATAAATACTTTACCAAATATTACATGTTTTATTATTACATTATAATATTTATATAAATGATTTATAAATTATAGCTATAAATTTTTTATTCTTATTCATTTTTTTATCTTCTATGTTAAAACTATATAATTTAAAAATAATATTAATAATAAAATTTTGTTTAATAGAAACTCAGTGTTTCATGTAATGCATGCCCAGTCGATGCGGCATATAGTTCAAGCTTATATTTAAGTAGCATATAATTAATGTTTGTCTTAATTTAGCATGAAACACATGATATCAATAATAAATTAATTTCTTCAAAAAGAAGGTTTCAAAAAAACATTCAGTGTTACAGAACACTCCTCAGAAAAAATAATCAACAAATAGCTCAATATCGTCATGATCAAAAGTACGATACAGGTCAGCATGTTATCGATGATGTGATGAATCATCAATGAAATAATGAAAGTAATGATACAAATTACATAATTGAAATATATAGTTTACCAATAAGACCTGCCCCATATTCTATAATGGATAAATAATGTTAGGATAAGACCTCCCATGCCTTTGTATCTATCTATTCCCAAGAATGGGTGGTACACATACAAAACATGATCATCAACCTCTGACATTAGATGTCTTAGACGGCAGTCAAAAAAATAGTTATGTCTAGAAATTTTCATTTTCATACACTTTTTAGTTATCAGAACCTACTCTGACGTCCCTTTAATGAGACTATGACCCAGTGGTGTTGCCTCTCATGCCTTGAACTAAGACTTTGGAGAATGACACTGCCTATCTTATAGGGCCTAATAATAAGACATTTGTATCATTACATGAATTCTTTTATTGTTGGAGAACACCTTTTGAGGGATATTCATCTCAAAATATTTTCCAAAATCATGGAATCATTCTCATATAATTTCCACTAGAACATGTATAGTATATTCCTTCTAAATATTCCACTGAGGGTGAAGGTCTATTCTTAGAAAAACCTATATACACATTTCCTTCTGTGACCCCTTGATGCTAAATGATCACAACTATCCAAAATGATTTTACAAGGTATCACATGAATTCATATGATCACACATACATTCAATCTACAGAGCTAATCAACTGATATATTCTATTGGATAGTCTAGAAGTGGGATGATTTATTCTTTCAGTCCACGATAAACAAAAATAAGTCACTAACTTAAGGATATCATTTTAGGGAAAAAACATAGAAACACCCCCACATTTCTATTATGGGATCGATAATAGTTATTTTAATCATGCATATTGCTGGCCTGTAGACTTCACCTACTGAAAGGTGGAACATGTAGTGATAAATATTGTTATCTGATGCTTCATCATTGGAAACAATTACTATCTACACATGTCATTATACATGTTTGAGATACTTGGGTGATAGTGAGAATCATTTGACTCATGAATTATCTTTTATCTCATACTAATGTGAACTGAGATACACCCATGTTTACATAGGATGTTGTCATTATCAATAGTAAAAAATGGAGGTTGGTCCTCACATTGAATGGAGGGCCAATCCTATAGGATCAGAAAACCATATCATCATCACCTCTTGTATATTTCAAATGTTCACTAATATTTATGTATGTATTGAATTTGACTGGGGTTTTTACACCTTTATATGGACCTCATAAAATAAAGTCGAATGCTACCAGTAAATAAAGATCTCATGAACTATCTATCTATAATCCCTACTTCTCAACAATTCAACAAGAGAATTTCCATTAATTGACATGTGAGAAATATTGAAATTAAGAGAATATATATTTCAAAAAATCCTCACTACCTATGATTTATTTCTTTCTATGATAAAATATACTTCAGGCTCATGTAGTCTATAAACACCACAGAACCCTCTTCTAGTTGGTAATGCCTCCAATGGTTCAAGGCTTATACAAAGGTTAAAAATAAAGATTTTTTGTCAAGTAATTTTGTCCACGAGGCCTTAACTATCATGAATGGTAATCAAAGAATCAATCCTTCAGTGTCAGGACGGCTCATCTTATAATAAATGAAGGTTCAAAATAGACTATATAGCTTATTCCCAGCTCTATAAGAATCAGTATCACTGCAGAGATTAATCTCTCATTCATATCTTCAAATGATGTCTCACAGGATTCAGAACATATAAAAATCACACAAATATTATTCAAGAATAGAAGATGTTATTATATGCAAGAAAATTCATGTATAAAATTCAATTAGTAACCACTTATCCCCAAGAAACTCCATTTCAAAAAGTGAATTACGGGACCCCCATATTTAACAATTGGTGTAATCATCTATTAGTGAATTGAAACTCCTACCACAAAGATAAAAATACCTTGGAAGTGTAACTATTAAATTTATAAATTAAATTTACATAGTATATAACACAACTCTTTCTCTCTTGGTTAATTAAAATAATGATCTCAGGATGAGTGGAATTGTCGTTACAAGTTTGAGAATACACCATGATGACATATGTGATGAATGTGACGATGAAATCTTGGAATGTATTGAATCCCATATTAGTTAAATACATGAATATGTAAGGCATGTTCATAAGGCCTAAAGTCATCACAAGATA
Organism: Viscum album; assembly: GCA_963277665.1. NCBI lineage: Eukaryota > Viridiplantae > Streptophyta > Magnoliopsida > Santalales > Viscaceae > Viscum > Viscum album. The sequence continues at coordinate 317,159,712 of OY728132.1, read as the reverse complement.
CTCATCTATTACATACTTATTATGATAAGACCTATGTGAAATATTTGAAGGGCTAAATCAAACACGATTTTATCCCAATTTCATGTTGATATTTTAGAATTACCTATTCCATTTTAATTATTAAAAAGGAAATATATTTGATGTATGAGAAAATAATTGTTCAATTTATGAATATTATACTTCCTGTAATCCATGAAAATCCTAAGGTTCCACCCAAAATTCTAGAGAAAAGGACATGTAAAACTTTGAGAGATGTATTGAGCCTTATGAAAACCTTGGCCTCTAAATCCTATTTATTTCCATTGAGATAATTAAACTCAATAGTATCCATACCATATATAATTATGTATTTCAGTACATATCATGGAACTAGATTAATAGAAATATTTACCACTCTCTCAATAGGTCGTTGTGAATTGTTAATGGTGAACACCTCCTAAATTGATTGACTATACGAGAGAAAACAAATAGATTTAGTTTACATTCATTTATGTAAATATTTTAAATATAAGTGGTCACACCACCAATAAAAAGATGACATATCACAACTCTATTTTTCTTTGACATCCCACTCACCCTTGAGAATATAATCACCTCAATCTGGTGATGTAAACAACAACCTCTAGTGATAAAAATCCACATATGCCTGATAGAAAAAAAACCAATACATCATTTGAAAAAAATTAAATAATTTCATCTCATGATTGATGAGGTTCCATGAGAAATTATTTTTTCCAAACTCAAGAGGGGTTTACATTAAAGGTTGTAGGCTCATTGATCACGTACCCAAGCATGTATTATGGATAAAAACAGTACCAGAGAAATAACAAGAAACCCAAGGATCCACACAATAGTCACAAAAATGATGTAATATGATTAAACTATATTAATAAGGAAGAAATTATAGTATATTATACTATAATAGTTTCTCAAATATTATATGGTCAAATATCCTTCTCCACTAGAATAGGATTCCCTGAATAGACATGTCTTAATCCACAACCCTACACGGCAACATGACTAACTTGATCAGTTTTTCTTTACTAGTTCTGTACTTTTGAATCATAGCAACCAAGACCACTACATCCTCTTTTGTATATATGTATAGTAATACTATATCTATCCAACTTGTGATGTACCCATAAACCTCCTCCTGAAAAAGGATATATCATAGATTCTCTCCCACATGACACAGACGTGAATGTCATATAGAATTGATGTAGATTCTCCAATCTTCTATAGCCTTGTCACTCAATAGTGTCTATTAGACCGTGGGGAATCATATTACTCAACTTTTCATACTAGTGAAATGAAAATTAACTTTCTATTGAAGTCATGAGGCTTCTGATTCTTATCAATGCAGTCTCAAAGAATCGCATCCAATCAATTATAGATGCACTACACCCTATGGGTTCTAAACTACCATATATCACACTTCTTCTTCCCATAGATTATATTTGATGATAATGATATTATTCACTATTTTTGATAAGGTAGTAAAACATAATGAAATAAACTGTTAACAAATATTATTCTCAATTCTATCCAAAAATTGTCTCTCTTAATAGTATCATTAGCAATGTATATAGGCCAGAAGCACTTAATCAGTTTAAAATGACATTAATAGTCACTGAACTTAATTGAAACCTTATATAGGTTTATTAACACCTTGAAATAATCAAACCTCAAGGTCTCAAGATATAAATATTTAGTGATATTGTAATGGAAATCCCTCCATGTTTATTTATGATATAGACCAACCTCGTTTAGGATATCCTTCCATCATTTTATGAATCCACGAAGCATAAAGTAGACAGTTTGAATCACTTCTAAAGTGGTATATCTAAGTTAAAAAATATATACATTTTTGTATTAAGACATATATTTATAGAATATGGTCTATCATTCTCCTAAAATTTGGGTAGATGAGGCTAATTGAACTCCCAACATACACCAAAATAGAAGGGTAAAACTGTACAAATCTGTGTATGGTCTGTATTTTCTGTAAGAAATTTCATTGAAATGAGGAATCAGTTCTCACATTGACAACACAAATTTGTGCCATTTAATACACTATTGTAAGGATAATGGGTGGCTCGTGTCCCAATACATATAGATCATTGTCATTATCCCCCACATGGAATATGACCAGATGATGTCAGGGTGACATTTCTCTACTAATTCCTAACACACACCTAAGAAAGGATTTGATAAAGCCATAATACACTAATTTAGAAATTAAAATAAAACTAAAAACATTCTATGTAATCACCACATCTATCTATCATCTCAAGGAATTATGTCTATGAGTTTGGTACATATATAGAAAACAATAAAGGCCCCCCCTAATGCTGACTACTAAGGCATGGACTAGAACAAGCTCCATATTTTATAATTACATTTTAAATTTAAATTTATATTTATAAAAAAAATATCTTTATATTTTTGAACCAAATGGTTCACCAATTATAATAAATGAGGTCATATACACAATATTAATGTTAATGTGTAATCCCTATAATCCATACCATAACACATTCCAGTCCATGAAACTAATGGTACCTAACTCTATGAACCATTGATGAATTCTTAGGTTTAATACTATAACCTATACAATAAATGAATTTTATATTATGTAAGTCACTATATGTAACAAATAGGTTATATCAATCCCTCAAAGATATCAATATCTAATAAAATGTCCCTTTAAAATAGTCAAAAACCTCATGGAAATGACATGCAATGTAATCCACAAAACGCATCTATATAAAATGGCATAGACATTTCATATGAATTTTATATGAGGTAACTATATTTAGGAATTATTAATTCATACTTTAACTCATATATTAGGGAAAACAATAAATGATAAAACAAAAAATTATTAATTGTAACAATACCATTAATGTGTGTCAACAAATTTTTGAATCATATCATTAATAAGAAAAATATATTAAATTTAAATTTCTATATGAGTACATTTGAAATTTCCCTATACATTAGTAACCTAATATCATGGAAAAATCATTAAAATCCATATTCTTTCCTAATATTATGACAATTTTCTAAAAAATTTAATGTAAGAAAATAAATCACTATTATTCCACTTGGTGATGTCCTCAACCAATAATCAACTAAACGGTGCCCCAATCCTAGTTGGCCACATGGACTCAACCACAACTCATTAAATGTAAGATTCTGATTTCTATTACTTGTTCCATAGGTTTGTTGTATGGGTATTATTTTCCATCATTACGAAATTGGAACACAAATGATTAGGAATAAAAGATAAATAGTGGAATCATATAAAAGTAGAGGGTACAATAGTTATATACACTATAAACAAATTACCAGTAAACTTTTGTAAAATATGTACATATAAACATCATAAAACTAATAATAAAATAATAACTATAGACTTTATAATTAAAATATTATAATAATGTACCTAATTTTCTATAAATCATTATAACATGGATTCAATCTTTTGACAATATTAGAAAACATGATATACAAAAATAATCTAAAAGACTATCCAAAGATTCCAATATCCAACCAAGACATATTTTTCCCATCTCCATCTTATTTCATCAATAATTTTTAGCTTCTATAAGAGGACACATCCCCATATCTACACATATATGAATATAACATTACAGTGTGCCATTAAAGGCTCATATAGAGTGTTGGAGAAATCAATATTAGGAACCACCTATATAGTCTAGAAATATCTGGTATTTTCATATAACATGACAGTGTGAAATTATAATAATTTAAAGAAGGAATAAAAACTATACATCATTAGAATAATGCACCAAAAGGAATCCAGGCTGACATAACCTTCATAGACAAATTCCAGAATATCTCTATAGAAGAATCAAGGGATGTAATTTCCTATATAACATTTAATGTGATTTCATTCCCAGTATAGTAAAATTATAATGGATTTCATTCCCAGTATCATATAAATAAGGGTCATCTTGCCCTTGATCGCTTATCAGGTCACCATTCCCAATATCATAATAAGGGCCATCGTGCATGTATTATATCACAAGGGACCCCATGACCATTAATTATAACAAGGGAAGTCATTATTGTACTATTTTATAAAGGACATAATTCCCATTTATTATAATCCTTGGGGGACATGACTCTCGTTCACATATATATCATGCATAAGAGTATTTATTTCCATTATTATATATATCATGAAATATGGTCATCATGCATAATAACCATAATTAATGAGGGTCACCGTGAACCCACATCCATAGAATTAATATTCTTTTGGATTCAATATGATTCAAGCCATAATTAATTATTCAATTACATGTAATCATGATAGTGGTGTAACTATTTCCATTACTAAGCAAGTGACACAGGCTCACCTCTCAAATTAATTCATTTCAATAATATTTTCAAGGGAATTATTCAAAGGATTCCACATTATTTAATCTTTATAGAGAATGTATTTTTTTATTTTAATCCCAACACACTATTTGGTTTTTTTGTTTAATGTTTTGAAATAAAGTTATGAATAATATGGGAACACCAAATGGGACGCATCACTCATAGGTTTTAGAAACTAATATTATCTAGGATCTATTAAGTCAACCAATTCATGGTAGAGGGAATTATGGTCACATTCGAGGAAACTAGTGTGTGGAATAAAAAACAAATTATAAAACATTAAAAAATATGGGTAATTAATAGAACACCTTAATCATGCTTGTATAACTCTCCTTGTAAAATATTGACCATTTGTTCATCCTGGATTGGAAGAAAATTGATAAATAAAACAACACCCTATAAATATGGTATATGAGCTTACAACATCAAAACTATGTAGAGAGAAAAGAAATGAGAGAGAGGCTCTAAAAAAGTATATATTACATGGAGGAATCTAAATAGGTGAACACCACTTCGGTCTAACACTATGTGAGGAGTCAAAATCTAAACCTATGGAAGAGGATTATGCATGCTCCACATGATGGGTAGAGGGATCGTGAAAACTAGAAAAAAGTGGTATATAAGTTAAAAATAAACACATTAATGGAATTTTGGAATTTTTACTCAAGACAAAATTGAGGCACATGGTTTGGACACATGTTTGACCAAATCATGCGCCAATTGTGATTGTATCACCACTATCAAAGGGTGACTACATGAATAGGGAATGCTGTTAGGTAAATCACCAACCAATCAAGAGATATTACTATGTAAAAAATTGAATATTTTTTAATGGACATTCATCCCATGGTGCATGGCTAGAGAAAATCATGATCCCTACTTTCTTTGCATTCCATCCCCACATTTTTAGGAGTGACCAAGTGGACTGGGTCTCATAGTTTCTTCTAATAGTGTGGCATTGTTCCTTTGTCAACCTGTTAGATTTTTGATAAATGAACAAGATCAAAACACCCTAAAAACCATTATAAACACATTTTGAATCCATATTTGTTCCCAAATAAAGAATTAGACTAAATTTATCATGATCCATAATTGATACAACCATAATGTTCTTAAAAATATAAATGATAAAATGTGGTAGTTAATAATAAACATAAATATAATGTATTTATGTTTGGTTGATTTATTATTTTTCACAATGCATGGATAAATTATATAGTTTATATAAATTAATAAATTATAAATTAATCATAATTGAGTATGTGGTGACTAAATTTATGAATTCTTAATTTTTATCATTTCCCCATTCTTATTCATTGATGGAAAATATTTATATTATTAATGGATGAATGATTTTTCATAATATGTTAATATTATTATGAATTACAATACATAAATTTAATGTGATTCATAAATGGTATGATAGTTTAATTTATAATTAAATTCTTTGTCATTGGATAAGACTACGTTATTAGTACGATTTATTATTTTTATTATAAATTATTCAAAATTTGTATCAAAATTGTTGTTGATTTATAATTACTATTGACTAATGAACCATCAGTTGAAGGATTTTGGTTCAGGATACTCATTGTCCCATGAACAATTGATCTATCTAAAAATGAGTAGGTCTACATATCACTCCATTCTTACTAATGTGATAATTTTTTAACTCTTATGATTATAATAGTTTACATGAAATGGATTCATGTTCCTAATTTATAAAATGAATTAGTATATGTATAAATATAATTATATATTAATTTGTGGTAATAAGACAATATATGAAATTTTCAATGAGTTACATGTTAATATGGTACAAATATATTGATTTCATGAAAGAAATCAGATTGAAAACTGAATCCATTAAATTATTCATACATGAAAATGGAATTCATAAGTTATAATTGTTAGATAATGAATCCTCATAAAAATAAAATTATAAAATTATATCGAATGAAACCACTTATCAGGACCATTACCAGTTAGTATGGGAAACCCAAACAGATAGGTGATCATGCATTTTATTTTGTATTGAAAAAATATAATTGGTGACCATAACTATTAGGTGACTATATCTGATTTTTTCATTATGTTATACATTGATAAGATACCATTATTGATTGTATGATAAAGAAATATCATCATTTTAATTCATATAATATATTATTATGATGTTTATTAAGTCTAACAACTCTTGAATAACAGTTAATATATTTGATCTTATTTCCTTCCGTAAAGTGTCATATTTGAAGATTATATAGGATGAATTATGATGAAATTTTGATAACATTACACTTATGGATATAATGAAATTTATAAGGGTTCAAATTTTTAAAATGAGTATATTTAACAAAAATACCATGTTAATCCAATGTATTTCTTGATACTCATTAGAAAAATGATAATGTTATATATAAAAAAATCAATACAATCATACATAATGTTGAGATTAATATATGGGAAGAAAAAATTTAATGGAATAAATTATTAGATTGTTATAGGAATGTATGAATTATTCATATAGAATAATTAATATTACATTTTTTAAAGAGGACTCTTCATGAGAAACCAAATGTATAAATTATTTAACATGTATATCTAAAATTAAGGTAATACAAATACGTATTCACATAATTGTTCCAAGTGAATATGATGTATTGATTAGACTAAAATTTATACACTTCTTATATAAAAAATATGAAGGTTTATTTCAAATATTTTGAGAGAATAATGTTTTCTTTTATGGAATTATTTTTCTAAGAAATTAATACTTTAATCAACATTCAAAATTTTATGAAATTGGGAATGAGTTCAATAATATATTAAACTATTTTAAAAAGTTGTAATTGTTAACTTCATGGGTTTTAGGAACTCTATAGAATGTCCACATTAGATATTGATGTTATTAAAATTTATTCATCAATTTATTAGGGTATATTATTCCAATTGAATAATTTATAGAAATGTTAAATAAATTGTTGTTTGAAATTAAAGTATTAATTAATATATTTTATATCCATAATTTTAATATTATAGAAAATCCTTATAATTTAGAAATTTAAAATGATAAATTTTATTTCTTATTTAAACGGATCTAAATATATAATATGTATTGTAATAACATTTCTCATTTGTTATAATTGAAATTTTTGGAATGGAATGTATTATTATGGTCTATATTAAGTTATGGTAATATAATAAATGGTTAATGATAATTATATTTTATTTCTTTGTTTGAAAATAAAAATGGGGAAAATATTTATGTTCGATAAGAACATTTTATAAAGCTATATTTTAAAATAATATGACTCATGATACCACCACCTATTAGGGTAACATATTAAAGAATATATTATTACTTTCATAATAATTATCTAATGAAAAATAATATGTAATGCGATATTATGATTAAATAATTTATATTATAAAAAATCATTCTATAAATAAATTAGAGGATTTATATATCTTATTATGGTACTCTAGGGATAATATATATTCAATGAATATATAGAGATTAAGTGAAAGAGTTTAGATGTTAGAAAAAAATATACTCATAAATATTTCATATGAATCCTAGTATAAATCATAAATATTTTTTTGATATGGTGGTTTTGAAAAACCATTTTGTTACAAAAATGATCTTATAGGAAAATTTTGATATGAAATATTCAAAAATAAAATTGATAAATATATAATGATTGGTTTTAAGAAAAAATTACCATCACTATAACAAATGTTTTTTTGAAGTACAATATTTCTTATATGTATTCAATTAGTTAAATGCTATAATTCAGGGTACAACAACTCAAAATTATTAAAACGATCATTCTTCACAATTTTATAAATTGAACAAATTTATTGGGAAATATTTATTAGATTTTCAAATTAGATTTTGATGGAATTAGATGATGTTGTAATGATTTTAAAAATACATAAAATAAATGATGCCATAAGGTCTCTCTATTGGTTTATTATATGGAATATTATTTTTAATGTTGTTATCTATGATTGTTTATTCCTCTTAAATGAGTTTTTTAATATAAAATTTAGCATGTTATACAAAGGTAAGTATCCAACATAGCAATAGTTTTAATTAGATTCATATATCTTGTGAATTTTGTTAATAAATAACATACCAAATGTATAACTATTATTTAACCCAAAAATATTATATTCAATGAGTGTAATAGGTTATTCATGAAATTTTATAGTTTGGGTGAGTATTATTTCATATTAAGAAAAAAATATAAACATGAGACACAAATTGGTTTTAATGTTATGGATTACCCATGATGTATACAACGTGATGTTTTATACACTATATAATTAGTATTTTACAGGTATATGTTTCTTATTATTTTTTCCCAAATAAAAATAGTTAAAAATGATACTCATCTTTATAAATTTTATAAATTGATTCCTTTCCCATCCATCCACGAATCAAATATAATTAAAGGTTTGTTTGGTATGATTTTGGTCAGGTAATTAGATTAATTTTAACATGATTGAATTTTTCATCTCATATAATGAGTATGAAATTTGGGTCCTTGACTGAGCTAAAATTATGGGGTGCTTAGTCATACCAATATAAGGGACTCATGGTTTTCTTAGCTATTGAATATAAAGTATTTAATAAATTAATCCATTGGATTTAATCACATGTTTTGTATTCATTCATTAGGTAAATCCATAGTAAACTAATTAGAAATGAATGTGTACATTAAAATGATTTTTTTACTCATAAAATCATGTTAACATTGTGTATTATTAAATGAGTTTATATGAAAATATTTTTTTCCTATTCAATAGTTATTAGAAATATATAGGAATATAATTTTTTTGATGTAGATAATGTGAAATCCTTTTTATCATGAGTAAAACTAAATCTTTTTGAAATGGATAATCTGGTAATAAATATTTTATTTTATGAATTTAAATTTATTGTAAATTCTATAATATCCATTTTCTATGAAATTTAAATTTATTGAAAGGTGGTGGAATTTTAAAATCCTTATATATACGATTTAAAACTATTGTTTGTCATTTAAATTGAGTTATTGATGAATAAATATAATTTATTTCTTAAGATGTGATATATGGTGATTAAGATGATAAATTAAACATTGTTTTTTAATTCTGTAGAAAATGAATATTTGATATGATTTGACTTGTCATTGTATACGATGAAATATATGTTTTAATAGAATAATGTCTTTGATGATGTAGTAAAATAGAAGGATCGATGGAAATATTTTGTAAAACAATATGCATATATGTGATATATTTTAGGATATATCATAGTTGATGATATGGTAATGTCGAATATGAAATATGTTTTGTATAAAAATAATATATTATGCATTTGGGCATATTGTTCATAATGATACATACCTAAAATATCATTGCTATATAAGAACATCATAGTTAATGATTTTTCTATGTTGTATTGTTGTTTAAATGTCGAATATTATATTATGATTTAGTTGAAACAATATTATTGAAATTTTAAACTATACAATGATTGAAAAAATTATAGAATAATTGAATGATTAATATCATTGATATATTTGATTTATATGAAAAAAAATAGTATAAGAAATAAAGGTTTTTTTTTAAAATTAACATGTTGGATAAGGGATACAATTCTTATTACCGATTGAATTATTTAAATTTTATTTAATGTAGTAGTCATCAAAATGAAGGATAAGTTATTTTTTCTAATAATATATAAATATACTAAATCCTTTGTAATTGTGATATATTCCAACTTTTGTGCTATATATGGCAATTATCCAAATGTTTTTTATCTAATTCATTATTTTCATCAACTGGTATTAGCATTCCATGGCTCAAGGAGGATCCCACCCAAATATTTAGGGAAAAAGTTGGCTAATATATACATTTGATAGGATTAATGAAATGAAATGTGTCCTCTTGGTCAATTACATTTTTGGTTTTATATACTGGAGATGTCAGGGGGAGTCTCAGAGAGTGTTTGGAGGAGTTCATTTTTTATATGATGAATATAGGGGGATTACACAACATCTATAATGATTACACAACAAGGCCCCCTATTTCACAGCTTTTCAATGTGATGTCACAACATTCAATATTTTAGGGTTTGGAATGAAAACAAGAGGCGACACATTTTTTAGTGGAAACCAAACCCCGGGTACTACACAATGTAAAAGGGGATTTCATGTCATGTAATACCGAGAATCTAGTTTTTTTAAAAAAAATTAGTCGAAAATTTATTCATTTGTATTTTTTATCCTATTTATCTCATTTCAGACAAATCATTGGCACCCTTAAGAGTTTTTCGATCCCAATTCATCCATATGTGTTCTTTTAATCTCGTTGGTTGTCTATTGGGGATCCATGGTCGCTCTATTGTGAGTTTTCTACACATTCTCATTTGTTTTCTCTTTGTATCCCCCGAGATACACTTCATTGTTGTAGGTTGGGTTGATTTCGATATTTGGAAATAATTATTTCTGTCTATTGGTGAAGCATAGGATGATCCACATTTCTAGTGGACCAGTTGACGCTTCCTGGAAATCTTCATCACTATGAGGTGCACATTCAAGTCTGAGATCTTCTTCAAGCTAGGGATCCCCTTGATTCTTTTTTGGGAATCATCATTATCTAAGGTGTACTTATATTAACCTTTGAATCATGGTTTGTTCAACATAATTAATGATAAATAATTGGCTATTTGAAATCGACAGGATGTGGGGTTTGATAGAATTTTTTAGAACCTTAATTTTGATTGTAATATTGTTATTGTATAGGATATACACCCCACTGAAAATGGTTGTCGATGGTGTATTTGTTTCCACATTCTATATCTATTGTGTTTTCTTCTTTGGTTATGGTTGTTGTTTTATATCCTTAAATGGAAACTAGTTAATCATGTATATTAAAGAAATAAATTAAATACCCAATAACATTTTCTTCTATGATAATCAATGAATAAACATGTGGAATTTAAATAAAAGAATCATTGTTAAATCAGAAATTGTGATTTTCTTGATTACGTATAGAGATATAACATGTGTGTGGGGTTGTTCTAGTTTTTTTCTTTGATGCGAATGGGGAAACGATTGTGTGCTATAAGATCTATTGGGCGGTGTGATGGAATTGTAGGTTGATTGATTGATGTATTGTGGAATGGATGCGAAGTGTTTTACCATAGGGCTACAATTGGGTTATGCAGTATTGTGTTACTGGATGTGGTTGTGGCGTGGTATGGTGACAATTTGTATGTGTAATTCAGCCGTAGTTTCTACATGTGGAACCTTTATCTTGTTGCATGTTTTTATATTCTTGGAAGATTCCTAGATATTAATACGATGAATTAATAAATATTTGATTAATAAATTTTTGAAGTAATGGATTGGTGTGGATAATATCAGGATAATTGTTAATTAATTTTTTTTTGGAAATATGAACTAGGTTTGTGCCTTGTTATTTGGTGTTGTGGATATAGAGGTAGCATCAATGTTTTTATTGTTGTGATAATGTTGTTTTATAACCCATAGGTTTTACTGAGTGATTGGTATCTTATATTTATATACATGTATTTTCCTTGTGACTTTTATATGCACCCCACCATAGATGATAACTATGTTCAAAACACCCCCATTGTCACAGGGGATGGTATCTATCCCAAAAATCCCAGTGGTAGGATGGTAGTTTGGAAAACCTATATTCTATACTACCACTTCATGATGGTGGTAGCCAGTGATTAATTGTGAACCATGTGGTTTTCAAGGCCTATATGTGTGAGGGCATGTTCGGATTTCCAATGAGTTGTCTGGATTAGATTTTTTGTGCATTAAACTATTTTATCCGGATGAGTTGTTTTGTGCATTACCATGTGTCTTCAAGATGATATTTGGTTATTGTACTAGGTGAATATTGATGGGATGTGATGTGGCTCATGGCCCTAGTTACTAGACGAGGTGTGGTTGTGAGGACAGGTGTGTTCAGGCAGGATGTGATGTGGCATGTTCTGAATAGGTGGGATCGCTAGGACATTTTCAATTAGGAATGAATGTCTAACGAGTCGGAGGTTCTATATGATACCCTATAATTGATGAGGATAATATTTCATTACTTTACTTGTGTTATTCGGTAGAGTTCATTTTTAAGTAGGGGTGGTTAGTATTAGTGTTAGGTGCTAATTGGTTATGTTTTTTATCACTGGGGCATTTGTATGCTTCTTTCACATGTGCAAGAGAGACACTAATTTACCAACTGAGTATACCTATATTATCATCATAAATATATTAAAATATTTTTTTTGTTTTATTGAGGAGTTTTTGGACCATTCTAAACCTTACTAGCACGAATCTTGACAGTTTCTGTCTTGTTTCATAGAATTAATTTTAGTAATTTCTTGAGAGACCTTTGTTCTGTATTAGTTATATTTTTAATATTCATTTGTAACATATTTTGGGTATATTGTATAGTATGTCTTTTATTTTCAATGTTAGTAATTAATTTTATCTCAGACACTTGATTTCTATAGAATATTAATGCCTCTCATTTTGTGATATTTGTATTTGTTTGGTTCTATTCACCAACACGGGGCCTACTAGTGGTGGGACTCAGGGGTCATTATCTTCATTTTGTCATTTCCATCCCAGAAGGGGCATCCTTTTTGGTTAGGGATCATCAAAAAATGGTAAAAGAGTTTATGTATGAGAGATATGATAGAGTTTGGTGTCATTCATAGTGATAATTTCATGGGATGGTAGGGAAACAATGTCAGGTGTCCTTGGTGCGCGACATAGGCCATAGATGACCTACTAGCAGAAATGATTTTACACCACCTGTGATCTAATGCAAGGACCCTGAGCTAACCAATGGATCATGTGAGGATACACCATTTTTTGGGTAGTGATCAAGAAGAGTTACATGCATTATAATGACTTTTTTTAATTTTAATTGTGTTTTTTTGGGAAGGTCAAAATTAATAAATAAAATAAATAAAATATTTATTAAAATTCCATGGAACATAGGCTTAGGAGATCATTATTTAATTTTTATCTAGGACCCTAGACATTTTTTTCATGTGGTTTCAGTGGTAGGGTTTTATCAGGGTTGTAATACCCTAACCCCAGTTACCTATAGTTGGAGCATTATTATATAAAATTGGCATGATATCATGAGATAATGTCCCGAAAGACCGATCTATTTAATAGACATTTAATTACTAGATTGATTCATATGTTTTACATTAAATTTTGAAATGAAAATAAAAAACTGTGTGTCTCTATTGAACACACACATATCCCATATCCCATCCGTGTAGGTTAGTCATAAAATACTTCTTCACATCATGTGAAAAATCAAACATAAGAAAGTGTTGAGCTCAAATGCTCAATAATGATAAAAATATAGCCGAAATTATCATAAATATTCATAAATAATTAAGAATATGTATAAGACTAAAACAAAATCCTTTTGAACAAAAACATCAGTGTAAAATTGCAAAGATAATTCAAATAATTATGATTACTTATTAAAATGGATATTCTACTAATCTAATAATCATATCTAGTAACAATAGCTAATTTCATAATGATGGATTGCATAATGAAAAACATCATACCTGAATAGTAATGCCTCATGCCATGACTACAAATAAAAATATTTTCATGGCCTTGTGCCAAGACACCATTTTTTTTCATGATACCTACCGATGCATCGTGGAACTATAGTGGGCCCTACCCAGCACTAACTATGTCCAATTCATTCCTCATATGAAAAGTTTGAAGAATAACATAAAAATTTGTATTAAAATATTCATAAAAAATGTTAATAATTTAACCATAAACCATAGATTGTATAAAAATAACGCATCCAAAGTCAAATATATCCCAAAACATTTAATACAATATATAATATTGAATCATAATATGTAAAATTCAAACAAGTTCACAATCCAACAAAGTATGTTGACATAGATGAAATAGATACAAAAAAATTGAGTGAAATATCTCTTTCTACATTTAAATCATTTAAAAGTAATGAAAAATTTATTTTGAAAATATTGATAGAAGCTTGTATGGGAAGCTTCGAAGGTGTTATAACTGCGTAAAATAACTACACCCACCATATAAGTTTATAAAACATTCATTCCGTAATTTTTCGAAGTGGTCATAATGTACCTTTTTTAGAAAATGACGAAAATAATCCTTTCAAAATATTTTACAAAAATTAAAACTATTTTATAAATGACATTAACCCATAGTCTAGAAAATAGTAAAAAAAAATCAAATAAAATTTTAGGGAACACTGATGTTGATGATAAAGAATTCCAAGTGGATACCTACTAATATACAACCTTGAATAATAAAGAGATTGTACAATGAACCCTTACCTTGTACTTTTCCTCAGTTGAGGGAACGTTTACATCTTTTATAATAGTTAATAATTTTTTATAAAATTATACAAGAATCATATATATAAACATGATATCATATATGATTATCTACTATTTATTTTTTAATAATATTTTTGTAGTATCATTGTATCAAGTGTTAACTGATTCATTTAACTTTATATGTTTTGGTATGAAAGTAATTTTTTTATGGATATGATGTATTTGATTCATATCCAGAATTATATTAATCTTTTAAAAATTATTTTTTAATCATAAAATGAATGTTATTCTTGAATGGTTACAATGGGGAAGAATATCTCATTGCGTTGTGGAGACGGTAAGTCGTACATACGCACGATTGACAATATCATTATATTGATGATGAAATTGTATTAATTTGATGATATATTATATATATAGAATCATTAACATGTAATATTTATTATTTAAATGAATTATATTAAATTTTATACCCATCCAAATAATGAAGTGTTGAATAACAAACTACACCATGACATGGAGATGGTAAATCGTACGTATGCATGTACGGTGACATTGTAATTCATAAGATATATAGAATAATGAATAAAGTTGTAACATATTTATAATAACATAAATGTATGAATAAGGTACCAGAGTTATCATTTTGGTATGGAAACAACAAATAAAGAGGAAGTGGAAGAAGAAAAGAACTTTGAAAGAGGTGATGAAATAATTCTATATTCTTCAGGTTCTTCCATTTGATTAGAACAAATGGGCCCCATAGGATGGAATTATGATCAATGTAAAGAATAAATGTATAATTGAGGGTATTTTGGGAGGATATTTGAGATGTGTTTGTCCATGAATAATGGATTTTGAGGTGTTAATATAATATAAGGGGAAATACCCATTTATAAGAGAGGTGAGGGGACATTAGGAATATATTGAAATATTAATTTATTATAAACTAATTTTTCGATTCTAATAGATGAAAAATTGATTTATTTTGAGTATCAGGTTGGTATGGGATGAAATAGATTAACCAATATGTTTTAGACAAGTTTAGGTCCGCATATTAACCTTATCATTTAGATTTTTTCTCATAGTTATATAGTTTAACTTTTACCATGTCTTCATGTATTTTTATAATACATGATTAATATAGTTACTATAAAAATAAATTAGAACCAAAATTCTTCCATTAATGACATATCTAAAAATATGTAAGTTTTTTTGAAGAATCTTATATTATTAAGAATATAATATCATTAAATAATATAGTATTTTTTTTAAAAAACACATTTCTGTCTATTTTGGCACTATTTAGTATTTGTTTCTTTATGTTATAACAACTTGATTAATTTGAGAAATGTTATATTGAATCAGAACTAACATATCATATTCTTAAAAAATAATTCATGGATATCATCAAAAGTTTCAATTTACATTTATTTTAATATTTATAACATCAATTATTCTAGTCTTTCATTAATAAGGAATTACTGAATCATCATAATGTCAAAATTAAATTTCATTATGTTATGTCTTAAAATTATAAATAAAATACCATGATATAGGAAATCATTTTATATTTATAATGAATATTTATAGTCGAATTTAAATTACGTATAACTATATATTAAAAATGGATGAGTTAAATTTTTTTTGAATTTTACACTTTTAACACTTCTATAAAAAAAATATAATAAATGTCATATTCTTATCCAAGTAGATAAAAAATGATCATATTTTTGTACTAATGTCCATTTGGTGAAAAAACACATATCCAATATAATTAGGACATGTGTTACGGTAATTATTATACCATTATTACATTAATTAACTAATTTAGTTTTAAACCTGGTAAATCAAAATAAAAAGTTACTATTTACTAAAAATTATTATCATCCTATTGAACCATATATTACTTAATGATAAAAATTGTGCGTATCAAAATTTTGAAATTCAGTTCATAGAAGCTATAAAATTTTGTTTTATGCATATTTGGAAATGTGCCTAGAAGGTGGGTAAATACATTAAGAATTTCAATAAAATTTTATATATCTAATATAATTGTAAAATTACTCCAAAGAATTACATTGGACTAATATATGTATTATTAATCTATTTTGATATTAAAATAAATTTAAATTAAAAATATTTATTTAAATAAAATGTTGGTTTTAAACAATAGCACAGTGGTTTTCATTATTTATAAAAATATGAATGTTTTCAGAAAAATACCAAATATTCAAGTTAACCTTATTTTAATATTCAGAATCAAAAAATGAATTCCATTTTGAAAAAAAAAAGTTATAAAATTTTAAAAAGTGGGTATTACTATTCATAATTTTTTTGTCAATGTCTAGTTTTATTGGTCATGGAGTGCTATAACTTGATGTTGTGTATAACATGAGCTATTTTATTTATCAAAGAGAAGTGTATCATGGAATCTTGGGTTGTTACATTCTTCTATACTTCAAAAAAAAAAATCATCCTCAAAATTTCTAGAATATTTCTAGATAAAATGATTTAGGCGGTTGTTCATCATATGTTCCTCATGTTCCTCTGTTGCCTCTTCCATTTTATAGTTTATCCAATGAAATATTACCAAACGATTTGTCCAGTTTCCCAACACTTGTTCATTGATTTCAAAATTCATGGAAATTCCTTCAAAATAAGACAGATTGGGATTTAGTTCTATTTCTTAATAGGACATTATCTGTGTTGGGTATGACAAGTATTTTCTCAACAACGATGCGTGGAACACATCATGAACTTTGGAGAGACATGTCCGCATAGCCGAACTGTAATCTACAACTCCAATTAATTCCCTAATTTTGAAAGGTTTCATGTACCTAGGACATAATTTACCATTATTACGAATCTTATAACACCTTTCCATGGTGATACCTTTATGAAAACATGATCTCCAACTTGAAATTCCAAATCCTTAGTTGGTTATCAACATATCTATTTTTCCAACATTGATCTGATTTGATGTGGGTTTGGATAATATTTACCTATTCCATTGTTTCCTTGACATGTTTTGGACCTACGAGTATTCTTTCACCAACATCATCCCAACAAGTTGGCGTGCAACATATTTTTCCATATAACACGTCCTATGACGCCAGTTGAATATTCGAATTGAAACTATTACTATAGGAAAATTATACTAGAGGAAAATAATGATCCCACATACATTGAGAGTCATGTGAGGATGATTTTGACGTGTCTTATAAGGTTTTAATGGACCATTATGATTTACCATCAGTTTAACGGTGGTAGTAAGTGCTCAGATGATGTTTAGTATCCATGGATTTTTGAAGACTTTTATATAATCATGATGTAATAGAGGGTTCACGATAAAAAACAATCAATAAGTGTGAACCATGATGTCTTAAATCTTCATTATTATATTATATTTTTAAATTTTCATGTGGTAAATCTTCTATTATAGTATGAAAATGTGTTTAATTGGTAAGATGGTCAGTAATGGCCCATTCTTTATCATTTAATTTTGGAGTATTTGGTAGCCCCATGACAAAGTCCATCGTAATATCATCCCATTTACACTCACATATGGGAAGAGGTATGTAGCGACCTGAAGCTTGACGTACATGGACATTACATTACTATTGTGGAATACTTAATACATAAAAAAAACAGACACATAAGGACCATAATAGATTAGTGTCTTTGGAAACTTATAACGTAATCTTCTAATCGTGGTGAAAGATCTTCCACATATCCCATAATGATCTTACCCTTTTGTATTCTTACCTAAAACCTTTCTTAATATCCTAGGGAAAATAAAACATATAAAGGGTGAGCTATAATGCTCATTAAGTGTATGAATGGATAAAATAAAACAAATTATAAACATTTGAACTTAAAAACATGAACATAATGTTTAAACATCAAAATCATGAGTAGTGACATAAAACATTGCAGTACATAAGGCATAGATCATAAAGAAACATTAATCATGATAAAATAGCATGGGAATGAAACATGTGATTGTGGTAACCATTAAGCACATGATATGATTTCCATAGTAGCCGATGCATTGCATCCAAGATCATATTAGTAGACAAAGTCCCTTTCTGAATCGAGTTCACTACTCGTTCTAGTCCTATATTACTGAACCAGATTAACTTACCATTCCATCCATGTCTATCTCATGAGATATAAATCTTTACCCAATGCATTAGAGGGAAATATACGTCCCACCCATCTCAAAATGAAATCATTCTTACTTGTGCCACAATATAAACATAAATCATTCATCATAACCCAAAGAATAAAATGGGTTTCTTAAACATCATTCCATCATAAAAGAATCCATATAAAACAAATTGATATCATTTCCTAATAAGAAAAGTGAATCCATGTAAATAATAGATACATTATACTCAAAACATACACATATGAAATAATGTCATCTTAGATGGAAAATGGTTTTAATAAAACAATTGAAATGAATTCTTTATGGAAATATCCTTTATTCATCAAAATAATTTTCTTTTCACAAAATGTCATGAAATTTTAAAAGAAAAGGATTTTGTTGAAAATATTCATGAAATCGTTTGGGGGAAGCTTCATGAAAACAAGGATTTATAAACCTGTAAAAATCCTTTCATGTCGTATACGTTAAAAAAACATTCTTCTTGTACTTTTGTCGGAAAAGTCAAAAAGTACCTTGTAGGGTAAATAAAAGAATGATTCCTTCCATATCATGGCGTAAAAGACAAAATGGGTAAAAATGAATTTAAACACACATGAAAACACTTTTATAAAACATGGGCATGGATGGTTTCAATAACCCCAGTAAATACTTACGTATAAGCAATCTCAGATAAAAATGAGATTTGCAAAATTTTCCCTTACCTTAGGTCCGATATGCTTCGTACATTTACAAACCTCATGTATCATGAATTAAATAATGTCATTGACTTATTACAGAATCATATTCATTGTTATGATATCATATATGGTTCACTTATGACTTTATATTACCCGTTCTTTTGTAAGTTCCATGTTAAAGCAGCATTTTAAGTTAAATCATTTTATTTATCATATGTGTTTGGACATGTTGTTCTTGATATTATTACTTATATCCTGATTTACATAATTCCAGGATGTAAAACATGATTTATATATAATATATATTCATCATATACAGCTATATTATAGATCAATAAAAGGAATGAAATACACCATTCATGGAGACGGTAGGCCGTTCGTACGCATGAACATTGTTTTCGTTTCCTTATTGAATTGAATGAAATTATGTAGATGACATACATATATATACACATAAATCCAGTATCATTATTATGTCATATATTTTATGATTACTTATTATATATACTTATAATCAATCATGAACGGTTAACATCGAGAATTAATCTCATCGTGTCGTGGAGACGGTAGTCCTTACATACGCACGAGCGATGATATCATTGACATGATCGTGGAATTGCATTGATGTGTATGTATAATATTTCAGAATCAATATCACTTTGAAATAATCATATATAGTTATTTATTTGCACCATTATACCCATCCATGTCAGGTGGTGGTCGAAAACAGAGTACACCACGGCGTGGAGACAGTATTCCATACATATGCACGCGCGGTGATTTAGTTTTCTATAGGATTGATAGATGGTGAAATAGAGTTGTCTCATACATATAATAACATATAAGTATATGAGTGATACTGATTTTATTACTTCATAATGAAACAACTAAATAATAATAAGTAGAAGAAGAAATAAATTTGAAAGAATCGGTAACAGATATTACCTCTTCTTTTGACATGCCTTTTTGAAACCCCCTCTTCGGGCACAAATATTGGTCTTTGAAGAATATCAAATCCTCTATAATTTTTTTATAGAAGTGTATAAGATAAATTCGAAGGTTTTGGACGAGCTTGAATGCTCATTGTGGTGTGAGGAAGAAAGGGAGGAGGTTCCCTTTTATAAGGGAGGAGAGGGGCACCTTCGGAATAATTAAAAGTATTATTTTAATATAACATAATATTCTGTTTTTAATAGCTCAAAATTGAGTTATTTAGAATCTAAGGTGGTGGTGGGTATAAATACTCTCATCAAATAGAATTTAGACAAGTTTAGGTTTCAATTTTAACCTTATCCTTTAGATTTAACATTAAGTTAAATAATTTTTCTTTTACCATGTCTTCTTGTTTTCTTACACTATAAGGTTAATAAACTTACTATAACAAGCCAAACGAACCCCAAGTTGTTAATTATTAATATATATTACATTTTCTAAGACCTTTTTCCGAACCTCATATTTTTAGGAATAAAATAACAATTAAAAATATAATATTTGTTTTAAAAACTATTTTATGTCAATTTTGCCACTATTTGGTAACTAATTTTTGTGAAAACCCTAACAGAATGAATAGTTCGAAAAAAGTTAACTGAATCAATACTAACATGTCATATTAACCTAGAAAATCAGTGGAATTCATAAAAAGTATCAAATTACATTTATTTAGGTATTTTTAACATCAATTATTTCAATATTTCATTAATAAGATAATTACTACATCATCATTGTGTCAAAAATAAATTAACTTATTTAGTGTCTAAAAATTATAAATAACACACCATTATGTTGGAAATCTTTTTAAATTTCTAATGAATATTTATAGTCGAATTTATCATCTGTATAACCATATATTAAAAAAGATTTACTTATTAAACATTGATTTTAACTATTTGAACCCTTCTTTAAATAAAATAATAATAGATGTCCTAATCTAATCCAACTGTGCCTAAATGGTCATATATTATTCCTAAGGTTGTTTTTGGTCGAATTAAACTTATCCAATATAATTAGGACATGTGTTAGGGTAATAATAATATCATTTTTACACTTAATTACCCTATTAACTTTTAACCGTGGTAAAAAAGGAAAAAAGTTACTATTCACATGAAAATATTTTTATCTCATTGAACCACATTTTACAAACTAACATCAACCGTGTCTCTCAGATTTTTGAAATTCTATTCACAGAAGCGGTAA
Source organism: Viscum album (assembly GCA_963277665.1). Taxonomy (NCBI): domain Eukaryota; kingdom Viridiplantae; phylum Streptophyta; class Magnoliopsida; order Santalales; family Viscaceae; genus Viscum; species Viscum album. Next base: position 317,137,862 of record OY728132.1, on the reverse strand, counting down.
AATTATGTTTTATGTAAATTTGCAAATTCTCCTAGGAAGTGGGTAAAAAACGGTGAAAAGTTCAATAAAATTTTTATATATCTAAAATTATTATAAAATGACTCTAATGAATTACATTGAACATATATTGGTATTATGTATCAATTTTTACCTAAAATAAAGTTAAATAAAATAAATAATTAATTAAATAAAAAGTCGGTTTTTAAATAGTAACCCAGTGTTTTCACTATTCATTAAAAATTGAAAGTTTTCAGTAAAATACCAAAATTTCACCCTAAGATAATTTTGATATTCTGAATCAAAAAATGAAATCCATTTTGAAGGATAAAATTTTAAAAAGTGGGTATTACTATTAATTACGGCTATTTCATAATAATATTATAATTATATCTTGTTTAGTGAAACTTGGTATTGCGTACAACACACGCTATCATGGAAGGGTGTGATTGCATGTAAGGAAAGCCAAGTCAGGGATTCATTTAGTGCAAGCTCCTTTTGGTGTAGCATACAACACAAAACATCAATAAAATTAAAAATAATATTTTTCATAAAATCTCGGGATGTTACATTCTACCCCCCTTAAAAAAATTCGCCCTCAAAATTCGTCGGGGTTATAAATGGTTTACTAATTGAATGTTTCTTTAATATAAACTCATATCGTAAAAAGGAATACCAAAACATGACATTAAAAACTAAATTATGAAACCTAATGGTTACCCAAAATAACTAATCATTGGGTTTCCACATAGGATAACATAGTTGAAAATATGGATATGGAAGAATAATCTAACCATCAAGTTTTGATGGAGAGTGGTAGAGAACATGGCTATGAAAAATAAAATAATCACAAATCCATATATTTGTGATGATATAAGATACCATCTGATTCATTGAATATAAGGGTAATAGGACAACATTTTTTGTTTTCAAGATCATTTCACTGAAGTTGATGAATTAAAATAAATACTCACATGATTCTGGTACAATCTCAATGTTGTTCGTGAATTGTACAATTTCCACTTCATCTCTTAATGAAATGAAGTTGAATTTGTTATTAATGAAGTTTTAACAGATCATGTTATAGAGTGATGGGTCATTCCATCTGTATCAAACAAAAGGTTAACAAAAGTTATCAAATATACATAAGTCCATATATGGTGAGGTTAATCAGATATGATTCCAAACATGGACTTATACTTCATCTATCATACCACTGAATAAAATAAAACTAGTTTCTACTAACCAGGGACTTTCTGTAGGCTAGTGGTATGCGATAAAGGTCAATCGCCCTTTGGTTGTGGGTTCGATTCCTACAGCCTTGTCTGACGCGATGGGTTGTCGTCCGTCCTACAGGTTGTCCTTTTTCTAGAACTACAGTACTATAACATCCCATCAATAATATCGAAAAAAATTATATCCTTAAACAATACTAACATATGTCCAACAAAATCCATTCCAATCATTAGGCTTATCTAAAATACTTTGTTCCAAGCTCATAGTATAATGAAAATAATTACTAGAAATGTTATCTACCAAGAATGTGAATACATGCATTTATCCCACATATATCATAAGATATATCTTGTTGGTTGTATTCCAAAGACATGAATACCTTAGTCATATATTCTCTTGAAACATAAATTACCATAGAACCTTAGTGAAAACATGAATACAGTCAAAAGGTGACTCTTTCCACATACCAAACGCCCAAAAATTATATATACTCAAACCATGATATCACATTGTCCTTACATCAGTCATGAGCTCAAAAATACTATCAAACTATTCATTATATCATTATCCCTTCTTTATGCGTATATCATCTACCTTCCAAAAAAAATATCTGAATAACCTTTCATGGTTACCAGTACCATTCAACATTAATTTTCAAAAACATATCAAAAAAAAATAGTGTAACATTCCTTATATTATTCTTTATTCCATTGTACCATATATTATTCTTGATAAACATACAATCATTCCACTATCTTCTTAAACCATTAGCTATGCTTCATCATTTCTTTCATCTCATATTCCATTTGTAGTCTCTTCATCATCATCCACAAAAATACTACTCATATGACCATGCTGATTCTCTTCATGAGATTTTCCCTTAGGTCATAGGTTTGTATAATGCCCATACATTCCACATTTAAAACATCTTATCATTGTTGATGTCGTAGCAATACCATTATCCTTGTCCAAGCTGTTAACCAAACCTTTTCCTTTGCACTTACTGCCTTTGTGTCCATATTTTCCACACCCAAAGCATGTTCCAGTTCCTTTGATAAAATCTCCCTGATTCCTCTTCCCACAAAATTTACATGAGGGAAGTTGAACTTTCATTCCTCTATGATCATCATGATACTCCATCTTTCACTTATTATCTGAGTTGGGAAATTTAACAAAGTTGAGATTATTGATCATATTATGAGATTTCGGATTAGGCATAATAACGATGATTGGACTTCCAAATCCCGTTTCATTTGGTTTCTCATGAATAATATCATTCCGTTGTCCGTCATATCCTCCATTATTGTGAATCTTCCTGTTTCCAGCCATGTTCTAAAACCCAAAAAGAATATTGTGGGAGGAATAAATCATATTTGGGAAAACAACATAATAAAGGGTGAGTACCATCAACATCTAACATCTTAGGTTAAATTCTAAGATCATTACCGTAGTTGTAGGACTATATGATATATGTATACTTATCCTTAGGGACATCCCTAGACATACCTTAAAAATATCTCTAGGGATCTCACTAATGTTTTCTCATCCTAGTTTCCAAAGGTGAACTAAACCTTTCCTCTGATACCAACTGTAGCGACCCGAAGCATGACGTACATGGACATTACATTACTTTTGTGGAATACTTAATACATAACAAAAACAGACACACAAGGACCGTAATAGTTTATTGTCTTTGGAAACTCGGAACATAATCTTCTAATCGTGGTGAAAGAATATCAACAACTCCAATAAAGATCTTCCCCTTTTGTTTTATTACCTAAAACGTTTCTTTATATCCTGGGGAAAAGATAACATATAAAGGGTGAGCTCAAAAGCTCAGTAAGGGTAATCATGTATAGAATAAAAAAAATCATATACATTTGAACTTAAATACATGAACATAATGTTTAAACATAAAAATCATGAGCAATGACATAAAACATGGCAGTACATAAGGAATAAATCATAATGAAACATTAATCATGATAAAATAGCATGGGAATAAAACATTTGATTGTAGAAACCATTAAGCACATGATATGATTTCCATACTTTCCAAGGCATTGCTGCAAAGACCATATTAGTGGACAAAGCCCCATTCTGATACATGTTCACTACTCGTTCCAGTCCAGTATTACTGAACCAGATTGACATACCATTCCAGCCATGTCTATCTCATGAGATATAAATCTTTACCCAATTCATTGGTGGGAGATATAGGTCCCATCCATCACATAATGAAATCATTCTTACTTGTGCCACAACATAAACATAAATCATTCATCATGACCCAAAGAATAAAATTGGTTTCATAAACATCATTCCATCATAACATAATCCATATAAAACAAATGGATATAATTTTATCATAATAAAATTGAAACCATGTAAATAATAGAGACATTATACTTGAAACAATCACATATGAAATAATGTCATCCTAGATGGAAATTGTTTTTAATAAAATAATTGAAATGAATTCTTGAGGAAAATATCCTTTCTTCTTCAAAATCATTTTCTTTTAACAAAATTTCATGCAATTTTAAAAGAAATGGATTTTGTTGAAAATAGTCATGAAATATTTTGGAGTAATCTTCATGGAAACAAGGCTTTATAAAACCATAAAAATCTTTTCATGTCGTATACATTAAAAAAACATTCTTCTCGTACTTTTGTCGGAAAATTCAAAAAGTACCTTGTAGGGTAAATAAAAGAAATATTCCTTCCATAACAAGGGGTAAAAGTCAAAATGAGTAAAAAGGACTTTAAACATACATGAAAACACTTTTATAAATCAAGGACATAGACGATTTCAATAACCCCAGTAAATACATACGTATATGAAATCTCGGATAAAAATGATATTCGCAAAATTATCCCTTACCATAGGTCCGATATGCTTCGTACGTTTCCAAACCTCCTGTATAATGATTTAAATAATTTCATTGACTTATTACAGAATCATATTCATTGTTATGATATCATATATGGTTCACTTATGAATTTATATTACCCGTTCTTTTGTAAGTTCCAGGTTAAAGCAACGTCTTGGATTAAATCATTTTATTCATCGTATGTGTTTGGATTTTTTGTTCTTGATATTATTACTCATATCCTGATTTACATAATTCTATAATTAAAAAAATTATTTATATATAATATATATTCATCATATACATATATATAATAGATCGATAAAAGGAATGATATACACCGTTCATGGAGACGGTAGGTCGTACGTACGCATGAACGATGTTTTCGTTTCCTTGTTGAATTGAATGAAATTATATAGATGACATACATATATATATACATAAATATAGTATCATTATTATGTCATATATTTCATGATTACTTATTATATATACCTATAATCATTCATGAATGGTTAACATGGAGAATGAATCTAATTGCGTCATGGAGACGGTAGTCCGTATGTACGCACGAGCGATGATATCATTCCCATGATCATGGAATTGCATTGAAGGGTATGTATAATATTTCAGAATAAATATAAATTTTAAATAATCATATATAGTTATTTATTTACACCATTATACCCATCCATATAAGGTGGTGGTTGAAAACAGAGTACACCACGACGTGGAGACAGTATTCCGTACGTACACACGCGCGGTGGTTTCGTTTTCCATAGGATGGATAGCTGGTGAAATATTGTTTTTTCATACATATAATAACATATCATTATATTAGTGATACATATGTTATTACTTCATAATAAAGCAACTAAAGAATAAGATGTAGAGGAAGAAATAAAGTTCAAAGAATCGGTAGCGGATATTACCTCTTCATTTGACACGCCTTTTTGATACCTCCACTTAGGGCACTAATATTGGTCATTGAAAAATATAAGAACCTCTAGAATGTTTCTAGGGAAGTGGAGAAGAGAAATTGGTAGGTTTTTGCCGAGCATGAAGGCTCAATGTGGTGTGAGGAAGAGAGGGAGGAGGTGCCCTTTTATAAGGGAGGAGAGGGGCACCTTTGGAATAACTAAAACTATTATTTTATTATAAAGACATATTCGGTTTTTAATTGCTCCAAATTGAGTTATTTATAAGGTAAGGTGAGGGTGGGTATAAATAATCTAATCAAATAGAATTTAGATAAGTTTAGGTTTCTATTTTAACCTTATCATTTAGATTTAACTTTCAGTTAAATAATTTTTCTTTTATCGTGTCTTCTTGTTTTCATACACTATAAGGTTAATAAACATACTAAAACATGACAAACGAACCCAAAGTTGTTTATTTTTAATATATATAACCTTATCTAAGTCATTTGGACGAACATTAGATTTTTAGGAATAAACTAACAAATAATAATATAATATTAGTTTTAAAAACTATTTTATGTCAAATTTGACACTATTTGGTAATTGATTTTTGTGAAATTCCGGACAGAATTATTAGTTCCAAGAAAGTTAACTAAATATCTAATAACATGTCATATTAACCTAGAAAATTAGTGGAATACATTAAAAGTCTCAAATTACATTTATTTGGGTATTTATAACATCAATTATGTCAATATTTCATTAATAAGATAATTACTACATCATCATTGTGTCATAAATAAATTAACTTTTTTAATGTCTAAAAATTATAAATAAAACACCATTATGTATTAAATCTCTTTAGTTTTCTAATGAATATTTATAGTCGAATTTATCTTATGTATAACCTTATATTAAAAATGATTTATTTATTAAACTTTGATTTTAACTATTTGAACCTTTCTTTAAATAAATTAATAATAAATGACCTAATATAATCCAAGTGGGCCTAAAAGGTCATATTTTATTCCTAAGGTTGTTTTTGGTCGAATTAAACTTATCAAATAGTATTAGGACATGTTTTAGGGTATTAATAATATCATTTTTACCCTTAATTACCCTATTTACTTTTAACCATGGTAAAAAAAGTAAAAAGTTAATATTCACCCAAACAAAAATTTATCTCATTGAACCACATTTTACTTTCTAAAATCAAACCCGTGTCTCATATTTTTGAAATTACATTCACAGAAGTGGTAAAATTATGTTTTATGTAAATTTGAAAATTCTTCTTTGAGGTGGGTAAAAGACGGTGAAAAGTTCAATAAAATTTTTATATATCGAAAATTATTATAAAATGACTCCAATGAATTACATTGAACTTATATTGGTATTATGATTCAATTTTTATCTAAAATAAATTTAAATAATATAAATAATTATTTAAATGAAAAGTCGGTTTTTAAATAGTAACCCAGTGTTTTCAGTATTCATCAAAAATTGAAAGTTTTCAGAAAAATACAGAAATTTCACCCTAAGCTAATTTCGATATTCCAAATCCAAAAATGAATTCCATTTTGAATGAAAAAATTCCATGAAGTGGGTATTACTATTCATAATGACTAGTTCATAATAATATTATAATAATATCTTGTTTAATGAAACATGGTATTGCCTACAACACACGCTATCGTGGAAGGTCGTGGTTGTGTGTAATGCAATCCAAGTCAGGTATGTGTGTAGTGCAAGATCCTTCTGGTGTACCATACAACTCAAAAAATCAATAAAATTAAAAATAATATTTTTCATAAAATATCGGGGTGTTACAAGGTTGCATGAATCCTCTAGGATGTTTTCATCTATCCTTCACATGTTGACAAACCATACATCTTGACACATAATCAGTGCTCTCTCTCTTCTTGTTGTCCCACCCAAAATATTTCTTCAAATATCTATACATATTAGTGAGACTAGGTTGTATAAATAAAATTGGAGCTATGAGCATTATCCAACATTTCTCTTTTTAGATCAAGTATATAAGGAACACAATACCTTTTCCCAAATTTAATAATTCAACCTTCATATAATAATTTGATCAATCTCCAACCATTAACAACATTAATTTTCTTTTGAAACTCATCATCATCAGTCTGAGAACATTTTATCCTTTCTATTAAAGATGGTTTGGAAAAAAAATTAAAAATTATTGATGTTTAACCTTCCATGATTATTCACATATCCAACATTACCAGATCCATGAACATAATATCCCTTTAAAATATCATCTTGTTTAAAACTCCATAATACTTTCTTCTCAAAGCATCTACCTTCTTATTTTCCATCCCCGGTTGGTAGTGTATTGTTCAATCATAATCCTTGAGTAGTTAAACCAATCTCATTTTCTTAATGATAAGTTCTTTTTGAGAGAAAATATACTTAAAACTCTAGTGACCATATAGAACTCAAATTTTTCACTATAGATATAGTTTCTACAGATCATCAATGAAATGATTATATATTCTAAGTCATGATCATGAGTAGGATAGTTTTGTAATGATTTTCTAGCTGTCGTGATAGATAAGAAATAACTATATCATTCTACATAAGGACACAACCATGTTCATTCATTGAAGCATCACTATAAATAAAAAACCCATAATTCCACAATGGTAGAGTCACAATTGGAGAATTGACCAATGTTATCTTATATTATTCATAATATTATTCACACTATTATTCACAAAAAAGATAAATCCAATTACATGTGATCTTGGTTAATGGGTTAGAAAATCATGCAAAATTTTGGGCGAAACAATGATAGTAATTTGTTGAACCAATAAAACTATGTACCTCAGTTTTACCTATTGGTTCTGGACATTAATGGATTTCCCTTATATTTGAAGGATAAACATAGATCCCATCATTAGAAGGAATATTCCTAAAAAAGAAATATAATGAATCCAGAAATTATACATGTTGAACATCCCTTATGATTCATTTCTTCTAAGTGTTTTCAGAATAGTTTGTATGTGATTTTATTGATCTACATAGATTTTTGAGTATTCCATGTTATCATCAATAAAAACCAATAAAATTCATCATGATATTCCATGAACACTCTATTCATTAGATCGATGAAAATAGATGGTTCCTTAGTCAATCCAAAAGGCATTATTGTAAACACATAATGTCCATACATGGTTAGAAATGTTATATTTGGAACATATTCCTTCTTCATTCACAACTGATGATATCCAAATTGAAGGTCACTCATTTAAAAACATTGAGCTCCATGATGTTGGTAAAATAAATTATCAATGTGAGCTATGAGATACTTGTTCATTGTTTACATAGAATTGATATCCATGTAGTCAATTCACAACCTCATAGATCAATCATTATTCTTAACAAAAAGAACATGGGAACCCTATGGAAAAACACTATAGAGAATAATCCCTTTATTACTCAATTCCTCTAAATGTTTCTTTTGTTCCACTAATTTTATTATTGTTACTCTATAAGAGATTTTCTATACGGGACCATAACATGGAATTATGTAATTGGACAACTAAATTTACCGTTCTTGAGGATTTATAGGTAAATTTTCTAGAAAAAAATCAACATATTCTTGCACAATAGGTACACCTTCTATTTGAACTTCAATTTCCTTGCCCTTAGTTATTTTAGTACATTCCTCCCTAATAATTGAATTAATTAGAGCAACTTGGAGTGGATCTAAATGTGAATTAGATGGTGAAGTATCTGCTCTATAGATAATGGATTAATTATCATCATCATAAAATTAAAACTCATTCTTCTTACAATAAATTTTTTCATCATGTTTTGAAAGCCCATCCATACCGATGATTATATCAAATTAAATCATGGGTATGAAAATATCATCTGCAGATAAAGACCACTTATATGACATAATGGTAAACGATTGAAGAAACATTATTACAAAGATACTCCCCTTAAGAGTATTGACTGACAAATCCAATAATTGGTCAAATTGGAAATATCTAATTTTCATGAATAACTGGGAAGATATAAAAGAATGCAATGATCCAGAATCAAATTAATCATTGGATAATTTTGAGGAAACAATTAAAGTACATGCCACCACAACATTCGAAACTTCAACCATATTAGTTGTGATCTCATACGATTGGCCTTTCTCCCTTATACTTTTATTAGGTATATTTATTTTATGCTAAGGAAATTCATTTGACTAATGCCCCATTTATTTACTATTATATCACTTAACGTTGATAGAATCTTTCTTCCCCTTACAATCACGAGCATTACAGAAGTTTTCACCACACATGTGAGGAACTCCCATCCTCTTTATCCATGTACCGAGGTATCTATTCCCATAATAATTGCGTGAAGGAAATTCAATATTTCCCTTATTTCCCTTATTTATTTTTCCACAGTTTTCATCATATATCTTCTTCTCGTGCTTATCTTTGAATCCATATAACTTGGAGAATTGATTTTCTATCATGATAGAACATGATACTATATATTCAGACAATTAAAGTGATTGTGAGACTAATGATCAATAGAAAAATTGGTTTAACTAATCAAATAATTGATCAATATTACTCCTCGGTTTATGTATATAATATGTAAAATGGATGGTTGTCCTTGTAATGTTAGCATCATATTTTGAAACATTATAATCATCCCTTTTCCTTAGGCTAAAAAATTTCCTTTCCATATCCAATTGAATTTTCAATTGCCTTTCCATATTTAATTGAATGTTCAAAAGGAATGTAACGAATCAAAATTCCTATGTAATGTTTTTTAAATTATTTGTAATTATTATGACACTGCCAAAATTAATGGCACATGATTCCAAGGCATGGTGATCACAAAATGAATTTTTGAACATTTTTTAATGTACATTATATAAATATATGGGAATGAATTTCTATATTTTTAACTTGTTATAGGATTAAAATATATGAGGGAACCATTTAATTAGAAGCACCAAAACTTTCTTAAGAGAAGCTTGACATTGATCATAAAAAATGGAGGGAAAATTTATTTTTTTGACCTTAAAAAATAATAATATAACTCAATGAGATATTTTATACTCTCCTTACTATTGAAGGGTATATAGTGGGACTACATTGTAATGTCAGGCTTGAATGGGAGTCATTAATTGACATGTCCCTTGGGTTTCATATCCCCGATGTTCGTTGAATTAATGGAACATTAATTGTGGTTCATTAACGAGCCACAATAATGAAATGCAGCGTGGGTGGGTCCCTCTATTCTATTTAAACAAGTCCTGGGCATGGGTTTTGGTCACTCACCCGGGGAACTTCTGACAATGTTCCAGAAACATATTCCATCAACATATAATGGAGCATCATCAACCATTAGAGGAGTTGATCTCGACAACAATGGGTGACGACGAACACCTTCGAATGCGAGTTCATCTCCCTCATCTGAAGAATCATTGGAGAGTTTGAGGTAGGGATTTTTAAGGGTTTTTTGATTGATCTCCTATTGATGACGTTGAACCCTTCCCATTTCATGATGCTAATGTAGATGGCACGGGGAAAATAGAACACGGGACAAACCCTCTGCCAATATCATTATTGATTTCGTTTTTCATGGGAGACAGACCAATACATTGGAAAGATGAAATCTGTGTCCACGCAGTGATGGTGACATCCTGGAAGGACTATAGAAAATGTCAGGAATAAAATCAGACCACAAGAGCTTCATCGGTGGCTCGGGAAAGCACCACTGGCATGGCGGAAACGACGACAAATGGTAGCCATCTCTCACCGTCCACGAAGAGGGGGTGGTGACCGAAGGCGTCGTAGCAGACGAAGGGGGAGGCCCTCCTTCGTGGGATACGTTGAAGCTGGGAGGTAAGCCATAGAGGAATTGTCGTGGCTTCGAGATGTGGCGGTGTGTAATGGGATGATTCGCACCCTCAAGTCCTTGTTGTTGACCAGTCCATGCACACTAGCCAGGTGGAGGGATGCCAACTGGCCCATTGATTGAAGGATGAACAAACCCATTGTCTGTATGGGGTAAGCCACACCTTGCCCAATCGAGAGGTCCAGAATGAGCCCATCGCTTGGAAGGCCTAGCTCAAAGCCCAGAATTCCAGATTGGGCCCAACTAGACAAAGCTAAACCCAACCGATTCTGGTAGGGCACATCGGACTAGGTCGGGTCGGACTGGACTCGTACCCAATTACATCCCAATTTCAATTAAATGACGTATCTACTAAACCAAGCATTCGTTTAATGAACCATATATGATGTTAGAACACATAGGACAAGTTGTTCCCTCTAAGATACTCCACATAGGTTTTGGGGAAATTTGGAGTACAACTAGGTTGGATCGAACTCGAATCCAACTGGGACCTTGGCATTAAAATTCCTATAACAAACAAACCGAGCATCCGATTGATAGGACATCTGTTTCATTGGAACCGTTATGAAATAACTATTTATTGTGTTACATATTCAGGGGACTTCATGGTGTTTGAGGTAAAACCAATATATTGAGTAGTAGTTTCCCATTATCCCAAGAACACCAACAACAAGAATCTTTTAGCTGGCTATCATATAACATATGACCCTCTGTAGATCAACATCAGATCGACCATTTGTGGATCAAGAGTATCATGACCCAATGTGGACCAACTTTTGAACATCCTGTTGTGGATCTGCGACATGCAACCATGTGTGGATCGGTGACCTACGACCATGTGTCGATCAATGACTTAAGAACCAATGTCGATCGACGACTTAAAAACCTCTGTGGATTGAAAAATTATGACCCAAAGTGGATCAATGACTTATAACCCTATGTGTATCAACAATAGCACGACCCAGCGAGGACTAGAAATAGAGTAACCCATCAGAGAGAAAGGAAATACAACCCTGTGCGGATCGATAGCATACGAACCTATGTGGATCGGTGACATACGAACATGTTTTGATCTTTGATTGAGGGAAATTATCGTGGTTAAACAGTGGAACATCTCAATTGAATAATATGTATTATCTTTATGACTAATAATCATTATTCATTTTTTATGCGTTGTATTCATCGTTTGAGCTAGTTCTATACGTTTTCTTTCTGAATGGGATAATGATTTGTGGTTTTTCCTTTGTGGAATTATGGGAAAGCTTTGGGGGTGTCAGGGTCCCTTCAGGGTATTGTTATACTCACCCCTACATGGGCATTTCCCGCACCTTGTTGTGTCTTGTGCATATGACATACATCTTTGACTGTGGTTAAGGAGTCAGGACCAAATAGTGTACGGAGGCGACCAGTTGATTTGGAGATCCATAGTGACGACCTATACCTACCATTCAGTTAGGATCCTTGGAGAACGTTCTTAAGAGTTATTTTCCTTTATGTTGTATCATTTTTATTTTCAATTGTATACTAGGCCCCCTCTATATTATGTTTACACTTTTATTTCATAATTATACTAGTTGATTTAATTTTTTTGTGTACCTTGTCTGTTTTTGTACATGTTAAAAGGAAATGGTTTCCCTTTTAGTGATATGCATTTCCAGTGCTAGTCGCCATCCCCAGTCATATGGAAGGTGGGCATGTGGTAGTCATATCACAGGCCCTAGGAGGCGGGTTGTGAAGATGTGGTATCTGAGGTGGGTTAGTTCAACTAAGGAACTATGACTCTAATACATTCAATGGTGGAAATAGTGTTATGTGTTTTGAGTATGGGTTTTAGTTTGGTGAGTCCATTTTTGGTGCAGCGATCGACATATGAATTCACCAGGATCCTGAGTTCTTTTTTTAGAATCAATATATGGAGACCCTGATTGCACGTGTTTTTGAGAATTTTTTCCTTAAATCTCTTTTTATTCAACTCATGAGATATAATTTATTGACCGCGGCCAATCATCATATTACGGGATGCCTCCTCATAGACATCCATCCAGGATTCCAGAGAGAGTTTGTTATGATGGCCCACCGAGCGACGAGGCATCAGTGCAGAGCCCCTTAATGGTGATGGTACCTTGGGATGGTGTACCAGAAACACCACTACCTATAGGGAAACAGTTTCCACCAACCCCACCAGCAGACGGTGCAAAGAGTCTTAGCACATAGAATGAGTTCCATAGGTAAAGGCCTCTAAGGTTTTGAGGTGAGATACATCTGTAGGAAGATGAGGACTCGCTAGAGGTTATTTATAGAGTTTTCTTCATAGTTGGGACAACATCAAACCATATGGCTATCCTATCTGCAAGTATCTTCTATGGAATGAAAGGGATATAGTTGAGCCTAACGCTCCATATGAACAATGAGGTGACCATCACCTAGATAGAATTCAAGAGACTCTTCAAGGAGGAGTCTGTTCTAGAAACTCTATGCTCTGTGAATATTCCGGAGCACCTGCACATACATTAGGGTATCCTGATAGAATCCCATTACTCGGTGAGATTCACTGACCTCTCCTGCTACTCCACTGATATGGTATGGGACCCTTTATTTCTGTCTCGGGCCTTTGAAAAAGGATTGCAATGGGTTAACATAGCGTCGATGATATCTTTAACAATATTTACACAGGCTGGTGTGCAATATATAGAAAATATGTTGGATATCTCTTTAGTTGAGGAGGCTCTGACATCGAGAGCCACCACTAGACGACACGTGGTTGAGTCATCTGCACTAGGTAGTATACGAATGTTGCAAGGTACCAAACAGGCCAGAACTTCTTATGGATGAAACCAAGATTTAGGGTCAGAGGTGTAGAGTTTAAGGGATAGAGGAGGTTAGTAGAAGAGCAGACTGTGCTACTTGTACGGCGGTTTGGGTCACATGTCTCTTGACTTCTTAACCTACAATACTGATGATCATCAGACAGTCAGAAGACTACTGAGGCAGAGACATAGATTTGATCGGGGAGGTCTGCAGGGCTGTAGACATGTTAGATGAGTAGGTTGTGTAGTAGGTGGTGGGTGATGATTTGAGGTTCTCCCGCCACCACCTCTCTGTGGTCCACTGCAACCTTAGGAAGTAAGTGGACATGAACGATCTCAGCTTCCTACAGGTGAGGCCTATGACCCCAGAGCTCGAGAGATGATTAAAGGATTGATCTGTGTCTACTCCACCCAAGCTACAGATCATATTGATATAAGTTCCAGTCACTCTTTTATTTCCAAGTCTCTCATTAGGGTCTCAGAGAATTCGGTAGAGCCACTGGCTTGATTCTTACGATTAAATAGTCTTACGGTAGAGGATTCATTGATTATGCATTGGTTCGATAGTGTGAGCTTACTCTAAGAGGTGAGAGCTTCCTCTAGGATCTCCTAGTAGCAACTTAGAGGCCTTACGATGTCATTATGGGTGTGGATTGTTTATCCACGTTCCATGCTCAGATTCACTGGTTTATCTACAATGCGTGGTTTGACTATGAGGATGGGACCCAGTTTTCCTTCCCCGGTGATTGGGAATCCTTTGCAGCACATGATGGAATTTCTTTGAGAAGGCTTCATCCAATCAATCATCTATTGTCTAGCATAATCCTTGGTGTAGCAGGTGAGAGGTTTCTTAGTTATCATGTAGTGGTTGACTAGTATGCTGATGTCTTTCCTGATGATGTTCTAGGATTACCTACTTGTAGAGTCGTTGACATCTATATTAACCTGTACCCTAGGATGACCCTGATATCCACACCATCATATCGAATGGATGCTTCTGTTCTTCACGATTTGAGGGTACTTATGTAAGACTTTCATTATAAGGGGTTCATAAGGTCCATTGTTTCTCCATTGGCATCCCCGATTCTGTTCGTGAAAAAGTCTGATGAGAGTTTGATGATTTTCTAAGACTATCAACACCTGAACCAGGTTACCGTGAAGATCTTTTATTCACTCACAAAGATTGATGATCTCTTTGATCAGCTGAAGGGACCATGGTGGTTTTCAAAAATAGACATCAAATCAGGCAATCACCAACTTTGCGTATGAGAAGAGGACGTACCGAAGACAACCTTTCGAGGCCGGTATGACCACTACGAGTTCTTGGTGTTTCCATTCGGCATGAACATTCTCCGTAAGTGTTTATGTGGATCATGAACACGATCTTTTATCCTTAAATAAATCTCTATGTTGTGGTTTTCATTGATGACACCATGATATAGTCTACATAAGAGGAAGATCACGCCATGAATCTGTAGATAATTCTGGATACACTCTAAGAGCACTAAATCTATGTAATGTTTCTGATTTTCATGTTCTAGATAAGGTATGACACTTTTCAGGACAAGATATATTGGAGGAATGAGTTGTGGTTGATCCAAAAACGATAGAGGAAGTTCATTCTTAGGAGCCACCTAGAAGCGTGACCAGGGTTATGAGTTTCCTGGGGTTGGATAGGTAATATCAGATATTTGTACATGACATTTCTAGAGTAGTGGAACCCTTTTTAACTTTTAAAAAGAAGGTACATCCTTTATTGTATAAAGATAGATACCATCTGAGTTTCTAAGAGATGAGGAAGAGATGAATGAGTTCCCCCATCATGAGGCTACCAGAAGAGGGTGTTGGAAATGTAGTCTACATCAATGCATCAGGGACCAGACTGTGATGTGTCCGGATGGAGGACCAAGCGGTGATCACCTAAATATCTTGGTAGATGATAGAATATGAGAAGAACCACGTTACTCATGACCAGGAGTTAGATGTAGTCATATTTTTGGTGAATATGTGGTGACACTACTTGAAGGGAGATAGAGTTACACTCTTCTCTGATCACAAGAGAATTAGGTATATCTTCTCACAGAAAGTCATGAACCTGAGACAATGGTGATGGATGGAGTTCCTCCAAGACTATGAATTTGGGATAGTATAAACTTGTGGGAAAGGGATTATGGTGGCAAAAACACTCAGCAGAATGTCTAGTTTACATTTTCTGAGTGAGCAGACAGAGCATCTAGCTACATTTAAGTTTTCCATCATGGACAATGATGGGGAAACATACCTCTATTCTACGACAATCAATCCCCCACTCCTTCAGCGAGTATGGGAGGAAAAACATGGGATTGTTGACTGTGAGGACCAATGTTCTCAGATTTCCTCATGATAGGCTCATATAGGATTTTATAAAGGTGGTGAGTATGTCATATTTTTCAGGGGACTCACCATGGTACTAGTGACACAATGAGAGGAGGTTTTAAGGGAGTACCATAATTCCCAATTGGCAGAACATCCTAGTTTGGAGAAGATGTACCAGGACCTCCGGTGTTATTACTAGTTTCCCAGAAAGATGAAACCAGTGCTTCATTTTATATTACAATGCCCCACATGTTAGAAAGTGAAGGTCAAGCACTTGTTTCCATCATGCTTGACTCAGCCACATGAGGTTCGAGAGTACAAGTGGTATGTAATTTTCATAGAATTCTTGATAGGGCTACCATGCACGTACAAGGGAGAAAATTTCATCTACGTTATCATTGGTCAACTCAAAAAGTCCTCTCACTTCCTACCCATCCGAGAGTATGGATCGGTAGAAGGATTTAATTCCTCAAGGAACAAGAGATTGTACAACTTCACAGGGTTCCATGGACAATATTCTCAGAACGCGATTCTATTTTTACATCCTGGTTGTGGAAGGGATTACCTGAGGAATTAGGGACTCATCTATGCTTGAGCACTGGCTTTCATCCTCAGATTGGTGGTTAGACAGAGAAAACCATTCAAACGCATGAGGTCATGCTTCCTCCTTGTGTCCCTGATTTTGGCTGTAGTTGGGAGGACTACCTACCACTGCTGGAGTTCTCATACAACAATAGTTATCAATCCCCCATCGGCATGGCACCATTTGAGGCCTCGTACAAGCGACTATGCAGATCAAATCTATGCTAGAAATGCCAAGGAGAGTCACCATTTATTTTTATAGAGTTGGTACGAGATACCACAAGGAAGGTGAAGATCATCCATGTGTGGATGAAAAATGCACAGAGCCAGTAGAATTCATATTCAGACAGGATATGGAGGCCCTTCAGGCTTGAGGATGGAAACCATGTCTTCTTATGGGTCTCACCTTGATGTGTATTTCAAAGAATTTCCTGGGGTTGATAACTATCTATGAGGTTCATTAGACCATTATAGATATTTAGCAAAGTAGGTGAGTTGTCATGCCACATAGATCTCTCCCCTACAGATGCACCGAGTGAATAATATTTTCCTTGTGTTAGAGTTGAGGAGGTATATGCATGATCCATCTCATGTAATCGATTGGGGAGAGTTGTACATTGATGACGAGGAAATGTTTTCAGACTTCCATGTGGATATAGAGGATCGATAGGACTAGGTCCTTCGTGGGTGGTCAATTCCTCTAGTGCAACTACAATGGAAGCACGGGAACCTCCAGGATAGAATATGGGAGCGGGAGGCTTAGATACGTGCCCAATACCCCATTTGTTTCCCTAGTTTTTGTTGTGTCTTTCGTAGATATAAACCCCAATGGTAAAGAGGATGTAATAGCCCAGAATTTCCAAGTAATTTTTTAATTATATGGAACTATTTCGAGTCTACAAAAATTTATGACACGTGATTCGGAGGCCCGGTGAGCTCAGAATGAAATTTTGAACTTTTTTCAGATATATTCAGTAAATGTAAGGGTGAAAATTTCTATATTTTGAATAGGGGATCAGATTAAAAATATGATGGTAACGTTGAATTTACAGCACCCGGATTCTCTTATGGGAAGTTTAACTTTTTTGAAAAAACTCAGACAGAGAAGATAATTTTTTGACATTAAAAAAATAATAAAATGACTCCATGAGTTATTTAATTCACTTCTCACCATTGAGCTGCAGATGAAGGAAACCTCATGTAATATTAGGCTTTAATGGAATTCTTTTCATGACATGACCCTTGGGTTGCATAACCACAATTTATATTGAATTAATAAAGCATTAATTATTTTTCATTAATGAACCGTATTAATGAAATGCAATGTTGGTGGTTCTCTCTCTTCAATTTAAACAGTACTAGGGAAAGGGTTTTGGCACACACAAGGGGAACCTCTGAAGAAGTTCCGACCACATCTTCCACCAATGTAGAATGAATATTTGATGACTATTGGAGGATTTGAATCAAACAATGATGGGCAAAAATAAACACCATAGAACGTGTGGTAAAATCCCTAATTTGTACCGTCATCCAACTAGTTCTAGGTAGGGGTATTATTTAGGGGTTTAATGTTCCATCTCATTTTTGATGATGTTGGAACCTTACCATGTTATAATGTTAATTCTTAGGGTGCAAGGCGAAACGAACAAGGCCAAGACACTCCAAGGATCCATGTATTCATTGTGTTCTTCATGGCTGACCGAACAATATAGTGGAAAGATGAAAACGCGGGTCATGAATTAATGGAATCATTCTAGAAGGCGCGTAGGCGCAATAGGGAAGAAAATTGAACCACCAGAGCTTCCCTGGTGGCCCGTGGAAGCATCATTGACATGGAGGCGATGGAAACCTAAGGTGGTTGGGTCTCACCGGATGGGATGAGGAGGCGGTGCCCAAAGTCTTCGTGGAAGACAAATGGGGGCAATCAACTATCACCACCACATTGAAGTTGTGCGGTGTCCCACGACATTAAGTCATGCAGGAGTTGTTGTGGATCTGAACTGTGGTGGTGGGTGAAGGGTATAGTTGTTCCCACAGGACCCTTTGTTAAATGTTCCACGCAGACCGGCTAGGTGGAGTAACACTAAATGGAACTGCTGATTGAATACAAAATAAACACATTGTATGTTCTAGGGACCCCACCCCATGCCCGGCCAGGTGGGTTAGGTCGAGCCCGTGGCCCTTTAGGCTAGACCGAGCGCAGCCAGATAGGGCTCTACCAAAGCGGTCTAATCCCAGCCTATTCGGGCCTGGCCCAGCGAACTAGGTTGGGTTGGTCCAACCAGGTCAGACAAGACCCACGACCACTTACAGCCGAATTTGGATTAAAGGGATATATCTCATAAACCATAAATTGTTTTCAACAAACTGTCTATAGTGCTAGAACCCATAGGATGATATGGTCATTTTGAGATACTCTTTATAGGTTTGGTGAATGGTTGGGTACATCAATATTGGATCAGACTCAAATCCAATGGGGCCCCCGACAGTAAAAAGTCTATATCTTATAAACCGAGTGTCTGATTGACATGTATTCTTTTTCATTGGAACACTTATGATATGACAGTTCATATAGATACATCTTCATGGGACTTAGTGGAGGTAGAGGTATGACAAATATCTTGAGGTGTGGCTTCCCTGAATCTCAAGAACACCAAGTGAGGGAATCTTGTGGTTGTCTTTGAAGTAAGATACGACCCTATATGGACCGGCATCAGAATGAACCAGTGTTGATCAGCAGTAGTGTGACCCGACGTGGACCAGCAATAGAGCAGACAAACATGGATTCGGGACTTATGACATCTGTGGATTGGTGACTTATGACGTTGTGTGGACTGACGACTTAAGACCATGTGTGGATATATGACTTACTTCCCAATGTGGATCAATGGCATACGACCATGTATGGACCAATAGTAGCACCACCTGAAGAGGACCAACTTTAGAGAGGCATGTCATGGGTTAGTGACTTATGACCCTATGTGGATCGGTGACATACGACCCTTTGTTGATCAGTGACTTATGACCCTATGTGGATTGGTGAAAGAGCTATTTCTTCATGGTTCGACATTGAAACTTATTAATGGAATAATATTTTTTATATTTAATAATAATCATTATTATTCATGTTCCTTAAGTTTTATACTTGGGTTGAGCTGAGTCAGTACTACTATATTGTGATTGGGATCATGCTTTGTGGATTTTATTTTGTGTAATTTTGAGAAACCTTCGGGGGGCTTAGTGTCTCTACTGGGAATTTTTATACTCACCCCTACATGGGCTTTACTTGTACATGAATGTTTCTTGTACAGAAGATAGGCAACATTGAACGAGGTTATGGAGTCAGGACCCGAATGTGCACATAAGTGACCGGTTTATGGGGAGATCTCTAGTGATGATTTGTACCATCCTTTCAAGTAGGATCTTTGGAAGATGTCCTCAAGAGCTATTTTTCAATTTTATTGTATCTCTTTTAGTTGGGATAGAATACCGGAACCCTATTACATTCAGTTTACACTTTTACAATATTAGTTTTACTATCTAGTTTACTTTTGTTGTGTACCAATTCTGTGTGTGTACAGGTTAAAAGGAAATGTCTTCCTGTTTTAAATTTATGCCTTTCGGGTTCTAGTTGCCAACCCCTAGTCAATGGAAGGTGGGATTGGGGTAGTCACAACATGGGACCCAGGGGATGGGTCATGATAAGGAATGTACTTTTCAAGGAAAATATCTATGAACTCCCTCAATTCAATATTTGATACTTAATCATCCTACATTGTATTTTGAGTTAATGTACATCGTTGATCTGCATCTTCTGAGAGGTGATAAACTGCCCAGAAGACATTTTCCCTTTCGTTACACCCCATAGCATGAAATATTATCTCTAAGGAACTTATCCATTGCTCAGCTAAAAATGGATCTGTAGTCCCATTGAATATTGGTGGTTGTTGCCTCATTAATCCTTCTATTATTGACCCTTCACATTGTTGATCTAGGTACTCCATACTTGTAAGGTTATTATTCATAACCTGAGTGATTTTTCCTAGTATGCTTATAAACTATTCAGTACCAGTTGCATCACCAACATTACTATAATTATCATGAATAGGAGTGATAACCAAACATGGATTATGTTCATTGATAAAATTTTCATTCTTTCTAATAGGTTCCATTTTTAAACAAAGGAATACACTGTATTAGTTTGTGGACAACAGTTCATAATTCCAAACATGTCAAATAATTAAAATAAAATGAAATGTTTCTGCATATAATCCATAATAAAAAAATTTATACTTTGGGGAAGTATTTAGTTATAAATCTTTTATAATGGTTTGTAAAAAATATGATTTATTCTAAACATGTCCCCCCGGATGTTCAAACCAGGTGAATAGTAAGGCCCATTGTCGTGTACCAGGATACCATGAGTCAAGCCAGAGACATCATGTTAGATTTTTCACTCCTAGGTACATCAATTTGAGAACCACATCCAAATGTTGTATCAAAAAAATGATATATTTCTTGTAAATCCAACATAATATCTACATTACAAATTTTTTTTAATGTTCTCATATTCTAATCCTCAAAGTCTATATTAGGGTAATGTCTTCTAATCAGTGTTTTTTTAAATTTAGTTTCAATGGTATTTAATATCCTTACTCTTATATAAACTGTAACACCCCAACATTATTTACTGATACTCAGTGCACTATTAACTAACATTATCATGATCAAAAGTGTTCATGTCCTGAAAGACCGATAAATTTTGTATCATTGAAAGTACTAGAAACATTTATAATTTTTACATGACATTATGAAAAGAAAAATAATCAGCATTGTTTCCCCTTTGAACACACTCTTATCCCTCAGCCTATCTATGCAATTCAGTAATAAAATAATTCTTCATATCCTATTAAAAATAATACAAAAGAAATGGGTGATCTCAAGTTCTTAGCAAGGATAACAATATAGAAGAAACTATCATAAATAAGAATTAACATTTAAGGCGATGTATAATACTAAAACAAAATACTTTTAAACTCAAAATTTAGCAGAATGTGAATAAGATAAGTCAAATAACTCCCTTTACATATTTCCATGGTTATTATTATTGTGGAATATTCACTTTTAATATCAATAGAAATTTTCATAATGATAGAATGTATAATTTCGGACATCATAACTGTATAGTAAAATCCTCATTCCAAGACTAAAAATAAAAATATTATAAATGCCTTGTTCTAAGAAACTGGATTGTCTCACGAGACCTACAAATGCATTGAGGGGATATAGAGGTCCCCACTAGTCACTTACTTCATCCAATACATTTATTATATGAAAAGTTTTAATCAAACATGAACATTCATATTAAAACTAGAATATGAAAGCTTAATATTTTAACTATAAACCATGAATGGTATAAAAATAGAACATACACAGTAAAAAATATCCCAAAACCATCAATATAATATGTAATATTATATCATAATAAATCAACTTCAAAAAGGTGCAAAATCCAACAAAGGATGTTTTCATATATGAAATCGATCCAAATATTGTATGAGTGAAATATCTATTTCCACATTGAAATCATTAAAAATTCATGGAAAAAATTATTTTCAAAATATTATTATAATATTTCAATGGAATAATAGTAGGTGTTACAATGACATAAAATAGAGTCACTTGTCCTATATGTCAAAAAAACATTATTTCATTAATTTGTTGAAAGGGATATAAAGTACATTGCTTGAAAAAAGGCACAATATATTAATTTCAAAACATTTTTAAAAAATTAATACAATGGTATAAATGACTTTAACCCATAGTCTAGGAAATAGTAAAAATGTTTTTGAAATAAATTTTAAGGAACACATATGTGTATGATAAGGATGTCCCCGTAGATACTTACTTATAAACAAACTCGAATAATAAATATATTGTAAACATAACCCTTACATTAAAATTTTCTATAGTATATTGTACATCTACCTCCTTTTTAATAGTTAAATAATTGTAATTAAATTATAAATGAACCACACACATAATTATGATATCATATATGATCCTCGAATATTTCATTGTTAATAAAATTTCAATAGTATCATTGATTCAGGTGATAACTAATTCATTTTCCATTAAATGTTTTGTTACATAAGTCATTTTTAGTATGGATATGATATTTTTAATTAATATCCATATTGATATTAAGTTCTTAGACATTATTTTTTAACCATAAAATTAATATTAGTCTTGAATGGTTATGATGGGGAATGAATTCTCATCGCATCGGGGAGACGATATGCCGTCTATAAACACAAACGAAAATATCATTTGATTGATGGTGAAATTGAATATAATTTGATGGTATATTATTTATAAATAATAATTAACATAATATATGTATTATTTAAATAAATTATACTCATTATTATTCTTATACAATTAATAAAGGGTTGAATAACAAACTACACTACAACGTAGAGATTATAATCTATATATAAGCACGTGTGGTGACTTTGTAATTCATAGGATGAATTGAATAATGGATGTGGTTGTAATGTATTTATAATAACATTAATGTAAGTAGAATTTACTTGAGTTATAATTTTTCTATAGAGGCAAAAAATAAAGAGTATGTGGAGGAAAAAAATAACTTTGAAAGAGGTGATGAAATAATTACCTCTTCTACGGGTTCTTCCTTTTCATTTGAACAAAACGAATCGTTAAGATGTCTTTATGATCAATGTAAATCCGATATGATAATATAAGGGTATTTGGGTGAATATTTGAACAGGTTTTGGCAGATCCAAATGGATTTGGAGGTGCGAAATTATGATAAGGTGAAGTACCCTTGTATAGGAGAGGTGAGGGGAATTTTAGGAAATGCTTGAAATATTAATTTATTACAAAATAATTTTCAATTTATAATAGATACAAATTGATTTAATTCTATGGTAAGGAAGGGATTGGTCTAAATACATCCAAATAAAAGGCTTTTGACATGTGATGTCACCATATTAACCCTATCATTTAGATTTAACTCTTATTCAAATAGTTTACTATAACCATTTCTTCTTGTACGTTTTACTACATGGTTATTATAGGTACAATAAAATTTGAAGAGAAAGTAAAGTTGTTCATTGATGAACTATATAACATTATCTAAGACCTTTGGCAGAATAATATATTTTTTGGAATATTATATAATATAATAATATAGTATTTGTATTAAAAACTCATTTTTTTCAATTTTGTCAGTATTTATTATATGGTTTTTGTGAAATTCAAAAAACCCTGATTAATAAAAAAATATATTTAAACAACCTAAACATGTAATATTCACCTATAAAATTTGTTTATGGCCTCAAAAATTTCAATTTACATTTATTTTATTATTTATAACTTCTACTATTTTAATATTTCATTAATAATGTAATTACTACATCATCGTTAAGTCATAAATAAATTTAATTATTTAATGTGTAAATATTAAAAATAAAATACAAAGATATAGGAAATATTTTTAGATTTATAATGAATATTTATAGTCGAATTTATCTTACATATAAATTTATATTCAAAATGTTTGAGTTAATAAAATTTGAATTTATCACTTTTAACACTTCTTTAAATAAAATATAATAGATGTCCTAATATAATCCATGTGGATCAAAAAGAATAATATTTTTGTCCTAAGGTACATTTTTGTCGAAAAACACTTATCCAATGGAATTAGGGCATATGTTTCGGTACATATAATATCATTTTTAACATTAGTTACCCTATTTACTTTTGACTGTGGTAATAAAATTCAAATGTTACTATTGATCAAGATATATTTTCATCCTTTTAAACCACATTTTACTTATTTATTCCAATCGTGTCTGTCAGAATTTTTAAATTTAGTTCACAAGAGTAGTAAAATATTTCTTTTTTCATATTTGGCAATGTTCCTAGAAGGTAGGTAAAAGACGTTAAAAAGTTCAATATAATTATATATGTATATTCTTATTATAAAATGACTCCAATGAATCAAATGAGAATAATATTGGTATTATGTTTTTTTTACATTAAAATAAATTAAAATTAAAAATATTTATTCAAATAAAATGTTGATTTTAAACAACGCAATGTTTTTCACTATTCATTAAAAATATAACATTTTCAGAAAAATACGAAAAATTTACCCAAAGAAAATTTCGATATTTTGAACCAAAAAATGAAGTCCATTTTGAAAAATAAAATTTATAAAATAACAATAATTTGGTATTACTACTCATAACTATTTTTTAAACAACTAGTTTAATTGGTCGTGGTGTGCTAGAACTCAAATCTACGTACAAAACAAGATACTGAATAATTCAAAGTGAAGCATACCATGGTTTCATGGGGTTTTACAAGGGTGAACTGGTTTATAACAATACAGTTGATTCTAAAGAGGAGGATGATTAGTGATAGGAAAAATTTAATGATTTTCAATGTCAGCCATTGGGAATGTACAAGGGAACCCTTATAATGTAAAGACATAAGGTTGCCTATAATATATGGGTTTTTCCTTCGATCTGATATAGTTTTTGACATATTGTTGGGTCCCATTGGAATATTTTCAGTTATAGGGTGATGCACATCATTGGTGGATGATTTTTCTGGAGAGTGAGAGGAGGAATATGTGTTCTGGGTCGACTTCCAGAAGGACTTCTGGGCAGAGTTCCTTTCATGGACTATGATGGATGAGAAAATAAAAGAGATAAAATCCCCTCAATAGGGGAGTATATTAGTACGGGATCATGGGTTCATGTTCAAGCATGATCATCACTTTCACCTAATCTTTTTCTGGATGATGAGTCTCATGTGACACATCTCGAGGAGGCACTTAATCCTTCCATCTATTATGCAGCTACTCACATTACATTGTCAATCAGTATGGAGATTCATAAAAACGTAGAGTTGGAAGAGTTGATTCACCCATGAGGTGGTATACCCTGATAGTGGAACTATTAGGGGTTTTTATATTGTATGACTCTCAAGGAAAGGACTCGGGCAACTGGATGTTCGAGGTTTCACTCGGCAAGGAGCTGACCTCAGTGGTTTCCCTTCTTCTGTTCTGGTGAAAGTGTTTTCTAGGACCTTTTTGTGGGATTGGAGCAGATTTGTTTCATCTTTGGGGTTCTTTACTATCTTTATATTTAGTTCCCAGTGGAAACCGGAGATCAGTATGGTGGATGCAGACATGACTAGTTTCAGGTCCAACAATAGTTTCCAGTGAGATAGTTTCAGCAGTAGGGACAACATGATTTTTCTTCTCTAAGAGGAGATGGAGTAGGTTGAGGCTTAACTAAGGATTACCCTCATGCTCAGAGACTATAACAAAATCATGGAGTTAGTGGTGTTCATCGCCAGATTGGTAGGGGAGTTGGGTGATGTCCATTGTACGTCGTAGATGCAGTAGTACTAGCAGGGATAGAAGTTATTAGGTGTATTATTATCTTTCTAGTAAACTTTCATTTTATTTGTTTGAATTAGTATCTTCACACTCCTTTTTTACCATCTCTCTTCATGGTATGGATCTACACATAGAGTGGATTCTTGTTCCCATGGTGTTGAGTATGTTAGTTAGAGGCTATACCATTCATATTGATGTGTTCCATGGGTGTAGACTAATGATGGGATGACATCAGTCTAATGAGAATATCTTCTAACTATATATGTAGCGATATGATGTCACCAAAGTAATTTAATGGTATCATTCCTTTCATTCCATTATCAACTGCTTCTTGAGGATAGTTGTTATTTTAGATGTGGGTGGCCATCATGTAGTTGTCAATGGTGAGCAGGGTTGTTAGGTGGGATGTCGGCATGTAGATCATATTCTATCTATGTTATATGAGATATCAGGGTAATCATTAGATATTTAAATGGTGAGAGATACCAAGGTTGTTGGAGAGTTCATGGATTCTTTCACTAAAGAGTGTATGACGCTACCCCGTCAATGTGACATTGAGTTCATGATAGACTTCTAGCCTGGTGCTTCGCCAATTTCAATGGTTCATTATTGGACCAAACCTTCATATTTTCTATATTGGATTATTTAAATCACTGATCTGATGATGAATGGAATTAGTAAGCTCAGTGTGTTGTTTTGGGGTGATCCATTATTGTTCTCAAATAAAGATGATGGCATCCTGATTCTTTGCATAAACAACAGGAGGTTTAATCATGTGATATTCAAGAACTGTTACCCTCTCCCAAGAGTTTACAATCTATTTCACCAACTAAGAGGAGATATTTTGTATTATAAGGTATAATTTGAGTCTAGATATCATTAATTATTGGTGATGGAGCATCATTTAATAGTCGGTGTCCTCCAAGTCTGTGACATTGCGGGGTTTGGAGGCGATAGATGTTCAGGGGAGGCTCAGAATGAGTTTGGAGGTGTTTAGTTACTAAAGTATGAATGTAGTGTGATTACATGTAGTGTGACAGGGTTACGCAATTTGAAACCATTTTTCACATCTTTTCTTGGTGATTTCACAGTGTGTTATACATTGGGGTTTGAAAAATATAATAAATCTAATAGTGACATGTTTTTTTGTGGAAAATAAACCCTAGATACTATATGATGTGAATGTGGATTACATGTCATATAATATCCCAAATCTATTTTTTTTTAAAATTATTTTTTTCTGATGTTTAATTCATTATGATATTTTATTTTCTTCCTTACATTCTAGATAAACCCTAGGTTCCACAAGGTGTTCTTTGAGACCTATTCAAACTTCTTGGATTCATTGATCATAATGGTTGCTTGTTTGAGATTTTTGGTCGATCCATGGTGAGTTTTCTACCCTTTAAATCCATTTTATCTAATTATTCCCCCAGAATTCCTGTCCGTGATATGGGTTTTCTTGAGTTGGATTATTTTATATAGTTTTGATAATATTTATTGGAATATTGGGTTGATCATCATTTCAAGAAGTTTCATTTTTGATACTATGAATACTTCTAAGTTATGTAGTACATGGATGAGTTGGAAAAATTCTTCAATGTATGCATCCCTTTATTTATCATTATTTTTTCATCACACGTGATTAATTTTACTTCATTTTACCTGAGAACCATGGTTATACCCACATGATTGGAGATAAAAAAATTGTATTATTGAAATTTTTGGTTAGTTGGGTTTGTTTTCATGATTTACGAAATTGATTTTGATTTTGATGTTTTGATTCTATGGTCTGAATTCCCAAATTGAAAATAGTGGTTGTTGGTGGATTTTCTGTAGTGGCAATATATATTTCATATTCTACCATGGTTTTTGTTGTTGTGGTTTCATCCTAAATAGAAATTGGTTAATCATGTATATTCTGGTAATGAATGGAACCCGATGATCATTTTGATTCTATGATAACACCTAAATAAAAAATTTGACAATAAATAAGGCCCATCATGCTAAATATGATTTATTTCATTTGGTATGATTGGTGATATAACATGTGTGTGGGGTTTTTCTAGTTTGTTATATGATGTAGATGCGGGGACATTTCTGTGTTATGGAATGGATATGGTGGTGTGATGGAATCTCATCTTGATAGATAAATTGATTGTGGATTGTATAGGATGTGTTGTGCAAGAGGGCTGCAATCTGGTTATGTAGTGAGGTGTTTCTGGATGTGTTTCTATCATGGTATGGTGATTGATTTTATGGTTAATTCTCACATAGTATCTCCATGTTTGACTTTTAATGTGTTTCTTAATTTGGGTAGTTCTAGGTAGTTTTTTGGATAGTAATGGTACGAATAATAAAATATTTTATTAATAATGTTTGAATGACATTGGTCGGTGTGGTTAATAGAATAGAAATGGTTCATTACATTGTTTGGACCTATGAAAAAGTATATTTTTTTCACGGTGTTTTGTATATAGAGGGTGGATAAAATTTATTACCATTGTGAGGTTGATATTTTTTTCAAAACTCTTAGGTGAGGTTGAGTGGTTCATATCTTATATGTATATAATTTTATTTTCCTTTTGATTTTTATAATCACGACACCCATGTTGAACACTATTTGGCAATCACCCCCATCGTCAATAGGGATGGTGTCTTTCCAAAACATCTAGGTGGTAGGATGGAAGGATGGACAACTAATCTTCATTGCTACCTCTTCTAGGAGGTTGTATCCCATGAATCTATAGGAAGGTTACAGTTTGTGAGTCTTGAGTTTGGGGCAGAGTGTTTTGATTTTCAAGGTATTTTCTGGATGAGATCTATTTTTCTTTCCAAGGTGTTTTCATGATGTCAGTTTTTGGGACTTATCAGGTGTTTTTGTGGTGTGATCTTTTATTCATTCCTAAGATTCATTGTGATGAGATATGGTGTGTAGACTATGTGAATATGGGCGTGATGTGATGTGTCTTGTGGAAAAATTCATGGGACAAGATGTGGTTATGGAATAGGTGTCTTCTGTCAAGATATGATGTGGCTAAAAGCCTATGTGATAGGATACGATGTGGTTTTGAGTCCCAGGTGTGTGTAGGTGAGATGTGATGTGGTATTTTTGAAAGAGGTGGGTGAGACAGAACATTTTCCAATACGTAATAAGGGATAACTAGTGGAGAGTTGTATGGGGTATCCTATAATTCATGTGAATTATACTAAATTACTCTTGTTTAGTTATTCCATGAGCATCCCTTTGAAATTTTGGGGTGTTTAGTATTCTTGTTAGGTGTTATTTTTTTATGTTTTTTTCCCCAGGGGTATTCATATGCTTTAATTACTTGTTCACAGGAGACTATTATTTTCATAATGATTATACATGTATGATCACCATACATATATGAAACTATTTTCAGATTTCTATATGAAATTCATGGACCATGATGGACCTTATAATCTCATATCTTTACCATTGTCGTGTCATTGAATACCATTACTTTTGGTTCATTCATTGGAGAATTTTTTCGATTATTTCTATTTTGCACATGTATATGGGTTGTATTTTGTTTTTCCTTTATATTATCTCTTGGAGGTTCATTTTGGGTGATTCGTCTTATCTACCTATGTTGTTTCCTATAGAAAGGTTCTGCCTCCATTTTTGTGAGATTTGTATATCCCTGGTTCTACTCACCAAAACAAGTCCTACTCAAGGTGAGACATGGGGCGTAATTTTTTTCATTTCGTCAATGCCAGTCCAGGAGGTGTATACCTTGATGAAGGGGTCATAAAATAATGTTATTATTGGTTATGGTTGGTATATTTAATAGAGATTGTATTTACAAACAATGAGGATGTTTCTAGTCGTTAGGCCAACAATGTCAGATTACCTTAGTGTGTGACATCGTCCATGTAAGACTAGCTATAAAATAAGAGTTTACTTCCCTCTATGATCTAATGCATGGAAATTGATCCTACCAAATGGCTAATTGAGTATACACCATTTTCATGCCAGAGACCAAGGATAGAAACATGCATCAAAATGGATTGTGTTCTTGTTTGAATATGGTTGTTTTGGGATGGATAAATTACGTAAAACATATTAAAATGAACATATAAAAATTCCATTCTACCTAGTATGAGGTTATATTTGATAAATTTTAAGCTATGGACCATAGACATCATCCTCATGTGTCTCAATTGGAGGAGGATCAGCTAAATGACCTGGTTGACCATCATAGTGTTGATCTATTTGAAGAGGATGGAGTGTAAAAAATGGTGTTGTGTTCTTTCCAACAGAAAGCATTGGGAATTTATGAGATAAGGGATTATGACATAGATATTTATGGTCTGTTAGTGGGGTTTGGATTTCCTTTGGTCTGATTCAAGCCCCAGTAGAGTACATGGTTCCTTTGGTAGTTAATCATTTGTGGGGTGTTATACATCAGTGGTGCAAGCTATTTGTAAGAGAGAGAAAGAAGGAAGATGTGTTGTGGGTCGACTTTCAGAAGGGGCTGCAGTTTGATTTCCGTTAATCGGCTATGATTGATGAGAAGAATCTAGAGATACTATCCATCCATTAAGTGTAAGTCAGTATGGGATCTTTGGCTAAAGATCAAGTATCTTCATCAATTTTCCCTTGATCTTTTTCAGGACGGGGAGTCTTCTGCAAGGCATATTGAGGTAGTGCTTTATCCTTCCTTCCAGTATGTGGTTAATACCATTAAGTTACCCAAGTAATTTGAGGTTCAAAATAATCAATTAGTGATATAGATGACGCAGTTAATATTTTGTATACCATGAGAAGGTAACCATCATAGTTCATTGAGATGCAGGGTTGTCAGCATCAGTTCTCAAGCACCATGACCATTAATGTTTTGACTTATAGGGAGTTGACCTAAGCTGTTTCCCCTATAGCCTTATGATTCTAGTGGTTTACCTTCCATTCCAATGTGACTTGGGATGAGATGTTTCTTATATGGTATTCACTACAATCATTAGTGTCAGTGCCCATGGGTAGATCGATCCTAGTTTGGTGGAGGCGAATAGGCTTAGCGTGAGATCCAACAGTAGTTACCAGAATGATAGATTATGTGGTAGGGAAAGAAATCTACTAAACCATCTACGATAGATATAGTATGTAGAGGAAAAACTCATGATATCCTTAATTCTCAAGGGTTTTTACCTGA
This sequence comes from Viscum album, assembly GCA_963277665.1. NCBI lineage: Eukaryota > Viridiplantae > Streptophyta > Magnoliopsida > Santalales > Viscaceae > Viscum > Viscum album. The sequence goes on along the minus strand of OY728132.1, from coordinate 317,106,569 downwards.
GCATGGACGTGGTGGTAGTCAGCCTCATCAAGGTGGAGGAGATGGGCATGATTTGTTACACACTGCAGTGGACATAGTTCTAGTAGAGATGATGGTTTTTAGAGGTATGATCGGCCTATTTAGTACCCGTTCATGTGATTTCATTTGATTCAAGTGCATCACACTCCATTTTTTCACCATAACTAGACCATTATCTAGGGACAGACATAATAAATATTCTTAGGAACCCTGGTGTTGAGTATTATAGTTAGAGGCCATACCATCATATTTTATGTGTACTAGGGGTGTAAACTGATGATGAGACAAAATCAATCCCATGGGGATCTTTTCATACTATAGATGCAGACATACATTTTCATCATTTTAATTGACTTTTTTTATTTAGTGCATGTGGTTATCAACTTCTTTTGGTATAGATTTGTTTTTACAGACATTGATGGACATCGTGTAGTTTTCTTGTGTGTTTAGGGTTGTTTTTTGGTCAGTCGGCATGTGGAGACTCTTCTTTCATTTTTTCGATGAGATGTTAATGGAATCAATAAGAACTGAGATGGTGGGAGTTTCCAAGGCCATTGAAGAGTTCATGGATGTTTTCATTAAGGAGGTTGAGTTGAAAACATATCGACATGTCATTGAGTTTGGTATAGAATACAATCTTTGTGCTTCTCTAATTTTTCTGGATCATTATCGTATGGATCCTTTTGAGTTGATAGGATTTAGGATTTAGATTGATGATCTGATGAAAAACTGCTTTATCTAACCTAGTGTTATATTGTGGGGTTCTCTAGTGATGTTCGAAATAAAGGTGGATGGTGTCTAGAGTTTGATCATAGACGACATGAGGCTTAATTAGGTTGTTACCAACAACCATTAGCCACTCCCTTTAGTAGATGGTTTTTTCAACCATCGGATATGGATGGTTCGGTTCTCAAAGATCAATCATCAGTCTCTATATTCCCAATTATGGATGAAAGAGGTATGTATCCTAAGGACTGCCTTTAGATGAAGGTATGGTAACTTCGAGTTCATAGCCATAGAATTCCATGTTACAAATATTGAAAACATGTCCATTGGGTTTATAAACATCATTTTTCATGATTTCTTGGACTAATTCATCAGAGTATTCATCGATGAAATATTGATATACACTACGTAATATGAGGATCATATCGAGCATCTCGGGATAATATTATACGTTATTAGAAACCACCATCTCTATGGAATGTTTTTCCAGGGCTTATTATAGACACATGAGTTGAATTTCCATAGTATTGTGGTTCCTCAGTAGGGTGTTGTATAGGAATCATCGAATATTGAAGAACCTGTGTCTTGGAAAGCACCTTAGAATATTATCGACCATCATTACTTTCATGGGCTTGAAATCTATTATCAGATGTCTATTCCTAACTTCCTTTAAGTTAATGATTCTTTAAAGGCATTAAATAGTAATGACTATGATTTTTTGTGAATTGAGAAGTTATAGAAGGAATTCAGTTACCTGAAGTGTAATTTGGTCGGCGCTCCAATGCTTTAATTTATAGAGGAAGCGATGATGTCCAATGTGTTTTATGATGTTTCCGATATGGGATTTAGATGTATGCTGATGTAGTAGAAAGAATTTATATATTTTGGTTCTCAAATGTTACATCCACACAAATTTAACAATTCCACCCATGATCTGAAGCTAGCATCAGTTATGTCAACATTGAATTTGTGTAAGTATTACCCCATTGGGTAGTGCTTGGTGGTCTTCATAGATCACTAGATTTTGAGGTATATGTTTTACCCATGTGAACACAATATGTCTAAATAGATAATTAATAGAGTTTATTTAGGATTATTAGTTTTAGATAAACTACACCTCAAGAAAATTAAATGTCATGGAATATGATTTGAGTAAGAAGTTGTAGAAGGAGGATGTTTGGGAATCTATAGAGGCTTATAGAGTGATGGAGGAGTTGGTGACCCTATACATATATGAGAGAGTTGATGGTAGTTAGTGAAATTTGTTTTATATTACGGTGGATTCTGACATAATTCTACAAATGGAGGAGTCATAGTGTGTAGACTCAGAAGAATAAGTGATGCACTCACTTATTGGAAATAGTAATATTCTGGAGGGATGTTCGAAACAAAATGTTGTTTTGAGGGATGTTTTTTTTTCTAGTGGCATTTAGCGAGGAAGGCGTCTATGAGTTTAATAAGTCACCATTAGTGGTACATTCAAAAGTTGCATTATGTATTATGTCTTGAAGATGCAGTTTTTGTGTCCATGGATGAAACAGGTAGTATCAGATTTTTTGGGGGGTCTTCCTTGTTTTTTAGGAGGTAAATGTTGATCACAGTGTTCCGGGTGGTTTTTTGGGACCTTGGTTGTACATGAGTGGAATATGGAAGACATATTGTTGATTTTATTATTATTTTACCTAGATCCCATGGATTCAATGATTCTATCTAGGTTATATTGTATCAGTTGATTAAATTGGCCCACTTCTTTGTTATTAAGAAGTCAACTATAGTTGATGCCTTAACGAAAAGGTATGTGGATGAAGTGGTATATATTCATGGAGATTTGAGGTCTATTTTCTTAGATCATGATGTCTGGTGTACCTCATAATTGTGGGGGTTATTACAACATGATTTTGGCTCCCAGTTACGCCTCAACACTACTTTCCACTCTCAAAATATGTTCATATTGAGGGGACTATCTAGATGTTGTGTGATATGCTGCGGGCATGCGTCTTGGACATTGGCATACATTGCTTATAAAAACATCCCATAGTTGGGTTCACATGTAAAAATATATATAATTATTCCATTGGTGTGGCTCTAATTGATGAATTGTGGGGGAGGATGTTTTTTTCTACATTATGTTGGATGCAGGATGGGGAGACAGCTTTTCATGATTTAGTTATGGTGCATAGCACAACTAAGAATGTAATTCTTATTCTAGAGAAGATGAAAGTGTTTTAGGATCGAACAAATCTTTTCTTTATCACAGATGGATGCCCATAGTGTTTAGGGTTCAGGACCATGTGTTCTTGAGGGTTTAACCTAGATAAGGGATGTTGAGGTTTTGCAGAGAAAGTAAGCTTTGTACTAGGTTCATTGAGACCATCGAGGTGCTGGAGATAGTTTTTATGGTGGGGTATCATTGGAAACTACAACCTTTATTGGAGAAGATCTACAAAATCATTAACATATCTAATTATAATTGGTATCTTCATGAGGAATCCTGTTTCATTTACTATGGATAGTTTTATACCATGGATGATATGATTCATGTTGTGCATTCAGTAGAGATTCAGGATGGCTAGGAGAAGGTGAAGAATGCACGAACCATTACTTTTGTTTGTGTGATGTTGAGGCATTGTGTCTAGGAGGAATGTAAATGAGAGTGACAAGAGAATATTCTTGTCCAGTATACTGAGTTTTTTTATATTTTTTTTCTATATTTCCTTTTTGAATGTGATGTTTGGACCTTGTTGATTATGAGATGAGTTATTTTCCCGTTGTTATTATTTATGTATCATTATGTGGGATGATGTCATGACACATGTAAAGGGAAAAAATGGATTCATGATCAAGATAAATTAATTGTAATGCGATTAAATGCATACAGAAGTGTCATTGCCTCATAGAGTAGATAGTTTATTGTCATGGAGGATGGGATTCCCTTGTTAGGGTGTTAGGACAGTGTGGTTGTTGTTCATGTGTGGAATTATTTATGTTCATTTGGGTTTGTATGATTCAAAGGCATTTTTCTTGGATGTGGGGTTCTCCATGGTAGCATTTGAGAAAGGAAACATTTTTTTTCATTGAATATTGATTAGTTTGGTTTGATGGTAGAGTTTCAAGTGTAGCAACATCCTTGAGAGGTTTAGGAAGGGGTGGTTGTATGAAACCCTCTTTCTTTAAGATTTATATTGGATTCTTTGGGGTGATAATAAATTGATATGTGTTTGATGTAATGATCTGTTCCATCCATGTCCATTACAGTGTGGATTTTTGTTGCAAGAGTTGTTTTGGGGCGTTTCGTAGTGAGTTTGGAGGATTTTGGTTACTAAAGGACAAAAGTATGGGGATTGCAGGTCATGTAACATGATTAAACGACGTGAAACACCTTTTCATGGATTTTATTATGGAATAAATGGTCTGTAATATTTTTTGGTTTGAAATTTAAAATTAATAAAGAGGCGACACATTTTTTTGTGGAAATTGATCCCCAAGTACTACAAAACATGAAATGGTAATACACATCGCGTAATACCCAGAATCAATATTTTTATTATTATTCATATAAAAATTCGCTCTTTTGGATATTTTCACTCCTTAATGTAATTATAATTGAACCCAAGGTGCCACGATGAGTTCTTAGATCCCTCTTCCTCACTACCCAATACATTGATATTGGTGGTTGTATTTTGGAAATCTAAGTTCGATCTATGTTTAGTTTACTCACCTTTATCATATGTTATTCCAATGTTATTATTTGCAGATTAACTTCCATGATATAGTTTAAAATTATTTGATTTTTTGGACAATATGTTTATAAACTTATAGGGCAGAATATGTTATTCCATGTTTCTATAAGTTTTTATCAATTATGGGTATTATTATTACCTCTGTGGTGCACGAATGTGTTAGAAAGATCCTTCACAATAGGGATATCCTTGTTTCATTTTATTTTATCATCATGTGGTAGGAGTTTTAGTTCTATTTACATATGAATCAATTTTTCACCTATCACGACCCGACTTAATGGGGCTCATGCCGCGACACCCCAAGCCCGCCTCCAATTGGCTAGGGGCTGGCGTCATGCATCGAGTATGCTATCACAAACAAGGGAGGCATTAGTCTAAGGTACCTGTACACACGCACACTCATACACCTCTATAAAATAGTGCATAGAAATATAAAACTAAAAACAAAATGCATGCACACATCTATCCCAAACTAGAGTGAAACTGCATAAGAAAAAGTTAAAAAAACGGCCGAACAAATGAAAACAACAAATGTGTCCAACCTTCTCAATGGGAGGGAACACACTGCCAAAAAACACCTACCGGTAAGCTCCTCATCACAAATCCTGTAAAAACCCCAGTCAAACCTGTTCACTAAGCTTCACCTGCTCAAGGTCCTCTTGGAACTCTGTCGAAAGTCTTGTGGTCGGCAGAAGACAAAAACATGTGCGACGAAGCTTCTGTAGGGGTTAGTATAACAATACTCAGTAGGCCCCCCAAAAAATCAAAACAAAAAGAGAAACTGAAATGCAACAGTCTGCTCATCCCAGCTAGAGGGAACCCATATAAGAGAGAAACTTCATCTCATGACCATCCTCGTCTAAAAACAATTGGTCAGCTCAATCCATGTGTAAGACCATGCATACATCATGCACACCCAGATATAATCAGCTCACGCACCAAGCCACATGAGGTACTGACTAAATCACCAGCAACGGTTCAAAACAAAGGGAACACACACCACGAGCACTATCATCATAGATGACACTTGTCCTAGAGATACACTCCATTGAGTCCCACACAATCATCTCAGATGCTCACCTGAGAGATCATGCTCCTCGGATATCATCACTGTGGAAACCTCACTGGAACAACAATAACACCAAACTCCTCAGATAGGAGATCCCTCCTAGGGTCCTCTATGGGATACCAGAACCCACACCGATATAAAAATATCCCATAGATAGCTGATCAATTCTAGGGTCTTCTAGGAGATAACACTACCTAATTTAGGAGTCTAATATCTCACAGGGGATTACTCCCAGGATCCACTATGGGATACGAAAACCCGATCTGGCACATGAAAAAAACATGTCACTCAGATAGTGGATCGTCACCTGTGTCATGACTGTCACAATGATACCGAATCTCTATCTGGTAAATCTCGCATTATAGGGGATCAAACTGATGATGTTGCAACCCTACCAATACCAAGCGCTGAGTAGGGGATCATATAACCAACGATACTTCAACCCTACTATAAAACCTCATGCTGAGCAGGGGATCATATACCTAACGATGCCACAACCCTACTAAGAAAGGCCCAGTGCATAGGGGATATTATTTTCGATTATGCCACAAACCCTACGGGGTTATCCAGCTAGATAGTGGATCGCCGCATGTGAATAAGTAGTCACAGTGATATGAGGAACTAGATCTAGGGAAACGATGCTAGATGATCCTACTCCGGCCCCACCGGAGGGATGCCACTACACTAATAGATTAAACATCCCATCGAGAGGATCAAAAACCTATACTAAGGTTGCTATTTCGTGTAAAACCTAGTTGGAATAAACCAAGGTAGTACCCTCAACCACTACTGGTCCAAACATCGCTAACCCAAGCGATCCTCCACAACTCCACACCGCGCACCTCCAAAGCCGATACTGAGGCCACCATCACGATCCACGCGAAAAAACATGCAGGATAGGTTATTTACTTACCCAAAATTGATATAGGGTGAAAAAAATGAACTATTCACCTTATCCAGCCTATATGGGGCCCAAAATACGATCCCAAAACTCATCAAGTGGATGATACCACTTCGATCCGCATGAAAAAACACACTAGATCGACTACTCGATCATCCCAAATGGTCACCTGGTGAAAAAGGAAATATTCACCAAAGGAACCCTATGGGGGGGCCACACCACGATCACAAAAATCATCAAATGGATCACACCAGTGCGACCCTCTCAGAAAAACACACAGGATCAACTATTCATTAGCCAAAATCAGACTCCTTGTGAAAAAGTTGTGTTTCTCCGTAAACGCCCAAACTCAGCCTCATGGGGCCTGCACCCCACACTCGTTCTGAACACCCGAAAACCAACAAGAAAAGTCATTCATACCATCAAAACCTCAATGCCACTGACGGAACCTCAATCGAATACTCTGGGTAGAAGATACAACGACATGAAGTCGAATAATATTAAAATATTATTATTTTATTCGACGTTTCAAGCCCCCGGGCCACAATCCCGAAACATAAAACTTCTTAACCCACACCGAAGGGTTGGTCTCATCGTGAGGGTCACATCGCCGTAGACAGCTCAAAAAACAGAGTCACGGTCCACGATTTATAGGGGTTCTAAGAACCCGCGGCGTGAACCAGGGCTGTACCGGCCCGCTGCGGCCGGTCTGGCCACTGCCACCACCACCGGCCCACCCATACTGTGGACCCTCCACTACGCAGTGCCCCATGCCACAACACTCCATCGGTGAGGACGGAGGGCCACTGCTATGGGAGGCCGACCACCGCACTCTACCGCTGACAGCTGCAGGTCCGCCGACGCTGGCGCCTCCGCACCAGCCGAATGTCCGCGGACCGCGGGGTCATTCCTGTTAGCCGTTTTGTGATCCATGACCTGTTGCACGACCCTCGAAACCTAATCCTCCCTAATACAACAAAAAAAGAAATAAATTCAAAGGAAAAAATGATTATGGGTTTAAAATCCAAACCACCTAATTGTTGGCTGATCGTCGAATCTTCGGTTGCATAACGGCGCCTACGACGCGCTGGAGCAGGATCTACTGACAATCAGTGCTGAAAACAGATCCATGGGGCTTGATTCGTGGAATAATTGAGGTAGATGAGGGAGTTCGTCACTTCCTGTTCCGAGTGGAATTGGGGGGAGGGGGAGGTGAATGATTTTCATTTTTTTTAATAAAATCCTCATTTAACTCCCCGCCTCTGACACGACACCTAGCGCAGACTAAAATTATGTCGTGCCTAGGGTAAACACGACATTCTGAATGAAATGGAAGACTCATAATTGTGATATGAGTCTTTTTCTTGGATTTATTCATGCCAATGCTTATAAGTAAACATTTACATTTATTTATGAAAATTCCCCTGGTGGATTTCTCACAGCAGGCCCGCGCCCCCACAATGTTTACACGTCGCCTAATGTAAATGACATGCTTTAGACGCAATCGTTCCCTCAGATTCCTGTTCTGAGCTACTGTTTAGAAGGTAACACACCCATGCCACGTGCAGAGTATCTAAAATATTTAATATTTTAATAAAATTAATTTAGGGCACACCGGGCCTCAAAATCGCATGCCGTCTTCACTCCTAGATCTAGAATTATTCATATGAATATTCCAACGTTTGACATGGAAAAAACACAAGTCTCTACATCCTCCCCACCATAGAAATTTTTCCCCTGAAAAGCTATAAGCACAAGGAATGAAAATGGACTCTCAAATGGGTCTCCCACGCCAGGGAGTTCACCCAGAAACACCCCTGCTCGAACACATAAGTCAGTGGGATTCATCCACCACACCTCCACACTATCCTATTTTGGAAGCACTGACTCGCCCGCAAATTTTTGATCACATCACAATAATTCATCTCAGTGGGGGAAGGATCCTTCGTCCTCACACATTCAAAGCATGTCGAACAACACCCACATGGGGTTTTATCAATGCCCTGAACAATCATCCAATAAGAAACAGAAAGGAAAGAGTATCGCTGAAAGTGTCTATCAAAACTCCTTCAGAATGTAGAAAGGACATAGGGCATACCACTATCCATCGATGGAGCCTCAGGGAAAATAGACTCTAGAGATTTCATCTATCCTTTCCCTCATTCCTCATCTCCCTGGGTTTGGTGTGGACCACCTAGGGGTAGGGGTGGTGGAAACCGATACCGCCTACCACCTCATGTTGCTGCACCAGCTCCGTCTCGACATTCGTCGCCCTACAAACCTCCTTGCATGAGAAGATGCCTATGTCAATGCATTCTATCGACCGACAACCCCTCAGTAGTACGATGGGTCAGACAATCTCTAGTAAGATGTCCTTGACCGTTTCAAGCATAACACCGCCTCTCCAGTGGCTGACCAAAACTGGCATGTGAGCCCTATGAACTCTAAGCCATAGATTCTCCACCCTATGGTCACCTCCTGAAACGTCACCCACACCTCGACCCTTGATCGTGCTACCGAATACCAGATGTTGATACGACTAATGAAAACTCAGCTCTTGTGTACCCAACACTAACCGGTGGGATCTGCTCAGCTAGAATTCTCTCCACCACCAACGCTCGCTCCAATACTCCAGCACAGGTGGGCAGACACAAAGAAACCACACCTGCACGGATGTCTCTGTGTATGCCCTGATCAATGTTCCGAGACCTAAAGAACGGGTCTTGAATCATATGTAGGGAGTAGCACGACAGGTCTGTAAACCTCGCTGAGTACTCTGACACGGTCATTACCTCCTTCCGAACATATAGATGCTCTTAAATATGCACTGACCTTAGTGTCACTAGATAGAACTCTTCCCTGAAGAGACACTCAAACTCATCCCACGTGAGCATCTCCTCATCGTGGGATTGCATCACCAAACACCACCATCGCCCGGTTGAACCATGCAGAAGGCTCATCACTGGGACCACCATCTGATCCGAGGGTGTCCTCACCAGGCAGAAAACTGAGGTGTCTGCTTCGAGCAAGTAATAAGCTACATGAGGGTCTGGATCACCATGAAATTTCTAATGTCGCTGCCTATAGAACACATACACCACACTCAGCATTCACGCAACCTCATCATGAACTGCCGGCACAACAAGCTGCTCGATAGGTGGTGGGTCAACTGGTGGACCACCTAGAGGTCCAGCCTCAGAACCTGCGCCCTGGTCCACAACCACTATACGAGGCAGATCGTCACCACAATCCTGCAGCAGATCTCTCACTGGCTTTCATCGTGGAGGCATCCTGAAATACAATCAAGACGCACTATGGTCAAAGAGTATAGTTGGAGAGCTGACTCAAGAAGGACTAGGAAAAAACCCAAAACCCAGTCTTATATGATGCATGTCCAATTATTTTTCCCCTGAGACCAGTGTACAAATGTCTCGAGTCGAAAATCAGGTTTTCAGGGTCCTGGTAAATTGATACGTCGGTCGCCGCACCAACAGTAGAGTCCATGGCTTGAAAGCTGAACTCACAATATCGAAACATTGTCGCTATTAAACCCAATAAAAACTCACAGTTAGACCATCTACGCTCCGAGATCCCAACGGTGGAACCTCCTCTGATACCACTCTATCCTGACCTGACCCAACGGGTCTTAAGTCGCAACTCCCCAAGCCCGCCCCCAATAGGCGAGGGGCCGACGTCTAGCACCTATTTGGCTATCACAAATAAAGAGGCATTAGCCTAAGGTACCGATACACACACACATTGACATACCCCTCCATGAAATAGTGCATATATATATAAATTTGAAAAGAAAATGCATGCACCCATCTATCCCAAACCAGAGTTCAACAACAGAAGAAGAAGGGAAAAACACGGTCGACCAAAGGAAAACTACAAAACTGTTCAACCTTCTATGAAGGAGGGAAAACACTGCCAAAAACACCTTCCAGTAATCTCCTCAGCATAACTCTTGTAAAAACCCCATTGAAACCTGCTCACAAAGCTCCGACTATCCTGGGTCCTCCTGGAAATCTGTCGAAATCCATGTGGTCTGTACAAGACAGAAACATGTGTGGGAAAACCCCATGCAGGGGTGAGTATAAAAATACTTAGTAGGCACCACAAAAACCCAAAACAAAAGAGAGAAACTAAAAGGCAACAGTCTGCTCATCCCATATAGAGGAAACCCAGCTGAGAGAGAAACTCTATCTTTTGGCCACCTCATCTAAACACAACTAGTCAGCTCAATCGTGGTGTAATCCCTTATAATCACCTTTCACACCCAGATATTCTCAGCTCATGCACTAAGGCACATGAAGTACCGAACTCATCACTAGCAACAGTTCACAATAAAGAGAACACACTCCATGAGTACTATCATCCCATATGACACTCATCCGAGAAATACACTCCATCAGGTCCCACACAAACATCTCAGACGCTCACCCAAGAGATCATGCTCCTCAGATATCGTCACTAAGGAAACCTCACTGCAACAACATAAACACAAAACTCCTCGGATAGGGGATCGCTATTAGGTTCTACTTGGGGATTCCAGAACCCCCACCGTTATATGAAGATCTAATAGATAGGATATCACTCCAAGGGTCCACTGGGGGATACCCCATCCCGATTTGGCATTTGAAGATCTCGTAGAGGTTCACTCCCAGGATCCGCTGGGGGATACCACAACCCGATCTAGCACACTACAGAAACACATAACTTAGATAGAGGATTGTCACACATGTCACGATAGTTTCAATGATACCAAAACCCTTTTAGGTACGTCTCACCCTGTTGGGGATCAAACTAATGATGCCACAACCATACCAACACCACACGCTAAGTAGGGGATCATATAACCAACGATACCACATCCCTACTATAAACCTCATGCTGAGTAGGGGATCATATACCTGACGATGCCACAACCCTCCTGAGCATGGCCCACTGCATAGGGGATCATATTCCCAATGATGTCATAAACACAATGGGGTTAACCTACAATATAGGAGATCGCCACCCATGAATAAGCGGTCACAGCGTTACCAAGAACACGATATAGGGAAATGATGCTATAAGATCTTGCTTCAGGCCCACAAGAGGGATACCATAACTCTAATAGATTAAACATCTCATCGAGAAAATGAAAAATCAATACTAAGGTTGTGATGCTGAACGAACCCATTAAGAACGAACCAAGCGAGTACCCTCAACCACAGCTTGTCCAAACATCGCTAACCCGAGCGACCCACCACAACGCCACATCGTGATCCTCTAAAGCCGATACCGAGGCCGATTCCAAGGCCACTATTGAGATCCACACAGAAAAACACACAGGATATGCTGTTTAATCGCGCAAAACAATCATTCGGTAAAAAAGGCACAATTCACCATTTCCAGCAAGTGTGGGTCCCACACTACAATCCTGAAACTCATCAAGCAGATCTTACCACTTCGATCCCCTTTGAGAAACACACGGGATCGACTACTCGATCATCCAAAACAGTCACATGGTTATAATGGTATTATTCACCAAATCCAGCCAGGGTGGGGCCCACTCCATGATCCCAAAACACATCGATTGGATTGCACCATTGCGATCTTCTTAAAAAAACACTGAGGATCGACTATTCATTCGCTAAAATCGGACTCCTGTTGAGAAGGGTTCATTTTTATGTATACGCACAAACTCGGTCTCCTGGGGCCCGCACCCCAATCTCAGTCCCAAAAACAAAAACCCAACATGAAAATTATGTTTTACCATTAGGGCCTCAACACCACTGATGGCACGTCAATCAAACTCTTTAGGTATATGATACAACGGCCTGAAGTTGAATAATAATAAAATATTATTATTTTATTTGACGTTTCAATCCCTCGGGCCAAGATCCTGAAACATAAAACTCTTGAACCCACACCTAAGGGTTTGGCTCATCTCTAGGGTCACGTCGCCGTAGACAGCTAGAAAAATGGAGTTCTGGTCCGTGATTTATGAGGATTCTAAAAACCCCCAGTGCGAACCAGGGAAGGACCGGCCCGCCCTAGCCGGCAGCCCTCCGTCGCACATCGTCCCGTGCCACCTCGCTCCATCGGTGAGTACATCAATCCGCTTCCCATGGAGGTCGGCCACTGCAATCTGCTACGGACCACCGCAGGTCCACCGGCACTGGCGCCGCCGCGGCGGAGCCGCGCTGGCCGAACTTCCAAGGATCGTCGGGGTCACCTCGGTTGTCCGTTTCGTGATCTGTTACCTCTTGAACGACCCTTGGGACCTGATCATCCCAACTACGAAAACAAAACAAAGAAATTAGAGGCAAAAAAGATCTAGGTATTAAAACTAAAACTGCTTACATGTTGGCGGCTTGCCGAAGCTTCGGGTGCAGAACGACGCCTGCGACGCGCTGGAGCTCGATCTGCTGACAATCAGCGCTGATAACAGATGCACGAGGCACGATTCGGCAATTAATGGAGGTTGGGTAGAGAGTTTTTTCCCACCTGCACATAGAGTAATTTTGTGGGTGGGGGTGATTGATTTTCATTTTTATAATAAAAACCTCATTTAACTCCCGTCCTCCGACCTGGCACCCGATGTTAACTAAAATTATGTCGTTCCTAGGGTAAACACCACATTATTAACTCAATGGCGGACTCAAAATTGTGATGTGAGACTCCTTCCATGAGTTATTCGAGCTGACTCTCTTAAATAAACATTTCCATTTATTTACTAAAACACCCCTCGTGGGTTTTCTCAATATAAGCCTGCACCTGCAAAGTTTACACCTCGCCTTGGGTAAACGACATGTTATGAATGTAACTATACCCTTAAATTCCTATTCTGAGCTACCGTTTAATAGATACAAAACTCCCACCATGTGCATTGTATAAAAATACTTAATATTTTTTTTAAAATTAATTTCAGGCACATCGGGCCTCAGAATCGCACGCTGTCTTCACGCCTATCTCTGGAATTATTCATAATAATATTCTAAAGTCAAACATGGCCAAAAACCATGTCACTACATCACCAATATAATTCATGATAAATAATTTGGTAGTTCATATTAAGTGGAATGAGGGATTTTTTTCATGTTTTTCACCATTGATTTTGATTATTATGTTGTGATTTCACAAGATGACTACCCCACTAAAAATGGTTTTCATTTGCAACATTGTCTATGCTATCTATATTTGTTGTGTTATCTACTTTGGTTTCAGTTGATGTTTGAACACACTTATTAAAAACTAGTTAATCACCTATATTCGACTAATGCATGAAACCCCAAGAACATTTTTTTGATGATAAACCCTTAATTAAAAATTTGAATATAAATAAGGTATGATTTTTTAAATCATAAATTGTTCCTCTCTTTGGTCCATGATGTGACATGATGTGTGTGTGGTGTTGATCTGCCTTTTGTTATTATGATGATATGGATGTGTTGTGTGCTAAAAAATGGCATGGGTGGTGTGATGGAATCCCATGTTAGAAAATTGATAAATGTTTGAATGAACGAGAAGTGTTATTCAGTAGCACTACGATCATGTTGTGCTGTGATGTGTTGCTGGATGTGGGTGTGGCATGGTATGGTGATAGTTGGTATGGGTAATTTTTTTCATATTTCATTATTTATGTCTTTTTCCTTGTTTCTAATTGTGTGTAATTCTTGGTATTTGACTGGATAGTTAATGGGATGAGTGAATAAATATTGGATTAATAAATTTTGAATGGCATGAATCAGTCTATTTAGCATACTGACGATGGTTAAATATATAGGATAGAATCTCAAACTGGGTTTTTGGCCTTTTGTGTGGTGTTATGAATGTAGGGGTAGCAAGAATGTTGGAATTTGTGTGGGTTGTATGATTGAATGAAAACCCATATATTTGGATGAGTATTTGATATCTTATTTGTATATAATAGTATTTTTCTTTTTAATTTCATATTGCCCCACCCTTTTTATCACTAATATTGAAACACCCCCATCATCATCGGTGGAGGGAGTCTTTCCCAAACATCCTGGTGAGAGGATGGATGGATGGGTACCCACCCTTCCCTACTCTCTTTTCCTATTGGTGGTAGTTAAGGATTCATCGGCCATTATGTTGTTTACGAGGACCATATATCCGCGGGTGTGTTTTTATATTCCATGTGCTTTTGGGATGATATAGTGTTATTTACCATGAGTTTTCTTGATGATTTATGGTGTTATTTACCTCGCGTTTTTGGGATGATATTTTTTGTTCATTCCCATATATCTTCAAGATAATATGTTTTCTGTGGCCCATGTATCTACGGACGGGATGTGATGAGGGTCATGGACATGTTGTGGAATGAGATGTGCTTGTGGCCTAGGTGTGTGGGGTAGGATGTGATGTGGCTTGTTGACCAGGTGATGAGACAAGATGTGGTTGTTGGGGAATGTTTTTTGCCCACATGAAGTGATGTTATATGATCATATGATGTGGTAGTGACATGATGTTTTCCATTAGTCAAGATTGGATAACTAATCAAACATGTTTAAGGGTACCCTATCATCATTGTGCATTACATTAGATTATATTACATGTGTTATTTTGTGAGTATTATTTAGTATGTTTGGGGAGTTTAGAATTACTATTTGGTTCTATTTGGTTCTTCTATTTTCGAATACGATATTTAGTATTCTTCTTTTACATGTACATGATAGAATTTGGTTTTCTTATTGAGTATACCATTATTCTCACCTTACATACATTTAATTGTTTTCTATTTTTTGGATGGTTTCACACAACATTTGGGACATTACTAGAACAAATCATAATAGTTTTCATGTCGTTTCATAGCTTTACTTTTGGTGAATTATTTGGAGGATTTTATTTTGTATTAGATCTATTTTTAACATGCATGTGGGATGCAATTTTTTCGTTCATATTACATCTTGGAGTCTTATTGTGGGTGATTAATCAAATCTCTTGATCATGTTTCATACTAATGGTTAATGTCTCAATTTTTTTGAGATTTTTAGATCCCTAGTTCCATTTTCCAACATAGGGCCTACTAGGGGCGGGATTCAGGGGTCCTTATCTCCCTTTATTCATTTTCATCATATTAGGGGAATGCTTAAAGGGAGGGGGTCGTGACAAGCAATATCCCCGAGTCTTCCTTCTGATACATGTTTTGTCACCATGAGTTCAATTTCATGCCATTAAGTGTTACAAATTCACCAGCAATGTTCATGGGACATAAAAACTCCTTTTTAACGAGTTCCAAGGATGTCATATCATTGTATTCATTGGTGAAATCTTGATATACTTGAAGTCAGAGTGCGAGAATACATAGCATTTGAGGATAGTATTGCAGGTTCTTCGAAGCCAAAAGATCTACGAAAAGTTAACCATGTGCATGTTTTGGACATGGGAGGTTCATTTACATGGGAATGTGGTATCTCCTTAGGGTTTAGTAGTGGACCCATATATGGTGGAAGATGTTGTTTCTTGGGAGGAACCCAAGAATTTGGTCGAGGTTAAATGTTTTTTAGGTAATGCAGGATATTATTGGAGGATTGAACCTGACTTATCTGGATTTGCAACTCTTCTGAAATATTTGACTATAAAATAACAAATTTTATTTGTATAGTGGCCAGTTCTCATAATATTTGGTTACCAAATGAGAAAGATAGTCAGTGATCTAATGCTCTAGTTTCTAGAGGGATGGGTGAAAATCTAGGTTTTTTATGCTTCCCATCTTGGTTTGGGATGCACGCAGATTTAGAATAAAGTAGTGATATTTAATGGTTCCATTTAGTTATGTCATCATGAATTTAGCTATGAAACCCCTTGTGTAGATCTATCAGTAGTTGTGTTGATGCTAATTTTGTGGTGGCATTTCCTCATTGTTGGGTACTTTCTAGTCTTTACAGATCACAAGATCTTGAGGTATATATCTTCTTAGTGTGATAAAAATCTTGGAAAATGAATATAGATAGATTTTATTCCGTACTATAATTTTGAGACCTCCTACAAAATAGAAATGTGAATTTTCATGGACAATGAATTGAGAAGGAATTCACAAAAGGAGTGTGTTTAGGAATCTATTGATTCTTAGAGTTAAATGGAATATTGTGTGGCTTTGCACATATATGTGAGAGTGGATGGTGGTAAGGGTTGTTTATTTATGATGATGGTGAAGTACTATCTAAGAATGTTGGTGGATGAGCTTCAGTGAGAAGGGTTAGAGCTAAAATTTATGTTCAGTAGTCTTGTTAATGGTGATGTGCCACTAGAATTGTTATATGTTAGTTGGAACTAGATGTTTTTTCGAGGGATGTTGGTTGTTTCAGTGTCATGGCATGATGGAGTCCTCCGTGAGTTTTAAATTTAACATTTAACGGTACCCCTAGAAACTTAAAATTTGTACTATTTCTTAATGATTTAGTTTTCATGGACCGTGATGAAATGGGCTATAGTAGAGTTTCTGGAAAAGTGCCTTGTTTTCCTGCAGGTAAAAGCTGAGCACTTTGTCCATGGTGGCCTGCAATAGCCCTTTGATGTAACCAAGTGAAATTTGGATTTCATATTAATGGATTTATTCACAATTTAACTTATATCTCAAGGAGGATACAATGTTATCTTGGTATTATTGGGTCAATTGATTAAATCATCCCACATCATTGAAATAATGGAGTCCGTAATCGGGTATTCCTTATAGACGAGGTATATGAAAGAAATATCATGTATTCATATATTTATAAGGTTTTTTGTCTAATATTGAGACATGTGTTTTACCACATGAGTTTGGAGGGGATTTCATCATGCTTTTGGAACCCAGTTACAGTGAAACACTAATTTCCAGCTTCATAGAGATGGTTAGGGTGAACATACCATCTAGATGTTGGAGGATATGTTTCAAGAATGTGTATTGGACATTAGTGGATATTGGGTAAAACAACTTCGATTTATGTATATTTATTATAATAATATCTATCAAACTTACATATTCATAGCCCCATTTTAGTCATTTTATGGTAGGTGGTGTAATTCTCTATTGTGTCAGACAGATGTTACAGATATAGCATGTAACGCCCCGACCCCAGCTACCCAGAGTCGGTGAATTAATTACATAACATTGGCATGATCACGAGAAAGATCAAGTCTCGAAAGACCGATTAGTTTAGTAGCCTTGGAATAACTAGATACATCCATAAATTTTTACATTACATCATAAAAAAAACATCTTGTCTTCATATCCCCTCATACTATCCCTGCAGGTCATTCATAAATTACTTCTTCATAATCCTGGGAAAAAAAAAATAAAACATTGAAAGGGGTGAGCTCGGATGCTCAGTAAGGATAACATTATAGCAGAAGCTTTCATAAATGAGCATAAACACTTAAGGCAATTTATAACTAAAACAAAAGCCTTTTAAACTTGAACTTCAGCATAAAATGGAAAAGGTAAAATGAAATAATGCCATTTACTTACTCACATGGATATTCTACTAGTCGAATGATCAAATGCAATATCAATAACCACTTTCATAATGATGGAATGCATAATGCCAGACTATCATAACCACATAGCCAAGGCCTCGTGCCAAGACTACAAATAAGATTTTGCCAAGGCCTTGTGCCAAGACACTAGTTTGTCTCATGAGACCTACCGATGCATCGAGGAGCTATAGCGGGCTCCACCCGTCACTTATTAAGTCCAATGCATTCCCATATGAAAAGGTTTAAACATAACGTAAACATTCGTATTAAACTAGCATACAAAATGTCAATACCTTCACCACAAACCATGAATGGTATAAAAATAGCACATCCACAGTCAAACATAATTCATTCGATACAATATGGAAGATTGTATTCTATCACATTAACCTCAATCAATAATAATGAAGGATGTTGACATAGATGAAAATAATCATCAAAACTATTTGAGAGAAATATCCCCCTTTTCTTGAAAACATTTAAAAGTCACACTATTTGTCAAGAAGCCATTTAAAAGTATATTTTTGAATCAAAGTGTCCCATACCACTTTGAAACTTTTAAAAGGAGTTTTAATTTTAAAACTTTAATGTCCATATAAATAAATCCTTAAAACCATTTTTAAAATATGGACATTAATGAGCATGATTTAGAAGAATAATTCTTTAAAACATTTTAAAATGGTATTTTGGTTAGAGTTTCTAACCAAAAGAGAGACACTTGAATACAAATAATTGAGGTAATCAAAACATTGTAATATCATGAGAATAAAGGAATTCATGATATACTATGTCAAAGTACATTATATACACCACATAGAAGTGATTTGGTGTATATCATCAAAGAAGTCTCAATGGAATGTAAATTGAGATGAAATTTCTCAAAAAGGTTGTATCCTTAGGTTAAGGATAAATCAATGACATAATTATGTGTGACAAATATAAATACACTAAATATGATTGGATATTCAGTGTAAAACAATCAAAGGACATTCACACATATTCTTGTAAAAAAACAATACCAACGAATTGGATGTTTAACTCAACAAATGGAGAATTACTCTTATCAAATTCTTATCAATGACTTGAGAATTACCAATGGAGTGATTATGTGTATCAAACTTCTATCCACAGGAAGGGGAGTGGAAATTATGACATAATCAAATGAATAGTGATTCCACACATAATCTTGGGGTAATATAATCAATGAAATATGTGTAAAGCCAAATGAGTGGAAATTGAAATCTCAAATTCCCTTATCGATTAGGTAACTTACGAAACATACACCCATGAAATAAGTATCATACCATGATGATGTAAATACCCATAAATTAATGTATATTACACAATGAATACGATCATGGGCAGTACACATACACCACATGCAATAATTAAGTGGTGATCAATGGAATTCTCACGGAATTAAAAGTGAGATAAGAAAACCCTTACATTGTACTTTTTCCTTGGTCGATGGTAGGTTTACCTCCTGTATAATGGTGAAATAATTGTTATTGAATAATAAAATAATCATTTACTTTAATATGACATCATATATGATCTTTTATCATTGATTTGTTAATAATATTTTAGAATTATCGTCATTTCGGGTGTTAACGGGTTCATTTTACTTTATATTCTTTGTTATGTGAGACATATTTGTTATTAATGGGATGTATATTATTCATATCCAGAATGGTATCAAGTTCTTAAACATCATTTTTAAATCATCAAATTATACGATGGAGAATGAATCTCATCGCGTTCGTGGAGACGGTAGTCCGTACGTACGCACGAACGCTACTTCCATTTAATTTTTATTTTAAAAGAATCGAATCCAAATTATACATAGGTATATTACTATTCCAGTATAATATAATATTTTATATATGTTACTTAAGTTCATTTACACCATCCTTTATACGTTCCATGTGTGGTATGAACGAGTCATATCATTTTAAGGGGGCGGTAGTCCGCACTTCCTCAAATGAAATTATCGTATGTATATACAACATGAAACGAATACTGGTATGAAATAAAATGGAATTACAGAAGCTTATATATAGAATATATATCATTAATATCATATTTAATTACAGTGCCATCCTAATGGCCACCATGAGAGGCGGTAAGATGTATTTGAACAATCATCGTTTCGTGAGGCGTTAGTTTGCCATCCACAGAAACATTATGTTCATCATCCATTAGATGGAGTTGTGTGAATGTGTAGTTTGAATCCTTCTTATAACAACATCCTAGTATATTGAGGATACTGGTGTTGTTATAAAATAAAGGAAAAAGATTTTGGGGGTTGGAGAAGCAAAATAAATGAAAATACTTTAAGAGAAATTGTTACCTTTAATTTAGGTAACTCACTTTGGTTGGAACCAAAGGACTTCTTGAAATGCTTTATGCCTAAGGGGAAGCTTCAAGGAGGAGGAGAGGGATGTGGGGAGCTTAGTTGGGAAGAGTTTGGACGAGCCAAGTGGCTTGAGAGGTGTGAGGAAATGAGAAGGAGGAGTGCCCTTTTATAAGAGGGGTGAGGGGCACCTTTGGAAAAGCTAGAAATATTAATTTATAATAAATTCATATTCGGTTTCCAAAGGCTCCAAAGTTGACTATTCAAAGGATGAGGTGGGGATAGGTCGAAAACAACTCATCCAATAGAATTTAGACAGGTTTGGGTACTTATATTAACCTTATCTTTAAGTATTAACTCTAAGTTAATTAGTTTCACTTTTACAATGTCTCTTTGTATTTTTATATAATATGGTTAATAAACTTACTATATACATCCAAGCGATCCCCAAGTGGTCCATTAATGATTAACCTATCATAATATAAGTCTCTTGGCCGAACCTTAGATTTTTAGGAATTTAATATCAATTAATAATATAATATTTGTTTTAAGAACTCTTTTATGTCAATTTTGACACTATTCAATAGTTGATTTTTGTGAAACTCATAACAGATTGATTACTTCGAAAAAAGTCAATTAAATCAATCCTAATATATCATATTATCCTAGAAAATTAGTTTAATCCATTAAAAGTTTCATATTATATTTATTTGGGTGTTTATAATATCAATTATTTTAATTTTTCACTATTATAGTAATTACTGCATCATCATTGTGTCATAAATAAAATAAATTATTTAATGTCTAAAAATTATAAATAAAATATCATTATGTAGAAAATCTTTTTATCTTTCTAATGAATATTTATAATCTAAAATCCAACATATATAACCCTATGTAACAATTGTTGTTATAAAAGATATATTCTTGTGTCATTTTTGTATTCATTTTAACTAAATTAAAATAAAGTGTCATTATCACTTACAAGTGGATCCATGGGGTCCCAAAATAGACCCAAAGATTCCCATGGTCGACCATGTATCAACCAATAGGGTTAAGACACGTTTTAGGGTCATTAATATTATTATAATATTATTTTTTTAACCCTTATTTACCGGATTTACCCTTAACCATGGTAAATAAAATATTTACCGCAGTAATTATTCAAAATGTCTAAAAATAAAAGTTACCTATTTACACAATTTTAACATCCTGATTCCAAATATGGAATCCATTTTCCTAAATTCAAAACACAGAAGTGGCAGAAATTAATTTAAAATTAAATCCCGCTGTCAAAACAAAAAGTGTGTTTTTAAGAGATAATAACTATCAAAAGATTGACACTCGTTTATGTTCAGTTTAATTGTAAAATTATGTCCAATGACCAACATTATATTAAATGGTAAAAATATATTCTAAATATACTTTAAAACCACTCAAATTCATAATTTATCACTATTAATTATTTTGATTAAAAAAGTTGTTTTTAATTAAAATTTAGTAATTTTCACTATTCATCAAAATATAAAAGTTATCCGAAAAGTACCAAAATTTCACCCTAGGATAATTTCGATATTCCGAATCCAAAAATGAAGTCCATTTTTAAATATAAAATATATATAATTTCAAAAATTAGGTATTACTATTCATAACGGCTAGTTTGATTGGTTGTGGTGTGTGTTAAAACTCAAGGTTGCGTACAACACACGCTACTGTTTTATTCAAAGAAAGCGTACCGTGGAAGCTTGGGATGTTTCATTTTAAATTTTTGATGTCCCCATTTAGTCAAAAAGTTTAAAATATAGTATTTAAAAAGGGTTCACTATTAAAGTTGATAAAAGTGCAATACTGAAAATGAATTTGTTCTTGCATTATATCTAAGAAACTCATAATATGGATTCTAAAATTATAAGGATTATATAAACATTAAAATTTATCTAATACTATTCTTAACCTCTTTTGAACGGCTTGTTTGGTAAGTAATGGTGTGCTTGAACATGGTGTTGCATGTAGTGAAAGTTATTGAATTATTTTGAAGAAATAACACACTATGAAATCTTGGGGTGTTACATTCTCCCCTCCTTCAATAAATTGCGTCCTCGCAATTTGAAATTGTTCTTCGAAAAAAAAAGGTTGAAAATAGATAATATATTTGTGGGAAAACCCACATCGGAATTTGGGTTACTAAAATTTAGTATTAATATGAGAAAAAGAGAAATCAAAGGGTCACCACCAAATTATGATCTCGATTAGGAGAACATTGGTGGCAACTAGAGACATATAATTGGAGGAAAAACGTAAATATTTATAGGTGGTGATTGAGGTCATCAATCACAAACAAGTGTAAAATTGAGGTCCTTATAATCATCAATCTATGATGATTTGAAATACCATCGGTTCAACAAAACATAGGGTATTAGGATAACACATTTTTGACGTTTCAAAATATCTTAGTTGAAATCCCACATCGAAAAATGAATTAATGAGGCCTCTATTTAAAATAAAGAGTCGAAAGTATGAAGATTACCGAAAATAACACATACTAGGGTTCCATGAAGGAAAATATGGATATGGAGGAGAAATCTAACCATCAATTATCTGATGGAGAGTGGTAGAGAACATGGCTATGAAAAGGCCAAAAATCCCAAAGCCATAAATTTGTGATGATTTAAGGTACCATCTAGGACAACATTTTTGTTCTATGTTTCTTTTATTAATGTTGGGGATTTTATTTATGAGATTGGCTAAGAACATTATGAGATATACTTAAATTTTAAGTAGATTTTCATTCTTTAATAAATTTCCACCACTAACTAAATTTTTTTTTAAACGATGAGTATTCAAGAAGACTTGGTCACACTGGAAGAGCTAGAATAAACTTCTATAGAATCACATGATCCATGCAGGATAAACCATATATTAATCAAAACCAAAATGGTTATTGAATGATCTAATGATCCCCCAAAAGGATATTCATTGAGATAAATATGCACTAATCTTAATTTCTAAAATTAAACCAACAATACCCCAAAGTTAAATAGATACCATTCAATAACCAATTGTCCTTAAAATCCTTTAATATAATCCAAACTAATATTGAAACCCAAAACATAGAAGAATTTGATTATGTAGTCTCCCATGTTACATTGTATCTCCAAATTACATCAAATACTCTTAAAGTCACATACTTAAAAGTAATGATCACATATTCTCTGTTATAGGTTAATCATTTCCATAAATAACCCAAATCACTACAAATCAACAATAAAAATGTAGATAAAAATCCACCATTACTCTACAAATGAAACCTCATTGTATTCTATTTTCCTTGGGCATATAGTGTTCCTAACAAAACGAACATCTTCCAAAATAACATTTATCACTTAATCACCAAATCATTTTCCTATACCAAGGGTATTAATTTGATAAGACATAAGAACCCAAATCATCTTATTATTGATCAATAAAATCATTTAAAAAAAATAGTCACAGTAACCAGGGACTTCACGTAGTCCAGTGGTAGGCGATAAATCCCAATCGCACTTTGGTTGTGGGTTCGATTCCCACGGCTTTGTCCGACGCGATGGGTTGTCACACGGTCTACGTGTTGTCCTTTTCAAAAACTATATTTTATAATATTACCAAAATGAGATAAATTCCTCAAAATAACATAATTTAACCACAAATGTTATATCATACATTGCATTTTCATCCCAAATTATAATAACTTATCATTTTCTCAAACCCCAATGATCATATAAAACCAAATGGTTATTTATACCTATATCCACAAGAGAAGAGACAATTCTTCCTCAAATATCATTCTCACATGGCAAACTGCGGGGTTACAAATACAAGAGAAAATTATTCCAAATCAAACCCATCAACAAGGAGTGCTAATACTTTTTAAATTTTTCTCCAGCCATTTATTTCCACATAGCTTCTTCTTTGACCAAGAAAATATCCTATAAAATAGGACATTCACTCGGGTAATGGCCAGGTCCCCTACATTTACGACAAATGACTGTAAATGGACTCTTGGGACCATTTTTATCTTCTTCCATAGTACTCTTCATTTTTCTTCGGCAATTCTTCACTTTATGTCCTTCCTTCCCGCATGTAAAACATTTCGTTGTCCCATTGAGACACTTTCCTGGGTGTCTCTTTCCACAATTCCTGCATGATGAAAATTGAGGTTTCTTTTCTCCATGGTCTCCATTGCTGGAGATCTTATCATTTATCACCTTTCTCTTCCTTGTTGAGTCTGGGAGTTGGTTAATATATATGTTGTTGATCATATTTTTGGAAAACTGATTTGGCATAAAGACGATATCTTTCACGCCTATCAACATTCCATTTTGTTGCTCATTGCCACCACTGTTCCCAACTTGTACATCATTCTCAAAGTCACTATGACTTCCTTGGAATCCAGCCATTGACTAAAACCAGAAGGCATTGTGTGAGTAATAGTAGTCGTAAAATCATTTAGAGATTAAAATGTCACCATATTCTCAATTTGAAACATATTAGGATTAACCAAGGTCATTTTCTCTCATCTTATGTATATATTACTTAAATCGGTTTGTAAAGAAAATGTAAATTATCCTAAGCATATCCCCCGGGAGTGTCGTAACCAAGAGTGCAGCAAGGCCCGTTGTCGTGCACCAGTTCCCATTCGAGTCTAGCTCAAAGCGGTGTTTTCGGGTTTTATCCCTAGGTACATCTGTGCTAGAGCCGCCTCTACCTACTCGTATCCAGACAGGGATGTATTGCTCGGAAAACTCACAAAATCTTTACAATACCAAAATTCTAGGATGTTTTTTTTTATACTAATCCGCAAAGTTCATCTTAAGTCTACGTGCTCTAATCAGAGTTTATCTAAATCCAGCTACCAAGGTTTGTACTAAACTTCCTCTGATACCAACTGTAACGCCCCGACCCCAGCTACCCAGAGTCGGTGCATTAATTACATAACATTGGCATGATCACGAGAAAGATCAAGTCTCGAAAGACCGATTAGTTTAGTAGCCTTGGAATAACTAGATACATCCATAAATTTTTTACATTACATCATAAAAAAAAACATCTTGTCTTCATATCCCCTCATACTATCCCTGCAGGTCATTCATAAATTACTTCTTCATAATCCTGGGAAAAAAAATAAAACATTGAAAGGGGTGAGCTCGGATGCTCAGTAAGGATAACATTATAGCAGAAGCTTTCATAAATGAGCATAAACACTTAAGGCAATTTATAACTAAAACAAAAGCCTTTTAAACTTGAACTTCAGCATAAAATGGCAAAGGTAAAATGAAATAATGCCATTTACTTACTCACATGGATATTCTACTAGTCGAATGATCACATGCAATATCAATAACCACTTTCATAATAATGGAATGCATAATGCCAGACTATCATAACCACATAGCCAAGGCCTCGTGCCAAGACTACAAATAAGATTTTGCCAAGGCCTTGTGCCAAGACACTAGTTTGTCTCATGAGACCTACCGATGCATCGAGGAGCTATAGCGGGCTACACCCGTCACTTATTAAGTCCAATGCATTCCCATATGAAAAGGTTTAAACATAACGTAAACATTCGTATTAAACTAGCATACGAAATGTCAATACTTTCACCACAAACCATGAATGGTATAAAAATAGCACATCCACAGTCAAACATAATTCATTCGATACAATATGGAAGATTGTATTGTATCACATTAACCTCAATCAATAATAATGAAGGATGTTGACATAGATGAAAATAATCATCAAAACTATTTGAGAGAAATATCCCCCTTTTCTTGAAAACATTTAAAA
Organism: Viscum album; assembly: GCA_963277665.1. Classification (NCBI taxonomy): domain Eukaryota; kingdom Viridiplantae; phylum Streptophyta; class Magnoliopsida; order Santalales; family Viscaceae; genus Viscum; species Viscum album. Next base: position 317,080,467 of record OY728132.1, on the reverse strand, counting down.
GTCACACTATTTGTCAAGAAGCCATTTAAAAGTATATTTTTGAATCAAAGTGCCCCATACCACTTTGAAACTTTTAAAAGGAGTTTTAATTTTAAAACTTTAATGTCCATATAAATAAATCCTTAAAACCATTTTTAAAATATGGACATTAATGAGCATGATTTAGAAGAATAATTCTTTAAAACATTTTAAAATGGTATTTTGGTTAGAGTTTCTAACCAAAAGAGAGACACTTGAATACAAATAATTGAGGTAATCAAAACATTGTAATATCATGAGAATAAAGGAATTCATGATATACTATGTCAAAGTACATTATATACACCACATAGAAGTGATTTGGTGTATATCATCAAAGAAGTCTCAATGGAATGTAAATTGAGATGAAATTTCTCAAAAAGGTTGTATCCTTAGGTTAAGGATAAATCAATGACATAATTATGTGTGACAAATATAAATACACTAAATATGATTGGATATTCAGTGTAAAACAATCAAAGGACATTCACACATATTCTTGTAAAAAAACAATACCAACGAATTGGATGTTTAACTCAACAAATGGAGAATTACTCTTATCAAATTCATATCAATGACTTGAGAATTAGCAATGGAGTGATTATGTGTATCAAACTTCTATCCACAGGAAGGGGAGTGGAAATTATGACATAATCAAATGAATAGTGATTCCACACATAATCTTGGGGTAATATAATCAATGAAATATCTATAAAGCCAAATGAGTGGAAATTGAAATCTCAAATTCCCTTACCGATTAGGTAACTTACGAAACATACACCCATGAAAGAAGTATCATACCATGATGATGTAAATACCCATAAATTAAAGTATATTACACAATGAATACGATCATGGGCAGTACACATACACCACATGCAATAATTAAGTGGTGATCAATGGAATTCTCACGGAATTAAAAGTGAGATAAGAAAACCCTTACATTGTACTTTTTCCTTGGTCGATGGTAGTTTTACCTCATGTATAATGGTGAAATAATTGTTATTGAATAATAAAAGAATCATTTACTTTAATATGACATCATATATGATCTTTTATCATTGATTTGTTAATAATATTTTAGAATTATCGTCATTTCGGGTGTTAACGGGTTCATTTTACTTTATATTCTTTGTTATGTGAGACATATTTGTTATTAATGGGATGTATATTATTCATATCCAGAATGGTATCATGTTCTTAAACATCATTTTTAAATCATCAAATTATACGATGGAGAATGAATCTCATCGCGTTCGTGGAGACGGTAGTCCGTACGTACGCACGAACGCTACTTCCATTTAATTTTTATTTTAAAAGAATCGAATCCAAATTATACATAGGTATATTACTATTCCAGTATAATATAATATTTTATATATGTTACTTAAGTTCATTTACACCATCCTTTATACGTTCCATGTGTGGTATGAACGAGTCATATCATTTTAAGGGGGCGGTAGTCCGCACTTCCTCAAATGAAATTATCGTATGTATATACAACATGAAACGAATAATGGTATGAAATAAAATGGAATTACAGAAGCTTATATATAGAATATATATCATTAATATCATATTTAATTACAGTTCCATCCTAATGGCCACCATGAGAGGCGGTAAGATGTATTTGAACAATCATCGTTTCGTGAGGCGTTAGTTTGTCATCCACAGAAACATTATGTTCATCATCCATTAGATGGAGTTGTGTGAATGTGTAGTTTGAATCCTTCTTATAACAACATCCTAGTATATTGAGGATACTGGTGTTGTTATAAAATAAAGGAAAAAGATTTTGGGGGTTGGAGAAGCAAAATAAATGAAAATACTTTAAGAGAAATTGTTACCTTTAATTTAGGTAACTCACTTTGGTTGGAACCAAAGGACTTCTTGAAATGCTTTATGCCTAAGGGGAAGCTTCAAGGAGGAGGAGAGGGATGTGGGGAGCTTAGTTGGGCAGAGTTTGGACGATCCAAGTGGCTTGAGAGGTGTGAGGAAATGAGAAGGAGGAGTGCCCTTTTATAAGAGGGGTGAGGGGCACCTTTGGAAAAGCTAGAAATATTAATTTATAATAAATTCATATTCGGTTTACAAAGGCTCCAAAGTTGACTATTCAAAGGATGAGGTGGGGATAGGTCGAAAACAACTCATCCAATAGAATTTAGACAGGTTTGGGTACTTATATTAACCTTATCTTTAAGTATTAACTCTAAGTTAATTAGTTTCACTTTTACAATGTCTCTTTGTATGTTTATATAATTGGTTAATAAACTTACTATATACATCCAAGAGACCCCCAAGTGGTCCATTAATGACTAACCTATCATAATATAAGTCTCTTGGCCGAACCTTAGATTTTTAGGAATTTAATATCAATTAATAATATAATATTTGTTTTAAGAACTCTTTTATGTCAATTTTGACACTATTCAATAGTTGATTTTTGTGAAACTCATAACAGATTGATTACTTCGAAAAAAGTCAATTAAATCAATCATAATATATCATATTATCCTAGAAAATTAGTTTAACTCATTAAAAGTTTCATATTATATTTATTTGGGTGTTTATAATATCAATTATTTTAATTTTTCACTATTATAATAATTACTGCATCATCATTGTGTCATAAATAAAATACATTATTTAATGTCTAAAAATTATAAATAAAATATCATTATGTAGAAAATCTTTTTAGCTTTTTAATGAATATTTATAATCTAAAATCCAACATATATAACCCTATGTAACAATTGTTGTTCTAAAAGATATATGCTTGTGTCATTTTTGTATTCATTTTAACTAAATTAAAATAAAGTGTCATTATCACTTACAAGTGGATCCATGGGGTCCCAAAATAGACCCAAAGATTCCCATGGTCGACCATGTATCAACCAATAGGGTTAAGACACGTTTTAGGGTAATTTAGTATTATTATAATATTATTTTATTTAACCCTTATTTACCGGATTTACCCTTAACCATGGTAAATAAAATATTTACCGCAGTAATTATTCAAAATGTCTAAAAATAAAAGTTACCTATTTACACAATTTTAACATCCTGATTCCAAATATGGAATCCATTTTCCTAAATTCAAAACACAGAAGTGGAAGAAATTAATTTAAAATTAAATCCCGCTGTCAAAACAAAAAGCGTGTTTTTAAGAGATAATAACTATCAAAAGATTGACACTCGTTTATGTTCGGTTTAATTGTAAAATTATGTCCAATGACCAACATTATATTAAATGGTAAAAATATATTCTAAATATACTTTAAAACCACTCAAATTCATAATTTATCACTATTAATTATTTTGATTAAAAAAGTTGTTTTTAATTAAAATTTAGTAATTTTCACTATTCATCAAAATATAAAAGTTATCCGAAAAGTACCAAAATTTCACCCTAGGATAATTTCGATATTCCGAATCCAAAAATAAAGTCCATTTTTAAATATAAAATATATATAATTTCAAAAATTAGGTATTACTATTCATAACGGCTAGTTTGATTGGTTGTGGTGTGTGTTAAAACTCAAGGTTGCGTACAACACACGCTACTGTTTTATTCAAAGAAAGCGTACCGTGGAAGCTTGGGATGTTTCATTTTAAATTTTTGATGTCCCCATTTAGTCAAAAAGTTTAAAATATAGTATTTAAAAAGGGTTCACTATTAAAGTTGATAAAAGTGCAATACTGAAAATGAATTTGTTCTTGCATTATATCTAAGAAACTCATAATATGGATTCTAAAATTATAAGGATTATATAAACATTAAAATTTATCTAATACTATTCATAACCTCTTTTGAACGGCTTGTTTGGTAAGTCATGGTGTGCTTGAACATGGTGTTGCATGTAGTGAAAGTTATTGAATTATTTTGAAGAAATAACACACTATGAAATCTTGGGGTGTTACATAGCATTTCGTGGACCAGATGTGGTGTAAAGCCCGATAGAGAAGGACCATATTTTTAATGAGAGGGTGAATGTGGTGTAGGAATGGAAAAATTATTATTTGGATCATAGGAGGAATCCCATGGAGTTCAAGGTTGCAGACCATTTGTTCTTGAGGGTTTCCCCTATACATGGACAACAACAGTTTGGTAGAGGGTTTTAGCTTTCTTCTAGGTTCATCAGTCCATTCGAGTTTGTTGGAGTGAGTTTGAATGGTGGAATATTGTTTGGTTATAATACTATAGTTGGAGGGGATCCACGATGACTTTCACATCTCTTAGCATTTTTAGTATCTTCATAAAGACTCTAGTGTCATTGAATTAGGAGATTAGATATCGAGGATGATTTCATGTTTGTGGAGTAGCCAATAATGATTTATGATCATCAAGAGAATGTTATCAATGGGCGAACCATTACTTTGATTTTTTTCTCGACTAATGATGACCAAGAGGTGAGTACTTAGTAGAAAGAAAATAAAATGCGTGTCAAGTACCCAACGTGGATTTGAGTTATTTTTTTTCTCTTTTCTATTGAAACATGATTTTTGAACCTTATTGATTATGAGATGAGTTTTTTTACACTTGGTTTTGTTGTGTGTGGAATGATGTGTCATGATGTCTTGACACATGAAAATGGAAAGACATGATTCTTAATAAAGATGCAGTAATTGTGATGTGATTATACGCGTACTAGTGAGTCAGTTATTTCTAGAGAAAATTGTATCTTGACATAGAGGATAGAATAACTTGGTTCGTGCATTATGTCAATGTGGAAGTTGTACTTTGTTGGGTTCGTTATGGTTATTTGGGTTAGCTGCTATAGGAGTAGGTATTCTCGGATATTTGGGATTCCACAACACCTTTCGAGCAACATAGTTTGGTATATCTTTGAATTTTGCTGTGTTTAGTTTTTGGCATTGTTTCATGTGTATCAAGATCCATGAGTGGTATCTCATGGGGTTGTTTTTAGACCCCTCATTCTATTGGGATAGTATTTAATTCCCAGAGGAAGTAAAAAATTTAGAGTTATCTTATGTTACAGTCAGTTTCCACCTAATGTATTAATTTGTGGGTTTTTTGGATGGAGATATTTGGGCGTGGCTCAGAGGGAGGTTAGAAGAGTTTTCCTCTAAAGTACGAATGTTGGGGTTTTTAATGTCATGTTACATGATTACATGACGTGAAATCTTATTCCATGTATCTTTCTAATAATTTCATATCCTGTAATATTTTGGGGTTTGGAAAATAAAATAAATCAAGAGTTGATGTGTTTCATGGTGGATACTGAACCCCAGGTAGAACAGGATTTGATAAGGTATTTCACATCTTGTAATTCCATAAATCATTTTAAAAAAATTCGTTGAACATTCATTAATTTATATGTTTTCTCTCCTCCATATTGTTCTTGATGATCCATCTATGCCTTGAGGTGTTTATAATTCCTTATTCATCCCTCTACGATCTTTTGATCTCTATGATTGTCTATTAATGATCCGCGGTTGTTCAATGGTGAGTTTGCTCCCTTTTCTCTTATGTTTACTCTTGTTCATCCCTAAGGAATCACTACCAGTATACGCATTGGATTTAGTTGGATTTTTTTGCAATGTTTTCATAATCTAATAGTGTATAATTTATTGATCTATGTTTTTAGTAGTGCTATTGAGCCTTGTTGAAATACTTCTTCACTCTACAGTGAATATATGTGTTGTAAATATTTTTTGAAGCAGGTATATCCTTATTTATCTTTATTTTTGGATCATACGGGATGATTTTTACCTCAATTTACCAATGAATCATTGTTTTGTAATACTAATTGAAGATAAATAAATGGATAATTAAAATTGATGGGTAAGTGGGGATTCTTCCCCTATTTTACAAAATTGATTTTGATTGAGATGTTCTGCTATTATGAGATGAATTCCCACTAAAATGGTGGCCATTGATGGCCTTGTTTGTTCAGGGAATACCTGTTGTTCTATTCTACTCTTGTTTTGGTTTTTGTGGCATACCTCTAAATAGAAACTAGTCAATGATGTATATTCGGCTAATAAATAAAATCTACTAGATCATTATTTTCGGTGATATACCATTAATAAACAAGTGTAATTTAAATATGGAATTCCTTTTTTAATATGAAATTGATCATTTATTCGTTATTTTTTGTGATATGATGTGTGTGGGGGTTTGTTATTGTATATGTTGTAGTGGAGATGTGGGTATGGTTGTGTGTTGCATATTGGCATGGGTGGTGTGATAGAGTCTCAAGTTGATTGATTTATGGATTTTATAATCAATGGTATGTGGTGTGAAACATTATTTTTATTTGGTTGTGCGGTTATTTGTTGCTGGATGTGGTTTCAGCATGCTACGGTGCTGGTTGTTATGGGTAATTGGCCAAGAGTTTCTCAAAGTGTGGCTTTTACCGTGTTTATAATTTTGTGTTGTTCTATTTAGTTTCCCATATAGTAATTATATGAATGAATACATATTTTATTAATAATTTTGGAATTTTATGGGTCTATGTGGTTAATGGAACTGTAATGGATAATTAAATTAATCGGAAATACAAACAAGTATTAGTTCTTGTTGTTCAGTGTTGTGCATATAAAGGTAGAAACAATGTTGTTATTACTGTGAGCATCTTGTTTGTTCGAAAACACATACATTGGACTGGGTGTTTTTTGTCGTATATGAATATAATTCAATTTTCCTTATTATTTTTAAATGAACCCCATCCTAGTTGAGAACTATGTGCTGAAAACCCACATCATCACGGGGGAGGGTGTCTTTCCAAAACATCATGGTGGGATTATGGATGGATCTCCACCCACTCTTCAATGATGCATCATCTAGGAAGAGGTTCCCCTAGAATCTTTTAAAAAGTAGTGGTTTTTTGAGGCTGAAGTGTGTGTGTGCATGTTGTTATTCCCAATGTCTTTTCAGGATGAGATGTGTTGGGAATTCTTAGGTTTGTTCAAGATGAGATGTTATGTTCATTCCCGTTTGTCGTTGGATTGAGATGTGGTTTGTGGCCTAGGAGTCTATGGGATTGATGTGATCTGGATCATATCCCATGGGATGAGACGAGAGGTGGTTGTGTCCAATGTGTCTACAAGCAGGACGTGATGTTTCTCTTAGCCCAGGATATGGGATGATATGTCATTATGAGTCCCATGTGAGTGTGGTCAGGATGTGATGTGGTACATTCTTAAGAGATGGGAGTGACTGGATGTTTTCTAAAATGAAAGAGTAGCAATCTTGTGGGATGTGGTATGGGGTACCATACCATTGATATTCATTATATTAAATTATAGGACTTGCGTCTTTTAGTGAGAGTACCATAGGGTGTTAAGTATTCTTTTTTAGGTTTTGATCGATTTTACTAGTTTCTCACATGGGCTTTAGTATGCTTATTTCACAAGTGGACGAGAGACTTTAGTATTCCAACTGATTATACTTTTTAGGCTCACCCTACATATGTTAAACTGTTATCAGGTTTCCAAAAGTATTTATTAGACCATGAATTATCATATTTGTTTGGATCTTGATATTTTCCATGTTTCTACATAGCTTTACATTTGGTATTGTTTTGGAGAATTTTGTTTTATATGAATTTTATTTTTCACATCTATGTTGTTTTTATTTATTTTAGTTCTTGTAGTTTCATTATGTGTGAGTATTGTAATATCGTGATCTTTTTTCCTATATAATTGTAATGCATCCCATTTTTTGAGGTTTCATACCCTTCGTGCTTGTCACCAACCGAGGGCCTTCTGGAGGCAGGGCTCAAGGGTCATTATCTCTCTTTCATCATTTCCATTCTAGGAGGGAAATCCTTGGAGGCAGGGGGTCATGTCATAGGATCTCATTGGTTACATCACTATTTTTTCATCAAACTCATAGTTAATGATATCATTCTTCAACAACATCTTTGTATGGTGCACACATTCACTATTTTATTGACATGAAATATCAATTTTGTAGAACATAAATATCTCGTTTTGGGTTATTTGAAATAGTTCAACGATTGAGTAATATTTATTAAATCCATAATAAAATAATTTGACCATCCCCTTTATAGAAATCCAAAAAAAATATTGGCAATAATATCAAAATATAAGACAGATAATTTATAAATTTTCAATCAGAAACAAGAAATGGGAATGGAAAATGCAATGGCCCAGACCTCTCCGGCCCATTCCTTTGTCAAAAGGAAGGTTAAAAAGTGTTCCGGAGGGTAAAATGGACTTTTCCCACACATTCCATAATTTTTTTGTAAGTTCATGCCATGTAGTGTGAGTACATGCCGTGTACCAAATTTCCTGGTATACCCCTTGTTGAAGGTCGTGTCCTTGCCGTGTGACATAAATGGGTACACTCCGTGTGTCCATAATACACACCATGTACCACCTTGTCGGGTATACCCCGTGTTCAATGTCGTGTCCTTGCCGTGTGAATTAAATGGGTACATGTCGTGTACCCTAAACTACACGTCGTGTAGTCCCTCCCCACGTACACATTTCCAATCAATGACCATGTGTTGTTTTAGAGTCGTGTCTTTTCCATGTGAAGTAAATGGGTACACGCTGTGTGTCCAATATACATGTCGTGTAGTCCTTCCCCGTGCGTGTGTTACCCTAAAGCCATGTGTTGACCAGTCAATGGCCACCTTCCGCGTTAAAGTCCGTGTTGGAATCCGCGTGGATAGCATGTAATATAACCATGTACACGCCGTGTACCATAAAGTACACGCCATGTAATTTTGATTTTATTTCCTATAAAAGGAGGGGTCCCCTCCTTTTTTTAACTCACCCCTCTCCTCCCCTTTCCTCTGAGCAGAGCTCTCCCAAGAAACTCGGAGGTTCATTTTCTTCCATAACTTCTTCGTCCGAGATCCCATTTACGATCCGTCAGTGGCCACGGGATCGTAACGATGAGGCGGAACTTCTGAGCTTGGATTTGTTGTCTTTCCATCAGCCTTCCCTTTCCAACATCCACTGGAGGTGGTTTTTCCAGGACTCGATGGAAGTGACGAATGCTGACAGACCTCTTCTAAAGATGATCCGAGGGAGCGTTGTGATCAGAACCTGTTGAGGTAGGGATCTTACATTCGTCTCTCTAAATTGTGCATCATGCGGGGTGGGTGTCCACAAATTTACGTGAAACACATTTGAACTGGTTTAATAAAGATAATAACTAGCTGATAAAATGTGGATAGGATGTTTGTGAATGTGGTTACATTATTTATATCCTGTGATATTATGTTGTGAATTGAATGAGCTTATGCCTACTGAAAATCATGGTTGTTGGGGGCCTTTGCTTACACAATTAAATGTTTCCCTCTACTTCTATATTTTATTATGGATGAAGATTTTATTGAATTTGTAAAATGGTTAATCATGTAATATTGTCGGATTAAATACCTGGAACCCTTGTGTGATCACCCCGAATGAACAGACTAAAATAATAAACATGTGTGCGCTGGTTAGGGTTTATTAATGTAAAGGGGGTGTTTTGTGGGTTGTTGTGGATCGGGTGAGCAGCAGGGCTGCGGTTGGCTTGGTTGTGGGTTTGTGTGAATGCTATGTTAATGATGGGTAGCTGGGCTGCGATAAATGGTATCAAGGGGTGATGATGTACATGTTTCGATGTGTTTATGGTAATGGTTGATGGTAGCAAGGCTATAGGGATGGGTTTAAATGTCAGCGAGCTATGGGTTGTGAATATTAAATAAAAGTGGAAGAGTTAAGAAATGGTTGGGGGGCATGGTAATGAAAACGAGATTAATAATCAATGGGTCTGTTTGGTTAATAATAAGGACTTGGTTGTGTTTCTTGTGTTTTCCTAACTTGATTTGTGGATGACAGGGATATGCTTTACGAAAGATCGATGTGGTTGGTTGTGGATAGTTTCCCAGTAGTTAAGAAACTAAATAAACTATTCTGCTGAATCGTGAAAACCTAAATGGTGTTGGGGTTGTTTGTTGTATAAATTATTCGTAGTAGCATTGTCGAGGCACGTGCTCAGTTCTCTGATTAGAATCCATAGGTTGGGCTGAGTGTTTGGTATATATATATCTGTATCTTTGTGTTTTATCGCACCCCAACCATGTTGAGCACTTAGTGCCAAACACTCCCATTTCATGGAAGAGGGTGTTTTCCCCTTAGTTACTTGCTCCTTCCTTCTCCTTCTTCCCTAGGATGTGATGGCTTGAGGCGACCGTAAACCTAAGACTATTTGGGTAGGTTTTGATTGGGGTGGAATTAGCCATATACTCTTTGGACAGGTATTACTGTTTCCCAAGAATCATCGAGATGAGGCCCAGGTGTGTGCGGGCGGGATACGTGGTTGTGAGTCCCGGGTGTGTGCGGGCGGGATATGTGGTTGTGAGGCCCCGGTGTGTGCGGGCGGGATACGTGGTTGTGAGGCCTCGGTGTGTGCGGGCGGGATACATGGTTGTGAGGCCCATGTGTTTGCGGGTGGGATATGTGGTTGTGAGGCCTAGGTGTGTGAGGGTGGGGATAGTGTGGCAGCGTCAGGACGTTTACCATTAGGAAGAGAAGTTTTCTAATGGGGAATGGTGTGGGGTACCCAATACTCTTGTTCTTATATAGTAATACCTGTTGTGATTGTGTTTTTGGTGACTGTGGCTAGTGAGGTTGGGTGGTAATAATTCCATGCTAGGTTTCATCTATTGTTCTCATGGGAAATTAGGATGTCTCCCCACTTGTGCACGAGAGATTTAGGTTTCCCTGCAATGTATACTTGTAATCCCACCCTTGGATTACTTTCAGGTTTCTAGGAGGACTACCAGGGCTGTGCAGGACCCTACTAGTCAGAAAGTTAGAGTTTTTGCAGTTTTTGTACTCTTCTTTTCTTTTGGTATTGTACTTTGAGATTTTTTGTACATACACCTTATTATAAAATAGTTTAAACATGAATGTGGGATTGGTTTGGGTTTATTTCTATACACTTTTTCTTTTCCTTTTTGGTTGTTGACTTGTCCTATTTCGCAATCTTAAAAATATAAAAGGGTAATGCCTCCCATATTTGTGAAAACTCATACCCTTGGTGATAGTTGCCACCCCGAGGTCTACTAGAGGCGGGATTCGGGGGACAATATCTCCCTTTCACCATTTCCAGCTCAGGAGGGGGATCTTTGTTAGGAGGGGGTCGTGACAGAATGGTATCAGAGCTGATGGTTTATAGATAGGATGGAGTCTAGAGTTAGGCACAATGAGGATTGCATGGGATGGTAGGGAAACATTGTTTTTTAATCATGGTGCGTGACATAGGCCAGGGAAGACTGGCCAGGACACGGGATTTTAGGGCCCCCCGTGATCCGATGCAAGTACACTGAGTCTACCCAACGACCATGTGAGACTACATTGATTGAAGGGTAGAGACCCTAGGGAAGGTACATGCATCATCATGATTATTTTTTACTTGATTTGAGTATTTTGGGAATGAAGTTGATATAATATGATAAAATGAAACCCTGAGAATTTCTTTACTACTTGGGCTTAGGAGATCTCTGTTTACCATATAGCTATGGCACCTGGACGTCGTCCCCGAGTCGCTCAAATGGCTGATGCCCAGCAGATTCAGGCAGTCGATCAGTTGAGGATTGACTGAGTGGAGGAAGATATCCAGAGGCAGAAGACTCTCCATTCTTTCCAGCGACAGACCCTCAAAACGTATGAGGGTAGCACATCAGATAAGGAGATGGAGGGGTGGCTTGAAGAGCTAGGGATCACTTTTACCTTGATTAGTGCTCCGAGGGAGTACTAGGTTCCCCTAGCAGTCATTCAGCTGAGAGGTGCGGCCAGATAGTGGCGGACGCTCCACCTCGGAGAGAGGATAGAGGCAGAGGTACCGTGGGATGACATTGAGAAGCAATTACGAGAGGAATTCCTTTCTTCCATGATAATGGTGCAAAAGCGGTAGGAGTTACTCTCCCTTAAGCAGGGGAGTATGTCAGTACGAGAGTTGGGGATGAAGTTCAAGGATCTCTTGCGCTTTTCTCTATATCTATTTTCGGATGAGGAGTCGTGGGCGAGACATTTGGAGGAGGCGCTTCATCCTTCGCTCCAGTATGTTGTCACCCCCTTCACCCTTCAGATATAGTTGGCAGTATAGAAGAAGGAAGAGGTTGTAGAGAGGATGCAATTGCATGGAGGTGCACCACGTGAGGGGATGCAGCCAGGTACGTCAAAGGGGAAGGCAGTAAGCAGCATGTCTCCTGGGACGGGACCTTCCAGGCTCAGGCCAGTGGGGAGTAGTCCCTAGCAGTTCCAGTTCATATCATCGGGTCCTCAAACCTTCTTCACGAGCCCCAGACTGAAGTGTTTTTCTTGTGGAGGTTTCAGGCACATTCATAGTCGGTGCCTGACCCGAGATCATTACGGTGGAGGTGGGAAAGTTCAGCACCCGCCTCAGCAGTGCTAGTTTCCGGTGAGGCCCTTCGAGCAGCAGCAGGACCCTGCTCCTTCGAGGGAAGACTTTTTAGGAGGAGGCCAAACTCAGGGACCTCGACCAGGGCGTGGTAGTAGAGGTGGTTGACATCAGAGAGGCAGAGGAGCTGGGCATGGACAGTTGCACGCATCAGAGTTGGCAGCTCCGGTAGGACCAGAGGTGGTGCGAGGTGCGATTATTTTGTTCAGCACTCTCATTTCTGCTTTGTTCGAATCAGGAGCTTCACACTCCTTTGTTGCACCTAGTCTAGCCCATGCCTTGGGTATAGATGTAGAGAGGCTTTGCGTACCACTGGTGCGTAGTACACTAGTTGGAGGACAGAACAATGTTTCTTGTGTTTTCCGGGGGTGTGGGCTAACATTGGGAGCACATCGATCTAGTGGGGATTTTCCTCTGTTACAGATGCAGCTATACAATTTCATCCTAAACATCGAATCACTGTTTTCTGTTAGTACCGTTATCGACTGATTCCAGAGATGGGTCGTGTTCTCCGATATGGACGGGCAACATGTATCTTTTGATGGCGAGAGGAGCTATCAGGTGGGAAGACGACGTGTGGATCCTCTCCTTTCCTTGTTAGGTGGGTTATCAGTGGTTCCAGCTAATACAGAGATGATGGATGTCCCAGAGGTTGTTGAGGAGTTCCTTGATGTTTTTCCTGAGGATTTTGTGACTCTACCCACCTGATGTGACGTTGAGTGCAGTATATACTTACAGCCTGGTGCCCATCCGATTTCGATGGCCCCTTATCGGATGTCACCTTCAGAGTTGCGGGAGTTGCGTATTCTGATTGACGATATGATGGAAAAGGGTTTTGTTCGACCCAACGTACCACCATGGGATGCTCTAGTTTTATTCGTAAAGAAGGTAGATGGTGGTCTCAGGCTATGCATAGACTACCAACGGTTGATCTAGGTAACGGTCAAGAACCGTTACCCCCTTCCAAGGATAGATGATCTCTTCAACCAACTGAGGGGAGTTGGTTTGTTTTCCAAGATTGATCTACGATCTGGATATCATCAGTTGAGGATAAAGTACAATGACATCTTTAAGACAACTTTTAGGTGCAGGTGTGGGCAATTTGAATTTGTAGTGATTCCGTTTGGAGTTACGAATGCACCGGCCTTGTTCATGGGACTTATGAACTTTGTCTTATGAGAGTTTCTGGACTGGTTCGTCGTTGTGTTTATCGATGACATCCTGATCTACTCAAGATCAGAGGAGGAGCACGTTGAGAATCTCAGGGAAGTCTTAGAAGTCCATCGACACCACAAGCATTACGGGAAATTGTCGATGTTTAAGTTCTTGATGCAAGAAGTACACTTCCTTGGGAAGGTGGTGTCTCAGAATGGAGTGTTGGTGGGCCCGACGAAGGTAGAGGAAGTTGTTTCTTGGGAAGCACCCAAGAGTGTGGCAGATGTTCATAGTTTCCTGGGGTAATAAATTTACTATTGGAGGTTTGTTTCGGACTTCTCTCGAGTTGCTACTCCATTGAAATCTTTGAGTAGGAAGAACAAGGTCTTATTTTGGAGCGAGCAGTGCCAGAAAGCTTTCGACTACCTGAAGGAGAAGTTGGTCAGTGCTGTAGTTCATATGTTTCTAGAGGAAGGGTTGTTGTATGAGGTTTTTTGTGATGCTTCTGGCCTTGGTCTGGGGTGCGTGCTGATGTAGAAGAAGGGAGTGATCTGTAATGGGTCTAGGAATTTATACCCGCATGAATGTAATTATGCCACCCATGACCTGGATCATGAAGCAGTAGTGTTCGCACTAAAGTTGTGACAAAATTACCTCTTCGAGGAGCGCATTGTGGTCTTCTCAGATCACAAGAGCCTGCGTTATATCTTCTCTTAGCATGAATTGAACTTACGACAGCAGAGATGGGTCGAGTTTCTCTAAGACTATGACTTCGAGATCTCTTACCACTACTAGAAAATGGACTTATCCCCATGGTTTTCCCCAAAACTGTGGGGATAGACCCCCCTATACCCACGGTTTTGGAAAACTGTGGGTATAGGTGACTTTTCAGGACATATTCCCACGGTTTTCCAAAACTGTGGGTATAGGGGGGTATATCCCCACGGTTTTGGGGAAAACCATGGGGATAGATCAAGGATAAATACTTATATCAATGATTATGAAAAACCGTGGGTATAGGTCATTTTTCTGTGTGCGGGAATATATTTTTTCCGTGGGAAGGAAATTTTTTTTGGAAGGAAACCTGTACCCATGGTTCTTCCCTATATACCCACGATTTTTATAGCTATATTTAACTATATATATATACTTATAGGTGATGTTAGGGTAGTGGTTAGATGTGATGTTTGCAGTGAGGAGGTTGCAGGATGGAAACTCGGAGCCTGCAATTATTTTAGGACCTATACCCACGGTTTTGAAACAGTGGGTAAAATCTGTTGACATCGTGGGAATTGGCTATGTTTTAGTGACATGGTGGCAGGACACCTATAACCATGGTTTTGGAAAACCGTGGGTATAGGCTGAGGACCTATATCGACACCGTTCCAGCCTATGGTTCCCAATACCGTGGGTATAGGCCATACCCACGGTTTTGGGGGCTATACCCACAGTTTTGAACAGTGGGTATATGCAATTTTTTCATAGTGTACACTGAAGGTAAAGGAAACGTTGTGGATAATTCCCTGAGCAGGAAGTCACATAAGTAAGTGGTTCAGGAATCCACTGATGCTTGGAAAGCGATGGGAGATTTAGCCACCTTGCACTTGGATTCATGGGTAGAAGGTGTTAGAGGATGTTTGTTTCTGATGACGGTGCAATCCACCTTTTTGCGGAAGGTGGAAGAGTCTTAGTGGGGGGACTCCGAGGCGGAAGTGATGTGGTATCGTGCCGATCAGGCAAACACTCTAGAAGGATGGTCAGAGGTCAACTGACATCAGATACTTTTCCATGGAAGGTTGTTTGTTCTGGATACGATGCTTGAGGGAGTTCTCCGTGAGTTCCATAGCTCAGCCTTGGCGGTACATCCAAAAGTTTCAAAAATGTACCGAGGCCAGAGGGAACAGTTTTGGTGGCCTAGGGTAAAATGGGAAGTGGCAGAGTTTGTGGCTAAATGCCTTGTGTGTCAACAAGTGAAGGCTTAACACCGTGTTCCCAGTGGTTTGTTGCATCCTTTAGATGTACCAATGTGGAAGTGGGATGACATCTAAATGGACTTCATCACAGGACTACCCAGAGCTCAGGGAGGTTATTATGCTATCTGGGTAGTGGTGGATCGACTGAAGAAATCAGGTCACTTATTAGCAATTAAGGAGTCGGCCCGGTGAGTACCTTAGCATAGAGGTATGTAGACGAGGTGGTGAGTTTGCATGGAGTCCCGAAGACTATCATCTCAGATCTAGATACTAGGTTTACCTCACGAGTCTGGAGGGGGTTATAGCATGCTTTTGGCACCCAGCTACGCCTTATCACTACTTTCCACCCCCAGACCGATGGGCAGATAGAGCGGACTATCCAGACGTTAGAGGACATGCTGCGAGCATTCGTTCTAGATTTCGTAGGATCAGGGGTACGAAACTTTCCATTAGTAGAGTGTGTCTAGAACAACAGCTTCCACTCTACTATTGGCATGGCACCATTTGATGCTTTGTATGTAAAACCATGTCGTTCACCCATTTGCTGGGCAGAGGTTGGTAAGACAGGTGTTCTTGGGCCAGAGGTAGTGTAGAGAACCACAGAGAAACTATAGCTTGTTCGTGAGATGAAGAAAGCGTCTCAGGACCGATGGAAATCTTATACTGATTTTCGGAGGAGGCCCTTGGAGTTCTAGGTGGAGATCATGTGTTCTTGAAGGTTTCCCCTCGACGGGGCTAGTAGAGGTCTGGGAAAGGGAGCAAGCTCTCACATAGTTTCATAAGACCTTTTGAGGTACTGAGGTGAGTCGGCGAGGTGGCATATTAGCTAGCCCTGCCACATGAGTTGGAGAAGGTTCATGACGTCTTCCACGTCTCCCAGCTATGTCGATACTTACACGACGACTCCCACATTATCGACTGGGGAATTTTAGATATGGGAGACGACGCGACCTTCGAGGAACGACCAGTTAGAATCGAGGATCGTAAAGAGAAGGTGCTCTGTGGATGAACCATTCCCTCGGTTTGTGTGTTGTGGAGGCATGGTGGCCTCGAGGAGAGCACTTGGGAGCGGGAGGCCCAGATGCACGCTCAGTACCCATAGTTGTTTGGACTTGTGTTTTTACTTGTTCTTCTGAGCATTGTGTTGATGTTATACTATGTAACTTTTATATATGGAATTATTGTCTTTTCGGTTATGAGACATTTTATTTTCCGGTTCTCTGGAAGTATGTAGCATGTCTGGATGTGTGGGAAAAAAGAGAAAAACCTGATCCTTAATCGGGACGCATTAATGTGGATGTGATTTAACCCGTGTGGGCGAGTCAGTGCCACCTAAAGCGGATAATATCTTGACATAGGAGATGGAATTTCCCCAAACCACAAGTTCGGGCAGTGTGTTGGTTGTGTGGTGTTGGGGGTAATGCAAGTTGGAAAATCCTAATGTACGAAAGAGGGAACACCCAATTCTTAATCGAGATGCATTAATAACGATGCGATTAAACCCGTGTAGGCGAGTCAGTTGCGCCTAAAGCAGATAATATCTCGACATAGGAGAAGTAATTCCTAACACATATGATTAGGGTTGTTTGTTGGGTTACTGTTATAATGAGAACCCTAAGAGGTATCATGTTGGGATTCCTCTGGGTTGGTTTTTGAATTCTCGGGGACAAGAATATTTTAGGAGGTATCTGATCTAATGGCCCGGACCTCTCCAGCCCATTCCTTTGTCAAAAATAAGTCCACGAAGTGTTCTGGACGGTAAAATGGACTTTTCCCTCACTTTCCAGAATTTTTTTGTAAGTACACGCCGTGTAGTGTGAGTACACGCCTTGTACCACCTTGCCTGGTATACCCCGTGTTGAAGGCAGTGACCTTTCTGTGTGAGATAAATGGGTACATACCATGAGTCCATACTACATGTTGGGTACTACCTTTTTGGGTGTACCCCGTGTTCAAGGCCATGTCCTTGCCATGTGAAGTAAATGGGTACATGACGTGTACCCTAAACTACACGCCGTGTAGTCCCTCCATGCGTATGCATTACCAGTCAATGGTCATGTGCCAGGTTGGAGTCGTGTCTTTGTCATGTGAAGTAAATGGGTACACACTGCGTGTCCAAACTACATGCCATGTAGTCCATCCCTGTGTGTGCATTACGCTCAACCCGTGTGTTGACCAGTCAACAGCCACGTGCCGCATTAAAGGCTGTGTTGGAAGCCGCGTGGAGACCGTGTAAAATAACCAAGTACACACCGTGTACCATAAAGTACACACTCTTCACTTTTAATTTTCTCGTCTATGAAAGGAGGGGTCCTCTCCTCCTTTTCAACATACCCCTCTCCTCCCCTTTCTCTGAGTAGAGCTCTCCCAAGAGACTCGAAGGCCCCTTTTCTTCCATAACATCTTTGTCTGAGCTCCGAGTTACACACCATCAACCGCCACAGGATCGTAACGACGAGGCGGACCTTTTGAGCTTGGATCCATTGTCTTTCCTTCGGCCTTTCCTTTCCAGCTTCCTCCTGAATAGGTTTTTCCGGGACTCGATGGATGTGACGGATGCTGAACAATGTCTTCTAATGTTGATCTGGGGGAGTGTTGTGATCAGAACCTGTTGAGGTAGGGATCTTACCATTGTCTCTCTAAATTGTGCATCATGCGGGGTGGGTGTCCACTTATTTACGTGAAACACATTTGAACTGGTTTATTATATATAATAACTGGCCGATATAATGGGGATGAGAAGTTTGTGAATGTGGTTACATTATTTATATCCTATGATATTATGGTGTGAATTGAATGATCTTAGGCTTACTAAAAATCTTGGTCGTTAGGGGCCATTGAATATGAAATTAAATGTTTCCCTCTCCTTCTGGATTTTCCTATGGATGAAGATTTTATTGAATGTGAAAATTGGTTAATCGTGTAATGTTGGTTGATTAAATACCTGGAACCCTTGTGTGATCACCCCGGTTGAACAAACTAAAATAATAAACATGTGGGTGCTGGTTAGGGTTTATTTATGTGAAGGGGGTGTTTTGTGGGTTGTTGTGGATTGGGTGAGCAGTGGGGTAGCGGTTGGTTTGGTTGTGGGTGGGTGTGAATGCTATGTTAGTGATGGGAAGCGGGGTTGAGATAAATGCTATCAAGTGGTGATTATGTACAAGTTTCGGTGTGTTTGTGGTTATGGGGGTTGGCAGCAGGGCTACAGGGATGGGTTTAAATTTTAGAGAGCTATGGGTTGTGAATAATAAATAAAAGTGGAAGAGTTAATAAATGGTGGGACATGGTAATCAAAATGAGATTAATAATCAATGGGGCAGTGTGGTTAATAATAAGGACTTGGTTGTGTTGCTTGTGTTTTCCTAACATGATTTGTGGATGACATGGATATGCTTTACGAATGATCGATGTGGTTGGTTGTGGATAGTTGCCCAGTAGTTAAGGAACTAAATAAACTATTCTGCTGAAAAGAGAAAACCTAAATGGGGTTGGTGTTGTTTGTTGTATACATGATTCGTAGTACAAGTGCTGAGGAACATGCTCAGTTCTATGATTAGATGCCATAGGTTGGGCTGAGTGTTTTGTATATATATATATATATATATATATATATATATCTGTATTTTGTGTTTTATTGCACCCCACCCATGATGAGAACTTAGTGACGAACACTCCCATTTCATGAGAGAGGGTGTCTCCCCTTAGTTACTAGCTACTTCTTTCTCCTTATTCCCTAGGCTGTGATGGATTGAGGTGACATTACAGCTAAGACTTTTCGGGTAGGTTTCGATTGGGGTGGATTTAGCCCAAGACTCTTCGGGCAGGTTTTGCTGTTTCCCAAGAATAATTGGGATGAGGCCTAGGTGTGTGTAGGCGAGATACGTGGTTGTGAGGCCCAGGTGTGTGTGGGTAGGATACGTGGTTGTGAGGCCCAGGTGTGTGCGGGCGGGATACGTAATTGTGAGGCGCAGGTGTGTGCGGGTGGGATACGTGGTTGTGAGGCCCAGGTTTGTGCGGGTGGAATACGTGGTTGTGAGGCCCAGGTGTGTGCAACTGGGGAGAGTGTGGCACCGTCCGGACGTTCTCTATTAGGAAGAGCCACTAACTAGTGGGGAATGGTGTGGGGTACCCAATACTATTGTTCTTATATACTACTACCTTTTGTGATTGTGTTTTTGGTGAGTGTGGCTGGTGAGGTTGGGTGGTTAGAATTCCTTGCTAGGTTTCTTCTTTTGTTCTCATAGGACATTAGGATATCTCCCCAATTGTACACGAGATCTTTACATTTCCCTACTGAGTATACTTGTATGCTCACCCTACGTTTACTTTCTGGTTTCCAGGAGGACTACCAGGGTCGTGTGGGACACTACTTGTCGGACATTTGGAGTTGGTGTAGTTGTTGTACTCTTATATTCTTTTGGTATTATACTTTGAGCTTTCTTGTACTTTCACCTTGTTATAAAATTGTTTAAAGATTCTTGTGGGATTTGTTTGGGTTTATTTCTATACACTTTTTCTTTTCCTATTTGGTGGTTGACTTATCCTATTTACCAATCATAAAAATATAAAAGGGTAATGCCTCCCATATTTGTGAAAACTCATACCCTTGGTGCTATTCGCCACCCAGGGGCCTACTGGAGGCGGGACTTGGGGGTCATTATCTCCCTTTCACCATTGCCAGCTCAGGAGGGGCATCTTTGGTGGGAGGGGGTCGTGACAGAAAAACTATAGTAGATACTTCTCTAATGTTTTTGGTCCACATAATAATAAATTTATTATTGGGAATTTTGAATATTTATGCATAATATTTCAATAATATTCATTCAAATATGTTATCTTAGAAATAGAATATATGAAATTAATTTATAGTGGTAAAACATTATAAAATCGAAGTGAATTATATAAAATTTATTATCACACACTTTCTAATATTGATATATTACATTTGAAAATTAAATTAAAATGAATTTGATGATATTAACTCAATAAAATATCATATTAATGTAAAACTAAATATTTTTTTTAAAAAAAATGTCCAATATTTCATTTTTATCAACAAGAAATCCATCCTCCTCTTCCTTCTCATTGTGTGTCTATAATAATGTATGATGATTATCAATCCATATCATTTAGTTTAGTTTCTAATATAATATATCCAATTTTCATATAACTATGAAAATTAATGATAATATTTTATAGGACATTGATTGTTAATCCAGGTAACATTGGGAGACAATAAACTATTTCCTAAAGTAACGAATATCAATGGTTGTTGTAAACATAATGTACTCTTAGTGGGACAAATAAGTAGCCCATGTTAATATATTAACATTTGGTGTATCTATTATAATGATATATAAACCAAGGGGTGATGATCTAATGGTATAATTAACAATAAAAAAGTTGAAATATCTTTTAGTATTTTATTCGACTTTTACGATTGACTTTCTGTACAACAAAAAATCATCCAATGTTGTATGTTCTATTTTTAAAATTGTTAAAAAAACCCAATGATAAAATTATTTTTTAATGAATTTTATATAAATTATTTTAATAACCTACATAAAATGAAATAAATGGGATTTTTGAAGTTAATATACAAGATAAATAATATAAAAAGTAACATTACATGCTTGTTTATCAAAATAACTGACTTGGAAAATGTATCATTTTTTTATATTTCAATACATATTAATCACTTTGATTAATAATTGATTTATATGAAAAAATGTTTAAATAAATTTAATTATAATAATATAAATCAATGTAAATATTAATCTAAATTTTATTCCATTTTGGGACGTTATTTGAATTAGTATATTATTTTTTAAATATCTATTCATTAAAGTTATGATGTTGTATTTCAACAACAAAAAAACAGCTTTTAATTATTTTTCAAATATTACTCGTAAAACTTATATAAAAGACTTATATTTTTAAATATATCATAAGAAGACTTCATAATTATATAATGAAATAAATCATCATTATTTTATCGATTAATAAATCTAATAACAATGAAATTAAATTACGATGGCGTTATGAAAAATACCATCAATAAATTAAGGAATTGAGAAGAGATGGTGTGTCAATATCAAATGTTGAGAAATATTTTGAAAATATTAATGGATGAAAAAATAGAGGATATATATTTTCCCATAAAATATATTTTTAAATAATCTAAAAACATTTTTGAAGGACATTAATATTTGAAACCTCAATCCAAATTTTTTGAAATATTGATTGTGTGAAATAGAAAATTTACATTTAACACTAGGTATATATATAATAGAAGTTAAAAAGTAATCTCAATTTTTTTAAATAGTTATATAAATAATATTTTTGAAAAATGGGATTTTTTAGCATTGAGTTTATAAATACCTCATGATTAATCCATTTTATTATTTCTTATTTAATAAATGATATTAAAATGTTGTTATTAAAATAAAATTACTAGTATTGTATGAGTTGAGTAGCAAAATTAGATTTTGGAATTATTACTATATCTAAATTTCAAAAATTTATTTTCTTTAAAACATGATAGAAAAAATCACTTCCTTTATTTATCTTTCTTTTATAATAAAATTTTCTTTCATTTTTCTTTAGTCTTCTAATAATCATGTCAATTTCAAAATTCTATCCTATAATTAAATTTTTTTATTACACAATATTTAAATAAATTATTTCATTACTAATAGATAAAATTTATATTTTGTTTTGATATGTTCATTTTGTAGTATTGGTAGGGTTTGGTCGAGTGGAAGCTGATGAAACTCAATTTTTTACTACCTAATCATTCCCCATACCCATAATCTTAGATATAAAGTTGGAAACTCATAAAATAAATATTTGAAATGATGTTAACTATCATGAACCAAAAATATTCATCAATAAAAATAAAATAGTCATTAATAATTTACTCACCTACATAGCTAATGGATTTCAGGATTAGTGCATTTTACAACTAAAAAAACTATTACCTAACAAATTTATTATATTTCCCATAAAAAGGAATCTTTTCCAATGATAAAAAATTTACTTATATTAATATTAGTCTTTGAAACCTCCCACATAATTATCAACTCATGTTTTCCTTCTAGTCATATAAAAACATAATATCCTTATAGATTACATGGGGAGGAGGAAACATAATCAGAGTTGATTTTAAATAACCAATAATGTATAGTGTAGAATAAAATATTTCATGAAATAAACAAGGAATGATAGATATGCCATGAATAGAAAATAAAAAATAGTTAATATAAGTAATAAATTCAGTGTGAAATAAATATGTGGATAAAAATAATAATATAAATTACCAAATACACACCAATAACTAATTATTGGATGATATAATACATAACACTAGATATCAAAACCATTTCATTAAGACCACATTCTAATAAATTATTCATTAAAAAGAAATGAATCACTTAAATACATTAAATATGTTGTTTTATGAGATATATTAATTATTCGATGTGACATGTAATTTTGGGACTCACCTTTCACTAAACATTTCCAATGCATTAATCATATGAAATAAATGAATAAATAATACATAAATAATAATTCATAATAATCAATAAACATTTGAATATGAAAAATATGTATACAAAATGTAAATATATCCTTATTTGGTATATGTATTGGTATCTTAGAGAGTACAATTCAGTTAAAAAATATTATATTCATTTTACTGTTATAAATTATGGAATTATATTAATATATTTGAACGTCTTAGAGCATGAGTAGAAAGAAAAATCATGCCACCAGAAAATTTATTATGAAATAGAGTAACATTGATTACAAGAGGTGCAAAAAACATTCACCAAAAAAGTCATTGATTTAAATTTCACGAAAGATTGTAATAAAATTATTGGTATAAAATTTTAAAACCTTTCAATGAGAACTACAAGAAATGATGCATAGTAATACATCAATACCTGATATCAAAATCCACCAGTGATTGTGATGTTTCATTCATTGTGGATCACACCTTTAGTATATAAAACGTAATTAAAGAAAACTTGATCTTCTAGTTTGTTCGTTGGGTCAAAAAAGGCATTTGATCCCACTCATAAACATGTTCAATATCTAAATCATTATCATATGAATCAGATATATATATTTCCACAAAAATAAATGAATGAAGGAAACAACCATGTCAGTCTATGAAATGATATCTTGTTTTTAGAGTGTTTAATGAAAAATCATTCACAAAATCAATCCACAATGATCATAATGATATTAATAATGCACCATGATGCTCTTAAATATATGTGAATCTTTGAGACATTGACTTAGTGAGATAAATGAAATAGTAAATTCTGACATAACAACATCTAGAATGTTATAAGAATAATATCAGGCACTTACCAAGAGTCAACTACTTGTGTGAATGAAGAGAACCCTCCTAAAATTCCCACGTAGTTTTGAATGTTGTGGAATATCAAATTGGATTTCATCATTTATATTCATAAATAACCCATTAATGGAGTGATAAAATTCCCTTCTTCCTTAGAATACCTACCTTGGTTATCCCCTGATCATTTTATCATTTAGTCTCTTATATTGTTTCAATGTTCATATAAATAAAATCTATAGATGGATAATAACATATAGTATTAAGTAATATGGGATTTCATAACAAACAATCCATTATATTCAAGAAAGGAAATCAAAATATTTTGGTTTTGTTCAGAATCATCCAGCAAAAAAACTATGTAAATCATCAATTATGCCTCACTAAAAACACTGTCATCATTTTTATATCATAAAATCCATCAATATCAAGATAATACGCCAAAAATGTTAACAAAAAATAGTCATTATGCAAAAATATGATGGATATAGAAGAAAAAAAGTATCAAGAATAGAATTTAGAGCCACATCAATGGCTCATATTCTTTGTAAAGTGTCATTAACATACAATTATTCCTATGCATGTTATAGAAAATAAATTTTTGGGTTTGTATCAAGATCAAATTCCATAATAGCATACATTTCCTCTTTGATATTTAGATACTCATATATATTTATATATATATTATGAAACCTTCCAATGGAAAACCTATCTTTTTTCCATGATCATGTTATAAATTTTTCCTTACATACCTCATTGATAACACAAGTGCAATTGTTGATCCTAATAGAATCCCCTAACTCCTCTAATTTGATGATCCTAAGGAATCATCATTATTCAAAGACTTTGATGTATCCCCACCAACATATATATGTGGAGGGATCATGGATTTTTCCAATTTAATAACAAAAGATTTATTGACAATTTCTCTCTTCATCATTGAATAAATGATATGTTTTGAGGTCATTATGGAGGGTTGAAAAATAAATCCTTCTAGGTCAACAATCATCATCTTCGATTTTTTAGCACTCGAGTGGAGGTAGTAATACTAAAATTGGCATACGTGATCATGTGAATCTTAATTAGATTCACTAGTCTCGTATTGTGTCACATGTTTTTTATTTCCAATAGAACTTCCAGTTATTACGGTAATAATGGTGGCCTGATCATTATTAAAAAGATCCACAAAGATAGAGAAATCATCATCAATATGAAAGTTATGCTTTGAATATTTATAATGAATGAAATCATACCTATTGGGTGTCAAACTAATTAGATCTTCCTATCCACCTATTCATGTTTTTTTTGGCATCATTCATCATAATAGTATCAGGTATGTGTTGGGTATTAATAAATATAGCAAGGGCCTATGGTTTCCCCATGATCTTGCCATCATAATCATTAAATTATAGAGGATCTAAAATCGGTTTACCCTTTTCCACCCATTCTGACCTATTACAGGTTATAGGTTTTTTATATTTAATTAATGATTTCAATATTTATAGGAGTGAAAAATCTTGTGACATTTTATACAATAGTCTGGTAGGATTTCATAAGTTATTTCTTGATAACAGATTCAATAACCAGTATGTATCCCAAAAATGGGAGGAAGTGGTTAAAAGATTTCAATTTTATAGAAACTCTTACCAAATAAAGTCTATGAATGACTTTTGATCACAAAGTCCATTTTAAGAGATTTTCAAATTAATTTGGAAATTGGAAAAATGGATGCTCATTTGAATAGGCCAATCATAAGGACAATAATCCTAACTAGATTTTTATGATGGATGGTTCAATGTCTGGATTTAAATCTGGTGTGTATTTGATAAATTTCATGGGGAATAACACAAAAAACTCATGAATTTTTCATCTAAAAATGATGGTAATATTATTTAGAAGAAAATTGTAAAACCACATTTGAAGAGTTCAATAATAAAATGTGAAAACCAAAAAAATCCCCAATAGCATATAGTGTCATTCATATGTATTTTAAAGCTATCATAAATGTGAAAAATTACCAAAAATAATTAAATAAACATTTCAGGATAGGGAGATTTCCTCATTCGTAGGGAATTATTTTTTTAGTTGACCTAAATGTCAAAATTATTTCATGGAAATATAAGGATATCTATTCCGGTTAGTGAGAGTTTCGTTCAAATTGACATCTTTACAAACAAGTACATCTGAAAAGGATTGAACGTCAATTTGAGGGTTTCTTAGTGGACTTTCAGAGGCACTCCCTTGAGTTCTCGCAATTCCATAAAATTATAATAGTAGTTTTATATATTTATTGAATATGATTTTTCAAGGAAAATAATGATATGAATCATTTCACTTCTATATATTTCAATTCGATCACTATGTAAATTCATAAAAAAAATTGAATTAGATTCAATGTATTATTTCTATACCTTTGTGAATAATAGTTATTTTAAAATATGTTTTATAACCTAAGACATTTATATATATATTAATTTAAAATAAAAAAAAACTATTTGATAGATTATAGAATACACAACCATGAGTCTAAATGAACCATGATATAGTATACCATTATACCATAGACATTAAATTTGAGGGAATGAATACTAATTACTAAATGATGACAATAACATTGTTTACAAATATATAAACTAGACACATTGGTTATCAATTTGTTATAAATTAAAATTAGAATCATTCTGAAGAAAATGTAATTTTTAATAAGACATTATTGTTATAAAAGCCTGTTTCATCACAATTTCGGGACATATTATCAAAATAATATTTTCCAATTTTTTAAAATGTATTTTAATAAATATAATTAAATTTTAAAATCTATATGTAAAATATATCATGATATGAATCATTGATAATTTTATTAAAATATATTATTTAGTTGATTAGTGAATAATAATACTTTTAAATGAATGATTATTTTTCTTTTACATTATTATCAAAGATAAAAAAATATAATAATTTTTTAAGTAAAAGTAGTTCATTTATAATAAAATTTATATAAATTAGTTTATTTTTTGAATTCTAATTTTTAATTTAGATATAAAATCTTTCTAAACATGCTAACGATCTTTTGGGAAAACAATTTGTTCAATGCATCATCAGATTTAGGTTTAAAATGAAATACGATAATTTTGAGATTTGAATATGAAAAAATGATTACATATGTTTAACAATAATTATGTATATTATCTAGTGTGATCAAATTTATATTTTATCAAAAGTAATAGTAAAATAGTATAGATTAATTACAATGGTGATGGTAAAAATGGATTATAAAGGGGTTATACTATGACGATAAGCATTAAAAATTTCATAAAAATTTCCCAATAAATTTTATCGAAATATATAAATCCTATAAACCATAAGGATTTTTAATTACCTAATCTAAAGCCTTGTGTAAGGATAATAACATTGATAAATATTACACTTTTCAAATCATCGATGTGTGTCCTCTACCACATTAAATAATGGCCACCCCTATCCTATCTTATACACATTCAAAATACTATTTGGATCAAACAATTATTACCCAATGAAAATATTTAAATCCTTAAAAACATACTTGAGTTCATTTTTTATCTTAAATTCCACATAGTAATTATATTGGTGCATTCCAAAAGATGTTTTTTGAAGAACATGTGATATTCTTAAATGAGCATTTAAATTTTGTTTCTTATTTCACCTCTATAATATCATCTAGAAAATGATGACCTGATATAAATAGATTCTCTAATATAATAATATGTTCTTTTTGGTTATGTAATAACCATTATCCATCTTCACATCCATCATAAGAAAAACTAAACCACAAATCGTGAGTATGGTTGACTATCACCTTAAAAATGGGGTAATTTTTTTCCATCATCCATTTCAAAAATAGTTATAATTATTTATTTAAAACATTTATATGATATTTATGAAATTATTTTTCTTATTTATGTATAATATCACATATACCATTTTAATTTATATTCTGTGTGGAATATGACAATATCAATCGTGTGTACGGAGGACTACCGCATATTGAAGCGATGTGAATCTATTTATCACTTATTAGTTTCATGGAAGGTTTTAAGGAAACTATTAATGAATATATGTGATATTTATGGCCTAATATTACTTTGATACATATATTATCAAATATAATATCTCATATTCAAATCTATTGTAGGCAATAATATCGATCATGCATATGTGTGGACTACTGCCTCTATACAGCATTTTGATATATTTTTTATTTTATTTCAACATAGATTTATTTGATTGATATAAATTATATATAATAAATATTTATTATTTTTTAATGATTAAATATTTTTTATTTTTCTTTCATTTCATCCATTTGTAATAAATGGAAATGATATTCATGTATACATTTGGACTACTAGTCCTTAAATGGTGTAATTAATTTTCAATCACTATCTAATATATATTACTATAAATCAAAATATAATGTATATATAAGATATTGATATCATGGATAAAAATATGGATATTAAGGAATAAGTGTAAAATTAAAATGAATGAAATTATGAAACCAAAACAAAAAATAAAACTAAATCATTATTTTCCTGAAACAATGATCCTAACAAAGACTTTTTTTAATAAAAACTGATAAATGAGTATATATAAATCAAATTTTATAATATATATATAACTATGGTTAGTTAATAATTTTACAATAAACATATTTTTATTATATTGTTTTTTCAAGAACATATGAATGAAATCAGACATTAGGTTAGTGTTTTCTTATCTCACTTTTACATACCTAAGACATATACAATATTCACTAATTATATATTTTGGATGATTTGTATACAAACCCATCAATATTTTATAAAATTAATCTCTTTAAATTCATGTTATTAGGTTTTTATTTTATTTTATTTATTTATTTTGGATTATAATTTTAATGTTACAAAAGGGAATGTGATTATTTTACAATCTCAATGTTTATTGACATTCTTTATGAACAAATTTTACTCATCAAATATACTATTTTATTTATCTTTTTATTCAACACCATTTCATGAAATAGTATAATTTTTTTCTCTTTGGTAACTAAAAAAATATTGAATATTTTAGAAAATAAAAAAATATCTATATTTTCTATAAAAAATAATTTTATATTTCATTTCCTTGTTTTGTGAAAATGTTTTCAAAAATATTCTAATAATTCTCTATATTATTTGTTAATGAAAAATTTAACCATGAATGGTTTTTCTAAAAATGCATTTAAAGAAATATTCCCACCATGTTATGATTAATGTACAAATTGAATTTGTATAAAGATGTGAAAGATATCATTGTGGTAAAATTATCACTATATACGGAATTTCATGTTTACATGACCACTCATTCCTTTAATGAATCCTTTACATGTTTAAAATTATCATTTAAAATAAAATATTATCCTTATTATACTTGAATATTTATTTATTTTAAATTTTTTTAGATGTGAAATGATATTTTCAACATGATAGTTTTAAGTGGAAGTTTAATAGTGTTTTAATTCATCCAAGAAAACAACCCCCCATTTACATTGTGATCAATTGGTAATATGTTATAATGATATCATCTTTATTATTTTTCTAGATGTTTATTATAGTTTTGACTTGGTATGTACTGTTTTTATTCCATATGAATTATTACAATGAATAGTTTATGATTATATTAATTGATTGGGGATTGTATGTGAATTTCCTTTGTTAGTTTCTAAATTTGAATATTTATGATGATTATGTTCTACCCATTTCATATTATTAATGTATTGGAAATAAAATATAATGGTAAGGGACCAATATATTCCCTCAATATATAAGTATATTTATAGTGACAATGTAATAATTTAGAAACATTATCTGGGATACAAGGTTCCGGGACATTACTGTTGGAATTAGAGGAAGTTCAGAAAAATTCTTGGAACATATATGTATGAAAACTTTTATTTAGGAATTTATGTATTATAATGAATTTATTTATAATATTATAATAACATCATAATTTTTATTAAATTAAGAGGTTTTGTGGCCTTTTCTAGTGAATTATCTATATTTGGTTGCTACAAGTATAAGTACTTATGGAATATATGTTTTGTGGGTTAATAACACCAAAAAGTATCAATTTGTCTTGACTCATGTGTTATCTAGTACATAACAAAATCCTTAATGAGAACATATTTTTAAACTAATGGAGGATATTATTGGGTTAATTTAACTTTTGTTTAAATTCTATTATGAAAGAATCAAATATTATTTTTTGTGTGAAAAAAGGTTAGATTACATACGAAGAAATAAATTTATGATAAATATTTCCCTACTATTGGTTTTATGAATTATTTACCACAATAGTTTTATCAAATATAACATATATCATTATTAAAAAAGTATACTTATAATAAGAATTGAGTAGAATATCAATGTCGATGCCCCGTGATGGAATTGAATAATTGGAATGATAATGTATTTGATGTTTGAGATGTTGTTCGAAAAAATAGAATTATAACCACATTAGGGAAAATAAAATAGGTTTTTAGATATTCCATCTCCTCTATGGAGAAGTTGGCTAATAAACCATGTAGTATAAAATTTCTGACTAATTTTTAGAATAATCCATGCATCAATGAGATACATCATTCAATGTGATTGTAAAAATGTTTTTTGATTAGTAATGGATTTCATAAATAGATAATATATTTATATAATTGGGATACATTGAATGGGTTAAATATTTTTTACTACATTATTGATTCTTTGGGGATGATGAGCAGTGGAGGTAGTTGATTCAGAAAACTAAGGAAGAGGAAGAAATAATGAGAATGTAGTGGATGTATTTTAATGTACTATTTCTAAGAAAGTAACTCCCTCCTGATAAACTATAAAATAGATAGATAAAAATATTGAGTATTTGGTAGAAAAAATATGAAAATATATCTAATTTTGAAAAAACAATAGCAGGTTAGTTAGGAATTATACATACTATATATGTAATTCATTGAGAAATATTGAGCTTGTATTTGGTTCCCTAAGACCATCTATTAGGGGGAAATAGTCTCCCAAAAATTCACATAATAAAATTAATTATTACTAAAATATATTAATATAATGAATAATTTCTAAATGTATTATAACTTAGTGGAGAAAAATATTTAATGGGTTTTGTTGAGCATGTAAGAAAATAAAATACGAAAAAATAGATGACTAGAAAGGTATAATTTCAATCATTTAATTAATTTGGAAAGATGAATTGGGTGACATGATTTATAATAATTCTATTTTCATACAATTGTTTAGGAAATAGCTACAATGTCCTTGAAAAAAAGGGTAAAAAAGATGAAATTGTTGTAAAATACAAAAATTGTATTGATATATGAAAGTTTAATAAATTTTTTTATAGGTTAGAAGGGAAAACCACATTGAAAAGTATAATAAAACACGGAAAATAATAATCATTGACAATATTTTATATTCATGTTCATAATTAAACTATGGAATAAAATTGAATCTTCTCTGGAAATGTAGCCAATTCTTTATTTTATACAGATATGCACATTCTTTTTTATCTTCCATTATTGAAAATATGTAATATATTTTCCTTGGGAATTATGATGGGGTTTGTAAAAAAAATCCTTTATTTTATCACACTTTAATAAGCACGTGTCACTTAGTTTCCATTATAAAGCATAAACCATCCCTATTTGATGACTTCATTATTAGATCTATGGTTTATTTTTATATAACACATAGTATGGAATGGTTTTCAAAATATGATTAATGTATTGATTATAATGGGAAGCATTTCATTATTTGTGATGAAGTTGTAGAATTACATATCATATTGAGGGAGACATAATCATCGGAGTAATGTCTACATCCACCAATAGAATCACTCTATAATGAGATTATAGAGGAATAATTGTAGACAAAATTTACTGAATGAAAATTTAATCAGGAAAATTACGAATGACATATACTGTAGGAATACATTGATGTATTTATCAAGGAATTATCTTCATATCCACATAACATGATGTTTAATTTACAATTTATTAAATCCATAACTCATAGACAAATCAAACACTCCCTATAGAGTAAACAAAATGCAATTAGTAGAGATGAAGAAATAATATAAGGATTTGTATGAAAAATAATTTATATTTAACATTTATTTCACCATGGGTCCATAGATATTTTTATTTAGAATAATTAATTATTTATGATGATGCGTTATCATTATTGGGAATCTAGTGGTATTAAAAAATGAAATTTATTCTCTTCCACATATTTTATAACTATTCAATCATGGTAATAGGGATCAATATTTATCTATGATTTAAATATATTCTATTTATCATAAATTAAAATTAAATTATTATTGTATTTTTAAGATATAGTTTATAATGAGGTATGGAAAATATAATTTTATATCAATTCCATTCCAAGAAACTAATTCACTTGATTTCTTAATATAAATAAATAATATTATATTCTAGGTATATATTGATAACATTTTTTGGTATTTTTTGAAGATATCATTGATTAATCTATAAGATCTATGAGGACAATGAGAATATATTTACGAGTATTTTAGTTATGTTTATATGAAATTTGGTTTATTGTAAATTTAGGTAGTGAATTTTTTATTATTAATGTTCCGTTTTAATATCATAATTTTTATATGGATGAAATTTTAGTCGATCCTTTGAAAACAAAGGTCACACAGAAATTTATTCTACCAATGAACATAACTGAGGATCCTAGTATAATTTGATTGGTATGTTTCAATAGATTGTTTGTTTGAATAATTTAATGATTGGAAAACCCATTAAACATGATTTTGTGATTGTTTTTATCTCACATATAAAATATAATGTGGAGAATGATTAGATGAATTGAAGTGTTGATTAGTGAATGAAATTATTTTTACTCTACCATTAGAAAATTATTGGATTGTGATATATTGAAAT
The DNA here is from genome assembly GCA_963277665.1 of Viscum album. Lineage (NCBI taxonomy): Eukaryota > Viridiplantae > Streptophyta > Magnoliopsida > Santalales > Viscaceae > Viscum > Viscum album. The sequence goes on along the minus strand of OY728132.1, from coordinate 317,047,576 downwards.
GTAACAATGAATAGGAATGGTGGTGACCTTATGATGAATAATAAATTCATCGCCTATTATATAAGATAATTAATGATTCATAAAAAAATATCCAAAAAATGATCTTTATTTGGAAGCTATATAATTTTCCATCAAGATATAGATAACTTATCTCCATTGTAAAAAACATGAAATACATATGGATCCAAAGTATTTAAAATACATTGTTTCATAGAGAGATATAAACATGAAGGGAATGATATGTATTCCTCAAGTCACAATATAAATTTTGTGAATACACAACCACCAAGGATTTTAGAGTAAGGTAGAATATTCATTGAGATAGATAGATCATAGTTTCCAAGAAAAAATGATGGCCAATAAGGATCACATGTTCCCAAATTTATTAAATATTGATCTGAGGAATAATGTGTAAGGGGATACATCACTCATATTTTCAAATTATTTATAACCATATTTTTTTAAAAAAGATAAAACATGATAAACCTTTTGATTTGAAATTTTAAATGAAAATTAAATTCAAGAATGATTGAAAAATGGAATACATCATCTGAGAAGATGGCACTCTATAATTGTGTAAGGGATTATGTGTTTCACATATACATAAGATGAAAAAATAATTTTTTCATAACGTTCCTAGCATAAATTCCAATATACACCCTATAATCAATTAGATGTATATATAAATGATGAAAATCAACTTGTGAGAATACACGAATTGAGAAATTGATGATTACGTGTCATGTTATTTATTTTTTCAATAGGTGAAGGTTGAGATATAACACCATAAATGAATCATAAATCCTATAACTAGTCCAATTTTTAATTATGATGAAATTACTGATTGTTATGACAGTATTTTACTAGAAAATATTTAAAAAAAATGAAGCAATATTGGTTATTTTTAACCCATTAAAAAATATAAACACTTATTTACAATAAGGTAAATTTAAAAACTTGAACTACTTATAATAATATATCTAAATAAATTTTTATGAATTTATGGAACACCTATTTTAAATAATGACAGATCATGAAGCACATCTTACATCAGTAATTTTGAAGAGTCTCTGAAAGGCTTTAGATATGATTCATTATTTAATCCCTTCTTTTCACCCTCAAACAAATGGATAATTTGAAAAGACTATTACGAAATTATAATACAAGTTTAAGTGATTTTATCTGGACATTAAATTTATTTTTGAATAGTAATTATATTTATATTTTTTTACAATAACCAAATCATCCATTAAAATATTCTAATAACACCATTTGAAACATTATATAATTATATATGTGATATACAATCCTGTTGTGCCTAAGATATTAAAGTGAATAAATTAGACCTAATTTTTTTGAAAGAGACTACCGTAAAGTTAATGAATATTTACACTCACTACAAGGTATCTCAATGAAGAGAAAAGATCTACGTTGGTGGCCGAATGAACAATTTAGGACAATTATGTTATAGATGAGGTTTTCTAGAATGTATATCCATGTAATGTTGTTTTAAAGATATAATTAAAGGGAAATTGATACAAATTTATAATAAAACATTTTAAATCTTTAAGATAATTGATTTTGTTTCCTGTTATATTGAAATTAAACAATATCTCTTTTAAGTATATTATTTGTTCCATGTATCCCTGTTAAGGATGTTAATTCTAGATAAAATTCATGTTATCCAATAAAAATAAACAGAATTTGAACCTGAATTATATAACTTTGAATAGAATTTATTTATATTTGGAATTAAGAAAAATGATTTCATTATTTGGTTGAATGAACTCGTAATGTTATTTTGGAGAGAACATTATATATAATATGAGATGTAGGAACCTCAAGAGATTATGATAATGAACTACCAAAATCTCCTCAAATGGAATCATTATAGAAAATTAGAGAAAAATATTTTCATTATAATGGATGAATACAATACCCCAATATTATATCATATAATTAAATTTAAATAAATTTAAACTCTTCAATAGTTGGTGGAAAAAACAACCATAGTTCTAAATCAACTTTAATACAATTTACAGTTATAAAATATCTTCAAAATTAACATATATGAATAATAAAAACTATATTATAAAACCCTTATAGTTATAAAATATATAAAATAAACATATATGTTTTTAAATTATTATAAATTAAAATAACAATCATTTTGGTGAAAAAGAAATATTTACTGAACATTATATTCATTTAAAAGCTTTTTTTCATGAATTTTACCCTATTATTTAAATTTATTTTTACCATATATAAAAAAGTTATTTTAGAAAATATTATTTTTTTTCAAATATAAATGACCCAATTATCAATGGTTTAAGGATTGATGATTTCCAGAATAGTTTAATTTTAAGTTGAATAGGAAAAATTTATTTATTTTTAATGAAAAATACCTTTCATTTATAATGAATTATAAAGTAAATTAAATTTTATTTATTTTAAATAAAAAAGTTAAATAATATGAAAATTTCACTATTTTTTTGGTATAATCATTTTCATATTGAATTGTAATATAGAAACATATTAAGTATATAAATTTTTTAATTTGGAAAAATCATTTTTCAATCCATCTGTTGGATTAAATTTATAACGAATTCTTCCACTTGTGTTAATATAATTTTGAAAAATGGATTTTACATTTGGAACCATAATTATTCTTATTATCTAATAGTTTCACATTATTTTTTATCATAATTTATTTTGAAAACATAATAAATTAAGTACCCTTGTTAAGGAAAAAATGAGATTACTAGGGTTTGAAATATGATGATAAGGTTTAAAAATGTCCAATTGTTTATTCCTATATAATTGGTTTCCCATATTCTGATCAAATACCTCAATGGACATATAATAAATAAAATTAGATCCATTTTATAAATGAAAAACAATGCGTAACATTGTTCTTATAAAAAAAATCCAATTGTCTCTTACTTATAAAAGGCCACCACTCAAATCTCATCTTCATACATGAAAACCATTTCTAAAATCCAATAACTACCCAAATAAAATCCTTAATTTCATAAAACACCAAAGTGTCATTGGATTTACCAGTAATCCATCCATTTTTGGATTTTTGTGAAATTCTAATGAAGTCGTCTGGATAAGATAAAAATTTCAAAACAATTGTATTTAATTTGGTTATTCCTCCACTTCCATTAGATCATCTTCATATGTAGAAATATAAATAACCTATAATATCATATATACTGAAACATTATTTCATTATGGTAATAACTTATATCAATATCCACTTACATTAAATGGAGAAAAAACTGGCAATCATGTGTATGTCGGACCGCCGCCCTGCCAAACGATGCAATTATTCTTCCATCATGAACATTTGTGGATGGTGATAATGATTTATATTATACATTTATATTAATTTTTTTTATAATATTGTATTTTTATACATATTTTTTCACATAAACCATCTAAATTTTCATTCCTATGTTGATACAATAATGTCGCTCGTGAGTACGATGGAATACCACCTGATGGAGCAATGAGATTCTTTTTTTACAAAATAATTAAAGAGATGGTATTAAAGATAATGTTTATAAATATATGTTATATTTATTACATATCTGTAATTATAAAAATATTATATCTAATATAACATATTACATTAAAATCCTTCAAAAATAAATAAAATCACTAATTTGTAAGAGTAGACTACCACCTCTAGGTAGTGTTCTGAAATGTTTTTTAATTTATTTTAACATAAATGTTAATTAGTATGTAATTGATTAATATAATTTCTATATTTTCCATAATAGTTATTATGTAAATTCTATTCATATTAATATTTATTTTATTCCTTTCTTTGAGAAAATATAGAGACAACAATTATGTGTATGTACAACATACCATCTCCATGAATTTTGTAATCCATTTCATATATCAATTTTTTTAAAAAAATATATATAATGAATTTATATTATACTTATATCATTGTAAAAACTATAGAGATTATGGTACTATGATTTATGTCAAAGAACATAATTTAATAAATCAAAATAATCATCATATCTTCAGAATTAGCATCTCAAATAGTGATTCTAATAGTGAATTATTATTTAATTAGTTATAAAATATTTTAAGTAAATAATATATGTATTTGACATATGAATATTCTTATGAAATACTTTTCAATAAATCTATATTTTTTATAAATGTGGATTGAAGATGTATTGTGAAAATTAGATATTCGGTTAGGGTTTCTCAAATAACATATATTTTGATGAGATGTATGGAATATTTACCACATATATTTTATGGTTTATATATTTACAAATTATTATTTTATATCATGAAACAATTTATATTAATAGTATTAATTTTTTTCATTTCATGTTCTTTTAGATATATGATGAAACATTAAAAAAGTTGTAAGGGCTTATTTGATAATCGCATCATTCATTGGTATTGTTTATGATTATATTTTTCATAATGATATATTAATATATATCAAAAAATAAAATCATGAATTTTATTATCCTTTTTTTATTCATAAAATTTTCAATTAATATTACAATTTCGATCTCTTTGGAATATAAAATTATTGAGAAAATTATTTTATGAAAATCATACATCATTTCTTCTTTTTTGTTAATATACATTTATCTTCTTTGACTACATTATCTAAAAATATTTTCACAACTTTTTTCATTGTTATCAAAATTATTTATTAAGGTAATATTCTCCCATGAATAAATTTTCTCAAAAAAATTTATATGGAATATTCTTTTAATTTTTTTAAGTAGTTAAATTTTTTCACTTTACAAGAAACCTTAATAAAAATCATTGTTTTAAGATGGCATACATGATTTAAATTTTCCACAATCATGACCAATCAATTATTGGAATATTATTTGATAATATTATATGATTTTTTTAATAAATTATATTTCCAAATATTGAATAAATTTTCTGTTTTTAAATGTGATATTAAAAGTAAAAATAATATTTTCCATAAGTTTTGATTAATATTTCTATATTATTTCAATTAATCAATTAAAAAAACTGAAATTTACCTTACGAACCACATTGAATATATTGAAACAATTCCATTATTATTATTTCACAAGATTATTTTTGATCAATTTGACTGAGGATGTAATATTTTATATCATCCTCCATATTACATTGAATGTTTTATGATTTTGATAATTGATTTGTAAAATAATTAATATTTCATATGGCAGTTTTTCAATATAAATTCTTTATTATGTTTTAACCCTTTTAATTTGTGTAATTCTGTGGTATTAGTATGTAGAGGGAGGGTCCCCCTATATCCTATTGGAGCACCGTTATATGTCATGAGATAAGCTAACTTGGGTTTTTGGAAGATTCATTTCCAATTTATATAACATGTCTTCAAAAGACGTCATGAAAATGTGGTTATAATGTTCAAAATTATTCATTTCCCAAAAATGAGATTTTTTATTGAAATCTATGTGATTATTTGATTTTTTTTGAATATCCGTGGATTATATTTATGATACTTTGACTATTTAAATGGTTTTATTTTATATTCATGTTTAATTTCTATATTATTTTAAAAAATTTAGATAAAATGTTCATGTTTCAATTATTTAAAATTATATATAGATTATTACAATTAATTAACGGAATATTAAATTATAATTCTACACTTATATAAGATATAATATTACTATATTATTATATTTTATTCCAATGATACGATGACAAGTTTTATATTGACATGTAGGGATATGATTTGGGGAATAATTAAATTCATAAGATTTCAATTTTTTATGATTTTCAAATGTAATATGAATTTAATGTATGTATATATATTAAAAAGAATAAAAAACTATTATTCCATTTGGGATGTTATTTATTATATATGATTAGAGTGTAATATTATAGACACTGGCTCTAGGTATGTTTTTACTATTTGGTTACAATTGGTATAAATGTATGTTTAGTAAAAGCATTAGGATATACATTTTGAAAAATATATAAATTAGAGAATATAATCCTAATATTTACTCTGAGGATAATATTATAAGGACATCCTAACTTTTGTAGAAGAATATCATATATTTTTTCTGATAGGTACATTCCTATCATGATACAAAACATGTATGTGGATCTATAAAAGTTGTAACTCAAGGTAATAAGTCCAGAAATGCATGTCCAAATTGCCTCAATTGGTACCTTGTATATGAAAATAGGATACACTTTGTAACTTTTTTGACACTCTTTGGGGATTTTATTAGGTTAATCCATCTTTTTGCAAACATTTTTGAAGGATTCAAATATATTTTAATGATTTGAAAACAATTTTAATGAATAATTTTTTTGATTATTAGATAAGATGTAAATAAATATTTAAAAGAATGATAATTAATTTAATAGTTAAGGGATTATACAATATGTATCATAATGTTTTGATTTAATCCAGTTTATAAAATTCATTACTAATGGAGAATAATATAAATAATGGGAACCATATAATTTCTCATTCCCCAATTAAGAATTCACCCCCATGAATGATAATGAAGATGAAGATACATAAACATATAAAAATGATCAAATTATTAAAATATTATGAAAACTAAGTTAGGATATGATAAAGAATATTTTTTATAGGTAATCCTAATGATAATGCCCATGGAACAACGATGTTATACTACTTTATGAATCATAATCCTTCATCATTCAATATTAAATAAAATATATTTGTAGCTAAGAAAGTGGGTTTGTATCTAAGGTAATATATTTATCTTATTGAGTAGAAATTAAATGGATAATATTTCCAATAAAGATTACCATCACTTATGAATACAACCAAATAGTGGTCATTGATTTAAAACACTAAGGATGGAAAAGACGTTCTAGGAATGGTGTTTAAGGATTTATGGTACTCTTATTAAAAAACATATTTCCCTCGTGAGCATCAAGCAGATATAAAGAGGCAATTCTAATGTCATAGAAAAAATAAAAAAAAATGCATTTTTATGTTTGATGAAAACATTAAATTGTTTTAAAGGAACTTTATAGAATTTGTATGTAATCTAAAGAGAAATATTGACCATTTCATTAATGTTATTAGGGAATAATTTAAAGGGAACTATTATCCAAAAATTTATCATCATATGAGGACATTGTATCATATGCTATCATGATAGAGAATTAATTCTGAAGGTATTATATCGTTTATAGAGAGAAAGATAAGAAGATTGATACAAATTAAAAAATAAATAATACCCTAAAATAGGAAAGAATTATAATGTGCAAGATCCATTTTCTAATAAATTTTGGAATAAAAACTATGTAACATTTTTTTGGGAATGAGAGTGTTCTTTATTGTTCTAAATAAAGGCCACCAAATTCATGATTTTAAATTGAAAAAAGAAATTATGAATGTGAAATACATCAACTAAAATAACATGAGACACTATTCAACTAATTTTTCAAGGTATTAAGGGAATTTTTCAAAAAAAATAGTCCAAGGAAAAAGGGTTGAGAAATATCGATCACAAAATATAAGATTAATGTTATTGGTGACATGGTGGTAGCTAAGTTAATCATATTATCAAAATTAGGTAATGTTTTATTTGATTCTGTATCCTCTCACATCATTATATTTTCCTTGTTTTTTAATAAAATAAGATATTTTCCTAGAACATTATGATGTTAGTAATCAGTAAAAACTCGTTGGTCATGTCTAACTAGAACAATGATTTGTTTGTTATTTCCCATTTTGAAACATAAATGTGTACTATTGTTGGAATTCAACATTGAAAAAAAATTAGTTTTGATATATTGAATGATATGGAATTAAATTTAATATATAGTGAAAAAATTTATTAAAATGATGAGGATGTAATATTTTATGATGAAGAAATGGAATTCCATATATTTTGAGGATATACTTTATCATATGAGTACTTTCATGATCCAACAAAATAATATTTACTAATGAGAATATTAAATACAATCTATAGATGGAAAATGTATCATAAAATTAAATATTAATCAATTTTATATAAATAAATTAGGAAATTTCCGGACTAATTATATAAACGTCAACCAAACCGTGGAGTTGAATTTTGCATTTATTTAGTCCATGATTGAAGGAAAATATCAAATACTCTATATAGAATGACCACTATGGAATAAGTTGAGATGAAGAATCAATTAGATAATTATTATGAAAATGGATTTATATGTGATAGTGTATCACCATGGAGAGTCCAAGTAGTTTTCATATAGGGGTATGATTGATCTAGGTGGTTGTGCATTAATCATATGGAAATCAATACTATTATCATTAATTACTTGTACCATCTACATTTTATTAATGACTTATTCCACAAACATTACAGAGATAAATAATTCTAAAATGTATAATTCTAATTGAGGTATAATAACATCCATATAAATAGTAAATTTTTTTAAAAAAATTGAATGACGGTTAGTAATTATGATTTTACATTATTTTCATTTGGATTTACTAATTGATCCTCTTTATTCATTGAAATACTAAATTGATTATTCATGTAATGTTTTTATTAACTATTTATTGTATTTTTTTGATGATATCATATAGTAATATAATGGAATCATGGAACATGAAAAATAACTATAGATTCATTATTGATTCTCAAAGATGAAATGTCCTATATGTGAAATTGATCTTGTCTAAATTATAGAATCATAATGTTTCTTTTATTTTCCATATTATCTCCATGGTTTGAAACTAGAAGGGTTTGATTTGACTAGAGGGGATTCCCTCATCCTTCACCATTTCAAACCTCCTTATACTTCTTAGCTTATGTTATTGCTTTTGGATGTCTTGTATAATTATTAATAAAAAAGTAACTTTGATGATGATGATGAAGACAAAAGAAGAAATTGAATATCCTACATAAACGTACGTGGCATAGTTATATAGTTTCATTGATTTGTAATGTAAATATATTTGTTTTTTAAAATAATATTTATTTCCTAATCCCTTATAAAGTATTCAACATAAAGTGGTTAATTTCATATGGACAAATGGATGAGAAGAATGGTTTAATGAATTGAAGTTGACATTAGTGAATTCTATTATTTTGAATCATTCATCAAGAAATTATAGTTTTGTGATATATAGTATTAAGTGATAATATTAACATGTTTTTGTTCTGATGAATATTTATAATTTCATTAAAAATTAATAAACATAATTGAACATTAATGAAAAAAACTATCAAACTCATGTTCTTGAGTAAGAATCAATATAATTTTCATTGGTGATATGGAGTCATTGTATATATAGAAAAACATGTATGGTATCAATGGGACATAGTACATTGAAATAAACCTTTTCCTTAAAATGTTTCATCAAGAATAAAGATAGATTGAATGAAGTACAGATATTCTATGACATCTTAACACAGTACCACCCATTGCAGGAAAATAATATAGTATATTATTTGAGATGGAAATATCATGGTGTCCTACCCAAAATGTGTAGAAAAAAAATACTACGTTCATAGATTTAGTAAATATTAATCTAAAAATAATTAAATATGGGGAGACATTAGTCATTTTTCAAATAGTGTAAATCCATATTTTTGGAATGATAAAATTATCTCAAAATGAAGATGTGGAATTCCAAAATTATAACAAGGATATAAAAATGGAAAATTGGAATCCTACATCAGTGAAGAAGACAATATAGAATTTAAAAAGAGATTATGTGTTCAATGAATCCATGATATTAAAAGGGAATTGTTGGATGATATCCATAGCTCAAAATATCTATAAATCCTCTTAAGGTATATATGAATAGATGGTTTGAAAAACAATTTTGGTTGTATATCATTATGTGTGAATTAAAATTTATTTATTTTTTAGATTTTTTGTTTTAAAACTGGTAAATGATAATATACAACACCATAATGTATTGAAGGTTAATATATAAGTTCCTATGTGGACATATGGTGATAATTCTATAGAATATGTTACAATATTAGAAAATAGTATTTGGATGAATTATATAATATGGTTTATTACAAACCTCCGTAAAAAATATTAACACTACATTTCTATAAAATATGATTTAGAACATTAGTAAATTGAAGGATTTTATAATAATAATGTTTTAAAACATCATGGAGAAGAAAATTAAATTATATATGATCATGATCCATATTTTTGATTAAAATTATATAAGATTCTATAGAATTCGCTTGATACTGATCATCATTTGAGCTCTCCATATCACTTTCAAACAAATGGATTGTCTAAAAAGACAATAAAAAAATAAAATTCATGTTTCAAGTTTTCTCTCATTAAATTCAATGTATTTAATATCATTGTTTACCTTGGTAGATTACACCTATAAAAATATCATCAATTGAACTATTAAAATAAAACCATATGAGTAATTTAATATTAAAATATATTGTATATAAACATTTTGGTATGACAGGGGTGAAATGAAGGTTGTTGGACCGAAAATTTTAGAAGATACTATTGTCAATGTAATTAATATTCATACCCAAATTAATGTTTATAATAATAAGAAAACTATATATTCTGATAAACAAAGAAATGATTTTCAATTTCAAGATAGAGATAATGTTTTGTTGAAAGTACATTCATCGAAGTGTGTTATATTTTTAAAAAAAATATGGATATTAAGAAAAATGTAAATCATAACATTTTAAATGATATAATGAATTTGAGTAATGGCCTATGATTTCTAAATACAATCAATTCTCTCTAAAGTACACGATTTGTTATAATTGTCCTTATTTTAGATGTACTTTCCAAACACATTGCATGTTTTATCGTATAATGATAAAGAGTTTTAACATAAGCTATCATACTCTGTAGAGTTTATCCAAATTATAAGAACTAGGGAACAAGTGTTAGGAAATCATATGACATGGATTTAAATATTTTTTGTCGAATTAATAACATAGAATATAAGATTTAGGAACTAGAAGAGTATATTTCAAAGAACGACCGAAACTGAATCATGATGTGACAATATAGAAATTTAGATAATAATAATTTTTTATTGGAGGGATGAATGTACCACCCAAATTCATTATGAAATATTCACTTTTATATAAACATGATCTCTTTCATAGATTTTAGAATACACAACCGTGAACATAAATGAACCATACTAATGTATATTATTTTAACCATGCTATTAAAAGAGTGGGTATGAACAAAACAAGAAAATTTATAGAAACCATATGGTGTATATATATATAAAATGTATTCATATTTTATCAATTGAATATAATTTTAAATAAAAATAACATCAGTGAAAAAGAAATGATTACCAAAAAATGAATTTTTCTAAAAGGATTTTTCATCACAATTTTTGTATGTATAATAATATTGACATTTAAAACTATTAAAAATTTAATAGAAATATTAAAATTTATTTTCTAAATATACATTTAATTAAAATATTTAGATTAATTTTTATATCCTTATAAAATGTTATATGAATTTTCGATTATAGAAAAATGGTTATTTTTTCTGAAAAATACATTTTTATTTACATTTATTACAATGAATAATTGAATTTTAATTTGTGTTTAATGTAAAATCAGGGGAATTTTATTAAAATTTAGTAATTTTTTTATTTAGAATAATTTAAATATTTAAATTTAAATGAAATTATTTTTATAATTTTTAATATATTTCACTGGATGATAAGTTTTTTCAAAAAATCATTAGGAATAATATAACACTGAATTCTACAATATATTTTAATTTAATTTAAAAAATATTATACCATAATTAGAATCAGTATAATATATATTATAGAAACTGTTCAGCATTATTTCTTACAATAATAAATAGTGAATATAAGTAATATTAATTATAGTGGTTAAAGTGATTACATTTTTATCGAGGATTAGAATAAAAACATAAGTGCTAAATATGACATATGATTTGTGAAAATAATAGTGGTTTTTTTTATTTATACGTTATTACATTAAATATTCGTTAATGGACCATTTTTTATTCTTTTGGCCTGATAAAAGTTTGCGTAAAAAATTTTCCTTTCAGATATTAAATAGGTTTCCCCTCTCACACTTCTAAAAGGCCTCCCCTATTTGTTCCACTTTACACTTACAAAACAAATATTTAGGAAATAAAATAACAAATACATAAATTTATTCCCTAACAAAAAATTATATTCCTTTTTTAATGTAAATAAAACTTATAATTTTGTTTTTTGAAATCCTATTAATATTTTCTAAAGAAGATGTGGAATTTTTTTTAAAAAAAATATTGTTTATTCTTCCAACTCCATCAAATATTTTATAACCGTGATAAAATAAAAAAAAATTATAAAATAATTTGTGATATTTTTTAGGATAATTTTATAAAAATTATAAATATTATCTTCCATCAATTGGAGAACTAAATCATCAATCTTTTTTAATGTCAACCACCACCTCATGAAATGATGTAATATGGTTTACTTCACAAAAATTCAATTTTTCTTATAATGGTGAACATAAAATATTTATATGTTATTTATTAAAAATAAAATTAATAAGTAATTTTTATAGTAAATATACCTTGTTTTTTTCATTCAGTGGGAGATACGATAACATCACTCACCTGTACAACATACTATGGCCTCATTAAATAATGTCATTCATTTTAACAAAAACACATTAAATATAAAGTATTAGGGATATAGATAATGAATGTATGTGACATTTATTACCTAACCATAATAATAGATATATAATATCAAATTTAACTTTTAAACTTCAACTATTTTGGAAAAAGAATAATTCACTTGTTTGTATATGTGGTCTACCATCTCTATATAGAAAAGTGAGGAATCATTCATTTTAACGTTATTTTGACTGTATAAATATTTATGGGATTAAAAAAATAATATATATGATATAAAATATATTCTTGTATTGTGAATAAATTTTAATTTTTCTTGTATTGCTTCCATTGAGAAAAAATGGAAATAGTTTTCATTCGTACAAATAACATACCATCTCCATGAACGTTGTTATCTACTATAACATATAATGATCAATATAGATACATATATAATAAATATATATTATATTTATATAATGGTTAAATTTATTGAGATTTTGGGACCATGATGAAAGTAAATGAACAAAATTTTTAAACAATAACATGATTGAAAACCAACAAAATTATAACAATTAATATTGATTCTAAAAAATAATTGTGAATAAACTAGTTATAAAATAATATAATTAAATCATATATAGAATTATATATAAGAGTATGGAATTGTATTTTATTAATAATTAAACTACATTTATTATATTTGTGGTTTGAAAACATATGAATAAACCTGACTTGAGGTATATGTTTTCTTGTATCACATTTTGTTCCATGAGAAATATGGCGTATTCACCGCATAATAATTTTTTATGGGGTATGTAATTTTTCATTAACAATTTATTTCATGAATAAATTTATCATCATTATATATAATTATTCATTCCATTTTAATTATTTTATGTTGTATAGGATTTAAAAAATACGAAAATTGTATTTTAATTATTGATAATCTCATATTATATTAAGATTTCTTATGATTAAATTTTTTATGATGAAATATTATAATATATCACTAAATATACTCATGAAAATTATTTTCTATTATTAATTAAATTACTATTAATTTAAATTTAACATGTTTCTATAAATATATATTAAACATAATGATAATAAGTTTATAAGAAAATCAAAATTTATTTCTATTTTTCTGTAGAAACTCCATTTCACTTTTCAGTACATGATTCAAAAAAATAATTTCAATAATTATATAAAAATTTTCAAAATTAAATATTAAATTTTTTACGATTATTATATTATCACAAAAAAAATTCAATGCAATAATCCAAATAATTTCTAATCAATATACTTTTTAACATTTTAAAACAGATATAAAAGAATTAATTTTTATAACTTTATCTACATTTTAGTAATTTCGCTCAATATTTACCATTTATTCATATGAAAATATTATTAAAATATTAAATTTTATTTTCAATGAAAATATGTTTCAAAAAATAGACGAATTTATTTTTTCATTGAAGTAATTTTCAAAAAATAAAAAAATATTTTCAATAAGAATGTTTTTAATGGAATATTAAAATCATTTATAGGTGTCAACAAAAAAAATCATATTCTGTTATGATAAATTGGGAATATATAGTGATTACACCATAATTATTATTTATCTCTATGGTTTAGGATCATTTTTACATGGGATATAATATTTTTATTGCATCCTCCATATTACATTGAATAGTTTATGATTAATTCTATTGATTTAGAAATGTATTACAATTTTATAAGATATTTTTTAAATGAATATTTGTGATGTTTATTTTGAACGATTTTATATAATAAAATTATTGAATTTGTTATGTTACTACTAGGTACACCATATACCCTGAATAAATTTCTACGTATCGTGAGACAAACTAACATGGGTGTATAACCCCATACTAAACCATTTATAATAGATTCATTGGAATGAGGCCTTGATAATATTATAATGAAATTCGTTATTATGAATTTCTTCATTATTATATTATTTATTTAAATCCATTTTATTATTCTATTATATATAATATTTGTTAATAAGTTTTAGGCTAATGTGACTACATATAAGGATTTAATTGACCACTACTTATTCTGATCATGTTATTATTTAGTTAATGTTTAAATGCAATTTGTTTTTTATTTACATTTACAAAATGATTATTATTATTATTTATTCATGGAATAATATACTATATTAATACCATTATTTAAAACATGAACTCCCATCATTATTATGTTTTAATTACACAATGGTACTATGATGTGTTGCACGATTAATGTGTTATGATATACTAATGCATATAATAGTGTTCTCATAAATACAAAATGAGAATTTTATATTTCTAAAATCTAATGTGAATTTAGAGTATGTATCGAGTTTACCAAGTCTATTAAAATATTTAGTTTTATGAGATAGGATTTCATGTATCTAGAACCAATGTAATAAAAAAGACACATGATCTATCCTCCTATGGGAATGGGAGTTAAAATAAGAGTTACATAAAATTTTCAAATGGTGTCATATAAAAATAAATCTAGAATTTTATATTTTTCTATAGTATTATAAATGGATAATAATAATTTCTGTAAAATACCCAATACATATCACTTGGGAGAGTCAATAGTGGTGTACATTTAAAACCATTCGTAGTCCATTGAGTTAATGTTTAGTCAATAGCCAACCAAATCAATCCATTCTTATTAACACAGGGTGAATCCAATCAAAATATTGCATCAAATTTTTTATCCATATATAAGTTTCATTTCATAGAAGCCACTACTACATTACCAAAATATGAGATTTTTTTCTTTATTAAAATCAATTACTATTTTTTTTCAAAACCAGATTTTATTTATTTTTCAAAATAATAATTAATCATTGAAAATATGCAATTTTACTAATATAAACATTATAGTTGTAAATAAATACATATGTTTAATGAGATCTATTTCTCTATTCATTTAAAATTGTATCCACAATTTTTTAAATGAAAAAAATTCACAGGAGACGTATATATAATTCACATTAAAAAATAATGGAAGCATTAAAATGCATCTTTGTAACAACCCGAGATTTTATAAGATATATTCGTTTTAATTTCTTTCATATCGTCTGTTGTACGCTACACAAAGATTATCTTGCGCTATACGCAACACCGTATTAGCTTGTAGTATACGCAACACTATTATTGGATCGTGTTACACACAATTTCATGTTTGTTTGATAGTAGTTATTTGACCAAACATTGAATATATATACATATATATTAAATGTAATTTTTTATACGCAACAACAAAGGAGTCGTGCACTACATGCAACCGTAACTTGGCTTTCATTACACGCAATCACGACATTCCTCGATAGTGTGTGTTGTACGCAATACTGGGTTTTACTAAATAAAGATATATTATTATAATATTATTATGAACTAGCCGTTATGAATAATATTATCTAAATTTTTAATTTTATAACATTATTATTCATTTTACACATTTTCTAGAACATGGTATAAGTAGAAAATAAATTTTTTTGTGTAAAATAAGTATTAAAAAAAATGCAGTTTTGCCACCTTTTAATGGCGCACCCACTTTAAATCTATTTTTTGACTTGTTTATAAGTTCAATTTTACAAAATAAAATTATTCTTTGGAATAAGGATATAAAATTTTACCTTGGATAAATTTTTCATATTATTCTGATAACTTTCTTATTTTAATGAATAGTAAAAACACGCTATATTTTAATTAAAAACAACTTATTACATCGTAATAACTTATGTGGTTAAATTATAATATTTAATGTTTTAAAAGTATAAATAGAATATAATTTTACCATTTAATATAATGTATGTAATTATCATTGATTTTACATTGAATTCATAGGTTAAATCAATTCAATCTTTTGCAATGGTATAAAACAAAAACCAGTTTTTATTCGACAACGAGATTAATATTAATTTAATTTCTGAAAATTCTGTGTATTGAATTTGAAAAAATGGATTCCATATTTTGAATATGTGGGTCCAAATTATGTTAATAGGATACTTATTATTTTTGGGAATTATGAATAGTAACTACGGTAAATTTTATTTACCATAGTTAAAGGTAAATCGGATAATTAAGGGTAAATATAATATTATAAAATTACCCTAAAACATGCAAAAATTATATTGGATGGATTAAAGTAGACCCATGTCACCTAAGGGTCGGATTAGATTCATTTTATGGACTCTTGAAAATGAAAATAATTTAATTATTATTAAAACCAAAGAAAGTGACAATATGTCACTCTCTTAAATATTATAAGTATAATAATTTTAATTTAGTGATAAAAATAATAAAACATAGAACATGAGTAGTATCTAGAAATATAATACAATTATATACATCATGATAATTTATTTAGAATATTTAGGGATTAAAATAATTGTCATTAATGGTGATACAGTAATGATGCAGAAACTATTTATTAAGTGAAAAATCCGTACTATAGTTTTTATTGAAATAATAATACCCATTAAAAGGCCCACAAACCTGTCCAAAAATTTTAGGTAGTGTATATATATACAATAATCATCCAATGAACTAATTTATAACCGTTTGGAGTCTTATAAAAGTGATTATGACACTTATATTAGTTTATTTTAAATGATGCCAAAGTTGTCACCTTCATAATTTAATAAATATAACAATTTAAATATTCTGATTTTAAGATGAAAAATTCTAGTAAAAGTATTATTGTGAAAGGAAATAGATTTATTATCATCATAGGATTTTATTTTTAATTTTATGCACCAAATAAGTATATTAAATAATTATACAAAAATGATGTAGTAATTATTTTATTAAGAGATAAAACAAATAAATGGTTTTAAAAATAATAAAATAAATATTTTATGAACTATTTAATGTGATCCACTAATTTTCTAGATACATATGACCTTTTATGAATCTATTAAAGATTTTATTTTGAACATATCTTGTGTATATATTTTATTTAAATTCATATAAATGAATAGTGTCAAAATTGACACTATTGTTATTTTATAAAAATAACATATTATAAAATTGTTTAAAAATCACAAAAATATATACAAAGTATAAATTAAAATTTATATGGTCTAAAATTATATAAAGTACCCAATTATGTAAAATTCACATCAAATAAGTAATTATTGGTTATAATTTAAAATTTAGAATGTTATTACCACTAATAAAAATAAATTGATTAAGGATAAATCAAGTTTAATATGTTTAAAATAATTTCTAACATGTCTAAATTTTATTGGTTTATGAGATTAAAACTCTATATCATCTAGTATTCTAATATTATTCATTTGTGTAGGTTTTGAAGTGGGGTAATATTTATTATAAATTAATATTTTTAAGATTTCCAAAGGTGCCCTCTCCTCCCTTTTAAAAGGGCACCTCATACCTCTCTTCCTCAAACCACCTTGAGAATTCATGCTCGGACAACCCCTTCCAAATTCTCTTCTCCACTTCCCTAGAAACATCCTAGAGGCCTTGGTCTTTTTCAAAGACCAAATTTAGTTCCTTAAGAGCATGTCTCAAAGAGGGGCTTCCAAGAAGAGGTTATATCCGTTACCGATTGTTTCAACTTTATTTCCTCCTCTACTTCTTCTTCTTTAGTTGTTTAATTATTAAGTAATAAAATCAGTATCACTCATATACTGATATGTTACTATATGTATTAAACAAACCTATTTCACCATCTATCCATCCTACGGATAACGAAATCACCGCCCGTGCGTACGTACAGAATAGTGTCTCCACGCCGTGGTGTAATCTATTATCCACACCCATCTTAATTGGATGGGTATAATGGTGTGAATAATTATTATATATGATTATTGTAAAGTGATAATGATTCTGAAATTTTATACATACACTTAAATACAATTCCACGATCATGGGAATGATATAATCGCTTGTACGTACGTACGGATTACCGTCTCCACGACGCGATGAGATTCATTCTCAATGATTAACCATTCATGAATGATTATAAAGAATATATAATAAGTAATCATGAAATATATTACATAATAATGATAATGGATTTATGTATATATATATGTATTCCATCTACTTAATTCCATTCAATTCAATAAGGAAACAAAAACAACGTTCATGCGTACGTACGACCTACCGTCTCCATGAATGGTGTATTTATTTCCATTAATCGCTCTATTATATATATGTATATTCATAATATATATTATATATAAATCATGTTTTACATTTTGGATGTAAGTAAACATGATCTAAGTAATCATATGAATAATTACAAGTCAAAACACGGATGAAAAATGAAACGATTTTACCCAAAATGCTCTTTAATGTGGAATTTACAAATGAACGGGTAATATAAAGTCATAAGTGAACCATATATGATATCATAACAATGAATATGATTCTTTAATAAGTCAATAACATTATTTAAATCATTATACAGGGGGTTCAGATACGTACGAAGCATATCAGACCTAAGGTAAGGGATAAATATTCCAATCTCATTCTTATCCGAGATTGTTTATTCGTAAGTATTTACTGGGGTTTTTGTTATTATCCATGTACATGTCTTATAAAAATGTTTTCATGTATTTTTAAAGTCCTTTTTAACCATTTTTGTCTTTTACTACAAGGTATTTAAGAAATATTTCTTTTGTTTACGTTACTAGGTACTTTTTTGACTTTTTCGGCAAAAGTATGAGAAGAATATTTTTTTTTATTTATAAAGCACGAACGGATTTTTACGGTTTTATAAAGCCTTATTTTTATGAATCTTCCTTCAAAATATTTCATGAATATTTTCAAAAAAATCATTTTCTTTTAAAATTGCATGACATTTTGTGAAAAGATAATGATTTTGAAGAATAAAGGATATTTTCCTCAGGAATTCATTTCAAGTGTTTTATCAAAACCGTTTTCCATCCAAGATGACATTATTTCATATGTGTATGTTTCATGTATCATGTCTATATTATTTAAATGGTTTCAATTTTCTTATTATGAAATTATATCGATTTATTTTATATATATTATTTGATGATGGGATGATGTTTATGACACACATTTTATTTATTGGGTTATTATGAATGATGTATGTTTATTTTGTGGAACAAGAAAAAATGATTTCATTATGATATGGGTGGGACCTATACCTCCCTACAATTAATTGGGTAAATATTTATATCTCATGAGATAGAGATGGCTGAAACTGTTAGTTAATCCGGTTTAGTGTTACAGGACTGAAATGAGGAGTGAACTCGATTCAGAAAGGGACTTTGTCCACTAAGATGGTCGTGGTAGCAATGCCTTCGCTACTATGGAAATCATAACATGTGCTGAATGGTATCCACAATTACATGTTTTATTCCCATTATATTTTATCGTGGTTTATGTTCCTTTATGATATATGCCTTGCATACTTCCATGATTTATGTCATTTCTCATGATTTTGATGTTTAAATTTCATGTTCATGTTTTTGCTTTCAAATGTTTATGGATTGTTTTATGTTATCTAAGTTTTCCCTTACGGTGCATTTGAGCTCACCCCTTATATGTTTTATTTTCCCCAGGATATAAATAAAGGTTTGAGGTAAGAAAACAAAATGGGATGATCGATATGGGAGATGTTGAAGATCTTTCAACTGGATTAGATGATTATATTATGTGTTTCAAAAGACACTAATCTATTACGGTCCTTGTGTGTCTGTTTTTGTTTTGTATTAAGTATTCCACAAAAGTAATGTAATTTCCATGTACGTCAATCTTTGGTTCTCTATAGTTGGTATCAGAGGAAAGGTTTAGTCAACCTTTGGAAACTAGGATGCGAAAACGTTAGTGAGATCCCTAGAGATATTTCTAAGGTATGTCTAGGGATGTCCCTAAGGATAAGTATACATATAGGATATAGTCCTAGAACTAAGGTAACGATCTTAGAATTTAACCTAAGATGTTAGATATTGAGGGTACACCCCCTTTACTATGTTGTTTTCCCTAGCATGATTTTTCCCTCTCAGAGAATTATTTTTGTGTTTTAGTCAATGGAAGGAACCAGAAGGAATTTGGTTAACACCGAATCCAATGGACAAATTGGTGACTATGAGAAACAAAATTGTGTAATTACTAGAGAGAAAGATATTTTGATTATGCTGAATCCCTCATCGCGATATATGATTAACAAGGATAAATTTAGTGGTATGCCTAATTCTTCAAATAAGAGGAAGATATACTTTTATGCATGGTCGCATGTTGAGGAGCATAAAGAAAGGAATATTGAGATTGATAAAGGAGGTAAGAAGAACCTTGAGGAATACCTCAATGGGAGGGACCGATGTTATCTGTGTTGAGAAAAGGGTCATAGAGTGAAAGATGGTTATGGGGTTCAATGTCTTATTTGTGGAGAACACGGGCATTACCCAACTCAATGCCCTGACCTAAAAAGTTACTTCTAAATCAAGGAAGGACTTATTTTAGGACAATCATTGAAGATGATGGATGGAAGTGTTTATGTATTGGTATTTAAGAATAATGCTGTTGAGTTACTTTTATGGTGTATTAGAATATTTTTTGTATTAGTCTATTGTGGTTTTCAATAATTTTATGGTACTGGTAACCATGAAAAGTGATTAAAATATTATGGAAAGCAGATGATATATGCATAATGAAGGGATAATAAGATAATGAGATGTTTGATTGTATTCATGATCTCATGATTGATATAATGACTAAGTGATATCATGGTTTGAGTATATAGAATTTTGAGGATTTTGGTATGTGGAAAGTGTTAACTTTTAACAGCATTCATGTTTTCAATAAGGTTCAATGGGAATTCATTTTTCATGAGAATACATGATTATGGTATTCACATGATTGGAATGTGAACAACAAGATATATGAGGGATAAATGATAGTATTCACATGCTTGTTATATTACCTTTTTAGTAATAATTCTCTTTATACTATGAGTTTAGAAAGAAGTATTTTGGATAGGCCTAAAGATTGGAATGGATTATGTTGGATAGAAGTTAGTGCTGTTTAAGGATATACCTTATTTCGATATTATTGATGGGATGTTATAGAAATGTAGTTTTTGAAAAAGGAAAACCTGCAGGATGGGCGACAGCCCATCACGTCGGACAAGGATTTGGGAATCGAACCAACAACTGATGTGTGACTGGCCTCTATCGCCTACCACTAGCCTACAGGAAGTCCCTGGTTAATATAAACTAATTTTATATTATTAAGTGGTATGATAGATGAAGTATAAGGCCATTTGTGGAAAGATATACAATAGATGGACATATGTATATAGCTATTGCTAACCTTTTGATTAAGACAGATGGAATGACCCATCATTCTATCACATGATCTGCTAACACTTCATGAATGACAAATTAAACTTCATTTCTTTAAGAGATGAAATAGAAATTGTTCAAGGCACGAACAACAGTGAGATTATATTGAAATAAAGTAAGTATTTCTTCTAATTAAAATTCTTCAACTTTAGAGAAATGATATTGAAAAACAAAAATGTTGTCCTAGTGCCCTTATATATGATAAATCAGATGCTACCTTAGATCATCACAAATTTATGGCTTTGTGATTGATGGTGTTTTCATATCCATGTTCTCTACCACTCTCCATCAGAACATGGTGGTTATATTTCTCTTCCATATCCATATTTTCACATATATTCTCATACTTGGAAACCCAGTGATGAGTTAATTTAGGTAACCCTTACGTTTCATACATTAGGTTTTAAAGTTAAGTTTTGGTATTTCATTTTACAATATGGGTTTCAATAAAAGATACTTTCATGTAGAAAACCATGTATAACCCCGATGAATTTCGATGGAGAAATTAATTTTAAGGGGGGTAGAATGTAAAAACCTGAGATTTTATAAGATATATTCATTTTAATTTCTTTCATATCTTCTGTTGTACGCTACACCACGATTATCTTGGGCTATACACAACACCATATTAGCTTGCAGTATACGCAACACTATTCTTGGATCATGTTACACATAATTTCATGTTTGTCTGATAGTAGTTATTCTACGAAACATTGAGTATATATATATATATATTCAATGTATTGTTTTATACGCAACATAAAAGGAGTCGTGCACTACACGCAACCATAACTTGGCTTTCATTACAAGCAATCACGACCTTCCTCGATAGCGTGTGTGGTACGCAATACCGGGTTTTACTAAACATCGATATATTATTATAATATTATTATGAACTAGCCATTATGAATAGTATTAACTAAATTTTTAATTTTATAAAATTATTATTCATCTTACACATTTTCTAGAACATGGTATAAGAACATAATAATTTTTTTGTGTAAAATAAGCATTTTTAAAAAAATGCAGTTTTGCCGCCTTTTAATTGCGTACCCACTTTAAATCTAGTTTTTGACATGTTTATAAGTTCAATTTTACAAAATCAAATTATTTTTTGGAATCATGATATAAAATTTTACCTTGGATAAATTTTTCATATTATTCTGATAACTTTCATATTTTATTGAATAGTAAAATCACGCTATATTTTAATTAAAAACAACTTATTTCATCGTAATAATTTATGTAGATAAATTATACTATTGAATGGTTTTAAAGTATAAATATAGTATGTTTTTACCATTTAAAATAATTTATGTCATTAGGATTGATTTTACATTGAATTCGTAGGTTAAATCAATTCAATCCTTTGCCATCTTTTAAAACAAAAACTTGTTTTCATTCAACAACGAGATTAATTTTAATTTAATTTATGAAAATAATGTATATTGAATTTGAAAAAATTGATTCCATATCTAGAATTGGTGGGTCCAAATTATTTTAATAGGCAACTTTTTATTTTTGAGAATTATGAATAGTAACTACGGTAAATTTTATTTACCATAGTTAAAGGTAAATCGGGTAATTAAGGGTAAATATAATATTATAAAATTACCCTAACACATTCCAAAATTCTATTGGATGGATAAAAGTAGACCCATATCACCTAAGGGTCGGATTAGACTCATTTTATGGACATTTGACCATGAAAATAATTTAATTATAATTAAAACCAAAGAAAGTGACAACATGTCACTCTTTTAAATTTTACAAGTAGAATAATTTTAATTTAGTTATAAACATCATAAAATATCGATAATGAATAGTCTCCAGAAAGCTATTAAAATTATATACATCATGATAATTTATTTAGAATTTTTAGGGATTAAATAATTGTAATTAATGGTGATACATTAATGATGCAGAAATTATTTATTAAGTGAAAAATCAAAAATATAGTTTTTATTGAAATAATAATACCCATTAAAAGGCCCAAAATCCTGACCAAAACTTATTGGTAGTGTATATATATACCATAATCATTCAAATACCTAATATATAACCATTTGGAGTCTTATAAAATTAATTATGACACTTATATTATTGTATTTTAAATGATACCAAAGTTGTCACCTTCATAATTTAATAAATATAACAATTTAAATATTGTGATTTTAAGATGATAAATTCGAGTAAAAGTATTATTGTGAAAGGTATCATATTTATCATTATCATAGGATTTTGTTTTTAATTTTTATGCAACAAATAAATATATTAAATAATTATATAGAAATGAGGTAGTAATTATTTTATTAAGAGATAAACCAAATAAATGGTTTTAAACATAAGAAAATAAATATTATATGAACTATTTAATGTTCTACACTAATTTTATAGATACATATGAACTTTTATTAATCTATTAAAGCTTTTAGTTTGAACATTTCTTTTGTATATAGTTTATTTAAATACATATAAATGAATACTGTCAAAATTGACACTATTGTTATTTTATAAAAATAACATATTATAAACTTCCTTAAAAATCACAAAAATATATAAAAATTTTAAATTTAAATTTATATTGTCTGAAATGTTATAAAGTATCCAATTATTGACAATTCAAGACAAATCAATAATTATTTGTCATAATTTAATATTTATAATGTTATTACCACAAATAAAATTAAATTGATTAAGTAAGGATAAACCAAGTTGATAATGTTTAAAATAATTTCCAAACCGGTATAAATTTTATTATTTGATTATATTAAAACCCTATCTCATCTAGCATTCTAATATTAGTAATTTTTTGTGGTTTTTATTTGGGGTTATATTTATTAGAAATTAATATTTTTATGATTTCCAAAGGTGCCCCTCTCCTCCCTTATAAAAGGGCACCTCCTCCCTATCTTCCTCAACCCACATTGAGCCTTCAAGCTCGGCCAAAACCTTCCAAATTCTCTTATAAACTTCCCTAGAAACATTCTAGAGGTCATGTTCTTCTTTAATGACCAAGTTTAGTGCCTTAAGAGGAGGTCTCAAAGAGGCGCTTCAAAGAAGAGGTAATGTCTGTTACCGATTCTTTCAACTTTATTTCTTCCTCTACTTCTTCTAATTTAGTTGTTTCATTATGAAGTAATAAAATCAGTATCACTAATATACTGATATGTTATTATAAGTATGAAACAACCCTATTTCACCATATATCCATCCTACGGAAAATGAAATCACCGCGCGTGCGTACGTACGGAATACCGTCTCCACACTGTGGTGTAATCTATTTTCCACCACCACCACCTTACATGGATGGGAATAATGGTTTAAATAATTATTATATATGATTATTTTAAAGTGATATTGATTTTGAAACATTATACATGCACTTCAATACAATTCCACGATCATGGGAATGATATCATCGCTCGTGCGTACGTACGGATTACCGTCTCCACGTCGCGATGAGATTCATTCTCAATGATTAACCATTCATGAATGATTATAAAGTATATATAATAAGTAATCATGAAATATATTACATAATAATGATACTGGATTTATGTATATATATATTTTTTTCATCTACTTAATTCCATTCAATTCAATAAGGAAACGAAAACAACGTTCATGCATACGTACGGCGTACCGTCTCCATGAACGGTGTATTTCATTCCATTTATCGATCTGTTATATATAAGTATATTCTGAATATATATTATAGATAAATCATGTTTTACATTCTGGATGTATGTAAACATTATTTATGTATTCATATGAATAATTAAAGGTCAAAACACGGACGACAAATGAAACGATTTTACCCAAAACGCTCTTTAACATAGAATTTACAAAAGAACGGGTAATATAAAGTCATAAGTGAACCATATATGATATCATAACAATGAATATGATTATTTAATATGTAAATAACATTATTTAAATCATTATATAGGGGGTTCATATACGTTTGAAGAATATCAGACCTAAGTTAATGGATAAATATTCCAATCTCATTCTTATCCGAGATAGTTTATTCGTAAGTATTTACTGGGGTTATTGTTATTATCCATGTGCATGTTTTATAAAAATGTTTTCATGTATGTTTAAAGTCCTTTTAACCCGTTTTTTACTTTTACTACATGGTATCAATGGAATCTTTCTTTTGTTTACGTTACTAGGTACTTTTTTTTTTACTTTTTTGGCAAAAGTACGAGAAGAATGCTTTTTTAACTTATACGACATGAAGATATTATTACGGTTTTATAAAGCCTTATTTTCATGATGCATCCTTCAAAATATTTCATGACTATTGTCAAAAAAATCCTTATCTTTTTAAATTACATGACATTTTCTGAAAAGATAATGATTTTGAAGAAGAAAGGACATTTTCCTTAAGAATTCATATAATGTGTTTTGTCAAAACCATTTTTCATCCAAGATGACATTATTTCATATTTGTATGTTTCAATTATCATGTCTCTATTATTTACATGGTTTCAATTTTATTATTATGAAATGATATCCATTTTTTTATATGGATTATTTTATGATAGGATGATGTTTATGAAACCCATTTTATTTATTGGGTTATTATGAATGATGTATGTTTATTTTGTGGCACAAGTAAGAATGATTTCATTATGAGATGGGTGGGACCTATACCTTCAACCAATGCATTGGATAAAGATTTATATCTCATGAGATAGACATGGATGGAATGATATGTTAATCTGGTTCAGTGTTACAGGACTGAAACGAGGAGTGAACTCGATTCAGAAAGGGATTTTGTCCACTAAGATGGTCTTGGAAGTAATGCCTTGGCTACTATCGAAATCATAACATGTTCTGAATGGTTTCCACAATTACATGTTTTATTCCCATTATATTTTATCATTTTTGATGTTCCATTATGATATATGCCTTACAAACTTCCATGATTTATGTATTTGCTCAATATTTTGATGTTTTAATTTCATGTTCAAGTTTTTTCTTTCAAATGTTTATGGATTGTTTTATGTTCTCAATTTTTTCCGTTACTGAGAATTTGAGATCACCCTTTATATGTTTTCATTTCCCCAGGATATAAATAAAATTTAGCTATGAAAACAAAAGGGGAAGACCGATATGGGAGATTTTGATGATCTTTCAACAGGATTAAATGTTTATATTCTGAGTTTCCAATGTCACTAAACTATTACGGTCCTTTCGTGTCTATTTTTATTATGTATTAGGTATTCTTCCAAAGTAATTTAATGTCCATGTACGTCATGATTCGGGTTTCTACAATCTTAAAAATAAATAATAGTAAATATGGTATAAAAATAAACTGATATATAAATTTTAAAAATCATTTTTTCCACACTATTATAACTAAAGTTAAAGGTGGAACTTAGGGAAATTTTTTCGAATAATCAATGTAAAACTTATATAACAAAATTAAATGATCATACAAAATGAGATTAAAAGTTTTAAACAAAATAAATCAATTATTTGATATGGAAAAAAATTATATAGGCATGTAAGGGAAATAATTTTTTTAGAAATAATAAATCATTACATGTAAATGTTTTAATGAGGAAAAGAAATTTTATGTATTTTTTAAAATTTAAATTAAGATTGAATGATGTGTAACTAATTAAATAGAAAATTAAAAACAATAATGAGAAAATAATGATATAATGTTTCAGTGATGTAGTATTTTCACTAAATAAAATAAAATAAGTTCATAAAATATAACGTGACTCATATATAGAAATTATGAAACAAGATACTATCGAGAATATGATAGGTACGAATTGAAGGAAAATGAAATAAAAAATTAAAAATTTATGTGAAAATTCATAGATGAATATATCATACATCTATAGGGAAGTAATTAAATCACATAAAAAAAATAGATTCATATCTTAAACTATGTCAAAATGAATTGAAATTGAGACTAAGAAACCCTTACATATGATTATGGTTTTTTAGATGTGATATAACAACAAGATTAATTAATGTAATATTATTATATTCTTTAAAAATATAGTAATCATAAATATTTTATTTCATGGGTTTAAATTTTAATCATATCATTATTTTATTGAATATTTTATTTTTGCATCAATCATTTTAGGTTACAGTGTTATTTTCTCCAAAACATTTTCAGTAAGTTGACCATTATTAAAGGAATTATAAAAAAGTATAATCATGAACAATATTTTCTTAAATTATTAAATAATATTATTAATATATTTCTAGTGTTATATGGTAATATAAAGGACCATACCCTGAGGAATTATATATAAGGCTTAAAAATATAAAAATTTAGAAGTTTCAATTAAATAAAAATAATATTTTTATTATTTATTTATAATATGTATATTTCTATTTCATAATAATTAAACCATCATAAATTCATCAATATTTCATTATTTTAATATTATTATGTTTTCTTAATAACTCATGAAAACAACATTGTTACATTTTTCATCTGGTCGTAAAACCATCTCAAACTAGAACATGTTTTAATAGAAGAATTTAAAAGAATATTATATTATATATGAATAATATATATTTTATAAAGGATTACTTATTTAATTTTTTTATTATGGTGATAAATTATATACAATATGACTTATTATATAAAGATAAATGAATTATACTGATATGATGATACACATATTAAGTGTCTTGGTAGATCATTTTAAATGATTATGTTTTTGAATGAAATTTATTTTTATTTATAATAATTTTATATCAAATTTTAATTTTCAAATTAGTATTCATGATAAAAATATATTATTTATTTATTTATTCAAATTTTTTATCCATCCATATATGGAATTGATTACTATTTTAATACAAAAATTGTTGAGGTTATAGTCTGCACAGAACATGAGTGGCATTTTCACTTTCATAATGGATTGGTGGAATGTATATAATCATTATTACATTGAAATAATAAAAAATAAATTTACTAATGATATAAATTTAATATAATTAATATGTGCAGAATATATTTTGATGCTTCAGAAGAATAAAATATAAATGAAAATAGATTTAAATTTTCACACTATCCTACTTTAGATGATTTATTTACTAAGAAGATTCGGACAGTAGAGGCATGTATTTTGATGAAATTATATCATCTAAGAAAAATATTTGTCTGTATAGTATTTCATGAAATTTATTTTTCTAAGAAAAGAAACTAATGATGTATCGACAAGTGAGTTAATGAAACGATCCTTTTATAAGATTGTGGAGTGGAACTTATTTAAATACATATAACATAATAATGAATTAATTTAATTTTCAAATAAATTTGGGGAAAAATATTAATAATTATGATTATTGGATAATTTAGGTTAAGAATACATAGAAAAATCAATTGATATTATTATTTAATTAAATTTTGATAATTTTATATTAGTTTTACCCCCTTTAAATACATTTATTATTTGTCGTGATGACTTACTTATATCGTGGTAATTTTTCATTCTAAAAAATATTAAATTTACATTATTAAAAATTTATAATTTATAATTCAAATATTAAATTAATTAAATTAATTTCATTTTTTAAATATGGGGGAAATAAATTATAATATGAACACAAAAATTATGTAGAATATAATTTTGTAAATAAATTGTTTTAGAGAAAAAATAATAAAATATTATTTCATGCCCCAAATTCGACATTAAAAAAATTTAAATTTAAATTATTATTTGTATTTTTAATATTTTTGAATAAAAATACACATAATTGGAGATAAATATAACTATTATTGAGAAAAATACATCACAAATATAAAGATAATTATCTTAGAAATACGTATTTTTACCATCCTATGATTTGATCTTCATTAATAGTAAATTTAAAATCCATGAATGAATTTTCTTTAATTATTTACTTTTATAAAAGAAACCATTCAATAAATTTTATAATCCAAATACGTTAAATGTGTTACATAAATAAACCATATAATATATACTGAATAATATTTTGAATGAAAACATTCTATATTGGTAAAAAATCATTGGATTTATATTCCTGATAATTAAATAATCATTTTATGGATAGTTTCATTTTATGTATAATTATAATATTTCATCCATATATTTTATTGACATAATTTACAAAGAAAATACTATATATATCAATAAAATAAAAAATTTAAAAAAATATCTCTAAAATTTATGGTATTATCAGACATTTAATGATATGATTTAAATTATAAAAACTCTATTATTTTTAAAATTATATTTTATTAATCTGTCATTTAGGTTGTTAGAATATGTTTTTTAATAAACCATTGATATCCATAAAAAGGGGTGGTGTTTATCACATACTATCATACATAATGGTTATATTTAAAGCATTGTATATGCAGAAATCAGTTGAAAAACATGGACCATTTTTTCATTAATGATCCTATATAGTATTGAATTATATCTATATTTCTAGATGATATAATACTGATTTGGTGGATTTTATTGTAGGTGGATATTTATATGATATTATCATTTAGGTAAGTGGTTTTTAATGTGTGGATTTGATATATTATATAATAATTATGTGAATTATATCAACAAGATAAATAATAAGGGATGATGATAAAAAATATACTCATTATATATTGGATATGTAGGTACCATGGGACTTAGATGAATATTAACTCATCTCTTCTTAATAACAATTATCATTGACTCTATTGTGTACTCAGGAATCAATTTAATATAACTGAAATTTGGAAAAAAATTTATCAACATAAAAATTGATGATATCTAACAAATTTGTTGCACATGATATATAGTAAACTAACTAAAGGATGTGATATGTGTTTTAATGGTTGGGACCTTCAAGTTTTCATTAGGCTTACAAGAGTGTCTCTCAAATCCTGTCAAGATCTATATACCTCGAAACTCTATAAACATTCCAATAATTTTTTTGTGGTTAAATAAACATTACGAATTTTCCAAAATCTTGTGAGTTGTTGTGATGAATCCTAAACCATTAGTTACATGTTAAATTTAACTGGGAAATATCATTCCATATACATATATAACCATTTTAGATTCATCCTTTGAAAAATAAAAATAAAAAATATTGAATTTTTTTTAATAAAAAAACTTAATTTTGATAGAATATATTTTTTTCACATTTATGAATATGAATTATATAGTTATATTCATATAAAAAATATTTCATATTTTTTAAATAAAAAATATAATAGTTTAAACCATACTGATTTCTGATAATTTATTATTTGATATTGTAATTTCTATATTAGATAATTTTATTTTTTTGATATTATTACATTTTTTAATCATCATATTAAATTTTTATGAGATAAACATTCATATTATTTGAAGAATATTAATTTTTTTGGTGAATTCTAAAATATAAGGACATTAATAAAAATTACATTTTTCAAAAAATTAATTAAATTAAACGTACACTATTTTTATATGATTTTAGTTAAAATATAAGTTTTGTAGGATTATTTATTCCACTTAATTACATATAAAGAATCATTATATTGGATTTTATTATAAGTTTATTTTTTGATTTAAAAATGAGTTTGACTTATACTATTTTGTAGAGCATAATGATTATGTATTTTAATTAATTAATATAATCCATGAAGGATAACGTGTAAATATAATTTATATATTCTATGTCAATAAATATTTATTTTGTTTCATATATAGTTTATAATTCAAAATATAGAAAATATAAAATCACCATTTTCATTAAAAATAAACTTCTTGAAAAGACTTCTATACCTTCTCTATGTTTAATTATTAATTAATTTATCATAGTTATATGAATTTAATTTTCTAAAATAGATAGAATGTTTATAATCAAAATAATTCATATTATATTATACATTAAAATTAATTTTTTAATACAATTAAATGTGATAACAATTAATATTAATTAACATGGTTAAAGTGAAAAATAGTTTACGTGGGGTTAAAATAAATAAGAAACGGTTGGAGTGAATTAAAAAAATTTAAAAAATATTCTTTATTTCCATATATATACTCTAAAATGTATATATATTTATTATGGAACATTTTGGAAACTTTTTTATTATTAAAACAATGGTATACATTTTTATTTTTAAAAAATTCATATGTTACACTCAACTCACCTATAAAAGGCCATCCCCTCTACACTTCTCCCCATACCATAAAATAAATTTTTTAAGCCACTACGAAATCAAAATATTAATTTTCTCTTTATCCATGAACTAGAAGACTTATTTTCTTTAAAAATACATCCTATGAAGTCTTTTGTTGCTTATCTAATGAGGTTTCTGAATATGAGAAGTCATGTTTAGTCATACAATTTTTTATTTATTCTTTCACAACATTATAATATTTATAAATAATTATTTAATAAAATCATGTTTATCTCTTATATATTAATTTGATTTTATTCCAAATTTATTAACAAAATCAATCACCTCTTCCATAAAATGGGATACGAATTAATATTCTTGTGTCTGGTGGACTACTATCTCCTAAACTGATGTCATTAATTTTCCATCATATAATCTAAATGATTATTATAAATATATATTTAAATTATATATATATGTTATAATTTTATAACATTTATACTTTTGTATTAATTATATAACTTAAACCTTCATACATTCCATTCTATAGGGAATACAATATCTCTGATCCTATGTACGATAAATCACCGCCTCACGATGTTATGTGATTCATTATTCACTAAATATTTACATAGAAGGTAATAAGGATAATGGTAATGAATATATGTGATATAAATGAAATATTTATTATCCTAATGATAATTTATTCATTATTCAAATATAATATATACGTTTAATTCTTGTATTGAGAAAATGTAATGTTGTTTGTTCATATGTGTAGACTACAACCTCCATGAAGTGATGAGACACATTTTCCACATTAATCACGTAGACGATATATATATTCATATATTAAGATAAATGAAATTTTTTTAAGATATTATTATATCTTTTTGAAGATACAAGTATATATACATTCTTTCCATAATGATCATTCAAAAATGAAATGTTGCCCAATCCTAATACAACCAACCATATCGTTGATTTTAAAGCAGATCATTTTTAACAATAATATTTCCATGATGATTCAAGAGTACAATTGATATAGAAAGAATATATTTATGTTATTATTATTAATATATATTTTTTAAATAATAACCACTTTTACCATAAACAGCCTACCAAATACTTTTTTGACACAGTGGGAAAATATTATTGAAACATATGATGTAAAGATAATTTATTGAGTAACATTCTATTACATTAAATTGAGGTAAATAAAAATAATTAAAACATGAAAAGCATTTATAATAATTCAATGGACAAAAATAATTTGTTTCACTTTGATAACGAATATACATGATGAATCAAATTTAATTTAAGACACCATTTCATGATTTAATTTATTTGGGGAATATTTATGTGTTATGTGCCTAAATGATTTTATGAAGTGATTAAAAAGAATTATTAACATATTACAACATTATAATTTTTGTTATCTGGATATTTAAATATTTTTTAATATTATTTTACTTCGAGATAATTAACCAAATGTTTCCAAAGTGGTAAAAGTATTTTCTTAAAAAATAATATATTAATAATTTCCTTAAATATATATTTATCATAATTTTCAATGTTATTAAAAATATTTAATGAATATAATTATTTGGACATGAGTGACTTAAAAAAAATTTAATAAATTAATTCAAAAAATTTAAAAATAAATTTTTATATTGAATTTTTGACACTTAATACAAACAAATAAAGGAATGGCCTTTTTTATCAAATCCAAAAACAATGATTTTTCTGACAAATATGACCAATATTTTTTTATTCCATTACAACATTTTAATTATTATTTAATGAAAAATCATAGTATATTTTTCTGGGAATATTATCCTGGAAAATGTGTTATTAAAATAAAAGTGATTTTTTTGGATAAAGTGTTTAAAAATATATTGGTATTTTAATATTTGAATGGTTTTTTCATATGTGATAATTTTTTAAAGGGATTTATAATGAAAATAAATTTTTTAATGATTTTATATTACATTGTGGTTCATTATGATTTTTAATGAGGATGGGTGGTTATATTATAAACAGGGGATGTGGTATTAGGTTATAATCCAACAATTGGATACTTCATTATTTTCCAAGGACATGTGGTTCCCTGATATACCAAGAACATGTGCTTCCATGTTAATCGAAGGATTAACAGTTCTGTTATAAACAAAATATGGGTAATTATGTTATAAACCAAAGATATATGGTACAATTTTAAGGCCCCAGCCTTAAACCATAATTAATCATGAGTTATTACAAGATTACACATTGAGTATCTTTTCAGGTTTAGAGTTTTATGAAATTAGATCATAAAACATGCATTACATTCCACATTTAAACAATGTGGTTACATAAAAGATAGTATTGATTTTTCCTATCAACGGAAACATATTTAAAATAAAACATGGATTCTTTCTTGACACTTTCTTGACACTATCATAATATCATGTACCCTTCCCTTGACGTGTAAAAACATTTCAAAAACATTGTATGAGCATAAAAATCTCAGTAAGGGATATAAAAATATGGAAAGAAAACATCAGTACATATATACATAAGAAAGAAATCATACTTTACCCATAAAACATAAGCACATTAACATACGTCATAAAATCATGAATAAATCAATGAAATCATAAGACATAAAGGTAACATGAGGCATTCATAACATTCTTACATAGGGAGTAACCCTCTTGGTTACGTTTGGAATACCCATCACAGTATATTCCTCAAATCTCTTTGGAGAAACCTTAACGTTTAACTCCTTCGCGTTACCCAATGCATTGGAGAGCTATATCGGGCTCACCTGCCCTTAGTTTATCACAGAACCACCCGTAATCATAATAATTCCCAAGAACCATAACATAATCGTATCACATAATACATGAATAAAGGAAACATAACATTTCCATGTTTCAATCACAAGATATCAATACAACACAATGATATAAAAATATTATGAAAACCATTTTCAATACCAAAATAAACGAAAAGTAAAACATGGTATTTATTTTTCTTTTAAAAAAATATATGGCTTGTAGAGGAACCCAAAACTCAAATAATGGTCATAGCGGCAAAGAAGTCGTTGTCGCCGCATACGTATGACAAAAACATTCCCTTTTTTCATTTATTAAAATGCTTCGTATAAAAAAAATATTCTTTTGGATAAACATAAAAGTCAAAGGGGTTTATACACCTTATAAAAGAAGGTTGTGTATAAAACAAAATATGCCTTAATGAAAGGAGATTGAGACGATGTCCCATACCTTGGGTCCGACTTGACTCGATCTTTCTTTAACCTCCTTAATAATAAACTTGAGTTAATTTCAACTTGATTAAGAACCTTTTTCAAGTTCATTATTCATTTTATATCACTTATTTCCATGTCATGACAACTATGTAATTATTTAAGTTAATAACAGTCATTTTAACGATCATTGGTACTTGAGTAAAAAATAAACTCTTTATAATTAAATTTGTTCATGTATCTATTATATCCAGAGTTATAATCATGATTTAGATATCATATATATCATTTATATCTTGTATATACATGAATTTATAATATTACATAACGTTTATAGATAAGAAATGAAATGCACCGTTCATGGAGACGGTAAGCCGTACGTACGCATGAACGCTACTTTCATTTCTATTTCATATTTTATGGAATGGAATCATAACTATATAAAGGTATGTTATAATTCCATTATAATATTATATATAATATCATTAATTACATTCTTTATACGTCCCACATATGGCATTAACGAATCATATCACTTTGAGGGGGCGGTAGTCCGCACTTCCTAAAATGAAGATACCGCGTTTACCCATAATGGAAACCATAATGGTATTCCATAAATGAAAAATAAATAATCTTAAGTAAAAAATAAACATATTATATATCATATATAAATATAGTTTCATCTTGATGGCCACATTTGAAGGTGTTAAGAGAATATTGAACAAGCATCGTTTTGTGAGGCAGAAATTCGCCATCCACAGAAACAGTATGTTCATTAACCATTAGATGTATGTGTGTGTAAGTGTAGCTAGAATACTTCTTATAAAAACATCATAATATATGTAATATACTGGTTTTGTTACAAAATAAATGAATAAAAAGAGTTTAGGGTGTTGGAGAAGAAAAATAATACATAAGAACACAATAGAAGACACTACATTTAAATCGGGTAACACTTTTTTATTTGAGCTCAAAGGCTTCCTTGGGAAGACTTATGCCCAAAGTGAGGCTTTTAGGAGTTATAGAGGGATGTGGAGAGACAAAATGGGGAGGGGTTGGCCGATCCAGAGGCTTTGGAAGTGTGGGTATGGTGGTAGATTATAAGAGGAGAGGAGGGGCACTCTTGTAAAGTAAAGAAATGTTACTTTATTTTAAAATTATTTTCGGATTTAAAAGGTCCCACATTGATATAATTAGAGGATAAGGTGATAAGGGTTAGTAATATACCCATACAATAGGTTATTGACAAGTGTATGTCTTAGATTTTACATTATCTTTTCATTTTATTTAAATCAATAAATAATTAGGTAATCGTTGCATCATCATTTTGTGATAAATAATTTAATTTATTTAATGTCTAAAAATTATAAAAAACTACTATGATTTAGGAAATATTTTTAGATTTTATTGAATATTTATAGTAAAAAATCGGACTTGTATAAACCTATTTAAAAATTGTTTTAGTAAAATAACTCATGTTTGTGTCATTTTTACTTTTACATTAAATAAAAGGCATTAATGTCTTTATCATACCCAAGTGGCTCCATGGGTTCCCAAAAATCGACCCATGGGTTGTCTTGGTCAGCCATGACACATCCAATAATGTTAGTACATGTTTCTAGGTATTTTCATTTTATTATAATATAATTTTTCCTTAAATTGCACTAATTACCTCTAATCGTGATTAAAAACATAAAAGTTACTATTCACCAAAAAATTATTTTAATCCCATTGAACCACATTTTACTTCATAATTAAAACCATTTATGTCAGATTTTTGAAATTCAAAACACATAGGTGGTGAAATTTCATTTAAACGAAAAATCAGTTTTTTAAGTACCACTTAGTGGTTTCACTATTTATCAAAAATTGAAGTTTTTCAGAAAAATACCAAAAAATCACCCTAAGCTATATTTGATATTCAGAATTAAAAAATTATGTATATTTTACAAAATTAAAAACATATAAGTTGCATTAATTAATTTAATAATTAATTCCTACTGTCAGAGAAAATAGCATGGTTTTATGAAACAATAAGTATCAAAATATTGACACTAGTATAAGTCCAATTTTAAAGTAAAATTAATTCCAATGACCACTATTGGATTAAATGGTAAAAATATATTATATTAAAACTTTAAATCCGATTAAGAAAATAATATATCCATATAATTAAATTAGATGAAAAAGTAGTTTTGATGGAAAATGCATTATTTTTCACTATTCATTAAAAAAATGAACATTATCGGAAAAATTCCAAAAATTTACCCAAAGTAAATTTCAATGTCCCAATCATAAAGAATAAGTTTATTTTGAAAAATAGCGCTTATAAAATTGTCAAAATATTGATTTAAAAATGGTTTTCCATCAAGAGGCAGTAAAACAATCTTTTAAAAATATTAGTTTATTCCATGCTTATGATTGGATTTATTCTCATTTTAAGCCTCTAAAACACTATCTAATTCATTAATAGACATAGATAAAAAATATCTATTATTCATTAATTAAGTGGTATGTGACATCCTTCCCCCTTTTAGAAAATTGTGTCCCCGCAATTTATTTTCTAATCGAATAAGTGGGGGTATTTACCCCTCATTGCATTTTCAGATTCAAATGTTGCCTCTTCAATCATGTGGTTTTTTCATAAATAATTTACCTGATAAATAACCTTATTCTGTAACACTTGCTCCATATGGTCAATAATCTAGATTGGTTGTTCTTCACAAGTGATATTCTCTTCCATCTAATCTACCTCTGGTCTCAAAACATGAGATGGATCTGGCATATACTTTCTCAACATCGAATCATGAAAAACATTGTGTACCTGAGATAAACTCAGAGGTAATGCCACTCTGTATGAAACTGATCCAACTCTCTCCCAAATTTTTTATGGTCCAATGAACCTAGGACTTAGATTTCCTTTCTTACCAAATCTCATCACACATTTCCATGGCGAGAATTTGAGAAAAACATGATCACCTACCTCAAAAGAGAGATCCTTCCTCCTGTTGTCCCAATAACTCTTCTGCCTCGTCTGAGCTATTCTCATGTGTTTCTGTATCAGCTGAACTTTTTCTACCAACTCTTCTACCAATTATGGTCCCATCAGCTTCCTCTCACCAACTTCATCCAAAAAAGCTAGAGTTCGACACTACTTCCCATATAACGCCTCAAATGGTGCCATCTGTATACTGGAAAGAAAACTGTTCTTATATAAAAATTCAACCAAAGAAATATGTTGGTCCCAACTTACATGATAATCCATTGAATAAGAACATATCATATCATCCATAGTCTGAATTGTTCGTTTTGACTGCTCATCTGACTGATGAGGAATAGATGTACTAAAATTTAATTTAGTACCCAATGACTTCTGAAGGCCTTTCCAAAAGTTATAAGTGAACCTGGGATCACGATCAGATACAATGGAGATAGTAACTCCATGTGACCTAATTATCTCTTTAAGATACAAACGGGAAAGCTGATCTAGGGAAAAAGTATCTCGTATAGTAAGGAAATGAAGATTTAGTCAAGCAATCAACAATAACCCAGATTGCATTATTACCTCGAGATGTCTTCGGTAATCCCACAAGAAAGTCCGTGGATATATTCTCCTATTTCCAATATGGCCCTGGTATAGGCTGAAGCATCCCATTCAATAACTG
This sequence comes from Viscum album, assembly GCA_963277665.1. Lineage (NCBI taxonomy): Eukaryota > Viridiplantae > Streptophyta > Magnoliopsida > Santalales > Viscaceae > Viscum > Viscum album. The sequence continues at coordinate 317,008,544 of OY728132.1, read as the reverse complement.
TCACTCTTCTTTAACTTGTTGTCAAGTCAAACACTTCACAATAAAATGAGCAATATCTCTTTTCATTCCATCCCACCAGTAATACTCCCGCAGATCTCTGTACATATTAGTACTTCCAGGATGAACTGAAAACGGAGAACTATGAGCTTCACATAACAACTCTCTCTTCAACTATTAATCACAAGGCACACACAATCTCTTCCCAAATCTCAAAACAAAATAACTATCAATGGTAAATTCAGGAAACTTACCCTTCAGAACCAGCTCTACCTTTTTCTGAAACTCATTTTCTTGCTTCTGTGCGTGCTTGACTCTGTCTGATAGAGAAGATTTCACTGATACCTGAAACAAAATAGAAGAACATCCTTCACCGAAAACATCTATGCCAAATTTCATCAAATCCTTAACCAAAGGATCACGTTCCAAATGCAACATTGTTAACGAAGCATTACTTTTTTGACTCAAAGCATCAGCCACTTTATTTTCATTTCCCGGATGTTAAAGAATTGTAAAATCATAATCTTTAATTAATTCTAGCCATCTCCTCTCTCTCATGTTAAATTCTTTATGAGTGAATATATAATTTAAACATTTGTGATTGGTATATATTTCACACTTTACTCCATACAAATGATTCCACCAAAATTTTAAAGCGAAAACAACATCAGTGAATTCCAAATCATGAGTAGGGTAATTTACCTCATTATTTTTCAACTATCGTGAATCATAAGCAATTACCTGATCATTCTGCATTAAGACACAACAAGTCATTTCAATGAAGCATCACTATAGGTAACAAATTCACCATTCCTGGAAGGTAGTTTCAAAACTGGAGCATTCACCGATCTTCTTTTCAATTCCTGAAAATAAACATCACATTCTTTTGTCTAGATAAACATAACACCATTCAACATTATCTTAGTCATTGGACAAGATAACCATGAAAAACTTCTATAAACCTTCGGTAATAGCCAGCCAAACCAAGGAAGCTACAAATCTTAGTTACATTTGTGGGTCTTGACCAATCTTCCACAACGTTTGTTTTGAAGGATCAATATTTATCCCATCTTTAGAAACAATATGACCAAGGAAAGAAATTTGTTGCAACCAAAACTCACACTTGATGAATTTCCCATACAATTTCTTTTCTTTCATGGTTTGAAAAATAACCCTTAAATGGATTTCATTCTCCTCTTTACTTTTACAAAACACCAAACCATCATTAAAAAAACCAACATTTCTCACCTGAGTCAACTGAGCCATCAGTGCAGTAAACTGATCAATTCTGATTCTGACCATCATTGGTTGCTGATTCGAAACGTCATTATACTCCGTACGCCTTCCTATAAATGATGATATGTTTCCTATATGGAAAACCATTTTTATCACAGAAATATCTTAGGCAAAGCTACATGGTAATATTTAAATTCTATATCATTTCAATCATACCATAAATTAATTTATAATTTAACATTTTTCTAACTCCTAATGTTTTCTAAACCGACCTATGATACCAACTATAAGGCCCCAACCTTAAACCTTACTTAATCTTGAGTTATTACAAGATTACACATTGATGATCTTTTCAGGTTTATAGTTTTAGAGAATTAGATAATAATACTTGCATTACATTCCCCATTTAAAGAAAGTGGTTACATAAAAGACAACATTCATTTTTCCCATTAAAGGAAACATATTTAAAATAAAACATGGATTTTTCTAAACACATCATTGACACAATCATCATATCATGTACCCTTCCCTTGACCTGTGAAAATCATTTCAAAAACTTGGGATGAGCATAAAAAGATCAGTAAGGGATATTAAAATATGTAAAGGAAACATGAGTACATATATACATAAGATAGAAATCATACTTTACCCATAAAACATAATCACTTTAACATAACTCATAAAATCATGAATAAATCATATAAATCATAAGACATAAAGGTAACTTGAGGCATTATAACATTCTTACATAGGGAGTAACCCTCTTGGTTACGTTTGGAATACCCATCACAGTATATTCCCTAAATCTCTTCGGAGAAACCTTAACGTTTAACACCTCCACGTTACCCGCTGCATTGGAGAGCTATATCAGGATCACCCGCCCTTATTTTATCAGGAAACCACCCATCTTCATAATAATTCCCAAGAACCTTAACATAATCGTATCACATAAAACATGCATAAAGAAAACATAATATTTTAACTTTTCAATCACAAGATATAAATACAACACATTGATATAGAAACATTATGAAAACCATTTTGACAACCAAAATAAATTAAAAGTAAAACAGGGTATTTATTTTTCTTTAAAAAAATGAATGTCTTATAGAGGAAGTCGAATCTCAAATAATGGTCACGGCGGCGGAGAAGTCATTTTCGCCGCATACGTACGACAAAAACATTCCCCTTTGTTGTTTAGTAAAATGCTTTGTATAAAAAAATATTCCTTTTGGATAAACTTAAACGTCAAAGGGGTTTATACGCCATATAAAATAAGGTTGTGTATAAACCAAAATATGCCTCAATGAAAGGAGATTGAGACGAAGTCCCATACCTCTGGTCCGACTTGACTCGATCGTTCTTTACCCTTCTGAATAATAAACATGAGCAATTTATACTTGTTTAAGAACCTTTTTAATGTTAATTATTCCTTTTATGTCACTTATTTCCATTTCATGAACATTATGTAAATATTTAAGTTAATAACGGTCATTTTAACGATCATTGGTAGTTGTGTAAAAAATAAACTCTTTATAATTACAAGTTGATCATGTATCCATTATATCCAGAGTTATAATCATTATGTAGATAACATATATATCATATATATCGTTTATATTCATGCATTTATAATATTACATAATGTTTAGAGGTAAGAAATGAAATTCACCGTTCATGGAGATGGTATGTCGTACCTACACATGAACGCTACATTCATTTCTATTTCGTATTTTATGGAATAGAATCATAATGATATAAAGGTATATTATAATTTCATTTTAATATCACATATAATATCAGTAATTACATCCATTATACGTCCCATATATGGAATTAATGAATCATATCACTTTGAGGGGGCGGTAGTCTGCACTTCCTAAAATGAAGATATCGTGTTTACCAAAAATGGAGACCATAAAGGTATTCCATAAATGAAAAATACAGAATCTTAGGTAAAACATAAACATATTATATATCATATATAAATATAGTGTCATCTTAATGGACACTTTTTAAGGTGTTAAGAGAATATTGAACAATCATCATTTCGTGAGGCAGAAATTCGCCATCCACGGAAACAATATGTTCTTTAACCATTAGATGTAGGTGAGTGTAAGTGTAGCTCAAATACTTATTATAACAACATACTAGTGTATGGAAGATACTTTTTTGTTACTAAATAAATGAATAAAAAGATTTTAGGGGGTTGGAGAAGAAAAATAAAACATAAGGACACAATAGAAGACACTACTTTTAAATCAGGTAACTCTTTTTGATTTGAACTCAAAGGAATCCTTGGGAAGACTTCTACCCAATTTGAGTCCTCTATGAGTTAGAGAGTGATATATAGTGACAAAATGGTTAGGGTTTGGCTGAGACAATGGCTTTGGAAGTGTGGTTAAGGTGGTAGAGGTGGGGGTCTTTTATAAGAGGAGAGGAGAGGCACTCTTGGAAAGTAAAGAAATGTTACTTTATTTTAAAATGCGTTTATGTTTTAAAAGGTCCCACATTGATATAATTCAAGGATAAGCTGATAAGGGTTCTAAATATACCAATCCAATAGGTTTTTGACAAGTGTAGGTCTTAGATTTTACATTATCTTTTCATTTTATTTAAATCGTTAAATAATGAGGTAATCACTACATCATCATGATGTCATAAATAATTTAAATTATCTAATGTCTAAAAATTATAAAAAAAATACTATGGTGTAGGAAATATTTCTATATTTTTAATTAATATTTATAGTAAATATATGGACTTGTATAACCCCACGTAAAAATTGTTTTAGAAAAACAACTCATGTTTCTGTCATTTTTACTTTTACATTAAATAAAAAGAATTAATGTCATTATCTAACCCAAGTGGCTCCATGGGGTCACCCAAATCGACCCATGGGTTGTCTTGGTAGGCCATTACATATCCAATAATGGTAGTACATGTGTCTAGGTATTTTCATTTTATTATAATGTCATTTTTTCCTTAAATTGCACTAATTACCTCTTATCACGATTAAAAACTTAAAAGTTACTATTCACCAAAAAATTATTTTAATCCCATTCAACCACATTTTTCTTCTTAATGAAAACCATTTATGTCAGATTTTTTAAATTCAAAACACAGAGGTTGTAAAATTTCATTCAAACAAAAAATCAGTTTTTTAAGTACCACTTAGTGGTTTAACTATTCATCAAAAATTGATGTTTATCAGAAAAATACCAAAACCTCACCCTAAGCTATATTTGATATTCCGAATTCAAAAATCATGTCTATTTAACAAAATTAAAAACATATATGTTGCATTAATTAATCTAATAATTAATTCCCGATGTCAGGGCAAATAGCTTGTTTTTATGAAACAATAAGTATCAAAAGATTGACACTAGTTTAAGTCCAATTTCAAAGTGAAATTAATTCCAAGGACCAATATTGGATTAAATGGTAAAAATATATTATATTTACACTTTAAAACCAATTAAAATATAATCTAACCATATAATTAAATTAGATGAAAATTTAGTTTTGATGTAAAATGCAGTATTTTTCACTATTCATTAAAAAATGATTTTATCGGAAAAATATCAAAAATTTACCCAAAGTAAATTTCAATGTCCCAATCATAAATAATAAGTTTATTTTGAAAAATAGAGATTATAAAAATGTAAAAATTTTGATTTAAATTTTTTTTTCCATAAAAAGGCAGTAAAACAAATATTTTAAAAATATTATTGTATTCCATGCCTAAGATTGGATTTATTCTCATTTTAAGCATCGAAAACACTATCTAATTCATTAATAGACAGACAAAAAAATATCTATTATTCATTACATACTTGGGATGTTACAACTATGATAAACCAATTAAGGATGTTCCAATGATAATGAAATGTTGGGTGGGTCTATGATATCCCTCAAATGAAGTGGGTACCTTGGAGATGGATGTTTAACATACCATTTATTCTAACTGTATGAGTCACAATAACTGACATGAACCGAATCTGTTCACCTATAAAATCGGTACCCGACCATGTTCGTGGAATGGCCCGAAGGGTGTACCCAATCCCCATGGGCTTGCACAAGTGCCAGAGTATCATAAAAAGTGAATTGTGAACGATTTACCTGTGTTTATAAACTTAAAACAACAAATGAATCCCATAAAAGTAATATAGATTTTTCATACCAAAAATTCATTTAAAAATTCAAACCTAAATAAAAATGTTTAAAACAACTCAACAAGACAATAAAAAAGTTAAAAACCCAAAAAGAAACAGCCCAAAACACCTCATGGCCTAGAGCACCGCCATCAAGCCATCTCCACAAGACTTCACCTCCATGGATCTGCTAGAAACCTTAACCACTGGAAATAAAAAATGTACTCAAACTGCAACAAAAAAATGACCAATTATACTTACACCCAAAGGTATAATAATGTTTTGAGCCAATGCGTAGTAGGATAACAAAACTAAGACATTATATTTGATAATCATTCAAATACAAAAGGCATTCATGTTTTCATAAACATTAAATACTAGTTACAGTTTCTAAAAGATGAAATTTTGAAAATTAAAATAGTTTTCAAGTGGGATATCATTAAGAATAAACACATTTAATAAAAAAGTAAACACTACTGAATATTACACCCAATCATACCATATGCCGATGGTAAGAACAAAGTAACTAATGAGCATAAGAAATGCAAAATAACCCGTAGGCACTAGCTCGTTGTGGGTCCCAGGTACCTAGTATCCCAGTTAGAGTAACCATCACAAATATATGTTCTTATGCTAGAGCCACTAGTAGGGAACACACCCATAACCTAGTGATCCCCAATAATCATCATCATATTTTAGTTAGAGTTGTAATTGACAATCTTGTTAAGTGAAAATGAGGACAAACCCCATGGATTCACTAGCATACCACAACACATTCATCCACCTTGATAATCAGGTTCTCCGTTTGATCTCGAACATGTTAATAAAGTCATGAAATATAATTTTCACATGAAAATATTATTTCCACCTAGAAAATTCACTAAAAAACTCACATGTATACCACACAAGTCACAAAAGTCCACTTTCCATTCAAAATGATTTTGAAATCTAACTCACACCAAAATAACCCACAACACGTTTCACATTTCATTAACACATACACAAATCCATTAAAAAATTATATAAAAGCATTAAAATATATTAAAACTCACATAAAACCCACTCACATGTTACATAATACCATTTTCATAACCAAAATACATTGTCCATATCACATTAACACAAAACATCCAACATCACTTTCAATTCTCTAACAATCTTTAGTAAATCCATAAAACATTTCTGTAAAAAAATTTCCAAGATGGAACACATCACAAAATATCCCCTCTCAAATTTAAAATGTACCATTTAAGAATATATGCACTCCAAAATAGTTTTCAATATGGATTCACCTCTTACATATATAATTAAATCTTTCAAATCATTCATAAATCAATTCCAAAGAGTATACCAAAACATTGATCACAGAACATATTTAAAACCCATATTTCAAGGACCAAACCACACCAAAACACTAAAAAAGTAGAAATGAAATACCTAGAGACATTTATAAAACAAATTTCAAGTGTAATAAAATCACCTTGAATAATACCATATAAGATGCAAATTAAAACACCTTTTCTCATAAAATACTCTAAAGATGTATTACAATGTTTTACACACCAAACATATTCCAAAAACACACTTACAAGGCCCACATGACACTAAGTAATTACGAAAAATGAATTTTCATCCCCATTCAACAACTAATAAATCTACTTCATATTTTTTAAAACTACCACAAAAGATACCACAAGTGTTACTTTTGAGAAGTTCACAACTTCAACAAAAATGAAATTATAAAATTAAATTTGTAACCAAATCCCTCAAAAAGGGTCTTTTAATCACACACAGCATATGGGGAACATGAAAAACTAGTAAAACAAAAAAACTAACTAATCAAGGATTGGTTAACAATGGAATCACATACAGAAAGTGTCGAATCCCTCAAAACAAGGTGCAAAACATCAACCACACCAATGCCACACCACAAGGAAGATAAATCCAACCCTAGACCACAATAACTTACAAAAAATACACCAAACCAATCCCTATGTATTAATCCTAACTAAGGGTCATTTTAGAACATAACGAAAGAGGGTGGAAACCCTATGGGAAAAGGAAGAAACCCAGAAGGAATGACATACCCAGAAAAAATTTAAAGCAATAACCGCATATACACTAGTAGCTGAATTTGAAAACATCCAAAGATTCATGGGAGGTTATAACAAGGAAATAGAGATCATGTAATGTAGGGAAAATAGATAGAAATAAATGTGTTATGAATGAATCAATATACCTCTTCAAATATGTGCGATTTGAATGATTCAGATACGTTTCACCATAATTCGTGAAGAAAATAAGATCCAAATAGGGGGAAAAGAAAATGGGGTTGTGCCATGGTATGTTTAGACATATATCTCATGAATGAAATGAAAATTATATGATGAATACTTAATAGCTAATGGTAACATTCTTTAGCTTAAATGAGTTGATGAATTATTGCAATGTATGTACAAATAATGTGACGATGGTAGGTAAATTACAATGACTGAATATATAATGATTTCGAGAAATCCTTTTCAACTAATATGTTAAATATTTGGCCAACATGTGATGTGGTGAAATTATATTAATATTTTATTCAAATTTTGATGATACCCTATTTGACTCAATATATTACTATTTTATAATTTATGATATATTTTCATTTTAATTTGAAATATCAGCTCATGAGAGTAAAATGGAACTATAGGTGAAAACTCTTAGATGATGTATTAAATAAAATAGGAGTTATAGTAATCATTCTATTTTCATTAGGGGGTGGTATATACTATAAATCTTATTTTAATTATCATATTGGCATTTCATAAAATTCCAAATATTTATTAAGATATAGTTTATAATGCTACAATTTATTTTAGTGATAATAATTTTATGTTCAAGGTTATAATTCATTTAATAAAAAACATAGAAGGTGAGAAATTCATTAGAGATGCTAATGGATTTTACCTAGATCATTTTAATGAAAATAATGAAAAATACTATATTAATAATTTTACATTAATTAATGACTACATGGATAAATTTCTTGATGATATTCTGAGTGATATCATTGATTGAGAGTATGAATTTACTATTGACTTATTGCATGATTCTAAGTCAATTTCTACGAACCCTTATTAAATTGATCTTGTAGTTAATTTAGAATAGAAAAATAAACTACATGATATCATAAAAATTTTTTATAATCACTAGTACATCGACTTAGAGGGATACTATTTTTCTAATTAAATATAATATTGCTTCAATAAGACATTAAAATGAATATATATCTTTAAGTATACTATATATTAATAAAATGTATCATTTGACTCATATCGATAATTTTTTTATTACATATAGGGAGAATTTTATTTTTCAATGATTAATATCAGGTTGTATACTATTAGATGAATGATAAGGAGTAAGTTATTATAAAGATTTCATTTTATATATATGGGAATTATGTGTCTTTATATAGACCCAATGGGTAGTCTGATGAACCTTATTTATTTATGAACCTAATGAATAGTTTATTCCATTAGTTCCTAGATATTTTTATGGATGTGTGTATTGATGATATTTTTGTCATATCTAACATTCATTAGAAACAATAAATAAATTTAAGTATTGTTTTGAAAAATAGAATAATTAAACAACCTATATTGACTTTCATGAAAGTGTGAATTTTTGGAAGAAAAAACAATTCATTCCATGGACATATTGTTCATAAATATAGAATAATTATTGTAAAGCACTCTGTAACACCCTGAGAGGGGTGGAGTTAGTCAGAGTGTCAGAATATTATTTCAAAAGTGATGAATGTTGCTACCAAAATATAAGGAACCTGTAAAAAAATTCTGATTGTAATTTGTTGTAATTAAAACATTCACACACAACAAGAAAAGACATCAATTTATACTGGGTTCATCACTAAGGTAATGTCTGAGGATCATATGTCGATAGATTATTGGTCATACCAAAATTAGTTAGTCATCACAATATGTGTAATAAAGAATTCCAGACATAGTAACTCTTCGACCAACACACTGCCTTCATAATGTTTTGGTGATAACACATTGCGTATCTTAGAAGACTTTTCTCGACTCTCTATAGCTCTTTGGTTTTAGAGAATACTAACTCGGTTTATCATCTTGATGTCCTCTTCAATTTATTAGATTTAATGTTGTTTCCCTATTTTATCACAGCACTTTTCCTGCATTTGAGACCTGAGTTGAGTTACTTTGAAATCCATATCTACTAAAAGAAAGATGACCGGTTCTACTTTTCTTGTTGCACCATCATGTTGTTCACTCCTTCATGAAGAACCCTACCATTTCAAAGCAACCTCTTTCATGAAGAAAACTACCTTCCTAGAACTACCTTATTCGTGATGCTCATTGGGTCAATGAAGAATACCTCATCAGTGTGAAGCACCCTTTATTCGAAATCATTGTCATTAGTCAGTAATTTAAAAATCTTTTCACGATGCACTTGCTTGCATGGAAGGTCAGTTTCACGGAGCTCCCTTGGCTTCATGAAATCAATGTTATTATAGATTTTCTTTGAAAACCTTATTAAAATTCAAGAGGGGTAGCCTAATTTTTTAAGGGTCGGCCATTCACCAAGATCCACCACCTATTTTTTGGTCTTCCATATCTTTTAAAAACATCGTTGAAGTGCTTCTACATTCGCAATGCACCAATGAAATTTAAAATTATCATGAATCTCCCATCAAACCCTTATCACTACTGTTATTCCCCAATTATCATAATCATGGAGATCACTGTCACCAACTTATATGCTCCAATTCTCCATATTTCATGATGCCCTTTGTGATTACATAGATCACAGTCGGAAATCATGAATAATTCATGAAAAAAACTCTCATATCCCATAAAAATGAAACTCACTATATTGACATATTTTCATAAGACCTTGATGAAAAAAATAGTCATCATGTCGACTTCCAGCATCCGGATTTTTGAGCGCAAAAATTTGGTAAATACTAGAAAACATCACCACATTTAATACTAGTAAATGTTTAAATTGTATGACTAATTTCCTTGATTACTTATTGATCTTCCATATGGAGATTGAAAAAAAAAACACAAGCCATACTATATTTCAAGTATAGGAAATCCTCGGTTCAAACATTATCCCCTTTTAGATTTATTTTAAATATGTAGTTAAATTTAATAAATCACCACCTGCCATCAAGATTTGATACATGAGAAAAATATCATCCAACACACCTTGGATATATAATAAAATATAATTGTAGAAAACAACAATAGTGTGAATTGGGTTCTTGTGCCTTGTAATTATTAAAATTTTCCATGTAAATATCATATTATTTCTTCATAACACTAGAATCTTATAGTGTCATATATGCATTGCATGGTTTGTGAAAAAATGTGAAACTACATTCTTTATTCTCCTTTCTCCCCCATTGATTCTAATTTTTATTCACTGTCTCATTTTCCTACGACCATTATCAAAACATTACCATATAATTTATTACATTCACCGTAATTGTAAATAATCCTGATGATCATAATTTTTACATGTTGAAATCAAATAATAATCCCAATGGATCATATCTCTCCCATAACACAATTATAAATTACACAAAAAAATTGAAAAAATTAATTCAAATGGGGAGAGGTGATTTTTTTTGAACTCCTAATGAACTAGAAGGTGTCTGAACACTGGGGTTCAACTGATGTTTCTTAAATCCTTTCACTTCAGATGGATTAGTCATAATATTAGCCACTTGCTCATCTATTCCAACATGATTTATTCTAATCACACCTTGATCAATATTTTATTTGACAATGTGATACCAAATTCTAATATGTTTTGTACAATAATTATTAATATGATTCTTCATAAGACCAATTTAACTATTGTTATCATAGTGAATCACTATCGTTTGTTTCACCTCATCACCAATATCAGTAAGTTTTTTCATCATTCACAATAGCTGAGTTAATGCTTTTTTAGTGGAGATATACTCAAAGTCAGTAGTACTAAGAGAATAAATTTTTTTCTTACTCAACCATAACACACATTCATGTCAAATACAGACAACTCAACCACTAGTGGACTTTCAATCCACATCATCTCCAGCCCATTCAACAAAAAAATCTAGATAGTTCACAATCTATTCTTGTAGAAAATTATAAGCCATAATTTTGAGTACCTTGAATATACTTCATGAAACCTTTCACTATCCCCATATGTTCTTCCATCAGAATACATTAAAATTAGTCAATTTGGAATGAAAATATCTGGTCGTTTCACAATACTATACAATAAGTTTCCAATGATTCTCTTATACATTTTAATATCTACAAATGAACCATTATCATATTTTCAATGTTTTCTCCCAACCAAAATCATATTCAAAATTGGTTTAGAATCATGAAAGTTGAGTATCTCTAGAAACTCTATTGCATACATTTCAGGAGAAATAAAAGTCTATTCTTCCCTCCGAATCACTTGCAGCCCTAAGAAGTATGTGAGTTCATCAATCAAGTCCATCTCAAATTCTGATTTCATGTGATTTGAAAAGTCTTCAACTCATTATTTCTGGATTCCAAAAAAATATATTATCATTCAAATATACCAACACCATACATTAATCTCACTTTGAGTTCATTATAGATATATTGTGATATACTCCCAATATTTAAAATTATATATTCGTTTAATAAGAAATCAGTCAAGAATACCATGCTCGTGGTGCCTGTTTTAGACTATATAGTGACTTCTTTAGTCTTCCAACCATAATTTCATCATTTCAAAGATGAAAACCCATTGGTTGTTCCACGATGCCTTCTTATTCAAGAACACCATTTAAGAAAGATATTTTGAATCCATTTTATACACTTTTTATTCTTTTTGAATTGTGAAGGTAAGGAAAATCTTGAATAACTATATTCTCGGCACTAGAGAATATGTTTTCTCAATTTTAGAACATTCAATCTATTTGTATCTTTTACATAATAATCATGACTTATTTATAATAACATCTTGATATTCTGGTCATGTAATATAATCCCATGTTTGGTTCTTGTCAATATTATCATCTTCTTTATTTATGAATTTATCACATAATTATACTTCCAAAACATCTTCATTTGTCTCCCTATTAAGGGAAATAAACTAAAACAACGTCATAATGGTGGATCTCATCAAAAATGGATTTCATGAAAAGTTATAATGGAGGAAAAACTATAAAGGATCTTGATCATGGGACTGCTTACATCTTATAATTTCATTAACATCACCATGAATAGACTTTTAGATATAATTTTATTCAATATATTATAAATAAGATTTGGATAGGATTGTACATTATTTATCCTAGTTATCCAGAGTATATCATCTTCAACATCATCCCAAAATGATCCTCTATAATGTATGTATTTCAATATCAAAATGATGTATCATCTTGAAGATAATAATTTATTCCGCTTGGATATCAAGAATTAGTAGCCCTATCTTTTTATTAGTTTCTAAACATGAGAAAATTCTTCACCACCAAATCCCCGCAATTTGAGAACAAATACAATACACTAATTATTAATGGAATATGGTGGCTCGACCATGCATTATCAATACAAATTTCACATTTGAGATGTATTTTATCACTATGATTTTCCATTTTCTACATTATTCATTATTTCACATCGAAATATATATTATGATATGTGTTGATGTCGAATGGATCTCATCACATTGTCTTCCACTTTTTTTGGAGAATTTTCCATATTAACATCAATCAGGGATGATATATTCTTACTAATCTCAATGGATGCTTCTTGGTCTAGTATTGAGGTTAATAATATCTTTGAAATGTGATAAAATTTCATGAATCTATGGAATATAACATAATTAACACATGAGTTTCATTCTATTTTCATACTCTCATGACCATTATATTCATCATGTGGAACCTTTTTTTCATTTCTCACCATGCTTGGTTTCTGCATCTTCATGTTTCCCCATTCATTCCAAATCATATGGACAAATGAAAAACATTTTTTAGGAACTATTGTCCTAATTTTGGATCATCCACATGGGATTTTTCTAGAGTTTCATCCCTCTTATTATTTCTTTTAGATGCACTACAATTCAACTTCATGGATTTAAATCCATGGTCTTCCATGATTCATAACTTGAGAAATTTTTTGGAGAACTTGTGTTCACAATAATCTACTGACTTGTTCCCAAGGTAGATTAATCATACCATTATAGAACATTTCACATTATTTTCTTATCCACAATGAATTCATTTTGAGATGATCGTGTACTAACCATATGTCCAATACCATATCATACATCATAGATGTTATCAATAATTCCAATTTTTTATGCAATTAATAGTTGCTTCGGGATATATGGTAGTTGTTTCTTCATTTTTATCTTTATCCCCATGAGATAGATTTCCTTTATGATTTTAGATTTTGAGAATTGTACACCCATTTTAATTTTCAATTACCAATCCAATTTCATCACCAACAATGAAAAAAATCATGATTTCTTTTTAACATTAGTGTGTGATTTTAGTGTATGAATTATTGGTCTCTTTGTGGGAAACCAATGTCGATACTCTTTTTCCTCTCCACCCTAGTCATGGTGGTTGGTTCCTTATCTCATTTATTCATCCATATTTATTTACTATTTTTTAAAAACCGTCAATCTTCATGATACTATAATTGGGGGGATTTAACAATGTTTTTTGGGACGGTTCCTATTTCATCCCATCTCCTTGAGATTTATCATCGGAAGATGTAATGATATTCTTATCACATAATTGAGGAGTTTCACATTTAAAATCCTTAAGTGAGTATTGAGTGGTAATAAAAATTATTTCCTTGTTCTTAAAATCCATAATATATGTATTGTCAATATTTTCTTAATGAGATTCCATGTCTACACATTTCATATTGAATATTATTCTCATATCATCAATCATAATCATCTTTTCTTGAGAAGCCCTTTTCACTCAAACATCTTTTTCATAATGAAACTTAAATTTATTTTGAAATAAAAAAAATTTTCTTTTATATTATATGATATTTCATCTAATTGTAAACATGTGATATCATTTCCATTTTACAATTCTATTTTAAGTAAATGGATCAATTTTTCATGAACAATTTTGACTCCCTCTATCTATTCAACTTATGTGGGGTATTTCATGGATCCTAATTCAAGTTCACGGTATGTTTAATAAAAGTATTCATCCTATATGTATTGATTCATGAATTCAACAACATTCCCATCTAATCCACTTTCCATTAAATCATCCTCTCATTTATTCTGGGTGATATCTCACCACATATATTGAATGATTATACAAACAAAAATGACACCTTCTTCGAGAATATAATGAATATATTTTTGTAATAATTTAATTTCCATATTATTTATGTTAATCCAAGTAGATGGATATATCATAGACAATCAAATGGAGGACTGTAAGTAGAGATTATCTGAAAAAGATGATCTTATCAAGGCCATATGATGGATTATTTTTAATTGATTTTTCATAGGTTATATCCATTGGTAAGACTTATAAAAAGTCTTAAATGATTTATCATCAATTGGATGATGAAATAAATAAAAATTTGACAGAGGAAAGTATGGAATACCCCAAAAATTAATTTTGAAATTACTATTTGGATGATCTTAATAGGAAAAATTGATGTGATGAGAAAAGAATTTTTTTTGACTAGTTATATTGGAAAGTTACATCAATCCAAGAATTATTAGAGTAAAAATATATCATGCAATGATATGTGAGTTTTTCTTCATTTTTTATATATAAAAATTAATTATAGCTATGATTAAATACTATTGATGTAATGATAGATATATGAACCATATGATTCCAATAATACAAACATATATAATGGTCAAGATGCAAAGTAATGAAGTTATCATATGATCAGAGACATGTTTCCTAAAAATTTATATATTATTATAAACATGTGATGGTCATAAAATGAATATATTTTAAAATAATAATATATTGTTATTTAATTATCAACTAAAGAAGTTTTTTTCTAAAGGAATATGTGGGAACGAATAATGATTTTCATTATCATTTGACAAATTTTGATAAATTATTCAAAGACATTTTATAAATCATATGTTTCAAAATAAATTTTTTAGGTAATTGACTCTGGGTAATGTTAATCATACATAAGTATACATGAATGAAAATTCAGATACTAGTTATTAATAGTTTGGAAAAGTTCTATTTTATATATGTATTTGAGTGATGTAATCAGAAATAATTTTGTAACAATGATATTAGTATTTGTATTAAAAATTCATCGGAAGAAATTATATTTAGTCATCATATATGTGGATCGAAGCTGACCTATGAGGGTCTATAAAATAGATAAAAACTAGAGAAAATTTCTAAATCCATTATATTGTGGACTATCACTAAAAAAGTATGTTTAAAAAGTATTTAAATGGACAATTGGATAGATTTTTAGAAAAAATATTTTTTTAGATGATGGTATTTTTAAGAATGTATCCTTAAAAAAATAATACTTTTATAGGCTAAGATATATTACAATGAATATGTGAAGGAACATGGGATAATGTTTCACTACATGGATATCATTTTATGAATTCATAGTTGATAGACTGTAAGAATAATATTATTTTGTTTTTGTAAATATGTTTAATCTTCCAATGTTAGCTAATCATTAATGAATATTTAACTAATGAGGTTGGGGAAGTTTTCAAATTATACTTTACAATATGTTTAAAGATAAATTAATAAATTTGTATATTTCAAGAAAACACAATAAGTATCCATAATATCCATGAATAAATTAGTAGAAAATTCAATGAATGTATTTCAATTCATGGATTTATTGAGAGGAAAAATGCATTTGTGTTATCAAAAAATAACTTATATGTGAAACTATTTAAAGATTCACATAAGAATCAATAATTAGTGTTACAAAATTCATATATATAAGGTAGGATAAGTTATAAATAATTTTATTCGTAATAATGATTCAGACATGAATTTTGATTCTAATTACAATTTTGGCCAAAGTTTTAACAGAATATGTTTTATAAAGAAAAGGGGTTATTAGGCAAAGATAACTCATAGTTAATGTAATTTAAAAGATTAAGGAGGAATAATGTGAATGGTTTGGTCAATGTCAATATGTAGATCATATAATTTGTTATCATATGAATAGGTTTATGTATAGGGATTAGGTGTATTGTCATCTAATGAATGATCATTAGACAGAAATGTTTAGGTAAATGCATATAATAGAAAATAACTCTGTCGAGAAGAAAATAAATAAGAAAATGAAAAAGGGGAATTGATAAACATTAATAATACATAAAATCACTGAAAAAACAGCAATGGATATAGATACGATATTAACATATTAAACAGATGAAATACATAGAATAGTTCCTGATAGATGAAGGAAGGTGATTAATTTTTTCTAGAATACTATTTTAAATCTAACAATTGGAAGAAAAATGATTTGTTTAAAGAGTAGAAATGTGATATTGAAACAATATAACACCTACTATAAGGAATTCTTCGTTTTATAAAGTAACTGAAGAAGATGTTGAATGATTTCTTCAGAGGATCTGTGAAAAACCAATATAGAGATTCATTTCGGACAAGGAAATAGAGTTCATAAGGGTTAATTATTGTTTCTATACCTCTTCTTAATATAGGTTCTCATACATAGATATTTATTATTTCCTATAGAAACCACATTATTTTCTATCGAATTATAGTATGGAATCTTTTTTCTGTTTATGAAAATAGAAAATAAGGAATAAAAATGTAATTGAGTAGTGAAGGTTTTTAAAAAATAGTGTGGTTTATATGTAATTTCATCCATATACATTAACCCAAAAATGAAAATATAATTATAGAAAAAAAATCTATAATGAATAAAATTTATGGGGAGAAAACATTATATATATGTAAATGTCCCTCAGATCTAATTCTATACATATTATTGATGAATATATATGAAATAATTACTCACAATTGGAATTAGATAAAAGGTTCACCTATATTTGATTCTCAGTATGTTAATTATTATCTTCGAAAGAATTAATATTCATTATTTTATTAACAATAATGAACTATTTTGGAGAAGATTATGTTATCTTTAATCTGAATTATATTAATATAATAAATAATAATTACATGGAAAGAAATAAAAAATAATGTTGAAAAATTTATCCATCTGTCATAACGGGTTGGAATTATAAATTCATTGATTCCATTCTATCAATGAATATATATCAGTATTTAAATTTATGGAATAGATGGTTCATGTTTTGACCATTTAGAAGGAAAACATTCCTACCTTAAGTGACCTAGTGGTTTTTGAATTTTTTTGTTCAAAATTCTAATGAATAATATCCTTACATAACTAGTAATGACGACCACTCTACAACTACTTGAGATATAAAAATTTATACATTATGTGATATTATGCACACTATTCCGAAATAAATTGTGTCAATAGATTATAGTACCCTTTAAGAGTGTGTAAGAATAAATCACCCATCTAAAAAAAGATAAAAATAAAAAATGGAAGGTGTTACATTAAAATTATTATAAAATTATAAAGGAATCATAAAATGGACTAAGAATTATTACTATAATGATGGAACATGATTCATGTTCCTAATAATTTTAAATAAAATGAATCCAATATGTTCATGTGAATGATGGATTCATGTAGTCTCTATATGAAAATATCAATGAACATGAAATTTTTTTGGAAAATAGAATAGAGATCATTGATTTTTAACTGGAAGTTAAATTACATAGAATCATTGAACATGCATCATTGTTAAGAAAATTAGCTATATTTATGATGTATTTTAAATAGTGATGAAATTTTATCAAGGAAATGTAATTACGTGTAAAGATAAAAACCATTAATTTTAAATTTCAAGAATTAGATGTCTTTTTGAAGAGTCATGAGAATAAATATATTATGAATCAAAAAAATGGGGATATATATTTTTTACTAATAAATGTTATTTGGAAGATTCTATTGTTGAAAATTCACAACCATGTGATAATAAGATCACGAAATAATTCAATTTTCTAACCCAAGTAATTTTGAAGAATTATTTTATTTAATAATATATTTTCATTATGTCATGAAATATTTTTCGATGAATTATTCATGTTTGAAAAAAATATTTGTACAGGTATGAATGAATAAATTTGAGAAGAACCCTAACACAACGACTAGGTTGGATTAGAAAATGTGTATAGAAGAAGATTCCCCATGAAGATAACAAAATTTTGTGAACATGATCTATAAAATATAAAAATAAACAAAAAGATCCATATTTCTGGGTTAATAATGGTGCTACAAAAGATTTGGGGACTGTGTCTTGGATTGTTTCTACATTACTCCAAATGAAAAAATAATAAATTACACCCACGTAAATTTGGAGTTAGAGATGATTAAGGAAAATCCATGGGGTACAGAATATTTATAAATGAAAAACTATTTTTGGAATGATTGATAATACCTATGATATTTGAAATGGGGATGGTCTCATGGTTTGTATATTTTCATCTAAAAATGTTTCAGAAGAATATATGAAAAAAGAATAAATATGTCCTTAAAATAAGAATAGGGATCATTGGGATGAAATCTGAAGAGTCTTATTACCCAAAAATATCCCAAGAATATTTGAAGTATGAAATATAAGAAACTAAGGATCTAAATCATAAACATGAATGGAATGTATTGTTCTAAGAAGAATAAGTATAAATTATGACACTCAGAAGTATCCATGTGGAATATAAATGAGGATTCAAAAGTCCCAAAATATATATGCATTACCTGGATTGAATATTTAGAGATAATAGTGGAATATAAAGGAAACAAAAAAACTGTATAGTGCAAAATGATAAGTAATTATTGCACACGAAGATGAAGAATCACTATGTTTATGGTGAAATTTTGATTGAAAAAGTCAAAAATATTTTACTAAAATAATTACCACCCAAGAATAATTATATAAAATAATAAAATTACGCATTCTAATAAAATTTTATTAAAATATATTGATGAAATAAGGTTCTAACATAATGAATGTATAAATATATGAGATCTATAAAAGACCAATCTTAATTTAATTTACGTTGTGAAATTATGAAGAGGGAACCAAACAGAGTGACATAATTGAGAAATTAATCTAATAATATTTTTTTATTGATAATAATGGGTGAACAACATTATTTTCTTAAAATTTTTTATTCCTTTAAAACAGGAAATTAATGGTGATGTCTATACTTAGTGTGAGAACCTGAGTAGGAGTAGTGGATGACAATTCAATTTGTTAGGCTACATAAATCACTATCTTGGAATTGTTCATATATTGGTTTATTGATTATTTTAATGAATCATCATTGGTGGCGATTTATAAACAATCACGATTCAAAATAAACATAAGAAAAGTAAAATTTTGGGGAATTATTAACATGAAGATAATAAAATAATATATTTTGAAGATATTCAACACTATAAAACTCAAGTGGAAAATATCTTTCAGGTGGAGTGATTTGGATAATTTTGAATAATATTTGAAAAAAATATTTTTTCATACAATAGTGAATATAATAGGAATTTAGTGATGGTCCTTTTTTATGAAAATTTAGATTTATATTAATCACTTATAAATAGTTTAAAAATTAACAAATCTATTAGAAATGGGGGAGTAGTTGTTCTAATAAATTACATGAGATATGTTAAAAACTCATCTAATTCCACTAAATTTTATTATTTAACCTGAATAATTTTTATATGATTATTGAAGTGAGTACCAATGTATAGGGATCATCTATTTTACAAATGACACATATCACATTTCAATATCCTCCCCATTGAATGAATTTATATAACACTTGATTAATATTTTATGAGTACTCATTCCATGATGAATCATGATATATTGCTAAGGTAAAAGATTTTTTCGAACTGAAATATTATTTTTTTCTACACCTAGTGCGGATCACATATATTAAGAGTGAAATGATGAGTGAAAATTTAATTTAGAAATATCTAATAACCTTATCCCATCTACTTTTAATTTCTTTTTAATAAATGTGAGAGTTTGGGAAACGAATTTTTCTAATTTTATATGGGAGATAATGATGTTAGAGTCTCATATACTAACGTATTCATTTATAAAAAATGATGAATATATTTAAAAAATATTAAAAGGTTTGAGATTGAATATCCCATTTTCTATATTGTATATATTTTCAATGTATGATATTATCATTCAATGGTTGTAAATTAAATAATAATACTTCCTTAATGGTCGTTTGTTAAATAATAATTTTTTATAATGTTTGGAAGATGATCCATAGACTGACAACATAGTTATTATTGGATGGATGATTAAATATAGGAAGTGATTTTGGCTTATTATCCAAATTAATTTCATTTCATGACATTGAAAATACTTAATTTGTTTTAATTATTTTAATGTTTACAATATGTAAAAAAATTAAGTGAGGTTAATTTGTTATAAACATCATAAGAGTTTAATTAAGCATAATACCTAAAAAGTATTTAATCATATACATTGAAGATTACTTAGGGAGACTATTGAATATGTTTTCTATAAAAATTTTATATGAGTTTTTCAAAGGGTTTTCATTATAATTTTTTAGTCGAATAAATGGAAATAGATAATACTATATGGAGGATAACATACTAAAATGATAGGATGAATCCAATAAAACTAGGGGAATGAAACAAAGAAAGTTAAATTGTTTTATTGGAATGATTATCCATTATATAGATATCTATAAATTCATAAAAAATACTTTTTCAATTGGTTTTATAAACATAAAAACTCAGATCGGATAAAGGAATGTTTGAGAAATAAGAAAAATAAATTATCATTGTAATATTAGACTGATGTGAAGAGTTTGAATAAATCCAAAGTGAAGGTAGAATAATTAGATTTGTAATTATATTAACAATTAAATGAATCTATATAATTACAATAAAATCGTATATTATATGATTCTATGTTATGTTTTCTTAATTAATTAAACAACACACATGTCTACGATTCAAAGATATTGAGGAAATTTTCAAGAATATATTTATGAATTCCATTAGAAAGAATTATAAAAAGTTAATGGCGTGAAGTAAATATGTTCTTAAATGTCCAAACACAAGTTTTTGTAAAAGGATAATGTTTAGAATAAATTTTTTATGATCATTGAAAAAAGTGGTTAAAGAATGAACATAGTGTAGTTATTAAATTATTCAAAAATTATGATGTATCTGAAAAAGTGTATCAAAAAGAAGGGTGATTGTAAAATCATTGGATAAATGTTGATAATGTTTTCTGAGAAATCGTATCTTGTTAATGTTTTCATAAGAAGGCGTCAGATATTGTTATCTATGTAATGTTAATAATATTGATGTTTTTATGTTTATTAGTCAAACGTTCCAAAGTCTTGAAAATAGTTTCCCCTAACATATGTCTCTATGTTATTTAATTTCAAACAAATGTTTCACATTGACATTATGATGAGTTTTGGAATATTTTCTAGTGGAGTTCTATGAGGTCATCAAACTGATTAATATCAGTTCATCAATAATAGTTCATCAAACTAGAGAAATAATATCACCTATGTGCCCATGGGATTGATGAAGAAACCTATGATTGTATTCTATGTACACATTTAACAGAATGACTGAACATAACAATTAAAACAATAAAATTATAATATAAATATGTTTTTGAAAGAATTTCCTTGCTAAGATGAATAATCATGAGATTTATTATGATATGATCATATTAAGTTCTAATGGAAAATCATAAAATATTATCTTGATGGAATACAATATATAATGTAGGACTGGATTGAATATTTGAGGAAATTAAATAAGATTTTATAATGATATTTTACTTGATGATACATAGATGTTAATTAAATGAATTTCTAACAGGAATGGTTAAGGATGTCTTCTAATGTTCTATATCACTATTCCTAATGAATATCAATAAAAGGTGTATATTTAATTAAATATTAAAGAACCCGAAATATTATCATATAAAAAATGTGAGGAGGAATGAATGGACATCTTGATATTAATTTTGAAAAAATTGGTCCCTTAAGAATGATACATCCATAATCATTGTGCACTTCAGGAAAAGTGGGAATTTGCGATGGGTCAATTGCGATTGGAATATATTCCATCACAAATGGTCCCACGAAATACATATTTGTGATTCTAGTCTTTGACCATGGAAAATAGTAGGTTAATTGCGACGAGAATAGCCAACCCGTTGCATTAGGTTTGGCGCAGTTTGCATTCCAAAACGCGGGAAGGGTATTTGTAATGGGGATTTATTCCCATAGCAAAAGGCCGGAGGTGGTAAATACGATTTGTGATGGGAAAAGCCACCCATCAGAAAAAGTATGTGTATTTGTGATGGGACCCATCGCAAATACCCTTTTAACGGCCGACTATAATTAATGAGGGTGAGGATATTTTCGACGGGCTCATCGCCAAAGACCGACAACAATAAATACCATTTGCAATGGGAAAAGATTCCCATTGCAAATAGCATGTCAGCAGGTTGTATTTTCTATGAACCCCGTCGTAAATACCCCGTTAACCGCTGACTGTAATTAATGCAGGCGGGGGTATTTGCGATGGGGCCTGTCGCAACTAGTCTGACCTATATATACCCGACCTGTTTTTTTCAAATCACACAGTTCTTCCCCCCCCCACTCTTTTCATTCTATAGTTTTAAGGAAAAAATTTCTTTTAGTTAATGTTATTTATACGAGAGCAATTGGAAGACACTAATACCTCCAGAATATCAATGTTTAAGGTATTTATATTTTTTATATTTATTTTATTTTTTTAATATTAATTTTAATTGTTGTTTATTAATTGTAATTAAATTAGATTTAAATTGATTTTTATTTTTATTTATATTTAGTAAGAAATTGATATTGTTACTGATTATTATAAACAATTATTGTTAATTTGTAGTAATTAGAGATTATTATAGATAATTATCGGAATTTAGTCATAATTATGGATAATGATATATAAATAGTAAAAATTAGATATAATTAGTAATAAACAGATATAATTAGTAATAATTAGAAATAATTCTGTATAATTAGAAATTATTAGAAATAATTTGTAAAAATTTGTAATAATTAGTAATAATTAGTAATAATCAGTAATAATTAGTAATAATTTGTAATAATTACTAATAGTTAGTCATAATTAGTAATAATTAGTAATAATGAGTAATAATTATTAATAAATAGAAATAATTAGTAATAATTAGTAATAATTAGTAATAATTAGTAATAATTAGTAATGTATAGTAATAATTATTAATAATTAGTAATAATTTGTAATAATTTGTTATAATTAGTAAGGATTAGTTATAATTAGTAATAATTAGTAATGATTATTAATAATTAGTAATAATTAGTAATAATTAGAAATAATTAGTAATAATTACTAATAATTAGTAATAACTAGTAATACCTAATTATCAATATTCGCAACAGGCTTTGCTTTATTCATAACATGTTCAAATCTCAAAGGGTCGCCTATTTTCAGGTCATGCGAAATAAAATTTTTTTTTCATCCATGTTCAATTAAAACTCTATAATTGTCCTTACATTATTGATCACCTTGAATGTATGGTTGTAATAGGACAACCCAAGTCATTCCCTTCTCATCTATAAGAATTCTCTCACTTGACCCTTTACATAGACAATTCTTCCTTGAAAATTTAAGGCAATGATACTGATGACCCCTCAAATTTTTAAGGAAGAATGATCTATGTAATGGGACCGAGATGATTCGTAGAGACGACGATGAAATTACTTTGGTCATCCTATTGCAACACTACTTGAGAGGTGATCAACCATGCAAGGACAATTATTGATTTTACATTGGACATGGCTAACACAAACTTTTTATTCCGCTTGACCTGACAATTGGTGACACTTTGAGATTTGAACATGTTATGAATAGAGCAAAGCCTGTTGCGAATATTGATAATTTTAATATTTTTTTTATTTTTTTTTTATTTTAATGATATTAATTTTTTTCCTAAATATTGATAAGAGATTTTTTTTGAAATAACAAATAAAAGAAAAATGCTTCGATTATGAAGGGAATGTTTGTAATCATCTCCACAATGATGATAAAGAAATTTTCTTTCATTATTCAAGCAGTTTTCAATTTTCTATGTATTGTTATGTATTTCTAAATTAGTAATAAAATGTAATAATTAGTAATAATTAGTAATTAATTGTAATAATGAGTAGTAATTAGTAATAATTATATAATTTTTATTATTTTAATGATATTAATATTATTTTTT
Source organism: Viscum album (assembly GCA_963277665.1). NCBI lineage: Eukaryota > Viridiplantae > Streptophyta > Magnoliopsida > Santalales > Viscaceae > Viscum > Viscum album. The sequence goes on along the minus strand of OY728132.1, from coordinate 316,983,729 downwards.
CAAAAATATTTTTTATAGAATTTATTTTATTAGTAATAATTAGTAAACGAAAACTACTTGGATAATGAAAGGAATGTTTTTAATCATCTCCACAATGATTCTTACCAAATTTCATTTCATTATTCAATCAGTTTTAATTTTGCTAAGTATTGCTATGTATTTCTAAATTAGTAATAAATTGTAATAATTGGTAATAATTAGTAATAAATTCTAATAATTAGAAATAAATTGTAATAATTAGTAATAATTAGAAATAATTAATAATAATTTTCAATAATTTGTAATTATTAGTAATAATTAGCAATAATTAGCAATAATTAGCAAAAATTAGAAAAAATTAGAAACAATTAGCAATAATTAGGAATAATTTGTAATAATTAATATCAATTAGTAATAAATTGTAATAAATTGTAATAAATTGTAATAATTAGTAATAATTAGTAATAATTAGTGATAATTTGTAATAACATTTAATAATTAGTAATTATTTGTAATAATTATTAATAATTAGTAATAATTAGTAATAACTAGTAATAATTAGTAATTATTAGTAATAATTAGTAATAATTATTAATAATTAGTTAAGAACAGTTAAGAATAGTTATGAACATTTAAGAACAGTTAAGAACATTTAGGATGAAATTTTAATAAATTTTAATAAATTTCAAGAACGTGGCACAATTTCCAGTGGATTGACAACACTCCTTTTGCTCGATGACTTTTCTCCATTCAACTCTCACCAACTTGAAACATTATAAAAAATGTGAATCTACGTAGACATTCAATCTGGTATTCATGAAATTGGATATGCATTCGTAGGATCATATTTTTTATAATTTTTTCAGGCAGTGATAGTTGAAAGAAGACGATTCATCGACAAAAGGGGGCTCTTTTGACTGATGGCTCATTTACTTGCATATTTCTCACACTGAAATAACAATGAAGAATATGGTCAGAGGTACACATATTCATTTTTGTTGTTACGAGAATGAATATGAATACCATAGAATAGATTATTCATTGTGATTTTAATGTGAGAAAGATGAAAGTAAATGAGCTGTTAGAGAAAACTGTAACCGTCAATCCAATGGGAATTATGTCACCCTTAATTAATGTTAATTATTAATAAGTAGTTGAAATTATTTATCTTCTTTTTTTAGATAGTATTTTTATAATTTCAGATTATTCAAAAATAGTGAAGATTTTATATTTTATGTTAAAAAATATGAATAAAGGAAGTCGACATCAGTCATTATTAGATGATCTCTCTTGGATAAATCATGGCAGAAATCCAAATGTTTATGGCTTTAATCTTATATATATTGAGGGTGTTGAGGCATTCTTTGCATTTTCATCATCAAAACCCGAATAAGTTTCAGAAGAAACAATTATGTGTCCTTGTAAAAAATGATCTTTTAGAACATTTGACACAGTTGACAAGGTTGGGGGACATCTCTTGCGGTTTGGTTTTCAACCAGATTATGTTTTCTGGTATCAACACAGTGAACAAAGATCCAGAGATGATCCTAATAACTTGATTCCAGATCCATCACAGTTTCAAAATTTAGTATATGATGTTGCATGTCCATCTGTGCAACAAACTGAAAGTCCCGATGACATTGATTTGACTTTTGGGTTGGCACCATCCAAATTTTATGAGTTGTTGATCTCTATTGAGGAAGCATTATATCCTGGTTGTAAGATAAAAAAATTAGAAGCAGTTGTAAAATTTATGGCTATTAAATCAAATAATGCAATGTCAAACAACTGTTTTAGTTAGATATTTTTTTGGTTAAAACACTATTACCTGAAGGAAATGTGTTTCCTACGAATTACTATGAGAGAAAGAGGCTGGTTGGTAATCTGGGCCTTAGTCATCGGAGGATTCATGCATGTCCAAATGATTTCATTATATATTCTAGAGAAAATGAGTCATTGGATAGTTGTCCCACATGTGGACAATCGAGGTATAAAGAAGCTCAACCAGGGAAACCGAGATCGATTCCAGTAAAATAGTTGAGATATTTCCCCCTTACACCCAGGTAGCAGCATTTATTTATATATCAGAACACATCGTCAATGATGTCATGACACAAAACCTTGATTTCAACTGATAAAATCTTGAATCATCCATCTGATGGTTATTCATGGAAACATTTTGACCTTCTGCATCCTTCGTTTTCTATGGATGCCCGAAACAAGTTATTGGGCCTTTCTACTGACAGTTTCTGTCTGTTTGGTTCTTATGGTAGTTAGTATTATTTTTGGCCTATCTTTATAACTCTGTACAATTTCCCTCTATAGATGTTGATGAAGGAGCCTTATATCTATTTGACTATATTTATCCCAGGACATCCAAAAAATAATATTTATGTTTATTTGAAACCATTGATTGATGTTTTAAATGCATTGTGGAGTGATGGTGTTAATACATATGACGTTGCTGTGAAAAAAAAAATCATATTAAAAGTTGTATTGATGTGGAAAATTAGTGACTTTTTGGAATATAACATGTTATCTTGTTGGAGTACAGATGGTCTGAAATCATGTAATTAATATATGAATGAAAACAAAGACTTTATGATAATAAATGGAAAATACCGTGCTATTTTGATTGTCACCATAGATTTATTCCAACCGATCAACCTTTTCAGTGGAACAAATCTCATTTCAGAAAAGGTACAATTGAAGTAGATGAAGCTCCAAAGATGATCTCAGGTACAGTGTTAAAATTAGATGTATTTTCATTACCTCCCCTCACATTTGGACCAATAGTAAACAAATAGAAAATTAATGGCATTGGGAAAGAACATAATTGTACAAAACAGATCATTTTTAGGGATCTTCCACATTGGTCGGATTTGTTGGTTCGCCACATGTTCGATGTTATTCATATTGAGAAGAACTCTTTTGATAATTTATGTCATACAGTTTGGGATACACCAGGTAAGACCAAAGATACTCTAAATGCACGGTTAGATCTTTCCCAAATTTACAGCAGACCAGAAATTTAACTATTTGAAAATGTTAGATCACAGAGGTTAATGAAGCCAAAAGTATCTTATACACTTTCCAAAGATATTTTCATATTATTTTGTCAGTGGATTGCAGATTTGAGACTTCCAGATGGCTATGCTTCTAATTTGGGAAGATGTGTTAGGAATGGTTATATTACAGAATTAAAAAGTCATGATTGTCATGTTATAATGGAAAGAATAATGCCAATTGGATTTAGAGGCTTGATGAATTATATGTTTTGGGATTTGATAACAGATATATCATATTTTTTTCAATACATTTGGGTATCGACAACAGAATACGATGCACTATGGAAACTGGAAGAATATTTTTATGTAATCATATGTAAACTAAAAAAAATCTTTTCACCAGCTTTCTTTGAATCAATGGGACATCTGATATTCCATTTTACCCATTAAGCTAAATGTGGAGGTCCAGTAATGTTTCAATGGATGTACCCATTTGAGAGATGCATACAGAAATTGATGAAAAAAGTATATAACAAAGCATCAGTTGAGTCTCAAATGCTGAATCTTATTTGAAAGAATAAATTGCCTTTTTCAGCTCTCATTATTTTGAATCTCAATATCCCTCAAAACACAATTGCATGAACCGGAATGAGTAGAATTGTAATGATTAAATTTGAAATCAATTTATAGTTTTTAATCAACCAAATCATGATATAAGTGGAGTTTATGAACGATGGATTTTAGATGATGAACATCAAAGAGCTCATACATATGTTCTGCTCAACTGTGAAGAAGTGACATCATTTGTCTTATGAGTGCTTCTATTAGTTATTTTATAATTTATGTTACAGTATTTATACATAATTTATTTGTATGTTATATGATAATCATATCAAGAAACAACTTTTACATATTATAGTAGCTTCTCTTGAAGAATGTAGAAAAAAATTCTCAATGGTTTCAAAAACTGGTAACATAAATTATTGATGGTTTAATATCAATTCTGTTTATTATTTATTATATGGATAATGGTTTTACAAATTTTTAGGTTTCCCAATATAATGATAAAATTGATAAGAGACTGTGAATATTGAGTAACCCACCATCCAAAATGGTTAAATATTATAATGCATATGTGGTGAATGGTTTTCGATTTCATACGCATGCATACAAGGAATCAAAAAAACCCAATGAACAGTGGAGCTTTCTTGAGAGGATCAAATCACAGAGAAAGTAAAGATGAATTTTATGGAATTTTGGATGAAATTATTGAGCTATGTTTTCTAAGATAGAATTACATAACAATGTTTAAATAATGGTGGTTGGAAACTGAGAGAGGATTTCATGTTCATCAGACTCATGGAATCGTCGATATTGAATATAAAAGTCTTCTTGTAGTAAATGAACCATTTTTAATGTATAAACGTGCACATCAAATTTATTGTGCAAAGTACTGTGCTACTTACAGAGACTTGAGAGATTGGTGGAGCATAATAAAAATAATATATCAGGAAAATAAGTTTACTCAAACAGAATGTTGTTTCACTAAAGTTGAAGGAATTGAATTTTTTCAACAAGCTACTAAAAATCCATCTGATTCACAAAGAGACGTTAATATCAATGATGAAAGCCCACAGTTAAGGATCGATGGTGATGAAGTTGTTAATGATGTTACATGTGAATTTTAAATGATAAGAGATGGTGAAACTGAAACTTATAAGGATATTGATGATGCAGAGGAGGAAGATGAAGACATTAACATTATTAGCTATGGAGAAGAGGATGAAGATGAACATTGAAATGGTTATACACTTGTTATAATCGAAACTAATATATATCTATATATTATAGTTACTTTCAACTATCTTCTAACAACAATCATTTTGTGTTTTAGATGGACCCTGATATATATCGCGAGTTGCAGGAGGCTGACCTACCGTTGGATGAGGGAGATTTTGGATCATCTGACCCTCAGGCTACTGGCGGTTCAGGGAGTACGCAGAGGGGGCGCGAGCTTGCACGACTGATGATTCTTGACCCTATCCCCATGAGACGTCCACATCTTTGTTTCGATCCACACACACTGAGGTATGATAACTCTTATATTTTAGTTATCTTTCAATACTTTATTTATATATATACTAATTGTTTGATTATTTATTCCCTTTTCACAGTTTTGTGCATGTAGATATTGGATAGGGGAGTGATATCATGCACAATTATTTTTCTCAGCCATGGATCACATTGTAATAGATTCCCTTTGATGTGTGACGTGAAATGTTCCATCATTGGATAGTACGTAAATAAATAATATTTTTGAAATTTATTTTTTTAATAAATTGATATTATATACTATTTTTTGGGTTTTTGGTATCATATCGATGATAGAATGTGCAAAGCTATCCACCCTGCATGGAAGGATTCTATGCATGACCGTTTCCATCAGTTTTTGCACAATTTGAGATGGACTGCCATTAAGAAAGTAGAAGTGATAGAATTTGATGATTCATGTAGATCTCACCGACCAGAGAACATTTCGTCTCACATTTGGGATGGATTATGTTTACACTAGTTGGGTGGTGGAATTTAGAGATGATCTTTTGTGGGACAACAGAACCGAGGGAGAGAAGAGGTGACACATCAAGTTGGTATCCATACATTCAGTTCGAATAGAGAGCATCTGGTAAGTACATTTTCAAATATTCTATATAACATTAAATATAAACAATTTATTTATATTTCTGTAGGCAGTCGAGCATCCCGATATTATGTAGTTTGATGTTTATCGGAATATGTACATCGATCCATCAATTTGAGAGATTAGAGGTTATCTCCAGCATCAGATTATGGTTAGTATTATTTTTTCAGTTTGAAAATTGACTACATCTAATATTTTTATAATTTTAATTATCAATTGGAATTGAAGGAGTCATATGGGGCTGTGACCTCTTAGACACATGTTGAGGGTCAGGACGAGATGATTGAGCAGAACGGTGCTCACAGTTTCGATGAGGAGGCCTGGATGCAAGCCACTCAGTTTGGCTTTGATAAGGGTCGAGTAGTTGGTATTAGCTCTCATTTAACTCCTAGTACTTATTATGGTACAACTGTGATGTCGGAGTCCAACTCGAGAGGAGCTTGTGGAGAGACATCATGTTCTGTCTCACAGTGTCAGGAGCAGTTGCGAACGTAGAATGAGCTTATAGAGACTTTTTATAATCAGCATGAAGAGATGTATCAGCAGCATCAGCAGCATCAGGAGCAGCATCATGAGGTGGAGCTGCATCAATTTGAGCATCGACGACAGCAAGAGTATCATGAGAAGATAGAGTACATGTGACGTCTGACTCATAGTTTAGGGATGAATTTTCTTCCACCACCTCCAGACGACCCCGAGTGATTTGTTTTTTCTGTTAAAAACATTTGAATTCAGTTTTTCTACTAATATTAACTATTTACAGTTTCATTCTTTTATATTGGAGGAAATATTGTAAAATTTAATTTTTTTAATATTTTATTATTTATTATTAGTATTATATTTTTTAATATTTTTTTATTTTACTGATAATAATAATATTTTATGATTTTCTATATTTTTTTTGAAAATATTGAATCTTTTAATAAATTTTTATTGGTTTATTATTTTAATAATATTAATATTTATTTATTATTGATCATAATTTTATTAAATATATATTTTTTAGTATTATGTTTTATAATGAATATTTATTTTAGTAGTAATATAATTATTTTTTCGTTTTTTATAATAAAAATATAATTTTTTTATTATTCATAATTTTATTATTATTATTTAATTATTTTTAGTAATTGTGATGGGGCCTTTTGCGATGGGACCCCATCTCACATAACGGAAATATATTTTTTAAAAATTAGTAATTGCGACGGGACGACGAGCCCATCGCAAATAGTATTTGCAACGGGCCCATCACAACAGGTTTATGGGTATATAATGTATATAATCGGAAGGCTATTTATGATGGGTAGTTTTTCTGTTGCGAAAACTAATTGCAACGGGCCCGTCGCAAAAAGATTTTGTGTATATAATGTATTTAATCTGGAGGTTTTTTTCAATGGGTATAATTCCCGTCGCAACAGATATTATTTACGATGGGCCTGTTGAAAAAAATTTCTGTTACAACGCCATTTTCTGTAACGACTATTTGTGAATGTGCCCTATCGCAAATGCCTATTTGCGACGGGATCCCATCTCAAATATCCCATTGATGAAAACAGGAATATAGTAGTGGTGGTACATTTTCATCTGGGATTATTTAATAGGGGAACTTGTTATGAACAGACTAGGGTTATCATACCTACCTCAATAACCAAACTATATTAATGCACTAGATTCTAGATGATGAATATGAAAGTATAGACCATATACCAGATATATATATATATTTATCATTTTTTATCATTTGAATAGTTTGAATAAGAATTAATAGAGAATCTATTAGAGGATATATATGCATCTAGTCAAAAGGATTGGAGGAGGATATCAGAAGTAAAGTCTTCAAATTAATTTATAATATATAGGATGAAGATTAAAATGAAAGGATTTAAATTTACTGATATATATCATCATCATACAATCATTATTAGATTCCTTTATAATATAGAATAATCTGATTGAATAATTTTTAATGGATGAATAATGGAGTAAGAATGTTTTTCTCCTACTAATATTCATGTAAAAAATTATAGAAGAGAGAAGTGACTACTAAATAAGAACTATGACATCTAATATATTTTTCCTTTGGTGTAATAATATGTTAGTGTTACAGAAAACCTTATAAAGGAGGTAAATACTATCATCCATGATATTATAAAGGAGTGGTGTGGAGCTGTATGTTACACAAGGTCACCAACAATTAAGGTATTTAAGATTATTTCTATCCACCCTACAAAAGTGTATTTATAGAAACAAATCATTTTGATTTCATTCTATCAAAACCAATATATTTTTTTACCGTATTATTCAGACAATCTATTTATGTGTCATCAAAATATGTTCCATATACTAGCTACTCATATTGAGTGCTGATATTTGTAAAAAATATCACATTCATTATTTATAAATTTACTATAATTTCACAAGGTAATGAAAATATAATAAGAAAATGAATCTTTTTACATTTATAATGAATAAAATAGATAAAATGATATAAGTGGTTAAATTTTACTAAAACTGATTCATGATCCCAAATCATATTATTTAATAAATACAAAACCAGTATTCTCACATGCGTGACCACTCATTCTTTTTTTCCTTATATCCATGAAAATTAGTAGATTTAGATCATCAATGATCATGGAGTCCATATATGGATGATTTATAAGGGAGATAATATTTTGGATTTTAAATTATGACAACCTCTCTCATGTCATAAATGTTTCAGTTATAAACATCTCAATATGTGTGGGTTGTATTTGGTAATATCATTTGATTTGTTTAATTTTTATTATAGTTTAGTTTTATATAATTATATTAAATTTTGTGCATATGGATTAATTTTTATCATGTTGGATGATGTTTTATGAAAATATATAACATGTTTTTTCAAAAGGTACTTCCACCCATCATTCAAGTAGATAACTCAACAGTAGTTAAAATCTATCACTTATTAGTGGTGGAATAGTTCAATTCACTTACTAGTTTTCCCTGAGGTCATATTTAATGTAGGATGGTTCATAGAAATAATTTTTGTTTTGGAATTAAATTAATTTACATAGTTTCTTTCATTAATTTTAAATAAAATTTATCAATGATCTGGCTGATGGATTCATTAATAATTAATGTTTGATGAAATTGAGTTGTTATAATACTTTCCATTCATTAATTATGTAAATTATTGGGGGAAATTTCTAAGTCATGGTATGTATTTTTTGGTGATTAAATTATAATTTTCCTGTAAATGTATTATATATGGATGATCAATATATTATGGTACAATTTTTGGTATCACAACATGAGTTTTAATGTGTCTTATAAATTAAATAATTTCTCAAAAAAAAATGAGATTGGATTTTCTTATAACAAGCCATTCATTCTTGGGAAATATAAAATGAGTTTTTACTTGTATTTTTGACTTTCTAAATGAATTTACAATTATTATCCAACCTTTTTAAAACATGAGTTGGATTATAGAAGACTGCTATTTATATTGGTTATTGTTTTTTTAATTCTTCTATATAGGGTAGATTATATTTTATCCTAGTGTTTTCCTATATTATTTATCGATAATAATATAAGTATTTGGTTAGTGGGATTGAAATTGATGAACACCATGGATTGGGACTTGATAAATGTGTGTGTAAATATTTTAAAAAATATTCTTTTTCCATACTCATTCTCTCTAAATATATATTTCTTATCATCAACATCAAATGGTATTAACAATTTATTATATGAGTTAATTCATATCTGATGAAATATTAAGAAAATTTATATTATAAGTGACAACTAATTCACCCATCCCCGCATTATTTTATTTTTGGTGAGTTAAACAGAAAAATGAATCCTAAGATGTATATATCAATTTGTTGCAATCTTATTTCGTGTCCCCTTTATATATAAATGAGGTTGTCTAATCATGATTAATCACAAAATATTCTTATGTCCATTCATTAAAAAATAATAGGCTTATAGAGGCTTTTTAGGTTCTAATATGTCCTATCAATTCCAACCATATATCATTGGAATCATACTTCCAATAATCAATCATAAAACAAGTATATATATTAGTGTAAATGAACTAAATTGATTAATTTCGAAGATATCAATAAAACCTTAATTTCTACAATTTAAATAATTTTTTCCTAACTGAAATAACACATAATATAGATCATATGAAATATAAATAAATTATTTAATTATAATTGTAAATTTATCATCTAATATTCTTCCAATATATCATGAAAATACAGTTTCCATTAATTTTACACCACTCTATACACTTAAAAAATATAGTAGAAAATTATTTGATTTAAATTATTTCCCACATGCATCATTATTTCATCCAATATCTAATTCATCATTGGTTTAATGTGAATTTTTATTATCAAATATATATGTAAAAATTTTCTTTCAAAAAAAATCGAAATTAATAAATTGATTAAATTGATATTAATACAATCAATTCTATGGTTAGGTATTTGGATATGAGTGGTGGGTAGAGGATTATTTTTTGACATATTATTATAAGATGATGGAAATATTGGTTTTTCCCAAATTAGAATGGGGTTCCCATTATTATAATTTTAAGAAGTATAATGTTATTAATTTTTTATTTTATGGGTTATCCATAATATTATATAACATTAGAAAAAATATTTTTTATCATAAAAAATCAGAATATTTAATTACAATGGATTCTTATAAGGGTTTAAATCTGGGTTTCAAAGAAACAAAGTATGTAAATAAAAATGGAATCATATTTGTGAGTGAATTAGAATACCCAGTACATTTTTAAGGGAGTATAATGGTGAAATGATATGAAGGCACAAAAGGATTGTGTAACAGATGTTAGAGGGAAAAATAATTTTAGAATGGAAATGTTTTGGTATGTATTCCCATGAGAGTAGAAAAATTAATGTGGGTTATGTGATTAAAAGAAAATGGTAATTATTAATTTAATATTTCATTCATGTATTAATGAAAAATGATTTATACATAATTCCTCATATCATAGTGTAAATATCAATGAGACCATGGTGAAGACACCATTAAATTATTCTATTGGAATTTCCTTATTTGAGGGTATGTTTTTTCGGTTTGGGTTCTTGTTAAGTCCCCCATGACATAGTTATAGAAACCGTTTTATTATTAGGTTGTCTAAAAGTCTAAATAGGAATAAAATGGAATGATTAATGTTTTACAGACTTTGATTTTTATGTAATATTATAAAATACATGTTAACCAATATTTTTAGAAAATTTATCATTTTAAGAGCCATGATTTTTTTGTATGGTTAAAATGATCACATGAAAGGAAATTAGGTATTTTTTTATTAAATATGGTTTCTAGGTGAAATTTATATTGGTTTTTTTGTAAAATAGTCATGAAACATTTATGGGAAAGATAATTTTGGGTGGATAATATTGGAAAATATGATGTAATTGGTATTCTTAATGAGAACGATTTTTTATTTTATAGAAAAAATCATTAGTGGAATGATATGAAATAGTAATGATATGGGTTTAGTTAATTAGTGATTTTCATTATTTGGGATAAAAAATTAGACATGAAAAAATGGAGGTTTCATTATCATGGTTCTATGTTTTTGTACTTTGGAAATTTAATTTGGGAAATATGGTGAATAAACTTTCCATGTATGCTATTAATCTCAATTCTCCCATTGAAAATATTGATTTTCAACATACAATTATATTTTAACATTATATGGTTTTATTTTTTTAGTAAAAGCATAAAAAATTTGTTTCGGTTTGGGTGTTCTGGTTGTTTTTACCCCCATGGTAAATATATAATTCATCATGGTATAGTTTGATGCTTCATTAATTCTACTTTTCTATTTATATCATAAATATATGTTTTAAGTTTTAGATATGAATTTTATTATTATTAAACTCATCATATAACTATTTCAAATAATTTATATGTACTAGAGGTAGTTATCCCATAATGATCCATTATAAATTCTAGCATGATATTTCTATAGTAATATTTGAAAAATTTAAAAATTATCTAAAAAGGAAAATTTCATTCTATTATTTCAATAAATTATTAGTTTATATCCTAGTTAGAAAATAATATTAAATATAGAGATAAACATAAATTGTCATCTATAAACAAATTTAATGTATATATTTGACCCATTTTATATTTTCTCTATTTATAGATTCATACATTTCATATTGAACTTGATTAAGATTTTATGATCCACATTGATGTTTATAACACAAAAAATGTTTTTTTGACCACTATTATGATTAAAAACAAAAAATATATAAATTGAGATGGAAATAATATCATATTTTAATTAAATAAGTGTATGTTATATTTAGAAATGTATTATTATTTTTTTATTATTCATTCATGATAATTAGTAGACTTTTTATTATAAATATACGTATTCTATCAGGATTCACATATGATTTTTTGTAATTTTTTCACAAATAATTTTTTTTATTATCATTTATTTTAGGTAAATATAAAAACCTTATAATTGAAAAAAATGATTTTAAGGTCTTCAAACATTGTTTATTGGATTTCTAAAAACCAACACTAATTGAGATAAAAAATTTATGTTTTAAAAGACATAAAACACACCCAAAAATCATAATCTAACTTCTTAAAATAATTCAACTCATTTTAGATCACTTAATTACAATTTTTAAAGATTTCTCAACTTTAATTTTTCATGTATCCACTAATGTGTTGTTAATAAAAGGTTAGTATGTTCTATTAAACCATATATTTTCCTTGAAATCCTCCCAAAAAGTGATATTGATATATATACCCTGACTAGTAATGAGTAATCGATATATAACATATTGAAAATTTAAATTCATATTTTAAAATATTATCAAAACACCCAACGTATTCCATAATTATTCATTATAATCCTTTATTTGTCCATTTAAATCATATAAAAAAGATTTATCTATTTCAATATGTTGATTTTTAAGGTTCTTATAAAATAAAATCAATACACACCAATCCCTTATATTATACGAGTTGGTTGTTTAAGAATTTTAATTTTAAATTATAGTATTCATAGTATATTCGCATCGTCTAAAGAGTTTCAAAAACTCCCTAACATAATTATAGAGAGTAAGATGAAACAATTGATATTTGTAGTTATTTTGCTCTATTATATAAGGATCATGGTTTACTCTATCTAAGGAAGAATAAAAAATATTAAAATAAATTTCAAATTGTATTTGGGGAAAGAAACAATAGTAATTCCATCTCTATAATAATTAAATTATAAGTTATTACCCATAATGTTTTTTCTTAATTATCCATTAGTCTATTTCATTATTGATATATATATTTGTGATATATTTTTAATCTATTTTAATACATACTAATTACTGATAAACCATGTGTGACCATGTGATTTATTTTGAAAACAATGTTAATCTATTGAATAATAATAAAAGTCATCATCCTTCACTTTCATCATATCATTCAATGATATCGATGATTTGGGATTATAAAATTTATTAGGTGTGAACATTTCATCATTTATTATAATATAAAATTTATATGATATTAGTATCGTGAGAATGAGACAAAACATAACATCATTTTCAAAAATGATTATCATAAATAAGAATAAATCATATATACTATATCCATTTGGATTTCTAATAAATATAAATGCTATTTAAAATAAATGAAAAAAACTGAAAGATCTATCATTATGGTATTTTAATTAATTTTTTTCATATATAGAGTGAACTATTTATATTAAATTATTTGAATGATATGATTCAACAAATAGAAAAATAATTACACCATAGTTTAATCATTATAAGTAATAATTAATTTAAATGTGTTCTTTAGTAAAAAGATATAATGTCTTGTACATTGATCAAATTTATTTTCTATACATGAATGATTATAAAGGTGATTCATAAATGATGAGTCGATATTTCATCAATAGTAGAATAGTTATTAGATGTAATATAAAGGAATTTTATTTTAAAAAATTATTAATAATATCTATTATATCCAAGAGAGTTATAAATAAGAATAATTATAATTGGATTGCTAAATTGGTATATAATTATTTTTTTTAATATGATCAATATATATTTTTTAACATTATTTTTTATCCAAAGATGATTCTTTATTAAAAGAAGAAGTGTAACAATACCCAAATAAGAATTAATTACATAACCATGCAATGTTAATGTACTAAAATATTTTTATGAATGTATACCTCATAATATATCTCATATACTGAAATATCATTCGTCAATATTTTTGAAACCTATTATCAATGTCCTAGATGATATATTTCATGCATAATTTGATATTTTACTTTTGAAATACCCATGAAAAAATTACATGTGATTATTATAAATGGTTTTATGTATATAAGTAAATTTCGTATAGGAACTTTTGGCATTATCTAATTGTATTTAAAAATATTATGAATAATTTTTTAAACATATATAATAAATAAATTATATAACCCTAAAACATCATAGAAATTAATATTAGTGGAATGTTTTCCATATTGATGCCTTTATATTTTTTTAATATACACATACTCTTAACCATAAAATATTTTTTATTGGGATGAATTTTTAATCCTTATTTATAATCACAGTTATTAGTATCTTTTCTCCCATATTAAAATAGAATAATCCATTGTCATTAAAAGTTTTAAAATATGATATTTATATTATAGATATTAATGACGTGATATTTTACATCCAACTTTATTGGGGTTTTAATTTCCATTTGTAGTTTATGAATCAATTTTATTCATTGTTACAGTAGTAATTTGTGTCCATAAATGATGGGAATAATTCCATTAATATAAGAAATACACTTAATATAATTATTATATTATTTTCTATGTCACCAATAATATATTTTATAAAATATCTAATCGTTTTATACCATTAATATACACCACAATGATTTAGAAATTGATTTTAGATCAGATGTTCATGTTTTAGTAATATAAGAATACATTTTTGAGTAGGATACCATTAAAATGTTAATTATAATATTCAAAATTTATATCATCCTATTAATTGCCTAAATTTTTATTTTCCTTTATTATTCAAAATTAATAATCAATAAGATTTATAAAGATAATCTATTCAACTTATATTAAAATAATTGTGGTTGATCACATATTTTTAGAAAATATGTTATGGACATCATATGTATTATCTAAACAATTTTTAAAATTAATATATCAATAGAATAATGTGAATCACTATATATGTATCATATTCACCCTTTATTTTAATCATTACAACACATTCCTCAAATATATGACTGTTCACCATGGAATAATGGGAAAAACCATGAACCATTTTTTAAATTCATTGTTGGAAAATTAAAAATTCCCAACCCTTACAAGAAAAAATACTTGAAATAAATTGGTGTATTTCCTTGAGTGGTTAATAAATTGATGTGAATCTGTTTTTTCTTTTAGTTTTCCCATTCAATTATTTTGATAAAAAATTAGTAATATAAAATTGATACCACCCAAGTCAAATAATTTATTCCCCAATATAAATGATGAAATTATTAATTCAATAGAGGATATTCTAATATCTCATATATTTTGGGATATTTTTCTCTTACATAGAGTTGATCACTCCCCAAATGGGAGAAAGATAATAATGATACCATCAAATTTAATTTTTTTAAAAGTATCTTCATTATAATTTTTTTAATTATACAGTATAGAGATTATATTCATGACAAAAATATTAATATGGTGGTGATTAATGAATAAGAAAACATTTGTTAACAACTATATATATTTCCTTATTTCATCTTCTCTTGAAGTATTAATTAGAAATTATATGGTTCTGATTTTTCATATTATCATTCATTGTATCCTAAGTTTGGATTTATATATCATTTCTTTAAAATAATTTTATATTACCCACTTTACATCCCTTTCCATTACTGATATTCATATCTTTCCTACATCTCATACCTTCTAATATGTTTTACTAGTTTCAAATCCTTTCTTTATGTTTTTTCATTATTACCAATTTATTAATCTTAATCATAGTAATACTAATTTTTATTGCTAACCACATGATTTATAATATATCAAATAAAATATTTATGATTAATGAGATAAGTTTCCAAGTTATTCATCAATTGATCTCATCAATAAATATATATTGGGTGAATATTCTTTAAAGAATGTTTTTATTTATTTTTCATATATAAAATATTTTGGAATATGGTTAAATTAATATCTAAAATAAGTGAATATATATATATAGATCTAAAGAATTGTGGTTGAGGTTAATTTATATGAGGACCATGATTTATATTGATTATTTATATAGTGGGTTATTGATTTCATCCATGATATGGGACTGGATTGGTATGTTCATATCACTCATAATAATTCTTAAATTATTGTGATGATTCATTATAGTTAAAAAAGGTTAAATCTAATGTTTAAATATCATCAAAACTATTATATAAATTATTTTATGAATTTAAACCCCCATAAATTATAAATTATATTCAAATGAGAGAAGGCATTAGATTTATAGGTGTAACCAATTGAAAACCAATAAACTATTTTCACATGTTTTCCATACCGGTAGCCAAGTAATTTTTATTATTCCAAAAACAAGACAACCTAAGTGGCCTACTACATCATGGAGGTAGAAAAAATATCAAATATAATATTTTATTATAATATTTATATCTCTACCATAAGTAGACAAAAATGAAATCCAAAATTTAAAATTCATTAATTTTAAACCTAATTGTACCTTATAAAAAATTGAATAATACAATCAGTATATTCTCTATGGGATGAAAATAATTAATTATGAATGATGTTTGAAATAATTTTTTTTTATTTTATATTAAATATATTATATTATTTACTTATAAATCTATTGATTACAATTATGTCAATGTTTTTTCCAATTAATTATTTTTGATATATTAAAATCGAAAAAATAGTTAAATCCATTTAATTTTTTTAGGTAAATAAATTAAAATATTTGTACTTGCTTGAAATATTAATATGAATTGAGAAATATAATTTTCATCTCAGAATTCAGTCATCATATTTGACATAATATTTAAATAAATAATTATATTTATAATTTAATTTGTATAGAACGAGATAAAAAATTAGTATCAATGTCATTCTAAATTAAAATAATGTCTCTTTAAATTAATTCAACTAAAAATATTTTATTCACATATATATATTATTGATTTCATTCCTCTCATGATACTAGTCACACATGATCATAAAGTATTTATTAATAAATGATCACTCTATATTATGAAATGTGTCAAATGATTCAAATCATTGATTCTATTTTAGAAATACTGAATAAAGAGTAAAAATGGTTTAGTTTAAATAAAGGATCGCGAACATGAATGTAGAAATATTCTATGGAAGGATATTGAAATGTAAATGAAGTCAATATGGATATAAAATAAAAAAAAATATTATATATGTATATATATTAAATATCATAACACAATGAATTTTTTACATTGTTATAATATATATTTGTTTAATTTCATGTTTTTATAAAATTATGGGATTGAAATTATAATAATTTTGAATAATTTAGAGGTTATATAGAAAAAGAAAAATTATAAAAACAAAATATTTTTTTTATGTGGGATATTTATGGTTTAGTGGTGTCTCAAAATTATATGTAACCAAGTCTCTTTTCATTGTATTAGCAATAATTATATTATAGTCATATATAACAGTAATGGTGTGGTGTAACCGTGTGATGTGAATAGTCTAAATCCAATTGATGTTTTATTATTGGATCATGCATTACCAAATTGTGCATCCAAAAAGTGTAATATATAAAAAACCCAATTATGAAATTAACATTTCATCGCATCACGATTGAAGCCACTTTTCACCCCACATTTTATAGATTATTTATCGAGACCTCAGATGTCTTATTCCATTAGTAAACATTTCCTCTAATTTATTATCATTCTCTTTTATATTCATATTTAATTTCCATGATATGTTTATTTTGTTCTAAAATGGGGTTTTTTGTGATTGAATTTTGGGGGTTTCTTTGATTATAATTCGTAGTACTCTTATAATGGATTCAATGGCCTATTTTTTAATACAATTCCAACTAGTAGAATCAATTTTTATATTTAGTGGTATCACCCCATTTCCATTGATTTTAGAACTATGAATTAACACATTTTTAAAAACATGTTTTATTAATTATAAGATACTATTTAAAATCCATGAGTATTATATGATTTTCATTAATTTTTTTTGTTTGATGTTACATCAATGGATAAGTGTCTATATATAAATAAATTGTTCAGGTTTTTTGCCGAATAAAACATGTAATGTAGTTGAAAAAATTTATACATTCTGTTTGTAGGTATTAATATTTATATATTTCATGAGTTATACCATGTGATTTATAATGATTTAACAAAAGTCTTTCATGAATAATTTTAATTTAGTTATATGTATTTGATAAAAAAATTAATTAATTTCCAATGGTTAATTAGTTGTGTTTTATTTTGAATTTTACTGAAAAAATAATAATTCTATTGAATTAAAAAATGTGGTTTTAATAACTGTCTCTTGTTATAATGTATTATGATTCATTAATCATATATTGATCATTATATGGATTTTTATTCCACCCATTATGTTATCCCATTTATTATATTTAGTTGATGAGTTAGTTGATTCATGGAATGAAATAGTGATATATTTAGTTTTTAATAATTATATTTATGTGTTATTTAATTATTCAGAGTGAAAAGTAATTTTCTAGAAATCGGTTATTCATGGTAGTGTTTCTATTTCTATTTATATTTTCTTAGTATGGTAATATGATATATTAATTTATATCACATATATATGTTTCATGGAAAGCATTTAGATTCAATGTATGATTAAAGAGGGTGAGTTTTTTTCTTGTTCATTATCATTGACCAGATTCTGGACCCAAGATTGAAATTTTATTTTTTAATATCATGACTATAAAGACAAAAATTATTTGTAAAATAAATAATTGATGATGTCAAATAACTATCCATGATAATTGGATGTGTTTTGTTATTTTGTATTCATATATCATCTACAATGATACTATGATTCACCAAGATGAGGATAATGTTTATTAATTTTGGAGACATTATTGGCGGTAAGTATTAATAATTAATTTTCACTAATAATTTCCAACAATAATAGATTATGTTTAAAATTTTCAGTAATTATTTACCATAAAATGGTTGTTAAAATTTTGGATATGTTTAATACATTCCTAATACTAACCCCTTTAATTTATTAGTGCTGTTATCCTACATCATGTATTTTCAATTGCCATGAATATACCTCATTATCAATTCCCATTCAATTTCAATGCTGTGAAATATTTTAAAATACACGAAGAAAAGTTTATCATTTTCATGGTCAGGTTTCAAAAGGGATTTGGTATACCGATTTATCATTTTTATTCTTATTTAATATTTCCATGATATAATTTAACAAATAATATTTGACATAATTATTTGAATGTAATTATTTATTTATGGAAAAATTATATTATTTCTTAATGTAAAATCTATGTATTTTCATCATACATGTAAATAAAATATGTATTTTATAGAATTATCTTAAAACTATAAGGAAGGGGAATAAGGAGGAAAGAAATTGATAATTTTTTGTAATCCCAAATACATTAAATGTTCAATATATGTGTCTACTTGATGTTGTTGGTGATGAAGGAATGGTTTTTTATTTAGGATATTGATAAAATTATAATTTTTACTTGATCCAATGATAAATGAATGGTTTCATTATTATTTAATTATTTTCCTATATTTTTTTTATTGTTTACCATGTGCATCAGGGAACATTGATTTCCTCTCGTTTGGTTTCCTTCTACCATATTTTAGTTCATATATAAAATTTTATCTTTAATTTTTCTCATACTTATTGAAATATTTTTTTAATAAATATTTTTTAATGAATTTATATATTACTATTATGTATTTTTTGATTTCATAATATTTAAGAATTACTTTTTTCTATTTTTTTGATCCTCCATCATGAAATGTTGTCAATACAATGCCTCATGAAATTGTCAATTTTATACAAAAACTGTATCATCTCTTGGTGATATTATATGTTAAATGAACCCATAATTAAAGAACTCATGCATTTACATTTTCAATTTTAGACGTTCTTAATCACCCACAAAAATGGGCCTTTAAAATTAGCTTATAAATAGGAAAAAAATCATTAGTATACTAAAATTCACATTTATATAAAATACACTGTAACCCCTTTGTAAAAAATTATTATATTTTTTTACTACTCAAACATCATTAATTTGAAATGTAAGCATACTTAGAACAACATGAAAAATAATACATTCATTTCCATCTCAAAACAGATATTCTTCTTCTTAACAAGTCACCATAGGCATGAATATATTCATATATATAAATAAATACTTATATATTAAAGTATCATCTTTCGAACTACAATATAACAAGACATGAAAAACGAAAATCTAATCCATACCATGAACAACATCATATTCTACAATGGGTATGGAAATAAGTTGTAAGGTAAAAATAATACCTAAATGGTAATATGAGAGTTTTTGTATATTATTTTTTCGTTAATACTAACCCAATATGTTTTTACATACAATTATGTTATAATTTCATTGGGTGAAATTTTCATTACAAAAAATTTATCTCATAAATTTATGAATGTGTAGACACCAAGAAAATCAATAAATTATCATTTTTTGAACAAAACATTTCTATACTTGTTTAAACATCATTCAATGTCTCAAATTTTGAGAATGTAGTTGAAATAGGATTAAAAGACATAGTCTATTCATAATCAATTTACTATCAAATATTCATTTTTATTATCGTATACACATCAAACTAATGACCCATTTAATTATATTTATGGAATATTACTACCTTTATATAAGAATTTATTTTATAATATAAAGGATCATGTAAAAAATATAATCAATATTCTAGAACATACCACATCATAAGAACTTCAAAAATTTCATTATACTTTATATAGGGTTCTTTTTACCACACCTATCACAAACTAAATACTTGTTTTCCTTAACTTTTGATCTCATTTATGTATTTATACCATTTGACATATATGTGGATCTCCTTTTATACATATTTTCATGTAATACTATGTTATTAGAAAACTCCATTTCTACGTTCTCGGTAGAGTGAAGAAGTTTTTTATAAATGTTAACCTCATGAGATGAAAAATCAATTTAGTGTCTTTAATTATATTTTGAGTAAAAATTATTAATTTTACAATCTAAATAAAAAAAAATAAAATTTTGTATGTACCATTACAATAGGGTAATTCATTCTTCATATGTGTCCATTTATGTATATTTATCCTTGCTCATTTACAATAATTTTATTTTTATTGGTATTAAATCATATTTAAAAAGGATCTCAAATATAATATTTTCAAATGTATATCATTCCATGGAAAAATATCTTCAATTAATCTAAATTTCATAACTCATTAACAAATTATTTTATTTTTACCTTTAAAATAGAAAACAGAATGAGTTACTATTGGATTATTCGAACAACCAATTACTTTTAATATATTTGATAATTATTTAAACAATCATTCTATTATCATAATTTGAAAAGATCCAATAAATTCATGAGAGTAAAATCTCATTAAATTATAAATTCTCTCCATGGTCTGCTATGGTAAATATAGTTTATCTCTAATGAAGATACCACCATCATTGTATCTTCTTTAAATTGATCCATCACATAAAAAATTACATAGTTCCAATTCAAATTATTCTAAGTTACTAGTATAGAAGGATATAATCTTCTTGGTTCCTTTGTACTTAAACATTCCTACATCCCCAATAATAAATCATTAGAAATATGTATAGTTTAGATGAAAAAACATGGTAATAAGTTAAAAATCAACCCTAATCTCCATTATTTATATTCCCTTACTGGTATTTACAAAAAATTTCATAATTTATAATATTATAAAAAACAATACATATATACAATATTTGATGAACTAAACATAAAAAATCACAAAATTGAATCTTTTGATAATAATAATTTCCTTTCATTCATTTGGAACAATTAAGTTTATTTTTTTATATAAATACATCATCACCCATACATAAATAAATAGTACTTCATATAGTGGATATTTCCACTTGGTATCCATTTTTTATATAATAGGAAAAATTTAAAATAAAATAAGTTTTAATTTTATGACATAACTCACAGTATTCATCTTTTCCTCAACATTTACATGACTCAGGCATAAAAACCAATGCTTTTTTTAAATATTTATAATGATACAAAAAGATCAATAAAATATATGTATAGTGTGACTAAAGTGAACTTTTCATTCCATGAATTCTATTAAAAATTATATTTTTCAAAATAATATTTGGGCTCAATATAAACATTATAGGGCCTATGAAATAATCTTCTCTACCCAAAAAATACAAAAATTGTTTCATCATAAGTCATAAATTAATAATTAAATGCATAATGGTTTCATAAAAAATAGAAAAAGATAAACAATTATACATTTATCCCTTAAAATGTAGAATTAATATTCCTTTAAAATTATACTAATTATATTTTCTTGTGAAATAATTATATTTTTATTAAATCCAATAGAATTTTTCTTGAAATAATATAGGTAACATGTAAAATTATATTAATACTACTCATAAAAAACCATCAAAAAAGGAATACAATTCTTGATTAATTCCAATAATATATTAGGAGAAAGATAAAAAGTTAAATCTATCCCGATAACCAATGTATTGGAGAAATATTCAAGTCTTACCCATCATTGTTATCTATATTGGCCTCAACCATCATCATAAAAAAGAATGAGATCATCTATTGTAATAACATTTTTCCTAAAACAATATCCTAATCATTGTAAATGAAATCATTAATTTTAAATTTTATACTCATAATATTATTATTATCACCCATAAGTTAATATTGCTATATATTGAAATATGAATTCCATAAAAAACTATTTTCTAAACTATCAAAAATCATTGGAATGATGGGTTTACATTGAAAATATATGAAAACATATATAGTTCGTCAAATATAAAATATTGGTTAAGGAATAGAGATAAAAAATATATTTCATAGTCATTATAAAAGAATACTCATTCTATATTTTTAATAAAAATGTTTTTGTATAAAAGACATGGAATAATTCCTTATGAAAAAAATTGATAGAATGTAAAAAGCGATATAAAATTTTCTTTATAGTCCATTTAAGTTATGCTAAATACATCCATAAATATATTTCAAGAATATTTAAATGGATGAATTTTTTTTAGACAATAAATCGTTATATTATTTAAAATGATATGTTTATGGTAATATGACCCTTACCTCAAATATAACATTTAATGTACATTAATTGTATTTCCTTTCTTGAAAATATTATTTAGGTTTATACATAAATAATCAGTAGGATGGATTTACAATATAAATAGGGATTCTATGACCTTTGGAGTGATGTATAGAATATAATTTTTTAGGGATTGGTTGATCCAAATGGATCTTGAGATGTGTGGATGACAGGAGAGGGGTGTTTTTTATAGGGGTGTGGAAACACATATAATTTTTATGATGAATAAAATAATTAAATGTCTAACTAAATAAACATAACTCTAAAATGATATTTTTTTAAAAATTAGATGATGCAGTGTTTAATTATTTTCTACAAAATTTCATTTATAAATTTGTTATATTTAATTTTAACTGATATCATCTAATTTTAAAAAACCCATTATTATGATGATTAGAAATCTGAGCTATGCTTAATATTATTCAATACAACAAAGTTTCTTGAATTTAATATAAAATTTTTCCTGAAATACATGATGAATACAAATTTTTTCTAAATTCAATTTTTTGTATAAAAATGAATTTATACAATATTCAAGTATAAAAAATAATTCCAAAGAACCTAATTTCTATATAAATATCATAATTGGGCAATTTTTTTGAATCTATTTTATTAATAAATTCATATTTATAAATTATTGAAAGGAAGATGTAGATTTAAATAAATAATAATATTTTTTTAATTCAATGAAAAGTATAACTTGTTAAAAATTATAAAAAAAGAAATTAAATTTTTTCATATTAAATTTAAAATTATTTTTCTTATTTCTAATAAAAATTATATAATATCAATTTCAATATCTTAGTTCTCCATAAAATGAATTAAAAACAAATATTCCTCGAAGAAAATCATTCTTTTTTATTGATTGAAAAATATTATAATATTTTTATTGTAAATATAAATTTGTAAAATATAATTCTTGATTTCCAATAGGACATGTAACTTTTTCGTCACATAATTACATGTTTAGTTATAAAAATTTTATTTCTTGAAAAAATAACCATACATCTAGGATACTAGGAAACACACCCACAAAAATGATAAACCCTCCACCAAAATGTCCCCCCGAAAAATAAAAATATACACCATTATATTAAAACACACATCCTTTAAATCCACACAACTAAACAATTATAAAGATACATTTTAATGACTACATCATCCCTATAATCAAGCACAACCCAACTATAACCTCTTCCTACTACGAAGAATTAACCATACAAGAGAAACATAAAAATATTCAAGGAACTACAAACGAACATATATTCATTCGTAATAAATATTTTATCATTTTTTCATTGATCAAATGAAAATTTAAATTCGAAAAAACATCAATTATTAGTTTTACTTGTTAAATTTTATATTTCACTTTTTTCCACATATATTTTATTTTCAATTATATAATTCTGTTTCAAGAATGTGATCAGTGTGGTAATATATTATAAAAAAAAAATGGATAGTGAACACTAGAAATAGAGAAAACAAAAACAAAAAAATTAAAAATATTTTCCAAATTTAATATTTAATTCTGATTCATATATATTACTTTTTTGGGTTTCATCATTTATTCATTCAAAGAATGCACAATGATAATTTCATGAATAATACGTAAAAATAATATATAGTTCATTGACCCATTACATCAATGTATGTCTTTAATTTCTTACTAAATTGGTATAATGAGAGGAGAAAATATTTCCTTCCCTATAAAAAATGAAGGATATTTCAACCCAAATGTAGA
The DNA here is from genome assembly GCA_963277665.1 of Viscum album. NCBI lineage: Eukaryota > Viridiplantae > Streptophyta > Magnoliopsida > Santalales > Viscaceae > Viscum > Viscum album. Next base: position 316,958,824 of record OY728132.1, on the reverse strand, counting down.
CGGTCTGGTTATACCCAATGTTTTTGTTCTTCTCATACATGTTTATGAAAATAAGTCTACATGGATGAGAGACAATTTATAAACATAAAGTATTACAATCCACTTATTTTGGAAATTGTCTTATAAACCCTCACCTAAATTCTCTTCACCTCTCACAAATCGTCCTCGGGGCCCGTGCTGTGACTACACCAAGCCTTCCTTCCGTAGGCTAGGGGCTGGTGACTAGCTACAAAGTCGTAATTGCCTATGCTGGGAAGCCATTGCATTTATAAAATGTAAACACACACAATCCGAGTAAACAACCGGAAGAAAAACACTAAGCAATACTGAATACAGATTTGGTGCTGGAATGAAAAAGGGTCCGGAAATACAAGACCAACAGTAAAGTACAAGTAATGTAAAAACAACTACAACTAAGAAAACAAATAGCTGGAAGGTGTTTAGCACCTTCTGGATTGTCCACCGCAGATCCAACATGAAGGGTAGGTATAGATAGACTCATATGTGCTCCACATCCGTCCGTCTCCTCTGGGTACCGACTCATCGTGAGGTCCACCTCTGGGTGTCGTCTAGTCCTCGTACACTCTGTCTCGGCCAGCGCTGTCTGTCGTCTGCTTCCAACACAACTAGGTGCGGGCATAGCCCATTCATGGGTTAGTATAAAGATAATCAGTAAGGACCCCGAGACCCTCAAGGTATCACAAAATATAATAAGGATAAAATAAAACTACAAAAGAACAGATCACCATTACTTATGTGTATGACCATACATATACCTAAGTTATGTAGTAACTCATCTCAATCATGAGGAAACCACAAAATTCCTGACTCATCTCAATCCAATATTTTCAATATCGATACCATGGATGCTGGAGAACTCCTCCTCTGTTGAGAATAGTGGGTATGTCGCGACACCAAGACACTTCTCACTAACCATAGACGGCTCAGGTACTCCTTCTGTTGAGTACTGCGGGTCTTCTTCCAACTACCAGGAGCTCCTTCGCTACGGTTCTATGACCAAATACCTGGCGCTCCTCCTGGTAGACTGTAGAGGTACTCCTCTTGTCGAGTACTATGCTGCCAACTACCAGGCCCTCCCCACTGGGTTAGTCGAATCGATCAAGTAGTGGTCAGATCTTTTAGCTACTAGGTCTCTGCACTTTGTCTACTTGTTACTGGAAGGATCTTCTCTATGAGATACTAGGAATTTCTCTTACTATTACGAAGACTCATATAGAAGTATTTCAAATGTCTGTATCGTCAATGGGGTGTCAACGCAAAAAACGACTCTTCATTCGGACGCCCGGTGTGTTAGTTATTGGCATTTTCGTTCCAGGGGCCCAGTTAGTTTTCCTATTCAAACCAAGCCTACCATAAACCAACATTGTCCAAACCTCATGTCGGGTATGCCAAAAGAACCATATCTCTCAATGCTTTTAGTTTCTGCATACAGTTGGTCTATCAGACACCCGTAGCCCATGATATGGTCGAAATGGTGTAAACAAGTCATATCAGGTCTGGGTTCGGGCCGACCCAGTCGGACTGACCCCGCCCGACCCAGTCTACGGGTCTGACATGGCCCGAGTGGGCGACCATGCCCGATGGCCTGGCTCGGACTGAAGGCGGCCGACCCAAGGTGGCCCGGTCCATGGTGGCCTGACCCGTGGCGACCCCGCACATGGCGACCCAGCCCAGGACGTCCCAGCCCGAGGCATGCTGACCCATGGCCGGCTGACCTGTGGTGTCTCGGCTCGAGGCGGCCCGGCTGGCCGGCATGTGTTTCTAGGAACCGGACCGCCAACTAAAGCCAGGGGGCTTCTGGGGGAGGTCAGCGCCCCCTCGTCTCCATATAACGTCTGGAGTGTGGCACAGGATTGGTATCTGCAGGACCCGAGGGGTCCCTCCTGTGGAGCGCCCACCGTTGGTCGGCTCAACCATACACCCTCCTCCATCTGTCGTGGCCTTTGGCCATGAGTGTTCTCCATCCCAACGCAATGGCGCCACAACTTATTCATCTGTCGCAACCCACATGGTCGTGGTCCCCTTCCTCTAGTGTGGTGTGACGGCACCGTGCCCCTCCGGCACCACCACAGCCTGCCTGGCTGCAGCCCGATTCTTTGCACAGTGTGACGAATACGCTCCCCTTTGATGACCTGGTGACCCTTGTGCTGTCGGTTCCTCTTGCGGCCGGCTGTCGCCGGCCGCAGATGCTACACCATTTTTCTCTCTTCTAGTGGCCCCGTTATACCACCTCCTTTGTCAACCAATCAAGAACTAACTAAGAGACGCCAGACCATGTTTGTTCGAACCACACCCTCCAAGTAAGGTGATAACAATTGTTCAACATTGAACAACAATAAACGATGAACAAAGAGGATTTAATTAAAAAAAACAAAGCCCTACCACAATTTTCGGTATATGTTGACGGATTTGAGGGATGGTGGCGTCATTCTATTGAAGTCAGAGGAAAAAGGGGTACACGTTGTTGGCCGACGAGCATTCAAAGGTGACAATGTCAAAAATGACATCGGCATTCTTCGTGGGCGTCACTTCCCTTTCTTTCCCCGGTTGAAGAAGGAAGAAGATGGTGACGGTTCTTCATCTTCTTCGTGGAGAGGATATTCTCTCTATTCGTCCAATGCTCCACCAAGAGACTATACCAACCACAAAATAATAAAACCAGACATATTATTAATCCTTTTCCATAAATAATTCAAACCATTTCAAATTAAATAATTAATTCCATTAATTAATTTTGTGGTTTGGGACACTTATGATGGAAGGTGAAGAAGCGCCCCAATTAATTGGGACATCCAAGGGATTAAAGTGGGGTTTAAAGATCGTGTGGGATCCACCTAAAAATATCCTCCCAAGGTAGGTTATGTGTGGGTGGGTCCCACCACTAACATCTTCTTGGAGGGTTTAACAACCAAGGAATGAAAATAAGCAAACACTAATTTTAATCAATTTAATTAATAACCCCAAAATCTAACTTCCATTCTCGTTAGAACACAACTGCGGTGAAGGCCTCTTTAAGGGAATACAGACACTGTGAGTTCAACATTTCCCTCAAATTTCAATTCCGAGCACAGTTTCAAATTATTTAAAATCTCTTACATACTTTTATTGAACTTACCCGAACACAACTTTAGAAGTTGATTCCAGACGCACCGGGCGTCGTAATCAAGCATCATCAGAAACTACAGACTCTTAAATTTCCCATGTATATAAGATAATAATTTTCCATTAAAATTTCGGGTCTTTACATTCTCCCAACCACGGGGATTTAGGTTAACGTATGCTACAATACAAACTAAGGGAACAAATGGGGTTAATGAGCACGTATATGAGCCTCCCGCTCCCATGTGCTCTCTTAGAGGTTCCCATGCTGCCATCGAACGTGCACTAGAGGTATCGACCGACCACGAAGAACCTGACCATGTCGATCCTCAATATCCACTATAACCTCTATGAATGTCGCCCCATCATCGATGTCCAGCTCCCTGTGATCGATGAGGTTGGATGAATCATGTACGTATCTCCATAGCTGAGATACATGGAAGACGTCGTACACCTGGTGAAACTGATTAGGAAGAGCTAAGCGGTAAACCACATCACCTACTCGGCTGAGGACCTAGAAAGGTCTAATGAACCACATAGATTACTTTCCGCCTCAGTCAAATCTCTGTATACCTCGTCAAGGTGAGACACGTAGAAAGAAGTGGTTGCCATCATCGAACTCCATAGGTCTCCATCTCATATCAACATATGACATTTTCTTGATCTGTACAGTCTTAATTCTCTTCTGGATGATCTGCACCTTCTTTTTGGTAGCCCGTACTATCTATGGTACCACTAGTGAGGTCTCCCCTAAGTATGTCCAGCACATCGGTGACCGAATTTGAGGAAACAGTCACAAAACATGTCCTCAAGGGTCTGAATGGTCCTCTCGGTCTTACCATCTGTTTGAGGATGGAAGGTGGTTCTCCGATGAAGCTGCATCCCAAAGGCCTCCTACAACCCCTTCCATAACCAGGAAGTAAAACGGGTGTCACGTTCGGAGACAATAAAAGAAGGTACTCTATGTAAATGAACAATATTTGGCATTTAGAGGAATCCAAAGATCTCTACTAAGCCCTCCTCTCTGATCGGTAGGAAGTGGGCTGACTTGGTGAGTCGGTCAATGAAAACCCATATCGAATTGTGACACATGGATGTACGTGGAATAATCGTCACGAATTCCATGTATATCCAATCCCATTTCTACTCTGGGACCTCTAAGGGATGTACTAGGACTGTTGGTACCTTTTTCTCAACCTTCAATTGATGACAACTGAGGCATCATGAGACAAACTATGATGTCTCCTTCTTCATACATAGGCACAAGTGTTTTCGTCGAAGGTCCTGGTACATCTTTTCCACTCTTGGATGTACCGCTAGGGGGGAAGTGTGGAAATCTCTCAAATACCTCTCTTGAAGAGAAACTAGTAACATGGTACATCATCTGAAGAGGATGACGTGCTCCCCACCTTCAGAAAATACATCATTTGCATGCCATGTGGATATCTGGGCACGTCGCATCTCACAGTCACTGTCTCTATACTGTGCCTCCCTTACTCATCGAATAAGTGGAGGAGTGACTGTGAGAGACTCTAGAAAGGATACACCATCTCTATCCCCAAGGGATATCTATAAAGCAGCCAGCCACTCTGTTGCCTCTCCTAGCAGCTGAATACCTGTCTTCCTACTGAGCACATATGAAACAACATTCCGCATCCCAAGAGTATAGAATATCTCAAAGTCATAGTAATTGATGAACTCAAGACGATGTCGTTGTCTCAGGTTCAAGTCCTTCAAAGAGAAGATATACCTGACACTTTTGTGATCAAAGTAAATGGTAAAACATTCGCCCACCAGATAGTGCCGCTACATCTTCAAGGTGAAGACCAATGCTGCTAACTCCAGGTCATTGGAAGTATAGTTCTTCTCATGTTGTCTCAACTGATGAGAACCATATGTGATCACAAATCTCTCCTGCATTAGGACACAACTGAGTCCGACCCAGATGCATCGTATAAGACTTCATACCCTATGGATTTATCTAGAATCCTCAAGAAGGGGGAAATAGTCATCCTCTTCCTTAGCTCCTAAAATCTCTGCTGGATTCTCTCTAACCACACGAAGGGTTTCCCCTTCTTCTTCAAGGCTGAAAGGGGGGATTCAATTCTGGAAAACTCTGGAATGAACCTCTGATAGTATCTAGACTAGCCCAAAAAACTATGTATCTCCCTCACACTATTAGGTGGCTCCCAAGAAAGCACTTCCTTAATTGTTGGTGGATCCACTAAAACTCTAGCCTCTGAGATGATGTGTATCAAGAAGTGAACCCCTCAAATCCAAAACTATCACTTTGAGAGATTACCATAAATTTCGTGCTCTTAGAGTGTGTCCAGTACTACCATAAAATGGTAGTGGTGCACCTCTTTTGTAGACGAGTATATTAATATGTCATCGATGAAAACTAATACAAATCTATTGAAGTAAGGCTGGAAGATCATGTTCATGAGGTTCATGAACACTACTAGAGCATAGGTTATGCCAAAGGGAAATACCAATATATCATAGTGGTCGTACAGACACCTAAAGTTCATCTTCTGCACATTCTCGTCTCGATCTCTTAGCTAGTGATAGCCTGATCTGAGGTATATCTTCGAGAACCATCTTGCTCCCTTGAGCCGATCAAAGAGATCATCAATCCTTGGAAGTGGGTACTCCTTTATTATGGTCACATGGTTCAATTAATGGTATTCAACACAGATCATCATGCTCCCATCCGCCTTCTTGGTGAATTGAATTGGGGATTCCAAGGGGGAAACACTGGGTCAGATGAATCCCTTCCCCTGTAAGTCCTCAAGCTGTACCCGCCACTCGCGAAGCTCAGCCGGAGCCATCCAATATGTTGGAGTATATATCTGTGTTGTCCCAGGGTAAAAATCAACGTATATGTCCACCTCTTTGCGATGAGGTATTCCTAGAACATATTCAGGGAAAACATCTACATACTATTCCACCACTATAGGATAATTCAGACTCTCCACATCAACTGCTCCGAGGGTAAGGCAAGACAACAGGTGAGTGATCGGTTGCACCCTCCTCCGATTAAGTCCTTCCCACGCTGCAAAGGTTCACTTCTCACCGATGAATGTGAACCTAGTCCCATCCGTGCGGACAGACCAAAATTTTTTCCTAATAAAGTCGATCTGACCACGTACTGTAGATAACAATTCCATACCCAAGATGATGTCGTAAGGCATTAATGCCACTACAAAGAGATCCTAACCAAAGATATCGCCTCCTAGAGTAGGCTCACACTGCCGGCACAAGTGCGTAATCATTGAGTCTTATCCCATAAGAGTCTCTAGCTATATGGATCGATCCAACGTCTCCGTCTGAATATCTGAGCACTAAAATAAGGAAGTGGCTATTAAAGAGAGACATGAACCTGTGTCTATAAGAACTGCAGCTAAGGTGGAGTGGACACATATTGTACATCAAATCATTTTCATAGTTCCATGGTCATATTCTTTAGCTACCTAAAGTTGAGCCCTCCCATGTCCACCTTCTCCCTGCGGTCAGGGTGGACCTCCTGGTGGTGGTGGCGGTAGCACCTCATAACTTCGATCATCATTAGCTGCTCGACTATCTACTCTTCCACGAACACCTTCCCCCTATGGAACACCTCGATCAGACCTATTCCTTTCCCTGGGAGGTCTGTCAAGAATCTACTAATCATCGAAATGGTGGGTCGGACAGTCACGAGCCATGTGACACTGCCCGCCGGAATATTAGCATTGCCCGATCCTCGAATGACTGGCTTTGTCTCCACTCTGGGTGTCATGAAAAATTGATCCTATGTCGTACGATCTTCCAACTCTAGGTCTGGTCCTCTTGGACCTCGGTGACATCATTCTACTGCCAGCTGTAGAAGACTACGCCACGTGTCAACTAGTAGTAGGTCTCACTACTGGTGACTGCTCAGCAAAGAAAATCTCTACTAGGAGGGATTTCTCTAACACCCCCTCCTATATCGATATGATGAGGGAGATCATCGTGGCTCCGATCTCTCGCATGAGTCCCTAATCAAAGGACGAAGAGCTGAAGAATGGGTCCCGTACCATATCCATGGATTATCACAAGATGTCAGTGAACCTCGCTAAGTACTGTGCTACTATCATGCTGCCCTGCTATAGATGAAGTAGCTCCTGTATCCACAATGCTCAAAGGGTGGCTGGAACAATCTCTGCCTGGAATAGGTTCTCGAATTCGGCCAAGAGTAATTTCTCCTAATCGTGGACCTGAAGCATTCGGATCCACCATCTACCTGCTGCTAGATGAAAGATACACACAACAAGAATCCCAATGTAGTCTGTTGGTTACCCTACTAGCTTGGAAACTCTCACCACATCATCTAGCCAATCCTCAGCCACATGTGGGTCTGTTTCTCCCCAGAACCTGGGTAGCCTCTAGTACTAGAACTCATGCCATGCGCTCATGCGACATGCATCATCTATTGCTCAGGTTGGTCGCATCAGTGGACCAACGGGTGGTGGTAGGGTCGGTGCCTCCGCTGGTACCTCAACTGGAAAGTGGCCCTGCACCGAGGCTTTATCACTCGGTGGGCTGTCAGAGCATACGCCTCTTGGGGCTCTAACTGGTCATCCAGTGGGAGGCATCCTGAAACGAATAGATGTGACATGATCAAAAAATTATATCTGGTGGGATAACCTCATTGTGATTACTTAAAGAGAACTTTTGAAACACACATGCAATTAGTGATCTTGTGCACTATGTCAGAAATTATAAGTCAGGGTCTTGGTGTACGGATACGTCAGCCGCCGCACCAACATTTGACTCCCTAAACTGAAAACCACACTTGGTGCCATTAAAAATACTTCATCACAGAATGAATGATCAGTGTACTGAGTTCTGTAGTACAACTGACGTCCTCTAATACCAATTTGTCACGACCCATCCTCGGGGCCCGTGTCGTGACTACCCCAAACCCGTCATCTAAAGTCCAAGGGCAAGCGACTAGCACCAAAGGCATAAATCCCTAAGCTGGGAAGGCATTTCCTTCATAAAAATTAATCAAACACAATCAGAGTACACAACTGGAAGCAATACACTATGCAATAATAAATACAAAAGAGGTGCTGGAAAGTAAAAGGTGCTGGAAATACAAGCCCAACAGTAAAGTACAAGGAAAGGACAAATAGGTACATCTAAAAAGACAAACAACTGAAAGGTGTCTAATAGATATTTTATCATCCACCATAGATCCTACCTGAAGGGTAGGTACATATAGCCTCCTCTATGCTCCACATTCATCCATCTCATCCGGGTACCGAATTGTCGTGAGGTCCACCTCCAGGTGCCGTCTAGTCCTGGTACACTCTGTATCGGTCAATGTTGTCTATCGTCAGCATTCAACACAATGAGGTGCAGGAATAACCCATGTCGGGTGAGTAGGAATATACTCAGTAGGGACCCTGAGACCCTCAAGGTCTCAAAATATCAAACAAGGATAAACTACATGTATGAAACAACGGATAACCATTATTTTGGTTTATTCCCATACATATATCTAAGTTATCTAGTAAGTTATCTCAATCATGAGGAAAACAAAAAAGTCATGAATCAGCTCAAATAAGGATTTTAATTATCGAAACCACATCTACTAGAGACCTCCTCCCTTATCAAGAACAGTGTTCCTGTTACGAAACCAAGGCACTTCTCACTAACCTTAGACTGCTGAGTTACTTCTTCTTCGAGTACGGTGGGACTGCTGCCAACTATCAGGCCCTCCTCTACTATGGGTCTGCCGCCAACTACCCGACGCTCCCCCTAATATCTTGTATAGGTACTTATTCTATTGAGTAACGCGGGTCTTCCACCAACTACCAGGCATTGCTCCACTGGGGATCTGCCGCCGACTACCAGGTGCTCCCCACATGGCTACTCAAATCGGTCAAGCAGTAATCAGGTATGTCAGCTACTAGGTCTCCACACCCTATCTGCTCGTCAATGGAAGGATCCTCTCCCCAATCTATTGGTAAAAACTCCAACTATAGTGAAGTATCAAATAGAATTTTCTCAAAGGAATATGTCATCAATGGGATCTCAATGCAAAAGAAAAAGCGTCATTCAGATGCCTGGTCTTTTAGTTATTGGAATTTTCGTTCCAAGGGCCCGGAAAGTTTTCAGGTTCAAAACAACCCGTCCATACCCCAGCTGTGTCCAAACCTCATGTGGTTTGTTCCAAAAGAACCATATCTCTTTATGATTTCAGTTGCCGTAGACGGTTTTTCGATCAGACAATCGTAGCCCAAGATGTGGGAGAAAAGGTGTAAACAGGTCATAGTGGGTCTGGGTCCGGTTCGACCCAGTCGGACCGACCCTGTCCAAGGGTGTGGCCGGACCCATGTGGGAGGCCTGGCCTGAGGGAATGACCTGACCTGAAAGCACGACCCGGCTCGAGGCGGCCCGAGACATAGCGGCCTGGCCCGAGGCGGCCCGACCTGAGGCTGCCCCTCCTGTGGCGGCTCGGCCCATGACGCCCCAGCCCGAGGCTGCCCCACCCATGGTGGCTCAGCCCATGGAGGCCTGGCCCGAGGTGGCCCGTCTGGCCGGCCTGCATGGCTGGGAGGCGGACCGCCGGTCGAATCCAGCGGTGGCTGCGGGGGGTGGTCAGTGCCCACCCCCCATCTCCCTATAACGGCTTGCGGGTGGCGCCAACCTGGTATTCGTGGGACACAAGGGGACCTACCTGTGGAGCTCATACCGGTATCCAGCTCATCTGGCCACCCTCTTCCATCAACTGCGACCTTTGGCTGGGACGCAGGTCTTCTCTGGGGTGGCGCGATGGCGTCGCGCCGTCTTCGTCCGCCACAGCACGCATGACCGCGACACCCTTCCTCCAGCACGGTGCGACGACACCATTCCCCTCCGGCACCATCATGGCCTGGTTCCTTCCATATTGTGACGACGCCATGCCCATTTGTAGACCCGGTGAAACTTGCGGCGCCAGTTCCTCTCACGGCCGGCCAGTCACAGACTGCCGATGCTCCACCACGGTCCTCTTTTCTAGTGGTTCCGTTGCGCCACCTCGTTTTTCAAATAATCAAGAACGAACCGAGGGACGTCACGTCGTGTTTGTTTGACCCACACCCTATACATTAGGTGATAACAATTGGACAAAATTGGGCAACAATAAACGACAAGGAACGGGGATTTAATTCAATCAAAACAAACCCCTACTTCGTTTGTCGGTAATTGTTGACGTAGTCGCATGAAGGTGGCGTCATTCAATTGATGTCGAAGGAAAAAGGGGTACTCATTCTTAGTAGATGATCATTCGAAGGTGACGAAGTCGAAGACGATGTTAGAGTTCTTTGTGGGCTTCGCTTCCCTTTCTTTCCCCGGTTGAATAAGGAAGAAGATGGCGACGGTTCTTCATGTTCTTCAATGACAGGATATTCTCTCAATTCTTCCAAGGCTCCACCAAGATATTATGCCAACCAAAAAATAAAAAAACCAGATATATTAATAATTAATTATCATTAATAATTTAAACCATTTCAAATTAATTATTTAATTCCATTAATTAATTTTGTGGTTTGGCACAATTATGAGAGAAGTTGGAGAGGGTCACCAATTAATTGGGAGTTCCAAGGGGTTAAAGCGGGATTTTAAGCTCGTGTGGTCACCACCTAAAAATATCCTACCACAGGAGGTTATGTGTGGGTGGGTCCAAGGACTAACCTCCTCTTGGAGTTTTAAACCGCCAAGGAATAATAATAAGCTAACACTTATTTTAATTCAATTTTACTAATCACCCCAAAATCTAACATCCATCATCGTTAGAACACAATTGTGGTGAACGTCTCCCTAAGAGAATACCAATGTTGCGAGTTGTGCGGTGCCCTTTAATTTCCATTCCGGACATTGGTTCAAATGATATAAAATCTCATACGTACTTTTACTGAACGAACCTGAACAAAACTTCAGAAATTGATTCCGGACACACCGGGCCTTGGAATCAAGCACCGTCAGAAACTACGGACTCATGAAATTGCCATGTATTTAGGAAAATGTTTCCCACAAGAATTTTGTGTCTTTACAACACCCCCTTATACTACTTAAAATATCCCAAGATCTACTAACATGTAAATTTCTTATACGTTTATAAATTTTCTCACATTTGAGGGTAAATTAGACCTTAAATTAATTTTACATGGATTGGGAAATTTTATATTAGGTACAAGAAACTTTTTTTAATATCCCCTCTAAAATCTCCTTTTCCAAACATAAGGAACAATATACTACTTGATGGGTTTACCATGATGCATGATGTTTATGGAATGTTTTGTAGTTTAAGTATTTTATCAACAAGTAATATAGGGATATTCTATAAGAGAATAGGGTTTTATGTTATTAAATAGACCCTTTCTAAATACACTGAATAACTAAAAAAAGTTTTTATATAGTGTGTTATGATTTTTGGTTTCTGAATTTCAATTTATGGAGGAACCATCATGATAGTGAATCATGTATAATCCAAATATGTTTTTCCAAAGTCTCTAGGAAAATTTATCATGGAATATAGAGCTTATAAAATTTTGTCATAGGAATGTAATTACATCGAATATAAATATATAATTCAATAATTATTATTTTTTGTTATAATTAATTTTCTTAGGAATGAAATTATTTTTTTATGAAATACCTGATTTTGAAAAATATGCGGTTTTGATTTATATTGATTTATTTATCAAACTCAGGTTTCCCAATAAAATTTTATAAATTTGTTTTTAAATATTTTATTAATAAATTAATTCCAATGAGTTTTTTTCATATATATTATATGGATAAATGTTTTTGTAAAAATGATTCCAAATGATTTGTTTTCATAAAACATATTTTTTTATTTAATTTGGAAATGGGATTATGATTATTCTTCATTAGTTTTTTAATAGATCCCTATTGTTTAAATTATATGGATTTGAAATAAATTAATATGTAAAACTAAAAAAAACATAATGGATAATATAATATTTTATGTCTATAACAAGTCATTTCCATTAAATCCTTATTTTATATAATGGGTGTCACGTTATAAAAAACTATGACGTACATCAATGAAAAACATAATTCATGAGAGTCATGTTTTGGGAAAATTGATATATAGTATTTTACAATGTTATTTCTAATATAGAGTTATCAAATGAAGATTCTTATGATGTTTTATATATTGGGAATATGATCTTGAAAAAAGGCTTATAACGTTGATTATTATATAATTATGATTGAATATCAAAATGCTTCTTAATTTTTTATTGTCTTAGTACCTGTTTAAATAATGATTAGTTACCTATAATTATTTTTATTAGAAATATTATTATTTATTATACGTCATATCAGCATTCCATGGTGGATTATTATTTTCTGGAATTATATGTGATTCACTAGGGGAAATCATTATTTTTTATATGCACCCCCAGAATGTTCACTATTGTGGGTATATAGATATTTGTGGATAATGAATAAGAAAAGTAAACACTTAATTATTCAACAGTAGTGACACGTAGATCCATGATGATGATAATTATTTGATAGTTTAGAGTCACATGACTTATTTATCTTTTTCAATAGTATTAATTTGAACCACGAGCTCAGTTTAATCATTTTATATAGTGAAATAAGAAAATTATAATGTGAGACTAATGTTCTAACATCAATGATAGTGTAAATGTGCCCAATTCACAACATACATATCTTTTGTAAATAACCCATGAAAAAAATAGAAACATTAATTAAAAAAACCATAAATTGATTGATTTTGATCAAAAAGTTGAATCCCTCTATGATAGTGTCTGCTGGTTGATTAGAGAATATTCATAACCCTTTTTAGTCATCCATTTGAAAAAAAAATCATATAATCATTGAGTTCCATAATTAAGCTTTCAACATGGGGAAATTAATGTAATTGTAATTTCAATAGGGATACGGTAACCATGCTTCTTCATACATGGTGGGAGATCTTGAATTGGGCTCTAGAAACACCATTTTCTCCCTATTGAAAATAATAGATTGGATATAGAAGCTATAAAATTCTCGAGAATTGGTAATCCCTATAATTTTGTATAATTCATCCATATATTGGTACAAGATAACAAAGTAAAATTTAACATAGGATCGTTAATAGGATTCTCTCATTAAATATAGAATCATCAACAATTATGAATTGAAAAATGTGCCGTAAAAATCATATTTATTTTATCAATTACATGAGAAATTAACATATTGATACATGAAAAATTTATAATTCATTATATTGACTCAACAGTCACATAAATATATTTAATTAAAATTTACTATTATTTATTATTTATTTATATGATAAATTATTTTCATTGAAATAACTAAAAAATATAATATTGAACTGTATTAATAAAGTCAAAAGATTTTTATCTTAGATCATATTTTTTTACATCATTGTGAACATTTACATGAAAACATTACCAAACCACTGTAGTGAGGCCCACTATATCCCCACCTCTAATACATTGTATTTTTCCAGGCTTCATAATATGGGTTTAGTTTCACCCTTTATGAAATTATCAATATAGTATTTAGTCGTGCTCACAGTATTAGAGTGGTATATTTAAACACATAAAACCCCTATGGAGATATTTTTTAGTCATTTAAATGAAAACATCCTATAAAAACATACAATATAATATTTTCACATTGTCTATTGATATCTCGAAATATCAGAAGACTACATTGTGTAATCATCCAAATTCTCTTTATTATTACATCACCTTACAAGATGGAATTTCATTTTTGAAACATGGCCATGGTATTTTTGAAGGTACTACCATATTTTCTATAGGAAAAAATATTACTCTTTCTTTATAGATGATAAAATTATTATCTTGATCATTCAATCAATGTCATACATCTATTGGCGCACCCAACAAAAGATTCCTCACCACAACAAAACTATATAGGTTTTAATATAAAATTCAATTTATTAATTTATTTATGAAAGGAGGAAAAATCTTATCTATCATTGCTTAGTATTTGGTCTCATTAAATATTGAACAATCATACATTTATAAAATGATCATGTGTACTAAATATTATCCATTAATTCATGGTTTATGTGAGAGTGGAGAATCATATAGAAACATAGATAAATTGAATCTTATTTTATTAACTATGGAAAAAATTATTTAAACAAAACTAAAATTATCACTTACCATCCCAATTAATACGGAAGTGTAACCGATTTGAGGGAGAGATGAAATTAGGTAATCTTGACCAAATTCTAGTGGTTTTTGACTATATGAGGAGGTCAAATTGGGTGTAGAGGTGAGAATATACCCCTACATCAATGTGTGTAATAACATAAATAATAACCAAAAATCTTCCACTATATTAACTAATTTGAGATTATTTAGGAATTACATACAATCCTCAATAATAATTTATGTAAAAGAGCTCGACTACATCTCTACTACATTAAAAACGCACTGGAAACATATCAGGATGACCATAGATAAAACTAAAACAAATAAAACAATTAGTGAACAATAACCCTACTACATCCCTTATAATGGCCTCATCCAACAACATATTTGATCCTTTCTATCTAAATGAACCATATAATCTCAATAACAAAGAGAAAACAGAAGATTATTACTAGAATATTCTAATTGGCTACCCATGTTACATGTACACCCAAGATGGGTGTGATTGTAAGTCAATAAAAACAAAAAATGTTGTTTCAGGAATAACATGTAAATGTAGTGTATACATGTGATATGATCAGTAGAATAAATAAGTAAAATATTAATGAATAAATAACTACTACTATAGATCATTAGGACCTGCATAACACCATAGATCAACCCAAAGTGGCTTCATCCAGAAATGAGTGTATCAAAGAGTGTCACATAATCATGAAAAACAATATATACTCTTGCTTTATGAGATAAATCATCAAAGGAATGGAATTAAACTAGGCTCTTGTCTCACCATAGTTCAAAGGACTCTAAAAATTAAGAGTATATCTTTCCATAGTATACATGAGATAGAAACATGGAGTCTTACCTAACCATGAATGCATGCTCAATGATGGACTCCCATTCATAATTGTCCATATAATCCAAATGTATTAGGGGGTCATATCGCCAATTCATATATCCATTGATTGTGTATAAGTAAAATAAATCTATATGATGTTTTGGAACCCCTTACCTCATATTAATGTAAAATATCTATTGAATCCCAAACAATATATGGCATTATGGGGTCATATACCCTACATGTGAATCCGTTAGTCATATCCAAGGCATCCAAAACTATTTAAGGGGACACGTACAAGCCTCTCTAAACCAATGATTTTTTAGGTGGCATCTCATGTGTATAAATAAATCTTAGAGGAATGTAGATCCTATGTTACCATCACATCAAAGGATTATATCATCCAAAACCTATATTATATAAAGTGGGATGACCTCTTAAGTGAACATTAACTACTCATCACAAATATAACAGGCTGAAAAATTGATTCTTGTTATAATGTTGCAACATCTATCATCTATAACAATTTATATAAAAAAATTCATACTAGGGTGTATATTTCACAATGGAACCCAGAGGGGTCCCATAGGATTTTTTGTTGTTATGACACCCCACTACGATCTTTTTACCTACAACACATCACTCATGTAATCTCCCATAAACTAGATAGATTAATGTCCTTAAAAATAATCAAATATCATCATTGAACTAACTGCCTCCAATGAATATCTTTCCAAATGGATTGATTCAAGACCATTCCATTTCCATGTTACATGAGGTTGTTCTGAAAACACATCCAATCTACAAGCTCCCCAAAGTCTACTCACATAGTTAATCAAACCACCATGATGGATTAACACTCTCACCTTGCTCATCTTAACATTCCCAAAGCCTCTATGGAGTCCCAATGTCCATATTGTCCCAATACATTGGAATTACATCACCTCTCACCATTCACCTATACCTAGAAGACTCTATATTATCCCATTCATTGGTCACCAGAATATGTTCATTGAATAATTCATCACCACAAAAATATAACATGTTCTAGGTCATATATTCTTTTAAAAAAATAATTGGAAATCATAGAATGAGTAAAAAAACATGTTTCAATGGACCAACATGGACGTGGAACTTCTTTCCACTCATAAATTTTAATATAACTTTATTCTAATTAATTTATTATATATATAAAACTACCACACCATTTGCAATGATACCACATATAATTCATGCATTAATATATTTAGTATAATATATGGGTATAAATAAAGAAATATCAACTCTAATTCCATAGTATTTCTTTTTTAATATTATTTTTCTTACAACTCTATCGATGTTCATCCATGTTCAATGACCATATTCTACAACTCTCGTGGTCATTACTAATGAAAAAGAAACAAATATTTTACTAACATAAATGTATAATTAACTATATAGCTAATTTTTATAGTATGATATATACTTAAAATTATTATTCGACAATGAATAACAGCTGATGTCTCATCAGTTGCACTCTTCAATGAAAAAAATGAACAATAAAATTCCAACACCCTATGTCATTATACTAACAAATCCTAATGATTATAAATCAAAATAGGCACCCGTTAAATAGAAAAATTATTTTCCATTAATCCCAAATACATAAAAATCACATCCAGAAATCTACCTTCCCTGAAACGATGACAGATGGAGTAATAACATAATTACGGTTTGTACTCTAAATAAATCAATAGAAATCCCAATAATGGTTTTCCAGTTCATCTATGTTCTTGTAGAATTGGATATAAATAACTAAATTATTATTATGTAACGGTATAATTTGTTAATGACATGGTGAATATATGTTTTTTAATGTTTAAGATCAAATTAATAGTTATGAAATTGCGACTAAAATAGTTGGATCAAAGGGGGTTGATGTGATAATGAAGAGTGAGAGGCACTGGCCAATTGGTCCTCACATGGTTGGATAATCCACCTAAAACTATAAGTGTTTGAGCCCAAAAATTACCAAATTAACAAAAAAATTTTTAAAACTATATATCTAGTGACTCTAGTGAGGGTATAGGGTACACACATGCCATCATTTTGGCTAGTGGTAGCTCATTAGCAAGTGGTTTGTCTCAACTACTGATTTTTTTTCATAGTCAACCATCCCATACACTAACACCATATTGATATCCCAATCCAAATCATTATAACATTATATGTATAAAACTATATCTTATATACATTAAAACTCAAGTGATTCTCAGCTGAATAATGGTTCTTGAAATGATGCCCCAATCTAGAGTCAAAAAATTAAATTCCCTTGAAATTTAAAAATGTATAAATACATAGGTCCATTCAATATTCATTCAATAACACTGGTCATCAATAAGTTTACCAAAAAACTATTCAACCATCAAACAAAATATTTCATATTAATCAACTCTTCACTAACATGGTGTGTACTATCTCTAAATAGTGAATGAGAGCCCACTAATCAAATGAAACACAAGGAACACTATACATGGTAATCCAAAACACCAATTACCATCATCCTACACATAGTGTTCAGTATAATCCTTACTCTAGTAACAATTCCTTGGTTTAATGCCCAAAAAACAATATCTATTTGTTTATTTTAATGTAAACACTAATGAATCACTTTTATGAAGCACCCCCTAAAAAATTTCTAATTCATCCCAATCCAAATTTAAAATGAAAATACTAGTTATATTTTTTCATGTTGATCCCAAGTATGGTTTCCCTCAATGAACCAAAAATATTCATCATCACCAGTATAATACATTATTGGTGTCATCATGAGTTTTAAAAAATTGGTCTCACTCATTAAAGACTCATCCATCATGATTTAAATTCATTCGCAACTTCTATAATTCTCCGTAGCATAAGATTACATCAATTATTACACTATTAAATCATATTAAAAATGAAAAAAACCCACACATAATTCAATACTAATCATATGAACTAAACATAGTTATCTTTCTCATCACCATGTTCCTGCAGAATACAAAAAATATGATTCAGTATATAATATGAGAAAACTAGAACATCATTTGAGAGAAATACTATATTACACTCATAATATTTTTTTCACCATAAAATTATTAAAGCTTTATTACACATCAGTAATATCTCGTTAAAACACTCCCCATGTGCCAAAAATAGGTTTCATCATCAAAATAAATGTCCCACCTCTCGATCGATGATTATCTATATTTAACCTATAACAAAATGCCTCTCAGATAATATGTATTGAGACCCATACATGGGTCAAAAATACAATGATAACTAATTTATCTTTAATATTTCCTTTAATATGAAGGGAAATTTATAATTAGTTTTATTATTTGGGAGACTATTCCATATTGTATTTATAATTATATCATTCCCTAACTCTCGTATAACAACTCACTAACTCATAATTGTATAGTCATATTGTGTATCCAAAAAACACATCCTTGTTATGGCAAAACAAATATAATATTCATTCACTACCATACCAAATATTAAAAAATCCAAATGATATATCTCACATTTGGTGCATTATATCCCCATACATGTCATTGATATTCAATATTTTTTCTTTACTTAGAATCCCTAAAACGTCCTCCTATGAGTCATATGTCATTGAATTCCTTGCTATTATTCCTAAAACACATAACATTACCCAACTACATGTAAATTTCATCTAACTAGAAAATCCTCAACAGTCCTTTTCCAAATAAGGAATCTCTCTATGACATTGGTCAATTGCATAATATCCCACTAATCTGGGCATCATCTCAAAATAAAAAAAAAATCTACCATTATTCTCAACAATCATTGAAGTTCATGAAAAATTATTTAGGGTTTGTTATATGAAACATCCTACACACAAAATCTACCCAATATACAAAGCACTAGCTCACACGATGCATGAGAAAATAATTGAAAAAATCTTCTCACATCCACTTTCAAAAAACTCTCTTAAGTGTATTATAATAAACATAGATCCCCATTTCTAATCCAATCATCTCACTTGATCCTACCAAAACACTTCAAACATTGTCAAGGTATCTCTATCTATAAACCATCATTGCATTTCAAATCATGTATGTTTATTTAAACAATATAAACTACCATTTATAACCATGTATTTAAAACCCATATACATGAGCTGACCCCTATCATTTTTACTCAAACACATTAATATCTACCAAATCACTAAAATCCATTTCAAATATCAATCGTCTCAATTCCCTCCCACCATATCTATAGGTCAAAAGTCATAAAGAAACAATACAAATGATCTTCATACTGGGAAAAATCACACCCCCATATAAAATATCACCTCAGTATATCCCATTACAAAATTTAAATAATTAATATCATAGTTATACATGATGAATCAGATGCAAAAATCTATTAAACACTCATATGAAACCAACCCTATATAAGAATACACACATTTGATTACTACCCTAATGATCTTGTCAAAAAACTATCCATATATATATGAATCACCTAAGAGGACACATACTAATATAATCATATCAAAATGGTTCAATGATAATGATTGACCCCATGTATATAATTAATGGAATAATATATATTGTGTAGAAACATAATGTATCTGAAACTATTCTATTTATAAAACCAATATAATTATCACAAAATGTGTGCATTTTGAAGTAATCATGAGACTGTACGGACCAGTTAGTACCATGAAATATCTCTAACAATGAGGAATACATAATTTTTTTTTATATAAAACCACTCAATAAAACCGCTTGAACTATCATCAAATATGTCACATAATTTTTCAGTTTAGTAGAATAATATTATTTATTAACCAATATAAGAATGTATAAGTTCATATTAATATACTACTTTACTGATCCATCAATCATTATATGTTACAATAATTCACAAGTAAATATTTATTATAAATTCATTATGGTAAATATCATGAATGAATAATGGACAACCATCATCAGGATATGAGAAAAATATTTTGAAATTCATAAATCCAAAATAAAAAAATATGTGTTTCATGCTTGATGAAATTAATCATAATATAAAATATAAAACCGTGAATATAAATACCAATCCCTTAGTAACCTATGAATTGTACAAAAAAATAATATTTCCACACACCAGTTCAATGTCCATCATATACTCTAACACAAACATATATCACCTATTTACTGCCTACCCAAAATGATCAAAAAATAAAAAACTATTATAAAACTATTATATCTATCATAATACAGATTTATATTACTTTTTTATATCAGAACCCAATTCACTTCGATCATTTACAATATTGGGGGGGATAAGACCTTTGGTGCACCACTAATACACAAGAGATTAACAACTAGTTGCAGTGGCATATTGTGCTATCATGGGGAGAATATATCCAAATACCAGACTTAATAATAAAATATCAACATAAAAAATATCCATCCACTGATATATAGGATTTGGGTATTTAGAATAAACAATAACAAACATCAATAATGAATGAAATTCAGTAGGAAACCATTCATACAAACTAATATTACACCCAATAAGATGATCAAAAATAAAAATTATAGGGAATAAATAATAAATTATAATGATACCTTATATATATTCTTTTGTATCAATGTCTAATGATATGTTCATATAATTTTTATCAAAATATACTATGACATATTTGGTTGCTTCCCAAACTAAACATGGAACTAGTGAAGTCTACCTAGGTTCTAATGACCCATTGCCACCCAATTAAGGTGTAATTAAAACCAAGTATGGATCCAACAGTGTCGTATCATTGAAAAAAAGTAAATGTATTGTAACTATGTGACATTATGAACTCGATAAATAAATAGATTAAAATGACAGAAATAACAACAAATTTGAGTCTTTGGGTTTTTCATGACACTATTGATCAACTCAATCCTATATCATCTTGTTCTAAATATTCGATGATAGAATCATATAATTATGTTATCCAATATAATCAATGAATACATGGATCCCAAAGAAATATAGAAGATAATTATCTAATGGGGATAGTACACTATAGTATAATATATATTAAAACCTGTGGTT
This sequence comes from Viscum album, assembly GCA_963277665.1. NCBI lineage: Eukaryota > Viridiplantae > Streptophyta > Magnoliopsida > Santalales > Viscaceae > Viscum > Viscum album. Next base: position 316,937,587 of record OY728132.1, on the reverse strand, counting down.
TTACTCACCCTAATATGCATGAGATTAAAACTAGGGTTCCGATTCACCCATCTATTCATTTTTTATCTTTCTCCCAATAAACCCATCCCATAGAATCACAATCTACATGGGGGTCACATATCCCACATGTGGATACAAGGATCACATAAAAGGTAGAAAAATCTATTTGTGGGGATGCATCACCCTCCCACAAATCCAATTAGAATATCAAATGAATTTTGAACTTTTTATGGTGTCACATCCCCAATATATGGATACAAGGAGTATATACATGAATTCAAAACTATATGTGTGAGGTGCAGTAGGGGTACCAAACCCTAACCATAGATGAAAATAGCTTGTTTAAGGAATCTCGTTTATCTCTATACATCTGGTAAGGAGGAACATCTCCATTTAATATCTTATCAAAATTTTCCATCTACGGATTGTTTGCTCGAAAAAACCTCGATCACCTATCAATTCCATTTACTATTAAATTCAAATCCATTGTTGGATTGGAAATAGATTCTTATTTTAGGTTGGAACCTAGAATCATCTCTATATATTTCAATAAACACACTCTTAATAACATCATTATGTCACAAGGGAATAAAACATGGCCCCTTACCATTCATTGACATCGAGAGACAAAAAATGTGTACTCATATATTTTACACGGCTCTTGGAAATACACATATCATGTTTAGAGAAACACAACCCTCAGAATATTCATATCTTATCATTTTCTCATAGAAATACCAAGTAAGCCTTTTTGGTAAAATTCTCTCAACGTGTCATCTCACAGTTCGTAGGGTGATTGTTTTTGGTGTAAAAGTCATATGGCCATAAATAAGTATGGTTGGTGTTTCTGAAATAGATATTTATAGTGGATCATTTTCCTAGTTTTATCCACATCTTTGGGCCACAAAAGAGGGAGTTTATTAAAATCAGGAATGATGGTTTTCTAAAAAGGAGTTCACATAAAATAGTTCATAGACCATTAAGCATAGTTAATATACCTCAAAAGAGGTATATAGAATAGTAATGGAATATCATAAAAGGATTAATTTCCATATAGTGGCATATAGTGAACCGTTAAGTGTTCTATGTGGAATTCGTATCGAAATTAGTTATTGTGTGATTAATAGTTCTCTTGTGGCTAACACTACATGGGAGTATCATAATTTTCTATTTAGAGGTAGTTATCCTAGGATCAAAAAAGTGATTTTTTTTGTGAAATAATATAATAGAAACAAAGGATTAAGGTTCTATATAATCCACATAATAGAGTTTTACATGAAGTCTTTATAGTATTTATACTTCCAATAATTCTGATTTGCAATTATAGTGGATCTTATTGCCTATACAAAGACCCCTAACCACATCATTACTCAGAGTGGATATCATCAGAAGATCATCACTCTGGTAATAATTTGGTGTTTTACAAAATAATTGTGAGGGATAATTCTATGATGGGTTAAGTAGTTCGTGAAAATAGTTTATGAAAGGGCTATTCATGAATTTATATATTTTAATGGAAAATGGTCTAAAAATGAGGAGGAGGTCTATAGAAAAATAGATGACTTATAATGGAAGAGGTAGTCCATCGAAGTAGGGGTAGTATGCAGAAGAAAATGTGGTCTGTTGAAGAAGACATGGTCTATTGAAGGAGAGGCGGTATGTAGTATTCGAGGTTGTACATGAATAAAAAGGGGGTCCCTGGAAGAAATGATTGTTAGTGGAATAATTTGTGGTCCATAGATGTGGTGGTGGTTTGTGGAAGAAGAAGTGGTATGTGTGTCACTCCTTCCACATGCTGAAACATAGTAAACATAGGATTGGAGTCATTTCATGGATTATTCATGAGAGTTCATGGATGAACTAAAATAGTTTTTGAAACAAAATTAACAAAAATAACAATATGTGGAAAATCAAGACATCAAAAGAGTAATTGTATATTGTTGAGGAAGCATTAATTAGTTATAATAAAGTGACATAATATTCCAAAAGATAAATTGATTGTATCTTTTCCAAATTATTTTGTGAGGGAAGGGGAATATGGTGATCCCTTAAGCTAATTGTGGTCCAAATGAAATTACACTTGGAGTAACCATTAGAAATATATTGAGGTGACCCAAATCCTTGTAAATGTATTGGGCATGGGAATTGAAGTGATCTACCATGACCATTGTAATTTAGTTGTGAGCATTATTAGAGTTTGTATGTCAACAACTTATAGTAATATTATCTATATGTATATATCCTAGTGTGGGTGAACAACATAAAATTATTGTGTCTCATGTATGATTTAGTTTTTGTTCACACATTGATATGTGACTGATAGAGAATATTGTTTTGATTAACAAGAAAACAAGACCCACACAGTATTTTTCTTAATCGGACATTCCCAAATTCACCCCTATCTCTTCTCTGGTTATTTAACCAAGTTGGACTAAAAAATGGTATCAAAGCTAAAGACCAAATATTAGTTTTTATTTCATTGTTTTAGAAATGGAATCAATCACAATTGGATTCCAATCTTCGATGTAATCAACTTGTAGCAATGGATGAATCAAATAAAACACTAGATTCAATCATTGGGTATGGATGTATTTAGAGCTATAATGTATGGAATTTTAGCCATTATAGACTATGGAGTTTTATTACAGGTCGAGAAAAGGTAAGTTGATGCTATCTCCAATTTAATCGATGTAATATGTGGATCCCTATACAATGAAATCTATATAGATGTGATGTCATGTAAGAAATCATTTGGTATGTGTGAAAAGATTCTAAATATTTATTATGATGACAAAAATTTTATAGAATACAATTAGGATGTAATATGAAACATGTATGAGGGTCTTATATTTCATGAAACTGATTCTATTGATTCATTCATTGATAGGGTGAATGTTTTTAAGGAATACATTCATGGTATTAGAGAAATTATCGAATGTGTAGATGTTGTTAAGTTCATATTATGTATACTTTCACCTCAATTTAAAATATATCTTTCTCAATTGGAATCTAATGATTTGGAGGATATAACATTTGATATTTATTATAATACTACTTTACATATTAGATAATAAATTATGATAACGATAATGTGGAAAAAGGAATTCCAAAATAAGTTTCCTTTAAGTCCATGAAGAATCTCACCCATGATGATAGTCGGAAGGAACATAATTTAGATGATGCATTTACTTTATCTCCCTGAATCTCCATGTGGACGAGGAAAGATCATGTGGAATATCCACTTTCATACTATTGATGTATAATTATTAGACATTTTTAGCAATGTTCCCAACGAATTTTCAAGATAATGATGATGATGATGATGAAGTAACATAGAAGAATTATTCAACTAATGTTAAATATCAAAGGAGTACCAAGATAAATTTCATTAAAAATAAAAGCATGCTTTAAAAAGAATATGATAGTTCAGAAGAATATGAGTTATATGAATTGGATAAAAACAATGATAATGAAAAAATGATATGGACAGTGATAATTATGTGGTTGATGTAGATGTAAGTGTTGATCTTCAGATAATACTAGAATCCTTTATTAAATATATATATGTTTGGAGATCCAAAAAATGAAATCAATAAGGAAGGGTAATGATTCCAAATAAAATATGAAATATAAGGAAGAATAAAAGGATGTGCAATAGGTTGAGATTGAAAAGTTTAAATCTTTAATTACAGAGAACTCAGAAAGTATAGATGAGTACATACTCAAAATTGAAGAACCTAAAAGAGAGATAGGTAGTTTGAATAATATTTGAAAATATAAATTCAATAATATTTATGATCTCAAAGAGTAATGTTTTATTAGGCAATGGAAGGTGAAAGATAAATAGAATCTCTTATTTTAGGAAAATAATGATATAATGTTGTCAATAATGGTTATTGTAGAATTTTGAGTTCCAATGATGAAGAAAAATGAGTTTCATGAATGGAAAACTATTGATCATAATGATATAGTTGGTATGGTTCTTGATAATAAATAAAAATTATTAATGGTTGAATTTATACCTCATGCTCGCACTCAGAGTTTGATGATTTATTTGATTTTGAACTAGAATCAGAATATTTAGAAAAACCAACGGGGAACCTATTGTGTCGTATTTCTACACAATAATGAAACACACATGAGATGCTATTGTTGTGTAATAATGGGACACTCCCTAAATTATTGTTCAATAACCAAGAGTTATTTATGTAAAAATGAACAATAGATGCATTCATATAGACATCAATATTCTAGATCAAAACATTATGGTACCTATTTCGGGTGAGTATTTTCGGTTCACATTGATGTTATAAGTTTATCTCATGCATATATTTTCGAGGGTTTTAATAAATTAATTAATGTATTTAATTGAGTATTCATTCAAATATGTGAGCAATTTGACTTCTTTAATGTTTCTATGGTAGGATACAATGATTCTTGAAAAAAAAAAGTGGTGATTTTTTTGGACTAAAAGACTTGTCTCACCAAAAACTAAGTGATGTGGAATGAAATAAACATTTTAGGATGACAATAGAGTACATTAAGTGCACCAAATTGAATAACCCAGAAAAAATGAGACTTTTAGAGCATTTAAATTGAATTACACATCTTATAATCATCACATGACATGCAATGTGGCATGTGGAGAATTGAAGGACACATCATGATGAAAATTAAAGAATAATGTACAATTAAAAGGTGTAGAAATCAATTAAACATGGTGTAATTATCCCGAAATAATGTTATGTGATGTGATACTCAGTTACACGGGGTGTAATTTTACTAATGGTATTTTTTTCACCTATATTCACCAAATATTCATATTTTGACCAATTTTCTGATGTGCGATTCATGTCAAACAAAGGTTGGACCAAATCAAAATGATTTTTATCAATTTTTAATCCCATATGAGACCTATATATATAGGTATTGGTTTTTTTTATTTGGGAGAATCAAACCCAAATTCTAATGTAGAGATCGAAGATTGCTGTGAGAAGCTATTGTGCCCTCTCTAAGTTTTATTACATTCATGTATTCATTCTTTATTTTCTCCTTACCTTTTATTTTATAATATATTGGAAAAGATGGTATACCCTCCATGTGCTTGGGTAACATAATATATAGTGTATGGAATGTTGGATTTATGGATGTTAATCATTCTAGTATTTGCTTTCTATAATTTATTCATCAACATCAAACCCCTTTGTTTTTATTTTATCATGACCATTGAAAATATGACTAAAAATGAACATTAAAATTGATTAACTAGGGAACCAAAATGAGGAATGGAAAATGAAGAATTTACATGTAATGAGGTTTAAAATTGGTATTGGGACAAACATGATTTTTCAACACCCTAAATTACCAAACCAAGGGAAATAAGGCATTGATTCATCAAGAAGGGGATACCATGACCATTGGATCTTTCATGTATTGACAATGAAACCAAATAATGAATTAATCAATCAATTTTCCTATATCCAATTTCATGAGATCCATAAAATTATATAATCCTGACTTGGTATTTAAAATTGATTACAATCCAATAAATCATTCGTCATTCATCCTTTTCTTTTATTTTTTAATCAAACACATATTTTCTCACCTCCTTCATAAACCTAAAGAAATTTAATCTTCTGAAAACCCAATAAAACAAAATAACTATTGTTTGGGTTCAACCTAAAATGATCATAATACTATGTTATAATTAATTGAGCACTACATTTTTATTTTTTATAAATTTTGTTTTTGTATTGAAATTTTATGGAATTAATGATATCCTTATGGGGATATCAAAATGGTGTCAGTGCTGGGGATGGTAATAAATTAGTTTTAAGTTTTTTCCAAATTTATTTGTATTACATTATTCCACTTTTTTCGTAGGGTGTGTTTGTTCGATGAATGTTTTATTTATAAACCATTATTGCACAACTAAAAAAATCTGGTAAATGTTATAGAAATTATCATGACCATAAACCATTCTCAACAAATCACTGACATTATATTAAATTCAACCATGGAGGGTATTGAACAAAATTAAATTCATTAGTACGATCAGGGGTAGTAGATGCTTGAAGAATATTAGAGGACGTCAAACACAGGATTGAATCCAAACATCCAAGCACTCCCCATTGCAGTATAACATTTTGATATCAATATTTAAATCATTTCAATGATAAAAAATTCTGTTCAATTCACTATAAATCCATATTATGATCCAAACAAAAAATGTATATTTCCTATTCTCTGTGATACATTTCAATTCTGGAATATTTCACGCAATTTGGTAAGACTCCAGCATTTGGATTGTCATTGGATGTTCAAGCTTGTGATTGGATTCAAATCCTTCCTAGACATTCCATCACTACAGGGGGTGATATGACTATAAATTTCATCACCCACTTCCTTCCAAGTTCAATGTTAATGGATATACTAGTAATCATTATGAATTTTTTTCAATTTGTTGATGATTCACTATATAGAACATGTGAAAATTATCAATATATGAACCAAAAATTTCCTCATCATGATATAGTGTATTGGTTGTTTATCCAAACATTATATTATGTGGATTTCAGATGTAAATAGGTCAATTATTAATATTGAAGCTAGAATATCATTAATGAAAATTTTTCCTAAAGTGAGCTACAACTTATTGGATGATATGGGGATCAATATATTTAAATGGAAATGAGAAGGGACACAATATAGAAGAATACATAAAATAAAAAATAATGACTATATGGTATCACTTCAATAGTCGTTGAAAAGAAATATAGACATCATGATGGGCCAGCAACATTACCATACTGATGCATGTGTAGAAGATGTAAACTATGTTGATTACTAAAGTGGTAATCAATTTCAGGGTTAGAGACCCTAATAACAATAATGAAAAGGATATCAATAGAGACCATAACTGTTCCAACAACAAGCACCTCAATGGACCACTCATACAAGCTAGGTATATTCATTAGATGAGAAATTGGAAACATTCGTGAGTACATTAAGGGATTAATTTAATGAAATAAAAGAAGAAACATCAAACCAAAAGGACACATTAATGTATATGGACTTTCATGTTGGCCAAATTTCTTTTCTTCATTGCGATATATCTATAGGTACACATCAAGGATGCCTTGAATAATGCCCACATGATGATATAAATTTTATATAACTTAGAATTTGGAGGAAAACAAATGGAATTGGAATAAAATTTTCAATATGGCAACCAATGGATGCAAGATAATAAGAGTTGAAGCATAAAAATAACAAGTTGATGAATAAGAAGAATAACAACCTCATTACATGACATGGATTCATTTTCTAGAGAGAATGTTTCATGTAAAGAATAATATTTTGAAAGATAAATTTAGTGAACACATTTAAAAATTGTATATAAATATACCTTTTTTAGAATCTTTATAAAGACCTGTAAAATTCATGAAAATTTTCATATTATGTTCATTGGGTTTTTATGAGTACGCAGTTTCTGACGGCACCTGATTCTGAGGCCCGGTGTACCCGGAATCAATTTCTGAAGTTTTGCTCGGGTACATTCAGTAAATGAATGAGAGGGGTTTTCTATCTTTTGAACTGGTGCTCGGAATTGAAATATGAGGGCATCGATGGAACCATAGTGCTAGTAATTTCTTAGGATGACTGTTCCCGAAGGTTCGTTTTCTCAGGAGGAGTTGTTAAAAATTGAGGAATAAATGTGAAGTAAATAAAATTGTGGTTCAATTTTATTTTATTTATCTAATGGATATATCCTACATGTGGTAGTTGCGGTGGGAGCCACAAGCCCCTAACTACCCATGTTCGTATATTTTTGATGTGGGGCCCACACGAGCCCCACCCCTTCACATTCCTTTAACTCCTCTAACCCCCCCTCCCCCTCTTAATGTTGGCAACTCTTATTAGCATGTTTAACTCCCCCATTAAGTGGGTGACTTCTCCTCTCCTCCCCTTCCACTAATTAAATTATGACAACACACACTTATTCAATTAATTGAATTAAGTATTTGAATTTTTTAATTTGAAGCCATGGCATGTTTTCATAAAATAACAGGAGATTATTTTAATTTGGGGTTAGCATTGTTGTGTTAGTAATTGGGGAAGGGAGAGCCCTGGTTTCTTTTGATGAACATCATCCTCCTACGAATAACATCATCTCTTCAATGAAGAATGACTCAGCAACTCTGGTTTCCCCATTCCCTTCCACCTCCTCGACAATGGAAGGGACACCGATGCGGGAGTTCTCCAACGACGCACAATCATCTTCTTCACTCCATGATAAAAGAGAAGACGACGTTTCCTCAGGTGCACACCGTCGACGATGGAAACGATTCCATATTTTGCTGTGCTTGATAGCTGCGAACTTCTTGCTGAGGTATGGGTTATTTACGTTCATGATTAAATTAAATGTTCTTCGTTAATTAATTTGGCTGATTGTTATCAACATAACGGGAGGATATCAGACTGCACAGACAAGGCCAATCCTCCTCCCCTTTTATTTGTTGATCCTTGTTGAACTTTGCGGTGAAGGTAGCGGGGTGTCGTTGCACTGCGCAGAAATGAAAAGGGTCGTGGCCGAAGTGGGCCACGCCGGTGAGGCCGAAGAAGGACGCGGTAGAGGGGAGCCACGCCGTCGCACCGTGCTGATCAGACAGGAGTCATGGCAGTTTTGCAAATGGGAGGCCGATAGAGCCGGCCACCAGCACCACCTAGAGGTAGGACCACCTCGGGTCCCATGGTTACAAAAGGACGACCTAAATGACCGGCCGTTTCAGAAACAGGGGGAGCCCTCCCTTCGCACCCCGCTCGGTCGCGAGTCGAGCCGCGACCAGCCTCCGAGCCGGGACACCCCCGCTAGGCCGACCTGCGCTAGCCAGGCTTGGCCGTGTCTAAATGGTCTGGACCTAGACCCAGCTCGGGTCTACCAAGTTCGGGCTGACCTAGGGGGTATCGGGCCGGGTCGGACCGGGACGAAACCCCTATTCTCGGACAGATTTGTTCAAACACCCATAACATGGGCTCTGGACTTCCGATCGATGCACCATCAGATGCGTCGGGATCCTTGGATCAAGACGGCCGTTTCAGTATACTACACTCAAGCTTTCTGTAAAGTTTGGGTATGGCCGGGTTGGTTCGAACCTGAAACCAACAGGGCCCTTGGAGCAGAAACGCTTATAACATAACGACCGGACGTCCGAATGACTTTTCCTCAATAATATTGACTTTCTCTTACTGAGACGGTTCTCTTGGCTTACTCTGCTCAAGGTTTGGACATACCTGGAGTACAGTCGGTTTGGTATTAACTTAAAAACCAACTGGGTCCCTGGGACGAAAAAACCAATAACTCTCAGACCGGGAATCCGATTGATGCACCATATGTCACGTTGAGTTCCTATTGACGAGGCAAAACTTTTTGATACATCAACTCTGGACTTCATGAAAATTTATGTATCAACTCCTTGGATCGTGGAACAGACCCTCCTGGAATCGAGCGTGCTGTGTGCGGGTACCCTAGAGCTGGCTGTGACTGCGACGACGATGACTACTGTACTTGGATCCTACATGGGTTTGGCAGTGATGGTTAATGTACTTGAATTCTACGTGGGATCGGTAGCGATGATGACTATATTTGGATCCTACGTGGGTTTGGCAGTGATGGTTACTATACTTTTATCCTACGTGGGTTCAGTAGCGACGCCTTTTATACTTGGATCCTACATGGGTTCGACAAAGGAGATGATTCAGAGGCTACATCTAATCATCTACATCCCTCTTCGTGAGTAGTATACATGTGTGAGCTGAGTCTTGGAATTCAATCATTATCTTCGATATGATTGACTTACTATAATTTGTTCATTGGGTTGTGCTTTCCTTTGTGGATTGGATTTTACTTTCCTGTGAGGACTCGGTTGGACTTGGGCTCGTGAGTTAGAGCATAACTGGAATTGATGACTTAAGTATATTTCTGGGAATACACCTAAGTAGAGTTGGTTGATACTTCGTGATTGTATCTTTATTCTGTGGTTTATCTTTCATGGATTTTGGGATACCTTTGGGAGTCTTAGGGTCCCAACTGAGTATCGTATACTCACCCCTTCACGGGCTATGCCCACACTACATTTTTATGGTGGCAGACGACGAACAACGCTAATCATGGTTGAGACTTGTGGAGCGGGATGGTACCCAGAGGTGGATTATCTAGTTGAATGTACACGGAGCGGACGGACAGACCCGAAGAGCCTACGAGACTATCTGTACCCACCCTTCAGGTGGGATGGCTGGAGGATGACTCGGTGGTTGATGATTTACATTAATGCTTCTGTACATTCTTTTTAGTTGTATTGTACTTTTTGTTGGGTTTGTATTCTGGCCCATTTACTTTCCAGCACTTACTTTTGTACTCAGTTTACATATTGTTTACTTCATCTTGTGTACTATGTGTTGTTTGTTTTCTTATATAAAGGAAATGCCTTCCATTTTTTTTGGAATTTATGCCTTTGATTCTAGTCGTCAGACCCTGGCCTATGGAAGGCAGGTTTGGGGTAGTCATGGCACAGGCCCAGAGGACGGGTCGTGACTTGCTCCCACAAAAATTCCAGAATATGTGAAATTTATGAATGATATGGTAACAAACTAGAATAATATGTAATATATTGGGACCATTCAACTAACAAGGGGGTGTTAGACAATGGTATCCAATGACCTGATTAATAAGAAAAAAGATCCAGGTAGCTTTCCAATTTTAGTCATTATCACAGCTAAAAAATGTGGAAAATCCTTATGTAACATAGATGTGAGTGTCCATATAATTTCATACACATATTAAAAAGTTTTGGACAAGATGGACTAAATCCTACAAGTGTACTTATTAAATTATCTTATTCAATAATAAAATCCCCATGAGTACTCATGGAGGATATCCTAACTAGATTCTAAGAAATTATACATCCTCATCGACATCCTAAATCATGATCTAAAAGAAAGAGGAATCAAATTATTCTGGGAAGGCCTTTTTAAGTCATAGGGCATGAACTGATATATGTTCAAAATGGAGAATGAGGTATGAGAGTTAGATGTGATAAAATAATATTCAACATCCATTGGGAATTGAAAAAATACGACGTGCAAGAGGAAAATGAGTGTGGAAAAGGATATTCACCTAATTTTAATGATTTTATCGAGATTTAAGAGGTGCGTGAGTTAGATAAAATTGTGTAAAAGGAAGATCAATAGAAAAAAATGAGAAGCTAAAGAACCAGACTACTGACAACAAATCAGTCACAAACACCACTAAAATTTAGAAAGGAAAACAAGTATAGATGGTTCATGAAGCTCTATTTATAAGGCCCCAGCCTTAAACCTTACTTAATCTTGAGTTATTACAAGATTACCCATTAAGGATCTTTTCAGGTCTAGAGTTTTAGAGAATTAGAACATAAAACTTGTGTTACATTCCACATATAAACAAAGAGGTTACATAAAGATAGTATTCTTCATTCCCATCAATGGAAACATATTTAAAATAAAACATGGATTCTTTCATGACACTTCCTTGACACTATCATCATATCATGTACCTTTCCCTTGACCTGTGAAAAACATTTCAAAAAACTTGGGATGAGCATAAAAACCTCAATAAGGGATATAAAAATATGGAATGAAAACATGGGTAGATATATACATAATAATGAAATCATACTTTACCCATAAAATATAATAACTTTAACACACCTCATCAAATCATGAATAAATCATTGAAATCATAAGACATAAATGTAACTTGAGGCATTCATAACATTCTTACGTAGGGAGTAACCCTCTTGGTTTTGTTTGGATTACCCATCACAGTATATTCCCTAAATCTCTTCGGAGAAACCTTAATGTTTCACTCCTTCGCGTTACCCAATGCATTGGAGAGCTATATCGGGCTCACCCGCCCTTAGTTTATCACGGAACCACCCGTCTTCATAATAATGCCCAAGAACCTCAACATAATTGTATCACATAAAACATGCATAAAGGAAACATAACATTTACACCTTTCAATCACAAGATATCAATACAACACATTGATATAAATACATTATGAAAACCATTTTCAATACCAAAATAAAATAAATGTAAAACATGGTATTTATTTTTCTTTTAAAAAGAAGGTATGGCTTGTAGAGGAAGCCGAAACTCAAATAGTGGTCATGGCAGCGGAGAAGTTGTTGTCGCCGCATACGTACGACAAAAACATTCCCTTTTGTCGTTTAGTAAACACTTCATATAAAAAATATTCCTTTTGGATAAATTTAATAGTCAAAGGGTTTTATACACCGTATAAAATAATGTTGTGTATAAAATAAAATATGCCTCAATGAAAGGAGATTGAGATGAAGTCTCATACCTCGGGTCCGACTTGACTCGGTCGTTCTTTAATCTCCTTAATAATATACTTGAGTTAATTTCTACTTGTTTAAGAACCGTTTTCATGTTCATTATTCCTTTTATATCACTTATTTCCATGTCATTAACACTATGTAATTATTTAAGTTAATAACGGTTGTTTTAACGATCATTGGTACTTGAGTAAAAAATAATCCCTTTATAATTACAAGTTTTTCATGTATTTATTATATCCAGAATTGTATTAATGATATAGATATAATATATGTCATATATATCCAGTATATGAATGCATTTATAATATTACATAATCATTTAGAGGTAAGAAATGAAATGCACCGTTCATGGAGACGGTAAGCTGTACGTACGCATGAACGCTACTTTCATTTATATTTCGTATTTTATAGAATGGGATCATAATTATATAAAGGTATATAATAATTCCAGTATAATATCATATATAATAGCACAGTTCCATCCTTTATACGTCCCACATATGGTATTTAACGAATCAAATCACTTTGAGGGGGCGGTAGTCCACACTTCCTTAAATGAAGATATCCCCTTTACCCATAATGGATACCATAAAGGTATGACCAAAAAAGAAAATACAGAAGCATAAGGAAAACATAAACATATTATATATCATATATAAATATAGTGACATCTTAATGGCCACCTTTGAAGGTGTTAAAGGAATGTTGAACAATCATCGTTTCGGGAGGCATAAATTCACCATCCACGGAAACATAATGTTAGTTAACCATTAGATGTAGGTGTGTGTAAGTGTAGCTCAAATACTTATTATAAAAACATCCTAATATATTGAGGATACTGGATTTGTTACAAATGAAAATAATAAAAAGAGTTTAGGGGGTTGGATAAGTAAAATAAAACAAAAGGACTGAAAATAAGACATTACCTTAAAATCGGGTAACTCCCTTTGGTTTGAGCTCAAAGGCTTCCTTGGTAAAGATTCTGCCCAATGTGAGGATTCAAGGAGTAATATAAAGATGTGGAGAGACAAAATGAGCAGGGGTTGGCCGAGCCAAAGGCTTTGGGAGTGTGGGTAATGAGGTAGAGGTGGGGGTCTTTTATAAGAGGAGAGGAGGGGCACTCTTCGAAAGTAAAGATAAGTTACTTTATTATAAAATGAGTTTCGGATTCAAAAGGTCCCACATTGATATAATTCGAGGATAAGGTGATAAGGGTTCTAAATCCGCTCATCCAATAGGTTTTGGACATGTGTAGGTATTAGATATTACATTACCTTTTCATATTATTTAAATCATTAAATAATGAGGTCATCGCTGCATCATCATGATGTCATATATACATTTATTTATTTAATGTCAAAAAATTATTAAAAAAATACTATGATGTAGGAAATATTTTTATATTTCCAATTAATATTTATAGTAAAAAATATGACTTGTATAACCCCATATAAAAATTGTTTTCGTAAAACATATTATGTTTGTGTCATTTTTTACTTTAACATTAAATAAAAAGTTATTTATGTCATTTCCCAACAAAAGTGGCTCCATGGGGTCCTAAAGTTGACACATGGCTTTTCTTGATCGGCCATGACACATCCAATAAGTTTAGGACATGTTTCTAGGTCATTTTATATTATTAAAGCATTATTTTTACCTTAAACTTCCCTAATTACCACTGATTGCGATTAAAAACATAATAAGTTACTATTCATCAAAATATTATTTTAATCTCATTGAACCACATTTTACTTATTAATGACAGCCATGTATGTCGGATTTTTGAAATTCAAAACACAAAGGTGGAAAAGTTTCATTTAAATGAAAAATCAGTTTCTTTAACTACCACTTAGTGGTTTCACTATTCATCAAAAATTGAAGTTTTTCAGAAAATTACCAAAAATTCACTCTAAGATATATTTTATATTACAAATTCAAAAATGAAGTCTATTTTAAAAAATTCAAAACATATATGTTACATTAATTAATTTAATAATTAATTCCCGCTGTTATGACAAATAGCGTGTTTTTATGAAACAATAAGTATCAAAAGATTGACACAAGTTTAAGTCCAATTTCAAAGTGAAATTAATTACAATGGCCACCATTGGATAAAATGGAAAAATATTTTCTAATTTCACTTTAAAACCAATTCAAATGATAATCTAATAATATAAATAAATTAGATTAAAAACATGTTTTGAATTAAAATACAACATTTTACATTATTCATTAAAAAATGATCTTTATCGGAAAGATACCAAAAATTTACACAAAGTAAATTTTGATGTCCCAAACATAAATAATAATTTTATTTTGACAAACATAGCTTATAAAATTGTCAAAAGATATATTTATAAGGGGTTTTCCATCAAAAGGCAGTAAAACAATCTTTTAAGAATATTAGTGTATTCCATGCTTATGATTGGATTTATTTTCATTTTAAGTCTCTAAAACACTATCTAATTCATTAATAGACATAGATAAAAATATCTATTATTCATTACTTACTTGGGATGTTACATACTTCCCCCCTTTAGAAAATTGCGTCCCAGCAATTTATTTACTTATCGAATAAATGAGGGTACTTATCCCTCATTGCATTTTCAGATTCCCATGTTGCCTCTTCAATCATGTGGTTTTTCCACAAAACCATTACCTGGTGAATCACCTTATTCCGTAACACTTGCTCCCTGTGGTCAAGAATTTGGACTGGTTGTTCCTCATGTGATAGGTTCTCTTCCAGCTGAACTACTTATGGACTCAAAACATGAGATGGATCAGGCATGTACTTTCTTAGCATCGAAACATGAAAAAAATTGTATACTTGAGATAAACTCAGAGGTAAAGCCACTCGGTAAGAAACAGATCCAACTCTCTCCAGAATTTCATATGGTCCATTAAACCTTGGACTCAGCTTTCATTTCTTACCAAATCGCATCACACTTTTCCATGGTGATACTTTCAGAAAAACATGATCACCTACCTCAAAAGATAGATCCTTCCTCCTGTTGTCTGCATAACTCTTCTGCCTACTCTGAGCTGTTCTCATGTGCTTCTGAATCAGCTGAACTTTTTCTGCTAACTCTTCTTCCAATTCTGGTCACATCATCTTCCTTTCACCCACTTCATCCTAGAGGGCTGGAGTTCAACACCGCTTCACATATAATGCCTGAAATGGTGCCATCAGTATGATGGAATGAAAACTGTTATTATATGAAAATTCAACAAAAGAAAGATGTTGGTCCCAACTTCCCTGATAATCCATCGAAGAAGCTCGTAGAATATCCTCCAAGGTCTGAATTTTTCGTTTTGAATACCCATCTGATTGAGGATGAAAAGCTATACTAAAATTTAATTCAGTACCCAACGACTTCTGAAGGCCTTTCCAAAAGTTAGAAGTAAACCTGGGATCACAATCCGATACAATGGAGAGATTAACTCCATGTAACATGACTATCTCTTTAAGATATAAACGAGAATGTTGATCAAGAGAGAAAGTATCTCGTATAGCAAGGAAATGAGCAGATTTGGTCAAGCGATCAACAATAACCTAGATTGGATTATTACCTCGAGATGTCTTCGGTAATCCCACAACAAAGTCCATGGCTATATTCTCCCATTTCCACACTGGCACTGGTAAAGGATGAAGCATCCCTTTCGGTAACTGCCGCTCTTCTTTAACCTATTGACATGTCAAACACTTCACAGTAAAATCAGCAATATCTCTTTTCATTCCATCCCACCAGTAATACTCCCGCAGATCTCTATACATCTTAGTACGGCCTAGATGAACTGAAAACGGAGAACTATGAGCTTCACATAACAACTCTCTCTTCAACTTTGAATCACAAGGCACACACAATCTCTTCCCAAAGCTTAAAACACAATCATTATCCATGTTGAATTCAGGCAACTTACCTTTCTGAACCAGCTCTACCTTTTTCTGTAACTCACTATCTTGCTTCTGTGCTTGCTTGATTCTGTCGGATAGAGATGATATCACTGATACCTGAAACAAAACAGAAGAACTTCTTGCACCAACAACTTCTATGCCAAATTTAATCAAATCCTTAACCAAAGGATCACGTTCCGAACGCAACATTGCTAATGAAGCCTTACTTTTTCGACTCAAAGCATTATCCACTTTATTTACTTTTCCCGGATGGTAATGAATTGTACAATCATAATCCTTGATTAATTCCAGCCATCTCCTCTGTGTCATGTTCAATTCATTCTGAGTGAATATATACTTTAAACTTTTGTGGTCGGTATATATTTCACACTTTACTCCATACAAATGATGCCTCTAAATTTTTAAAGCAAAAGCAACAGCAGCTAATTCCAAATAATTTGTTGTGTAATTTACCTCATGAGTTTTTAACTGTCGTGAAACATAAGCAATTACCTGATCATTCTGCATTAGGACGCAACCAAGTCCTTTCAATGACGCATCACTGTATATAACAAACTCACCATTCCTGGAAGGTAGTGCCAAAACTGGATCATTCACCAATCTTCTTTTCAATTCCTGAAAACAATCATCACATTATTTTGTCCAGATAAACTTTTCACCCTTCCGGGTTAGCATAGTCATTGGACTAAATAATCGTGAAAAATTTCTAACAAACCTTCGGTAATAGCCTGCCAAACCAAGGAAACTACGAATCTATATTTGATGGACTGACATCTGCTGAAGTATTTGCAATGGATTTCACCACCCCTTTCGGCTTGTAGTCTAACTTCTTCCCATCACTCAAGCTCATTGTCAGACACTCATTTTCATAGTGACCCATCTCATTGCACTTATAACATTTCACTAACTGTAAATCAAATTTGGTCTTACCTTCACCTTGATCCTTTTCAGTGCAATCACGAGCCTTATGTCCCATCTTACCACATCGGTAGCACTTTCCAGAATTTAGAAGACATTACCCAGCATGCCTTTTTCCACATTTATCACAAACTAGAAACTTAGTTTTCTTAACATCAGACTTTTTTGAAGAATTCATACATTTCTCCTGCCACCTCAGACTCTTCTTCTGTTGGTTGTTATAGAACACTTGGTCATCGGAAAACTCCATTTCCACCTTCTCAGCACATCGGACAAGATTTTCATAACTTTTAAACTCACGAGAAGATAATTCCCTTCGATATTTTGGCTTTAATCCGTAGTAAAAATGATTGATTTTACTATCAAGGTCTTGGATAAAATTTCGAGCATACCTTGCCAATCGAGTGAACATTTCTTCATAGGTAGCCACTGATTCTTCCTCTTGCCTCAATTCCAAGAATTGGTTTTCCATCCTAAGTCGAACAGCCTTAGGAAAATACTTCTCAAAAAACATACCTTTGAATTCCTCCTAGTCGAGAGCATCAATCTCATCAGCGTCCGAGATATTTTTAACCATCGCCCACCACTGATCTGCCTCACCCTCCAAATGGTAAATAGAAAGACTAACCTTTTGATTGTCTGAACACCCCATGACATCAAAAATCTTCTCCAGTGCTTTAATCCACCCTTCAGATCACACAGGGTCAGATGATCCTCTGAATTATGGGGGATGTTTCCTCATGAAATGTTCCACCATTGACATGGTTTTCTGCGGTTGATCTGGCTGATCTCGTGCATGGATACCACCTCCATTTATAGCCTGAGTCAACTATGCCATCACTGAAACAAACTGTTCAGTTCCAATTCCGACCATCTCAGGATGCTGATTCGGAAGGATATTTCCTTCTGTATGCCTTCCTAGCACTGCTTCCCTGTTTCCACTGCGGAAAACCATTCTGAACAATCATGTCTTAGATAAAGTAACATGGTAATCTTCAAATGCTATATAATTTCAAAAAAAAATATTTTTGGATAATCATTTAATAGAATTATAACTCATAAAGTTATCTAAACCGACCTTGGATACCAACTATAAGGCCCCAGCCTTAAACCTTACTTAATCTTGATTTATTACAAGATTACACATTGATGATCTTTTCGGGTCTAGAGTTTTAGAGAATTAGAACATAAAACTTGCGTTACATTCCACATATAAGCAAAGTGGATACATAAAGATAGTATTATTCATTCCAATCAATGGAAACATATTTAAAATAAAACATGGATTCTTTCTTGACACATCCTTGACACTATCATCATATCATGTACCTTTCCCTTGACCTGTGAAAAACATTTCAAAAAACTTGGGATGAGCATAAAAAGCTCAGTAAGGGATATAAAAATATGGAAAGGAAACATGGGTACATATATACATAAAAATGAAATCATACTTTACCCATAAAACATAAGCACATTAACGTACCTCAACAAATCATGAATAAATCATAGAAATCATAAGACATAAATGTAACTTGAGGCATTAATAACATTCTTACGTAGGGAGTAACCCTCTTGGTTACGTTTGGAATACCCATCACAGTATATTCCTTAAATCTATTCGGAGAAACCTTAACGTTTCACTCCTTCGCGTTACCCAATGCATTGGAGATCTATATCGGGCTCACCCGCCCTTAGTTTATCACGAAACCACCCGTCTTCATAATAATGCCCAAGAACCTCAACATAATCATATCACATAAAAAATGCATAAAGGAAACATAACATTTCCACCTTTCAATCACAAGATATCAATAAAACACATTGATATAAAGACATTATGAAAACCATTTTCAATACCAAAATAAAAGAAATGTAAAACATGATATTTTTTTTAAAAGAAGGTATGCCATGTAGAGGAAGCCGAAACTCAAATAATGGTCACGGCGGCGGAGAAGTCCTTGTTGCCGCATACGTACGACAAAAACATTCCCTTTTGTCATTTAGTAAACGTTTCGTATAAAAAATATTCCTTTTGGATAAACGTAAAAGTCAAAGGGTTTTATACACCTTATAAAAGAAATTTGTGTATAAAATAAAATATGCCTCAATGAAAGGAGACTGAGACGAAGTCCCATACCTTGGGTCCGACTTGACTTGGTCGTTCTTTAATCTCTTGAATAATAAAGTTGAGTTAATTTCTACTAGTTTAAGAACCTTTTTCAAATTCATTATTCCTTTTATATCACTTATTGCCATGTCATGAACACTATGTAATTATTTAAGTAAATAACGGTTGTTTTAACGATCATTGGTACTTGAGTCAAAAATAATCCCTTTATAATTACAATTTGTTCATGTATCCATTATATCCAGAATGGTATTCATGATATAGATATCATATATGTCATATATATTCAGTATATTCATGCATTTATAATATTACATAATCATTTAGAGGTAAGAAATGAAATGCACCGTTCATGGAGACGGTAAGCCGTACGTACGCATGAACGCTACTTTCATTTATATTTCATATTTTATAGAATGGAATCATAATGATATAAAGGTATATTATAAGTCCAGTATAATATCATATATAATATCATAGTTCCATCCTTTATACGTCCCACATATGGTATTTAACGAATCAAATCACTTTGAGGGGGCGGTAGTCCACACTTCCTTAAATGAAGATATCGTGTTTACCCATAATGGAAACCATAAAGGTATGAAAAAAAAGGAAAATACAGAAGCTTAAGGAAAATATAAACATATTATATATCATATATAAATATAGTGACATCTTAATGTCCACCTTTGAAGGTGTTAAAGGAATGTTTAACAATCATCATTTCGGGAGGCATAAATTCACCATCCACGAAAACAGTATGTTCGTTAACCATTAGATGTAGGTGTTTGTAAGTGTAGATCGAATCCTTATTATAACAACATCCTAGTATATTGAGTATACTGTAGTGGTTACAAAAGAAAATAATAAAAAGTGTTTAGGGGGTTGGAGAAGTAAAATAAAACAAAAGGACTCAAAAGAAGACATTACCTTAAAATCGGGTAACTCCCTTTGGTTTGAGCTCAAAGGCTTCCTTGGGAAGACTTTTGCCCAAATTGAGGATTCAAGGAGTAAGAGAGGGAAGTGGAGAGACAAAATGAGAAGGGTTTTTCCGAGCCAAAGGCTTTGGGATTGTGGGTAATGAGGTAGAGGTGGGGGCCTTTTATAAGAGGAGAGGAGGAGCACTCTTGGAAAGTAAAGATAAGTTACTTTATTTTAAAATGAGTTTCAGATTCAAAAGGTCCCACATTGATATAATTCGATGATATGTTGATAAGGGTTAGAAATCCACTAATCCAATAGGTTTTGGACATGTGTAGATCTTAGATATTACATTACCTTTCCATTTTATTTAAATCATTAAATAATGAGGTCATCGCTGCATCATCATGATGTCATTAATACATTTATTTATTTAATGTCAAAAATTTATAAACAAAATACTATGATGTATAAAATCTTTTTATCTTTCCAATGAATATTTTTAGTCAAAAATATTACTTGTATAACCCCATATAAAAATTGTTTTCGTAAAACATATTATGTTTGTGTCATTTTTACTTTAACATTAAATAAAAGGTTATTTATGTCATTTCCCAACCAAAGTGGCTCCATGGGGTCCCCAAGTTGACCCATGGCTTGTATTGGTCGGCCATGAAACATCCAATAAGGTTAGGACATGTTTCTAGGTCATTTCATATTATTAAAGCATTATTTTTACCTTAAACTACCCTAATTACCACTAATCGCGATTAAAAACTTAATAAGTTACTATTCACCAAAAAATTATTTTAATCTAATTGAACCACATTTTACATCTTAATGACAACCATGTATGTCGGATTTTTGAAATTCAAAACACAAAGGTGGAAAAGTTTCATTTAAACGAAAAATCAGTTTCTTTAACTACCACTTAGTGGTTTCACTATTCATCAAAAATTGAAGTTTTTAAGAAAATTAAAAAAAAATTACCCTAAGCTATATTTGATATTCCAAATTCAAAAATGAAGTCTATTTTACAAAATTCAAAACATATAAGTTACATTAATTATTTTAATAATTAATTCCCGTTGTTATGACAAATAGCGTGTTTTTATGAAACAATAAGTATCAAAAGATTGACACCAGTTTAAGTCCAATTTCAAAGTGAAATTAATTCTAATGACCAACATTGGATAAAATGGTAAAAATATTTTATAATTTCACTTTAAAACCAATTCAAATGATAATATAATCATATAAATAAATTAGATTAAAAACAGGTTTTGAATTCAAATACAACATTTTACACTATTCATTAAAAAATGAACTTTATCGGAAAGATACCAAAAATTTACACAAAGTAAATTTTGATGTCTCAATCATAAATAATAATTTTATTTTGACAAACATAGCTTATAAAATTGTCAAAAGATAGATTTAAAAAGGGTTTTCCATCAAAAGGTAGTAAAACAATCTTTTAAGAATATTAGTGTATTCCATGCTTAAGATTGGATTTATTTTCATTTTAAGTCTCTAAAACACTATCTAATTCATTAATAGACATAGATAAAAATATCTATTATTCATTACTTACTTGGGATGTTACACTATTTACTTCATTAGGATTGAAAAAGAAATGGTGAGTTTGTCCAATAGAGAACATTCATATACTACAATCTGAGAGAGTTATCTTTTCTAGAGAAGAAGGATAGTGGCCGACCTATGTGGATGAGACTCAAATGAGACAATTTATAGACCCCGAATATGTGCACAATTTTCAATAATCCTTGATAGGAATTGAAGACGAATGAGGTAAGGAAAATCCTATGATGTTAAAAAAAGAACTTCTAGAAAGTAACACGATTTTTTTATTTTTTTATTCATTTTATGTTTTTATAGGAATTAATAATATTACTAAAAATATTTCAAAATTTATTGATAATGTTTTGAGATTTCAAGTATTTATTTTTAATTTGTAGGACCAAAAAACCCCAAGGAAGTAGCATGTTGTATGAATCAAAATGTGAAAAAATACACATCAAGATGGTAATTTTTGAAATAATAAATCATCATCAGGAATAACCATCACATCCATGATTAAACAAACATAATTCAAGAGGAGTAATAATTTCATATACAAAAGTTTCTATTTTATTCCACACTTTTAATTTGATAGTGTTGCTGCTAATTTCATGCTCACATTTTATTCATTATTTAATCAAATGAACTTGGAGACATAAAATACTTTGGCAAATTATCATTATATGAATTTACAAAAAAATTAGTATATTTTAATGATAAAATAGAAAATAAAAATTATTAGATATTAAAATGTGAATTATGATTTGAAAAATAATGATTTATGAGATCATGTTGAACATTGTAAATGAAATTTTTCTATGATTTATCCATGCATTTAATTTTGGATATTTTCATTACCCATATTTATTGTTCTTATGAAATTACGTGAGTAATTTACCAAACCATTAATCTCATTACTAAGACATCCATCGATCCAAACATTTCTCATTCGTTCATTTCATATTTCTTGAGAAACTAAGTCATGTATTTTTATAGAAATTTCTTTTTTATAATTTTATAGATAGAACTGAATAAAATAACATTTAAAATTGTTAAGGAATTATTTTTCTTATCCCTTATATAGATACATACCTTAAATTAATCTTTTTTATGCCCATAGAATCCATGAATTGACTTATTATGAAATGATTTGTGTTACAATACTATTTTATCCATTCCTAACATCCTATAGTTATTTTTCATGATTGTAAAAACACTGGGGGATGAATAATATAGTGGAAGGCATATAAATTTGGTAAACAATAAGTGTGAGGGATGTTTCATGATATTTGGGGGAGGAAAATTAATTGTAAATACCACACACCCTCTTTAAAAAAAAGGAAAAATTCGGATTGTGTCTAGAAAAATGCATAAAACACCATTTACATGATAGATGATCTTGTTATAACTATTAAAAATGTTTTATGAGGATATATCTGTGGGTAGGTTGTTGTATAAGATAATATTACCAAAATGATAATTCTAAAAATAATATAAAATTAAAATAATAAATTGGGGTGTTTCAATTATTACATTACATCTCTTACAGGGATTCTTAAAGATACTTGTGGAAAAAGAGACATTCAATGAGCTGTTATTAAATTTCATAAAAAATGAAATATAGATGAATGTATTTATTGAGATTTTTTATCATTTAGTTACCATCCCTATTTCATAAAGTAATTTGATCTTAAACGTTGAGGCCCTCGTTTTTTTGTGATTCTGTCACTACACAGTAAAGATGTTAGATTCGAGAAAGAGTGTGGTATGTTACATGTTCTTGAGGTATGTGTTGAAATCTATTTTTATTTTTACTTGGGCGATGTGTAGAAAAAATTCATTTTAGGAAAATTTATAGGGGCATGCATATTAATAATTTTTTAAAAAATAAAAATTTATTAATGAAAAGGCTTACCTATTTAAAAATAAGAAAAATAAAAAACATGGTTTAGTTAATTCATTGAAAAATGATGCATTTATTCATTTTCAACAAGTGATGCTGAAAAATATAATTTCTCATTTATGAATTTGTTTTATTGAAATTGAATTTTCAGAATGTTAATTTTAATTTTTTTAATATTTTGAGATTTCATCCATGAGGGAAAGGATGAATTCATGTATAGGGGTATTTGATATGTGTATTTCATTCATTAATTTTAGGGGGTTTTAATATATTAATTTCATGTATATACATTAATATTCCTCCCAATTTCTTCTTTATTTAACATGTTTTATGTTTTGATGTAAGGATATAAGGAATGTTGGAAAAGGAAAAAAATAAGTGAAATTTGGAGATAAAAGACACATTATGGCATGAGAAAAGTGAAGTGGTATAACACTGGAATTTGAGGATGATGGATTAATTTTGTGGCCTAGAATTGATGATTCAAAGAAAAAAAGTGGATTCAATAGAAATAAAATTGAATTACACATCGTGTTATCATTACCTAATGAGTACCCGTTCATCCAGTGATTGGACGAACACGACATGAAAAAAATTAAATAATTCTTGAAAAGTACCCATGGTGAAACTCATTTAAACATTTTTTAATTTTCTAGACAGAAAATTACATGTGGTTAAACCTATTTACACATTATGTAATTTTTTAGATGGTAATTTTTCTCCCAGGTTCACCAATCCTTCAATTTTTGGTCAAACCTTCAATGTGGGATGCACCCCAGATCAAAATTGTACTAAATAGTAATGACTATTATAAATTTAAGGTCCCTCATTAATCATATAAAATAAGGTCTAGGATATTTATTTGGGGATATTCATATCCAAATTCGAATCCAGATACCAAAGCATTAAGTGAGCAGCTATTACACCCTCTCTCAGTTTTTTTATATTCTTTTAATTATGATTTATTTTATCCTTATATATTATTAAATAATCCCTTGGATGAATTTGTAAACATTCTACGTTCTAGGATAACATAATTGAATGGTGAAGGTTAGTCTGATTTTATTATAGTCATTCATGTATTTGGTTTGTCCAGTTTATTCATCAACATCAGATCGATTTTTTTATCATGACTGTTGATAATTTATTTAAAAAATAACAGTAAAATTTCACAAATAACATCCCTAAATGAGGAATGACCATTCTTAAATTTAGGGTTAATCATTTTCAAAAATTATATCATAAAAAAATTTATTTCTAAACACCTTCAATTATCAGATCAAAAGAAATAGGGGATTGTCACATTATGTAGAGGAATCCATGACCACAGGGACTTTCTCGTCTCAACTCCCACCCCAAATGATGAATTAAAAAATATATTTAATAATTCCAATTTTACTCGAACCCTAAAATCAAAAAATTCAGGAACACATTTAAATAGTGTATAAAAACCATTCAACCATTCTTTTTTTCATCTTTTTATTTTGTATTTTCAATCACAAACCAACTTTTCTCACCTCATTCATAAACCCGATAAAATTAATTCTCTCCAAAACCTAATCAAACTAATTCAAATTTTTTGGGTTCGACCTTAAACAATCCTAATACTATGTTTTAATAAATTTAGCATCATCGTTTGAGTTTTTTGAATTTTTTGTTATATAACTGTATGGAATAAATGACTCCCCTTCGGTTCTATCAACAAGATATTTATCATAAAAAATGTAGATATATGTGCTGAAGAAGATTGAATATACTCATAATATATAGATAAATGATTCATCAAATAGTATGAAATAACAAAATCACATTTCATCAATCCATGATGAAGTTTTACCATTATATACTAAGGAAGATCATGACTATCAATCTATACCATGTATGAATTTCTTAACATTGATCAAATAGGAAATATTTGAACATGTAGTTGTTAGAGAGATTTCTTTCAAGGAATCAATATATACTAGAATACGGATTATTGATAGTGTACTCACCTACAATATTAAAATAAAAATTACTAGAGACACGATTCACATATGACAAGGAAGATATTGTAAGACTTGGTAATGATGAATTCCATAACATTATTTTTTCAGTAAGAGAATGTTTTTGTGTAAGATACCTTAGACATATGTATTTATTAATTGATAAAGGTATTCGTCACAACATATTAAGTTTTAATAAATTATGTGATTCCAGAAATTTCATAAGCTTTTCCAAGAATTTTTTTTCATCCATGAAGAAAGATGGTACAATAATTTTATTTGGAAAATGTACAAAAGAGATTCTATAATTTGTGAGTGGAGAAGAATATATGGTATTTATTTTAACAAAAAAAGTATTAGAATAAATTTTTTGATCATTTGAGCTAATCATCCTTGGATGAACTCGTGAAATATGATATATATTAGGACAACACTAGGTTACCACGTGATCACACCCATACATTTTATTCTTGTCAAAAGGATAAGATCATTCAAAATGAATATGAAGAAAAAAGTTAAAATATCAACTGAAATTATTTATTTGGTGCATATTAATGTGTATGGAACTATTTCACTATAATATACTTATGGGAGGATATATAGTGTTCTCCAAATTGATGATGTCTGTAGAATGGTATGGATTAATGTAATCATAAACAAATATGATGTGTTCATTTTGATAATGTATTATCTATGGGAAGTTAAAAAGATATAGGATTAATAAATCTATGAGAACCAAAGAGATATTGGAATTGAGTTCTCATATTGACATGTAGTGGATTATCATTAGAATTATATGATAAGGCACCAAGCTTCATCAGTAATAACTCCACAACTAAAAGGTGTAGTTGAGAGAAACAATTTAAATCTCAACAACATGGATATAATAATTCAAATCGAGATATACCATCCAAATAAATTTTGAAAGTTGAAATGAGGAAATCAGTCCACACATCATAGAGATAATTAATGTCTATTGAAAAAGATACAACTCTTTATGATCTATGGTGTGGAGAGAATCCAATAGTGAAGTACATTTGATTCTTTAGAAGTAACTGTTTCATTATCAATAAGGAAAATCCCATGATGTTTGAATCTCGTGAATATGATGGGATATTTCATGAGTAAATAATGAAAAAATCCATATAAATTCTTCAAAAAGTTTCTAGGAATGGTATTTGAAATACATGATGTAATTATAGTGCTGAATGAGAAGAATCATCAGAATGTGCGTGATTAGTTTTAGGAAGAATGTGATGAATATATAAGTAGATCAATGGATGATCTGGTTAAATAGGATGATTTATAAGTGATTCAAATAATGAAAATTATGAGTAAAGATATTATTTTAATAGTGATTGATGAGATATCCAAAATTTATAGACATAACATAATTAGTAATCATATTGCTCTAATAAAGACATGGTGGATGAAGACTCAACATGATGAATCTTTCTTATTACATGCATAACCTAAAATATTTTAGGAATTTTCTAGATATGTAATCTTTCATCAGGATATTAATGAATAGATTTACCAATTTGAATAGATTCCAAGATTTTATGTTGTTTCGATACTAACACATAAGAATTTCATTAGGTCTAAATGTGTCGTTGGTAACATAGTGAACGAAGATGGTGAAGTGATTTGATGAAGATCCAGATTAGTGTAAAAAAGGTACTCAAAAATAGAAGGTATTGATGTTGATGGAACATTATAACCTATTTAAATGATATATACAATTCTATTATTTTTTTCATATAAATGAAAATTGGGATGAAAGTTTTCTATATTGATATGAAGTAGGTATTTCTAAATGTGGTTCTAAAAGAAGAAGTTTATATTTAGTAGCTTTATTTTTTTCTCATTCATATAAATGATATCATAGTTTATAATCTTAATAAGGTTTTATATGGGATAAATCAAGCACCATAAACATGGTATTCAAGACTATATCCATTTGTGAAGAATATCATTTAACAGCATGGTGGATTTGATTACAATAACTATGTTAAAAATCGAAGTAGTAAAAGGATGATAGTGTTGGTGTATGTCAATGACATTGTGTATAGTGTATCAGATGACGGGAAACGAAAGATGTAATATGAATTCATGAAAAGTTAGGCTGAAATTTAAATAATAGGTTAACATATGTTTTTCCCTCAGTAATAGATGATACAATGAAATAAAGGCACCTTAATTTATCATATAAATATCCAAATGAGGATTAAGAGAATTTGGAATGGATAATTACATTGATATGATGAAAATTGTGGCTAATTGGATGAATATTTCCCTATATTATCATGGAAATGTTGTTAATATAATGAAATACAAGAAAATCATTACAACTCTATTGTATATTAAAATGACATGACCTGATAATTTTTTTTTTACATTTTATGAAACTCAATATCAAGGTAGCCCTTGGGAAATACTCTTTTGTGCATTGAAAACATTAATTTTTTATATCAATGGTGTAATGGATTCAGGTTTTTTTATAAAGAAAAATATCATCCAAAGATATTAGTATATACATATGATGACTGGGATAGATTATCTGATGATATAAAATAAATGACATATGGTTGATATTAGCATTGATAATTGGGTATATATTGATTAAGAAAGAACCATGATTTTATTTTATATCACTATAGAAGCTGAATATATTAAGGCTACTCAACAATTAAAATAGTTATTATTGATGACAAAAATGTTAAATGATATGAGATTTATAGTTATATCTCCAATCATAAACCATTATGATATTTCTAATGCAATATATAAAAAAAATTATTCCATCAGTCAAGGAAATAGAGCATTGAAATTAAGTATCATTTTATTTTAGAGAAGTTCGATCAATGACTTGTTAACATAGAGTATGTTCCAACTGAACTTTAGCTTTTGGATATTACAACAAAGGTCTTACCTGAAGAACCATAGTTTAGGCATCGACTGGATTATGGAGTCTAGTCGAATCCCAACACTTGAAAAGGTATAGTTGTGAGACCCCCTATCCCAGTGGTGTTATATTTTGCAAAATGTGATGATATTTTTTATTTACCTTTATTAAAGATCTCAACGAAGTAACCTTCAGGTTTTTTGATTATGTGGGGGAAAATGTGCCTATAAATGAGAGAAAATATCTTAATCAAGATAGGCAGAGAATCTGGTATAGGTATTAACAAAGTAGTGGGAGCATTAAATCTGATGATATTAAAGTTGATCGATCAATGGATATATGTCATTATAGACGAGGGTCATGATTTATGCAATTTATTATTTCTGGTATGAAGTGATTTTTTATGAACATTAAATTATAATCATGTTTCTCACACCGATCATGGCCCATGTGGGAAAACATTTGGTGTCCAATAAACCATTAATTTGTATCAATATTATATGAATAAAATTATAGTATTATGTTGAAGAATATTTTACAAGGTATTAATATGTGAGGATTTTTCAACAAACCCATATGAGATATTTATGGGAAAAATATCTCAAGGTTCTGTTTTATTTTGTTCGGGGTGATTGTGATTTTTAAAAAATCTAAATAACCATGAATCGAAATGGTTAGTATTTATGAAGTAGATATTTATAGTGGCATAGTTTCAGAGTGTTTTTTCAAAATATTGGGCCACAAAATTTGGAAGTTGTTATAATGGAAATTATGGTTTTCTATAAAGGAGTTCATAGATAGTTTTTTACAGAATGTGAAGCATAGTTTGTATACCTCAATGGAGGTATGTAAAATAGTGATGGAAAATATCCAAAAGAGGAATTTCTAAACAATATCACTATGTAGAATACGAAGTATGATATGTGGACCATGTAGGGAAATAAATTCACATGTGATTCATAGCTTCCAAGAGGATAATGGTTTACGTGAGGCTCATTATTTGGGGTGGAGAGGTAGTGATCTCAGGATCCATTAAGAGATTCCATTTTTGGAATTTAGTGGCCTCTGTAATAGATTATTGAATTGTGTAGAACTCACATCATAGTTCACGGTGTAACACCCCAAGCTTCTACGGCACACTTCTCTTTGAATAATGTGATAGCGTGTGTTGTACGCAACATCGAGTTCTAACAACCAATCAAACTAGCCATTATGAATAGTAATACCTAATTTTTAAAATTATATATATTTTATATTTCCAAATGGACTTAATTTTTGGATTCGGAATAACGAATTTATCCTAAGGTTAAATTTTGGTACTTTTCGGATAACTTTCATATTTTGATGAATAGTGAAAATTACTAAACATTAATTAAAAACAACTTTTTAAATCAAAATAATTAATAGTGATAAATTATGAATTTTAGTATTTTTAAAGTATATTTAGAATATATTTTTACCATTTAATATAATTTTGGTCATTGGACATAATTTTACAATTAAACCGAACATAAACAAGTGTCAATCTTTTGATAGTTATTATCTCTTAAAAACACGCTTTTTGTTTTGACAGCGGGAATTAATTTTAAATTAATTTCTGCCACTTCTGTGTTTTGAATTTAGGAAAATGGATTCCATATTTGGAATCATGATGTTCAAATTGTGTAAATAGGTAACTTTTATATTTAGACATTTTGAATAATTACTGCGGTAAATATTTTATTTACCATGGTTAAGGGTAAATCCGGTAAAGAAGGGTTAAAAAATAATATTATAATAATAATAAATTACCCTAAAACGTGTCTTAAACCTATTGGTTGATACATGGTCGACCATGGGCATCTTTGGGTCGATTTTGGGATCCCATGGATCCACTTGTAAGTGATAATGACACTTTATTTTAATTAAGTTAAAATGAATACAAAAATGACACAAGCATGTATCTTTTAGCTAAACAATTGTTACATAGGGTTATATATGTTGGATTTTATATTATAAACATTAATTATAAAGATAAAATGATTTCCTACATAATTATATTTTATTTATAATTTTTAGACATTAAATAATTTATTTTTATTTATGACACAATGATGATGCATGAATTACTATAATAGTGAAAAATTAAAATAATTGATATTATGAATACCCAAATAAATATAATATAAAACTTTTAATGAATTAAACTAATTTTCTAGGATAATATGATATATTAGGATTGATTTAATTGGATTTTTTCTAAGTAATCAATCTGTTATGAGTTTCACAAAAATAAACTATTGAATAGTGTCAAAATTGACATAAAAGAGTTCTTAAAACAAATATTATATTATTAATTGATATTAAATTCCTAAAAATCTACGGTTCGGCCAAGAGACTTATATCATAATAGGTTCATCTTTAATGGACCACTTGGGGGTCGCTTGGATGTATATAGTAAGTTTATTAACCATATTATATAAAAATACAAAGAGACATTGTAAAAGTGAAACTAATTAACTTAGAGTTAATACTTAAAGATAAGGTTAATATAAGTACCCAAACCTGTCTAAATTCTATTGGTTGAGTTTTGTTAGACCTATCCCCACCTTAACCTTTGAATAATCAACATTGGAGCCATTATAAACCGAATATGAATTTATTATAAATTAATATTTCTAGCTTTTCCAAAGGTGCCCCTCACCCCTCTTATAAAAGGGCACTCCTCCTTTTCATTTCTTCACACCATCAAAGCCTTTTGGTTCGGCCAAACTCTGCCCAAATACTCTCCCAACTTCCCTCACTACAACATAGGGGCCTTAGTTTGATCAGAAAGCCAACCTAATGAGCCCTTTTGATCAAAACAAAAGGTAGAACCCGAAGAAGAGGTAATGATTTCACCACCCTTTTCCATGTTCATTTCTTCTTCCACTTCTTATTCCTTTGTTGTTACCATTCTAAAATAATAACTCCAGTATCATTTATATACTGTGATGTTATTATAAATATGGTACAACCATATTCAGTATTCTATCCACCCATTGAATAACATGTCACCATACGTGCGTACGTACGGCTTACCGTCTCCACGTCGTGGTGTAATTGTTATTCAATTTAATATTATTTGGATGGGGTATAATAATGATGTGTAACTCATTTAAATAATAAATATAACATGTTAATGATTATTTATATATTATATACCATCCATTTATATATTATTTTAATATCAAAAAAATGATATTGCTTCTCGTGCGTATGTAGGGACTACCGTCTCCACAAATGCGATGAGATTCATTCTCCATCGTATCCATTCAAGTATAATGATCATTTGATGATTTAAAAAATGATGTTTAAAGACTTGATATCATTCTGGATATGAATAATATAAAACCTATCCTTTACAAACATGTCTTACGTAACAAAACATATAAAAGAAAACAAGTAAGTTCACACCCGAAACAACGATAATACTAAGATATTATTATCAAATCAATATTAAAAGATCATATATGATATCATATTAATTTATATGATTCTTGTATAATTTAATAACAATTATTTCACCATTATACAAGAGTTTAACCTACCCCAACCATGGAAAAGTACAAGGTAAGGTTTATTTCACAATCTCTTCATTATCCGAGGTTGTTTATATGTAATAATATACTGGGATCTCTTTATCATCCACATCCATGTTTTCTTAAAAATGTATTTCAAAACATTTTTATTATTTACAAGAATATGGGATAAAGTAATTTATACCCTTGTTTGACTTTTTATAAGAGTAATCTTTCCGTCGTTTTCAAAACAAGGTCCATTTTAACCTTTTCGACAGAATTAAGGTAAGAATGTTTTTTTAACTTATACGGCGAGTGCGGTTATTTTCTGCCGTTATAAAATCTTCAATGTTTCCCTTACAAGATTATAATAATATTTTCAAGAAAATGTTTTATTTTATATGGCTCTTAAATGATTTCAATAATAGAAAGAGATATTTATCTAAAAAGTTTTTTGATTTCATCTATGTCAACATCCTTTGATGGATTTTACACTTATTTGAAGTTGATTTATTATGATACAAAACTTCAATATTGTATTGAAGGTTTTGTGATATGTTTGACTGTGGATGTGCTATTTGTATACCATTCATAGTTTATGGTGAAATTATTGACATTTCGTATGCTAGTTTTAATACGAATGTTTATGTTATGTTTAAACCTTTTCATATGGGAATGCATTGGACTTAATATGTGACGGGTGGAGCCCGCTATAGCTCCTCGATGCATCGGTAGGTCTCATGAGTCAAACTAGTGTCTTTCCACAAGGACTTGACAAAATCTTATTTGTAGTCTTGGCATGAGGCCTTTACTATGTGGTTATGATAGTCTGGCATTATGCATTCCAACATTATGAAAGTGGTTATTGATTTTGCATGTGATTTTTCTATTAGTAGAATATCCATGTGAATGAGTAAATGGAATTATTTCATTTTATTTATGCCATAAAAAGTTGAATGTTCAAGTTTGAAAGGCTGTTGTTTTAGTTATACATTCCCTTAAATGATTATTCTTATTTATGAAAGTTTCCGCTATATTGTTATCCTTACTGGGCATTTGAGCTCACCGCTTTTCTATGTTTTATTTTTCCCAGGAAGTGAAGAAGTAAATTATGAATGACCTGCAGGGATATTGTGTAGGGATATGAGTGTGGATTATGGAGACATTATGTTGTTGTAGTAGTTTTTTATTTTATGATGTAATGTAAAACTTATGAATATATCTAGTGTTTCTAAGGCTACTAAACCAATCGGTCTTTCGAGATTTGATCTTTCTTGTGATCATGCCAATGTTATGTAATAATGCACCGACTCTGGGTAACTGGGGTCGGGGCGTTACAGTTGGTATCAGAGGAAGTTTAGTACAAACCTTGGAAGCAAGATTTAGATAAACTCTGATTAGATTACGTAGACCTAAGATGAACTTTGAGGATTAGTATAGAAGAACTTCCTAGAATTTTGGTATTGTAGAGAT
Source organism: Viscum album (assembly GCA_963277665.1). Classification (NCBI taxonomy): domain Eukaryota; kingdom Viridiplantae; phylum Streptophyta; class Magnoliopsida; order Santalales; family Viscaceae; genus Viscum; species Viscum album. The sequence continues at coordinate 316,903,914 of OY728132.1, read as the reverse complement.
TTTGTGAGTTTTCCGAGCAATACATCCCTGTCTGGATACGAGCAGGTAGAGGCGGCTCTGGCACAGATGTACCTAGGGGTAAAACCCTAAAACACAGCTTTGAGCTAGACTCGAACAGGAACTGGTGCACAACAACGGGCCTTGCTGCACTTTTGGTTACGACACTCCTGGGGGATATGCTTAGGATAACGCTCATTTTCTTTACAAATCATTATGAAGGATTTATGAGTATATACTTCCTCAAAGAATACATTTTTATGATTATGGATTATGTCCATAAATAGTTCAATTTATGTTAAGTGTTTTATAAGTATGGGATTAAGTATTTTGATTCATAAACTGATCTTGTTTATGCCATTGTTTATAAATGGTGCCTAGTGGAATAAATGGAAACCGTATCAATGCACGCACTCCATGTAGGGATTTCCCTCCTGCTCAAGATAATTATAGTGGAGCTGGTGATGCAACTGGTGCCAATCAGCTAATCACCATAATGGGACAACTTACTCAGGTTATGAATAATAACCTTACCCGTATGGAGCACCCTGATCCGCAGCGTGGAGGATCAATGTTAGATCGATTCATGAGGCAACAACCACCAATTTTCAATGTGAGTACAAATCCCTTAGTAGCTGAGCAATGGATATTTTCCCTAGAGAAAATATTTCAGGCTTTGGGGAGTAATGAAAGGGAAAAAGTTATCATGGCAGTTTACCGCCTCACTGGAGATGCTGATCAATGGTGGTCATTGATTCAAAACATGAAGGAAGATGATGAAGTATCAAATATGGAATGGAGGGAGTTCAACGATCTGTTTTTAGAAAAATAATTTCCTCGCGACCATCGAGCAGATATGGAAAGGCAATTTCTAAGTCTGAGACAGAAGGAGGAAGGGAATGAAATAACTGTCGGTGAGGAAAGGAATGTTCAAATAGAGGATGTACCTGTTGTGAAAGAATTTGTAGATCTATTTCCGGATGATTTACCTGGACATCCTCCAGAATGAGAAGTTGAGTTTTCCATTGATTTGATTCCTAGATCAAGGCCTATATCGAAGACCCCTTATAGAATGGCCACTATAGAATTAGTCGAACTAAAGAAACAACTAGAGGAATTTAGTAATAAGGAATTTATTCGCCCTAGTGTTTCGCCATGGGGAGCCCCTGTTCTTTTTGTTAAAAAGAAAGATGGATCTATGAGGTTATGTATCGACTACAGGGAGATCAATGCTATAACGATAAAGAACAAGTATCCCCTACCTCGTATTGATGATTTATTTGACCAAATGCATGGAGCTCAATACTTTTCAAAGATTGACCTTCGACCTAGATACCATCAGTTGTGTGTGAAGAAGGAAGACATTCTGAAGACAGCATTTCGAACCAGGTACGGGCATTACGAGTTTACTGTAATGCCATTTGGATTGACTAATGCACCCTCTATATTCATGGATCTGATGAACAGAGTTTTCAAGGAGTATCTCGATGAATTTTTTGTGGTATTTATTGATGATATCTTGGTATACTCCAAAACCTACGAAGATCATGAAAATCACTTGCTCATTATCTTGAAGACTCTGAAGAGGCATGAATTATATGGAATGTTTATCAAGTGTGAATTCTTGCTTCATGAGATTTCTTTTCTTGTCCATATTGTCTCTAAATATGGAATCTCTGTTGATCCTTATAATACCAAGGAAATCCAAGAATGTCCAGCACCTACTAGTATATCTGAGGTACGCAGTTTTATTGGTTTGGCAGGTTATTATCGATGTTTCGTCCAGAATTTTGCCCGATTGGCTAACCCATTAACGAAGCTCACACGTAAAGGGGTTAAATTTGTTTGGACAAAAGAGTGTGAAGAATGTTTCAAATAACTGAAGAGAAGATTAGTCAATTCTCCTATATTGACTCTACCATCGGGGAATGATGGGTTCGTTATTTATAGTGATGCATCAAAGAAAGGACTTGGTTGTGTCCTTATGCAGAATGATAGAGTTATTGCCTATGCATCACGACAGTTGAAAATTCATGAACAAAACTATCCTACTCATGATCTCGAGTTAGCAGCTGTGATCTTTGCTTTGAAGATATGGAGGCACTACCTCAATGGTGAAAAATGTGAGATTTATAATGATCACAAGAGTTTGAAGTATATTTTCTCACAAAAAGAACTCAACATGAGGCAAAGGAGATGTCTTGAATTACTCAAGGATTATGATTGTACGATACACTACCACCCGGGGAAGGCAAACAAGGTGGAAGATGCTTTGAGTAGAAAAGACCATGGAGTTTTGAACAATATGAGAATTGAAAGGGATCCAATTTTCATGGATCTAGTGAAGATGGACATGGGAATAACCAGGGAAGGTGAAACATCAACGCTTTTTCAAATGGTTGCCAAACCATCATTACTAGAAAAGAATAAGAGTTCTCAGACCGATGATGATGAATTCCAAAATAAGATTAAAGCTGTGAATGATGGGAGATTGAGAGACTTTGTGTATGAAGATGGAATTTTGAAATTCGGGAAGAGACTTTGTGTTCCCGATTTACCTGATCTAAAAAGGGAATTGCTGGATGATGCTCATAGTTCCAATTTCTCTATACACCCTGGGAGCACAAAATTGTATAGATATTTGAAGGAACATTTTTGGTGGGACAACATGAAGAGGGAGATTGCTGATTTTGTTTCAAGATGTATGGTTTGTCAACAAGTGAAAGCTGGAAGGCAACAACCTGGAGGAGTCATGCAACCTCTTCCCATACCGGAGTGAAAATGGGACAATATTACGATGGACTTTGTCATGGGGATACCAAAGACTCCTAGAAGGAATGATGCAATATGGGTTATTATTTATCGTCTTACCAAGTTAGCACATTTTCTTGCTATAAGAGAAGATCTACCCCTGGAACGTCTAGCAAGACTATATATTAATGAATTTGTGAGACTTCATGGAGTACCCTTATCAATTGTTTCTGATCGTGATCCCCGTTTTACTTCAAGATTTTGGAAAAGTCATCAGAAATCCCTGGATACTGAACTTCATTTGAGCACTACTTACCACCCTCAGACAGATGGACAATCAGAACGGACTATTCAGACCTTAGAAGACATGTTGAGATCTTTCTCACTTGACTTTCAGGGTATGTGGGATCAATATTTACCACTGGTAGAATTTTCCTATAACAATAGCTTCTATTCGAGTATTCAGATGGCACCATATGAAGCGTTATATGGAAAGAGATATCGTACACCAACCTATTGGGATGACGTTGGTGAAAGAAAACTTGTAGGCCCGGAACTGGTGGAGGAAACAGTGGAAAAGGTGAAGGTAATCCAAAATCACATCAAAGCAGCTCAAAGTAGGCAGAAGAGCTATGCCGATAATCGAAGGAAGGATTTGGAATTTCAAGTCGGTGATCATGTTTTCCCGAAGGTATCTCCATGGAAGGGAGTCATACGTTTTGGTAAGAAAGGTAAATTGAGTCCCAGGTACATCGGACCTTTCGAAATTCTAGAACGAATTGGGGCTGTAGCTTACCGATTGGCAATGCCGCCAAGTCTCTCCAAAGTTCACGATGTGTTCCACGTATCTCTGTTGAGAAAATACATGCCTGACCCAACGCATGTACTCACCTATGAGGAATTAGAATTGGAACCCGATCATTCCTATTGTGAAGAGCCCGTCAGGATTTTTGATACGAGAGAACAAGTACTGAGAAACCGGACGACGCGTCTGGTAAAAGTTTTGTGGAGAAACTATAAGATGGAAGAGGCAACGTGGGAACCCGAGGAACTTATGATGAAGAACCACCCGAGTCTTTTCATGTGATAAGTATTCTAGAAATTTTGAGGACGAAATTATTTGAAGGAGGGGAGAATGTAACACCCCAAGCTTCTACGGTACGCTTCTCTTTGAATAATGTGATAGCGTGTGTTGTACGCAACACCGAGTTCTAACAACCAATCAAACTATCCTTTATGAATAGCAATACCTACTTTTTAAAATTAAATATATTTTATATTTCAAAATTGACTTCATTTTTGGATTCGGAATATCTAATTTAGCCTACGGTGAAATTTTGGTACATTTCGGATAACTTTCATATTTTGATGAATAGTGAAAATTACTAAACTTTATTTAAAAACAACTTTTTTAATCAAAATAATTAATAGTGATAAATTATTAATTTTAGTAGTTTTAAAGTATATTTAGAATATATTTTTACCATTTAATATAATGTTGGTCATTGGACATAATTTTACAATTAAACCGAACAGAAACAAGTGTCAATCTTTTGATAGTTATTATCTCTTAAAAACACGCTTTTTGTTTTGACAGCGGGAATTAATTTTAAATTAATTTCTGCCACTTCTGTGTTTTGAATTTAGAAAAATGGATTCCATATTTGGAATCAGGATGTTAAAATTGTGTAAATAGGTAACTTTTATTTTTAGGCATTTTGAATAATTACTGCGGTAAATATTTTATTTACCATAGTTAAGGGTAAATCCGGTAAATAAGGGTTAAAAAATAATATTATAATAATACTAAATTACCCTAAAACGTGTCTTAACTCTATTGGATGATACATGGTCGACCATGGGCAACTTTGGGTCGATTTTGGGACCCCATGGATCCACTTGTAAGTGACAATGACACTTTATTTTAATTAAGTTAAAATGAATACAAAAATGACACAAGCATATATCTTTTAGAAAAACAATTGTTACATAGGGTTATATATGTTGGATTTTAGATTATAAATATTCATTAGAAAGATAAAACGATTTCCTACATAATTATATTTTATTTATAATTTTTAGACATTAAATAATGTATTTTATTTATGACACAATGATGATGCAGTAATTACTATAATAGTAAAAAATTTAAATAATTGATATTATAAATACACAAATAAATATAATATGAAACTTTTAATGAATTAAACTAATTTTATAGGATAATATGATATATTAGGATTGATTTAATTGACTTTTTTCGAAGTAATAAATCTGTTATGAGTTTCACAAAAATCAACTATTGAATAGTGTCAAAATTGACATAAAAGAGTTCTTAAAAAAATATTATATTATTAATTGATATTAAATTTCTAAAAATACAAGGTTCGGCCAAGATACTTATATCATGATAGGTTCATCATTAATGGACCACTTGGGGGTCTCTTGGATATATATAGTAAGTTTATTAACAATATTACATAAAAATACAAAGAGACATTGTAAAAGTGAAACTAATTAACTTAGAGTTAATACTTAAAGATAAGGTTAATATAAGTACCCAAACCTGTCTAAATTCTATTGGTTTAGTGGTTTTAGACCTATAACCTCCTTAACCTATGAATAATCAACTTTGGAGCCATTAGAAACCGAATATGAATTTATTATAAATTAATATTTCTAGCTTTTCCAAAGGTGCCCCTCACCCCTCTTATAAAAGGGAACTCCTCCTTCTCATTTCTTCACACCTTCAAAGCCTTTTGGTTCGTCCAAACTCTGCCCACATACTCTCCCAACTTCCATCAATACAACCTAGGGGCCTTAGTTTGATCAGAAAGCCAACCTATGGAGCCCTTTTGATCAAAACAAAAGGAAGAACCCGAAGAAGAGGTAATGATTTCACCACCCTTTTCCAAGTTCATTTCTTCTTACACTTCTTCTTCCTTTGTTGTTACCATTATAAAATAATAACTCCAGTATAATTTATATACTGTGATGTTATTATAAATATGGTACAACCATATTCAGTATTCTATCCACCCATTGAATAACATGTCACCATACGTGCGTACGTACGGCTTACCGTCTCCACTTCTTGGTGTAATTGTTATTCAATTTAATATTATTTGGATGGGTATAATAATGATGTGTAATCATGTAAATAATAAATATAACATGTTAATGATTCTGTATATATTATATACCATCCATTTATATATTATTTTAATATCAAATGAATGATATTGTTGCTCGTGCGTACGTACGGACTACCGTCACCACGAATGCGATGAGATTCATTCTCCATCATATCCATTCAAGTATAATTATCATTTGATGATTTAAAAAATAATGTTTAAGGACTTGATATAATTCTGGATATGAATAATATAAAACCTATCCTTTACAAACATGTCTTACGTAACAAAACATATAAAAGAAAACAAGTAAGTTCACACCCGAAAGAACGATAATACTAAGATATTATTATCAAATCAATATTAAAAGATCATAAATGATATCATATTAATGTATATGATTCTTGTATAATTTAATAACAATTATTTCACCATTATATAGGAGGTTAACCTACCCCAACCAAGGAAAAGTACAGGGTAAGGGTTATTTCATAATCTCTTCATTATCCGAGGTTGTTTATATGTAATAATCTACTGGGATCTCTTTATCATCCACATCCATGTTTTCTTAAAAATGTATTTCAAAACATTTTTATTATTTACAAGAATATGGTTTATTTAATTTATACCCTTGTTTGACTTTTTATACGAGGAATCTTTCTGTCGTTTTCAAAACAAGGTCCTTTTTAACCTTTTCGACAGAATGAAGGTAAGAATGTTTTTTTAACTTATACGGCGAGTGCGGTTATTTTTTGCCGTTATAAAATCTTCAAAGTTTTCCTTACAAGCATATAAGAATATTTTCAAGAAAATGTTTTATTTTATATGTCTCTTAAATGATTTCAAAAATAGAAAGAGATATTTCTCTAAAAAGTGTTTTGATTTCATCTATGTCAACATCCTTTGATGGATTTTACGCTTATTTGAAGTTGATTTATTATGATACAAAACTTCTATATTGTATTGACGGTTTTGTGATATGTTGGACTGTGGATGTGCTATTTTTATACCATTCATAGTTTATGGTGAAATTATTGACATTTCGTATGCAAGTTTTAATACGAATGTTTATGTTATGTTTAAACCTTTTCATATTGGATTGCATTGGACTTAATATGTGACGGGAGGAGCCCGCTATAGCGCCTCGATGCATCGGTAGGTATCATGAGACAAACTAGTGTCTTGGCACAAGGCCTTGACAAAATCTTATTCGTAGTCTTGGCACGAGGCCTTGACTATGTGGTTATGATAGTTTGGCATTATGCATTCCAACATTATGAAAGTGGTTATTGATTTTGCATGTGATTATTCTATTAGTAGAATATCCATGTGAATGAGTAAATGGAATTATTTCATTTTATTTATGCCATAAAAAGTTGAAAGTTCAAGTTTGAAAGGCTGTTGTTTTAGTTATACATTCCCTTAAATGTTTATTCTTATTTATGAAAGTTATCACTATATTGTTATCCTTACTGGGCATTTGAGCTCACCCCTTTTCTATGTTTTATTTTTCCCAGAAAGTGAAGAAGTAAATTATGAATGACCTGCAGGGATATTATGTGGGGATATGAGTGTGGATTATGGAGACATTATGTTGTTGTAGTAGTTTTTCATTTTATGATGTAATGTAAAACTTATGAATATATCTAGTGTTTCCAAGGCTACTAAACCAATCGGTCTTTCAAGATTTGATCTTTCTTGTGATCATGCCAATGTTATGTAATAATGCACCAACTCTGGGTAACTGTGGTTGGGGCGTTACAAACGGTGATGACTACACCTCATTGAAGCTTCAGGGGATTTAGATTAGAATATTTTAAGTATCTATTTTACTATATAAAGACCTAAAATCACATCATTACTCAAAGATAATTAAATTAAATATCATCACCATGGAAAGAATTTGGTGAAGTCAGAAGGATTTTTCATGTAATGAATCCACAATGGGTAAAGTAGTTCCCTTAAATGTTTTGTGAAAGGGGATTAATAGAATATATAGATTTCATAGGAAAAGTGCCCGTGGAAGTAATAGGAGTCTGAAAAATATTGATGGTCATTAGAGGATGATAAGTTATGCGGAATAAGGGGAAGTATATAGAAGAATATTTGGTCCATTTAAGAGGAGAGAGTCAATGGTAGAAGTAGAAACACATGGAATTATGGGTAGTATGTTGAAGAAGCGTGGTAAAAAAGAGAGGATATGGTCAATGAAAGAAGAGGTGGTCTATGGAGCTAGTGGCAGTTCATAGTAGAAGATGTTTTCAAAGAATAAATATCTCATTATAGTGAAATGGATTAGTTTGATTATTGAATACATTTCATGGATGATGCATGAGAGTTCATGGAGTGACTAAAACTGATCATGAAATCAATTTCTGAAAACTAGCATTACATGGAAAATAGATACTTCAACATAGAATCGATGAACTGACGATGATGAATTCATTAGTAATAATGATGGGACGTACATTTCCATAAACTATTAATGAATTATTTATAGAGAAGTGTGAAATGGAAGAGTAATAAGGTGATCATTTCCACCATCATGAGCTTGATATAGAGACTGTGCGAGTTAGCCTAGAGAAAGATGTCAGTTGACCATCATCCATGTAAAGGCATTGATCCTGGGTTTAGAAGTGATCAAACCTAAACCTTGTAATTTGGAAGCCATCCTTGATGGATTGGGTGCATTGGAAGATTGAATTTATATACTCCTTGGATGTAACCCAGTGAGGGTTAGCCAAGTAGAATCACTATGTCTCATGCATGATTTAAATTGCATTCATACATTTTCACAAGAAATAGAGAGAAGTGTGTTTTTTTAAAAAACTAAACATGATCAAAAGGGGAATATGTCTTATTCTGTCATATAATGAATCAACCCCCTTTGAGTATTTATTATAGTGGGTCTAATAGTCTAACACTAGAGATAACCTCGAGTTAATCTTCTTTCTGAATCACTTACCTTTTTTCTAAACACCCAACGTATCCACTGGATACATAATAAAAACCACAAAATTAATCTATTATCAATTGGGGACACTTTCCCAATGCTCATCTAAACAGTACAATAAAATTTAAGGCATCTCAAAATCTTTCTGGGACTAATACCTTGGCCATGTAACATAAATCTTTATTCTCCTATACCTAAAGGTCTCCAATGAATCATTTGTTTGGGACACCGCATTGTGTTCAATGAATTCATCTAAAAATAATATGGATCATAAAAACTCATCTTATATAGTTATTAATCATATCTATGACTAGAAATAGTCGAGTCTAAGCATCTTTTCCCCAAAATTCCCACTATCATTGGAATATAGATTAACTCATACATATGGTCATAAATAATGATTACAGAATTTATTTATTCTAATGTATCAACATATAATTATAAGGGGGACATAACTACTATTTATTAATCAAAAACAACCATATGAAAAAGAAGTATATATGAGGAACAAACTACCTCTGTTCCATGAATTTTCTTTCAAAAAAATCATCACTTTTCTTCTCTTCTGAATCTCATTCAAGTCTAATAAATATAATAAAATCACCAAATTCCCAAAATTATGGTTACACACAAAAAATTAATTATAATACATTAAAAATTAACTAAAAAATTTATTTTTATTTCATAATTACATTAATCTGTTAAATTAATTACGTGTAAGGCATGAAATCTATCTAGTTTCTATCATCATACTAAATCCATGATAAATGAAATTCCAACACCATTATAGCCATTTATAGATAATCCCAAATCAAATGAATTATGAAAAAAATCCTATATAGTAACAAATTTTATTTATCTTAATCTATAACCATTGAAAAAAAACTATCCAATGTACCCTGAAAAAAATGATGAGTCAGAGCATCCATAAATAATCAAAGGATGTATTCTATGTTATTTGAGTGAAAGGACAATAAAAATCATAAAATTAAACATTAGTCTAATGTAATGAATATCAAATTTTAGATTAGGGGGAATATAAATGAATAATAACTGATGGGGGAGTAATAATGGAGGTCATATAATGCTAGGAATCACCATAAATTACAATAATTGAACACTAAAAACTCATTCACTAAAGGGATTTTAGGCACGAAGTAAGAGGTGGTGGAATCTGTGAAATAGCATTCCCATTGTGTGATGGTTTTACTAAAACATAAATGTATCTTGTTGTTAAATAATTGACTTCACCTTCTACAAAATTGCACAAACTAACTCATGAAAAAATTAAATAGGAATCATCAATGAGATTTTGCCTCACGAGTTGGATGATGTGTAATAATCGACAAACAGTTTTGTCTAGGGATGATATAGATCTACAACCCTACCAATGAATTTGTAAGTTTACCCTACTACTGATTTTTTGTAGTTATATCACCTTACCCGTTTAATATTCATATCTTGAGATCCCATTCAAAAATTCATGCCTAATTACAATCCATTAACCAACTCATATAGATACAAAAACTCTTGGGATTCTCTTTTGAATACCAATTCCCAAACCACCCCCTCATAGGACTAAATATAATATTTCACCCTAAAATTCACAACCAATAATTACATGGGACCATTAAAAAATATTAATTCATCAATACCTTTTATCTCATGAATTTTATCAAAGATATATGTTTTATGTGGTCATCATAAATGTTTGATGGATTCTTTTATAAAAGGGGTATCATTATTTTATTTGAGGGATGACAAAGATAGTATTGGAATTAAGGAAATATCTATATCAGTCATGATGGTATTTTATAGAAAATAGTAAGATAAATAAATATTATGATTTATTGAATATGATACTCTATTAAAAATATTTAAGATCAATGATATAATGCACATGACTATCCAAAAATACTTCTTTGACGCTCTCAGAGCATCATTTTTGACATATCATGGACTTTGAGGACGAGATTTATTTGTAAATGACATGAATTTTTATAATAATAATAATAATTAAAATATAGTTGTTGAGTTAAAATATGATATAATAGATTTATGTGAAAAAATTAATATCAATAAATCAATAATTTCTATAAATTTGAAATCAATAAAAAATTAAAAATATTTTATTGTTTGTTTTTTACAAAAAAATGAAACGTAATTCTAATAATTCATTAACAAGAATTTTGGATGATGAATATTTCTTAAATTATAAAGATTTTGGAATGTTATAAACATTCTTCTGCATTATTATTTGACAGTAAATGATATAATGTTTTCGAAACCTCCACTACTTTTTTAGAAACCTAAATAAGAAAATGAGGGTAAACAAGATATATAAAATGATACATATATAACATTATTGATCTCTATATCATTATTTAGCAACTAATGACCATCTATTTGGTTAAAAAACTTCTAAAAAATAGGATTTTAACTTTTTCTCATATCTAATATGTTTGTTGAGTGAAATTAAATTGAGAAATGAATGATATAATGATCACAAAAAACTATATTAGAAAAAATATTGAATCCTAAGATTTCAATACATACAATTATTTTATAATTATCATCTTTTTATTCAATATTCATTTGGTAATATTAAACATAAAGTATTTATGATCTTATTCAATACCTTTTTGGTATGTTTTTCCATGTCGATAGGTACATAATGAAAACAAAATCACTAGTTCTTATAATTAAGAAGCTGAATGAATATTTGGATAATTGGTTAATATTTATAATATAGTGAAAATGTTTTATTGTATTCATAACAATACAATAGTTAAAAGGGGTATCATTGACCATGATGTTTTTATCATGTGGAAGGTAATGTATGATGATGCTTGACAATAATGAAAGAAATTATAAAAAATTAAAATCTATGAATTCATGTTTATATATCATTTTATGTTATATATTTTTCTAAAGTCTTGGGAATTTAATATTATATGTATTCCAAATATATATCTTCAAATTTATTGACCATTTATGTTCTGACTATTTATATTAAGTAATATTAATTTTCATTGGACACTAAAAGATAGTGATTCCTATGATTACTTTTAGAATAAAAAATCATTTATTTTACTAGTGAATTTATATTGGTTTAACCATTATTGTGTATCATAAATTAATATAAAAGTTGAAGACATTATTCCATTTAGTATTAATGTTTTCTAGCATTTCATACCGATCTATTTGTTGAGTATTACTTTGATCATTGGAAATGGTTGAGGAATGTAAAATATAATACCTAGTTCTCAATTATATATAGAATATTGTTTATCAATGAAATCTAAAATAATCTATCAAGAACACACTTAATATAATAATTAGCCTCTTTTAAGATAATTTCCTTGATTATTAATGAAAATTATATATATTATTTTGATATGAAGATCCCCTCTGAAATAATGGTAATCCAAAAATCATTTAGAGATAGTTCAACATTTTCATATGAACTATTCTTAGGAAGAGGTAACAATTAGTTTTATAAATTTATAATATTCCATAAAAATTTGGGAATATTAAAAGTGAATTAAATAATATTAACGATATGTAGATATGAGTTTCATTAGGTCTGTAAGATGAGGAATATCATAGTTGAGAATTTATCCATTAATAATATATATATTTTATTTATTCAAAAAATAAAATTCCCTTATAAACATTATTAACAAGATTTACATTTATGGATGATCAACGACGAGAATTATAAAATATCCAATGTCTTCAATAATATTTTCAAGACATTAATTTAGAATATAGTTTCTAAACATTACCATATTCCAAGTATAATGAATAATTAAAATAACATTTCATATAGTGTAAAATAAATATTTTTTTAATAAAAAATGAATTTATATGAAAACTATCATTAAAGAAAAGTAATCATCATCTCTATTAATATAAAAATAATAATTTATGATTTTATAAAAATTTATAAAATAGAAAATTTATATTAATGTAAAATACCAAATTTCATTAAATGGGTGAACATTTATTTTTGAGAATTTGGTTGTAAGATTTACATAGCTAAATCGAACACTCGATATTTGTAAAATTATCACATATGAAAAAATTACCCTAGATCTCATCTAAATATAATTATCTAGAGACACAGAATACGTAAGAACCTTAAAACCAAAAAAATGTTTTTCTACAACTAATATAAGGTAATATATTATCCAATTAGTATAAAAAATCATAATCCTAATAGGATGATTTAAAATAAAATTTACTAAAACTAAAATCTTTATAATATTTGATAAAAAAGAATTCAATGATTAAAATGATTTTTAAATTTATGATATTTCTCAAATATATGTATATCAATTGGTGGGTATTCATGAAAAAACAATACATGTGTGGTAAAATATTGGTACTAATAATTCATAATTGTATAATCCAAATAATCATGGGTAAATACATTAGAATTAGACATTCCATTTAAACATTCATAGATCGCAATTTTTGGGAATTAAATTTTATTTCCACCATTAATGGAAGGTGTGTAATATACAATACCCAAAATCGTTGGTGAAGACATATAATAAAAATTATAAATTTAAGGTATATATATCTATTTGTAAATTAATCTAGGAATCAGGATCATATAATATTTATTTGGAATGACAATATGGCATATTTATATAAGGTTTTAAAGGAAACACCATGGGTTTTCATGTAAAATATGATGACAACAAATGTAAAACCATTACTAGACATTCAATTACTCAATAGTATATTGAATATAACTCTTCAAATAGTTACATAACATATAAACCTATGTTATTCGGAGAAATATAATTTATGGTAGTTACCAGTGTTTCATTAAAAAAATCAATGTATATATGTCAATAATCTAATAAAAAATATTATTTGGTAAAATTTAATGGAGTCTTATTTGAAATTTCATATGGAATAAGTCTCTTGATTAAAACATGCATACTAAAGGTTGATATTAAAAAGGTGAGTATATATATAAAATCATTTTTAATGGATCTATAAATTTTAAAATTTTATTTAAAAGATAAAATATTTATAAAAAATTGTAAAAATATAATATTATTCCTGGAAAAATACATATGAATCACTCCAAGATATCCATTAATCAAAGAAACATTATAAGGGATATAAACTTGTTACACAGGTAAGTAGGAATACTAGTTATTTTGTTGATATAAAAACTATATTTTATAGATTATTTTATATAATTTCACATCTTGGTTAATAAAAAGAGTAATAGAATATCATTAAAGATATTGGTTTTAATTACACACATCTATAGTATGTTGCAAATTATAACACAACTAAAGAAATATTATAAAATAAATAACAATTTCTTCCAATTCTTGAATCAAACAAAAAGTACTATATAAGATGTACAAATTATAATAATTGATAAAAATTATATACTTTACCTTGAAGTAAATTTACAATGGATTTGATGTTATGGATAATATATTGATATTACAGGATAAAATTTCATTCAAAATGTAAAATGGCCTAGCTCAGTAGATACTTGAACATATCATTAGAGAGAAAAAAGATTAATATATATAAAGTAGGTCATAGATCAAATGGTAATGATGTAAAAGTGGGTTTCTGAGACCCAACATAAATATAAATACAAGATTAGTATATCTTGTATATTTAGAGTTATGATTGAAGTTACCTTACCATAATTATTATAATACATCTATGTACACTTCCAACATTGTTATGTAATTATAATGTCATCATATCAAAATGTTATAATGGTTCCCAATTTGAATGTGAACAATATGATTATATGATTATATTCAAAAATATATGTATTACTTGTTGGAATCAAGGATGTCCATTGCTAATAATGGTGTTTGGTTTGTGTTTGTTACTAATCTTCACAAGGATGGCTTGGGAGGATGCAATGAATGAGGTCATATGAAATCAAAAAAAATTAAAAATAAGGGAACCAAGTATGATGGAACATGGACTATGTACGATGTTTTGAGAATGGTTTGCAGTCACATTCCAGGTCACGGAAGAGGTATGCAGAGTGGTGTGTGGAGTGGTGCGCAGAGTAGTATGCATAACTGAAAATAGTTTTCCACAATGTTATACAGTGATGTCATGTGGTATACGTAATGCTAAAGGAAAAAACAAAAAAAGATTCACAAAGATGGTACATGGTGAAGACATGTGGTAGGCGGGATGTAGAAGTTTGGCATAACTGTCATGGTTTGAAAAATAGTAGTGGCACACGGTGGAGCCTAACAGTATGGAATGAAGTTCATTTTACAGATTGAAACACATTGAAAATTTGGGTAAATCATATTATCGAAATTTGCCGAGATATATGCCTATTTAAGGTGAATTAATCCATATTCTTATGTTATGATATTGGAGATTAAAATTTTGAAAAGAAATCCAGTTAAGTCTAAAGTGGTCCGTAAAGGAGGAGAGGGTACGTGGAGAGAAAATTCCACATAAAAAAATAGTCTGTTGAAGAGTGTGAGGTTCAGACAGTATGCTCATGTAGTACACAGTAGAGAAAGGCAGTATGCAGAGCAGGATGGTATGCAGAGGTGTGGATCAGTATGCAGAGTAGAGCAGAACATAGAGCAGTGTAGTTCGTGGATGAGTTGGATGGTACATGGAGGAGATGGATGGTATATAAAAATTGCTCTGGTATGCAAAAATAACAGCAGTATGTGGGACACCCATGAAATTCTAATATTGGCCAAATCATTTTTCAAATTTATTCTTCATAACATATCATTGTATGGGAAAATAAATTACATCTGTGTGTGATTATGGGACTTTAACAGGGCATCCATTTATATTTTAGGATGCATGTATTAATTCAAAACCATTGAAGTGACCTTTATGTCGATAAAATGTGTGATGATTCACACACCACAGTGAGAAAGGGAGATACATTTGATGTGATATGAGGGATGTAGTGTGATATCTCTAAATACTTGTAAATGAAGTTCCTCTAGTACATAGTGACTGTGCTAAACTATTGTAATCAACAAATCGTGAAGATTAGTGTTTTTTGGTATGATTCACATACTATCAGCATATTCTCCTTAGACATTTCCCATAGTGGTGAAGCTAGTAAAATTGTTTTGTAATTTCTTTTCATGTGATTTTCTTTAATTCATTACATCCTCTTCAGACAAGTTTAACAGGTTCCTACCAACATGGAAACAAGATCCATGAGTTTAAACGAAAATGTTGACACCTTAGTACAACCCTCCCCTCTTAGGGTGATTCAGGGACCTTAAAGTGTTATCAAAGGTTTAATCATGCTAGTGGTGAATCTCTCTATCATGGAGAATCCAATTAATGACAGGGGATCTATGTTCATTGGTGGAATTAATTTTCAAATATAGAAAACAAGATGAGATCTATCCTAATATCTCTTTGAATGGGAGAAACATTTTCTAATATGTAGGGAATACAAGTAAATAATAATATAAGACGGTCGGTGGGAGATACAAAAATGATATTACATGATGTTGATGCAAAAGCACAAAATTCTGTCACTATAGCCCTTTCTGGTTAGATTTATATAAATGTATTTTGTAGATCATCTACCAAGTTAGTGTGGGATAAACTGGAGAATATTTATAAAGTTAATAACAATGTTAAGTAGGCAAAGATTCATGTTTTACACAATAGGTTTGATTCTCTAAAGATGAACCCTAAAAAAGATTTTGATTATTTCTTCAATCAAATTATTGAATTTGTAGGATCAATTCGAGGAATTAGCGAAGTGATCAAAGTTATTGATATAGTAAAAAAATTGATAAGACTTATACCCATTTATAATACAAAGGATTTATCTCATGAAGAAAGGTATCTTTCAAAGAATTATCATGATAATCTGATGTGCAGCTTGGTGGCATATGAGATGAGACTCAACAAAGAAGATGCAAAGACTCGGGTAAGAAATGAAATGGAATTCAAATCCATAGACAAACTCATTTTTTTGGAGATTTTGATGATTAATATGATGAGGGAAAATATTTTCCTTCTCTCATCGCGATAAAACACTACATGTGAACATGGATATTTGAAGGAAACCAAACTCTAGCTTGTTTTCAATGTTTAAGAGTTGAGGACATTGCCTCTCTTTGCCCAAGAAAGTTCAATGATAAAGAAAATGAAGATGGAGGTATTCAAAAGCATCATAAAAAGTTCTTCAAAAATAGAGACGTAAATATGGAATAAAATTTCATTGAAATATTTTTATTTTTGAAGATGAGGATAATGACAATGAACTCATTGAGGAAGAGGATGCAAAAAATCAAATATGGGATCCATGATTATTTGATGGATACCATTGAAAAGTCAAAACCATCGACTGATAAAGCTAGTGATAATCTGTTGACTACTGATGTCGATCCCTTGTTTCTAATTAGGGATTATTTTAGTATTCTTAAGAATAAATGTTAGAGATGAAATAAGTAGAAATCAATGGTTCAAGAATCATCAAAATATATTGATCAACTAGAAGAAATGGTTAATGTTCAATCATTAATCGATGAATTCACTAATGATGTCTTGGAACTAAAACTCATAATTTAAGAAAAATAAAGTTTCACTAATGAAATTACCTTGAGGCATGAGGATATGCACAAGATTGTAGAGGGAATCGATGAAGAAGTTGTTACTCTGAGAAATAAGCTCGAAAAAGAATCAATTTAAAAAGAAGCAAAGAATAAAATAAAATTTGGTAGATTTCATATGCTAATATTACACAGAGGGAAACATTTGGTTTTAATGGAGTTGAAAAGATCATGAGTAATAAGAGGACCAAATACATTGGAAATAGTGTAATTGGTTATGATGCTGAATTGTCAAATACAATAAATAAAGTAATCCAGAATGAAGGCAAGATAAAAATTGATCATTTTGAAAAGCCACCAGAAGTGATGAAAATGAAACCCTCAAAACAAACTGAAAGGATAAGAGAATATTATTTCCATAATTCTAGAAATTATATGCATTCAAACTATCTTCCAAAGGAAGAAGTAATGAGGAGAAAAAGAAGTGAGTAGACATTTTCTTTAAAGAAGTGTACGTTTTGTAGCTATCGGGTTCATACCATTTCATACTGCAAAAAAAAAGAAAGGAGCTATATGAATGGGGATGAGTTAGGACTTCAACAAAGGATAAAATTTTTATATCCTACTTCTTATAGAATAATAATTTATATTGATATCATTTTATTGTTCTATCTTTGTCCATAAAGTAGTTTATTGTAAGAAGAGGTATGATAAGAGAAATTCATTCAATGTTCAGATAAGAGTGAGTACACATCAAATAGATAGTTTTGCTATTCCAAACAGCTTTTCTCCCCTAAAAGAAGAATTTTTAAAATGAATAACCCTTGTACTCATAAGAAATAATTTAATGTCCATCAGCGCCCAACACTCAATCCAATATCTCATGGAATGAAAAGAGGAAAATTGAAAAGTCTAATTTTGTAGATGTAGCTGTTGAAACACAAAATAACTACCTCACATGGATTCATGAAGGCATATTTTCATCCCACAAGGTGGGTAATGCCGACATATTAACTAATGTCAAGAAAATGGTGATGGAGCCGTGAGGTTCAGGAACAACGGTGTTTTGATGATAAAAAGTAGTCGATGTACCGAGAAAGATAATAGAGAGTGGAAGAAAAATAATTTCCTACATGTGGATGTTTTGTGTCATAGTATTCTTAGTGTGAGTCAACTCTATTACTCAAATCATGTTGTGACATTCAATCATAATGGTTGTACTATAATAGAAATGTCTATAAATTCTATCATGATAGGCATTAGAACAGAAGGCAACTTATATTTGGTTGACAACAAAGAAAACAATTTTTTCCTAACAGTTGTAGAGGAAAACAACATATGGAATTGTAGATTGGGGAACATAAATAATCAAGACATGTAAAAGATATTTAAGTTGAATAAATTAATTTAAATCCATAATATGATGCGTGAACGATAAAATGCTCGGGTTGCTAGAATGAGAGGGAAACTGGTATTCAGTTACCACTGGCCAAAGAAGAAAAAATCATTAAATCTCCCTAACCTCATCCATATATATGTATGTCGCCTGAAAACTGTTGCTAAAAAACATAGAGAGAGGTACATTGTTCTTTTCATATATGATTAAAGTATAATGGCATGTGTGATCCTTATACACTGGAAGAAGAAAGTACATGATTTCATGAAAATCTAACGACGAATCGCCTAGAATGATACTGAATAGAATATCAAAGTCCTACGTTCTGAAAATGGAAGCGAATACATGTCCATTGAAATTAAAAATTACATTGATAAGCATGGGATACAACATGATGTGTCAGCTGTAAGAACTCCACAAATAATGGATTAGTTGAGCGCATGAATCGACCGGTAAACAACATGGTTAGAACAATGCGGATTGAGAGACGTATTCCTCGACATTATTGGAAAGTGGAAGTCCAAGCTATAGTATATATTCAAAATCGAATAAGGCTATATAAGGGTGAAATAAACACACCATATGAATTGTGTCATGGAATGAATCCCTCTTTGATATATTTACATATTTTTGGAAGCAAGTGTTATATCTGAAACAAATAAGGAAATCAAGGGATGTATAAAGAAGATGTAGAGGAAGGAATATTACTTGGATAATAAATAAACATCAAATCTTATAAGGGATTATATATGTTCTTGGGAAGAATTATTGAAATTTATGATGTAATGATCATTGAATAGAAAACCCCAAATGGTTCAATAAATTCTTATGCGGACATGATAGGAGATGATGAAGAATATGAACATGGAATAAATGGAAATATATATGTATAGGAAGGTGTGAGAAACTCTTAAGAGTCACATCATGATGTTAACTTTGAAGAAGAATTGGAAAAGGAAGCCATAGCTAGAGATAATTTTGTGCATCACCAAAGGATAAATTTAAGGGAATAGATTGATCAGTTCAACATTATAGGGGATTGGAATGCACATACACAAACAAAATGAATAACAAAAAGTGAATAATCTATATATCAATCAGTCATGGAACTTTTTTCATTTGAAGAAGCTGCAATGGATGAGTCATGGGTGAATGAAATGAATGAAGGGTTAGATCAGATTGAAAAAAATCAGACATGGGATCTTGTTAAAAAATATAAATATCATAATTTGATTGGTAAGATGTTGATTTTCAAGATCAAATTTGATGAACATGGATATGTAATCAGAAATAAGGCATTATTGGTCTATAACAGATATTCAAAAATCAAAGGTGTTGATGTTGAGGATACATTTTCTCCCATAGCATGAATAGAGTCAATCATGCTATTTCTTGCCACGAAAATACTAATAGGTAATAAAGTGTATCAAATGGATGTCATGCCATGATTCTTAAATGGATTATTGGATGAAGAATTCTGCATTAAAGAATAAGTAGGGATTTTTCTTGGCAATGATGAATTGATGGTTTCAAAATTAATGATATTTCATTATATCTTGAAATGGGAACCACGAGTGTGGTGCTCTCAGTTGGCCTATTATCTGAGAAAGCGAGAGTTTAAAAGAGGGGGAGTGGATCACAATATCTATGTGAAGAACTGTCAATGGGATTAGTTCATGTTATTGTTATACATGGATGATATTATTTTTTGTGGAAGTACACATGGATTAATGGATAAATTTTCCAATCACATGAAATCATAATCTGAAATTTCATTGATTGTTAAAATCACATACATTCTAGGGATGAATTTATTTTAGAAGAAAGATTACACATTCATTTCTCAAGAAATGTACACAAGAGAGCTACTGAAAAAATTCAATATGCATGATTCCGAACCAATTTTGACTCTGATTTTAGTTGCATCAATGGTCAGAAATCATGAGGAAGGGACCTATGTGGATCCCACCATGTTATGAAGAATCATTGGACGCCTGTTATACCTGACAACAACTTGGCCAGATATTATCTTATCAACATTCCTTGATTCCCACTTTCAGAGTAATTCAAAGGATGAACATATGTCGACAGTGAAAATAATCATGACATACATTAAAGGTATACATAATTATGGGCTATACATTTCTTCATTAAGTGATAGTGATCTATAAAAATTCTATAATGCCGACTAGGTTGGAGATATAGTAGAATGAATGTCTATTTGTGGGGTGGAATTCTATAATGGGATGATATGTGTGGGCTGGTTTAGAAAGAAATAGTAAAGTAATACACATAGTACTTCTGAAGCTTAATATATATATGTTACCAAGGAGTGAACTTAGTTACATTGGATGAAGAAGAAACTGAGTGACATAGGGGATGGGGTGAAACAAAAAATTGTGATTTACTATGATAATAGGAGCACAATTGATCATACAAAGAATCCAGTTCAATATTCTCGTACCAAACATATTGAGATTAGATATCACTTCATTAAAGAAAAATAATAATAAGTCATGATCAAAATGGACCATGTGTGAACTGATCCACAAGTGGATGACATTATGACCAAGCCACTGTCATTAGTTGTGTCTGAGAAACATCGGTTGAACATTGTTGTTCAGCCACCTCCCATTTCATAAGAAGTTTACGAGATTACAGTCTCCACAATTCTTTAACTATGTTAATTTGTTTGTTGTGTTTTTTCTGGTTTATGGTGGAGAAATGATAGAGTAGTTTTTTATGATCACTATAATGTTTAAATAACCGGTTTTGGTTTTATTTTCATTGAGAGAGAATGGAAAAATTCAATGGACAGTGATCTCTTTCATTTATAAAACATTAAATATGAAGAAAATACATAACAAGAAATATATCTATTGGGGACAAAAGGAATGTATAAGAACTCAATTCATGTCATCTCTCTTGTTTTATACAATGAACACTGCACACATAGACTTATTTTTATGTTTGAGTTGTTTCATGAAGGTTCATGTTTTGATCATTGTTGGTGCATCAGTAAATTTATCTAGAGATAGCCAACAAACCCAAAGGGGAAGATTGTTGGAACAAGTATGTTAGCTTCTAATACTGTGGTTTGGTTTGTGATTGTTTTCAATCTGAACATGTATGACTAGAGAGATTTCAAGGAATGAGGTCATACATTTGAAGCTGAATGCAGTATTGAATGTTGTATAGTTTCCTAGTGTTTACCAAATTTTTGGGCCTCAATATCGGGAGTTTGGTGTTGGAAAACAATGGATTTTCAGATAGGACTAAATGGTATGAGAAATTAAAAATAAAATTAGAAAAATAATGGAACCACATACCATGGAACATCGACCACATAACATGTTCCAAGAATAGTTTTCAACTTCATTCCAGGCAGCAGGAGAGGTATGAGGAGTGATGGTGATGCGGTGCGCAATGTGGGGTACTGAGTGGTGCGCGGATCAGTGCACCAAGTGATATACATAACTAATAATAGATCTTATTAACAGTATGTGGTGAAGGCGTTCTATATGGGGAATTCTGAAGGAAGAGTCAAAAAACAATTCATAGAGATCCTAAGTGGTGAAGACATGCGCTACGCGGGAATTTGATGTTTTCCAGAATTGTTATTGTTCAAAAAAGAGGAGCAGTACGTGGTGGAGCCTAACAGTATGTTAATGGAGTTTAGATTCCAGATTGTACCACATTTCATATTTGGGTAAATCCGAATACTGAATTTTGAAGAGTTATCGTCCTATTTAAGGAGCAATAATTCTCTTTGTTAATTGCTCTTATTAAAGATTAAAATTTTGGGAAGAAATATAGAGATGCTCTAAGTGGTTCGTAGAGGAGGAGATGATATGCAGAATGACACATATGCATAAAGAAAAATAGTTTTTGTAAGAGTTTGTGGTTCGCGTTGGATGCTCTCGTAGTACACAGCAGAGCAAGGCTGTACATGGAGCAGGATAATATTTTGAGGAGTGGAGAAATACACGGAGTTGGGTAAAATGTAGAGTATCATAGTTCATAGAGGATTTGTGTGGTACGCGGATGTGGAGGATTGTATGAGAAAACCGTTGTGGTATAAAAAATTGCAGCAGTATGCAAAACACCCAAGGAAGCCTAAAAATGGGCAATTCAGTTTGGGAAATGAATTTTCATTACATATCAGTGTACGGTAAAATAAATTACATTTGTGCTTGAATATGGGACGTCAATAGAGTATCCATTTATATTTGGGGATGCATTAATTAATTCTAAACCATGTAATCATCCTACAATATGTTAAACTATGTGAATATTCTTCCAACATTGTGAGCAATGAGGATTTATTGGAATTGATCTGAGAGACATAGTGTGATATCCCTAAAACCGTGTTAAGGCAGTGTGCCAGACATATAATGATTGGGATAAAAACATGTAATACACATCTTGTAAAGATTAGTGGTGTTTGGTATAACCGAAATAATGTTGGCATAAGCTCCTTGAACGTATCCCTTAGTGATGAACCAAGTAAAATTGTTGTGTCCTTTCATTGCGTGCGATAGTTATTATTTTGTACTTCCTATTCAGATATTGTAATGACCCGAAATTTTGAATAAATCTTGTTTCCTAATTTTATATGTTATTTTATTTTGTTTTTTATACTCAAAATTTTTTTTTCATTTGATAACATGAGTATAATTAAAATGAGACCATTGGGTTTTGACTTTTATATGACCGTTGGTCAATATGACCCCTGGAAACTAAACATTTTGATTATTGTCTCTAAATAAAAGTAATCTTGGTTAATTATTATAGAAAGAAGATTCGATGGCCTCACCTAGAAGTCTTGGACCGATCGAAGCCCATCTAACAGAACTTGGGAAGGAGGTAGCACCACTAGGCTTTTCTCTGGTCCAAACCCAAGCCGAAATTCATCGTGTGAAGCTAGAACTGAATCGCCTTTACGAGAAGTTCAAACTGATAGAAATTATTACTCGTGTGATGTTAGCCGCACCTCCCTCATATTCTCTAACCTTAGAACACCTTACACTTAGGTCCTATGATGGTGTGATAAGGGGTTATGTAAGGAGACCGTAACTTCCTTGTGTAATCCTTTGTTTTAAATAAAAATTGGGATTTCTTCTTACGATGAAGTTTATGAATTTTCAAATGACCGGATAAATATAGTATTCATATTTTTGATGAATTTTAGAAAAATGATATTTTAATAATGTTTATGTAAACCTTAAATAAATAAAAATGTTTAATGATATTCAAAAAATGGCCTTCTACAATTATGCTCAGTACCAAATTTAGAGTCTAATAACATCAACATAATTTTTGATGAATAGTAAATTATGAATAGTGATTTTATGATTAGGATTACTAATGTGTCCAAATTGATTAGTAATCTCACTTAAAAAATATATTAATATAATCTAGGCACCTTGATTAAGTAATGTGATTAAATAAAATGGTTAAATAACGATTTCATAAATTATTATTCCAGTATTATATTTTTTAGAATGAATAGTTTTTTTAATTAAAAAATAATTAAAAATATTTAAAAAATTATTTTTATAAAATGGATTTCATTTTTGAACTCAGAGCACCGATGTTATGTTATGGTAATTTTTGGGGTTTTTTCTAAAAAAATGAATTTTCGGTGAATAGTGTATTTATTTAAAAAATAAATTAAAATTATTTAGAAAATTATTTATATAAAATGGATTTCATTTTTGAAATTAGAGAATTGATATTTGGTTAAGGTGAAATTTTGGGATTATTCTGAGAATGTTGAATTTTCGATGAATAGTTAAAATACAGTTTTTAAGTTACGGGTGTTTAATGACATCATTAAATGATGTATTAAGTATGTAATCAATATGGTCGACTTATGAATAGTAATATAAGGTATGAGGTGTCCCATGTGGCCAATACCATGGGAAAATACCATGGGCAAGCACATGGTTTTTCCTAAACCACTAATGAGGTGTCCCTTGGCCATTAATGACTTGTCCCCTCACTTTCCCTATAAATACCAAGCCATCCTCTCATCCATTAGAATCCCCACTCTCCCACAACGAAGTTCTGGTCTCATTACCTACCAAGGAGTCCTCCCAAGGTTCCTCCAAGCACTCAATATCCCAACCTTTGAGTTTTAAGAGTTACGTTTTAAAGTAGGGGATCTGATCTCTCTCTTTCTTTTCATGAAATCTCTTTTATGTAATTTCTTTTATTCTCCATGTTATTATGTTAAAGGGTGTTATTTTATACTCCTCTTACTTCCCTATTCATGTTCACATAATGAGATATCCCCTATTACTCTCATTATTTCGTTTTATGAAGTTTTATGTGGCGCCATTAGGCTGCCGAAATTTTTTTAACGGATTCTTTCTCCCTTCTATTTTTTCAATATCATTTTTCATGTAAAGTATTTCAAGATACTTTTTATTATGTTGGGGTATGATATATAAGTTTATCATACTGATATTTTATGATCATATGACTAGAGACCCAATTTTATCTCTTCAATTCAGTATTTTGAAGTTTTAAGTGGCACTGTTAGGCTGCCGAATTTTTAAGTGGTTCTTCACCATTCTCGTTTTGAAGTTCTACTTTCATGTCAATTCCTTAAAGATCATTTTTGTTATGTTGGGGTATGATATCTATATCTATCATAATGCTCTTTTATGACCATATTATGAGAGACCCAATTTGATATCTTCAATTCTGTATTTTGAAGTTTTAAGTGGCGCCGTTAGGCTGCTAAATTTTTAAGTGGTTTTTCACCCTTCTCATTTTGAAGTTCTACTTTCATGTCAATTCATTAAAGTTCCTTTTTTATATGTTGGGGTATGACATATAAATTTATCATACTACTATTTGATGATATCATTATGAGAGACCCCATTTGATCTCTTCAATTCAGTATTTTGAAGTTTTAAGTGGCGCCGTTAGCTGCCGAATTTTTAAGTGGTTCTTCACCCTTCTCGTTTTGAAGTTCTACTTTCATGTCAATTCTTTAAAGTTCCTTTTTCTTATGTTTGGGTATGATCCCTATATCTATCATACTGATATTTTATGACCATATGATGAGAGACCCAGTTTATCTCTTCAATTCATTATTTTGATGTTTTAAGTGGCGTCGTTAGGCTGCCGAATTTTTAAGTGGTTCTTCACCCTTCTTGTTTTGAAGTTCTACATTCATGTCAATTATTTAAAGTTCCTTTTTGTTATGTTGGGGTATGATATCTATATCTAAAATACTGAACTTTTATGACCATATTATTAGATACCCCAGTTGATCTCTTCGATTCAGTATTTTGATGTTTTAAGTGGCACCGTTAGGCTGCCGAATTTTTAAGTGGTTTTTCACCCTTCTCGTTTTGAAGTTCTACTTTCATGTCAATTCCTTCAAGTTCCTTTTCATTATTATGGGGTATTATCTCTATATCTATAATACTGAAATTTAATGACCATATTATGAGAGAGCCCATTTGATCTCTTCAATTCAGTATTTTGAATTTTAAGTGGCGTCGTTAGGCTGCTGAATTTTTAAGTGGTCCTTGCACCTTTCTCCCTTTTCAGAGTTCTAATTCCATGTCATGTTTCGAAAGATACTTTTTATTATATTGTCATACGATCTCTATATATATCATACTGATATTTTATGTTCATATGATGAGAGACCCTATTTGATCTCATCAATTCATTTTTGGTTGAAGTTTATGTAACGCTGTTAGGCTGCCGAATTTTCATAAGAGAAATCTTATTTTTGTCTTCCTTTCATGTTCTTCATTTCATATGGTATATTTTCAAATATCATTACCATGTTCTTAAATCCCATATATTCTATCCCTCTACTGTTTTATGGATCATTTATGAATGTTTGACCCATGTCCCCTCTCTTTTCAATGTTTTCTAAAAACCTTGTAACATAGCC
Organism: Viscum album; assembly: GCA_963277665.1. Lineage (NCBI taxonomy): Eukaryota > Viridiplantae > Streptophyta > Magnoliopsida > Santalales > Viscaceae > Viscum > Viscum album. The sequence goes on along the minus strand of OY728132.1, from coordinate 316,877,192 downwards.
TTTATGCTGCAGAATTTTCATCTCAAAATGACTCTCACTTTTTTCAAAGGGTATTTTATTTTATGAAGTGAATACTCAAAGATCTACCTTCTATATGGGTATTCGCATATATACCAATATGTCCTATTTTAAATTCTGGGATTTACATACATGAAACCTGCTATCCCTTTTCGTGGGTTTAATGTGATGTAAAGATCATGTCTTTAAAGCAGTTTTTAAAATGTTATGATTATGAAATGAAACCCATTTATTTTATGATATATGGGTTGTTTATGAAATGTTTGATGATGATATATGTGGCTCACATGATAATAAAGGCAAATTTAAGGGTGCTCCCTGATAGCGCTCCAATGAAATGGGTAATGATGTAACCACTAGAGATTACAATTTTCACGATATCCTAGTGAATAAACTTGGTAATTATCAAATGACACCTTGGGGATGGACCATGGTGATATGTTCATGATTTTATATATTAATTTTTGCAGCCACATCTTCAAGTTATGAAAAATGTTATTTTTATTATGATATGTCTCATGATTTTTCATCATACCTTAATGTTATTTTCATGACCTTATTGAAGTATCGCATGTTCACATGTAAAATGTTTCTATTGTTTCCCTTACTGGGCCTTATGCTCACCCTTTCTTTTGATGTATGTCCCCAGGTTATGAGATATAGTAATGAACCTAGGATGAACATGAGGAAAAACCTTTCAAGTTTTTAAGAAGAATCTTTTATGTTTTCATGTTTAAAGTTCCTGGTTTCCAAGACACTAAACCTTAAAGATCCCCGGTTTTGTAAAATGTAATGAATGTTTATGTGATAAAAATGAGGGATGCTATAGTTGGTATCAAAGGTTGGTTTTGTTATTTGTGGAAATTAGGATATGAAAAATCTTGGAAGAATCCTATAGAAAAGTTTAAATATAGGAAATCTTCCTGGTATTTTGGTGAGTATTGAGTAAGGGGTTTCCAAGAAAATACATCTCTGTCTGGATACAAGTAGGTAGAGGTGGCTCTGGCACAGATGTACAGAGGGGTAAAACCTGATAACACATCTTTGAGCTAGACTTGAACGGGAACTGGTACACGACAACGGGCCTTGCTGCACTCTTGGTTATGACACTCCCGGGGGACATGCTTTGGTAAATTCATAAGCTTAGTATGAACCATTGTTAAAGGAACAAAGATAAAATTAAATAAAGATTCACATAATAATATATGATCATGGATAACCTAGATGGGAACCTAGGGGATCACAAGTTATGGAATAATTTTCTTCTACAAGTTATCCTTATATGCTTTATGTTCCTTTTCATGATTATTGGCTAAGTACTTAACCCCTAATTATGCTTTCTCTTCGTAGTTAATGGTGGGAAATGGAAGAACATGTCCCAAAAACCAATGTGATAGGAAATGCGATGATTGTCATATTAATATGATGGGGATGATTATGGGATTAAAATATGATTATTATTTTGGAAGAAGTTCACTATTTTGGGGACCCTATATGATAGTGGTAAATATATTACTACAATATTTTCATTGAGGAGGAAGGTTGACTTATATTTTGAATAATCAATGAATTTAAGGTGGACTTATAGTAATTTTGGTTACTTATGGGAATGATTAAACTATCTTGGGTAAAATATTTTTAGGTTAGATAATTTTGTTATATGATGTTAGGAGTGGTTGATGTTGTTTGGAGATGAACAATGAAGTTTATTTTGGAAGACTATGTTATCAAATCCTTATTGTATTTGGGTTTCAATCTTAGTTTGGTTTATTTTGAGAAATTTTAAGGACCATTATTTATGGAATGGACTATGATGAAGTTTGGGTAGTACCATGGAACTTTGAAGATTTAAAAGTAGTTTCCATTCCTATGCAATTATTTCTTTTTGAAGAGTTGTTTTACCTTACCCTTTCTGTTTTTGGGATAATGTTTAAAGATAGAAGAAATAGAGAGTTATTCAATTGTGGATTATGTGATTCTCTAGAAGATTATTCTTGTGTTTTGATGAGACCAAGTAGTTTTGAATGCTCATAGTTTGGAGAAAAGATTAGTTTTGGGTAGAAACTTAATAAAGGATGAAACTCTACATGAAGATAGGTATATTTTCTTTTGTTTTTGTTTTATGTTGTAAATGAATTCCTCAAAATTATGAAAAGGAACATAAAACAAAAACGTTGTTGGTTTACGTTTCCTACAGGGTAATCAAAGACCGTTTACACACATCATAAGTTTGGGATTTTCTTATGGATAACTTTTTCCTAATCATGTTTTCTATCACTCTCCCTTAGAACTTGACCAATTGTTTTCTCCTCCATGTCTATGTTTTTGTACATGGAATCCTAGTGTGGGCTAACTCGGGTGACCTTTGTACTTACCCTTTTTTTTCTTTTAAAGTAATATTTTTACTGACTCCTTTCCGATGTGGGACATTCAATGAAATTTCAAAACCCAATTTTAAAAATTGTGAGGACGCAATTTTTTTAAGGGGGGAAGATTGTAACGACACGAAATTTTGAATAAATCTTATTTCCTAATTTTATGTGTTATTTTATTTTGTTTTTTATACTCAACAAAAATGTTTCATTTGATAACATGAGTATAATTAAAATGAGACCATTGGGTTTTGACTGTTATATAACCATTGGTCAATATGACCCCTGGAAACTAAACATTTTGATTATTGTCTCTAAATACATGTAATCTTGGTTATTTATTATAGAAAGAAGATTCTATGGCCTCACCCAGTAGTCTTGGACCAATCGAAGCCCATCTAACAGAACTTGGGAAGGAGGTAGAAACACTGGGCTTTGCTCTAGACCAAACCCAAGCCGAACTTCATCGTGTGAAGCTAGAATGGAATCGCCTTTGCGAGAAGTTCAAACTGATAGAAATTACTACTCGTGCGATGTTAGCCGAGCCTCCCTCATATTCTCTCACCTTAGCACAACTTACACTTAGGTCCTATGCTTGTGTGATAAGGGGCTATGTAAGGAGACTGTAACTGCCTTGTGTAATCCTTTGTTTTAACTAAAAATTGTTATTTCTTCTTATGATGATGTTTATGAATTTTAAAATGATCGGATAAATATAGTGTGAATATTTTTGATGAATTTTAGAAAAAGGATATTTTAAAAATGTTTATGTAAACCTTAAATAATTAAAAATGTGTAATGATATTCAAAAAAGTGTCTTCTACAATTATGCTCAGTACGAAATTTAGAGTCTAATAAGATCAACTTAATTTTTGATGAATAGTAAATTATGAATAGTGATTTTATGATTAGGATTAGTAATGTGTCCAAATGGATTAGTAATCTCACTTAAAGAAAGTATTAATATAATCTAGGTACCTTGATTAAGTAATGTGATTCAATAAAATTGTTAAATAACTATTTCATAAATTATTATTCAAGTATTTGTTTTTTTCAAGTGAATATTGTTTTTTTAATTAAAAAATAATTAAAAATATTTAAAAAATTATTTTTATAAAATGTATTTCATTTTTGAACTCAGAGCACCGATATTATGTTATGGTAATTTTTGTGGTTTTTCCTGAAAGAAAATGAATTTTCAGTGAATAGTGTATTTATTTTAAAAATAAATTAAAAATATTTAGAAAATTATTTTTATAAAATGGACTTCATTTTTGAAATCAGATAATTGATATTTGGTTAAGGTGAAATTTTGGGATTATTCAGATAAAGTTGAATTTTCGATGAATAGTGAAAATACAATTTTTAAGTTACGGGTGTTTATTGACATCATTAAATGATGTATTAAGTATGTAATCAATATGGTCTACTTATGAATAGTAATATAAGGTATGAGGTGTCCCAAGTGGCCAATACAATGGGAAAATACCATGGGCAAGCCCATGATTTTGCCAAAACCACTAATGAGGTGTTCCTTGGCCATTAATGCCTTGTCCCCTCACTTTCCCTATAAATACCAAGGCATACTCTCATCCATTAGATTCCCCACTCTCCCCCAACGAATTTATAGTCTCATTACCTCACAAGGAGTCCTACCAAGGTTCCCCCAAGCCCTCAAGGTCCCAACCTTCGAGTTTTAAGAGTTACGTTTTAAGGTAAAGGATCTGATCTCTCTCTTTCTTTTCAAGAAATCTCTTTTATGTAATTTCTTTTATGCTCCATGTTATTATGTTAAAAGGTGTTATTTTATACTCCTCTTACTGCCATATTCATTTTCACGTAATGAGAGATCCCCTCTTACTCTCATTATTTCGTTTTATGAAGTTTTAAGTGGCACCGTTAGGCTGCCGAAATTTTTGTAACAGATTCTTTCTCCCTTCTCTTTTTTCAAGATCTATTTTCATGTAAAGTATTTCATGTTAATTTTTATTATGTTGGGGTATGATCTATAAATTTATCATAATGATCTTTTATGATCATATGATGAGAGACCCAATTTTATCTATTCAATTCAGAATTTTGATGTTTTAAGTGGCGCCGTTAGGCTGCAGAATTTTTATGTGGTTCTTCACCCTTCTCGTTTTGATGTTCTACTTTCATTACAATTCTTTATAATTACTTTTTTTTATGTTGGGGTATGATCTATATATCTATCATACTGATCTCTTAGGACCATATTATTAGAGACCCAATTTTATCTCTTCAATTCCGTATTTTGAAGATTTAAGTGGCGTCGTTAGGCTGCTAAATTTTTAAGTGGTTCTTCACCCTTCTTGTTTTAAAGTTCTACTTTCATGTCAATTCTTTAATCATTCTTTTTGTTATGTTGGGGTATGATCTCTAAATTTATCATACTGATATTTTATGATAATATTATGATAGACCCCATTTTATCTCTTCAATTCAGTATTTTGAAGTTTTACATGGCGCCGTTAGGATGCCAAATTTTTAAATGGTTCTTCACCCTTCTCGTTTTGAAGTTCTACTTTCATGTCAATTCTTAGAGTTCCTTTTTGTTATGTTTGGGTTTGATCCCTATATCTACCATACTGATCTTTTATGACCCTATGATGAGAGACCCAATTTGATCTCTTCAATTCAGTATTTTGAAGTTTTAATTAGCGTCATTAGGCTGCCGAATTTTTGAGTGGTTCTTCACCCTTCTCATTTTGATGTTCTACTTTCATGTCAACTCTATAAAGTTTCTTTTTTATGTTTGGGTATGATATCTATATCTATTATACTGATCATTTATTACCATATGATGAGATACCCCATTTGATCTCTTCAATTCAGTATTATGAAGTTTTAAGTGGCGTCATTAGGCTGCCGAATTTTTAAGTGGTTCTTCACCATTCTCGTTTTGAAGTTCTACTTTCATGTCAATTATTTCAAGTTCTTTTTCATTATGTTGGGGTATGATCTCTATATCTATAATACTGATATTTTATGACCATATTATGATAGAACCCATTTGATCTCTTCAATTCAGTATTTTGAAGTTTAAGTGGCGTCGTTAGGCTGCTGAATTGTAAAGTGGTCCTTGCACCTTTCTCCCTTTTCAATGTTCTAATTCCATGTCAAGTCTTGAAAGTTACTTTTTATTATGTTGGGGTATGATATATATATATATCATACTGAACTTTTATGTTCATATTATGAGAGACCCTATTTGATTTCATCAATTCATTTTTGGTAGAAGTTTATGTAACGCTGTTAGGCTGCCGAATTTTCATAAGAGAAATCTTATTTTTGTCTTCCGTTCATGTTCTTCATTTCATATGGTATATTTTCAAATTTCATCACCATGTTCTTAAATCCCTTATATTCTCTCCCTTTACTGTTTTATGGGTCATTTATGAATGTTTGACCCATGTCCCCTCTCTTTTCAATGGTTTCTAAAAACCTTGTAACATAGACGTTGTGCGGAAAAATTTTCATCTCAAAATGTCTATATCTTTTATCTAAAGATATTTTATTTTATGAAGTGAATACTCAAAGATCTACCTTCTATATGGGTATTCACATATATACCAAGATGTTCTATTTTAAATTCTGGGATTTACATACATGAAACCCGCTTCCCCTTTTCGTGGGTTTAAAGTGACGTAAAGATCATGTATTTAAAGTAGTGTTTAAAATGTTATGATTATGAAACGAAACCCATTTCTTTTATGATATATGGGTTTTTTTATTAAATGATTGATGATGATATATGTGGATCACATGATAATAAAGGCAAATATAAGGGTGTGCTCTGATAGTGCTCCAATGCATTGGGTAATGATGTAACCACTAGAGATTACAATTTTCACGATATCTTCGTGAATAACCATGGTAATTTTCAAATGAAACCTTGGGGATGGTCCGTGGTGATATGTTCATTATTTTCTATATTAAATGTTGCATCCACATCTTCAAGTTATGAAAAATGTTATTTTTATTATGATATGTCTCATGATTTCTTCTCATGCCTTAATGTTCTTTTCATGACCTTATTGACGTATCTCAAGTTCAAATGTAAAATGTTTCTCTTGTTTCCCTTACTGGGCCTTTTGCTCACCCTTTCTTTTGATGTATGTCCCCAGGTTATGAGATGTAGTAATGAACCTAGTATGAACATGAGGAGAATCCTTTCAAGTGTTTAAGAAGAATCTTTTATGTTTTCATGTGTAATGTTCCTGGTTTCCAAGACACTAAACCTTAATGATCATCAGTTTTGTAAAATGCAATGAAAGTTTATGTCATAAAAAGGAGTGATGCTATAGATATATTTGATAAAATTCTACCAACATAGGAACAATATCAATTAATTTAAAATAAAATTATGACACCCTGTTTCACCCCTCACTTCTCAGGGTGCTTTGGGGTCTTTCATGCGGTATCACAGGGTAAATGTTGCTGGTGTTGAATATGTCTGTCATAGAGAATACAATGATTGTTATGAGAGTTCCCCTCTTTAATGGAATTAATTTTTAAATATATATAAACAACATGAGGTCTCATATATGATCTATAATAATTAATGTCTTATTTTTTACTAATCATGGAATACAAGACACTGATCCTACAGGACATTTGGTGATAGATACATACAAGAAATTACATGATGCTGATGAAAAGAACATAATGCTCACATTATAGGCCATTCTAATAAAATTTATCTATATGTAATGATTTTAACATATTCTATTTAAATGTGGGATAAACTAGATAATATTTATATTTGGGATATAAAAGTGAAGTAGGAAAAGAGCCATGTTTTAAAAAACATGTTTACTGATTTGAAGATGTACCCAAAATAAAATGTGGATTCTTTATTCAATCGAATTTCTAATGTTACAAGAGAAATTAGAGGTCTTTGGAAATAGATCAAAGACATTGATAATGTATAGATAATTTTGTGGAGTCTTATTACCATTTATAATGAAATAGTTTCATCTTTTAAAGAAAGGTAACATTCCTACATTCTCTTGAAACTTTTCTGGGTATCCTGGTGGTATATAAGATGCAACACATCCCAAAAGATGCAATATCTTATATAAGAAATTAAATGGCATTCACATCAATAGACAAAATATAAATTTCAAGAGATTTTGTTTATGTAGATGATTTTTAAAAGGAAGTTCTTTCTCTCATTTCCATGAAACTCAAGAAGGAAATTGGGAAATTTTAAGGAAATATAACTTTGTTTTTGTGTTGTGTTAGAGTTTGGAACATTTCCTCTCTTTTCCCAAGAATGTTCAATGATGAAGAAAGTGAAGATGGAAAAATTAAAATTCCTCAGAAATGGTTCATCAAAAACAAAGACTTCAAATATGGATAGAAATTTTAACAAAAGTTTTTTTTAAGAAGAATATGACGACGATGAACTCTTTACGGGAGAGGAAGAAAAATGCCTATCTGGTAACCATGCATCCATGATGGCTACCATTGAAAAGTAAGACCCATTGAATGATAAATCTTGATATAATCAGTTAACAACTGATTCCAATTCCAAGTTTCTACTTAAGGATAGTTTTAGTATGATTGAGAATTAATTTATGAGTTGAAATAAGTAGAATGAAATGGTCCAAAAATCTTTAGAATATATTGATTATCTAGAAGAAGTAATTGATCAACAGGAAGAACTGGTGAAGGTTAAATCATCAATCTGTGAAAGCACTGATGATGTTATAGAACTAAAACTCAGAATTCATGAAATAGAAAAGGTCATTAATGACATTACCTTGAATCTGGAAGAGTAGTCCAAGATAGTTGAGGCACATGAAGAAGAAGATGTTACTATGATAATTGTGTTCAAGAGTGAATCAATTTCAAAAGAAGAAAAAAATAAAATACAATTTTGAAGGTTCTGGGATGGGAAGATTCTAGAGAGAGAAAATTTTAGTTCTGATGGAGTTGAAAATATATTGAGTATACAAATACTCACATTCAAGGGAAATAGTTTAATTGATTGTTATTTCGAAATGTACAATGCTATAAATAATGTGATGAAGAATAAATGAATGATAAAAGTTTATCTTGTTGAAAATCCACCAAAAGTGTAGAAAATGAATCCATCAAAAACAAAATAAAAGGAGAATGGAATTTTATCATCATGTTTCCATAAATTTTAGACAGTCAAAATATCTTCCTATTGAATAAGGCATGAAAGGAAATAGAAGTGAGAAGAACTTTACTTTCAAAAAGTGTTAGTTTAGTGGCTATCTGAGCCATACCATGTCATACTGCAAAGAGACGAGGAGATATATGAATGGAGAAGAGTTATGAGTTAATAAAAGAGAACATATCAGTATCATGTATCTTATAGATGAAATAATTTATATGGATATTCATTTCATTGTTCTAACATTGTCTATAAAGCCGTGTATTTCATGAAGAGGTCTGGCAAGAGAAATTATTTCAATGGTTAGAAATGAGTAAATTCCCATCAAACTGACAATGTTTCTATTTAAAAAAGAATTCATCCTATGGAAGAAGAATTTGAATATGACGAACCCATGATCTCTAAATAATGAATTGAATGTCAATCAGCGTCGTTTACTCATTCCAATATCTCATGGAAAGAAAAGAAGAAAATTAAAATGTTCAATTTTGCAGAAGTATCCGTCAAAGATATAATTAACAAAAGAACCTAAATTATTCATAGCAAATGTTCATACCACCTGATGGGTAATTAATACCAATTAATGAATGTAATGAATAAAAATGATGGGATGATGAGGTTTGGTAATGATGGTTCTTTAATGATAAAATGTAGTGGATGTACTAAGTTAGCTAATGGAGAGATGAAGAAACCTGAAGTCATGTATGTGGATGGTCTCCATCAGAATATTCTTATTGTGAGTCAACTCTATGAATCTGGTTTTATTGTGACATTATATTATAATGTTCTTACTATAAGAGGAATTTCCGGGGGTTCTCTCATGAATGGATTTCGAACAGAAGGCAACATATATTACATTAACAACATGAAGAACATTTCATAATGAATAGTTATAGAGGAAAACAACTTATGGAATTAGATATTGGGGAACATCAATCATTAGGACATTAAAAAAATATCTATACTATAGATAGTAATGGATATCCCTAATATGAAGCAAGAGTGACAAAATAGTTGTGATGCTTGTATCCGAGGTAAACTCATCTTTAGTTCCTAGAGGAAAAATATGAAAAGAGTGAAAAATATCATTGACCTCATCCATACAGATGTATGTGGATCGATAAATGATGATGGGACATATTAAGATAGTTAAATTGTTATTTTCATAGATGAATACAGTATAACAAGATGTGTGATCGTTATACATAGGAAGAGACAAGTTCTTGATTGCATGAACACCTATCGAAGAATCACTGTGAATGATAATCGATAAAAGATCAATGTCCTACAGTCTGAAAATGGAGGGGAATATATGTCCAATGAATTTTTAATTTATTTAGTGAAGTATGGGATACAACATGATGAGGAAGCTAGGAGAACCCCACTGCAAAATGTAGTAGTTGACCGCAAGAATTAATATGTAAACAACATGGCCATAACAATGTAGATTGAGTGTCGTATTCCTCTACATTACTGGAAAGAGGTAGTACAAGCTGCAATATATATTCAAAATTGAACAGGGATATATATGGGTGAATCAATGACACTATATGAATTTTTTAATGGAATGAATCCATCTTTGAAATATTTTTATGTTTTCTAAATTAAGTATTTTATTACAAACAGAGAATGAAATCAAGTTAGGTATGGAGACAAGGTAGAAAAGAGAATATTTATTGGATAGTCAATTAACAACCAATGTTATAAGTGTTTCAATAAGTGCTTAGGAAGAATTGTAGAAAGCGTTTATGTAAATATCCTTTAGGAGAAAAACTTGAATGCTTCAAGGAATTATTATGCTGATGTTATAGAAGATGAGGAAGAATGTGAACATAGAAAAAATGTTAATATAGAGATAGATGAAGGTGTGAAAAACTCTTAGGAGCCACAATATGATGTTGACACTAAAGAAGAATCAAAAGAGGATGCCATTTATGGAGTGAATTTCGTATATCTCAAAAGGAGAAATCGAAGAGTATAGATTGATTACTCCAACAATATTGAGATTGGAATGCCCCTACATAAACAAGTAAAATGAGAAATAATGCCCAATATAAATTACTATCAGACTTTAAACAATCCTCCTTTGAAGAGGTAGAAAAATATGAGTCATGTTTGAAATAAATTAATGAAGATTTAGATTAGATTAACAAAAATCACACATGGGATCTTGATTAAAGTCCTAAATATCATAATGTAATTTTTAAGAAGTGTATTTTCAATAAAAAAATTGACATACCTAAAAATGTAATAAGAAATAAAGCAATCTAGTTCTGTAATAGATATTAAAAATTTAAGGTGTTTATTTTGAGGATACATTTTCTACCGTAACGTGATTGGATTTAATAAGGCTATTTCATTCCCATTAAATATAAATAAGATATAAAATGTAAAAAATTGATATCAATACATCATTCATAAGTGGATTATCGGAAGAATGAATCTACATTGAACAACCTATAGGGATCCTACATGGAAATTCTGAAATGAAGGTTTGAAAAATAATGAAATCTATTTATGGACTGAAACAAGAACCACTGGCGTGGTACTCTCAGTTGGACTCTTATCTGAGAAATCTAGAGTATAAAGTAGGGGGAGAAGATCAAAATCGCAGTGTGAGAAACTGTCAACATGATATGTTCTTGTTATTTTTATACGTTGATGATATTTTTTTCAGAGGATGAAGACATGGATTAGTGGAGGAATTTTCTAATCACATGAAAACATAAATTGATTTGTCAATGGTTTGTAAACTCACATACTTTCTAGGGCTGTTTGTACTTTAGATGAAGGATTAAACTTTCATTTCAAAATAAATGTTTTCAATATTGCTTCGGAAGAAATTCAATAATCATGATTCCAAACTAATGTTGACTCTGATTTCAGTTGGATCAAAGCTCAGAAAGCATGAGGAAGGGACCTCTGTGGATCCTACCATGTACAGAATAATCACTGGATACCTATTGTACCTGACAGTGACATGACCAGATAATGTGTTTGAAACATGCCTGTCGGCCCGCATTCAATGTAATATAAAATAAGATCATATGGTGGCAGTGAATAGAATCATGAGATACATTATACGTACACATAATTATGGGATATACTTTTCTTCATGAAGAGATAATGACTTTCATCATTTTCTAATGCTGACTGGGATGGAGATGTAGTGGACAGAAACTCTACCAGTGGTGTATCATTCTATACTGGGAAAGAATGTGTGGGATGGTTATGAATTTTAATGGAAAGTTCTTCAGTTAGTACAGATGAAGGTGAATATATATCTCCTACAATGGCGTAATATCAGTTCCTTTGGATGAAGAAGCAACTGAGTGACATAGGTGATGAGGTGAAATAACAAATGGTGATTATATGTGACAACAAGAGCGTAATTGACCATACAAAGAATAAAGTTCAATATTCTCCTACAAAACTTATTGAGATTAGATATCACTTACTAAAAGAAAAATTTGAACAAGGCATGATCAAAATGGACCATGTGAGAACTGATTAACATGTGGCTGAAATTTGGATCAAGCCACTATTAGGGGATCTGTTTTAGAAACATAGGTTGAACGTCGTTGTTAATATACCTCCCAGTGCATATGAAAGTTACATGATTTCCCTATCCCCAATTGTTTTAACTGTGATAACTTGTTTTTGGAGTTTTTACAGGTTTATGGGGGAGAAATTTTCCGTGAGTAGTTTGTTATGATCTCTAGAATGTTTAAATAACCAGTTTTTGGGATTATTTATAATGGGGTAGAATGGATTAATTCAATGGATAGTGATCTGTTTATTTCTTAAAAAAATATAGAGAATATAAAAAACGATAAATTCAACTTCAGGGGAGAAAATAAAATGATGATAACTCAATTCATGTCCACTCACTTCTTTTCTACATCGAGCATAACTCATGTAACATAGGGTGATTGATGTGTTGTTTCATGAAGTTTCAAGTATTGATAGTTTCTAACACATCGGTATATTTATCTAGATATTTACAACATACCCAAAGGAGGAGATTATTGGAACCAAGGATGTTCATTGCTAATAATGGAGTTTGGTTTGTGATTGTTTTCAATATGCATATGGATGACTAGGGAGTTTTCATCTAATAAGTTCATACATTTGGGGATAAAAGCAGTATTGAGGGTGGCACAGTTTACTAGTGTTTACCAAATTTGTGTACCTCAAAATTCGGTGTTCAGTGTTGGAAAACAAAGGGTTATAAGATAGAAGTGAATGGTATGAGAAATCAACAAAAAAATTGGGAAAATAAAAAAACTATGTACCATTGAACATGGACAACATAACATTTTCTGGGAATGGTTTGTGGCTGCAATTCAGATAGAGGTAATGGTAAGTGGGGCGATGTGCATTTTGTTCTGTGGAGGGTTACACAGAGCAGTGCAGAGAGCGGTATGTGGAAATGAAAACAGATCACGATAATGGTACATGGTGAAGGTATGCGGTATAAGGAAGGATGTAGGAAGAATCAAAAAAAATTCCATGAGATGGTACACATTGAAGACATGTGGTACACATGATGTTTAAATTTTTAATATATGATGTGATTCACAAAATAGGAGTAGTATGTGGTGGATCTTAATAGTTTGCGAATGGAGTTCAGTCTACATACTGTACAACATTGAAAATTTGGTTATATTATATTACTGAAATTTATAGAGTTACATTCCTATTTAAGAGACAGTAATCCCATTTGTTATGTTATGAGATTAGAGATTAAAATTTTGGGAATAAATCCGTAGAAGTTTAACTTGGTCCATATAGGAGGAGATGGTACGTTGAACGATAGATCTGTATAATGAAAATATACCGTGGAAGAGTGTGTGGTTCATTCACGATACTCTCATAGTACGTAGAGGAGAAATTAATTACATGAAGTAGGATAATATAAGGAGGAGTGGATTCGTATGTGGGGTAGGGTGGAATGCGGAACAATATAGTTTGGGGAAGAGTTGGACGATAAGTGGAGGTGTTGGACGGTATGCAAAAAACAACTATGGTATGTAGAAACAATAACAGCACGTGGAAAACTGATGGAAGCCTAAAATTGGCCAAATTAGTTTGTTAAATTAATCTTCATAAACAATCAGGGTACTAGAAAAAAATGACATGTTTTCGTGATTATGGAACATCAACAGATTATCCATTTACAGTTCATGTAGTATGAATTAATTCTAATCATTTGAGGAAACCTTCAAGTCCTTAAACTAAATGAATATTTTTCTAATACAGTGAGAAATGGGTAGTTTGTGAAAGATATCCGAGGTATGAAGTGTGCTATCCCTAAATCCATGTAATGACAATGCACCTGGAATAGAGTGACTGTGCTTAAAACCTGTAATAAAAAACATGTGATGATTAGTGGTTTTCGGTATGACCGAAATACTGTTGGTGTATGCTCTTTGGACGTAGCCCGTACTGGAGAACACAATAAAATTATTGTGTCCTTTCTTTGTGTGTGATAGTTTTTATTCTATACGTCATCTTTAGAGAGGATTAATAGGTTCTTACCAATGTGGTAACAATATCTATCAGTTTTAAAGAAAACATTGGCACAATAATTCTTCCATCCTCTCTTAGGGTGCTCCAGGGTCCCTCAAGTGGTATAAGTGGGTAAAGGTTACTGGGGTTGAATCTGTCTCTCATGTAGAATCCTGTCAATGTTACGGGAGTTCCATTCTTCGATGGAATTAGTTATCAAATATGAAAAAACAAAATGATTTTTAACATAATATCTCTTGGAATGGACTGTCTCAAATTATTCTACTCTAGGAATACAAGTCCATGATCCTTCAGGATGTTTGGTGACAGATACAACGAAGAAAATTACATGATGTTGATGCAAAAGCACATAATTACCTTATTTTAGCCCTTTCTGATAATATTTATCTAAAGGCGATGAGTTGAATATCTTCCATGTCAATGTGGGATGAACTGTAGGATAATTTTACAGGTGATATAAAAGGGAAGCAGGAAAAGCTCCATCGTTTATACAACTGGATTGATAATCTCATGATACACCCTAATAAAAACGTGGATTGTTTCATCAACTGAATTATTGAAGATGTAGGCCCAATTCATGGAATTGGAAAAGGGATCAACGAAATTAATATTCTAAAGAAAATTTTGAGAACCCTTCTATCCATTTATAATTCAAGGGTTTGGTCTCTTGAATAAAGGGAACTTCCCAACATTCTCTTGATAAACGGCTGAGCAACCTTGTGGAATATGAGATGAGACTCAACCTAGAAGATGCAATGACTCAGGTATGCAATGAAATTGTTTTAAAATATATATACAAAATAAAAATGTCAAGAGATTGTGTTGATGATAATGGCGAGTAAAAATAAACTCTTTCTTTCATTGCCAATAAAATCAAGAAGGGAATAGGGAAATATCAAGGAAATATGAATCTGTCTTGTTTTTAATGTGTATGAGTTGTGCACATCTCCTCTCTTTTCCCAAGAAAGGTAAATGATGAAGAAAATCAATATGGAGTCATTCAAAATACTCAGAATGTGTTTATCAAAAATGGATACTTCAAATAATGGAAGAAATTAGAATGATATAGTTTTTTTATGAAGATGAAGATGATGATGACAAAGAACTCATTGGGGAAGAGAAAGCAGAACTCAAAACTGGGAACATTGCTTCCATGATGGAAACCATTGAAATGTCATAACCGTGGATAGATAATGATAAAGACAGTTGTTTGACTAATAATGTTGATACAATGTTTCAACCTAAGGATGATTTCTGTAATATTGTGAATAAATTAAAGAGATGTAATACGTGGAAAGCAATGGTGCAAGAATATTCAGAATATATTGATCATCTAGATGTAGAAATTTATCCACTGGAATAACTGTTGAATGTTCAATCATCTATCCTTGAAAGCACACATTATTTTATGGAACTAAAACTCATAGTTAAAGAACAATCAAAGCTCAGTAATGACCTTACCTTGTGACTGGAAGAGAATTCCAAGACCATTGTGGGACACAAGTAAGAATTTTCTTCGTTGATAGGTTGTATCAAAAGTGAAAAAATATCATTAAATTCTTAGAAGAAAATATAATTTCGAATTTTCTTGGATACTGAGCTCCTAGAGAGAGAAAAATGAGGTTCTAATGGAGTTGTCAATATCTAGAGTAATCTATGACCCCCATACATGGGTTATAGTGTAATTGGTTGTGATGTCGAAACATCAAATTCTATAAATAAACTGATCCATAATAAAGTAATGATGAATGATGATCATGTTGAAAAGCCACCAGAAGTGATGAAAATTAATCCCTTCAAACAAACTGAAAATATATATGAATATTGTCATCGGGTTTCCATCAATTATAGGGAGTCAAAATATATTCCCGAGGAAAAAGGAATAGGGAGAAATAGAAGATAGAAGAAATTTCCATTCATGATGTGTCAATTGTGTGGCTATCTGGTCTATACTATGTCATACTGGGAAGAGGCAAGGAGCTATATGAATTGGAAGAGTTAAGAGTTTCACATAGGAGAAAATATTAATATCCCACTTCTTATAGAAAAAATATTTTATATGGATATTGTTTCCATTGTTATAACATTTACCATAAATCTATGTATTGTTGGAAGTTGTTAGACAGGATAAATTCATTCACTGTACAGAGACGAGTCGATAAACGTCAAACAAATAGCATTTCTATTTGAAATAGGTTTACTCCTTTGGAATAGTAATTTGAATATGAATAACCCATGTACAAAAAAATGAATTGAATGTCCATGATTTCCCTACACTCAATCCCATATCTCAGGGAATGAAAAGAGGAAAATTGAAAAGTCTAATATTGCAGAAGTATCCCTCAAAGCTACAAGGTACAATATCAACTGGATTCTGGATAGTGGATATCCATCCCATATAACTGGTAATGATGACCTATGAATGAATGTCAAGAAAAATGTTCATGGAACAGTGAGGTTCAGTAACGATGGATATTTGAATATAAAAGGAAATGGAAGTGATGATTTTTCTAATGGAGAGATGAAGAAAACTAGAGTCATGTATGTGGACAGTGTGCAGAGTAGGTAGTGGAAGTACTGAGCTAGCTACTAGAGATCTAATGAAAACTGAACCACATTTTTCCAACATCCTTTTTCATGACATTCATTAAAGGTCTACATGACCCATAATGTTGTATGAACATCCTTAATCAAGAATACATGTGTTGTTGTTCTTTGTTTCTTTGAGGGATACTTCTTCAAAATTTCACATCTTAATTTTCTTCTCTTCATTCCATGATACATTTGATTGAGTGTATGGAACTGATGGAATTTCAATTATTTATTTTTTGTACATGGGTTCTTGGCATTCAAATTCTTCTTCAAGAGGTGAAAGCCTTTGTGAAAAAGCAACACAGTCTATTTGATGTTTATTGAATCATCTCTCATCATTGATAGAATTTCTCCTATCATACCTTTTCCTGCAATACACATCTTTATGAACAATGTTTTAAAAATTAAAACAATATCCATAGATATTATTACTTCTATAAGAATTAGGATTCTAATATGTTATCTTTTTTTGAACTCCAAACTATTACCCATTTATATCGCTCCTCACCTCTTCACGGTATGACATGTTATGGCCCAGATAGCCACAAAAATGAACCATCATGAATGGAAATGTATTCTCACATCTACTTCTCATCATGAATTCTTCCTCAAGAATATAGTTTGACTACATATATTTTCTGGAAACACGAGGATAATCTTCACTTATCATTCAAAATTTTTTTGAGGGTTTAATTTTTAGCACTTCTGGTGTCTTTTCAAAAGATCAACAGTTATCTTGCCTTTATTTTGGATATATTTATTTATATAAATTGATGTTTCAGCATCACAACCAATTCCACTATTTCATATGCATGTGGTTTATTGATTACTCAAGTTCTTTTCAACTCCATCATAACTACATTTTTCTATCTAATAGCTTAGAATCCATGAACCTATGAAATTTTATTTTCTTCTTTGATTGTTTTGAATTTGTTTCACTTTCGAGCATAATTCTCAGAGTAACAAATTATTCTTCAAGGCCCTCAATGGTCATGGAATTCGCCTCCATTCTCATGGTAAGGTAATTAATATCCTTTGATTGTTCTTCAATTCTAACATTATGTCCAAGAAACTATCAATAGTTGTGTTTCAGAAACAATGGATGAACCTCGCTGTTAACGAACCTTCTAGTGTATAAAAAGGTTAAAAGATTCCACTCTCCATAATTGTTCTAAATCTTTTAATTTATTTGTGGAGGTTTTGTAGGTTTATAGGGGAGATACGATCCATGAGCAGTTTTTTATGATCACTACAGTGTTTAAATAACCAGATTTTGGGTTTATTACAAATGGGGGCGAATAGATAAATTCAAGGGAGAGTGATCAGTTTCTTTCCAAAAAAACGAAAGATAGAGAAGAGAAACTGCAAGAAATGAAACAATGTATGAGGGTAGAAAAGGATTAGAACTCAATTTATTTCATCTTTCCTGTTTTCTACACCATGAAATGATCATGTAGACATAGAGTGATATAAGAGTTGTTTCTTGAAGGTTTGTGTTTTGATCGTTGCTAGCTCATTAGTAATTTTTTCTAGAGATTATCAACAAACCCAAAGGGAGATATTATTGGAACCATGTATTTTCATTGCTAATAATGGAGTTTTTTATGTGTTTTTTGTCATTCTGAACAAGAACCACATACCATGTCCCAATAATGGGTTTTAGACACATTCTATGCAGTGGGAGAGGTAGGCGAGGCATCAGGAATTGTAGTGTGTGGAGTGGTGGAATGATTTGTGCGTGGAGAAGTATGTAGAATTGGAAAAAATTTATAGAAATAGTATGAGGTGAAGGAATGAGGTATTCAAAATGTTGAAGGATGAAATAAGAAATGGTTCATAGAGATGGTATGCAGTAATGACATGTGGTACATAGGATGTTGATGTTTGGATGAATTTTTTTTGTTTGCAAAACAGGAGTAGTATGTGGTGGAGCCTAACAATACGTGAATGGAGTTCAGTTTATAGATTGTACGACATAGAAAATTTCGGTAAATAAAATTTTCAAAATTTTTATAGTTACATTCTTATTTAAGGAGAAGTAATCTCATTTGTTATGTAATGTGATTAGAGATTATAATTTTGGGATTAAATCTACATATCTTTGAAGTGTTTCACATAGGAGGAGATGGTACATGGAAAGACACATCTGTGTAAGGAAAATAGTCTGGGGAAGAGTGTGTGGTATGCACAGAAATACCTCGTAGTACATGAAGTAGAGAGGAAGTACGCGTAGTAGGACCGTACACGATGGTATGTAGTAATATGTGGAGTAGGGTGGAACGTAGAGCAACACAATTCTCGGGGGACCTAGATGGTTTGTGGAAGAGCTGGAAGGTAGTCGAGAACATCTTTGGTATGTAGAAAACATAGTAGTACGTGGAACACCCAAGGATGCATAAAATTGGTCAAATAATTTTGAAAAATTAATATTCATAACATACCAGCATCAATGAAAATAAATTACATATGTGTGGGATTTTCAGACTTCATAAGAACATCCATTTACAGTTGAGGATTCATGAATTAATTCTAAACCATTGAATCAACCGCCAAGTAGTTAAATTGAGTGACGAATATTCTAATAAAGTGAGCAAGGGGGACTCAGCAGAAGTGATCTAAGGGATGTAGTGTGTAATCTATAAAACCATTCAAAGGTAGTGCATTGGGCATAGTGTGACTATGAAAAACAATTATAATCATTAAGTTTTGAAGATTAGTGGTTTTGGGTATGAATGAAAACCTATCAGTGTATGCTTCTTGGACGTATCCCTTAGTAGTCAACAATGTAAAAATTTTGTGTTATTTCATTGTGTGTGATTTTATTATTCTGAACATTTTCTTTTGACATGTTAAACATGTTTCTACTAACGTGGGAGGAAGATCAATCACTTTCAAAGAAAATGATGATACCCTGATTCACCCCTCCCCTCTAAGGGTGCTCTGGGGACCTTCATTAGAGCCTTTATACATCATATCAATGGGAATCTGATAAAGTATGATTTATTTGTGTTAGTGGATTATAAACATTGAGACTTCTTATCCTGAAGTTTCATTTAATCATGGTGGCTTTAATGATTAGAGTCCCCAAATTCTTGATAATGATATAACATCTGTGTCACATAAATATCAATTATCTATACTATATTCCATACATTTAATATTTCATTCATAATATCACATGTTTTTCAATATAGATGGTAATTTATGCCACCTTTTTTTATGATGAGTATACTTTGGAAATTACAATATAAATATAGTACATATAATAAATACATTTTTATTCTAATAAAACACACCAATTACTCCACATATTAATGATATTGAAAAAAAATATTATATTATTTATGGATTGTTTTGAGAACTATCATTTGCAAAAATTCCTACTATGGTTTTTCCTCATAATGTGCACATAAATAAATTCAGATCAAAATAATTTCATTTATGGTACTGCAGGTAAAGGGAAATAACCATTTTTCATGACATCTTATGTCATCAAATATCATGATGATTTTTTCTTTGGTTTTTAAATAATTTTTTTGGATCTTATTTCAAATTATTTTCTAGAAATTCTAGTATTAATATTTATGTCATTAAAACTAGGGTTTTATTCTCACCTTTTTTATGTAATCAGTCATTGGGATTCTTGTACTAAAAATTTAAAAATTTTAGGGGATGTAATAAATTATATTTTCGTCTTATGATTATTTTATAATTTTAATTTTATTTTTATTATATTAATGAAACTAAACATCATTATGGTTAATCACTACCTATGTCATCCACATAGACCTTCATTGATAGTCACTATCCTTTTTTGAAAGTGTTATTCACAGGAAATCATATGACAATTTTTCTCTTTTAAATTTTATTTCCCTGATGGTAGGTTGACTATAAGAACCAAATAATTTCTTTTCCAAGAGAAATATATTTGGTAAAATTCGTAAAAATGAGAATTGATGCTACAAATTGTTATAAAACAAAAATGTTTGGCCTTAGAAATAACATTTATAGTATAATTTTAAATTAATAATGATGTTTGGAAATTAATTTTCTTTATATATAAAAAAAGATTATGGTATACTAATATTACATGAGTTATGGGTGTGTATTTGGATAATCATGCGTCATTTAGGCATACAGTTTCAAGAAATGTATGGGAATATATTCATGATCATGATGTATAATATTATTTTTTCAAGTGGATAGAATATTATTAATTTAATTAATGTTTTTCTAAAATAGGGTTATAATTATGAATCTATCAGTTAAAAGATATTAGTGGGATAAAAAATTATATACATAAATTGATATTAATTTTGTCACCAAATTGTGAACATATAGAGGGAATGATGATTTATTTATTTAAATGGTAAAAAATTATTTTTTCTATTTCTTAATAGTGTTATTATTATATAGAAACATGGAATCAATGATACATATTATTCTGTCATGGTAATGGGGTGGAGTAAGACCTATCAAATGAGTGTAATATGGAGATAGAACAAAATAAAACTCATCCAAAAGAGGTACTAAAAACTCTATTGTGATGTTATAATTAATGAATTAGTTCTTGTTGTTCTTTATAATATAGAGGTAGAACAATGTTGGGAGGTGGTGGTGGTGACTGATGACCTTGGGGATATTTAAAAAGTACATAATTATAAATTAATGGAATATTCTAGTGTGTGTTTCGTGGGGGAATAATTAGAATATATGAGTATGATCTAATAACTAGTAGATTTAGCACAGAGAAAGATATTGAATATTTATTTTTTTATTAACATATGAAAAGCATGAAACTCATGAGATTTTAAAATTCTAAATTTATGATTAGTGGGTTAAAATGTGAATCATTCTATTTATTATTTATTTATATTTTCTATCTACAAAATTGATGGTGGGTATAATGTAGAAATTTATGTTTTAACGTGGGTAAAATATATATTACTAATTATTGAAAAAAATTTAGGTATTTACTCAGTTTTTCATTCTTAATTTGTCTCATTGATGTGTTTAATGTTATTCATCATTTTTTGAATAGTGAGATGAATATGATGAACTCAGATATAATATTTTGAAATAGATTTTTTGATGTTCAATAAAAATTATTTATGTATGAGATTGATTTTAGAGAGTATATGAAGTCATTATGTTGTGATAGTGGATTAATAGTGTAAATATGTTTAATATAGATTGTTATCACATTTTTAGTGAGTGATCTAGGGGACATATGGATACAATTTAAACTATATTTATTAAATAAAATATTCCATTTGTGTGAAATTAGTGTTTCCATGAAATCAATACTCTAGTTTTATATCCTTTTTCTCTAATTGAATTCCATTATTATGAAAAAATGACATATTCATATATTTTTCACAATGGATTTCAAAATATTCAGGTTTAATATTTTACATCTACAGTACATATTATTCATATATGATTGAAAATCAATATATAATTATTCAAATATTAAGACAGAGCACTATTCATAGGGTGGAAGAGATTAGCATGGATATAGTTAATAAATTAATGTGGGTCAAAATAGTTTAATGGATTATTTTTATAGATTATGTACTTTTATGAAATAGTTATATCTAATAAATATGGAACCATTTAACCATGTGGTAAATCATCTAATCTATGAGGTACAAATCATGTTGCTTTTTATATTTATTGTGTTAAATAATAATTTTACATCTCATTTATATATTTAATCAATTTTTAGTAGCTTATGAATTTATTGAAGTTTTTTTTCTAGGATTATGATCATGGATACTTTAATGGGAATGAGGATAGTTTATAAATAAATATTTGATTTTTCTAATTAATGGATTTAATCATATTTGGGACATCATTATTTAAGAGATAGATGTTTTATATCTAAATATCTAGATGGATTATTCAAATCATTTTTAGTTTCTCCATATTTTCTATACATAATATTTATTTTCATTCTATATAGTGATAAATTATATATATTATTCATGCATGGTGATATTTTCTGACTAGTAATAATGGATTTCTTTTGGGGAGATAGGAATTATCACATCGCAAGAAATATGGATGGTTCTCTAAAATGATGATTTTTTATTTATATTTCCTTTCATTATATTGATAATCAATATCTAGGGATATTTTATATCGATATCATTTTATATGAAGAATATAAAATACTAATCATATATTGATTTATTCTAGGAATATTTTTCCAGTGTAACATTGAGAAACAAATAAGTTGTTGGATTATCATGAATCCAAGGGGATTAATAAAAAAAGTGTTAAAACATAGGCTTATATGTTTCATTTTTTCAAAAAATATTATGGTTTTATTGTTATAGATTTATTATTTAAGTATAATATCTCATACCTTCAATAATTGATAGACATTACATGGAATAATGATTTTATTATCCATGTGAGTGTAGCATAGTTGTTTATTATAAAATATATTTTTTCTATTTATCATTAGTGTGGTGTTTGAGTTATTTTTAAATGTTTTTTAAAACATATTTTCATTTTGAGTTTATTGGAATGTGGTTTTTAGTGATCAATACATTCAATATTTTCATAACCAGGATGATCCATTATTTAATTTTTTATTTACATGATTTTTAATCATATTTCATGATGATACAAAAATATATTTCCAATGTTACATGGAAAAATGGAAAAAAGTTGATTTTTTTTATATTTGACAAGCTAGTCAATTATATTATAAGACGTCAATATTCCATTGTGGTATTAGTTTTTTTTCTATTTATTTTTTAATTCTGAATATCCATGAGTACTTAAAATGAATCATTTATGATAATTATGGAAATACTATAGAATGGTTTTTGAATTTTATGCTTTATTAGTGTTACAAGTTATTACTGTTATTTTATCCAATAATTTCCCTCATCTATTTTGGTCAATTATGTGATTTAATGTCGATGAAACATATGATTATTTATTTTATGAAATTAAAAATAGATTATATTTGGTTAAAAGTATAATTTTACAGTGGATAGAGAAATAACAGATTGTTTATTTTGATATATATAATATTTAATTTGGGTTAATATTGATATTGTTTCATTGAGTTTAGATATATGTTTCTCAACATATTTGGCTATATTATAATAACTATGATTCCTGTGATCTTATGTTACAATTGGAAATTATAATGATTTAGTGAATTTTAAATTATTTGATTGGTGGAAGTTGTATAAAAAATAATGAATTTAATAGAATTTATCATATATATTTTTAGTGGTATTTGGATCACTATAAAATTAATTGGGTTTAATATTTTAGGTTTTTTGTTTTTGAGATGGTATTTTATCTATAAAATGGGAACTACATTAGAAATTATTTTTTCATTAAATAATACTTTGATATGGTTCGTAAATCATAATATAGGTGGTCGTTTAGGGTTCATATCATATAACTTAAACATGAATTATTTTAGGGGAATGTTCACATTGTCATGGAACCATATATCATTACATCATCACTTAATATTTTATGTGAAAAAAAATTCTAGTATAGAATTTGAGATTTTTATTTTTCATGATATTATATATGGTGGGGATTCGAAATTCCAATAGCCTCTCACTAATATCATTTTTCACTATTATCATTGATGAATTTTTTTTCTAATTTATTTATATTGATAATTTGATGAAATCATGAACATTTATTTATGAGGAAAAAAACACTGATTAACGAATATTTTCTAGATTGTTCGATAACACCATTCTTGGATTGTAATGTAGTCTTTCAAGAATTGGTTTATTGTGAGTGGTAATAACTATCTAATAGTAAAGGATTAATATATTAAACCAATTTTTATTCATAATTAATAAAATATATGTAACACCCCAAGCATCTATTTTACGTTTATTTTTGAATAATTCAATAGTTTTCACTGTACGCAACATAGAGTTTTAACACACCTTGACCAATTAAACTAGACTTTATAAATAGTAATACCAACTTTTTGAAGTTTTATAAATTTTATAAATTTTATTTTTCAAAATAGACATCATTTTGGGATTCGTAATATCACAATTATCTTAGGGTGATTTTTTTTGTATTTTTATAAAATCGTTCATTTTTTGATGAATAGTGAAAAACACTCTATTATAGCGTAAAAATGACATAATATTTAAATAATTATTTATTTTACTTAAATTAATTTTATTTAATAATTGATTCATAAATCCTATATATATTTTATTTAATTCATTTGAGTGGTTTTATAATAAGAATAAATATATAATTTTATTAAACTTTTAATGTTTTTTACCTACATTCTAGGATAATTTACAAATTTACATAGAATGTAATTTTACTAATTCTGTGAATTGAATTTCAAAATTTCAAGACACACATTTGATATCAGTATGTATAATTTTGTTTAATAGGATGAATATAATTTTTTTATATAGTAACTTTTGAATTTTCTTTACCACATATTAAAGTTAATAAGGTAATTAAATGTAAAAATGGTTTTATAAATACCCAAACACATGTACTAAGTCTATTGGATAAGTTTATTTAGACCAAAATAAAATGTATGAATTAAATATGATCCTTTTGGTCCACTTATATTTTATTTGGAAATTTATTATTATTTTATTAAAATAAGAGTAAAAAATGATAAATTCAAATTTTAATAAATAACATATTTTTAATTTAGGGTTATACAGAACATAAATTCATAAAATATTACTTAAATATTTGTATTTTTTTATAATTTTTATACATTAAATAATTAAAATTATTTAGGACCCAATGATGATGGCGTAATTACTTTATTATTGAAAGAATAAAATAATTGATATTATAAATATTAAAATATTTCTAAATTTATACTTTTTATGTATTCCATGATTTTTTTGGATAATTTGACATGATTGGATTGATTAAATAATTTTTTTTTTCGAAATGATATATTTGTTATGATTTTTAAAAAAAACCAAAAAATACATTGTGTCAAAATTGACATAAATGAATTTTTAAAAAAATTACTATAATATTAAATGATATAATATTCCTAAAATAATATGATTCATAAAAATGACTTATATAAGGTAATATATATCAATAATGAACCCCTTGGTGGGTTTTTGGTTTTATATTATGTTTATTAATCATTTATTATAATAATATAAGTATACATGGTAAAAGATAATCTACTCAACTAAGAGTTAAATCTAAAATATATAGTTAATCAGTTGAGGTAAAAATCTCTGAAACATATTGGTTGAGAGGTTTTCTACCAAGAACTAACATAGTCTCAAAATAAATACTTTAGGAGACATTATAAAACAAATATTATTTTATAATAAAATAATTTTTTTATCTTTTCCTATAGTGACCCTCACCTCTCTTTAGAAAGGGAACTTCAACTTCTCTCAAAATCACATCCACAAGGCATTTGGATTAGCCATACCAAGCTCAAATATCCTCCAAACTACCCTCACTTATACCTATAGGATTTATATTGATTAGAAATCCAACCTATTGAGCCCTTTTGATCAACTCAAATGGATACACCCGATGAAGAGGTAATAATGTCACCACCTATTTCAATGATTTTTTCTACTTCCACTAATTATTAATTTTTTTGTGTCAAAAGCAAATGAATAAAACTAGTAACTTATACATTTTTTGATTTTATTATAAATATGGTACAACCATATTCATTATTATATCCATCCTATGAATGATAAGTCACCATACATGCGTACGCACAGCTTACCGTCTCCACGTCGGGGTGTTATTTGCAATTCAACACATCATTATTTTGATGGGTATAATAATGAGTATAATTTAGTTAAATAATAAATATATAATGTTAATGATTATTTATATATGATATAACATCCAATTACATACGATTTAACCATCAAATGAATGATAATTTCTCTTGTACGTACGTACAAATTATCGTTTCCAGGAATGTGATGAGATTCATCCCCCATCACAGTCAGTCAAGAATAATTTTAATTTTATGATTAAAAATAACTTTTAAGAACAAAATATCATTATGTATATGAATTAAATACATCCTATACAATA
The DNA here is from genome assembly GCA_963277665.1 of Viscum album. Taxonomy (NCBI): domain Eukaryota; kingdom Viridiplantae; phylum Streptophyta; class Magnoliopsida; order Santalales; family Viscaceae; genus Viscum; species Viscum album. Next base: position 316,850,438 of record OY728132.1, on the reverse strand, counting down.
CAAAAAGGAATTACATAGAGAAAAATATAAAATAAAACGAATTTGTTAACACCTGAAATAGTGATACTACTAAAATATGATTAATTTTTTTTTAGAAGAACATATACGATATAATATTTTTTATGTGGTTATTGTATAATTTAATGACAATTATTAACCTATTATACAAGAGGCTAATTTACCCTCCATCGAAGAGAAGTACATGGTATGTTTTAGTTCTAAAAACTTTTCATTATCCGAGGTTGTTTATACGTGACTATCTACTGGGACCTCTTTAACATCCACATCCATATTTCATAAAAATGTATTTCAATTTTTTTACTATTTTCTAGACTATGGTTTAAAGTCATTTATACCCATTTTTTACTTTTTATATAATTTTTATAATGGAATATTTTTTCCATGTTCCAAATAAGGCCCTTTACGACCTTTTTGACATCATTAATGAAAGAATATTTTTTTAACTTATACGAGGAGTGAGACTTTTTCCTGCTATTGTAACACCTTCGAAGCTTCAATTACTATCTTATAATAATTTTTTCAAAATAATTTTTTGTATTATTATGTGACTTGTAAATGAATTCCATATAAAAATATATATTTCTATCAAATAAGTTTGATTTAATTTATGTGAACTTCCTTTGATTGATTTTACACTTGTTTGAAGTTTATTTATTATGATACAGTATTCTATATTGTATTGAAGGTATTGTGATATGTTTTACAATGGATGTTTTATTTTTATACCATTCATGGTTTATAGATAAATTTTTGGCATTTCTTATGGTAGTTTTAATATGACTGTTTATGTTATGTTTCTTCCTTTTTATATGAGGAATGCATTAGACAAATTATGTGACAGGTGGAGCCCGTTATAGCTCCACAATGAATCAGTAGGTCTCATGAGAGAAAACAGTGTCTTGGAAAAAGGCCTTGAAACAAATATTATATGTATTCTTGGTACGAGGACTTTACTATGCGGTTATGATGTCCGAAATTATACATTCCATCATTATAAAATTGGCTATTGATATTACATGTGATTATTTGACTACTAGAATATCCGTGTGAATATGTAAATGGTGTTTTTTTATTGATCATTGACATATTATTCTGAGGTTTATGTTTAAAAGGTTTTTATTTTAGTCTTATAAATTTCCTTATATGTTTATGATTATTTATGAATGATTCCGCTATATTGTTATCCTTTCTGAGCACCTAAGCTCACCCCTATCTATATTTTATTTTTACCAGGATACAAAGATGTATATTATGACTGACATACATGGATAGTCTAAGAGAGATGAATGGGTTAAATGGAGACAAAATTATTTTTTTCATTTCAAATTGTAATGTAAAACTTATGATGGTATCTAATACATCCATGGATACTAAAATTATCGGTCTTTCAGGATAAGATCTGTTGTGATCATTCCAATTTTATATAATGATAAACTTACTCTTGGTAACTATGGTCGAGGTTTTACATGTTCTTGTGTGTAAATGTGATCAATATACCATTGATTTTCTTATTATTATTATTCATAATTCATTAAAGCGATGATATTTTTATTAGGTTACTGTTTGTAATATGAATAAATTTGAATAGTTTCCTATAATCAATGAAACTCAAATCATTGATGTGATTAATAATATTTGAGTTTTATATATTATATGTAAATAATGAGGTTTCATATTGATTGAAATATGACTCTATAGGGAGGTTCTCATATTTGTTTAATAATGTATTGAAAAATAAATTAGTTTCTCATGTATAGTTGGGTACCTATTACTATCCTCAAGTAAATTCAAAATCTATTTATAATGTACATTTTTTTAAGGATATTAATAATTTATGTACGTATTAGATTTATAGTTCACGATATGACCATGTTATAAAGGTGGTGTTTTTTAAAAATAATATATTTATATATTTTATTTTGATTTCACAGTTTAAGGTATTATGAATCATTTTTCTTGATCTTCAATATATTTGATATAGGCTAGTAAGTTATCCCTATTTTAGCATAATAATGTGTAATAAATTTTTTTACACCTAATTTTGAATAAGTTACCTATATAACAAAGTAGGAAAAAATAATATATTCAACCAATATTAAAACATATTATTAATTTCTTCTGAGGGGTTGTGTTTTTATTTTTGTTTTACTTCAGTTGGGACATTTTAATTTTAATCAGAATGAGAAATTAGATCCCTGCTTTGTGTGTAAATCTATGATCTTTTAAGGAAATAGGGATGTCATTTATTATGTTTAATTATCTATGAATTATAGTAAAAATCAAGTGGAATTAAATTTTTCATAATTGAGGGAATATGAATGGGATATATCAGATATTTCACACTATGATGACGTGGAATTTAACTCAATAATTCCTTTGATTGAATATTTTTCATTTTTGATCATATTTAGAATATAAGGAAGTGTTATATAACATGTATGGGTACTATGGAAGATTGGAAAGCTTATATAAGAGACATGGGATTTAAAAACTAATAGGAGTTCTTAATGATTGGTTTTTTCTCAAATATATTATTAGTAATGTCTTTTGAGGAAAATGATAATTATAATCAGAAGTTTGTAACAAAAATAAGATATTCATGATTGTTTTTAATTTTAATTTCATCAATTTTAAAAATGACATGATCAATTTTGAGATATAAATTTTTAATGTTAAGGGAAGTGTGAGAGTTTTTGAGTGGATGAACTACTTTGTGAAAAAATTTCACGTCATCACTCCACTAAAAATCTAGTGAATGAAACAATGATTTAATTTCCTATGGAAGGAACACATAGGAATCCACAGGAAAAATATTTATTGGTAACACCCCGAGATTTTATGAAAAAATATTCTTTTTAATTATGTTGATGTTTTGTGTTGTACGCTACACCAAAAGGAGCTTTCACTACACGCATCCCTGACTTGGCTTGCACTACACGCAATCGCGACCTTCCATGATTGATTGTGTTGTACGCAATACCAAGTTTCACTAAAAGAGATTTTATTATAATATTATTATAAACTAGCCGTTATGAATATTAATACCCACTTTTTGAAATTTTATGTTTCAAAACGGATTTCATTTTTGGATTCAAAATATCGAAATTAGCTTAGGGTGGAATTTTGGTATTTTTCTGAGAACTTTCAATTTTTCATGAATAGTGAAAACACTAGGTGACTATTTAAAAACCAACTTTTTATTTAAATAATTATTTATTTTATTTTACATTATTTTATGTTTAAACTGATACATAATACCAATATATGTTCAATGTAATTCATTGGAATCATTTTATAATAATTTTAGATATATAGAAATTTTATTGAACTTTTCACCTTTTTTTACCCACATCCAAGGAAAATTTGCAAATTTACATAAAACTAAATTTTACCACTTCTGTGAATGGAAATTCAAAAATCAGAGAGACATGGTTGATGTTATTAAGTAAAATGTGGTTCAATGAGATAAAAATCATTTTTGGTGAATAGTAACTTTTTACTTTTTTTACCACGGTTAAAAGTAAATAGGGTATTTAAGGGTAAAAATGATATTATTATTACCCTAAACCATGTCCTAGTTCTATTGGATAAGTTTAATTAATCCATAAAAAACATTATGAATAAATTATGAAAATTTAGGCCCACTTGGATTAGATTAGGACATTTATTATTAATTTATTTAAAGAAGGGTTCAACTACATAAAATCAAAGTTTAACGACTAAATAATTTTTAATATTGGTTTATACATTAGATAAAATCGTCTTTAAATATTCATTAGGAATCTAAAAAAATTTCCCACATAATGGTGCTTTATTTATAATTTTTAAAAATTAATTGATTTAATTTATTTATGACACAATGATGATGCAGTAATTATCTTATTAATGAAATATTCAAATAAATGAAGTTATAAATACCCAAAAAATTTTAATTTGATACTTTTTATGAATTCCAGTAACTTTTTATGTTAATATAACATGTTATTAGTGATTTATCTAACTTTTTTCGAAATAATCATTCTTTTAGTATTTTTACAAAAATCAATTACCAAATAGTGACAAAATTGACAAAAAATAAATTTAAAACAAATATTATATTATTATTTGTTATTTTATTCGAAAAAAATCTATGGTTCAGCCAGATGACTTAGATAGGGTTATATATATAAAAATTAAACAACTTTGGGTTCGTTTGGTTTGTTATATTATGTTTATTAACCTTATAATGTAAGAAAACAAGAAGACATGGTGAAAGAAAAATTATTTAACTTAAAGTTAAATCTAAATGATAAAGTTAAAATAGAAACCTAAACTTGTTTAAATTCTGTTGGATGAGATGATTTCTACCAACCCCCACCTTATCTTCGAAATAACTCAATTTGGAGCTACTAAAAACTGAATATGACTTAATAATAAAATAATATTTTTTGTTATTCCAAAGGTGCCCCTCACCTTCCTTATAAAAGGGAACTTCCTCCCTCTCTTACTCACAACACATTGAGACTTCAAGATCAGAAAATCCCTGCCAATTTCTCTTCTCCTCTTCCCTAGAAACATTCTAGAGGTTCTGGTTTTCTTCAAAGACCAATCTTAGTGCCCTAAGAGGAGCTTTCAAAAAGGCGTGTCAAAAGAAGAGGTAATATCAGTTACTGATTCATTCAACTTTATTTCTTCTTCTACTTCTTATTATTTAGTTGTTTCATTATGAAGTAATAAAATCATTATCACTCAGATACTTATATTTTATTATAATTATTAAACAACCCTATTTCAACATCTATCCATCCTACGGAAAATGAAATCACCGCACGTGCATTCGTACGGAATACTGTCTCCACGCCGTGGTGTACTCTGTTTTCGACCACCACCTTACTTGGATGGGTATAATCATGTAAATAAATAACTATATATGATTATTTCAATGATATATTGATTCTGAAATATTATACATACACTTCAACGTAATTCCACAATCATGGGAATGATATCATCGCTCGTGCGTACGTACGTACTACCGTCTCCATGACGCGATGAGATTCATTCTCCATGTTAACCATTCATGAATGATTATAAGTATATATAATAAGTAATCATGAAATATATGACATAATAATGATACTGGATTTATGTGTATATATATGTATGTCATCTAATTAATTTTAGTCAATTCAATAAGGAAACGAAAATAGTGTTCTTGCGTACGTACGACCTACAGTCTCCATGAACGGTGTATCTCATTTCTTTTATCAATCTATAATCCGATGAATATATATTTTATATAAATCATTTTTTACATTCTGGAATTATGTAAATCAGGATATCAGTAATAATATCAAGAACAACAAGTCCAAAAACATACAACAAATAAAACGATTTAACCCAAAACACTGCTTTAACATGGAACTTACAAAAGAACAGGTAACATAAAGTCATAAGTGAACCATATATGATATCATAACAATGAATATGATTATTAAATAAGTCAATGACATTATTTAAATCATTATATAGTAGGTTCATAAATGTATGATGCATATCAGACCTATGGTAAGGGATAATTTTGCAAATCTCATTTTTATCCGAGATTGCTTATACGTAAGTATTTACTGGGGTTATTTCAATTACCCATGTCCATGTTTTATAAAAGTGTTTCCATGTATGTTTAATGTCCTTTTTACCCATTTTGACTTTTACCCCATGGTATGGAAGGAATCATTCTTTATTTACCCTACAAGGTACTTTTTGACTTTTCTGACAAAAGTACGAGAAGAATGTTTTTTTAACATATATGGCATGAAAGGATTTTTACTGTTTTATAAAGCCTTGTTTTGATGAAGCTTCCTCCAAAATATTTCATGACTATTTTCAAAAAAATCCTTTTCTATTAAAATTTCATGACATTTTGTGAAATGAAAATGATTTTGAAGAAGAAAGTATATTTTCCTCAAGAATTCATTTCAACTATTTTATTAAAACCATTTTCCATCTAAGATGACATTATTTCATATATGTATGTTTCAAGTATAATATCTCTATTATTTACATGGTTTCACTTTTCTTATGTTGAAATGAATCCATTTGTTTTATATGGATTATGTTATGATGGAATGATGTCTACGAAACCCATTTTATTCTTTGGGTTATGATGAATGATTTATGTTTATGTTGTGGAAAAGTAAGAATTATTTCATTATGAGATTGGTGGGACCTATATCTCCCTCCAATGCATTGGGTAAAGATTTATATCTCATCAGATAAACTTGGCTGGAATGGTAAGTTAATATGGTTCATTAATACAGGACTGGAATGAGTAGTGAACTCGATTCAGAAAGGGACTTTGTCCACTAAGATGTTCTTGGCAGCAATGCCTTGGGTAATATGGAAATCATATCATGTGCTTAATGGTTGCCACAATCACATGTTTTATTCCCATGCTATTTTATAATGATTAATGTTTATTTATGATCTATGCATTATGTACTGCCATGTTTTATGTCACTGCTCAAGATTTTGATGTTTAAACATTATGTTCATGTTTTTTAGTTCAAAAGTATGTGATTTTTTTATTTTATCCATGCTTACCTGTTATAAGAATTTCAGCCCACCCTCAATATGTTTTCTTTTCCCCAGGATATAAAGAAAGGTTTTAGGTAAGAAAACAAATGGGGAAGATCTTTATGGGAGATGTTGATGATCTTTTGTAACGCCCCGACCCTAGTTACCCAGAGTCGGTGCATTATTACATAACATTGGCATGATCATAAGAAAGATCAAATCTCGAAAGACCGATTGGTTTAGTAGCCTTGGAAACACTATATATATTCATAAGTTTTACATTACATCATAAAATGAAAAACTACTACAACAACATAATGTCTCCATAATCCACACTCATATCCCCACATAATATCCCTGCAGGTCATTCATAATTTACTTCTTCACTTCCTCGGAAAAATAAAACATAGAAAAGGGGTGAGCTCAAATGCCCAGTAAGGATAACAATATAGCAAAAACTTTCATAAATAAGAATAAACATTTAAGGCAATGTATAACTAAAACAAAAGCCTTTTAAACTTGAACTTTTAACATAGTATGGCATAAATAAAATGAAATAATGCCATTTACTGATTCACATGGTTATTCTACTAATCGAATAATCACATGAAAAATCAGTAACCACTTTCATAATGATGGAATGCATAATGCCAGACTATCATAACCACATAGCCAAGGCCTCGTGCCAAGACTACAAATAAGATTTTGTCAAAGCCTTGTGCCAAGACACTAGTTTGTTTCATGAGACCTACCGATGCATCGAGGAGCTATAGCGGGCTCCACCCGTCACATATTAAGTCCAATGCATTCCCATATGAAAAGGTTTAAACATAACATAAACATTCGTATTAAAACTAGCATACGAAATGTCAATAATTTCACCATAAACTATGAATGGTATAAAAATAGCACATCCAAAGTCAAACATATCACAAAGCCTTCGATACAATATAGAAGTTTTGTATCATAATAAATCAACATCAAATAATCTTAAAATCCAACAAAGGATGTTGTCATAGATGAAATCAAAAATCTTTTTAATGAAATATCTCCTTTTATTTTGAAATCATTTAAGATCCATATAAAAAAAATATTTTCTTTGAAAATAATCTTATAATCTTGTAAGGGAAGCTTTGATGATTTTATAATAGAGGAAAATAGCCGCACCCACCGTATAAGTTAAAAATCATTTTTACCTTAATTCTGTCGAAAAGGTTAAAAAGGACCTTGTTTTGAAAACGACGGAAAGATTCCTTTATAAAACTCTTATAAAAAGTCAAACAAGGGTATAAATGACTTCAACCCATATTCTTGTTAATAATAAATATGTTTTGAAATACATTTCGAAGAAACATGGATGTGGATGATAAAGAAATCCCAGTAGATTATTACGTATAAACAACCTCGGATAATGAAGAGATTGTGAAATAACCCTTACCTTGTACTTTTCCATGGTTGGGGTAGGTTAACCTCCTGTATAATGGTGAAATAATTGTTATTAAATTAGACAAGAATCATATACATTAATATGATATCATATATGATCTTTTAATATTGATTTGATAATAATATCTTAGTATTATCATTGTTTCGGGTGTTAACTTACTTGTTTTCTTTTATATGTTTTGTTATGTAAGACATGTTTGTAAAGGATAGGTTGTATATTATTCATATCCACAATGATATCAAGTCCTTAAACATCATTTTTAAATCATCAAATTATAATTATACTTGAATGGATACGATGGAGAATGAATCTCATCGCGTTCGTGGAGACGGTAGTCCGTACGTACGCACGAGCGACAATATCATTCTTTTGATATTAAAATATTATATAAATGGATGGTATATCATATATAAAGAATCATTAATATGTTATATTTATTATTTACATGAGTTACACATCATTATTATACCCATCCAAATAATATTATATTGAATAACAATTACACCACGACGTGGAGACGGTAAGCCGTACGTACGCATGTATGGTGACATGTTATTAAAAGGGTGGATAGAATACTGAATATGGTTGTACCATATTTATAATAACATCACAGTATATATATGATACTAGATTTATTATTTTAGAATGGTAACAACAAAGGAAGAAGAAGTGGAAGAAGAAATGAACTTAGAAAAGGGTGGTGAAATCATTACCTCTTCTTCGGGTTCTTCCTTTTGATTTGATCAAAAGGGATCCTTAGGTTGGCTTTCTGATCAATCTAAGGCCTCTAGGTTGTAGTGAGGGATGCTGGGAGAGTATTTGGGAAGATTTTGGCCGAACCAAACCGCTTTGAAGCTGTGAAGAAATGAGAAGGAGGAGTGCCCTTTTATAAGAGGGGTGAGGGGAACCTTTGGAAATGCTAGAAATATTAATTTATAATAAATTCATATTCGGTTTATAATGGATCCAAAGTTGATTATTCAAAGGTTGAGGTGGGTATGGGTAGAAAAAAAACTCAACCAATAGAATTTAGACAGGTTTGGGTACTTATATTAACCTTATCTTTAAGTATTAACTCTAAGTTAATTAGTTTCACTTTTACAATGTCTCTTTGTATTTTTATATAATACGGTTAATAAACTTACTACATACATCCAAGCGACCCCCAAGTGGTCCATTAATGATGTAACTATCATGATATAAGTCTCTTGGCCGAAACTTATATTTTTAGGAATTTAATATCAATTAATAATATAATATTTGTTTTAAGAACTCTTTTATGTCAATTTTGACACTATTCAATAGTTGATTTTTGTGAAACTCATAACAGATTTATTACTTCGAAAAAAGTCAATTAAATCAATACTAATATATCATATTATCCTGGAAAATTAGTTTAATTCATTAAAAGTTTCATATTATATTTATTTGGGTATTTATAATATCAATTAGTTTAATTTTTCACTATTATAGTAATTACTACATCATCATTGTGTCAAAATAAATTAAATCATTTAATGTCTAAAAATTATAAATAAAATATCATTATGTAGGAAAGCATTTTATCTTTCTAATGAATATTTATAATCTAAAATCCAACATATATAACCCTATGTAAAAATTGTTTTTCTAAAAGATATATGCTTGTGACATTTTTTTATTATTTTAACTTAATTAAAATAAAGTGTCATTATCACTTACAAGTGGATCCATGGGGTCCCAAAATCGACCCAAAGATGCCCATGGTCGACCATGTATCAACCAATAGGGTTAAGACACGTTTTAGGGTAATTTAGTATTATTATAATATTATTTTTTAACCCTTATTTACTGGATTTACCCTTAACCATGGTAAATAAAATATTTACCGCAGTAATTATTCAAAATGTCTAAAAATAAAAGTTACCTATTTACACAATTTGAACATACTGATTCCAAATATGGAATCCATTTTCCTAAATTCAAAACACATAAGTGGAAGAAATTAATTTAAAATTAATTCCCGCTGTCAAAACAAAAAGCGTGTTTTTATGAAATAATAACTATCAAAAGATTGACACTTGTTTATGTTCGGTTTAATTTTAAAATTATGTCCAATGACCAAAATAATATTAAATGGTAAAAATATATTCTAAATATACTTTAAAACTACTAAACTTCCTAATTTATCACTATTAATTATTTTGATTAAAAAAGTTGTTTTTAATTAAAATTTAGTAATTTTCACTATTCATCAAAATATGAAAGTTATCCGAAAAGTACCAAAATTTCACCATAGGCTAAATTAGATATTCAGAATCCAAAAATGAAGTCCATTTTGAAATATAAAATATATATAATTTTAAAAAGTAGGTATTACTATTCATAACGGCTAGTTTGATTGGTTGTTAGAACTCGGTGTTGCGTACAACACACGCTATCGCATTATTCAAAGAGAAGCGTACCGTAGAAGCTTGGGGTGTTACATTCTCCCCTCTTTCAAATAATTTCGTCCTCGAAATTTATAGAATACTATCACATGAAATGACTCGGGTGGTTCTTCATCGTAAGATCCTCGGGTTCCCACGTTGCCTCTTCCATCTTATGGTTTCTCCACAAAACTTTTACCAGACGCGTCGTCCGGTTTCTCAGTACTTGTTCTCTCGTATCAAGAATCCCGACGGGCTATTCACAATAGGAAAGATCGGGTTCCAGTTCTAATTCCTCATAGGTGAGTACATGTGTTGGATCAGGCATGTATTTCCTCAACAGAGATACGTGGAACACATCATGAACTTTGGAGAGACTTGGCGGCATTGCCAATCAGTAAGCTACAACCCCAATTCGTTCTAGAATTTCGAAAGGTCCGATGTACCTGGGACTCAATTTACCTTTCTTACCAAAACGTATGACTCCCTTCCACAGAGATACCTTCAGGAAAACATGATCACCGACTTGAAATTCCAAATCCTTCCTTCGATTATCGGCATAGCTCTTCTGCCTACTTTGAGATGCTTTGATGTGATTTTGGATTACTTTCACCTTTTCCACCGTTTCCTCCACCAGTTCGGGGCCTACAAGTTTTCTTTCACCAACGTCATCCCAACAGATTGGTGTACGACATCTCTTTCCGTATAACGCTTCATGTGGTTCCATCTGAATACTCGAATGGAAGCTATTGTAATAGGAAAATTCTACCAGTGGTAAATATTGATCCCACATACCCTGAAAGTCAAGTGAGCAAGATCTCAACATGTCTTCTAAGGTCTGAATAGTCCGTTCTGATTGTCCATCTGTCTGAGGGTGGTAAGCAGTGCTCAAATGAAGTTCAGTATCTAGGGATTTCTGAAAATTTTTCCAAAATCTTGAAGTAAAACGAGGATCACGATCAGAAACAATTGATAAAGGTACTCCATGAATTCTCACAACTTCATTAATATATAGTCTTGCTAGACGTTCCAGGGGTAGATCTTCTCTTATAGAAAGAAAATGTGCTGACTTGGTAAGATGATCAACAATAACCCATATTGTATCATTCCTTCTAGGAGTCTTTGGTAGCCCAATGACAAATTCCATCGTAATATTGTCCCATTTCCACTCCGGTATGGGAAGAGGTTGCATGACTCCTCCAGGCTGTTGCCTTCCAGCTTTCACTTGTTGACAAACCATACATCTTGACACAAAATCAGAAATCTCCCTCTTCATGTTGTCCCACCAAAAATGTTCCTTCAAATCTCTATACATTTTTGTGCTCCCAGGGTGTATAGAGAAATTGGAACTATGAGCATCATCCAACAATTCCCTTTTTAGATCAGGTAAATCAGGAACACAAAGTCTCTTCCCGAATTTCAAAATTCCATATTCATACACAAAGACTCTCAATATCCCATCATTCACAGCTTTAATATTCTTTTGGAATTCTTCATCATCGGTCTAAGAACTCTTAATATTTTCTAGTAAAGATGGTTTGGCAACCATTTGAAAAAGCATTGATGTTTCACCTTCCCTAGTTATTCCCATGTCCATCTTCACTAGATCCATGAAAATTGGATCCCTTTCAATTCTCATATTGTTCAAAACTCCATGGTCATTTCTACTCAAAGCATCTGCCACCTTGTTTGCCTTCCCCGGGTGGTAGTGTATCGTACAATCATAATCATTGAGTAATTCAAGCCATCTCCTTTGCCTCATGTTGAGTTCTTTTTGTGAGAAAATATACTTCAAACTCTTGTGATCAATATAAATCTCCCATTTTTCACCATAGAGGTAGTGCCTCCATATCTTCAAAGCAAAGATCACAGCTACTAACTCGAGATCATGAGTTGGATAGTTTTGTTCATGAATTTTCAACTGTCGTGATGCATAGGCAATAACTCTATCATTCTGCATAAGGACAGAGCCATGTCCTTTCTTTGATGCATCACTATAAATAACGAACCCATCATTCCCCGATGATAGAGTCAATATAGGCGCATTGACTAATCTTTTCTTCAGTTCTTCAAAACATTCTTCACACTCTTTTGTCCAAACAAATTTAACCCCTTTACGTGTGAGCTTCGTTAATGGGTTAGCCAATCGGGAAAAATTCTGGACGAAACATCGATATTAACCTGCCAAACCAATAAAACTGCATACCTCAGTTATACTCGTTCGTGTTGGCCATTCTTGGATTGCCTTATTCTTAGAAGGATCAACAGAGATTCCATATTTAGAGACAATATGGCCAAGAAAAGAAATCTCATGAAGCCAGAATTCACACTTGCTAAACTTCCCATATAATTCATGCCTCCTCAGAGTCTTCAAGATAATGCGCAAGTGATTTTCATGATCTTCGTAGGTTTTGGAGTATACCAAGATATCATCAATAAATACCACCACAAATTCATCGAGATACTCCTTGAAAACTCTATTCATCAGATCCCTGAATACAGAGGGTGCATTAGTCAATCCAAACGGCATTACAGTAAACTCGTAATGCCCGTACCTGGTTCGAAATGCTGTCTTCGGAATGTCTTCCTTCTTCACACACAACTGATGGTATCCAGATTGAAGGTCAATCTTTGAAAAGTATTGAGCTCCATGCAGTTGGTCAAATAAATCATCAATACGAGGTAGGGGATACTTATTCTTTATCGTTATAGCATTGATCTCCCTGTAGTCGATACATAACCTCATAGATCCATCTTTAATTTTAACAAAAAGAACTGGGGCTCCCCATAGAGAAACACTAGGGCAAATAAATACCTTATTACTCAATTCCTCTAGTTGTTTCTTTAGTTCGACTAACTCTACAGTGGCCATTCTATAAGGGGTCTTCGATATAGGCCATGATCCAGGAACACAATCAATGGAAAACTCAACTTCTCGTTCTGGAGGATGTCCAGGTAAATCTTCTGGAAATACATATGAAAATTCATTCCCAATAGGTACATCCTCAATTTGAACATTCCTTTCCTCACCGAAAGTTATTTCATTCTCTTCCTCCTCAATAATTGAATTTAGTTGAGCTACTGGGGGTGGATCTAAATAAGAATTAGGTGGTGACGATTCTTCTCTAAAGATAAGGTGTTCCTTATCATTATCATCAAGAATCGTAACCTCTTTCTTCTTACAATAAATCATCGCATCATAGTCCGAAAGCCAGTCCATACTGAGGATTATATCAAACTCAATCATAGGTATGATGATGAGATCAGTAGATAAAGAAAATTTATGTGCACTAATGGGGACTGGTTCACAAAACTTTGTTGCAATGATACTTCCCTTAGGAGTTTTAACTGACAAATCCATTATTAAATCAAATTGGAAATATCTAATTTTCTTAGCAAACTGGGACGATATGAAACAATGCGACGATCCAGAGTCAAATAATGCATTTTATAAACTTGAGGAAACCATTAAATTACCTACCACCACGACTTTTGGAGCTTCTACCTCTGCAGTAGTGATAACATAAGCCTGGCCTTGATCCCTTGGCCTTTTCTGAGGTAAGTTCTCCTGACGCTTAGGACATGCATTTTCATAATGCCCCATCTCCCTACAATTGTAGCACTGAACGTTGGTAGCTTCTTTCTCCCCCTTGCAATCATGAGCTTGGTGGCCTTTTTCACCACACTTGTAACAGACTCCCATTCCCTTCAAGCAAGTACCAGGATGTTTCTTCCAGCATTTACCACAAGATTTATATTCAACCTTTCCTTTCTTCCCCTTATTTCCATTCCCAGATTGATCAGCATGTCTCTTCTTCTCTTTATTTGCTTTAAAGTCATAAGACTTAGATAATTCCTTTTCGGTCTTGATAGCACATGAGACAATGTCTTCGTACGATGAAAAGGATTGTGAGACTAATGCTCGACGGAGAAATGGTTTTAACCCATAAAAGAAACGATCAATCTTACTTCTTGGGTTGCGAATATAATCTCCAGCATACCTCGCTAACCTTGTAAAGTTAGCCTCATACTTTGTGACATTCTAATCCTCCTTCGGTCTCAGACTTAGAAATTGCCTTTCCTTATCTGCTCGATGGTCGCGAGGAAAGTATTTTTCTAAAAACAGATCTTTCAACTCCCTCCATTCCATATTTGATACATCATCATCTTCCTTCGTATTTTAAATCAATGACCACCATTGATCAGCATCTCCAGTGAGGCGGTAAACTGCCATGATAACTTTTTCCCTTTCACTGCTCCCCAAAGCCTGAAATATTTTCTCTAGGGAAAATATCCACTACTCGGCTACTAAGGTATTTGTACTCCCATTGAACGTTGGTGGTTGTTGCCTCATGAATCGGTCTAACATTGATCCTCCACGTTGTGGATCGGGGTGCTCCATACGGGTAAGGTTATTATTCATAACCTGAGTAAGTTTTCCCAGTATGGTGATTAGCTGATCGGCACCAGTTGCATCACCAGCCCCACTATAATTATCTTGAGCAGGAGGGAAATCCCTACATGGAGTGCGTGCATTGATACGGTTTCCATTTCTTCCACTAGGCGCCATTTCTAAACAATGGCATAAACTAGATCAGTTTATGAATCAAAATACATAATCCCATACATATAAAACACTTAACATAAATTGAACTATTTATGGATATAATCCATAATCATAAAAATGTTTTCTTTGAGTATGTATATACTCATAAACCCTTCATAATGATTTGTAAAGAAAATGAGAGTTATCCTAAGCATATCCCATGGGAGTGTCGTAACCAAGAGTGCAGCAAGGCCCGTTGTCGTGCACCAGTTCCCGTTCGAGTCTAGCTCAAAGCGGTGTTTTCGGGTTTTACCCCTAGGTACATCTGTGCCAGAGCTGCCTCTACCTGCTCGTATCCAGACAGGGATGTATTTCTCAGAAAACTCACAAAATCTCTACAATACCAAAATTTTACGAAGTTCTTCTATACTAATCCTCAAAGTTCATCTTAGGTCTACGTGCTCTAATCAGAGTTTATCTAAATATAGATTCCAAGGTTTGTACTAAACTTCCTCTGATACCAACTGTAACGCCCCGACCCTAGTAACCCAGAGTTGGTGCATTATTACATAACATTGGCATGATCATAAGAAAGATCAAATCTCGAAAGACCGATTGGTTTAGTAGCCTTGGAAACACTAGATATATTAATAAGTTTTACATTACATCATAAAATGAAAAAATACTACAACAACATAATTTCTCCATAATCCACACTCATATCCCCACATAATATCCCTGCAAGTCATTCATAATTTACATCTTCACTTCTTGGGAAAAATAAAACATAGAAAAGGGGTAAGCTCAAATGCCCAGTAAGGATAACAATATAGCGGAAACGTTCATAAATAAGAATAAACATTTAAGTCAATGTATAACTAAAACAAAATCCTTTTAAACTTGAACTTTTAACATAGAATGGCATAAATAAAATGAAATAATTCCATTTAATTATTCACATGGTTATTCTACTAATCGAATAATCACATGCAAAATCAATAACCACTTTCATAATGATGGAATGCATAATGCCAGACTATCATAACCACATAGCTACAAATAAGATTTTGTCAAGGCCTTGTTCCAAGACACTAGTTTGTCTCATGAGACCTACCGATGCATCGAGGAGCTATAGAAGGATCCACTTGTCACATATTAAGTCCAATGCATTCCCATATGAAATGGTTTAAACATAACATAAACATTCGTATTAAAACTAGCATACGAAATGTCAATACTTTCACCATAAACTATGAATGGTATAAAGATAGCACATCCACAGTCAAACATATCACAAAGCCTTCAATACAATATATAAGTTTTGTATCATAATAAATCAACTTCAAATAATCTTAAAATCCATCAAAGGATGTTGTCATAGATGAAATCAAAATTCTTTTTAAAGAAATATCTCCTTTTATTTTGAAATCAATTAAGATCCATATAAAATAAAACATTTTCTTTGAGAATAATCTTATAAGATTGTAATGGAAGCTTTGAATATTTTATAATATCGGAAAATAGCCGCACCCGCCGTATAAGTTAAAAAAACATTCATACCTTAATTCTGTCGAAAAGGTTAAAAAGGAACTTGTTTTGAAAATGACGGAAAGATTCCTTTATAAACCTCTTATAAAAAGTCAAACAAGGGTATAAATGACTTTAACCCATATTATTGTAAATAATAAATATGTTTTGAAATACATTTCGAAGAAACATGGATGTGGATGATAAAGAAATCCCAGTAGATTATTACGTATAAACAACCTCGGATAATGAAGAGATTGTGAAATAACCCTTACCTTGTACTTTTCCTTGGTTGGGGTAGGATAACCTCCTGTATAATGGTGAAATAATTGTTATTAAATTATACAAGAATCATATACATTAACATGATATCATATATGATCTTTTAATATTGATTTGATAATAATATCTTAGTATTATCATTGTTTCGGGTGTTAACTTACTTGTTTTATTTTATATGTTTTGTTACGTAAGACATGTTTTTAAAGGATAGGGTGTATATTATTAATATCCAGAATGATATCAAGTCCTTAAACATCATTTTTAAATCATCAAATGATAATTATACTTGAATGGATACGATGGAGAATGAATCTCATCGCGTTCGTGGAGACGGTAGTCCGTACGTACGCACGAGCGACAATATCATTCTTTTGATATTAAAATAATACATAAATGGATGGTATATCATATATAAAGAATCATTAATATTTTATATTTATTATTTACATGAGTTACACATCATTATTATACCCATCCAAATAATAATATATTGAATAACAATTACACCACGACGTGGAGACGGTAAGCCGTACGTACGCACGTATGGTGACTTGTTATTAAAAGGGTGGATAGAATACTAAATATGGTTGTACCATATTTATAATAACATCACAGTATATATATGATACTGGATTTATTATTTTAGAATGGTAACAACAAAGGAAGAAGAAGTGGAAGAAGAAATGAACATAGAAAAGGGTGGTGAAATCATTACCTCTTCTTCGGGTTCTTCCTTTTGATTTGATCAAAAGGGCTCCATAGGTTGGCTTTCTAATCAAACTAAGGCCTCTAGGTTGTAGTGAGGGATGTTGGGAGAGTATGTGGGCAGAGTTTGGCCGAACCAAAAGGCTTTGAAGGTTTGAAGAAATGAGAAGGAGGAGTTCCCTTTTATAAGAGGGGTGAGGGGCACCTTTGGAAAAGCTAGAAATATTAATTTATAATAAATTCATATTCGGTTTCTAATAGATCCAAAGTTTATTATTAAAAGGTTAAGGTAGGGATGGGTCGAAAACAACTCAACCAATAGAATTTAGACAGTTTTGGGTACTTATATTAACCTTATCTTTAAGTATTAACCCTAAGTTAATTAGTTTCACTTTTACAATGTCTCTTTGTATTTTTATATAATATGGTTAATAAACTTACTACATACATCCAATCGACCCCCAAGTGGTCCATTAATGATGAACCTATCCTGATATAAGTCTCTTGGCCGAACCATAGATTTTTAGGAATTTAATATCAATTAATAATATAATATTTGTTTTAAGAACTCTTTTATGTCAATTTAGACACTATTCAATAGTTGATTTTTGTGATACTCATAACAGATTGATTACTTCGAAAAAATTCAATTAAATCAATCCTAATATATCATAGTATCCTAGAAAATTAGTTTAATTCATTAAAAGTTTCATATTATATTTATTTGGGTATTTATAATATCAATTAGTTTAATTTTTCACTGTTATAGTAATTACTACATCATCATTGTGTCATAAATAAATTAAATCATTTAATGTCTAAAAGATATAAATAAAATATCATTATGTAGGAAATCGTTTTATATTTATAATGAATATTTATAATCTAAAATCCAACATATATAACCCTATGTAACAATTGTTTTGCTAAAAGATATATGCTTGTGTCATTTTTGTATTCATTTTAACTTAATTAAAATAAAGTGTCATTATCACTTACAAGTGGATCCATGGGGTCCCAGAATCGACCCAAAGATGACCATGGTCTACATTTATCAACCAATAGGGTTAAGACACGTTTTAGGGTAATTTAGTATTATTATAATATTATTTTTTAACCCATATTTACCGGATTTACCCTAAACCATGGTAAATAAAATATTTACCGCAGTAATTATTCAAAATGTCTAAAAATAAAAGTTGCCTATTTACATAATTTGAACAACCTGATTTTAAATATGGAATCCATTTTCCTATATTCAAAACACAGAAGTGGCAGAAATTAATTTAAAATTAATTCCCGCTGTCAAAACAAAATGCGTGTTTTTAAGAGATAATAACTATCAAAAGATTGACACTTGTTTATGTTCGGTTTAATTGTAAAATTATGTCCAATGACCAACATTATATTAAATGGTAAAAATATATTCTAAATATACTTTAAAACTACTAAAATTCATAATTTATCACTATTAATTATTTTGATTAAAAAAGTTGTTTTTAATTAAAATTTTGTAATTTTCACTATTCATCAAAATATGAAAGTTATCTGAAAAGTACCAAAATTTCACCTTAGGCTAAATTAGATATTCCGAATCCAAAAATGAAGTCCATTTTGAAATATAAAATATATATAATTTTAAAATGTAGGTATTACTATTCATAACTGCTAGTTTGATTGGTTGTTAGAACTCGGTGTTGCGTACAACACACGCTATCAGATTATTCAAAGAGAAGCGTACCGTAGAATCTTGGGGTGTTACATCTTTCACCACAATTATAAGATTACGTTCCGATTTTCCAAAGAAACTAAAATATTATGGTCCTTGTCTGTCTGTTTTTGTTATTTATTAAGTATTCCAGAAAAGTAATGTAATGTCCACGTACGTCAAGATTTGGGACTCTACATTTTGTATTAGAGGAATGGTTTAGTCAACCTTCGAAAACTAGGATGCGAAAATGTTATTGAGATCCCTAGAGATATTTCTAAGGTATGTCTAGGGATGTCCCTAAGGATAAGTATACATATAGGATATAGTCCTAGAACTATGGTAACGATCTTAAAATTTAAACTAATATGTAAGATATTGATGGTTCTACACATTTATTAGGTTGTTTTCCTTAGTATGATTTTTTCCTCTCACAATATTCTTTTTGGGTTTTAGAACATGGCTGGAAACAAGAAGATTCACAATAATGGAGGATATGATGGACAATGGAATGATATTCTTCATGAGCAACCAAATGAAACGGGATTTGGAAGTACAAACATCGTTATTATTCCTAATCAGAAATCTCATAATATGATCAATAATATGATCTTTGGAAAGTTTCCTGACTCAGATAATAATAGAAAGACAGAGTTTCATGATGATCATAGAAGAAAGAATGTTCAATTTCCCTATTTTGAATCATGTGGGAATAGGCATCAGGGAGATTGTTTCAAATGAACTGGAAGCTGCTTTGGGTGTGTAAAAGAAATACACAATGCCAGTAAGTGCAAAGGAAGAGGTTCAGTTAACAGAATGGGCAATGATAATGGTATTTCTACGACATCAACAATGATTAGATGTTTTAAATGTGGAATGTATGGGCATTATAAAAACCAATGACCTAAGGGAAAATATCATGAAGAGAATCAGCATGGTCATATGAGTAGTATTTATATAGATGATGATGAAGAGACTACAAATGAAATATGAGATAAAAGAAATGATGAAGCTCATCTAGTGTTTTATGAAGTTAGTGGAATGATTGTATGTTTATCAAGAATAATGTATAGTACAATGGAATAAATAATCAACTAAGGAATGTTACACTATTGTTTTTCGATATGTTTTTGAAAGTATATGTTGAATAGTACCGGTAACCGTGAAAGGTTATTCAGATAATTTTTTTGGAAAGTAGATGATATGCGCATAAAGAACGGATAAATAGATAATGAAATGTTTGATAGTATTAATGAGCTTAGGACTGATTTAAGGACAATGTGATATAATGGTATGAGTATATAGAATATTTGGGATTCTGGTATGTGGAAAGAGTTACCTTTTGACAGTATTCATGTTTTCACTATGGTTCTATGGTGATTTATGTTTAAAGAGAATATATGACTAAGGTATTCATGGGTTTGGAATACAACCAAAAATATATATCTTATGATATATGTGTGATAAATGCTTGTATTCACATTCTTGGTAGATAAAATTTCTAGTAATTATTTTCATTATACTATGAGCTTGAACCAAAATATTTTAGATAATCCTAAAGATTGGAATGGATTATGTTGAACATAAGTTAGTATTGTTTAGGGATATAACTTTTTTCGATATTATTTATGGGATGTTATAGTAATTTAGTTTTAGAAAAAGGACAACCTACAGGACGGGCAACAACCCATCCCATCAGACAAGGCTATGGGAATCGAACCCACAACCGAAGTGAGACTGGCCTTTATCGCATACCACTGGCCTACATGAAGTCCCTGGTTAGTAGAAACTAGTTTTACTTTATTAATTGTTATGATAGAGGAAGTATAAGTCCATGTTTGGAATCATATCTGATTAACCTCGCCATAAGTGGACTTATGTATATTTGATAACTTTTGCTAACCTTTTATTTGAAACAGATGGAATGACCCATCATTCTATCACATGATCTTTTAACACATCATGAATAACAAATTCAACTTCATTTCTTTATGATATGAAGTGGAAATTGTTCATTTCACAAAAAACAGTGAGATTGTACCAAAATCCCGTAAGTATTTATTTTAATTCATCAACTTTAGGGAAATGATCTTGAAAACAAAAAATGTTGTCCTAGTGCCCTTATATTAAATGAGTCAGATGTTACCTTAGATCATCAAAAATATATGTATTTTTTACTGTTGGCTTTTTCATAGCCATGTTCTGTACCACTCTCCATGAGAACTTGATGGTTAGATTTTTCCTTCCATATACAATTTTTCACCTATGTTCTCCTATGTGGAAACCCAGTGATTAGTTAATTTTGTTAAATTTTATGTTTCATAAATTAGTTTTTAAAGTCATGTTTTGGTATTCCTTTTTACGATATGGGTTTCTATTAATGAAACTTTCAAGTAGTAACCGATTTATAACCCCGAATAATTTCGAGGGCGAAATTCATTATAAGGGGGGTAGAATGTAACACCCCGAGATTGTATGAAAAATAGTCTTTTTAATTTTATTGATGTTATGTGTTGTACGCTACACAAAAATAAGCTTTCACTACACGCATCCCTGACTTGGCTTGCATTACATGCAATCACAATCTTCCACGATAGCGTGTGTTATATGCAATACCAAGTTTCACTAAACGAGATATTATTATAATATTATTATGAAATAGCTGTTATAAATAGTAATACCCGCTTTTTTAAATTTTATCATTCATAATGGACTTCATTTTTGGATTCGGAATATCGAAATTATCTTAGCGTGAAATTTTGGTATTTTTATGAAAACTTTCAATTTTTGATGAATAGTGAAAACACTAGGTTACTATTTAAAAACCGAATTTTTATTTAAATAATTATTTATTTTATTTAATATTATTTTATGTAAAAATTGATATATAATACCAATATAAGTTCAATGTAATTTATTAGAGTTATTTTATAATAATTTTAGATATATAAAAATTTTATTGAACTTTTCACCGTCTTTTAACCACCTCCTTGGTGAATATGCAAATTTACATAAAACATAATTTTACCACTTCTGTGAATGGAATTTCAAAAATAATAGTGACATGGTTGATTTAGTAAGTAAAATGTGGTTCAATGAGATAAAAATAATTTTTGGTGAATAGAAACATTTTACTTTTTTTTACCATGGTTGAAAGTAAATAGGGTAATTAAGGGTAAAAATGGTACTATTATTACCATAAAACATATTATAATTCTATTGGATAAGTTTAATTCCGCCAAAAACAACCTTATAAATAAAATATGACCATTTAGGCCCTCATGGATTAGATTAGTACATTTATTATTAATTTATTTAAAGAAGGGTTCAAATAGTTAAAATCAAAGTTTAATAATAAAAGTTTTTCAGTATAGGGTTATACATAAGATAAATTTGACTATAAAAATTAATTAGAAAGATAAAAAAATTTCCTATATAATGGTGTTTTATTTATAATTTTTAGAAATTAAACAATTTAATTTATTTATTACACAATGATGATGCAGTAATTATCTTATTATTGAAATATTGACATAATTGATGTTATAAATACCCAAATAAATGTAATTTGAGGCTTTTTATGAATTAAACTAATTTTATAGGTTAATATGACATGTTACTAGTGATTTAGGTAACGTTTTGCGAACTAATAATTCTGATAGGATTTTCACAATAATAAATTACCAAATATTATCAAAATTGACATAAAATAGTTTTTATAACAAAAATATTATATTATTAATTGTTATTTTATTCTTAATAATCTATGGTTCGGCCAAATGACTTATATAAGGTTATATATATTAATAATAAACAACTTGGGGTTCGTTTGGCTTGTTATAGTATGTTTATTAACCTTATAGTGTAAGAAAACAAGAATACACGCTAAAAGAAATATTATTTAACTTAAAGTTAAATATAATTGATATGGTTAAAATAGAAACCTCAAATTGTATAAATTATATTGGATGGGAGTATTTCGACCCACCCCAACCTTATCTTCCAAATAACTCAATTTGGAGATATTAAAAACAGAAAACGACTTAATAATAAAATAATATTTTTAGTTATTCCAAAGGTTCCCCTCTCCTTCCTTATAAAAGGGCACTTCCTCCCTCTCTTACTCACACAACATCGAGACGTCAAGCTCAGCCAAGCCCTACCAATAACTCTTCTCCACTTCCCTATAAACATTATAGAGGTTTTGGTTTTCTTCAAAGACCAATCTTAGTGCCCTAAGAGGAGGTTTCAAAAAGGCATGTCAAAAGAAGAGGTAATATCCGTTTCCGATTCATTCAACTTTATTTCTTCTTTTACTTCTTCTTCTTCAGTTGTTTCATTATGAAGTAATAATATCAGTATAACTCAGATACTTATATTTTATTATATGTATGAAACAACCCTATTTCAACATCTATCCATCCTACAGGAAATGAATTCACCGTGCGTGCGTTCGTACGGAATATCGTCTCCATGCTGTGGTGTACTCTATTTTCGACCACCACCTTACATGGATGGGAATAATGGTGTAAATAAATAACTATATATGATTATTTAAATGTGATATTGATTATGAAATATTATACATACACTTCAATGCAATTCCATGATCATGGGAATGATATCATCGCTCGTGCGTACGTACGGACTACCGTCTCCACGACACGATGAGATTCATTCACCATGTTAACCATTAATGAATGATTATAAGTATATATAATAAGTAATAATGAAATATATGAAACAATAATGATACTGGATTTATGTGTATCTATATGTATGTTATCTACTTAATTTCATTCAATTCAATAAGAAAAAAGAAAACAGCGTTCATGCGTACGTATGACCTACTGTCTCCATGAACGGTGTATTTCATTCCTTTTATCAATATATAATATGATGAATATATATTATATATAAATCATGTTTTAAATTATGGAATTATGTAAATTAGGATATAAGTAATAATATCAAGAACAACAAGTCCATAAACGTATGATAAGTAAAACGATTTATCCAAAAACACTGATTTAACAGAGAACTTACAAAAGAACGGTTAATATAAAGTCATAAGTGAACCATATATGTTATCATAACAATGAATATGATACATTAATAAGTCAATGAAATTATTTAAATCATTATATAGGAGGTTCGTAAATGTACGAAGCATATCGTACCTAAGGTAAGGGATAATTTTTCAAATCTCATTTTTTTCCGAGATTGCTTATATGTAAATATTTACTAGGGTTATTGCAATCGTCCATGTCCAAGCTTTATAAAATAGTTTCCATGTATTTTTAAAGTAATTTTTCCCCTTTTGACTTTTACCCCATGGTATGAAAAGAATCTTTCTTTTATTTACCCTACAAGGTACTTTTTGACCTTTCCGACAAATGTACGAGAAGAATGTTTTTAACGTATATGGCAAGGAATGATTTTTACAGTTTTATAATGCCTTTTTTTCCTAAATCTTCCTCATAAATATTTCATAAGTATTTTCAACAAAATCCTTTTCTTTTAAAATTTCATGCCATTTTTTGAAAAGAAAATGATTTTGATGAAGAATGGTTATTTTCCTCAAGAATTCATTTCAACTGTTTTATTAAAACCATTTTCCATCTAAGATGACATTATTTCATATGTGTATGTTTCAAGTATAATGTCTCTATTATTTACATGGTTTAACTTTTCTTATGATGAAATGATGTCCATTTGTTTTATATGGATTATGTTATGATGGAATGATGTTTATGAAACAGATTGTATTCTTTGGGTTATGATGAATGATTTATGTTCATGTTATTGCACAAGTAAGAATGATTTAATTATGAGACGGGTGGGACCTATATCTCCGTTCAATTAATTGGGTAAATATTTATACCTCATGATATAGACATGGCGGGAACGTTATTCTAATCTGGTTCAGTAATACAGGACTGGAACGAGTAGTGAACTCGATTCAGAAAGGGACTTTGTCCACTAAGGTAGTCTTGGCAGCATTGCCATGGATACTATGGAAATCATATCATGTGATTAATGGTTGCCACAATCACATGTTTTATTCCAATGATTTTTTATCATGATTAATGTTTCTTTATGATCTATTCCTTATGTACTGCCATGTTTTATGTCATTGCCCAAGATTTTGATGTTTAACCATTATTTTCATGTTTTTAAGTTCAAATGTATATGATTTGTTTTATTTTATCAATGCATAACCTTACTGAGCATTTGAGCTCAACATTTATATGTTTTCTTTTCCCCATGATATAAATAAAGGTTTTAGGTAAGAATACAAAATGGGAAGATATTTATAGGATATGTTGAAGATCTTTCACCACGATTAGAAGATTACGTTCCGAGTTTCCAATGACACTGAACTATTACGGTCCTTGTGTGTCTATTTTTGTTATGTATTAAGTATTCCACAAAAATAATGTAATGTCCATGTACATCATGCTTCGGGTCACTACATTATTAGTAAAAAATAATAGTGATCCATTAGATGTCTTTTTGGGGTGCATTGGATTTTGGATTCCTTATACCAAACCCTGTCAATGTGGTATAGTTTTTTAATTTCAAGGTTATGAAAATTAAGTTAAAATTTTTTATTTAATTTTTTTGGATGGTCTTTTATAATAATATAATTCACTTTTATTTCTCCCAATATCTCTATCATTGTAAAAATTTTGTGCAAATATTTATGTAAATCAATTTTATGATTTAATGATTATGGGACTCCCCTCAAAAGTTCAAAGAGTCATGGTATAATACACATGAAAAAACAAAATGCATCCTGGAATATTTCAGATTATTAGAGTAGACATATCTCATACTATCATGATAGATTTTATAGATCCATGAAATGAAAATACAAAGGAAATATAGTACTATAATTATATTATTTAGAAAAAAATAATTATGTGATAAAATAATTAAAAGAAATTATTAATAATAACCCAATATGGTTTATGTTTTAATAATCAACACAGAATTACGAACTTATTAATGTTTAACTTGTATATAAATGGAATTTAAATTTTTTTTGTTATAAGTTTTAGAAAATGAAAATCTCAAAACCTATATAATGTTTTTGAAGTTGTATATTTTCTACCTCAATGTACTATGATATAAAATAATTTACAATTTATGAACCCTCACAACTTATAGAGAGACTACAGAAAGAAACTAATTATAAAAAGAAATCATAAATAAGAAATATATGGAACATTTTATTTTTATATCATTACCCTATCATCAATTAATAGTTATCTATTGAGGACATAACAATAATTTTTTTACACTCCATGTTTTCTCATCTATGATTAGTTTAAAAGATAAATAGATGAGATAAATGAATGAGATGATGATTATACTGAACATATTTAAATTTAATGTTGAAACATGGTATTTAGATACTACCATTATACTTTCCTTATATCCTTTTTAATCTAGATACTAATAGAAATATAAAAAAATAATATTAAGGAACGTTTTCAATACCATTTGGGTAAGGTTTTCCATGTTGATAGGGACTTAATTAAAATAAAATAACTTGTTATATAAATTATAAAACAAAAAGAAATGGTCCAAAACTGATGGATATCTATAATTTAATGAATATTTTTAAATTTATTTATATAAACACAGGGGTAAAGATGAATCCCATTGAGTATTATTTTATTTGTTTCTCATATGGATTGAAATTTCTTCTAATGATATAATATAATGAAATAATGTACCGTAAATAATAGTCTATAACGACATGTTTATTTATGATTTTGTGTTTTTTAATCACATATTGGTTTTCAAATTATATATTTATTCCACATATTTTTTTCCAATGGATGTAAACATGTATGTTCTAAAACATTATATGAATTATGTTGATGATTCATATCATGCTAAGAAAGGTTTATTACTATGTTAACAGTGAGACGCACGTGGCATTCAATTCACTAGTGAATTTATTTTAGTGAAAATATTATTTCATATTAAAGATGAAATTATTATTTGGGGTGTTATTTAGCATTCATAATTATTTATTTTATAGTAATTCATACCGACCTATTCTTTATAATTACATATATCCTAGAAAATGAGAAAAGAATATATTATTTAATACATATTAATTGTTTGTAGAAGGAGAATTTTTTACTAAATAAATCAAAAAGAGGGTATCAATAATATAATCCATACAATAATTACAATATTCTATAATAATGACCATATGTATTATCAAAAAACATATATATTATTTTCAAATAATGAACCCTTTAGAAATAATTTTTTCGTATAGTTTTTATTGAGACAGTTCTTCCTGAACCCATGAACTATTCATTTGATAATATAATGTTTTATTTTTATTAATGATAATGTTACTTAAATATTCATAGAATTTTATATTGTTGTAAAGAAAATTAATGTTAAAAACTTATGGGGGTTTTTTGGATTGTGAGTCAGGAATTATTATAACATAGCATTCTTAAATCATAAAAATGTATAGTATATTAATTCTCACACTCAAATTTCATAATAAAAATTATATCTATGATGCAAGAAAAAGGATTATCAATGAAGATAATTATAAATTATCCAATTTCTTCCACAATATTTTCAAACATGATTTAAAAATAGAGTTACAAAATAAAAGAATATTCAAAATATAATGAATAATTTAAATCATATGTGTTATATTATGAAAGAAATATATTTCAACACAAAACAAATATATATTTTATTTTTTTATGATTTGGTTAATAACAAACATCAATAAAAGACAAATAAATGTAAACTCTATTATTATATTAATTTTATTTATGATCTTACATAAATCGTTATAATAGAAAAGGTATAGTCATGTGAATAAATATCATTCTATAAATTAGTGAACAATTTTTTTTATATTTTGGGAGAATGATGGATATAGTTAAATTAAACATTTGATATTTATAAAAAGTTTACATTGGAACAAATTATATAATATCTCATCAAAAGTTAATGTTTCATAGGGAAAATCTATGTGTGAAATATACAACCATATATATTGTATTATGAGCACCATTTTATAGTGACATGTTATCGGATATGTATATTGAATCATCATCATGTACGAAATCATTATAACAAAATATACTACAATTGAAAAGTTCATATGAATTTATATAAATGTATTACATGTTTTTATATAATAATTTTTATTTTGGAAGTTTTTCTTTTTAATTTATCTCCATTTTTAGGTATTAATTAAAAAAATACATGTGTGGTAAAATCATGTTTCCAATAAGGGTCGATTTTATATTCCAAAAAATAATGGTTAAATCTAATAAAATTATAATTTCTGTAGAAAAATTATAGGATCATAATTTTGGGAATGGAATGTATATCCCACTATTCATGAAAAGTGTGTATACGATGATAACAAAATTGGTGGGTGACACCATAAAAAAGACATGTTATATATATTCATTTCTATCTGTATGATAGCATCATTATCATTGAATGTTTGTTTGAAATTAAGTTATTTTATGTTTCTAAATAGTTTGGTGGAACAGAGATGGTTTTCTGTGTAAAATATCAAGATAACTTATGTAAAATAACTATTAGTATTTTAATTTCATACTAGTAGATTGTAATATTATCTATAAATATCTAACTAATGTAAAAAACTATGTTATTAGGAGAAATATAAATTAGTGTTTTCTATGGGTTTCCAAAATAATGTCAAATTAGATGTCATAATAAGTTTTAGAGAGATATTTGTTGGAAAAATTGTATTAATATTTCTTTCCAATTATATGTTTAATATATCACATGAGGTAGAATTATATTACAAAAATGTGATGTTTTAGATGGTGAGTATAAGTATTTAATAATCAAGGATGGATATATAAGATATACCATGTTCTGTACTAGTTTTTATATTTTAAAAAAACATTTGAGTATAAAATTTAATATAAATCTAGGAGACCATCATGAGAATTAGTTAGGGAAATCTAATATTAGAGGAGAAATTATAAGGGATATACACCTAGGACACAGATAGGTTAGAATAACATTTATTAATTTTATATAAAATGATTATTCATATGTATTATTTTATCTAATGCCACAATTTCAATAATGAAATGTGTAATATAAAATCATTATAATATTGGATTCAAATATGAAAATATCAAGTACTTTTAAGATATTTTGTATAAAATAAAGTAATATAAAATAAATAATGATTGTATCCCATTAATAAATCATCCCATAGGTACTATATAAGATGATGGGGTAATAATATGGCATAAATTGGAGATAATATCTCTTCAATTTAATTAAATAGTGATGTAATTTTATGGTTAATATATTCACCATATAATATAACATGTCACTACTAATGAAAAATGTCATTTTTTATTATATGTATGATATTATCATGTAAGAGAAAACTGTTTGATTGTTTGATTGTGGGAATAGTTCATGTCAGAGTGCTTCAAAATATCATTTTGGAGAACCAACATGACAGGTAATTAATTATTAAAACATAATGTATACATAGGGATATGCATGATTTTCTAATTCGTTAATTATTAAAATACTTATTTCTGAACTAGAAACATAGCATGTCATTGGATTAATCACTATATAAAAATATTGTAATTGTTCCCAATAATATTTAGAACCATATAATACTATAAAGGTATTCATAAAAATATTTTTTATGTTTTGGATACATTATATAAATGATAAATAGATAAGTTATGAATATCAATTCTTAGGGGATCACAAGCATTGAGCTTTATTATTATTATGTTTCTTTTAATTTATATTGTCTTAATGCTTAGGATCTAGAAATTCTTTATTTTGAAAAATCATTTGTATCCAAACCCTGTGATTTATCTAAACATCATGACATATATTTAGGATTAATTTCATAATATATGATTTTTATCATCATATCTAATAATTTATTCAACATTTTTATTTGATGATTTGTCCAACGAAATTTCCTAGTAAATGGTTTACATGGAAAGACAATCAATAATATTTTCAAATAAGTCATCCATAACAACCTATATACATGAGATAATCATAACAAAGTATTATTCAATGTTTCTTTTGGGAAGACACTTTTTAAATAGTTTATAGTTATATTATTTTCCATACCATGCACATAAACATAGATTTATCATAATTATTATTTTTTTCAAATAAATGAAAAGGTAAAGAAACTTTTTAACTGAAATATAATGTCCTAAGACATATGGATGATGTTTTTTCAATGTTTTTAAATTATTTAGGATTAATATATTTTTATTTATTTTATTATTTTTCATGTTTAACTATTTATGAAATTAAAATTGGGGTTTTATACTCAACTTATATTGTTGCATTTAATCACTGAGATATATGAAATAATCTTTTGTAGTTCATAACAGATGTTGCCTCTTATATCATATTATTATAATTATTTGAGATGTTTGTTTTTTATCACATCATACCTCATCAAGGTTAATCACCTCTAATGTGACACTCATATTCCCTCAAATTTATTTTTCATCTTTAGTCGATCATGTAATTTACAAGAGTTGATATGCCCTATCTCCTATCTAAAATTTTTATACCATAGTGGGTGATTAAAAATTAAAACCATATATTTTTAAATTAAAAATGATTTATATTTGGGAGAATTTGTAAAAATTATATTATAGATTACCTTTTAGATTGAAGGGATTCTATGTTAGACCTGAATTCAAAACAATAGTACAAGTTCAAATTTCATATAAAGTGTATAATATAATTTTAGTTATTTAAAATGGGAGTTTGGTATCATAATTTCACCAGAATTTTGGAATTTTTTGGGTAATATAATCTATTATTTAGTCATTGAGTGGCATAAAGCGTACTTTCGTATATGAATGTCTTTGAAATATAATTTAATTTTTATCTAAGGATTAAAAAAATAATTACTATTTTATTTCCAGAATGGTTTATTATTAATCCATATATCATTTAATATATATTAATTGGATGGATATTTTGATTGAATGAAATTTAAATAAATTTTATAACTACATTGTGAAATTTTACAAGTAATGATGATAATTTTATTTATATGATAAAAATTATAATTTTTTATTACTAATTTGTGTTCTAATTTTTTAGAATAATGGTAAAAATAAGAATATTACTCACCATCATTGGAAATAGGTATCTAAGAGTTATCTAATATGTGTAATAGGTATAATTGGAGAACCAATGAATAATCAATCAAAATTAGTACTATATACTCTATTTTGAAGTTATTAATACTAATTTTTTTCTTATTTTTCCATATTATATAAATGATAGTCAATTATTGGAGGTTGGGGTGGTGAATGGTATTTTTGGAGATATTCGCGATATAAATTCCCTTATCTTAATGGAATATTATAATTTTTTATGAGTGGAGGAATAGATATATTATATGATAATATCTATAATCTGGTATAAGCACCAGAGAAAGGAAGATAATTAAGATTTTTTTATTCATAATGGAATATCATGAAAGATATCAGATATTAATTTTATGAAGAGTAGGATTGATGGTATAACATGAAAATATTTCCCAGAATAATTCATTTATTTTATCTATATAAATTCATTTATGATTAATATGGTCTACAAATTTAACGTGTAAAACTAATGTTATATGTCTATTATGTATTATTATTCTATTTTCATGTTCTTACTCTATTAATCTATAATCATGTTGTATTATTAGTTTACTAAGGTACATAATTTTGAGTATGGTTTGATAAAAAATAATTTACTCAATTATGAGATTTTTTTAATTACAATAATTATTTTTTATTTTATATGAAGTCACTATGTAGTGATAGTGGATAAGGAGTGATTAGATGAGAAAGAAGGATGATTATCACAAGTTTTGTGAGTGATACTGGTTCCACATAAAGATTTTTTCTGATCCATTTCCTAAAAATTTGTTTTCATTTATGGGTTATCAATGTTTCAAAACATATATATATTTTCCATCATGTCCTTGTGAACCAAAATAAATTACATATTATTTAAAACAAGTAAGAATCATATTTTTTTGAATGGGATCTCAAATGATTCTAGGATAGTATTTTATATCAACTTAATGTTTCATACATTTCATAAAACACCTCAATATAGAATTATTATTATGTAATAGGATAGGTATATTCATGGGGGTGAAATATATTACCAAGAATAGTTTTAAAAAGGACATGATGATCAGAATATTTTAATAAATTAGATTTATGTATGCATTAATTTTATGGAATAGTTTTTAATATTGTTGTCAACTATTATGCATGTGGGTATATCAGCTATATAACGACCCAAACCTTGACTAATAAAAATTCCACTTCATCTAATTAAATGTATTATTACATTTATATAAAATGTTTACTTCATTGGTTTTATGTTTCTGGATTTTAAAATGATGTTATGAATTGTGACTATTTCTAATATAGTCATTGAACAGTGATCACATGATAAGTATAAATATACGGCTTTAACAAATTCAATTTACTCAGACAAAGGAAGTGATTTCCTCATCCAGTATACTTTCCCCATACGAAGCCAGATTTTAGGAGCTTAGAAAGGAGGTTGAATCTTTTGGTTTCACTCTTGACTAATCCCAAGCCGAGCTTGAACCCATTAAGCTTGAGCAGAACCGACTATGGGGGAAGTGGAAGTTAATTGAGATTACCACCCGAGTGATGTTATCTGAGCCACCCCAAGTGTCTATCACCATCGCACACCGTACAATTCAGTCATATGCAGGTGTTATAAGCGGTTTTGTAAAAATAATCTATCATTTTGACTATGTACATTATTCTTTTATAGAGAATATACATTCATTTTATTGGTACTTTGTAAATCGTTTTTGAAACACAAATAGTTTTTTAGTCAATATTCAAATACAAAATACATTTTGTTGAATTAATAGATTTTTGAATGAAATAATATTTTAATATAATATTATTATGATTAATAATTTTTTTATTATATATAAATTATCATATATTTTTATGAATGCAATTGTAATCTTTATTAAGGATTGAAAACGGTTTTTTTCAAAACGGATAAATTTTCGATAAGGTCATTTTTTATTTTAAATGTAAAAATTAAAATATTTAAAAAAATATTTAGATAAAATGAAAATTATTTTTGGAATCATGATGACAAAATTATCCAACAGTGAATGTTTCAAAATTTTTTAAGATAGTCAAATTTTTGGGAAAAAAATTTAATACAGTTTAAATATATAATTTTTTATGTCATCATAATGACCCAATAGTGAAGTAATAAAATACAATAAACATTATGTTCGGACAATATATGTTCTATAATTAAAATAATGCAATTTTAATGTTTTTTATTTTGTTTTAAATAACATTTTTGGACCCTCCAAGACTTGTAAAACATTTTTTCATTTTAAATTGTTTTCCTTAAATGTGTGTCTCACCTCCACATAAGTAGCCATATCATTTTAAATGTTTGATCGCTGGACTTATAAAATATTTTTTTCCACTCCGCTTTGGAAAAAACAATGTTTAATAACCATGTGTTAGTTTGTGGTATTGATTAGTTTAATGTGAGGTTTCCCAAACCTAAATAATAAATAATTCCCTCTCATTTCCTATATAAACCCACCCAATCTCCCACTGCTTCTTCACTCAAATCATTTGGAGATTGACCAAACGTGGAACTACTTTCTCTAGAATCCTCCCAAGGTTTCCCAATCTCCCAATAAGCCTCTCTCAAGCTTCTTCAAAGCCTTTGGGATCACACATCCAAGTAAGGGATTTATTACTTTCTATTTTTTTCCAATTTTCATTAAGTTGTTATACATTTTTTTCAATTAAAAATGTTGGGGTATGAGTTACCACCTTCCCCATACTATGCTCTTGTTTTTTATGATGGTATACCCCTTTTTATCTTCATTAAATCCTCCCATGTACACCTGTTACCATGCTCAAATTCCATGGTGGATCTCTCTCTCCTCTTTTACATCCAAGTAATTCTATTGTATTATGCATATAAATTCCATTATGTTTGTTTGGAAAAGTATCCATATGACCCCATTACTATCCATTTCATGTACATATTATTAGAAAACCTTTTATATCTCATCAACTATTTTCATTAATCCTTATGTCTCGCTGTTATGCAGCCGAAATTGCACAACGTTTTTCCATGCCAAGATCATTGTGTAGTGTATACCATACCCATGTCTCTATCAAGAGTATTCACTTTTATGCACATATACCTATTGAATGTTAATTTCATGTATTTATTCCACCTTACTAAGTCATGGAATAACATACTATTTTTATTGATTTTTGGTTATATGATCCATGTGGAAAAATTATGCATGAAATGAAATTTTTAAGAAGGGTGTGCCCTGATAGTGCTCCAATACATTGGGTAAAGTATAGTATCATGATATATCATGTAAAATGGGTGTTGAAACATGATAATTCAATTGATACGAGTGTTTAATCATGATTTTTCTACAATGAGTTTTTACTCATTCTCAATGTGCAATGATCCTTTGCTCATGGTAATTCCGTGTTAAGTGTTGTTTCCACATTTTTCATGTTATGATTATTATGCTTTATCATGCCTCTATTTTCATGTTTATCTTGTGATCCATTGATATTCCTATTGTATAATAAGAATTTTATTCCTTATTTTATTCAATGTTTATTCCCTTACTAGGCTTTATAGCTCACCCTTTTCTTATGCATGTCTTCAGGTTATCCCATGCAATGCTACGTATAAGGGAATGTAGTGCTCATATAATGGATGTTTTAAATAAAGTTTTTGTGTGTTTTATCATCTAATATGTTATGTAATGTTCCTATTAACCAAAGAAACTAGACCCTTAGATCTTCAATGTTGTATCAAGTGATGATTTTATGAAGTAAATTAGGTTTACATGTGTAATAAAAAGCAGGGTTGTTATAGTTGGTATAAGAGGATAAGATTTTTTATTTTTTAGATTAGGATTAGAAAAACCTAGTAAATACCTACAAACAAGAATAAGTATAGTAAAAACATTTATATGTATTAGTGAGTATTGATTAAGTGGTTTATCAAGAAAATACATCCCTTTATGGATACGAGCAGGTAGAGGCGGCTTTGACACCGATGTATCCTATGGGTAAAACTGAAAAACACCGCTTTGAGCTACACAGAAATGGGAACTGGTGCACGAAAACAGGCCTTGCTGCACTCTAGGTTATGACACTCCAAGGGGATATGCTTTGGTGAATTCACAATATTAGTATGATCCTTTTTTAAGGGATTTAAAAAAATTCCGCTAAGAATATATTTTATAAAGTAGAACCTAAATATCATAGATTCAAGTGTATGTATTCATAAGTTAAGGAAATAAAATTTATTTATAATTTATCAATTTTGTCCTTGTATTACCCTTTATGTGTTACACCTAACTTTTATTTTATTCCCACCAATGGATGTTAATAAGAGGACTCGGGCTAACAACTGATGTGAAGAACAATGTGATGGTCGTGCAAATGAGATGCCCAATTCGGTGGGGGAGGAAATCACAAAGTTTGTCACACTTATCTCTTAGTTAACTTATTATTTTAATAGAATCATGGGTCAAGAGAAACATTAAACACCCCCCTAAGAAAGAACAAGTCACTATTGAGAGCTTCATGAGACAAATGCCTCCTACTTTTAGTGGATTGTATGATCCCTCAATCACCAAACAATGGATCAACACCATTAAAAAGATCTTCCCCGTCCTTCAATGTACCAAATAAGAGATGGTTATTATAGCTTCATATAGTATAGAAGGTGTAGCCAATCAATGGTGGATGTTGATCAGAAATACAATGAATGAGGAAGAGATTGAGGCATTATAATGGAAGGATTTTCAGAATATTTTTTTCGATAAATATTTTTCGCACACCCTCCGACATAAGATAGAAAGGGACTTCTTTGCCCAAAACAAAAAAGATGATGAATATGTCAGAGAGAACAAGGAAAAAAATGAAAAATATTGCACGATATGCCTCTAGATTTTTCATTACCCCCAATTTCATGGTTGGCCTCATCTTTGGTAGGATGAAACCTAGCTTATGGAAAGCACTGGTGATCACTAACATAGAAAGATTTGATGAAATTGTCTGATGTGCCCTCATGATCGAAATGGAGATCAGATAATCTTAGGTATATCATGGGGATAAGAAGTGTATGGTGAACTTAGATTCTAGTGGTCCAAAGGATAAATCAAACGGTTCTAAGAAGATCCAGCACCCCACTTTCTAATGGTGTGTAAATAAGCACCCAATAAATTTCTTGAAGGGGACGAGGAAATGCATTAGGTGTGGAATATAAAGGCTCCTAGCTATTAATTGCGGACTGGAAAATCTTGATGCTACAACAGAGGAGAGGAAAACTCAGTTCAAACCTCAACGCATTGTTCATTGCTACAACTACAATCAACCAGGGAATCTTGAAAATCAATGCCCTAATCTAAGGGTTTTTGGAGGAAACCAACAACCACCAAGGAAACAAGGGAGATATTTTTCCATCACTACTATCGAAGTGAAGCAAGACGATGAAGTGGTGATAGGTATACTAGTTATTCATTAAAGAATAATAAATATACATTCTGAATTAGGTTCTACTCATTCTTCTATTTCCTAAATTTTTAGTAGAACAATCCTTACACCACCACAAATCATGGAAGTAATGATGTCTGTGAGTACGAAAAATGGGAAATCATTGCATCCCATGAATATAAATCCTCCCCTATCATAAAATGTGGATTAAATTTCTCAGAAAACCCCATCATACTCTCTCCAGTGGAATTTGATGCAATTCATGGCATTGATTGGATTTCCTTATATAGAGCCAAAATAAATTGCTGTGAGATGGAAATCACTCCCTATGTGGACAATCTACCCTTGATTCTATAGAAGTTCAAGGAAGAAAAATGAATATTATTTAGCACCATAATCTCAAACATGGATATTAATGACCTATGATCATGCATATCCAGATCATATGATTGTGTATAAGGAGTAAACCATCCTTGAATACATGACTATTGTGAGGGAATTTGCTGAGGTGTTTCCCAGTGAATTTCCTGGTCTTCCTACAAGATGGGATGTTGAATTCCCAATTGATCTTATACATGGGATGTTGAAAATATCCAAGACACTGTATAGAATGGATCTTGTGGAGTTAAAGGAGATTAAAAAATAACTACAAGAGAATCTGGATAAATGGTTTATACACCCAAGTGCTTCACCCTGGGGTGCACCAGTCCACTTCCACAAGAATAAAGATGTGCCAATATTCCATTGAATTGATTATCGTGAGATTAACAAAATCATGATAATGAACAACTATCCTCTCCCACAAATTGATGAATTGTTCGACCAGCTACGGGAGAACTATAATTATCCATGTAGGGTTTACAGTTAGGATATTATCAAGTAAGGTTAAAGGAAGAAGATATCCCTAAGACAGTTTTGTGTACTAGATACGGGCACTATGAATTCATAGTAATGCCTTTCAGACTCAGTAATGGTCTATAAATCTTTATGGAAATGATTAATAGTGTCTTTAGAGATTAACTCGACAAATTTTTTTCATTCCTTATAGATGATATTCAAATATACTCAAAAACCAAAGAGGATCATGATGAGAATCTAAGAACTATATTGGATACCTTGCGGAAGGATAATCTATTTGTAATGTATAGAAACGGTGAGTTCTGGTTGAAGGAGGACTCATTCTTGGGAAATATCATCACAAGTAGAGGGATATCTGTGGATTCCTCTAAAACAGATGCAATTGTGGGATGGTCGGGGCCATCATCGGTAATGGATATTCATATCTTATTGGGGTTAGCTGGATATTATCGATGATTTGTGAGAAATTTATCATGATTGTCCAACACTTTTACCAAGATAACACTGTTGGGAGTAATGTTTTTTTGAAGTGATAAATGCAAAGAATGATTCAAGGAGTCAAAAAGGAGGCTTATCATTGCACCTGTGCTCACTTTACCCACAAGTGGAGAACTTTTTATGGTATTCAGTGATGCATCGATGAAGGTCCTAGGCTGTGTGTTGATGAAAATTGACAATGTCATTACCTATGCTTTAAGGAAATTGAAAGTTTAGGAGAAGAATTATCAAACACATGATTTTTAGTTGGCTACGATGATCATTTCATTAATAATTTTGTGGAATTATCTATTTCAGAAGAAGTGTAAAATATATACGGACCAAAAAATACTCAATTATATATTCACACTAAACGTTTTGTACATGTGACAATGAAAATAGTTCGAGCTGATCAAAAACTATGACTAATCAACCCATTACTACCCTGGGAAATCAAACAAGGTGGAATATGCTATAATTAAAAAGGAACCATCAATTCTATCATTGATGAGAATTACGAAGGACCCAATCTTATTAGATTTTAAGAATATGGACATGAAAATCATAAATAAGGGAATATCATCAATCCTTTCACAAATGATTGCTCAACCTTCTCTGTTGAAAACATTAAATAATACTCCAAATGATGATGTTTGAATTTACAAGAGATTGTAAGCTATTCGACAAGTGAAATCCTCAGAGTTAAGTGTTAAGTAAGAAGGAATTGTGATATTTGGGAAATTGGTATGTTTTCCATCATGTCCGGAGCTGAGGAAGGAACTTTTGGATGATGAGAATAGTTCAAATTTCTCTATTAATCTGGGAAACACAAAGAAATATCAAGATCTACGAGTGTATTATTGGTGGGATAATATGAAGAGGGATATCATTGAGTATACATCAAAGTATTTTGTCTATCTAAATGTGAAGGCAGATATGCAGAAGTCTATGGGGATGATGAAACCATTTCTCAATACCAGTATGGAAATGCGAGGACATCACCATAGACTTTTTCACCGTACATTCAAATACATCCAATGGAAATAATGAAATATTGGTTTATTGTGTATTGTCTTACAATTTCTACAAACTTTATTACAATTTGGGAGGATTTCTCATTGGATCAACTGACACAGATTTGTATCAAGGATGTGGTAAGGTTGTATGGAGTACCACTATCTATTTTATCTGATCATGATCCATGATTAACCTCTATGTTTTGGAAGAGTCTTCAACATGTTCTAAATACTGAACTATACTTCATTACGACTTATTATCCTCAAATAGAAGGCCAATATGAGTGGAATATACAAACACATGAAGAAATGTTGAGAAAGTGTTCTATGGACTTCAAAGGAGAGTGGGAACAACATCTTCCACTAGTTTGATTCTCCTACAACAATATATTCCACTCGAGCATCCGAATGGCACCTTTTGAAGATCTATATGGGAAGAGGCGCAAAACATTGTCGTGTTGGGATTATTTCAGTGAGCATAAGTTGCTTGGACCAGAAATGGTCGATGAAATGGTAGAGATTGTAGAAAACATTCAGCAGCATATCAAGGCTACCCAGAGTCAGCACAAGAGTTATGAAGATAACAGTCGATGATACATTGATTTTAATGTTGGATACTTGGTATTTCTAGGCATATCTCCAGGGAAGAAGCTCACGAGGTTTGAAAAATAGGGATGTTAAGTAATAGGTACATTGTCCCCTTCTAGATTATTGATCGTGTTGTGATTGTAGCCTATCGACTAGCACTTCCACCTACCATGGCCAAATTACATGATGACTTTCATGTATCCATTTTAAGGAAGTACATACTAGACCCTTCATATATACTCTATTCAGAGGCAATACAACTAAAAGATTATCATTCTTACGAGGAGCAACCTGTAATGATCTTATATCGTAGAGAAAATTTTCTACGAAATAATACAATACCCCTCATCAAGGTGTTGTGGAAAAAACAACAAGTTTGAATAAGAGAGATGAGAATCAGAGGAAGTGATGAAGCAAAGTCACACACATCTCTTTTAGTGTGGGAAAAAAATTTCGAAGGTGAAATTTTCTATGGGGGGATGATTCTAAAGGCCCAAACATTAATTAATCAAAATTCCTATTGATCTAATTAAATGTATTATTATGGTTATATAATCTATAAACATCAATTCTTTATGTTTCTTGATTTTAAAATACCATTATGAATTGTTACTATTTCCAATATAGTAATTGAACATTGATCACATGATTTGTCTAAATATAGGGCTTTACCAAATACAATTTAATCAGAAAATGGAAGGGATTACCTCATACAGTAGAAATTCCCCTTACGAAGCCCATTTGACAGAGCTCATAAAGAATGTGGCATCATTGGGAATCTCTCCTGACCAAGTCCATGATGATCTTGAACACATTAAGCTTGAGAGTAATAGAATATGAGAGAAGTGGAAGTCAATAGAGATTACCACACATGTGATGTTATCTGAACCACCCCAAGAGTCTATCACCATCGTACACCATACCCTTAAGTCTTATATGGGTGTTATAAGGGGTTACATAACAAGAACCTAACAATTTAACTATGTACATTATTCTTTTATAGAGAATATACATTCTTTTTATTGATACTTTGTAAATAGTTTATAAAGAGAAAATAGTATATTTAGTTAATATTCAATTAAGAAATATTTTTTGATGAATTAATGAATTTTGGAATGAAATAATATTTTAATAAATTATAATAATTATTTTAATAATTTTTATTATATATAAATTCATGTATAATTTTATGAATGTTATTGTAATTTTTATTACGGTTTGATAACTTTTTTTGTCAAAACCCATTAATTTTCGGTAAATGTATATTTTTATTTTAAATGTAAAAATTCACATATTTATAAAATTATTTATATAAAATGATTATTATTTTTGTAATCAGAACGTCAAAATTATCCAATGATGATTTTTTCATAATTTTGTGAGATAGTCGATTCTTTGGTAAAAAATTAAATATTATTTAAATATATAATTCATTTTATGACATAATAATGACCCAATAATGATGTAATAAAATACTATAAACATTATTATCTTCCAATATATGTTTAAGGATTAGAATATTGTAATTTTTATGTGTTTTATTTATTTTACAAAGCTTTTGTGGCCCCTCTAAGACTTATAAAACATTTTGTCTTTTTAAATAATTTTCCTTGAGAGTGTGACTCACCTACACATAAAGAAACCTATTATTTTAAGATGTTCGGCCATTGGACATATAAAATTTTGTTTTCCACTCCCCTTGGGAAAAAAAACCTGTGCTAAACCATGTGAATGTTTGGGATACTGATTATTTTAATGTGTAGTGTCCCAAACCTAAATAATAAAGAATTCTCTCCACTTTCCAATATAAACCCACCCATGCTCCCACTTCCTCTTCACTAAAAGCCATTGGAGTTCAACCAACCCCTGACCTCCTCTCTATATAATCCTTAAAAGGTTACACAATCTCTCAATAATCCTTTCTCAATCCTCTCCCAAGGCTTTGGGGCCACACTTCAATGTAAGGGATTTGTTCTTTTACCAATTTTGTCAAATTTTCTTTAAGTTGTTATGCCCTTTTGTTTTCAATTATAAATGTTTGGGGAATGATTTATAACCTCACACACACTATTATATTTATGTTTGGATGATGGGAGGCCCCTTTATCTCTCATTAAATCCTCCCATGTACATTATTTACCATGCTGAAATTTCGTGAGAGATTTCTCTCTCCTCATTTACATCCAAGTAATTCTTTTGTATTATACATATAAATTCCATTTTGTTTATTGGGTCAACAATCCATATGACCCCATTTATATACATTTCATGTACATATAATGAGACAAACGTTTCTATATCATCATCTATTTTAATTAATCCTTATGTCACACCATTATACTGTCGAAATTGAACTGTGTTTTTCCAAGCCACGATAATTGTGTAGTGAATACCATACCCATGTCTCTATCAAGGTTATTCACCTTTATTCATATATACATATTGAATGATACATTCATTTATTATTCCACATTAATTAATTGTGGAATAACTTATGATGTTGATTCAGTCCTTGTTATATGATACATGTTGCATACTTTTGCGTGAAATGAAATTTTTAAGTAGGGAGC
Organism: Viscum album; assembly: GCA_963277665.1. NCBI lineage: Eukaryota > Viridiplantae > Streptophyta > Magnoliopsida > Santalales > Viscaceae > Viscum > Viscum album. The sequence continues at coordinate 316,808,107 of OY728132.1, read as the reverse complement.
ACCATAATAGTGCTCCAATGCATTGGGCGATGTATAGTATCATGATACGCCATGTGAAATAGGGGCTGACTCATACTAATTCGATTTCAAATAGGGTTTACTCATTCTTCATGTGAAATGATCATTTACTCAGGCTCCATGTGCAATGATCCTTGACTCATTCTAATTCATTGTTAAGTGTTGTTGTCACATATCCATGTTATGATTATCATCCTTTATCATGATTTTTTTTTCATGTTTCTCTTATTCTCTATTGATATTCATATTTTCTGACATGTATTTTATTCCTCATGTTATTACATTTTATTCCCTTACTGGGATTTATAGCTCTCCCTTTTGTTGGACATGTTTTCAGGTTATCCCATGCGATGCTATGTACGAGGGAATGTAGTGGTCTTGTAAAGGAAGTTTCCAAGAAATATGTTGTGAGTTTTATGTTCTAAGATGTTATGTAATGTTCTAAAACCCCAAATACACAAGAAATATTGACCTTCTATGTTTTATCAAGTGAAAATTTTATGTAATAAATCAGTTTTACGTGTGTAATAAAATGAAGGGTTGTTATAGGCTATGATCAAAGGTACAATTCATGTTACATATAAAAATTTTTAGTATGTAATATAACAAATTAACATCCCATTTCTTTAATTATACATTTCATAATATATATGGATTTTAATGTTTAGTTTTTTCTCTGATTTTGAACAATAATACTGAAATGGAATGAAAGATATTGTGCATAGAAATATTTATATCTTTTTAATGTTTATTATAAGATTTTAACATTATTTGGACTTCTTTATTTTCAAGATGAATCATTTAATTGTGACTATTAATTTTGATTATTCTAAATATTTTGATTCCTTAAAAAATTTCTTTTCTGTAATAGTGATTTTTTTTCTATACTGTGTTGAATGTTACATTTCACTATGATAGTGTGACTATCAAACTAGTTTGTTGGGATTTGATTTTTGGAATTTGGAAATGGTGATATCTCAGAAAACAATGAGGGTTCTCTAATAAGTTTAGGGTGTTATTAAATATTATTTTTCATTCTATTAAAAATATAAATATTCATATGTTTTATATGGATATTATTTAATTTATTCTATGAATGAATATATTGTTATTTGTTTACTTAATATTAAATAATAATTATATCTGCTTATGAACATAAATAATTAAAATTTAGTTAATATATTTTGATTACAATGGGTTTAGTAGAAAATGTGAGTACAATTAATAAATAATTATTATTTTTTTCAAAGAAGGTTAGTGGGAGATTATGGTTGTCTTTTAATTGTCAATGTCAAACCGATGTTACCTTCAATAAGTGATACACATTTCCTGGATTATTGACTTTTTTCCATTAGAGTGGATTATAATGTATTTCTAAGAATGATATATTGTGGGTTTATCTATAAATTTACGTTTCATATAAATATTTATTTAGTTTTTTTGGTTCTAGATATAGACATTTTGAGTGTATTGTAGTAGAAGTTTCATTAATGAACTCATTGAATAGATTCTTTTTTATTATAAACTTCGTATTCCTTCCTTATGTGAAATATTTTTTATCATAATTATTTATGATATACTAAAATATCTTCAATTTAATAAGAAACAAGGGAAAATGTTTTTCCACTATATTTGAGATGTTGCATGTTGATATATTATACACTTAGATATCAAAATTCCATTTTTGGATTGAAGAGGGTAAATTCCATCAGAGTGTATTTTTTTTAATTTAGAATATCTATAGATCCTAAAAAGGAAAAATATATGATATCAATGGAAATACTGACGAATTATTTTGAAATGTTATGATTTATGGAGATTAATAATTATTTACCTTTGTTCCATCAGTGATTATATAGTCTATTTGTGTCAGTTAAGGAATTAAATAAGGACGATACTTATGAATCTATATTCTAATAGATTAAAATGATGTTAATTTTTACGAAAATGAATGTTTTACATGAGACATTGAAATGCTAAATAGATAATTATGATGAATCTAATATTGAATTAGGGTGAATTTTGATATATTATACATGAATTTATACATATTTTTTTCATCATATTTTGATATTTTAAAAGAACTATAATCCATATTATAATAATATAGAAATTCAAATGAAGAGGATTATGTGTAGGTGGTATTTTTTTTGGGAGGAGAACTATGTATAATTTTTATAGAAGACTAAATTATATATTCTTTTATTGATATTTGATTAATTATAAATGAAATTGGATCAATATAATCTATAATTTAATTTTATGATAAATTATTCACAATGAAAAAAGAATTTCAATAATAAATCATTGATCATGAAATCGTAATTTGGAGTGGTTCTCATATCAAAATATGATTGGTGGTTTATGGAACGTTTTAATTGATAATTTCATGATATATAATGGATCAAGTGAAAAAGTTTATTATTTAAATTGTGTGTCTTTTATTTTTTTTATAATATATATGAATGGAATGGAAAACATAGATATACTCTCACTAATTACTATTTTCATTATTTTCATGGATGAATTTTTTTTTATAATGGATATTTTTTAAAATGTAATTTAATCATTATTATTTATTTGTTGGAATATAAAAATGGATTAACCAAGTTGTGATAGAGTGTTTGATAACAATTTTGATAGAAATTAATGTAGCGGTCCATGTATTGATTTATTATGAGGTTAATTACCTTTAAAAATGTAACTGATGAATAGTAGGTAGAGATGTGTATTTTTTATTCATTACTAGTTAAAGTGTGTAAAATAGATTTTGATGCATTTATTTTTTTATTATTATAAATAAATAAATGAATATATTAAATTTAGTTTGGGTGGTGTTTATCCGATGTAAAAAATTTGATCATTTTCTTCAAAACAATGAAACATGTATATTTGATGAGATTAATATGATTATAGCATTACATTTTGTGATAAATAATGGGTTATAATAAATAATTAAAGATTATTATATTTTCAGGGTAAATTTATGTGTGTTAACATATTGAATAATGCTTTTGTTGCTCAACTAATGTTGTGTACAACTTACCATAATCAATCAGATTTGAAAAACAATCATATTGAACTTATTATTTTTGATATTACTAATAGATTTATACACTAGTTTGATAGTTTAGGAGAAGGAAAACTATAATTTAATGTGTTTTTAAATATGTATATATATAAATTTTTTATTTATATGGAATAGTTTATGGTGTTATACAATATTTTTGTGATCATCCTTATATTGGATAGAAGGTGGTATGTTATATTTATTTGGGAATAATTTAAATTGATAAATATTAATTTGTTTTGAAAATAATCATGATGTTGTTAACTATAGACCAACGAAGTAAAATTTATATTTTGATCAAATAATAAAACCTATTTAGTTTCTTGTTAGTGGTCATGTTATAATGTGCATATCACATTAGTTGCAACATTCATGTTAACACCGGAATATGAAATTGAATCCTTAATTAATTGGGATATTTTATATCATTTAATGAATTAGGGAGGATTTTTATTTGATCGAAATATCTATGAATTATATAATGAATCATGTGTGATTTAATTTATTCATTATTGGGGATATATAAATGAGACTCATCTCATATAATTCATTATGATGATGTGTAATTGAATTCAGTTTTTCTTTTTATAGATTGGATTGTTAATATTTTTGATCATTGTGTAAATATACAGATGAGTTATACATCATTTTATTGTACTATTAGTGATTGGAAATGTTCAATATGAGAATTGGGAGGCAAAATTTGATATGAGTTCTTAACGATTATATTAATTCCTTAATGATTTGTAGTAGCGCTTAATCATGATAACGATCCGTATAATAATATGTTTGTAATAGCAGTATGATTTTTTATTTTTTTTTATTTTAATTTTAATAATTTTTAAAAATAATATTATTTATTTTGAATCAAATTTTTTGATGATAGGGTATGTGGAAATTTTTTGTAGAGGATAAATTATTATGTGATTTTGTTTTCACTACATAATTCCACTAAAACACTGAAGGATTCCAATATGAGTTTAGTATACATCTTAGGGGCTCCTTAGTCTCCATATAGAATCTCGTTATTAGATAAATAATCCTTGTGAAGCACCGAATTATAGTTGGGGTGAACTACAAGTTCTATTACTTATCCAAATACTTATTAATGAGTCTTTCTTCTTCATCTAATCATTATAGGAATTGGGTGAATTTTTTTATTATTTTATTTTGGAATGTAGTTTCTACAAATATAATTCCCTTTACTTTTCCTAACATTCCCACGATTCTATTAGTGACTAATCTTCATAATATTTAGAAATTTATGATCCTCTAATGGAATTGAGATCATGGTATTATGATGGTTTCCTAATTCTATTTTTAAAATCCATCATGTTTTTATCTTATAATCAAAATTCCATCATATACATTGATATATTTATGGATTAACAAAGTCATAGATTATTAAGGAATTCCTTGTGACTTTGGGTTGTCCATTAATGTAGACATAGATGACCTTTCTTATATTTTTGGCATTGAATTAAGTGTTTATAAACGATTTATAAAAAACTATTTTGATTTACCCATTTTTATGAGTTAATTATAATGATAATTAATACAAGTATCATGAGTGTATTATAATATTACACATTTTGTACAATATATGTGTTTTCATATTGATTTATGGATGAAATCACAATTTATCATTGGTAAAATATTTAATTTATGGGTGATTAAGTGATTTATTAAGATATATATCAAAAAACATCCTGAATTTTTTTCCAATATTGTAAAGAACTATGATTTTAATCTCTATTCCTCCTTAAATATCATTTTTTGTAAAAATCTTGAGTCACATGCAATACAAAACCTGAACAAATAAAAATAAATATTATTATGATAACCATAATCATTTTAAATATTCTAATGAATTAGTAGTAATAATTAAGGGAAATAAATTTTGAAATATATGTATTAGGTTATAATATAAGTCGCTTTCAATACAAATTCATTGATAAAATTTCATCTAAAAACAATTTATATCATGTCATTTCAAAATTAATATATTTTATTTTTATTTTTATTCCCAATTTATTTTTTTCTGCAATCTATATTTTTTTAGTTCAACTAAAATAAAAAATATTTTTAATTAAAATAATATTTTAGCAAAAAATTGAAATTGAAATTTTTTAAAAAAACAAGCGAACTTTTTCTTGATATTTTTAAAAAATATTTTCCTTATAAAAATATTTCTTATATTTTGGAATTCTATATCAAAGTAAATTTCATGAATTATAGATATTTAATTTGAGAAAAAAAATTGTATTTTTCTATTCATTATAAAAATATTTTCATAGGTTTAATACATAGGATCTTCTGAAAAGATTTATTTTTAGCTGAATAGTGAGAAATATGTATTTAACAAAATCATGACTTTTGTGATATCATTTTATTATTTTGAATCATTTGTATTTTTTTCATATAATAAATTTAGATTTATGAAATAGATCACTTAAATTGGTGAATAACTAGTTACCAAAACAAAAAGAAAATGATAAAAGGGTTAAAAAATGGGGTTACAGTCATAAAACAAGTATCTCAATTCACAACTCAAATAATTCTCTAAAATAACATAACCTACATACCATTATTTTCTACATTTTATCCAATTTATATGTAGAATTTTTTTGAATTCTTTTTATTAAGAATTTTTATTTATAGAAATCCCGTATCGTTTACTTAATGATGGTGGATCCCATAATCCCTTCACATGTATTTCAAAAAATGTATCCCTCCCATATAGTTGACCAATTTCATTCTCAAATAATTTTATACTTTGTTATTCTCTTTTTCTCTAGGGTTTTCCAAAATCATTTATAAATACAAATTTTTTCCAAGATAAAATCAAATTCTCCAATAAACATATTTTTTTCTCTATATTCATTTATTGATTATTTTCAAATAATACTTAATTAATATATTTAAACTATTCTATAATAATTAAATTTGTATTATTATTTTACTAATTATTTTATGTTAATGTAATAAAATTATTCAAACCTTCATCTATTCCTTAGAAAAATAAAAAATCCCATTTTTGTTACGTGTAGACTTCATCATCCATGAACGAGACATTTTATTTTTCCTAGTCACAAAGAATGGCTGGTTTACAATGGTTATTTACTAATATATATGATATTTATAACATAAAATATATTGTATAATTATAATACAATTTATACCTTATTTAATATTATATGGAAAATAAAAAAATAGTTTCTCTGTTTGTACACACATATTTCTCCATGGAAGAGTGTATTTTATTTTCATAACCACCATATTGGGATGATTATGAGAATATATAAAATGAACTAAAATATTTCATTTATAAGAATAAATTTTATGGGAAATTTATGATTATTTTGATCTTGGCATTCTAATATGATCATTTCACATATGAAATTAAAAAACAGACTCAACATAGAATCTTCCTTCATAGATCATTAATATAATTATTATAAAATGAAATTATTATTCTAAAAATAATTATAAAATATAAATTATTTTACCATTAATAATCATTAAATAATTATATATGTATTAGTGAATAGTGATAAATAGAAACATTTTAATATATGTATGAATCAATCAATGTTACTAACATCCAGTTATTATAATAAAACATAAGTAAAAAAACAATGTATCATAATTAAAAGTCACAAATAGGAATAAGAATAAATATAGTTTTAAAAATAATAAAATTTTTCATGTTTATTATAAAATAATTTATACCAACTTTTTTTATGTTAATAAAATATGTTGTGGGATTTCATTTACTCAATATATTTTTTATCATTCCACTATCTTTATCCACTATGATCATTTTGGTTTATCAATGGTGACCATTTATCTATTCAAATTTATTTTTCTACATTCTTTTTGGGTAACAAATTATTTAAATTAATTTAATATTAACATATGGAATTATTTTTCATTTAAAATATTTCAATTTTAGAATAATTCTCATACACCATAAATAATTTCCTTACAATTTTATCATTCACTTTTCAATACAATGTTTTTAATTATTATTTTAAAATGCATGTATTTAAAACAACTGTTTATATTTCAATTTATCCTTAACTCCTTTCAAATGATTGATTGGGATCCCTTTTTATGATTTGGTTTTACTATAAATATTAATTAAAATATTGAAATGGTTTTTCCATTTATGATCATAACATTTATCACCCACTGAATATTTCTTATCTATTTAAATTATATCTTCTCAGGGTACCGTAATTGATATTTAATATTAAATATTATTTAATGTGAGATCCCAAAATATTAAATTTTTTAGATTAAATATAATCCTTTTGTGGGATGTATGTTTATACAATGTTTAAATTAAGCTGCATACAACACTGAAATAGCTTGTGTTACAATCAAGATTGAGTTTTTCAACATTTTAATGGAAACAAATTTAAAAAAATAAAATTTGACCTATTTCAGAATTATATTTTTAAAAATAAATATAATTTTTGAATTTATAATGTCAAAATTATGTTATGGTGAATTTTTGGGATTATTCTGAGAAACTCCATTTTTTTGAATAGTAAAAATTACTGTAATTTAGTTATAAATAGTCACTTGGCCAAAATAATTATTAATGTTAAATTATAATTTAGTTTCAGTTTAGAGTAACGTTAAATAAATTTTAATTAAATTTATAAATTAAGGTTCATTAAATTTAATTTTACATTAAAATTTAACAAAAAAATCAAACAAGATTTTGATGGTTTTTATAATATAAAAACCCAATATTTGTCCCCATCTGCGGGATTAACGCTATTCATAATTTTCCAAATTTTATTATTTTAATTTTTAAAATCCTACATACATGGATTTTATTAGTATTATCTTCTTGTAGTAATTCTATCATCTTAATGTTTTGGCAAAAATAATTAGTTAATGTGATTAAGATTAATTATGTTTATTAAGGTATGATTAATCATAATAATGGACGTAAACATAATATTAAAGAACAAAATGACTTGGAAGCATGTATAAATTCTATTGGATTCCAAAAAATTTACCATTTACCCAATTGGTTTGAAATATTTTTTTATTGGGCTATTATACACAAAAAATTCCCTTTATAAAATATGAAGTAAGGAAAAAAGAAATAAAGGGAACATTCCATACCTTTAACATTTATAAAATTATTATATATTTAAAACAAATTATATATTGGTTTATAAACACCATTTTTAATATAAATAGCAATATTTATCATAAATGATTATCAATAATTTTTAGTGATTATTTTGTTACATAAAATGCTTTAGAAAATCCATCATAGTGAATATTTAATTACTAATTAACTAAAACAAATGATACTATTAATTTTATATGTGAATATAATTGATTAAATTTTTATCATTATATATTTAATAAGGATAAAATTTCATTTATCACATATTTAAACCTAATATATTTGAATTAAAATTTTAAATTGGTATTTTAAAATTTCCATTAAATATATAATTTCAAAATTGACATTATTTTTATTTTTCACAAAAAGAATATTATTAAATGATTAAAAATTAATAAAAATCCCATATTCGACCATGTGATTTATACTTGTTAATAAATTTTAAATATGGTATATTAATCGCCCAATTATTATTTTATAAATATCATAGTAAACCATATAATTTGAAAACATTGTCAACACGTTTCGGGACCAAGGATCATTTTATCATGTCACATGCACTTTATTTAAATTTATTTCCAAAATACATGGGTATTTTATTTTATGAATTATATAAAATATTAATAAATTATTATCTCAACATTTTCTAATAAATATCACTTATTTTTATTCATAATGGTTAAATTAATTAGATTAGAAAAATAGATTCATTAATAAAAATTAAAATGAAAAAACTTTGGAATCACATAATATAAAGAACCAAATTATTAAAATACACATATGTTTGGATGGATAGGGATATTCTAGAAAATTATTCCCATTTACTCCATTTTTCCATTTTTTTATTCTCTTTTGGTAATATAGACCACTGATTATTGAATACTATTTCGTATTTTCAAAATTGACACTCCCCCTTCCATATAAAAAGACACCAAATATCCCAATTTTCCTTACATATAAAACCACTAATGTTTATCAAAATCCTTCCCAAATACTATAAAAACATCCATCCACTCTAACCGGAAGAATCCCTTAGTGTAGAAAGATTTCCATGAAATCCTTCTAGTATAGATCAAAAGTAGTTACCCAATTGAGAGGTAACACCTTCTCTCATGCTTTCTAATTTTATTTCCATTATCCAAACCCTATAATATTCTTAATATATGATTAGATAAAATATTTTTTATCCTAAATAAATTAGGATGTTGTTATGATATGTTTTCAACCTAAACATGCGCACACTTCTATATAATAATTAACAAACATAGTGTTTCCGTGTATTGAGAAATACACCCTCACGAAACGATGATTGTTCAATATTTCAATACCACCTCTCATGGATTCCATTATGAGGGAAAATATATTCTATATAATATATATATTTTTTATTATCTATTATGATTATGTAATTTTTATTTGGAACATAACTTTATTCTTTCCAATATGTGTAAATACAATAATTTTGTTTGAGGGAGTGTGGACTACCACCCCTGTAAAGTGATATAGATCATTAATACCATAAATAAAATATAGTATTGATGGTGTTAATAAACCTATATTACATATATAATATAAATATTATACTCTAATTATAACTTACATATTTATCATTTATTATTAATTATTTTAATACAATAATGAATTAAAATATGAGTTCATGCGTACATACAACCTTCCGTCTCGATAAACGATGCATTTCATTTTTAATCTCAAAATATTATGGAATATTATAAATAAATAAGCGATAAATATATTAGATAATTTTTTCATGTTTTAAAATATTTCTATTATGAAGCCATGAAATATTTAATAATAATACCAAATAACAAGTCAAAACGTAGTTGAGAAAACTAGGATATTAGCACCTGAAATAGTTAAAATACTAAAAAAGTTTAAACAAACTTGTAATAAAATATTATTAAAAGCTAATATATAGTATTATAAATAATTTTGTGGTTCTATTATTAGTTATTATAATTTTTTAAACCACTATACATGTTTCTAAGTATCACCCAACAAGAATTAAGGATATGGTAAGGGATTCTTTCCGTACATTTCTTTTTGTATGAAATATGCCATATACAACACTTACTTATTTTTAATAGTGTATCTACATTCCCTTTATTCATTATATCTTGAATAACTTCTCTAAATTGTATGGAAAACTTTTCCTCATAAGGGATTATGAATTACATGTTTCAATGTGGTATAGGACACATTGGAATGTTTAAATATTACTTTTCTACAAGATTTTATTAATGTTAATAACCCTTATTATTAATTATCCTTATTTGAGGTTTTATTGACTAATATATATATTTGATTTAATAAATATACATATATTTTAAATAAAATTTCCCATTCATATGATTAATTCATTTTAATAGTATGATATATTTGGGTCCTAGATATATATAGCCCCTCGATGCATCAGTAATATCATGAGATGAATCATTGGGCCCATCAGATGAGTTTTTACCATACATTTTTTTAACTATATTGTGAATGGTGTTGATGATAAATGTACCATGTACCTAAGAAACATGGTATCTAAAAATTATTGATTTCCCTTATTTATAATCAGTTATTATTAATCCATGAGATATTACATCGTCACATCTATGGATAACTTACATTTTCATGATTTATTTATTTTTAATCCATGAGTTATTCTGTCAGCATATATATGGATTTATTTAATTTTCAGTTAATTCATTAAATGGAATAATTTTAAGTATCCTATATTTCCTTATTAATATTTCCTTGTATTGTTATTTTAATGGCATGTGATATCAGTAATTCACTTTGTCATGTTAATTTATTCCAATTTAGTCATTATTCCATCCATATTGCATACCCTTACTGTGCATTTGAGCTCACCCTTATTATTTTTTTCCCATGATATGAGTAATAAATCATTGAATAATCATTCATGGATAAATTTTAATTTATATTATTATGTATCATGATTGTAATTTCTAATATCAAATGTATTATGAGTATCATGAATGTAATCTCAATTTTCAACACTAATAAACTAAATATTCCATTGAGATTTATTTCAATGTAAAACCACAAATGTAATGTAATTATGCACCATCTCTAGGAATCTGGGGTCGGGACACAATAGTTGGTATTAGAAGATATTTATAAACAACTTTGGAAACTAAATTTCGAAAACATAAATAATGGAGTACAACCCAATGATATACATTATGGATAAGTGTAGTAGAACATCCTTGATTTTTTTGAGTAAATATTATGTATTAATTCCTAGGAATACATCTATGTATGAGTTCTACAATTGGATGTAATTTTGTCATAGATGTTCCTAGTAGTAACAACTTTGGCACGGTGTTCTCGACTTTACTCAGGGTAACCTGGTACAGGAAAACAGGCCTTACTCCACACTTGGTTTGACACACTTGGGGGTATTCTTAGGATGGTTCAAATTTTATTTCCCCACCATTATGAATGATTTATGAAGTAATTATTTCCCCAATGCTTCCAATGATTATGTTTTTATGAATTTATGATGCATAAATTTATGTTAGGTGTTATTTAGTATATAGATTTATATAATGTTATTAACCTTAGAATCTAATATACTGTAATCCATAGTTTATATATGATACCTAGTATGAGGAATGATAACTCTACCAAGGAATGTGATATAAATGGTAACAAGGATCATATAATTCATTGTCTTAATCGATCATTTCTAAGGGAGATAGTCTCCCATTTACTCTCATCATATGATAAAATAATATCATGTTTATAAAATAAAAATAAATGATTCATATTGTCTTATTGATTTTAAGGGAATAATAAGACGGAAGAAAAAATTATGGATATGTGTAGGAAGGGAAAGAATTATTTTATCAATTGTAATATCTATAGAAATAGTCACCCTAGTAAATTCATGATGGGAATGTGAGTTTGTTATAATTATGGAGAAGAAGTACCCCATTTTCTTGATTTCGTGGGCAGGGAACAAGATTCCAATGTTCAATTCTTCAACTACAAGGAGAAGAGGCATTGTGTAGGTAAATCTTTCAAGAGTCAAAGGAATATACCAAAGATGATGCTATTGTATAGTGATGATGTTTTGATACAGAAAAAATGAATAGGAATGATTAATATGAAAGTTCAACAATTATATCTTTATTAATATATTATTATCTATGTACTGTTTATAATAATTGTGGAATATATGAGTATTTTATTGTAATACATTTTCGTCAAATAATTGACATCATATCCAGAATGGTATGAAAAAATGTAATTTAGTAGAAAGATAAAATTTTCATAAAACACATAATTAAGGGAAATAAACCACAGTATATGTTCTTTATGTTATGATAATTACGAAGAAATGATTGATTTGGATATGTATTGACTGCCTTGCAACTTATTAAAGACTTGTCTGCAAGTGTTCTATGCTATCAGTGATGGAGAACACAAAACTTTTGGATTTAAGGAATATATCCAATAACATGTGTCTTACATAAGGAATATGGAACCATTCATTTTTTCATTAAGCTATTATGGTAATTATAGTTATTACAATATTTCAAAAGGAACATAATGAAGTTAATCACATGTTTGGAATGTGAAAATTATGTGTTGGTTTATGTTGATTAAAAAATAATGATATGTAAACTTTGGAAGTTCAATTAATTTAATACAGAAGTGATTGGATCATAATCAGCTAGATATATTAACCATTTTTAAAATCATTTATGATTATCATTTGACAATATTTTTGAATTGAATGTACTACTTCACCAAATATTGTATCATGTACTATTATATTAATTATAAATAGATCTAAGTGTTATCAAAATAAATTATCATTTTTATAAAATATTATATTTACTTATATTGTTATACATTGAAAGAATCCCATAACTACATAAATAATGGTTTGGAATAATTTTTTTCTTATTATAATCATTTTTTATTATATAAATTACATTTATTCACACATATGGATTATGGTATTTTGTACAAAAAGATTCATCGGAACTTTTTCAATAGAACTCTCCATCAGAACATGATGGTTATATTTTCCTTTCATATCCATGTTTCCATTTTTCTACAATTTTATCCAACTAGGGAACATAGATATGTAAAAACAATTCTCTCCTTTCTCTCTTTTTAATAAAATATGATATTGAACCTTTATATGATGTGGGTCTTTGAAAAAGAAATTATATTAGATTTCTTTTAGAGTATAATGGGATCAATTATATATATCAATTAATACAATTAATTTCATTACAATTGATTTTTATTTCAATTTGAATATAAAAACATAATACTTTTTTGAACATTTTTCTTTGGTAAATACTTGTAATTTTGCCACACCAATAAGATTGATGTTAATTTTAATTTTCCATCTTCTATGATTTGAATTATAAAAATCAGAAATACCTTGAGTTAATTAGAATGATATTTTTTCTTTTTATATCAACATAATTTTTTGACCCATGTTAGTAGGTAATGTGATTATGATTAATTGCATTGATTAACAAATGATTAAGCTCAATAAGGGACTAAAAATTAATATTATGTACATAAATGAATTGGACACCTGTCCAAAAGCCATTTGATTCCAACCATTTGACCATTTTTTAACATGGTACCAAATATATGGTTTCTAGGGAATTATTAAATGAAATTTATTTATATAAATGGTTTAGTAATGAAAAATTCAAAAAGGTAACATTCATTACCATTAACATTAATAAAATTGTTAGATGTGTAAAAAATATCATATTTTTTTTACACATAACATCTTTTATGATTACTTGTTTAGTGTCATCATAATAATTTATCAATAATTTTTAGAGATGATTTAGATACATAAAATGCTTAACAAATGCCAATATAGTGCTTATTAAATTAATAATTAGCTTAAAAATTGATACTATAAAAATTAAAACTAAAGATAATTGATCATATTTTTTTCTTTCTTTATTTATGATGATGAAAATATAATATTTAACATATGTAATCCTAATATATTTTAATTAAAATTTTATATTGATATTTTAAAATTAACATTAAAAAAATAATGTTAAAGTTGACATTATTGTTATTGTACAATAAATGAATATTATGAAATGATCAAAAATTAATAAGAATCATATATTCATATAAGATATTTTTAAGTGTAAATACATATTACAAATTTTATACTAATTTAACCATCAATCTTGTATAATTATCATATTGACCCATACACTATAAAAAGGTTATTAACAGGGTCCGGGTTCATGAAATTTTTTTACACGTCACATGCACTTGTTTTAGAATAATTTTCATGACACATGGGAATTTTATTATATAAATTAGATATAATACTAAAAATTATTTTTATATATATTTTTTAATAAATATCACTTTAATTTAGACTTAATTCTTTAATTAATTAGATTATAAAACTGGATGCTTTCATAAAAAATTGATACAATTTTGGAATATTCAATTTAAGGAAAAATATTTTTAAAATGCACATATTTTTGTGTGGATTATGTTTTTATAGACCATTATTATCCTTTAATACAATATTTATCCATTTTTTAGTCACTATAGGTTTGATAGGCCAACCATTTTTGAAAACCATTTCATTTTTACAAAAGTTCCAATCCCCTTCCCTATAAAAGGACACCAACCCGCCCCATTCATAACACCTATAGAACCCCATATGTCCGACCAAGCCCTGAAAAAATAATCTCTCATAATCCCTCTCATTTACATATAATAAAACCTTTGGGAAGAAATCATTTTAATGAATCCTTTCTATATTAACCAAAAGAAGATAACCGATTAAGAGGTAATGCCTTCTCTCAAGGTTTCAAATTTCTTTTGAATTCTAAAATCCATATAATATTCTTATTATATTATTAAAAAAAAATTTTTACAAAATATACTATAATGTTTTTATGATTAGGTTTGATCCAAAAAATAGACACAGCTCAATCTAATCAGTAACGAACACACTGTTTATTTGTGAAAGGAAATATAGCCTTACGAAATGATGATTCTTCCATTTTTCCAGTCCACCTTTCATGGTGGCCATTATGATTGAAATTAAATTTATATAATATATATTTTTAATTTTTTATGTGTTAATATGTTTTGGTTTTTATTTGTAAAATAACTTTATGGTATCCAAGTTGTGTATATATGATAATTTTATTTGAGGAAGTGTGGACTACCGCCCCATCAAAGTGAAAAAAATCCTACATTCCATACATGGAATGTATGATAGATGGGGTAAATGAAACAATGTAACATATATAATATAATTATGATAAAATATTTATAATATACATATATATCAATTTTTAATTCTTTTATTAAAAAAATGAACTGAAATCAATGTTCATGCGTACGTATGATCTACCATCAGCAGTTGAACTTCATTTCTAATCTCTAAATATTATGGACAATTAAAAATACATATGTATTAAAAATATTTGATAAATTAGTCATGGTTTACATTATGGAGATTATTAAAACTTGATATATTTATTCAGAAACTGAAGAAAGTCATAATGTTGTTGAGAACACTAGGAAATTAACACCAGAAATAGATAGAATATGTAAAAATTATTAACAAATGTGTAATAAGATAATATATTCTATAATAAATAATATTTTTAATGGAATTTTTTATGAACATATTTTAAACATCTATACATGAGTCTAAGGACCACACAATAAAAATCAAGTATAATGTAAGGGATTCTTTTCTTACTTTTCATTTCGTAAGCATACACCATATAAACCACATATTTTATTTATATATGGTATCTACTGTCGGTTTTATGAATTATTTCATTATTATATTTTCATCATGATATAAAAAACATTCCCACATCTGAATTATGAAAAAAAATTCAATGTTGTATAAGACACATTTAAATGTTTAAATATTATTTTTCCTTAAGATTGATTTAATTTTAACAATCCTTGTTCTTAATTATCCTTCATTGATATATTATGGATAAATACCTTTCTAATATTAAATATGGGTAAATTTTTTAATTCACATTGTACATGAATATGAGAAATTATTTGGACTAGTATGCCATCGGTGGGGCCCTGTTATAGATAGGTCCTCAATGCATCGGTAGTCTCATGAGACGTAACATTTGGCCAATAAGATAAGTTTTTTCAATAAATTTTATAAACCATCTTGTAAAAGGACTTTACGGTAAATGTATTATGTACATAGGAAACATGGCTTCCAATAAATTAGAATCACCTTTATTTATATTATGTTATTATTCATCCATGAGATATTATGTTGACATATCTATAGATAGAATTAATTTTCTGTATTAAGTTATTATCGATCCATATATTATTACATCGACATATCTATGGATACATTTCATTTTTTGTTCATTGATTAAATTGAATTTTTTTAGATTCCTAAATATTCATAATTATATTAACTTATCTAATTATTTTAATGTCATGTGTTATAAGTTATTCAACATTCCATGTTATTTTTTCCTATTGAATCATTATTTCTTCTATTATACATTCCTTAACAGAGTGTTTGAGATCACCGTTATTATATTCATTACATATGTTATAATGATGAACTATTTGAAAAATAATTCAAGGATTCTATTGATTTCATTTTATTATGTATCATGATTGTATATCTTATTTCCTAATGTATTTGTGGTATCAGGTATGTAATCTACCTTTCTGGGACTATTAAACTAAATAGTCCTTCAAGATTAGTTTCCATGTAATATTTCCAATAAAATGTAAATATCTAACTCTTTACAATTTATATATAATCAATAATGTTAAAAATTACAATATTAAATTCCTCTTTTGTTTTATTAGATTTTTGGTATCAACTGATCTACTTAAGATATCCTATAATGATAATCCATTTGGAAAAATATCTAAATCATTATTTAATTCCACGTGTTTTTCTAATATGATGAAAGATTGATATAATTTGTAACACGTATGAATGTACATGGATTAGAGATGTCCTATACCACCCCTCAATATATTTGTAAATATTATATATCTCATTATAAAATGATCTCAGTAGATAATTAGATTAGTTCACAACCAAATGTGTGAGCATTCTGTAATTTTCTCAGAAGATCTTGTATGGAATTTAGGGGTATGATCAGAAAAATTAGGGAGGAATTTCATATATATGATTATAATGTGATGATTACACTATGAATATATTTTTCCAATAATACTCTATTATTCATTGATTCATATAATTACATATTTTTATGTTATATTTATAAGATTATGTTCCATGACATATTTTTATTATCTGACACTCATATTCCATTTTCATGAACACTCATTTGATATTAAATTTCATTCTACCAGGAATTATGGACAGTAGATTTTTATTTTTGTTCTATTCAACATGATCGTTCACCTATGTTCATTTTCTCTCATTTTTATATTATCTAACCCTTTATGTACTATTGATAAGTTTTTTCCCTAATGAGAAAATATTATAACTGATTTCACATTTTATTATTATCCTGGTAATGAAGATAAGTAAAAGTTATGATCAGTCATGAAATTCTTCTATTGTGTTTTGATTATGTATTATGGTAATAAATATTTTATAATAATATTCTTATATAGTTATGACCCAAACCAATTAAACCTTCAGTTTAAGGGGTTGATATATTATTTGAGACCACTTTTTAACATATGAAAATTGTCTAAAATAATTATATGGTTAGAGAATCTCCCCCAGTAGGCATCAATGTATGGTTTAGTTATTTTATGTGAATATTTTTTCTATATTTAAGGATTATAATTAGAGAATATTAGTGAAAACCATGGAGAAATGTTTGTATATAGTATAATATATAAATGTTTTTTATAGAAGATATTGTGTGCATTACTATTTATCAAATAATTATCTAGATACAAAAAGGTTTTATATGATCTATGGATCAAATGATCCTTGTAGTTATAACCCTAAAATAGATTATTGGGTATTAAATCAATATTACAATAGTGTAAGAATAAAAGGCCAAACTCTACACATAGATTCATTCTCTATGGGGATATGATTTGATGATTCTCAAAAATTTACTTATAATTAATGGGTATGTGAATATATTTGTTTTTGAAAACCTAATATTATAATGAACTTGGATACCTTATTTTTAAACCAATATATTAATATATTTTTATCTACAAATTTTTATGAGTTTTTTCTACTATAGTTTTCGTTAAATAAATTGATTTTAACTATTCTCATAACTAAACATTACTTTATAAATTTTATGTATATAACCAAAAGAAACCATGAAATTATTTGGTGAAATAGTATAATTATTTATTTCACCAATGATAAATCAAATGAGGATAAAAAAGTATTTCATTATATTATGGTAATTCACACTCAACTCTCTCAAGATACGAATATAAATATAAATAATGTTGTTTTACTAAATATACGAGGAATTGAAAGACATTCAATCCGTTCCCTTATATAGAAACATGAACCCTCTATTATATGGAATTTTTTCTATATAATAACTAGAAAATGGATAGCTATTAATGGGATGATATTTTTAGTTATTCAGTTCTCCAACATTGAGAATGTTTTCTTAGTTGTGTGTCAACTTGAAGGTGGTGATGAAAAATGGTGTACCCTTGATTAAAAAAAATAAAATAAAAAAGGAAAATGATGACTCTACAGGATGGATGTGTTCATAAAATATTCTTCCATAAATATTTTTAATTAAATAATCACATGATAATGGAATGATAATTTTTTGATCTGAATGAAAATGATGTTGAATCGATTAGAACATATAATTATAAGATAATGATTCTCAGAGGGTATTACTCTAATTTTATTATTGACCTTATAGGGGAAATTAATTAATTCATCAATGTAATAAAAAAAAGCCTTTGAAAGGAAATTACCATAATCATATTTAGTATCTATGCTAAAATCATTATCCGTGCACTAGAGGTTGATATTGGATCAAGATACTCTTTTCTTTCCCATGGATCTAATGATAATAATAGGTAAATAATGTTTCATATAACCAAAAATTATATATATATAATTCAATAAAAGTCATAATTATCATTATGCCACAAAATATGCGAGTACACCCTATGAAAATAAATGAAAAGTACAAAAACAAATCTTTTGTGTAGTATTATGGACATCATGATACTTATTTTTATTAATGAGAATAAAGGTCATACAAAAACAATAGTCGAAAATATTGAACAAGTTATCACAACACCAAAACTCCAATGCTTAAAATTAAACATGTTTATAAATTAAATGAATCAATGACCTACTTCGAGGGATTATTTAAATACTCAACATATTAATACTCTTAATATACTTAAAATTGGGTTAGACTACACTTTTTAAATTTCATGTTGGTCAGGAAAATGATTTTGTAAATTTTAGAATTATCATCCACTATATAAATGATAATTTTTTTATTTTGGTTGTTCCTATTTTTAATTAATATTAAAAACATTAATGATTATAAATCTCAAATAAAAAAATATACCAAAAATTATATATGAATACTCTTTGTCTCACACATATTTTATCCTAAGAATACATATATTATCTAATAGAATAATATCAGAATATACCGAAAATAAATCATATAAATCATCATTTTTTATAATATAATGTGATCTAAGGAATGGATTGGAAGTCATGATATTCATCACATTATGATTTTTTATGATAGAGAAGTAAAATATGATATTCCTTACCAACCAAGATCATATTCTCATGAATGATTCAGTATAAACCACATATGGTATCTACATCCAATATATGAATTTTAATCTAAATAATGGGGAACATTTTTTCTCAAAATTTTAATTAAATGCTCAAAATTTTAGACATATATAATTTACGTGAATATGTTGATGTATTTCGTAACTAGTTTCTTTGTCTTATAATAGATCATGATGTTTAGTTTCTAATTGATCTCATATAATGTGATATGATGATATCAGGGACTCCATGTAAAATAAATCAAATAAAATTAATTTAATTTATGAATAAATATCCATGAAAACATAGATAATGACATTATATAACTGAGTTATTCTATATAGGGTGAACCAGTTATATTTGATAAAAAGAGGGGTGATCAATGTATATACACATTGACTATCATAAAAATAACAATTTCAGGATCATGGAAAAATATACTCTACCGTATATCAATGGTATATTAAATTTATCTAAGAATAGCTCAATGTTTCTCAAAGAATAAAATTAAGTCTAGATATATAAAATTAATGGTGAAAGTTTATGATATAGTGATTAAAACCATCCAAAGAAATATTGAAACATTGAAATAATTTTTATAACATTTATAATTACTATTTACCCTTATATCTTCATCAATATGAATGTTATAATCAATTGAGGATAAAATTTAAAAACATTCAACAATTTATTTTAGTAATTCTAATTTATTCTATTAGAACGTATGAATATTAATATATTTTAAGGATGATGATAAATACACTACAAAAGGATATGTAATATTCCATTTTATAATTGGTGAATTATGTGTGAAAAAGTATCTTTTTTGGGACAGGTAATCGAAATAGATGATATATCAATGTATCCATCGATGTAAGAGTGGTTAATGAATGGTCGAGACAAACCACTGTTAAAAAAATATGATGCTTTCTTTGATTACATGGATATTAAATTTTTATTTTTGATAATTCTATCATTATTTTTAAAACATTATAAACTAGTTTATGTGGAAGGAAGTGATTTATATCTTGATATAAGACTGTTAAGAAATAATTTTGGAAGTGAAGAAGATATTGGTCACAACAAATATTCTAACACTACAAAATAATGATGATTGGTTTTTAAAATATAATTATTTTAAATTAAAATGATTATGGTGGTTCAATATGTATAATTATAAGGTTATATTAAATGTCTACATTCAATTAAAACATGGGTGAAAAAAATCTTAGTATACTATTAGGAGGTGGTTGAAGTGATCTTTTTGTTATATAATTGTTAGCATTATCTACATAGTGAGAAGTGTGATCTCTATACTAATCACATGGTTTTGAAATTAAAATTCACATATAAGTATATGAACATGTTTCAGTGGATAAAAATTGATTAGTCAAAATAATATGATTTATTATTACATTACCACCCATTGAAGAATAACAAAGTAGATAATGTTCTATGTTATAAATATTGTGCTACCTTATCAATTATGTGATCCAAAAACTCCCAATACTCAAGGATTATCAAATGAATAATCATGAATTCATTATTTATGTATACAAATAATATCATTAGAAACAATTTTTTAACCATCTATCAATGTGATGATAATATGATCTATTCAAGACGATATAGAGTAACATAAAAATATAGAAAATATTCCATAGTTAGATAATGTTAATGGTTGTGTTATATGATTTTTAATTTGATTTTGTGTTCCCTAAATAGTAGTCCAAAATTTATATATTTCATATTATGATCATATCTAATCATCCCTCATTAATCAAGGATCCACAATGATATATAAAGTTCTAAAAAAAGAAAATATTGTGGTAAAATGAATATTCAAATTTTAGTATATGTATCTCTATTTTTGATATTATAATTAGTAAAGGATTAAAGATATTTTCATTGTGGTTAGGAAATCATTAGCAATTCTTGTATGTAAATTGGGAAACACCTCCACTAATTTTATCATAAGACTCACTAGGATAATTAAAGGCCATGATGTGATTTGTGTTGTAGTAGATATAATTAAAACATCAATTAATTTTATATCCAAAAAATAAAATTCATCACTTCATTAAAATGAAAATATAAACATAAAGGAAGTTTTATGGATTCTTGTTATTATATTATCTTTAATATCAAATTGTGATCTGATTTGTACATTATGGTTTTGAAAATTCATGTTGTATTCACTGATGAAATAGATGACCATTAACACCTATTATCGTCCTAACATAAGTTTAGTCTAAAAGGAATATTAAAAATCTTGAGTATATATAACTATCCCATTCAATATATTTACATAAATTTTGGGATGAACACCATCCAATATTAGAGTTATAATACAATAAAATTTATTTTATAACAATATGATGGCATAATATGGGGTTGTATATGTGAAGAGATGTGGGGCTCAAATATTTTGGGATACAGTTGGAGGGAGGAATCTGATTGTAGTTAACTAATTTTAGAAATTAAGGATATGGTTCAAATCATTAAATTAAATATGAAATCTACAGAATATAAATAGAAGAGTTATGAAATAATTATCTATGGGATATATAGATTTAATTTATTAATATTTTCTTCCTCGAGATATTACCATAGAAGTTGTTTATGTTATTTTAGAATAATGCGAATTATAGTCCATCGATATCAGTGAATTATAGATACTTGTTCATTGTGGGTACTTATAATCTTTCTTATCAAATCCCCCTTACCATTTCAGACTAAATTATGTTACCCATGTATTACCTTTGAGGAAGTATATACCATCCATGCTAGATAAATTGAACTCCAACATAATGAAACTAGGGCATGATATATCATATAAGGAATAAACAGTGGAGATAATAGATGAATGTGACAAGGTTCTTCATGAAAACAATATCTGCCTTTTAAAATTTTTATGGAGTAATCATAAGTTCATAGAAGCAACATGGGAATCTAAAAATGTTATCAGAAAAAATATACTCAAAAGTTATCATTTGAATATTAAAATTTGAAGTTTAAAATTATTTTTAAGGGGTTATAATGTAATGAATATTGATTTAATAAATATTAATTAATTATATGAATATTTAATTAAATAACTTATGAAACATAAATTATAAAAATAACCATTATAATGTGAACATTGAATTACTGTTTATAAATAAAGATAAATTCATAAAGAAATATATGTTTATAATAAAATAAAATTCACTTTAAATTATAATGATAAAATGAAAAGAAATTATTATATTTAAAAAAATAAATGTAGTCATTTTATGATTAGAAATGTTTTTTTATTTATTTTTTAACCATACATTTTTATATCATGAGTCCACGTATAATATGGTTAAATGAAAATAAATAATATTATTTATATTATTAATACATATAACTAATTTAGTTACAAATTGATATAAAATAAGATGAACAATATTTAATATTTTAAAAATTCATTTTTCATTATAAATATTTATCATTATATATTATATATTCATTTTAAAGTTATAATAAAACAAAAATTGAATAATAATTTGAAAAAATGAACTTATATTTCATATTTCTAAAAAATATTAGGTTATTATTAATTTTTAGGATTTTCTAAAAAATAATGATTTTAGATTAATTGTGAAAAATATCATTGTTTCAAAAATCCTGACATATATGAAATTATTATAATATATTCTCCAAATAAAATTTATGGATCCCCTTTATTGACAGAATATTCTTTTTTATGTACAATTATATATTTCATATTATAAAACTTATTCTTAAACCATAGATTTTACATTTTCAAACGAAAGTTATATATTTCCATAACAATATTTGAAATGCATTATAAATTTTTTATTTTACCATTAATTTTTATAATATTTTAAATTTTATCTACAAAAATTGATCTATTTATTGGAATTATAAATTATATATATTTTAATAAATTTAATTTTTTTTCCATAAATAAAATTTCTTAGATAAAATTTAATTACCACAAAAATAAAAATGGAAAAAGGATATATAAATGGTTAAAAAACATGAAAAATGTAAATAATATATCCATAAAATAAGTATTGAGGCCTTTTAGGATAATAAATTATGCGTACATCCACTATTATATGTATTGTATCGATAATCCTTCTTGAATATGACTTATATTTTTTAATTACATAGTATATTTACTTAAAACTCACTTCCTTCACTTATTAAAGGACCCAACCCCAACCCCTTAAATCAAAACATAATATAAAATTTATACACACTAATTTACTAAATATCCTTTCTATGAAATCATATTCCAAATTCTATATATTATGATTCTTATATTTTACAAATCCCTTATAAATCAAGAAGGATTACTTGAATAAATGAAATACTAATGCTTGAGTATTTTCTCATCTTTGATTATTCATAAATATATTATTCTAAGTCTTATTAAAAATATTTTATCCATTATAATATAATGACTTGAGTATTTTTAATATTATACAAATATTTTAATGTGGATTTATAAAAACATATCCACCGTTACCCTTTTCCATATAAAAATTAAAATGTATCTGGTGTTATGTGTGGTCTACCATCTCCATTAATGTCAGGTATTATTTTTTCCTAGATTATTTATATACTAGTTTTATAAAAGGTATTTGAAAAATAAATATTATATTTATAAAATTATTATAAGGATGGAAGGATAAATCAATTTCCTCCTTCTTTTAATTCAATGAAAATGATAAATTTATCTATAAGTATTTGCAGACATCAGACTCCATTGAATGATCTAGTTAATTTTTCATCAAAAACCAAAATGGATTATTATAATAATTTATATAATTAATTAAAATTGAAGTTATAAAATATTTATGTTTTGTAGTAATGTAATATAAATTATATGAAAGTTTATTTTATACTAATTTTTTTTCATTAAACAACAATGAAACAAACATATAATTGAAATATTCTACATGATCTATTATGATTAACATTGAGAATAAAACTTGAACATTCTGAAAAATTATAAATATACTAATCTATAAAATTAGATAATCTTAAAATTTTGAACATGGTGTCAGGTAATAGATATTTTCATAGATATATTAAAGCATGATTTAAATAATAAAAATATCTATCATCTGATGGTGAAAGTGTTCAATAGAAAACTAATAAATTAATGAAAATTGATAATAATTGTATAGTATAGGGTAATAGATTTTAAAATGTTTATAAAATAATTTAGTATGATTATTTTTCTATTACAAATTGAATTTAATAAATATTCGTTGAAGTTGTTAGAAGGGGTAATAGTTTTTCATCATCTTGATTTCCTTTTATTGAGTCTTGAGCAACCATTCATTAGAATGATCCATAATGTTCATCAAATCTCATAATTCATCTATTAAAATGAATATTTCCAATTTTAATTGGGTAATATACTTATTTACATAATGTTGTTCCTATATTTATGGATATCCTTTTTTTAATATGGTATTTTCAGGAATAATTTTAATTTATTCGATATATAATTTTTTTCCTTAATTTATATATTCACACTTTCCACCAATATAATTCTTTCATATTTTTAACTAAAAATTTTATTTCATTTTAGATACATGAATTTATAATTAATTTTATTAAATGAAATATTGATAATTATGTTTACATATTTTGATTCAATGATGTTATGTTTTTAAATATTGAAAAGGTATTTCAATTCCTAATAGTACATTGAATCATGAATTCTATATTTACACTAGATAATGTTTTTTCATGTCCAAGATTATATTGTTGAAATTTATTTTGAAATAATTTTTTTAATAACAGGAAATTAAATTTAAAAAATATTATATATTCAGAACACACTCATAAAGTCTTTTTTTACCACTATGTTATGATATGTTTTATCAAGACTCTGATAAAATTTATTTACATTTTCTTATTTATATAAAAAATATATATCTCATAGGGTTTTATGCTTTCTAAATAAACATATAAATACATTTACTTTATACTATATTTTATGATTAAATTTTGGGTACCAAACGATCATCTTTGGATATCACATTATGTGGTTCCATTTTGAATTTTTTAAAAACAATATTATATACCATGGTTTTAATGATATTATGAATTCATGATATCTTATGGTAAACATATGTATATATGTTTATACGTTTGTTCCTATATCACCCTTACATAAATTGGATAAGGTTTAATATCTCATGCAGAAGTAGACTATGGACATACACTAATTTGTTCACAAAAATATTGTTTTCCTTATTTGAAATACTTACAACATAAAGGGGGGGGGGACATTGTTAATATTCTCATACACTAACTAGTGAGAGTTCATGTATATTCAATTTTTTTATAATTTCTATATTCTAATATTTGTACAATAATTTCATTCCATGTTATGTTTCCATGAGATTCCGTAAGTTTATTTGATGTTTCAATTATAATTACCTATATATATTGTTTACTATTATAAAAACTTATGAAATTGTACAAGATCATTCAATTGAGATAACATGTACTTCTATCATGAATTATATGAACTATTAATTATCCATGTTATTTTTAACAATATATTTTTCCAATGCTCATGTTTTATTACATTTGCAGGATTTGACCATTAGTGGCATGATGATGATATTCCAATTAGTGGCTCTTCGAGCTCAACTTGTTTTATTTCTATTCCAAATGAAGTAAATATTATTATAGCTTATTGAAGGACTTGAATGGGGTTTCCAATTGTTCTACAATGTAGAAATGTTCAGAAGTAATATAAATTAATTTAACCTTTAATATATATAAGAAGGAATATAGACTTTTTATCATAGGTTTCTATGATTTTTTGTGAGATGTAATGTTTAACATAGGGAAATTATTTAATATAATAAAATGTTTAGCTTAGGTCGGAATATCTTTACTAATATTAGATAGTAATAATTTTATAGGAATATCATCGATCACCATAGAATTGAATCAAGTGATAAAAGTTATCAATGTGATTTCAGGGATTGTGCTGACCATTATTATATAATAAAAAATAAATATTACAGTATTTATAAAATCTACTGAAATAAATAAAAAAAAATTTCATAACAACAAATATATATATGTAATATCCTTATAAAAATTAATAAATTATTAAAATAAAATTAAATCTATATTCTCATGATAATTGTATTACCCAGCATTGAACCTCCACTATAACTCTAATTCTGATCCATGGTCAGTTTAACAAAACACGAGTCTTCAGTTAAATATATAATAAAAGTAAGGTATAAATGCTAATATAAACTACTATGTGAATGTAAGGTTTGATAAAACTCCCATTAAGACACAATCATATATTATATAGATTCCCCATCATTAAAAACAATTCATGGTCTAATTAAAAGTCCAAAAATAAATTAATACTTGTTTTCACTTTCATTATATTAATGGAAATGGGTTTTAGTTTATAAAATATTTTACTAAGAAAAAAACGGAGGAAGATTGTTTATAAAATAATGATTTATTTGAAATAGTAATTGAAAAAATTACTTATGGGGAGATAACATATAGAACCATGGCATAAAAAATGATGATCCATTTCCGAAATGCAACTTTTTTCACAGTCATAATCCCTTTCATGGAAAAAAAATAATAATTCTATTCATTTCATTATTGGTGACCATATTCAACTATACACATAACACTAGCTATATAATGATCCTAAATAGTAGTGATACTTATGAAGGACTATTTTGAATCTCATCCTGGAATGAATTTCTACATATTGATTCTTCATGTGTGGGATGGGTACAATAATTAGAGAGTTTCCCAATAATCTTGTTTAGATATTTTCCTAGGAACAATCTTATTTACCCATGGTATTTCAAAAGGATTTTTAATCACAAGTAAAAAATTAAATAATTTAAAAATTATATTATCACATTAATTAAATTATAATCCATTTTCCAAAATTCATTATAGATTATAATTATCAACTTTAATAACAAACACATATGTGTTATGCTTATAAATTTATTAAGGATAACAACACTAATTAAATTATAATATAAAAAAGTTTTTCACTAACATTTGAAAAATACTATCAATTTATAGGATGTTAACCTTTGAATATCTCTTAAAATCACTATGGGTGCTATCAATTACTTTATAATTGAGAAATTTTAGTCTTATTAAAAATTCCCACCATAACATAATCAAAAAAACCAATTAATAAAGAAAAAATCCATAAAAATATATTAATTAATTAAAATTGAGGTGAAATAATAATCTAATATCCCTTTCAGTATATTCATTGAAAAACATGATTTGTATTTAATCAAAAAATTATCATTAAAATAAAACTACATAATATCACAGTCTTTCTATAATAATCTATTGACAAAACATTGAATTAAAAAATAAAATATATATAACCATAATCATTATGTCATAAAATATTCAGTATTATTTTCAATATAATTTCTATATTAATTAAATTGATGAATTTATTTTTTATCAAAATAAAGGTTAAAAAATAGAATCACCTTATAATACATGGTGAAACATCATCACCTTTGAAAATTGATGGTAGATGCGTGTTATATTGTAGAAAATAATAATTTTAACCTAAAAATTACACTAAAAGAAGATTTGTATCAATTTCAATAGAAAAATAAGAATTTTTCATGATCATTGGGATCCAAGGATATCATAAATGAGGATATAGAAAGAGGATTTTGGATATTGTGTGAGAATAACATGAAACAAACATGATCTTCCATTGAATGGAAGAGTATAATGCTTGTAGAAGTGGAGTTTTTAAGGGTTATCATCCCTTTACTATCATTAGAACAACAAAATTTTTGGGAAATAGTAGACATTGGTATTTTACAAAAGAATTATATATTTATAAAAATAAAAATGGAATGATATATTTACCCATTTTTTATAGAATCATCCAACATATTCTATACACACCTATGATTCATAGAATAAGAAACAATGCAATTCCTATACCTGATAATGATAATAATTATAGTCAAAGTAATAAAATTAATAATAGAATTCAAAATGAAAATGTATTTTTATTAATTTTAAATACACATATATTTAATAGAATATATACATTTTCTTATGAAAACATTAAGATAATTGAATCAGATTTTGTAAATCATATACTAATATAAAATATCAAAGAAAAAAGTTATAAAATTACATATTAAAATTTCATAGAGTCTCAGAATGTGATGAGAGAAAAAGAAAAATGTTGAGAAAATAAATGGAGTCATTTCTTTTTTAGGTCCATTTATCAACCATTTATGACCTAAATCTACTCTAATTACACCTGATACTCACCTTTCATGGTCATTGGGATTATACACCGACCTTGAGAAAATAAAATTTGTTAAATTTTAATGATATATATTATTTTATTCAAAAAATAAATATTATAATAAAATATATTATAAAATAAAAAATTGTGTTGTTAAAAATAATATGTATAATACATTAGATGAATTAATAATGTGGTTTTGTGTGATAAAATTTGTTTTTTATGCAACATATTTTTGTGACATATTTATTATTATGGATTAATTCATTATTAATTATATACAGTGTTTTGTGTTTTATTGGTAATGATATAAATTATATTTTAATAATTTGTTTGATGTATTTGACATAATTAAAAAATAAGTATATTAATTGGGTGGGCCACATGTCCTTAAATGCACGTCCCCTTACACTAGAGACTACTGATTAGTAGTATGTTTCTATGATATAGTGGGGGAGGTTATACCCCCATGACCAGAGTGGAGAAAAATGGCATAATTAATGTACAAATAATGGAAAATGATAATGATGATCATGATTGGTGAACCAATATTCTAGATGAAATTTTTTTTTGAAGGTATCAAAAATTACTTTCAAATATAAATTGATATCATGTATGTATTCTATAATAAATGGAAATAACGAATATATTGAAGTAGTAATACAATATAATACATGTAAAAAAAGAAATAATATTACCAAAAACCAGCCCATAAGAATCTTAATAACTATCTAGGTGATATATTAACATGATCCCATCCATGTAAATAATCTGGCATCCATAACATGATGCTTCTTTTTCTCCCAACCTTCATTTACGAGATCTATTTCGGTACAAATCAGTGACCCTAATAAAGTTTAAATAACAAACATAAGGTAACCAACAATTACTATTTTTATAATTCTATCAATTTTCATAAAATTATTAGTTTGTAGGTATAATAAATTTAATGTAGTAATACATTTTTGAAGCTGTAAACATAGGTTCATATATGACACATGTATGACTCTACATACTTCATCGTCAGATATAATGTCTCTAATAACTCATCGTTATTATATATATAGATATAGATATAAACAATATATGTAATTTTATATATGTAGATACGTAATACTATCCAAGACCCGAGGTTTAACTAAGGTGTCCATCCATAATCAAAAGACTATCATTGTATAGATAATAAAATTATCATATAAATTCAATCATATGTATATTTTTAAAAATATCCATCATCCCAAAGTGAGATGTTAAATTCCATTTCCAACATCTTCATTGGGAATATTAATCATCTTTTCCAACATTCAAGTAATTGATGTGTGACTTCTTGTCGAATATCATAAATCAAGGGAGAAAAACATGTCACGACCAACCCAAGAAATAAAAATATCTCAGAAAACATCAACCAATCATGAAATGTTGGTAATAGATCAATCATGTAATACTTTATTGTAGAAAAGTAGTTTTTTTTCAACCATTAAAAATATTATTAGAAAAAGAAATAATTCATGATATTTTCAAAGGTCACATGACAATGTTGTTCAATTAACATTCATTTAAATTATATCAATGAAAAATAATTTGCAGTTGGTTTTGTCTAAAAGCTAGTTTTTAGTTTAAGGGAATGGATGAAGACTTCTAATCGAGTGAAAATGTTTTTGAATATTACCTCAGTAAATATAATATGTATTATGGGGAATTTATATCACAACTAAAAATATAAATAATGGTAAATATTATTTTAATTGAATTGTGTATGAGTCCTGTATTGAGAATTGTATCATTTGATTTAAATAATTAAACATTTAGGAAAAATTATGATAACACAAACCTTGTGGTGGTAGATAACTCTTCAATTATTGGTCTCTAATCCTGGCTATAATAGTAGAAATAAGATTAAAATGAATAAAAATAATATAGTGGAATTAGATTAATCATATTTTAATTCTATAAGAATATATAAACAATTAGATGAAGATATAGGAATGAATATCTTAATTATGTATTTACAAAATAATGAATTTTTAGTTATTTTGATATTAGTGGAAGGAGAAATATCTTGGCCAATTTATGAGGGAGATGATCAGCTAAAGTGGTTATTGGATGTTATTGTGTGTGGATAAAAAAATGAAAAAATAAAAAATATATAAGGCTCAAAAATTCAATTTTCCCTTATTTTAAATGTAATATAGTTTTTTTTCATGGTTTTTAAAATTGTGTTCCTCAATGGTTTGGGGTGTCACCCCCTCACACATGCTAGGTGCATGGTGCGAAAAAATGTATGGTACCTATGTGTATCCTAAAAAATATTATGTAGAACTACCTTATGGAAATGAGGCTCCCTTTAATAATTTTATAATCTATTATCAACTATATACTGGATAATGGTTTTATTAGTATAGTTAATACTAGATGTGCAACAAATGTGTTCCTCAACATGTTTCTCTAAAAATTAAAACAATTGTCTTTGAAAAATCCTTGGATTATACAAAACCCAACATCAAAAAATAACAACCATTATTAGTGTAAAATTGGTTTTAATATGGAATTTAACAGATCTTTACCTCTTTGTGAATTTAAGATATTAAATTATAAGTAATTATTATTTTCTAAAATTTGTATTTCAAGATTGAAAATATATTTTTTAATGTATGTATCTCCTAAAAATTAGTTATATTATACTGTTATTGTATTTTGTATAATTTTTTGGGTTTATATCTATAGAATGAATTTTAATAGGATTTTATAGATTCTTTATTACAAAAAATATTTTATATTGTTTGAATTTTAGTCTAAAATTTCTCATAAATTCATTTCTATATATAAGATCTGTATTTTGAATTAAATAGATTTTTTTTTGACTCGATTATGTTTATAGAAATTTTATTTAAAATAATATGTTAATGATTAATGAGTATATTTAGGAATTGTCTTAACGAATAAAAAAGAGTACTATACAAAAAAGTTTCACATAATTATTTACTATGGGTAAAATGTATTTATGGGTGAAAATATGATATTAAAGTGGAATTTTTTTCAATAAATACATCATTAATTTTAAACATTTAATTTTAGAATATTATATTGATATTTTGCAAAGTATTTCTGAAATAAAAATAAATAATCCAAAAATCCGACAAGTATGATGCGTTTATGATTAAAATTATTTTATATTTGTGATATTATCATATAAACCTATTTATTGTGTGATTTTTTTTGTTAAGATAACATAAATTATTCACTAGGTAATATTATGTTGTAATATAATTTGATGAATTATATTTTTTAGATTTTTATTTTATTTTTCCCTCTGAATATATTTTATTCCTTGTTTTTTGTAGAGATACACTTTATTTCACTTTATTAAAAATAATATATTACATTTCATTTGTTTCGAAAAAAAATTACATGTGATGGGTTTTTGGAAATAACATTCCTTGGTTATAATCAAGTTATTCTATATATATTGGCCAATGAAGTTATATATCTTTTAATGTGATTTCATCTTATATAACATAATTCAAAATGAAAATGGTTTAACCACGTGATTTACTATGGTCACTCAATTAAAATATGTCCATGTTAGACTATTTGATAAGAATGGGGTTATAATTGTTTTTACTATGATTATTTATCAATATATATATATACAGAAAAAATGTGTATAAAAATATGTTTTATAATAATGTATATAAGGTAATGATACCATATGAGATGGGATTTATTATCATGTGAAATTATATAGAATATTTTCTTGTTTTGGTAGAGTTTACTAAATGATCTAGTTAGTTATACTTATTTCAGTCGTAATGTATATGAAATTTTTTGACATTTTTTTATAAAACATTTAGATGAATGAAATCATTGAAAACATATATGATATAATGTATTTGTTTATTGTGGATGTAATAAATATTTTTATCCCCTTATAAGTAAAACACTTAGGATGGAGTCCTATTCTTAGGATGAGGTTATCCATTATACATGGTTTTCAACTAAGTCCCTCATAAATTTAAAATTCTAATTTATTATCTATTAGCATCACTCAATTATTATTTTATATGCATTAGATTTGGTTTGAAAAAGCACTAGTCTTCATATCACTACTAGTGACTTTTCCCATTCCCATCCTTCACTCAAGGTTAATCATTTTTTATCATTGTTCTCATCAAATTTTTCCACATATACTTGTTATTATAACTCATTTGTAGCTGAGCTCTAAATGTTCATGGTGATGGTGGAGTCAATGTGTTTTCAGTGATGGTGTAGGGCCTCCTTCTTCTCATATTTGGTTTTGTTATAGATCTCAGCTTGTAGGTAATGTGGTCTTCAGTGAGATGGTCACTGGATGATCTCTATTAGAACATGTTTTAAGGAATTATTAGGATAAAATATTTGTTTTTTTCTTATAAATCTCCATATCCATGGTGATGTTGGGGAAATAATTTTCATCTATTCCATAGTAATGGCTGGTAGCATACTTTCTCCTCAGATCTGGTGTTGTTATTAATCTATGACCTTTCTATTAATTCATGATTTTTGAGGTATCAAGATTTTCATATGTGTAATGGATTATCTCATTTGATGGGGAGTTGTATTTTTCCTTTATTGGTTTGATATTTTAGGATCTAGGAAATTTGAAATAGGGTATCATGAAAGCAATTTTTTTAATGAGCATACAAAGTAGAATCAAATTTATTAAAGTGATGAATTGATCATTGATCAACGATATATTTTTTTGGCCACTGGTTTTCTTTGGTCTTATGAGTGGGTCCATAGTATTTTTTGGTTCAACTACCAATGATGGTGATTTTCATGAGGCTCTATGTTTTTTGTACTGGCTCATTAAAAATATATATTATTTTTATAATATTTGAATATAGAAACGCATATTTCTAATCGAAACATGGTTTTTGTATCATTGAATTTAAAAGGTGGTACAACTATATAAAGTTTCTCTTTTGTAGGTGGCCTTTAATGAGGAATGGGTGTGATGGATCCATCCATTATAAATGTATCCTATTCTTTATGAACAAATGTGAAACCTTCAATTGAGAATTTTATTCATGGTTTCAGTCTATTTTTGTATCGCATCATGTTAAAAGTGTTGTGAGTTATTCATATGTTTTATGGGGTGGGTGTCCTGAAAAAATTATTGATGTTCGGGGAAATATAATTTCTTCCTCCACCCATATTTCAGTTTGGTATGGATTTGGGTTCTACCAAAATATTATAGATCAGCATGATGAAAATTCTTAGTATGATGACACATTACAAATAACTAATCACACTCTTTGAATGTTTAATATGGTTTACATTTATTTATTGGGTTATTTTATTAAAATTTTCAACCCTTTCATCACATGGGACCAAAGTTGGACCTTTAATACATGTTTCTCAAAATTATATCTTCCTCTATAAATGTATAGGTTCTTTATTAACCTAGTTCACAAATGAGTAATTATTTTTCATGTTCAATAAAGGTGTATTGACCGTCAACCTGTTTGAATAATAGATATTTTATCCCCTATTGTTATTTTATTTTTAATTTATATATTTATCATAATTGAATACATGAGTTTAATGAAATACTCAACATATTCTCATATATCCATGGTCATAGTAACTAAACTCTTGTAATCGACTAGTATACTTGTGGCCATGTGGTGTTTTTTCAATTTAGAAGAGTGATTATAAGAAATTAGGATACATTATGTTATTGAATCTATATAGTAATAAATTAAAATCAAACAACTAGATATATTATTTGGGTATCCTAATACATTTATATGGTTTCACAGTAATTCATATTAATTTACATTATATTCTTTACATTGATATTTTTCTTGTGTAAATATGACTTCCATTACTTATTAAAACATAAATATAAATGATTTATAATAAACAAATTCAATATCCGAAAAATCATTGATAAAAGATTTATTGTTCCTATCATTTCAAAATTTTCATTAATAGTGTTATTTATAAATAAGTTTACTAGTATATTCTTAATAATATTATTATTATTATGTATTTTCAACTAAAAATGAATTTGGTGATGAAATAGTATAACTGACCAATTCCTCATATTGATTGTATATTTTATTAGTTAAATATAGATAAATGGTTTTCTAAAATTAATATCAATATTAGATACATTTAATTAATGTTAAATGTAAATAATATACAAAATATGACATTCTGATGTAATTATAGTCACCTTCAGTTTTTAGTAATTTTTTCTTCACTTCTGTAAATTAAGTGTTTTTTGATATAATGAGTAGATTTTTAATTATTTATTTAGATAATTATATTGTTTTATTCATAGATGGAATCTTCATTAACTCAAGATTTAATGTGGTTCGGTATATGAACCTAATTATATTTTATTAATTGTTAATAAAAATTATTTTTATGAAATGTTATTTCATTTTATTTTTTTATTATAGAAGTGAAATTTTTAGGTTTTTTTTGATATAAATGTATTTCCATTGATGTAAAATTATTGAAGGCAATTATTTTAAACAAAAAAATAATTCAAGAAATATTCATATAACTATTAAACCCCTAGATACTAATAGAGACTTATCAAGTACTTCCTAATTATAGATTCACCCATGTTGTCGTTGATTCCCGAAGGATTCAATTTTTATTTGAATGAGAATTGGAAAAATTCCTTCGATGAGGTAAAGGGAGGACTAGAAATAAAAGTATTTCAAATCCTATTAGACCTAGGTGATAGATAAAAATTATACTGTGATTATATATTATCTTGTGTGTTATGTATCGTTCTAAAGGGATGTCATGTCTAACATTATAGATTAATTCATTTTAAATAGAAATAGAATTATCATCATATACATGATATAGAGTTATATATGTTATTTATTGATTTATTGAGTTGGATTCATTTATTATTTGGTGAGAATTTTATTTTTTATACTTTTTATAATACATTGTAGAAGATCATTTCAATTCATGATCTTAAATGGATTTGTTAATGGTGGGATAAATATCATAGAACTATTAATTTTTTACATTACGAAATTGGTGGAAAATAAAATATGATAGTTTATTCTTTGAGATGATATACTAAAAATAAATCTAATAAACACGCCAAAGATAATTATAGGCTAAAAAATGTTAGAAATTGTTTATTTTGTATTGATGAAATAGAGAACAATATAACTCATTATTTATGAATGAATTTTTTTTATGTAATAATTTATGAAAGAACAATTTAGTGAACACGTGTGTAAGGGAAGTTTGTATAACTATTGTAGTTGAGAGGGCGTAATTTATGGATCATGATTATATAAATAAATCGATATTTATCGAAATTAGTATCATTAATTAGTTCCATAAGGAATTAATTGTTGTTAATTGGGAAGTATTTCTATGAATTGTAATGATATACCATTATCTCAATAGTTATTTTGGTGGATTATATTATGAAATGAATTGGATACAAATGATTCCTTATCTTTTTTTTAGTAATTGTTGTTGTAACATGAATGAAAAATATGGTTATAATTGATAATAATTATATTGATATTAATGTGGATGGACTCTATTATGGACATTATAATTTTTTATACATCATGACATATAAATCCTGATTTATATTTGTTTTGTTGGATAATATCAAGAAATAAACACAGTTACTATATAATTTAATGTCACGACCCCCTCCCACCAAAGATGCCCCTCCTGATCTGGCAATGGTGAAAGGAAGATAATGACCCCCAAGTCCCGCCTCCAGTAGGCCCCGGGTTGGCGACTAGCACCAAGGGTACGAGTTTTCACAAATATGGGAGGTGTTACCCTTTTTATTATTTTGGATCAGGAAATAGGACAAGTCAACCACCAAAAAGGGAAAAGAACAAGTGTATATAAATAAACCCAAACCAAGCCCACGTGCATGTTTAAACAATTTTTATAACAAGGTACAAGTACAAGGAAGCTCAAAAGTACAATGCCAAAGAAAACAAGAGAACAACAACTGCAACAACTCTAACTGCCCGACTAGTAGGGTCCCGCACAGCCCTGGCAGTCCTCCTGAAATCCTGAAACAACGTAGGGCGAGCATACAAGTATACTCAGTAGGGAAACCTAAAGCTCTCATGCACAAGTGGGGAGACACCCTAAGGTCCCGTGAGAAAACAGAAGAACCAGAATCTAACAAGGAAAAACTATCCAGCCAGCCTCACTGGTCACACTCACCAAGTAACACAAACAAGTTTAGTATATATATAGAACAAAATTATTGGGTACCCCGCACCATTTCCCACTTAATTAGATGCTTCTCTTACTAACGGCAAACGTCCTGACGCTACCACACTCTTCCCGCCCGCACACACCTGGGACAAACCACGCATCCCACCCGCACACACCTGGGCCTCACAACCACGCATCTCGCCCGCACACATCTTGGCCA
Organism: Viscum album; assembly: GCA_963277665.1. Lineage (NCBI taxonomy): Eukaryota > Viridiplantae > Streptophyta > Magnoliopsida > Santalales > Viscaceae > Viscum > Viscum album. Next base: position 316,770,311 of record OY728132.1, on the reverse strand, counting down.
CAACCACTAACCCGCCCGCAGACACCTGGGCCTCATCCCGAAGGTTCTTGGGAACAGTAAGCTTGCCCGAAGAGTCTTGGACTAAAGGTCGCCTCAAGCCATCACAGCCTCCGAGACCTACCCGAAGAGTCTTGGGTGTAAGGTCACCTCAAGCCCTCATAGCCTATGGAGGAAGGAGCAGGAAAGATCTAGTAACTAAGGTGGAACACCCTCTCCCATAAAATGGGAGTGTTCGGCACTAGGTGCTTGACAAGGGTGTGGTGCGACAAAACACAAAGATACAATTATATATATACATATACCAAACACACAGCCCAACCTATGGCTTCTTAAAAAGAGGAACTGAGCATCTGCCTCGGCACTGCTACGACGAAGCATGCCTCAATAACCAAACAATCATCCCCCAACCCCATTTAGGTTTTCATGTTTCATGCAATGGTTTAACAAATTATTACTACTGGGAAACTATCATCCAGGCAAAACCTTTCACAAACATATCACTGCCATCCACAACCAAGGTTAGGTAAAACTCAAGCAACCACATGCCATTTCATTTACAAAAGATTATCACAACCATACAACATTCCATAATTCATTTATTTCAAAGTTCCACACATAAAACCCTTTCCACACACAAAACATTTCCGCATTTGAAAACACCTTTTACTTCCAAAACACTTTTCATAATCAAAACACTTTTCATAAATAAAGGCATTTTCCACAACCAACCACTTCCCATTTCAACCTCATCGTTTACAAAAACATTTCCCACAAAACAACCAAACCACCAACATGTTCATTATTCCGATTTTGTTCAACTAGGGTGATCACACAAGGTTTTCATTATCATTTAATCAGCCACTCTTTACGTGCTTATCCATTTTCCATGTTTTAACAAAACCAACCACAAACAATTCAGATATCAATTGCGCACGCAAAGGCCACCAACGGCCTTGATTTTCAGTAGGCAAAGGCCTTTCAATCCAAAATCACAATCAGAAGATAAAGAAACTGGAAGGCAATAGAAACAGCACAAAACCCCAAACCCTTCTTTATCTGGTTATTATCTTTATTTAAAGTTCAACTGCATCCCATGGAACAAAAGAAAAATATCCCACCCCACATGCTGCACCAAATAGTGAGACGAAGGTAAACCCATACCTCAAAAGGTCCCGATCACGTCGCTTTCGACGACGTCCTTCAGTGTCCTCCGCCTTCGCCAAACCCGACAAACGCCTCCTTGGATGGAAGCTTGAGAAGTAAGGCCGGAAGGAAAGGTGAAAAGTCCGGGATTAGAAGCTTCGTCTCGTCGCTACGATCCTATGGCCACTGACAGATCGTAATTCGGAGCTCGGACAAAGAAGTTAGAGGAGGAAGACTTCTTGATCATCCAAGAGCGTCGTTGTGCGACAAAGAAGCGATCGATCTGGAAATAATCTGCAACCCTTTCTTATATAGCCTACGAATAGGTAAAACAGTATGCAGCATGTATTGATGAATAAACGGTGTGACTGTACACCCGTTACATGTTTTGACTGGTCAACACAAGACATGTCACGCGTTTTCCACGCGTTTTAAAAAAACGTTAATATTATTAATATGTGTGTTTTGTTGACCCCATACATACCTCATAAAAAGGTATCCATCACTGGTCTTAAAATGACCGTCTTAATTACAGGATTACACTGCCGCTGACGGTTCGTCATTCCGACACCATATGAAGAAGTTATAGACTTTTTAAGTTTTGATCACCCAAAATAATAATATTATTATTTTATTATTATAATAATAATTTAATATTTTGATCAAAAGGGCTTGTGGCGTGAATCTCTCCCCTTACACCATGTGCACTCCCTTATTTTATTATTGTATTACTATTTTAATATATTAAATCAACATTATATAAAATATATGATATATTAAATCAAATTATATAAAAAAAATATGATTTATACAAGGGAAAGGGGGCATTCACGCCTCCCCTCCCCATCTCATGCGCCTCCCCATAAATTTATTATAATTTATTAAATAAAAACATTTTCCTTTTAATTTTATTATTTTATTTATTATACGATCAATGTTATTAATTTCATAATTCAATTTTGGGAGAACCTATGCACAACCATTCCATGCGACTCAAAACCATTTCATTTAATTGAATTAAATGACAAAACAAAATTAATATAACATACATATTCAACCCCATTTTAATACATTTAATTTTATAAACCTCTCACATATAGTTTTACGCCATCATTGTTATTTATTGTTTTTCAATAACAATAACATTTCATCAACATAATTTATTAACTCACCGACGTTATTGTTTTTAATAACAAAAAGATTTACGCTCGTCGCATTGACCACGTTAAACCACCCTGTTGGATATCTGAATCCGACCATGCCACGTCAATGTCGTGTAACATCCATCAATTTAATTATTTTAATTCTATTTATTTTTATTTCACACTGATTAAATTGAAACCACTTTTATTAAATTAAAACCATTCAATTTCATAAACCCAATATAACGAACTCTCCTTTAATTTTATGAACGCACCACCATGCTTCCACTTGCATCTTCATTTATTTTTTTTACAATAAATAACATGACTCATTTCATCAATTTCTCATTATTATTAATATTGTGAATAATATTAATAACACAACAGCAATAATTATTATTCAAATTTAATTTCAACAATTACTCAATAATAATAATAAAAACTGCATGTTTCATTTATCAACGTCTAATGGATCACACACCTTCCCACTTCAAATCATTAATAATAATAACACCAATTAAATCATTTTATCATGATTATTCTTTTTAGTTTAATTAATCACACAATTTATGTCATCATCATTATTATTAACATATTTTTACGTTATCATCAGTATTAAAATTATCATTATAACGCGCGTCATGTTGACCACATCGATTTCAACAAAGGAATGGACCGGAGGGGACCGGTCCATTACATCAGATACCTCTTAAAACATTCTCGTCGTCGAGAATTAAAAACCAACCAAGAAAAAGAATGGATCCAAACAACCACTCCGCAAGATACCTCTTAGGGCTCTTGTCATAACAAGAAACAACGGACAACCCTAATTATGTTAGTTAGGAATTCCCTCTCCTATGTCGAGATATTATCCGCTTTAGGGGGCACTGACTCACCTACACGGGTTTAATCGCATCTGCATTAATGTGTCTCTATTAAGGACTGGGCCTTCCCACTTCCATATATTAGGTTTTTTTTCCATCTTACACTGCACCCAACAACGTAAAACCCACACACTACCCGGACACATGGCTTGAGGAATTCCTTCTCCCATGTTGAGATATTATCCACTTTAGGCGGCACTGACTCGCCTGCACGAGTTAAATCGCATCCACATTAATGGGTCTCGATTAAGGATTAGGTCTTCCCCTCCCCAAATGATAGAGCTCTTCACGTACATTTAAAGAAAAGCGGAAAACAACATAGCATTAAAAAGTCACAAAAACAAGGTCCAGGCCCAGATAATGAGCAAAAGAGTTCCAACAATGGAGTGTAATTATCCCAACAAAACATAAAGGAGATCATTCAAGAAAACCCAAACACATCTCTATTGATCCCTGGTCCTTCTAGAGATGCTGCCTCGGATGCATGCAACTATCCTCGCTGAGCTCCTCTGCCTCTCTGTTGACGTCCGCCTCCTCGACCACGTCCCGATTGGGATCCTTGAGGAACTCCTTGTGGCTCGCCACCACCTGCTCCATCTCCCCTCAAAGGGACTGGAGCCTGTTGCTGCTGGAAGGGTCTTGTCGGTGACTGGTGCTGCTGAGGAGGGCGTTGAACCTGTCCATCTCCACCGTACTGAGCATGGGTCGGGCACCGACTCTGAACGTGCCCGAAACCTCCACAAGAAAAACACTTTGGTCCTGGGCTCATGAAAAAGGGACGAGGACCAGAAGATCTGAACTGGAACTGCTGGGGCCTGCTCCCTACTGGCCTGAAACTGGAAGGTCCCGTCGCAGGAGACCTGCTGCTGACTGCCTTCCCCTTCGACGAACTAGGCTGGATCCCCTCACGTGGTGCACCTCCCTGCGAGTGCATCCTTTCTACAACTTCTGCCTTCTTCTGTACGGCTAAGTATGTCGGAAGGGTGAAGGGGGTCACAACATACTGGAGCGAAGGACGAAGCGCCTCTTCCAAACGTCTCGCCCGAGACTCTTCATCCAGAATGTGTTCCGGAGCAAAGCGTAGGAGATTCTTGAACTTAATCCCCAACTCTCGAACAGTCATACTCCCCTGCTGAAGGGAGAGCAACTCCTGATGCTTTTCCACCTTGATCAAAGAAGAAAGGAATTCCTCTCAGAACTCCTTTTCGAAGTAAGCCCATGGAATATCTGCCTCCTTCCTCTCCCCGAGGTAGAGCATCCACCATTGGCGCGCCGCACCTCTCAGCTGACTGACCACTAGGGGGACCCAGTACTCCTTCGGAGCACGGATCAAGGTAAAAGAGATCCCTAGCTCTTCAAGCCACCCCTCTATCTCCAGGTCCTAAGTACTTCCCTCGTACTTCTTGAGAGTCTTACGCTGGAAAGAACGGAGGGTCTTCTTCCACTGGCTGTCTTCCTCCTCTCGATCGATCCTCAGCCGATCGACCGCCTGGATCTGCTGGGCCTCATCCATCTGAGCCACCCGGGGACGACGTCCAGGTGCCATAGCTGTACGGTAAACAAGGATCGCCTAAGCCGAAGTAGTAAGGAAAAATTCAAAGTTTTAATTATCATTTTATTTCAATTTCTTTCCAAGAACACCCAAATCAAGTAAAACACAAACATGATGATGCATGTACCTACCCTAGGGTCTCTACCCTGCAATCAATATAGTCTCACTTGGTCGTTCGGTAGGCTCAGAGTCCTTGCATCGGATCACGGAGGGCCCTAAAATCCCATGTCCTAGCCGGTCTTCTCTGGCCTATGTCACACACCAAGATTAACGAACACTGTTACCCTACCATCCCATGCAATCCTCAGTGTGCCTACCTCCAGACTCCACCCTATCTCTCAACCATCAGCCTCTGATACCATTCTTTCACGAACCCCTCCCACCAAAGATGCCCCTCCTGATCTGGCAATGGTGAAAGAAAGATAATGACCCCCAAGTCCCGCCTCCAGTAGGCCCCGGGTTGGCGACTAGCACCAAGGCTATGCGTTTTCACAAATATGGGAGGCATTACCCTTTTTTTTATTTTGGATCGGGAAATAGGACATGTCAACCACCAAAAAGGGAAAAGAACAGGTGTATATAAATAAACCCAAATCAAGCCCACATGCATGTTTAAAAACTTTTTATAACAAGGAACAAGTACAAGGAAGCTCAAAAGTACAATGCCAAAGAAAACAAGAGAACAACAACTGAAACAACTCCAACTGCCCGACTAGTAGGGTCCCGCACAGCCCTGGTAGTCCTCCTGAAAACCTGAAACAACGTAGGGTGAGCATACAAGTATACTCAGTAGGGAAACCTAAAGCTCTTGTGCACAAGTGGGGAGACACCCTAAGGTCCCGTGAGAAAACAGAAGAACCAGAAACTAACAAGGAAAAACTATCCACCCAGCCTCACTGGTCACACTCACCAAGTAACACAAACAGGTTTAGTATATATATAGAACAAAAGTATTGGTTACCCCGCACCATTTCCCACTTAATTAGATGATGCTCTTCCTAACGGCAATGGTCCTGACGCTACCACACTCTCCCCGCCCGCACACACCTGGGCCAAACCACGCATCCCGCCCGCACACACCTGGGCCTCAAAACCACGCATCTCGCCCGCACACACCTTGGCCACAACCACTAACCTGCACGCAGACACCTGGGCCTCATCCCAAAGTTTCTTGGGAACGGTAAGCCTTCCCGAAGAGTCTTGGGCTAAAGGTCGCCTCAAGCCATCATAGCCTCTGAGACCTACCCGAAGAGTCTTGGGTGTAAGGTCACCTCAAGCCATCATAGCCTATGGAAGAAGGAGCAGGAAGGATCTAGTAACTAAGGGGGAACACCCTCTCCCATAAAATGGGAGTGTTCGGCACTAGGTGCTTGACATGGGTGTGGTGCGACAAAACACAAAGATACAATTATATATATACATATACCAAACACACAACCCAACCTATGGCTTCTTAAAAAGAGGAACTGAGCATGTGGCTCGGCACTGCTACCATGAAACATGCATCAACAACCAAACAATCATCCCCCAACCCCATTTAGGTTTTCATGTTTCATGCAATTGTTTAAAAAATTATTACTACTGGGCAACTATCATCCAGACAAAACCTTTCACAAACATATCCCTGCCATCCACAACCAAGGTTAGGTAAAACGCAAGAAACCACATGCCATTTCATTTACAAAAGATTATCACAACCATACAACATTCCATCATTCATTTATTTCAAAGTTCCACACATAAAACCCTTTCCACACACAAAACATTTCCGCATTTGAAAACACCTTTTACATCCAAAACACTTTTCATAATCAAAACACTTTTCAATAAATAAAGGAATTTTCCACAACCAACCACTTCCCATTTCAACCCCATCGTTTACAAAAATATTTCCCACAAAACAACCAAACCACCAACATGTTCATTATTCCAATTTTGTTCAACCGGGGTGATCACACAAGGTTTTCATTCTCATTTAATCAGCCAGTCTTTACGTGCTTATCCATTTTCCATGTTTAAACAAAACCAACCACAAACAATTCAGATATAAATTCTGCACGCAAAGCCCACCAACGACCTTGATTTTCAGTAGGTAAAGGCCTTTCAATCCAAAATCACAATCAGAAGATAAAGAAACTGGAAGGCAATAGAAACAGCACAAAACCCCAATCCCTTCTTTATCCGGTTATTAGCTTTATTTAAAGTTCAACTGCATCCCATGGAACAAAAGAAAAATATCCACCCCGCATGCTGCACCAAATAGAGAGACTAAGGTAAACCCCTACCTCAAAAGGTCCCGATCACGTCGCTTCCGACGACGTCCTTCAGTGTCCTCCGCCTTCGCCAAACCCGAAAAACGACTCCTAGGATGGAAGCTGGAGAAGGAAGGCCGGAAGGAAAGGTGACATGTCCAGGCTTAGAAGCTTCATCTCGTCGCTATGATCCTGTGGCCACTGACGGATCGTAATTCGGAGCTCGGACAAAGAAGTTAGAGGAGGAAGACTTCTTGATCATCCAAGAGCGTCGTCGTGCGACAAAGAAGCGATCGATCTGGAAATAATCCGCGACCCTTTCTTATATAGCCTACGAATAAATAAAATAGTATGCAGCGTGTATTGATGAATACACGGTGTGACTGTACACCCGTTACGTGTTTTGACTGGTCAACACACGACACGTCACGCGGTTTCCACGCGTTTTAAAAAAACGTTAATTTTATTTATATGTGTGTTTCGTTGACCCGAGACATAACTCATAAAAAGGTATCCATCACTGGTCATAAAATGACTGTCTTAATTACAGGATTACACTGCCGCTGATGGTTCTTCATTCCGACACCGTATGAAGAAGTTATAGACTGTTTAAGTTTTGATCACCCAAAATAATAATAATATTATTTTATTATTATAATAATAATTTAATATTTTGATCAAAAGAGCTTGTGGCATGAATCTCTCCCCTTACACCATGCGCACTCCCTTATTTTATTATTGTATTACTATTTTAATATATTAAATCAACATTATATAAAATATATGATATATTAAATCAAATTATATAAAAAAAATATGATTTATACAAGGGAAAGGGGGCATTCACGCCTCCCCTCCCCATCTCATGCGCCTCCCCATAAATTTATTATAATTTATTAAATAAAACCATTTTACTTTTAATTTTATTATTATATTTATTATACGATCAATGTTATTAATTTCATAATTCAATTTTGGGAGAACCTATGCACAACCATTCCATGCGACTCAAAACCATTTCATTTAATTGAATTAAATGACAAAACAAAATTAATATAACATACATATTCAACCCCATATTAATACAAATAATTTTATTAACCTCTCACATATATTTTTACGCCATCATTTTTATTTATTGTTCTTCAATAACAATAACATTTCATCAACTTATTTTATTTACTCACCGACGTTATTGTTTTTAATAACAAAAAGATTTATGCTCGTCGCATTGACCACGTTAAACCACCCTGTTGGATATCTGAATCCGACCATGCCATGTCAATGTCGTGTAACATCCATCAATTTAATTATTTTAATTTTATTTATTTTTATTTCACACTGATTAAATTGAAACAACTTTTATTAAATTAAAACCATTCAATTTCATAAACCCAATATAACGAACTCACCTTTAATTTTATGAATGCACCACCATGCTTCCACTTGCATCTTCATTTAATTTTTTGCAATAAATACCATGACTCATTTCATAAATTTCTCATTATTATTAATATTATGAATAATATTAATAACACAACAGCCATAATTATTATTCAAATTTAATTTCAACAATTTCTCAATAATAAAAAAACTGCATGTTTCATTTATCAACGTCTAATGGATCACACACCTTCCCACTTCACATCATTAATAATAATAACACCAATTAAATCATTTTATCAGGATTATTCTTTTTAGTTTAATTAATCACACAATTTATGTCATCATCATTATTATTAACATATTTTTACGTTATCATTAGTATTAAAATTATCATTATAACGCACGTCGTGTTGACCACATCGATTTCAACAAAGGAATGGACCGGAGGGGTCCGGTCCATTACATTTAATTTGTAATTAATATATTTATAATCAGAATATATATTTTTGGGTGTTTTAAATATTCCTAGAGTTATTATGTTTATCATTTCGGCTAGAGATCATATATTTTCATTTATATTATGAAAGATACTTTAAAATGTGTCATATTATCATTTATTGTTTTGTATGGCCCACCATCCATATAAATATGCGAATCTAAATTGTATTTTATTTATTTTAGAGAGTATTACATAGTATTTTACAATAAATTTTACTTGATATTGTAAAAAACCTTATTCCTTTTTATATTTTCCGTACAATTATTTATTAAAAGCAAAAATTGGTTTATAATAAGCTATCATTTTAGGAGGAGGACCCTATCAGTCACCATTATATTCAATATAAATCTAAAAAAGATACTATTTGAACTATTTTAAGAGAAAATAAATAATGTGGATCCCCTTTTTGGATTGAAAATTGTTTTTTTGGTGAATTTATGGTTTAATTTTACAAAATTTTTTTCCTTTTAATTCAACACCATGCAATTTTTAAGGGTATTGATCTATTTATTTATTATCATAGTCTCACCATTTATATTAAAATTAAAAGAGATAAGATAGTCTACAGTTTTTGTAGAGACCCGAAGCATAAAGTACATGGATGTTACATTACTTTTGCAGAATACTTTATAAATAACAAAAACAGACACACAAGGATCGTAATAGTTTAGTGTCTTTGGAAACATGGAATATAAACTTCTAATCATGTTGAAAGATATTCCACCACTCCCTTAACGATCTTCCCCTTTTTTTTCCTTACCTAAAACCATTATTTATTTCTTGGGGAAAATAAAACATAAAAATAGTGAGCTCAAATGCTCAGTAAGGGCAAATATAGAGAACACAAAACAATCCATTATCATTTGAAAGAAAAAACTTGAACATGAAATTTAAACTTCAAAATCTTGAGAAAGGACATAAATCATGGAAGTATGTAAGGCATATATCATAATGGAACATAAACCATGATAAAATATAATGGTAATAAAACATGTAATTGTGGAACCACTCATCACATATTATGATTTCCATAGTATCAAAGGCATTGCTGCCAAGAAAATCATAGTGGACAAAGTCCCTTTCTGAATCGAGTGCACTCCCCGTTTCAGTCCTGAAACACTTAACCAGATTAACCTGCCATTCTATCCAAGTCTACCTCATGATATATAAATCTTTACCCAATTAATTTGAGGGAGATATAGGTCCCACCCATCTCATAATGAAATCATTCTTACTTATGCCACAAAATAAAGAAAATTCATTCATAAAAGCCCAATACATAAAATGGGTTTCTTAAAAATTATCCCATCATCACATAATCCATATAAAATAAATGGATATCATTTCATAATAAGAAAAGTGAAACCATTTCAATCACAGAGACATTATACATGAAACATACACATATGATGTAATGTCATCTTTGATGAAAAATGGTTTTGATAAAACACATGAAATGAATTCCTGAGGAAAATATCCTTTCTTATTCAAAATCATTTTCTTTTCACAAAATGCCATGAAATTTAAAAATAAATGAGATTTTGTTGAAAATAGTCATAAAATATTTTGGAGGAAGCTTCATGAAAGTAAGGCTTTATAAAATCATAAAAATCCATTCATTCCATATAAGTTAAAAAAACATGTTCCTTGAACTTTTTTGGGAAAAATCAAAAAGTACCTCGTATGGAAACAAATGAAAGATTCATTACATACCATGTAGTAAAAGTAAAAATTGGATAAAAAGGACATCAAAAATAAATTAGGACACTTTTAGAAAAAAATGGACATTAATGATAACAATAACCCCAGTAAATAGTTACGTATAAGCAATCTCGGATAAAATAATGAGATTTGCAAAATTATCCCTTACCTGATGTCTGATATGCTTCGTATGGATCTGATCCTCCGGAATAATGATTTAAATAATTTCATTTACTTATTAAAAAATCATATTCATTGTTATGATATCATATATGTTTCACTTATGACTTTATATTACCCGTTCTTTTGTAAATTCGATGTTAAGGCAGCATTTTGGGTAAAATCATTTTATTTATCGTATGTGTTTCGACTTTTCGTTCTTGATATTATTACTTCTATCCTGGTTTAAATATTTCTAGAATGTAAAACATGGATTATATGTAATATATATTCATCATATACATATATATTATATATCGATAAAAGGAATGAATTACACCGTTCATGGAGATGGTAGGTCGTACGTATGCATAAACACTGTTTTTGTTTTCTTATTGAATTTAATGAAACTAAATATATGACATACATATATATATACATAAATCTAGTAGAATTATTATTTCATATATTTCATTATTATTCATTATATAAACTTTATGATCATTCATGTATGGTTAACATGGAGAATGAATCTCATCGCGTCATGGAGACGGTAGTCCGTACATACGCACGAGCGATGATATTGTTCCCATAATTATTGAATAGAATTGGAGTGTATGGTATAATATATCAGAATAATTATGATGTTATAATAACCATATATAGTTATTATTTACACCATTATACCCATCCATGTAAGGTGTTGGTTGAAAAACAGATTACACCAAGGCGTGGAGACGGTTTTTAGTACGTACGCATGCGTGGTGATTTCGTTTTCTGTTGGATGAATAGATGGTGGAATAGGGTTTTTTAATAATTATAATAAAATATCTCTATATGATTGATACTGATGATATTACTTCATAGTGAAACAACTAAATTATAAGAAGTAGAAGAAGAAATAATGTTAAAAGAATCGGTAACGTATATTACCTCTTCTTTCGACACGCGTTTTTGAAACCACTTCTTAGGGCACTAAGATTGGTCTTTGAAAAATACCGGAACCTCTAGGATGTTTCTAGGGATGTGTAGAAGTGAAATTGGTATGGGTTGGCCGAGCATGAAGGCTCAATATGGTGGGAGGAAGAGAGGGAGGAGGTGTCCTTTTATAAGGGAGGAGAGGGGAACCTTTAGAAATACTCAAAATATTATTTTATTATAAAGTCATATTCGGTTTTTAATAACTCAAAATTGATTTATTTCTAAGATAAGGTGGGGATGGGTCCAAATACTCTCATCCAATATATTTTGGACAAGTTTAGGTTACTATTGTAACCTTTTCATTTAGATTTAACTTTAAGATAAATAATTTTTCTTTTACCGTGTCTTCTTGTTTTCTTACACTATATGGTTAATAAACATACTATAACATGCCAAAAGAACCCAAAGTTGTTTATTATTAATATATATAACCTTATATAAATCATTTGGAAGAACGTTAGATTTTTAGGAATAAAGTAACAATTAATAATATAATATTTGTTTTAAAAACTATTTTATCTCAATTTTGACACTATTTGGTAATTGATTATTGTAAAAATCCTAACAAAATTATTAGTTAAAAAAAAGTTTACTAAATCAATAATAACATGTCCTATTAACCTAGTAAATTAGTGGAATTTATAAAATGTCTAAAATTACATTTATTTGGGAATTTATAACATCAATTATATCAATATTTCATTAATAAGGTAATTACTGTATCATCATTATGTCATAAATATATTAAATTATTTATTGTCTAAAAATTATAAATAAAACACCATTATATAGGAAATAAGTTTATCTTTCTAATGAATATTTATAGTCGAATTTATCTTATATATAACCCTATATTATAAATAATTTAGTTATTAAACATTGATTTTAACTAATATAACCCTTCTTTAAATAAATTAATAATAAATGTCCTAATCTAATCCAAGTGGGCCTAAATGGTCATATTTTTTTCCTAAGGTTGTTTTTGGTCGAATTAAACTTATCCAATAGAATTAGGACCTGTGTTAAGATAATAATAATATCATTTTTACCCTTAATTACCCTATTTACTTTTAACCGTGTTAAATAAAAGTAAAAAATTACTATTCACCAAAAATTATTTTCATCTCATCGAACCACATTTCAATTACTAACATCAACTGTGTCTCTCGGATTTTTGAAATTCCATTCACAGAAGCGGTAAAATTATGTTTCCTGTAAATTTTCAATTTCACTTAGGAGGTTGGTAAAAGGCGATGAAAAGTTCGATAAAATTTTTATATATCTAAAATTATTATAAAATGAATCCAATGAATTACAGTGAAATTATATTGGTATTATTTATAAATTTTTATCTAAAATAAAGTTAAATAAAATAATTAATTATTTAAATAAAATTTCGGTTTTTAAATAGTAACCTAGTGTTTTCACTATTTATAAAAAATTGAACGTTTTCAGAAAAAATACCAAAATTTCACCCTAAGCTAATTTTGATATTATGAATCCAAAAATGATGTCCATTTTGAAAGATAAAATTTCAAAATGTGGGTATTACTATTCATAACGGCATGTTCATAATAATATTATAATAATATCTCGTTTAGTGAAACTTGGTATTGCGTACAACACACGCTATCATGGAAAGTCGTGATTGCGTGTAATTCCATACAAGTCAGGGATATGTTTAGTTCAAGATCATTTTGGTGTAGCGTACAAGACCAGACATCAATAAAATTAAAAAGAATATTTTTCATAAAATCTCGGGGTGTTACATTCTACCCCCCTTAAATTGAATTTCGCCCTCGAAATTCATTGGGGTTATAAATTGTTTACAAATTGAAAGTTTCTTTAATAGAAACCCATATCGTAAAAAAGAATACCAAAACATGACTTTAAAAACTAAAGTATGAAACTTAACGGTTACCCAAATTAACTAATCACTGGGTTTCCACATAGGAGAACATAGGTGAGAATATGGACGTGGGAAAAAAATCTCACCATTAAGTTCTGATGGAGAGTGGTAGAGAACATGGATATGAAAAATACAATAATCACAAAGCCATATATTTGTGATGATCTAAGGTACCATCTGATTCATTGAATATAAGGGCACTAGGACAACATTTTTGGTTTTCAAGATCATTTCCCTAGAATTGATGAATTAAAATAAATACTTACATGATTTTGGTACAATCTCACAATTGTTTGGGAATGGAACAATTTCCACTTCATCACATAAAGAAATAAAGTTGAATTTTTATTCATTAAGTGTTAACAGATCATGTGATAGAATGATGGGTCATTCCATCTGTTTCAAACAAAAGGTTTGCAAAAGTTATCAAATATACATAAGTCCATCTATGGTGAGATTAATCAGATATGATTCCAAACATGGACTTATACTTAATCTATAATACCTCATAAAAAAATAAAACTAGTTTCTACTAACCAGGGACTTCCTGTAGGCCAGTGGTATGCGATAAAGGCCAGTCGCACTTCGGTTGTGGGTTTAATTCCCACAACCTTGTCTGACGCGATGGGTTGTCACCCATCCCGCGACTTGTCCTTTTTCTAGAACTACATTACTATAACATCCCATCAATAATATTAAAAAAAGTTATATCCTTAAACAATAATATATTATGTCCAACATAATCCATTCCAATATTTAGGCTTATCTAAAATACTTCGGTCCAAGCTCATAGTATAATGAAAACAATTACTAAAAGGTTATCTACCAAGAATGCGAATACAATCATTTTTCCTGCACATATCATAAGATATATCTTGTTGTTTTCATTCCAAACACATGAATACCTTATTCATATATTCTCTTGAAAGATAAATTACCATAGAATCTTAGTGAAAACATGAATACTGTCAAAAGGTAACTCTTTCCACATACCAAAATCCAAAGAAATCTATATAATCAAACCATAATATCACATAGTCCTTATATCAGTCATGAGATCATGAATACAATCAAACATCCCATTATCTTCTTATCCATTCATTATGCACATATCATCTAATTTCCAAAAATATTTCAATCACTTTTCAGGGTTACTAATGCCATATTCTTATGGAAAACCAAATTAGACCAATACATAGATATTCCAATATACCATAAAAGCACCTCAACAAAATTATTCTTGAATACCAATACAAAACACTTCAATCCATCCTCTTCAAAGACTGTCATGGAATAAGTCCTTCTTTGATTTATAAGCAACATCTTAGGACAGGGAATTGAGTTGGATAATGCCCATGTTCTCTGCACATAAGACATTTGACTCTATAACAGTCTGTCACTCTATGACCCTTTTCTCCACATAGATAACATCTTCCACTCCATTTGAGGTATTCCTAAAGTTTTTTCACCCCTTATTTATAAATATCAATATTCCTTTGTCTATGTTCCACACCATGTGAACATGGATAAAATTCCATCTTCCTCTAATTTGATGACTTAGGAATACAACTATAGTTCACCTTGTTAATCATATATCGAGATGACTGATTTGGATTAACCACGATATGATTCTCTATAGGCATTACATAATTTTGTTGATCATAGTCACCAATTTGTCAATTGTAATCAATGTTAATCGAATTCCTTCTTGTTCCCTCCGTTGATTAAGACCACAAACCATAGTGTAAGAAAAGTTAAAATAACGAGGAACCACATAATCATAAAAAGCCACTTATGGGATGTCTAAATTATCAAAAACTTATTTAATCCATGACACCTTAGGTTCACCCTAGGTTATTCATGATTGGAAACATTATTTCTATGACTCTAACATATACGTATACTTAACCATATGGACATCCCTAGACATACCTTAGAAATATTTATAGGGATTTCCCTAAAGTTTTTCGCATTCTAGTTTCCAAAGGTTGACTAAACCTATCCTCTGATACCAACTGTAGAGACCCTAATCATAACATACATGAACATTACATGAATTTTTCAGAATACTTAATACCTAAAAAAAATAGACACACAAGTACAGTAATAGTTTAGTGTCTTTGGAAACATGGAATATAAACTTCTAATCATGTTGAAAGATTTTCATCAACTCCTATAATGATCTTCTCCTTTTTGTTTCCTTACCTAAAACCTTTCATTATTTTTTTGGGGGAAAATAAAACATAAAAAGGGTGAGCTCAAATGCTCAGTAAGGGCAAACATAGATAACATAAAACAATCCCTAAGCATTTTAAACCAAAAACATGAACATGAAATTTAAACATCAAAATCTTGACCAAATACATAAATCGTGGAAGTACATAAGGAATATATCATAATGGAACATCAACCATGATAAAATATAATGGGAATAAAACATGTAATTCTGGAAAACATTCCTTAGATGATATTATTTCCATAGTAGCCAAGGCATTGCTGCCAAGACCATCTTCATGGACAAAGTCCCTTTCTGAATCGAGTTCACTCCCCGTTTCAGTCCTGAAACACTGAACTAGATTAACCTGCCATTCCATCCAAGTATATATCATTAGATATAAATATTTACCCAATGCATTGGAGGGAGATATAGTTCCCAACCATCTCATAATTAAATCATTCTTACTTGTGCGACAAAATAAACAAACATCATTCATAAAACCCCAATAAATAAAATGGGGTTCATAAACATCATCCCATCATCACATAGTCCATATAAAATAAATGGTTATAATTTCATAAAAAGAAAAGTTAAACCATGTAAATCATATATACATTATACTTGAAACATACACATATAATTTAATGTCATCTTGGATAAATTTTTTTTTTGATAAAACACTTGAAATGAATTTTGAGGAAAATATCATTTCTTCATCAAAATCATTTTCTTTTCACAAAATGGAATGAAATTTTAAAATAAAAGAGATTTTGTTGAAAATAGAAATGATTTATTTCAGAATAATCTTAATGAAAATAAGGCATTAAAAAACAGTAAAAATCCTTTCATGCCATATAATTTGAAAAAAACATTCTCCTCGTACTTTTGTCGGAAAAGTCAAAAAGTACCTCGTATGAGAAAAAAAGAAAGATTTCTTACATACCTTGTATTAAAAGTCAAAAATGTGTAAAAATAACATTAAACATACATAAAGGCACTTTTAGAAAACATGGACATGGATTATAACAATAACCCCAGAAAATAATTACGTATAAGCAATCTCGTATAAAAAATGAGATTTGCAAAATTATCCCTTACCATAGGTCCGATATGCTTCATATTGATCCGAACCTCCTATATAATGATTTAAATAATGTCATTGACTTATTATATAATCATATTCTTTGTTATTATATCATATATTTTTCACTCATGACTTTATATTACCCGATCTTTTGTAAATTCCATGTTATAGCAGTGTTTTGGGTAAAATCATTTTTTATCTTATGTGTTTCGACTTGTCGTTCTTGAAATTATTAATTATATCATGATTTAAATAATTCAATAATGTAAATCATAATTTATATGTAAAATATATTCATCATATACATATATATTATAGATCGATAAAAGGAATGACTTACACAGTTCATGGAGACAGTAGGCCGTAGGTACGCATGAATGCTGTATTCGTTTTCTAATTGAATTGAATGAAAAGAAATAGATGACATACATATATATATTCATAAATACAGTAGAATTATTATTTCATATATTTATTTATTATTCATTATATAAACATTATGATCATTCATGTATGGTTAACATTGAGAATGAATCTCATCACGTCGTGGAGACGGTAGTCCGTATGTACGCACGAGCGATGATATTGTTCCCATTATTATTGAATAGAATTGGAGTGGATGGTATAATATATCAAAATCATTATTATTTTGTAATAATTGTATATAGGTATCCTTTACACCATTATACCCATCCATGTAAGGTGTTGGAGGAAAAACAAAATACACTACAACGTGGAGACGGTATTCCGTACGTACGCACGCACGGTGATTTCGTTTTCCATAGGATGGATAGATGGTGAAATAGGGTTGTTTCATACTTATAATAACATATAAGTATATTATTGATACTGATTTTATTACTTCATAATGAAACAACTAAAGAATAAGAAGTAGAATAAGAAATAAAGTTGAAAGAATCGATAACGAATATTACCTCTTCTTTCGACACGCCTTTTTGAAACCTCCTCTTAGGGAAATAATATTGGCCTTTAAAGAATACCATAAACTCTATAATATTTCTAGTGAAGTTTAGAAGAGAAATTGGCAGGGTTTGGCCGAGCATGAAGGCTCAATGTGGTTTGAGAAAGAGAGGGAGGAGGTGTCCTTTTATAAGGGAGGAGAGGGGCACCTTTGGAAAAACTGAAAATATTATTTTATTATAAAGTCATATTCGGTATTTAATAACTCCAAATTGATTTATTTTGAAGATAAAGTGGGTATGGGTAGAAATCCTCTCATTCAATAGAATTTTTACATGTTTAGGTTACTATTGTTACCTTATCATTTAGATTTAACTTTAAGTTAACTAATTTTTCTTTTACCGTGTCTTCTTGTTTTCTTACACTATATGGTTAATAAACTTACTATATCAAGACAAACGAACCCCAAGTTGTTTATTATTAATATATATAACCTCAGCTAAGTCATTTTGGCAAAAATTAGATTTTTAGGAATAAAATAACAATTAATAATATAATATTTTTTTTAAATACTATTTTATGTCATTTCTGACACTATTTGGTAATTGATTTTTGTGAAAATTATAAGAGAGTGATTAGTTCGAACAAATCTAACAAAATAAATGATAACAAGTCATATTAACCTCTAAAATTATAGGAATTCATAAAAAGTCTCAAATAACATTTATTTGGGTATTTATAACATCAATTATGTCAATATTTCATTAATAAGATAATTACTACATCATCATTGTATCATAAATAAATTAAATTATTTAATGTATAAAATTTATAAATAAGACACCATTATGTAGGAAATATTTTTAGATTTCTAATGAATATTTATAGTCGAATTTATCTTAGGTATTTCCTTATATTAAAAATAATTTAGTTATTAAACGTTGATTTTAACTATTTAAACCCTTCTTTAAATAAATTAATAATAAATGTCCTAATCTAATCCATGAGGGCCTAAATGGTCATATTTTATGCCTAATATTGTTCTTCGTCGAATTAAACTTATCCAATATAATTATGACATGTTTTAGGGTAATAATAATGTCATTTTTTCCCTTAATTACTCTATTCACTTTTAACCGTGGTAAATAAAAGTAAAAAGTTACTATTAATCAAAAAACTCATTTTTATCTCATTGAAGAAAATTTTAATTACTAACATCAACCATGTCTCGTATTTTTGAAATTTAATTCACAGAAGTGGTAAAATTATGTTTTTTGTAAATTTGGAAATTCTCCTAGGAGGTGGGTAAAAGACGGTGAAAAGTTCAATAAAATTTTATATATCTAAAATTATTATAAACTTAATCCAATGAATTACATTGAACATATATTGGTATTATGCATCAATTTTTACCTAAAATAAAGTTAAATAAAATAATTAATTATTTAAATAAAAAGCCGGTTTTTTAATAGTAACCCAGTGTTTTCACTATTCATAAAAAATTTAAAGTTTTCAGAAAAATACAAAACTTTTACCCTTAGATAATTTCGATATTCCGAATCCAAAAATGAAGTCAATTTTGAAAGATAAAATTTCAAAAATGGGGTATTACTGTTCATAACGACTAGATCATAATAATATTATAATAATATCTTGTCTAGTGAAACATGGTATTGTGTACAACACACGCTCTCGTGGAAGGTCGCGATTACGTGTCATGGAAGCCAAGTCAATGATGCATGTAGTGCAAGCTCCTTTTTGTGTAGCGTACAACACAAGGCATCAATAAAATTAAAAAGAATATATTTCATAAAATCTCGGTGTGTTATAGTTTTTACAGGGCTCCATCATAATACACAATCCATTAAATGATCGTTATAACCCCTAACATGGATTCTCGATATAAATATTTTAACCAATTATAATATTTTAGGAACCAATAGGTATAACTATCTGTAGACTATCCTATAGTTGAAATTGGTTATACACCTCGCTAATAAACAATCTCTTCTCCATAGGTTGTTATACCTCGAACCCTCATCTCCTAATTAAAGATCCAACTGAGTTACCTTTTATGTTTCTAACTCCATCTTAAAAAAATATTATTCTCTATATTCATTGTGAAATGATTTTGAAATTATTCTAGGAATGATCAACTAGAGGATGATATTTTTAACATTCTAAACATGATTTCAGGATCTAAAATTCTCATGTACCGTCCAAGTATTGTCCCTATCTACTGGTTAGGTATATCATTATTTGTTAATCATTTATAATATCCTATATATGGTCAGTTTACATAGAGAAACACCTATCAATAAATTCATACTTTTCATATTAAAGTATTGAACTCACATATATGTATTAAATTGGTGCATAAAATATATTTTTTTAATGGTTGGGGCAGAAGCCTCAATTTATTATTAAAGAAAAGTCCTCTTTAGACTAGGTAAAGGGTGACCCATTACATATCCCGAAGGCCCATGGCCAAGTGGCCTACATACAGGGCTAGAAAGCCCATTTTTTGGCCCAAAGGACCCCACAGTGAACAGTACTTCTACAGTACCCCCACAGCTACAATACCTCCTCCAGTACCTCTTCCATTATAAATTCTTAACTAAATTATCTCATATTGACATCATTCATTAATAACATATTGTTCTCAGGTCCACATTCCATATCACAAAACAATCAATATTGTTGTTTATTAATCAACTTTTTTTATTTTCATTATTGTTATCTTGGTTGTCCTTATGCTTAATGAACACATAATTGTGCTACATACCTTGTAAAAAATTATTACTTAAATAAAATAAAATCAGTGTAATTATATCATGCAAGAGATTTTGCATCCACGTATGAAAGTTGTCATTCATGCACTACTATTTCACTATGTATATTACACTCCACTTCATTAATGTTATTATTTAAACATATTATACCACCATATAATAGTATAATGACTACTGAAATAGCTAAATGGGTGTCTTCCTCACACAATGACTATACGTTAGTATCACCTTGTTCATGATATATCTTTACATCCTCATTCTAATAACATGATGAAGTTATACACTATTTTGTGGTATCATTGTTTTCTTCATGAAAACCAAAAATGTTTCATAAAAATAGTTCATATTAAGGATCTATAAGTGAGATAAAAATATTTATAAGGCCCATGTGATATCCTTTATCACAAATGTAATATGACTCATAGGTAAAATTCATGATATATAAGATAAGGGTGCTCATATCTCTCATAGAAAATGAGATCTGCAATATCAGTAGGAGTGACTCTTCTTCTATGTTATTTTTTATTTATAGGAAAATCACCAATATATTTCACTGCCTTTGGTACGTGATTTATTTTTTCTCAAAACAGAAAATTTCATTTCATGTTAATAGTTTCAAAACCAATCAAATCAATCCTCATTTATAAATCATCTTACACTGAAAAAAATGATGTATTGAAGATGGATTAATCTCACATTCATGCGATATGAATCTGTTTCATCAATGAATTGGTAATTATCAAAATTATTCATTTATCTGAATAGCCATCTATAACATTTTTCATAAGGAAAAATACTGTTAATCAAATATCCACTTGCATGAAAGATGGGGATCGAATGCATGAAAGACTAATGCCTCAATGTAGGAAACACTCATCCATTCAGGCATATCTAAATGATGGATACTATATAATTCATAGACACTATAATTAATGGATCTCTTCAGTGTTGGGAGGTTGAAAAAGATCACTCACAAATATTGTGTGGACTAGAAAAAATAATAAGGCAGATGTGTTGCACTAAAATATTTTTAAATATATGTTAACTGTACCCCTATTTTATTTTACCAAATCAAATATTAATTTGGGTAAATGTTACCATATTTACTACTATGCTTCATTTCATACTCAATTATTATCACTAGATCGTTTCTTATACACATATTTCACCCATTGGATTCATGAGCTACTCTACACCTACACATGCCCTTATTCTATTCCAGACTGTCCACATGATCACTACACAAGAACATTATAATAGACCAAATATTTCCCATACTCAAGGCATTTATGTGGGTGAAATGAAATCTTATTCAATATCATAGATAGGTTAGAGGTCGACCTACCATCCAAAAAAGTCTCGGATAATTCATTTGAATGTATTAATTATATGGAAAAAATTTTTCTAAGGTGAAAAATTGAACTATCCATTAAATAAATCAATTCTATGTTCACCAATAAATTTTAATACACATAATTCATTCAAAATATAAATAAAATAATTTTATTTATTATTGGAATTCATTATTTTCTACATGTATATATATTAATTTTTCATGTTAATATATATTTTAACTTCTTAAACATGATGAAAACATTATACACGAGTGAAATAATAATTTTTTATGAATAACAGGTAAAAAATAACAGAAGTTGACTAGGTATACCTTTTTCAATCATGAAATCCAACCCCATTGAATTATTCCATAACAATTATCCATGAAGCACTACATCTCACTATCAACTGACTAAATTCATTTTGACACATCATTGAAAAAAAATGTGTCATGTAGAACAAAAATATCAATTTTTTATTTTTCTTAACTATTAACATATTTAAAATTCAATATATGTGCTAAAAACATTTTTAAGATTATTACAAATAAAATTAAATTTTTAAGTGGTGGTATTTCACATATATTCTTTAAAAATGTTATCCATCATTAATGTATTGTCTCTTGAAAACATCAAATAATGGGTCATTTTCAAAATATTAATATACTAAGAAGAATATATTTCACCAAATATTGTTATCTCTAGTCTATACTAATGTATAACACAATAGATATATAACCATGGTTCTTTATTATTTCTAAAAACTACCATGTAGGGAAAATCATGAACATCATTTCTCTAATAAAATTTTTAGGTGTTGAATATAATATTATTTATCAATAAAATGATAGTTGTTATATTGACAGAAATGAAAAAAAATAAAAAATTTACGCTTCAAATGATATAACCAACCACCATAGTTTAGTGACAAATCTGCATAAATAAAATTTTAAAGACATTTATAATATATATTTGAAAGTGTTTATCATAGCATATATTAAAATTTTATAGAGCTGTTTTTGATAAACACATTCACATTATTGTGATGATTTTATAGAATTATCTTATCAATGATCCCCCTCCAAGGATGTATCCATATCAATAAATACCATGCACATCAATACACAAAACTCATAGAAATAAATGGAAGGTCGATGCACCCTTCGGGCCGACATACTCGGATCCTCCACTCAGGAAGCACCGGAGAGAGTACGTCTAAACCCTTCGAAGGTGTCACAAACAACATATGCACCCTTGGGGCCGGCAGAACCAGATCCTGTAGAAATGCCTCGGTCTACACCTACCAGAGACCAGTCCCAACAAGTTGTAAACTTTTTTCTCGCCTATACCATCAATGCACTAACAGATCGATTGGAAGAAATGGAAGGTCGATGCGCTCTGATACAGCAAGAGCGAAATCCCTACCCAGATTGGGTGATCCACACGCCAACCCCACCCAATTTTAGGAGCCCTGTATTCCCTATTTTTATCGGGTCAGGAGATCTAGAACAGCATTTCCTGCACTACACGTCTTATTGTGACCTTATGATGGGAACTCCAGAACAACAAGAAGTAGTGAAACTCAGATGCTTTGTGCAGACCTTGCAGGGATCTGTCTTTGTCTAGTATATGAATCTACAATAATAGTCTATAAAAAAATGGGAAGACCTACAACAATAGTTCATTTTCCACTTCAGCTCAATGCTGTTGAAAACAACGTTCAGAAACCTCTTGAATTTTAAACAGAGGGAGAATGAGAGGATCTCAGATTTCATTTCCAGATGGAAGGTTGTGACCTACACTCTAAATAGGCCAATTCCCCAAGACGATATACTATCAACATACATCTATATCCTTCCAGATAAGCTACGAACACCACTCCTAGCAGTGGAGTGCACCAATTGGTTCCGCAGTCTCTCTACCATTGCTCATAGAATTGAAGACTTAATGTAGTGGACTAATATAAAGTACCAAATAGCCTCACAGGGTCCTCCAAAGAGATCAGTTAGGGAAAATTCATCCTCTATCATGCTCAAGCCAGCCCCTCAGCCTGCTCCATTGCCAAGGCCTCCACCGAATCATCAAGGGACCCCTGTATATTATTGGCCACCTCTGCCCAAGCCGGACGATCAGAGAGGATCGAATCAGAACGAGTTTGAGGAATGAAGTCATAAAATATACTCATTCTAAGAGGACCAAGTCTGCTGCTAATTAATCGCCGCCATGAATTGAAACTTGATCCACCTCCCGGAGCCAAGGAAGATAGAATAAGTCATCCACAAAGATAGGAAAGATTAATATCCCAACTATCGAATGTTGGGGCACAATATTCAAGAATTCTTAATCTTCAGTGACCTCTTGCAAAGGATGGTAGACTCCGGGAAGGTCGAGCTGGGTCCACCCACAGCACGTGTGATGTATATTTCTACCACCAAATCCAAAAAGGGGTGGGGTGGTAGGAATTTGACCGCAAGAAGGGGTAGAAATTTGATGACTGGATGACTCGGATGACTGTCATTCGAGCTCAGGGCATACTCCGACCTCAACTATGGTATCCGGTGTTGCCGCCAACAACCCCTAATGCCGCATATCTGACAATATCATCCTCACAACCCTCCACGAGCTGGTCATATAGGCGCATTTGAGCAGGGAGGATACAAGCACGATAGGATAAGTACACAACATGGACGAAGTTATCCCCAACACTATCAGATTTTATGCCCCCAAACATGGTGCCACGGGCAGCGACCTACCAAACTGCACCATCAGAGACAACCAAATAGGTTGACCTGTCACTGGACGAGAAACTAATATTTGGTTCTATAAACTTCATTTATTTAATGGAATCATTTCCTGTTGAATGGTATGGCTAAAAACACATGTTCCCAACGCAAGGGGTCAGGAGGACTAGTAGAAGCAGGGGATGCCAGGGGAGGCACAGTCGCGGCCGGAACCAACCCTATGGTTTTACCCTGGCCCAGACCATTAATATCTTAGAAACTCGTGGGAGATCCCTTCAAAGGACTCAACATGAGAAAGAATATCCCTCCTCCTTCACAAGAGTCCACTTTGGCCATGTTATACTATGGTACCCATCAGAGGAGAAACATGTTTCTAGCCACCTAGTAAGCACAAATAGACTGGATGGGCCAAGATCCCAAAACGTGGGAACACCGTTGACATCCGACCCCACTGTTGGTTCCTCTTCGTCATGTATTCTAGCTCCCAAGCTTCCTAATAAACACTCTCGCCAACGGAGAAGCACTGGCTACTGTCCCAGAAGTAATATATCCTTAAGTAAATGGTGTCAGTTCCAGCCAAACTGTCAATCCTGGAGGCCCTGAGTTTGTCAGTAGATCCTAGGGAGGCCCTTGTAGAAGCCTTTCTCAGCCCCCAAGAGTTTCAGGGTGAGGTATCCGCCGCCGAGATTTACCGGACGAAGACTGGCCCAGTTGAGTGAAATGCAGTTATTTCATTCACCGATCAAGATGAAGATTCCATAATGCAAGGACAAATCAAACCACTATATGTGTTTAGTACATTTAATTATGTTGAGATCCATAAAGTCTTTATTGACAATGACTCTGGAGTTAACCTCCTTCCCCTACAGACACTTCGTAAGTTGGGTTATAATGAGGACGATCTAATAGACTCATCCACAAATATGTTGTGATACGACATGAATGAATAGAATCCAATTGGAAAAATAAAGCTAATACCACATTTTGGTGACCTTTTGGCCTACTCGGAGTTCCTGGTGGTCCGGAAAGACACATCATTCAATGCCCTGCTAGGAAGGCCGTGGCTCCATAAGCACATGGCCATTCCTTCATCATATCACCGGTGTAATAAGTATTTCTTCAGTGAAAAATGTGGGACATTACACGCTTACAAGGCCCCTTTCGAGATCTCTTATTCACACTACATTGGCATTAGTTATTATGAGAAAAAGAAGAAGACGACATTAGTCGATGGTGTTGACTGGATCCCCACTCCAAATGGTCTGGAAATGGTTCCTGATGACCCCCTCAAGCATCTCAGTATAGACGATGTACTGCCCATCAAAAAATTTGAGAACAAGGGTTCATGTCTGGGCATGCACTCATATATCCTCATGACTTTAGCCATAACAACAGAGTGTGACAATGTGGAAACCTCCGCTAACCCTCAATTTGGGGGAGAATACGTGAGCGTTGACTCCCATGATGCTTCACCTCTAGACTCCCAAGAACTTGTGCCGGGAACTCCCCCCCCCCCCGTTGGATCATGAAGATGATGATTTGGGGGAAGAAGAGGAGAATGATCTCAGGGATGATCCTCCTGCATTTTCGGAAGGTATCTCCACTACTATGGAAGATCTCAGGGAAATAATCCTAGGTACCGAGGAAGACCTGGGGCCCACTCTCTTTAGCATAGCCATGTCTCCCATGGAGTACAAGTTATATACCTAATTCATGAGGCAACATAAGGATGTTTTTGCCTTGAATTACACGAAAATTCTGGGACTCGATCCGAAAGTGGAAACACACCACTTGGGTCTTCCAGAAGACCAGTAGATCTATAAAAAAGACACCAGAAGGGTGCACCCCACACATGCAACCAAAATAGAGGCTGAAGTAGACAAGTTAATTTAGGTAGGCTTCACTCGAGATGTCCAATACCCCATATGGTTGGCCAACATTGTCCTCTTCAAGAAATGTAATGGAAAAATCATCATCTACATCAACTTCAAATATGTCAATCGGCATTGTCCGAAAGTTCATTTCCCAGTCCTGATCAATGAGTTATTAATCAGCATAATGTTTGGGTATGAGGCTCTCTCATTTATGGATGACTGTTCTAGGTATAATCAAATCTGGATGGCCCATGAAGATGAAGAAGCCACTACCTTTAGGGAACCTCAAGGAGTATTTTGTTACATGGTAATGCCATTTGGTCTCGTGAACGCTGGAGCCACATATCAATATGCCAAGCATTGTATCTTTAAACCATTCCTTTGGAGATTCGTAGAATGCTAAGTGGATATCATAGAGGTCAAATCAAGATAGAATTCAGATCACCTGGTAGACCATGAAACATTCTTCAGCAAACTTCGACAACATAGCCTGAATATGAACCCCTTGAAATGCGCCTTTGGGGTTACCTCCTGGAAATTCCTTGGCTTTGTCTTACACCATCGTGGCATCAAAGTCGACCATAGAAATACAAAGTCCATCCTTGGTTTACCACCTCCCAAAAATCTCATAGAGTTAAGAGGATTACAAGGACACATGACCTACATTAGGCGGTTCATAGCCATCTTGGTGGGAAACTATTTTCCATTCACCAGGTTAATGAAAAAGGGGGTTACATACCAATAGACATATGATTTCTAGGAGGCATTTGACAGCCTAAATAAGTACCTCTTAACCCCACTGGTGATCCTTCATGCAGTTGAAGGTAGGCCTATCATCATATATGTGATGGCCCTAGAGTGGTCACTTGGGGCCTTCCTTGCACAAAACAATGACGCCGATAGTGAAATTTGTCTCTATTACCTCACCCGAACCATGATCGACACTGAAACTCGACACTCAAACATCGATAAGATCTATTTGTACATGGTATTTGTAGTTCAAAAATTGATACAATATATGCTGCTTCATGAATTCCATTTGGTCTTGCGTAGTAACCCGCTCAAGTACATCCTCAGCCTCCCAGTGCTGAACGGGAGCCTATACCGATGGGCATTCATCCTGAAACAGTTTGACATCTGGTTTGTGCCTCAGAAGGCCAAAAAAGTCCAGGAATTTTCATATTTTCTGGCAGAGCACCCCTTGATATGGACCACTACACCAGACATTGAGCTACCTGATGAAGATATCTTCTCGGTTCAAGAGGAGTTCCCAACATGAGAAATGTACTTCGACAGCCCATCCTGAAGCCCGGCCGGGAAGAGGATGGAGGATCCTAAATATAACAACGTGGGTTTGGGGATAATACTCATGTCCCCAGAAAAGGAAGTCTTTCCATATTCCTTCCTCTTGTATGAAGTATGTACATACAATGAGGTGGAATATCAAGCCCTCATTGGAGGCCTGGAGCTCACACTCCAGGCACATGTACAACACCTTAAGGTAAAAGGTGACTCAGAACTGGTCATCAAGAAAGTAAATGGTTACTATGATAATAAAAAGAAGGATATGATTCCCTGGTTTGACCTTGTCTGAGGGTTGATGGTTTTATTTTCCAAAGAACCATCATTGACCAATATTCCCCAGTCTCAAAATTCTCAAGACGATGCTTTGGCTAATGCGGCCACAACCCTAACTAAACCAGACCTGGATGAAACATATATTGGTATTGATCATCGTCGAATAGTCTTGCCATTTGTTTATACAAATATGGAAGAAATAAACAACTTCAAGACTGTCCCTGATCTATATGCTCCCGCCACTGGCTGGATAACCCCCATTGCAAACTATCTTCAAAGAGGATAAATTCCATCAGATAGGGATGAACAAGATAAAATACTAAGAAGGGTGATCAACATTGTCCTATACGGTGGCATGATTCAACAAGAGGTCCTCTACAAATGAGTCCTAAAAAGAACCATCCTCAGATGCATTGATGAAGAAGAAACTGCTGCTGTCATGACTAAAGTACATGCCGAAGTATGTGGAGAACACCAGTCAGGGTCTAAGCTCTCCCATCAAGTTCGAAGGCTTGGGTACTATTGGGCCACCATGGTACGAGATTGCAAGCACTTTACTGCAAAAATGAAACTCATGCCAACTTCATACACCAACCCCCAGATTTACTTCAAAATGCTATGTACTCCTAGACGTTTTTAATTTGGGGAATGGACGTCATGGGACCATATCCTCCCACCACGGACAAATAACTGACGTATATCCTCACAACAACCGACATATTTTCCAAATGGGAAGAAGATGTAACCCTCAAGGAATCCGGGGAAAGAAACATTTTCAACTTTTTGTAAGCCAATATCATCACCAGATTTGGCATCCCTCATTCCATACTGATGGATAACAGCACCAATTTCAGCTCTGCTGAATTGGAGAAACTCTACTAAGAATATGGTATCAAGGATAACCACTCATCTAGCTACCATGCAACAGCCAACAGACAAATATAGGATTTCAACAAGACCCTATCCAAAATTATCTAGAAAATGGTTGACAAAGACAAGAAAATCATGTCCGGATAAAATTCTTCTTGCGTTGTGGGCGTATCGAACCACAATGTTCTCCGTTTCTCAGGCTACTCCATAATCATTGGTATAAGGAATAAAAGAGGTCCTACCCATTGAGCTCCAATTTCCCCTGCACCATGTGTCCATTTGTGATATGTTATCCCATGATGATCATTAATAAAAATGTCTACGTGAATAGGAATCGTTGGATGAGAAGTGATTGCACACTTTGCACCATCTGAAGGTATATCGGAACCGGATCACACGATACTTCAAAAAAATGTTCGTCTTTGGTCTTTCATGGAATGAGAATTGGTGTTGGTCCTTCAGACCCCAATGATACCTGAAATGAATCCTCCAAAACTGGATCCCATGTGAGAGGGGCCAAATGGTATACCCAAGGAATACTCTAACGGAGCATATTTTCTGATATCCATGGATGAGAAATTCATTACTACTCCTACAAATGCGAGTTTTATGAAGATGTATTTCTTATAATCAAAATTAGTTATCATCGGAGTTTCAAGACATTAAACTGGCAAGCACCTGTTGTCCGAGCTGCAGAATGTTAAACTGCCATGCACGGTTTGTCCGAGCTGTAGGATGTTAAACTACCATGCCCCAATGGACCAAAATCTATGTCACTAAACTAAGAGTATTTTGACCTTACCACACGTTGTCAAACATTAAGGATTTCAGAGAACTATGTATGAATTGACTCTTCCCTTTGCAGGATACGTAGCGATGCCAGGATTCGGTATCCTGGCCCAACTATCCCCGGATAAAGTTAAAAGTTACTTCTTTTCCCCCGTGTATTGGCTAACCTTGCAGGGGGTGTATCCCCTTCTAAAAAACTATGTGAGGATTTATTTATTCCGTCACATGATACATAGTGACGCCAGAATACCACATCCTGACCCAGCCACCCAAGAAAAAAAATTCCCTCTTCTTCCATGTACGGGACAACCCTGCACAAGATTTACCTCATTCAAAGAACTACGTATGGCTTGATTTTTTCCATCACATGAAACATAATGATGCCACCATCCCCCATCCTGGTCCAGACACCCCCCAAATAATGATTAAAAATTCCTTCTTCCCCCATGTATGAACCAGACCTGGACGGGGTGTATTCCTCATCCTTACCCTACGATGTTAAACTGCACGGATAAGAACGATTAAAAATTCCCTCTTCCCCCATGTACAAAACTGACCAGGACATGGATTTTTCCTCGTCCTTTCCGCATTATGTCAAAATGCATGGATAAAAAAGATTTAAAATTCTCTTTTCCCCTGTGTACGGACCATACCTGCACGAGTTGTATTATATTTTAATCAACTATGTACAACATGAATCCTTCCCTCACAGGATACGTAGAGACACTATGATTTTATATCCTGGCCTAGACATCCCCAAATAAAGTCAAAAATTCCCTTTTCCCCATAGATGGACCAACCCTACACGTGGTGTATTCCTCATCCTTACTGCATGACATTAAATTGCACAGATAAGAAATATCGAAAATGACATTTTCCTCCATGTATAGACCAGACCTGAATAGGGTGTATCATCATCTAAAGAAATTTATACATCTTGATTCCTTCCATTATAGAAAACATTGTGACACCAAAATTTCGCATCATGGCCCAACCACAACATATAATGCTAAAAGACCCCCTTTCCCCCATACGGTCCTTACCCGCACGGGGTGTATTCCGAAAAAATAATTTCTTGAGTCATTATTCATTCCCTCGCAGGATACGTAGTGATGTCAGGATCTTTCCTCCCAGCCCAGCTTCTGGTAAATGAAAAATCAATTATATATACCCCTCTTTTTTACCACATGACATTAAACTGTACAGAATCCCCTTTTCAAGTTAGTTAACCATCGTCCTCACCACACGATGTTAAACTACACTGACTTTATCACAACCCACCCAAGATACATGGCGAAACGAGATGTGAATAATCTTTATGAATTTGGATGCATCATCTCCATACATCAGACTCCACGACTCATATAATTGTGGATCTTCATAATCATTCATGGACATCAAATGTGGAAATTCATCAAGCCATGGACACCATTGAACAACTATGCATACCATTCCCTCAGTGGCACTGCATATTGATAGCCCCTAGCTCATCTACCAAAGGCAAGATTTCCTCAGTAATTACTCTTCCTATATCTGTATGCTTACCAGCCTTAGGGCCCCATATCATATCTCCTGATACAAAAATTTATGGAGAAGTGGTTTACAAGTTTGTTCCCCCCTCACATTCAAACGTTGCCAGGGTATCCATACTTAGTTAGACTATTTATCCACCCATGGTTCACATGAAGTTATGAATCTACAAACATCAAGTCAGGGATAGGCTTCTTTGATTTGATAGGCAACTATGGTTAAGATGTTACTTGTATGCTTGGACGCCATTATTCCCATATGATGAACTCTGTACTGTAAGCAATCTCGGATTTTCATAATCATCCATGGCCATCTAAACTTGAATTTTATCGACCCATGGACACCTTTTCATGACTATTCAAACCATACCCTCAGCGGCACTACATATTGATGGCACCTAGCTTGTCTACCAAAGGCACGATTTCCTCAGGCGGTACTCTTCTTAGCTCTATATGCTTACCGGCCTCAGTTCCCCCATACCATATCTCTTAATCTGGGAAACCCCAGAGATATAGATTACACCCTCATTCCCTCACACTTGTTCAATGTATGCCAGAGCATCCTGACTCTGTTGCCTTCTGGGTAATTTTAACAATAGTCACCCAATGGTCCAAACTCTACGACTGTTGAACTAAGAGTACACCATCCTTACGACATGAAGTTAAACTACATGGAGTTAAGGTATACACCATGTGGAAGACAAACTAGTGTGCTGAACCCTTGGAGTTTTAACACCAACTAGGGATGAGCATCCCCGACATGTCCAATTATTTCCTTACCAAATTATAGACTTTGTGGCCTGGAAAATCACAGATCCTCATAATCATTCATGGGCATCGGAAGTGGAAAGTTATCGACCTTTGGACACCATTCCATGACTATGCATACCATTCCATCTGTGGCTCTTCATATTGATATCCCCTGGATAGTCTACCAAAGGAATGCTTTCCACAGGAGACACTCTTCCTAGCCCCGTACGCTTACTGGCCTCAGAGCCCCCATATCATTTCTCCTGATCCAAGAATCCTCGGGATCACAATTTACACCATCAATCCCTCTCTACATCTTGGACAGGCCAAGATTTTTGAACCTAGTAACATTCTAATAAAGAGTGGCCTTTGCAACTACATCCTTACTGCATGATGATTGAAACAGCAAAAAACATGTCTTTTCCACTCGGTGTAAAGTTGTAAAAACTAGGCATTAAACATCCAAGGAAATGATCCCCATCCTCACCACATGACGTTAAACTCTACGGAATTTAAAATTACCTCTGTACTTGCTGCATGATGTTTAAATTCATGGTCAAACCTGTGATGGGTTTAGTCAAGAATGGAGGTTTTCTTCTATCCCTTAGTGCATGGGCTAGACCTGCACAACCACCATCTCACACCAGTGTGAGAAGGGATGACTTCAACCATTCCCGGGAAATTTAGCTCAAATGTTTAACACATATCCATGCACCATCTCCTCATAAAACACACTCTTTAATCAGAAGAAGCCTAACCCTTGTAAGACACCCCTGGTGGTTCTGAATCTCATCTTTTCTGAAGTTTCTCGACTATCAGGAGAATAAAATCATTGACCTAATAAAACCTTTATAAGACTATGCATATCAAGCCCTCAGTGGCTCTGCATATTGATCGCCCCTGGAACATCTACAAAAGGCAATAATTCTTTAGCCAATGCTTCTATTTGTACGTCTCTTGGCCTTTGAGCCCCCATATTCACCCCAAGATTCAAAAACTATCTGAGTTACAGTTTACCAACCTCTTTCACAACCCTGCCCGAATACGCTGGAATGTCCCTGACGAGATTACTGAGAACTAGGAGAAGCCTTTTATTTTTATAAAATGTCCCAACTACACAACATTAAACTGTGCCAAGCTCCATTTGTCCTCTATGATAACTAAATTCATAGGATAGGGAACCTACATCCACACTCTTGATTAATACATATGTTCCCAAACCATTTCATACGTCACACACCCCTTCTGAGACACCCCTTGTGGTTTTCATAATTCTCCCAGCCACCTATGGTGGTTTCCATATGCCAAACTTCCATGAAGTCATCATGCCATCAGAAATGGAAATTCACTAACTTATGGACATCTTTTCACGACTATGCATACCATTCCATCATCAGCTCTGCATATTGATCTCCCCTGGCCCATCTAACAAAGGCAAGTCTTCCTTAGGTTATGCTTTTCCTACCTCTGAATGCCGATACGACTCCCATGCCTTGAGACATGACCTGCATGTTGTTCAAATCTAATTATGATTCCCCCCATGTGCGTCTGAAGGGTATTGAAACATATTTTAATCAACCAAACCACATTGGGGTCCTCACCCCACCATATCTGCTCAAAAATATTCGATATAAAACATCAGTAATGCTAGTCTTGTCGGTGGGACTTTAAACCGTCACAAAAAGAGGCGCAAAGCCCCTTAGCCCGAAAACCTAAAAAGGGTGACCTAAGAAAAATTCGATCCATACCAGTTGGGTCCACACCAAATTGGCCCAGGAAAGAATTAGTGTATTAGAAGAAAATACAAAAGGTTTGTTGGGTTTTTCTACAAAACCCTAGTAATAGTCAATCTACGCTCGCGGGATCCCATGATTCAGGAAAAAGTTAGAGCTCGCTTATATTTTATTAATTGACTTGAACACTAATTATTCTATGTTCATTGAATTATCATATACAACAATCATGTCAAATAATTTTTATCGCAGGAGAAGACAACAAGAGTGCTACGGAGAAACATCTATTTGTTCCCTAACAAAGTTGATGAGAAGGGCATCCACAATCTAGAGCCTCCTCTAGCATGAAATGTTATTATAAGAGATTTTCAGCAGATTCAAAAATTTGTATCAGGAACTGATAAGTATCCTAGATTTATTGATAGAGATTCTGTAGCAAGGCTGTTTCATCTTCTGCACCATCCCGCAACGCTTCGACCTCCTATCCCGCCTTTGAGCTCACCCTCATCTCCCCCTCCATCTGTCGCTCCCATTCTTCAATTATGGATGTGACATTAGTCTCCTCCATCTACAGAAATTGTATTTCACTCTTTATCACCTCCAAATAAGAACGATTCTTAATTACTTCCCCCTAAACTCTCAGGACTACCCTGGCATGATCATGTGCTTCTTGTTTGGCAAAGATGTCAGGTCCCAGAAAGGTAAACATCAGATTGAGTAGCAGAAAGGAAATATTAAAAACCACCAAGCCTCTCCTTGCCTGTGAACACCTAATTGGCTATATCATAAATATTATGGTAGTCAAATCCATCGAATCCCAGCAGCATAAACATATTTCATAGCTTCGGCAATTTAGTCAGCATCTCAGCCAAGGGCTTCAGAGAAATCAGCTTCCAAATTTTCACCCATTCCCTTTGGCGAGAAGGTCGAAGACTAGAATGGACTTGTTGATTAGGCTCAGAGACACTCCCAGACCATGATTTATACTCATGGATGAACGTCACTAAGGAGGGACCCGATGCGGCTTCACCCGCAAACTCCAACGTTGCGGCAACTTCGCCCTCGTCGGTTGTGGGCACATGCCCGATTGGATTCGACGGCATAATTGACAGCACTGAAGGTCATGGTCCTAAATCCTAAAAGTTGATATGAAAGATAAGTATCCCTAATCAGAAATGAAAAAAGAGAAATGAGTCAGTGGCATGAGATTGAGAAGCTTACCCCGGATCATCAAGGCGTTGGTGCCCTCATGATCTATATCACCGCTACGACTCATGGAAGATGCTACATCATCGAGAGGCAAGGGAGTATTGGGATCCCCCAGAAGTGTCCAAGACCTAAGGCCAAACCCAAGTCCAGAAACTCCCAATTATGTCCCCAAGCGGTCATCTAAAAAGATCATGCTCAGGGAAATCACTCCCTCGATAAACAGAATGACGTCCAGCTCTGAGTTCTTAACAACTGGCCTGACAACAGGCTCTTCCTCCATCACCAGGGGATTCATCTGATCTGAGGTAGCTGACCCCGTCAGATCTGGGGCCTCCGTGGTAATCATGGGCTCCCCATCCTACCCCGCATTTATAGAGGATGTGGGATCAATGAGAGTCTCGACTTCTAGCCGTTCCTTCTCTGATATATCTCTGATTGATGAAGACAGAAATAAACTGTTTGTACCACTATCCCCTTCAGTAGGGCCCACCATTGTATCACACTCAGTTATGGCCGCAGGTGATCCCTAAGATAATAAAGAGGTGGAAGGTACAAACACTTAGGCTGCCATAGCCAGTTCTCTGATTGTCCATACACTAAAGCACTAAAATAGTTAATAACTGACAGAGTCTGAATATATGAAGAAGTAATTGAGGAATCAGGAATCATGATTTCCCATCGTTCCATTTCTTAGCAATTTCAATAGTCTAGATTCCTACTGATGTCTCCAGATCTTTCGAGGGCACAATTCTCCTCTTGGGACGCTGGGAGGATCTAGAGGAGAAAGACCTAGTCGGGTCCACGATGGTCGCTTCCATGTACTCAACTGCACTAGGTGACCATCCATCATTTAACCTATAGTCAAAAGCAGGTGTTCTCCTACTGCAGTACCCTGGGGAGTATACTCCAGGGAAGGAATTTCCCCCTGTGATTCCACGGAACCCTATATAAATGGAAGAATCTTTAGAACCTTTATAGTAAAAATATAGAAAGAAGGTCGGGACAGATGAGTAGGGCAACCTCTTCCTCAGGATCGGACAATTCAGAATGATTTATCATCATGGACACCTGATTTGACCCATAATGATGGTTTCGGAGTGAATGCGCATATGTGTCCATTTCCTTCAATGATGTGACTATTTCATCCTGATCCTCTTCCAACAGCAAGTGAGGTGGATAAAAGATAGTCACAATACTCGGAAGCTTGAGAGAACTTTTTTCGAGTAATGTCAAAACCCCTTCATCTGATCCAGTAGCACTTAGGTCATCCCAAATCCTCCACACGTCTGGAAATGCGGCTGTAATAGGAATAGCTGGCCAGGGATGATCGACCTGAGAGGGTCGGGATGCGACAAGGACTGGTGGAGGCGCCAATAGTCGAGGCTGTTTTCTAGATCTCATCACCGCCCAAGAACTCTCGGGATCTACATGTGGGTGGGACCTCATGGTTAGGGGGGACTCCCTTGCCTCCACCACAGTAGGGGAACTAATGAAATCATCACCCCGTGAAGAGTGGTCGCTCTCTTACTCCTCCTCATTAGTCACCAATCGCAGTAGGGCCTGGACACGGTGAGTTAACACCGCATAACCCTAGTGTGCATGAATGTGGGCCTCAAGGTCCCTGAGATACTGATTGACTGTCTATGGGTCCACATCGTAATGGATGTTTGTAGGAGCAGATATGTAGCCATGTTTTTCGAACTCCATTTCGGATTCCTGGAGATGCTGCCACATAGAACGTGGGTACTGGCTGCAAAAGGATCACAGGACATTGAATTCATCCCATTGGCCCCAGGCCGTTGGGAAAGTAGTATCAGCATGAATGGCCAATAATTTTTAGGTAGCTTCGAGGGCATGTGAGGGGACACCTATGTCAGTTAAAACGTTCCTCTGAAGCATGAGACTAGTAGGGTTAAAAAACATTTCTCAGCCTAGTTAAGGAATTATCCCCCTTCTACTTCCTTTTTCTCATAGATGGATTAAGACTCGATATGGTGGGCACCCAAAGTCCTAAATGACCATTCGGGTATGATTGCACCCCGGATTTGGCATAGGTTTTGGATAAGAAAGGCATGGAGTTTGCAAGTTCAGGGGTCATAACCTAGTAGCCAGTATCCTCCCGGGTGAACACTAACCATAATTGTCTGGACACCATTAGATGGAGGTTCCCACAGGCACTATTGAGTGCAGGAGGAAACAACGCCTCAAGATAGCCAAATTGACGTCTGAATCGGCATGGCGCATACCCCTCGTAAATTAGTTCCCCGCTGATATGAGCCACCATAATACCCTATTGTAGGTAGAAGAGGTAGCCCCACTTTCCAAATTCCTCAGATGTTGTGTTCAAGATTACACCATTTGGGGAGGGATATGGTTGTAAATTTAAATGATCATAACTCGAGATCCGGTTTGACAGAAGATGCATATTCTGGATTGTTTGTCTTCTATACTTCTATTTGGTCACCCACTCCTTGGGCATGCCCCTGTTGGTCAATTGTAAATATGGACAGACTATGGTGCCTAGAATATGAAAAAAATTAATAAAAGTATAGAAATTCTTAATATTATCTCCCAACAATCCCTAGAGGATTTGAAAGGGGATGACTACCTGGTTTTGCCGACTCCCCTCGATTATATTTTCCAAGAAATCGATAAATCATATCATGTACTAGGGAAGCCAAGTTGATGACATTACCAGTGGAAAGATGTTTCTCCATAAACAATGTAGAGACGTACATGCCGCCAGTCTCGCGTATGGGAAACATCCAGCCACTCAAGAACATGGCCAGAAACGCAGCCAGATGGAGCAGTCGATCAATATCCGGAATGAGTTCTTAGCCCCAGTTGTTAAACTGACCTTCCTCGAGGATCAGCCAATAGCTGCCCTTTTTCATTCGAGACTCCATCATAGGACATGTTATAGGCCTGCGTGGAGGAGCCAAGGACATGCTCTCCATGGAAAAAAGCCTTGTTCCATTCACGATACAGGAAAATATGTTTCAGATATGTATCCTTAGAATGCTCCCGGGCCTGATCAATAAGCCGATTAACCATGGGAGGGTCCTCTCTTCATTGTCCCACACCGAAGGGGTTAGCTGTAATTCATCATACATGCCTCTAATAATTGGGACCCCTGAAATCTGCAATACATCCCAAAGACTGATACCCACCTCCCCATGGACCAGATGGAATGTGTTGGTATCCGTACTCCAACGGCTCATAAGCTTCTTGGCATTGTCGTGGATCCAATGTGTATAGGTCTGAGACACCCAAATAGCTTTATATAAACCTACAGATTGCAACTCTTCATCAAACTCTACACAGATCTGGAAATCCCAGAAGGTCCCTCCCCAATCCAATGATGTAAATTCCCCTCCAAGACAGAGGTCCCAGTCCACTGACAAGCAATGTTGGTTGTTTACCACATCATTGCGGGAAATGCTCCGATAAGAGTGAATTTCCCCATATTGCTGATGTCGATCCCATGTCAGGGAAATAAGAAAGTGATTCAGCATAGACCCGGTAGCTATATCCCTTGGGGCGGGCCACCCTCTGGCAGTTATCGCTACTCGATGGATAGTACTTGTAAGTATCCATGCTGTGAGATTGTTGTGACGAGATGGTACTAGAATCGGTGTATCAGACAGTAAACTGAACCCATAGGCAGAAAGGCTGTTGGAAAATGGGTACTCCCACTGTGACTCAGAGTGAAATTTTGCAAGAAATGGGTACAGTGGAGTGTGGTGGATTCCATACTGAATAGAGCAGACCACATCCATTAAGTGTTGATCACCAATCGGGAGAGGCTCAATAGAAGGCATGGGTGCTGGTCGAGGAGGAACCATATTTTCTCCCTATGTTATAAATGAAATAGGAAAATGGTCAGTCCAGAATAATAAAATCTGGCCCAAAATACCAAATATATGGAAAAGGACTCCATCAAGGATCCTTCATGACGAGGTTTGCGAGATGGCCTCAAAAGGTGGTTCGTGAAGGCTGCATCATGCGATCCAATCCAACACGGAAGATGTCTGCGGTGCTCTGGCCCGCGGAGCAATGGCAAGATAACTGTGAACTAGGCTACTCCATGGATTCACAATCCCGAATTTAAATGTTTATATTCAGAAGACTTAAGAAATTTTCAAAGTTTGGAAGATTTCTGGTCAGCGGACCATCAAAACCGGGTAGCGATTTCCTATGCGGCCCATCTTAACTTATGTTTTAATTAATTAATAGTGATAGTTCATGGTTGGTTGATTGGTCCGTGGGTGAAGGCAGGCACGAATAAGGAATGGATCACAGAAATGGATGCTGGTTCGCAGACGAGGAGTTTCGTGAAGGAGCAAACATGTGGATATGAAAAGAAAGATCTCATTATTCGCAAGGAATCCAGTAAAAGGAAAAGGGTAGGGGGCTTGTTATTTATAGGTGTGGCCCCCCACAGGATCCACACCCCTAACACAAACTACCCCATGTTTTAGGACAACTCTATATCAGAATAATTTTCTCTTCGTTTCGATCGGACCTAATTATGATGGGGGAATTTGTAGGGTCATGAAAAATATGCAAAGAGAATGGGAATTCCCCTTTTACTTGAGATAATATTCTACCCAATTTCCCTTAATGGAATTGGAAAAAAGGTGGACAAATACTCAAGATTCGAAAAGACACTTAGGTTTGTTTACCAGTTCAAACGTGATGCTACGTGGCTGGTTTAGCAAGTCGTCCCCCCTCCACAGACCAATATCGTTCGCGAGATGGAGGCAGGAACCCCCCACGGGCGCGAAGTGGGACGGGCGCCAGGCCAATCCATAGTCACAAACTGCCCCAGCCGCGGAGCCCGCTGACCGGCCCACACCACGTACGCTGTCATTCTTGGAATAGAGACAGAGCCCTATGCGGCCATGAATCATCAACTTGGTTCATGGACGAGGTGCATTCACTACCCCCCGCGAGTCGCAGATTGACCAAGTCATCCATAAACCTGGTCTTCATTCATGGACCTCTGAAAAGGTGATACATGATCACAAATACATTTATTTCCCCACTCTATAAAAGGAGATTGAGGGGGAGAAGAAAGGGAATCAGATTCGGGTGGAAGGATTTCGATTGAAGGAGATTTGGATTTTGCAAACAGTGAAGTTCCAATTTGTTAACTAGGACAGGTATGAAACTGGAAATGAATTAATAAGGAACCGAGAAATGCATAGAAAATTGGTGAACAACGAACATAAATTAAAAAAAAGAAGACCACGAACCATGGCCCCTCCACGGATGTACTCCCTGCGGACCAGAGAGTCTATGCCACATTTTCGAACTGACGCACTACATAGCACCATCCTACATGGGCGAAGCCCTAACCGATGAACCCCCAAACAGCGTCTCCAAGGGCCGGTATTACTTGCGCGGACTCCGCCGTGTACCAACCAGGTAAGCGGGCAGAACCCGAAGCTACATACCACCCTAGTATGTGGGATTCCTATCAATCCGCGTACCACATTGGTACGCGGACGACCTCTCTAGAAACATAACACCCCCCCCCTACGCGAAGGGCGCCACTCCACATACACCTGTGTGGCCCGCCAACTCCATCGATGTTCCCATTCCCCGAGTTATATAAAATCCTTCCAATCTGGCCAGATCCTTCACAAACACTTCGGTGGTCTATCCATCAGCCCCGATCCAAGGCCCCTACCAAAGCCACCATATATGTATGATGCAATCTACATGCACAACTTCATGCCACACTGAGTGTACATCCCCATGGTAGGCAAGGGAAAAGTGGTTGCTTTGGCCCTTGAGTGGGCTTACAAAGCATTCCTGGGTTCACATACCCACGGTAATGCAGGGTCCAACCCTGGGATTCCCCTTTTTGCCTCTCCGCTTTCCAGAGGTGGGGGGCCCGCTTGCGTTTCCTTTCGACGCTATTAGTGAGTAATTCTCCACTATTATGACAGTGACATTGAATCATTTTTGGTGCAAGCCCCTAGCCATTCTTGCTAGAGGTAGCACCCATGCACCTCCGTACGTCCCCAGTGCCAAGGACCAAGAGGGGAGATGGATATTAGGGTACCCTTTCCCTCTCCTAATGTGCTTTGACTCCATTGGGCCTCTATCCTATAGTAAGTCCCAATATTCATTTCTCTGGGCCGCTCCATGCATAATCCCTACTTCTCTTCCCACGGATGCACCATTCACAACGTGATAGTCAGGTCTCTGGTGCCTCTTGTTTCTCCCACCGAGCATGACTCACGTGGGCTTATAGTATGCACCGACAATCACCCCAACTTCCGATCTATGTGTACTTTGATCCCTGTCTCCTTGGCGGGGTACGTAGGAAGCCTCCCCAAGGTTCAAGCCCAACAACCAGTCGTTCCAACCTCCTTCACGTCAGTTTTCTTCGAACTACATGGACTTTGATCCCTGTAACCTTGTCGGGATACGTAATAAGCCTCCCCAAGGATCAAGCCCAACAACCGGTCGTTCCAACCTCCATCATATCTATTCACCAACACCTTGGGCCACATCAGAGTGTAAGCCTCGACCCTTCCTCCTACATGACATTAAACAGTATTTTTCTATTCAGAACTACGTGGAATTTGATCCATGTTAAGGCATGGTACATAGGATGCCTCCTCGAGGTTCAAGCCCAATAAACGGTCATTCCGACCCCTTCACGTCAGTTCACCAACTATATGGGCTGCCTCAGAGTGTAAGCCCCATCCACCATCTCATTGGGTCATATCAAAGTGCAAGCCCCGATCCCTCATCTCGCATGACGTTAAACTGCACTTCCAAACCATGTGGATTCTGATTCTCACTAGTGCAGAAAAAGTTTTTTACGTCGGTTATTTTTAATTTTTTACATCCGTTTCTAGCGGACGTTAATACGTGCGACATTATAAATAAGGTTTTTGACGTCAGTTATTTAAAAACCGACGTCAAAAACATAAAATCGTGATGTTTATCACGTCAGTTATATTAGAACCGACGTGCTAAAGGGCCTAGAGAATGGTTTATCACGTCGGTTATTTTAGAACCGACATGATAAATGGCCTAGAGAATGGTTTATCACGTCGATTATCGAAGAACCGACATGATAAATGGCCTGGACAATGGTTTATCACGTTCGTTCTTAAACAACCGACGTGATAAACGGGGGGTGAGGGGGTTTATCACGTCGGTTCATATAGAACCGACGTGATAAACAGAGGTGAGGGTGGTTTATCATGTCCGTTCTATAAGAACCGACGTGATAA
Source organism: Viscum album (assembly GCA_963277665.1). Lineage (NCBI taxonomy): Eukaryota > Viridiplantae > Streptophyta > Magnoliopsida > Santalales > Viscaceae > Viscum > Viscum album. Next base: position 316,728,022 of record OY728132.1, on the reverse strand, counting down.
ACCGGGATGAGCGTGGTTTATCACGTCGGTTCATATAAAACTGACGTGAAAAACCGGGGGAGGGGGGTTTATCACGTCGGTTATTGTATAACAGCCATGATAAACCAGTGGGAGGGGGTTTATCACGTCGGTTAGTCAATAACCGACGTGATAAACCATTGTCCAGGCCGTTTAGCACGTCGTTTATTCAATAACCGACGTGCTAAACTATTCTCCAGGCCCTTTATCATGTCACTTATTAAATAACTGACGTGATAAACCATTCTCCAGGCCCTTTATCATGTCACTTATTAAATAACTGACGTGATAAACCATTCTCCAGGCCTTTTATCACGTCGGTTATTAAATAACCGACGTGATAAACCATTTTACAGGGCTTTTATCACGTCGGTTATTAAATAACCGACGTGATAAACTATTTTCCAGGCATTTTATCACGTCGATTATTAAATAACCAACGTGATAAACCCAATTATTTTTAGAACAGAATGCAGTGATCTTCTCTCTACCAGAATCAACCAGAAAATAAATCAAGAAATCATACCACAAAAACAGAAGTACATAAAAAATAAGCATGTAAATAGATAACATATAAAACTTACCCACTAGACAGCATCCACCCTCATTTATACCCCATGGACAGCCCTCCCCCACCCCGTTGGAGCCCTAACCCTCATGTATACCCCCTGGATAGCCCTCCCCCACCCCATTGGAGCTCCCACCCTCATGTATACCCCTTGGACAACCCTCCCCCACCCCATTGGAGCCCCCACCACACTCCTGGACTGCCCCCCGACCCCCGGACACCCCCAAACACCCCTCGACAACACCCCACCTGCCTGAACAGCACCTCCTCACCCCCTCACCCCACTTGACAGCCCCCACCACACCCCTGGACAACCCCCCACCCCTGGAAAGCACTCCCACACCCCTGGACCGGCTTCCCACACCCCTGGACATCCCCGCCACCCCCCAAGACTGTCCCCGCACCCCACCGGACAGCCCTCCCAGACCGCTGGACACCCCCAACCCCACTGAACACACCCCCACACCCTGGGAACCCCTCCCCCACAGACCCAAATCCATACCAGAAGAACCATCAAAAGTAGACCAAAAAAAGAAGTAGAGAAAAATTAAACATTCACTTATATAACATTCAAAACTTACACTGTCTACTTCAAAAAAAAAACTAAATCAAACCTAAACAACTACCAAATAGACAATTAAAACGACAATATTCAAAATTACATTTTACATTACAGACAACTAAAATTCAATCAAACCTGTAAAATAATCTGACCACTCCACTTGTACCTGTTTGATGTCTTCAGCAGTATAGGGTTGAGGGTCATCAAAAATCTACAAATGAAAAAGAATATAGTTAGCATGTATAATGAATAAATCAAATGGAATTATGATGGCAAAGTTTAAGAGGAAATCGTACCAGGTCAAAATTCACAACTGTCCTAGTTGTTATTATTTCATTCATAAATCTTAACATATAATATCCGCATTCGATGAGGCCTTGTTGTTCATGACAATTCTGTTTTGAATGAGTGTAAATTCAATATATTATTTTTATGTAATAAATCAAAAAGTACAAATTATAAATGGAAATTTACCTTCACCTTTACATATTTGATCTTTGCATTTCTTTTCTTTGTGTTTTTTCGAAAGTAGACCCATGCACTGTTAGAAAATAATACGAATGGGGTAAATTTAAAATTCATTATAATATATAAAACTATTGAGAAATTGAAACTTACTTTTCCAATATATTCTTAAAACTTGCCCGCACATCACCATGAACAGAGCATATCCAATAAAGAGCTTTCTCCCTTGGGCAAGAAATCCCTAACATCCAATGATTTCTGATAAAAGTAAATTTAATGTTAGTGGTTTTTTATGTTAAAAGATAACTAACTCTTTGAGAGAAATGTGTTTCATACCTCTCACAAAAAGGCATCATCCAACATTGTGGTATTATATACTTTTCAAATCATTCAGCAATATAAAACATTCTTTATTCCTCAGTCAATGCACATGCTTCAGGGAAAATCAATTTTGGGTCCATGAATCCATATACTTCTATCAGTTCATTCCTCTCACAAATTTTATAATGATACCTAATAGAAAACATATATAAGTATACATTTTTAATAAATATAACGCAGGGAAAAGGTGTTAAGACTTACATGGAAAAAATTTGCACCACTTTGATGCCCAACTTATCTCCAGTAACAAGATCCATGATATCAGATTTTGTAATCCCCACACTTATTTCATGTCCACAAACATGAGATTCCATTGGAAACTCATAAAAATCCAACAACAAATGTATATATCGTGTCAATCTGTCAAGACCATTGGAATCTGTATCTGATGTCATAGCATGTTGTCTTTCTTGTTGTCTATACAGTATTTCTTTACCTTTGAAGTATTCCTGTAAATAAAAATTTAAGAATTATAGTAGTTTTCAAATGATAAAACAACTTTAATAAAAAATAAAATAAAAGATATAACATTCATACCTCTATGGTAATGAGTCGAAGAAGTATGGATGGCCAAAATAAAAAATGGTCGATACTCTGTCCAACTGTCGCCACCTCATTTGTAGGTATTGGTACCCTAGCTGATCTATCTATAATATCATGTACAGTGACCCTCTGATTCTCTACCTCTAATTGTTGATGATGAACTGTATCTCCTATACAATATACCAACCCATATGCTACTATATGATGTTGAGAATCATCAACATACAACTCTCAATATGTAGGAAGCTGCGGCGGAGGCTTAGGATAAAAAATGGGGTCCGCAGGCTGAGGTGGGGGAGTGGGAGCTACTGGCAGAGGTAGAGGATAAATAATGGGGTCTGCAGGGGGAGGTGGAGGAGTGAGAGCTGCAGTCTGAAATTGTCATTGCATTTCTGCAAACATTGACTACACCGAATCACTAATCTTGTCTTCCATCGTCGCATTAATATTTTGAACTTCAGCCTCCAAGGACTCTATTTTTTTTATAAACCCCCTCAATGTTAGAAGTTGAAGAACGTGGAAACACTTTTCTTACCTATACACCTGTCGGATATCCTCTTACATGACCAGGATGTTCGGGCCTTCCCAATGCTGCAAATAAAATATCTTCCCTCCCAGTAGCTGTAAATGTCCCCTCTGAAATCTGCTCCTCAAGAGAGTCCTGTATTAATTAATTGAACATTTCTGTAATGATTGAAACTTATATGAAGTAAAAAAGTTAACTTAAATAAATTAAATAGATATCTTACAATCCTCTCAGCTACGATTCTCGATTCTTCCGAAAGATATTGCCCTTTTTTCCCTTCCGAGCTCTCTTCCATTTTTCATGTCTAGATGGAGGGGATGGAGGGGCCACCTCTCCAGAGCTTGAAGACTCAGCTCTTAGTTGTTGAAATTTTTCCGCTATCATTTTTTCTTCCAATAATGTATACCCTCCCTGAGATAAACTATGAGGGTATACATTTTTAGATAGTATCTCCTGATGATATTTACTTGTTTTCTATAATTTAAGAATAATAAATCATTAACAAAACATTAATAAAATCATTTATATAAGATAGTATATAAAAGTTTACATTGCCCTTACCAGAAATGACTCTTTTTTTATACTTTCAAAAAACTGTCTCCATGTGTCTTCATCTATAAAAGGATATATACGACATGGATTTTCATGACTCTTATGACCATAAATGAAATCAGATGTGAGGGTTGATTTGAAATCCCTCCATCTCCTGGCAGCCAACGATAATCATTTCATCCTGACTCCTCCAGTGTCAGGAATATCAAATGTCATCTGATAAAGAAGAGGTTAAACATATTATATATACCAGAAACATTAGAAGAATTGTCAAACAATGACAAAAGATCTTACCAAAATCGTCTCCCACAACTGAGAGATAATCTCTTTATCCACACCTCTCCAATCATCATACAAAATGCTTACTTTTGTCTTAGCCTGAGTTGCAACAAAACTCTTAAAATCATTGGCATTCGGACCTCTAGGAATATCATAATCATCAAACACAACTACTATCCTCTGATCCTGCGTACGGGCAAGTGATAATTTTGGTAAACGTGTGCAACCACATTTACCAACCATTAAACTCTTTGTCGTAATAGGAGCATGTGAATGTTCATCCCCAAAGGTATGACCAGCAATATGCTCCTCCCCAGAATCATGTGGTTGATCATCTGAATGATCTGTCATGATCCTTCAAATCAATAAAACAAACATCAGTTCACAAATATACAAATTCAAATATTTTAATACTACACTGTAATTAGAAAATAAAAGAGTGTACTAGGTTACATAATAGTAAACATTGGTAATATGGTAAGCATGTTAAACAATGGTAAAGATGGCAAAGATAGTCAAGATGGTTAAGATGGTCAAGATGGTAAAAAATGGAAAAAATGGTAAACCTGGTAAACATTGTAAACATGGTAAAGTAATTGTCAGTGAACAAATATACAAATTCAAATATTTTAATACTACTGTAATCAGAAAATAGAAAAGTGTAATAAGTTACATAATAGTAAACATTGGTAATATGGTAATCATGTTAAACAATGGTAAAGATGGAAAAGATGGTCAAGATGGTCAAGATGGTAAAAATGGTAAAAATGGTAAACCTGGTAAAAATTTTAAACATGGTAAAGTAATTGTCAGTGAACAAAAATAAGCATTTTAAAATTCATGTAATGGTTATAAACATGATAAAGTAAACAAAACAATCTTAAAACAAACAATAATATATACTTATTTTATTTTAAAACATGTTTTAATAAATAAAAAACATACAATATCTAACATTTATGGAAAAAATAAATGTAAACAAGAAATAAACATATGTTACCTGTAATTTTAGGAATGTACAGATGGATTGTTTTCCCAAATTCCTTCGTCGTGATCGTTCCTTATGGCACAAACTATGTCTTCAACATGATCGTCATTATGTTCTGTTAATATTTCCATTGAAGTAGGGATGTCACATAAATCAGCATATTCATCAAGTTCATCCTCACCAACATATTGTTTTTTCCCTTGTAAAACAACTGCCCACTGCATATCTGATTGATCTACTAAATAAAAAATTTGTTTTGCAAGTGTTTCCATTATAAAAGAATCAGCTGTGTCTTCCAATCTATTCAGATTAACAAGTTTCATTCCAAATTCATCGTGTTTGACACAGTTGTTACCGTTAAACCATTTACAGTTAAAAAATGGTAACTTTAATTTTAATAAAATCAACCTCCCATATGTCTTAAATCAATCCATAATATGCATTTGATGCAGAAATTGGGTTTTTGTCCTTAGCACTCGAAAAATGCATTGCTTATGCAAACACCAATACACCACTATTCTGAACTGCACTTCTGTTGTCCTGAGCTTTTGTATGAAATGTATAACCATTAATGTCATAACCAGAACATGTTATCACATTTAAACATGGACCACCCACTATCCATTTTAATGTCTCTGATACATCTGATATACCAAGAAAAGTCTTTTTAATCCATGAAAAAAAAGTTTTGTTGTGCTCATTCAAAATCCACATTTCCTTCTTCTTTGGATGACATTGTTTCAACTCATTAATATTCAATGTGATATATGGTTGAGCATCAGCTATGTTATTCAAGATGTATGATTCTAACTTCTTCATCTGTTCAGCTGAAAATGATTTTACTTTGAAGCCGTGAATCCCCTTTCCCTCATTATTAACTCGTTCATGGCGAGATGGAGGCAAACCTATGTGTTGTGCCGCAGCCAAGTAGCTCGTACAAAACTCTGCTACCTCCTCATAAATATACTTTTCAATAATGGAGGCTTCAGGTCGATATAGATTTTTAACATACCCCTTTAATATTTTCAAATACCTTTCAAAAGGATACATCCAACGAAGATATATAGGTCCACAAAACATTATTTCTCGAACCAGATGAATCATTAAATGCACCATTATATCAAAAAAAGTTGGAGGAAAATACATTTCCAATTGACAAAGTATAAAAATTGCATCCTTTTCCAAAATGTTCAAAGCATTCACATCAATCGCCTTGTTACAAATTGAATTGAAAAAATAACACAACTTCATTAGCGTCTTTCTGACACGAATGGGCAATATTCCACACAATGCAACTGGTAGAATTTGTTGTATCATGACGTGACAATCATGTGATTTCATACCTATCAACTTCAATTCCTTCAATGAGACAAAATTTTTTACATTAGAAGAATAAACTTGAGGCACTTTGGTATCATGAAGACACTGCCAGAAGCTAATTTTCTCCCTCTTCTATAATGTATGACAAGCCAGGGGAAGAAATGTTCGTCTTCCTTTAGGAGTGGGAGCTAACTCCAAACGTATTCCCATTGATAGTAAGTCTAATCTTGCATTCAACCCATCTTTAGTCTTTCATTTAATATCTAACAATGTTCCAATCAAGGAATCACAGATATTCTTCTCCACGTGCATGACATCAATATTATGTTTAACTTTATGATACCTCCAATATGGTAGCTCAAAAAAAATTGACCTTTTCTTCCAAATATGTCTATCATTACCAGATTTCTGTGTCTTTCCCAATGTCACGTCAAGGTTTTTCACCCTCTCAAAATAAAGATCATGGGATAAAGGTTTTGGAGCAGTATCAAATTCTTGTGAGCCATTAAATGCCTTTTTTAGTCTTCTATAAGGGTGTTCCATAGGCAAAAACTTTCGATGACCCATGTACACTGTTTTCCTCCCATGATGCAATTGACAATAGGACGTCTGTTGTTCGCAAATTGGACATGCTTTATGCCCTTTAACACTGTATCCAGACAAATTTCCATATGCTGGGACGTCATTTATAGTGAACAGAAGCACTCCATGCAATTGAAAATATTCCATTTTATAAGAATCATACACCCTAATACCATCAGCCCATAACAGTTTCAAATCATCAATCAACCGTGACAAGTAAACATCAATATCATTACCGGGTTGCTTTGGACCAGAGATCATTGTACTCAACATGACATATTTGCGCTTCATACAAAATTCAGGAGAGAGGTTGTAAATTACCAATAAAACAGGCCATGAACTATGTGTGCTACTGAGTGTTCGGTATGGATTAATTCCATTTGTGCACAACCCTAGTCTGAGATTTCTTATTTCATTTCCAAATGTAGAGTACTATGCATCAATTTTCATCCATTGTGGACAATCAGCTGGATGACGTATTTTTCAATCACATACCCACTCTTCAGCATGCCATATTAACCTTTTTGCATCATGTGAATTAGCAAAGAAACGTTTGAAACGATTAATTATAGGAAGATACCAAAATACCTTTGAAGGGAGCTTTGTAATATCTACATCACCCTGTGATTTTTCTTTCACCTTATACCGTGATGTCCCACATTTTGGAAACTCTGACAGAAATTCATATTCCTTCCTATATATAATGCAGTCATTCGGACAGGCATGTATTTTCTTATATCCCAATCCCATCAGGTATAATATTTTCTTGGCTTTGTAATGTGAATCTGGAAGATCGTTATCTTTTGGAAGAATGTCTTTCATCAATTATAGCAGCTCTGTAAAACTTCTATCACTCCATCCATGCTTCGCCTTTAGTTTAATCAATCTTAACACCACCGACAGAACCGTAAAATCTATACAACCGGGATATAATGGTTTTTCAGCATCACCATATAGACGTGCAACTGTCGGTTCTATCTCAATTTGTTCTGCTACAATATCGCGAATCATTTCTTCAATTCCATCGGAGTTACCATCTTGCGAATCATCATCATCAGTGACATTCCGTCAAGTTTCACCATGCCAAATCCAAGGGCTATAACTCAGATTAAAACCATGACATATCAGATGATTTTTTGTCTCTCTACTTTTCAACTTCTTCATATTCAAACATTTCAGGCATGGGCAGAAAAAATGTCACTACTTGGAACATTTCATTTTTCAAATTCCAAAAAGGCATCAACACCTTCCTCAAATTCATTTCTCATTCGATGTGCCATAATCCAACTTCGAATCATTATTACCTATAACAAATATCAACAAAAAATATATATTTTTAAGATAAGACAAAACATGTTTATATGAAAAAAATCATAATTTGAATGTAAAACAATTTAAAATATAAAACAAATCTTGAAAGTAGTAGTAGTTTTCATAAGTACCCAACACCAAATAGCAATACATCGTAAGTGTCATGTTAAAAATATGAATATAGACCATTTGTTTTATGTTGAATAATATTGTCATATTATCTGATCATTCTGATTATATATTAGAATTACTATATCCTTTTGATCTGATATATAATCTATGGACATTAATATTTCTTTAGAAAAAGTAATGTTAATATCATGGTAATGTAAAAAAAATTATATGTCGAACTATATATATGTAATACCAATAAAAATATATATATGTTTTTGGCCTGGGTTTCACACATAAAACAACTCATCTCACAGATTAAATTTTTGAATCATCCTACATAATACTTATTTTTATAACTTAGGGAATGAAAATAATAAAAGTTTTGATTTATGATACTCATTATGGGTAAACATGATATATATAAATATAATATCTAATCTCATAAAAAGATATCCATGGGGGTATAAGAGCATACACAAAGCACATGATCAAAAAGATAAGTGAAACAGTTCTATATAATCATAGATCATAAAACCTGAGTCCAAGTATAACAATTTTAGCATAACATAATACATGATTTATATGATAGTGGGAACATGATTTAAAAAACCTTATTCACAAGATCACAACATTGGTATGTGGAATAACATAAGAGTGTGGCACAAACATAATCATATAAGTCATAACATATGTAAAGGGAAAACATAGTTTCATTCACCTCATATTGGGATATGTTAATCACCTTTCCTATAATTTATTATAATATTTCTTACCAGAAACATCACATAACACATTGGACATGGTATAGGCATCTGTATCCCATATTGATCTATGAAATATAATGCATTTTCGAATGCATTAGAAGGATATTATGGACCCAAATGTCACATAATGACTAACCATATATATGGGTGAATCATGATCATCAAATCATTTATAACACTTTTGTAGATCAATTAACTAACAAAAATGAAATGGGGGTCATAATTGTTTTTACAAAACATAATAATTATTAATACATAAAAATGTGTTTGGATGGTAAGATAAGATAATATACATAATTCAATCTAATTATCATTAAATTATTTCTACCTAGATAGAAAAGACCTTTATAAGAAATATAATTTAACTTGAGAATGAAAAGAAAGTACCCTTTACCTTTTTTATAATGAAATATCTGAAAAGGATGATAATAATATTTAGGTAATATAATTTTTTTTATGAATTATTAATAATAAAAGAAATCACCACACTTGGTTTTGTTGAAAATCGGACATACCATCGTATTCAAGAAATCAGATACACTTTGCATGAAAAGGTCCATCATTTTTAGGAGATGACTGAAAGAAGAAATGTATTATCAGACTCACCATGAGTCCAGAATGAAATATTTGATTGTAATAGGTATGAATTGATATTTTTATGAATGCAGAGGAAAACAGATGATGGTTTTCTGATCTAGGAGTTCTAAAAATCATAATTTTTTTATAAAATATTATGATATAATAATGTTGAATGAAATTTTAAGGATAGGTATTACCGATTGTACCTGGTCCAATTTCATTCATGAAAATAATTTTCTGGACAATCATATTGAAAATATGATTTTAAGAAAATAAGTACTACCAATCTTCATCCAGAAAGACACATTCCAGCTAAGTAGGAAATAATAATGTTGCTGGAAGAATGGAACGGTATAGTACCACCCATTATTTTTCAGATTTTGCTAAAGCTAATCCTCAATTTTTTAATAACCAGTTGCGAGTTGAATTTTGCAAGTTGAATGAACATAATAACCATTTGCAATAGAAAAAATTCCACGAGATTCAAAAACGAACTAAAAGCACATCAAGAATCAAAACAAAAAAGAACGAAATAAATTCGTGGAAGGCTTACTTGAATGTCGCGAGTTGAGATGATAGATCTGAGAGGAGTGAAGAAGATAAACAATGAAGCCAAAATGAGTGTAATGCAGGTGATCGACGAGCCGATTAGGGTTTACAGCGCGAGATAGAGACGAGTCGGCGACTGTCAATCGAAAAAATCGTAAATGACTGAACACATGCTTTATTTCTTTTAAATGATTTATAACGTCGATTATTATATAACCGACGTTATAAACTTTTTTTAAGCTTTTTTAGGTCGGTTATCTTAAAACTGACATAAAAAAGCTCCCGCGCTTTAGATTTTTACGTCGGTTATTTGGAAACCGACCTAAATAACCCCCCGGGGATTTGGTTTTTTAGGTCGGTTATATGATAACCGACGTAAAAAACCAATGCGCGGGGGGTTTTATACGTCGGTTTCGAAATAACCGACGTAAAAAAACCCGTTATCTACACGTTTTTTACATCAGTTATTTGGTAACCGACGTAAAAACACAACAGGCTGGATTTGTAACGTCGGTTATTAAAATAACCGATTTGAAAAATCTACTCGCCGCATTGTTATGTCGGTTATATATAACCGACGTAAAAAATGGTGACGAAAAAAACAATTTCTGCACTACTGTCTTCTCACGAGGATACGTATGACGCCTATATCACAGGTTTGATCCAAATTCTCAAGTATCTATTTGTTATACCTGGATGATAATAAATTCCAGGGCACCCAGCTTTGTGGCTTCAAACCAACACCGTCTGAAAGAGTCCAAACTCCTCAGAGTCATTAATCCAATGAAGGATTGTAAACCTCATGCCTAAATGATTCTAAATCTATATGTTTAGCTGACCATTCCCAACAGGAGTAATCTGTGGATACTATTCTTAGGTATAAACCATGGATTTTTGAACATATGAATATATATTAAATCTATAAGAGAGTCCCTGAACATGCAATAATTCCCCCAAAAAGGGTGCGATGAGCCCAACTTCCCATCCTCTCAACCTATGAGATTTCTTAAGCATCGCTGGCCAAATAACCCAGCGAATGCCTACATTTATAAAGTTAGTCCATGTATCATTGGATATGGAACCCTTGGGAATTTCGAAATGAAGAATGATATACCCGAACGTAGTGATTGAGCAGAGCTCAACCCTCCGTGAGATCGACCGTCGGGTGCATCGGTCAACTCCTTCTGATTCATTATGAAATAATATGAAATTTATATCATTATTAACATTACATTGATTCTCATAAAATTATTAATGTAAATTCTTGAAAAAAATTTAACAAAACATGCGTAAAAAATGAGTCATTACCTCAAACATTATTTTAAAAAGTAATTGCTATTAAATAGTTAATAAAAGTTCATAAGTAAATCATATATGGTATAATATGAATATTAATGGTTCTGTAATAGAGTTATAAAAATGATATATTTATTATACTGGAGTTTTGAACGTGTATGATGGAAGTTGAGACTCATGGTATGGGATTTATAGTCTCTGTTTTCTTTCTAAGTGACTTATCCATATTAACCACTAGTTTATTTTGATTGTCTCATATACTAAAACATTGAAATTTTATATAGTTCATAAACATATATACATGAAATTAAATTTCTCATATTATATTATAATTCAGTCGGGATTATGATTTATGATATTTAAAATGTGGTAAGAGATTTTTGTCTTAGTTTTTCTTCTTTGGCACATATGTTATGTTATGAACTAATGTAACTTGATTAGGGGTATATAAACCCCAATTGGAATGTAATATAATTAACATATTTATTATCATAATATATTAACTTTTAGTTAATTTAATTCCATCATTGGGATGGTGATTCATTTTAACAAAAATATTTAAGTGGTTAATGAAAAAATCACATCTTTTATTATAATTATTTATGTTTTTGCTTCATAGTATAAAATATTATGATCTATATCTCAAGAAACACTTCAAATTTGTTTTTCAGTAGTTATTCGCATAAAATACATATAATCTATGAATATTAATCTTTTTAAATGCAGATAATTCATAATGAATTATTTAACCAAATGTTATTTTATTCCCCCCTTTAGTCAGAACCCGTTTTTCATCCATATCTATATTTTCTAAAAAAATCACTTTTTTCAGTTCATATTGAATTCTTACTAATTTTTTTAATATTTGTTTACATTTTAACCAAAATTTTACGTGAATATATATTTCATTAACTATAAAAAATCATTTTTTATTGTTAAAAATACATAAGAATAATAATATAATCATCCACCATATTTCCAGCCACTATGGCCCCACAATATTTTAACAATTCCATTATGCGTTTAAAACATATTTTCAATGAAATGGTCTCCAAAAATGTTTTATTGTTTTAAAAATATTATTTTAAATAATTTTTTATCTCTAAATATTTTAAATTTTATTTATATTTTCCATTATATGTTTCCAATATTTTTTCCAACGAAAAAGAAGTTTGATTTTTCTTATAAATTTTTAATCTTATAATATGATCCTTAAAGAATAAATGATATTTTATTCTTGAAAAGACACAAAAGTCCTATGATATCTAATTTACATCCAACATTATTAAATTTATAATAATTATTCTCTAAAGAGGATATCATTATATAATACCATTCTTATTCAGAATGGTTTATTATTATTATGAAAAAAGGATTATGAAAACAATTTATCTTCCATGGGGTATACCATGATGAAATAAAAAACAATCATGTAACTTTTTCCATAGGATTTGCTACTATTAATTGAAAAAAATATTTTTCCACCTCTTTATTTTCAAAAGTTTATGCAATGATGAATGGCTTATAATGCCCATTTATTTTCTTGGATTCCTATATAATTAATGTTTTATGATATTATTGATCAAATATGTTTTGTTATTCATTATTTTAGGGTTGGAAAATATATATCCCAATAAATAAATGCGTAAATATTGATATATTTTTATATAAAATAGATTGGAATGAGAATTAGACCTAGTTTTGTGAGGTACATTGTCTTATATGGTAGTCATGGGAGTGATCATGAACTATAATGATGGTTTTGGGATTGAAATAATTCCACTATGATAGCCTTGGAAATAATCCATTATTTCTATGAATATGATTTTATATAATTATTTATGTTCCCAAATTGTATATCTTACATCAATATTATTCTCTCATGCCCTATGTTATATGATTTCCATATAATTAAATTCTTATTAACTAAAAATATTAATTCAATGAATAATATTTTGATCTCTAAAATGCATTTGGTGGTGTTTATATATGTTGATCATGTTTTAATACCCATATTCACTTGATATGTTAACATATTTCCTTGATTAAACTAACTATTTATTAATTATAAACCATTCGTATTTTTCATTTCACTATGAGGATGTTTCTCTACACTGTCGGATGACTAATAATAGAAATTATTCTACATCACTCTAGATATATAATTTTTTCTTAGATCCGAACTAGGATGGGAATGTTAATGAAGACACAGAATGATGGAAACCCATCATCCCAAATTGGAAGTTCAAATAGGCTGATTCCAGACATAAAAAAGATGATGATTCAAGTTACTTAGAAGGTGATTCACACCAAAACATGGTATACAATCAATATGCTATTGTTGAAACTAGATCACGGATTGGGAAACAAGAGAGTATATTTATTGGCAATTTATTGATTTAAAAAATTGGGGGGGGGGAATCAAGACCATGTAAGGATTATTCAAACAAACCAATGACAGTAGTATCCAGATCATTGGGAAAGGTAGCATGTAAGAGTACCGAAGTTAAACAGTGGGAACCTTCGGTGATAGAAGGTGTGGAAATTTCCTCTAAGGAGAAAAGTAATAATAATCCCACAATGGGTTGTATCACTAATAAGGGAAGTACTGAGGTGCATGAGTGAACAATCATGGATGGAGGATTTGATAGAGATGGAGTGAAATTGGAAGCATGGTGGGAGGGAAACCTGGAACAATATCTAATTTTTGAGGAGGGAACGATGGGGTGTCTCGGAAGCATAATAAATGTGTTGGTGCTTCATTGGTAATTTCTTTTATTTCTCTATGGGGTGATGGTATTAAGGTAATATATAATACTATGGACTTAATTATTCACTCTTAATATGGGATGGTGGACTCTGTCTTAACTATTCATGCTTCTAGAGAGGATGTGTAAAGTATGAACGAGCAACTAATTCAAGTGAAAAAAAACATAGAACATGGCGGGAGGATTGAGAAACAATTTATTATTTTGATCAGAGGCTTCAATGGTAAGAATATAATACTGGATGTGTTATTGGAAACATGGGATGAATTATATGATCAATTCAATGATATCTTCAAAGATGATCAGAGGAAAGAGGTAACATATTATTCCCATAACCTATATATAGAGGTCACATAAAATAGGTTTAAGTTAGCCTTTACTGATTATGTTTTCATCTAATGTGATTGATGTTCATTTTTTTAACTTTAAGGTTTTAGTCACTTTTCAACAAGAGTTTATTTTTAATAAAAATCTAACTTAGTAGATGTGGAGGATTGAGTAGGAGTCAATGTAGAGTTATTATAAACCACTAATTCATGTTTCAATGTTTCCATTGGAACTATATCTACATGATCTCAAGGTGTTTGGTTGTGAATTTAAATGATTATTCATCTATTAATATGTAATATATAATAATTATATATTTGGATCATTATAGTTGAAATAATAGTATAGGTTAATTATTTAATTGGTATCTAGGATATAAAAACATTAGTGAGATCTCAAGGGATATGTATATAGACAAGTCTATATATACTTTACGTGAATTAAAATATAATGTACTATTGGTGAAGGATATAGTGAGTGGTTTCTAGGAAATTATATCCCATTATAGATACTATATGTTTACTTGGTTCTAGAATAGTTGTTCCATGGTTTAATAACAAGTAAAATTTTGTATTGAGATGGACACAATCATTAGTTAGTGCAAGAAAATGGGATGGTTCAAAAATCATAATATATATGCATTTGAAATTTCTATACTCTTTAAATACAATAATAAAGGATTTAAATAGCCTATGACATATAATGAAACTAGGTAAACATTATTATTCCTTTGTTTAAAATATGGTTTCATGATTTATAAATCTAATAATTGATTTTTCCATATGATGTTGTTTTCTAGTATGAATATTGCTTCTCAAAAAAATTAGTTTAAGAAATTAGTGGGAACCAAAAGGGACTTGGTTAACATTAAAGGTTATTGACAAAGTCTTGATGTGAAACTAAATGGGATGATTAATGGAGTAATAGATATTTTATCCCAAATCAGTTATAATGAAATTTGAATTCTAACCTTAACCACAAACTACTCTCAAACTCACTATATAAGATATTGATATATTTCATTATCTGTTTTGATCATTAACATCAAGAAGGAAGAAATATTATATTTCCAATATGTTGATAAATTAGAAAGAATAACTCTATCTGATGTCTCAATGGAATAATAATATGATTGATGTTTGAAGAATATGTTCCTAGAGTATGAAATTTACAATGAAAAATGAAAACATTTTTTTAAGAATGGATGACAATAATGGTATCTATATGATATCAACAAGAGTTGATATACTGGACTTAATAAGGATATTAATTTTATTAATGAATTAAAAAAAATAAAAATTCATTTAATATTGTTTAAAAATATTATTTTGTCTAATAATGAAATTTTGAACCCAATTTATGTAATCTAAATCAATTTATTATTTTCTTTTGATATTTAATTTTTTTAAACTTTTAGTGTATTGTATTTTTGAAAGCCTTTTTTCCCATAAAGTCTACATGGTTATGTTTATATGAAATTATTTAATTCAGTGAATTTATTTTGAAAATATGTATTCCTAATATATAATAATGATAAGTTATTTTATCAAATAATTTATATAAAATTTTTTATAATAATTTATATTTAAATCAGTAAATACTAATTACTGCGGTTATGGTTAAAACTAGTTTTTGGGGGTTAAAATAAGAATATAAGGGGTAAAATGATATAGAATAACTTAAAAATATCGTTTTATGGTATTTCAACATTATAAACACTTTTTTTATAATGACCCATTTAGATCCTTGGAGCGAGTGAAAAATGCGGAAGTGATTAATTTTTTTAAAACTAGACTTCTACATCCTCTCCCCCACTTATAAAAATAAACTACATCTCTTATTATGTTAAAATATAAAAATAAATTTATCTTAGATAAAACAATCATAAATAAATCCTTACATCTTTTCCAATATCAATGTGTACTATTCATGATAAAAAATTAAATTTATGAAGGATTTATGATAAACTGAACATGGTTGTGCGATGAAGTTGTAATGCTCTAAAATACACATTTTTTATTTAATTTTAATTATTAATCCTAATAATAATCATCAATTTTTATTGTTTATTAAATAAATTATTTTTAATATACTATAATTTTATTATTTAAACTTAATAAATCATATCTATATATTCATCAAACAAATTCTCTATGAAACCATCGAACATGTGTACGGTGTACTACCTCCTCACAAGAAGATGTCATTCATTTTCGATAACCTCCTCTCATTGATGGATATAAAGATTTATTTAATGTTTAGATAATATAGATATTATATTTTTTAAAAAATAAAATAATATTTCCTCATATAACTTTTTACTATTCTTTATATTGGAAAACAATAATGTCACCAATGTGAATAAGGGAAAATCACCTCCCAACCCGATTTGTTGTGTTTTTCATTTTGGTTTTATATGACTGGTGGTAAAGATAAATTAAATTTATATATATGATATTATTAAAACATTTATACATGATTTATTATTATATTAAATACACCTTTTCACATTCCATTCAGTTGGGGATACTGTTTAAATTGCACGTTTTAATGGTGGATAATCGCCTCACAAATGGGTATAATTTTGTTTTCAATAACACAATTCATTGTAATGTAATAACGTTGATGTTATTAAATATTTGCGATATATATATATATATATCTGTGTGAAATAATTCTATTATTATTAAGTTGACTATTTCAATCAATTTATTTTAACTTATCATTAGAAATATAGAAATTTCATTCATATGAATGAATGGCCTCCCATATCATTAAATAATGTATTTTATTTTATATAACACTCATTTATGGATAAAACTAATAACATATATAACGAATATATATTATATTTACATCATTGATGAAATTACTTAAATTATTGAATAATTATTAATATAAAATTATTGAAACTACAAAATTCAAACTAACATGAAAATAATGCAATTATTAAACAAAAAATGATTTTAGCAAAGTACCGCTAATAATTGGGTAATAAAAGGTCCCAAGTAAATAATATATAGTGTGATATATATAACTATGGTTTTGTAATATCACTATAATAAACTTTTATTTCTTATAAAAGAGGTTCAAATGTGTATAACGGATTTCGAGTCTCATAGTAATATATTTTTAGTCTCACTTTTATTTCTCAGAGACTTATACCAAATTCACCACTAATTTATATTGTGTGTTGTATATATCTTGACATTAAAATGTTATATCATGAATAAAAATATTTTAATGATATTTAATATTTCATTTTATGTTACTCTAAAATGGGTATTATGATTTATGAGTTTTCTATAAAGCTAATTTATTTTTGTCTTAATTTTTCTTTTTGGTACATAAGTTATTATATTCACCTATCATCTTTTATGGAGTTTAAATATTACCTTGTTGACATGTAATATGAGTAATTTATGTATTATTATGAAATTAAGTGTTTCATTTAAAGTAATTAAATCATGGGTATTATTATATAAATTAATCAAAATGGTAAGGGTTTTATAATACAATGTCAAAATTTAATGGTATTATTTATATTTATCATTCTAATGATGACATAATGTGATATTTATCCCAAAAAACAAATGATATATCTTCAAATTTTTTCATTTTTTAAGAATTCATGTTTTCACATCCCATTCCTCTATTTATGTTCTCATTGTTTAAAATTAATACTTTTATTGAATATAGAATTTATTTCTACCTTCTATTGAAAAACATTTTTTCCTTCAATATCTATATTCGCTGAATAGGTTTTAAAAAGAGTTTTAAGATTAATTATCATTACATTTTCAAAACAATTCCTATTTGGATTTTACCAAAATTATGAACGTAACATTTATTTTAACTTGCACGACATTTCCCACCTTGAAGGCCAATAAATGTTTAAGATATTCCATTACATGTTCCTTGTTTATTTTCAATGAAATCGATTTGAAAATGGTTTATATTTTAGAAATGTAATATTCATGAAATTTTATTTATCGTATGGATTTTTTTAAATGATATTTATTGGATTATTTATATATATCAATGGTTATTTTCAATGAAAATGAATTGAAATGAAAATAATAATTTTCTTCATTAAAAAGTTGTTTTCAAAGTGTAATGGTTGTCTTCATCAATTAAATTTCCCAATAACCATTAAAAATATACTTCCATAAAGTTGACATATATTAATATTTCTTGTGATTTGTTTAGGATACGATCTAGACACACGATTTGTTTTCTGTTTGTATTTTTATTATAATGAAAATAGGTTGTTGGAACGCAATTTTTCCATGTAATTCACCATGATAAAACACTTATAAACCCACAACATTTTCTATGATTTATTCTATTATGAGATCCTAAAATTATTATAAAACATGATTATTTTCCGTAGGTTATACTGTAGTGAAATTCATATGAAAAAAACTTCTATTAATTGGTTAGGATATGATTACTATTTTATGATCTAGTGAAACACATATATTTAGATTTTATTATTTTATGAGTGAGACCTATATCTACTTCTGAGTAATTAGGTAAATTTTTAAATATAATGATATAATTATGACTATAATGGGGAGTGATTAGGAAATAATATTGGACATTTCCACTATGATATTATTGAGAGTTAACATATACTTATATGATGGCCTAGTGAGTGATCATATTCCACTTTGATAGCCTCATAAATGAGCCTTAAAAAATTATGATGAACAAAGTAAGAGATGATGAAAAAATCATTTGAACTTGTTTTTTGTGTTACCATATTTCCAATTAAACTATAACATTATGAACCACATGTGTTTGATTTTTTAATATAATGAATATTTTTCTATTAATATGTAATATCTATTTATTATAATATTGGTTAGTTATAGATGACCCTTAGTGAGGTAATACTAATAGGGGGATGTTGGATTGATATGAGGATGAGATGGAAGGGGAGGAATATTGAATTACCTACTTAGACTAACACCACTAGGAATTATCTTATATGATTACATGACTATTGGTTGATCATTTGGTCAGTTATAATTCATGGAAGGATATGATCATTCTATTCATGAGATGATTTTATGTATGATATATATATTATATACATTATATTATATTACTAATAGATTTAGGTATCAGCTATTATTATGTTACATTATCAATTTCTCACATGATTGATATTACTATAGGGAATTAACCCCATCAGTTGTGGATAATGATTCCAAAAATGGGGGATTTCAAACTTTTATAGTATTTACAACAGTTTGAGCTGACACACATTAGGGAGACTATAAACTTGAAACTTAATTTATTAATGATTTGGTTTCATTACATCATTCTAATTATAGAATATAAATCAATTTTAAATTTATAGATAGACTATTAGTTTAGGTTTGTTAAGTTCATATATGGTATGGGATGAGATTCTCCTCAAATGGAGAGACGGACCTACTGGAATAACATGTGGGTCTCATTAGCAGTATTATAAAACCTATATATAATTATTTTCAAATTATAAACCATTGTAATGGGATAATTTGACACCTACCATCATTAGTTTTTGGAGGAATACATATATGTATTCCCCAATGATTTTACTGGGGCTACTAAAGCATTTTTATAATGTCTTTTGAATTTTAATTCACTAAAATATTGGAATGATATATTTTATAGTGTATCAAATGTACACTACATATCTCTAGGAGATTATGGTGATACTGGTGGTGCTAAATTAAATTCTATTTTAAAGACCAAGTGTGTCGTCATGTGGTGTTGATTTTATTTTTTATTAAGATGGATATTAGGGTGCTGTTAGAATTTTTTTCACCTAAATAAAGTGGTAACAAAAACCAAGTACTCATTTATAATTATCGATGACATGTTCATCCAGTTGAAGACTGTGAGATATATCTAGATTATTGACCTTGGATCCAGATACCACCACCAGAAATAATTCACGGAGCATATTTTATATATTTTATTTAATTATATTATGATAACTTTGAGTTCTTGGTGATTCCCATTTTTTATGAGTGGCCTAAATATATTTAGAGGACATATGAACCATATATTCTTACCTTCCATATATTATTTGGGGTTTTATTTTTTCATACTATTTCTATTTCCTCTGTAGAATAGTAGGATCAAACATGGTATTTGTATATGTATATAGATATACTAAAAGAGAACTAGCTATATGGTAACATCATAATGTTTCATTTATAAATTTAAGGTGTAATTTTTAATTGGAATTGATTCTAAACAATATGTGTAGTATCTATTGAAGAAGAATAGAACTAGGTAGGTATAATTTAGGACACATCTTAGAGAGTATATGAGTTGTAATGAATTCATAGTTTTTATATGTGATGTTAGAGGGTTCTATAAGAATAATCGTATATTTGTTCCTCTTTTTCGGTGTATGTATTAAAATTTTTATTGTTATCTTGGACTTTTATGTGAAAGGATTCCTTCATGGATTTGAGGAATATGTTATCTAGTGATCCTGTTTTGAGACTTCATGAAGTGGGTAGCTAGTAAATGGTGTTATGTGATGCCTCAAGAGTTGGGATTATATTTATATTGATGTAGAGGCATACAATTATTTATTACAAGTCCAGGTAGTTCATTTCCCACGAAATGAACAATGAAATTAATTGAATGGATTTTATAATAAAGGTAGTATCTCTTAATATATTGATGAAATATATTTTGAGGGGGAAAATTTTAGTTTACTTTGACTATTAGAGTGTCATGTATTCTTCTTCATTAAGAGACCTCATGTTGATATAAATTAATTGGTCATATTTATATCATTACCATGAAATTGGGATATTTTATACTCCATGGAAGGGATTCATGGTGAAATATTCCCTTGTTATGAAAAATCATCCCCAATTGATGGTGCAGGAATCAGAGTAGTTGTCCTTGTTATAGATGACCCTACTGATGAATAAAGGGAAAATATATTTCCGATCAATAAAAGTGACTCCAACACTCATACATTTTGTGATGGAGTTCCAATCACAATAAATCTAATATGTTGTTATATGTTACCAGATATCCTCAGAAGATGAACTATATGGTTTGTCGATATTGGAGAGAAGTACATCAGCAACCCAAGGTGAATGATGTTTCATTCATCTAGTAAAAGGGAGTGTTGATATTTTTTCAATCCACTTTTATAGTATTATATCCCTGCTGATGAATTTTTATTAGTTCCACCAATGTAATATTTTTTTGAAATACATGTGTTAAAGTGATTTAGAGTATGTTTTTTGATATCTCATATATCAATAGGTGAAGGTAGAGAATTTTATTTCATTTGGATTGTCTCGTTATATTTAGATACCAATGATGATTTTTAATTACATTTTAATGGTTTTTGGGTCATTTTTTGGATTTCTATATTCCATGAAACTATATAGGTTCTTGTTGATTAACAATCCATTTAAAATCACTTCCATTCCACCCTATATACATTTTTATAAATGATACTGTGAACTTATATGAATGGGATATTTCCTTAATTTATCCAGTACCATCAATGATAGTCTTAAAACATGGTATTTGATTTACATAATTATTATGGATTGGTTTTATGACGCCTTCAAGATCCAGTTGTGGGGGATAACAACATTACAACCCTTGAATGGTGAAGTGCCCAGATCAGTGTGAATCACTGAGAGGGGGAGGGGGTGAATCAGTGATCCCTTAAAACTTTTTACTAATTGATTCTTATCAATTAAACCTCTATGGCTGGTTAAAGCCTCGATCCACTCTTCTTATGTCTCTCAACCTTTCCCGGATAATACAGTAATGAAAAGGCACAGGACACAAGGATTTACAAGGTTCGGCACCAAAGGCCTACATCCTTGCCATGCTCTCCCAGCATGGATTCTTCCATTATAATCTGTTATTATTACAACGGTCAATACAGCTTCCCACCGTATCTCTCCTGAGTCCCACAGGAGGGTCTTTATACTGCGTCCCACAGTGTTACCAGAGTCCCACTGGCCTGCTACAGAATCCCACTAGAGACTTCCTCCACCCTGAGTCTCACAGGGGGATTCTCCTGGCTGCTCGAGTCA
Organism: Viscum album; assembly: GCA_963277665.1. Classification (NCBI taxonomy): domain Eukaryota; kingdom Viridiplantae; phylum Streptophyta; class Magnoliopsida; order Santalales; family Viscaceae; genus Viscum; species Viscum album. The sequence continues at coordinate 316,705,446 of OY728132.1, read as the reverse complement.
CACGAGTAGCTCTTCTTCTTGTTCAGCTCTTCAAGTATATTCAGCAGTCTGGGATAAAGACTGCTGGCCTTGCTCTGTACCTCTGATCACTTGTGATGATCAGGTCTTCTCGTCTTGCTCAGGCTTTATCACCTTCTTCTAAGGATGACATGGCTTCTCCCTTCAAGAAACTTCAACAGCCTCTGATAAGGTCTGTTGGTCTTGCTCACAACTTCTGATCACTTCTGTTGATCAGGGTCTTCTCAATTACTGAAAACTCAGACAACTGATATCTCTAACTTCAGTCTGGCTTCAGTCTGACTTCACATCAACATCATGCACTGAGTGCATGGCAACTCTACATCCTCATGCACTGACTGCATGGCCTTCTCAAATTCTTCAAGATCTTCTAGTCTTGGACAACTCAGATGCACACAGCCTGATTTAGCTTTGTTCACGTGTGCACGTGCATGCATGCAAGCATGCACTCCCCTTTTTCTTCTCAGTGCAATAAACCCACAAAGGGTGTAGTCTCTTTAAGCACACACCTTCTCACTTCCTTTACACACTTAATTCCTTTTGATTACACACACATAAATGTGTGTTATACTTTAGTGTGAGAGTCTTCCACTTCTTCTAAGTGTATACACTTCACTTAGTGCACACACTACGTTCGGCCTTTTTTATTCCTTTGCACACACACCACTAAGGTAAGTCTTTAGCCTTCCTCCTTCACTTTGCACACACACAAAATAATCTTTGTTCTTCAAAGTGTGCACCCCACAAGGGATACGGCCTATTTCACTTGCACACACAAAGTGTGTTCTTCAGTTTTTCATTCACACAAAGTGTGCCCTCGGCCTTCTTGTTCACTTTGCACCCACAAACGCCTAAGATATGGTCTTCTTTGTTTGCACAAGGCTACGGCCTTTCCTTCCCTTCTTGCACACACACCCTAATGTGTCCTTCTCCACTTATCACACACAATCCAAAGTGTGTATAACACATAACCCGACTTCCTTCTTAAAAGGGAGGGCGCGCACGGTTCACATGCCACAAGGGCCGCGCAGGCTCCTCCTGCCGCGCAAGTTTGTGGGCAGTGAGGGCTCCTTCTGCCGCGCGAGTACGCGGGCAGGGACCTCCCAATTCTTCTTTCGCGCAAGAGGTGTGCAAAAGGATCCTTCTTCTTGTCACCCAAAGAAGTAGCGCGCAAGGAACTCAGCCGCGCAAATACCTTGCGCGGGGCTTCTTTCTTCGCGAGGCAGAGAGCACTCACGGGACTTCCGATTTTTCAACAAAGGATCAGCAAGCAAAAACGAGAGTTCAGCCTCTCTTTTTATAGGCAGTAGAAGCCTATGTCCTCTGCGTGAGATATCTTTCGAAACCCCGAAGATTTCAGTTCATTAAAGATTTTTTCAAATCTCGTTTCTCATATGTTTCACGCGGGTTCTCTCTTCTTTTTATTTTCCACCTTTTCTTTCACCTCTACATGCATGGAATGTGTGCATGCCTATGTTTAGGCCCATGCATGCAAAGCACGAACCTGCGTGGCCTCGGCAGCTTCGTTTGCCTCGGCCTCGACCTAATTCATCATCCAACGTGTGCATGAATGTTTTATTGCATGTATATGTTCCGTACGGAGAGACGAGCACAATGGTGCCTTCGGCTTCGAGAAAGACAGCCGGGAGCTCGAAAACATCTCTCAGGATGCTCCTGGTTCGAACGGAGCTCGCGGGAAGGCCTCGGCATGGCTGGAGGTTGAGGACGATCGACAGATGCATCGGACGGTTAAGATCTGGCGTGCGATTAGATGGGCTGCTCAGATTAGATCGCGTGCGGCGCGATGCATCGGGCGGCCGAGATCTTCTGCGAGATCGCCTGGACGGCTGAGATTTTCTCCCGGGGATTTTTCCGCGTCCCACATCGAAACGGCGAGTGGTTTTGCCGCGGTTTATCAACCATCCGCTCCCCCAGCCGGCTCAATTGAATCTCCTCCCCTCTCGGTGCCGCCCCGCACCGAGTTCTCTCTGTGGGCGCGCTCTGCGCCCACTCTGCTCCCTACGGGCGCGCCACTGGCGCCCACTATGCTCCTTCGGGCGCGCGCTCTGGCGCCCATGCTGCGCAGGACCTGATCCCCTGCGTGGCCCGGCTTACACAGGGCCGCGGCCTCTCGGGCTGGCCCCATGGGATCCCCTTGGGCGTGGAGACCTAGTCCCACATGTGCCTTGGGTTGAACCCTTAAGGCTGGCCCTTGGTGGCTAATTTTTTGCTTGAATATACACTAAGTGTACATAGTACTTAAGTGTAAAATGCCAAATTCCACATCTTCCTTCTTAATTTTTCTTCTTCGTTAGAATTCCTCCATCCTCCTCACATATACTCAATACATAGAATGTGGAATTCCCGAAGGGTCATCTTCATCAACCGAGCTCCTGAATCATAGAATCTTCAATGTTCTTCATTGATCCAATCAGAGATCAATTGGATCTTTTTCAATTCACATGAACTAAGAGTTAGAGCATGGACTTCATTAAAACCACTTCATCCACTTAGAAGTTGTGGATGGATCTCTTTGCTTCTCCTCATGCATTTTCAATACAATGCATGGTCTTAAAACATTGTTGTGACTTTGTATCATCAGGATACAAGTTCTTTGAACTTAAAGAGCAGCTCAACAATCGTAAGATATCCATGGAGAATGTTTCAACCACAATTTCCAATACCACTTAGTGAATCTCCTAAGTGACATGCATCTTAGTACCATGGCCATTCTCCTTCACCACCAACACCATCACAACCTTTGGCATTCACATCTTGACAATTCTTGACATCCATTAATTCTAAGACAACATCATGTCTCATTGACAACAAATGCAACACAGTGCACTTCAATCTCCCCCTTTTTATTTGTTGTCAATACACTCGAGCACATATGAATGGGTCAATATGTGTGCCAATATTTCTCCCCCTTATTGGAAATCAAATGCAAAGGTGTGGTGTGGTTCTATTTCAAAAATCTCTTCCTCCCTTATAAAAGCATTTTCTTGAAAAACACTGAGAGAGGGATGATGTCACATGTTCTCTTTAGCAAAGAACCTTTAGTAAATCAGCTCTAAGTCTACTTGGGCTAACCCGGTGTAGAAAACAAGAGTGATATGACCATGGAATTCAAAGCTGTCCATAATTCTCTACACATGTGAGATCATGCTTAGGGGTTTGAAATTTTTCAGATAAAACAATGAATTGCTGAATCCTGCACATACTTCACAAAACACATTAGAATGTTCAGGTGAAAAGATAAATCTCCCCCTTTCATCTACTTTCTCAAGATGATATTAATTTCAGAACATCATCTTCTCCAGATTGGCTCCCCCTCAAGGGGTGCACTCCATTCTGTCCAAACCATCCTCCAGATGAGAATGATCATCATCTTCAATTCCCTAAAATGTTAGCACATGTAAATACAAGTGATTAGGGAATAAGATGGAACCTCCTTGGCTCATCAATGTGAACAACAAGGTTGAGAAGATTCTCTCAACCGAGATGTCCCATTTTCACCAGTCTTTACACTTTCAAATTTGATCTTCATTGATGATTGTGCTGGTGTGGTTCTCAAAACATCTTCATGTGAAACCTTCTTCTTCCCTTTTGCTTTAGCAATTACCAGAGCTTCATCTTCAACTCTTTGTAGTTCTCTGGAAAGTTTCAACTGATGTGGCCATATGACAAGTAAATCATTTGGAAGAGTGGCCCCAGTTCTGGAAGTTCCACATGGTTCCTTAGATGCTGTCAAGCTACCTTTCTTAGGCAACTTGTTTTAAATCAATCCCTTCTTCTTCTTCTGGATTGATTGTATTTTTGAGTCCAGTCTGCTTCTATTTAATTTCATGGATTCTTTACAAAGATCCATGATATGTCCTTTCTTCCCACAGTAGAAGCATTTCTTGGTGGTCCTTCTGGATGCATCACCCTTCTTGGATTTGAATTCCAAGGTCTTCTCTTCCTTTTTCATAATCTTCTTTGGAGTATCTTCAGCTTTCTTCTGCTTGCTTCCCAAGGATTCTTTATGAGCCAGGTTCTGTGATCTTTTCTTCCTTTGAGCTCTGGATACAGTTGGAGATTGCCATGTATCTTTTTGACCACTTTTGCCAACATCCCAGATGTTATCAAGCAATCCAAATCTATTTGCAGTAAACAGATGTCTCTGGACCTATGGATGCTGCTTCTTTTCCTCTGGCTTGCTCCCCCTAGGCATGGGCTTCCTTTGTGCTTTTACATTCAGTGGATTGTACCAACAATCTTTTGCACAGTTCCCATACTTTTTACAACACCAAAACTGACCCACAAATCTTGACCTCTTGAGTCCTTTTGATTGTAGGGTACTTTTCTTGACTTGTTGTGTTGTTTCAGGAGAGCTTTCTTTCTTCATTGACTTCATCCATACTTGTTCAGAATTATTCTTCCATCCTGCACTTTTAGTAGAAACACTTTTAGAAGAATGAGTACAAGATGATATGGATGGTTCCTTATTTTTAGAAGATGTTGCCCTTTCATTGGAGGATGTCTTTCTTTTAGAATCATCCTTCTCAAAGCATACTTGAGTAGCAACATTTCTACTTTCAGCTGACTGGGAGGCTTCAGCTTTGGGTGATTGCAGATTTTTCAATATCACCTCTAGTTCTAAGCATTTCATATTGAGGGAGTTCTTCTCATCCTCAACAGTTCTTAGCCTTCCTTCCCAATTTTCTTTCAGCTGTTCTAGTTGGTCTTCATGAACCTTCTTCATTTCTTGTAATGAATTGTCAAGCTCCTTTACCCTGTTTACTTTTTCTTCAAGTTGAGCATCTCTGACATTCATTGAAACTTTGTGCCTCTTTTCCAGTGCATGGAAAACTTCTTTGATCATTAACATAAAGATTTCTTTCTCAGAAAGGCTTATTTGCAATTCTTCAGTAGTGTCTTCATATCTTTCATTGCAAAGAGAAACAGTTTCATCTTTAGCCTTCACCAGCTTTCTGAGAGTGTTGGTTATGCCAACCCTTTTTGCCAATTGGACTTCCAGAGAATTGGCTTCATCTTCTAGCTGTAATTTTTCTTCTTGAAGATCAAGGAGGCCTGTAGCTATAAAAATTGCCACTTCCTTGGGGACTGTCTTCTCAAGATATTTGATTGCATTTAGAAGATCATTGTTCCTTCCATCTTCATCACAGCTAGAGCAGGCTTTATCAGAAGAATGATAAAATGAATTGTCATCTGATGTGACTTTCACATTTCTTTCCATAGAAGGAGTTTCTCTGATTGCAACAACCTTCTTCTTCATCTTCTTTGCATGTTTCTTCATTCTGTTTTTTAGAGTCTTGGCAGATATCTCCATTTGAGGCTGTTCTTTCATTTCCTCAAATCTGCACTCCATATAGACTCTCTTGGATCTTTTAGAGGTAACCTTCCCACTGATACCAATTGAAGTGCCCAGATCAGTGTGAATCACTGAGAGGGGGAGGGGGTGAATCAGTGATCCCTTAAAACTTTTTACTAATTGATTCTTATCAATTAAACCTATATGGATGGTTAAATCCTTGATCCACTCTTCTTATGTCTCTCAACCTTTCCCGGATAATGCAGTAATGAAAAGGCACATGACACAAGGATTTACAAGGTTCGGCACCAAAGGCCTACATCCTTGCCATGATCTCCCAGCATGGATTCTCCCATTATAATCTATTAGTATTACAATGGTCGATACAGCTTCCCACCGTATCTCTCCTGAGTCCCACAGGAGGGTCTTTATACTGCGTCCCACAGTGTTACCAGAGTCCCACTGGCCTGCTCCAGAATCCCACTGGAGACTTCCTCCACCCTGAGTCTCACAGGGGGGCTTCTCCTGGCTGCTCGAGTCACACGAGTAGCTCTTCTTCTTGTTCAGCTCTTCAAGTATATTCAGTAGTCTGGGATAAAGACTGCTGGCCTTGCTCTGTACCTCTGATCACTTGTGATGATCAGGTCTTCTCATCTTGCTCAGGCTTTATCACCTTCTTCTAAGGATGACCTGGCTTCTCTCTTCAAGAAACTTCAACAGCCTCTGATAAGGTCTGTTGGTCTTGCTCACAACTTCTGATCACTTCAGTTGATCAGGGTCTTCTCAATTACTGAAAACTCAGACAACTGATATCTCTAACTTCAGTCTGGCTTCAGTCTGACTTCACATCAACATCATGCACTGAGTGCATGGAAACTCTGCATCCTCATGCACTGACTGCATGGCCTTCTCAAATTCTTCAAGATCTTCTGGTCTTGGACAACTCAGATGCACACAGCCTGATTTAGCTTTGTTCACGTGTGCACGTGCATGCATGCAAGCATGCACTCCCCTTTTTCTTCTCGGTGCAATAAACCCACAAAGGGTGTAGTCTCTTTAAGCACACACCTTCTCACTTCCTCCACACACTTAATTCCTTTTGATTACACACACATAAATGTGTGTTATACTTTAGTGTGAGAGTCTTCCACTTCTTCTAAGTGTATACACTTCACATAATGCACACACTAGGTTCGGCCTTTTTTATTCCTTTGCACACACACCACTAAGGTAAGTCTTTAGCCTTCCTCCTTCACTTTGCACACACACAAAATATTCTTTGTTCTTCAAAGTGTGCACCCCACAAGGGATACGGCCTACTTCACTTGCACACACATAGTGTGTTCTTCAATTTTTCATTCACACAAAGTGTGCCCTCGGCCTTCTTGTTCACTTTTCACCCACAAACGCCTAAGATATGGTCTTCTTTGTTTGCACAAGGCTACGGCCTTTCCTTCCCTTCTTGCACACACACCCGAATGTGTCCTTCTCCACTTATCACACACAATCCAAAGTGTGTATAACACTTAACCCGACTTCCTTCTTAAAAGGGAGGGCGCGCAAGGTTCACATGCCACAAGGGCCGCGCAGGCTCCTCCTGCCACGCAAGTTTGCGGGAAGTGAGGGCTCCTTCTGCCGCGCGAGTACGCGGGCAGGGACCTCCCAATTCTTCTTTCGCGCAAGAGGTGTGCAAAAGGATCCTTCTTCTTGTCACGCAAAGAAGTAGCACGCAAGGAACTCAGCCGCGCAAATACCTTGCGCAGGGCTTCTTTCTTCGCGAGGCAGAGAGCACTCACGTGACTTCAGATTTTTCAACAAAGGATCAGCAAGCAAAAAAGAGAGTTCAGCCTCTCTTTTTATAGGCAGTAGAAGCCTCTGTCCTCCTCGTGAGATATCTTTCGAAACCCCAAATATTTCAGTTCTTTAAATATTTTTTCAAATCTCGTTTCTCATCTGTTTCACGCGGGTTCTCTCTTCTTTTTATTTTCCTCCTTTTCTTTCACCTCTACGTGCATGGAATGTGTGCATGCCTCTGTTTAGGCCCATGCATGCAAAGCACGAACCTGCGTGGCCTCGGCAGCTTCGTTTGCCTCGGCCTCGACCTAATTCATCATCCAACGTGTGCATTCATATTTTATTGCATGTATATGTTCCTTACGGAGAGACGAGCACAATGGTGCCTTCGGCTTCGAGAAAGACAGCCGGGAGCTCTAAAACTTCTCTCGGGATGCTCCTGGTTCGAACGGAGCTCGCGGGAAGGCCTTGGCATGGCTGGAGGTTGAGGACGATCGGCAGATGCATCGGACGGTTAAGATCTGGCGCGCGATTAGATGGGCGGATCATATTAGATCACGTGCGGCGCGATGCATCGGGCGGCCGAGATCTGCCGCGAGATCGCCTGGACGGCTGAGATTTGCTCCCGGGGATTTTTCTGCGTCCCACATCGAAACGGCGAGCGGTTTTTCCGCGGTTTATCAACCATCCACTCCCCCAGACGGCTCAATTGAATCTCCTCCCCTCTCGGTGCCGCCCCGCACCGAGTTCTATCTGCGGGCGCGCTCTGCGCCCACTCTTCTCCCTGCGGGTGCGCCACTGGTGCCCACTATGCTCCTTCGGGCGCTCGCTCTGGCGCCCATGCTGCGCAGGACCTGATCCCCTGCGTGGCCCGGCTTACACACGGCTGCGGCCTATCGGGCTGGCCCCATGGGATCCCCTTGGGCGTGGAGACCTAGTCCCACATGTGCCTTGGGTTGAACCCTTAAGGCTGGCCCTTGGTGGATAATTTTTTGCTTGAATATACACTAAGTGTACAAAGTACTTAAGTGTAAAATTCCAAATTCCACTTCTTCCTTCTTCATTTTTCTTCTTTATTAGAATTCCTCCATCCTCCTCACATATACTCAATAAATAGAATGTGGAATTCCCGAAGGGTCTTCTTCATCAACCGAGCTCCTGAATCATAGAATCTTCAATTTTCTTCATCGATCCAATCAGAGATCAATTGGATCTTATTCAATTCACATGCACTAAGAGTTAGTGCGTGGACTTCATTAAAACCACTTCATCCACTTAGAAGTTGTGGATGGATCTCTTTGATTCTCCTCATGCATTTTCAATACAATGCATGGTCTTAAAACATTGTTGTGACTTTGTATCATCAGGATACAAGTTCTTTGAACTTAAAGAGAAGCTCAACAATCGTCAGATATCCATGGAGAATGTTTCAACCACAATTTCCAATACCACTTAGTGAATCTCCTAAGTGACATGCATCTTAGTACCATGGCCATTATCCTTCACCACCAACACCATCAAAACCTTTGGCATTCACATCTTGACAATTCTTGACATCCATTCATTCTAAGACAACAACATGTCTCATTGACAACAAATGCAACACAGTGCACTTCAAATGGTCTGATAATGGAACAAACTACATTGGGTTTTTAGTACATTCCATGATCCTCCATATTGATTTTTACCAATTTTGTGAATATTTCAAAAAAAATTATTTATCTTAAAATAATAGATATCATTAAAATATTAGAATGGAACTAATTGATTCTCAATATGTGTGACAATATTTAACACCATATTTTTAGATAAAAATGTTGAGTCTTTGATTATGGTGCCAAATATTGTGCATCTTATGGACTAGAAATACAAGTAGAATTTAGAGTCAATAAAGACTACTCAAGTTCGATAAAAATCATACATGGGCCAATGTCATAGGCCATTTCAGTTTGAGGTTGGAGAACACATGTTATTGTGAGTCTCCACATATCATATTTTCAAGATTTTTTGTTAGGATAGAATGATATCCTCAAGGTTCATCAGGATATTCTATATCTTTCACTATGTAGGAAATTTTTCTTGAAAAATATACTTCCCCTATTATTGTAATTGGATCTGGTATTATTCTGTATATTTAAGTTGAGGAGACATATGAACAATCTATCACACATGGTTAACATAGGCGATCAAATTTTTAGTGATTGATCTACCCTTTGAACATGGGGGAAATCAAAAGTCATTTTATTTGATATACGTTAGGTTTACCATTACACAATATATAGTTCTTTTAATGTGCTGTAATTTTCAAGAGATTTTATTAGAGCATTTGAGTTGGATGTGGGCTTCGTACAAAACTGTTTTTATTAGGATTTACATCCATATGTGAATGTATTTTATGGTTTGGATAAAATAAAAACTCTTATTTTCATGCTTTTAGCCTTTGGATAGTTATTTATTTAATTATAGGATTTTATTTATAATTGGAATAGTTTTATAGGTGTTGTAGAACCCCTGAATAGATAAACTTAAAGTATTAAATATAATAAACTATGTAAAAGCATATTTTCATAAATAAATTATAATTCTCAAGTTAAATAAACATATTTTTGGTAATACATATAATATGGAGGGATTATAATTAGGACATCATGGGTGTATTTAATTAGATAAAGAAATAGTGGTTGTAATATTGATGAAGAAATCAATTTGGGCCCACAATTTCATCCACACGGATTTCTTATTCCTCAAATTAATGATACAACATCAAGTTATGGATAATAATTTTTTTATTATTTCAATTTTATTTACGGTTTTCATCATATATTATTATTAATGATTAAATTAAACCATTTTCCTATTGATTTCATGGTTAGGTTGGTTGCTTTTGTTCCTTTGGAACTAGAATTAATTTTCTGTATTGGGTTTCTTCATCTACCTTGTTTTCTATGCTAATGATTAGTGTCCAAGGATTCTAAAGAATCATATGGTATTAACTTTATTTATTGTTCCAATCTCCCATTATATTTGGTATATTCAATGTTTTCATGTGATAAACCATATTTTTGAATATAGGTCGTATTTATATAATAATAATTCCATTGTCCCATGTTGTTTTATGGGATCAATGTTATAGAGGGTGACTTGTTTAGGTGACTTAGAGTGATAAAATACCATGGATTGCAGACTGAGTTACATAACCTCGGTTGACAATGAGAGTTGAAATGATGTTTTTAGAGGTTAATGAAATCATGTTCTTGTTGAAATAGATGGCCAAAATTCTATCCATTAGTGATGTTTCATCCATGCTCAATTATTAATATAATTATTTTGTTAGGATTCTAATATAAAGATGGATCACGTGTGGAATCACAAAGATGATCAAATTACAATAATAAAATTTGACTACACACATTGTGTTCTATAAGAACACATTCATTATAGTCTAATTTTTGAGGTGGCTTGGGCTTCTAGATTATTCAGATAGCAAACAACCATGTGGATGTCTCACTAGTGATATGAATCATTCATGAATGTGGAGCCATATGAATTGTGTACATCACAAATGAATGAGTGGACCCGAACACCATATCCCAAAAAAAAACATATAAGGGTGTTTATGTACTGAAAATATAATTATAACATGAAAATGATAGTAATTATGAGTACACTTCATGAACCCCAATTGGAACATAGTAACCCAAAGGGATACATCGTATACATTTCATAGAAGATTCTAAATTTTTTATATCCTTCATTGAGAAATGTAATGGGAAATCTGTGTAGTGCTTCCTATATAGATATAAACATAGAACATGGTGGTGTATTTATTTATTAATATATATAGGGTTGTATTTTGTATGATAATAATGGTTCTTCAAGAATGGTGGAGTAATTTTGAGACATTAGTGTGTTTTTTGGAGTAATAGTTGGGTTTCCTACCCCCTAAATGCATTAATTTATCAACGTAATTGGTCCCCTGTGTCACTTTTAGAGTTAGGGTCAATACTCTACATACCTAGTTAAGGAATGTTTCTTTTATCTATATAGTTGATACCCAATCATCTGATCTATGATAAAGTGAGGTTACTCTATTGGTGTTGGTACCCACTCAACCATGATGTTTCATAAGTGAGTAGTGGGTCCCCTATTGTAGTTTTAGTGAGGTTAAATAATGCAATTAACATCAAGAAAACATTGCAACATGGAGATATAAATAGATTCATCTAAAAAATCTGGTTGTGTAGATAGATATATTCTTATATATATCATTAAATATGTTTTTTATTTTAGAATATCTATTTTTTGTGTTTCATACTCACTTGTTCGACTTTTTTTTGGTCTTACAACTTACTTCAATTGGATGTCATTTTCTATTTCAGGGCATCCAACCGGGTATGCATATACCAATCCCAACATTAGTATTTTAACAATTATTTCCTCACTTATGAAGATGTATTTCAATTTGACATTGAATTTTCCGGTCTTATTTTAGAGGATGTTAGAGATACTGGATGATGGATAACTCTAAAGGAGATATAATTTGTTGTTCTTGGGAAGGGTTATTCCACATATTCTTTTTTTTGGTTGGTAAACCATGTATTTTTTAGGCATGTGTTTTTCCTCTTATAAATTGTATATATTTATGTATTTACACTCATACTCCCTAGATGATGTTACATACATTTTATCTCTTCGGATAGTAAAAATTTATCTATCATATAGGGTTATGATATACATGGAGGTATGTATGTATAAATTTCTATTTGAATAATGAATCCCATTTTTTGATATTTATACATAATGTGTGTTTTTATCCTCTTGACTATTTTAGGTGGTCATGGGGTGAATGTCTAAGAGGGGAGCCATAGTGTGGGGTTGAAAAATCATCTGTTATATTCCCACTTTCAATCTGGATTTATTAAAAAAATTCATGAATCTCATGATCATACTTTTCTATTTAATAACAAACTCACTCTATATAAATTATACATTATCCTTCATGCAGATTTACCATTCACAGAAATCTATATGGATGAAAATATCATGTATCATCATAGAATATATTTATCATAAATTTATTTCACCACCCTGGAAAATGATCTCATGATTCTAAAAAAATTGGTAGAGTTTTAATTATATCATGCCTTCAAACATCTCATTGTATGAGGCCTCATCATGACATGAAATCTTGCAATCATGCTAGGGATAAAACATCCAATTATGTCGCATCACCAGATATCTTAACTATTAAACAACAACACATATATTCTTTTTTAACATAAAAAACAATAGTGTGTATGTTTATTATATCTACTACACTGTATCCATCTATGAAAATCTTGTGGAGTCACTCAACTCCCTATGTCCAACATGATGGCCTACATAATTTCTTATCCTACAAATATAATTAACTCATCCTTTTTTCTCACTTTTTAACCACAATACTTGGATGTTCATTCCCCATAACCTCTCAAGTGGTAGATTGAAATCCCTTATATTTTTTAAATCCTCACCACCTATTTTCATAAGTAAATAATATATTATCTACCAGTATTTTTTAACCCAAATATGTCCGATAATCCAAAAAGTATTTCATATTCCTTCATGAAATAATAATAGTGTAAATGAATTATAATAATATATTTTATTATAATTAAATTCAATAATCATGGATTATTAAATAGATCAATGAATAAATATTCACATATAATGTACCTTTTAACCACATGTGTTTTATATTACGAAGAATAATGTACCAAGAGTTTAAATATGACAATATTTATAATTTTCTAATTTTTATATTCATGAGACTCATTCAATAAAATAATTCCTACATCTTTACAATATATTATCTTTGTAACTTTTTAAAATGACTTACTAATGATAGTACTAAAATATCCTAACTAAATAATTATTCATATGAAAATAAAATAATTTGGACAAATCAATTTTTTCTTTTTTATTAACTTTAAAATAAAGTAGACATAATTAAATTTATTCCTAAATTATTTATACATTAATATATTCATTAATTGTTCATATTCTTAACATCAATTTAGATATGTAAACAAATATATAAAAAATTCTCTGATAATATAATAATACATAACATTTGAAATACATCAAATTTATTATTATTATTTTAAAATTATCTAAAAAAATTATATATAAATAGGATAAACATGATGCATCATCATGTATCTCCCAAAAAATAATTACATTAAACTGTACCACAAAAATGATCAATTGGGTATTTGGGATATATATTGATTTTATGGTGAGAGAAATTTTCTATAATTACTTTTGAATAAACCTATATTTTAATATTTTCTATTTGTAATAATTTTTAAATGAATATGAATTTTTTATGAATGTATTATTATTATAGATCAAATAATCTCCCAGAAATAAATATGGTAAATGATTAAACTTTAAATAAAATAATAAAAGACTAATATAGATCATTTATCATCACCCTAACAATACACCCAAATATTTTATCTATTGGATATGTATATTATTTCATATGACGTAGTGAATCTTAATAAATATTTATTGGAATGTAATCCTACCTCAGACACATATATTTTTATAATAATATGCATATACACACTACACAACTATTATACACAAATAATTATTTAAAATAAAAATCATTAATATTTAAAAAAAATATACTTATGAAATGAAATAATCAATCATGTTAGGAAATATTCCAACTTGGTTTAATAAATCCTAAAATGTAAAAATTCTTTTATATATTTTCATTATATATATATATATGTTAATTCAACTCAAATTATCCCTTATATAATTTGGATTCATATACATAATCATATTTACAGTTATGATCAATATTTACATTATATATTTTTTTTGTAGACACATATCCTTATAAAAACCATTAATTTAAAAATTTATATCATATGTTGTTTGTTTTATAATTATTATTATAAAATTAATTATAATGATACTAAATATAAAATCCCTACTAACAAATTTTTTCAATAATTTTTAATAAGAAAAATATAATCTCAATTATTGCGTAACTTATTTCAATCAACTTGTACTCACAAACTTATAAAATTGTTTAAATATCATTGTTATGGGAGTGTTATAAATTTAAATTATTTCCAATTATGACCACCAAATTCTTCAATTTTAGTTTACCACAGAAATCGAAATATTTTTTTTAAATAACTCACTAAATTTTATATTATTTTTCATTGAATGTTAATTATTATGTTTAAGAAATAATTTTATTAGACCGTTTCTTGTATGCCATATATTAGTTTATGCATTTTTAGTACATCAAAAATTTGTAAAAATATTCTTAACAGAAAAAAATTATTTCATTAATTCATATAGAATAAATCTTTTTGATTATTATTTTATTTTTTTAATTAATATTTTCGTAGTGGGTAATGTCATCCAATTTTTCAAGTTATATCCATTCAATGATATTTTCTAATGTGTGTATAATTGGAAGTAATATTTTGTGGTAACATGTTGAATAACTAACTACCCATGAAGTTTTTGAGTAGATAAGGGTCATTAAATATTGGTATAAAAGAAATTTTTTCTTTTATGATGGATTTTGGATCAGGGAAGATTGAGGATTAAATTTTTTTATAAGGAAATAGAATTCTATGAATTTATCATATGTTTTAAACCAAGGATATTGGATAATATAATGAGTCCCACAAGGATTATAAAAAGGAAACATAATATTATAATAATCATTACTATGTAATAGTTTACTAATTATGGGGTAGAGACCAAGGTAGGGTATATACTACATCTATGTTTTTACTTATGTATAAATAGTGGATCAAATTTCAGGGGAACTAAAAAATATAAATAAAATAATTAAAAAAGACATATAATGGTATTTTCTGTTTCTAGGATGTTTATAGGAAAATATGGTGGTGAATTTACTTTTGGATGTTTAGTTGGTGTGTATAATTAGGTTTATCAAACTACTCATTGATGAGTTAACCTTATGGAGGATGATCCCTAGAGTATGATCATGCTTGTATTTAAATATCAAAAGAATATCATATATAGATTAACTTTTTATTAGTAGGAGTTATGAGTGTCATAAATTGGATACTCATATTTATTTATGATTGATTCACACATGTGTGAATAATCAAATTACATTATCATCTAGTTTTTTACAATGAATTTATATGTACTATTTGATCCATTATGATATTGATTGTGATGATTTTTATGATACATTGAAGAAGTTTATGTGTTAGTTTTAGTTCAATTGTAAATCCTTAATACTAACTAAATTGATATGGAATGTATTTTATTTAATATAATAATGGATATTAAGTTTAATAATTGATAGAGTATGGTATATTAACCACCTAAATTATTCCCCTTATTGGTTACTGAATATAGAGATGATTAGAAGATATATTAAAGATGATATACACCTAGATATTGATCTTGTGGAAAAAATTCTTATTTTTATAATATATTATGTTGTTGAGGAAATATAGTGTTATTTTCATGACAACGACATGGATAGATTCAAATAATGAGGTATTTCCACGAAAATGTTTGTAGCGTTCTGCAATAGAGAGGAGATCGTGATTACCATTCACAATAAATCTTAAAGCTATAATGCTTATATCATAGCAACTCATTATTATATTATTATAGATTGGATAATATTTGAACTTATGATGATAAATTTTTAATGGTATGATACTACCATGGTTAATGTAGGAATTTTACTATAATTTTTTATCTACCTTTATCGTAATTGTTGATCCAATAGTGTGATGGTAGATATAGAATTATATTTTTAGTAATATTCCTCCCCTAGAATATATAAGTATAAATTAATTAATATGGCCTTTAAAGCACTGATATGAGATGGAATGGGGTAGATCACATATGGGATGTCCCCCATCTATAGGGCCCCTATCATTTCAAATGTGAGGTTGTTGATGATATATTGTATGATTAGTTGGAAGTTTATACATAGAAAAATGCATTGAAGGGAGATTTCATTTCAATGTAGATAAAAGATAATTATAATTACTCTTGGTTTAAAATTAATAATGACTTATGAGTTTATAAATATAATTGATTAATAGTTCATTAATTCAACATCTTCAAAATGATAAATAAAATTTATGGTTCACATTCTTCATATACTATTTATGTATTCTATAACTATTTTTCGTTAGATAATATTATTATAGGTGTATTAGGGATGTATGTTGATGATATGAAAATATCATATTTATATAATTTCAATATTGATATATATAAACATTACATTTATTCATTGAGAAGGATTATGTGAATAAAGATTAATCAAATATTGAGTATCCTTAATGTAGAGTGAATTTACCAAATATTGAAGGTGAACACATGATATTGTTTTTAAAGAATCATTTAGATGAAAATTTGATGCATATAACATGTTATACTATAACTGGAATAGTTGGTATTAGATGAAAAGATTATTTTTCAATATTATTAATAGAGTCCCCCAATTATTTTTTCCAGATAGTATGTGACTTAACATCCATGAAATGAAATATAGTTTTGATATATTTATATACATGTTGTTTTCTTATTTATATTCTCCCTTTTAAGATACTACCAAAAAAATGAGAGACATTTTTATTTCAAATTAATTATATGCTACATAAGGGATTCATTAAACTTTTTTCTATTACCTTATGATGCTTCATTATTTTTTATTTGGATATTATATTCTTTATTTTATATTTTCTTGAATAACATGACATCAAACCAATTGACTATAAAAAAAATTATCCACAATTTTTTTTTTCATTTTTTATCAAATTTACTTACATAGATACATATATATATAGATGAATTATCTATTTCAAGGATTTCATAATATGATAGTAGATAATGAAATGTTTAGAATGTTAATTTTAGGTATGATTTTATAAAATTTGAAATTCTGATGATACACTTTAGAGAAACTAATGATATGTTATTCTTCAATAGATTGTTGAACATAATTTTCGATGAAATTTTGGATTTATTTTATGGGTCTATTCATCAACCACATCCAATTTAATTGGATGATATTGGAGGGTTGTGCTGAGAATTTATGCATATTTATATATGTCATTTTATGAAAAAATATATATGGAATTTTTTTATGTGCTTGTCCTCTATACACAAGGAGAATTTGATTCATAAATTAATTACATAAATGTAGTGTATCTACTGAGATATCAGTTAATAAAGAATTTATTTATTGGGAATTACCTTCAAATGATTCTTAGTTATGTAGTTATTTTATTTTGTAGACAAATATGGTATTTTTTGAAAAACAATATCCATGATTACAACACATTTGACTTCAATTAACAACATGATATATGACATATATAATAACCTCGATATTTATTGAATAATTTTATTTTTATATTTATAAGTTTTTATAAATTATATAGCTGAATTCATTATGATAAGTTATTATTAAAATAATTAATTTATAATATGGTAATTTATATAAAAACATTATTTTAGGATTATAAATTTTTTATATTACAATAATAATGTTATTTTTAACTCACTATGATGAAATTATATTAGTCTTAATTTTTAATAATTTTCTGAAAATGATTAATAATTATTGAATAGTATGAAATGTTGTTTTTTTAATTGTTGTATTATTTCTGATTCCTTCAAGATATAATAATAATATAATATTTACTAGTATAATGTAAAAAATAAATAAGGATATTATTAATAGATATAGTAAAAAAAATTAACAAGTAAATTATTATTTATTTCATGATATGTATAAAAAATCATTTTCAATGCTGATGATGTGTCTTCACAATGTTGACAATGTAAAATTTAGATTCTTATTAATAATAATTTATTCTTTAAAATTATTTTCCCGACTTATTTATTGATTAATGGGTATAATTTATTTTCTCGTGTAAATTTAGAATACTACAGTTATATGACACCAACTTTATCCAAAGCCATGTGAAATTCTTATTCAAGAAAAATTGAACAATTTAACAAAGTGTTCTTATCATGTATATGAGTAAAAATAAAAAATAAAAAATTATAGAATATTATATTGATCAAAATTTATTTATTTACATGATATTAATTTATTTTTAATTTTTATAAATTAAATAATAAACTTTAATTGTTTTATAACATAGAGGCAGTGCATGTGGAAACCATAGAAAATAAAATAAAATGATATTTTTCAAAAAAAGAAAAGGAACTAAAACATAACTAAAAAATTTCATAAAATAAATAATATTCAATTATCCTAATATAATTTTAATCTAGGAAATTTTGGAACAACATGAATCATATTAATCTATTCATAATATTTTATTTAAATGCAAGTATAATAGTTCACACAATTATTTTTAATTTGTTTAAGTTTTTAATATGATGTCTCCATGATGTGTCTGTGAAGAAGGGTGTAATTTGAAAAGACAATAAATAATATGTTTCATAAAATTTCATTTTAAACATTTATGAAATAAATAATTACCATAATTTAATTAACAATTGTTATGTAGTAAATATTTCTATTATCATTAAATAACATTAATGATATTAAAATTAATATTATAAATGTAATTTTGGATTTTAAAGTTAATTATTTATTCATATATATTAATATGATATGTATATAATAAAATTAAAATAGTAATTCTAATTTTAAACAGTTATTAGATGTCATTAATGAAATGGTTATGAATTGGGTTGAATTTGAGAAAAAATATAGTTCTTGAATAAGATATTTTATTAAATTAGTTTCAAATAATAAAAATGACTAGTATGGCTAATTGGGATAATATTATGACTAATTAATTTTACATATATTTTTAAACATTTATGGTAGTAAAAAATTCTATTATAGATTTTTTATATTTTATTTATATGAGTAATTTTAAAGTTACCCTTCACCTCAATTATAAAAATGGAATCATTCCGTCACAAATATTAATCAACATAAACCATATTTCTCAACTAAAATTGTCCTAATTACATTGTACTCGTCCATTTACACATTATACTACTTTTGGTCTCACAAAAGAACACCTCTAAGAGCCTTACAGTTGTACTGAATCAAAATTTTTGAAGATGTAAGATTTCTTCTTATTTTTTTAAGTACATTATCACCTTAACCTTATCAAAACCTCCTATCCAATGATTAATAAATAATCCAATACCATATATATACTATTTTTTTGAGTTAATCGTGTATTCATCATAATAACTCTGAACATATCCTTTATTTCATAAATAATGAAATATTAATCTATGGTCTGTCAATTCAATGCCATTATTGATGATGAATATCATCGCATTTACCATAACAATAATATCTTTTAATTATAATATAATTTTTCAAAACTACATAAATAGGTATATGTTTTCAAAACTAGAGTAATATTTCTTTTTTAAAAAAATTCTATAATAATTAGTCCCTCAAAACCATGAAAATAACACTCCCAAAACAATGGTTATAACAATATATTGTTATTAAATTATTGGAAACATTTATCATAAATCATGTAAGGTATTATAAAATATATTTTATATATATTATAAATTAACAACACTATTTAAACCATTATACCATAATATTTAAAACATTATAAGGATGTCAGACAAGAGGGAATTGACCTTCCTTTTAAAATCCTTTTAAATAAATGTTTAACGAAATTCAAAAGAAAAATATTTTTTACCAGATGAGAGGATTCCTTCTCATTATTGATGTTTTATTTCAATAATGTTTCCATTAAATAACTTTATAGACATTTTTGAAGAATATGATTTCGTTATTATGTTTTTGGTTTTTATATTTTTAAATTCATCATTTGGAAAAAGGGTATTTTGATATATGAATGTTTTTTTCTTCATGGGTTTATGTGATTATCAACTATTTTATTCATGATATATTCATTTATATTATATATTATGGATTAATCCCATTATATATCAATCTATAATGGGTTCAACTACATTTTGTCACATGATATGATGATTGATTCCCATAATATCTTAGGATATGATGGGTGAGAACCATTATACCTCTCTAATGAAGTTAGTAATCGAGAGATGAAATATAGCAGTAAAGGCTTTTCATTATTATGTGTGAATATAAGAGTGCTATATTAATGATGTCCCAAGGATAATACATTATTTTTTTATTCATTATTTTGAGACTTGATGAATAGTTTTTAAGGGTTTTTCTTATTTTTACTAGATGAGAGACATTATTTCATTATGTTTCTTAATGATCTTATTATTTTTGTCCCATGTTTGAAAATTTATTCACATTGCATTAGTATTTTTAAGATAAAGAAGGAATCCATGTTGAATGTCATGGAGATTTGGTGATAAAGTTTTATTTTTATTTAAAAAATGTATGTATTATAAATGAAGGAAGTATTGTATTAGTAGTATCCTATTTGTATTTATGTGGTTGGGATGTATGTATTATTAACTAATTATATAATCTGTAATCCTGAAATGATATTCAATGTGAATGAATGTAAATTCGTGATTCAAACTCATAATTATGTAATTGTTTAATTCATTTTCCTTATAAAATGTAACATATTATTGTTCAGATAATTATAGGTCTTATAATGATGTTAATAGAATATCACAAATGATTATAATTTATGGATAGTTTAAAATGAAATATCACCTAAATTTTACAATGCTACATCTTATAAAACATTTTTAATCATAATGGGTTTCTATTGAAGAAACAGGGACGCTAAAGTAGAAAGGCGCTGGGAAACTGTTTTCCTTCTGAATCTACATCCTGGAATAATGGGAACTGGAATTGAGTAATTTGTGATAGTAAATGCATAGTTAAATTAATAAATAACTATTGGTGGTATAAATTATATAGAGTTATATTATATACCATTAATGAATGTGTATTTTATGGATCATTTCATGGGGAAAAATCCCCCATCATTCAGGAGATCATGAGACCGAGTGGTAGCCTAAGTATTGATATGTTCCCTTAAAAAGATATTTGATGTCATTAAGTGTTTGTAACATCAAACATAATCCCTTAATATTTATCATTTTCATTGTGATGCCGATCGATTTTGGCCTTTTTAAAATAATACGAGAGGTAAATAAATTCATGAGTTCTTAGAATGGGTAACATTCGAGGATATTTTCCTTAAAAAAAATTTCCTTATGGTTTTTTAACACCAAATGAAAAAATGATATTGAGAATTGAGGTAAAATAACAAATAATACCTAGATGAATATGAATAAAACATTAAAATATTTTCCCGATAAGTGATAGATTTTATCCGGGAAACCAATAGAAAAAATAGAAGGTTTTACTCATGATTAAAACCACGTGTCCAAATAACAATGGACACATGAGAAATGAAATGGTTTGAGAATTATCATCATTATGATAAAATGGATTAACAAGAGTGTTCTGAAACATATGATTATAGTGATGATAAGAATATAAACTTTTCAGGTTGGCAGTATTTCGTGAAAATTTACTCAAAAAATTTAGACGTAAGAAAATATAATTCCACTCCTATGGATGTTATGGTAAAAGAATCTAGGAGAATGTCTTCTAAATTTTTAGATGTTCGACCAAAATTTGAATGTTTGGAAACATTGTTCGTGAGTGTAAGAAAAACGATTATAAGAATGATGAGAAGATGATGGTAAAATTCTTTAACTATATGGCGTTCGATAATATTACTAATGTGGGTCCAAATAACCTTGTTCTAGTAGAAAATCAAAATGATTGGAAATAGAAGGGTTTGGGAAAATTCATTTCAACTACGTCAATATATGTTGAGTAATGAAATCATGTGGTATCATGTAGATTTCATGTTTTTACAGATTTTTCCATTGAGTCTCTCGATTAGGGGTCTAAAAATTCCTTTATTTCAATGTAATTTTCTAGTATATTGGGACTTCTTTCTCAAAAAATTAATCCATATTTGATTGTGAAAATTTTCTAAGGAAATATTCTAGAAATAGAACTTATAAGAAACATTTACAATTTTTCTATGGAAGGACTTCTGTTGAAAATTTTTCCCCTTTATTAGTGTTGGAAGTTATCATGGGTATGGATTATATTTTTGTTTTCCACATTAAAATTTATTTTTGATCTAAAAAAGATACATACAAAAAATATTTTTAGCTTGAGTACAGGAATGAACCACATAATTGATAACATATCATGATAAAGATATTCTTTTAAAATATTGAAATTAAAGTTATCCTGTGTATTTTTATGAAAAAATGTAATTGATTATTTAAAAAAATTCTAATGGAAAATATTTATCTTGATATTATTTATAACAGTTTTTCAAATTTTGTTCTGAATTTAGTGGTTTATTTTTCAATTGAATTTTTTCTTGATGTTATTCCAATTTTATAACCCCCTTTATTTTTGGGACCCAGTCCCCAGTATCCGGAATCTGATGATAAAACACGTTATGTAAATTTTTTATAAAAATAAACTGAATAATTACAAAACTCATTACACAAAAAAAACCTTTACCGGTCCTGGTTTTGGAGAGTATATAAACCATTCATTTTTATCATATCATTACAAAATTTAGGTATAAAACCATATATACTATTTTGCATGCATTTACAACTTACTAAAGCTTCCCAATATAGAACATCAAAGTGACCAATGAAAACAATTTTATAACATAGGGTGAGAATTAAATTTCCTCGTAAGGGGTTAAAAAATCATTGATAAATACTTTTAAAATGTTCCCTTGAAAATAATTTCAAAAATTATTTTAGAAAATCATTTTGAAAAAATTAATTGAAATTATTTATACCTTAAAAATACACTGTCACTTCAGAAAATGCATACATTAAAAATCGAATTAAATAAATTCCAGTTATTTTTTTAAAACAATATCCCTTATTCTAAAAACGAAATAGTATGGTGAGGCCACATAAAACATTGAAGGCTTTCTAGGGCCTACCAACTTATGTTATTGGTTCACTCCCCACATCCCTATCATATTTACATATATCAAGTGCCATATTTTTTAATAACATCTCAACACTTCATTACTTATATATAATGTCACTGTTGTTTTTGTTTTTGAAAACATGTCGTTTCAATAAAATAAACCCTCAGAAATATATTTATATATAAGTATGTGTACTCATAAATTTATGAACTTTTATTGTATATCAATTGTGAGTTTGGTTACAACCAAAACTCATGTCACATCTTGTTTTCATAAACATCCACGTACCCAATAATTTTTTAGGTACATTTTTACATATTGTTATAACTATAACCATTTTACAAAATCAATATTGATTTAACATTTCAAAAGAATAATTTTTTAATTTATTTTATGGCTGAAATAACTACACAGATGTATAAAACAACAATAATTGAAAACATTTAATTTTTTTCATCTTTAATATAATCAAATGAAATAGATTATTATATTCCTCACATAAAATTATCAATTTATCATTTCATTAAAATATACACCAACACTATCATAAATGCATGGAAATGAGTGGTCATGAAATGATACTAATAAAACAAAATTATTAGATAATGAGATGGTCGCGATAGAAGCTAAACCAACACTAATATCTAAATGAGTAATTACCTGAAGGGAAGTAACATTCAGTCAAATGGTTATACCCTCAATTGAAAAAATTATATATTATATTTTAATTCAAATGAAGATATAAATTGAAAAATAAATTTAAGTGGTTTGGATATATAATCAATAATTGGATGATGATAGACCTATAGAGATCCCATACATCTCAAAGCAACCCTATGTTTTAATTTATCGAGACCCCCATATGGAAATCTCGTATTTCATTAATTTATTTAATATTAATTAAACAAATATTGATTTTATTATATTTTATTAATTAATATTTAAAAAGTAATATGACCCGGTAATTATGTGCATACTATCATTAAATCATTAGATCTATGATCAGAGAAGTCATATGGATAAATTAAGTTCCATTAATTTTCTTCTAAATGAATAATTCATGAAGAAAATGAGCTAACAATATGTTTACTTTTTATGTTACTAATGATTTTTAGGATAAATATTTATTTATATATCATTAATAAGAAACTAATTTTTCTCCATATTTCACATATTTGAAAATAATTATCCATCCCCATTGGGTTAAGAAAATATGGCTGAAAATATCAACGATATTATTTATATATAGTAAGGGATAGATTGTATACCAAACCTATACTAATTACCCATTCATTTATTCTGTCTATTTTTTTTTTGAATAATTTTCATTATCAATTTTACAATTTCATGACGCAATGTTAAAATTAGTTCATATAGTGACCCAATATATATATATATATAAATATTAAATCTTATTAGATTATTTATCATTATATTACATTACACTGCATGTTAAAACAATAAAGGTTTAGTGTCTATTGAATCATGGATACATAAAAAATATATCATAAAATATATACATCATATTCTACATTTTTTAAAACTACAAATTTTTTTATAAAAATCATACCTAAATAAAATTAATGTCTTCGAGAAAACGAAATTTAATAAAGGGTGGGCTTATAGGCAAGATAAAAGTAAATAAGGGATATATTTTGGATTATTTAATCCTAAAATAAAATTTATTTTTTGTCCAAATGATATTAAAATATTATATTAATATACAATTTTTTATAGATCATAATCGTAATTCATGGAAAATATATTCTTTATAAAAAAATTAATATTCACAATAGTGTGGAATCATAAATAATCAATCATAAATCAGGAAAGTATAACCTGGACATAGGAATAATTAAAATTCATAATATTATAACATTTATAATCTGGTATGAGTAGAAAAATCTCATCTAATTGTTTTGATTAAATTAAATCATGCCTTCATATAAATCTATGGAAGTGAAACTGGGTCCACACTTTAACATTTAGACATGAAAATTTATCAACAAAAATACTCAAGGACATGAAACATCTTCAGAAAATCAAACTGCAATCATGAAATCTAGTTCAAAATTAATATAATTATCTAAGGATTGAATCATATTTACAAAATTCATTGAATCTATATAATATACCCACCAAAAAAAACATAATACATTCATGTATAATTCATCAGATCATGGGAAAATATGTCATTTAATCGTAACAATATCCATGGAAGATAAAATGGGTTCATCATCGTATTTTCATTATAACCAGAAAAAATCCTTAGAATTAATATGGATGATATCATATAATTATATCCCATGGGAAATATATGTAACATAAAATTATTTCATTATAGATGATTTTTTAAAAGTTCACATATAATATTTCTTGAAAGGAATACACTTTTTTTGAATAAAATTAATTAAAAAAAATATATTTAGAATATTTTATGGAAAACATATTATTTTCAAAAAAACCACTTAAATATATAATTGAATATTTAAATAATATATTAAAAAATAAATTGGTATATTTTAGTCATTATGTAACCATTAAAACCATAATTTTATTAACACCTTCTATAAAAATAACAATTCTTATAAAAGAGAAATGTTATTTTTTAAAACCATTATATTATAACATTAGACCATGTTAATAAATTAATTGAAATAACTATTAATGAATAATGAAATAAAATATTCTTAAAATATGTGGAAAATTTTATATAAAAAAATATTTCCTACTAAAAGATAATAAATAATGTAAATTTTTCTAAAAACATTTTCGAACCCAATTAGATTATATAATAGTGTAAATGGTAATAACTCATAGAAATAATATATATAAATATAGTATATTATAATTTTTTTCTTTTTTCATATATTTATTATAAAATATAACTCAATTTAAATTCAATCATAATCTATCTTAATCAAAATGAGAACGAAATATAAATCCCTTACAACATTGGTATCTTTTTAATTATACTATCCATGATAGAATTTCATAAATGAATCCTTAAATGTTATTAAAATTAAAATATTTCATATAAAAAAAGTAAAATGGTATGAGTACACACCTCATAACCAATGTATGGTCATAACATCAAACTTGACTCAGTGAATCAATATTGAGACGATAACCATTACTCTAGTCCTGTATTTCTTTATAACATGTAAAATATCTTTTATAATAAATATAAAATTATAGTACATATAATATATAAAAATATTCATATATAAATAAAAATTAATCATTACATATTAGTTTTATAATATCCTATTATTAAAAATATATTTATTAAAATGAACAATCATGTGAAAATTGGTCTATTTTACATGCACATTTCGAATTGATTGTTTTTAAACATGGACCTTTGTCATTGTTTGATATTATAAAAATTACAGTACTAAAATATATTTCATTTTTATAAATTATAAATAGTTTTAAATTTAATCATATCAGTCAATGATGAATAATTTATTTTATCACATCCTAGAGATGATAGTCTTACCTTCACATTAGTGATTTTTTGAAATTTCAATGGTTGGAAAGATAGAAATTATCATAATAAGAAATATTTATAGAATAATTATTAATACCTGATGAATTTCATAATTGTAAATTAATTATATAATTATTATTATCCATTGGAAGACAAAATAAAAAACAAATCAAATTTCATCAAATAAGTTTAAGTACAAACAAATGCATGATCGACATTATAAGTTTACATGGATAAGAATGCAGAAAGGATATTTTAATTTCAAATGAATAATTATATCATAAATATCATATATAAATATTAAATACATAATAATATCATCATATAAATCATGATACTAGAAATTTAATCATATAACCTTGTGGAAGTGATAGTCCACATTTACTCATGAGCAATAATTCCATTTCCAATTTTAAGGAGATGAGGGTTGATAATGGTTGTAAAATAATAATAAAAATATTTAATTTTACTAAGGATACTAAAATTATTAATTTTAAATTAAAAAATTCGATTTAAATGGGGTAGAATACTTAATAATTTGTAAGAGGTCAGGTAAGGTGATTATAATTTCTTATATAGACCTCTTTTTGATCGTTTATTAGGACCCATGGAAAAATATTTTATGAAGAGAGGAACCTCTACATATTTTATATATAATTTGATTCTATATTTATGAAATTATTTTTCTAGATAGGTAATTAAATGTGTTAATAAATGGTATGTGAGTGTCTATTATTATTAGGGTAAGGGAAAAGCATTCAATATTTTAAAATATAAAAATAATTTTTATTATTTTCAAAGAAACTCATCTCATAAAAAATCCAATTTTGATGAAAATGTGTTTATGGATGAAATAAAATCATCCAATATTAATTAATATGAATAATTTTTACCTTATATATTATTTTTTAACCAATGGTATCTAAACATTCCATTTATATATTAGTGAGAAATTTATATTGTTTTTACTATTAATTATGGAAAAAAATAAATTGAAAGAATTAAATAATATTAATTATTTATATTCATAATATTGATTCAGATTTTTAGAATTTACTTTCTATATTTATAATTATTGAATTTTATATAAACACATAAAATACAACAAAAAACGGTTTCAAAATGTATTTTTAGTCATAAAAGTAAATTTATAAAAGAAATATTTCATTTAGATTACCTAAAATGAATTATAAAAAAATTTATTTATTAAATAATCAATACAATTCGGTAAAAAAATTAACCATAGTTACTATATTAATATATTGTGATAAAACCACAATAAATTCCCTCAAATTGTTTATAAAAAAATTATATTTCTAAAAAGAAAAATTATCTTCATTAAAAATCATGAATAATAGTGATAAATATCTAATTAATTATATTAATTTTAATTAAATTTGAAATTTGTTAAATTATGATAAAATTTAAAACATAAATCAACTTTTACTTATATTTAAATGACATGTTTTGAAAAAAAATTAACTTCCACGGTTCACAACAAAATAATTTTTTTTGGAAGTGTCAAAAATATCCCCCAAACACAATATTGAGATTTTGATTTAAATTAATATATTAATTAACTTCAAAATAATATATAAAATTATAATAACTTCATAATAATTTAGTGTGTAAATAAAATTAAAATAATTTTCAAAGAAAATTTTTTTTGAAACATAAATTGTGTTCACACAAAAATCGAGTTCTTATATAAAAATCATTCATGAATAAATTTGTATTGATCAGGTCTATAATAAATATATTTCATAATTTGGATACATATATTAATACCCTCCAATTAAATTTCATGGTTATAATGGCCCTATATAAATAATATTATTTTATAGTGAATCTTAATTGACATAATTTTTGGTATTGCGGGATATGATTTTCATCGAGATTATAATTTTATATTTTTTGGTGATATATTTTGAAATTACTTAGAGTGAACAAATAATTATATAGTGTTTGATTTATGTAATCACACATCATGTAGTGGATCATCCTTTTATTTTTATTCATTAATTTTATTCAATGTGTGTAATATCATTATTAAATTAGTCTTATAGAATCAAAAATCCAATATCCTTTATCCATGATGTAATTTTTCATATACAAATTTTACTTCAAATTCATATGATTAATTTATTTATTTATTGATGTAATCATGATTCATGATTTCATATTTCTGCATAAATTTTCATACTATAACATATTTTTGGAATAGTGAAATTTTATTTTGGGTTTTTTGTTATCAACATTTCAATTCACTTGCAACCCCTTTTGATTGTAAATTTTTGACTTAATATCTTTTCAATTCAGTGAAAAATCATTTTAAATCAATACACCTCTAAAACATATTTAAATTTTTCATCTCAAATATGATATATAATAAGTAAATACATTTATTTTTTTGGTATCCATTTAATATACGTAAATTATAAAAACAAATTTCAATTTTACCTCACTCATTCATAGTCAATACATGGAATTAGTGGAGTGAATTTTAGTATTTCATGTCTCTATGATGTCATGATTAAATAACCACATGGTGGAAGTTTCATTTTTATTTATTTAAACATGATACATCATGATACTTTATATTCTTATTGTCTTTTTTGGATCGTATTTTAAATTTTTCTCAAAATAATTATTATTTTAAATATAGTATTTAAATATTTTTTTTATTTTCCACATGTTTTTATAGAAATTATTTTTCAAATTATATATAAATGAAATAATTATATATACCATATATTATTTTAGTATTTTGACTTATCATTTTAATCCCTATTAGTAATCTTATGAATAATATAATTTCCTTTAATTTTGGTTAAATTTTATCTTTTAATTTAAAATTTAATTCATAACTTTTTGTTTTCATATTGAGTGCTGATAAAATGAGAAATGTTTATTCAAATAATTATATTAAATAAATCATGAAAGTTCATGATTTTTTTTATTGGGATATAATTGATAAAATTATTACTATAGAAGGAAATTGTATTAGAATATGTTACATGTAAGGGATTCTTAATGAGATTCAGAAAAAAAAATATTTATCTATCGAGAATTCAGTTCTTGATGTGAAAAAATAAAAAAAACATTTTCAATAAGATCCTATGAAAATGATAGAAATGATGTTAATGTTTATATGCCAGTTGTTTTGGATAAGAAAAAATTTCAGATTTATCTTAGATTGGGAAGTAAATAGTCGGACAAATCATTATTCTCCACAATCCTCAGAATCATAGATATTAAAAAGGAAAGAGATTGAATTTTAGACAAATTCAAACAATGTCCTCTTTTTTGTGTAAAAAAACTATTTTATTTAGATACTTAAAATAGTATAAATATTCTACATAGAACAAATCAAGATAGAAAAATTATTGTTCTTGTTTACTTGAGTCTCCCATTCCAAATATTGCACAAAATTTTAAAAAAACGTAATATCCTTAGAACAAATAACAATATTTATTTTAAGGGAATTATATACTATGATATATTGATCTATGAAGATATGGGTTCTAAATTTCTCCTCCAAAACATATAGTATTGATCTAACAAAGCTAAAGAGATTCTCAATATAGATACATCATCAATCAGAAAAATACAATATATCACCACACCATATATTATTTAATTTTATTATTCTCAAAACATTATTATATTATGTAACATCAATCATATGAAAATTATTTATTTATTTATTTTTTTAAAAATAACCTCTAATTGATGAACAACTTATCAACCACTATATCATAATGAATAAATTCAATAAATAATATCATATGGTGTTTTATCTTTAAAAATATTAATTTATAAATTTATAATTACCATGTTCTCATTGTAATATTATTAATAGAGAGGCATGTACATTGATTCAACTCCATTAACGATAGATCATTATTTAGAAAATATTTCTATAATTTTATTATTCAATGATTCTCTTTCGCTCCCATGAAATTTCTAAACCCATATTTATTATTTAGTAAAATGATACATCCTCTTGAATCTGGTTTTCTATTATTTTAAATAGTTATATGTATTTTCATAATTTTTTATTTAAATTCTTGACGATTGTATAGAATTTTTAATTTACATTTCTTGTTCTATTAATCCAAATTTTCATTGAAATATTTCACTACAGATATACCGAAATTCCTAATTCTATTAATTTTGTTGAAAAATTAATTTCACAATTTTTCTCTGTCTAGAAGTAAATAAATGGAAATGAAACGTTTATTAGAAGATTAGTTAATGGATGGTAATATTTGTTTATGAACCATTAGATGTTTATTTTTTCAATCAATTTTCACGTGTATATAAAATACATATGTTCTATAATATTTGTCCTTTGATTTTTAACATTTAGAAATTTTTTAACACAAAATTAAAATTCTATATCATTTTTTATATAAATTTTACTAATTATAAAAAAAACTATAGATCTCATGGTGTATAAAATATCCCTTTCAAGATAAAAATGTTATTATGTTCATGAATAAAAAAATTATCTGATCCCTAGTGTTTTATATATATTTATCAATTTCAAAAGATAAATTTCAATTAAATTATTAAAATTATTAACTCCATCATCTATTCTAGATAGTAAGTATGAACAAAAGATAAAATAATTTTATTTTAATAAGTATTCTTGTGCCCTCAATTTAATCATGGTGTTAAACCCTTTTAAAAAATATACTTAAAAAAATTTTGATTTAATTTCTTACCGATCTAATTAATGGAGGATATCATTATTTATATATTTCATAAAAGATATTCATTACCATGCTTATATATAATTATATTTTAAAATGTCACAATCATTATTATTTAATTTTTATCTTTTTAACTATATTTAAATTTTATTATGAGTAAACATTTTTCAGATTTTATTATTTTCTCTTTATACCATCGGATTGTTTTATTTAATTTATTACAATATTATTATCATTATAAATGGGGGTAATGTAAATTTTATAACATATTACCATCATAATAGGATATTTTATGTTCAAGGACTAATGTATTTTTTTAGTGCTCGGATTTTTAGTCACCACAATGTGGTAGATTTATGATAAAATTAAACTATTGACATTGATAAAGGATATAAATATATTTGTTTTTCATTGTATTAATTAGTATATAAATTATATAATTATTATCTATTATAATTTTAGGTTTCTGAAAATCACAATAATATACTTTGACCTGTAATCATCAAATTATGTTCATGTTTTTTTTCTGCCACTAGATACCATAGATATCATATAGTAGAATTATATGTTTTAATGATAATAGGAAATACATGATTTTTTCTGTTATATATTATTATTTTATTTATGTATAATAAATTATTATTTCTTGAATCATGAAGAAAAAATGAAGGGGGAAATTTTAAAAATGCTATAAGTATTCCAATATTTTATATAACATGTACAATGAATGCAAGGGTGATGTGTAAAATAAAACCCAATCCATTAAATAGTTCTGGTCTACAATATATATTTTATTTAATAATACTATATATATATCCTAGTGGGAATATATACTTATTTGGACGTTGATAGTGATCATTTCCTAAATTTATCATATTTTTATAACTCATCTATTGATAAATATAGTGAACTATCTATTTGGATGATTGTTTTCTTAAATTTACTTTCTCATGAGGGTGTACAATATATTGTTCAATAGAGAGGGGATACATTTTGTAAAGAATATATTTTGTTCCAGGTATACAAATAATGTGATTGTTAAATATTGAAATCTCATAATAATAATTGAATAAATGATTTGATAACATAAGTTATAGATTCCAATTATTGTGATTTTTTATATTAGTATTGGGATATAATGTGAATTCCACTGGGAGATATGGATCACCACGTTTTCGACCAATTATATTTTCACAATTTGTACCTGTGATATAGAATTTTTGCAGTCAACTTCATTAGATGGGAACTGATTGAAACATTACAAATATAATGGGCGATGAGGATATGGATTTTAATTTGAACAATATCAGATGAATAATAACAACAATAATTTTTAGCATAATGAAATATGAGTCTGGATATCAAATAGTTATATATGTTTGGTGTTTTTATAATTTTTTCATAAAAAAAATAACTATTAGATTTCCCATTATACATAAAAAACTAATAAATATTTTGAAATGTATATGAGGATAATTCTCGGGGATTACAAGTTTTATGACTGGATGTTTTTAATGACTCTTTCTATTAGTGATTCAAAATAGTAAGATGAGAATAATATTTCAATATAATTGGAACAACATAAATTTTTAAAAATTGATTCTAGACCTAAATATTTTATTATGAACACGTTTAAAATGATGAAAAAAATTGGTAGAATTTTTTGATGAATCAGGTAAAATTTTCTTCTAGAATATCAAATAAATATTGTGTTGAAGGTGTCTAGAATTTGAGGTCCCTAAATGTTATGTGGGGGACACTAGACTATTAATTTCAAAAAATTATCAATATAACACCCCACTGGGGGGGGGGGTCCAGTGGTAGTTTCTGTGGACATAGTGCCTCTAATAGATGTTAATGGAGGCTAACTGAATTTTTGTAACCATGACCCATCAAAATTTAATGTGGGAAATATTTTTATAATTATATTTATTTCTCTTAATAACATCCTTTATATTTCTCCTTGACTAGTAAATTGTGAAAATATGTGATAACCTTTTATACACCTTTATAATTCACATATTATCCCCAATGATTCATGTTTTCTGGGTTATGTTATTCAACTATCTATGATAGTTTGTATTCTTTTATTTCACATTGATCATTCCGCATCATCCTTTTATAAGTTTAGTTTATGGATTTCGGATTTGAGATTTTAATTCATTTTATCATTGTATAATTTCTCTACATTTGTAATGATTTTCATATGAAAATACTATAGGATTCTTGGGAGTTTGTGTGTACACAATTTCCCCCAAATTTATTGGTGGGTTCAAATCAAGGGGTGTATTTTATTCCACCAATTCTGTGACGTTTTAGTGAGTTTTCACAATTTTTGTATGATCGTACCTATTTATGGATATTAATCAATCATATTTTTAGGAATATTTTTATTCAAATTGATTATAATTTGTTTAGGTTTCACCTTTGGTTCATTTTTGAGAAAATTGGAAAAAAATATAAGGAGGAGGGGTTATGCACGGTTGGAGAATGGTTCTTCCAAACCATGAAAACAATCGATAAAACTATGAGAGGAAAAATATAGTGTGTCTACCAAGTTGGTGAATGGTTTTCAATATATTATCCCTCCAATAATAAACCATCAACTCCCCCAACTAGTCGCACGGTTATGGCGAACAGTTCAAAAATCTGTGTTCCCCTAACAGAGAAACCATGTGGGTGGTTATCAATTCCCCAAGAAAAAAAATCCAAACTCATGATATTTGCCTAAAATAAATCCTAACTCAGACCATACCAAATTATCTAATATTTGGAGTATCCTAAACAAATTCCAATCCCTTACGGCCTCTTTTAATGGATATTAAAATTATAGATTGAAGATCTACACCACCAATGGTATGTAGTTTCTTCAAGATTAGATCTATCTCTCTCCTCATTCTAGATACAAAATAAATGTCATATCCTCTATTTGTATGTGTTTAGATCTAGATTTCTTGGATTTTTTCCATTAATCTTTTATTTAGGATTTCTGTCTAGATCTCATTCATCATAATGTTCTTCATCATTCCTCTTTAATTTCAGATTTCTGTTAGAGAAAATTTGTCAACAATCATGAATTAGGTGGTATTAATTCAATTAACATAGTATTGGTTCCAAATTTCACATATTTATATTTTGGTATATCTATTGGGAAATTTTACTAATTAATAATTATTTAAATACAATAAATATTTAATTTAATTATCGAATCCTAGAATATTGTGGTCTTTTAATTTTTGAATTGAATTATTTAATTGTGGAATTAATTAATGGATTGTTGTAATCATTCAATTTATGAATCAGATTAATAAATTTTTACATTAATTAATGTATTATATTGATTATGGAATTGTTAAATTAGACTAATTAAAAATATTAATAAATTAATGGATTTTTGTGATTATAATATTGATTAATTGGAATATTTAATTGTTGAATTAATTACTGGGTCACTGTGATTATGAAATTAGTGATTTGGAATAACTAATATTTGAATTAATTAATTGGAATTTTTGTTATTATGTAATTTAATAAAATGTGTTAGAAAATTTACTGATTCATTAATAGATGATATCATTATTAAATTTTCTGAGATGTTTAATGTTTACTAACATTAATTGATTTGATATATTTGATATGCTTCCACATGTGAAAAATGTATGTTGGACATGAACTTTTTCTTCAAAATTCTATATTAATAAACTAATAAACTTGTGTGGGGAATGGTCTAATACATCTGAATCCAAAAATGATTATCCAATAAATGTGTGTGTGAAATGGTCTAATAAATCAAAATCCCATAGTTAGAAACTGATAAACTTATGAGGGACAAGTTCTGATACATCAAATTCAAATTGTGATTAACATGTGCACAACATGGTCCACAACATAAGAATATTATAGTAATTATTGAGGTGTAGGATAGGGAAAGGGGCTTTAAATACCCATGAGGTGATAGACACGACATTTTACACCTATGATTTGGCATTGGACTATTTTTCTAATTGGTAATGATATGAATTGAGATTCGTAAATAATACACTAGAATTTTAATAAATGATATCCCATGGGTATAGTTCATACTCAATCATGCGTTGAAGTTGTAATTGTGGGTTTTGGTATTCAGGGGAGCATGTTGGCCTATTAATTTAATAACGAGAAATTGAATATATGCAAGTTATTTACATTATTACATTTATTTTATTCTATATAAAACACAATAAATATTTTCACTGGATATTGTTTTATATTCCATTTGAGGTGGCCTATTATATTTTACTCACACCATAAACAGGTTGCATGATCAGTACCTAAAGAGACTATATGTTTTAAGGACATGATAACACAGAAGGCCATGTGTTTGATGGATGGGTTTATATGATGCATGTATGAGGAAAAATGTTATTCCAAACCCATTTGGGAGTAGTTATGGACTTTATTTATCCTTGAAATTTCATATTGAAAAATGGAAGGTATTGGAAAAACATATCTTTTATATATATTTGGATATATTATTTCCTATTATGGCCATCATGTGATACTTGAATTGGTTTTTTATTGGACATATCATTTTTTTAATGTTTCTTTATTTCAGGTTGTATATTACTCTGATAAATAGGATTTATTCTACACATGATCAATATTAAAATCTGTATTATAGTCTATTTCCTCAAGTGTATGTGGAGAAGTTCATGATCTCATATAGTGGAATGTCTTAGGGCATGTGTTTACGCAATCAGTTTGTGATTTCAAAAATTTTAATCAAAGTAAAGTTTTCTATTTTTTATTTTTTATAACTATTTTGGAAGGGTAGTCTTTAGACTAGGATGATTCATGTCGTGGTCATGAGCTCATACATAAGAGTTTCTATACAATTTATTAGGGAAAAACCAAGTACCCATGGTGGTATTGATTTTATTGGTAATTGCATTAAAAAGTTGATGTTTTTTCACCTTTGGTGATGCCCTTATTTTATGATTGGATTATAGATTATAAGATTTTATAAGAGTAGACTTAATGGCTATAATGTAATCATTGTATAGTATACATGCATAATTCTAGGCACTGAGGATTTATTGTGACATGCATCTCTTTAAGAATTCAGGGGAATACACGTTTTTTTAGTTCATTGGAATTTAAATTCTTTTCCTTGATTTTGTAATTGAATTGAAAAATGATTCCCAATATGAAAT
Organism: Viscum album; assembly: GCA_963277665.1. NCBI lineage: Eukaryota > Viridiplantae > Streptophyta > Magnoliopsida > Santalales > Viscaceae > Viscum > Viscum album. Next base: position 316,668,922 of record OY728132.1, on the reverse strand, counting down.
AAAAATTGTTATAATATTAAATATATGAATAATATGGTGTCTATAGATAAAACTGATGATGATAATGATTGTAACCAATGTAAAACATGACCACGATGGAGGATGGTTAAGTGTAGTTATAGATTGCTGGTTTTAACTATGTTCATGTTTGCGGGATATGAACTATTATAGACATGTGTTAATCTATTTGATAAATATTGTTGACTTTTATAGGGGTAAGAAGACATGTGTTTGGAACTTTAGATATATAAATCCATGAAAATTATTTATGATAGTTCAATAAGAAGTTATGTATGGAATTGATCCACAAGTAATAGATCATTATTCACTAATAGTGTCGACGGAATGAGTCTATGATCAGTTCTATTATAACATTTCTTGGGTCATGCAGCTTATTAAAAGAGACATAGAGTGGTTTTTAAATAGAATGTACGGCCTAACATAGGAGTTTTAGATATAGTACCCTCTAACTTTTATTATAGAGGGTGTAACTAATGCAGTAGAGTTCTAGATTGATTCCATACAGACTATAGTTTTCTATTTAGAGACACTGACTGATAAGAGATTCAATTAGGATTAATACATGTTATGAGGATTTGTGAAGCACTGGTTAGATATTCATGTTCAAACTATATATTATAATTGTACAGTATTGTTTTCTCTAGATATGAGGATGACCTAGTATGCTTAAGGTTCAAAAAATCCAATCGGTATCTAATGGGATTGTTTGTAGAATCGGAAACATCCAATGATTCTATATCCATTTGGACTTACTTTCTAAATGTAGGTGCTCAATAGTTGTGGATCGATGAGGCATAATAATTTTCATTGGTCGAGAGGATGGGAGGTGAGACTCATCACACCTTTTTTGGGGGAATTATTGTCTACTCTGGGACTCTCTTTATAGATTTTTGTTATGTTCGTGAATCCATATTACATTACCATGTATGAAAATGAGCTTTCCTAAAGAGTAGATAATTAACGATTAATATGTATGAGATTTAGATAATAATTTATATATATTCTAGGTTCTTCATCAATAGAAAATAATCCGTATGAATTGGAGATTCTTAGTCAACGGTATCCTTTAATACTTTATATAGAAATCTCCTAGTCATTATGATGTCCATACTGGTTTTAAAGCTACTCAGTGGGGAACATGAAGTTTATTGTGATTTTGAAGGACATGGATTATATTAGAGTTGGGATCGTACCCACAGATGGGCTACCTTCATATCCTTGTTTAGAAAAGTAATGAGAACCCACGTTGATCAGGAATAAAGATATAGATTAACGTCGTATGGGATGGATGAAAATTAATCGATGATAGGCTTGAACCTTAGGAAGGCTTCCTACGTACTCCACTTTCAAGGAAGAGATTAAATTACACATAGTTTGGTTATGAATTGTAAGGATTACATATGATTAACGACCCAATGATATTTTTTTTGTTACTTTTACACTATAAGCTCACGTGAGTCATACTCAGTGGGATAAACAAGAGCTATCAGCAAACAAGGCTATTTGTTTCATAAAATATGTGGTCACAAGGAATGATATAGGGCTTAAGTATGTGTGACTGCCTAAGTAGATGATGGTCGGGACTTAATTTAGGGGAGAATTCCAAGAACATTTTCCATTAAGGTATATGTGTTTTATGGGGATTTTGATACTTCACTTAGGACTTAATCCTTAGAAGGATGTCCAAATTATAGGGGACTTATGATTGGGTTTTATTCCTGAGAAAGAATCCCATATCAAGAGAAGAAATTAAGACTTGTTAAGAGATTTTATGAATGAGGATTATTCCTGAGAAGGAGGCCTAGGACAAAGGGACTTGAGAACTAGAGCTTACTCCTAAGAAGGAGGCCCAGGTTAAGGGAACTAGGACTGGGGATTACTCTTTAAGAGGACGCCCATGTTAGGGAATTATGATTGGGACTTACTCCTGAAGAGGAGGCCCAGGTTAAGGGGAATTTAAGACTGGGGCTTACTCCTGAAAAGGAGGCCCAGTTTAAGGGACTTTGGGCTTACACATAAAGAGGATTTCCACAGTAAATATCTTCTCATCTTTAAAGGATGAGGTTGAATGAATGTAATGACTAACCATAGTGACATAAAGAGATGTAAATCACTAGGTTTTAAGAGATGTTCCATAGAATTGCATTCATATATGAAATCCAACAATGGAACCATGTCATAAATGACTTTGAAAAGGGTTTTGAAGGCTAAATCTTGAAGAGGAGAGGAGGATTTGAAGAAAAGATCCAAATAGGAAAGAGGGGCAACCAAAAAGAGTCATGCGCGCATGTCTTTGTGGGGCGCAGAAGTCCTTGTCGTGCAGGTATACCTGCGCGACACTTGGGTACTTGTGCGCAGGTCAACCAATAGGGTAATACTTGGGAGAATCTTGGCTCAAGGCCTTTGTTTTACCCTTAAAGACTTCTAAATGAGTGGTGCATAGGTTCTGTTGAAGGGATAAGGCGGGGTGCAGGTGTGTCCATTTTCAATTAAGGCTTAGACACTTAGGCACGCATGTGTTGGTGAATTCCAACTCTTAGGCCTTGTCCCCCCTCTTTATATCTTCTATTATACATATGAAATTACCATAGATGTGTTCGAAATACTTCAAGAAGATACTAGGGTTTCATGAGCTCAAATCTGACATTTGGAATTTTTTCCATCTCCGAAATGGGGGGCCCATAAGGTGTATTTATAGGCTGATGAAGACCCTGGGTGAAAATCAAAAAGGGAACGCATGTCACCTGCGTGGCCAAAATGTGGCACGCAGGTATACCTACGCGACCATCATGGAACCTGCAAAGACCATGCTCAATGAAATCCTTGTTCATGCCTTTGTCGATTATTGATGTTTCTTAAAAGAATGAATCAAATTGTGTTCCACGTATTTCCCTTTTCATTCATTAGACTCTGTGATGGAATGGAGCGTCAACAAAATTACCTCCTCAAAGTTGGATCTAAACTAAAGGAGGATGTGACTCAGAGGTAAATAAGAAGAAAACCAAGGAATTTTGGCGCGCAGGTTTTGAGCATGTAGAGAAGGGCGTGCAAGCTTTAGCGCGTAGGGGTGCGGCCTGACCTAAAAATATGCGCCTCATTCTCGGACAATGTACCCGGATCTCAAACATTTCGGCTCTCGCCATGCAAGTTGTCCTCATCGCGCAAGTTTCTTGACATTCCGCGGTTCATTTATTTTTTTTGTCACTCTTCTGCAAATGTATTTTGACTTGTGTAGTGATACATGTGCACCAATACTTGTGCGACACAATTACACTTTCCCACCAATTTTGGACCTGTCAACCTTAAATCCTTATCCATTTTTTCAATTTTCATTAAAAATAATATGAAAAACCATCTTACTTAAGAGTTAATAATTCGACCCTTGTTCAGTTTAAATGGATCCTAGAAGAATTGGAATGGCTGATGAACTAGCTGGAAAGAGAATTGATGACATGATGAGCATTGTTGTCCATGATTATTATGATATCTGTGAAAACACTCTCCCAGATTTGGCCATGTACTTGAAGAAGTATCATCTTAATTTTCCATAGAGTATCTAGATGCCTTTGTATGGCCATGGTCATATGCAAGAAGTCAATGTTCCAGATAAAAAGAATTATATGCCCGAGATGCGGTCACACTACTACTCCTCTATTTTGGTTATGTTGTGCATTAAGAGCATCAACAATGGTGTGAACTTTCAAATTTTTCCTCCATTCCATATTTTTGCATATATGAAAATTGAAAAACGATGGGCTGAAATGTTTTCCGGTGCAGGTTGGTGGAGAAAATACTATCACGACATTAGATAAATATCTTCAAAGAGTACTCTCTCCAAATGTCTCTTTACTTCCAATGCTACATTATCAAATCCATGTATCCATTATACAAGTCTCTTGGATAGAAACAAAGTCACTTTTTGATTAGAATAAAATTTTCTCAAGCCACACTCAAGAAACTTATTTTGCAATTGTTCTAATAAGAGCTGGTATCACTGCATCTCTTATTGTATCCACATGAATGAATGAATTCTAGGTGGCTTCTGATGAAGCTCAGGATTCCATAAATCAAATGAATAGTTATTCTGAGAGCCTCTTTTAAATCTTGAAAATGAGAAGAGACTCTAGAATGTGGATGCCTTTCTATATCTTGTGCATCAATGAAGAATAATTTCATCTTCAATCATTTGTGATTTAATTCTTTTTCTACCTACATTAAAATTTTACCTAAGACAATGGGCATAGTAAACATAGTTTGATTTTTCATAGGATTATAAAAAAACCCTACAAAATTAGAAACTTTTTAATTGTTCAATTTTTCCTAAATCGTACAAAGTATATGTTATAGTGGGATGGGACTTGACTTTTGTTCATATTTCCCTTGTATTTTGTGGTAATTTTAATTTCATGCATGCTGGACAAAAATAGGCTAATGTTTAATGTTGAAATAGCTTTGACCGAATGGATTAAAATTGACTCAATTCCTTGATAATTTATCTGAAAACATATTACCATATTAAAGTTTGGGGAAAAATGTAAAATATGATATAGGAAATTTTTAATTTGAGGAATGATATGAAAAAAGGGATAGAAGGCATTAGAAGAAGCATTTCCCAATAATTAGTTTACCACTATTTAACAAACCCGTAAGGGGATTGAATTCTGCAGGGCTGCTTAAGGTCCGTTGCTACATTGTCAAATAATAGTACCTTTTTTATAACAAGTGTATTATGTAGAATTATTATGCAAGGACACCTAAGGGAATGTACTGCATATTTAGGAAAAATAACTCTTGGGTATTTACTTTTCTACTGCTAAAAAGCCAGTGAAAGTTTATGGAGATTCAAATTTTCCAACGTATAGAGTCTGCTGTATGGAGAGAGGTACATTAATATGGAGATAATATTTCCAATCAATATTTTCTAATAATTGGATTATTGTCACTCCTACAAAGGTCTGACCCAAACGTAGGGAAGTAAATATAAACCATAGACATAAATACTTTAATATCATGAAAAAGTGTATGGGACAAATATGTTAAGGATGGCTATTTTTGTGGATCCCTACATATTGTCGTTAATACAAATAAGGAAAAAAGAGGGTTTTGTCCACGAATGAATTTACCACTATATATCAAACCCATTAGGGGGTTTAATTATACAGGGCTACATGAGGGTATTGGCTGCATAGTCCAATAATAATATCTTTTGGCTGACAAGTCCATTATGTAAACTGTTTAGGCAAGGCCACCTAATGGCACGTGCTATATAGCCAGTCAAGAGAACTCTCGGGTATCATACATTTTTTGAATTGAATTAAATAAAATGGTTATGGAAATATAGTAGTATTTATGTTTAGGGATATGAAACATGAAAATTTGTACTCTTCAATGCATGTAGAAAATACACAGACCAATACAAACCATAATCATATTGTGGCTGGGTCCTGAATTGAGGTGCTGGACTTAACTACATATCCCATAAGGATGGGAATGAAGCCATACATATTTCATGAAATATGGTTTAATGTTATATGGGACAAGAGTGTATGAGATCTTATTTTAGGGTCTTATAGCTCAGACCATTTTAAGGAATACACAGCGTGTGTTTGTTATAATCCTGATGTGAATGATGACCAGGGTTTTCATACCACATTCATGTTTTCACAAGGGGTCTTTTCAGCCAAGGGACTGAAAGAGGAATTTGTGGTTAGGCCCAAAGACTAGGGGAAAGATTCGAGGGATGCTCTAACATGCCTACGTATCCCATAAGGATGGGAATCAAGCTGCACGTAGTTCTTGAAATTTCCTCTGTACAAATTTGGTTCGTACATGTGAAGGGTGAAAGGGGACATCAGTGTAATGATAGATTGACCCAAGATTAAAGGTTTAGGCATTTCCATGTATTCACGTAGTCATTGGAATATAACATGATTGGAGATCAATGTAAATAATGATTCCCTCTCAAGTGAGAGTGTCAATTAATGTTGTAGTTTATTGTCGTACAAGACAATAGTGTGAATAGTTTAATGTCATATAGCAAGGATGATGGTGAACCAATGTAAAAGTATTGGTTCTGGGGGAGCATCACAGATCAACATCATATGAGATGGAGGTGAACCGATTTGAAGAGATTGGTTTTGGGCATGAACCTCGAGAGGTTGCCTACATACCCAGCCTTGAAGGCAAGGATCAAAGTCCGCGTAGTTCAATTACAGAATCAAGTAGTGATAAAGTTGTTTTTGAGAACAATGACCTAAAAAATAATGTTTGGACTTACACATGGTTAGCGGCCCAAAGAGGGAATTATCGTTGAAGTTTACTCTAATCTCACTTGAGTCATACTCAGTGTGAGGAACAATAGGTATCAATCAACCATAACGATGTAGATTTTAATGTCATGTAAGGCATATAAAGGACTATTAAGTTTAATTTCATGGAGTAAGGACTTAGGGGGGACTATACAGTTTAATGTCTTGCAGTGAGGAAAATGGGGACAATGATTAACGTCATGTTAGACGTATTAGAGACTTTTTCATTGTTTAATGTCTTGCTAGACTTAATGGACTTCTGTAAAGTTTAGCATCATGTAACTAGGACGTCATAGTTTAACGTCATGTTAGACGTAAGGGACTATGCAGTTTAAAGTCGTGCAGCAATGACAACACAATTTATTGTCTTGTTGGATGATAGATTATTTCTGTTACAAAAAATACTTTTTCAGAAATCTGGCATTGGTTGGAGTCATTATGAGCTCTCCATCCATTGAGATTATAGAATAAGCTCCATTGGTGTAGACCTTATGTATTGAGTAAAGTCCTTCTCACTATGGTTCAATCTTGGGAGGTTTCTTTCCTGGTATCATTGGAGTTCTGAGAACCAATACCAATTCTCCCTGAATGAATGAATGAAGACGAAATTTTTTTGTTGAAATCTCATGCTACTCGATTCTGATAAGCATCTATGTGGTTCAGGGTGCACAATATTTTTTCATATAATTGTTCCAATTCATCCAATCTCTTTAGATATTGTTCATTTATAGATGACTGTTCATAAATGGCTACTCTGAGAGAGGGTAATTGATCCTCAATGGGCAAGAATGATTATGTTCTATATACCAACGAATATGGTGTTGACCATGTTGTAGTGCAGGTGGTTATCTGATAAGCCCATAAATCATGAAAGAGTTTAACATGCCATGATATCTTATTATTATCCACCATGTATTGCAGTATGTTTGAAAGAGTCTTGTTGAAGGCTTCTATTTGGCCATTGGACGTTGCATGATACCGAGATGAATGGTTGGATTTGATGTTGTATTCTTGATACAACTTTCATACCTCAGATTAAAATAAGTTGGTGCCATTGTCCTTCAATATGGTATGAGGGACACCAAATCTGGTAATTATGTTAGACTTGATGAAGCTAACAATGCTTTTAGAATTATATTCATTGAGATGTATTGCCTCTACCCATTTGGAAAATAAGTCAGTAGTAGTAAGAATATACCTAAAATTCTTAGATGTAGCTGAAGGGTAAGGTCCCACTACATCCATTCCCCATGTGGAAAATGGACACATGTATTTAGATGTATGAAGAAACTACGGGGGTTGATGAATGAAGTTGGATTGTACTTGGAAAGAATGACACTTCTTGGTGAAATCAACACAATCTTGTATCATTGAAGGCTAAAAGAATCCAAGCCTTCGAATTTGATCAGATAGTCTATGTCCAGACTAGTGGTCACCACAGACTCATGCATGTACTTCTTTCATGGCAACCACAGTATCATCACCATCAATACATCTGAAGTGAACTCCATCAAATCATCTTTTGTAGATAATTTTTTCATGGTGATCTAGGCTATCATAATGATTAAAATTGACCACAAGTAGTCGGATTTGTTCTTTATCGTCTCTATCAGGAGGAAGTGTTCCATTTTTATGGTATTCCCTGATAGGTGTCATCCATCCCATAGTATGACCATATGGTTCAGAGATGGGACTAATTTTGTTGATATCCTCAGTTCTTATTTGATCATAAGGTGAAATTTTATGAAGGTGCGCAATACTGATGACTGTATCGTCCCTATTTGGATCTTCTAGAGTTGTGTCTATACTAGCCGGTGCATCATCATGGGCATTTTGATATCGTAAGACATAAGAAAATGTCGGTTACGAAGGAAATTCCTCCATTAACTCTCTGAAATAATAATAAAATGGGATTAACTCTTATTTTATGATGGCATAATCCACTTAGACTTTTTTGATAACCAGGTCTGAATCACCATTCACCTTTAATTGATTCACTTGTGCCTGAAGCGCCAATTCCAAACCTGCGATGATAGATTTATATTCTGCTTCATTATTTGTACCTCCTTCCCACAATAATAAGGAATAGGGTAACACTGCCTTTTTTGTGGAAATAAGCACAATTCTTAAACCAACCATGTTGAATTTAGGATCCTCCATTTTCTACCCTGTTGGACATCTGGAAGCATCATCAATGTACATTTCCCATGTTTGAATATTATCTTGAATAGAGAAGACTTCCTCATCAAGAAGTTCAGTATCTAAAGATGTATCTTCCACTTAAGGATGTTCAGAATGGAAATCATCCAGATCATGACCCTTTATTTCATTTTTAAACACATAATTAATATCAAATTGCTTTAAAATAACTATCCACCTTGCCAGACGTCCGGTATGCATTGGACTACTAAGAATGAATTTGATCCGTTTATTGCGAGATACCAATTGGAACTCGTGATGTTGCAGGTAGTGTCTCAATTTCTGAACTGCCAATATTAACGCCATGAAGCACTTTAGAATACTTGAATATTGGGTTTTTTCTTCAATAATAGTTCAACGTAGATAGTAAAGGCTGTTTTCATTCCCAACATCATTGTTTTGGGAAAGAAAGGCACCCAATGATCACTCTAAAGATTCCACATAAAGGATAAGTGGTCGTCCATCAATAGGGGGCATTAATACTGGTGGACTCAAGATATATTTCTTGAGGATATTAAATTCTTATTGACATTCTGCAGTCCACTAGTAGGTGACTCCCTTCTTCATCAATTTGGTGAAGGGTATCTTTTTTCAGCCAGATTGGAGATGGAACACCGAATATAGGCCAACTGTCATTGAAGTCCTCTTAATTCAATAAAATTTTGAGGAGGTGCCATACAAAGGATTGACTTTGCCTTATTAGGATTAAATTTGACACCATGATGGCATACAACAATGCCGAGAAAATTTCCTGAGGTAACCCCAAAATCACATTTCCAGGGGATAATCTTCAAATTTTGTTGTCGAAGTTTGTGGAATATGACTTTCAAATCACCCAAGTGATTAGAACGTTGCCAGGATTTAACCACCCAATATTCCACATAACATTCAACAAATTTCCCTAAAAAGGGTTTGAAGATAGGGTGCATGGCACGCTGATATGTGGTCAGAGAATTCTTTGGTCCAAATGGCATTACCCGATAGCAAAACACACCCTGAGGGGATCTAAAGGCTGTAGATACTTCATCTTCTGGAGCCATTCATATTTTATTATACCCATAATATCCATCCATTAAAGAAAGTTCTTCATAGATAGATTTTTCATCAATTAAGAGTTCTATGATTGGAAATAGAAAATCATGTTTAGGACAATTCCGATTATGTTCTCTGAAATCAATGGAAACTCTAATTTTTCCATTCTTCTTTTTTACCGGGACAATATTAGCCAGACATTTGGGATATTGAACATCACCTGAGAAGTTATCTTTGATAATCTTATCCACTTCAGCTTCAATTTTAGAAGCATAAGTTGGGTGTGTTCTTCTTGCGGATTGATTGAAACCTCGATGTTCTTTGGCAAACCTAAATGATGAGTTGCAAAATCGGGATCAAGCCCTGAAATTTTTGTATAGTTCCAAGAAAATATATCTCAATTTTTCTTTAGAAAAGAATTATTCATCTCTTTCTATTCACGATTCATTGCCACACTAATTAAAGTGGTCCGTGGATCTTCTTTTGTACCTAGATTTATTTCTCTGAGTTCATCCACAGTGCTAGAGATATCCTCTTCAAAAGCTAGAGGAGCATCCCAGAGATATTCCATTTCTTCTTCCACACATGTAATCTCATCTACTACTACATTCATAGTAGATGATGAAACAAAATTTCCATGATCAAGAGAGATGTAATAATTTGAATATCTTGAGGACGAAGCATCGATTTCTGACCCTATTGATGTTGAAGGGTCTTCCTTGGGTAATAAAGAGGAGATTATGGATTGGGAATCGACATAAAAATTCACCACTAACATTTCTATAACTTCTTCTGGCCTAGTTGGAAAAGTATAGAGTTGCTGGATTTAATCGGATGAAATGAATACATCTCTATTTGAGCTTTCATCATTGCTTGGTGAATCACCAATTTCTACCACGCTATCTACCTGGATTGTCGTAATTGAAATTATGGACATTTACATAAGAGTATTTGGATTTGGGTCTATCTTGTTAATTTGACATATAGGCAACACATAATCTGAACTCACATGTGTGAATGGGTTTACTGAAATCTTTTCCAAACCATATAAAGCATTAATTTTGGTGACCTCCTTTGTCTTGGATTTCTTCTTCCCTTACATGTGATAGAATTACATCTCAATATATTGAGACTCACATGTTTTGAATGGGGATTTATCACCATACAATGTCCCAGTTTGACCATTGAAACAATATTTGAGACACTGATGGTATGATGAAGGGATAGCCACATGTTGATGCAGCTAAGGACTTCCAAGAAAAATATTAAAGGCTGTGTCATGTCGAAAAACCATGAAATCTGAATTGGATACAAGATCTCCAAACTGAGTTCTATGTATGATCTATCCTAGTGGTTCTTGTTCATTTTAATCATATCCACGCAACATCAATGTAGAAGGAGTTAAATAAGATTTGGTGAGACCCAATCGACGAAGTTCACGAATGCAGAAGAGGTTGACTCCTGAACCAATATCAATGAAAGCTCATCGGATGTCTACATAATTGACCTTTCCAGATAAATACAAAGGTCTGATATATCCATGCACGACATCATATTCATCTTCATATATAAAAGAAATCACTACATGGAATTCTGCAAGACTATTCTTTACATGATATACTTCAGCCGCAAAAATTTCAGGTTTGTACTCCTGAGCACTTGAAAAGCCTCAATGTGTGCCTCTCGAAGATCCTTGGATAGATTCAAGGCATCCAAAAATGATAACATGGCCGGTACTTGATCCAATTGTTTCAAGACATCATAATTTTGGTCTAAAGGTCTACGTTTCCCAACAGGAACATGTGGTTTCGCAGGTACCTTAGAACATGATGCTTTGGAAGTAGTTGAATCTTGAATTGGGGTTGGAGTTGGAAATACTCCTAGAATTGGAAGATTAAACAGACTAGTTTTATTTAATTTCTGAGACGATGAAGGTGTAACCTCCAACCGATCTTCCAAAATAACTGTACCAGTACTGAATCTTCCTTGAGTGGAAGAACATGCTTGTTCATGATGAGCCCACTAAAGGGATCCACCACTAGTATCTACTACATACACTATTCTAGTAGGGTTAGAATTGGAATAATCATTTCTGGGATATCCATATCTTCCTATGTATCCCATACCTCTGGAACTCCCTCTAATTTCTTTTATTTAATTCAGGGAACTCAGGCTCATCAGGATCGAAGCTATGACTGGCATAAGGATCCATTAAATGAATCATATTAATAGATCCACCGATCAAATATTCATCTGACGAAGATTCTTCCTGATTAGCACATTTAGGTTGTGAGTTTGGTGGGGTGGTTCCCGTGGCTTTATAGTAGATGGCATAAAATTTTCCAAAGTCAAAGACTACTTGGGCTTTGACACGATTTCATCTACATCTGATTTTTCCGATTTCTTCAAATTATGCTGCTCCTTCAGGGATTTTCCCTCTGATGAAGGGGGTTTTGATATGGAATTCAAAGCAAGATACACAATTGGTTTCTTCAATTGTGTTCACAAAATGGCATGAGTTTGGTTGATCGTTTTCGTGATCATCCAATAATCATATTTCTGCACATTTTTCTTGACTTCCTACTACTCGCCTTCTTTTTCTGGATCTGTAGAAGTAACACATGCTACCTGAGCTGAAAAACCTTTTAGTTTGACTTGTCCTAAGTCCACCATCTTTTGCAGTAGGTCATTGAAGTCAAAACACTTCTGAATGGGATTCCCCAACATCTGCTGAAATGGGAAATAATTGGGACGGTCTTCATCTCCTTCTTTGTTATTCTTTAAGACCTTGGCAATTAAACCAAATTATTTTCTAGAGCTGAAATAATGTAACTAGGAACATGTTCATTTCGAATAAAAAATCATTTCTCTTTAGATCCTCAAATTGTTTTTGTCTTTGATATCTTTGATCATCTAGATGAAACAGCCTCTTTTGTTGACGATCAGAAGGTGGAGCCCTACTATAATATGATGGTTTTGTTTTAAAAGAAGGTACATGTGCTTGATTAATCATAACTATATAAATATCTTCTTTAACAATTCTCCTTCCAAAAACTAGTGGAATTACATGAGTTTTAGCCTAATTCTGTAGAATATAGTCTTCAATATGTTGAGAAATTGAAGTATGGTCCTGAAACCCTCCTGCGTATTTCATAGGGATCAATGGTGTTCATAACTCATCACGGAAATTTTCCACTTAGATTGGAAACAACACTTCTTGAGAGAGTGCTAAACATAAGTAATATGTTAATCCCTTCCAGCAAGCAATGAAATTTGAAACCCTTTCATTCTCACTTTGTTTAAAATTTGTATGATACACAACAGTTGTCTTTTGGAATGTTGAGCTTAATTTAATAAGGAATCATTGACAGAGATCCTCCCACCTGGTAATTGACCGAGATTGAAAGCTTGAATACCAAACAAAATCTGGCCCTTGTAATGACTGTACAAAACACCTGAGCTTTAATGATTATTTTTGTTGAGGATTTCCCATCATAGGATCGCAACAAGAAACAAAATGTTTTATGTGTTGTTCTGTGTCTCCCGAACCATCAAAAATTGGGAATGTGGTACATGAAAATTTTGATTGGGGGGGGGGGAATTGCATCTACCCATTCTGAGTAAGCTCTTATATCCAGTTGAACTGGTTCATTCTTTCCTTTCATAGCTTATAAATGAGATTTTAATGACACAATGGTAGTCATTAATTTTTTCGAAACATATGGTTGAGCTTGGAACTTTGCAGGTGCAAGAACTGAAGTTTGAATTGGTTTGGCCACCAGGACTGCCACTAATGGTCGTATTTCTGGTTGTTGTTGCATATAACCCATACGATTGGACCTGTGAGGGTGTAATGGCAAAGGAGGATACTCTTGGTAAATATCAGTAGCTACAATAAACCCCTTGGCTGACTGACTCCAGCATTCTTAGGAGGAAGACTACTTTGAAGTATTTCTATATTCATCCTCCTTAACTCCTTCATTTCCACCTCTTGTTGTGAAAACCTTACCTCTAATGAGATTTATTGGACTTCTTTATGGTGGGGTGGAATGCAACCTGATTATTTCCTTTCCCCTTGTTGGACACGTTTTGAAGAGGGGGGAGTTGGTTATTTGAAGGAATACCCAGATTCTGGGTAAGCCTTTGATTTTGTGTACCCACACATTCTTCATTTTCCTCTGTGTACAGAGCATCTTGAGCAAGAACAACCTCATCTGATCCCTCTGAGTGAGCCTCATGTTCTTGAGGATCACCAATAATTTCATTGAAGACATTTATTGATGCATAACACATTTCATCCCTTCTATAGTCATTTCTACAATATTGTGTTATTCCATAACCCTGATGAGACACTACCTTCTTTGAGTTTATACCCCATGAAATTCTTGAAGAAATGTAATTTTGAGGGAATCTCTTAATAATTTGGCCCTTCGTTCCTCTTGGGGATTCTTTCCTAATCGAGACAAGACTGGCATTCTCTGTGGAAGAGATTGAGAATTCGAAATAGTCCCTAGTCCGGTGGACTGGGGCTGTTCCTGCTATTTCTTCTCAACTCCTCGAATCCTATTTTCTAATTCTGAGGGCTAGGATAAAAGATTACAAATTCTATCAAGCTGTAGTGGTTCTTGAGATGCTACATCTGAGACATTCTTAAAATCTCTTCTGATCTTGCAGACTTTAGTCCGAAAATTGGCTATATAAATCAACATACATCCAGTCAAATCACCTAGCTCAAATGACCGTCAGATGATTTCTAACACTTCTGTCACACGGTGATGTGCACGCTCTAAATGAGAAGCATGTTCAATATTCTCATTTTCCTTATGAAAAAGAAATTCAACATTGTGTTCTATGTATTCCTGATTCTGGGAAGAACTAGTTGAGGCATGTTCTTGATCAAGCCATTGATTAAAAACAAAACCAACTGGATGTGGCCGTCCATGGGCAATAACATTGTGTGAGGCCATTTTTGTCATCATGTGTTGGCTAGAGAGTACACTGAAATGCAGTGCTCCATGAACACCCCATACCGTTATATGAATACCAGATGGGGAAATGTCAATTAACTAGCGCAACCTTTTTAGTGCGCCAAGGCATGAACACTAAAGGGCTCTCTGCTGCTTTTCAGCCTTCGGATATTGAGAAACTGAGAGATATGGAAAATCCATTTTCCTTTGTAACACTTCTATTATCAGGACAAGAATATCATATTCATCAAAAGATAATATTTTTTTTCAATTGACTAATAGTTTTCCACATGTTGAGAAGAATATTATGAATACTATCTTCCATTAAAATTTCTATAATGTCATACTCAGTGTTAGCTAAAGGCCATAACATGACTGGTACTTCACCATTCTCCAGTTGTTTTCTCATATTCATCATTTACTCTTTATCAATCAATGAAAATTCTTTTACCTGATTATACCAGATTTGGTGCTTCCTTGTTGCTTCATCAGACTTAACAAGATTGGTAGATAATTCATTTACCAAATTAGAAGATGCATGACATAGGTGTGGTTTGAAGAATGACCTTCACCCAGGGCTATCTTCTGGTTGAGAAAGTATTTCACCTACTATTTGTAAAGCATCAGACATGACTGGCATCACATTTTCAAGTGCCTCAAGATAATAAGTCTTTCTTGTTATGGCAATTTCCATTAATTTTTTTTTCAGGAATTGCGAATTTCTACTGCGGAGAGTACTTTCGCAGCTAAATTCATCATCATGGGGACCACCATGGTGGGTTACAACAAAAGATGAAACGTTTTTATCCTTGATCTTCTGGCTATGTAGAGGGTTATCATGACTCTAATCTTAAGATGATACTTCACGATCGACAGTACTGTAATGAAAGAAGCCTTCATGAGAAGCTGTCTGATGCAAACCTTCGGTATTAATGTTCCCACTATTGGGAAAGATAGATTAGAATCTTGAGTTGCAACAGACAATTTTCTGAGTTCATCAAGAACTCTATCATCGAGTAAGTCCTTATTACAGATTGGATATTAATTTCTTGACTGTGATGGATGGGTATTCTTCTTAGATTCCTTATTACTCACTATAGGAACCACCTGTTGACGAAAGTGGTTATTATGGGCCAATGTATGTGTCTGCTCAGGAGAAATTGTCATGTTAGGATGATTTTCTCCATTCAAATCAGGTGTATGTGCCTAACTTGATTGTCCATATGATATGGGGGAGTATGCCCCACAACCTTCTTGGATTGGAACATATGGGTGTATCTATTCCGGAGTGATCTATTGATGTGTCACTCCACTAGTATGGACATATTTTCATTTCTTTCCATGAGATGCTGCTGAAGCTGTTATAATTATCTTGTAGGCATCCAGAACATGAGCAGGGATTTTCTTCTACTCTTTCACCATCGTCAAAATGTGCATGGTGAATTTAGCTGCCGGAACGAGAATATACGTCCATTCCCTACTTGGAGTAGGTGTGTGTTCCTGGTCCTTTCCTCCTTTTCCAGTCAGTGAATTACGAAAGTACTCATCTGTGGGGACAGAGAGTTGAGTCTGCTCCAATTTTTTCATCGGGGATTTTTGACTGACTTCTCCAGATACTACCAAATGAGACTATTGTCATTCTTGAAGAATATTTTAAGGTATATGTTCCTGTTGTTTATTCCTCATCATGTACGGTTTATAATTATCCTTCAATAATGGCAGACGAGACTGCTGATATAATTTTTGATTATAAACAGGTGTATGTGCATGCTTATTAGTTTCCACCATATTAGATTGGAAACCTTATTTTGATGTAGTTATATGAGCCTTCTGACTATATGATGAGTTATAAATAGGTGTATATTCCTACCTACAATACTCTACTAGAATTTCCTGGCGGGATTGGCGTGTTGCTGCACGATGAGTCTATTGGGCAGTAATATCAGGACAGACTGATGTATGTGCCAGCTCGTTGCTTGCCACCATGTTAGGTTGGTGAAATTATCCAGATATTCCATAGATAATAACCTGCTCACTGTTGACCAACTTTTTCCTCTAGTGGTTCATCTTGCAGACTCGGGTCTGAGGGACCTGAGCCAAACCCCTAAAGGTGATACCCTCATCATGTTGAGGGCTCACTACCTCACTAGTCTAGTGGAGATTGTTGATGGGATTCCTTGGTAAGGACTACTATATTCTTGATTTAAGGCCTTTATGGACACATTCATTCACCTCCCTATAATATGGTCGGGACTGGTTGTGGAGTTTCGGTGTCAATGACCAAAAAACGGTTGGAGACGGTGGATAGCACCACCTGCTTCTTGATCACCGATCATTGCTGTCCAGACAACCAGGGTGAGTTATTAATCTTGAGGGATTCTCGGTCACCCTACAGAGTTGGAATGGTGCTGTGTCGACGGTATTCCTTAACCAGTGCATTTGAAACCCAACGTTGGAGTCGCTGAGTAGGTGATGTCATCCTCAAAGCAGATGAAGATCCAGCAGGAGTAGCAGCAGATGCATTCACAGTAGAGGCATTCAGAGGTGTGAACTTTAGAGAAGCCATTTCTGTAATGCAGAATATCTTAGAAAAAGAGTGTCTGTTTGTTATAACAGACATGATCAAGATAAGTTCATCCACTAAATCTTTTGGGTATGCACATTTGTTATTGATTTCTTTGTTTTCCCTCTAATTGAGTTTAAATAGCAGCCTAACAAATAAGTAAAACATCATTTTAACATGGTTAAGGATTCACGTCAGGTTCACCATTTTTTGTTTATGATAGAAATGGAGATGACCTAGTATGGTTAAGGTTCAAACATTTTAATCTGTTTCTAACAAGTTTGTTCATAGAAATAGGAACATCCAATGATTCTATATCTATTTGGATATACTTTCCAAACGTATGTGCTCATTAGTTATGGATCGATGAGGATTAAGAATTTTCATTGGTCCAGAGGATGAGAGGTCAGACTCATCACACCTTTTGGGGGGAATTATTGTCTACTCCGGGAATCTCTTTATAGATTTAAGTTATGTTCGTGAATCCTTATTGATTTATCAAGTATGAAAATGATCCTTCCATAAGATCTAATAATCAATGATAAATATGTCTGAGATTTAGATAATATTTTATATGTATTCGAGGTTATTAATCGATAGAGAATCATTCGTATGTATTAGAGATTCTTAGTCAATGCTATCCTTTAATACATTATATTGAAATCTCTTGGTCATTATGATGACCATACTCATTTTAAAGCCACTAAATGGGGAACTTGAAGATTTTTTTTATTCAAAAAGACATGGATTATTTCAGAGTTGGGATCGTACCCGCAAATGCGATACCTACGTATCCTTATTTAGAAATGGAATCAGAACCCATGTATTTCAGGATTTAGGATATAGTTTAACGTCATATGGGACATATGATAATTAATTTATGATAGGGTTGAACCTTATAAATTCTTCCTACATACTCAACTTTTAGGGTATATATCAAATTCCACGTAGTTCGGTTAAGAATACTAGGGCTTACGTATGATTAACGGTCCAAAGAGATGTGTTGTGGTTACGTTTATACTCTATGCTCACGTGAGTCATGATCAGTGTGAGAAACAAGAGGTATCAGTAAACCAGATGTAACACCCCGACCCTAGTTACCCAGAGTCGGTGCATTATTACATAACATTGGAATGATCATAAGAAAGATCAAATCTCAAAAGACCGATTGGTTTAGTAGCCTTGGAAACACTAGATATATTCATAAGTTTAACATTACATCATAAAATGAAAAACTACTACAACAACATAATGTCTCCATAATCCACACTCATATCCCCACATAATATCCCTACAGGTCATTCATAATTTACTTTTTCACTTCCTCGGAAAAATAAAACATAGAAAAGGGGTGAGCTCAAATGCCCATTAAGGATAACAATATAGCGGAAACATTCATAAATAAGAATAAACATTTAAGGAAATGTATAACTAAAACAAAAGCCTTTCAAACATGAACTTTCAACATGGTATGGCATAAATAAAATGAAATAATTCCATTTATTTATTCACATGGATATTCTACTAATCGAATAATCACATGCAAAAAATAAATAACCACTTTCATAATGTTGGAATGCATAATGCCAGACTATCATAACCACATAGTCAAGGCCTCGTGCCAAGAATAAAAATAAGATTTTGTCATGGCCTTGTGCCAAGACACTAGTTTGTCTCATGAGACCTACCGATGCATCGAGGAGCTATAGCGGGATCCACCCGTCACATATTAAGTCCAATGCATTCCCATATGAAAAGGTTTAAACATAACATAAACATTCGTATTAAAACTAGCATATGAAATGTTAATACTTTAACCATAAACCAAGAATGGTATAAAAATAGAACATCCACAGTCAAACAAATCACAAAACCTTCAATATAATATAGAAGTTTTGTATCATAACAAATCAACTTTAAATAAGCGTAAAATCCATCAAAGGATGTTGACATAGATGAAATCAAAATTCTTTTTAAAGAAATATTTATTTTTATTTTGAAATAATTTATGATCCATATAAAATAAAACATATTCTTTGAAAATATTCTTATAATCTTGTATGGAAAACTTTGAAGATTTTATAACGGCATAAAATAACCGCACTCGCCGTATAAGTTTAAAAAAACATTCTTACCTTAATTATGTTGAAAAGGTTAAAAAGGACCTTGTTTTGAAAACGACGGAAAGATTCCTCTTATAAAAAGTCAAACAAGGGTATAAATGACTTTAACCCATATTCTTGTAAATAATAAAAATGTTTTGAAATTCATTTTGAAGAAACATGGATGTGGATGATAAAGAGATCCCAGTAGATTATTACATATAACCAACCTCGGGTAATGAAGAGATTTTGAAATAACCCTTACCTTGTACTTTTCCTTGGTTGGGGTAGGTTAACCTCCTGTATAATGGTGAAATAATTGTTATTAAATTATACAATAATCATTTACATTAATATGATATCATATATGATCTTTTAATATTGATTTGATAATAATATCTTAATATTATCGTTGTTTCGGGTGTTAACTTACTTGTTTTCATTTATATGTTTTGTTACGTAAGACATGTTTGTAAAGGATAGGTTTTATATTATTAATATCCAGAAGGATATCAAGTCCTTAAACATCATTTTTTTAAATCATCAAATGATAATTATACTTGAATGGATACGATGGAGAATGAATCTCATCGCGTTCGTGGAGACGGTAGTCCGTACGTACACACGAGCGACAATATCATTCTTTTGATATTAAAATAATATATAAATGGATGGTATATCATATATAAAGAATCATTAATATGTTATATTTATTATTTACATGAGTTACACATCATTATTATACCCATCCATATAATATTATATTGAATAACAATTACACCACGACATGGAGACGGTAAGCCGTACGTACGCACGTATGGTGACATGTTATTAAAAGGGTGGATAGAATACTGAATATGGTTGTACCATATTTCTAATAACATCAAAGTATATATATGATACTGGATTTATTATTTTAGAATGGTAACAACAAAGGAAGAAGAAGTGGAAGAAGAAATGAACTTAGAAAAGGGTGGTGAAATCATTACCTCTTCTTCGGGTTATTCCTTTTGATTTGATCAAAAAGGCTCCTTATGTTGGCTTTATGATCAAACTAAGGCCCCTAGGTTGTAGTGAGGGAAGTTAGTAGAGTATTTGGGCAGAGTTTGGTCGACCAAAAAGGCTTTGAAGGTGTGAAGAAATGAGAAGGAGGAGTTCCCTTTTATAAGAGGGGTGAGGGGCACCTTTGGAAAAGATAGAAATATTAATTTACAATAAATACATATTTGGTTTCTAATGGCTCCAAAGTTGATTATTTAAATTTTAAGGTGGGGATGGGTCTAAAACAACTCAACCAATATAATATAGGCAGGTTTGGGTACTTATATTAACCTTATCTTTAAGTATTAACTCTAAGTTAATTAGTTTCACTTTTACAATGTCTCTTTGTATTTTTATATAATATGGTTAATAAACTTACTACATACATCCAAGCGACCCCCAAGTGATCCATTAATGATTAACCTATCATGATATAAGTCTCTTGGCCGAACCATAGATTTTTAGGAATTTAATATCAATTAATAATATAATATTTTTTTTAAGAACTCTTTTATGTCAATTTTGACACTATTCAATAGTTGATTTTTGTGAAACTCATAACAGATTGATTACTTCGAAAAAAGTCAATTAAATCAATACTAATATATCATATTATCCTATAAAATTATTTTAATTCATTAAAAGTTTCATATTATATTTATTTGGGTATTTATAATATCAATTATTTTAATTTGTTACTATTATAGTAATTACTGCATCATCATTGTGTCATAAATAAAATAAATTATTTAATGTCTAAAAATTATAACTAAAATATCATTATGTAGGATATCTTTTTATCTTTCTAATGAATATTTATAATCTAAAATCGAACATTTATAACCCTATGTAACAATTGTTTTTCTAAAAGATATATGCTTGTGTCATTTTTGTATTCATTTTAACTTAATTAAAATAAATTGTCATTATCACTTACAGGTGGATCCATGGGGTCCCAAAATCGACCCAAAGATGCCCATGGTCGACCATGTATCAACCAATAGGGTAAAGACACGTTTTAGGGTAATTTATTTTTATTATAATATTATTGTTTAACCCTTATTTACCGTATTTACCCTTAACCATGGTAAATAAAATATATCTACCGCAGTAATTATTCAAAATGTCTAAAAATAAAAGTTACCTATTTACAAAATTTGAACATCATGATTCAAAATATGGAATCCATTTTCCTAAATTCAAAACACAGAAGTGGCAGAAATTAATTTAAAATTAATTCCCGCTGTCAAAACAAAAAGCGTGTTTTTAAGAGATAATAACTATCAAAAGATTGACACTTGTTTATGTTCGGTTTAATTGTAAAATTATTTCCAATGACCAACATTATATTAAATGGTAAAATATATATTCTAAATATAATTTAAAACTACTAAAATTAATAATTTATCACTATTAATTATTTTGATTAAAAAAGTTGTTTTTAATTAAAATTTAGTAATTTTCACTATTCATCAAAATATGAAAGTTATCCGAAAAGTACCAAAATTTCACCTTAGGCTAAATTTGATACTCCGAATCCTAAAATGAAGTCAATTTTAAAATATAAAATATATATAATTTCAAAAAGTAGGTATTACTATTCATAACGGCTAGTTTAATTGGTTATGGTGTGTTAGAACTCGGTGTTGCGTACAACACACGCTATCACATTAATCAAAGAGAAGCGTACCGTAGAAGCTTGGGGTGTTACATTCTCCCCTCCTTAAAATAATTTCATCCTCGAAATTTCTAGAATACTACCGCATGAAAAGACTCGTGTGGTTCTTCATCATAAGTTCCTCGGGTTCCCACGTTGCCTCTTCCATCTTATGGTTTCTCCACAAAACTTTTACCAGACGCGTCGTCCGGTTTCTCAGTACTTGTTCTCTCGTATCAAGAATCCTGACGGGCTCTTCACAATAGGAAAGATCGGGTTCCAGTTCTAATTTCTCATAGGTGAGTACATGCGTTGGATCAGGCATGTATTTCCTCAACAGAGATACGTGGAACACATCGTGAACTTTGGAGAGACTTGGCGGCATTGCCAATCAGTAAGCTACAACCCCAATTCGTTCTAGAATTTCGAAATGTCCGATGTACCTGGGACTCAATTTACCTTTCTTACCAAAACGTATGAATCCCTTCCATAGAGATACCTTCAGGAAAACATGATCACCGACATGAAATTCCAAATCCTTCCTTCGATTATCGGCATAGCTCTTCTGCCTACTTTGAGCTACTTTGATGTGATTTTGGATTACCTTCACCTTTTCCACCTTTCCTCCACCAGTTCTGGGCCTACAAGTTTTCTTTCACCAACGTCATCCCAACAGGTTGGTGTACGAAATCTCTTTCCATATAACGCTTCATATGGTGCCATCTGAATACTCGAATGGAAGCTATTGTTATAGGAAAATTCTACCAGTGGTAAATATAGATCCCACATACCCTGAAAATCAAGTGATCAAGATCTCAACATGTCTTCTAAGGTCTGAATTGTCTGTTCTGATTGTCCATCTGTCTGAGGGTGGTAAGCAGTGCTCAAATGAAGTTCATTATCCAGGGATTTCAGAAGACTTTTCCAAAATCTTGAAGTAAAACGGGGATCATGATCAGAAACAATGGATAAGTGTACTCCATGAAGTCTCACAACTTCATTAATATATAGTCTTTCTAGACGTTCTAGGGATAGATCTGCTCTTATAGCAAGAAAATGTGCTGACTTGGTAAGACGATCAACAATAACCCATATTGCATCGTTCCTTCTATGAGTCTTTGGTAGCCCCATGACAAAGTCCATCGTAATATTGTCCCATTTCCACTCCGGTATGGGAAGAGGTTGTATGACTCCTCCAGGCTGTTGCCTTCCAGCTTTCACTTGGTGACAAACCATACATCTTGACAAAAAATCAGCAATCTCCCTCTTCATGTTTTCCCACCAAAAATGTTCCTTTAAATCTCTAAACATTTTGGTTCTCCCAGGGTGTATAGAGAAATTGGAACTATGAGCATCATCCAGAAATTCCCTTTTTAGATCAGGTATATCGGGAACACAAAGTCTCTTCCCGAATTTCAAAATTCCATCTTCATACACAATGTCTCTCAATCTCCCATCATTCACAGCTTTAATCTTCTTTTGGAATTCTTCATCATCGGTCTGAGAACTCTTAATCCTTTCTAGTAAAGATGGTTTGGCAACCATTTGAAAAAGCATTGATGTTTCACCTTCCCTGGTTATTCCCATGTCCATCTTCACTAGATCCATGAAAATTGGATCCCTTTGAATTCTCATATTGTTCAAAACTCCATGGTCTTTTCTACTCAAAGCATCTGCCACCTTGTTTGCCTTCCCCGGGTGGTAGTGTATCGTACAATCATAATCCTTGAGTAATTCAAGCCATCTCCTTTGCCTCGTGTTGAGTTCTTTTTGTGAGAAAATATACTTCAAACTCTTTTGATCAGTATAAATCTCACATTTTTCACCATAGAGGTAGTGCCTCCATATCTTCAAAGCAAATATTACAGCTTCTAACTCGAGATGATGAGTAGGATAGTGTTGTTCATGAATTTTCAACTGTCGTGATGCATAGGCAATAACTCTATCATTCTGCATAAGGACACAGCCAAGTCCTTTCTTTGATGCATCACTATAAATAACGAACCCATCATTCCCCGATAGTAGAGTCAATATAGGAGCATTGACTAATCTTTTCTTCAGTTCTTCAAAACATTCTTCACACTCTTTTTTTCAAACAAATTTAACCCCTTTACGTGTGAGCTTCGTTAATGGGTTAGCCAATCGGGAAAAATTCTGGACGAAACGTCGATAATAACCTGTAAAACCAATAAAACTGTGTACCTCAGTTATACTCGTAGGTGCTGGCCATTCTTGGACTGCCTTGGGCTTAGAAGGATCATCAGAGATTCCATATTTAGAGAAAATATTGCCAAGAAAAGAAATCTCCTGAAGCCAGAATTCACACTTGCTAAACCTACCATATAATTCATGCCTCCTCAGAGTCTTCAAGATAATGCGCAAGTGATTTTCATGATCTTCGTAGGTTTTGGAGTATACCAAGATATCATCAATAAATACCACCAAAAATTTATCGAGATACTCCTTGAAAACTCTATTCATCAGATCCATGAATACAGAGGGTGCATTAGTCAATCCAAATGGAATTACAGTAAACTCGTAATGCCTGTACCTGGTTCGAAATGATGTCTTCGGAATGTCTTCCTTCTTCACACACAACTGATGGTATCCAGATCGAAGGTCAATCTATGAAAAGTATTGAGCTCCATGCAGTTGGTCAAATAAATCATCAATACGAGGTAGGGGATACTAGTTCTTTATCGTTATAGCATTGATCTCCCTGTAGTCGATACATAACCTCATAGATCCATCTTTCTTTTTAAAAAGAAGAACAGGGGCTCCACATGGAGAAACACTAGGGAGAATAAATCCCTTATTACTCAATTCCTCTAGTTGTTTCTTTAGTTCGACTAATTCTACAGTGGCCATTCTATAAGGGGTCTTCGATATAGGCCTTGATCCAGGAATCAAATCAATGGAAAACTCAACTTCTCGTTCTGGAGGATGTCCAGGTAAATCTTCCGGAAATACATCTACAAATTCTTTCACAACAGGTACATCCTCAATTTGAACATTCCTTTCATCACCGACAGTTATTTAATTCTGTTCCTCCCCAATAATTGAATTTAGTTGAGCTACTGGGGGTGGATCTAAATAAGAATTAGGTGGTGACGATTTTGCTCTAAAAATAAGGTGTTCCTTATCATTATCATCAAGAATCGTAACATCTTTCTTCTTACAATAAATCTTTTCATCATAGACTGAAAGCCAGTCCATACCGAGGATTATATCAAACTCAATCATAGGTATTACGATGAGATCAGCAGATAATGAAAATTTATGTGCTCTAATGGGGACTAATTCACAAAACTTTGTTGCAATGATACTTCCCTTAGGAGTTTTAACTGGCAACTCCCTTATTAAATCAAATTGGAAATATCTAATTTTCTTAGCAAACTGGGAAGATATGAAACAATGCGACGATCCAGATTCAAATAATTCATTTTCTAAACTTGAGGAAACCATTAAATTACCTGCCACCACGTCTTTTGGAGCTTCTACCTCTGCAGTAGTGATAACATAAGCCTGGCCTTGATCCCTTGGACTTTTCTGAGGTATGTTCTCCTGACGCTTAGGACATGCATTTGTATAATGCCCCATCTCCCTGCAATTGTAGCACTGAACGTTGGTAGCTTCCTTCTTCCCCTTGCAATCACGAGCTTGGTGGCCTTTTTCAACACACTTGTAACAGACTCACATTCCCTTCAAGCAAGTACCAGGATGTTTTTTCCCGCATTTACCACAAGATGGATATTCAACCTTTCCCTTCTTCCCCTTATTTCCATTCCCAGATTGATCAGCAGGTCTCTTCTTCTCTTTCTTTGCTTTAAAGTCATAAGACTTAGAGAATTCCTTTTCGGTCTTGATATCACATGAGACCATGTCTTCGTACGATGAAAAGGATTGTGAGACTAATGCTCGAAGGAGAAATGGTTTTAACCCATCAATGAAACGATCAATCTTACTTCTTGGGTTGCAAATATAATCTCCAGCATACCTCACTAACCTTGTAAAGTTAGCCTCATACTTTGTGACATTCTCATCCTCCTTTTGTCTCAGACTCAGAAATTTCCTTTCCATATCTGCTCGATGGTCATGAGGAAAGTATTTTTCTAAAAACAGATCGTTGAACTCCCTCCATTCCATATTTGATACTTCATCATCTTCCTTCATGTTTTGAATCAATGACCACCATTGATCAGCATCTCCAGTGAGGCGGTAAACTGCCATGACAACTTTTTCCCTTTCACTGCTCCCCAAAGCCTGAAATATTTTCTCTAGGGAATTTATCCATTGCTCAGCTACTAAGGGATTTGTACTCCAATTGAATGTTGGTGGTTGTTGCCTCATAAATCGATCTAACATTGATCCTCCACGCTGTGGATCAGGGTGCTCCATACGGGTAAGGTTATTATTCATAACCTGACTAAGTTTTCCCAGTATGGTGATTAGCTGATCTGCACCAGTTGCATCACCAGCCCCACTATAATTATCTTGAGCAGGAGGGAAATCCCTACATGGAGTGTGTGCATTGATACGGTTTCCATTTCTTCCACTAGGTGCCATTTCTAAACAATGGCATAAACTAGATCAGTTTATGAGTCAAAATACATAATCCCATACTTATAAAAAACTTAACATAAATTGAACTATTTATGGATATAATCCATAATCCTAAAAAAAAATTCTTTGAGGAATTATATACTCATAAACCCTTCATAATGATTTGTAAAGAAAATGAGAGTTATCCTAAGAATATCCCCCGGGAGTGTCGTAACCAAGAGTGCAGCAAGGCCCGTTGTCGTGCACCAGTTCCCGTTCGAGTCTAGCTCAAAGCGATGTTTTCGGGTTTTACCCCTAGGTACATCTGTGCCAGAGCCGCCTCTACCTGCTCGTATCCAGACAGGGATGTATTGCTCGGAAAACAGACAAAATCTCTACAATACCAATATTCTAGGAAGTTCTTCTATACTAATCCTCAAAGTTCATCTTAGGTCTACGTGCTCTAATCAGAGTTTATCTAAATATAGCTTCCATGGTTTGTACTAAACTTCCTTTGATACCAACTATAATGCCCCGACCCTAGTTACCCAGAGTCGGTGCATTATTACATAACATTGGCATGATCACAAGAAAGATCAAATCTCGAAAGACCGATTGGTTTAGTAGCCTTGGAAACACTAGATATATTCATAAGTTTTACATTACATCCTAAAATGAAAAAATACTACAACAACATAATGTATCCATAATCCACACTCATATCCCCACATAATAACCCTATAAGTCATTCATAATTTACTTCTACACTTCCTGGGAAAAATAAAACATAGAAAAGGGGTGAGCTCAAATTCCCAGTAAGGATAACAATATAGTGGAAACTTTCATAAATAAGAATAAACATTTAAGGCAATGTATAACTAAAACAAAAGCCTTTCAAACATGAACTTTCAACATGGTATGGCATAAATAAAATGAAATAATGCCATTTACTTATTCACATGGATATTCTACTAATCGAATAATCACATGCAAAAAATCAATACCCACTTTCATAATGTTGGAATACATAATGCGAGACTATCATAACCACATAGTCAAGGCCTCGTGCCAAGACTACAAATAAGATTTTGTCAAAGCCTTGTTCCAAGACACTAGTTTGTCTCATGATACCTACCGATACATTGAGGAGCTATAGCGGGCTCCACCCGTCACATATTAAGTCCAATGCATTCCCATATGAAAAAGTTTAAATATAACATAATCATTCGTATTAAAACTAGCATATGAAATGTTAATACTTTCACCATAAACCATGAATGGTATAAAAATAGAACATCCACAGTCAAACAAATCACAAAACCTTCAATATAATATAGAAGTTTTGTATCATAACAAATCAACTTTAAATAATCGTAAAATCCCTCAAAGGGTGTTGACATAGATGAAATCAAAATTCTTTTTAAAGAAATATATTTTTTTATTTTGAAATCATTTAATATCCATATAAAATAAAACATTTTCTTTGAAAATATTCTTATAAGATTTTAAGGAAAACTTTGAAGATTTTATAACGGCAGAAAATAACCGCACTCGCCGTATAAGTTAAAAAAACATTCTTACCTTATTTCTGTTGAAAAGGATAAAAAGGACCTTGTTATGAAAATGACGGAAAGATTCCTCTTATAAAAAGTCAAACAAGGGTATAAATGACTTTAACCCATATTCTTGTAAATAATTAAAATGTTTTGAAATACATTTTGAAGAAACATGGTTGTGGATGATAAAGAGATCCCAGTAGATTATTACATATAACCAACCTCGGATAATGAAGAGATTGTGAAATAACCCTTACCTTGTACTTTTCCTTGGTTGGGGTAGGTTAACCTCCTGTATAATGGTGAAATAATTGTTATTAAATTATACAATAATCATATACATTAATATAATATCATATATGATCTTTTAATATTGATTTGATAATAATATCTTAGTATTATCGTTGTTTCGGGTGTTAACTTACTTGTTTTCTTTTATATGTTTTGTTACGTAAGACATGTTTGTAAAGGATAGGTTTTATATTATTCATATCCAGAATGATATCAATTCCTTAAACATCATTTTTTTAAATCATCAAATGATAATTATACTTGAATGGATACGATGGAGAATGAATCTCATCGCGTTCGTGGAGACGGTTGTCTGTACGTATGCACGAGCGACAATATCATTCTTTTGATATTAAAATAATATATAAATGGATGGTATATCATATATACAGAATCATTAATATGTTATATTTATTATTTACATGATTTACACATCATTATTATACCCATCCAAATAATATTATATTGAATAACAATTACACCATGACGTGGAGATGGTAAGCCGTACGTACGCACGTATGGTGACATGTTATTAAAAGGTTGGATAGAATACTGAATATGGTTGTACCATATTTATAATAACATCACAGTATATATATGATACTGGATTTATTATTTTATAATGGTAACAACAAAGGAAGAAGAAGTGGAAGAAGAAATGAACTTAGAAAAGGGTGGTGAAATCATTACCTCTTCTTCGGGTTCTTCCTTCTGATTTGATCAAAAGGGATCCTTAGGTTGGCTTTATGATCAAACTAAGGCCCCTAGGTTGTATTGAGGGAAGTTGGGAGAGTATTTGGGCAGAGTTTGGCCGAACCAAATGGCTTTGAAGGTGTGAATAAATGAGAAGGAGGAGTTCCCTTTTATAAGAGGGGTGAGGGGCACCTTTGGAAAAGCTAGAAATATTAATTTATAATAAATTCATATTCGGTTTCTAATGGCTAAAAAGTTTATTATTTAAATTTTAAGGTGGGTATGGGTCGAAAACAACTCAACCAATATAATTTAGACAGGTTTGGGTACTTATATTAACCTTATCTTTAAGTATTAACTCTAAGTTAATTAGTTTCACTTTTACAATGACTCTTTGTATTTTTATATAATATGGTTAATAAACTTACTACATACATCCAAGATACCCCCAAGTGGTCCATTAATGATGAACCTATCATGATATAAGTCTCTTGGCCGAACCTTAGATTTTTAGTAATTTAATATCAATTAATAATATAATATTTGTTTTAAGAACTCTTTTATGTCAATTTTGACAATATTCAATAGTTGATTTTTGTGAAACTCATAACAGATTGATTACTTCGAAAAAAGTCAATTAAATAAATCCTAATATATCATATTATCCTATAAAATTAGTTTAAATCATTAAAAGTTTCATATTATATTTATTTGGGTATTTATAATATCAATTATTTTAATTTTTCACTATTATAGTAATTACTTTATCATCATTGTGTCATAAAAAAATAAATTATTTAATGTCTAAAA
Source organism: Viscum album (assembly GCA_963277665.1). Classification (NCBI taxonomy): domain Eukaryota; kingdom Viridiplantae; phylum Streptophyta; class Magnoliopsida; order Santalales; family Viscaceae; genus Viscum; species Viscum album. Next base: position 316,639,140 of record OY728132.1, on the reverse strand, counting down.
ATTATAAATAAAATATAATTATGTAGGAAATCTTTTTATCTTTCTAATTAATATTTATAATCTAATATAAAACATATATAACCCTATGTAACAATTGTTTTTCTAAAAGATATATGCTTGTGTCATTTTTGTATTCATTTTAACTTAATTAAAATAAAGTGTCATTATCACTTACAAGTAGATCCATGGGGTCCCAAAATCGACCCAAAGATGCCCATGGTCTACCATGTATCAACCAATAGGGTTAAGACACGTTTTAGGGTAATTTAGTTTTATTATAATATTAATTTTTAACCCTTATTTACCGGATTTACCCTTAACCATGGTAAATAAAATATTTACCGCAGTAATTATTCAAAATGTCTAAAAATAAAAGTTACCTATTTAAAAAATTTGAACATCCTGATTACAAATATGGAATCCATTTTCATAAATTCAAAACACAGAAGTGGCAGAAATTAATTTAAAATTAATTCCCGCTGTCAAAACAAAAAGAGTGTTTTTAAGAGATAATAACTATCAAAAGATTGACACTTGTTTATGTTCGGTTTAATTGTAAAATTATGTCCAATGACCAAAATTATATTAAATGGTAAAAATATATTCTAAATATACTTTAAAAATACTAAAATTCATAATTTATAACTATTAATTATTTTGATTAAAAAAGTTGTTTTTAATTAAAATTTAGTAATTTTCACTATTCATCAAAATATGAAAGTTATCTGAAAAGTACCAAAATTTCACCTTAGGCTAAATTTGATATTCCGAATCCAAAAATGAAGTCAATTTTAAAATATAAAATATATATAATTTCAAAAAGTATGTATTACTATTCATAACGGCTAGTTTAATTGGTTATGGTGTGTTAGAACTCGGTGTTGCGTACAACACACGCTATCACATTAATCAAAGAGAAGAGTACCGTAGAAGCTTGGGGTGTCACACCAGACAATTTCTTCCATAAAAGATGTGGTAATAAGGAATGATATGGGGCTTATGTATGTGTGACTGCCCATGTAGATGAAGGTCAGTTTTAACTTTATGAGAGAAATCTAGGAACAAAGTCCACAAAGGTATATTTTCTTTATGGCGATTTAGATACTTAACATAGGACATAATACTGATAAGGATTCCCAAATTAGAGGGGACGTATTATTGGGTTTTATTCTTGAGAAAGAAGTCAAGATCAAGAGAAGAAATTAAGACTGGTTAAGAGAAATTATGACTGGGAATTATTCATGAGAAGAGGCATAGTTTAAAGGGACTTGAGAACTGGGGCTTACTCTTGAGAAGGAGGCCCAGGTTAAGGGAACTAGGACTGGGGCATACTCATAAGGATTATGCATAGGTTAGGGAATTATGATTGGGATTTACTCCTGAAGAGGATGCCCAGGTTAAGGGGAATTTAAGACTAGGTATTACTCCTGAAAAGGAGGTCCAGGATAGGGGACTTGTGGCTTACTCCTAAGAAGGATGCCAATAATAATGATCTTCTCATCTTTAAAGGACAAGGATCAATTAATGAAACCTCAATCCTTAGTGACATAAATACATGTAAATAACTTTGTTTTAAGAGATGTTCCACAGAATACAATTAAGATATAGAATCGAACAAAAGAACCATTTCATAAATGACTTTGAAAAGGGATTTGAAGGCTAAATCTGGAAGAGGAGAGGTAGATTTGTAGAAAATAGATGTATATGCAAGAGGGGAACCTAAAAAGAGGTAGGTATATAGGTATTGGTTTGGTGCACAAGTCCTGGTCACGCAAGTATACCTACGTGACACTTGGGTACTTGCGCTCCGGTCATCCCATAAGGTAATACTTGGGAAAAGCTTGGCTCAAGAAATTAGTTTTATCCCTAAAGGCTTAAAAATGAATGGCGCATAGGTTCTGTGGATGGTATAAGGCAGCACACAGGTGTGTCTAGTTTCCATTAAGGGATAGACATGTAGGAACATAAGTGTTCGTGAATTCCAAAACATAGGCCATGTCCCCTCCTCTTTAGATCTTCCATTATAGGTACGAAATTACCTTAGAAGTGTTTGGAATAATTCAAGAAGAGACTAGGGTGTCGGGAGCTCAAGTTTTACTTTTGGAATGTTCCCATCTCCGAAATGGGGGCCCACAAGTGGTATTTATAAGATGGTGAAGACCCTGGGAAAAAATCAATTATGGCACGCAGGTATACCCTTACGAACATCATGGAGCTTGCGCGGCCCATGCTCAACGAAATCCATGTTTATGCCTTTGTCAATTTTTTATGTTTCTTCAATGGATGAATAAATTTTTGTTTCATGTATTTCCCTTTTCATTCGTTAAACATTGTGACAGAAAAGAGCGTCAACATGTATAATAGGACTATTTGTGGATATGTTCATTGAGAACATTTTTCCATTGATGTTGAGGTAGGAGAGAACTTCTAATTTTATAAGGATGACTGAATAGATTATGTTCATGATGGAAAGTGTTGTTCTTTTTATATACATTATATATTTTCTCTAATTTTGATAGGTGATGAGACAGGAAGTACAAGGATATTGTAAGACATTCTTAAATGTGAGATTTTGTATTATGTTAATTTATTTTGTCTTAAATGTTTCTTAATGTTGTTGACCAAGATATCATTTTATGGATAACCTGAGGGAGTATCCCATGCTAGGATAGGTGGTTCATGTTGGATGGTTAGTCAAAATGAATTATATGATATTGATGTTTCATTATGAGAATGTTATCAAGAGTGGTGGGAAACTATTTGTCTAGGGGAAATGATCAGTAACATAGGACTTTATAGAAGTGATATATCACCAGTGTTTATATGTTGGTACAAAATCATAGATAGTTCCCTAAACAATGATAGATTGAAGAGACTGATCCAAGAAGGGAAATTTATATAGTTCACCATAAATCCATGACTGATGGGTGGTGACGGATCTTCTAGGATAAACTAGTGTGTGGGAACATGATCTTCAAAACCATAAAAGACTAGAAATTTGAGTTCTTCAGGACATGGTGAATGTGGTAGTGGATGTGTTACTTCTAGGAATTATTTATCATATTAACAGCATGATGCATCTTTGGGAGCTTATACTATATCAAATTGAATAGGTTTCAGATAGTTACATGTATTAGATTCTATATTGGTGGATAGAGTGGTCTTAACATCGATGAATAGTGGTCATATTATTTTCGATTCTATAACACACAATGACCTATTTAATACTATATCCTTTAATTATTTTATATCATCACAATAATTGAATGGGTTTATCCAAACATTTGAGTTCTTATGTGGGTTTTTTGATGATAGATACACTTGTATAATTATGTTCTAGAGACATCTAATTTTTATAAGGGATGATATCTCAAGGTTGGGGAGTATCCTTTTGGTTGGGAATATTAAATACTTTACATTTCATGCTTCGTCCTAGTTATGGTTATGGACTATTTAGTAGAATATAGTGCCCATATATACATTTAATATATAAGAGTGACATTTACATTTTATTGGGTTAAAAAATATGTTCCTTATGGAGAGTAGGATATCAAGGCGAGCTACGTATAGCATGTTCACCTGCAACTAGGGGATCTTACCCCTAGGTTTCAAGATAGTTTATATATGAATGATGTGTGAAATAAAATTTCTTCCATTATAAGTGGATAGGTTTATGTATGAATTTCTTGATGAATAATCAAGATGGTCACCTAAAAGATATTTTTAATATGAATTTGATCTCATGTCGTGGTTTGATCTAATTTCAATTCAACCGTATAGAATGGATCCAGAAGATTTTCAAGTACTTAAGAGCCAACTAGGTTTGTTAGTTGATAGAGGGGTTATCATTATGAGTTTTTCATCCTGGAGTTCTACACTCTTGTTTGAAACAATAGGTCATGGGACTCTGTTCTTTTGTTATGATTGCTATAAGTTGAACCGGATGACTATGAAGAACAGATATCCACTTCTACGTATCGAAAATAAATTTGACTAGTTGAGAGTATATCATGATTTCGCTAAGATCTAAATGATATTAGTGTATCATCAGATGATAGTTCAACCTAATGATATACCATAGATGTATTTTAGTAGTATCTTTATAGTATATGTGTTTTTCATAATGTTGTTTTGGTTGGAAAAGGCATCAAAAGTTTTTATGGGCTTGATGAACTGAAACATCCTTCCGAACCTGAATAATTTATTGATATTGTGTCTAGATGTCAATTAATTGTAATTCAATAGTCATAATCATCATCCTAGACATCTTTTCATCACCCTGAGAACATGTAGAAATCATTTTCTATAACCCAATATATTTAAGTGGAATTTTTTTACAAGGTTGAATTCTTGTGTGTCATCATCATGGAGGGGGTGTGTCAGTGGACCTAGAGAAATATAATTATGTTGCTTTTTAGGAATTTCCCAAAACAATTTTTGTTATTCACATCTTTCTAAGGTTAATGGAATATTATAGGAGGTTCATCCGAGACATCTCCTACTAGCCATCCAAAAAATCAAGAATGAAAAAAATAGAGTAAAGTTCTATTGGTTGGAAGCATTAGAGAATTCCTTCTAAAAGATGATGGAGCGCTTGAAAAGGGAAGTAATATTGATCCTACATGAACTGAGAGAGGTGAATACAGAGTTCTGTGACTTTTCAGGGATTTGACATGTAGTGATGTTTATGTAGGTAGATCGATTTGTGGAATATCAAGCATGGATGACGAGGCCACATTAATATGACTACCCTATTTATGACCTCTATATAACAACAATGGTTTATTCTTTGATGTGTTGGTGGAATAATCTATAGGGTGATAATATTACTATGTATATATATGAAAATATCATAAATTATATTTTATCACAATGTGATTTGAATATATGGATGAAGAGTTGGGTTGAGTATATGATATATTTTTATTTTCAACTAGAATATATTCCAATAAATTTAAATAGTGTTCCTGATGCCTTATACATGAAATATCAGAATCTGGATGTTCATGTTTCAAGTTCATAGTGTAAAGTTGTGAATTAATAGGCTGATATACAATTTAGGGTTCACTAAATCCAATATAATGTGAATCTAATATTAGATTTAGTCGAGTATATAATTTTGATCCGGATTAGAGATAGGTAATATGGGGATCCAAAATGTATACCGAAAAGGATAATTATTGAAGGTGTGGAGACAACATAAAATTGGAGCATATCTAATGATGAGATCATATATATGAGGAATAATTTTATTCTTCCTAATAGAATTTAGTATGAGTGAATTTTTGAATTTTATGAATCAATGTGGTATTTGAATTGAGTTAAAAAAATGTAATGTGCCCTATGATGCGAGCTTTGGTGGTGAGGGGGGAATAAATTTTTGGATTCATGAAAAGATGATACACCTATCAATTGGTGATGACTAATCATCAATGACCTAGTTTTTTACTACAATTTTTTCACATTTCTAAATGGATGTTGGATTTCATTACTATGGAAATTTTATTTTTTATGCTAAGGATTACTCATAAGAATGATTCTACATTAGTTTTATGGATCATTTAATAAAGGTAACACACTTTTAATCTGTATAAGAGACATTATCAATGGATAAATTGTAAGATTTATATGTCTGGGAGATGGTCTATCAATACATGGTTCCATGAATTATTGTTTAATACTATGACTTGTGATTTAATTCGTTGATCTAGAAGGGATTACAAATGGTTTATAGGCCACATATTTTTCTCATTACCACTTCCCACCCATAGTCATATAAGGATTTTTGAGAATAGTATATAGTTGATATTGAATATGTTATGTGCCTTTCTTCAAGATATTGGTGTATAATTGAAAAATAACATTGATTTGGTGCAGTTATCCTATAAAGAATATAATTAGGATATTATTCATATGTACCCATATGATGGTCTTTACGGTATCCCATACAGCACAATTATATGTGGGATAGAGGTATATGAGTTAGATTTTATCAGATCGAGTCATGTGTGGGAGAAATTAGAGGAGTTTTTTCTGATTCAAAAACATATGATTATGACTAAAAGTTGATATATGTTGTATTCTGATAGATGATGATGACCCATAATTTTTTATAGTGCTATCATGATATTATTCGTGTTTTGCCTATATTGGAAACAACAATATACATATAGTGGAATACATATTAGTTATTCATTAGATATATAGTGATATATATAATTTTTTCTATGTTTCAATACAATGGTGATATCAGCATGACCCTTTTCACTTAATCGATTTGGATGATATTGATATTGAGACTGATGCGTCATTTGAAGAGCATATAATATGTGTCCTTCATCATAGATAGAAATTTTTGTTTGGTACGAATGATTTTACAGTTAATTTATTGTGTAAACATGATCATGTTATAGGGGAACCATTGGAGATACATGAAAATATGCGACTTCATGACCCAATCTTTTGAGCTCAGAATCATTGAAAACATGAGATTACAGCAGAAGTATGAGCTATAGTAAAGTAGAGAGATTGTATGATACAAAATTTTTCACAAGATTAATTGAGCAATATTTCAAGGATTATTTTTCATTATTTTCATTATATATTTTTTTAACTTTGTTATGTTTGGGTGAAAATTGGAAAAAATGTTTTGAAGGAAGTGTTCTTTGTGGTTGTCACACAGTTTTCCCAAACCATGTACACAACCCAACAAACCATGGGATCCCAAACATTGGAGATTATCATGGCTATAATTTTGTTGGTAAAACCACTCACCCTATAATGATAAATCATGACCCCCACCCCTTAATGAGTCACATGGTTAAACCATATTGTTTGGAATCTCGTGTTCCCCATCCCAGAATATAATGTGTGTGGTTTTTGTTAACCTGAAAATTCTTATAAAAATATCAAAACCCGTGGTACTAACCCCAAACCTGACTTAACATAGAAAAAATATATTATCTCATTTATGTAGGAACTCATACGAATTCCAAGACCTTTTGACCTCCGTTCTTAATGAATCAAACCTTGTAATGAAGATCTGCCCCACCCTGAGTGTGTGTTTTTATAACGACCCATAATTTAAATACATGGTTATTACTTAAAAATTGAATCATACTTATTAAAACATATAACAAAACCATGAATGAACCGTATAGATATAGTGTCTTTAGAAAAGAGGAATCACAAACAACTGGTACATAAATCATCTATGTTGTCTCCCATTTATTTCATCATATCTAGAGTCCCTTTTTGAAATATCCTTCTTAATATCCTTATTACTGACCCGGGGAAAAAACATACAAAAGCCTGAGCTCAAATACATATTATGGGTTAAAAAAAGAAATATCAAACATATCATATTCATAAAAACATAACATTTTGAAAATCTTATCCTGCAAAAGAGATCATAACATGGGATAAATCATAGAAGTGAATTGTAATCCCAATAATCATAAATTAAAACATTAATCTTTTTGGAATACACAAAAAATCATAAAAAATCATATCTTAGTAGTCAAGACTCGTTTCTAATACTATCTTAGCGGGCAAAGTCCATTTCTGAACCGAGTTCACTTCTCGTTTCAACCATGTTTCACTGAACCAGTTTAACCTGCCATTCCAGCCATGTATATCTCATGAGATATAAATCTTTACCCAATTCATTGAATAGAGATTTAGGTCCCACCCATCTCATAATGATACCATTATTATGTGTGCCACAGAATCATAAACCATACATCATAGCATAACCAATGTAATAAAAATGGGGTTCTTAAACATCAAGTCATCATAACATAATCCATAAAATCATATCGTAAAAATAATTCCATCATAACATAATCCATAAAATCATATCGTAAAAATAATTCCATCATAACATAATCAAATCAATGTAAAAATAGGTATATTAACAGAATCCTTTATTATCTTATATGGAATATAATTTTGTTAAAACACTTGAACTCCATTCTTGAGGAAAATATCCTTTCTACTTCAATTTTTTTTCCTTTCATAAAACGTCATATAATTTTGAACAAAAAGAAGTTGATTAAAAATAAACATTAAAACTTGTAAGGGAAGCCTCATGTAAATAATGTTCTAATAAATCCATTCATTACCTATAAGTTAAAAAACATATGTCCCATACTTTGGACAGAAAAGTCCAAAAGTACCTCCTAAGAAAAACAATAGAAGATTCCATTCATATCTTTTACTAAAAACTCATTGAAGGGTAAAATTGGATTTATATAATTGTAAGAGGATAGAAAAAATATTACATATTGAGGGAACATGGATTTGGATGATAAAATACACTCCAGTAAATACCAAAGTATAAACAATCATAGATAAAAATGAGGTTGTAAGATTTTCTCATACCATAGGTCCGATTTCCTTCATAACTATCCTATCCTCTTGTATAATGATTTAAATAATGTTTTTTACTTATTCCAGAATCATACACATTGTTATGATATCATATATGGTCATATTTTTAGCTTCTTATTAGTAATATTTCATCGCTACATGTTATTCGGGAGTTTATTTCTTTTTGTTCTTATGCGTGTTTTGTCGAATAAATTCTTATTCTTCTTTTTTGGTTATGGATACCCCATTTACAGAATGGTGTTAGTGTAATATATATTATATTCGTTCATTAAATTCATTTATATAATCATTATGCAATTAAGATCATGTAGAACGAGTTGCATCACATCGTGGAGATGGTATTCCGAACGTACACACGAGCGATGATATCGTTCCCATTATCATGGAATTGTATTGGAGTGTATGTATACTATTTCAGAATCAATATCACATTAAAATAATCATATATAGTAATTTTTTACAGAATTATACCCATCCAAGTAGGGTGGTGGTGGAAAATAGATTACACAACGGCGTGGAGACGGCATTCCGTACATACGCATGCTCGGTGATTTTGTTTTCCGTAGGATGGATAGATGGTGAAATAGGGTTGTTTCATTCTTATAATAACATATCATTATATGATTTATACTGATATTGTTAATTCATAATGAAAAAAATTATGAATAATAAGTGGAAGAACAAATAAAGTTGAAAAAATCGGTAACAGACATTATCTCTTCTTTGAAACGCCTCTTTGAGACCTCCTTTTAGGGAACTAAAATTGGTCTTTGAAGAAGACCAGGACCTCAAGGATGATTATAGGGAAGTGGAGAAGAGAATTTGGTAGGGGTTTTCCGAGCATGAAGGCTCAAAGTGGTGTGAGGAAGAGAGGGAAGAGGTGCCTTTTTACAAGGGAGGAGAGGGGCACCTTTAGAAAAAATAAAAATATTATTTTATTATAAGGCCATATTCAGATTTTAATAGCTCCAAATTGATTTATTTAGAATCTAAGGTGCATATGGGTCTAAATCCTCTCATCCAATATAATTTAGGAATGTTTAAGGATATATTTCAACCGTATCATTTAGATTTAACTTTAAGTTAAATAATTTTACTTTTACCGTGTCTTCTTGTTTTTATACACTCTAAGGTTAATAAACATACTATAACAAGCCAAACGAACCCCAAGTTATTTATTATTAATATATACAACCTTATTAAGTCATTTTTCTGAACTGTCGATTTTTAGGAATAAAATAACAATTAATAATATAATATTTGTTTTAAAAACTATTTTATGTCAATTTTGACACTATTTTGTAATTGATTTTTATGAAAATCATAACATAAAGATTAGTTCAAAAAAAGTTAATCAAATCAATACTAACATGTCATATTAACCTATAAAAATATTTTAATTCCTAAAATTCTGAAATTACCTTTATTTGGGTATTTATAACATCAATTATGTCAATATATCATTAATAAGATAATTACGGCATCATCATTGTGTCAGAAATAAATTAAATTATTAAATTACAAAAAATTACAAATAAAATACCATTATGTTTTAAATCTATTTAACTTTATAATGAATATTTGTAGTGGAATTTATCCTACGTATGACCCTATATTAGAAATGATTTAGTTATTATACTTTGATTTTAACTATTTTAACCCTTCTTTAAATAAATTAATAATTAATGTCCTAATCTAATCCAAGTGGGCCTTAATGGTCATATTTTATTTCTAAGGTAGTTTTTGGTCAATTTAAATTTATCCAATATAATTAAAACATGTGTTAGGGTAATAATAATATCATTTTTACCCTTAATTTCCCTATTTACTTTTAACCGTGGTAAATAAAAGTAAAAACATACTATTCACCAAAAAATAGTTTCATCTCATTAAACCAGATTTTACATACTGACATCAACCGTGTCTCTCTGATTTTACAAATTCCAGTCACAGAAGCGGAAAAATTATGTTTTATGTAAATTTGAAAATTCTCCTAGGAGGTGAGTAAAAGATGGTGAAAAGTTCAATAAAATTTTTATATATTTTTATAAAATGACTCCAATGAATCGAATTGAAATTATATAGGTATTATGTATCAATTTTGACCAAAAATAAATTTAAATATAATAAATAATTATTTAAATAAAAAGGATGTTTTTAAATAGTAACCCAATGTTTTCACAATTCAACAAAAATTGAAAGTTTTCAGAAAAAATACTGAAATTTCACCCTAGGCTAATTTTGATATTCCAAATCCAAAAATGAAGTCCATTTTGAAATATAAAATTTTAAAAATTTCAAAAAGTGGGTATTACTATTCATAACGGCTAGTTTTAATAATATTTTAATAGCATATCGATGTTTACTAAAACTCGGTATTGCGTACGACGCAAACTATCGAGGAAGGTCGTGATTGCGTGTAAAGAAAGACAAGAAAGTATTATGTGTTGTGAAATATTTCTTTGATGATTTATATAACATAAAAACAAAATATTTCTCAAAAATGTATTGGGTGTTACATTCTACCACCCTTAAAATGAATTTCGCCCTCGAAATTCGTCACTTTGTAACAAACAGATGACGATACCTCTCCCTTATCATATCCTCAAGTTCCCATGTAGCTTCTTCTAATTGGTGGTTACTCCATAAAACTTTCACCAAGAGAGTGGACTTGTTCTGTAGGACTTTTTCGCTACGATCCAGAATCTCTATCGGCTAATCGTCATAAGAAAGATCTTGCTCTAGCTGTACAACTTCTGAGCTGAGTACATGTGAAGGATCAGGTATGTACTTTCTCAAAAGAGATACATCGAACACATCGTGAACTTGAGAGAGATTAGGTGGAAGCACCAATCGGTAAGCTACCTTCCCAACACGATCCAGAATTTCAAAAGGACCAATATATCTAGGGCTCAACTTTCCCGTCTTTCCAAATCTCATAACCATCTTCCAGGGAGATATTCGTAAAAACACTTTATCACCACCTTCAAACTCTATGTCTTTTCTTCGGTTGTCGACATAAATTTCTTGTCGACTCTAAGCTGCTGTTGTATGTTGTTGAATAGATCTAAATTTTTCTACCATCTCATCAACAAGATCAGGTCCAAATAGCTTTGTTTCCCCAACTTCATCATAGAAAGTTGGAGTCCTGCATTTCTTTTCATAGAGAGCTTCATAAGGATCCATCTGAATACTGGAGTGAAAGATATTATTATAAGAAAATTCCACCAAAGGTAGGTTTTCATCCAATCCACCATTGAAATCCATAGAGCAAGCTCTCAACATATCTTCTAGAGTTTGAATTGTACTCTTAGACTGACCGTCTGTCTGAGGATGATAAGTAGTGCAGAAACTCAACTCTGTAACCAGAGTATGCTGAAGAAATCGCCAGAACATCGAGGTAAATCTCGGATCCCGATCAGATATAACAGAAAGTGGTACTCCATGAAATCATACCACTTCCTTTACATATATCCTGGAAAGCTGATCTAGAGAGAAATACTCTCTAATAGCAATGATGTGTGCAGACTTTGTAAGACGATCAACTATGACCCAGATAGCATTATTGCCTTTGGATGTTTTAGGAAGTCCTGTGACAACGTCCATAGTGATTTTTTCCCTTTTCCATTCAGGTATGGTAAAGGGTTGTAACAAACTCTTAGAATTTTGTCTGTCACCTTTAACTTGCTGACAAACCAAGCATCGAGAGTCATATTCAGCAACATCTCTTTTCATGCCATTGCACCCGAAGTACTCTTTCAGGTCACTATACATCTTTGTACTTCCATGATGAATAGAAAATGAAGAACTACGAGCCTCATCCAGTAGCCCCTTCATTAATTATGTGATGGGAGGAACACAAACCCGATTCCTGAACATTATTATCACCTCACAATAATGGTTGAATTCAAGAACATTTCTCACCATCTTTTGTAACTCTACATCTTCTTTTTGTGCCTCTTTGATCTTCATATGTTTAGATGGTTGAAAAATCATTTGAGAAAGATAAGATACTTCCCATTCCATTATAATCCCAAGATCCATCCTCTGTAAATACATAAATATTGGATCTTTTGTGTTCTTCATCATGGATAACCTAGCATGGTCTTGTCGACTTAATGCATCTGCAACCTTGTTTCCATTCCCATGGTGGTAATGAATTGAGCAGTTGTAATCCTTAATCAGCTCCAACCATCTTCATTGATGCATATTCAGCTCCTTTTGTGTGAAAATATACTTTAATCTTTTATGATCAGTATAAATATCACACCTTTCACCATAAAGGTAATTCCTCAAAATCTTTAATGCAATGATGACCACAACTAACTCCAAATCATGAGTTGGGTAATTTTTATCATGGATTTTCAATTTTCGTGAGGCATAAGCTATCACCATATCATTTTGCATGATAACACACCCCAGTCTTTTAATGGATGTATCATTGTAGATGACAAACCTTTCTCTACTGATATCCCCTCTTGTGAGATTTTGTGACCCAAAAATGAAACTTTTTTGAATCCAAAATTCACACTTGGTAAATTTGGAATAAAGAATATCCTTTCTAAGGGACTTCAAAATAATTATCAAGTGATCTTCATGTTATTACTTTATATTTTAATATACGATAATATCTTCTATGAACACTACCAAAAACTGATCAAGATTGTCTCTAAAGACTCTATTCATCAGATCTATGAAGATAGCAGGGGCATTAGTAAGACCAAATGGCATCACTATAAATTCATAGTGTCCATACCTTGTACGGAAAGTCATATTTGGTATAACCTCCCTTTTGACCCTTAATTAATGATACCATGAATGAAGATAAATCTTGGAAAAGTATTGAGCTCTGTGTAGTTGGTCAAATAAGTCATCAATGCGTGGGAGAGGATATTTGTTCTTGATAGTGATCTTGTTATGTTCTCGATAATCAATGCAGAGTACATTGATCCATCATTGTTCATAACAAATAGACCAGGTGCTCCCCAATGTGACACACTAGGGTGTATGAATATCTGATAAAGATTCTCCTGGAGTTTTTTCTTCAATTCCTGCAACTCAATTGGGGCCATTCTATAAGGTGTATTTGAAATAGGCAAAGCACCCGGTACAAGTTCTATTGAAAACTCAACATCACGATTTGGTGGAAGACCCGGAAATTCCTCCGGAAAGACATCATCAAACTCCCGTACAATGGGCATATTCCAACCATTTGAGATAAATAACTATCATTTAATGGAATCAAGACCCATAAGATGGAAGAAATTTCCACTGGAAGGTTATGTTCATCCTTTCATCAATAGATGATCATAGATTGATCTGGAATATGAAATGTGACTTCCTTTCTTTGAAAATTGATATGAGCTCCATATAAAGAAATCCAATCCATGCCAATAATCACATCAAATTCCACTATAGGAAGGATCACAAGATTTCTAGGATGAGCATTCCCACAAACATCAATTAGAGGAAAATTATAAACTTTTGATGCGACTGTTTTTCCATTAGGGGTTGTCACAGCTAACTCAATATCTAAATGTTGAGGTAATATGGTGATACCCTTAGAAAATTCTTCATATATAAAAGAGTGGCTGGATCCAGAATCAAATAAAACATTTTCTACTTTAGAGTGGATTGTATGTGTACATTTCACCATTTTGTTATCATATTCCACATCGCTGATAGAAATTGCATGTGACTTTCCTTTGTCTTTAGCCTTAATAGTTTGTTGGCATCGATCTTCATCAACAAACCTTGGATTAGGTCATTGATTGGCACAATGCCCCATTTCATTACACTTGTAACATTGAAGTGTAAGAGTTTTACTCTGTGTAGCCTTTTCTTTGATCGCGTCAGTAGATATATTCTTCCCATCATTGCGGCATTCAAATGCCCTATGACCTTTCTTTCCACATTTGAAACATTTACTTGTCCCTTTAAGACAACTCCATCCATGTTTCTTTCCACACTTTGAGCATAAGGGAAAACTCATCTTCTTTACAGTGTGCTCTTTATATTCTCCTTTGAATTCCATTTTCCTCTTCTTATCAAACCCATATGACTGATGGGTTACTCCAATCTCCATCTCAACTTCGAGAGCACATTGAACGATTTCCTCATAGCTATTGAAGTCCCTTATGGATAACGCCCATTGAAGACTTGGTTTTAATCCATTAATGAATCGATCGATCTTACACTCAGGTTGGATAATAATACCCGAAGCGTACCTTGAATGTCTTGTAAAATATGCTTCATAGGTACCAACAGATTCATCATCATTTTGCTTCATTTCGAGAAACTCCTTCTCCTTCTTTTTTCGAATAATACGAGGGAATTACTTATTGAAAAATATGTTCTTGAACTCATCCCATTCCATGGAATCAATTTCGTTACTTTTCCTCATATTCTTAATAAGATTCCACTATTGATCCGCATAACCTTAAAAATGATATACTGCTAAGATGACTTTATCATATTCAGAACATTGAATAACTGAAAATATAATTTCAGTAGTACTAATCCATTGTTCTGCAACTAATGGATCAGTAGACCCACTGAATGAAGGTGGACACTGCCTCATGAAGGATTCAACAGAATTTCGATCCTTCCTTTTCTCATTTGGATGTCCTGCATGATTCATAGCTTGAGAATGTTTTGTGAGCATGGCTACAAGATTTCTCATTCCGGCCCCCATAACATTTGGTTTCTCATGGGGGGACAATCATTGCATTGCCCGTCACATTTCACATTTACATGGATCCTTCGAGTTCCATCCATTGACTAAAACCTAGAAGAATAGTGTGAGAAACACTAATTATAATTGGAAAACCACATAACAAAGAATAAAATTTCACACATAAGGTCTTATCATAGGTTTTTCATGGCCATTTTTAAAACACTAAGATTGTGTTCTATGCTTAGACTTATCCTTAGGGTTCTTACTAATGTTTTCACATCCTAGTTTCCAAAGGATGAATATACCTTTCCTCTGATACCAACTATAACGACCCATAATTTACATACATGGTTATTACTTCAAAATTGAATCATACTGATTAAAACATATAACAAAACAATGAAAAGACCATATAGGTATAGTGTCTTTAGAAATTGAGAAACATAAAAAAATGGTTCATAAATCATCTACGATGTCTCTCATTTATTTCGTCATATCTAGAGTCCCTTTGTGGCATATCCTACTTAATATCCTTCTTCCTGGCCTGGAGAAAAGAAAACATACAAAAGGGTGAGCTCAAATGTTGAGTAAGGGTAAACAAAAGAAATATCAAACATATCATATTCATAAGAACATAACATTTTGAAAATATTATCCTGCAAAAGAAATCATAACATGGGATAAATCATAGAAGTGAAATGTAATCCCAATAATCATAAAATAAAACATGATGCTTTTTGGCACACACACATAATCATAGAAAATCATTTCTTAGTAGTCAAGACTCCTTTCCAAGACTATCTTAGCGAACAAAGTTAATTTCTGAACCGGGTTCACTCCTCGTTTCAGTTCAGTTTCACTGAACCAGTTTAACATGTTGTTCCAGCCATGTCTATATCATGAGATATAAATCTTTACCCAATGAATTGGAGGGAGATATAGGTCCTACCCATCTCATAATGATACCATTCTTATGTGTGCCACAAAATCATATACCATACATCATAGCATAACCCATGTAATAAAAATGGGGTTCTTAAACATCACGTCATCATAACATAATCCATAAAGGGATATCGTAAAAATAATTCCATCATAACATAATCAAATAAATGTAAAAATATGGATATAAATAGAACCCTATATTATCTTAGATGGAAAATAATTTTGATAAAACATTTGAATTCCATTTTTGAGGAAAATATTTTTTCTACTTCAAAAACATTTTCCTTTCTTAAAACGTCATATAATTTTGAACTAAAATAATTTGTTTAAAAATAAACTTTAAAACATGTAAAGGAATATTCATGTAAATAATGTTTCAAAAAATCCATTCATTCTGTATAAGTTAAAACATATTCTTCCCGTACTTTGGACGGAAATTTCAAAAAGTACCTCGTACGAAAAACGACAGAAGATTCCTTTCTTATCGTTTACTAAAAACTCAACAAAGCGTAAAATTGGATTTTAAAAATTTTAGGAGGATAGAAATAATATTATATATTGAGGAAACATGGATGTGGATGATAAAATACACCCCAGTAAATACCAAAGTATAAATAATCTCGGATTAAAATGAGATTGTGAGATTTTCCCTTACCTTAGGTCCTATTTTCTTCGTAAGTGTCCGAAACTCCTATATAATGATTTAAATAATGTTATTGACTTATTATAGAATCATAATCTTTGTTATGATATCATATATGGTCATATTCTTAGCATCTTATTAGTAATATTCCATTGATTCTTGTTATTTGAGTGTTTATTACTTTTTGTTCTTATGCGTGTTTTGTCGAATAAATTCTTATTCTTATTTTTAGGTTATATATACCTCATTTCCAGAATGGTATTAGTGTGATATATATCTTATTAATTAATTCAATTCATTTAAATAATCATTAAGCAGTGAAGATCCTGTAGAACGAGTCGCATCACATCGTGGAGACGATATTCCGTACATACGCATGAGCGATGATATCGTTCCCATGATCGTGGAATTGTAATGGAGTGTATGTATACTATTTCAGAATCAATATAACATTACAATAATCATATATAGTTATTATTTACACCATTATACCCATCCAAGTAAGGTGGTGGTGGAAAATAGATTACACCACAGCATGGAGACGGTATTCGGTACGTACGCACGCGCGGTGATTTTGATTTCCGTAGGATAGATAGATGGTTAAATAGGGTAGTTTCTTACTTATAATAACATATTAGTATATGGGTGATACTAATGTTATTACTTCATAATTAAAAAACTCAATAAGAAGAAGTGGAAGAAGAAATAAAGTTGAACGAATCGGTAACAGACATTACCTCTTCTTTGAAGCGCCTCATTGAGACCCCCTTTCAGGGCACTAAAATTGGTATTTGAAGAGGAACATGACCTCTAGAATGTTTCTAGGGAAGTTGAGAAGATAATTTGTTAGGGGTTTTCCGAGCTTGAAGGCTCAATGTGGTGTGAGGATGAGAGGGATGAGGTGCCTTTTTATAAGGGAGGAGAGGGGCACCTTTGGAAAAACTAAAAATATTATTTTATTATAATGCCATATTCAGTTTTTAATAGCTCCAAATTGATTTATTTTGAAGATAAGGTGGGGATGGGTCGGAATAATATCATACAATAGAATTTAGACAAGTTTCGGTATCTATTTTAACCTTATCATTTTGATTTAACTTTATGTTAAATAATTTTACTTTTACCATGTCTTCTTGTCTTCTTACACTATACGGTTAATAAACATACTATAACAAGACAAAAGGACCCCAAGTTGATTATTATTATTATATAAAACCTTATCTAAGTCCTTTTTATGATCCTTAGATTTTGAGGAATAAAATTATAATTAATAAAATAATTTTTGTTTTAAAAACTATTTTATGTCAATTTTGACACTATTTGGTAATTGATTTTTGTGAAAATCATAATAAAATGATTAGTTCGAACAAAGTTAATTAAATCAATAATAACATTTCATATTAATCTAGAAAATTATTTTAATTCATAAAAAGTATAAAATTACATTTATTGGGTATTTATAACATCAATAATGTAAATATTTCATTAATAAGATAATTACTGCATCATCATTGTGTCATAAATAAATTAAATTATTTAATTTCTAAAAGATACAAATAAAATACCACTATGTATGAACACTTTTTAACTTTATAATTAATATTTATAGTTGAATTTATCTTATGTATAACCCTATATTAATGATGATTTAGTTATTAAACATCGATTTTAACTATTTTAACCCTTCTTTAAATAAATTTAAATAAATGTCCTAATCTAATCCAATTGGACCTAAATGGTAATATTTTATTCCTAAGGTTGTTTTTGGTCGAATTACACTTATCCAATAGAATTAGGACATGTGTTAGGGTCATAATAATTTTGTTTTTACCCTTAATTACCCTATTTATTTTTAACCGTGGTAAATAAAAGTAAAAAGTTACTATTCACTAAAAATTATTTCCATCTCATTGAACCAAATTTTACATATTGACATCAACCTTGTTTCTCAGAGTTATTTAAATTACACTCACAGAAGTGGTAAAATTATGTTTTATGTAAATTTTCAATTACTCCTAGGATGTGGTTAAAAGACGATAAAAAGTTCAATAAAATTCTTATATATTATTATAAAATGACTCTAATGAATTGAATTGAAATTATATAGGTATTATGTATCAATTTTGACCTAAAATAAATTTAAATAAAATAAATAATTATATAAATAAAAAGTCAGTTTTTAAATAGTAACCCAGTGTTTTCACAATTCATCAAAAATTGAATGTTTTCAGAAAAAATACCATAATTTCACCCTAGGCTAATTTTGATATTTAAAATCAAAAAATGAAGTCCATTTTGAAAAATAAAATTAAAAAAATTTCAAAAAGTGGGAATTACTATTCATAACAGCTTGCTTTAATAATATTTTAATAGCATATCAATGTTTACTAAAACTCGATATTGCGTACGACACAAGCTATCGAGGAAGGCCGTGATTGCATATAAAGTAATCCAAGCTAGTATTGTGTTATGAAAGATTCCTTTGATGATTTATATAACATAAAAACAAAATATTTCTCAAAAAATACACGGGTCTTATAGTTTTCTTGTAGATTAAATCTATCCCTATCTCTATTACTTATCATTTTCAATAAATGAAGGATTTACTATCGTTTATTGGAAATGGATTTGATATATATATGATAAATAATTTTTTCTTGATCTTTGATTTAGGTTTCTGATCAAGATCATGTTCTTAGACACATTATTGATCACTCTACAATAATTATGGATTTCCATTTGTGAGTGTCTTTCAACGATCCTGAGTTTGGTTGTCTATATTCAATATGAATAGTATTGATTCCAAATTACATATATAAATTATTATATTTCAACTAGAACATTTTTCAATTGATTTTTTAATTTATGAAATTATTTTTTTGAATAATTTATGGACTCCTAGATTGTTGTGATTTTGTAAAAAAAATTAGGATTATTTAATTGTTGAATTAGTCAATATATTGTTTTAAATATAGAAATAATTATGTTAATTAATAAATTTTTAATTTAATATGTTGATTTTTGTTATTATGTAGCTGATGAATTTGATTAATTAATTTTCAAAATTATTAATGGATTTTTTTGATCTTAAATTGATGAGTTGGATTAAATTATTATTGAATTAATTGATGGATGGTTGTGATTATAAAATATTTTAGCTGAATTCATTAATTAATGAAATAATTATTGTTAATTGTTTTTATATTAGAATTTTTCGAAATGGATTAATTACTTGTTGATTTATTTAATGGATGTTGTGATTTTTAAGTGTTATTAAAAGGTTAATATTGATCAACCATAATTGATGTGATATCATTGATATAGTGATACATGTGATAACAATGTGTGGAACATGGTCTGATATATTAAAAAAAATGTAATAAAATAAAAAATGTGTATGGGGAATGGTTGGATACAGCGAAATATCATCCTGATAAATTGATAAATGTTTGCGAGGAATGATCTGAGGCTTCAAAATCTCAACGTGACAAACTGATGAATGCTTGTGAGACACGATTTTCTGCATCAAACACCCATAGGGTTTTATGTGTGTGGGACACAGTTTAATTAATAAAAATTCCAAATTTATTATTCTGGTGTATGATTGGGACAGAGGCTCAAAATACCCATATGATATTAGACATGAATTTCAACACCCATGAGTGGACAGTGGACTATGGTTCCAATTTATCATGATATGAAATGAGATGTTGAATGTAAATAATGATATTATGATATATGATATCCCATAGGTATATCTCAGTCTCTAGAAAGTGATGAATAAGGTATTGAGAGTTGGAGTGTCCTGGGTTACATGATAGTCTAGGTGGTAAAATAATAATTAATATAATAAATGTATATTATTTATTTTTTTTCTTGTATTTTTCTATATATAAAACATAATACACATTTATTGACTAGAAATTGTTTTAGATGTTGTTGGTGGTGGGATAATATGTTTTACTCATACCCTACTTAGGATTTTGGACTAGTACATACAATGATGTTTTGTTTGTAGGACCGGATATTGGGAACATGCCTATGTTATATGGATGAGTTATGATGGATTATGGATGAGGAAACCCGGCATTATTGAGGACCCCATGGGTGTACTTAGTGGATTTCTTAATTTTTTATTTCCTATAATGACCCTTTACATGAATTTTATTGACATTTATACTATTTAGTTTTGGATATTGTATTTATCATTTTTGTCATCATGTGATAGTTGAATTGGTTTGGTTATTGGATATATCATTTTAGTATTGTTTATTTATTTACATTATTGTATAATTAAAATAAAAAGTTTATAATCTCTACATGATTCATATTATACCCTTGATACTAGTCGGTAACCTCTGGAATATTGGGAGGTGTGCCTAAGGTCATGTATTAGGTTGGCTCGGTGCACCGGTGTGTGTCATCGTGTTGGTATATTACAATTTTAGACATGTTTATGTATATGATGGATAGTAATTTGTTGGGAAATAATTTTCAATGATGGTGTTGGAATAATGGTAATCAATATAACATTTTAAGAGGTAGGTGGTCCATAATACATCTTCATTTATACGTGAGTGAACATATTATGTTATATTTTATTGGGGATGATTGAATAAGATGAAAAAAGTTGGTATAAAGTTCTTAGGGAGAAATGGTAAAACACCATTACTTCTATGACACTGATTCCTTAACAATAACACTCATCGATTATTTACAACATATCATTATGTAGATGTATGTGTTGGATTAAATAGTGAGGGAATACATGAAGGGTTTCCAACAATGGTTAGATCAATGAGTGACAGAATAGGGTGATGTAAATAGGTGCATGGAATTTCATAACGAGAATAACTATCATGAAGTTTAGTTATGGGTTTAATGAGTAATTATTTAATAAAGTGGATTAACCAAGAGGTGTGACAAATTATTGGGAAAGTTCTGTTGTGTGATGTTTTGAGAGTTATAGAATTTAGTGGTGATGAAGAATAGATGTTTCCAGCATGGATAAGGTTTAATAGTGTGATATAATCAGAGTGAAGAATATAAAACATTAGTCTTCTCATTAAAATTTGAGTTATATACTACCAATATAAAGTAATCATTTGGGTGAATAAAATCATATCAGATACCTAGTTCATCTAGATGTGAGGGATTAATCATTTGGTGGTTGATTCAATAAGAGCATATAAACATTAAAAACATATATGGTGTGATGGTTATTGCTGATCACTTAATAATAGGTTCTATAATTAGTAGATGTGGTGAATGAGGTGGGATTGGAGAATATATTATTAATAGTGTTTTGGAATTTTTTTCCAAGAACAAGGTTCATCATCATAATATTTTTTTAATATGTCGCTATCAATTCATCTATTAGATTATAATTCACATAATAGGCCAAAAAATTATGAATCAATTGTATAACAATGCATGAGATTTTATAGGTTGGTGAAGACTAACCATGTACACTACTGTGTGTCATATTTTGTGGGTTATTATAGGACATCCCATAATCTAATTATGATTGAGATAGTATGGTTTAGTGGATTGAATCCTAGTAACTCATTGTATGTGAAATTTAACTGGTTGGTAACTAGAAACCTACTACTGAATTTGGAATGAGGTTCGGTATGTATAATACTATGATAACATAGTTTTCCATTGTCATAATACTGTATTTTTTAATAAAATTCCAATCTACTATCCCATTATTGTCAAATTCTATTGTTTTGTTATTTAGAAATACTATTATCCAATTTTTTTATATTGGTTTTTTTATTATGGTGGAAAAATGTTATAATTGAGGGGAATGATAGTGGTGAGGTTATTGTAGGAAAATATAATTATATATGATGGGATGATATCATCGGTGGTTGGGTGGCTCCGCCACCCACATATAGGTTGGTTTAAACCATAACCCAATTATTTCAAAAGTATGTATGTGTCGACCAGTAATGTTTCCCCTTACATAGTTATAGACTATGTATTTGTATACATGTTCTTGTTTAAAACATTTTTTTTCATGTTTAAATTATTAAAAATATAAATTAGTCATTATTAATAAAACAATAGATTATTTCATACCGTGTTTTATACTGGAATCCCACAAATACACTTTACTGGTTGTGAAAGCCTTATGGTTGGAGTGAATGTGGGGTTATAGATCATAATACTGGTGATCAGGCTTGGGGATTGAAGTTGGATTAATGTGATGTGTCTAATACAATGAAAATGATAAATATGGGTCTATATTTTATTATTTTTTGGTTTTATTATTATTAATGCATGATTAACCTATTAGGAGACATCTGTTGCGACGCATAACAATATAGAATGTATGTGTTATATTTTTTATATTATTTTTTATATTATTCATTATATTATGCCTTTATTGTTATTCTATATTTTTAAATTATCTTTTTATACATTGTTATATTGTTTTTTAATTTATTTATTAATACATGAAATGATTAAAAGGCCATTATCTAATAAAAATGGTTTTATTAGTACAACACTACTTGTTTACTACCTTTAAATTTTAATGATGTTTTCATGAGGTCATATAATTACATGGTTTAGTCAAATAGTCAGTCTCTTGGTGAGGGAGGATACAACGTTCATCTTCAATTTAAAAAGAATAAATATTACTTTTTCTTTCATTTCATTGGTTATCCTCATTAAAACCATAAATAAATGAGATACTCATTAATAAATATATTTATATTATTTTTTGGATATTTTTCCTCCAATTATCAAAAGATAGAATCTTGATGGTCTAATAGTAATCATTAACATACATAATTATAATTTTTTATATTGTGATTTTTTATGGATCATGAATATTGGTTAGTGTACTTTTATGATAAATGGGTAATGTGAGGTTAGGAGATTATATATTTTCATTAGTGATTTATTACAATATAGTATATTGATCATTGAAATTTATAATTTTGAGGATTTAATTTTTATTTAATCAATTGATTGTAGGTGATTAAAAAATGGTTATTTTATTTATTAATTTTTTTGTGAAATCAGAATGATTTGTATTCCATTACTAAGTATATGTCATTAGTATTATTATATCGAAAAAATTGAGTCTTATTAGGGGTTTAAAGTTCATGGATTTATATAATTTATTATATTTATTTGTTATAGGATTATTATGTATTATGATATTGTTGTAGATATTATAGGTGTTTTTGGTATTTTATTTTTCTATCAGTGTGGTAATGTAAAGTGGTTGGTCTGTTTTTTTATCTTGGAATTGATACAGGTTTGAGATGTGTTTGATATCATAGATAGATTAAACATGATATGGATATTTCATAAAATAATGAATCAACTAAATAAGGGGAACAATATTGGTTATTTGTTGATAAATCTAATCAGTAAATTATTTATCATTGACATTTATTTTTATGTTATTCAAATTAAGAGATAATTGGTCAATTAAAATAATATAGAATAATATATATTATTATAGAATTTTATTACAATTAATTAGTAATTAATGTGATAATCATTAATCACTTTTGAAATGAGATGAGTGATATATTGATACAAATCATGGGGTAAATTTTTCAAACAAATAAGTGTTTAGTGGTTTCAATAGTTTTATGGTGTTATGAAATAGATTGAAAGAAATTCTCAATATTGTGACATAAAAATATTGACCTATAAATAATATTAGGAGTTATTATATACAATTATATGTTTTTTTACGGATCACAGGACACAGTGAATAACCTAGTAAATGACCATATGATGTATCCTATATGGAGGGAATTACAAACATTTAAAATTTCATTAAAATGGATTATTGACCACTACTCCTCCCCCATTATCCCTTTCTTCTATATTTGGGGTAAGATTTTATGAAATGTGGATATATTATTATGTTTTTGTATATGTATATTAAATAATGATATGGAAGTAGGTGTGAATTAATTCCATTGATATACCATCAATATGTTCAATATTTTTATTTTACACATATTTCGGTCATGGGATTGCGATGAGATGGGTTTTTGATTACCATGGATGAGAAATGTATTGATTTCACAATTAAGTCAATGATTATTTATAATTATTCTTCAATATAAATATGAGTGTTTCTAGATAAGATCCCACATTGAATACTTTTATCCTCATCCAGAATTTTATATTATATTTTTGTTTATTATCAATATATATTAAAAGAACAATCTAAACGTTTAATTCCAATAAAATGGTGATTAACTAGGGTAGGTAGTGTTATTTTTCTAAGGGTTTTTTAAATAATATAATATATTTTCTGAGTTATTTTCATTGTATGAAATTTTAGAAATGTGAATATAGATATTACGATATTATGTTATTACAACAATTTTTTTTCATTGGTTATTAGTATATTTATTTAAATTACACAAAATAAAGTGAAAAAATTACACCCAATTTTCTTGTTATATA
The DNA here is from genome assembly GCA_963277665.1 of Viscum album. Taxonomy (NCBI): domain Eukaryota; kingdom Viridiplantae; phylum Streptophyta; class Magnoliopsida; order Santalales; family Viscaceae; genus Viscum; species Viscum album. The sequence goes on along the minus strand of OY728132.1, from coordinate 316,614,034 downwards.
CTATCAGCACTATTCAACTACATTCATCCTCTTAGTTCTTGGCCCTAATGGTCCCTATCTACATAACTACCAACCAATAATGGTTTCTTATAGAGAAATTCAAAATATATGTATTAAAATATATATAATTTATATGAAATGGAGCATTATCATATCAAAAATTCCCTTTTAATATTCTATATTTCATGTTGAAAAAAATTACATTTTTATATATTATATATTTAATTTATTTTAATTTCCCGAAATGTATCAAATTCAGACAGTGAAGACAACAAAAATCATATTTTTAGTAATGAAGAAAGTATAATATATTAAACATGATGCATATTATTAAAAATGTAAAATTTACATAAAATGGAACCCTAACAAATATAATATTATAATATGGGTATTGAATTTGGGAATAATTTTTATTAAATATTCAAAAGTCTTCACATTTTTTTATTTTTTTTTGTGATTAGCAAGATTACATTAATATCACTCCACCACATCACATATATGCATATATATAAATAACAGAATGCATATATGGATTTATATAATTATGCAATAATGTATAGATAATGTCCAATAAAATATGAATGAATCAATATTATATAAACCAAATTCACATCAATATATACCCAATTAATTGGGTTTATTTAAATTAACAACCTCTTACAGATATATTCTCATATGAAATATTCACACACTACCATTATAATTAAACTCGCAACACATAATAAAATATTTAAATTTTGATATTTTAAAAGCAATTTATTGTATCACCATTAGAGATTTGGAATAACCAATGAAATTTGATATTAATTGAAAAAAATCATGAAAAGAAATTTTTTCAAAGTATCCTTCTTATTTGGAGAACTTATTTATATCCTTTCTCCTTCCAACATGGTGTCCGCATTTAACTTTTCATTCTGTTAATTCTATTAATTGATTATAGATTATTGAAATCACCATGATTTTCATATCATTATTCCATATTTTAATTTAATAAAATCTAATTTACATTAAATGATAAATACCAATAGGGATGAGTCCCTGAAATTTATATGTTTTAGAAATTTATGTTTGGAAAAAATAAAATAATGTTATTTTCACAACTGAATCTAGGAAATATTTTTTTATCTCTATCCTCCTGGTGATTCCTCAAAATATTTAACATCCTTAATACATGAAAAAAATATATTATTTATAATATCATTCATGATATAATATTTTATATTTTCCATGTTGTAATCAAAATAATATGATCTAGCCTCATTATTATATTGAATTCCAACACATCAAATAGTGTTTTATGGCTCAAAAAAATAGTTTAAAACTATGTAATTTTTTAATCACTACCCTTTTTATATAGTAATATTAAAAAGAACTCTTAAAAAAAATTCCACCTATATATAGTGTGATACTCATCCCAAGAATTCCAAATACTTCACATAAATCATCAATCAAAAATGACTTACAATGAAAATTATTTTACATTAGAATCAAAAAATTTGAAATTCAATAAGACCAAGATTTCACCCATAATGGGTGTCCCTAGGTTTTAGATTTTTCAATATTATATGGGGTTAATAAACCATTCAAATTCATCCATTATATTTTGATGTTACCAAGAAATGGGTTTTCTATTCATTACATTAATTTTATTGATAATTATATCCCTTAAGAAAAAACCATTACACAAATCCAATATGGCATGTTATACAGTGTTATATTATCCACCAATATCATTGTTATTTATATCAATTCTAAATAACTTTTAAATTCCTCCATCCTCTATGAAACTCTAATAAGGTCTGAAGAATGATAATATGATAATTTTCTTTACCATTTTTCACAACAAACATAAAAAAATTAACTTCTTTTTTGTGTTCATCAATCTGCCCCTTTCTGTTTTTTGGAAACACCATTATTAATAAAACTACACATCATGGAAAACAACTCTTTGATTTATCACTAAATATCCATTAACACTATGATCAATCATCTATTTTTTTAAATTCAGTCTTTCACTAAAATCCTAAATAAGTTATAATCATTATGGGGAATAAGAAACAAACAATGTTCAATAGTATAATTCCTTCAAATATAATATTTTGAGTCTCTTTAATATTTATAAAAACTATTATATGAATTAGGATACACAACATACTAGTTTTTAAAATTTGTACACCTGTTATAAATTACCAATATCATTATTTATGTACCAATATTTGTAACATATAGTTAAAAACCAAAAACATATAAAAATTATGAAAAATTAATCACCTTATGTATCTATAATCAAACAACTCTCGCATTATCTTAAAATAACATGGCTAGAGAACTATCAAGAGGAATAATTCATTCAATTAATATTCTTCCCCAAGATTTCATTCAAAATTTTACTCATTTTCATATAAAATCCAAAATTTTAATAATTTACATTGAACTTATTAGTTCCATTACATGTCTAGTTATAAATTTTATTTATGAGATAATTTTTTCATAATCCTAATATATTTCATTTTTGATTATCCTGCAAATATTTTTATATTCTATATTTTATCACCTTTTGAAAAAATAAATTTATTTTAATTTTGGATATAAATAGTTATAAATCAAAAAAATAATTTTGAAAGAACATTCATATCCATTATCTATTATTGAAGAAATTACATCAAGAGTAATTGTTGACCATTATTCTATTAATTAAGTGGTGTTGTAAGAATATAATAATCAGAATATGCTTTTAAAAATACCTTATTTGGGTTTCTTTCATGAGATAATCTATTAAATAAATTATTATAGGTAAATACTAATATATAAGTACATTTTGATCAATTTGTTAATTAATGTAATGATTATTTATAATTATTCACATCATTATTTTGAACAGTATATCAATTTTTTTTAATTTTATATATTTTTCCTTAAAATAAATAAATATGATAGATAACATTACATCTTCTCTAGTATCCTCATGTTGTTTCTTTATCTTAATCATATTTGGTGAATTATAGAGTTTTATAAATATAATCTACATTCACTATTATTTATGAAATATAATAATTCATATTTGTAATCGATGAAATTAATTTTCATCTAAGATATAATATTAATATGGTTATATATTGTTAATTATATTTTTTTTCTATTCCAGTCAATTTCCATAAAAACCTTATAATTTCATCTTAATTGTTTTCTGAAAAAATATTTAAAATTTCACCCAAAGATTAATATTCCACTGTATCTACATTATTGATTAAACAATGATTTACATATGATCAATTTTATACCTTTATTTTATGGAAATTATGAAACTCAATTTTTGATAGTATCATTATAAAATAGAGTCATATTCCATAAATTTTCTATAACTCTCTAATTTTGACTATATTTACACCTTTATCATTAAAAAAATACATTATAGTTATAATGCATCATGATAGGGTTTTACTGTCCAGTAACTGTAATCACTTGAATAAATACCTATAATATTTAAAATAGGATGAGAATATTCCATCTTGTTTTTGAATAACCTATATCTGATGAAAAAATAAATTGATTTATAATTTTGAGTACATTTTAACCTCATTCCTGATATTTCAAGTGGATATTGTGTGAATGTATTCCATTAGAATTATAAATTTTATCTAATTGATATACACTATCACCAAATGTCTATCTCAATGAGACTAATTTGTATATATGTTATGTTATCCACTACCTATTATGAATATTATCTTTAATGAATTTCATATATCAAATACCTTACCACCAATTCTTATTTCAATATATATAATTACATATTTAGTTTTTAAACCAATTTTTCATTATTTTGATTTAATAAATTTAGATACACAACATATACCATATCTTAAAAAATTTATAATTTTATGTGACATCCATTTAAAAAAAATATCATTTAGATTAAATCTATTAGAAGACACCTCACACTTTATACCTTTATACACGAGTGAACACATCATTCATGTCAAATGAATTAATATTTGGAATATAATTTTTACAATTGGTATATTCATTAAATTATACCATGGACATATTTACTCATCTTATTTTGGAAAATCTGTTCTAAAAAACATATCACCTTTATCCATTATACATTTTCTTTTATTTCAATCTTCTTAAATTAGAATAATTCATTAAAAATTTATTTGATGTAAAATTTATCGATTGAAAAATTATTCAAATTCCATGGATCATTAAGAGATAAAAAAGATACCCATTCTATAAACTTTGACATTATATATTAAACTAGTAAGATTCAAAATAAAAAGTGTTCCATGATTTAATATTTTATTTTTTTCAATTTTTTTCATTCTATAAAATAAATCATCTCTAACTCCATCAAGACCCTCCAACACATTCTTATAATATTTATCATTATTGACCATATTATTTATGATCCCTTTAAAAATATTAAATATGTATATTTTTTATTTATATACTGTTGAATATTTAAATGCCTCTAATTTTTGACCATATGGTAAAATAATTTATATACACTAATCTTGAAAGAGTATAAAATATATATTAATTCATATATGTTTCACCAAAATTACCCTTGGTTACCATATATAATCATTATTTAACTCATACTATAAAATTATAATACAATTTGAGATTTGGATTACTAATATACCATAACTCATAGGTTTTATTTTGTTTTATTGTGTAAAAAATCATTAACTACATATATTTTAATACCATTAAGTGTTTACTAAATTAATTAACACCATCATTGTAAATACCCTAAAATTCAATGTAATTTTTAAAAAATTAGTTTGCATTATTATGAGTCTGTGAAATTTGACGGTGCATGAATTTGAGGCTCGTTGTGCTGGGAAAAAATTCCTGAACTTTTTTAATGTAATTTTAGTAAATGCGTGGGTGGTTTTTTCTATCTTTTAAACCGATGGTCAGATTAAAAATCCAAGGAAACTGTTGAATCTATATCTTCGACACTTGCTTTAGGAATGAATTACATAAACTACAGTAGTTTGAGAGAAAATGTTATTTATTGGAATTTACTGAAAAATACTAAAAAATCTTAAAAAGTTATATTATTTTTGTTCTCTATCAGATGAGTGTCTATGGTGGGGACCGATGACTTGTCAATCCAATTAATATATTGAATCCTATTTATTTGTAACTGAACTTTTGGATAATTAAGAGGTTTATTCGTTAAATAAACCTCATTAATTATTCGATGAGTCACTCATGCTTTCACCCACTATTTATGTGAGGATCAGGGTGATGTTTTGCCACAGTTTTACCAAGAAAGGATCCTTTGGAAATGTGACGTGATGTCTTCCACCGATAAGGGATGGATTCTTGGGTGGTGGTAATCCAGGATCGATGAAAACTGACACACTCACATAGAAGGGGGATCTCCTTCCACCAATGACCGTGATACCTCTAACGATTCATGAAGTAGGCGTTTTCATTTAATTCAAGAAATTCTTCCATTTTTTCTCGTCATTATTTAATTTTTGGGTGTTCAATGAAAGGGATTTGACCAGAGTTTATCATTATTTATAATGTGATGAATAATTTATCCCCACTTTTTATATTGCTAATGTGAAGGGCATGAACCAAAAAAACAATACTTGGATCCTCCACCACTCGTTCTTCATTACGTTTTTCAGAGGTGAGTTGTTCCAAATCAACGGAACCTTTATACCGAGAGATACGCAATGACGGATGCATCTTGAGAGGTCTTTATGCACATTCAGAACAAAGAACAAAAAACCATATCTCACCCAGTGGTGCTACGAAGAGTCTTTGGTGGGGTTCTGTCACATCGTTGCTGATGACCGGCCCCACCATACAAGGGTAGGGACCCAAAAATGTCAGCTGTGGTGGAAAACGGCGCTTCTCAGTGGTGTAGTTGTCGTACACACATCTAGAAGGGTCTGGCTCTAGAGGTGGAACCGGTGCACTGTCTAGTACATTGCTAAAGGAAGTCGCGGCTCAAGGTCAGTGGGATGCTGGGGACCCTCACCCTGCGGGTCCCATGGGTGAGGAGGCAGAACCACCTGGAGCCACCAATAAAGGAACATAATGACTCCATTGAGCCGTTCGGGTGCGGTATATTTTGTGACCCCACATGGGTCACGCTAGCCAGTGGGTCGGGCCACCACGACCCAGTCTAACCGGGGCGGGCCGAAATGGTCTGCAACCCAGCGGGCCAAGCCCATTGCAGCCCATCCCAACCAGGCCAGCCTAGGCCACGATAGACCAGAACGGGGCCGAGTCGATGTGATTCGGGTTCAGTCATCCCAGGCCAGGTCGGCCCAGATCGGGTTGACCGGGTGGACCGAACCCAGACCCCTCTCAGGGACAAGAAACACTTAAAAGGTCGTATCTTGCGAACCGGACGTTCGTTTGATGAACTGTCTATGGTTCTAGGATCCTGGGAGAGATATGAACCCTTTGTGATACACCAAGGGTGTTTTGAAGAATTTTGGAGTATATCTACGATGGATAGACTCTAAATCCATCCGGGCCCTCGACACTAAAATACAAATAACATATAGACCGAGCATCTAGTTGACGCGCCATTTGTTGCTTTGGGACCCCTATGACTGATAGATCACCGAGTTACTTATTTGAGGGACCTAGAGCTAGTTTAAATATACAAAATGTATTGAGGAGTGGTTCTCCTATTATAAATCATACTATGATTGGGAATCCATTGGCTGGCAGTGAGGTGGAGAATGGAGATAGAACATGCAGAGGTTAGTAATGAGAGGTACAATGTGGGTCAGCACCTAGAGATCTTGTGTGGATCATAACCAAGAGATCATGGGTGGATTAGCACCTAGAGATCCTTAGTGGATCAATAGTACGTGACCCGATTAGGACCATCCTTAAAGCGGCCAATGGTGGTTCACTGACATACTGATCTTGTATGGGTCAGATCCTCTGGCAGTCCTCTCTTAGTGATCCTATGTGGGTTAGCGCATAAAGATCTTATGTGGGTCAGATCCAATGTGTTTCTTGTGGGAGTTAGTACCTATAGACTCCAAAAGGGTCAGATCATTTGTGGGTATTGCGGGGGTTTGTACCTACTAATCCTATGTGGGTTAGAATCTGTATAGTCATTAGCAATTCCCCTAGACAGAATAAGTTGATCTAGTTTCTCGATTAATCATATATACATTTGTACTATACTTATACCTGGTTTCAGATGTTCCTATTTCGTTGTGATTTTTGATTGATATCATGCTTTTTGGTCTTTAATTTTTTGGAATTTTTGGGATACCTATAGGATCTCAGGGTCCCTACAAGGTATTTTTATATTCACCCCTACACGGGCTTCACCCATACATTGTTGTGTCTTGTGAAGACGACGAGCAGCTTAGCTGAGACATGAGAGAGAAAGGACATGGTGGTAAATGGAGTAGATTGGCTGACATGGAGTGTATTGGATACGATTTGTACCTACACATCAGGTAGGAGCCTCAGTGGACGATTTCGTGAGTTGTTTTTTTTATTTTTTAGTTGTATTAGGAACTTTCATTTGGGCTTGCATTCCGACCCCATTTAATTTCAGTGAAAAACATTACTACTAAAATTTAAATTGTGGTTGCATCTTGTTGTTTTCTTGGTTTGTGTGTCTGTATAGGTTTAATGGAAATGCCTTCCATTTATATGTATATTCCCTTTTGGTTCTAGTATCCAACACCTTGCCTTTATATGGTGGGATTGGGGTAGTAATGACATGGGCCCTATGGATAGGTCATGAAATAGTGGTATCAGAGGAGTCGGGTCTTCTGAATAACTAGGACTCTGATATTTTTAATATAGAAATATTGTTATGAGTTTTGGGTATGGTTTTCAATTCCGGGATTCCAGTGTTGGTGTGGCAGGCAACGTATCTATACAACTAGACCCCAAATTCTGATTTCTAACTCAGTGCCCAAAAACACTGATTGCATGTGTTTTAGAAATGATTTACCTTTGATCTCTTTTGATTCATCTAACAAGGTATGCATTATTAATCATGTTACCCTTGTGCTTTTTCAGGAAGTCGCCGCATAGACAGCCATCCGGGATTTCTAAAAGAGTACACGATGATGACCTACCAAGTGATGAGGCTTCGGTGTGGGGCCCTATTATTATTGAATAACATTCGAGTGGTGAACTATAATCACCACCACCCATTGTGAATAAGATGATGCCCACCCCACCAATATACCATGCATGTAGATTGAGTGCATTGCATGAGTTTCAGAGAAATGGGCCTCTGAGGTTTCGAGGTGAGACAGATCCCTATTTAGTGATGGACTAGCTAAAGGTTGTGGAATTAGGTTTTTTCTTTGTTGAGACCCTAGTAGAGTAGATGGTTAGACTAGATTCTAGCCTTCTCCATGGTATAATATGGAGACGGGGGAGCCTAATTCTCTAGTCACATGATGAAGTGACCCTCACCTGGATGGACTTCGAGAGAACCTTCATGGCAGAGTTTGTTCTAGAGACACTACACTCTGTGCTTTTTCAAGATCTCCTGCACTTACAGTAGGGCTTTTTGACAGTAGCCCAATACTCGACGAGATTCACTAACCTCTCGCACTACTACACTAACATGGTACAAGACCCATTTGTCAGGGCTCGAACCATTGAGCGGGATCTCTGGCAAGAGATCAGAGCATCGATGATATCGCGAAATATCCCGACTTAGGCTGGAGTGCTCGAGAAAGCACTGTTTGTGGATAGATTCATAGTTGAGAAGACAATGATTGTAAGAGACACCACCAGATGATAGTTAGATGATTCTTCTACAAGATTTTAAAGATAGATGACACAGTGGTCTAAGTTGTCTAGACCAACCGGTTGAAATCCCCCAAGACTTCGGGTCGGAGGTGCTGATCTTGTGAGGCAGAGAAGGTTTGTTGGGAGGTAGAATGGGCATCATGTGTGGTGAGAATGGCCACATAGATCAAGACTGACTGAACCGTCATAATGAAAATCATCAGATAATCATGCGACCATTGAGGCAGAGGTAGTGATTCGAGTGAGGAGGTCCACAGAGAAAAAGATGAGGTATAAGAGTAGGCTATGTAGCAGGAAGTGGGTGGCGATTTGAGGTTCTACCGCCACCACCACAAAGAGGTCCACTCCGACCACAGATATCAGGTGGAAAGAGGAAAGCATAGCTACATGTAGTTGAGGCCCACGAACATAGTGCTCTTGATATGATTAGATGTATGATCTTTTTCTATTTCACCCATGTTACAGTACTTATAGACACGGGTGCTAATCACTCATTCATTTCCACAACACTCATTCAAAGCATAGAGATTCCTATGGATCCATTAACTCGATCCTTGTGGTTAGAGACATTTATAGGATAGGATACGATGATTACACACTTGTTCCGATAGTGTGATCTTAATATAGGAGGCAGAAGTTTAGGCTGTGATCTATTAGTAGAAACATCGAGGCCTTACAACGTAATCCTAGGTATGGACTGACTATTCAATTTCCTTGCTCAGATAGACTATTTTAGGTGTAAAGTGTGTTGTGTCCATGATGATGGGATGTGTTTTACCTTCACTAGTGAGAATGAAACATTTTTACCACATAAAATACTATCTCATAGGAGGTTACAATTGATTACATATCAGTCGGTTATCCTCACCCTCACAGAAGATGACATGAGGAGTCCAGTTATCCTGCAGTGGTGGACCAGTATGTTGATGTCTTTACTCATGATGTTCTAGGACAACCTCCTTATAGAGAGGTAGAATTTTACATTGAAATGTACCTCGGTATGGAAAATATATCTAAACCATCATATTAGATGCGTCCAATGGGGATTCGAGGGATGCAGGTGCAGCTGGAGGACATGCAAGGAAGGGGGTTCATAAGGCCCAATGTTTCTCCGTGGGAATCCCAGATCATGTTTTCCAAAAATGTGGATGGGAGATTGAAATTTCTGTGGACTATTAGAACTTGAACTAGGTAATCGTGAAGTACAAATATCTACTCCCAAGGATCTATGATCACTTTGACTAGTTGAAGGGAGTTTATTGGTTTTCATAGTCCTCAGATCTGGCTATCATCCACTGAGTGTATGGGACGAGGAAGTATCGAAGACAACCTTTAGATGTCATTGTGGCCATTATGTGTTCATGGGGATGCATTTCGGCATTACCAATGCTCGAGAAATATTCATGGGGCTCAGGAATAGGATCTTTCATCTATATATCGATAGTTTTGTGGTGGTCTTCATCGACAACATCTTGGTATACTCGGCGTCAGAGGAAGATCAGGCCACACTACTACAGATAGTTCTGGATACGTTCCGAGATCACTGCCCGTATGGAATACTCATAATGTGGTAGGTATGGATACGATAAGTCTACATAGTGGGGCATGTTATCTCAGAGGATGGTGTCAGAGTGAATCTAGCAATGATAGAGGTAGTGCTTTCATGTGTACCACCCATGAGTGTGACCAAAGAGAGGAATTTCCTGGGATTGGCTAGGTACCACCAAATATTTTTGTCTGAATTATCTAGTGTAGTGGAACACTTGTTAGCCAAGAAGTAGAATGGGAAGATTTTCTTATGGTCAGAGAAGTTCCATCAGAGTTTCCAAGAGTTGAGGTAAAAAATGACAATTGTTCCCATCTTAATGCTACTAGAAGAGGGCGTTGGGTTCATAGTTTTCTGCGACACATCATGGACTATACTGTGTTTTTTCCTGATATAGGAGAGAAAAGTTATCATCAATGTTTTATAGCTATTGAGAAAACATTAGAAGATATTCACTACGCATTTCCTTGAGGTATCAGCATTGGTCTTTTCACTAATGATGTGGCGACACTACTTTATGGGCAAACGATTTAGTGTTTACTCTGATCACAAGAGTCTTAGGTATTTCTTCTCACAGAAGGACCTGGACCTAAGACAACGAAGATTGAAAGAGTTTCTCTAAGACTATAAGTGTGAGATTTTCTATACTCTTGGGAAAGGGAATATAATAGTAGATGCACTCATCATAAAGAATAGACTAAATTTGCTGATTGATGTGATAAAGCAGCTAGTTGTGTTTCAGATTTATTTTGTGGATAGAGATGGGGCAGCTTACCTCTAGCCTATGACTGTCACTCTTCCACTTCATCAGTGTGGTCAGGCGGCACAGTTTGGGGACATAGACTTCGTGGCCTGACGTGCTCATATATCCTCAGGACAGGCAAGTGATTGATTTTATGATGGTGGGGAGAATGTCATTGTCTTTAAAGGACACATTATTGTCATAGTGACACTTCTAGAGGAGGTGTTGAGGGAGTTCCAAAAACCCTCTTTGTAGGTACATACATGAGTAGATAATATGAACTAGGACCTCATGTTTTAGTACTAGTATCCAAGGAGGATGAAAATAATGGCAGTGTGTATCTCGATGCCCCACTTGATAGCAAGTGAAGGCCGAGAATCTGGTACTAGCAGGCATAGCTCACCCACATGAGGTACAAGAGTTGAAGTGGGATGGTATCACCATGGAAATCATAACCGGGATACCACTTATGTCTAGAGAACATGATTCATTTAGGGTGATCATTGATAGACTCACTCTGTCGGCCCACTTCCAACCCACCCGAGATTAGGGATTAGTAGAGGGATTATGAAGCCTCTTAGTGTAGGAGAAAGTGCAATGTCATGGGGTGTCTTTGAAAATCATCTATGATCATGACACACGTTTTACATTCTACTTATGGATGAGATTTTAGGTGTGTTTCCTAACAGATCAAGCCTTGATCATTGCCTTTCACCATTATATTGATGGTATGACGGAGTGAACCAAACAGACACTCGAGGACATTCTTCGTGCTGGTGTCCTTGATTATGGCCGCAGTTGTGAGGACCACCTAGCACTGGTACAATTTTCATACAAAAAAATTTATAACTCCACTATTTTCCTGAAATCATTTGGGACCTTGTATGGGAAACCATGCAGATCACCTCTTTGCTGGACAGTCCTCGGGAGTCACCACTTATGGGTCCAGAGTTGGTACATGCTACCATAGAGAATGTGTAGGTTATCCAGAGCTGATGAACACTGCACAGATCCGACATAAGTCTTATACTGAGAAGAGATGAAGACCCTTTTAGTTTGAGGAGGGAAATAATGTCTTCTTACGAGTCTCACCCCGACGAGGATAACAGAGGTTTGGTCGCGGTGATAAGCAATTTCCAATGTTCATCAAACCTTCGATATATGCCGAAAAGTAGTCAATGTGGTATACCATCTAGATATTCTACCACATATGGACCAGGTTCATAATGTGTTCCACGTGTTGCACTTGGGGAGATACATGCATGATCCACCACACGTTATTGAATGGGGAGAGTTTTACATCGACGATGGGGTGATGTTTGTGGAGTTCCCAGTAGAGATAGATTATTGAATAGAGTGGGTCCTTCATGTACTGTCGATTCCTCTGGTATGAGTTTGTTTGTAGCATGGAAATATCTAGGAGGGCACATGGGAGTATGAGGCTTGTATGTGTGCTTTGTACCCCAATTTTTCCCCTAGTTTTTTTGTAGCTTTTAGGGAAAAAATCCCTATGATGTGGGTTAAGAAATGACCCAAAACTTATATGCCATTTTTTAAAAATTATTTGTGACTATTATAAGTATATTTAATTTGACAGTGCATAATTTTGAGGCCCGGTGTGCCGGAATGAATTTATGTACTTTTTTATGTTACGTTCAGTAAACGCATATGCAGTGTTTTCTAACGCTTGAACTGGTTCTCAGATTAAAAATCTGAGGACACCATTCAATCCACATCTCCATGATTCGCTTTAGTGAAGTTTCAATTCAATCGCAGTAGGTTGGGGAAAAAATTAAATTTTTGGACTTTTCATAAAAATAATAAAATAAAATTGAAAAGTTATTTTATTTATTTTTTTCAGGTGGATGAGAAGCATTGGTGGGGATTGGTGACTTATCATGGAAATTAATTCCTTCACTCTTATATTTTTGTAACCATAGTTTTGGTGAATTAAGAGGTTCATTCATTAAATGATCTTCATTAATTCCTCAGTGTGTTTATCACCTGCGCCCCCCCCCCCTCTATTTATGTGAGTCTTGGAGAGGAGTTATGACATAGATTTACCAAGAATGGAACCTCTAGTGAAGTGACGTGATGTCCTCCCCTGATGGAGGATGGGAGCATTTGCAGTGATGATCTGTGACCGACAAACACTGACGAACTCACTCTGATGGGGACTCTCTTTCTATCAATGACTTTGATACATCTAACGGTTCATTAGGCATGGGTTGTCATTTAATTAAAGAAATTTCTAGGATTCTTTCCCTCATTCATGAATTTGAGGGTGTTTGATTCAAGAAACGTGAATGGGGTTTATCATTATTTTTAATGTGATTGATAATTTACCACCACTTGTTATAATGATAACGTAGAGGGCCTGAGCTAAACAAACACGGCTCAAACCATACTCTTCTTGTTTTTCATTGCGTTATATAGAGGAGGGTGGTTCGATCATGACGAAACGATTAAAATGGAGTGGCGTAAAATGAATGTTACATCCCGATAGGACTATAGGCACATCTAGAAGGGATAAAAGACCACGGGATCTCACCCAGCGGCCAGCGAAAGAAGGGACGACATGCCACCGGTGTAGCGCCACCAGTGACCAGCACCAACGGATGAGGGCGGAGGCCAGAAAATACCAGCTGTTGTGGAAGCGTGGCTCCACTCGGCACCTCTATGGTCAGACATGTGTCTGTTTGCGGAAGTGGAGGCATCACGATGTTGCGCGTCGCGCTGAAGGAAGCTGCAGCTCGAATGTCCGACAATATAAGGGACTCTATCCTTACGAGTCCCATGGGTGATGAGGTGGAACCACATGTAATTGCCAATAAGGTATCTGAACTAATCCTTTCATCCATTCAGGTGAAGTAGACCATGCGATCCCCCCCACCCATCGGTCGCGCCAGCCAGCGGCCCAGCCCAACCAGGGCAAGCCATGTTGTAGTGACCTCGCCTATCCAAGGCGTGTCGGGCCGATCTACTGCCCAGAAGGCTGAGTACTCTATGGCTCCGCCCTACCAGGTCATCCCAGACCATGTTGGGTTAGTTTTTTTCTGACCAGGTCAGACCCAAACCAGTCCCCTCTCTGGCCTAGAAACTCTTAAAATCCCATATCATGGTAACCGAACGTCTGTTTGATGAACATATGTAGTGATGGATCCTTGGAGAGATACATAACCTTTGAGATTATCCATGACATTTTTGGAGAAATTTGGAGTATTTCTAGGTTGTATTGACTCCGAATCTTATCGGCCCCTTGGCAGTAAAATGAAATATACCTATAGAACTGGTGTCTGGTGGACAGGTCATCTATTGTATTGGGACCATTATGACATGACAGATCATCAGGATACATCTACATGGGACATCATTTCAGTTGAAATAAGACTTGTTTCTTATGTAGAAGTTTTCTCAGAATCAAATGTACTATGAGCATGAATCCAGTGGTTGGCAGTGAGACGAAGGTTTAAGATAGATCATAAAAAGTTTAGAACAAAGTGATCCTGTGTGGGTTAGAACCTATCAATACTATATTGATCAGTACTGAGAAATCATGTTTTGATTAGCACCTAGAAATCCAGTGAGAATCAGTAGTACGTTACCCAATGAGGACCGGACATAGAGCAGCATGTCGTGGATCAACATCATACCGATCATCTATGGTTCAGATCCAGTGTGGGTCTTTCGGGGGTTAGTACATATCAACTCTTGGTGGGTCAGATCAAGTTTGGGTCTTGAGGGGGTTAGTACCTACCGATCATGTGTGGGAAAAACTCAGTATGGTCAGCAGCTGTGCCTGTCGACAAAATAAGATGATCTAGATTATCAACTAATCATTTTTACTTTTTTTCTTTACTTACACTTGGTTTGAGATGTGTTTAATTTTTTTTGTGATTTGTGATTGAGATCATGATTTTTGGTTTTCCATTGTATAATTATGAGATACCATCAAAAGGCTCGGGGTCACTATTTGTTATTATTATACTCATCTTTACATGGGATTCACCCACACCTTATTATGTCTAATGTAGATGATGAGTAGCTTGGATGGGACTTGAGGGAGATCGGACCATGCTGTACATGGAGGAGATTAGATGACATGGAGAGAAGGGGAGATGAGTTGTACCTACCATTTAGGTAGAAGCCTCGGTAGACAATTTCATGAGTTTTTTTTTCTGTTTTTCAGTTTGTAGTTGCACCTTTCAGTTGAACTTGTATTCTGGTACCTTTTACATTAAGTACACTCCTTTACTAATAATGTATTACTTAGTGGTTTCATCTTTTTGTGTTCATGGTTTGAGTGTTTGTATAGGATTAAAGGAAAATCATTCCCAATTTAGGGGTACACATTTCTTGTGCCTGTAGGAAACACCTTGCATATGGATGGCAGGCCTGGGTAGTCACGACATTGGCCTCGGGGGACGGGTCGTGACATTCATTTCAGTAATATTGATTATTGGAGTTCTCATCGAAACAATTTCAACTCAATTTTCCCCTCACGAATAAGTTTTTATTAAAAATACCATGATCCTTATATAATTCATGAATCATGGTTATTGAATTTTCTTTATAATTATTGGATATCAAAAAGAGTATCAATATATCATAATTTTTTTTCACTCCATACGTATTTCTTGATTCAATAATATACTTCTCTTGGGGAGTATTCAATGAAACCCATAAGATTATTCTATAGTATCTAATATATCATTCTTTATTCATTAATCATCTATATTATATTCATGGAATTGTATCTTAGACATCCACATATACTATATTCTAAATTAATTATATTTCATTATTTTTTAATTTTATTTCTTAATATTTATTTTAAATTCATGTAATGATCTATAAATATGATCATAAGATATCTTAATCATTGAATAGTCATTTATTGTCTTAAAAATTGTTAAATAATATACTAAGGGATGATTTATATGGAAAATACATGTATAATGTTGTTAATTTTTACTCTACAAAAGGAAAAAATCTATTTGGAGCCATCGATTTGATATATATTTCATCTATTTATATTCCCCTCCAAAACCAGATAACTATATCATATATTCATATTGATATTCATCCGAATAAAATTTATATTATTTCTTGAACTATATAATTAAATCATACAAAAAAATAATTCCATGAAGCTTCAATATAGTGAACATCATTATTCATTAGATAGATTTTATGGTACCTTTAATGTATAGTACACAATCAATTTTAAAATATATACCTTTATTATCATTCATCGTGATGTTTTTAAATAATTTCATATCTCTATATTTAGATAATGAAAATAAAATATCAATGATACAAATTCATCACCATTTCTTACTCAGAGTTAGAATATTTCAAAATATATTTCCCATGTTTATGCATTTTCACAGATATTGTTTATTTTTTTATTGGAGAACTATTCTACAAAACATATCAATCCTATAATGAGTGATCATATTATTTTAGACTATGAGGTAAATATTTAACTAAAAATATAATTTTGATTCATCTATTTAATCATCTTTATAGAATAATTTCTCATCTATTATCTTGACATTCGGTGGTCACCACGGTGGTTAAATAATTCATTTCATTCAAAAAATACTCATTAGTAGATACATCCATAAAAAAATATTTATTAAGAAACAAATATTACCACCATTACATTTAATGTAATTACTCTATTTCAATTGTATTTTCTGATGTAGAACAACTTTTTTTATATTTATAATATTCATACAAGAATTTAACATACTATATTATTTGTGAGGTTTCATCCTTCCTGACGATGACATCGATTTTTTTTATTTCACAAACTAAAATTCATCGCCAAAAAAATTATTACTCATCCTTAGATCCTACATCCTTTTAGTTTTATAATAACCAAATACAATTTTTCTCTAAATTATTGATTGATATTGACTTTATAATTACTATAATTTTTAAATATATTCTACAAATCACTATATAACATTATTTAAATGACATAATCTCATAATTTTGAATATTTTTGAATGTTATACATGGTGTGTAGGTTGATATTAAGTCATCAAGATTCGTTATAGACTACAGAATTCAGCTTCAACCACTCCAATACTATGGTACTTCTACTTTAAAATGGAATTAATTACATTAATTATGTTTCATTTGGATTTATCTTCATTTTTTAACTCTATATTGTTTTTTGTTATTTAGTAATTATATAATTGATTGATCGTACATCCTCAATTTAATAAAAAATCTTATTTTTATTTTTTATAAAAATTGTAATCCTTAAAATGTATATTTAACTTCTTTTCTTGGTATGATTCAAATTAAATTTCATGATCATATAATTCATTTTATATAATATAATTATAACATATATATTATTGCACTTCAATAAAATATTCAAAAACATCTTTCATTTTGTTTGATCAATTTTTGGAATCCATAGCCACATAATTTATATATAAAGTCTCAAAAATTTATGTATCATCCTAAAATTCTATTCATGTGAGTTGAATGTAATCCGTTGAAATTTATATTGTTATATTCATCAATATTACATCATTTTTAATGATCTAGCTAGATATTCCTCTCCAAACATAATATTTGTTTTTTTGTAAAATTTTTACTGATATGTAATCAATTTTTATATCAACATTATTTAATTTTAGGATATAAATTAATTTTAATGTTCACCTTCTAATATTGTAGGATATGAAATAAATCATCTCATAAAACTCTTTGTCTTCAATTCCACCTTCAACCATGAGGGGTTTCAGGTTATTGAATGAAAAATTCATTATCTTATTCTGAAAATTTTAATTACCTAATTCTTCCTAATCTCATACTCCATATATATATTTCATAATTATCATTCAAGAATTTACTCTCCATAAATATTTTTTTTATTAAAAAAATTTTAGATTTAAATTACCAAATAATATATATAGAAACTTATTTATAATGATCATAACATTAGTGTATTAACCGAGGCCTCACAATGATTCCACTATTTTTACCAATAAATACATGAATCTGTTAATAGATACTATTGCAACTATCATTATTTTATAAAATTATTTCCCTAGAATATGTTGATTAACCTATTTTAAATTTGACTCACCTTTATAGATGTTAAATAAGTTATTCCACATAGAATTTTAAGATGAATATGATATCATATTATTATAAACTATATTTGATGATAACCCCAAGGTCATTCAATCCATTATCATCTATTTCCAAAATTGGTGTTTTACATATAGGTAGGGAACCACTTTCAATCCATCTAGAATATATTTATAATTAATATTAACTACCAAATTATTTCACCACGATCGCCATAGTTATAATATTTTACAGTTAATTCATTATTTCATGTGAATCTAATTTCCATTAATAATTACTTTATATCTATAGTGATTGTATATTGTTTATTTAATTTTCAATTTTAACGAATCCATTCATTACATAAAATAAGATATTCAAAATACCTAAATTTTTATTTTAATGAAGTTAGAATGTCAAACATAGTTAATTTTAGATCCTTTCCGTAAATTCCCATCAATTTTATTCTTGAATACATGATTCCAAATTCACCAGAACTATCCTAGAATAAAATAATTGGAAAGTGAATCTATTAATGAATATATATATATATAATATTTAACCATTGCATTCTATGAAATAGTTGAAGGATTTAACTATATATAAATTTAATCATTAGTTTCATGAATCCCATAAATAACATCTTAAATGATCCCAATATTTAATATAATTATTTTAAAATTCGTACTATAACACATACAATGTTCATATATATTTTTCATGGGAAAATTATTACTTTTTTATTTAATTCCAATATTTTAAATATTTATCTTCTAAAATAATAAATTTTCACCATAAAATAAGAGAATGTTAAATAAAGAACTAATCCATATAAAAATACTTTCATGTTTCATATACAACCATTGAATATTTAACAATTTATACAATTTAATTAACATAAATTAATGAAATATCATCATGTATTCCCATAAAACATGATTTAAAAAAAACAAAATAAGAAAATCTGAAATGTTTAATTTCTATTTCGAACCATGTATTTAATATATTATACTAATTTAGCAAAAATTATTTAGAATAAAACACATAAATTCATGAATGTTACAATCCCTAGATTCTATAAGAAAATACAAAATAAAATATCACAATGTCTTAAAAAACATAATAAAAACAATAACAAACAATATAAGATACTCCTCTCATGGGGCCCATTACACTCATTGTTCTCCACCTCCATTGAAAAAACATAATACTATAATCATCCACAACTAGATCTGACTATGGAGTATAATTTATGAAATTGGTCATGCTTTATATTTTAATTGTATTGACATTCCCAATATTACAACTCAACAACCACTACCATATATAAATCCCATAAAATCTAATTAAAAAATATAAATACATAGAGTATGCACCATTTACCAATCAAAAACATTATTTCCCTGAATATAAATAATCACTAATGAACATGGTAATAACTCAATAACTAAAACGCCATATAAGATAAATCTCATTAAATATTCAAATATAATCTTAATAACCATAATTTAATCTAAAAATAAATATTCTATATCATTTTACAATTGAGAAGATTCAAAATATATATTTTTGGAATTTTTTTTAAATAGTTCTATTCTTTAATAAAGAATAGAAAAATAAAAAGAAGATATAGAAATTAATATTTTTTGAGAAACCCAATATTGAAAAAAAACCTTTCTATATTGGATATAAAAGGTAATCCTATATTAATTGTAGTAATTTATTACTATAGTAAATATAATTCTTTGAAATTAAGGGTTGATGATGTTATGAGATGACGTGATGAGATGCCGTGAAATAAGTAATATCTCTTATTATTTATGGATTAATCCTGAATAATGTAAATAATATATTGGGTTTTTGGGTATATTTTAATGAAGTTACATCAATTTTTGATATAAAATACATTAAATAGTTTATTTGAACTATGAAATTGTTAGTTTGGATGAAATTTTATGGAATCAATGTTTTTACAAGAAAATGGGTAATGTATTTATTTTGTGGAAAATTAAATAATATAACCACATTTATTATGAAAATTATTTATTTCGATCGAGTATATGTATATTACATTGGTAAATAGTTATGTATTTTTAAAAAATGATTTATTTTTATTTATTTATTTTTATGTCAGTGTGTAGGTCCTTGAACCCAGAAGCCCAGAGCTAGTGCATTATTATATTACATTGGCATTATTATAAGTAAAACATTCTTAGATTACCATTTAGTTTAGATGTGTTTGAAATCTAGATTACATACTTGATACACATAATATATTGGGAAAACAATATAAAATAAGCCACAAAAAATCTGAAATAAACTACATCCATAAACGCTTATTCAAATATCTATTCTATATAACCTAGGGAAATAAACATAATAATGGTGATCTCTGATTCTCAGTAAGGGTAAACAAATATTGAATAAAAAATGTATAAATGGGAATAAATTAACATGTAAAGGTAAATAAATGACTACACATTCCATTCAAATAATGAGATAAAGAAATATAAATATGGAATTTTAGGAAACTGTAATATATGGAATATTATCAATGATATTGAAATGAAATTTATACATAGATATATTGATGCAATATTTCATGGATGAATAATAACTGATTCTTGATAATGAAATGTATCCATAGATATGTCGACATAATTTCTAACAGATGAATAATAACTGAATATAAATGAGGGTAATTCTTAATTATTGGCCACCATGTTTCATAGGTACATGGTACCTTAATTTTCAAGGCCATTCAGAAGATAGTTTAAAAAATGTAGATTATAATCCTATATTATTGGATAAATGATTCATATCATGAGACTATTAATGCATCAAGGGGCTATATATAACCTTGCCCCACCCGTGTTGTACTAGTCCAATGAGTTTCTCAAATTCGTGAACAATGTGTCTTATTAATATATATCATTATTGAATATAAGATAGAATTTATAAATAATATTTAAAATATGAATAATTAACATCAATGTTTTTTGACATTAAAACAATATTGGGGAAAAATAATATTTAAACATTCCAGAAATACCACATTGAATCATTTAAATCATAATTCCCCAAAAATTAAGTAAAACATATAAAATTATGAGAATAAGTATATTATTGGTATAAAATTAAATTGGATAGTATATACACTAAATATAAGTGAGTTGTTACATAAAAAAACATAATTATCAATGGTAAGTAATTTGTGACAAAATACATTACCTTGTCCTTGATTTTCGTTTTGTAGTACATAGCCTCTTGTATAGTAGTTTTAAATATGTTAATAACTTATATCATAACAAAAATAATTTTTATATTAATTTATATTTATTAAATAAAATATTATATAACCCATTTTTAACACTTTTTAATTGTTTTATCTATTTTAGGTTTTAATTGACTAGTTTTACCCTCTACATTTTGACATGATATTTGTTGTTATTATTAAATATATTAGTGTTTCATCATATAAAGTATTTATAACATGAATAAATTATTTTATATAATTATGAAATAAGAATTTATAATAGTCTATAATATTTGGAGAATAGAAATTAATTTCACTTTCATGGATACTGTAGGTCATACATACGCATGAATGATACATTCATTTTTTTGGGAGTAAAAGAATTAAAACTAGATGATAAATTTATAAATAATCATTAATTTATCATATTTATTTTATATATGTTACATAGGTTTATTAATACCATCTATTTTACTTTCCATGTAGGGAATAAATGATTTTATATCATTGAGGGAGCAGTAGTCCACACATCCTCAATCGAAATTATCATATTTACAAAACTTGGATAACATAAAAGTACGTTACAAATATAAATTATAAAAGAATATGACATCATAAATAAAATATCTATATTATATAAATCTATTTTTCATCATAATTTTCAATATGAGAGTTGTTAGGGAAAATTTGAATAATCTTCGTTTCGTTAGAATGTATTTCACTGTACAAATAAACATTATGGTCATTACCCATAAGATGGAAGTGTGTGTAAGTGTAGTTAAAAAACATGTAATTACAACATCCTAGTATATTGAGTATATTTTTTGTGTTATGTAATAATATAAGAATAATATTATATGAATTGTAGATTGGAAATGAAATTAAAAAGAAAGAGATATGGCGTTACCTCTAAATCATGTACCTTCTTTTATGTTATACCAAAAAGCTTTCATGGAATTATTTATACTCAATTTTATTATTGTACATCTAGGGGAGGAATTTCGGTGTATTATTTGTAATTTTATTGTACGAACATATGTTTTTTAGAGGTGTTATGAATTGGGTGAGGTGGTGGCCTTTATAGGGAAGGGGGATGGCACATATGTAAATACCAAATTCTATTCAATAATGGATTGTATATCTTACACAAGGATCCCCCAAAATAGAAAAACAATTTTTTAAAATATAATAATGGTTGAAAAAAACTCATCAACACAAAAATAATTTCATGTTAATAAAATTTGTTCCATAACATCTATGATTCCCAAATTTAACCAATTTGGTTTTTATTGAACCATATTGTTTTCTAAACAAAATAAGTTAACCATTATGATTAAACTAAAGTGATAATTTTTTTAGAAAAAATACATCCCAAAAATTATTAATATAATATATAATTTATAAAATAAAATTTCCATGGGTTTTGTAAATTAAATTTAAAACAAGTTTATGTGACTCGCTAAAAAATACTTGAACATAGACCTTGTTGACAACATTTTTACATTACATGGGTCAATATGATAATTATAAATTATTAATTTCTCCATTAATAGAACATATTTAATATTTATTAACACTTATAAATCACTTGGAATAACATATGATTTCAATAAATTTTAAATCATTTAATAATATTTATTTATTGTAATATAAAAATATTATCAATTTTAAAATTATTTATGTAATGTTAATTTTAAAATATCAATATAACATTGTTATTGGAGTATATTAGGTTTAATAATTTGAAAAATGATATTTTCATATTTGAACTTAAATATATACATTAATTTTATCAATAAACTTCACTTTAATTATTTGTAGTATCATTTATTTTAGTTTATTATTAATTAAATAATCACTATATTGGAAATTCTTATGTACTATAATTAAATGAATCATCTTTAAAAATTATTTGTAAATTATTATGAAAAAAAACTATTTATATTACAAAAGGGAATATATAAAATAAAATATGATGTTTTTTACATATCTTAAAATTTTATCATTATTAAAGGTAATGAAAAGCACACTTTTTTTCTTTTTCCTTAATTAAATTATTATATTGCGAGAATTCATTTATTAATATCCCAATGACCATGTATTATAAATCATTTGGGAAAATGGTAAAATAATTTAAAGATAATGGATTGTGGACAAGTGTCCAAGACATTTTTGTCCTTTATATTAATGTTTATTCCCTTATTAGCCTTAATAAACCATAATCAATGAAATTAATCTTAATCACTTTCAGTATTCATTTTGGTCAAAAAATTAGGTTGATCTTATAAGACAACAAATATCACAATAATTACTTAAATTTCTGCCTAATTTTTAAAATTATAATCAAATATATTGGAGAATTTATATTAACACAAATCTCATAGATTAGGGGAAATAATAAGTTATTTTATTATAAAAACATTCAATTGTTTGTTATGTTTTTAATTTTCAATTTGAAAGTAAAATTTATTCCAATTAAAATAATTGCATAAATTGATATATTATTTATCTAATTTTACACATAAAAAAATATACAATATAATTAATGATTTATAATTATTTAATGCAAAAGTATATTTTTATCTAAATTGCTGTAATATTCCATATTCATTACAAATTAATGTTTCTATGAAAAAAATTGACAATGAATTAATTTTGAAAATCTTAATTCAAAAATTAAATTTATTTTTAAAAACAATATTCATTAATTTATCAAAATTTAGTATAAAAATATTTGTTCCATTAAAAGGATGTAAAACTCTGTCTTTCCAATAACAGATGTTAATTCAGTGTCGTATGTTGCGTAAGTTTATCATTGTGTAAAATGAATACCTAAATAGTAATATTCATTATAAAATGAATTTTTTTAATGTATTGGGGTGTCACATTCTACCATCCATAATGAAATTTCATCATCACAATTTAAAATCTATCTCTGAAATCTAGGGATTTAAAATAAAATATTATTGAGTGATGCACATAATAAAGAAGGTTAATACCACATATTCAAAATAAGAGAGAATGGAAATAATCATGGTCACATAACTGGGATCCATTTTAGGATAACATAGGTGGAATATGGAAACATGGATATAGTTGAAAAATCCTACAATCAAGTTCAAATGGAATTCGCTAGAGAACATGTTTAGATGAACGTTTTCTCCCACAAAACTGTAAACCATATGTGGGAGTAATGGTCATTGATATCATAAAAATTGATGATAATATAACAAAATTGTTGTTTCAAACCTATTTTTTCTATTATTAACTAAATATTTCACTCCATAAAAATATATGTAAATATATGATTTAATAAACATAATGTTTTACTTTGATTATTACAAGATCTATTTCTACTCCGTCTCTTAGCACAATATACATAATATAGTGATGAAATACATTACCATCTAAAATTTAATCAAATGATTATATTAAACTAATTCTGTAAATTGGTAACTTTTCTATGAGATTACGATCTAATGACTTTGAAATGAAATTCAGAAAACTTCCATTGTGATCTTATCATTATCCTTTAATCAACATGAAGAAGATTTTAATTTCAATCTTCCAAACTTGTAAATAACTTCATAATGTATCCTACTGCTTTATTGTAATAACTAAAATTACCATAGTATAAGTGTTCCTCCTTATTCCTTATCTTAGAAACATTTTATAAGACATATACCTTAAATGTGATTGTGTTTTATAATATATCAATGATAGAATATAACACTCGTTTACAAGTCTTTAATTAGTTACAATATAGTCAGTACATATCCAAATCAATCATTTCATCATCGTTAACTTCACATCATAAATATGTTAAGGGTTTTATTTCCCTCGATCATCTGATTTCTGAAAATTGTAACCTTTTTCTGGATAACTTTTCTAAATAACATAGAACATATGATATCAAATAATTAATGAAAAAGTACTTCAGTATAATAATCATTTATTCCATAATTAGTATAACTGGTACGTTGCTGTTAAAATATTTAAATAACATAATTATGGAACAAGAATATTAATCATTCTTCTATATCTACAGTAATATCATAATGTCATCACATTCAAATAACATCATTGCGGGTATATTCCTTTGAATCCTTAGAAATTTTTCCACATAGTGTCTCTTCTACTTATAGTGGAATAATTGATCATTGGAAACCTTTTTCATACCCTTTCAATCATGAAAATGGTACCCTTTTTATCCACACTTATAACAAACTCCCATTATCTTCAAGCATTTACCGGGGTGATTCTTCACACAGTTGTCACATGTGGGAAAATCATTCATTACCTTCTTCCATGTATCAATATTTTTCTCTTCCCTCATCTTCTTCCCTTCAAATCCATAGGAAATATTGAATTATTTACTTATCTTTTTAACACGTGATATTATTTACTCATACGATGAGATCTCTTGGGAGACTCTATCCCTGCAAAATGATGGATTAAGAACATGAAATAGATGATTCTTGTTACCATTTACAATAAATACACTATTGGAGTTATCATTCCTTCTACTATGAAACATTTCTAAATAATAGAATATATTGTATTAGATTATAAGGTTATAGACATTGTAGGACTAATGATATGGTATTACACAAAAAATTAATTTATGCATCATAAATCCCTAAAACCCTAAACATAAGTTACCTTGGGAAAATCATTACATTTAATACTTTCTTAATGGTAGGTAAATAAAATGTGAATCATCCTATGGATTTACCATGGGAGATTCAAACTAGATGTTAAATAAGGCTCATTATCATGTACTAGGTTACCCCCCGTCCAGCACAACAAACCTTGTTGAAGTTGTTACTAATATTTACACCTATGACATAACCATATCCACATGTAGTATATAGACAAGGATGTATTGCTAAAAATATCCACATAATATGTACCTTACTAAAATTATAGTATTTTATTGTATCCTTATCCTCAATGTTTTTCATAGGGTTGTGAACCCTAATATATATTTTCTAAATATAGATTCAATGGTTGTTTATAAACATCATTTGATACCTACTGTAATGACTCAACCCCAGAATCCAGAATCTGGTGAATTATTACAATATATTGGCATTATTATATCGAAAAAAGTCTCAAAGGATGATTAATTGTAGCAGTCATGAAAATCTATATTACATCTATGTTTTTCATTGTACATTAGGAAAAATTTTATACACAATAACTAAAATATCATGAATCCATAAACTCTTACTCAAGTATATCTTCTTCATAACCATGGGAATGAAACATACTAAGGTTCAACTCTATTGCTCAGTAAGGGTAGGAAAATGAGGAATAGATAATGAATTGATAGGAATTAATTAACATGGAAAGGTGAAGAACAAATAACCCATGAAATTCAAATAACTAGATAAGTCAATATCACAATGGGAATTTAGTAAAATGAAAATCATTCCATTTAATAAATGAACTGAAAATGAAATGTATCCCTTGATATTTTGACACACTATCTAATGGATGAATAATAACTAAAACCTGATAATGAAATGTATCCATAAATATGTTGATGTAATATCTCTTGGATGAATAATAAATAAATATAAATTAGGGTAATACCTTGTTATTGGATTCCATGTTTGCTTGGTAAATGGTACATTTACCTTCAAGACCATTCAAAATACGGTTTATAAAATTTAGGGTAAAAACCCATCTGATTGGCCAGAATATTCATCTAATGAGACTACCAATGCATAGAGGGGCTATCTATAATCATGGTAAGCCGTTTCATATACAGTCCAAAGAATGTATCATATTCATGAAAAATGTTACATAAAAACTTATCAATATTTAATAGAAGATACATAATTACCAATAATACCAAAAATAATGATAATTAAAAATATATTTTGTTGTCATTAAAAAAATCTTAAGGAAAATATTATTTAAACATTCCATTGTGTCCCATATCACATTGAAAATTTTAAATATTAATTTCCCATGAATATAATAAAACTTATAATTTTTTTTAAATATGATTCATGGTATAACATGTCAATGAGAATTATATACACTAAATAAGATTGAATTAGTACATATCAATCATAAATATTTAATTGTATGTAAGTTGAGACAGAATACATTACCTTATCCATAATTTTTGTTGTGTGGTATTTATTCTATGATATAGTTGATTAAAATATGTTACTAACTATTACATGAACATAAATCTGGTTTATAATACCATATGTTAAATCTTTACAATATTTTATGACTCGTTTGGTTACTCGTTTTTATTATTTTAACTATTTTAGTTATTAATTGCCTAGCATTCTCAACTAAATTTTGACTTGTTTTTGGAGCTATTATTATATATATCATGGTTTCATCAAATAAATAATTTAAAACATGACTAAATCATCTTATATATTTAGTAAAAATGGATTTAGAATAGTCTATAATTGGATATTAAAATGAGGTGCACCGTTAATTGATACGGTAGTCGTACGTACGCATGATTAATAATTTCATTTATTTATTATATTAAAAGAATTACAACTAAATGATAAATATTTATATTATAATTACACTATAATATTTATATTATATATGTTTCATAGGTATACTGACTCCATATATTATTCATTCCAGGTATGGAATGGACATGTCATATAGCTTTGATGGGGCGGTAGTCCACACTTCCTCAATCACAATTATCATATTTAAACAACTTGAATTGTAGAAAAGTAAGTTACAAATAAAAATTAAACAAGAATAATACAACATAAATATCATATATATATATATATATTACAAATATATTATCCATTATTACGTCCACCATGATATGTGGTAGGGAAAATTGAACAATCATCATATCGTGAAGCTATATTTCACCATACACAGAAACAATATATTATTTACCCATTAGATGGTGGTGTGTGTAATTTTTGTTCAATGAATTATCATAAAAACATTCTAGTATATTTTTGATACATATTTTTAATGTAATAATAGGATAAAAAGATTATAGGGTGTGAATAATGGAAATAAAATTAGAAATCAATAGAGAAGGTGGTACATCATAATTGGGTAACTTTTTTGGGATTATACAAGAATGATTTCATGTAATGATTCATGCCCAAAATTGTTATTTTCATTATAATGAAGGGATATTTGGAGACTATTTTTTCAGGGCGTGGCCGAACATTGATAGTTTTAGAGGTTTTTAGAATGGGGAGAGGTGGTAGCTTTGTTTAGGGAAGGAGGTTCCACTTCTATAATACGAAATGGTATTCAAAAATGGGTGGTCTAACATACATAAATACCCCAAAATGGAAAAATATTATATAAAATGAGAAACATGGTAGAGAGAAACTTCATCCCCAATCAAATATGTGAATTTTAACAAATTGGTTCCTTAACTTTTATGATTAACAAATTTTATCATTTTAGTATTTATTAATGCATTTAGATTTATAATCTAATTAATTTAACTATTAAGAATAAATTAAAGTAATATTTTTTAGAAAATATAGATCCACTAAATTATTAATTTAATATCTATTTTATAAAATTAAATCCCTAGGAGTTTTGTAAATTTACATTAAAATAAGTTGATGTGATGTACGAAAACGCTGCTTGAACCCAAACTATGTTAACAATGTATTTATAGTATATGGGTCAATAGGTTATTTAAAAAAATTAATTGGTACTTTAATATAACATATTTAATATTTATTAATACTTACAAATCACTTGAAATAATATAGGTTTTCTTGAATTTTAAATCATGTAATATGATTTATTTATTGAAAAGTAAAAATAATGTCAATTTTGACATTATCTATTTAATGATAATTTTAAAATATCAATATAATATTTTAATTAGTATATATTTGGTATATATATGTGAAAAAATATATTTTTATCATTTAAAATAAATAAATGCAATAATTCTACCAATTAACGTTACTTTTAATATTTATAGTATCATTTGTTTTAGTTAATTATTAATTAAATAATCACTATGTTGTTATTTCTTAAACATTTTAATTAACTAAATAATCTCTAAAATCAATTGAAAATTTATTATTATAAAAATAAATTATTTACATTATGAAATTTTATGTATAAAATAATATAATATGTTTTATAAATATCTCAAATGTTTATAAATGTTATAGGTAAAGAAATATCCCTTTTTATATTTTTCAATAATTAAACTTTTATATATGGATATTTCGTTTAATAATATACCAAAAACGATCTATTTCAATCCAACTAGGTAAATGGTAAAATTATTTGTAGAAAATGTAATGTGGAATAGTTTCCATGTAATATGGTCCTTAATATTAAGGTTTAGTCCCTTATTAAGAATAATCATACATTAATCAATGAAATTAATCCTAATCACATTCACTAATAAATTTGGTCAAAAAAATTAAGTTGATCCAATTATACCACAAATATAATACTAATTATTTCATTGTGTTTTGGATTTTCAAATTTATAATCACAAATGTGGAAAAAATTACATAAATGCTAATCTCATAGATGTGGTGAAATAATGAGTATTTATATTAGAAAAACGTTTAAATGTTTTTTATGTTTTTATATTCAATTTGATATTAAAATTTATTTTAATGAATTTAATTGTATAATTTATTTATAATTGACCTATTATGACTAAAATAATATAAATATAATGTAGCATTAATAATCATTTAAAAGAATTGTGCATTTTAAGTAAATTGGTGTAACATTCATTATTCATAAAAAACTGATGTTTCTTTGACAAATAACAAAAATTAAACATAATATAATTCCAAAAATCAAAAATCCAAAATGATGTTTATTTTCTAAAAAAATTCATAAAGGATCAAAATTATTTTTTAAAGTATGTTTTCCATTAAAAAGCGGAAAACCACGTTCTTGTGTGAAATGCATGTTAATTAATTGTCGTATATAGTGTAAGTATAACATTGTGTATAAATAATTCAAAACAAATATATTTACTATACAAGGAAAATATTTTTAATACCTTGGCGTGTCACATAGTGGCTGACTTGTGAAAACATGAAATCTTTTAGGGTAAAAACCCAGTTTTTTAGAGGTGTATTTAATTTATTATTATAATATATATAGAACATTACATTTTAATAAAATATCTATATCACATTGGAATAAAATTGAGTATGACTCCAGATATATATGTTAATATTTTTGGTGCCTATTGAAAAATATCTACATGGTAGTGAATCGATCGAAACACAAATCAATTGTGGTTGAAATTAATAAAAAATTATATATAAATTCTTCAAGAATTATTAATTCTCTTTATTTATATTGGGGATGAAATTTTTTAATCATTTGATGATGATATTTTTGTTCTAATTTGAATATTATATTTCAGTAATGGGATGGACTAATATTCCTAAATAAAATTCATACTTGAATGGGGATAGAGATTATGATGTATTTTTTCCTCATATAGTTTATTTTATATAGTAAAGAGAAAATTATAATGACCATGTTTAATTATGGATTAATTAATATAATTTATATGATAAGGAGGAATAAATTAAATAATAATTAAATATTAAAAGAAATGTAATGAATGAAAATTATGGTAATCTTGGTTTAAGTGAAGTCTTTGCGGCACACATGATATGTTGGTCAGAATTATAATATAATCATTATATTAAATAGATAATATATGAATAAAATTCTGATATATTCATCAAATTTCATACATCGGATTATGAATAGTTAATTAATAATTTAATTAAAATAATTAATTTGACCATGATAATTTTTATTAATTGATTCATAGTTATCCTTAATATATTGTGTTGTTATTTCATTAATATTTCTAAATGAGGATCCATGTAGTCATATGCACACATGTTTCACACAACATGGAATGGAATTCCTGATCACTTGAGCACTAGAAAATAATGGACATATTATTTTTTCATCATTGATTGAAATAATATTATTTATTTTCCATCAAGGTTCATGAGAGAAGAATAAGAAGATAAATTTTTCTATTTAATGAGATAATATTTTTGCAATGCCTCAAACATAGGTTCAAATGGTATATTTTAGAATATGTCCTTACATTGAGTTAAAAAAATTCAAAAAGACACTTATGCATTTATTTGATCTCTTTTATAACGAACATCACATATAATAAAATAAAACTAATATGATAAATATTATTATTCTTAGAATGTGATTTTTTAAATAATATTTCTTAGAAGAAATTATTATTTATTTATCTAAATGATTCTGAACAAAGGAATCTTTTCTATTTCACTTTTAAAGGCAATCAGCATTCTCATAAAAAATTCAACAGAAATAATAAAACATATCCTTTTAATTAATTAAAAATTATATTCAATATCATTTTTTATTAATATTTATTTATAATATATATTATGTGAAATAAAATAAATATTTTTTTGTAATATTTTCTATAATTTGAATCATTAGATTTATTATTCATTATATTGATAATTGAAAAATATAATCTAATTTTTCATCAATATATTTCAAATATAAATAAATTTTGATTCTATTTATGACCAAATTATCATGAATAAATATTTTTTATAAATTTATTCAATATAATTTAATAATATTCATGTTACACTTAATGTGTCACCCCTTCGCCCCCTTTCTCAATGAAAATTAATATAACTAAGTAGTGTTCTGATATTTTTTTCTATTAACACATCATGGTACCAATAGTAAATTAATTTACTAAAGAAAAATAAAACAATCCTTTGAAATCTACTATGTCTGATAATAATTTTGTTAGCCTATATTTGAAAAAGTAGGATAGAAACATGTCTAATCACCTTTCTTAAAAGATTTATAATCATTTTAATTTCTAGAATGAGTAATTTGAGATCACAATGGACCTAATATATGATCATAATCATTCACAACATCCAAAGGATAAATATATATTCATTAAATAACATGAAATATTAATATTCATTCATGGACATTAAAATATTTTCATTCCACATACGATGCACCAAACACATGCTATGTCACCATGAAAGCATTCAAATATGTTTCTTCCAACGAATCATTATATGTCATTCGTAATAGATATTAAAAATGTTTATAAGTCAAAAGAATAATAGAAGAAATAATATATTTGAATATCTAATTTCACAAAAAATATTTGGAATTCATGTCAATCATTATCTCCCCATGAACTCCATTATATGAAACCATAAATTTTAAAAATAATGTGAAGAGTAATTATATGTTATGATATCGTTGATCATAATTGTAGGGAATTATTTTTGTGCTATCATATTTTTCTATCTTTACCATGTGACATTTAATTTAGATTATTTTCTAGTAATACCAATGTTATAATTAACTAAAGGAACTAGCATTACCAATTTATTTGAAAAATATTATAGGAAATGATTAAATTGATGATAAATTGAGTAATGGATAACATATAATAAGAATATATATATACACATTAGTTGTAAATCAAATGTATAAATATATATTTTTCTATTACAGAAACTACAACAACTCTAACAGGAATGAGATGAAAAATAGTAATTTGATAATAATTTGATATAATATAATTTAATGATATTATGTTAATAATTATAAATTCATAATATTTATTGGCATGTATATTACATTTTTTATATTTTTTACTATTTTGATCCTTTGTGGCTTTAAAAAAATTAATCACAATGGTGATGTATAATTATATGATGGTATAGATTATTTTTATAGAATGTGTTCGACATATAATAAATGTTCTAAATTACCCAAGGCTATATATCCATTTGTGTAGATGTTTTTAAGAGTATATTATTGATAAAGAAAACATTATAGAATTGATATGTTGTGTTGTGTGTCATCTTTTAATTTATAGTCATATACTGTAGTTGATAATGTGACTCAATATAGGTTTTAATTTCTATGATGATTATGTGAGTGTAATGAACTATGATATTTAATATTGACTACGTGCTGATGATAATGTTGGTGGAATATGGAATTATATCATATTGATATTATATGAGGGTTTTTTTTCATTATACAGATATAGTTGAAGTATTTGTGGCTTAACAACCTTGTAGTAGATGTATTTATAGCTTATATTCGTCATTTTAATTTATAAATAGTAGATGCAGTTGTAAGAGTACTATTTATAATACTATATATACTTATAGGTTGTGGTAGGTGTATTGAATATCAATTTATAGTTGTGATGACTTCGTTAATAAAAATTTTAATATACAAAGGATTTCTTATATTCATGAATCAAAATATTTCTATAAATAATTTAATAATGTAAATATATTTCTTTATGTATTCCTTTATAATTCATATTCACATCAAAAAATAGTGGTTGGAAGAGGAATCTACTTGTTTACTTATATTTCCGTCCTATTATAATTTTTTTACATATAGGATCAAATCAATGGTGGTATGAAATTAAAATATATTAAACAGAATATGTTATTTTTAGGAACATGGAGAGTCTTAAGTTTTTGTTCATTTTGACAAGAGTTTGTGTTTTTTTATTATAGAAAAAACTAATGTATATTATTATTAGTTACGTAGTGATAATATTATTTTTTATGGTTGATGTGTCTAATATTAACATAAACTAATAGTAATTACTTCCATTTTCTGATTTTATATCCTTATTTGTCATCACCACCCTCTAGCCTTTTAGAGATGGTATTTTGGGTTCACAGTAAATATTTTTACTTTCTCTTGTATTGTTTTTTAATGGTCAAAAATATATTGAATACATGTGTATAATTGTTAGTGGTTCTTATGTTTTTATTTTTTATCATGCTCCAAATCATAAATTAATATAAGAGGGATATCATGACACACAAAACTGATTATTAATTTTAATGTATGTCCCCTACACTAAAATATATACATGATAAAAGAAAATAATAGGTTATATATTTTTAGACACTTTTTGATATGACGTTGGAGTTGATTCATGAGCATATTATTGTGAGTAAACAAACCCTATAAGTAACATATGATTAAGAAAATAAATTTCCAAAAAACATGTTGTACAATTTCATGGAGAGTACGATGTAATATAGCCAAGATGGTAATTAATAATGTTGTTAAGAAATAAATATGAGGAAAATGAATGTTCTATGATAAAAATATTTGTATTGGGATCAAGGTAATGATCCATTAAATTAATGGTAAGAGTTACTGTAAATAATAATTTTAGTCAGAAATGTTAATTAATCAATCCTTATATAATCATAAATATTTTAAATGGAAAATGTTGAACCATTATAATTTTGTGTTTTTTAATTATACATATTTATAGTGTGATAATGTAAAAAATTAATTACCTACCTCATGAGGAGTCAATGTCTATACTTTAGAAGTGAAAAATATATAATTGATGGTGTTATTTATTATGTCATTTATCCAAAAAAATTACTCTTCATTCCTCAACTACATACATAATGGTTTATAAGTGTTATACACACAAAGATATGAAACTTTAATTGATTCATTACTATTTAGGGGATGAAAATTAAAAAAATTAATGATTTATAAAAATATTTAGTCATGATATTCCAGTTTAGGTGCACATGCTTCAATATGTATATATAAAAAAAATTGTCTTTAATGTGATAAATATTGATGTAAAATTAAAAAATTAGAAATTATATGAGTAACAATACTTCACATATACACCCATGAAGAATTATTAATATATAAATTAGTGGAACATAAAATAAAAGACATCTAGTTGACCATACGACTAAAAAATAAATTCAACTAACTATGAAAACCAATTTCTATTCAATAAATAGAAATTGGTATATAAGAAATTTTAAATTTCAAGGAAGATAAAAAATTATGCATAGAGTGTTAAATCAAATTTTCAATGTATGAATATAAATTTTATTGTGTCAAAGACTGATGGCATGAACTTAATGTAATAATAAATGTTTTTTTCTTAAAAAACTGTGATGGTTAATTTATCGAACAAGGATATCTATTCATCCCAATATGAGTTTTGATGAACGCAAATAGTGTAAAAGGATTAATTAGAAAGGAAATGTTTTTTTCTATGGAAAAATTAATGTAAATGGAAGTGAATGTTGGATTATTACTGATAATGTATGATATAACAATGTGGTGAGTCCCATGTTTGTTGATATGTTAGAAAATTTAATGTTACTAAAACAAGTATTCATCTCCCATAGATAAATTATTAAAGCTTTATGCAAGTTAGTAAATAGTTTATAGTTTCTTCATAATGGATATGTAAACAACATAATGTGTTGCATGATTTTTACCTACAGATTCATATATATTTTTTTATATGACATGTATAACATAATTATTGATTTATTGATAATTATTTTTCTATGAAATAAAAATAATTAAAACTCAACATGGAGAATATGAACCTTTTCCCGGTGTCTAGTACGATGAATATAAAATATCATATCATAAAATAAAAGAAATTAACTAGTGTGAAATAAAATAAGAGGAAAGTTAACAAATAAAGATAATGTGCATGTAAGAGAGAATTATATATGACCAAAAATAATAATTAAGTAAATTTAAATAGAAAAAATAAAAAATAGTGGTTAAACGTTTTTTGATAGAAAAAAACTTACATGTTAATGAATATGTAATTTCAAAGAAAAATCATATTATAAATGTATTAATGTGATGCTAAAAAAACACCACATTTAATATCAATTTTTATTTATTTTTTGAAAATGTAATGATGGACAATAAAAATATATCCATTGAATATAGAAAATAGGTTTATTAAAAATTAATGGTATTAATAATCTTTTTAACCACATTCCAAAATAATTATTATCAAATTATCAATATTTTATAAAAATTATATTGGTTATAATGTGTATTCAAATGAAAATATGTTATAATTTAAACAATAAATATGTTTAACAAAGTGATAGTCCATGTAGTATGTTGTTACTAATAGTTCCAAATACTGATAGAACCTGAATAGAATTTGTGATTTTAAATTCTATAAATAAAATCATTAATCGTTGTTTTAATATCAACCCTATGTTATATTTTATTCTTGATTAGTTAAATTGGTTAAAAATATCATGAACCTTCCCCCATAAGGTACCCCTCTTTGGTAGTAACATGGATAAGGTAGATATGGAGAACATGAATCCTTCACCTAATTAGAAAAAGGTTTTCAATAATCATTGGTTGTAGACCATAGAAACAATGAGAAAAATTATGCACTAAAAGTATATGGTGAATTAATAATAATATATGTATACCAATAATCTTCCATTCAAGAAAAAATTTATCAAATATACCAAATACATACAAGTAATTTCATACAAATATTATACAACCCAAAATGATCTACAAGTGCTAAAATTTAAACTATGTATTGACTATAAAGCCCAATCATCTCATAATAAACAAGAACAATGAAATATCCAACCTGGTCACCAACCATATTTAGTTTAAAGTAGAATAAGTATTTATATAAATATAGTGGCTAAAACTGGTATACTCAGTCAGAACCATTCCAAATACACGTGTCAAAAAATAAAGAAATCATTCTAATTAGCAGTGAACAACAAGTAAAAGTAAATTTCCCTGAACTATGTATAATATTTTCCCAATATCACCATTTATTTCACTCACCTTCCAATTCATAAAATAAGTCTTGTATTATTGAAACAAATAAATTGTTCCATCCTATCTCTTCAAAAATACTTTACCACTCCGACCCAATGACATACATCACGTTTTATATATCTATTAAAGATATTGAAATTAAAATAAAAAGGATAAATTATGATCACATAAATATAATGAATAACATTATCTAGTCATTCAAGAAACATATAAATATGGTAACTGAGTTGTTTATATTAGCTACCACATCTCATTTGTAGTTTATCATACATCAATGTCATACAACATTCCATTATAGCCCATACGATTAGTAATGTACAACAAGTGGTCACAACCCATAATATTCATACAATTAATGATCCTTATGATTATATATCATTGTATACATATCATTGAAATAATCATAATCCATTATAGTAGTCTATACATATATATATAAGAAACAATACTCACAATCCAAACCAGAACACAAATATTCAATTAGAAGAGAGCGACAATGTGGGGTTTTTCATCCATTCATCCTTCACTAATCTGGATATTGG
This sequence comes from Viscum album, assembly GCA_963277665.1. Classification (NCBI taxonomy): domain Eukaryota; kingdom Viridiplantae; phylum Streptophyta; class Magnoliopsida; order Santalales; family Viscaceae; genus Viscum; species Viscum album. The sequence continues at coordinate 316,576,391 of OY728132.1, read as the reverse complement.
GGAAAACCTATCAAGAGTACACTTGATATTATTATCCAAAAAAATTATTAGATTAGAATATAAAATCCTTAAACATATATGATATAATATAGATAACAACCACACTATTGGAATTAACCTAATATTAATCTCAAATATAGCTAAAATCCCTCACATACCAAAATTCTACTACTATGAAATAGATATCCTATATATAAATAGGAATTTATGAAGTATTGTTGATTTATTTTTTTTCACTTTTCATAATTTTTACATTAATTAAATTTATTCATTAACAAATTGTTTTTTTATTTCCATTCCATTTCAATAACCTTCCGAGATAAGTGCATGACCTCCAAGAATAATTAATCAATATAAACTATTTATCATTTTTAACAATTTATTTTTAAAACAAGAATCAAAACCGATGGGTAAAATATTAACAAATAATTATTATCAATCCATTCTTCCACGTATTCTATAATTCATATTTAGCTACCCTATAGATTCCTAGTGAAAAATAATTGTTTTTATGACATAGGAAAAGAATGAAGAAAAATATGAAACCCAACCATTTTTCCATTATGATTATTATTATCAGCAAAGTATAAATATTTAATAACAACAATGTTCATTCCCATGTTCAATCGTTTCGAATAATGTTGTTGACATTCCAAACACCATGATGCATATGACTTTGCATCTCATCATAATACTTTTCAAACACATCCACTATCCCAAACCTCCTCACCATATATCTACAACCAATCTCTATAATAGGGTCATATAACATCATATTGAAAGGATTAGTTTAAGAGAAATAAGAGAAGAAAAAACAAATCTAGTATGGAAACTTGGACTAAAAAGGAATTTATACATTATATAAAAATTGGATCACTATTTCCCAATCTATTATCTTTAATAAACAATAATTTTTATCCAAATTTTCTATTGACTGATTTGTTTATTAAGGTTACAATATTGGGTAACTTATGGAATCATCTACTAATAGCTATTTAATTATTCAAGTATACTTCCAAACATATATTCCAACATTGAAAAACATTAAGGATGAAGAAGATTCCATTCATAATTCATATTTATTATAATAAATATTCAACATTGCATGTTGAAACTCTTTATACATACCTATTATCAAATTTTAGACTAATTTAAATTAAATAAGTGTAATGTATCATTTTATTTTCATCACACTATCAGAATACATAGTTTACTTTAATGTGCCTCGTTTAATCTTTATTCAAACTAAAAATTTGAAATATTTATTTTCATTAACCATTTTTTAAAAATTAATATCCTAACTATATAATAGAATATATTCCTAAACATAAATATCACAATATACAAAAATCAATAGGCAAGAAATTATCATAGTGGAAAATAGGTGATCATTTCCACTGTAAAAATTTCATTAATTAATATGGATAATTCAATATTAGATATAATGCCATCATCACCGTAATAGATAATGATTTATTACTTTATGATTACACATTGAAAAAGAGAATAAATGACTTCCTCACCTTAAGGATTAAATATTATTCAAACAAGAATATACTTGAAATTTGGATCCAAATAAGCTATCTAACATGAAGAGTATACCATTCAATATCATCTCACAACAACCACACCAAAAACCATCAATAGAACACAAATATAAAAATAAAGATTATATTCCACATGATAGAAACGGAGAAAAAATAGGAAACAATATTTACACATGAATTAATCATAATAAAAAAAATGAATAAGTCACATCAAATCACCACGTATCGAGCATAGGAAGTTTTGGATTAATCCATTTTTTATGTTAAAAAAACATCGTGATAGATCTCTATTGTTCATCTAGAGTTCGAGAGAAAAAGTTGGGGTTGACATTATCAATGTAATTTCATGTTTTTAGGACAAATATATTGAAAGTATTCACCATTTTAATGGTTCTTTAATGTTGAATATCCAGTTCTGTTGATGTCAAAAAAATGTGTCACCTCAATCCATCAATCCTTGAGTAAATTTATTTCAGGAATTTGTTTTTCATGATACGAGTCTTAAAAAACAGATTCCGAAAAATAAATTATTTTTCCATTTATAAGGAGAATTTCATTCATTTTATAATAAACCCCTCAAACTGACCTCACAAAACTAGAGGAAACTATTTATTCTAGTAAGTAATCTCTTACAGCTACCATGAATTACACATAAGTGAATCGAATATAGTTTAAAACAATGATTTTTATAATCATCGATATACTAACTCCTAATCACCACTAGAACTAATTTATGAATTCTTCATGAACTATTGGATTTTTAAACACACAAATGGATAAGAATATAATATTTGGTCCCCTATATTTTGTAGCATTGAAGAAATTCCCATCCATGATAATTAAAAGAAAATATGAATAAAATTAAATGACCAAGGGCCATCTGAATGACCAAAAAATGATATATCTCTCTTGAATAACACCATCAATAGATAATAGCCACTTCACTAGAGGGATCAATGAAAAAACCCATGAAAAACCTAAAACTATACCCCAAAACTCTTTGGGAAAGAATAATGTCGAGTCCACTAGGTCAAATACCCTGAGAGGGGGGTAAATCAGCCTTTCAAAAATTAAAACTACATCCCCTTCACATATTTTATTATCATTATATAAAATACAATTATATCATTCTGCAATTTAAATGTATGAATCAAAATTAAATCTACCACATGAAACAATAATTTTATTTTGTTCAGCCTCACTAGGCTTTGACCAAGGAGTATACAATAGTGATGTTTTGATGTTCAAAATCCAATAAAGCTCGCTCCCAATTACAAGGATTGGGCTAGATCAATTTTCTGCTCAATATCACTTCCTTAACAAGATTTAGGGTGTTCTCATAGCATTCCCAAGGGCCATTCCCCATAACCCATTCTCTACCTCACTACGTGTGGAAAGAATCATCCTCTTCCACTTCTATTTATCTCTGATCCTAGATAATATCCACTCACAGTCTATGGACATATAGGTCCCCACATTTTCATTGTATAATACATACTCAACTATATATTGATCCACTTTTTATGTAAATTTTCACCCAAAGAGGAAATAAAACTTGTAGTGTACTGTTAGATAGTAGAAATTTCTTTTGCAAATAGTTGAAGTCCCTTCGCAAACCACCTACTTCCTTCGGAAATTGTTCTGGACCATGTTGTGTGTATGATATGTGGACAAAATCTCTATAGAATTGTATTTCAATTCACTACCATGTATTTTCACCACCTACCGCCTCTGTGTACCACGTTCATGCACCACCATCACTTTCGTGAACTGCTCCTCCTTCTGCAAACGATTTCTACTTCTTCAGACTACCATTATCTATGGAATGCTCAACCCTTTTCGAGCAATGGTTCCTCAAAAAATCCTTTCATAATATTTCTTCCATGAATTATTTCTACCTTCACAGAATCACTTCCTCATGAACCAATTCTTCTTTGTGGACAACAAGAGAACTATTTTATACATAGACGAATTTCATCTAATAGTGAAGTTGTTTCATAATGAAGATCACACATCCCTTAACAATGATATTAGCACTACTTATGAAGGAATATTAATCCACATGATCCAATAATATAATATTTACCCATTTAGTTGATTTGGTACTGCATTCACCATGTACATTTCTCCCATAGACTGTTCTTCCACACGTAATATGCATACCACCACACTTTCTTCTTGAGGATTGTTCTATTACATGAACAAAAACCTCCATGAATCCTCAAATCACTGCCTCATTTATATGAATGAAAATCCATTCTATGTACTTCTTTCTTTCTACGTACCATTTTCCTCTCATGAACCATAGGCCCTTCGTGTACCATTTTTATCCTATGAACCATTTTTCTTTCCATGTTCATGTACCACGTTTCATGGTACATGTAGCGCCACTACATTGAGATCTATCTTTGTCAATTTCAAAAATCCATTTGGCATACCACCTTTTTCAGTCTAGGAACAATAATTCATAGTCCACATATAGTTTAATTCTTTATAGATAATAAATATTTTCCTCCTTAAAAACTTGATTCCAAAAATAGGACTCATTCTTATTCATAGTCATCTAAATTTGTCTACAAAAACCATCACACCAAAAAACACGGAGATAGAACCATGAGGTATTTTTTCCCGATAATACCCCATTTGGTTATCTAACAACTTTTTACACTTCAATACATCATTAATTATTCTTCAATCACCTACCATCATTTTCTTCTTTCGATTAATATGGAGATCATATATTTATTCAAGACATACTCTAAGCCACACGAGCCATGATTGACATGAGAAAAAAGAGTATAATGAAATTTCCATAAATGAGTATCTCCATTTCATTCCAAATCCATGCATCTGCATTCATCATTAACCTTATCTATCATGATATAAATCCTTTGATCAACCACATCTAGATTCATCAAATATAAAACCCTCCCCGGGTCACTACTTCAACTAATAGCTTCAACTCCCCATATCTCACTACCCCACCTAGAAACATCTCTCCATGAGTTTTTAATGAAATTTAATTATTTTTAATAGCAAAAATTTCTACCCCTTTATCAACGGAATATAATGAAATTCCTTTTTTAGGTCTAAAATAGGGTAAAGAACCCATATTTCCATAATAGGTAAAAACACACCATACCTCAGGGAGAGGGGGTCCCAGATCCACACTTTTTCAAGTGCGGGGAGTAAACTGGACCCAAAAAGCTAGTTGATATATTTTCAAATGATACATTAAATAAGGCCTTTTCATGAATATCTATAACTGGTTGTTATTTAGGAATATACTCCAACATCACACACCCTTACTCAACCTTTTCCTTGATAAAATGATATTTGATTTCAATGTTATTTATCATTGAGTGGTGGAAAATATTTTTTCAATGATGTATAGTACTTGAATTATTGCAATGGATTACAATCAGATATTATACAACAATTCCCATATCTCCAATCTAATCCTTTATCCACAATAGTTGTGTTAAATCTTCAGTGGATTCAGTGTATCCATATTTTATAGTGCTTTTTGAAATGAAATATTTTTTCTTTTTTAGCCAAGAAAGACATAATCAACTATAATATAAAGCACCTACTAATGAATTTTTTTTACTTTTGAATTTTCTACATCTAAATTTGTATATCACAGTAAATATGAGTACAATTTTTCATTATACATAAAACGGATATCCATAGTGCACTTTATATTTCAAAGTATTATTTTCACTAGAATCATTTGTCTTTATTTGGGATTACTTTCATATCATGATACATGGAATGTGGAAAAATATAAATTAGGTCTTGTGACATTAAAATTAAATAAAACTATAATGATTTGCCTATTTTTTGTGATATTAACTACATGACTTCATCATCCCATGATATTTTTTTCTGGGTGGCCATCAAAGTATTCATATCCACGGAATAATCCATTACAATCCTTCTCAAAACATCCTTGGAAAATTTAAATTGAAATATTAATGTGACAATAATACCATGTGTCACTAGTAAACTAAGAAAAAACATCAATTCACCAATAATTGACATTTTGATCTCAATTTTCATAAATTCAAAACACTGTCTATATTGTGATTAAACTCATCCACCGAATATTATTTCATCGACAAATACCAGTACCATCATCCTTTTAGTATTGTTGTTATTGAAATATTAATTTTAATCAACTCCATCATGTTGAGAACCTAGATTCTCTAAAAACTAATCCTTCCTTGAATACCAGGCTCATGGTTCTTGCTGAAAACCATATTAAAACATTTTAAGCCAAAAATGCCTATTATTATCTTCATGACTAAAAAAATCATATGGCTACTCAATATAAAATTATTCTTCCAAAACCCCATTAAAAATGTAGACTTCACATCCATATAGAATACATTAAACATTATTTTAACTACCATGGCCAAGAATAAAATGATTTTCTAAAGTATTTCAATAGGTTTCAATTTTTCAGCAACATCAATAGCATATATATTGAAGATTTTTTTGATCTATTTGTTATTTTTATAAATCATAGCACCATCATTATTCATCTTATTATAAAACACCCATTAATACTATATGAAAATTTTCTCCATTGGTCTCAAAATAATATTGTGTGTCCTATTCTTCTAAATATTTTCATATTTTTCATTCATAACATGAACCCAATTCTCATATCCAACAACATCATAATAAAAATATGGATCTACCTAAAATAATTTTGATTCTTGATGTAGAGTCTTCATCCCCCCTTATATGATCTAGTGTAGTCTGATAACCAAATATGTTCTATCTATTAATTTCAGCTATTTTCATTGGTCTTTTTGTAGATACTAATTTATTTTCATCATTTGAGTCTTTTTTCAGAATCATCATCTATAATTAGATAATCTCTTGATATTTTTATCTCTTCATCTCTATCCCCCTAATGTTGATCATGTATTTATTGAATATTCATCTCTTTCACCAAAATGGTTATAGCATGTATTTCAGCAAACATTCTCGTCGGTTTATTGAAGACTTTATAGTCTTTAATTTTCTTTTAGTATCCAACAAATAACCATTATTCTTCATGTGATACAAAATTCATAGGTTTCTCTGTATTAAAAATAAAATACATAATTTTGAAGAATATAAAGTACTTCAATGATTGAATTATTCCTCTCCACATCTCATATGAAGTCTTTTCTTCTTATGAAAACAATAAAAAATTATATGATGTGTAGAAAAGTTTTATCACTACTTCATTCCAAATCATTCTTAGTAGGGATTTCTCAATGAGAATTTTTCTGTACATGTAATTGATAATCCAATTTCCTCTTTCAACTACTCCAATATACTATGGATTTATATCAATTTAAACAAGATTCTATATCTGTGTTTCTCAATATAATTCGCTACATATATATTTGTGAATTCAACTCCATTACCTATTTGGAACTTTTAGATTTTCATACCTATAATCATTCTAACTTCCCATAGATATCTTGTAAATCAATTGAACACCTTATACATGTGGGTAATGATTGATACCCATGACATTAAACTATAATCATTAATTAAGAGAACATAATATCTCCTCCCATTATGAGATCTTGGAAAAATTAGTCCATACACACCAATATCATTAAATTCAATCAATCTTGATTCCCTTTTCTCTTTTTCCTTATATATCTTTTTAATGATATTCTCTTACGAGTAGGCATCATATATATGTGTATGATCACAAAATAATCATGGAGGATCTAGAGAACCATCACATTTCTCAATAACTTTTTAGGATGTTTGGATCACGTGGCCAAGATGTTTATGCCACAACTAATTTTCTTATTTCGTGGATAGAAGTACCAATATTTTTCTCCACTCATGAGGGAGAGATTAGTTCTTGTATCCTTTCTTTAATATAAATTAGCGCCATCCTTTTTCTTTAATGACATATAATTTATAGGAATGTATTATAGAGTTTCCTTAGTCACACAATCAACATACACTTAATATTATTTCATTAATTCATTCAAAAACTAAGTAATCTACATGTCTCATGTATTTCACAGAAACATTTCATTCTCATAGACCATAACATTCATCAATTAATCATTTCCAAATATTATGATAACTTAATTATCATTCCATATTCATATCAGAATATATTTGTATCATGCCATTTGAGAGGTGCATCCACAGTCAATGATCCATATCCTAGTGTGGTCTGATTCTTTAATTAAATTTCTATAACTAGAACCTACATAGATCATTCGTTTTTTAATCAATGTTTGTAGACTTCATATCTTCTAGGAATTTATACTCTTGACATTCCAAAAATATTGATTGAATAACATCATCATATAGAGATGCAGATAGATTTTAAATTTTCACCTCATTTGATAATACATTTCATACTTCTTATAACCAACCACAGTTTTCATCTTCACATTCCTTTGAATTGTTGATGATAAATAACAGGCCATGTGTCCAAATCGTCACCACATGAAATAGTACCCATCAAATGATAACTTGAAAAATTAATCCTTGTAAGGCTACCTCTGCTGGTCAATTTCCCTTTGGTACCTCATTGTTATTGAAAAACATTTTTTCAGTGCCCCATTTTCCACAACCATAGCATCTTATGTGGGGTACATTCATGTTTTCAAATAATTCACCATTGGTAATCCCATGGGTTATATGAATCATCTAATTCTACTTTAAACCTAAATAATTTTTCATTTTCAGAGGTTTTTCATGTGATATGACATCAATTGGTTACCCCTTTTTGATTTTGATCAAGTCCCATACCAACCTTATCATTCATATTTGACTGTTAATTTTGTTCTATTGAACCACTATATTAATCATCCCTCTTATATATTTCTTTTATGATACACATTCCTACCTTCATATCAAAAGTCAACAATTTTCCATGATCCATAATTATTGTTGGAAACCTGATGACTTCCAATTCATGTTCTTCAATACATTTGATTTTCATTTTCTAGTTTCAGTCAAATTATCAATTTATATTTTTTATTATTAAATTTTAATCATTTAATAAAAAAACTTATCTAAACTAGTAGGCATTTAAAACATTAGTTTTTCAATTTCATCATTCTACACAGACTTCTTTTCTTTAATCTTCTTCATATATTGTTTGTCACCACTAGACATTTTTTGGATCTCCAAACATATTTTCCCACAAGATAAGCTTCAATCTATCCTTTAATGTCATATCTTCTTTCAGCATCACCATATTCATCGTCACTATATTTTATTATAACATAATTTTTGGTACCATCCCCCAAATAATCTGCTTTATGATCCTTACAGTCTTCCAATTCGGCTGCCTCATATTTTCTGGAACTATCAACTTCTCTAAGAATCATGGTCTTATTTTTTAAAATGATTCATTTATATTTTTTCATCCATTTAACATAAGATGAATACTTATTCATGGGAATTTAATCTTCATCCTCTTCATCATATTGAAACATCTTTTGGAACATGGCTACATGATTTTCAATCATTCTATATCAAAATCATGTTAGTGGAAGTTTCACATTGATTTTTTTACTTTTTGACGATTTGTGGGAAGGAATGACATCACCTATTCTATATCATTATCTTCTTGACCATATTAAATGGTGAGCGTCATCATGGAACTGAATGAAACATTGTTGGATTTATGTGTTTCCATATCATCCATATCATCATTTCTCATTTCATATGAAATGACGTTACTATGAACTTTATCCAATTTCATATCTTTCGGATCTTTATCTACCAATACTAAGACTTTTAGATTGAACATAGGTGGATGTTTTCTCAAGATATTCTTCACAATTTTTATATCTTCAATAATTTCTCAAAGACAACACATGTCTTCCACAATGAAATTTACTTTTTCAAAGAATGAATCAAAATATTCCTTAAGGTAGAATCTAATATTATCTTCCATGTTCATTATAACTTGAATCTTTGCTTCTCTATCTTTTTTGACACCCTCGTAAATATTATGAAACTTTTTCTGTATTGCACATTATGTTTTAAATGACATCACCTTCATATAAAATTCATCGTATAGGTATCCCCTTAAATCATTGATTCTGTTTGTATTAGTATCCAAATCCCTTCATTCAGATTCCGATAAATCATTGAAGCCAATATTACCTGAAATTCCATGGATCGCTACTATAAAGATATCTATTCTTAAATATCAGATGTAGTACAACATCTGATTCTTCTATAATTTAAAACATTTTCCCTCAATGAATGGAATCCATTTGGGATTGACAACCTCCACTTTATCCACTGAGAGAGAAAAACTAGCAGTCCACCAATCCCTTTGATACCAATTATGCACTTCATGCATTATTCTCATCCCCAAATGCAGGGACCCAACAGATTTCTACCAATACCATCTGATTTGTCTTTGTAACATTTCCTAAAAAATCTTCTAACGATTTTTATCCAAAAGGCTGAGTGGAATGATTCCAAGGGTGGTTCCAGCCAAAAAACATGGATTTGTGAAGGGGATAAGTAATAAAGGGGCCATTGGTATTGCCAATGAACAGGTGGGGGATATTAACAAGAGGACGGTGGTTTCCATTGTAGTTATAAAAGTGGATATGGAAAAATAATATGATAAGATCAAGTGGGGAATCATCATTCGAGTGTTGAGGAAACTAGGATTCTGGGAATAGGTCTCTGACTTGTGATTTAGATTATTCTCATCACTTTGGGTTTCTATCTCCTTCTTGGGGAAGGCTATCATGTTTGTAAAATGTACTAGAGGTGTGTTACAAGGTGATCCTATCTCCCCTTAACATTTACTTTTATCTCAAATAGACCTCTCATTGATTCTCCGCCATAGATTGGAGGAGGGTAAGGTTACTCCCTATACCACCAACTATGAGATCCTCACTATTTCCCCCCTCATGTTTGCGGATGACTAGTTCATTTTCACTAATAGAAGACGTTGATCTCTCCAATCCATCATGAATACCTTTGTATCATATGGGGATGAAAGTGGGAAGATTATTAATGCTAGGAAGAGAAAACATTTCATCTCGAATAAGTGCCCAGAAAAGAGAAGTCATACCATCCAAGAGATTATAAGTCTGCATAAGTTATTTCTTTCAATGTCATACCAAGGGGACTCCATTTCAAATAGAGGTATCATTAAATGAATCTTTGACGATATTTTCATCGACATCATAGGTTAATTATGCAATTGGATGAAAAAATTCCATTCCATTAGGGGAAGGGTAACTCTCATCAATAGTTCCTTTACTTCTATTCATGTAATTTCATTCATCAACTTTCCAAAGGGAACCATTACAGGAATTGAAAATATGATATTGGAAATCTTGTGGGATTCCAACCAGGTAGGGTGTTTCCACTGGGCCTCTTGGAAGCCCATGCACAAACTAATGGAGGAGGTTAGAGGGGGAATCAAAAATATCTCAGAGACCATGCATGCAATGCCAGATCAACTTTCATGGGATATTATCGAAGGGTCATCCCTCTAGGAATGGTTCATTAGGGAAAGGTATGGGTAGAGATGGGAAGTCTTCATAGGAAACAAGAGGGTCTGTTCGAGTTTGTCCAAATTCATGCTTTGTCATTTGACCGATCTTCAAGTGCATACCTGCTGTCTGGTCGGGCTAGTTGATTTTATGTTTTGACATGAGGATTGTAATTTTGTGAAGATATTCTTCCTAGGATGTCTAAAACCATATATTTCCTTTAAAGAGGCATGTACCCATCATGTTAAAATTAATGATGTCCTGAATGATTAGCAGATAAAAATTTTCTCTATTATCATCCACATCGATGAGCCAGACTATTGCTGCTTCACTAGCATGCCCTCTAGAAATATATCTTTCAATAGCTTTTGAGAAACTTTCGGTGGCCATGTCGTGAGGGATTATAGGGTTGTTAATCTTTGGTGTAAGGAGAACCCAATGAAAATATTCTTTCTCATATGGAATATACATCATCACAGTCTCCCAAAGGACGGAAATATCCAGAGAAACGGGGGGAGTACGGTGTCGTGCGACTGTTTATGTCCGTTCTGTCAGGTGGAGATGACTTAGGATGTATTTGTTCATGTAGACTGGGAAAAGAACCTTTGTGGGACAATGGGGGTGCAGTTTTATATAATATGTAGAGGGGACTCCTTCCAGTAGATTCTCTATAGATGGTTTTAGGACATTAGATCATCTGATTTAGAAAAGAAGGGGCAGACTGTCACATAGGTGGCTATTTTTTTGGATTCTTTGGGAGGCCCATAACAAAGAAATAGAAGGTGTGGAAACCTATCCCATCCTCCTACATGATCACACTAGATAATTGGTGGAGTATATTGGTCCTCTCATATTGAGAAGTGATGGTTAGATCACCTTTTTCTCACTTGCGCCTAGAGCTCACCCTCCACATGGTCCATGCCCCAACAACCAGGGCAAGTGGGTGAGGTGGTTTCCACCTCTTAGAGGACTGAAACTAAATATTGAAGTATCTTGTATTTATGGAGATAAGAGAGGTGGTGGATTGGTTCCCAACCCCGATGGGTCCGTCATTCTCATCATTAGTTCCTTCTTTGGTAGGGGAATGTCCTTGGTGCGGAGATTCGCGCCACGCACACCGGACTTTCCTTGTGTGATCGCAATAATCTTAAGGTGAAGGAGCTTTAGTCGGATGTATCTATTTCTGTCCTGTTTCGTCAAAGAAGTGTTTACTTCCCTTGGGACCTTTTCTACATATTTCATACTTTAAGAAGTAATATAAAACAAGGAACATCTCTCAAGAATATATGGCGCGAAGGGAATCATGAATCAGACCATTTAGAATGAGAGGGAAGAGCTGAGAATGAGCTTATTGTTTATAGTTTCATCGGATCCCTTCACTAGAGTTGCAATTAGATTTTTCTGGGTGATGTGCTTGGTCTTCATCACTTTAGACCTCCATAGTCCCTTGCTGGATTCCCCCTATCTTTGGTATTTTTAATGTTCCCCTTTTCTAATAAAAAATTAACTTTTGTTCTTCTCAGCTATATCCCAAGGGGCACTCTCAATTTCATTTTCTATGGATCACTATCGGTGGAAAACATCATCGCCTTTCTATTTTTTTGGTCACTACTCTTTTAAATGATCCGCTTACAGTGTATGGACATTTAGGTCCCATTAATTTCATGAAATCACACATACTCAAATATTGATTTTTTCACATTGGATGTTCCTTTTTAACTCGTAGGTGAATTCAACTTTTCCAGGTACTATTAGTTAGAAGAAATTGTTTTCATGAACTTTCTATTTCCTTTATCGAACCAATAGATTCCTCTACAAAATGGGTTGCACCAAATAGATGATATGATATGCGGACCAACTCTACCATGAACTGCCTTCTCTTTCTGTACCATGTACTTCCTCCTCATACCACCACCATAAATGGACTCCATGTACCATCTTCATGTAACACCTTTTGTTCCGTAAACCGATCTTTCCTCCATGAACTGTTTCTGATTTTACAGACTACATTTATTTACAGAGTGCTCCTTACTTTGTGGGCTATAGTGCATTGCAAAATACCTTAACAGAATTTATTCCGCTAAAGTCTTCTCCCTTCATGGAATCTCTTCCCCTTATACCTATTCTCTTTCACAGACACCCTGTGAAAACATTTATACTTATCTAAATTTATTCCTAGAGTGAATATCTTTTCTAATGAAGAAATATCTTCATTTACTGATGGGATTAGCACTACATATAAAGGCAGATAGATATTTATAATGTATTAATGTGAGATATAACCAAATCATTGATAAGGTAACTCTTTAAACATGTATCGTGCTCCCATGAATTGTTTCTCCCTATACAGTCTTCATATGGCCACACTTTTTTTTGCGATGACTATTCACTTCTGCAAACTACCCCTTCATGAATCCTCAAATCACTGCCTTATTACCGTGGAGGATGATCTATCCCATGTAAAAAAATCCTATCATGTATGTTTTTCCTCCCATGAACCATAGATCTTCTACCGACTCATTGTGTGTGGTGAACTATTTTTTGTTCTCATTTTGCATACAATGATTCATTGTCCGCATAGCGCCGAAACATAGAATTCTGTCTTTACCAATTTCCTAAATCCATTCCACATACCACCTTTTGCAGTCCAATATCATTCTTTAGTGATCCACATACTATTTAATTATTTTCAAAAATTCATCCTTTTCCAAAAATAGAATCCCGATTTTAAGGACCAAAAATTTGGAAAACACTTGGAAACTGTACCACCGAAAAAACCTGCCTCGGTAAACACCCCACAAACTAATTGGCAGTCATTTTTCTTTTTTAATAGAAACAATCACACCCAAAAATACTGAGTGGACAAGTTAAGGTATTTTTTACCAACAAATACTTTTTTTCAAAATTATGGAGATAATAAAAAGTCTATTTAGAAGAAATCACAAAAATAACAAGAGAATGGTCCAACATCATAAAAATTTTCTCTAAAATTGATATTTTAAACATAAAATATATTACATTATTGAGTACACATAATTGGATCATATTCCAATGTACACACCTCCATGACACTCTATATCCACAATTCATGAAAAATATAATATCATTCCCTCACAGCTACTTCTTGTAGATGTATTGGATATTCATAAGATGATACTTGAAGGAATATACATTTTTAATATTATTCACTCTCCAATCAATGATGTAGGTGTTTTCATCAATATTTTAGTGATTTTTTTACACTATAAAACATCACGTATCCATCACATATACATACTCTACCAATTTAACACTAAAAATAACCTCATATATCATAAAAACCCATGGGTGAAATATTACTCTCTTGACCAATCCTTTGTTTCCTATAATTAGAAGTCACATTCAAGAACATGGGATATCTAATTCCTAACTCCAAGGGTATATCCCTATGGTCTACATAAAATATATGACATTACATATTATATTTAAACCACTTGTGAATAAGTTTAACAGTCTCTATCATGTTATAAACTATTCTCCGCCTAATATTGATGACATTCCAACCCATGTGTTACATAATGGAGAAAAAAATGGTCAGTCATAGAAATCATCAAATCTTTTTATTCTAGTGGTGGTGTGGAAAAAAATATAAAAAAATTATCCAAGGGTGGGTGAATAAATAAAATACTACAAAATTAAGAACAAAATAATGTATAATTGAATCATGTTTCTATATTTTATGATACTTGTATATATATCTAAAAAAATAAAAAAAGTGCTAAGGTATAGTTGAGAACCAAAAACATGATAAATACCACTCAATACCCTAGAAAAAAAAATTGTCCTGATCAGATATGACCATCCTTTGGACTCATTAGAGTCCCACTATCTCTTCTAGGTACTATCTCAAAAAATACATCAACTATGATCAACTCCCTAATTGTTAAATTTGTAATATTTCATCAAATAGTCCACTATCACCCAAGTAGCATTATGGAATCAAATTTCTCAAGGTAATGAGATAATAAAATCAATTGAGATTCTCTGAAACATATAATTTGGAATATCTAATGGATAGGGTAAACCACATAGAACATAGAACTGAACTATTACTTTTATAAAGACCACACATCGAGACAAAAATTCGAAAACAACATGCTTCTACCCAACCCACTAAAACTACCCTCTCAATTCATAGTACATCTTTGTTATTCATGTATATACCACTAAGGGTGAGGTTTCGAACTCATAGAGGACCATCCCATGCATTGGTAATTTATGGAAAAGTACCCCTACAATTAAACTCGATGATCTTTATCCTCAGACGGACTATATAAATAATTATTAAAGAGAACTAAGTCTCTCTAAACATCCCCCTCATAATCCCATGGATTGGACTCATCCACCTATATTTCCTAATAAAACTACAATGTCATCAGAAATAATGAAAACATTGTCTCTAACCTCTCATTAACAATATTCATCAGAGAATACTCTTATATTACTCTCTAAGAAACTCGAAAATCTATAATGGAATCATTATGTGACGTCCCTATCAATATATCATCTGAAACATTAAACATTTATTATTTATTTGAAATAATTAATTCCTAAAAATATTATATTTCCATAAGTTACATATGTATAATGTCAAGGTAATGTTTGGTGAAGACATATCTCAGGCTGTAATAGTATCTAAATATCACAAAACGCTCACTACTGAGGTAATTTATCCACATAATCATGGAAAACATGACTACGTAGAACATGATATCAAATGTAGAATAATTTATTTAATGATGATGAAACTAATGAGACCTATATTAGTAAATAAATGTTTTCTATCAGATCACATCCCAACACATGTTTAGACGAATCATAACTAAACATAGATTGAATTCCTACTTATAGAAGTTGAATGATTGAAGCACTAATGAACTTCATATTAATGTACTCAAATTCTACCTAACACTGATCAGTCCACAAGAAATCATTATCTTTTTTTGTTATGATTTTAAAAGGATTCCCAAGTCAAGATAAATGGGCCACGTACCTCTTATATTAGCTTATATTTTCAATGAGGATTGTCACATATGAAAGTTTCTCGGAGTTATACCTAGAAAATACTATCTCTATCATTGGATGATATATAACTACTTTTCATCATTATATGACATGGTCTAATAAAATAACATCACATTACTATAATTCAACCCTTGATATCTTGTATAAGGGATTATAAAGATTATAACATGTCAAAATGGAATTGATATTATAAACATGATCTTCCTCAACTATGGAATATATAATGTTTTCAACAACGAAAACCTCCATCAACTGATTGAGGAAATAATTAAAAACTAGATTCATGTAACCCATGAACAAGAATATGACATTTTTTAAACCAAATGAAATAATTAAAAATTTATAAATACCATATCAACATTAAATAATGTATTCCGAACATTCTCATATTTAACCCACATCTGATAACATCTTAACTTTATATTAATATTTGACAAAAAACATGTACCATTTATATGATAAAAAACATCGATCCATGATTCAGATATTGGTTTTTCATTGTCAAATTTTTTGAGTGATGATAATCAATAAAAAGACACAAATATCTATAATAATGGTTTATAATCACAATGAGTTCCCAACAAATTATCATACATGGTTGATGGAAACATCACTAAAATAGAGCATCAATATTTACTTACAACTATAACAAAAAAAATGTTAAATAATGTAAAAAATTAATCAATATTGAAGAAACATTGTGTTGTAGATCTATTTCAAACTCATATTCTGCTCAAGGTGATAATGCCATAACCACCTCAACAAAAAAACATCAAGGTACTCTTCTACAAACCTAGGATTAATAATGAGAGTAACATTAGATCAACTCAATATTAGCTCATCTATCAATGTATATTATGAATAAACACTCCCCTAATCCATCTGAGGGTATCACTCACTAATAACCATGGATGATTTTATGGAATCATTATAGAAAAACAATTTCTCCTGAACCATCCACATTATCATGAACGAATTACCACAAGTTTATATTCAGGACTATGTCAAATAGTTTTTTTCAGTAAACATAGAATGCCTCCCTAAGAGAACTTACTCCCCAAAATTTGCTTAATATATCTATATAATTCAAATATAAAAGCTTGACCTCCAACTGGTATAATAAATAGTAAGGGAGCTAAATGTATCTCCACATTAAGTCTCAGAGCATTGATTGGTGACGATGATATGACTTATTTTGTAGATCCTAAAACAATCATGTAATATACCTATGTATAAAAAATGGTATATCAAATGACCGATGCATGTCCCGGTACTTGAAAATATAGATAACGGAGCTAACTATGATCTATTACATGACAAATCTGACTAAAATTATTACCACCTCCATTTTCGTGATCTATTATCTATGGATGAGGAACATATTAGGGTTCCATCTACCAACCATATCTCGTCTCTACTAATCCCAATATAGAGACAATAGTTGTGGCTGACATGGCTGAACCTAACATAGTGGATAAACATGAATCATAACACATGGTTCTTACTACTTTGATTGAATAGTGAAGAAATACATACATTTTATATCATTCCCTCAAAAACAAATACATGAAATAAATTCCATGGAAATTGCATAAAAAATTAAACCCTAAAGAAAAAATACGTTGATAGAAATATTATTCCCTTGAATATCTAATATCTTTCCATTTTAGGAAAATATATATATTAGACCGCATCTATTAATTGTGGATAGATCTTACCCATACCCTATCATGAAGAACTGGTTCTTGATTGGATCTTCCGACAGACCTCTACTCTCAACAATATGTCAATGTATATGGGAAATATGAACTGGGGAAAAAGAACTTTATATATGGTTGAAAATCATCCCCATAATAACATTCAAAATCCACTTCACCTAGAAATTGATCCGATTAATAATGGTGATTGGTCTGAAAATAGATCCTTATATCCCATATTTTGTAACTACCCATTCAATCGGTTATTAGCTCCCACCGACTAGAATTCATCATTGTCTAAGAAAAAATTTTTGATAAAAAATGGTCAACAAATATATCTCATTATACCTATGACTCCCAATGACCCCTAATAAAAAATATCTACCACCCCTCAACCAATTAAAACATCATATTCATGTTCAAGAAAACCTAGGGACCCTTCAAATAATGAATCCAACTAAAATCTAACATGAGATCGATAAATAATTCTTCAATTTATATTTCTAAAATGGTTCTATAATTGTTCTAAATATTATATCACTAAAAAAATCAGTTTACACTCTTCCATGTTTACTCATAACCAACATCTACTCTACAATGATCTTTTGTGACGTCATACTAAAAATTATCAACACAACTCAAATGGGTACATCAACAAGGATCCAAACTTAAAATGAAAAAAATGGTTAGATGAACATAATCCTAGAATATTAATTTTTTTGATTAAATAGATTATTATATTATAAATTAATTTTTTATTATAATCCCAAGGATAACACATTTCAATTTTAGGTGAAAATAGAAATGCTATGTGATTCTTTCCTAGGTCTGTACCCGACACCAAATAACACATTAAATAGAAGGATTAGTAAACATAAATTTATTTATAATAGATGACATGGGGACTTAAATTCGAATATCCCATTATATATCCCTTTCATACATTTACTACTATACATATATGAAATAGACTCCCTACCAAAATATGAAGTCTCAAATATACCCAATTCCAAACTCTATCGTATCCCTAAAAATAAACAATTGATACCACCATATCACAAACCCCTGCCCACAAAGGTATAACTCATAGGATTGAAATGGGTGATGGGTGATATTGGATTATTTAAGGAAACCCCTAATAGTGCATGTATTGACAAAAAACACTATGGGTATATACATACAATGATTGGAATTATCCTATAATAAAACTTGAGTAATATCAGATCAAAAAAGTACAGAACATGTATAAAATTTCATTCAAAACATATAAAACAAAAAAGGAACTACTAGTTCCAAATGATCAACTTAACTGTGAAAATGATTCTAAAAAATCTTTGGAAATACATGAGCATGTAATGTACATCCGAATATATAACCTAGTATTATTGACTAAAATAGTAGTGTATATATACATAGGATGATCATAACTATTATATTTCGTTGGATTATTCTATGACCCTCTTAGGAAAAATATCACAATGTCATAAAAACCCATATTGAATAACAAATGAAACTTACTCATCACCTAAACTTTTATATAAATATCCCAGAATATCTATGGCTATATATCACAAAGTAGTGCATACATGAGATCATATATTATAGAAAAAATAAATTGTACCATACTACCACATATCCACTATTTTTTCATTATACTCCGACATCATAAATCATGATTCATATCTCTCCAAAATATAGCAGCCCAAAAACCCTTGGGCTAAATTATTGTTACATAATTTTTGTGAATCACATTTTATATTCATCTAAACAATGTAACTATAGTATATATGTAGTTTACTAGAGCTTAAACATCCTATAATTCATGTATAATACATAATGAATTATACCTCAAGTCATCATAAACCATACGCATAATAATTTACTTCATGCGTTCACAACCCAATACATCATACCAATAATAATCCATATAATACTAAATCTAGATATACATGTGATTTAGATAAAAAAATATATTACAACCATATAGACTCATGTATATGAATAAATAACCATTTTTATACCATAACCATGTAATATAATGAGAATATAGCGAGCCTAGAGGTGGTAGTCATCCATCCTCCCCTCACTATCGTGGATATTGGGGAAACACCTTTTTATAGTACATTGTGTGTATGATTCCTTACCAAATTCTATTGGGTAGTGTATGAAAAGATAAAATATATTGGATAATATATATGACATCGAACATATAATCATTTAATTTTTATTTTGATCAACTACATCTAGCATCTCTTTATCAATTAACTTTCATTTCCAATAACTTTACATAAAAAAGTACAAAATTATCCAAGGATCCTCATTGATTTACTTCCTTCCTTTTTCAAAATTTTTCAATATGATAATTTAATCCTTATCTCAAAGTTAATATAAATATAATGAAATTTTATTATATAATATATTTTTTTCCATTCCCTATATCAAAAAAATATAGTCCCGGGTTTGACATGATTGTTATTTTTTTATTAAAAAATACTAACCCTATGTGTTAAAAATTTACTAATAACTGTTATCGTTCCAAAATTTAATGGTCTCTAGGAAACATGAAAATATACCATAATTATACAATATAAAGAAAAATTATCTACCTCATGCATTGAAGAAAAAATGCCAATAAAAATACAACTGGAACATATGAACCATAAATAAAAAATTAACTAGAAAATATCTATTTTTAATTTTATCCATTGGTATTTTGATATTCAACCTTTTCAATCAACAATGGTTCTATCCTTGACACTATCATTAATATCACCAAGCATATCTCCATCACTGGTGACAAATGATGTCCCTGACACGTGCCACTCCACCAATATCTTATCAACCAACAACCATCTTACGATTATATTACATCATATCTAATGTATCATGACATTTGAAAAAAATAAGGAAGTAAATGATAAGAAAATCCAACAGGGTAATCTATGCCCTAAAAACAAGGAATTTAGAATTTATATTAAAATGGCCTCACAAGTCCCCAAACAATTATCTTAAAAACAATTTGTTATACTATCTTCTTGTATGGACCGATTAACTTATTATTTTCGCAACTATAAGTGACCAAAAAAATCATATATTAAAATATATTAAATTATTTAATCATTCATCAAATCTTATATTCTAGTTTCAATATACATTTATTAATAAAAATATTCTATTTAACATTCCTCTTAGAAATTATTAGCAAAAAATAATCCATATTTATGTCGCTTTCACATTCCCCTTAGCATATTTAAGAAAATTATAACTTAACATGCATCAATAATCATTTTGATTCCATAAAATCATAAGAATTGTTTTATTCTTTGCACAAGCCTATATAATTATTTATAAAAACAAATAAATTACACATTTACATTATATAACCATTTTAATCAAACTAACATGAAAAACCCAATCATAACAAAAATTTAAAAAAGTATATTCATCGATAGAACACTATCTTGAAATTTTAAAAGGCAACCCATTATCGTTGTGGAAAATATGTGATTTCTAAAACCAGATCCATTTTATCATTAATCATATTTATTATTAATTTGGCCTATTTACACCATAACCAAATTGTATTAGAAATGAATACATTATTATTTTACATAATGTAAAAATAACCAAAAACTAATTCATTTCAAAAAAGATTCAACCTTTTTTTAAATATATTTTGGAGACAAGGATGGTCTAGATCACCTATCCAACAAGAAGAATATAACCCTTTATAACTTTTTAACAAAACAATTCCAAAAAATATCAAAAAAACTATTTCAAATACATTATAGATCAAATTCCATAAAATGGAAAGGGAGAATAGGAGGAAAAAAGAATGATCCATGATTAAATCACAAGAAAGAAATGAATAATTCATCTCATATATTGAAAAATCAAACAGATGAAACCGAATGATAATGGAATTCAAAAGGCCTCCAAAAATTCATTGATAGATTTCCATTTTCCATATTGATGTTCATAAAAATAGTATGTTTATGTATAAATTAATTTTTTTTCATGTGTTGTACTAAAATTTAACATCATTTAATCATTGAATAAATTTTCCATTCCCATTATCAATTCATGGTGATATAATTCCCTCTAGAAAACACATATCCTTATACTATGTATCCTATAATTAATAAATATCATGAATACCTTATTTAATAAGTGTTTTGTTTCATCTAGATTCACCAATCATGAATCCTATCCCATTTAAATTGTGAAATTCCTTCATATCATAATACACCCTATGATCAACCATCAGAAAATCTAGAAACACCATTCATGATTTGAACCATTTTTACAGACAAGCCATGAAACACCCATTCATGAGATGAACATACATCCAAATCATTAAATTTCATTTCATTCAGATTCTATCTCCTAAACCAATCTGAACATGGATTTGGCTGCAATAGAGAACCATATGCATTGTAAACACCTAATGATATGAAAAAATAAGATTTGGATACTTAAAATGTATTGTATAATAATTAATTTAAGAAATTGTTATTAAAAAATAATAATTAATGAATGATATGAGTTAGAAATATTTTAAAATGAAACATAGATTTTTAAAATTATATAGTAGTTTGGTTTAACTAATACTCTATGTAAATCATGGTATTGGTCAATTATGTTTGACATTCATACATTGAATAATTAATTTATTACTACATTGATATTTTTTCATATATATTCGGAATTTTAAAATACATATCAATCACTTAATTGTGGTCATATTTTATTTGAAAAATAATATAGTTTGAATAAATAAAAAATAACTTGTTTGCAAAAAAAATTTCAATATATTTTTTATCTGAGAAGATGGGTTTGTGGCATATAGTATTAATATTAAATCCATCAAATTTTAGAAACTACTATACATTTTAGTAATTATAAGAGGTTTCCATTAGATTATATGAATTTGTAAGAGTTTAGTTAAGTAATTAATCTTATTAAAAACACCATTGGATTAATTAATTGGGAACAACACTCTTATTATTGAGTATTTATTAAATCAAATGATTTCTACACTCTATTGGAGATTCCAACCAACACATATTAAATGAAATATTTAATATTAATGATAATTCTTAATTTAATGTGATAAATATGGAAGTGTAAAATATAGTATAATTATTCAAAAAAAAATTATATAATAATTAGATAACTAAAATATAGAATTTAAAAAAAAATTAATACCAGTTTTATGCATTAATTATAGTATTACAGAAACAGAACAATTTGTAGGGTAATTCTAAAATATGATTATGGAGATCATAAAAACATTAAAATAAAAAATATATCTAATAGATATGATTGGTGGGAAACCTTCATTGATTAATTATAATATTTTATTAAATATTTGAAGAGAATTAAGGAAATTTTTTAAAATGAACATTCATGAATACATTATCTTATGTATTTTATATATTCTAATGCTAATTGTTTGTGACTAATAAAAAAATCATATATACATAAATTTATTTTCATGAACCTTTTTTTCATTATGAAACTAAAACTATTAGTGAATTATTTATTTTATTATTTATTTTTATCTATATGATATAATTTTATTCTATCCTGGTATAATTAATGTTTTTAATATCTCTATTAATTTTATTTTTATAAAGATATATTTATTTAATTATAAATGAAAATTTAGTAATGTATTAAACATTAAGTATCCTTGAGAGTAATTTTTAACCATCCATGATGTTTAAGGATATGAAATGTTTATGAAAAAATATCATTATTTTTAATAAATATAAAATCAAAATATATATTTAATAGAAATTATATTAAGCTTCTTTTCCTCAATTATCTATAGGAGAATTTGTTTATAGAATTATTTGATGAGGTCCCATATGTAAAATAAGGAATGATAATTCTTTTTCTATGATAGATTTTAATAATAATTTTGGTATATACCCCATCATAAAACTAATTTTGTTTTTTGATATTCTTTATATATTCAATAATTATGTTTTAATCTGATAGGGTATTCCATGGAATATTTTATATAATCAACACAAAACATTTCTAAACTATTATTTTAAAATTATTATCAATTTTTTTTAATAAATTGATATTTCCCATTTTATTTCTCTTGTAAATTATTAGTAAAAACTAATCATTAAATAAGAAACAATATTCTATATGAATAGTAATGTTCATCAAATATATTAGTAAAAGGGAGTTGTTTCTACCACTTGTGGACTTCATTCAATAATTTGTAGAAAAAATATATTAATCCAGTAAATAAATTATATTTTTTAGATCTAATAATAATTACCTAACTGATATATGTGTTTTCCGTGATAGGAAAAATAATATATGAGAAAAATAATTTGAAAAATAAAAATAAAATCAAAATATATGTCAAAGATAACTATTGAGTGAATAGCCAATCATACATGAATAAAGAAAAAATGTGGTTGGATACTTTATAAATTTTATTTGAGTGACTTATATTTCTTTAGTTATGATTGGAAAATTTTCATGTGAAAATATAGCGAAATATAATGTCATGAGAAGATAAATATTTTATATTGCCCATGAAAATTAAGAACAACGCTTAAAATATTTCCATTATATATGGATACGGTGTTTGTGGTACACTAGTTCATTCCATATTTTTGTTTTATTTTTTATGTTTAAGGGATTATGATTCTATGAAAACTTCATTTTATTATTATAAGGATAATAAGAGTTGATTTAAATTCACTCATGCAATTTATAGAGGGGGAATTTTTGATTTAATGTTTATAATGATGTGACTGAGATTAATAATGAAATAATAGAAAACATGAACCCACCTCACTAAATTAAATTTAAAAAAAATATGTTTAAATTGAATAATTAAATGGATTAATTATATTTCTGATTTAATAATAATATACAATTTATTATTTTCAATATAATATTTTGGATGTATATTGTAGCACAATAAATTGGTACAATGAAAAATATCATGTTTATTGTAAATGAAGAATGTTATGGTGGGATGGTATGATAAAGTTGATATATATGTGTTGAAGTAATTTTCAAAACCTCTTTATAGTTATAATAAATTATTATAAACCAAACACATAATATATATAAATTCATTTTCAGTGTAAGTCTGTTTAATTATATATATAAAAAATTTCTTATGTATATTATTACATTCATAGATGTAAAACTCATTTTAATAAATAAAAATTTACTTGAAACATTTAATAAATTCAAAATTATATTCGATAAACTATATACATTCAATTTACCTAGGTTATATGAGTAATCTACTTTATCACATTAATTGACGTTGGGAATTTTTTTCTATCAATAACGAAATTATATTAGTGATCCAGAATCCCATTAACCATAATGTTTTCCATGATATATTTTTTTTGTATGGATTAGTTATTTTATAAATTATTTAATTTTTTATTATATGTATTATTTAATATTCAAATTGTAACATTAGATGAAAATTAGTTTCAATAAATCCATGATAATTATCATCAATCCAGAATCGCATATCATAAAGATCAATCTACTTTATATGTAATATATGAGATTGATATATTGAGTGGAAGATATGAAGGAAGGGAATTGTTTATGGAGGCAAAGAAGTAGATAAATATTGAGTGATTGATGAATGCAGGGATGGATGGATTTTGGGAGGGGGAGGGATGATACGATAAAGATAGAAAGAGACATAGAAAAAAATCATTATATAACATAATATATGATTCATTAAAATGAATGAGGTCAAATATTTTTATATGATAATAATTGATAATTTATTATAATATAAAACATATAATTAAGTTAATAAATTCCTAAGTTTATTACACAGAACAAATGAGTAAAAATAATTTAGATATTGATAAGTAATTAATTTAATATTAATAAATTCCTAAAAAGTTTCTGGTGAGATTCATGTATTCTGATGAAGAAATATATGTTTTATATCATGTTTAGTATTTAAATTGTATTAATTATCATGGTGAAAACACATAATCATAATTTATTTAATACAACAATGATATATAGCATGTTTATATATTATTATTATTATAAAATTATTCGAGAACATTAATTAATATCACATGTATCATAATAGAATTCATAAAAATGTTTTTTTTTTGTGAGTTGGTTTAGTGCAATCCCATAAAGAGATTAAGGTTCCTTAATATAGAAACATGCGTTATTAAAAGTAGTAAGAAACCTAGGTGAAATTTTTAAATACTGTGGTATGTAATGAAATATAAATATATAACCAAAATATTCATATGTTCATAGATGAAGCACTAGAGAAATGTGATTAAGAATATTTCCAACAATATATAGGATCTAGAAAAAGCCTATCCAAAAAATTAATTCAATAAAATAGAAAATAAAATCGAACAATTATATGGGTTTTTACATATTCCAGATTTTGTGACTCCTTACATGTCTCCACCAACCAAAGTTGAATAATAATTTTGTATCATAAAATACCACATTATGTTGATTTATATGAAACCACTATTTAATAATTCAATTGTTTCTTGATTTGATTATATATATGTATATATATGTGAAATTATAATGTTATAATGGTTCACATGATAAATACAGTGAAACAAATAATTCTTATGTTTACACTAAACATTCTTGGTTCACATAATTAAATTCATAATTGATATTTTAATTTCCAAATCAATTCATAGGGGATTCCAATTATATAGATAAACATTTTTTATTGTATATATCATAGCTCATAACTCCTCCTAATAATATGTAAAAATTACAATATTATGATAAAACCAATTATTTTAAAAGCCATAGTGGGTTCAAAAGATTCCTCCACAACTCAAGGGTCTTTGAATTATGGAGGCTAATCCATTTTCATTGTGTTTTATCCATGAGGTTATAGAAGGTATATATAACAAGTCAATTAGAACCATAGTTTTCATCTCCCTAACTAATCCCACAATATTTATAATAAGATGAAGGTCATCTATATGGTAATGTAAGAATCTATTCTACACCATTGAAGCAACATATTACACCATGTGAAAATAAATCACATACATTAATTTAGGGTTTTTATTTCAAAACAACCTTTAATTAAATGCACTCTATTTAAGTGAAACTACATATTTCATAGTAATAAGGAGAAGAAATTATATTTAATCACTCATCCCAGTTTATAATATGGATGCCAAAATGTTTTCTAGCTTCCAAGGATTATTAAAGCTGGTACCATTCACATTACATACAAATATTCTGATGTCTTATGAAGCCACATATTAAATGATGAGGTTATTTACATTCCCATCAGTCCTTAAAATAATTAGAAGTTGATGCCATTTCTTTTAATGTTACTTTTAACAAATCATATATAGGTTGCATATTTCAGCATATTCTCCATACTAGCAGAATTACTGAGTGTTGTATGTTGTGCCCCTTAAATTAAAGCATCCATGATTATGAAATAATTGAACCTTTATACATATATATCTAGTAATATTTAATATTGAGATGAAATATTCTGTGAGGCTTCAATACTAGGGTTTCATTGCCCCTAAAGGAATAATTTTGGTTATCCAATGAAACCAATAAGGGAATGAAATCATGTTTATTATAATGTTAAAATTAAATGACTAATTGAAATTTTATGACCTATAAGAAATAATATTCAAACAATCATTAAGAGGGATTCCCATTAAAAATTTAATTTCTCAATTATTATAATTGTGCATGTTGACCATCCACATTGATCCATTCATCATGTCATTTAAATAATGCTTAATAGATAGATAAAATGATGATGCATGGAAGTATGAATACCCCACCAACAATATCATTATAAAGACTATTTATATAAAATTATTGGATTATTACTTAGAAGTAAAAAATAATATAAGTGAATTTTTAAAGGAGTGTATCATTAATGATCTGGATATCATTAACACTGCGTCCAAAATCTCATCAATCCTTATACAATCCCTCTATTTAAAACAGTCCACGTGATTTTCAAACATGGACCTTGTCCAAAACTAATTCTTAATCATGCATTGAATATCATTATTGAGGAATCTTGGCTAAATATAAGAAGAAAATGAATAAACATATTTATAGGTGATTATCGAGTTAAAAAGTCACACCCTTCCTACATGTGATGTGGATTTCCATTTACTCATATATATTTTGTTTTTGGTTCTTGATCATATACCTTGATGGTATTATCCCATCACATTTCGTTAGAACAAGGGAACACCCATACAATTTGAGATATTAGATTCTATTTTCACTCAACATTTTCTTATAATTTATTTCTATTTTCAAACAGATATTCCAACACCAAAATAATACATGACTAACTCAATTATATAGATTTTCGACCCACCTCCTTATAGTTGATAAAGATACCATTTATAGTAGATGTTGTTTTTTAATATTGTCATGGTAGGAGGATATTTATAGAAAAATGGATATTTGAAGTGGTGAAAATACAACTCTAGAAATTATAATTATTACAAATGAATATATAGTAAATTTATTGATACATATAATCATATAATATTCATCAATGTTAAAAAGTCACTATGAGTTTCTCCCTTTTTTTGAAACCCCAGGAATAATGAATAGACAATTTGGGGGACCCTTTAATGGGAACACCCATCCTTTTAGAATTAAGGAGGGTCTATAAAAAAAATTAATAGAGTTTTGGATGTTATACATCCTAATAACATAAAATATGAAACTCAAATTTAAATTATCAAATAAATTGGAAATCTCAATTCTAAGTGAAGTGTTTCCTAATTTTTTATCTTCCGTATTTTGTTATCACTTTCTGGGGCCCTGAATAAAAAATTATAGATTATTATTCCAGAATCAAATCCCAAATTATTTGTAGTTATATAATACTTAATAATTCTCCCCATCCAAATTATAAGAATCTTACTAATGATTTTATGGAGTTTTTCCAATGGAATCTAGTCTTATGTATTTAATAACAATATAATTCTATTTTGAGGGTATCAAGGAAACAATGTACAAATTGAATCCTTAATTCAAGGCGGAATGATTGAATAATTCCTTTAGTTGACATGGAAATAATAATGAAAAATATCTAAATAAATCACGATGAACATTTTGGTGAACCCATATAGACATGAAACATGTTATTTTTCCTATCAAAAATGGTTATATGAAATCCTCTTTAGATGGTGTTGTGATAATGGATTGAATATGATGTTCATTATTAAAATGGATAATATTGTACTTCTTTTTTGGGAGATATCATTCCCATCATTAGAATACAACACATTAAATGACTCAACAAATACCCTTTAAATATAATATTTATCAGTGTCTAGAAATCCATTAATGTATATATCATTATTTACAGCATCTACCCTTTTATCCTTGTGTTATAAATGAAACAAATTTGAGTGTATATCACCATAAATCACCTATTTCTCATTAAAATGGTATTTATTCTTCATTTCAATTATAGATAATAGGTTATCTCTCATAACTAGATCTTGTATTCCCTCTCTAGTGGAGATTTTCTAATGTTTTGAAATTTGTTTTCAAGAGAATTTTTATTCAGATTAATCATTGAAAAATAATTCATGATCCATTTCATTAAGAGTAACATAGATCCTTTAATTTCACTACAGGCTGCTAGAGTGGGCTAACTATGGGTTCTATATTATAGGACATCAAAATAAATTCCCTACATCTATGATTAACATCTCATCCATTGTTGAAATATAAATAATAAAGGACTGACATTTTCATATGAGTGGAGATTTCAAAAATAATAAAATTACAATCAGTGTGATTTTTTTAAGGGAGAATCTGGAGATCCTCTTGGAACCACTATTTTTAACCATTTTTACAAAGAACTAATCTAGATTAAATTATTTCCTTTTATTTCATATATATGTGGTCTATGAGAAAAAAACTTCAGAAATTGGAACATTAATAACATATCCATGGTCAGTGAAATATGATAACTCAATATATTATTATTTTTCGATGTTGGAGAAGGTTTTTTCTTCAGGCCTCAGAAAATTCAAAAAATTCCCCAATTACACCCATTTATGATCAATATATTCTGTTGTTTCATCAATAACCATTTATGATTCCCATCTCCTAATTTATTAATCTGTTACATACAAGAATGAAATAGAAATAGGAAATAATGAAATGTTTAGTGAAATATAATAATATGGGTATCTATATTGAGTTAATTATTAATAATACTTAGATATTTGAAAATCCATATTTGATCGATGTTAATGTCATAACAACTCAATGGAATATAGTTTCACCCATGATATTGCCATTTGAAATCCTTCTGCTCCCACACATCATTTTTGTTTCAACAATTACAATGAGAATCAGATTGTATGCTATAAAATAGATTCTATGTGCTTTGGTCACAAGAGAGATAACTATAGCTTGAAAACTCCAATAAAGATTCTTCATTAGTTTGAGGGACCTTCATCATATTAAATACCCTTCTATCTGTGTCATATTCTCCTAAACATTCCATATTTTTCTATTTACCTTTATTATTTACATATTTATGGGTTTTATCCATTATTTATTTCCCCATGTTCCCATATTAGATAACATCATTATGATTGTCATTTTCCTTCCTTTCATCACTATTAACATTCTCAATATACAGAAGACCCTGATCATTATCTACATCACACAAAAAAGTGTAATTCAAATGAGTCAACTTATTGTCAGACCTAATGGCCTCATATGGTTTACCCATTAATGTATGTTTTTTTAATCCATAGAAGAGGGAACCTATGAAAATACAACATATAAATCCATGTTTTCATGATTATTTTATCCTAATATCATTCTTGATCAATCTTCCAAACATCATGTGATGTTCTTATTGAATTTAAATGTTATTTACACATATAGAGAAATATCAAGTCATATATAATGTCCATAGTATTCAACACAATATTTATTTGTGAAGGAGTGAGATATTTTAGTGAATTATCATAATAACCCATAAATATAAGAGTATATAATTTTTTTAAAAAAATATATTAGTTTTTTGGAATATCCTATTGACATGAGGAAAATATGACCATGATATCTAACTTTGATTTAATTTAGAATGATTTAGGTGTTTACACAAGGTAGAATGATTAATTCCATATAGACACATTTTAATAGTAATGTTTAATGAGATTCATTGATATCCATTGGACATATGGTTTATTGATTTACTTTTGAACTAAAATTCATTACATACATAGTGTTG
The DNA here is from genome assembly GCA_963277665.1 of Viscum album. NCBI lineage: Eukaryota > Viridiplantae > Streptophyta > Magnoliopsida > Santalales > Viscaceae > Viscum > Viscum album. The sequence goes on along the minus strand of OY728132.1, from coordinate 316,545,283 downwards.
AAAAAGGGGGTGTACATGTTAAAATTATCCAAAAAAACATAAGAGAGGGATATTTATATAGGTAAATAATGATAGATCAGTTGTAAAATATTGGAATGATATATATATATATATTGACTTTTTACAATAAATATTTTCACAAAGTTAATATCTATGAATAACATTTTTAATGTAACTATGGGATTTAGAGAACCACAACAAAGAAATATGTATCATGTTCTATATTTCATTTTTTATGACATGAATATTGAAATAATTTTACATATGATTTGGATCAGTATAATGTGAAATGATAATGAATATGGATTTAACATAGAGAAATATAATGAGTTTACTTGGACTGTATAATATGATTAATTTTGAGTTTTCAGAATTATATTTGAAATAAAAGTGACACATGTTCATATCATTGATTATCCTTATAAATTTCAAGTTGAATAGTATTTATAATATATTACATTTTAATATTTATATTGTTTTATCAATCCTTGTGTGATTATCATGGCGAATATTTTAATAATTTCTAGTAATTATAATATATGGTCAGGTTATGGGTATTAAAATATAATGATTAATTAATTTGTATGAATAATACCACAACTATTCACACCCACGATGATATATCTTATATTCTTAGGCCACAATGACAGTATCAAATTTGGGATTCCTAATTTACTAAGCCCATACTATTGATTTCATGTTAATGTTATTCAATACTTTCATGATCGTCAAAACATTGAATAACATTAATAAACTCGTATATACTAATGTGTTTTTTCATATACATTCAAATAATAGAGACCAAATATTTTTTGTAACATTACATACAACATACCATTCCCATTATTCATAATTGAATAAAATATGATGGATTTAATAATAATTTAAATTAATAAAAATAAAACATACAACCTATTATTGTTACAACTAGTTCTTGGTGTGATCCAATCAAATATGAATCATTGTATTTTGATGGATCGAATGATAGACCTATATAGATCATTCCAAAATTAAAAATAAATCTAGTTTAATCATATCACATCAGTCATTTAAATGTATGGTTTATTTTTTTTCTTTTACATTCCCTTATTATTTCAATAATATGATTAACACAATAAAAAAATTACACCCTTCAATCCCTTTCCCTCTCTAATTTTTTTATAAAATATCATAGAATAAAAAATAATTAAAATTTAATAAACTAAAAGTTCATGGTTATAATATATATTTTTACATTTTTGTAAAACTATATAAAATTATATTTTATCTTTAAAAGAGATTAGAACTTTAATACACCCCAATTATTCCTCATATTTCATATTAATTGAGGTAGAATCCACTTATAGTGATGAACAAGTACCCAATTTCTCATATAGTCTATCTCTTCAACCACTTACAATGATCCGTGGTCTATTCACATATTGATATTATATTTGTATAAGATTAGGTCAAATCTAGAACATCATATAGTTCACATGGAACCTTCTAAAGGAGGTATGTTTTGTATGATTTTATTGTTATGTTTCTAGGTCTAACAAACCCACCTTCTATATTCCTGGATTTATTGAATCCAGGTTTCCACCGAAAATTAGGATCCATTGTGGTTATTTTCTTGGATGACATATTAGTGTACTCCCTAACTACAAAGGATCATTCTAAACACCTTCACATTTAATTTGTTAGACATTTATATTACAAAAAATATTCTAATCTCACTATGTGAACATTCTAGAAGGATAATGTTCACTGCCTTGGTTTAAAATTTCTAAAAATTATTCTTATATTTGAATATTATAAAGTTTAGTTTTTTAGTAAATTAATATCAATACAATAATGTTTATGATATTTGATGTTTCATGTGAAAATATAGTGACTATATTTGTTTCATATTTAATTTTTTACACTTTGTAGCACCTCTTATGACCTTGACTATAACGACCCAAACATTCATTAATTAAAATTTCACTTGATATAATTAAATGTCTCTTTATGGATATATCAAATGTGAACTTAATTGGTTTTATGTTTCTGGATTTTATAATACCGTTATGAATTGTGATCATTGCTCATATAGAAATTGAACAGTGATCACATTATTAGTATAATTATAGGGCTTTAACAAATCCAATTTACCCAGAAAAAGGAAGAGATCTCCTCAAACACTACACATTCCCCGTACGAAGACCATTTTTCAGAGCCAAAAATGGAGGTGGAGTCATTGGGATTCACAATTGACCAATCCCAAGCCCCGCTTGAACACATTAAGCTTGAGTGGAACTGACTATGGGAGAAGTGGAAGTTAATATAGATTACCACCCGAGTGATTTTATCCGAGCCACCCCAAGAGTCTGTCACCATCGCACACCTTACCCTTCGGTATTATGCATGTGTTATAAGGGGTTATGTGATAAGACCCTAGCAATATTACTATGTACAATATTCCTTTATAGATAATATAAATTAATTTTATTGATACTTTGTAAATAGTTTTCAAAGCACAAATAATATTTTTTGTCAATATTCAACTAAAAATATATTTTGATGATTTAATGGATTTTGAAATGAAATAATATATTAATAAATTATTATTATTATTATTAAATTACTTTTTATTAAATATAAATTATTATATAATTTTATGGATGTAATTGTAATTTTTATTAAGGTATGAAAACTATTTTTGTCAAAACCTGTTAATTATTACTAAATGACGGTATTTATTTTTAAAGTAAAAATTCACATATTTATAAAATTATTTAAATAAAATGTATATTATTTTGGAAATCATGACATTTAAATTATCCAATGGTTAATTTTTCCATAATATTTTGAGACATTTGAATTTTTGGGTAAAACATTATATATCATTCAAATATATAATTTGTTTTATGACATCATAATGACCCAATATGGAGGTAATAAAATATTTTGAACTTTATGCTCGGTAAATATATGTTCTAGCATTAATATAATGTGATTTTATATATTTTTTATTTATTTTAAAAACATTTTGTGGACCCTCCCAGACTTATAAAACATTTGGCCTTTTTAAATTGTTTTCCTTGAGAGTGTGACTCGCCTACACATAAGAAACCCTATTATTTTAAGAATATCGGCCATTGGCCTTATATAATATTTTATTCCCCTACCCTGTAACCCCATAGACTTTTAAATGAAATATTTTGTTTTTATACAAATCATTAAAAGAACCATTCACTACACACAACACTATCTTGGCTTGCATTACAACAATCACGACCTTCCTTGATAGCTTGCGTCGTACGCAATACTGAGTTTCACTAAACAACGATATGCTATTAAAATATTATTAAAACTATCCGTTATGAGTAGTAATAACAACTTTTTGAAATTTTGTAAATTTTATTTTTCAAAATGGACTTTGTTTTTTTATTTGGAATATCGAAAATAGCCTAGGGTAAAATTTTGGTATTTTTTTCTGGAAACTTTCAATTCTTGATGAATAGTGAAAACACTAGGTTACTATTTAAAAACCGACTTTTTATTTAATGAATTATTTACTTTTTTTAAAGTTATTTTTAGTAAAAATTGATACATAATACCTATATAAGTTTAATGTTATTCATTGGAGTAATTTTCTAATAATTTTAGAAATGTAAAAATTTTATTGAACTTTTCACCTTCTTTTACCCACCTCCTAAAATAATTTTCAAATTTACATAAAACATAATTTTACCACTTCTATGAGTGGAATTTAAAAAATCTGAGAGACACGGTTGATGTCAGTAAGTAAAATGTGGTTCAATGAGATGAAAATAATTTTTTGTGAATAGTAACTTTTTACTTTTATTGACCACAATTAAAAGTAAATAGGGTAATTAGGGGTAAAAATGATATTATTATTACCCACAAACTTGTCCTAATTATATTGGATAATTTTAATTCGACCAAAAACATCTTTAGGAATAAAATATGACCATTTAGGCCCACTTGGATTAAATTAGGACATTTATTATTAATTTATTTAAAGAAGGGTTAAAATAGTTAAAATCAAAATTTAATAAGTAAATAAATTTTAATATAGGGTTATACATAAGATAAATTGGACAATAAAAATTAATTATAAATTTAAAAAGATTTCCTACATAATGGTATTTTATTTTTAATTTTTAGACATTATATAATTTAATTTATTTATGACACAAAGATTATACAGTAATTATCTTATTAATGAAATATTGACAAAATTGAAGTTATAAATACCCAAATAAATGTAATTTGAGACTTGTTATGCATCCCACTAATTTTATAGGTTAATATGACATGTTATTATTGATTTAATTAACTTTTTTTGAACTAATCATTCTGTTATGATTTTCACAAAAATGAATTAATAAATAGTGTAAAAATTCAAAATAAAATACTTTTTAAAACAAATATTATATTCTTAATAGTTATTTTATTTATAAAAATCTATGGTTCGTCCAAATGACTTAGATAAGTTTATATATACTAATAATAAACAACTTTTGGTTTGTTTGTCTTGTTATAGTAATCTTATTAACCTTATAGTGTAAGAACACAAAAAGACACGGTAAAAGTAAAATTATCTAACTTAAGGTTAAATCTAAATGATAAGGATAAAATAGTAAACTAAACTTTTCCATATTCTATTGGATGAGAGAATTTCGACCCATACCCGCTATAGCTTTGAAATAAATCAATTTGGTGCTATTTAAAACTGAATATGGCTTTATAATAAAATAAAATTTTTCGTTTTTCCAAAGGTGCCCCTCTCCTCGCTTATAAAAGGGCCCCTCCTCCATCTCTTACTCATACCACAATGAGCCTTCAAGATAGTAAATACCCTGCCAAATTATTTTCTCCACTTCCCTAGAGACATCCTAGAGGTCCTGGTCTTCTTCAAAGACCAATTTTAGTGCCCTAAAAGGAGGTCTCAGAGAAGCGCTTCAAAGAAGAGGTAATGTCTGTTACCGATTCTTTCAACTTTATTTCTTCTTCAACTTATTCTTGTTTATTTGTTTCATTATGAATTAATAACATATCAGTATATTAATTCATAATGAAACAACTAATGAAGAATAAGTGTAAGAAGAAATAAATTTGAAAGAATCGGTAACGGACATTACCTCTTCTTTGAAGCGCTTCTTTGAGACCTCCTTTTAGGGCACTAAAATTGGTCTTTGAAGAAAACCAGGACCTCTAAAATGTCTCTAGGGAAGTGGAAAATAGAATTTTTCAGGGTTTTGCCGATCATGAGGGCTCAATGTGGTGTGAGGAAGAGAGGGAGGAGGGGCCCTTTTATAAGGGAGAAGAGGGGCACCTTTGGAAAAACAAAAAATATTATTTTATTATAAAGCCGTATTCGCTTATAAATAGCTCCAAATTGATTTATTTCTAAGTTAATGTGGGTATGGGTCGAGATCCTCTCATACAATAGAATTTGGACAAGTTTAATTTACTATTTTAACCTTATCATTTTGATTTAACTTTAAGTTAGATAATTTTACTTATACTGTGTCTTTTTGTGTTCTTATACTATAAGGTTAATTTACATAATATAACAATCCAAACGAACCCCAAGTTGTTTATTATTAATATATATAACATTATCTAATTCATATGTCAGAACCTTAGATTTTTAGGAATAAAATAACAATTAATAATATAATATATGTTTTAAAAACTATTTTATCACAATTTTGACACTATTTAGTAATTGATTTTTGTGAAAATCATAACAGAATGCTTAGTTCAAACAAAGTTAATTAAATCAATACTAACATGTAATATTAACCTAAAAATTAGTTTAATTCATAAAAAGTCTAAAATTAAATTTATTTGGGTATTTATAACCTCAATTATGTCAATATTTCATTAATAAGATAATTACTGCATCATCATTGTGTCATAAATAAATTAAATTATTCAATGTATAAAAATTACAAATAAATTACCATTATGTAGGAAATATTCTTAGCTTTCTAATGAATATTTATAGTTGAATTTATCTTATGTATAACCCTATATTAAAATTTTTTTACTTATTAAACTTTGATTTTAACTATTTTAACCGTTCTTTAAATAAATTAATAATAAATGTCCTAATCGAATCCAAGTGGGACAAAATGGTCATAATTTATTCCTAGGGTTGTTTTTGGTCGAATTAAACTTATCCAATTGAAGTAGGACATGTTTTATGGTAATAATAATATCATTTTTACCCTTAATTACCCTATTTTCTTTTAACCGTTGTAAATACAAGTAAACAGTTACTGTTCACCGAAAAATATTTTCATCTCATTAAACCACATTTTACATACTGAAATCAACCGTTTCTCTTGGATTTTTGAAATTCCACTCACAAAAGCGGTAAAATTATGTTTTATGTAAATTTGGAAAATATCTTATGAGGTGGGTAAAAGACGGTGAAAAGTTCAATAGAATTATTATATATCTAAAATTATTATAAAATTACTCCAATGAATTATATTGAATATATATAAGAATTATGTATCACTGTTGACCTAAAATAAATTTAAATAAAAAAATAATTATTTAAAAAAAATGTCGATTTTTAAATAGTAACCCAGTGTTTTCGTTATTCATCATAAATTGAAAGTTTCTAGAAAAATATCAAAATTTCACCCTAGGATAATTACAATATTCCAAATCCAAAAACGAAGTCCATTTTGAAAAATAAAATTTAATAAATTTCAAAAAGTGGTTATTACTACTCATAACGGCTAGTTTTAATAATATTTTAATAGCATATCATTGTATAGTAAAACTCGGTATTGCGTGCGAGGTAAGCTATCATGGAAGGTCACGATTGCGTGTAAAGAAAGCCAAGATAGTGTTCTATGTAGTGAAAGATTCCTTTGATGATTTATATAAAAACAAAATATTTCATATAAAATTCACCGGTGTTACATACCCTATTGTAGAAACCATGGGAAAAAACATTGGGCTGGTCTGTGGTATTTATTAGTTTAATGTTAGGTGTCCCAAACCTAAAAAATAAAGAATTATATATCCTTTCTTATATAATCCAACCCAAGCACCCACTTCCTCATCAGCCAAAGCCTTTGGAGTTCACAAAACCACTTACCTCATCATTCTTGAATCCTATAAATGTTCCCCAAGCTCTCAAGAAGCCTCTCTCAAGCCTCTCTAAATCCTTTGGGATCACACTTCCAAGTAAGTGAATTCTTATTTGCTTATTTTTTTTCCAATTTCCTTTAAGTTGTTATGCCCTTTTGTTTTCAATTTAAAATATTGGGGTATGATTTTTCTCCACCCTTATACTGTCTCTTTTTTCTATGATAGGAGACCACTTTATATCTCATTACAGCCTCCCATGTACACCTGTTACCAGGCCGAAATTCCGTGATGGATTTCTCTATATTCTTTTACATCCAAGTAATTATTTGGTATTATGAATCTAAATTCCATTATTTTTGTTGGGAAAAGTATCCATATTACCCCACTACTATCCATTTCATGTACATATTATTACACACCCTTATCAATCTCATCAAATATTTTCATGAATCCTTTGGTCACACTGTTATGCTGCCAAAATTGCTCCGTGTTTTCTCAAGCCAAGATCATTGTGTAGTGAATACCATACCCATGTCTCTATCAAGGGTATTAAAAATTATGCACAAATACATAATGAATGGTACATTTATTTATTTATTCCACATTACATAATCATGGAATAACTTATGATGTCGATTGATTACATGTTATATGATCCATGTGGAACACTTATGCATGAAATGTAATGTTTAAGAAGGGTGTGCCTTGTTAGCCCTCTAATGCATTGGGTAAAATATAGTATCATGATACATCATGTGAAATGGGTTTCGAATCATAATAATTCAACAAAAACAAGGGTTTACTCATGTTTCATGTTCAATGAGGTTTTAGTCATTCTCCATGTGCAATGAGCCTTGGCTCAAGCTAATTCCATGTTTAGTGTTCTTGGAACATTTCCATGTTATTATTACCATGTTTTATCATGCCTTTATGTTCATGATTCTATTATGATCCATTGATATTATATTTTTCTAACATTTATTGTATTCCTCATGTTATTCTGTGTTTATTCTCTTACTGGGCTTTATAGCTCACCCTTTTCTTATGCATTCTCAGGTTATCCCAGGAAATGCTAAGTATGAGGGAATTTAGTTGTCAGGTAAATGAATTTTTCAATAATGATGGTGCATGTTTTATGTTTATGTTGTTATGTAATGTTCCTAATACCCAAATACACTATACCTCTTGATATTCTATGTTGTATCAAGTGAAGATTTTATGTAATAAATCTGGTTTAAGTGTGTATTAAAAAGTAAGGTTGTTATCGTAGTTATAAGTGGATATGTTTAGTTTTTTGGGATTAGGATTAGAATACACTAGTGAAGAAATAGAGTCATGAATAAGTATAATAAAAACCTCTCTATGTATTGGTGAGTATTGATTATGTGTTCTATCAAGAAAATACATACCTCTCTGGATACAATCAATTAGAGGATACTCTGTCATAGATGTATCCTAGGGGTAAAACCCAAAAACACTAGTTTGAGCTAGACTCAAATGGGAACTAGTGCACAATAACAGGTCGTGCTGCACTCTTGGTCACGACAGTCTCAATGGATATGATCCGGTAAATTCGCATGCTTAGTATGAAACCTTATTAATGTAATAAATAAAAATTCCCATAAGAATATATGTTAGAAAGTGGATCAAGAATATGATAGATTGAAGCCAATGGATTCATAATATAAGGAGAAAAAAAGTTATTTATAAGTCATGGATTTTTCCTTGGATTACCCTTTATGTGTTACCCATAACCTTGCATTTATTTTATCCAATGGCTGGTAATAGGAGGACTCGGGCTAACAACTGATGTGAAGATTAATGTGTTTACTGTGAAAATGAGATACCCAATCCGATAAGCACCATATTTTCCAAGCCTCAATCACTGTCTAGTGAAAACCATACCCATGTCTACATCAAGGGTATTCACCATTATGCACATATACATATTTAATGGTACATTAATTATTTATTACACATTAATTAATCTTGTAATAACTTATGATGTTGATTTTTTTCAATGTTATATGATCAATGTGGCACACTTATGCATGAAATTAAATGTTTATGAAGGGTTCCCCTCATAGCGCTCCAATGCATTGGGTAAATCTAGTATCATGTTAAGTCATGTGAAATGGGTGTTGACTCATAATAATTAAATTTAAATGATGTTTTAATCATTCTACATGTGGAATGAGGGTTTAAACATGCTCCATGTGCAATGAGCCTTGGCACATGCTAATTCTATGTTAAGTGTTGTTTCCACATTTCTATGTTATTATTTTCATGATTAATCATGCCTTTATGTTCATGTTTATCTTGTCCTCCATATATATTCCTTTTGTCTAACATGTATTTTATTCCTCATGTTATTCAATGTTTATTCCTTTACAAGGCTTTATAGCTCACCCTTTTCTTTTTCATTTCTCAGGTTATCCTATGCAACGCTAAGTACGAGGGAATGTAGTGGTTATGTAAAGGATGTTTTCAATAAAGATGTTGTATTTCATGTTTTATATTGTTATGTAATGATACTAAGACCTAAAGGCACTATACCTCTCGATCTTCTATGTTTTATCATGTGAAGTTTTTATGTAAAAAATCATGTTTAACAATGTAATAAATAGTAGGGTTGTTATAATTGATATACGAGGATAGGTTTAGTTATTTTTTGGAATAGGATTTTAAAACCCTAGTGAAGACATAGAGACAAGAATATGTATAATAAAAAATCCCTAATTATTGGTGAGAATTGAGTATGTGGTTTATTAAGAAAATACATCAATGTTTGGATATGAGCATGTAGAGGCTCCTCTAGTGCATCTATATCCTAGGGGAAAACCCAAAAAACCTAGATTTGAGATAAACTTGAACGGGAATTTGTGCATTACAATGATCCTTACTATACACTTGGTTACGACACTGTCGGAGGTATGCTTTGGTAAATTCACAAGCATAGTATGAACTGTTATTAAGGAAATAAAAAAAATTTCCCATAGAATATATGTTAGAAAGTACATCATGAATAACACATATTAATGTCCATGAATTTATATGTTAAGGAAATAAATGTTATTCATAAGTAATCATATTTCTCCATGGATTACCCTTTATGTGTTACCCATAAAATTCATTTTATTCCAAACAATGGTCGGTAATAGGAGGACTCAAGCTAACTACCGATATAAAGATCAATGTGATGATTGTGCTAATGAGATGCCCAATTGGATGGGAGCGGGAATTGAAAACATTTTCACTCTTCTATTTCAGTTATCTCGTGCTGTGAACAGAAAAATGGGTCAAGAGGAACATTAAACCGCAATGAAAAAACAAGTCCATATCGAGAGCTTTGTGAGACATAGGCCTCACACTATTAATGGATCGTATGACCTCTCAATTGCCGAACAATGTATCAACTCCATTGAAAAGATCTTATCCATCTTTCAATGTTCCGAACATGAGAAGGTTCTTCTGGGTGCTTATCGTATGGAAGGTGAAGCCGAAAAAATGGTGGACGTTGATCAAAAATAAGAAGATTATGGAAGATATTGAGGCATTAGAATGAAAGGATTTCTGGAATATGTTTATCGATAAATATTTTCTATTCACCCTCTTACATAATATGGAATGGGACATCCTTTACCTGGAGAAAAAAAGACAAAAAATCTTTCAGAGCGTATGAGGAATATATGACAAGTATTACATGATACACCTCTGGCTTCATCATTACCCCAGAATGAGAGGTCGAACACTTATTTCGTGAGCTGAAACATAGCCTATGGAAATCACTGGTGATCCGTGACTTTGATAGCTATGAAGAAATTGTATGATGTGCTATCATGGTCGAAATAGAGATTATATAATCTCAGAGGTATCTTGTGGATAAGAATCATAAGGTGGAATTCAATGTTGTTAGTCCAATCGATAAATCCAGTGGTGCTAAGAAGATGTAGCACCCCACTTTCCAATGATGCAGAAAGAATCACCCTGAAAATTTTCTAAAGGGGGTGAGGAAATGCATTAGGTGTGGAAGATAAGGGCACCTATCTGTTAACTACTGACGAGAAAATCTTGTGGTTGCAACAGATGAGAGGAACTCTTCGTTCGAACCTCAACGCTTTTTTCATTGCTACAACTACAAAGAACCAGGGCATCTTGCAAATCAGTTCCCTATACCAAGGGTTTTTTGAGGAAACCAACAACCTCCATGGAACCAAGGGAATGCTTTTTCCCTCACTACTCCAAAATTGATCCCCGACAATAGAGCAGTGATAGGTACTCTAGTTATTCATTCATGAATAGTGATCATACTTTTTGATTCAAGTTCTGTGCATTATTTTATATCCCAAAATATTAGTAGAACAATATCAGCACCACCACAAATCAAGGATGTAAAGATGTTTATGAGTACAGAAAATGCGGTAATCATTGCATCCCATGAACATAACTCCACCCCTGTCATAATATGTGGATTGAATTTCCCGACGAACCTCATCATAATCCCTTTGGTGGAATTTGATTCAATTCATGTAATTGATTGTATTTCCTTATATAGAGATAATATAAATTTTTGTGAGAGGCAAATCACTCTCTATGTGGAGAATCAAACCCAGATTCTATACATGTGTAAGGAGGAAGATGAATCATCTTTACCTCCAGCATCTCTAGCATGAATATTACAACCCAATACGAACGCGTATCTAGCTCAGATGATTGAGTCTAAGAAGGCAACCATCCATGAAGAAATTCCTATTGTGAGGGAATTTTTTGAAGTGATTCATGAGAAATTTAATGGTCTTCCTCTTTGAAGGGATGTTTAATTCTCAATTGATCCTAAACCTGGGGAATTTCCAATATCCAAGACTCTGTATTGAATAGATATTGTAGAGCTTGAGGATCTGAAGAAACAACTATAGGAGAATCTGGATAAAGTGTTTATACACCAAACTGCTTCACCATGGGGTGAACTAGTCCTCTTCATTAAGAAGAAGGATTGGTCAATGTTCCTTTACATCGATTATCATGAACTTAACAAAATCATGATAAAGAACACGTATCCTCTTCAACAAATAGATGATTTCTCGATCAACTGTGTGGATCACAATACTTCTCCCTGGTGGAATTTCAGTCAGGATATTATCATGTACGGGTGATGAAGGAAAATATCCACAATATTTATTTTCGTACAAGATACATGCATTATGAATTCGTAGTAATGCCTTTTGGAGTCACAAATGCCCTAAAATTCTTCATGGACAAGATAAATAGATTCTTTGAGGATTACCTCGACAAATTTTTGGTAGTCTTTATATATGATATTATAATACAATCCAAATAAAAGGAGGATCATGAGGATAATATAAGAACTATTCTATAGACCTTGCAAAAGGAGAATCTCTATGAGAAGTACAACAAGTGTGAGTTATGGTCGAAGGAGGTCTCATTATTGGGCCATATCATCACAAGAAATGGGATATCTTTTGATCCTTCCAAAACAGATGCAATTTATGGATGGATGAGGCCAACATCGGTAATGGATATCCGTAGCTTCTTGGGGTTAGAAGGATATTCTCAACGATTTGTGAGAAATTTCTCACGATTGTTCAACCCTCTTACCAAGATAACTCGGAATGGAGTAACATTTTCATTGAGTGATAAATGTGAAGAAAGAGTCATGGAGTTAAAAAGTATGCTTACCACTATGTTTGCGCTCACTTTAACTACTATTGGAGAACTTTTTGTTGTAATCAGGGATGCTTAGAAAAGGTCTGGGGTTGTGTGTTGATGCCAAATGAGAATTTAATTGCCTATGCTTCAAGGCAATTGAAATTTCATGAGCAGAATTATCCAACACATGATTTGGAGTTGTTTGTGGTAATATTCGCTTTAAATATTCGGTGGAATTATCTATTTGGGGGGAAGTGTGAAATATATACGAACCACAAAAGCCTCAAGTATATATTCACACATAAAGAGATGAACATGCACCAATTAATGGGGTTAGATTGATCAATGACTATGACTGCTCAATCCATTTCCACCATGGGAAAAGGGATCAAAGAGGTAGATTCTCTATGTGGAACGGACCCATCAATTCTATAATTGATGAGACTTTAGAAGGACCCAATCATCTTAGATTTGATGAAGATGGACATGGGAATCATAAAGAAGGGAATATCATCAATCCTCTCACAAATGATTTCTCAACAATATATTTTAAAAAGGATAAAGGATACTCAAAAGGATGATGTGGGAATTATGAAAGTGTGGAAGCTATCAAAAAAAGAAAAATCATGATAGGTCAATATTAATGAATAAGGAATTTTGAGATTTGAAAAAATACTATTTGTTCTATCATGTTTGGAGCTGAAGATGGAACTTTTGGATGATGCACATAGTTCAAATTTTCATATTCACCCAGGAAACTGAAAGATGTATCAAGATCTCCGAGAGAAATATTTGTGGGATAATATAAAGATGGATATCACTAAGTGTATATAAATGTTCCTTGTGTGTCATAAAGTGATGGATGAGACGAAAAATTCTGAGGGGATGAGGAAACCGTGACCCATACCAGCATGGAAATGGGAGGCCATCACAATGGACTTTTTCACCAGACATCCGAAGTCATCAAAAGGAAATAATGCAATCTGGGTTGTTGTGAATGGTCTTATAAATTCTGCACACATTATTGAAATTATGGACGAGTTTTCATTTGATCAATTGACACCGATGTATATCAAGTAAGTGGTAAGGCTTCATGGATTACTAAAATCTATTGTATCCGATCGAGATCCAACATTCACATCTATGTTTTGGAAGAGTCTTCATCATGCTCTAGATAATGATCTGAACATCATTACAGATTATCATCCTCAAACTGATGGGTATTTTGAGTGGCCTATCCAAAACACTTGAGGACATGTTGAGAGCATGTACTCTGGACTTCAAAGGTGTGTGGGACCAACTTCTTCCACTAGTGGAATTCTCCTATAATAATAGTTTCCACTCAAGAATCTGAACAGAACATAATGAAGCCCATTATGGGAAGAGGTGTGTTGTGATGATGTATGTGAGCGTAAGTTGATAGAACCATAAATGGTCAAAGTAATGGCTGAAAAGGTAAAAACCATTCTTCATCATATCAAGGTATCCCATAGTCGATAGAAGAGTTATGGAGATATCCATCATTGAGACCTTTAGTTTATAGTTGGATAAATAGTATTTCTACATATATCCACATGGAAGAAGGTCATGAGGTTTGGAATGAAAGGGAAGTTATTTCCTAGGTACATTGTCCCCTTTTATATTTTTGATCATGTTGGGGCTGTGGCCATTCCACTAGCACTTCCACCCACCGTGGACAATGTACCTGATGTATTTCTTATATCAATCTCAAGTAAGTACATACCAAACCCTTCTAATGAACACTCTTCATAGGTTGTACAACTAGAGGATGATATTTCTATTGAGGAACAACTAGTGAATATCATATTTCATAGAGAAAGAGTTATATGATATAAGAAAATTCCCCCATCAAGGTGTTGTGACGAAACCACAATATTGAAGAAGCGACATGGGAATTGAAGGAAGTGATGATGTAAAGTAAAGCACATCCATTTTATTGTGGGAAAAGTAAATTTCAAATGAGAAATTTCTTAAGGGGGAATATTGTAATGACCAAAACATAAATTAATGAAAATTAGTATTGATCTAATTAAATTTCTTATTATGGTTATATAAAATATTAACATCACTGGTTTTATGTTTTTGGATTTTAAAATACTGTTATGAATTGTGGTCGTTGCTAATATAGTCTTTGAATAGTGATGACAAGATTTGTATAAATATAGGGATTTATCAAATCCAATTTACTCAAATAAAAGAAGTGATTGACTCATCTAGTAGACTTGCCCCATATGAAGCCCATTTGTTGGAGCTCAGAAAGGAGGTGGCGTCTTTGGTCTTTACTCTTCACCAATCCCATGTTGAGCTTGAACACGTTTATCATGAGAGAATATTACTACGGGAGAAGTGGAAGTTAATAGATATTTCCACCCAAGTGATGTTATCCGAGCAACCCCAAGAGTCTGTCACCATCACACACCATACCCATCGGTTTTATGCGGGAGTTATAAGGGGTTATGTAACAATACCATAGCTCTATGACTATGTACATTATTCATGTATTTAGAATAAACCTTATTTTTATTGTTACATTGTAAATAGTTTTTAAGGCACAAATTTTATTTTTAGTCAATATTCAACTAAGAAATATATTTTAATGAATTAACGGATTTTTGAATGATATAATATTTTAATAAAAAAATTATCAATATTATAATTTTTTTTTATTAAATATAAATTATCTTATAATTTTATTAAAGAAATTATAATTTTTATTAAAGTTTGAAAATAGATTTTGTCAGAACCCATTAATTTTCAGTAAATGTCATTTTTTTAAAGTAAAAAATTTACATATTTATAAAATTATTTAGATAAAATGAATATTATTTTTATAATTAGTACATTGAAATTATAAATTGGTGAATTTCTTGCATAATTTTCTGAGACAGTCGAATTTTTGGGTAAAAAAATAAATACTGTTTAAATATATAATTTTTATTATGACATCATAATGTCCCAAAAGTGAAATAATAAAATACTATAAACATTATGTTCGGTCAATATATGTTTTAGAATTTAAATAATATGATTTTATATTTGTTTTATTTATTTTACAAAGATTTTGTGGACCCTCCCAGACTTATTAAACATTTTGCCTTTTGAAATTGTTTTCCATGAGACTGTGACTCACATTTACATAAGCCACAATATTATTTTTAGAAGTCCAGACATAGTCCTTATAAAATATTGTTTTCCACTATCCATTGGAAAAAAACCAGGGGCTGGTTTGTGGTATTGATTAGTTTAATGTGAGGAGTCCCAAACATAAATAATAAAGAATTCCCTCTCCTTTCCTATATAATCCCACCCAAGATCTCACTTTCTCTTCACTCAAATCCATTAATGTTGGACCAAACCCTTTAATCCTCTATCTAGAATCCTCCGAAGGTGACAGAAGCTCTTATGAATCCTCTTTCAAGCCTCTCCCAATCCTCTGGGATCACTCATCCATGTAAGAGATTTCTTACTTTCTCATTTTTGCCCAATTTTCTTTCAGTTGTTTTGTCATTATGTATTCAATTACAAATGTTGGGGTATGATTTTACACCTACCCCAAACTGTCCAATTATGTTTCGATGATGGGAGACCCCTTTATATCTCATTAAAGCCTCCCATGTACACTCGTTACCATGCCAAAATTCTGTTAGGGGTTTTTCTCTTCTCATTTACATCCAAGTAATTATTTTGTATTATGCATCTAAATTCCATTACATTTGTTGGGAAAAGTATCCATATGACCTCATTACTGTGCATTTCATGTACATTTTATGATACATCCTTTTCTATCTTATTAATTATTTTCTTTAATCCTTATGTCACGCTGTTATGCTTCCGAAATTGAACCGCGTTTTAACAAGACAATATCATTTTGTAGTGAATACCATACCCATGTCTCAATCAAGGGTATTAAACATTATGAACATATACCTATTGAATGGTAATTTCATGTATTTATTCGACAATACTTAATTTTGGAATAAATTATGATGTTGATCGATTCTATGTTATATGATCCATGTGGCACACTTATTCAGGAAATGAAATTTTTATGAAGGGTGCACCCTGATAGCTCTTCAATGCATTGGGTAAAGTATTGTATCATGATACTTCATGTGCAACGGGTGTTGACTCATGATAATTAAAGTGAAATAAGAATTTACTCATGCATCATGTGAAATGAGGGTTTACTAATGCTCTAGGTCCAACGAGCATTGGCTCATAATAATTCCATGTTAAGTGTTGTTGACATATTTTTAGGTTATAATTATCATGCCTTTATGTTCATGTTTCTCTTAAGATCCAATGATATTCCTTTTGTTTAACATGTACTGTATTCCTCATGTTATTCCTTGTATATTACATTACTAGGCTTTATAGCTCACCATTTTCTTATGCATGTAGTCAGGTTAACCCATGCAATGCAAAGTACGAGGGAATTTAGTGGTCATGTAATGAAAGTTTTCAATAAATATGTTGTGCGTTTTTTGTTCTAAGATGTTATGTAGTCTTCCAAATCCCCAAAGACACTAGACATCTCGATCATCTATGTTGTATCAAGTGAAGATTTTATGTAATAAATCAGTTTTAATTGTGTAATAAAAAGAAGGGTTGTTGTATTGACTGCGAAGGGTGTAACATTTACTTAGTATGATGTTATTTTTGAATGACATGCAGTAGTGTAAAAAAGGATAACCTCATCACATATTGTCAAAACCCATCCCCCGGGGCCCGTGTTGTGACTACCCTAAGCATGCCTTACATAGTCTAGAGGATCGCAACTAGAAATATAAAGGAGCATCCCTGAAATGGTAAGGCATTGCATTTAAACCTGTAAAACACACAAAGAAGAATGAAATAAGATTCCAAAAAAAGTAAAACTATTATAGTAAAAGTGTCCACAAAAAGTAAGGGGACAGAATACCATCCCAACTAATAAAATAAAACATCTATTAAGATCGTCCACATGAATCCTACCTAAAGGGTATGTACAAGTTGTCTCCACATCTCTCCATCTTAATTGTCATCATCGTCCACAATCTGGTCCTAGATCTCTGATTCATAGTAATGGATGCCCGTTATTTTCACAATACACCACCATGTTTGGGGGAAGCCCGTGCAGGGGAGACTATAACAATACCAAGTAGGGACCACAAGATGCCTGAAGGTCTCTCATAATTCCACAGAACAAAAAAAGTGTATGTTCTCAAACACAAATAACAAATGAAAAGAATCATCTCTAAATGAGGTATAACTAATTTACACAGGTACATATGATTAGTCGTAATGTTTGATCATCTTATTCTGTCAAGAGGCACTATTTCTGACCATACAGAGTTTGACCCACACATGATCGATATGTACTAACCCACAATGACCCACAAAAGACCCGAGCCACCAAATATAGATAGTTACTTACCCCCACAAGACCCACACAAGATCCAACCAACCCAATAACGATAGGTCTTTGATCCCCGATGGGCAGTTTTATGGCTGGTCCTCGTCAGTTCATGCACTGCTGATCCACACAGGGTCGCTAGAATACAGATCCACACAATGTTTCTAGAATGATGATCTAAAAAGGGTCACTAGAATGCTGATCCACATAGGATCCCTAGGTTCTAATCTCCATAAGACCACTAGTTGATTCTCCACACATGATCGTTAGGTATTGAGCCGGTCATGATATCTAGGTGATGACCCCCACGGGATCGCTTAGTACAATGTAACAGCCCAAGATTTTATGAAAAATATTCTTTCACTAATGTCTTGTGTTGTACGCTACACCAAAAGGAGCTTGCACAACATGCATCCTTTACTTGCCTTTCATTACACGCAATCACAACCTTCCTCGATAGCGTGTGTAGTACGCAATACTGAGTTTCACGAAACAACGATATGCTATTAAAATATTATTAAAACTAGCCGTTATGAATATTAATAACCACTTTTTAAATTTTAGAAATTTTATCTCTCAAAATGGAATTTATTTTTTGGATTCGGAGTATCGAATTTATCCTAAGGTGAAATTTTGGTACTTTTCGGATAACTTTCATATTCTGATGAATAGTGAAAATTACTAAATTATAATTAAAAACAACTTTTTTAATCGAAATAATTAATAGTGATAAATCATTAATTTTAGTGGTTTTAAAGTATATTTAGAATATATTTTTACAATTTAATACAATGTTGGTCATTGGATGTAATTTCACATTTAAACCAGACATAATCAAGTGTCAATCTTTTGATAGATATTGTTTCTTAAAAACACGCTATTTATTTTAACAGCGGGATTTAATTATAAAATTAATTAATGTAATTTCTATGTTATGAATTTGGTAAAATAGACTTCATTTTTGAATTCGGAATATGAAATATAGCTTAGGATGAAATGTTGGCATTGTTCTGAAAAACATCAATTTTTGATGAATAGTGAAACTACTAAGTGGTAGTTAAAAAAACTGAATTTTTCATAAAACTTTATATTACCGCTTCTGTGAATAGAATTTCAAAAATCCGAAAGACACGGTTGATGTCAGTAAGTAAAATGTGGTTCAATGAGATGAAAATAATTTTTGGTGAATATTAACTTTTTACTTTTATTTACCATGGTTAAAAGTAAATAGGGTAATTAAGGGTAAGAATGCTATTAATATTACCCTAACACATTTCCTAATTCTATTGGACAAGTGTATCTCGACCAGAAAAAACCTTAAGTGTAAAATATTATCATTTAGGCCCACTTGGATTAGATTAGGGAATTTATTATTATTTAATTCAAAGAAGAGTTAAAAGAGTTAAAATCAAAGTTTATTTACTAAAAAAATTTTAATATAGGGTTGTACATAAGATAAATTCGATTTTAAATATTCATTATAAATCTAAAAATATTTACTACATAATGGTATTTTATTTGTATTTTTTAGACATCAAATAATGTAATTTATTTATGACACAAATATGATGCAGTAATTATCTTATTAATGAAATATTGACATAATTGATATTATAAATACCAAAATAAATGTAATTTAAGACTTTTTATGAATTCCACTAATTTTATAGGTTACTATGATATATTATTGCTGATTTAATCAACTTGTTTCGAACATATAATTCTGTTATGACTTTCACAAAAAACATATATCAAGTAGTGTCAAAATTGACACAAAATAGTTTTTAAAACTAATATTATATTATTAATTGTTATTTTATTCCTAAAAATCTAAGGTTCGGCCAAATGACTTATATAAGGATATATATATTAATAATAAACAATTTGGGGTTCGTTTGGCATGTTATAGTAAGTGTATTAACCATATAGTGTAAGAAAACAAAAAGACCCGGTAAAAGTTAAATTATTTAACTTAGAGTTAAATCTAATTGATAAGGTTAAAATAATAACCTAAACTTGTCTAAATCCTATTGGTTGATAGGATTTAGACCCATCCCCACTTTAGCTTCGAAATAAGACACTTTAGAACCATTATAAACCGATTTTGACTTTAATATAAAATAATATTTTGAGATATTCCTAAGGTGCCCCTCTCCTCCCTTATAAAAGGGAACCTCCTCCCCCTCTTCCTCACACCAATTTGAGCACTCAAGCTCGGCCAACCCCTTCCAAAATCCCTTCTCAACTTCCCTAGAATAATCCTAGAGGTCGTTCGCTTCTTCAAAGACCAATCTTAGTTCCCTAAGTGAAGGATTCAAAGAGGTGTTCCAGAGAAGAGGTAATATCCATTACCGATCTTTTCAATTTCTTTCTTCTTCAACTTCTTCTTCTTTAGTTGTTTCATGATAAAGTAATAACATCAGTATTTCTTATATAGTGATATGTTATTATAAATATGAAACAACTCTAATTAACCTTCTATCCATCCTACGGAGAAAGGAAATCACCGCGCGTGCGTACGTACGGAATACCGTCTCCACGCCGTGGTGTAATCTATTTTCCATCACCACATTAATTGGATGGGTATAATGATGTAATGAGTAACTATACATGATTATTATAATGTTATATTGATACTGAAATAGTATACATACACTTCAACATAATTCCACGACCATGGGAACGATATCATCGCTCGTGCGTACGTACGGACTACCGTCTCCACGACGCGATGAGATTCATTCTCCATGATAACCATTTAAGAATGATTAACAATGAAATATATGACATTATAAAGCTACTGGATTTATGTATATATGTATATGTATGTCATCTACTTACTTCCATTCAAGACAATAAGGAAAGGAAAACAGCGTTCATGCGTACGTACGGACTACCGTCTCCATGAACGGTGTTTTTCATTTCATTTATCTATCTATTATATATATATACTTAATATATATGATATATAAATCATATTCTGGAAGTAAGTAAATCATGATACAAGTAATAATAATGTCAAGAACAACAAGTCAAAACACCTATGAGAAATGAAACGATTTTACCCAAAACGCTTCTTTAACATGGAATTTACAAAAGAACGGGTAATATAAAGTCATAAGTGAACCATATATGATATCATAACAATGAATATGATTCTGTAATAAGACAATGACATTATTTAAATCATTATACAGGAGGTTCAGACACATACGAAGGATATCGGACCTAAGGTAAGGGAAATATCACAATATCATTTTTATCCGAGATTGTTTATACTTTGGCATTTACTGGGGTGTATTTTATCATCCACATCCATGTTCCCTCAATATGCAATATTGTTTCCATCCACTTACAATAGTTTAAATCCAATTTTACCCTTCGGTGAGTTTTTAGTAAAGAATATGAAAGGAATCTTTTGTCATTTTTCGTACGAGGTACTTTTTGACTTTTCCGACAAAAGTACGAAGAATGTTTTTTTAACTTTGTAAGTTATGATTATTGTGATTACATTTCGCTGCCATGATTTATCCCATGTTATGAAATTATGATCTCTTTTTCAGGTTAATATTTCCAAAAGTTATGTGCTTGTGTATACGATGAGATTAATATTTCTTTGGTTTACCCTTACTCATAATTTGAGCTCACCCTTTTATGTTTTCTTTTCCCCAGGATATAAAGAAAGGTTTTAGTTAAAAAAAAGGGAAGATCTTTATGGGAGATATTGGAGATCTTTCACCACGATTAGAAGATTACGTTCTGAGTTTCCAAAGACACTAAACTATTACGATCCTTGTGTGTGTATTTTTTTTATGTACTATGTATTCCACAAAAGTAATGTAATGTCTATGTACGTCAAGATACGGGTCTCTACAGTTGGTATCAGAGGAAAGGTTTAGTCAACCTTTGGAAACTAGGATGCGAGAACTTTAGTGAGATCCATAGAGATATTTATAAGGAATGTCTAGGGATGTCCCTAAGGATAAGTATACGTATAGGATACAGTCCTAGAACTACGTTAACGATCATATAATTTATCCTAAAATGTTAGATATTGAGGATACTCCACCTTTATTATGTTGTTTTCCCTAGCATGATTTTTGCCTCTGACACTATTCTTTTTTTGGGTTCTAGAAAATGGCTGGAAACAAGATGATTCACGATAATGGAGGATATGATGGACAATGGAATGATATTCTTCATAATGAAATGGGATTTGGAAGTCCAAACATCATTATTATGCCGAATCATAAATCTCATAATATGATCAATAAAGTAAAATTTGGTAAGTTTCCTGACTCGGCTAATAAGAGAAAGATGGAGTTTCATGATGATCATAGTGGAAAGAAAGTTCAATTTCCCCTATGTAAATCATGTGGGAAGAGGCATCAAGGAGAATGTTTCAAAGGAACTGGAAGATGCTTTGGGTGTGGAAAAGAAGGACAAAAAGAAAGTAAGTGCAAAGGAAAAGGTTCAGTTAACACCATGGATGAGGATAATGGTATGGCTACGACATCAACAATGGTTAAATGTTTTAAATTTGGAATGTACGGGCATTATGCAAACCAATGCCCTAAGGGAAAGTCTCAAGAAGATAATCAGTATGGTCGTATGGGAAGTATTTATGTTGATGATGATGAAGAGACTACAAATGATATGTGAGATGAAAGAATTGTTGAAGCTCGGTCAATGGTTTAAGAATTTAGTGGAATGATTACATGTTTATCATGTGTAATGTTGTATAAGAAATCTCATGGTACTATGGAATAAAGAGACATCTAAGGACTGTTATGCTGTTGTCTTTCCGTGAGTTATGAAAGTGTATGATTAATGGTACCACTATCCATGAAAGGTTATTCAGATATTTTTGGAATTTAGATGATATGCGTATAATGAAGGAATAATAAGATAATGAGATGTTTTATTGTATTCATGAGCTCATGACTGATATAAGGAGAAGGTTATATCATGGTTTGAGTATAGAGAGTTTTTGGATTTTGGTATGTGGAAAGAGTTAACTTTTAACTGCATTCATGTTTTCACTAAGGTTCAATGGGTATTCAAGAGAATACATGATTAAGGCCTTTGAATGTTTGGAATGTGACCAACAAGACATATCTTATGATATACGGGGATTAACGACAGTATTAAATCTCTAGTAATCGTTTTCACTATATTATTAGAGTGGACTGTAGTATTATGGATAAGCCTAAAGATTAGAATGGATTATGTTGGACATAAGTTAGTATTGTTTAAGGATAGAATATTTTCGATATTATTGATGGGATGTTATAGTAATGTAGTTTTAGAAAAAGGACAACCTGCAGGACGGGCGACAGCCCATCTCTTCGGACAAGGCTGTGGGAATCGAACCCAGAATCGAAGTGCGACTGGCCTTTATCGCCTACCACTAGCCTACAAGAAGTCCCTGTTTAGTAGAAACTAGTTTTATTATATTAAGATGTATGATATATGAAGTACATGTCCATTTTAGGAACCATATATGATTAATCTCACTATAGATCAACTTATGTATATAATTTTTGCTAACCTTTTGTTTGAGACAGATGGAATGACCCGTCATTCTATCACATGATCTGCTAACACTTCACGAATAACAAATTCAACTTCATTTATTTAAGAGATGAAGTGGAAATTGTTCAAGGCACGAACAATAGTGCGACTATACCAAAATAAAGTCAGTATTTATTCTAATTCAAATTCTTCAACTTTAGGGAAACGATCTTGAAAACCAAAAAAATGTTGTCCTAGTGATCTTATATCTGATTAATCGGATGGTACCTTAGATCGTCACAAATTTATGGATTTGTGATTGTTGGCTTTTCCATAGCCATGTTCTCTACTACTCTCCATCAGAACGTGATGGTTAGATTTTTCTTCCATATCCATATTTTCACATATGTGGAAACCCAGTGATTAGTTTATTTGGGTAACCGTTAAGTTTCATACTTTTGTTTTTAAATATTGGTTTTGGTATTCTTTTTTACGATGTGGGTTTCTATTAAAGAAACTTTCGAATAGTAAAACATTTATAACCCTGACGAATTTCGAGGGCGAAATTCTTTTTAAGGGGGGTAGAATGTAACAACCCAAGATTTTATGAAAAATATTCTTTCACTAATTTCTTGTGTTGTACGCTACACCAAAAGGATCTTGCACAACACGCATCCTTGACTTGCCTTGCATTACACGCAATCGCAACCTTCCTCGATAACGTGTGTAGTACGCAATACTGAGTTTCACGAAACAACGATATGCTATTAAAATATTATTAAAACTAACTGTTATGAATAGTAATAACCACTTTTTAAATTTTAGAAATTTTAGCTCTCAAAATGGAATTTATTTTTTGGATTCAGAGTATCAAATTTATCCTACGGTGAAATTTTGGTACTTTTCGGATAACTTTCATATTCTGATGAATAGTGAAAATTACTAAATTATAATTAAAAACAACTTTTTTAATCGAAATAATTAATAGTTTTAAATGATTAATTTTAGTGATTTTAAAGTATATTTAGAATATATTTTTACAATTTAATACAATGTTGGTCATTGGATGTAATTTCACATTTAAACCAGACATAATCAAGTGTCAATCTTTTGATAGATATTGTTTCTTAAAAACACGCTGTTTGTTTTAACAGCGGGATTTAATTATAAAATTAATTAATGTAATTTCTAAGTTATGAATTTGGTAAAATAGACTTCATTTTTGAATTCGGAATATGAAATATAGCTTAGGATGAAATTTTGGAATTGTTCTGAAAAACATCAACTTTTGATGAATAGTGAAACTTCTAAGTGGTAGTTAAAAAAACTGAATTTTTCATAAAACTTAATTTTACCGCTTCTGTGAATGTAATTTCAAAAATCCGAAAGACACGGTTGATGTCAGTAAGTAAAATGTGGTTCAATGAGATGAAAATAATTTTTGGTGAATAGTAACTTTTTACTTTTATTTACCATGGTTAAAAGTAAATAGGGTAATTAAGGGTAAGAATGATATTAATATTACCCTAACACATGTCCTAATTCTATTGGACAAGTGTATCTCGACCAAAGACAACCTTAAGTGTAAAATATTATCATTTAGGCCCACTTGGATTAGATTAGGACATTTATTATTATTTAATTCAAAGAAGAGTTAAAAGAGTTCAAATCAAAGTTTATTTACTAAAACATTTTTAATATAGGGTTTTTCATAAGATAAATTAGATTTTAAATATTCATTAGAAATATAAAAAGATTTCCTACATAATGGTATTTTATTTGTAATTTTTAGACATCAAATAATTTAATTTATTTATGACACCAATATGATGCAGTAATTATCTTATTAATGAAATATTGACATAATTGATATTATAAATACCAAAATAAATGTAATTTAAGACTTTTTATGAATTGCACTAATTTTCTAGGTTACTATGATATATTATTGTTGATTTAATCAACATTGATCGAACATATAATTCTGTTATGACTTTCACAAAAATCATATATCAAGTAGTGTAAAAATTCACACAAAATAGTTTTTAAAACTAATATTATATTATTAATTGTTATTTTATTCCTAAAAATATAAGGTTCGGCCAAATGACTTATATAAGGATATATATATTAATAATAAACAATTTGGGGTTCGTTTGGAATAATATAGTAAGTGTATTAACCATATAGTGTAAGAAAACAAAAAGACACGGTAAAAGTTAAATTATTTAAGTTAGAGTTAAATATAATTGATAAGGTTAAAATAATAACCTAAACTTGTCTAAATCCTATTGGTTGATAGAATTTCGACCCATCCCCACTTTATCTTCGAAATAAGACCCTTTGGAACCTTTATAAACCAATTTTGACTTTAATATAAAATAATCTTTTGAGATATTCCTAAGGTGCCCCTCTCCTCCTTTATAAAAGGCACCTCCTCCCCCTCCTCCTCACACCAATTTGAGCACTCAAGCAAGGCCAAACCCTGACAAAATCTCTTCTCCACTTCCCTAGAATAATCCTAGATGTTCTTCTCTTCTTAAAAGACTAATCTTAGTTCCCTAAGTGGAGGATTCAAAGAGGTGTTCCAAAGAAGAGGTAATATCCATTACCGATCTTTTCAATTTCTTTATTCTTCAACTTCTTCTTCTTTAGTTGTTTCATGAAAAAGTAATAACATCAGTATTTCTTATATACTGATATGTTATTATATATATGAAAAAACTCTAATTAACCTTCTATCCATCTTACAGAGAAAGGAAATCACCGTGCGTGCGTACGTACGGAATACCATCTCCACGCCGTGGTGTAATCTATTTTCCGTCACCACCTTAATTGGATGGGTATAATGATGTAATTAGTAACTATAAATGATTATTATAAAGTTATATTGATACTGAAATAGTATAAATACACTTCAACACAATTCCACGACCATGGGAACGATGTCATCGCTCGTGCGTACGTACGGACTACCGTCTCCACGACGCGATGAGATTCATTCTCCATGCTAACCATTTAAGAATAATTAATAATGAAATATATGACATTAGAAAGCTACTGGATTTATGTACATATGTATATGTATTTCATCTACTTACTTCCATTCAAGACAATAAGGAAAGGAAAACAGCGTTCATGCGTACGTACGGACTACCGTCTCCATGAACGGTGTTTTTCATTTCATTTATCTATCTATTATATATATATATATACTGAATATATATTATATATAAATCATATTCTGGAAGTAAGTAAATCATGATACAAGTTATAATAATGTCAATAACAACAAGTCAAAACACCTACGATAAATGAAACGATTTTACCCAAAACGCTTCTTTAGCATGGAATTTACAAAAGAACGGGTAATATAAAGTCATAAGTGAACCATATATGATATCATAACAATGAATATGATTCTGTAATAAGTCAATGACATTATTTAAATCATTATACAGGAGGATCGGACACATACGTAGCAAATCGGACCTAAGGTAAGGGAAATATCACAATCTCATTTTTATCCGAGATTGTTTATACTTTGGCATTTACTGGGGTGTATTTTATCATTCATATCCATGTTCCCTCAATATGTAATATTGTTTCCATCCACTTACAATAGTTTAAATCCAATTTTACCCTTTGGTGAGTTTTTAGTAAAGAATATGAAAGGAATCTTTTGTCGTTTTTCGTACGAGGTACTTTTTGACTTTTCCGACAAAAGTACGAAGAATGTTTTTTTTAACTTATACGGCATGAATGGATTTTTAAGACATTATTTCCAAGAATCTTCCTTTACAAGTTTTCATGTTTATTTTTAATCAACTTCTTTTAGTTTAATGTTTTATGACATGTTAAGAAAGGAAAAATGTTTTTGAAGAAGAAAGGATATTTTCCTCAAGAATGGAGTTCAAGTGTTTTATGAAAATTATTTTCCATCTAAGATAGTAATGGTTCTGTTTTTATCCCTATTATTACATTGATTTGATTATATTGTGATGGAATTATTTTTATTAATTCCTTTATCTTATATGAATTGTTTTATGATGTCACGATGTTTAAGATTCCCATTTTTATTACATGGGTTATGAAATGATGTATGTTTTAAGATTTTGTGGAACACATAAGAATGGTATCATTATTAGATGGGTGGGACCTATATCTCCCTCCAATGCATTGGGTAAAGATTTTATATCTCATGAGATAGACATGGATAGAATGGTAGGTTATACCGGTTCAGTGAAACAGGACTGAAACGAGGGTGACTCGATTTAGAAAGGGACTTTGTCCACTAAGATAGTCTTGGCAATGAGTCTTGACTAACAAGAAATGATTCTCTATGATTATGTGTGTATGCCACAATGTTTCATGTTTTAAGTTATGATTATTGTGATTACATTTCACTGCCATGATTTATCCCATGTTATGAAATTATGATCTCTTTTGTAGGTTAAGATTTCCAAAAGCTATGTGCTTGTGTATACGATGAGATTTATATTTCTTTTGTTTACCCTTACTGAGCATTTGAGCTCACCCTTTTATGTTTTCTTTTCCCCAGGATATAAAGAAAGGTTTTACGTAAAAAAAAAGGGAAGATCTTTATGGGAGATATTGGAGATCTTTCACCACGATTAGAAGATTAAGTTCCGAGTTTCCAAAGACACTAAACTATTACGATCCTTGTGTGTGTATTTTTTGTTATGTACTAAGTATTCCGCAAAAGTAATGTAATGTCTATGTACGTCAAGATACGGGTCTCTATAGTTGGTATCAGAGGAAAGGTTTAGTCAACCTTTGGAAACTAGGATGCGAGAACTTAAGTGAGATCCATAGAGATATTTATAAGAAATGTCTAGGGATGTCCCTAAGGATAAGTATACGTATAGGATACAGTCCTAGAACTACGGTAATGATCATATAATTTAACCTAAGATGTTAGATATTGAGGATACTCCACCTTTATTATGTTGTTTTCCCTAGCATGATTTTTGCCTCTGACACTATTCTTTTTTTGGGTTCTAGAAAATGGCTGGAAACAAGATGATTCACGATAATGGAGGATATGATGGACAATGGAATGATATTCTTCATAATGAAATGGGACTTGGAAGTCCAAACATCATTATTATGCTGAATCAGAGATCTCATAATATGATCAATAAACTAAAATTTGGTAAGTTTCCTGACTCGGCTAATAAGAGAAAGATGGAGTTTCATGATGATCATAGAGGAAAGAATGTTCAATTTCCCCTATGTAAATCATGTGGGAAGAGGCATCAAGGAGAATGTTTCAAAGGAACTGGAAGATGCTTTGGGTGTGGAAAAGAAGGACACAAAGCAAGTAAGTGCAAAGGAAAAGGTTCAGTTAACACCATGGATGAGGATAATGGTATTGCTACGACATCAACAATGGTTAAATGTTTTAAATGTGGAATGTACGGGCATTATGCAACCCAATGCCCTAAGGGAAAGTCTCAAGAAGATAATCAGTATGGTCGTATGGGAAGTATTTATGTTGATGATGATGAAGAGACTACAAATGATATGCGAGATGAAAGAATTGTTGAAGCTCGGTCAATGGTTTAAGAATGTAGTGGAATGATTACATGTTTATCATGTGTAATGTTGTATAAGAAATCTCATGTTACTATGGAATAAAGAGACATCTAAGGATTGTTACACTGTTGTCTTTCCTTGAGTTATGAAAGTGTATGATTAATGGTACCACTATCCATGAAAGGTTATTCAGATATTTTTGGAATTTAGATGATATGCGTATAATGAAGGAATAATAAGATAATGAGTTGTTTTATTGTATTCATGAGCTCATGACTGATATAAGGAGAAGGTTATATCATGGTTTGAGTATAGAGAATTTTTGGATTTTGGTATATGGAAAAGTTAACTTTTAACTGCATTCATGTTTTCACTAAGGTTCAATGGGTATTCAAGAGAATACATGATTAAGGCCTTTGAATGTTTGGAATGTGACCAACAAGACATATCTTATGATATATGGGGATTAACGACAGTATTAAATCTCTGGTAATCGTTTTCACTATATTATTAGAGTGGTCTGTAGTATTATGGATAAGACTAAATATTAGAATGGATTATGTTGGACATAATTTAGTATTGTTTAAGGATAGAATATTTTCGATATTATTGATGGGATGTTATAGTAATGTAGTTTTAGAAAAAGGACAACCTGCAGGACGGGCCACAGCCCATCGCATCGGACAAGGCTATGGGAATCGAACCCAGAACCGAAGTACGACTGGCCTTTATCGCCTACCACTGGCCTACAAGAAGTCCCTGTTTAGTAGAAACTAGTTTTATTATATTAAGCTGTATGATATATGAAGTACATGTCCATTTTAGGAACCATATATGATTAATCTCACTATAGATCAACTTATGTATATAATTTTTGCTAACCTTTTGTTTGAGACAGATGGAATGACCCGTCATTCTATCACATGATCTGCTAACACTTCACGATTAACAAATTCAACTTCATTTATTTAAGAGATGAAGTGGAAATTGTTCAAGGACCGAACAATAGTGCGACTATACCAAAATAAAGTAAGTATTTATTCTAATTCAAATTCTTTATCTTTAGGGAAACGATCTTGAATACCAAAAAAATGTTGTCCTAGTGATCTTATATCTGATTAATCGGATGGTACCTTAGATCGTCACAAATTTATGGATTTTTGATTGTTGGCTTTTCCATAGCCATGTTCACTACTACTCTCCATCAGAACATGATGGTTATATTTTTCTTTCATATCCATATTTTCACATATGTGGAAACCCAGTGATTAGTTTATTTGGGTAACCGTTAAGTTTCATACTTTTGTTTTTAAATATTGGTTTTGGTATTCCTTTTTACGATGTGGGTTTCTATTAAAGAAACTTTCGAATAGTAAACCATTTATAACCCCGACGAATTTCGAGGGCGAAATTCTTTTTAGGGGGGGTAGAATGTAACAGCCCAAGATTTTATGAAAAATATTCTTTCACTAATGTCTGGTGTTGTACGCTACACCAAAAGGATCTTGCACAACACGCATCCTTGACTTGCCTTGCATTACACGCAATCGCAACCTTCCTCAATAACGTGTGTAGTACGCAATACTGAGTTTCACGAAACAACGATATGCTATTAAAATATTATTAAAACTAAACGTTATGAATAGTAAAAACCACTTTTTAAATTTTAGAAATTTTAGCTCTCAAAATGGAATTTATTTTTTGGATTCGGAGAATCGAATTTATCCTAAGGTGAAATTTTGGTACTTTTCGGATAACTTTCATATTCTGATGAATAGTGAAGTTACTAAATTATAATTAAAAACATCTTTTTTAATCAAACTAATTAATAGTTTTAAATCATTAATTTTAGTGGTTTTAATGTATATTTAGAATATATTTTTACAATTTAATACAATGTTGGTCATTGGATGTAATTTCACATTTAAACCAGACATAATCAAGTGTCAATCTTTTGATAGATATTGTTTCTTAATAACACGCTATTTGTTTTAACAGCGGGATTTAATTATAAAATTAATTAATGTAATTTCTATGTTATGAATATGGTAAAATAGACTTCATTTTTAAATTCGGAATATGAAATATAGCTTAGGATGAAATTTTGGCATTGTTCTGAAAAACATCAACTTTTGATGAATAGTGAAACTACTAAGTGGTAGTTAAAAAAACTGAATTTTTCATAAAACATAATTTTACCGCTACTGTGAATGATATTTCAAAAATCCGAAAGACACGGTTGATGTCAGTAAGTAAAATGTGGTTCAATGAGATGAAAATAATTTTTGGTGAATAGTAATTTTTTACTTTTATTTACCATGGTTAAAAGTAAATAGGGTAATTAAGGGTAAGAATGATATTAATATTACCCTAACACATGTCCTAATTCTACTGGACAAGTGTATCTCGACCAAAAACAACCTTAAGTGTAAAATATTATCATTTAGGCCCACTTGGATTAGATTAGGACATTTATTATTATTTAATTCAAAGAAGAGTTAAAAGAGTTCAAATCAATGTTTATTTACTAAAACATTTTTAATATAGGGTTTTGCATAAGTTAAATTCGATTGTAAATATTCATTAGAAATCTAAAAATATTTCCTACATAATGGTATTTTATTTGTAATTTTTAGACATCAAATAATTTAATTTATTTATGACACAAATATGATGCAGTAATTATCTTATTAATGAAATATTGACATAATTGATATTATAAATACCAAAATAAATATAATTTAAGACTTTTTATGAATTCCACTAATTTTCTAGGTCACTATGATATATTATTTATGATTTAATCAACTTGGATCTAAGATATAATTCTGTTATGACTTTCACAAAAATCATATATCAAGTAGTGTCAAAATTGACACAAAATAGTTTTTAAATATAATATTATATTATTAATTGTTATTTTATTCCTAAAAATCTATGGTTCGGCCAAATGACTTATATAAGGATATATATATTAATAATAAACAATTTGGGGTTCGTTTGGTATGATATAGTAAGTGTATTAACCATATAGTGTAAGAAAACAAAAAGACACGGTAAAAGTAAAATTATTTAACTTATAGTTAAATATAATTGATAAGGTTAAAATAATAACCTAAACATGTCTAAATCCTATTGGTTGATAGGATTTCGACCCATTCCCACTTTAGATTCGAAATAAGACCCTTTGGAACCATTATAAACCGATTTTTACTTTAATATAAAATAATATTTTGAGATATTCCTAAGGTGCCCCTCTCCTCCCTTATAAAAGGGCACGTCCTCCCCCTCCTCCTCACACCAATTTTAGCACTCAAGCTAGGCCAACCCCTGCCAAAATCTCTTCTCCACTTCCCTATAATAATCCTAGAGGTCCTTCTCTTCTTAAAAGACCAATCTTAGTTCCCTAAGTGGAGGATTCAAAGAGGTGTTCCAAAGAAGAGGTAATATCCATTACCGATATTTTCAATTTCTTTCTTCTTCAACTTCTTCTTCTTTAGTTGTTTCATGATAAAGTAATAACATAAGTATTTATTATATACTTATATGTTATTATAAATATGAAACAACTCTAATTAACCTTCTATCCATCCTACGGAGAAAGGAAATCACCGCGCGTGCGTACGTACGGAATACCGTCTCCACGCCGTGGTGTAATCTATTTTCCGTCACCACCATAATTGGATGGGTATAATGATTTAATGAGTAACTATACATGATTATTATAAAGGTATATTGATACTGAAATAGTATACATACACTTCAACACAATTCCACGACCATGGGAACGATGTCATCGCTCGTGCGTACGTACGGACTACCGTCTCCACGACGCGATGAGATTCATTCTCCATGCTAACCATTTAAGAATTATTAATAATGAAATATATGACATTATAAAGCTACTGGATTTATGTACATATGTATATGTATGTCATCTACTTACTCCCATTCAAGACAATAAGGAAAGGAAAACAACGTTCATGCGTACGTACGGACTACCGTCTCCATGAACGGTGTTTTTCATTTCATTTATCTATCTATTATATATATATATATATACTGAATATATATGATATATAAATAATATTCTGGAAGTAAGTAAATCATGATACAAGAAATAATAATGTCAAGAACAACTAGTCAAAACACCTACGATAAATGAAACGATTTAACCCAAAACGCTTCTTTAACATGGAATTTACAAAAGAACGGGTAATATAAAGTCATAATTGAACCATATATGATATCATAACAATGAATATGATTCTGTAATAAGTCAATGACATTATTTAAATCATTATACAGGAGGTTCGGACACATACGAAGCAAATCGGACCTAAGGTAAGGAAAATATCACAATCTCATTTTTATCCGAGATTGTTTATACTTTGGCATTTACTAGGGTGTATTTTATCATCCACATACATGTTCCCTCAATATGTAATATTGTTTCCATCCACTTACAATAGTTTAAATCCAATTTTACCCTTTGGTGAGTTTTTAGTAAAGAATATGAAAGGAATCTTTTGTCGTTTTTCGTACGAGGTACTTTTTGACTTTTCCGACAAAAGTATGAAGAATATTTTTTTTAACTTATACGGCATGAATGGATTTTTAAAACATTATTTCCAATAATATTATGTTACAAGTTTTCAAGTTTATTTTTAATCAACTTCTTTTAGTTTAATGTTTTATGACATGTTAAGAAAGTAAAAATGTTTTTGAAGAAGAAAGGATATTTTCCTCAAGAATGGAGTTCAAGTGTTTTATCAAAATTATTTTCCATCTAAGATAGTAAATGGTTCTGTTTTTATCCCTATTATTACATTGATTTGATTATGTTGTGATGGAATTATTTTTATGAATTCCTTTATCTTATATGAATTGTTTTATGGTGTCACGATGTTTAAGATTCCCATTTTTATTACATGGGTTATGCAATGATGTATGTTTTAAGATTTTGTTGCACACATAAGAATTGTATCATTATGAGATGGGTGGGACCTATATCTCCCTCCAATGCATTGGGTAAAGATTTTATATCTCATGAGATAGACATGGCTGGAACGGTAGGTTATACCGGTTCAGTGAAACAGGACTGAAACGAGGGTGACTCGATTTAGAAAGGGGCTTTGTCCACTAAGATAGTCTTGGCAATGAGTCTTGAATAACAAGAAATGATTCTCAATGATTATGTGTGTATGCCACAATGTTTCATGTTTTACGTTATGATTATTGTGATTACATTTCACTGCCATGATTGATCCCATGTTATGAAATTATGATCTCTTTTACAAGTTAAGATTTCCAAAAGTTATGTGCTTGTGTATACGATGAGATTTATATTTATTTTGTTTACCCTTACTGAGCATTTGAGCTCACCCTTTTATGTTTTATTTTCCCCAGTATATAAAGAAAGGTTTTAGGTAAAAAAAGGGAAGATCTTTATGGGAGATATTGGAGATCTTTCACCACGATTAGAAGATTACGTTCCGAGTTTCCAAAGACACTAAACTATTACGATCCTTGTGTGTGTATTTTTTGTTATGTACTAAGTATTCCGAAAAAGTAATGTAATGTCTATTTACGTCAAGATACGGGTTTCTACAGTTGGTATCAGAGGAAAGGTTTAGTCAACCTTTGGAAACTAGGATGCGAGAACTTTAGTGAGATCCATAGAGATATTTATAAGGAATGTCTAGGGATGTCCCTAAGGATAAGTATACGTATATGATACAGTCCTAGAACTATGGTAACGATCATATAATTTAACCTAAGATGTTAGATATTGAGGATACTCCACCTTTATTATGTTGTTTTCCCTAGCATGATTTTTGCCTCTGACAGTATTCTTTTTTTGGGTTCTAGAAAATAGCTGGAAACAAGATGATTCACGATAATGGAGGATATGATGGACAATGGAATGATATTCTTCATAATGAAATGGGATTTGGAAGTCCAAACATCATTATTATGCCGAATCAGCAATCTCATAATATGATCAATAAAGTAAAATTTGGTAAGTTTCCTGAGTCGGCTAATAAGAGAAAGATGGAGTTTCATGATGATCATAGAGGAAAGAAACTTCTATTTCCCCTATGTAAATCATGTGGGAAGAGGCATCAAGGAGAATGTTTCAAAGGAACTGGAAGATGCTTTGGGTGTGGAAAAGAAGGACACAAAGCAAGTAAGTGCAAAGGAAAAGGTTCAGTTAACACCATGGATGAGGATAATGGTATTGCTACGACATCAACAATGGTTAAATGTTTTAAATGTGGAATGTACGGGCATTATGCTAACCAATTCCCTAAGGGAAAGTCTCAAGAAGATAATCAGTATGGTCTTATGGGAAGTATTTATGTTGATGATGATGAAGAGACTACAAATGATATGTGAGATGAAAGAATTGTTGAAGCTCGGTCAATGGTTTAAGAATGTAGAGGAATGATTACATGTTTATCATGTGTAATGTTGTATAAGAAATCTCATGGTACTATGGAATAAAGAGACATCTAAGGATTGTTACACTGTTGTCTTTCCTAGAGTAATGAAAGTGTATGATTAATGGTACCACTATCCATGAAAGGTTATTCAGATATTTTTGGAATTTAGATGATATGCGTATAATGAAGGAATAATAAGATAATGAGGTGTTTGATTGTATTCATGAGCTCATGACTGATATAAGGAGAAGGTTATATCATGGTTTGAGTATAGAGAATTTTTGGATTTTGGTATGTGGAAGGAGTTAACTTTTAACTACATTCATGTTTTCACTATGGTTCAATGGGTATTCAAGAGAATACATGATTAAGGCCTTTGAATGTTTGGAATGTGACCAACAAGACATATCTTATGATATATGGGGATTAACGACATTATTAAATCTCTGGTAATCGTTTTCACTATATTATGAGAGTGGACTGTAGTATTATGGATAAGCCTAAAGATTAGAATGGATTATGTTGGACATAAGTTAGTATTGTTTAAGGATAGAAGATTTTCGATATTATTGATGGGATGTTATAGTAATGTAGTTTTAGAAAAAGGAAAACCTGCAGGACGGGCGACAGCCCGTCGATTCAGACAAGGCTGTGGGAATCGAACCCAGAACCGAAGTGCGACTGGCCTTTATCGCCTACCACTGGCCTACAAGAAGTCCCTGTTTAGTAGAAACTAGTTTTATTATATTAAGCTGTATGATATATGAAGTACATGTCCATTTTAGGAACCATATATGATTAATCTCACTATAGATCAACTTATGTATATAATTTTTGCTAGCCTTTTGTTTGAGACAGATGGAATGACCCGTCATTCTATCACATGATCTGCTAACACTTCACGAATAACAAATTCAACATCATTTATTTAAGAGATGAAGTGGAAATTGTTCAAGGCACGAACAATAGTGCGACTATACCAAAATAAAGTAAGTATTTATTCTAATTCAAATTCTTCAACTTTAGGGAAACGATCTTGAAAACCAAAAAAATGTTGTCCTAGTGATCTTATATCTGATTAATCGGATGGTACCTTAGATCGTCACAATTTTATGGATTTGTGATTGTTGGATTTTCCATAGCCATGTTCTCTACCACTCTCCATCAGAACATGATGGTTAGATTTTTCTTCCATATCCATATTTTCACATACGTGGAAACCCAGTGATTAGTTTATTTTTGTAACCGTTAAGTTTCAGACTTTTGTTTTTAAATATTGGTTTTGGTATTCCTTTTTACGATGTGGGTTTCTATTAAAGAAACTTTCGAATAGTAAACCATTTATAACCCCGACGAATTTCGAGGGCGAAATTCTTTTTAAGGGGGGTAGAATGTAACAGCCCAAGATTTTATGAAAAATATTCTTTCACTAATGTCTTGTGTTGTACGCTACACCAAAAGGATCTTGCAAAACACGCATACTTGACTTGCCTTGCATTACACGCAATCGCAACCTTCCTCGATAACGTGTGTAGTACGCATACTGAGTTTCACGAAACAATGATATGCTATTAAAATATTATTAAAACTAGCCGTTATGAATAGTAATAACCACTTTTTAAATTTTTGAAATTTTAGCTCTCAAAATGGAATTTAGTTTTTGTATTCGGAGTATCGAATTTATCCTAAGGTGAAATTTTGGTACTTTTCGGATAACTTTCATATTCCGATGAATAGTGAAAATTACTAAATTATAATTAAAGACAACTTTTTTAATCGAAATAATTAATAGTGAAAAATCATTAATTTTAGTGGTTTTAAAGTATATTTAGAATATATTTATACAATTTAATACAATGTTGGTCATTGGATGTAATTTCACATTTAAACCAGACATAATCAAGTGTCAATCTTTTGATAGATATTGTTTCTTAAAAACACGCTATTTGTTTTAACAGCGGGATTTAATTATAAAATTAATTAATGTAATTTCTATGTTATGAATTTGGTAAAATAGACTTCATTTTTGAATTTGGAATATGAAATATAGCTTAGGATGAAATTTTGGCGTTGTTCTGAAAAACATCAACTTTTGATGAATAGTGAAACTACTAAGTGGTAGTTAAAAAAACCGAATTTTTCATAAAACATAATTTTACCGCTTCTGTGAATGGAATTTCAAACATCCGAAAGACATGGTTGATGTCAGTAAGTAAAATGTGGTTCAATGAGATGAAAATAATTTTTGGTGAATAGTAATTTTTTACTTTTATTTACCATGGTTAAAAGTAAATAGGGTAATTAAGGGTAAGAATGATATTAATATTACCCTAACACATGTCCTAATTATATTGGACAAGTGTATCTCGACCAAAAACAACCTTAAGTGTAAAATATTATCATTTAGGCCCACTTGTATTAGATTAGGACATTTATTAATATTTAATTTAAAGAAGAGTTACAAGAGTTCAAATCAATGTTTATTTACTAAAACATTTTTAATATAGGGTTGTGCATAAGATAAATTCGATTATAAATATTCATTAGAAAGATAAAAAGATTTCCTACATAATGCTATTTTATTTCTAATTTTTACACATCAACTAATTTAATTAATTTATGACACAAATATGATGCAGTAATTATCTTATTAATGAAATATTGACATAATTGATATTATAAATATCAAAATAAATGTAATTTAAGACTTTTTATGAATTACAATAACTTTCGAGGTTACTATGATGTATTATTGTTTATTTAAGAAACTTGGATCGAACATATAATTCTGTTATGACTTTCAAAAAAATCATATATCAAGTAGTGTCAAAATTGACACAAAATAGTTTTTAAATATTATATTATATTATTAATTATTATTTTATTCCTAAAAATATAAGGTTCGTCCAAATGACTTATATAAGGATATAAATATTAATAATAAACAATTTGGGGTTCGGTTGGCATGTTATAGTAAGTGTATTAACCATATAGTTTAAGAAAACAAAAAGACACGGTAAAAGTTAAATTATTTAACTTTTAGTTAAATCTAATTGATAAGGTTAAAATTATAAACTAAACTTATCTAAATACTATTGGTTGATAGGATTTCGACCCATACCCACTTTAGCTTCAAAATAAGACCCTTTGGAACCATTATAAACCGATTTTGACTTTAATATAAAATAATATTTTGAGATATTCCTAAGGTGCCCCTCTCCTCCCCTATAAAAGGGCACCTCCTCCCCCTCCTCCTCACACCAATTTGAGCACTCAAGCTCGTCCAACCCCTGCCACAATCCCTTCTCCACTTCCATAGAAAAATTCTAGAGGTCCTTCTCTTCTTCAAAGACCAATCTTAGTTCCCTAAGTGGAGGATTCAAAGAGGTGTTCCAAAGAAGAGGTAATATCCATTACCGATCTTTTCAATTTCTTTCTTCTTAAACTTCTTCTTCATTAGTTGTTTCATGATAAAGTAACAACATTAGTATTTCTTATATACTGATATGTTATTATAAATATGAAACAACTCTAATTAACATTCTGTCCATCCTACGGAGAAAGGAAATCACCGCGCGTGCGTACGTACGGAATACCGTCTCCACGCCGTGGTGTAATCTATTTTCCGTCACCACCTTAATTGGATGGGTATAATGATGTAATGAGTAACTATAAATGATTATTATAAAGTTATATTGATACTGAAATAGTATAAATACACTTCAATACAATTCCACGACCATGGGAACAATATCATCGCTCGTGCGTACGTACGAACTACCGTCTCCACGACGCGATGAGATTCATTCTCCATGCTAACAATTTAATAATGATTAATAATTAAATATATGACATTATAAAGCTACTGTATTTATGTATATATGTATATGTATGTCATCTAATTACTTCCATTCAAGACAATAAGGAAAGGAAAACAGCGTTCATGCGTACGTACGGACTACCGTCTCCATGAACGGTGTTTTTCATTTCATTTATCTATCTATTATATATATATATATATACTGAATATATATGATATATAAATCATATTATGGAAGTAAGTAAATCATGATACAAGTAATAATAATGTCAAGAACAACAAGTCAAAACACCTACGATAAATGAAACGATTTTACCCAAGACGCTTCTTAAACATGGAATTTACAAAAGAACGGGTAATATAAAGTCATAAGTGAACCATATATGATATCATAACAATGAATATGATTCTGTAGTAAGTCAATGACATTATTTAAATCATTATACAGGAGGTTCGGACACATACGAAGCAAATCGGACCTAAGGTAAGGGAAATATCACAATCTCATTTTTATCCGTGATTGTTTATACTTTGGCATTTACTGGGGTGTATTTTATCATCCACATCCATGTTACCTCAATATATAATATTGTTTCCATCCACATACAATAGTTTAAATCCAATTTTACCCTTCGGTGAGTTTTTAGTAAAGAATATGAAAGGAATCTTTTGTCGTTTTTCGTACGAGGTTCTTTTTGTCTTTTCCGACAAAAGTACGAAGAAAGTTTTTTTTAACTTATACGGCATGAATGGATTTTTAAAACATTATTTCCAAGAATCTTCCTTTAAAAGTTTTCAAGTTTATTTTTAATCAACTTCTTTTAGTTTAAAGTATTATGACATGTTAAGAAAGGAAAAATGTTTTTGAAGAAGAAAGGATATTTTCCTCAAGAATGGAGTTCAAGTGTTTTATCAAAATTATTTTCCATCTAAGATAGTAATTGGTTCTGTTTTTATCCCTATTATTACATTGATTTTATTATGTTGTGATGGAATTATTTTTATGAATTCCTTTATCTTATATGAATTGTTTTATGATGTCACGATGTTTAAGATTCCCATTTTT
Organism: Viscum album; assembly: GCA_963277665.1. Lineage (NCBI taxonomy): Eukaryota > Viridiplantae > Streptophyta > Magnoliopsida > Santalales > Viscaceae > Viscum > Viscum album. Next base: position 316,504,691 of record OY728132.1, on the reverse strand, counting down.
ATTACATGGGTTATGAAATGATGTATGTTTTAAGATTTTGTGGCACACATAAGAATGGTATCATTATGAGATGGGTGGGACCTATATCTCCCTCCAATGCATTGGGTAAAGATTTTATATATCATGAGATAGACATGGCTGGAACGGTAGGTTATACCGGTTCAGTGAAACAGGACTGAAACGAGGGTGACTCGATTCAGAAAGGGACTTTGTCTACTAAGATAGTCTTGGAAATGAGTCTTGACTAACAAGAAATTATTCTCTATGATTATGTGTGTATGCCACAAAGTTTCATGTTTTAAGTTATGATTATTGTGATTACATTTCACTTCCATGATTTATCCCATGTTATGAAATTATGATCTCTTTTCCAGGTTAAGATTTCCAAAAGTTATGTGCTTGTGTATACGATGAGATTTATATTTCTTTTGTTTACCCTTACTGAGCATTTGAGCTCACCCTTTTATGTTTTCTTTTCCCCAGGATATAAAGAAAGGTTTTAGGTAAAAAAAAGGGAAGATCTTTATGGGAGATATTGGAGATTTTTCACCACGATTAGAAGATTACGTTCCGAGTTTCCAAAGAAACAAAACTATTACGATCCTTGTGTGTGTATTTTTTGTTATGTACTAAGTATTCCACAAAAGTATTGTAATGTCTATGTACGTCAAGATATGGGTCTCTACATACAAACCTTCTTTGATGTATCTCCAACCTCAATCTCTGAGCCATACATTTGATTCCTACTCAAAACACACTTGTTTCTAGGGGAAACCACTCCTCATTCCATTGTTCATTTTTTAATCAGCACTATGTTCCATGAATAAGTATCCCAATGATCGGCCACGTCACAAGGGTTCAAACTCAACACATGAAGCATCAACCGGACGCCCGACCTGTAAGTTGTTAGTATTATAGTGCCAAGGGTCCTATTGGAATCATATTTGATCCAAATTGTCTATACTCCAAATTTCTCCAAACACTTGTCTGTTATCTAAAAAGGACATTATCGCTCCATGGAACCCTGCGCTGCAGACGATTTGTCAAACGGACTTCTGGTTCACAAGATATGTCCTTTTAAATGTATATGGGCTTGGCCCACCGGCTGGAGCGACCTGTGCGAGGGTCACACAGTCTGCCTATCGAATAGCTCAAAGGAGCCATTAAACTTTTTGATTGGAGGCACCAGGTTGCATCGCCTACCTGTCCACATGACTCACAGGGAGATGGTCCCCTTCCCCCTCCTCCATGGCTTCTAGCCGCAGGCCCCCTTGATCCTAAAGAGATCCAAGAGACATTAAAATATTTTAATTTTTAGAGCCACGCGGTGCCAGCTCATCACCCGCGTGACCTGTAGAGAGCGGGTCCTTTCCTTAACCACAAGTTCGTGTTGCAGCCTATCATACCATAGTGTGAGAATACACATCGTCTTCCATATCCATATCCAACCAATGCTAGCCACATGTCTAACTGTCATGGTTCTGAGTGGCGCCACCCTCTTCTGCGACTGGAAATCACCAGCCATTTCCATAGCAAGTCGGCGCTGGTTGTTATCACCACCATGTCGTTGTCGTGCCAATGAATATTTTGTGGGACACTGGGTGAGCTCTTATGGTCTTTATTCCTTTATGCATGTACCATTAGGCCTCCTGGTATTCCTTCGTCATTGTGAGGCTTCTGGATTCCATATTCTGACGAGTTAGAAGATTGTCCTCTGAGTACTACCACATGAACAAAGTGGCGGAGGGTACATGCCCTATTTGTATGGGCCACACACTCCACAGTAACATCACAATAAGTGGGATTAATTTAAACATAATATTAAAATAATGATAAACTTCATGCAAAACATAAACTACTACCACAGATTTCATTTGAGTCTTCGCGGTGGTGGAAAGATAATCTTCACCTTAATTAAGCCACTGGCGTTCATTGTTCCTAATTCGATCACTCCGATGACGTCCAAAATTTTGTTCCTCTTCGGAGGAAGATGTCGTGACACTTCATCATAGGTTCCTCACTTGAAGATTTTGTGTCCAAAACTCCAACCCAAGCTCCATTTAAAAAGATGGGGGAAAGGTAAGAAAAACACTAAGGAATTAATGAGGTGCAATAATTAATGAACCTATCAATTCCCAATAGTGCAGTTACAATTATAGGAGAGTCAAACCATAAAATTGATTGACAACATAGTGGTACTGCCACAAATAGTAAACCGCTAAAGAAAAATAAAATAACAATTACATGTTATATTATTATTCATTTTATAGATTGAAATTTTGTCTTTTTCTCCCGACCTACTATGGTCGAAGTGAAGCATCCCTTATGTAAATCCTGGCACAGTGGATTCAACGGTGCTCTCATATTTCAATTCCTAAAATTTGTTTAAATGTTATAAAAAAATAGATCATACGTTTATTGAATGTACTATAAATGAAGTTGAAAATTACATTCTGGGAACACTAGGCCTCGAATCAAATGCCATCAATTTTCAAAGATTTTTAATAATCCCTAAATAATTTAAAACATTACATGGAATTTATGGTTCTTTATTATCTTCACACCTTAGTTATTTTTATCCCTGAAAAATACAACAAAACTAGGGAAACCAATAGGGGTACAAAGCACCTATCTGATCCTCCCACTCCCATATGCTCTCATGTAGATTGTTGTGCTACCAATGAAATCGCACCAAAGAACTCGACTTACCATGTAGGACCCACTCCTATTGATTTTTGATGTCAACTTGGAACATCGCAAATATCACCCCATTGTCGATATCTAGCTCACCCTAGTCGATAACGTGTGATGTGTCGTGCACAGATCTCCTCAACTTCGACACATGGAATACATAATGCACCTGGTTCATCTGTGGGGGAAGATCCAGATGGTACTCCACCTCGCCAAATATGCGGAGGATCTAGAAATTACAGCAGAACCTTAGATATAGATTTCCTCCTCGTCTAGACCACATTAATCATCATTGGGGTGAGACCCGTAGGATGACAATTTCTCTCTCCTAAAATACCAAGGGTCTTTTTATCCTATTGGCATAAGACTTTTATGAGCTCTGTGTATTCTTCATTCCCTTTTAGATGATCTTCACCTTCTCTGTGGTTTCCTAAAACAACTCTGGACCCATAAGTGATGTCTCCCCTGTTTTTTCCATCAAAAGGAATATCTACATTGGAATCCGTACATGGCCTCAAATTGAACCATAACAATATTGGAGTGATAAATTTTGTTGTATGAAAACTCTACAAGGGGAATGTGGTGCTCCCAACTACAGCCAAAATCGGGGACACAAGTATGAATCTTGTCCTCAATTGTTTGTATGGTCTGCTCTGTCCGACCATCTGTTTGAGGATGGATGGTGGTCCTCCAGCGCAACTGATTACTAAATGAATACTAAAATAACTTTGATAAGAAGTATGTAAAACATGTTTCACGATCTAAGATGATCATTGACAACACTCTATGAAGTCGTACAATCTCTTGCACGTAAAGGCATATCAGGTCCAATAAGGATCCAAGCTCTTGGATGGGTAGGATATGGGCGGACATGGTGAGTCAGTCAATGATCACCTAGATGGAATGATGTACCCTAGACATACTTGGATGTCCTGTCATGAATTCTAGGTAGATACAATCCCACTTCCACTTTGGTACCTCATGTGGCTGAGTTATGCCCCCTGGTACATGATGCTCGACCTTCACATGCTGACAAGTGAGGCATCAAAATAAAACTCTGAAATTGGTTTCTTCATCCCTAGCCACCAGTACTGACACCGGAGGTCATGGCACATCTTCTCCACTCCAGGATGTACCACTAAAGGGGATGTTTGGAACTCCATCAGCACCTCTTCTCATAGCGTCTCTGGCACCATGGTCCATCCTATGAAGAGGACGAGGTGGTCCCCACCTTCAGAAAATCCTTCAAGAGACTTTATTTAGGATATCTGAGTACATAGATCCTCAAAATAAACGTCCGCAAGATGTGCATACTGAACTCACTATAGAAGTGTTGGACTTAAAGTCATAGATCAGAGGTAAGATACTCCATTTCAATCTATAGTGGAATTCTACAATACATCATGATGTTATGTCTCCTCATTGAACAATTGTAGACCATAACTCCTACTGGGTGTGTCCGCTACTAGGTTCCCTTTCCTACAAGTGTAGAATATCTTAATTTCATAGTCCTAGAGGAACTGTAGCTGTAGTTGATGTCTCAAGTTCATGTCATTCTATGTGAAGATATACCTAAGACATTTTGGATTAGAGTAAATAGTAAACTATTCAACCATCAAGTAGTGCAGCCACATATTCAGCATAATGACCACTGATTCTAACTACAGGTCATTGGTATGGTAGATATGATAATGATGTATCAGTTGTCGTTTGTTGTAGGTGATCAATACTTACTCCTGCCTCTGGAAACACCCTAGTCTGGTGCTTGATGCGTCACCGTAGACTACGTACCCAACACCCTATTCTTGTAGCCTCATGATTGGGGAACTCGTCATTCTCTACCTCAGATCATAAAAACATTATTGGCACCTCTCTATCCACACGAATTGTTTTCCCTTCTTCATAAAAGCTGAAAAAGGTGTCAAAACACTATAAAAGTCAGGGATGAATATCCAGTAGTACCCATCCAATCCCAGAAAACATCGCACCTCAATGACAGACATGGGAGGCTCCAAAGAATGATATTCCTCTATCTTCGCTAGATCTACTGTATCTCCAGCATTCGAGATAACATTATCCACGAAGTGGACATCACATATCCAGAACTAGAACTTCAAGGGCATTCCATAAAAATGATACTCTCAGAGTGCATCCAGAACTATTTCTAGGTGTGTGCTATGGTCCTTCTCCAACATCGAGTATATCAAGATATCGTCAATGAATACCACCACAAATCGATCGAGGTAAGGCTGGAAGATCCTGTTCATGAGCCCAATGAACAATACTAAAGGGTTGGTCGTGTCTAAGGGAATCCCCAATAACTTATATTTTCCATACGGACATCTGAAGGCATTCTTCGGTACGGCCTCTTCCCTTTCCCTAAGCTAGTGATAGTCAGATCAGAGTTCTATCATCGAAAACCATCGAGCACCCTTGTGCTGGTTGAATAAATCATCAATAAATAGGAATGGATACTTGTTCTTCAAAGTCACATTTTTCAGGTGCTGATAGTCCACACAAATCCTCATATACTCATTTTCCATCTTGGTGAACAATATTTGGGATGCCTATGGAGAAACACTAGATCATATCCACCCCTTTCCTTGCAAGTCCTCCAACTGTACCCGCAACTCACAAATATCTGCGGGAGCCATTTGATATGCTAGTGTAGATATCGGTGTCTTCCTGAGGTAAATATCGATGTCGAAGTGTACCTCTCTATGAGAAGGTAGTCCTAGAACATCATCTTGGAAGACATCATCATTATGGTCCACCACAACAGGATAACTCGGACTCCTCAACTAAACATCTCTAAGGGTAAGGCTACACAACTAAATAGTGATCGGCTCCACCCACTTCTGAGTAAGTCCATCATGTGATGAAAATCATCCCTCCTCATCGGTGAAGGTAAAACTAACACCATCCTCGCAGAAACACCGCACATTGTGCATAAAACAGTCAATCAGAACATGGACTGTGGATAGAAAATCCCAACCCAATATGGCATCGTAAGGATTTAACACTGCTAATATGAGATCCCAACAAAATATCTCACCTCCTAGAGTAATCTCACACTTCATGAACCAGTTTATAATAATCAAATATTCCCCTATAAGTGTCTCTAATTACAAGGATCGAGAAAACGACTCCATCAGAATCTTCGTGCTCCAAATGAGTTCCGTAGCAATGAAATAGTGACTACCACATGGGTCTATAAGTACTATAGATAGAGTGTAATAGATATATAATGTACCTGTTATCATCTCTATAGTGTTGTGGTGGTAGGCCTCTACTACCTGTACTTGTGCTCTCTCTTGTCAATGCGCTCCTTATGGTCAGGGTGGAGCACCAAGTGGTGGTGGCGGTAGAACCTCAAATTTCTACCCACCACCTGATTCACGACATGGTCCTCTTCCACGTCCGCCACCCTACAAACCACATTGATATAATTTATACCTCTTCCTCGTCGGTCCCTCGACCATCTATTGGTCATCAGTATGACGTGTCAGGTTTTCTGGAGCCATATAGCCCTGCCCACCACACGTGAAGCAAAATCTACCTCCCTGTTCACCTCCTCTATCTCGTGAGCTCCACACCTCCGACTCTACGCCCCGGGGTCATCCACCATAAGGGTTTGGCCTACTTGTACCTCTTGATCAAATACCTACTTTTTCCTGAAGATGGCATAGCTACCTGTCGTCTGGTGTTGGTTCTCACCACCGGTGCCTTCTTATCCAAGAAGTTCTCCACCAACAATGCTCGCTCAAGCACTCCATCATGCGTTAGGATATTCGGTGATATCATAGATCATCTTGATCTATTTTAGGAGGCCTGGATCAATGGATTAGGACCTAAAGATTGGTTCTTGTACCATATCAGTGGAGTAGTGCAAATGGTAAGTGAATCTCATCGAGTACTGGGATACTGTCAGGATTCCCTTCTATAAGTGTACCAGCTCTTTAATACACACATAGCATAGTGTTGCAGGATGAACTTTTCCCTGAATAGGTTCTCAAATTCAATCCAACAGAGGGTCTCATTGACATATATTTTAAGCTTCAGGCTCCACCATCTTCCTACCATTGATAGTAAAAGACTAGAAACTAGGATCACCATCTGCCCCGCTGGTGTCCCAACTAGGTGGGAAACTTGTGCCACAACCTCCACCTAGTTCTCTGCTACCTAGGGATCTATCTCACATCCAAACAACGGTGGCCTATACCACTAGAACTCATGAAACAAGTTCAGTTGGAACGCATCATCCACCAGTGGGGCCAGTGTAAACTACTTCCCAACAGGTGGTGCTACTGTCAGTGCACCCCTTGAATGTGCTAACACATAGATAGGGCCATGCACTGAATCCTCATCGCTCGGTGGTCTTCCATCATTTAATCTCTCTGAAATCCTCAATGGCTATCTATGCATTGGCCCCCATAAAAGAAACAGGTGTGCCACAGTTAATAGGTAATACTTTGTGAGCTAATTTAATATATATCAAAGTAAAAAACATTTCCAAAACACACCTAATCAGTGTGTTGATGCACTTAGTCAGAAATAATAATTTAGAGTCCTAGTGTTTGAACACATCAGCTGCTGCACAAACACTGGACTCCACGTATAGGAATCCACAATCTAAATACTTGAAAATGTTGCTCCATTTAAATAATCAGGGTCTTTGTTATTCGGAAGAACTGACTAGTATGATACCACTATTACACAACCCATCCCCTGGGGCCAATGCTGGGACTACCCCAAGAACGTCTTCCAGAGGCCAGGGGTTGGCGAAAAGCACTATAAAGGAATATCTATAAGATGAGATGGAATTTCGTTTAAACCTATACAAACACACATAATAGAATGCAACAAGATGCAACGAAAATTTAATATGTTGAATTAAAAGTGTCACTAAATTTAAGGGGTTGAAATAGAAGCCCAACTGAAAAGATACAACTAAAAATGAAAAAAAATAGTTCTTGAGATTGTCCACTAGGTGTCCTACTTAAATGATAGGTACATCTCATATCCACAATTGTCCATGTTAACCATCACCATTGTCCACCATCAGGTCTTAGCTCCTTGTGTCTCAGTCAAGGATTCTCACCATCTTCACAAGACATAACATGGTGTGGGAAAAACCCATGCACAGATGAGTATAAAAATACCTAGTAGGGACACTGAGAACCGCAAAAGTCATTTAAAATTTCACAAAAATAAAATATCAAATCATGATCCCAAACAAAAATCAAAAATCAAAGGACTCATCTCAAAACCATGTATAAATAATGTACATAAATACATATGATTAGTCATAAATCTTGATCATCTTATTCTATAATGAAGCTCTACTGCTGAGCATACAGAGTCTGACCCACACATGAACGACAGGTACTAAACCTCACATACCCACACATGATCTGACCCACCCATGATCGATAAGTACTAACCCTCACTAGACTCACAAAGGATCTGACATTCCCAAGATCGATAGGTACTAACCCTCAGAAGACCCACCAAAGATCTAACACACAGAGGATTGGTATGTCACTGATACATGATGGGCTTCTCTAAGGTAGTTCCTCCTTGGGTAACACACAACTTAGCCACATAGGGTCTCTAAAATGCTAATCCACATAGGATCTCTAGAATACTAATCGACACTAGATTTCTAAGTGATGATCCATGTGATATCATTTCGTACTGATCCACAGAAGATCACTATGTGATGACCCATACAGGATCTCTAGGTAATGACCTACAAGGGATTTCTTGGTACTAACCTCAGTATAATCTATCTCTAACCTCCATCTCTCATCCAGCCACTAGATTCCCACTAAAAACAAGATCAAAACAAGGGGAAACTTCTCCTCATGCAATCAGATATTTTCACCCATAACGATGTTCCACTAATAAGTAACAAAATTATCTGTCACGTTATAAGGGTTCTAATGAAATAGGAAACACAAAAACGAGATGCTCGGTCTGTAAGTTATTAGGATTTTCGTGTCGAGGGCCCTATTGGATTCAGAGTCAATCCAATAGGTCATTACTCAACCATTCTCCAAAACTATTGTAAAGTATCGAAAATGGACCATCCTGCTCCATGGATCCCATCATCGCAGATATTTTGTCCAATGGACATACAGTTCTCAAGATACAACCTTTCGAGTGTATTTGGGTCTAATAGGGGTCTGGTTCTGGTCTAACCCGATCAGACCGACCCAGCCCGACATGGTCTACGCCGACCTGACTAGGATTGGGTCGACCAGACCCTGTCTAGGTCTGATCTGGCGTTGCCCAAACCGGCATGGTTGGGTGGGGCCATGGTGGGATCGTCCTGATGGGTTGTGAAGACTCAGCCTGCCTGCTGGCATGACCCACTCGAGGGTTGCACAGTTCACCTTTTGAATGACTCAAATAAGAAATTCAGCTCCTTGATTAGGGACACCAGGTGGTGCTGCCAACCTATCCGTAGGACATGCTGGGAGCAATTCCCCATTAACCTTCTCCAATGATTCAACCCCCCCACCCCACCCGATTCTAAATAACTCAAATATACATTCGGCTATTTTAATTTTTAGTTCCAGATGGTACCGCCACATCACCTGTGGGACCCATAGGAAGCAGATCCCTGCCTTCTCCACATCTTCGAGCTATACCCTATCACACCAAGGTGCACCGCATTCAGCCACTACGACCAGCTTTTGACAACCTCCTATCTGACCACCATGGCACTGAGCAGTACCACCCTGCTCCGTAACCGGCATGTGCTGCCCGCCACCTTATTTTTATGGCACTGGTTGATGTCAGCGTGGGACCAGTGCCATGACGTCGAATCATTCATGGTCCATCAGGTGAGCTTTGGTGGTCCTTTTTATTTTCTTCTTGCAACTTCAGGCCTCCCTGGTTTCTTTCATCACTTTGCAGCTCCTAGATTCATGATTCAGATGAGTTGGACGTTAATGCCCCATACGACACAACAAGAACATTGCAGCAGAGGTTTTGTACCTTGTTCGTTTTCCCCACGCTCTCCACATTGATAACATAACTGGTGGGAATTTTTTATAAATCACAATAATATAATGGGAAAACCCATTCCAAACATAAAACCCTCCCTCATATTTCATTGGAGTCATTACGGTGGTAGAAGGAGAATCCATTCCTCAATGAAGTTGTCGACATTCATCGTTCCCAGTTCGATCCCTCTGACAATGTTCTAACATCCATTCCCAATCAGTGGAAGACGTCACATCACATCGTCGGAGGTTCCTCGCATGAAGATTTTTTTTCCAATAATCCAACCCGAGCTCTATTTAAATTGTGGGAAAAAAGGTGAGTAATGCACCAAGGAATTAATGTTGCTCATTAATTAATGAAACTCTCAATTCCCAACAATGTAGTTAAAAATAAAGGAGCATCAATACATTAAATGTATTGAAAACATAGAGGTCCCGCCACCGCCGCTCATCCACTGGAGAAAAATAAAATAAAAATTTCATGTTATTTTATTATTCTTTAAAATTCCTTTTTTTTATTTTTCTCCAACCCTATTGTGGTGTAAGAGAAGCTTCCCTTAAGTGAATCCTGGTAATGTGGATTCAAAGGTGCTCTAGTATTTCAATTCAATGTATTGGTTCATAATTTATAAAACAAAACTTGTATCTTTACTAAACATAGATTAGAAAAAGTTCAAATTTTTATTCTAGCCACCCTGTGACGTAGAATAATCTGATATCACATTTTGTAGATGTCACGACCCGCCCTCGGGGCCCGTGTTGTGACTACCCCAAGCCCGGCTTCCATAGGCCAGGGGCTGGAGACTAGCACCAATGGCGTAAATCCTGATAACTGGGAAGGAATTGCCTTTATAAAAGTAAACAAAACACCATATAGTACAAGTGGAAGTAAAACACTAAGTACAAAAGAAAGTGCTGAAAAGTAAATGGGCTAGAATACAAACCCAACTGAAAGTACAACTACTACTGAACGAATGTACAACAAGAAAAGACAAATAGATGAAAGAATGGAAGCGGCTCCTAGGACGTCCTCCTTGGATCCTACCTGAAGGGTAGGTACAGATGGCGTAGCTCCTGGATCGTCCACCACGGATCCTACCGGAACGTTAGGTAAAGATAACCTCCAAAACGCTCTCTCCCATCAACCTCCTTCATATGTCGTCTCGCCGTGAAGTCCACCTCCAGATACTTACTCGTCGTGTAGTCCACCTCCGGGTACCATCCAGTCCTCGAGCACTCGGCCTCCGTCAGCACTGCCCATCGTCTGCAACCAACACAACAAGGTGCGGGCTTAGCCCGTGCAAGGTTGAGTATAACGATACTCAGTAGGGACCCCGAGACCTTCAAGGTCTCACTAATACCAACAAGGATATCCACAAAGAAGATCTCAACAGATAATCTCTATTTAGGTATATGATCATGCATATACCTAAGTTATCAAGTAACCCATCTCAATCATGAGGAAAACACCAAGATCATGAAATAAACGGATAACCACTACCCAGGTATATGCCCATACATATACCTTAGTTATCAAGTGACCCATCTCAATAATGAGGTAAACAAAAAGGTCATAGACTCAGCTCAAACTAGGATTTTCCTTATCGAATCCGTAACTGCTGTAGACCTCCATATCTGAAGTGTACAGTGGTCCTGTCACGACTCCGAGGTACTACTCACTAACCTAATATTGCTGAGGTACTCCTCCTTTCGAGTACCGCGGGTCTGCGGCCAACTACCGGGCGCTCCGTCCGCTGAGGGTCTATCGCCAAATACCGGGTGCTCCCCCTAATAGCCTACAGAGGTACTCCTCCTCTCGAGTACCGCAGGTCTGCGGCCAGCTACCAGGCGCTCCGTCCATTGTGGGTATGTCACCAAATACCGGGCGCTCCGTCCACTGGGCTAGTCGACTCACTCCAAGTCGAGTTGGTCAAGCAGTCGTCAGGTCTCAGCCGACTACACGGTCTCCGTACTCCGTATGCTCGTCTCCGGGAGGGTCTGCTCCACGAGCTACAGTTCGATACTACAAGTATCACAAAGTCCCATGAAGAATTATCTCAAAGGGCCGCCTCGTCATAGGGGTCTCAACGCATCAGTCGGCGCGTCGATCGGACGCCCGGTCTGTGAGTTATTAGCTTTTTCGTCTTAGGGGCCCGGTTGGATTTCGGGTACAAACCAACCTATCCACTATCCAACAACAACCAAAACATAGGAGAAGTATGCCAAATGTTCAGTCTCATCAAGAAGAAAATAAAGAGATAGACGACGCGTAAATCGGATGCACGGTCTGTGAGTTATTGGCTTTTTCGTTCCAGGGGCCCGGTTGGTTTCGTGAGCAAACCAACCCGACCGCACTCCGACGACATCCAAACCACGAGCAATGTAAGTCAAATGATCCTTCTCACTTAGAGGAATCCAACAAAGTCTAGGGCATGTCATTTGGACGTTCGGAGCTCAAGATATAAGCATTTCCTCTCCGAGGGCTCGATTGGTTTCATATCCGAACCAACCCGGCCGAACCCAATGTATTCCAAAACATTGAGTGCGATATAACGAAACAACCTTCTTGTTCCAAGGATCTCTACGCAACTAACGGTGCATCGATCAGAGGTCTGTAGCCCAACATATTTGCAAAAGACCAAAGATGGTCCGAAAACGGGGGTCTTGGCCCGGACCGACCCCCCTGGGTCGGCCCGAACCGGGTCGACCCGTCCCGGCTCGGGTCCGATCAGGCTGGGCCCAGCCTGGCCCGGCCAGCGTGGCCCGCCCTCACCGCTAATTGAGGCCGGCGACGCACCACCGCCGCCGACCCTACGGCGGTGTGCAGCCGCGCTGGCGTGGTGCGCCACCACCGCCTTCCGTGGTCCACCGGACGTGCTCCAGTGGTCTGTTTCTCCTGTCGTCTTCACCAATGGTCCTCCCAGGACCCGACCTTCGCTGCGAAGGGATTCAAATGTTGTAGCGGCCAACTTTGTCATCGTCCGTCGAACCGCACATTGATAAACAAGCTACGGAGGGTTGTCGGGCCGTGTTTTTTCGGCCCACGCCCTCCGCATTAGGTGTTAACAATTTTCAAACAATAACACATGATTCTAATCATTGACGAGGTAATAATTTATCCAAAATAAATTATACCAACACCTTGTAATCAAAATACCCACGCACAAGGGTTTAAATTTTTGAATGTGCGGCGTGACGACGTCGCGCATTCTTGCCGCTCAATCCCACGCGGCGTGACGATGTCACACATTCTTGTCGTTCTTTCCCACGTGGTGCGCTGACACCGCATCACTTTCTTTCGAACCGTAATGAAAAGAAAGAATAAAAAGGGAGGAGGATCGGCCGTGTTCGTGCGGTCCGGCCTCCTCCCATTAAACGATAACAAGGGGTTCTCATTACTCGTAGAACGTCAAAGATAGAATCAAGAACAAAATGAAACGAAACCCTACATTTGATTCGTCGATTGAAGTTCGTCGTTCATTGATGGTTTTGCATAAAGAAGACGATGATGTTCGTCTTTCGTCGCGTCTGTCACACACTCCCAATCCCATGCTACATCGGTTGTGGAGGACACTACACGTCGGTAGGGTCCGAGGGAGGAAGTCGAAGAAGGTTGTTGACGTTCGTCGCTTCCATCGTTGTAGATGTGCACCCAAAAAAGAATTGGCGTCTCCTCTCTTGTCGCATGAAGAAAAGGATAATGTGTGCATCGTGATCCTTTGTTGAAGAGGTGTCATTCTTCGTTGAAGATGATATTCTTCAAAAGAGGGAATAGATCTCTTCCAAAATCTCTCACACAACCAAACTCCCAAAATAAAATAAGGCATCTCCTTGTTTAATTATTTTTTCCTGCATTCAAACTTACAAAAATTCAAAACCTAATTCACTTAATCAATTAAACAATGAGTTTTTTAATTAATTAAGTGATTGGTTGGCAAGAATTTAAGAGGGAGGGAGGGGAGAGGAATAGTTACACAACTTATGTGGGGGGTTTATAGGAGTTAGGGATTTATGGGGAATTTGAAAAGGTGGGAGCTCGTGTGGGCCCCACCACACAATATCCTCTCATTTATTCTCACATGGGTAGTTAGGTGCCAACCCAACTTCCCCATGTAGGATAAAACTACCTTAGACTTAAGAAATAAAATTGTCTCACAATTTTATTCATTCCTCAATTAAGCCACAAATTTTAACCACACCTCCCGTGAAAACGCAACTCCGGAATAGGCATTCCTAAGAAAATACCGGCGCTGCGGTTCCATCGGTGCCCTTAGAATTTTATTCCGAGCACCGGTTTCAATGTCAGAAATTCCCGCTCATTCGTTCACTGAACGTACTCGAGCTAAACTTTGGAAATTGATTCTAGGCACACCGGGCCTCAGAATCAGGTGCCGTCAGAAATTGCGTTCTTGTAAAATACCAAAGAAATTTAAGAAAAACATTCCTCCAATTTTACGGGTCTTTCCATTACTCCAACCTCAGGGCTTTATGTCCCCTTAAATCTATAACACAAACTAGGGGAACAAAAGTGGTTCTGAGCATGCATCTGAGCCTTCTGCTCTCATGTGCTCACCCGGAGGTTTTCGTTCTACCTACGAAAGCGCACAAGAGGAATCGACCGTCCTCGTAGAACCTGCTCCCATCGATCCTCAACCTCTACAGGAACTCTGCAAAAGTCACCTCATCGCCAAAATCCAGTTCATCATGGTTGATGATATGCGAAGGGTCGAACACATATCTCCTCAGTTGAGATATGTGGGAGTCATCGTGCACCTGGTGCAACTGAGGTGGATGCGTCAAGCGGTAAACCACTTATCCTTCCCAGCTGAGGAACTAAGAAGGTCCACTGAACCTCCGGGATAATTTTCCGCCTTGGCCACATATCTGTAAACTTCGTCGAGGTGAAACCTGTGTAAGGATGTGATCGTCATCCTCGAACTCTAGAGGCCTCCAAGTCTTGTCAACATATGGCTTCTATCAGCCCTGTGCAATCCTCATCCACTCTTGGATGACCTGGACCTTCTCTAGTCTCACAAGAGCTGCTATGATTTCTTCATTTCCGATAAGAGAAATCTGGTCTCATCCCCTGGATGAACCACATTCATTGCCTAATACGGTCAATCCTGACATGAATGATGCATTCATGCCATGGATAACGTCCTAAGGCCTCAACGTAACTACCAAAGATCCAACTGTCACTCTCGCCTCCAAGGGTCGAGTCACACTATCGGCATCAGTGTGAGGTCACTAGGCCTCCTCCAGTAGAAATTTCGAAAGTGAGGGTCAAGTCAACAGTTTTAACTAGGACCACTCAGTATCAACCCAACAAAAAGACTGGAAAGCAAACATCACAAATATAAGTGTCTTCTTTATTATTGCAGCTCATAGTACAAAGACACGAAGAAATTACAAACAAACATCAACAAAACTAGAAGGAATAGGATCAATAGCCTCTAGGTCTGGAGCCAGTCCCGCTCCTATCCATCTGCTTCCGAAGATCCATGAACATAGGCCTCAGCTGCCTGAAGCAGAGCTCTCCCATGTCCTCCTGTCCTCTGCGGTTGGGGTGGGACTCCTGGTGGTGGGTGTGGAAACACCCCGAAGCATCGTCCACCTCCAACTGCACGACCAGCTCCTCCTCCATGGCTGCCTGCTCCTTGCGGTCTGCCCTGATCGAACCTCTGCCTCTAGCTAGGAGGTTCTTCATTTAACTGCTGGTCATCTGCATGGCGGGTCAGACAGTCACGTGCCATGTGACCAATTCCGCCGCAAGAGTAACACTGTCCACTCTCGGCACGTCTAGCTCTGACTACACCCTGGTTTCCCCGCCCAACTGAACCTGAGTTGTGCAGTCGGCCACCGGTAGGTCTGGTCCTCTTGGACCTCTGCGTCATCTGTCTACTGCCTGCTACAGAAGACTCTGTCGCAAGCCGGCTATTGGTGGGTACTGCTGCTGGAGACTGCTCAGCAAGGAAACTCTCCACTAAGAGGGCTATCTCCAACCCCCCTGTCTGAGTTGGAATGCTGTGAGAAACTACAGAAGCTCTAATATCTCGCCTGAGCCCCTGCTCGAAGGTTCCGGCCCGGAAGAACAGGTCTCGTACCTTATCTGTGGAGTAGCGCGAGTGGTCTGTCAACCTCGCTGAATACTATGCCACTGTCATGCTGCCCTGCTGCAGCTGAAGTAGCTCCTGTATATGCACCACTCAAAGGGTGGCTGGTACAAACTCTGCCTGGAACTGGCTCTCGAAGTCTGCCCAATGAAGTGTCGCCTCATCATGCATCTCTAGCATCAGGCTCCACCATCTGCCTTCTGCTGCCAGAAGAAGGCTGGCTGCACGGATCACCATGAAGTATGTCGGCATCCCCACTAGCCTGAAGACTCTCACCATAGCCTCCAGCCAATCCTCAACTGCCTGCGGGTCCGTCCCTCCCTGGAACTTGGATGGCCTCTGGCGCTGGAACTCGTGCAGTGAGCTCAAACGACGTGAACCCTCTGTTGCTGGGGCTGGTGGCATCGGTGGCCCAACAGGTAGTAGTACCGCTGGTGCCTCCGGTGGTGTTTCAACTGGGATAGGGCCCTATACTGAGGCCTCGTCTCTCGGCGGGCTATCAGTACGAACAACTCTCGGGGCTCTAGCTGGTCATCTGCGGGGAGGCATCCTGAAGGAAACATAAATGACACGGTCAAAAGTATTATACCTAGTGATATGACCTGGTTTGAGCTGATATTTAAATAAAACTTCTGGAAACACACATGGAATCAGTGTTTTCGTGCACAAAGTTGGAATTCAGTTGTCAGGGTCCTGGTGTATGGATACGTCGGCTGCCCGCACCAACACTGGACTCCCTGAACTGAAGACCACACTTGGTACCCTTAACACTGTTGCTTCACAGAAAGAAAATATCAGAGTTATAAGTTCTGTGGTAGACCCGACTCCTCTGATACCAATGTGTCACGACCCGTCCTCGGGCCCCGTTCCGTGACTACCCCAAGCCCGCCTTCCATAGGCCAGGGGCTGGCGACTAGCACTAAAGGCGTAAATCCCGATAACTGGGAAGGAATTGCCCTTATAAAAGTAAACAAAACACCACAGAGTACAAGAGGAAGTAAAACACTAAGTAAAAAAGAATGTACTGAAAAGTAAATGGGCCAGAATACAAACCCAACTGAAAGTACAGCTACTACTGAATGAAAGTACAACAGGAAAAGACAAACAGCTGAAAGAACGGAAGAGGCTCATGGGACGTCCTCCTCGGATCCTACCTGAAGGGTAGGTACAGATGGCGTAGCTCCAGGATCCTCTACCATGGATCCTACCTGAATGGTATGTACAGATAACCTCCACAACGCTCTCGCCTGTCAACCTCCTCCAATAGTCGTCTCGCAGTGAAGTCCACCTCCAGATACTGACTCGTCGTGTAGTCCACCTCCGGGTACCGTCCAGTCCTTGAACACTCGGCCTCCGTCAGCACTGCAAGTCGTCTGCAACCAACACAATGAGGTGCATGCATAGCGCGTGAAAGGGTGAGTATAACGATACTCAGTAGGGTTCCCGAGACCTTCAAGGTCTCACTAAAACCAACAAGGATATCCACAAATAAGATCTCAACAGATAACCTCTATTTAGGTATATGCTCATGCATATACCTATGTTATCAAGTAACCCATCTCAATCATGAGAAAACACCAAGATCATGAAATCAACGGATAACCCCTACCCAGGTATATGCCCATACATATACCTAAGTTATCAAGTGACCCATCTCAAATCATGAGGTAAACAAAAAGGTCATAGACTCAGCTCAAACCAAGATTTTCATTATCGAAACTGTAACTGCAATAGAGCTCCCTCTCTGAAGTGTATAGTGGTCCTGTCAAGACTCCGAGGTACTCCTCACTAACCTAAGACTGCTGAGGTACTCCTCCTGTCGAGTACCGCGGGTCTTCGGCCAACTACCGGGCGCTCCGTCCACTGAGGGTCTGTCGCCAAATACCGGGTGCTCCCCCTAATAGCCTACAGAGGTACTCCTACTTTCGAGTACCGTGGGTCTGTGGCCAACTACTGAGCGCTCCGTCTGTCGTGGGTCTGTCACCAAATACCGGGCGCTCCGTCCACTGGGCTAGTCGACTCACTCCATGTCGAGTCGGTCAAGCAGTCGTCATGCCTCAGCCGGCTACACGGTCTTCGTACTCCGTATGCTCATCTCCGGGAGGGTCTGCTCCACGAGATACAGGTCGATACTCCAAGTATCAAAAAGTCCCACGAAGAAGTATCTCAAAGGACGGCCTCTTCATAGGGTTCTCAACGCATCAGTCGGCGCGTCGATCGGACGCCCGGTCTGTGAGTTATTAGATTTTTTGTCTCAGGGGCCCAGTTGGATTTCGTGTACAAACCAACCCGGCCAATACCCAACAGAAACCAAAACTCAGGCAAAGTATGGCAAAATTTCTGTCTCATCAAGAAGAAAACAACGAGACAGACGGCACGTCAGTCAGATGCACGGTCTGTGAGTTATTGGCTTTTTCGTTCCAGGGGCCCAGTTGGTTTCTTGAGCGAACCAACCCGACCACACTCCGACGAAATCCAAACCTCTAGTGGATTAAGCCAAATGATCCTTCTCACTTAGAGGAATCCAACAATGTCTACGGCACGACATTCAGGCGTCTGGAGCTCAAGATATAAGCGTTTCCGCTCCGAGGGCCCGATTGGTTTCTTATCAGAACCAACCCGGACGAACCCAAAGTATTCCAAAACCCTGAGTGTGATATACCGAAACGACCGAATCGTTCCAAGGATCTCTACGCAACTGACGGTGCATCGATCTTATGTATGTAGCCCATGATATTGGAAAAATACCAAAGAGGGTCCGAAAACGGGGGGTCTAGGACTTGACCGACCCGGCCCGACCCCCCCTGGGTCGGCCCGAACCGGGTCGACCCATCCCGGCCCGGGTCCGATCCGGCTGGGGCCGGCCTGGCCCGGCTGGCGCGGCTTGGCCTGGCCGGCTTGGTCCGGCTCGACCGGCCCGCCTCGGCTCGGCCAGCGCGGCCAGGCGGATGCCGCGGGCAGGGGTGTGCGCGGCCCGCCCTCGCCGCTAATTGAGGCCGGCGGCGCACCCCCGCCGCCAGCCTTCCGGCGGCGCGCCGCAGCGCCGGCGCGGTGCGCCGCCTCTGCCTTTCGCGGACCACCGGACGCACTCCAGTGGTCCGTTTCTCCTTACGTCTTCACCGATGGTCCTCCCAGGACCCAACCTTCACTGCAAAGGGATTCAAACGCCGTAGCGGCCTACTTTGTCATCGTCTGTCGATCCGCACAATGATAAACAAGCTGCGGAGGGTTGTCGGGCCGTGTTTGTTCGGCCCACGCCCTCTGCATTAGGTGTTAACAATTGGAAAACAATAACACATGATTTTAATCATTTACGAGGGTATAATTTATCCAAAATAAATTATACGAACACCTTTAAATCAAAATACCCATGCACGAGGGTCTAAATTTTTGAATGCGCGGCATGACGACGTCGCACATTCTTGCCGCTCAATCCCGCGCGGCGTGACGATGTCGCACATCCTTGTCGTTCTTTCCCACGCGGTGCGATGGTACCACGTAACTTTCTTTCGAACCGCAATGACAAGAAAGAATAAAAAGGGAGGAGGATTGGCCATGTTCGTGCGGTCCGGCCTCTTCCCGTTAAACGATAACAAGGGGTTATCATTACTCGTAGAATGTCAAAGATAGAATCAAGAACAAAATGAAACGAACACCTACATTTGATTCATCGATTGGCGTTTGTCGTTCATTGATGGTGCTGCGGAAAGAAGACGATGAAGTTTGTCTTTCACCGCGTCTGTCACACACTCCCAATCCCAAGCTACGTCGGCTGTGGAAGACACTACACGTCGGTAGGATCCGAGGGAGGAAGTCAGAGAAGGTTTTTGACGTTCTTCGCTTTCGTCATTGTAGAACTGCACCCAAAGAAGAATCATCATTTCCTCTCTTGTCACATGAAGAAAAGGATAATGGGTGCATCGTCATCCTTCGTTGAAGAGGCGTCGTTCTTCGTTGAAGATGAAGTTCTTCAAAAGAGGGAAGAGCTCTCTTCCAAAATCTCTCACACAACCAAAGTCCCCAAATAAAATAAGGCCTCTCCTTATTTTATTATTTTTCCAAGCATTCAATCTTACAAAAATTCAAAACCTAATTCACTTAATCAATTAAACAATGAGTTGTCTAATTAATTAAGTGATAGGTTTGCAAGAATTTAAGAGGGAGAGAGGGGAGAAGAAGAGTTACACAACTTAAGTGGGGGGTTTAGAGGAGTTAGAGACTTATGGGGAATTTTAAACGGTGGGAGCTCTTGTGGGCCCCACCACACATTATCCTCTCATTTATCCTCACATGGGTAGTTAGGTGCCACCCCAACTTCCCCATGTAGGATAAAAATACCTTAGACCAAAGAAATAAAATTGTCTCACAATTTTATTCATTCCTCAATTAAGCCACAAATTTTAACCTCTCCTCCCGTGAAAACGCAACTCTGGAATAGGCATTCCTAAGCAAATACCGGCGTTTCGGTTCCATCGGTGCCCTCGAAATTTGATTCCTAGCACCGGTTTCAAAGTCATAAATTCCCGCTCGTTCGTTCACTGAACGTACCCGAGCTAATCTTCGGAAATTCATTCCGAGCACACCGAGCCTCAAAATCAGGTGTCGTCAAGAATTTGCGTTCTTGTAAAATCTCAAATAAAATTAAGAAAAGAAATTCCTTGAATTTTACGGGTCATTACACTAGACTTCTAATAATCCAAAATAATGTTAACAAAAATTACATGGAATTTTCAGGGCATTTCAAAAATATGATTTTTATTTATACTTATCAAGGTTGTACATAAAATTACGATGCATCAAGAATCAGGATGGGAACTATTTTCATTGAAGTGGAACAATTCATTGAATACGGGTCTCACCAGCTGAGAACTCAATTGAATAATAACCAAAATTTTGATTTTAAAATACCCGATATTTTTAATGCCTTCTGTTACTGGAGAATTTTTTCATAGGGAATATTTCATGTTATACATGGACAATAAGTGACTAAAATATGTGTTCAATAACTAAAAAATGGACCTCTAATATAAAATATAGGGTGAACATCATTAATCATTATACATTTATCTGTTTTGGTTTCTACCAAATGGAAATTATTTTTTGAATTCAACAAGAAGAAACACTAAATATAAAGGTCATCAAGAGGCTAATAGTGAATTGTAATTGACGGATCATGTTTCATTAATGCTTGTGGAATCTCATAGAAATCATTTTTGGCCAAACGTCATGGAATAATTAGTTACTTCAACACCTTTTGATCATTTAAAGAGGATATAGATTTAAATCATGAATGATTGTTCTAAAGGGATATATTTTATAGTGATGGATTTCAACCAAATTGATTTCTTAATATTGATGAGAATGTGAATATCCATGGATGTGTCCAGGTTCCTAAAGAAATGTGAGTGGAATTCATGTGATAATATCTTGAATCAAAATGTGTAGTACATCTTAGACTCAATAAAATAGAATCATTACTAACTCTCTTAGTATGGGTTGAATGAGATATAAAATAATATCTTCGGATTTTCAAATTAGTGTTGCATATTTTTAATGCAGAAAGAAAAAATTGAATCCTTTTAGAATTATATAGAAATTACACATACTAATGTGGAATTGAGATGAAATATCAATTGGTTCATGATAGATTTTTAGATGTATCACAGAGGTGGGGAAGTCTAATGGGTTAAATTATTCATGATAATGGTGGTATCAAATTCTTGCCTTTCTTGGAGAACTTCTCAGTGGATAACATTGGAGGATTATATTCCCCCTGAGGTTATAATCATTCATGGGATTCCATCTTAAAATAATTAAGATATTGTAACTCTATTTACATAAGTGTTATGTAAGGGATTGTATATTGGGAATAGTTCACACCTATATCTATGTACATCATACCACCCTCATAATAATGGTCAGCCTCAATGCATTGCAAAATTTCTAAATAATATTATTCAGGCATTTTTCTATGATTTTATAGGTTCATTGTAACATAAATTTCAACTTCTTGAGTTTTTATATAATAATATATTGTTTGTGACTATATTGATGGATCTTTAATAGGATGTAGATTATAGTCCAGGTCATTCACCTATGGAAAGTTTAATAGTATAGGGGAAGTGAAAATGTTACCCCATATCATTCATGAAACATCAAAATTTGTACAACTAGTCATGATTTCTTTTTAAATGAATCAAAAAATGAAGATTTCTAATATTATTATTAATTTCTTAAATATTGAGATTGATTTTGGGTAATATGACTTCATTCATGTCTCACCTCGAAGAGTTTGTCAACGAATTTAAAGAAACTTATGATGGCTCCAAGATTCCTAAACCCTTTCATGAAAATGGATAAAATTTGGCTGATAACATATTGAATTACTCCTCTTCAATTGTGAAGTTCTATTCATGACATATTCCTCCATTCTTAGCTCTGATTTTTTTACTCATATCTATATCATTTCCTTGATTCTAAAGATTATAATCTAGGGTTTATGCTTCATTTAAGAAGTATCTAGTTCATTTTATCATTTGTACCTTAAAGAATCTCAATAGTATGATATTCTTTTCGGTTCAAGTGATATAGAGTAATAGTGGTCTCTAGTTAAATACATTGAATGGTTGTCTTGAAAATATCATATGTGGGTGTATTTTTCACTGATATATCTAACCACTCATGAATTTGAAAATCTAGTTCAAGTTATATTAAGGATTGAAGGTTGTAAGATTATGATTTTTATATAGGTTAAAAACCATTATTATTATAGTATACACCTCTTAATTTACATTAATGAATATTTTAATTGGATTATAATTGGTTATTTGATCATTTGGAAGGATTTTGGGGACCATAGATTTAGTTTTTAGAGAAATAAAATGAGGCACATGGATAGAACAAAGTTAGGATAATTAGGCTCCTCAAAAAAGTAGTTCAGAAATAATACATTATTGTTAGTTTATCCATTGAGAATGGGGACTATAAACTGAAAGTAATTTTAAATATACCATAGGATCTCCATGTTGGGGTTTTATATAGTTTTTCTATCTTTTTTCATAATCCATGTGAGGTTTAGTTCTAGATAGTAAATTCACACAGTTTTTTCTTTGTTTAGAAAACCATGTGGGAAAACATTATTCCCTACTTAATGTGATGAAAATAATTTTAACCCACTCTGTATAGTTATATCTCAAACACCTCTTCCTCGTCCACTATTCTTGTATTTTGGTAACCCTATATCCCTCCCTACCCACTAGAATGTTGGATGAACTCTCTCATTTATACATCGATTCCTTTTTTCTATCATCATTGAACACACATGTTATGTCTAACACTAATATTCCATATTTATAGGGATTAAATTTATACCATGGTTATAATATCCATAAAATAAAAATATACCATATTTCTAATGATTTTGAGTGGTTTTTTTATTTCTAATTTTTTAAATAGTATATAAGGTCGACACAAGATTAAGTGTCATATACATCTCTTAGGTAGGTATTCTATTAATTTTACCGGAAATACTATTTGTTTATAACTTTTTAATTTTGTCCAAATTTTCAAAATTCCATATTTTTCATCATAATTGTGTTAACCATCTAATTAATTTCTAGTACATTGACATAGAAATATCATTAGACCCCAATTCACTCATTGACGTTAATGACTTCAACTAAAAACACTCATTAGAGGTTTTTGTTAAAAATACCTTGAAAATAATTCTTTTCTTATAACTAATTCACCCCATGTTTTTATTTTCATTTTTTTGATAAAAATGAATTTTTAAATTGATTGGTATGAGTTTTCAAATGCTGAGGATGCTCCACATGGTCCTATAATCATTTACTTAATATTTTTATATAATTTTATGTTATATGATCAATAATTCATATTTCTGACCATTCATGAGTATTACATATATTATTGACATGGAATTCCATTGGTGAAATAATAGGACACAATATGATTAAATTATACATATTAATTATGTTACACAAAAATTGGATTTGGTTAATATGTTTAAATCATGAATCCCCTGAATTAACCATAGGGATTCTCCTACATAATATGTAAAAATATAATTATTTTTTTGATCTCCCCATATTCATATTGGTGTCTTAAAATATTTAGTTACATTAAATATTTATTATGACTCCAACAAATTTTTTCATGAGATTACCTTGGACATATTTTTTAGGAATAGTTAGTTGATTTTTGGAATATAATTACATGTTTTCATCACATGCATTACACTAAAAATAATGTATCCTTACATCTAATTTGATCACTAATAATTGGATTGACTTCAATAATACATGGATTACATGGGTAATTCGTGGATCCCTTGTTGTTGTAATAAATATATTCTTTTTCCATGTTGATTGGGTACGTGGATGAATTAAATGTCTACATGTTTATAGACATAAAACAAAGGCCGAGTAATAAAGGGTCATCCATGTATCCCATGAAGATACAATTATGTACATATGTTTTATTTACATTAGTCCTTTATATTTTTCATACATGTAAACTAGTGAAATTAATAATCACAAAAATGGACTATAACTACATACCCTTCATTTTGGTGTTTTGATTTTTAGTCATACTTTTTAAAGGCCATTGATTGGTAACCACAAAGATTTCATAGAGAAGGTAAGGATAAAGGGAATCTCATAGATGTGGATGCCTAATGAATTTTATAGTTTTGTGTAGATTACCGATTATGTTCTCAAATAAATTATAGAGATAGTTTGTTTTTGTCTTTTCTTTCATTTATTATATTAATTCAATTTTCCTCGTACTACTATGTTGGAATGTTATTATTTATTATCACCATGAAAAAATTGGAAATAAAACTATTTATAATTTTATGTCCTTTATTAATTATATAGTTCGTCTATTTCATCAGATTACTTATTAATTCTTCCATTTATTTTAAAACTGTACTCATTCTAATAAAGAGGGTATATACTCTCCACTGTACCAACATTTACCTTCATTTCTAGTTATAATCTTATACTATTTTTGGAGGTATTCATGAGATCATATAGCTAACTGAACTAGTCACTTATCTATTAGTCAGGATGAGGAAATCATACAATACAAAGATAAAAATATTCTAAGCATAACTATCAATGGAGACTAAAAATTTATCTTTGAGTGAGAAAAGGGGTGTTATATTATTTCACTTGAAATTTTGTTGATGCTGTGTTGGTATGTGTGCAACAAAATTATGATAAATATCATTAACATACCATGGTGTTGAGTATTTTTTATAAATATTATCATTAGATAAGTTGATATAAACATATTAGAACAAATTTGTTAAATAAGTCTTTTTTCAACAACAATATATCCCACATTATCATATATTAAATTTTTCATAGGCTATGTGCTATATAACAATGTGATTTTATTTTTAACATTGATTTAAAAATATTCATGACAAGTTGTTAATTTAGAGAAAAGGAATAAGAAATATTTATTTGAACATTTAATTTCATTATAAATAGTTTTTATAATATATCTTAAACATAATGTTGAATAGATTAGTATTGTCAATGAAATGGAAGGGAGATATTGTTATATTTCCCAAGAGATTGGGTTGAATATGTTGGATATGATGACAATATATTTTAAATATTTAATAAGTACATATTGAAAATATGGAAGAGATTCATGTCTAATAA
Organism: Viscum album; assembly: GCA_963277665.1. Classification (NCBI taxonomy): domain Eukaryota; kingdom Viridiplantae; phylum Streptophyta; class Magnoliopsida; order Santalales; family Viscaceae; genus Viscum; species Viscum album. The sequence goes on along the minus strand of OY728132.1, from coordinate 316,479,179 downwards.
TAAGGATTTATTTGTTTAGACTACCCAATATTGACATAACCATACCCTAGATGTGGTCAGAGTGAAGTAGTAAAAGATTCTAGATTTGTACACACTAATAATAATAGTTATTTTGTTAAGGGAGATGTCCAATTATGTGAAATTTGGATGGAACCAATCCTTTGGGGGTCTATGTTTAAGAATAACAGTGGACCTACCCAAAACATGTATTGGGGTGATTAATCCAATTTTTTATAAACCCATGTTCAATAGGTGGAACTACAGTGAAAAGGGATATTGTATCCAAAGTGAGTACCATGGTGATAAGTGTTTCAAAGGAAGATGACTATTAATATTTCATTATTCAATGGTCAACATACATTGTTGATGTAGATGAACTATTTTATCGAAAAAAAAGATCAATGAAATGGGAAAGGAGATAGTCCATGGACATTAAAGAAGTAGTCATGATAGCAAAGAGGTGTCTCATGATAAAATGTATTGAAGATAAAGAATAATCTCCTAGTGGTTTCCATTTTAAAAGACACAATACCTTAGGTTCTTTTACCAGGTTGTAGTGAATGTTGTTATAGAAAAGTCACATAGAACATTATTGGAACTTCATGGAATTGAGGGTGGTGAGCCCGAATATTTTCATAAATGCATACATAATTATTTTCATATTTTATGATCTTGATTCCAATATAATTTTGAATAAATTTTATCAGTTCATTTTGGGTAATAAATGTAGGCTAATATCAATTTATTAAATATATTATTAAGAGTTATAAGACTCACCTTGATCAGTTTCATATTATATATCTAAATGAAAATCACTAGTAAATAATAATGTAATAATAAGTTTTACATAATCCATGTTATGATATATAAAGGGTCCCTATACCCAGGTTAATGACCAAAATATTGGAATAAGTGTGATCTCAAAGATTAAATATATATTTTTAAAATAATATACATTTGAAACATAAATATAATAAGTATAATTATGAGAGGCTGATATCGGAACATATCCAAGATGACGATAATTCCAAATATTCTATGTATTATAGAGAATATTGATTTATGAGGAATATTGATGGATTATCAAGACCATTTGGAATTCATCATCAACTATTAATGTATTTTACAATTATTACAAATTCAAAAATAAAAACAATCCATCAATTCATAGAGGAAGATTATATAAAGATGGAATAATCACAGAGGTGACGTGATCATTGGGGAGTTTCCATTCATGTTGGGATATGTTATGTAGATATAATGAATCATTAATTGGTGATTACCGATGAGGTTTTTAGATATATTGAAAAATTTATGTTATTAATACATTTGTATTGTATTGGATGTATCCATGTTCAGCGGACTAACAAATATGCAAAGGAGAAGGCATGTGTTCCAAAGAATTTCAATAGAGTTTCCTTACACAATATTTTTTTCATATGATGAAAGGTTTATATTTTTTATTTGGTTAATAAAGAACCATCACCAGTTCAATAGGTTGAAGATAAAAATGAGATAATAGTAAACTAGGAAATAATATCATTGATTTAACAATCCCACTCCACTGCTCATGCCATATAGAAACAATATATAAATTATAAAATAGTACAACTTCTTATATTACTCAACCATAATAACCAAAAATATTCATCTGATGATTTTATGGCTAATTTTCAAACATTATTGTAACAATGTGGGTTAACGATGTGGATTTTAGGTGATGATCATGGTAAGGTAATTTTCATATTATAATTAAATTATATTTTAAATATTTATAATATAATTAGATTTTATAGTGACATTATCATGACTTTTCATAACTATTAACACCAAAAAATGGATTATTAGTATTAAATTAATCTTTAATATTTATATAATTCTTTTAACCGAACTGGAATAAAAAATTATTCTCATCATTAAGAGAAGATAAAAAGTTATATGTTATACTTTTATATATGCAATATATTATCTATTTCTTATATTGATTCCATTTTAAATTCAGATATTATATACTTATACCTTATAAAATAAGGATTTACTTTTATTAATGAATAAAATATCACCGAATAGTGTCATTATAAACCCATATCTCTTTATTTTTATTCATTCCAATGATGATTTTGTCTCTATAGACATATTTTTCATGAAATAATATGGGAATTGTTCTCATTTAAACATCATATGTGTTTTGAAACAAGAAGTTTTTAGATTCAATAAATCTCTAACTATTTAAATTAGAAATTCATTTCCCATCATAAAAATTTTGTTTTTATCATAATAGTTTCCTCCATACTTTAGGGATTTATATAATATACTTAGTGATAATTTAGATAATTCACATTGATATATCATGTGTTTCTCTATTATTTTTTTAGAAAATATATTAAATAAATATATTTCATTTTAATACATCAATTTGAAAAAATGCAGATTAGATTCATTTTAAAATAAAATTAATTCTCATTTTTAATTTTAGCTTTCATTTGAATTATTTTCCATTACATTTTTTTTGAAGAATACAAAAAATTATATTTCGGAAGACTTGATGTAGTCATCGTTGAACTCTCCTTATAAATAAATATTTCATTTTTTCTTTTACAAATTCCATAAATCATATGTGAATAATTAAATATGAGTTTATGAACAACATAAGGAATATATATAATAATTGATTCAATCATGATTAAGATACTTTTTTTTCTTTGACCAAATTAAGAATGTTTTATCTTCGTAACAATGTAATTATTTAGTAATATTTATATTCAATTAAATCTATAATAGAAATGTATTGATGTTTGAGAATTTACATCAATCTTATGATTGAGATATTTAACAAATATCTTGGTGAAATAATTCTATGGTGGACCTGTAGAAATCATTATCATTTTTTTACCTTCTATGAAGTATTCGAGATTATAGGAATGATTTCAATATTATAATCAAGAAAAATAAAATATATGAGAATAAATAAACACTAGGAAAGGGATGATAAAATCTAAAATGTATTTATCAAAAAAAAATATAACTAGTTCATATTGGTGATAAATTCAGATGGTAAAAAAGGTGAAATCAATGGATATAGAGTCAGATAGACTGTTGTATAGAGAACTATCAACGGATCTATTCGTTTATCTATTTAAATGTAGGTCATATTGATTACATTCTTTGTGATAAATCTATTCTCATATTACCGCATTAAAAAATTCATATATGAACTAGTTTTTTCTTTATATCTAATTGTTGGACTCTGTATATGTATTTTAATAATATAGTACATAACTCTAGGAGTCCTCCCATTTAAGGGTGTGTATTTTATGGAATCAAAAATATAAATAATTGGATCAAATGGGACCATATAGAGTTGAAACATGATTGGACATAAACATACACAAGTATATAGGTACATAATAAAGTGATAAGAAAGCTATAGACTGTTCTCTAGATGGAGTGGGGGGATGAAATATATTTTCTCATTACAATTTCATGTGGTATAATAACACTAATTAAATATGAGATAAATATAATATAGATATCATCATTTATATGGTTTAGGTAGTAAGATATAAACACCAATTATTTCCATGTGTTTAAAATGGATAATTATTTTTTTACCATGATATTTCACTTCAATGATGGATCATATACCACAGTCACTAAAGTGATGGAAAAAATATTATATCACACTTTAAGTGAATGATCTTAGTTATGAGGAACGGAGTGGGAAACATATATCTATGGTAATATCTTTTGTATTTATTCCTTATAAATATCACTCTATTAATTGATTAATTAAAAAAGAACTATTAATATTTATCCTGATGGAATGTGATATAATTATCATAATATGTAGTCTAAATCGGAATAATTACACTACATATGATGCATGCCTTGATCCTTCGACTAATATAAACAGAAAATAATTTAATACAAATAATTTTACGACATGATGAATTAGATTATACGGGTTAAACTACATAGTGTTTCACGTATCTCCACCCTCATTCCAATCCCAATGGTAAATGATCTGGGCTCTTTAAACTTATGCCATCTCATTTTCATTTTTTGTTTTTTATAAAAGGTATTCTATGGTATTATAAAAATAGTATTTTATTATTATGTCTAATGATTATATTGGACGAGTAACATAGATTTATAAATTGTAATTACATAATAAATCCATTGTGATATATGAAAAATTAAATCAGGTCTAAATTAAATGAAAATTGGGTCTAACATTATGATATATGTAGAAATGGAAATATCATATTATAGAAATGAATATAACTATATTTCTAGGATTATGAAATGATTTCATTTCTCACAGTTGATCTGTGCCCTATTTTCACGTGTTACTGATCATTAGATTTCACCACAACTCTAATGAGAGAATTCATTCATTCATTTATTTTTGTGTGATGGATTAAGAATTCATATCAACTATCACCCATCTTCATCATCATATCCCAAGATGCTATCATTAGAATATTATTACATGGAATCACCACTATTGATGTATTCACATTCATAAGTAGTATTGAATTAATAGAAAGAACTCATTTTTTCTTTATTGATGAAATAAATTTCAACAATAATGTCCTTTGTGATTCGATTTTTGTTTTCCTTAAAATGAAATTTGACAACAATAGAAAAGCAATAAATCTAATTAAGTGAAAATTAATGTCAACATATGAAATGAATATATATAATTGTTATTGAAGATCATTAAGGATTAGATATGGGTCTTCTAAAATATGTTTCCAATGAAATACATTGGATCTCCGTTATCCACGGTAAGAATAAAAATATTCCAATTCTATGGTCTTTTTTACATCATTACATCACATAATAATAATTAAAATTTTCCGTTATTTTGAGTTTCTTATTTTCACTAAACTATTTTATGTTTTGATAATTGAAAAATTAATAATTTATTCCCTTCAACATGGTTCATGAAATATTTTTGATTCATGCATTTCTTGTTAAATAAATGAATAATACTAAATCTATGTTGGTTGAATTATAAATTAATTAAATGTAATTTTAATATATATTAATGTTTATTTTGTTTAATGATATGATATGAGAGAAATGTGAACATCAGTATGTGTTTTTTAGTTACGCATACACTAGAGAATTTAACAAAACATTATATGTCTAGAATTGAAATGTGTTGAGTCTGGAAGTCATGTGTGATGACTTTTAAAGTAATAAACCATCAGTGTCACCCCAAAAATCTGTTATTTTGAATTTATTTATTCTAGAAGATCATATACTATTATATAAGAAATGTAAAAATGTTTTATATCATTTTTCATGTCACAAGTATTTTCTTCATGGTTTGATAAACCATGTGACAATCACATTATGGTGTTTTGAATCATTTCATATAAAATTTCCATTGATGGAATATGGATATCCAACCATGTTACCAGACTATATAGTTTCCATATATTCCCTGAGGAGGTGTTCATGGTTCATGCATTGTGTGGCAAACAATAAAAATATACCACGTATGTGATTTCCCCTATGTACATAAATTTTAATTAAAAAACATACCTCTCACCCAAATTAAAAAAAATTATCCCCTTCCACCTATCACCCATCTTGTGTTACATGAATAGGTATAGATAACCACATGTATATTCTCTTTCTCTAATAGAATTATAATTTTTTCCATGTATCTCTTTGTTTATGATCTGATTCCTACTATGTCAATGTTTCATTATCTCATATATATTTTTTCCCTTTTATTCACTATAATTTTCTCTCCAACAACTATATTATTACTAAACAAATAATAGGTGGGTTCAAAATTATTAATCATTGTGTATTAGGTTCTTAGGGAGTATGATATTATCTCAACAGATTCCTCTTTCTTTTATTAATTATTTTACATCACCTATCACTAACCAAGGTTTGTCCTTCAATGATTCTATATTATCCTTGAATTCGATGTTTTTTATGAATTATCATAATTATAGTTCACCAAAAATTAGTAAATATGTATTCATATTTATATCATAGATGAATTTAATAAAACTATTCTTGTTTAAAAAGGTATTTTGAAATGTTTAATTTTTGTCAATGGAATTATTTTTGTTTTGTTTTGAATTTAATTATTCAATAATTAAAATGTGTATTTTAATTATGTTCATGGGTGTTTGTTAATTCCAAAAAGTTACGGGGTTTTGGAAATCATGAATTGACATTTCCCATTGATGTTATAGTGGATAATTTTTTTCTGTTTTAAAGTGAGGTATTATAATATGTTTTGATATGTTCCAAAATTATATTCCATTTTTAAATGAAAATTTCTATGTATATTGTTTTTAAAACTATGAATTGGAATGATTATATTTATTGTAATATTTAGATGATAATTTATTAATCTGTTCAAATAGAGATTTATATATATATACACATATATGTATTCTGAAATAAATTTTCATAAGGGATATTTAATATTTATTTCAATAGTATAACATATATACTCGTCTGATATTATATAAAAGAATTTATTTATAGTGTAATTATATAGAATGTTTGTTGTTTCAATTGTTTATTAATTAAATGAAAAGATTTTGTTGAGTCACTCTTTTATGATTAATAGAAGAAAGTTATTGATATTTTTTTCTATAAAATAACTTAATTGTTTATTATTGAAGGATAAAATTTGGATAACATTTGAATTGGACACATGTAATCCTATATGGAAGATTTTTTTTTCTTTTGTAGATAAAATTATATCGGATGTGTTCCCCCAGAATGATCTATTCTTATGATGTTAATGTGAGGTATCCAATTAGTAATGACTTGATATACATTCCATAAGAGTAGATCATGACCATATTTAGTAGAATTATTTCTATATTCATAAAGACATAGAAACTCTAGTGAATATTTATAATGAATCATGTTTAATTACTAGTTTTATAACTGTTCAATTTCACTTATTTTTTATTATAATTACCATATTTATATGGGCCATTTAATATTGTCTTTATTTAATTTAAATACTTTTATTATAAATATGGTGGTCTGGTCACATGAGTTGAAATAAACCTATTCCATAACACATTTAAAATTATTATTTAATTTATTTATTTATTTATTTAAATATATTGGGATCTTTGTAAATATTTACCTTTAATTGATCAGAATGATTTTTAGAAATAGGTTTCCATGAATACATTATCAAACTGTTTGGTTTATTAAAAATTTGTTTTAAAATAAACCCCATTATATTGTTTTTAAAAATTTATTTCACCTTTATTTAAAATATCGTATTTAAATGTATCATATATGAATATTTAATAAAATGTAATACAATGAAAAATAAGTGAATCCCCACTGGTCTTTTTACCTCCCATAATAATCCCACAACTTGGTGTTTATATACGGAGTGTCTCTTACTTATTGATAATATAATTCATTGGAGTCCCACATTGGTTACTCAATCTACCACACCACACCTAAAAAAGGTTATGAGCTACTATATTGAGAATAACCATGGGTCCCATGATAATATTGTTTCATCTGTTTTACTATGTATGCTATATCAAAAGCCTATTTTTTATGTGACTTTCTGTTGAGTTGATTGATTTATATGATTAAAAAATTTATCAATTTCTTATTTTTGTTTATCTAATTTTGGAATAGATGTTAATATTATGTTTATCTTATCATGAATTATTTGTGATTTTTATATAATTATTTAAAAAATTCAATTTTTAAATCAATAAAATATGGTATTTTCAACATACACATTCACTTTTACCACCCCTTTAGGTTCCCTATATACCTTTATGTTTATCAGAGGTTGTCCTTAGCTCCCAGTTTAGTGGTGGACGATAGATTGATAGTGAAACAATTTATTTGGTACTCTTTTTTGGAGATTTATCATGTTATTGAAGTACCATTGTTATTTGATATGTCTATTAGTTGGTTAATATGATTTTTAAGGAATAAGAGATAGTCCAAGAAAGGGTTTCTTATCACCATTACACAATATTAAACCTATGTTTCATGGTATTTTAATATTTTAATATTTATTTTAGAATTTATTTTTACTCATTATAAGCTTAACTATATCTTGTATAGATATTATTTTGGTTCATTTGAGTGACTGATAGGTAGTTTAGAGAATTTTCAAGATTTCGTGTGACTAATAGAGTCATACTAGAGGCACATGATAAGATCAAATAGTATGGTAAATAATAAAAACTTGTATTGATGTTAAAATGATGCCTAAAATGGTATTTTAATGGTTCACGCATGGTCCACCAAGTTATACTATCAAAATATCCACAACCACTAACCACTCATTCAATTTATATATTGTGTTCTCTTTTATACGGTCTGTTTTTTGTTGTTGCTTATTTTTATTTGATATAGACTATATAATTTATTATGTTTTGTTATATATTATTTTTTTAATATTAATCTATTTATAGTGTGTGGTTTTAGTTCAAAATGTGGGAATGATTATTTTTATAATTAATAATAAATTCTTTATCAGGTGATTTAAGTAGTTGAAGATATTTATAAAATTTTTAAAAAGAATATTGAATAGAATGTGTGATTTGAATGCTTTTTTTTCAATGTAGGAAGAAGAATGCTTTTTTTCAATGTAGGAAGAAGAATTCTCAAAATAAATTTTTTCTAATTATTATTGACAGATAAATTCAAAATTCAATGATTTCAATATTAATTGATGTTACTTATATGGAAGGTAATCTAATTTGGTGATTTTATTATTTCTGTTGAAATTGTTATATATATTGAAAAATGTATTTTTAATTTTGATGACATGAATGGATAGATAATTATTTTGCTGTAATCTATGTATGACTTTAAAATTATATAATAATGGATAGAAAATAGCATTCTAGATTTATATATTTCATTTTTCAGGTGAGAATATGTTTTTTGGAGAATTGGTTTTCACTGTCAATATTTTAGTTGTCTTATGTCAAGATAAAAGATGTTTATTTCATTGAGGAAATTAAAATATTAAATTTCATTGGTGATCCCATTGATTAATTCTTTTTATTGATTCTTTTTTATTTATTCATTTATCTAATGATATTAATTACTCAATACATAATGTGTCCATTCATTTTTTTTATATATCTATTTTGATTTTGTAGTAATTGGTATGGATGATATACCATTTTAATAGAAGTTTACTCTAGGATCCATTATAAAAATAGTTGGAAAAATGTTATTTTTCTTCAATATGACACTATATCCCATTTATATATATTTTTGGAATTATTTTCTTGATGAATACTCAGTTATGGGGTTCATTTAGTTTTAGTTATTTGTTATCATCTTCAATATTGTATATAGCTCTTCTAAGACGTTGACCCTAGTTATGTTTTATATGATTATTGAGAGTGATCTGTTTAATTGTATACGAGTCTTTGGTTATTCATTTTTTATATTATTTAGTGTTGATTAATCATCCAAGAAGTATTCTACCTTCTTTCCAATTTTATTCCATGGGATATTTTAGAGAGATTTTTGTTTTACCGGACGCAGTTTTTGAAACGATGCTAGATTTTTGTATCAAAAATTGGCTTCTTATGTTAGATACGATATATGGTATCTTGGGTTGACTCCTATATAACATTATACATTGTTTTATAACCCATGAATAGTGGGATACATTTATGGTGGGGAGACCGCTTAAGAGGTTTTTGGGTATTATCTCTATCTGGTTGATTTTCCTTAGTTATCCTTTTTATCATTAATCTGAACCAGTGGGTTTTGGTATGTTATTATCTATTTAGGATCAACTAAAATTTTAATGGACATCTCATTGCCTCATATTTTCTGAACTAGGTGACATCCACTAAGTCCTTGACGACTTTTGTGAAAAAGGGATCTGGTCGGGAGAAATGTTATAATCTGACCCGCAATTATTTATTTTACTTATCTATTTATTATTATTATTATTGTTATTATGATTTCATGTGTTACTTTATTTATAAATTTTATTAAAATCTTAAATTTTTGTTTTATGTATCATTTTTAGCCGCACATTTGTCAAAAACATGCAACAATAAACATATATTGGAATAAAATAATTCAAATCAAATTTTTATTATTGGTGCATGATTTTCCAAATTATAGAGAAAAATTGGATGAATTACCTATGTTCCTAGTGATGGGGTGCATGAATTATTCATGTTTTAGAAAACATTCTAAACAATACATTGAAGTGCCTTGTGCAGTAATATTTTATTTTTTAAAAATACCTATCATGCTAATAAAATTAGAAATTAGTCTCCACTTCATTAAGAAAAAATTTCATGAGATTCCAATTTAGGGAAAACCCTATGAACATATTTTTTTAATCACTTAATTTTCATAACTAGTTTATTTTTCTTTAATTAATAGTCAATTATTTATAGTTTAGGTTTTATGTCTCTCATTTTTCTTATTCCCCTGATTTCTCAAAAATAATTCTTTCCTATCTCACTAAATTAAAATGAGGATAAGTCCTTTGTGGGATTTTTATTTTAAATCAATATATCATTGGTTCATTGGTTGGTTAAAAATCAATCAACGAATTTACATCCCTATTATTTGAGGTTTTATATCATATTTTCTTGACCATGGTTGGTGTTTCCATGTTTCTCAGTATTCCTAGCATTCTATTTATGGCATCAATATTATATATATTATTTTCTTATAAAATATATATGATATGTTATTTTAAGTAACATATAATATATCTAAATAAAATTTCATTTTAGAAATATGGATTTAAAAAATAATATATTTTCAATGAAAATTGTATTGGTTATGTTTAGAGTTTCATTTTTAGATGATAGATATTTTCCTTTTGAATAAAACCATTAGAGTTTGTTGATTTTATACATATATAAAATTTTTAATAATATATTTTCATGAATAACATATTTACATTTATTCTAAACAATATATAATGAATTTAAAATTCATTTTTTCTACATGGATTTTTGAGATTTCTAATTTCAAATTATTTTTATAGTTTTCTCCCTATATTTGGGGTTATATATTTGTTGGGGTATATATGAATAAATAAATAAACATATTGAAATTATAATATGTTGATATGAGTATATAAATTTTCATTTAGATATATATAAAAATAAATTTTTATAATTGTAAAAGGAAGAATTCAAAATTTAACATTAATATTTAATTTTGGTTCCATATTTATTTTAAAATATGATTTCTATTTTTGTATTCTAAATAATTTCTAGAATGCCTATATAGAATTAATTAAAATAATACCTTTATAGAATAAGTTTTTACATTGATTGATGTTCTATTTTTGGAAATATTAAAAAAAATATGTCTCTATGTTATTCTCTTGAGTTGAATAATGGAAATAGAGTGAATAGTGATTTTATAACAACCACGTGATTGTCAATTTAAAAACCATATTTCCAATTGTTGATTTACATTTCTTATACATGTTTGGATTATAAATTTCTTTTTGTAGGTTGACTTAGATGATATGGTTTTTAATTTAAAATTTTACTATAGAGTGATAAATGTGATTCCTTTAATGGCTAGTGACATGATACACTTTAAAATAATTAGGCTCATGACCCCAGTAAGTGATGTTATTTCTAGGTTCCTAAATCCGTAGTAACCATGGGGTGTTTCCACCATTATTCTTGATTTCTTATTAGTTTTTTAATAATTTGATATATTTAAAAAAATTATAATTAAAATATTTTTATATTCTCTCAAAATGTTTTTGCACTTCCATGATATTCATTATAACTACTCATGCCTTTTCTCATGAGTTTCAATATATTTTTATACTTCTTAGTGATATTTAAGAATTTTTTCATATATTTAGTTGTGTTTAGTTTTTAATATCTTTCATAAATATTATCCAAACTATTTCATCATAAAAGGATTTTCATGAATACATATTCGAACTATTTGGCTTGTGAGAAAGTCATTTTAATGGAAATACCAATGATTTATTTTGAAAAAAATACATAAATATATTATAGATAATTAATTTATAATTAAAATATTGATGCTATTTTGTAAAATAGAATTCTTGGAATCATTGATGAAACCATACTTGGATTATTATCTCACACCCTACTCATACCAGTCGACAATTGTACATCAAGTGCATCATATACGATAAAACTTTAATTGATATGAAAAAACGTTATGGAATCCATCATTAAGACCATTCCAAGAGTAGATATTTAGTTTTTGGACAAATACTTGTCATGGTTTATATGGTATCTAGTTATATTTAGCCTTATATTTATTTCTAGTGATTTTTTAGTTTTTCCAAATTTTCTATTTCAACATTTTGTTACATTAATTTGTGAAACAGTGTATATGTGGAGTTGAGGATAAGGATGTTAATGATTATTATCTATGATGGATTTATACTTGATATGGGGGATTTATTTTCATTAAATTTAATATTTTTTATTTATGTTTATCATTTCATTGAATATATCTTTGATATACAAATTGGAATGGAAAGGTAGTATGGTGAAGTTATAAGGCATATTTAGTTATAATTTATTTAGAATAAACATTCCAAAATTCTATTTCAATTACTTTCAAGAACATATTCTAACCCTTATAAATTGATAACTCTCTTTAGATCATTCATGGGATGGTCTAGGTTTCCTATTTATGTATGATACATAATTGGTTTGTGATAGTCAAAATTATAGATGATAAAATCCATACATGATTTATTAGTAATTTATGGAGTCTACAACTTACTGGAAACCATTTAATATATAATATATAAAAATAAATACGAAATATAACTTGCTATATGAAGTAAATTATTTTATGATATTAGGTATTATGATTTTTAGAAGCTAAATATGGAAGTGTAATGTCATAAATGAAATTCCTTATCTTAATAACTTATTTGAAACATCTTATAAACTAAAAATGTCATGTGAATGAAGTGTACTATGAAATTTAATATCTTATGGGAATAAAAAATTATAAAAGTTATGAACTCATTGAAAAAAAAATATTATTTTTATAGTCTCTTGAAATTTTTTTTTCTCAATAGTTTATTTTTTGAAATATCAATTTATCCTTTATTTTTTAGCATTTTTGTATAGTTATTTTCTGTTTATATATAGTTCATATTTTTATTATTATTTAATTATATATTTAATCATTACTTACTTTTTATAACATGGTCAAAAATAGTTTGTGCATGATTAAATAAATATTACATGGGTATAAAAAAGTTTCAGATTTTTTATAGGATTTGAAGTGGTTACTATATAGAGTGAAAAATTATTTATTTTCATAAAGTTAAAATTAAATTTTTTATATGAATTAAATATCGGAATATATGTGTCTTGAAAATCAGTATCAGAAACATTTTTTTATTTTCATTGGATTGACATGCATGACTATTATTTTTGGAAAATAAAAATTCAATGACAATAATATTCATGTTTTTGTTGATGCATCCATATCCATATGTTTTTTTGTGTATAATTATACATTATATATATTTTTATAAGGAACTATATCATGAATATCGATTAATATTATGTGAACTATACAATAAAAAATACTTTTATTAACTCATGGTTCTAGAAATAAGTATGGAAAAATTCATCACACATAACCAATACAGTCGATTTCATTATACTACCACGTCATGTGAGATCTTATTATATAATAGTCTTTTGTTCTATATTATTATTCTCATACATTCGTGATAATTAATTTTTTTTATTCTTTATCATTTAAAATCTACACCATGAGATTATGTTATACCACCCCATAAAAGGAAATTATTGTTTTTCCTTTATTTCTAAAATGGTAGGGGTTTTGGTTGTGCAGTGTTTTAGTCAAATAAATGGTTGGTTCTTCCCCTATTTCAAATTAAATGTTCTAGATTATGCCTCCATATGAGAAAAAGTTTGAATAGTGGATTTTCCACTATATGTGCAATAGGAAGTGTACTCAATTAGTGACTCCATATGAGAAATAGTAAGGTTTATAGGGATATGACTTGTCTTTAAAAGGCAGTCCATTTATTTAGTGAGTTCCATACTCTCATGGTGAGAGAATGAAAGGTCGAAATATTATCATAATGATTTTAAAAACTATAAATATATTATTGTTTCAATTTATTTTAATTTATCCTAAATAATGGAATCAACTATGACTATTTATATTGAATTTGAAAAAGAGGACAATTCACCCCCTCTTGACCATTTGACCATTGTATCTGTGAAAAAATAATTAGTATCTAATATTTATATATTACAACTCTTGATAATTTATTTCAATTGTTGAATTTACAATTTATTATTTTCATCGGCATAATTTTTACCTTAGATATTTAAAATTCCTTAGTTTCTTTTTGTGATAGTGAAAATTGTTTAAATAAGATATGGATACCACAATGACAACCATTTTATGATGGAGAGTATTATGAATTATAGAAGTATCATGTATAACCTTGCCTTAGGAATTTTGATATACAAAAATAGAATATTATAAAAAAAATTATAATCTACCATTGAATTATATTGGATCCCTTTCTGGTAATGTTGTTCTTGAATAAGTCTTGAATTATAAGGTGATTAATATTTCATATTATGTTATCCGAAAAAATGTTTTTATTTAAATCATAACATGTAAAATTACACATTATATCTGAATAATACTTCATGTAAAACATTTTATACTAGATAAAATTAACATGTCTAAACATGTTATATTAAGGGTTGAGTAATAATAATTATAAATGGTTTATGTGGATAAATTTAATAAAATATTTCATAGATTAACTATTATTGTTATTATCATGAATAATTTTAGTAATATATTGTTTAACATTTTTCTGGTTGAAATAGTTATTAGAGATTTACTTAAAAACAATCATGGTAATATGGTTTATTTGGATGATAAAAATAACATTAGATAATATATTCCTAACTAATATATTGAATTCTAATAATAAAACTAATTCCAATATATGAATATTTATAAGGACGACTAAACTGAGAATAATTTCAATGCATTTAAATCATTAAATTTTTCCAAAAAACACATTGGATTTCTATGTTGATGGAAATTAAAATATGGTTTCTCAAGATTCTAAGGTAGGTCCCAAAAATTTTAATGGATATTCCAGGATATCAGGAATATATTTTCCTTGTAATTTTCATAACTTCTGAAAAAAAGGTAGTGATATTTTTATTTTCATTCCTAATGTAATGTATTATGAGTGTATGAGAAGAGTTCACATAAAACCTGAATTGATGAAGTTAAATAAATAATAAAAAATTAAAAAATTGAATATAAAAGCAATGATCTATCTTTCTAAATATAAATAAGATAAATTTATGTTATATAATAAATTATATCAATATTTTTTCATAACATATCCCATTGAAAAGAACATAACTAGAGGATAACAAATATTAGTGTCGTGATCATTATCATTATAAAAAAAATTTATTTTACAACCCATAACAGGATTAATCCTTAATCATGCACATATAGAACCTTTTAGACATACCATGTGTAATAATCATCTCCATTTCTTGAGGGGTGGAAAAATATGACTGGGTTGAGCTCACACACTCTTTAAGGATTAAACATGTACTAATTTTTATGTTCTTAATCTTAACGAGTAACATAATGGAGATATAAATGTATTAATAAATAATATTAAGACCATAGATTATAATAGTATAAAACTAAGGGGGTTCATTAGATCGTGAAAATTTTATCAAAGAAATGTAAATTTTTTTACATGTCTGAATATAAATTTTAGTAATAACAAAACATATTATAATGATATAAATGCATAGAAGACATTTAAATTTTGGTATAATCTTGAAGACCCGAAATATCATGAAAATAAAAAATATATTGGAAATTTTACATAACATAATAGATAAGAAAAAGTTGTGGCGCAACCAAAATAATTTAAAATCATTAATGGGATAACCTATTTTTGACACACCTTTAACTCCATCGGGTTTTAGGAGTTGTTAAATGATATCAAAATAATTATATATATTTTTTATGTACACTTCCCAAAAAATTATTACACAATTAAATATGGTTCTATAGAATATATAAACAAAAATAATGACACTTAATTCAATTATAATAAATCATTAAAAAAATAGATGAAGGCATGTATTGTATTAAAGCGATTATTACCCATATTGGATGATTACATCAATTTAAATTACAACCATCACCTTTAAGAATCTCCATTGTAATAAATAAAATTATTATGGGAAAAAATACCATTGAAAGAAAAATTATATTTTCGAATCTAAAATGATAACTATAGATATGATAAGTGTTCACGGAATGACAATTCTATGTCTCTATATAGTAATGAAATATGGTTTTTGAAAATATGATAATTGAAAATCTGATCATCTCAAATACAGTCATGGATAATATGTTTGTTGGTCATATATTCAATAGGTATACAAAATTCATGGATTGTTAAGTAATAAATCTAATGAAATATAAATAATAACAAAAATTTATTATATTACAATATTATATATATACTCACGTTACGTATTCAAGTACTATTATGTAACAAATCTAAAATCATATAACTCAGAATGAGTAAAAAATACGATTTCAAATTACTATAAATATAGATTTGTTTATGTTAGATATAAATATTATTATTATTATTATTATTAAAATATGATTTGTTGTATTTATAATTAAGTCTAATATTTTAATATAAAATTATTATTAAAAATTCAATTTTATAATTTAGCTAATGAATTATTGGTAATTTTCAATGAGTATTTAGTAGAAACAGAATATTTTTTTCAATGAGGTATTTATTAAGTATTAAATATTTATACATAAAAAATTTAATATATAGATTTAAAATATATTTATAAATGATTTAATTTATTTACATCAAATATATTATAAATCTATGCCAATAAATTTTATGAAGATATAGTGCCTAAAAATGCATTTTTAAATAAATGTTGTCATAATTATAAATTATATTATTATTTAAAAGTTTAATATATTAATATTTGAATAAAAATAGTATATGTTAATATTAATTTTTTATTTCATTAAAAAAAATTATTGTTGAATGTTTTTGAGATTTCACTAAAGTAATCAATTTTAATGTGAATATTAAAAATATCAATTTTAGAGAGAAATAAATCTTTTCTAATATAAGAATGACATAAAATATAAAACAAATATGTCTATATAAAATATATTTTTGTAATTTATATTAATAAATTAAATATATTGTTTTCAATTTTAAAAACATTTCTGTAATATTTAAGAAACTCATGAAATATTATAGAGAAATAATTATATTTACAAGCCTGTATTAAAAATATACATTATAAAATTTATAAATAAAAAATAAAGTAATGTTTATTTTCTATTATATTTCAAAAATTCGATGTTATATATGATGTAAAATTCAATTTTTAGGCATAATTAAAATATAGTATATTTATTGTTAATTACTAACATAATTGTAAAGAATTTATTTTAAGAATTATTTTATTAAAATCATGTAATTTTTAATTTATCATTAAAATTGATCTAATTTAATCTTTTAAATTAATATAATTTTTAAACCAATATATAACAATTTAATAACTCATTAAATTCTATATAAATATAAAATAATATTTAGAACATATAATTTTAAAATCTATTTTTCTACAAAAACTATATTTAGATATTGTATATTTTAAAAGTAAAACTATATTTTATCATAATTATAAAATTAATTAGTTTTAGTGTTGATAAAATTAGGTTTAAAAATATAAAAAATTGATAATATTAGTTACCTAATATTTATGAATTAAAACAATACATATTTATAATATTTAATAAGGTAAAAATAAAAATGTAATAATGCCAAAACCTATTGTAAATTATTGAATTTTTTTAAAACATGTGTGGAATGAATTTGAAGAGGCTTTATCAACACAATATTGACCCATACTTCAATTAATACAAAATCATGGATTCATTGACCCCAAAATAGTGCATTGATACCTTGTGTGTAATGTATAATCTCAAAAGTGCCCCTTTCTTGACTTATAAAAAGGGGATCACTTCCACCCATCCATGGTTATGATTCCCTTTATAATTTTGCTTGATACAACACCAAAAATACATCTACAAAAATTAATTTTCATATACCTAATACCTTGTTCTCAAAATGTCATATTAAGACCTAGAATTCCATAGAAATCTCTAAGATAAGATCAGTTCTCAAAAATATAAGTATTACAATTTTCAAAATTTATTCTACTGAATATTTATCTTCCAAATATCTTATATCCATTAAATTATAATTATATAATTTTATTATTTATAATTATATATTTTTTATTTTCTTTTAATAACTATGTTTAATTAATTTCCTTCCACTAAGATAAAAAAAATTTGTTGTCAGTTTATCACAAAGACTACCACCTTCAAAAAGTAATTACTTTTGTTTTTAATCACTACAATTCAAAGATGATTCAAAGGTTAAATTGATTAAGTAGAATCATATATAAAATATGAATATTTTTCTAAAATTTAAAAATTAACATTTACCTTCATTATCTCCCATTCAATGAGAAATGGAAACATTAATCATGCTCATGTGTAAACTATCACAACCATGATGAATCACAATCACTTATCATCCCCACCCAAAATGGATGGGTTTATAAGTATTTTTAAATTAATTTAAATAACACTATTATCCTTATGGATATTATTAAACTATTTTAAAAAAATTTCTAACATGGGGAATATATATATGTAGATGCAAATAAATTAACTGAATAACCCTTAGTAATGAATGTATGAGAAAAACTATAAATAATAGTTATAAAAGTATTTTATATGGAATTTATTAATATATATATATATATATGAATAATTTCATTGGGTACATATATAATGATCTTAATATAATTAGTTTTTTATGTTACCTATATGTTAAGATCACGTGTGGACATGAGGATAGTGTTTCATCTCAAAACATACTTCTCTGAGAAACACACTCTTCCAAGCATATAATTCATCTAAAAGGTTAAAGTACTCCCAATTGGATATTTATACTAACATAATTTATATATTAATGGTTTTTATACTTTCCTTCAGTCTATATGACTCCTCAAATATGTTTTTATTATAATATATCTAATACCATATTTGTTTTCCATCACAATTTCTCATCATTTAGACTTGTTTAATGGTATACACCAATTCTATACTGCGATGGTTTATATACATCCCAAGAATTTATTTTGGAATAATCCATTTTTTAATAATTTGGATTTATAGAACAATATGCTTTCAATCATATAATTACAAGTATTAAAAATTTATTAAATAAATATAGATTTTGTCTCAAATTGTTTTTGAGATATATTTAATTTTATACTACTAATTTCTTTCAAATAGTTCATATATTGTAAATTTGATACATAATATTATGGGTTATTTTATTCATATTAATGGTATATTAATTTAAATATCACTCTTTTTAAGGGTTTTCTATTAAAATGATTCTTAACTAGTATGTGACCATTTCTTCCACCTTTATGAATTTATGGTTTTGTATTCCCTTTCCATAAACATATTATATAAAATATTATTTTAATTGTCCTCTTATATTTATTTTATATTTCAATTAAATATTTACCTATTCAAAAATATATTCCATTTCTAGGTTTATATATATTCATAAATACATTATAAATTCATACTACTTTTTAAACCATGTTTATGGGAAAATTCCAATTTCATGTATCATATTTATAATCACCTGCAAATTTTTTTTCAAACAATGAATTGATTTTAAAATCACTATTTTTTTTAGATAACCCCCGTATTCTAATTCTGAAATTATATAGAATAATATAGTCTTTAAATCTGTTAAAATATTGTTTATTAATTTCATAAAAGCAGAATCCGTGTTTTTTATTATTATTCTTTCTACTCCAAATCCTTATAATGAATTTTCATCTTAGAAATACTATGGTCATGAACTATATCCTCAATTTAATTTTTAATGTAATAAATAATTTAATACTTTCATCAATTTAAATTCTTTTTATTTAGTATTCAGTTTTACAATGAATCATATTTATGAACCAACTTCAATATCAGGGGTTTGATCATTCATATGATTTATGTATGATTTATTTTCCTAATGCGGAACATTTAAAGAAAATATTCATTTCTGTTATGGGTATATATAATATTTTATATACAGAAAATTCATCATATTAATCCTTATATATCTTGAAATGTTATGTAACATATTAGGTTGATAACATAATTTTCAATTCACCTCTATCAACAAACTGATAGTGGTTTGGTGATTAACAATTGAATAATGTTTATGAAATCACGTTTTATGTTGATTCCACTAGTTAATGATATTATAGAATCATTTCCTTATTATTCATCTTTATGACTCTGATCATGCCATTTATGATATCATGTAATTCTTATAAACTCTCATGTTATTATTTATTAGAATTTTTACTTCTTTATTATCATTCAAGATCACTATATTCAAATATATATATTTTCCCAGATATCAAACATATTTTTAGAGGATTTATGGGAGCCAGTATCAATATTTGGTCTTCTAAAACATGTTTATATATTAATATTTTTATTTACTGAATTTATTATATAATTGACAATATAAATTAGACCTATAAATCATTATATGTGTATTTACTATAAAATAATTATATAAATAATCAAATAATATGTGTCTGGGTCATATTTTCTTTATTCTCATCAAATTATTTTCTATATAGTTTTATTTATTAGGATGAAATATACTCAATAAACCACTAGGGATGCATCTAAGGGTCAAGCCTATGTATAGTTGAAAAACTAAAATTTCTCAAAAGTCAATATTTTGGGGATATCCATAAATTACATCCCTATCTAGATATTTTGAAGTGGACATAGACACGTACACTATTTTATACAGGTGTAATTTCCTCTATGAGGGTGTGTTAGGTATTAACTCAACGGTGGTATGGTGCATGAAAAAGAGTCGTTAGCGAAGACCCATCTAGTTAGTTCTATGGTATATTATTTTGTTTATATGATTAAATTTATGACACACTATGATGGATTTAATTTATACATAGAATAAGTTATTAGATTCATAATCATAAAATAACCAAATATAAATAGGTATATGTTAAGCAACGATTGATATGGTTTGAAATAAAAGGACTATGGGACAACATTATCATATAAAATGATAAAAGGTATTATAATTTAGTCCGTATATTATTATTGATTATGAAAATACCCCTATGATGAGACCTTTTCATCATTAATGTTAACTCTTGATGTTTTATTTATAATTGGAACTTGAAGGAAACAAATTAATCATGGGTGTGAGGGAACACCTAAAAAGTACCTCAATGATCATCCCAATAGAATTGGAAATAGATAGCGAAATTTGGTGACATTTATTATTTATCTATTAAGAATCATGATTAAAAATTTAACCATAAATACAATTTATAGTGTGCATCGATTAATATATTGATTGGGGTTCAAATTTTATTATTTAATAAAGATGATGAACAAATAGATATTCAGCCACCTATATTTAAAAAGGCTGTCAATAAACAAAAAATAAATCACCACAGAGGGACTAAATAATTAATTCCATATATTAGAAAGGTCATTGAGCACCATATAGTAATCCAAAACAAATGGTTTCAGTTATAATTGTGGGATTCGAAATCACGAATTCTATAGAAACACTAATGGTTCAATTCATATTTTTTAGAAAACTTGTAAATTATATGAGTCAATTTCATAATATCGATTCCAATATGTATGATAGTAATAATCAAAATTCATTTCCATGAGAAAAATCTAAATACTAAGAAATAAAAAATATCATAAGTGACTTCCAAAAATTATTTAGACTGAGAATCACCGATCATCCACCCATGAATTTTGAATACTATATTTATATATTTTTCAACCCAATCCCAAGTACATATATTGTTTTTATAATACATTAAATGGTCACCTGTATGAAAAGAAATGAAATTATTAACAAATACCTATAATGTATCAATAATTTTGTCCCGGATTATAATTATGGGAATCTGTCTTAAGAAAATATTATAATACTTCCTTGATAAATTTAATATATTTTTACAAATGGAATGGTTTCCTACAAATAATTGGAAAATTATATTGAATGAAGAGATCAAGTTATATAACAACCTCTGATATTATTTGAAGGTATTATTGCAAACACTTGTAACAAGAAAATTTTAGGACAAGAAACATGATAATGAAAAATTATAGCATATTAAATAAAATTGTTTTAGAAAATCAATATCTAGTAAATTTTTACCCAACAAAAAATGAAATTCCTATGATGTTTCTATGGTTAGAATCTGTTTATAAATTACATGTTCAGTCATGTCTATCAACAAAGAAAAAATTTATATTTCTATTATAATATAATAATTATAAGTTTGAATATTAAATTTATTTTTGGAGATGAGAATATAACTAGATGGGTTTTAGGATCTATTAAATTTCCCCTAAAAATATATAAAAATATATATCAATATTATTCAAAAAGAATTAATAACTTTTTATAAATTTTACCACACAATATATGAACTAAGAAATCGACATCCTATTAAATTATAATGAATTCTTATAATATAGTCACATTAAAACATGTGTTACATATAAAGGATTGTTTAAAATTATTCAGTATAATATCAAATAAAAATACAATAATTTCAATGTGACAATTAATTAAAAAGAGTCATATATTTATAACTAGAATCTACCCTAGCCCACTGTCACTTTTAAGAATCACCATTGATATAACAATATGTAAAATGAAAAATAATTCCATGATATATGATATCTTGCTGTTGGATTTAAAAATAAAACATTATAAATGGAATGTGTGAATGGAATATGTCTAGTATGGTTTTATATAAGAATTAAATCAGGTTGTTGAAAATATTGTTCTTGAAAATATATTCATTACGAATACAGCCATTTATAACATGGTCATTTGTTATATATCCATCAAATATAAAAATATTCATTATTTTTTAAAATTAAAATTAAAATCAAATAAAACACAATGATATTAAAATATTAATTAAATATATTAAAAAATTATTTATTTTCTTTCTATGTATAAATATTTTTATTATTTTCATTATTAAAATATTATATTTTATATATATAATTAATATAATTATTTTTGTGTTCATGGAGTATTAAAAATAAATTCTATAATATAAATAATTAAATAATAGAATTCATTAAGTTGTATTTAGTATAAATATAATTTTTATTTATAATGTAAAGTTTTATTTAGTATTGAAGATTTTACCAGATTTAATTATATTTTCAATTTTAAATATTATTGTAAATGAAATATTATTTAATAATAGTTAAATTTATTTTCAATATGAAATAATATTAAGAAATAATAAATTTTAAAACCATTATTTTTTAATAAAATATGTTTTTAATAATTTATGATTTCATTTAAATGATAAATAACAAAATTTCATAATTTTTATATAAACTAAACATCATATTAGGTAAATTATATTACATTTCACAATAAATTTTTTTTATGACTATATAAAAAAATACACTGGTTCTTTTTTATTAATTTTTTATAAAATTATGTTTTAATATTATATATCAAACATTAAATATCATATGAAAATTTTATTTCATTTATGGAATATTGATAATATCTGTAATATATGATTTCTTTTCTTCAATAACGATAAAACAAAATTTTAATAAGAACATTTTTATTAATATAGAATATTTATTATTTAATAAATAAATTTGATATAATTTAAATCATGAACCATATATTTTAAAATAATATATATATTAATATTAATACTTATTTGAAGATTACACAACATAAATTTAATTAATGAACACATAATGGTAAGAAGTCATTTGAATTGAAAATAATTTATATATATTATATATTTTCATTTAAATATTTTCTCTCATGTTTATAAATTTTACTAGATTTACTGGAGATAAAATTTCATTTCAAAAGATATAAAATTTTATATCTATAAAAATGTTTTTTAAATAAAATAAACATCATATTGTTAAAACAAGTTTCCAATGTAAAATTTAAAATGTGAAAACAACAAAACAAATGGTGAAAGTCTTGGATCATGTAAAGAAATTCATGGATTATGGTTTACAAAATATCAGCTAAATATATTTTATAAAAAAATTAGATTCATTGAACAATGAATACTAAATTTATATCCAAGAAGTGTAAATGGTATTTCCAAAAGTTCCCATTTTATAACTTATTAAAAATCGACCACTTAAACTCATACAAGGTTACACATAACATTAAAATTTCTCTTAAACCGATGCCCAAAAAACAACTCCAATATAAACATTATTAATCCTTAATACCTTTGGACATATAAATATGTATTATTCCATCATTTAAATGAAAATATCTAATAGAATATTATTTCTGAAATGTATGTATTACCTTATTCATAAATTTTTTCACTAATTATTCAATTATAAATAATGTATATCTATAATGAATTAATTAAATAAGAATAATTATTATACTAAATTTTATTACATTAATTTACTAAAATTCATTTATTTTTATCCACCCAATTATTATAAAATATTTATTAGTTGATTGTTTGAACTATATCCTCCATAATATGACTCCTTTCATTTTTTATCTTCACCAATAATTTTGAATAAAAATTGTATAGTGGATGTATTGTTAATATATTAATAATATAATTATGATTCAGGAATGTTTATTTTTAATTTAACTTATTTCTCAATCATTCATTGACAAATTGAAACGTTATTCGAGTATACATTCGAAATATCACCTCTATGATCAACGAGTTTGATTTATCATCACCAACCATCAAGGATAGTAATTAAAAAAGATACAATATATAAAAATTATTCCCATAAAAATAATCTGATTTTTCTTTTTATAAAACTATATTACAATACTTTTCACCATAGTCAGCATACTTATAGAGTTACGAAGAAATTAACAATACATACCTTAGTAACAGATGTTTGAAAAAATAATTTAAAAATAGGTACCGAAATTATATTGATAAAAATAAATAAATTCAATATATACTAATAAGGTTCTTGAGACAGATCAAATGAATATAATTAAATAATTTATTATTTCATGTGTATTTACCGAGAGATTTCATGAATAAGTTATGCTTTTATCTAAAATCATCATTGATTGAGACTCTTGATCTATTATGCACCAAATTTCTTTTAAAGTGGGTGAATTATTAAATTCGGATGTAAAATACAATATGTTTTTATTATTCATGGAATGTTTACATCAACAAAAATCATTCTCACATTTGAATGATTTTTTATTAGATTTTTTCTAATGTCATAAGGTTCTTCCATCTAAATTTCACTTAATTGAGATATGTTAAATGTTATAAACCAATTTCATATTTATATAGTGTATATAATACCCATTAAAATATTTTTTATTAATACATGATTTAATTTATGGTATTTATAAACTCTTTTTATAAAAAATTTTACCTCAAAGGCTCTTCATTAATGTGAAAGAACAATAAGAGTCTTAAGGTAGAGACATTACATTTTCTTTTTTAAATAGTGTATAAAAGATAACATGAGAGAAAAGTGTTGAAGCCCCCAACCTCTTCCAGGACTCCTTTCTTAGAAATCACATCCACATGTGCATTGGCTTCTAAAAAAACATGTGTAATGATGTAGCTCATTGATGAGAGTTGATGGCGTAAGTATTTCTCCTACAAAACTCAATCTAGGAGAAACAATTTCTTTTAGGCACATATTTTACTTTCAATTAAGTTTATACATACAATTCGATATATAATATTATTTTTAATATTTATTCCATTTAATGTAACTTTAATTTCAATAGATCCTCCTATATTTCATGGGATTTTAATTATAAACTTTTTAGTGGTGTGGGATCATTCATAACGTCAACAAGAATTTCCTGTTATATATTCTCTTTAATTTCCCCCCTTTTAGGAAAAATTATTCTTATTTAACTCTAATATTTTTTAGATATATATTTTATATATATATATATATAAATAGTTAAACATCAATTTAATTTTTAGGGTTATCAAATTTTTTCCACATTGAAATTAACACATTAATGTAATACCAGTTTAAGGTAAAATTAATATTTCAAGTATCATGTCGAGAATCACCCTCATGAAACGTGAATAAAAAGGAATTTCATAAATAAAAACTCACTATTTTATGTTGTACATGCTTTCTTTAATTATGAGTTTTTTATAAAATAATAAGATTATTCCATCTTTTAAATGATCATTTACTTTTTTCATAATGCATCACAAAATTTCATTTCATATGTATATTCTAATCTATATCTATTGTATGAATTTTCTATATTGAAATACCAATTTCAAGACATATGTGAGATTTTTTGTTAAAAAATTGAAAAAAAATAATTTTTTCATTCTTTTATTGGTAATCATTTTTATTTATCTTTTTATAATACAATGAATCATATTTATAAAACCTACTTAAATACTAAAAAACGAACATATTCCCATGATTCTTCATATAATAGTGGTCATAGTTCACCTTTATACAGATGTTTTTTAATTGTGGGAAAATGTTTTATGAAGAAAAAAATAAACTATAAGGATCTATGGAAACAATTCTCCAAAAAAATGTGGTATAGGTCACCCATATACGAGATGTTATTTTAAATTGTTGTAATATCCTTCATGGGGGAAAACATTCATGGTGAATAATTATTCCCATAGTTCCACAAAATAAAAGTGTATATGTCGACCCTCTATGCATTGTTTCTGTAAGCCCTGACAATATGATGTGTGAGAAAAAAATTATAAATCATATACCCACGGTTATACAAAACCATGGGTATGGGTTGGCAATTGTTTTTCATTAAAAATAATAAATATATATAATTAAATATATATATTATATATATATATACATGAAAATTGTTATAGGATAGTGGTAACATCATAGGAGTTTAGGCAAAAGATGCTTTGATCAAATTATAGTAGATGTTTTTTTTAATAATGATATATACCCAGAGTTTTCCCAACCATTGGTATAGGTTAGTCATGTAATGCCCCGACCCTAGTTACCCGGAGTCGGTGCATTATTACATAACATTGGAATGGTCACAAGAAAAATCAAATCTCGAAAGACCGATTGGTTTAGTTGCCTTGGAAACACCAGATATATTAATAAGTCTTACATTACATCATAAAAGTGAAAACTAAAACAACATATTTTCTTCATGGTCCACACTCATATCCCCACATACTATCCCTGAAGGTCATTCATAATTTTCTCCTTCACATCCTGGGAAAAATAAAAAATTGAAAGGGGTGAGCTCAAATGCCCAGTAAGGATAACAATATAGTGGAAACTTTCATAAATAAGAATAAACATTTAAGGAAATGTATAACTAAAAAAACGCCTTTTAAACATGAACTTCAACATAGTATGAAAAAAATAAAATGAAATTATTCCATTTACTTATTCACATGGATATTCTACTAATCGAATAATCACATGCAATTTCAATAACCACTTTCATAATGATGGAATGAAAAATGCTAGCCAATCATAACCACATATCCAAGGCCTCATGCCATGACTACAAATAATATTTTGCCAAGGCCTTGTTCCAAGACACTATTTTGTCTCATTAGACCTACCGATGCATCGAGGTGCTATAGAGGGCTCCACCCGTCACTTATTAAGTCCAATGCATTCCTCATATGAACAGGTTTAAACATAACATAAACATTCGTATTAAAACAAGCATACAAAATGTAAATACTTCTTCCATAAACAATGAATGGTATAAAAATAACACATCCACAGTCAAACATATCACAAAACCTTCAATAAAATATAGAAGTTTTGTATCATAATAAATCAACATCAAATAAGCATAAAATCTATCAAAGGATGTTAACATAGATGAAATCAAAACTCTTTTTAGAGAAATATCTCTTTCTATTTTGAAATCATTTAAGAGTCATATATTTATAAAATAAAACATTTTCATTGAAAATATTATTCTAATCTTGTAAGGGATTCTTTGAAGATTTTATAATGGCCGAAAATAGCCGCACTCGCCGTATAAGTTTAAAAATACATTCTTACCTAAATTCTGTCGAAAAGGTTAAAAAGCACCTTATTTGAAAAAAAAAACAGAAAGATTCCATTATAAACCTTTTATAAAAAGTCAAACAAGGGTATGAATGACTTTAACCCATATTATTTTAAATAGTAAAAATGTTTTGAAATACATTTTTAAGAAACATGGATGTGGATGATAAAGAGATCCTAGTAGATTATTACGTATAAAAAACCATGGATAATGAAGAGATTGTGAAATAAACCCTTACCATGTAAGTTTCCTTGGTTGGGGGTAGATTAACCTCCTTTATAATTGTGAAATAATTTTATTAAATTATACAAGAATCATATACATTAATATGATATCATATATGATCTTTTAACATTGATTTATTAATAATATCTTAGTATTATCGTTGTTTCGGGTGTTAACTTACTCATTTTCTTTTATATGTTTTGTTACGTAAGTCGTGTTTTTCATGGATAGGTTGTATCTTAATCATATATAGAATGATATAAAGTCCTTATATACTATTATTAATCATCAAATGATAATATGACTTGAATGGATACGATGGAGAATGAATCTCATCGTGTTCATGGAGAGGGTAGTCCGTACGTACGCACGAGCGAAAATATCATTCTTTTGATAATAAAATAATATATAATTGGATGGTATATCATATATAAAAAATCATTATCATGTTATATTTATTATTTACATTAATTACACATCATTATTATACCCATCCAAATAATAATTTATTGAAACACAATTACACCACGATGTGGAGATGGTAACCCATACGCACGCACGTATGGTGACATGTTATTAAAAGGATGGATAGAATACTGAAATATGGTTTTAAAATGTTTATAATAACATCAATGTATATATAATATACTGGAATTATTATTTTATAATTGTAATAAAAAGAAAGAAGAAGGGGAAGAAGAAAGGAACTTGAAAAAGGGTGGTGAAATTAGTACCTCTTCTTCGGGTTCTTCATTTTGATTTGATCAAAAGGGCACCATAAGATGGACTTATAACCAAAATATGGCCTATAGGATGAAGTGAGGGATGTTGAGAGAGTATTTGGTCAGAGTTTGTCTGAACAAAAAGGCTTTGAAGGTGTGAGTTAATGATAAGGGAGAGTGCCCTTTTATAAGAGGGGTGAGGAGCACCTTTGGAAAACCTAGAAATATTATTTTATAATAATTTCATATTCGGTTTCTAATAGCTCCAAAGTAAATTATTTAAAGGTTAAGGTGGGGATGGGTCGAATACCACTCAACCAATAAAATTTAGTCAGGTTTGGGTTACAATATTAATCTTATCTTTAAGTAATAACTCTTAGTTAATTAGTTTGACTTTTACAATGTCTCTTTGTATTTTTATATTATATGGTTAATAAACATTCTATATACATCCATGAAACCCCCAAGTGGTCCATTAATGGTTCAAATATCATGATATAAGTCTCTTGGTCGATCTTAGATTTTTAGGAATTTAATATCAATTAATAATATAATATTTGTTTTAAAAACTCTTTTATGTCAATTTTGACACTATTCAATAATTGATTTTTGGGAAAATCATAACAGAATGATTACTTCGAACAAAGTTACTTAAGTCAATCCTAACATCTCATATTAACCTATAAAATTAGTTTAATTCATAAAAAGTCTCAAATTATATTTATTTGGCTATTTATAATATCAATTATTCTAATTTTTCTTTAATTAGGTAATTATTGCATCATCATTGTGTCATAAAAAATTAAATTATTAAATGTCTAAAATTATAAATATAATATCATTATGTAGGAAGTCATTTTTTCTTTCTAATTTAAAATCTAATTTATATTATGTATAACCGTATGTTGAAAATGATTTAGTAAATAAACATTGATTTTAACACTTTTAACTCTTTTCTGAATTAATGAATAATAAATGTCCTAATCTAATCCAAGTGGATCTAAATGATAATATTTTATTCCTAAGGTTGTTTTTTGTCGAGATACACTGGTCCAATAGAATTATGACATGTTTTAGGGTAATATTAATATCATTTTTACCCTTAATTACCCTATTTACTTTTAACCGTGGTAAATAAAAGTAAAAAAGTTATTATTCAACAAAAAATATATTCTTCTCATTAAACCACATTTTACTACTTGATATTAACCGTGTCTCTCGGATTTTTGAAATTCCAATCACAGATGTTGTAAAATTAAGTTTTATGAAAAAATTATTTTTTTAACTACCACTTAGTAGTTTCACTATTCATAAAAAATTGATGTTTTTCAGAAAATGCCAAAATTTCACCCTAAGATATAATTGATATTCCGAATTCAAAAATGATGTCTATTTTAAAAATTACAAAAATATTATTTTCATTAATTAATTTTATAAATAATTCCCACTGTTACAACAAATAGCGTGTTTTTAAGAAATAATATATATCAAAAGATTGACAATTTTTTTTTCCAATTTCAAAGTGAAATTAATTCTAATGAACACCATTGGATAAAATGGTAAAAATATTTTCTAATTATACTTTATAACCACTAAATAAAATAATTTATCACTATAAATTATATTGATTAAAAAATTTTGTTTTTAAGTATTTTTCAGTATTCATAAAAATTGGAAGTTCACAGAAAAACACCAAAAATTCAACATAGGATAATTTCGATATTCTGAATCCAAAAATGAAGTCCAATTTGAAATATAAAATATATATAATTTAAAAAAGTTGGTATTACTGTTCATAACATCTAGTTTGATTGGTTGTTGTGTGTTATAACTCGATGTTGCGTACAACACACGTTATCACATTATTCAAAGAGAAGCGTACCTTAGAAACATGGGGTGTTACATTCACCCCTCCTTCAAATAATTTCATCCTCGAAATGTATAGAATACTACCGCATGAAAAGACTCAGGTGGTTCTTCATCATAAGTTCCTCGGGTTCCCTCGTTTCCACTTCCATATTATGGTTTCTCCACAAAACGTTTACCAGACGTGTCGTCGGATTTCTCAGCACTTGTTCTCTCATATCAAGAATCTTGACGGGAACATCGCAATAAGACATATTGGGTTCCAGTTCTAGTTCATCATAGGTGAATACATGCGTTGGATCAGGCTTGTATTTCCTCAATAGAGATATGTGGAACACATCATGAACTTTGGAGAGACTTGAAGGCATTTCCAATCAGTAAGCTACAGCCCCAATTCGTACTAGAATTTCTAAAGGTCCGATGTACCTAGGACTCAATTAACCTTTCTTACCAAAACGTATGACTCCCTTCCATGGAGATACCTTCAGGAAAACATGATCACCATCTTGAAATTCCAAATCCATCCTTCGATTATCGGCATATCTCTTATGCCTACTTTGATATGATTTGATTTGATTTTGAATTAACTTCACCTTTTTCATCATTTCCTCCACCAGTTATGGACC
Source organism: Viscum album (assembly GCA_963277665.1). Taxonomy (NCBI): domain Eukaryota; kingdom Viridiplantae; phylum Streptophyta; class Magnoliopsida; order Santalales; family Viscaceae; genus Viscum; species Viscum album. The sequence goes on along the minus strand of OY728132.1, from coordinate 316,447,446 downwards.
TACACGTTTTTTTTCACCAACGTCATCCCAAAAGCTTGGTGTGCGACATCTCTTTCCATATAACGCTTTATAGGGTGCCATCTGAATACTCGAATGGAAGATATTGTTATAGGAAAATTCCACCAGAGGTAAATATTGATCCCACATACCCTGAAAGTCAAGTGAGCAGGATATCAACATGTCTTATTATGGTTTGAATAGTTCATTCTAATTGTCCATCTGTTTGAGGGTGGTAGGTAGTTCTCAAATGAAGTTCATTATCCAAGGATTTCTGATGAACTTTCCAGAATCTTGAAGTAAAACAAGGATCACGATCTGAAACAATCTATAGTGGTTCTCCAAGAAGTCTCACAACTTCATTAATATATAGTATTTCTAGACGTTCCAGTGGTAGATCATCTCTTATAGCAAGAAAATGTTTTGACGTGGTATGACGATCAACAATAACCCTTATTGCATCATTCCTTCTAGGAGCCTTTGGTAGCCCAACAACAAATTCCATCATAATATTGTCCCATTTCCACTCTAGTATGGGAAGAGGTTGAGTGACTCCTGCAGGATGTTGCCTTCCAGCTTTAACTTGTTGACAAACCATACAACTTGACACAAAATCAGAAATTTCCCTCTTCATGTTGTCCCACGAAAAATGTAACTTTAAATATCCATACATTTTTTTTCTCCCAGGGTGTATTGAGAAATAGGAACTATGAGCATCATCCATCAATTACATTTTTATATCTGGTATATCGGGAACACAAAGTCTCTTCCCAAATTTCAAAATTCCTTCATCATACACAATGTCTCTCAATCTCCCATCATTCACAGCTTTAATCTTCTTTTAAAATCCTTCATCATCAGTCCAAGATCTCTTAATCCTTTCTAGTAAAGATGGTTTTGAAACCATTTGAAAAAGAATTGATGTTTCACCTTCCCTGGTTATTGTCATGTCCATCTTCACTAAATCCATGAAAATTTGATCCCGTTCAATTCTCATATTGTTCAAAACTCCATGATCTTTTTGGCTCAATTCATCTTCCCCCTTGTTAGCATTCCCCGAGTGGTAGTGTATCATACAATCATAATTGTTGAGTAATTCAAGTCATCTCCTTTTCCTCATGTTGAGTTCTTTTTGTGAGAAAATATACTTCAAACTCTTGTGATCAGTATAAATCTCACATTTTTCACCATATAGGTAGTGCCACCATATCATCAAAGCACAGATCACTGATTCTAACTTGAGATCATGAGTAGGACAGTTTCCTCATGAATTTTCAACTGTCGTGATGCATAGGAAATAACCCTATCATTCTACATAAGGATACAACCAAGTCCTTTCTTCAATGCATCACTATAAATAATGGACCAATCATTACCCAATGGTAGAGTAAATATAGGAGAATTGACTAATCTTCTCTTTAGTTAATTGATACACTCTTCAAACTCTTTTGTCCAAAAAAATTTAACCCCTTTATGTGTGGGCCTCGTTAATGGGTTAGCCAATCGGGAAAAATTCAGGACGAAACATCGATAATAACCTGCCAAACCAATAAAATAGCATACCTCAGTTATACTCGAAGGTACTGGCCATTATTGAATTTCCATGGTCTTAGAAGGATCAATAGAGATTCCATCTTTAGTGACAATATGGCCAAGAAAATAAATCTCCTGAAGCCAGAATTCACACTTACTAAACTTCCCATATAATTAATGTCTCCTCAGAGTCTTCAGGATAATGCGCAAGTGATTTTCATGATATTCGTAGCTTTTGGAGTATAGCAAGATATTATCAATAAATACCACCAAATAGTCATCGAGATATTCCTTGAAAACTCTATTCATCAGATCCATAAATACGGAGGGTGCATTAGTCAATCCAAAAGGCATGACTGTAAACTCGTAATGCCCGTACCTGGTTCGAAATGCTGTCTTTAGAATGTCTTCCTTCTTCAAAAACAACTAATGGTATCCAGATCGAAGTTCAATCTTTGAAATGTATTGAGCTCCATGCAGTTAGTCAAATAAATCATCAATACGTGGTAGGGGATACTTTCTATTTATTGTTATATAATTTATCTCCATGTAGTAGATACATAAACTCATAGATCCATCTTTTTTTTAACAAAAAGAACAGGGGCTCCCCATGGAGAAATACTAGGGCGAATATATCCTTTATTACTCAATTCCTCTAGTTGTTTCTTTAGTTCGACTAATTCTACAGTCACCATTCTATAAGGGGTCTTCGATATAGGCCTTGATGTAGGAATTAAATCAATGGAAAACTCAACTTCTCATTCTAGAGGATGTCCAGGTAAATCTTTCGGAAATACATCTACATATTCTTTCACAATAGGTACATCCTCTATTTGAACATTCATTTACTCACCCATAGTCATTTCATTCTCTTCCTCCACAATAATTGAATATAGTTGAGCTACTGAGGGTGGATCTAGATAAGAATTAGGTGGTAACGATTCTTTTGTAAGATAAGGTGTTCCTTATCATCATCATAAAAAAGCATAACATATTTATTCTTACAAAAAATCTTCTCATCATAGTCCGAAATCCAGTCCATACCGAGGATTATATCAAACTAAATCATAGGGATGACGATGAGATCAGCAGATAAAGAACATTTATGTGCTCTAATGGGGACTGATTCACAAAACATTGTTGCAATGATACTTCCCTTAGGAGTTTTAACTGACAAATCCCTTGTTAAATTAAATTGTAAATATCTAATTTTCTTAGAAAACTGGGAAGATATGAAACAATGCGATGATCTAGAATCAAATAATGCATTTTCTAAACTTGAGGATACGATTAAATTACATGCCACCATGTCTTTCGAAGCTTCTACCTAAGTAGTAGTGATAGCATTAGCTTGGCCTTGATCCCTTGGACTTTTCTGAGGTAAGTTCCTCTCACACTTAGGACATTCATTTGCATAATGTCCCATCTCCCTGCAATTGTAGCACTGAACATTTAGCTTCCTTCCTCCCTTTGCAATCACGAACTTTGTGTCCTTCTTGACCACACTTGTAACAGAAAACCATTCCCTTCAAGCAAGTAACATGGTGTTTCTTCCCACATTTACCACATGATGGATATTCAACCATTCCCTTCTTCCCCTTATGTCAATTCCTAGATTGATCAGCAGATCAATTCTTCTCTTGCATTTATTTAAAGTCATAAGACATAGAGAATTCCTTTTGGGTCTTGATAGTACATGAGACAATGTCTTCATATGACGAGAAGGATTGTGAGACTAATACTCGACGGAGAAATGGTTTAAAACCATCAAAGAAACGATCAATCATACTTATTTGGTAACTTATATAATCTCCAGCATACCTTTCTAACCTTGTAATGTTATCCTCATACTTTGTGACATTCTCATCCTCCATATTTCTCAGACTCAGAAATTTCCTTTCCATATCTGCTCGATGGTCGCGAGGAAAGTATTTTTCTAAAAACATATATTTGAACACCCTCTATTCCATATTTGATACTTCATTATCTTCCTTCATGTTTTGAATCAATGACCACCATTGATCATCATCTCCAGTGAGGTGGTAAACTGCCATGATAACTATTTCCCTTTCACTACTACCCAAAGACTGAAATATTTTCTCTAGGGAATTTATCCATTGCTCAGCTACTAAGGTATCTGTACTCCCATTGAACATTGGTGGTTTTTGCCTCATGAATCGATCTAACATTTATCCTCCATGCTGCGGATCAGGGTGCTCTATACAGGTAATGTTATTATTCATAACCTGAGTGAGTTGTCCCAGTATGGTGATTAGCTGATCGGCACCAGTTGCATCACCAGCTCAACTATAATTATCTTGAGTAGGAGGGAAATCCCTACATGGATTGAGTGCATTGATATAGTTTCAATTTCTTCCACTATGAGCCATTTCTAAACAATGGCATAAACTATACCTGTTTATGAATAAAAATACATAATTCCATACTTATCAAACATAAATTGAACTATTTATTGATATAATCCATAATCATAAAAAATGATTTTTTTGAGGAAGTATATACTCATAAACCCTTCATAATGATTTATATAGAAAATGAGAGTTATCCTAAGAATATCCCCTGGGAGTGTCGTAACCAAGAATGAAACAAGGCCCGTTGTCATGCACCAGTTCCCATTAGAGTCTAGATCAACGCGGTGTTTTAGAGTTTTACCCCTATGTACATCTGTGCCAGTTCCGCAACTACCTGCCCATATCCAGATAGGGATGTATTTCATGGAAAACTAACAAAATGTCTACAATACCAAAATTTTATGATGTTCTTCTATACTAATCCTCAAATTCCATCTTAGGTCAATGTGCTATAATCAGTGTTTATCTAAATCTAGCTTCCATGGTTTGTACTAAACTTCCTATGATACCAACTGTAAAGCCCGACCCCAGTTACCCAGAGTCGGTGCATTATTTCATAACATTGGCATGATCACAAGAAAGGTCAAATCTCGAAAGACCGATTGGTTTAGTAGCCTTAGAAACACTAGATATATTCACAAGTCTTACATTACATCATAAAAATGAAAACTACAACAACATATTTTCTTCATATTCCACACTCATATCCCCACATACTATCCCTGCAGGTTATTCATAATTTACTTCTTCACATCCTGGGAAAAATAATACATTGAAAGGGGTGAGCTCAAATGCCCAGTAAGGATAACAATATAGCACAAACTTTCATACATAAGAATAATCATTTAAGGAAATGTATAACTAAAACAAAAGACTATTAAACATGAACTTAAATATAGTATGGAAAAAATAAAATTAAATAATTCCATTTACTTATTCACATGGATATTCTAATAATCGAATAATCACATGCAATATCAATAACCACTTTCATAACGATGGAATGCATAATGCCAAACTATCATAACCACGTAGCCAAGGCCTCGTGCCAAGACTAAAAATAAAATATTTCCAAGGCCTTGTGCCAAGACACTAGTTTGTCTCATGAGACCTACCGATTCATCGAGGAGCTATAGAGAGCTCTACCCATCACTTATTAAGTACAATGCATTCCTCATATGAAAATGTTTAAACATAACATAAACATTCGTATTAAAACTAGCATATGAAATTTAAATACATCATCTATAAACCATGAATGGTATAAAAATAACACATCCACAGTCAGAAATATCACAAAACCTTCAATAAAATAAAGAAGTTTTGTATCATAATAAATCAACTTCAAATAAGCATTAAATCCATCAAAGGATGTTGACATAGATGAAATCAAAACTCTTTTTAGAGAAATATCTCTTTCTATTTTGAAATAATTTAAGAGTCGTATATTTATAAATTAAAAGATTTTCTTTGAAAATATTCTTATGAGCTTGTGAGGGATGCTTCGACGATTTTATAACGGCGGAAAATAGCCACACCCGCCGTATAAGTTAAAAAACATTCTTACCTTAATTCTGTCGAAAAGGTTAAAAAGCACCTTGTTTGGAAAATGATGGAAATCTTCCTTTATAAACCTCTTATAAAAAGTCAAAAAGGGGTATAAATGACTTTAACACATTTTATTTTAAATAGTAAAAATGTTTTGAAATACATTTTTAAGAAACATGGATGTGGATGATAAAGAGATCCTTTTAGATTATTACCTATAAACAACCTCAGATAATGAAGAGATTGCGAAATAAACTCTTACCTTGTACTTTTCCTGGGTTGGGGGTTGGTTAACCTGTTGTATAATGGTGAAGTAATTATTATTAAATTATACAAGAATCATATACATTAATATGATAACATATATGATCTTTTAACATTGATTTGTTAATAATATCTTAGTATTATCGTTGTTTCGTGTGTTAACTTACTCATTTTCTTTTATATGTTTTGTTACGTAAGTCATGTTTGTCATGGATAGGTTATATATTAATCATATCCATAATTATATCAAGTCCTTATACTATTATTAATCATCAAATGATAATTAGACTTGAATGGATACGATGCAGAATGAATCTCATCGCGTTCTTGGAGACGGTAGTCCGTACGTACGCACGAGCGACAATATCATTCTTTTGATAAGGAAATAATATGTAATTGGATGGTATATCATATATACATAATCATTATAATGTTATATTTATTATTTACATTAATTACACATCATTATTATACCGATCCAAATAATAATTTATTGAAAAACAATTACACCATGACGTGGAGACTGTAAGCCGTACGTACGCACGTATTGTGACATGTTATTCAAAGGATGGATGGGATACTGAAATATGGTTGTAAAATTTTTATAATAACATCAAAGTATATATAATATACTAGGGTTATTATTTTATAGTGGTAATAACAATGAAAGAAGATGTGGAACAAGAAAGGAACTTGAAAAAGGGTGGTGAAATCATTACCTCTTCTTCAGGTTCTTCCTTTTGATTTGACTAAAAGGGCTCCTTAGGTTGGATTTCTGACTATATTAATGCCTCTAGGATGAAGTTAGGGAAGTTGAGAGAGTATTTGGGAATAGTTTGGCCGAACCAAAAGGCTTTGAAGGTTTGAGTTAATGAGACAGTAGAGTGCCCTTTTATAAGATGGGTGAGGGGCACCTTTGGACAAGCTAGAAATATTATTTTATAATAAATTTATATTCTGCTTCTAATTTCTCCAAAGTGGTTTATTTAATGGTGAATGTGGGTATGGGTCAAAAACCACTCAACCAATAGAATTTAGACAGGTTTGGGTTACTATATTGACCTTATCTTTAAGTATTAACTCTTAGTTATTTAGTTTCACTTTTACAATGTCTCTTTGTATTTTTATATTATATTGTTAATTAAAATACTATATACATCCAAGTGACCGTAAAGTGGTCAATTAATTATAAACCTTTAATTATATAAGTCTCTTGGACAAAACTTATATTTTTAGGAATTTAATATCAATTAATAATATAATATTTGTTTTAAAAACTCTTTTATGTCAATTTTGACACTATTCAATAAATGATTTTTTTGAAAATCATAACATAATGATTACTTCGAAAAAAGTTACTTAAGTCAATCCTAACATGAAATATTAACCTATAAAATTAGTTTAATTCATAAAAAGTCTCAAATTATATTTATTTTGATATTTATAATATCAATTATTCTAATTTTTCATTAATTAGGTAATAACAGCATCATTAGTGTGTCATTAATAAATTAAATTAGTTAATGTCTAAAAATTATAAATAAATTATCATTATGTAGGAAATTATTTTTTCTTTCTAATTTACAATCGAATTTATATTATGTATAACCCTATATTAAAAATGTTTTAGTAAATAAACATTGATTTTAACTCTTTTATCTCTTCTTTGAATTAAATAATAATAAATGTCTTAATGTAATCCAAATGAACCTAAATGATAATATTTTATTCCTAAGGTTGTTTTTGGTCGAGATACACCTGTCCAATAGAATTATGACATGTCTTAGGGTAATATTAATAACATTTTACCCTTAATTACCCTATTTACTTTTAACCGTTGTAAATAAAAGTAAAAAGTTACTATTCACCAAAAATTATTTTCATCTCATTGAACCACATTTTACTACTTGATATTAACCGTGTCTCTCGGATTCTCTAAATTCCAATCACAGAAGCATTAAAATTAAGTTTTATGAAAAATTCAGTTTTTTAACTACCACTTAGTAGTTTTACTATTCATCAAAAATTGAAGTATTTCAGAACAATGCCAAAATTTCACCCTAAGATATAATTGATATTTCAAATTCAAAAATGATGTCTATTTTAAAAATTCCAAATATAGAAGTTGCATTAATTAATTTTATAATTAATTTCTGATTTTACAACAAATAGTGTGTTTTTTAGAAACAGTATATATCAAAAGATTGACAATTGTCTATGTCCAATTTTAAAGTGAAATTAATTCTAATGAACTCCATTGAATAAAATGGTAAAAATAAATTCTAATTATAATTTAAAACCCTTAAATAATATAATTTATCACTATAAATTATTTTGATAAAAAAAAGATGTTTTTACATATTTTTCACTATTCATAAAAATTGGAAGTTCTCAGAAAAATACCAAAAATTCATCTTAGGATAATTTTGATATTCTGAATCCAAAAAATGAAGTCCATTTTGTAATATAGAATATATATAATTTAAAAAATTTGGTATTACTATTCATAACAGCTAGTTTGATTGGTTGTGGTGTGTTAGAACTCGATGTTGCGTAAAACACACGCTATCACATTATTCAAAGAGAAGCGTACTGTAGAATCTTGGGGTGTTACAGGTCTATTATTTTCCAATAAAATATTAATTAATTTAATATATATATATATATATGAATATAATAATAATAAATTTTTTGTTGGATAGTTGTTATTTCATTGGACTGTAGGTGGAAGGTGCTGGAATCAAAGCTTAGTGGGTGATTTTTATTAAATAATGACTTATACAAATGATTTAACCAATTAGTGGGTATATGTATGTACTAATTATTCGATAAAACCATATGTATAGATATTTCTATTTAAGCATATTACACCAACAATTTATGAACCATGGGTATAGGTCTATTCTAATTGATCTCAAAGCCATGGTTCCAAAAATAGTTAGAATATGTTATACCCACGGTTTTATAATACATACCCATAGTTATAAACCACAATTATAAGTTTATTTCTAGTAGTTCTTATTTCTCTATAATTTATTCATTCTTTATACATATGTAAAATTTCTATTCAACTTGTGACCCGTATATATGTGTTTTTTTGTTATGTGATTGGTTGTAATAAAATTATATAAACCTCTTTGAATTGGGAAATGATTTATATCTCATGATATGGTATGTATAGGATTAGGGTGTGAACATCGTCCCCTATTTTACCTTTTTCACTTTTTAATAATAGTCATTGGTCTATCCCAACTTCTCCAAAGTCCACCGTTCCAAAAACAGTGGGAATATTCTATACCCTCAATTTTAGAGGATATACTCAGGGTTCTAAACCATGTTGATATAGTCTTCTATAGAAGTGATTATTTATATATAGTTTGATGATTCCTAATACATATTTATAATTTCTATTCAACATGTGGCATGCATATATATGATTTTTAGTTATGTGATTGGTTGTAATAGAATTATATTTACCTCCATGATTTATGTAATGATTTATATCTCGTGATATATTTTGTATAGGATTTGGGAGTTTAACTTAGTCTTCCAATGTAACTTTTCCACTAAATAATATTGGTTATTGGACTGAACATTGACTTATTTTAATTATAACATGTTTTATTTTTTCCCACATATTTTGGATCATGTTGAATTATTTCAGTATTTTATGGCTCTATGACATTTATAAACCACTTTATGTTAAATTATTACGGATCTTAACTGCAATGTTATTCTTTATTTAAATGATTACTCACATACTTGTATTTTTACCTCATCCTTTAACTTGAATATTTTTTATATTATAAGTTATATTGTTTTAAAATACCAAAGAGAGTGATGATCATTATGTGTACAATTTAATGAATATGAATTTTTTTTGTAAATTTTGACTTATTTTTATATTGATTCCTTAAAATTCATTAAACCTATCAATTTTTCAAATTTTAATTTTTTGTAGTTAAATGATAATAATCCTAAAATATTATATGTCAATGTATTCGGTCACCATAACACTTATGTGAAAAAACTCAATATGAATGTGTTGAAAAATGTTTGTGTGAACACATTTTTTTTGTTCATGTCTCATTATCAAAATATATAAATAGAATTAAATGTATTTTGTGGTTATATAAGACCTTATTCATCATCATACATACATATGTGTTCCACTTAAAATAAAAATATATTCATATCTAAAATAATATGTGGAAAAGTAATATTCATAATATTTTTAGAAAATTATCTTAAAAATAACTTAATAAATAATATTATATAAAAAATTACATAAAGTAATCATATCAAAATAACATAAATAGGGTGATCAAATAATCAATTCAATATAGATAATATTTCTAGAAAAAATAAAAGGGAAACAAAAAGAAATTCTCATAATACTTTTAAACATATATTATAAATGTTTATGTTAAAATTACATTCTTCAGTATTTTTATAAAGTTAAAAAATAATTTTATATATCCAAAATATAAATAGATAAAAAATATTATCTTTCAAAAGATAATATATCCTGATTTTAAATCCATAATATTAAACAACATGATGAATTTCCATTATTTTTATTTTAGAATACTTTATAAAAAACACACCTAGTAAAAACATATAATGGATTTCATATCCAAAATTTGGTCAGTTAAATTATGTGAAATTTAATGCAAAAAATAATTAATTTTAAATTAAAAATTAATTTCTATAAGAAAAACAAGATCCAAGAAAAAAAATTCATTATTGAGAGTTAATGTTATTCACACCAATGTTGTAATTTTAATTAGAAAATAATTCAAGACAAGAAGTTTTTATTGTTAAAAAAGTTCAATTAATCAGATAAAGAGAGTAAATTCCATATTAAATTTTCAAGTATTTTGATCAAAACGTGTAGATTATAATTATATAAGGAAGGTTATAAAACATTGAAAATGATATTGTTTTGATTAAACTAATAAAACCTTTAAATCATTTTATTCATATCCCCTTAAAGTTTTTGAAATTAAATAAACCTCAAATAACATGAATAATTATCAGATCAAGATAGAAATATATTAATCTTTCAATAAATACACAGTTTTAATGAAAACATGGGTTATGATATAAGATATGTCTCAAGGGGTGAAAATGTAAGAAAAGAAACCATTACTATTAATTCTATATTATTTTATGGAACTCTAAACTCTTATATAAAAAATATCTATCATAATACCTAAATCAATAAAAATATTATTACCTATCTCTATTCATATACTTCATTTTGAAAAATTATATACAATTATATTAGAGTGGTTTTTCTAATTTTTCGTCAATTATTGATTTTTATTTTAGTAGTTTCATAAGAAATTTTTTTATTCACTGTTATTCAAATTCTTCCATTAAGTGATAAATAATTTTACTATAACATATAAATTATATTTATTTATGATGATAAAAATTCATTTTTGGACTGTTTCATTTTTATCCGTGACGATAAAATAATTAATAGGAACATGTTGATTATTTTATTTAACACTATATGGTGTTTTCAGGCATATTGAATTAAATATTTATGTATAGTTTCTATTAAAAATTTATATAAATATTTATACCATCTAATACAATTAATTTTCATTTCATAGTCATGCATTGTACACTTTCATAGCATTGTTAAAGTAGGGGTAAAATCGAACAAAACGTGAATATACCATGATTAATGGGTAATTACAATGGGATTTTAAATCAATATTATTATTTATGTATCAGAATTATATGATTTATATATCATAAATTTAATGAATTTTTTGATTAATTGGTACTTGGGTAAAAATAGAAACTATGAATAATTTTATCCCCGTTAATATTGTCTTACTTAAGATGGTTATTGTTGAAACACTTTTTTATCATTCCTATTATAAAAATTAAAGTCAATTTAATTACCATAACCATATTTATGTAATAAAAATACTATTTATATTTTATACCAATTATTTTATCCATCTGTGAATGGATGTAATGAAAAGATGAATACATGGATAATTGTACGTGGTTGTCTGCACATACACATGGGTGATGATTTTATTTTCAAAGAACATGTGAATTAATAAATATAAATCATTATTTAATACTGAAGAACAGTTTTTATATATCCTAATTATATATTAAATTACCCATTTAGAACACCCATGTTTGGTGGTGAAGGAAAATGAAACACATTTACTCATAGGGTTAGTAGTTCACACATGCACAAGATACATATTTTTTGGTTTTCATAATCAATAAGGGATGGGTAGTTGATTATTATTCCATCATTTTAATAATATATAAGTAAAATATAAGGAAAAATATTATAATTATAATATCTTGTAGTGGAATTTAATGATGAACAAGTACATACAAGGAAACAAAAAAGAGGGAGGAGGTGTTAGAAATTGATACCTCACTGTGTTAACTATCTGTTTTCCCGATAGGGTTAAACATTTGAGGGATAATGTTTTAATAAGTAAATAAAATAATTATTGAGTATATAAATTTTAAGAGAATTTTTGTGACTATTTTTTAGATAAGTGGATTGTGGTGTGAGTGGATGTGCGATGAAGAATTCCCCTCTTATATGTCCAAATGGGTGACATTTTTCTAAATACCCAAAACATCTCAATAATGGGAACTCACACTCAATGAAAACATCTATTAAATAAAAAAAATGATGGATATTATAAGTTAGATGGTTATTAAATGGATCAACTACATTTATAGACATGTTATACAAATGTTTTAGTTGAAACATTTTTTTTACATTTTCTTACAGCAAATTATTTTACCGAGGCCACTAGATTTTTAATATTTATTTTTTTATTTTATGATCCAAATAAAGTTCCCTTATTACATAATTTATAATTTCTGATTTCAAATTTTAAATAAATTTATTAATAATGATTTTCTTAAATTATTAAAAATTATTTCAAACTAATAAGTATAAATGTAATAACAGAATTTATAAAAAAACCTAATTTTCCTTTAAAAAATATGAAATATGGGTTCATGAATTAAAATAAATTAATTGATGAAATAATTATATGATCATTGGAAAAGGATTCCTGAATTTCTATTAAGGATAATCCAAAAAATTATTCTTAATAATGTATATTATTGTTTAATATATAAATTAAGTTAGTTTTATAATTCATGTAAAATAAATGTAACTTTAATTTTTATTAAAAACATTACATATAATGAAAAACTAATCTTATATTAAGATGAATATATATATATATAATATTAATTTTCTGTTTTAAATAACAACTAATATAGTGATAATGCATTTCTACTATCAAGGTATATTATTCATGAAAAAGAAGTAAATTTGGAAGAGGATATTTAATTAGTTTCCCAACAGTTCTAGAAGTGTGGATATTGAATGTGAACGTTATTTTATCTTGACTTTTAGTATATATTAATTTATAAATTTTTAATAATTTCATTAAAAATATATATAACTTATAATTCTACAGATAACATACATAGATGTATATTTTTCAGACTTGAATGTAGAGAAAAGAATTGAGAATTTTATTTATTTATGTATCGTTATTTTTCGAAAACTCGGTTGATTTAATTCGACTGGTTAAAATTAATTTTATGCTAAAAAATTTGTTATATGGAGGAAAAAAAGTGAGTTTGTTTTCTCTCATAACATCCTCAAGATCCTATTTAACCTAATCAACCATAGGGTTTCACGAAGAAACATTGAGTATGTGGTTGGTCAAGTTTCTTGAAAACCTTTTTCTATGCTCAATGATTTCTACTAGTTATTCATCTTATAGAAGGTCTTGTTTCAGTTGTATATATTATGAGCTCAGTATATGTAATGGATCAGCTATGAATATCATCAAAATAACAACATGTAAACAATATTAATCTTTAGATGTATATTTAGGGAGAACTTATCGATGGGATATAACCCTGAAAGAATCAAGGATATTAAAGGGTCTTATTTATATGGGATCAACATTGAATTTTTTCCATGTCTCATAACACACATCTAATGTTAAATTTAACATAAATACATATAACCAACATCAAACCATCAATTTCAATGATTATTATCTATATAACTCTAATATCAACATTGTGCAACTTTCATATGTTGTTGAATGGTTTGAGAATTTTCTCTCTTCACTTGAATAAGGATAGAACCTAACTACTTCCTCCCTCAAACATCACCGTAGCATATTGGATGCCTACATCTATACTCATAAATATCCATATCTGGTGCCAACGGAGAACAATAATGAAAACCATTCTTGAATTAAAACTCTACCATGGGATTTATTTTGTCCAAAATCATTGGAAATCCATTGAAAAAAATATAATCATATCCACTAAAATTTGAATTCTCCTCTCATAATTACAATTTTTCATGGATTATAGATGTTATAATACTAAAATATATATCTAGTTATTTATGAATAATTATATAATACCTCATCTAAAACCTTATATATTAATTACATATAATGGATTTTTTTTTCTATGAAGCCTCACTACATCCCTTATGTACAATGTTGTTGGTTTTTCAGAGGATAAATCTTTTTTGATGTGAAAATATGTTTCATTATTAACTATTTTTGACTATAACCCAAAAAATATTATAGAATTTATAAATTTTATAAATTTATAATATAAATTTCATTGTGATGTTTTCTAATTTCCATTATAGTTTGGGTAATGGTTAAAACATATCCTTGGACTTTTATCATTCATTATTTAATTAGTTATTTTCAATGAATTTTGAAACATATTCTATTATTCCTTACTTATGTTCAGTCCATTAAATGATTAGTTTTATATCACCATACATCAATATTCATAATGCATGAATTTGAATGGATCTGTTATCTTTATTATACAAAATTTCCTTCGTTAATTATTATTTTTATGGGACACATATCGTGTTTCAAACCATATAAATCTATCCTTATCAAAGTTGAACATAAGAATATTTGAAAACATTTTCTATATTTCTCATGAAATATTTTAGGATTCTTTGATCTTTGTAAGGATGGTAGGTTTAGTTTTATGTTGTTAATTATATGGTTTACATCCTTTTATTTGGAGATCAAGATTCATTCCCAAAAAATCAATGAGTTGTTGATATTTTCTCAATCCTCGTCATTCATGGAGTATCATGGATTATATTTATAAGAACATTATCGAAATTATAAACCTTCCTATAGTGATAATATATTTATAATTCCTGATATCTTATATATTAAAACCATCTTCATTAGAATATATTAAATAAAATCTATGTTAATATATATCTGAATCTTTATTTATTAGTATATAAATCTCACTTTTCATAATAGAGATAATGTTTCCATATCTTTAATTACATAAACAATGATTCAAACACTAAATCGTGTATCACTAAATTTATAGAGTGATTAATTAATTTTTTGAAGCATAAGAAATTACACTATCATTCTCTAGGGGGATGAATCCAAAACATTTTTTAATGAATTATTATTTTTAAAAACCATTCCACAATTATCGTTAATTTATATACACTAGAAGTGAATTGACTCTTTTCCAATGCCATGAAAAATTCATAAAATTATTCTATACATAAGATATTATGTATATTTCATGTTAAACTGGATAGTGAATTTTATATCCAGGATAAATTTATCATATAAAATTGGTAATATCGTACTAACGCAAGAAACTATTCATAACAAGTTTAGTCTTTGTTCTGTTTCATTTTGTGAAAAATATATTTTTTTTGTGGATCATTTAATATGCCCTTTTCTATTACACGGACCTAAAATTGTAATTTTTATAGATATAACTCAGAAATACTATATTTTTAGTATATTTTCTCATTCGTCAAATTCATCAATAGAATTCAAAAATGATCTTCAGCCTCTTCCATTCGATTTTAATAAATAAGCATATTTCTATAAAGACAACCACAAATTGATCATACTAGTTTTGAAAGACACTTTTCAATATATCAATGATCATTGTATTTGAACATATAATTTTAAAAGTATTTATTATAAATTAATATTATCTATAACTCATACTGAAATATTTTTTTGAAATATTATTCCTTTCAACTTGTAACTGATGATATATATATAAAAAATTCAATATTAATGGTTTATTTAGATCCTAGGAGTTGATTTAATATATTATTGATATATGATATAGGATACCTATCATTTATTATGAGATTATTACTCTCCTGATATTCACTGAAATGAATCAATTATAAATACTTCTTTTTAAAAAAATTAGCTTACTCCACCACACAATGTATAACTACGGAATATAAAATAATTTACCAATTCCTCTTATAATTTAATTTTTAAATACTCCAATAAAATTGTGGAAATTCATTATAGACACTTTAATATTATCATCGATATATGTATAAGTTATATCTAAAACTTGTCCTCACTCCCTGGTGGAATACTAAAATCTTCACCCGGAAAAACATTTATATAATCTAATACAATAGATATGTTATCAATGTTGGATACCTCCCCAATAAATCTAGTTATGATTCCCACATTATAGGGTATCTTAAAAATTTATATATAATTTTCCTACACTATAAGTTCTTAATCATAATTTTATAGATAAATGATAATAATATGATTTATGAAATGATAATATATTTCCTTATCCTAATAGGTTATATGTTCTTTACAAAGGGTCATCAAATATACTCCCAATATTATGTTAAATTCTTTAATTGGTAGACTAATTATATATTAAAGATTGATCTTTCCAAAAAAATTCAATAGAATTTTGTTTATATATATTATATGTTATCTTTGGGTGAACAAAGTTTTTAACTGATAATACAATATCTATTTAATTAATTGTGATTTCACATTCTTAGACATATGTTTTAATATAAATTAATTTGGTGAACTGGGTTCAAATAATGTGTTAAAAGATCTTGAAAAGGCGTATGTTTTACCCCACGTCAAATTATTACCACGATCTACCTTATCATTTTCATCGTGGATTCCCTTCCATTTTCCTATTGTTTTAATGGTTTTTGGGGTCAACTATCATAATTGGCAGAGGTTTTGGGAAATGGTTAACTTTATGAAAATAATACTTATACATTAAGTATTGTAGTGTGTGTGTATCATTATCTAGGTTCCTCATCATTTTTTTGCATTAATTGGACTTATATATGTTATAAAACACATGTAAATTCAAATATATTATTACCTTTAAATAAGTTATTGTGTTTGATAGCTTGTTCAACATGTGAAACCAAACTGAAAAATAATAATATATTAAGTATGATAGTTAACATCTTGACAGTAAATTTTTGGGAATAAATAATATAAATTCATTATAAATTATATGTATATAGGAAAAGGGAATGTTATATATGAATTAAAATCATTTTGATTACCTAATATGACTAATAAATTCATTTTTGTATAAAAAAGTCTTGTTTTCTATAAGGATTTCATTTTATCTGAAATATAATTCAATTTTAGTAAACATATAGTTATTTAAAAATTATATTATACATTAATATTTAATTTCCACCAAATTAAATGGAAGATAAATGAAATAAGAACACTATCATTTATTATGAGAAGAATTAATTTTTAGTAAAAAATAATCATTCATTTAATTAATTATTTTATTGAAAATATGAATAAATTTAATTTAAATTTAATATTTATAAAAATAAAAAACATTTTTTAGTTCCTCATTTGAAAATTTATAAACTTATTTTTAATTTTTTATTGTTAGTTTTTTGTTGAAAAATATTTTTTTAAAATAAAATGTAGTTTCCATGAATATACCATTTCATAAAAATAATATATTAATTTATAAAACATTTTATGTTATAAAATAAAAATTTTAGGAATATTATTATTCATGTTAAAATATTAATTGAACAAAAAAACTATGGCCAATATAAATATTATTAAATAAAATCATACTATAATATAAAAATATTTTTTCGATTTTAATTTGAATAAAATATATTCAAGGTAGGATTAGTTTTTTTCATGCCTTTAAATCTTAAAAAAATTTAATTATTTTATAATTAATCAATTTTTGTCTTTAATATCAGTACCCAAAATAATTTTACCATATTTTTAAATTTAAAAAATTAAAATAATATTTTTCTTAAAAATGTATTCTTGGAATTATATGATATTATATTAAAATAAACATTTCACAAATTTTGAAATGTATTTTGGTAAAATAATATATAAAATTTTAATTATATGTATCATTTTAAAAAAATCAATTCTTAAACATTTTCATTAATATTAAGTTATCAAGTTAATCATTAATTGTCATGGTAAATTTTAATTGCATAAGATGAGTTTAAACTAATGTAAATGTCATCAAACAATCATAAAAAATTTATTGAATTTAATTGGTTATATTTTTTCAACCTCGAAATGAATCCTCTATTAGTTGTTATTTTTTTTGTATTTTACACTTGAGTTGAAACCATATATTATAAGAAATATAGGGGTTTCTCCCATAACTACCCCACCATTCACATATAAAAAGGTAACATCATTACCACATTAACACTCACCTATAATTAGAATATTTCTTTTAAAATAAAACAATTTAGTCTGTAAAACATTTTATCCCATGAACATAACCCCTTGGTATGTCATAATATGTGTGAGCGTTAACATTATACTTCAATAGTCAATTTCATAACCCTACGGGTGTATTATCAGCCACTAATTTTTCATCTTAATTATCATCACTAAAATTTATAATATAGGCTTTGTTATATTTATATTTTAAACATGTATATAAATTAATGTTAATAAACTAATGTTATTATCATTATTTATTCATATACAACATATATTAAGAAAAAAATGAATTATTGTTCATGCATTGTATGCGCATCCCCCTCTATGTTTTAACATGTTTTATTTTCAATCAATGCCTTTTATGGAGAGATATGAATATTGTAATTGAGGATAAATATTATTTTTATGATATCATTAATTTTATATTGTGGTAAATTAGATAAAATATAAATGATATGATCAATAAATATCATCATTATTTTAATTATTTAATATGAAAAATCTAACCAGACAATGATAGGTTCTTTAATGTAATAAAAGTATATAACAAATAATCAAATAAAAAATATATAATATTATGATATTCCACACTAATTAAACAAAATTATATCATTATTATTCTTTAAAAATTATATTACAATTAAACTATCTCATAATAGTTGATTAATCTGGGCAGCTTCATGTTTGTGTCAAATCGATGAGTTATATAAACAATTACTATAAATTAATGATGTGAATAATTATGTGAACATAATTACTGATGTAATATAATTGAAATTTATAAATGATTTTTTCTTTATTAATCTATATTCACATCAAAATTTAAAGTTCAAATTAAAAAAATTTCCATTTCTTAATGATCATTATAAAAGTCTATAATCAATTCATATTAGTAGTTCATAATCATATCTGACATGAATTGAAATAATAGATTTATAAAATAACCTACAATATCTATTCTATTATAATAAATAATAAAATGGGGATGTACTTTGAAAAATTAATAGATACCAAAATCACTTTTACAGAACTTGTTCAAAGCAATAATAATTACTTACACCTAGTGTAAAAAATTGACAAACACTAACAAATATTAATATGCATGGGAGGATTATTAATGTAACACCCTGAGATTTAATGAGATATATTATTTAAATTTCATTCATATATTTTGTTTTATGCAATATAATGATTATATTTTGATATATACATCACAATATTACGGCGTTCTTATCAGAAATTCCTGGATACTCTCAAAATCATATTATGTTCTTAATAGTTGTCAACAATTACATTTTTTATTCTTGATCTATTCTATCATGGTTAATGTTTATTTTATGATCTATTCCTTATGTAGTTCCATGATTTATTTTATAACTGAAAATATTTATGTTTAAAAGTTATGTTCCTGCTTTTACATTCAAAGGATTATGGTTTGTTTTATGTTTTCCATGTTTACCCTTATTATGTATTTGAGATCATCCTTTTTATTTATAAATTTCCCCAGGATTTAAAGAAAGGTTTTATGTAGGAAAAACAAAGGGGATGATCATTATGGGATATTTTGAAAATGATTTAATACAATTTGAAGATTATGTTTTATGTTTCCAAATACACTAAACTAATATAGTCTTTTGGAATGTGTGAGTGTAATGTGTTAAGCGTTCCAAAAATGAAATGTAATTTCCATGTATGTCAATATGGGGTCATTAGAATAAATTATGAGTATATATTTTTATAGTAATGAGAATAGTTATTCTTAATTTATTTAATGTCCTTAATTTAATTATATAGAATGTATGGTTTTAGAGCATAATTATATAAAAAAATTTATGTGTCTTTGTAGAAATTTCCCATCATAAAGAAAAGTTTTATATGTTTTAACTAATTAAACTTATTTAGTTTAAATATTTACAATTTTAGATATCATATATTGAATTATCACCTATGTCTAGTTAATTTATTTGAATTTTTAGAATTCCATATGGGATACCTTGGTTTAATATCCAATTGTTGATATATAATTACTTTTTCACCTAATGATTCAAATGTATGAGGTATTTACAAAATAGGGATTCAGTTTTTAACATAATCTTTGTAAATCAAAAAATTTACTTTCCAAATAATATATGTTATTCATGGGGATATCTATTCACCTGTTTTACTTGTAGTGGGGTCTTTTGGTAACTCTATTTTTATTCATTGAGTTCTGACCATTCTTTGAAATTATTTTAAATATGATGACCATATTATTCAAATTTTTTATATTTTTAGGAAATATAGAACTGTTTTTTTCATATAAAAATTCATAACCAAAAAAACAACCAGAAATGATTTTATATTTATCAGATATAATATATTAGAATGATCATTTTTTTCAATGGATGGGTTATGATCATGTTATTCAATTGTTTTCTTATCCATATAACAATTACTCTATACATTGTGGACATCATATTTTAATTAATTCAACTTTGATGAAATTAACCAAGAATGTTTCATATGTTACAAAAATGGGATAAATCATTAGCATTCAAAAATAATTTTTTAAAACATATTATTATCTGGAAATGACTATGTATTGATTAACTATCCACCTTCATTCCCAAAATGTCTTACGACCATGTTGTTATATTTTTTGAAATGTGGATTAGTTATTAAAATCATATTGTATATGGAATTCCTACATAGGTTAATCGTGTAATAATATTTTATATTCACCCCTATATTGAGGGACCTATTTTTCATAAAGATAAAGGATCCTTAAGGAATGGTTTCAATGGTCGTGTTGGGTCTTATAGTGAATGAATACTACATGATTAAGTGGCAGGTAGGCCCCGATGATATGTAAACCATTGATGAAACAAAATTTATCTTGTGAAAAAACATTTTTGGGTATTTAGTTTATTCATTCCCATTTAATTATGATATCATGGTTTATTTATAGACAAGAGGTCAATAATTTTAGTAAAAGTCCATAAAAATAATATTTTGATACTCGGTTTTATTTATTTGATCAGTTTGATTTTAGAATTATCAATTTGCATGTAATAATTTATTATGAAAAACATAGAATGCTCTGAAGTTAATGATTATTAAGGATTCAAATATATTATTTTTTCTTACCATAATTTTATATCCATGTTAATTCCATGATTGGGTCATTTAAAAATTTCAGTTACTAATAATTAGACCTCACCCGTTATTATGCTTCCATTTACCATGTTTATAAATAAAAGTATTATATTTGAATTATTTATAATGATTATATTAGTGTTATAATATTATGTAGAAGTTTAATAATATTAATGGATTATATAGTTTCTTAAATATTGAAAACAAAGGGTAATCAATTAAAAACAATTTATTATCTTGTAATCATTTATTCATAATTATATAATTATATAAATAAGAAGATATTCATTATAATGTATGAGACACAATAAACAATTTAATTTTTAAATGAATTATGATTATATCATTCATTTTAAAGGTGGTATCTAAGTAATCATGTAACATATGTGTCTATGAGCACCGGATCCTTGTGTATGGGTATGATGGATCATAGTTGGTTCTATAGAAAAATAATTGAAAACTTTACAGAATATGATGTTTGTAGGGGATAATTTAAGGGTTGCTATTTTTTAGTTTATCATTAGTTATAAGTCATATATAACACTTTGAGATAAGTTTATTATTTAATGATAATCTATTAATAATCATTTTAATCAAGGATTATGATATGTAAGCCTCAGTGAACACCATGGAAATATGTCTGTGTACTATAATACATCCTGATGTTTTGGTGAAGTGATTATTATTTTATTCTTAAAAATACGTCCCTATTTGGATAGTGGAACATGGATGTGTCATTGTAATAGATTCACATTGGTCTGATAACATTAATAGTGGTTTTTAGTGTATTGATTCCATAATTATGATGATGTATTATCTATGGGCTTTAGACTTTACAGCTGGATAAAGACTCATTGGGGCATAATTTAGTAAATGAAATTCTCATTACAAACCATTATAGAAAATTTAATAATGATGTAAACAAATTTTAAGATTAAAGATAATATAAAGATTACAACATATAACCAAAAATTAAAACAGGGTGAGTCATAGGTTGTTTTGAAACATTCGTATGTTTAAAAAAATGGTGTCTCAAGGTAATTCATATTCAATTATATGTTATCATATTCATATTTTATATATTATAAAAACCATTCTCATTTTATTAACGGGTTGATACATGCTTATAAATATGAATCTTTGAATGGAAGTTATCTAAAAATCACAATGTATTATAATAAAATAATGGAACATATATTAATGGTAATTAATTTTAGTCTTTACCTAAAATTATATAAAATGTGAGAAACATATACGTTCATATAATAATATGTATTATATCATAATTGAAATAAAATTTTATTACTCATAGAAAATTTAATTTTTGATGTGATATTTATCAATGATATTTTTGAATATCAAAATTGTATTACAAATTATGTAAAAAACTACATGATTTTTCTTTATTAGTACTACATTAATGGTTTGAAAAAAGATATTATGTTTTATTAATAAGAAAGAAATTTTTTTTAATCAAATAATTTACTTTTCTAAAATAACATTTGAAGCACAGATTATTTTAGCATGAATAAAATTAATGTTTAATAAGAATATGAATATGAGATACTAATAGGTATTCTAAATATTTTAAAAATGATATATTTTATTGGTTACCTTGATACTGATAATTGATTCTTTATATTTTTGAATAATTCTGTCTCAATTTTTGGATTAAGATATATAGTAAATAATGTCTAAATTATTAGTTAAATATATTTGAGGGTTGATGATATAGGAAATTTATGAATAAATATATAATATATCTAGGCTTTAATACCTTAGTGTTTATAAATGTTTTTTTGAATTTTATGTTATTAACATTCTATAATTAGGATTTCATTTGAGTAAAGAAGAGTTGAAATAATTTATTTCAATTATTATTTAGAAATGAATAGTTTATGAATGTTTAAAGTATTTTTGGATCTCAATTTTACTTATTAGTTCAAAAATAATTATAAAAAAACTAATTATTACAAAGGTTGAACCAATAATAATATTCGTAAAACAATGTTTTATATTGTTTGTACTATAAGAATTATTTGAAAATGTGATGATAAGGGTAATTTTTTGTAATGTTGAACTATTGTTTTTGTTATTGGTATTGAAAAATCCCAAAAATTTGTAATTTTCGAATGCATTTCCAACACTTTTTTATATGTGATTATAATTAGAAGTAACCATTGGTGTGCGGGAAAAATTGCTGATGACCTCAATGATCAACACATCATAATGGGAGATGGTGTGAGAAACCATGTGATTATTACAATCTAGGTATGACAAAATTTGAGTAACAATTTAAACATAACTAAATTCTGAAACACCTGATGGAAGATAAATATGGTGTCTCATGAAATAACAAGTTAAAAAGATGATGAAATAGAGAAGAACCATTTTCTTATATGTCAAAATTTTGTGAAGAAACCAGGGGAAATTTTTTTAAATAAAAAAGATAAATGTTATAATTTTGAAGATAGAGGTTTGGTAACTCAAAATTTTATGTGAAAGATAAAATATATAAGATTCCATTGATTTAATTGAAATGATATTCGGAATTTTGAGTCTCTATTTCCAGATTCAAGGATCAATGATTATTATAGTCATCAACAACTGTGTGTACAATGAAATGATTATGAAACTACTACTAATGAATCTAATATTATTTATGCACACTTTATTTTATAGTCACTTATGTGACATAATTTTTCACCAACCTCGATATATTGAGTTATTAATTATAATCCATTGTGAAATAATTGTCATATAAATAATTTTCAAATTTGAGAAAATTTATTTATTATGGATATATATATAAACCCTTTTGTAGAATTCTATGTGAAATTTTGAATGTGTCAGCTCTCACTATAAAATCCCTATTATAATTTTTATATAACTAATCCTGATTCCACATCTATATAATCCCATAACCATATTGGGGAACATGATTCATTATATGTTACCTATTGAAATTACTCAATTTTTATTATTCAAATCATTACAATGTGATTTATTTAAAGGTGTATGGAGAATATAACACCCACTATTTCGATTATATGATTACCTTAAAAGGAGTCAATGTGTTATTACTATGTTCTACATGAAACACCAAATTAAAATTAAACAAAATTTTATTAATTATGACTCTTAATATTTATATGTTGATTATATAGGTATGAATATGTGTAACCTCTTTATGAATGATATGCATGTAAGAAAAATAAAATATACTTTCTGTAGGAATTGAATTCAATAGTTATACCTATATTGATTAATAATATCATTTATAATTTCAAAATATATTTTTAATAATAATTAATTTTTTGTGATATGTAATTTCATTTCATGAAACATATGTCTACTTATAAATTATATTCGATATTATTAATTTTTTAATGCTAATTTGGTACCTAAATTATATGATAGTTGAATAATAACAATTAGAATTTGAAAATTTCATTTTCAAATAATGACATATTATCATTACAATTTTTTTCAAAAATTAAATTTATAATTATTATAATTGTTAATTAATAAAATTTATCTTAATTTTTAAATTCCTCATTCCAAAAGTATCTTCATTATATTGTTATAGATTTTTTTTTGAAAATGGATGGATTTTATTTAAAAAAAACGTTTTCCATGAATATTTTATTCATTATTAATTTACCATTATATAAGAATGACCTAAAATTTTTACAACCTTCTTAGTATAAAATATGAATTTTTGGAATGAAATCATTAATTTTCAGTATTCATTATACATAGAAAACTGATTGAAAACTAATTTGTAAAACATTATTATTAATAAATTATGAATTTTATGAATAAAATATTTCATTTATAGTATTCATTGTAAATTAAAGACTCATTGAAATCATTTTATATCTAATTAATAATATTTTTTAATATGAAAAATAGTTTAGGTTATGTTTATTAAATAAAGTATTTTCAAGGGAGATTCGGTTTTTGATTTCCTTGAAACCATCATATCTATTTTTTTATAATAAATTAATTTATTTGAATAAAAAAATTTCTAATATAAATTTAAATAATATGAAAATGTAATTCTCTAAATTTTATTTATCTAAAAATTATTTTTTCATGGTTATGTGTATTTATTTTAAAATTCAAATTTCGAACCATTGTCAAATTTAATTTATAATATGATATTAAAATATAAAATTACCAGACTCAAATTTTGTTAAACATTCAACAATTCTCATTGTAATTAAAATTAAATATGGTGGATAAAAATAAAGAAATGATCTGAATTGAGTTCTACATAGAGAATAAGTCCTAAAACATTAAAAAATGTTCATTTAATTGATTTCTTTATCTTTATCTGGACAAATACATGGTCCCCCTGCATTTCTAAGTAATGAATTTATATAAATTAAATTTTCTTTATTCATTCTTGAAACTGTTATATATAACACCAATAAACACTAAATACAATCACTATTCCCCTGGTATAATTTTATTATAAAATAATTATCTCATAATCATCCATTAATCATTGTAGGTTCATGTTTGGGTCAGGTTAACAACCTACTTGTATGGTACTATAAATTTATTACTTGTATTAATATATAAACTTATCTACTACTATGTTATTAAATTAATATTTTATTATTGATTTTTTTCTCTTAAAAATATAAACCATTTTATCAATAATTTATAAAACACATTTCAGTCATTATGAATCAATTAAAAAATAATTAATGATTACATCTTCAAGGTTTATAACTATAAATATACTTACAATATTCACCCATTTGATGATAATGAATATATTAATAAATATTATCAGAGCCATGTGATGGTATTTTGTAATATATTGAGGCTCTATGTTCCCAAAATTGATATTATAATACGATTAAATATGTCAATATCTTGTAAGTGTATTTTTTAAAAATAATAGGATTTCTCCTAAATGAAGTCTCGATTTAAAAATATGACACATCATTTGAATATTTAATGTGAGGATTAACCTAGGCATAACTCTATATCTCTTACTGAAAAACATTCAGATGAAGCAACTGTTGGCATGTACATTAAGTTAATTAATAAATTTCTTCGTTACCCATAAGCTAATAATACAATAATAATACCATATGATGTTTATTTTTCAGGGTTTTCCACATACCCCATAGTAAATCTATGAGGGGGATGAGAGAATTCATTATTGTTGGATCAATATAGCTTACAGTATTTGAGTGTGACCTCAATGGATCTGTAATCTAGAGCAGTGTTGTAAGGTTATGTGATACGCTACAAGCATTGTACCTATGTCCGGATTTTGATAGTTGGTCCTTATAGGTATATAATCGATAAATGTATGTGTTTTACTATGATTTAGGACAATAATAAGAATTATTAGTGGTGGGGATTCTCTATCTTTAAAAATAATGTGAAAACCCATACATTTTATATAAATGATAACTTAATGGGATGTACTCTAATGAACACATGCCATGTAGTGCCCCTAGATTTGGTGGTTGGTTTTTAATAGAGATAATGATATCACACCATTTGGATTGGTAAAAATCCATTATGACCCACCCTAGGTGGAAATGTCATGTGGAATTTGTCACATTCCTAAAACTTTTGCGAGAGGAAATTCCATGTACTCTCAGTATCCACGAGAAATCATTGATATCTAGGAATTTCCATATACACCACCAGGTACACAGACACGGCCCAAAAAAAGTACTAGAAGATCATAGGAAATCCCCTTGTATAAGAGACCATATATTTTCCCCTGCACCCCATGTATGGGTACATGTCCTTCAAACCATGTCCAAAACAGAACGGATATGGAAAATTTAGCAAGACCACACATTTTTTGGACCCCATTCCTGTTATCAACCACACATTTTGGTGATTCTTATAACTTTAATATATCAAAGTATTAGAATAAATTTAGATTCTCATGACAATCCTAAACTGATTATTTTTTATGTATAAAAAAATGGTTTCCTTCATAGTATATTTTTAGAAACATTGTGTAAATTTCTCAAAGTGACTCCTATTAAAGAGATTCATGATGATGTTAGTGATTAGGTAGGATCATTCAAAATATGATAGGGGTTTCCACCCCTATTAATATTGGGTATAGGATACCCATACATCTTTTAAATTTTTAGGTGAAACCCCTTAACTGAATATGGTATGGTCATCTACTACCTCAGTGTCACCCCCTATGTCATTGGGGTGCGGGTCCTCCATGTACGTTGTGGAATCACCCTAACATAGTATGGTCTATTTCTTCTATTTATAAATACCTAATGGTACCCCCACTAAATTGGTACAAAGGAGTGTGTCATTTTTCTATTCAGTGGTAAAATATTATAAACCAATGGAATGAGTCCACTTTTAATACCTACTGAGTGGAATCCCCTATCATTCTAGGGAGTCCGTTCTCCATAAATTGAGTTCCACCCCTTTCATACAATAGTATATGTCATTTATCCTCTCACTGAGTATAATACCAATTTCATACTAGTTTTGGGTAAAATTTCTATTATATATTATTCTACTAATGGCTATAGAGTAGTGTAAAGGTTTGATTCCTCTTCATGAATTCATTAAATAGACATGTGAAATGATGTGTGTCAAGGTAGACCATTGGCTGTTGTAGGATGATCATTGTCTTTGGATATCTTATATGATTTTGATCCACTTTTTATATCATATTTGTTTCTTTTATGATAATATATATGTGTGTGTGTGTGTTTTTTTGGGTTATATTTTCCTATTTTATTTGGTTGTTATGTGTAATTCAATCATATATTTGTATTTATCACCTTCTGATTTCAAGGCATCCTACTTTATATGAATATACTCACCCCAAGATGGGATTTTACCAAATGAGTACTGTCTAGTGAAGATGATGGGTATTTTGATAAATAATTCAGTGGAGTATAGTGATGCTATAGTTCTCATACAACATACATTGGTCGAGCATGGAGATCATCAGAATGTCATACATAGCTATTTTTTATTCCAATTATAATCATGTTGGGACTTATTTTCAGGTTGTGTGTTTATTTTTCACCAATGAACCTTTTTTTCATAATATGATACTATTATATATATGTTATTACTTGTTCTTTTTTTCTTTATGACCCAAAAATTTTAATATTCCTCTACATTATTTCATTGAGATTCATGGGTGTGTGCATAACTATAAATTTAAAAAAGTCCTCCCATTAGTTTTATTTTTTCTAAGATCCTTTCACCACAACCTGGACTATGGATTCAAGATTTGGAATGTCCTGGGATGGACATCCACTGACCAAGTGGGCCCTAGTGGGTGGAGTCATTACAGAGTGACATCAAACATGGTTTGTACATGGGATACTTTAGAGACATGACCATGGCGAGGATTAGTCTGGAACACATGGAACTAGTGTAAAGGTCCATTGAGTGTTCCTTTATAGATAAGGGTCCAAATTTTAATATGACTATCGATGTATCCATACACCATGACTCTGATTACTTTTCTGCCAACTTGGTATACTAAGAAATCAGATATAAGGAACATGGTAAATGCATCATGTAAGATTATGACATTTAAATTTCCATCATGAAATAACTATATATATATATATATTATCAACTTATTATGGTATGTATTGATCATTTTTTGGATTCTTTTATGAAGGCATCAATGCAAGATTCCCATCCATGATCCTACAAATAATTGATGAGATATTAGGCGCCATTTTAGTGGCCATAAAATGAGATCATTCCACAATGAAGGAAGTTAGTAGAACATCCTATTATCATGGATTAGAATATACATAAATGGATGGATGACTATTAATGTAGTGTTATCAAACTCCATGAAATTCAATACCATAGGACATTGAGGTTCTACAGTGAGTCAAATACCCTGGTTGTTGAGGTTTGGATTGAGTTGGTTGTTTGAGTCATCAGGATGGTTTAGACAAAAACCAATCAGATTTTTTCATTGGTAACAATTCACATCAATGGAGTATTACTGTGTCATTGGATTCTATACACATATATTAATGATGAGTCCACACTCTTAGGGAAAGACATATAATATCATTTTTTAATGAGTACTACCAATTATTATTTTGATTATTTGAGATTCAAGAGATTTTAGAGATGCATCATGCTAGTATGATAGTTTTTTAGTATGTGACCTGGTTTTTTAACCATATTATTCATTTAGTAAAAATGGTTCAGGATGGATACTTATTGGAATAGATGTTTGAATGTGGTACTTATATAGTAATGTATACCATTGTGGTATCCATGTGCATTCCAATATATATTAGAGTGATAATATTGGAACTAGTGATATAGAGCTTCAAATGTTAGTTAATACATTTAAAAATAATTTCATATTTGTTTCATGGGTATGACTCATCATTTATTTAAATGATGTGCGACCGGTAAGGATCATTATATAAGAGACACTCTCATTGTTATTCTCAGTCATGTTGGTATGAAACGTATGGTACGAACTGAGAGCCAAGTCGTCCATGTGGATTTGATTTTGTTAATGTGAATATATTTTCACATGGAACACGATTTTCTTACCAGACATACATATAGAGAAGAGAGTTATAGGGGGTACCCCTATGGAAGAGGTAACACCATGATTAGGGTTCTATGTGGTTTGGATCGGGTGGCCACCATTGAGCTAGAACTGGTAGGGGAATAGGCAGGGATTCTGAATAAAAATATTTTATGGTTGGGAGATTTTATGCTATTATCAAATATAATCCACCTTGTGGCCAAAACTAGGCTCAAGGATTTCAGGGTTGGGGTTGTGCACAGTAGTAGTCTATATGTTCTTATAAACTGGTATCTATGGAGAAAATATAAGGTATGGTCTATTTTTATTCTACAATATCTTCTACACTGATAAACATATAGGTGAATCAATCCAAAATTTATTTATCCCTCATGAAATATATAGAGTTCCATTTTGAAACCATATCATATACATTTTTTCTAGTGGTTCCATATGGGATTGATTCTTTGATATGATTCATCTATGGAATTTGTAAGATATCACATGGTTGATAGAGTTTATAATGGTAAATCATTGTCATTATGATGAGATTTTATGATATCATATTTGGTAAGGGCCGGTTTTCCATGATTCAATATCGTATTTACTTTCATCATAGAAATATTAGATTCATGGGGATGGATGGGGTGAGATTTTATTTTACAGTTTTGATATATCACATGGATGAGTTAGTGGGCCTTATGTTCAGGTGTATCAAACACATCACCCAATAGATAGTTAGATTTCTATATGATGTAGTGGGATCTAAATGAATTTAGATTCCCTTGGATGTGTGGGACTATATGGATGTCTTCTACGAGAATATTTCAGGACTAAAAATGAGGAAAGGGATGAATTATTATAGTACCATTAACCTTCAGACCTCATGGACTAATTTTTTATCACACTGGTTGGAACCTACTAAGATTCATAAAATGATGGTTCAGTTTGAGGACTTTCAAGTGATGGGTTTTAACAGGCGTAGTTTGTCCCCCTTGGTATCTCCTGTTTTTTTGTATGAAAAATGTTGATGGAAGGATACATATTTATATAGATTATAATTTCTAAAACTAGACCTAGATAAGTTAATATTATCCATGAATAATGATTAGTGATCTCTATGATTTTTTTTGAGGTGTGAGGTGATTCTCAAAGATTATTCTTATGATTGGATACCTCTGGTTGAGGGTTTGTGAGGATGATATTCCAAATATGGAATTATAATGTTTCTATGGATGCTATGTGTTCCAAGTTATTCCTTTTGTGTGATGAATTCACCAACTATATTTGTTGAATTAATTGAAAATTCGTTTTTTCAATATATGTAGAGATTTTTAGATTTTTATTCATTGGTGAAAAACTCATATACTCTACATCAGATTAGGACCATGATGAAAACTTAATGATATCGCTATAAATTATCAGGGAGAGGCATCTATATTAGAATCTCTCCATGTTCCTATTATTGATTTGTGAGTCTCACATTTTAGGTTATGTCATTATTTAGAATGGATTAACTATGGACTAATGGATGAATACTATAGTTCTTTCTTAGGATCCAAAAAAGACTGTTCCAATGTTGTATAGTTTTAATGGCTTGGTCGGTTAATATAAGTGGTTCTTGGGTGACATATCCTGTAATGTAGTTCCTTTGACTTCCCAGTCATGGAAAGTGAATACATATACCTTGACTAACTAGTGTTTAAGTACCTTTTGGGAGTTGAGGTAGAGGATTACTATAGCTCCTATGTTGTGAATATTAGCAGAGGGAATAGAGTATACAATATATTATGATTCCATTGGAGATAGTCTTAGAAATCTGTTGATCCATAGGTACATAGTGGTCACATATCGATCAAGGATGTTGATACCCCACAAGAAGAACCAATCTACTCAACACCGTGTTTTGTAGTGGTAGTCTTCACCCTAAGGATATAAAAGAACTATCATCTAGGAAATTAATTTTTTGATTATACAAATCATATATATGATCATATATATGATCATGATGATAGATCATAACATAATATAACGGTAGTAATTTGAGCTATTACATGACAATGACTTTAATATATTCTATAATTGTTGGAAGGTAAAAGGGGTGGAAAGATTCTCTTAGTAGGAATTCTTCTTCACCTTTAGTTGTGTATGTGTCTAATTTGTTGGATTCCTTACAACTATAATTGGAGGACGAGAGAGTTAATGATTATCTTTTGTTGATTTTGTAGAATCATACACTTTTATAATGTGAAAGTGAATGTCATTTTGGAGACATCGACTTCGTGATGATTATTTTTCTATATACCCTAAGGATATTATCCATGTATTTATTATGATGGAGGGTAAATATTCAACCTTTTCATGGGTTATAATGTTGTTACACACATGTAGAGTGAGGAGATGATGAGAATGTTCAACAATTTTATTCAGGTTATATACCCAGCCATATTAGTGATGTATAGGGACCTTCATCCATAGATTTGATCTGATGTTTTTTGGTAGAGAGTCACTGAGTGAATCTCTCAGTGTCTCATAATTTAGTAGGTGACTCATGATCACTCGGTTCTAGCATGTGTTACACAACCTCTAGATTTCTGAGATTACTGATGGAATGGAATGTTTATGGAAATTATGATAGGGTGTTTTCATATAATGATATTCCATAATTCAATTTGGCTGACAGTTCATTTATATAAGAATTCATCACACTTATATTCCATTTGGAGGGGGAGTCATTGGTGGAGAGTCTGGTACAGTTGTCTGTGTGGTAGATCATTGATATCTATGAAGGTCCCTCATTGATTTCCCTCTAAATAAGAATCACTATTTTGTCATGATTATAGAGAGGCATTGTAGAGGAATTCAAGACCAAGTTGTGAATGATTTTGGTTTTTAACCCTAGATAGATGGTAAGGTCAATAATGATGTATATGTTATTGAGGATATGGTGAGAACATGTGTTAAACATTGGATAGAGTTAGGATGATCAGATTCCATTGGAAAATTTTACTTAAAATAATATATATCAGTCTAGGATTGGCATGGAAACTATCAAGTTTCTGTACAAGAGACATTTTATGTCACATATTTGTTGACTAGAAAATTGAATACATATTTTTATTGGGATAGAGATGGTGCGTGAGGTAATGGATATGGATATGGTGATTTTTGAGTAGATAAAGACAGCAAGAGAAAAAAATATTTTGTAGAGAGAAATTACGGTCCCTTGGATTTCATGAAAGGATACTTTATTTTCTTGACAGTCTCCCCATAATAAAGATTGTGGAGGATTAGATGAGTTGGAAAGATATAAATGGGTTTTATCATGTAATTTGAGATCTTATAGAGGGTTGGAGAGTTTTCTTACGACTAATACATACATAAATAATCATAGTTGGTGAATGTAATATTCCGTGTGTTGCATGTGAGGACACACTTCCATGATTTGATGTACAATATTTAATGAGGAGTAATAGAGCATGAATATAGAACCCCCTTTCCAGAGTACCTAGTGAAAATTGAAGATAGGTGTGAGAGGATCCTATGAGGAATGACCATTCCCATAATGCTTTGTTTATGGAAACATGGGAGCATGATGGATCTCTCATATGTGTGGGATATACAGATTCAGGCTCATTATCCAAATATTTTTTTTGTTTCTATGATGAGATGAACTGAAGGGAGAATCATTTAGTGACACTGTATTGGCTTGTACGGCTATTAAATATGTTTACAAATATTTTATAATTGATGATCTAATATGACATGAGAATTTGTGGCCTGGTTGTCTTAGAACTAACATTTTAAAATAAATTAAATATATTAATATCAAATACAAGATATTTGTAGAAATAATACTCCATTTACTAAGAGGGGTCTGGTATCATAAATTTGATATAATGGTTGAATTTATAAAGTCTGGTTTACAGTAACTGTGGCCTAAATATTTTAATCATAGGGAATTTTAATGAGGTAGTTGTCGGTGTGTTCACTATGTAGATTAATTAAATAAATAGTTTTAATTATTTATTTAAAAACCATACTATATGTATTCCCTTTTAATGAACTGTTCTTATCATTATTTAATGGTTATATGCATAAACATTATTAATTTTGAGAGGAGGGGGATAACATTATTTGTTGGCGAATTGGGAAAGGTTGTGGGAATTTGGGGATACCTCTTTGTATTTAAGATATGGTTACAATGATAATGGTGTCATAAAGGGATACATGAATCATGTTCTTGGATTGATAGTATTTTCTTCTCTTGGTGTGCTGAAATCGATGACAGACGATGGTTTATTCTAATTTTTTGTGGTAAATGGGAACGATTTAAAGAATGAAAGCTATATCAGGGGAACCATATGAAGAAGAATGCATTCAGGGGATATTTTGACACAATGACATGAAGTATTATGAACACATACCACATAGTACCCCAATATATGGTGAATGGGTTTCAACAAAGATATAGATCACGTGTTGTGTGGCCAAATCCACACTCCATGTGGCCCACCTTGAGTGTCCTACCAATGTTTCCACTAGAAAATTCCCAGGAAATCATTCAGGAGGAAACCTTTTGTACTATATGAGTACATGGGGAATAGTGGGTACTTGGTCATATCGAGATACATGTCTAGGAACATGGACATAACCCTGCAAACATGGGAACAACAAGGAGCATGCGGGCAGTTCTCATGTTTGTTAGAAAGATAATGTGGGTCCCCAAAACAATTTGTATGGTGACATGAGATTTGATAAAATTTCAAAGGAAAACACATAAATGTAGTGGAGATAGAACACATGACTAGCGGACCCGTACATTTTATATTCCCCCTTTTTGTGAAGTGTGTATTATTCTTATCTTATTTTTCTTGGACTCGAATCTTGCCACGTCATTAAACTATCCAGAGTAGTTTTTCATATTGAACATGATGGTGACCTTTGTGGTTAATGTTGAGATAAACCATTTAATGAATCAAGAATTAAGATTATATAGGTGATGCATTATGATATAAATGTTCATGTTGGATAATTTGAGAGATTCTATAGTTAGAGACCCCATATAAGATGAATGATGGGGGTCCCCCATACTCTTTACACCGGTTTGAGTGGAACACCCTTATTGACTAGGGATTGGGTCCTTTTCCCACTTAGTGGAACTGCATATCACACTAGGGAACTGATATTCCATTTACATAGTGATGTTCTCCTACCATACTATGGATAGAGTCCTCAATATTTAATTATTGAGTGTCTCCCCCATAACGACATGGTACTTGGGTGGGGGTCCTCTATTATTTCATTGTAACTCTCCTAACTCAAATAAAGGAACAATTCCTCTACAATTAAATAGAGAGTAAAATTCCACTATCGTGTTTGGGATTTTATCCTCCATAGAGTGTGTTTCAACCCACTACCATAATAAGGAATGGGTCATATATATTACCAATAAGTGGAATCCCCCAATATTACAAGAGTGTGAGTCTTATTTCCCTTGGAGATTATTCCCACTTCATACAATGGAGTAGTGAAGAGGTGTGGGTGCTCCTCCTAACATCTTCTAGAGGACACATGAAATTGTGGTAATCGAGAAGGAAACTATAGATTTAGAGGTAGATTCAGTATCCTAGGCTGGGATGTGAGATGGTGATCCCATTTCTCTTTCATATTTGATTCTGTTATGATAATATATATATATATATATAGGATGTGTTTCTTTATAGCATCAGATTCATCTGACTACTTCTATCATATATATATATTTGTCCCCTATGGTATTAAGGGAATCCAAATGGGTATATATATTCTCATACCAACATATACGTTAACCATATTTTTCATGTATTATGATTAGAGCAGATTTTAGTAGAGAATAAGGGAACTCAGGTGCATGGACCATTTAAAGAGGCCAGAATTGGTGATATGGAGATGTTCCACCTCATATATTTTCAATATTATTTTCTCTCATGTTGTTAATTATTTTCCTCTTGGGAATACATTTATCACCTTTACACTTTAGTTTTTTATGTCGCACACTGATTGTTGCACATATAGGTTATTACAATAATTGTTTTAATCTACATTTTACGATAGTTTTTATTATTCCTCAATAGTATTTAATAGAAAAAATTGTGTGTTTTCATACTTTTATACAATAAAATAGCCACCCATTTATTATATCACTTCTAGATACTTCGCTAAATCCCCTTTTCTATGAATTAAGGATTGGGGTATTTACGCTCTAACCTTTTCATGTCCTGGTGGACCAGAGTAGGTCATTACCTTAACAAATCTAGAATGAGTTTAAATTATTACATTATAAAATATCATAGAACATCAATTAAATTATCTTATATGATTTAAAAGTTAATAATTTGAAATCATAATAGATAACAACCCCAATTTTATGAAATGAGTTAAAAGTGATAGAGATTACTTACACCCAATGTTGAAAATTTGTAAATACTATGTAATATTTCATTTAAAGACACGATTAATTATATATAACGAAAGGAACTACATGAGTCTGAAGGAGGGGATCTTATTACTATATCTTTCATAAAAAGGGATAAGGTAAATAAGTAGATCATAGAGCCAAAAAATAGCATGCTTGATTCCCTTATTGGAAAGACCATCTCAAAATATATTCACTACATGAAAGGCATGAGTGGTAATGTATATGATCTCCAGATGTGAAGTGAGGCAACACATCCAATGGGTGGTAAGCGGCTAGGAAAGGTGAAACACAACATTCAAAATAGCTTGTACAATATTGGTTGAATCATAATCAATACAAATGTAGTTTCATACTTTATGCTTTTCAAAGTCAACTTCATGTATCACAATCAGCATTTCCGCTTTTAGAGAGGAGGTCGTACTACACCTTCCAGAGAAGCATCCATGACAATGTCCAAGAATGTATCTAAAGATATCAACATAGCCTGAAGGACCCAGATTTTCCATGGAGGCTTAATCAACATTTAGTTTGATACAGCATGGCAGCATAAATTTCAATAACACCTAAAATTTGTGCTAGGATTTTCATAGAGGCCTTCAATCCTAAGTCGACAAAGGATCATAATGTCTCTGATAGTGTTATCACAATGAACTTTCAGAATCGGGGAAGTATCTCTAATGTCATTGAGAATCCTCATCCAACATTCATTAAGATGGAATTTGAAGTTGTTTTGGGTAATAGCATATCTATCATACGATATCAAGTAGATGATCTCAAAAACAATGGTTAATAAGCAGTTCTTGGTTATTTGCGAATATTCAATCATCACAAAACATTTTAATTGTGAAAAAATTGAGTCAAACCATAATTATCTCTAGTCAATCATGTCAGTAATATAATTCCAAAAGGGTGAAGTTGTTGCACAAGAAAAAAATAGATGGTTTGTATACTATCTATGATGGTGACATAAGTGTCACTATGATAAATGTTGGATATAAATATATTGATGACAAAACACAGTAAGAATAATTATGTGAGCAACACTCCAATCCAGATTGAGGTGTGTGGGTTTTATCAAGGGTTTGTCAATTAATTTCTGCCTTTAATACCTAGATTCTGTATTGGAAA
The DNA here is from genome assembly GCA_963277665.1 of Viscum album. Taxonomy (NCBI): domain Eukaryota; kingdom Viridiplantae; phylum Streptophyta; class Magnoliopsida; order Santalales; family Viscaceae; genus Viscum; species Viscum album. The sequence continues at coordinate 316,409,865 of OY728132.1, read as the reverse complement.
AATATGTATTTTATAAACTTTTGGAATCAAGAACATAATTGTGACAAGGCTCCAATATGGAGAAATCATCAGAGTTAGAGAAAGTGTAATTCTCCACAACTTGAATAATGTTATCAAGAAAATTGATCATACATGATTACATCACATTCTTAATTGGGCAGCTATAATTCACATTCATGCAATTATGTGATAGCATGGACATAAGGGGGGCACTGGTCCAGTTTCCTAGCCATAAATTCATGGAATATTGTGTACTAACAATCCATATATAATTATTCATGATATTGGAAAATGATTGTCTAATGGATAGCTGGATCAAAGATTTAACATAGTTTATATTTACCTTCTTTATTTTTGCAATGAATCTATTTTTATGAAAAGAAATGACATCATAGAAATTATTAACCAATATCTAATTGATTCTAACTTGACGAGCCTCATTAATGATTTTGATATGTTTTACCCCAAGACCATACTTCTTAAGAGGATTTCAAAATTTAGACTTGGGGATGGTTACAAGCTTCTTTCTTATATCATATGAATTACTTTCCAAGTCATTTTGACAATTCATGTGTCTATTTATTAAATTATATTCCTTATAGTGATATTTTTTGTTCATTCATTTTTATTCATTTATTTGTTATCAATCAATGGAAATTAATCATATAATATGACTATATTTTACTATATATTTTTATTGTGTGTTATTCTTACAGTTTTTGGGGATGAAAATTCATTCTATATAAACCATTTGGAAAATATTTATCTCTTCTTTGGATACATTCTGTTAAACCCATATAGTTTATTTCTATGATTGAATTATAATCATGCCATTATAATATTATCGTCATGATATACCTATAACTCAATATGGAATGACCATAATTTTTTAAATAACAGAAATTGTATAATTTTCACTAAGAACATTTGATATTCTATTAGAATAAAGAAAAATTACTTTAATTTTATATATTTTTATTATAATATAAATCATTATTGGAAATTTGACTAGGTATTTTTGGATAATTCAATTTCTTTATTAGTATTTGTTATGATCAGTTTTTCACTTTTATTTATATTAGGAAATGGATTTTCATTTTTAATAATGGTTTATTATTAACAAAGGTTGATCATGAATGGTATTAAATATCCTTTATAATACATGTAGGCATTTTTTTATTCATCTATATGATACTTGAGTAATGGTGTTATGGACTTGTTGATTCCTATGGTGATTTCATTTGAATTATTAATGTTTTCGGTGGGGAACAATATTTTATAATGCCTTAATGAATCAACATGTCTCATGAGATAAAATAGGATTGTGCATTTGGTGTATGTCTACCTAATTCATCAAGATGTATTGAATGAGGTCTTGATGGAAAGTAATGAATATTAGAAAAAGGCCTTGAAAAATGGTATCTGATGTCTAGTATTATTCATTTCCTTGGTAAGAGTTTTGTATTGTTGATATATATGTTTTCATTTACTTAAATGTTAATAGAAACTACTAGTTTTATGTGAATTTGGGATTTATGTCATTTAAATATTCCAAAAATAACAATAATACCATTCATATAAAATTATTGCGTAGCTTATACCTTTCCCTTACTACGTGCTTGAACACAATACTTATAATGTTAACAAATTCCTAGGTTATAATGAAATCAAATGCATATGACATGACTAGAAGGATGTACCATTTAATGGAACTTATTGATGATGTTAGAGACTCATAATATATTTTATAGTCTTCCAAATAGTATAAATTTATTTTTGATAATATAATATGAGATTTTATGGATAATTTTTTTTGAATTATCTATATCATTAAACCTGAAAAGATCTATGGAAATTTTATAAATGAAATTTTTTAATAATTATTTGATTCATGATTGTTATATAAATACTTTTAAATATTGTATCTATGAATTTATATAATGTATCCATTTATGAACACTAGATTTTGGATTCTGATCCTAGTAAATCGCAAATAATTTTATATTTTTGGTCTAGGTTTCCTAATATTCCACCCTCAAAACACTTCCCTAATCCCATGAGGAAATTATTCCACTGATTTCTCACAAAATTACATCTTGTTGGAAATTTTTACATTCTTTCCACCATGTATATTATCATTAGATCTTCCATGATATCCCAATATAATTTTATTTCCCCTTTATTTTTGATGGGTTCTTATTTCTGATTATACATTACAATCACAATGAAAAATATATTCATATATATTAAAATATAAAATTGATTACACACTTCAAAGACATTGATTTATGTCTTTAAAGAAGAGATATATTTTAATATTAGTATCATTGATTAATACAAAGGAATACCTCATGAATCTTATGATATCTTCTTCATTTAATCTAATAGATTCAATTTCTATTTTTAATTTCATGAATTTATACTCCATTTAGGAGAAATGATTATGAGAAAAATACTTAGGGAAAATTATGTACATGGAGTATTCTCATTTTATAGAGTATCTTTCCCTGCTTAGTATAGTATTATTAATGAGAATCTAGTATAGTTGTAATAATGTTTTAGATGATTACCTTCAAAAATTACCATATCATTGTCTGAGCACTGGTGTATGGAAGTTATATTTTACATTATATTGAACCAATATTCATAAAATAGTGGGCTAAAATACCCACTAAAGGATGATGGATGTTTCATCATAAGTGAATTGAGGGTGATTTCCTCATGCATTGGTGTGTTTAAGAGTTGATCATTATTTTTGGTGATGACGATAGTTTAATAATGTTTTATATCATCACTAAGAGGGGTAATTATCATGGTGAAATCATATTTTTTTCCATTGGGTCTGTCTCAAATTTTCCATTGTGCTCACTGTTAACTTTGTTATTTTGGGTTCCGTCAATTACCTTTTAAAAATTAAAATTGGGAATTAGTATACTTAAATTATAGAATGTACAGTTAAGGTACCTATAAAAAAAATAAAAACAATTAGACAAATGATGTATATATGTTAGTCTATAAATCACTATGTTACATTCTTGGTTATACATGGTAATTTTCTATGTTCATCCCAAAACATAATTATTTAGCATAATACATAAATAATTTAATAGTTTTTATAAGGAAAATTTTATAAACTAATGAATATCCTATAGGACTATAAATTTAGGTGTGAGGATATGCCACTTTGTTGTGCCATAGGTGATTATTGAGTTAATACCAAATAAAAAATTTTAATTTTTTTTCACATATATAAATTTATTCTAGGTCATATATCATCTTATATTATCCCTAAAAGGATGAAATTGTTATGAAAACAACACAATATATACTTTACCAAAATGTCATAATGTTATCTTTTTCATAAAAAAACCCCTATACTTATCCTTGTGTTGTAAGAAAGGATCAATAAAAAATCCCCAAAAATAAAAAAACATCCCATTAAAACAAAATGATGAAATACATGATAACAATCACTTATATATTACATTAATTTCTTTTTTAAATAATAAAAATTACATATAGTATGATATACCAATGATCAAAAGATTAGGATCTTTAATATTGTCTACACAATTAAATTATTTAATAATATATAAAAAAGAATCACCATGAAATCTCTTATAGATTCAATTAGACATCTCAAAACGAATTAATTATCGTGAACAATACTTTTTATACATTTTATATTAGGTCATATTTGATAATGTTCATTACATAACATAAACATCCACTATAAAATCATATAGGTCTGGTATCTTAAGACAGAAGTAAATAAAAACAACTAGGTCATAATTGAACCACATCATATCTCACCATGTTCTTCATAATTATCACACATTGTGGAAATATAATACTTAATTAATTTGTTCTTATATTGGGGAGAGGAATCATAAGAAAGGGTGACAAAGTTTTTAATGACCCATTATTCTTTTTAAATAATATTTATTTATAGACAAAAAGATTCTTAGATTGTATTATACCCAAAAACAATAACTCTTTAATAATGTATTGTAATTTATTATTGATACAAAATGGAAAACTGGGTGCCTCAACAACTAGATTCCTTCCATTTAAATCTCATTTCTATGAACATAGGAGGAAGGTATCGTAATTTGTTTTCCATTAACGAAGGATATTATGTGTTTCATCATGTGATGCTTGACAAACATATCCTTTGGGGGATGTTCAAGTTAGTGAATATTACCACTTGGTCGATGTTTGATGACCCACCCAATAAAACTAACTCCATTCCACACCTTACCCCTAAGGAAAATGTCTGTGTAATTAGGGGGTACATGACCAGGCCTAGGTTTTTTAATGTTTAATTATTTTATATAAATATATTTTTATTCTATTATTTATATTTTAATAGTTTTTATTCTTAATAAACTATTCGACTAATTGATATGCAAATTGAAAAATTGATTTTTCAGGCCCAAACTGTACTTTTCAAAAAAATATATTTTAATAAATAACAAAATTATTATGAAAACTATTTAATGTAATTATAAAATACGTCAAAATACACTTATTTAAATAAAAATGATAAAAGTAGTTAATTATTTCCTTGATAATGTTTAAGTGTCAAAGATTTTATTATGCATTATCAAAACACTATTTTAAAAATAAATAATGTTCTAATATTTAGAATTTAAAATTTTAATACATTGATAATTTTTTTGATAAAATAAAAACATTTTTTAAATTGTCACATAAAATTTTTATTAGGGTGAATTTATCAGATTTTTTTATAATACATTATTTTTTCATCAATAGTAAAAGTATACCTTGATGATTTCGATATGTTTAATGACCTCATAATAATGTCAAAATAATATAATAATTTATTAAACACAATAAAAAACCTAAATATGTTATTTTAATAATATTAAGTATTTAAATATATTTTAATCAATTTATAAACCTATAAATGACATTCTGAAATGTAAAATTTTGAAATTGATTGTAGATATATTAATATGTGGAAACAAGAATATTATTTTCCTAAATAAGTAATATAAAATGATTCTGGACACTTTGTAGGTAAAATGACTTATAATATGTCCAAAATGCCCAAAACCATTGTCAAAAATTTGGTGAATGCCAATGGTTTCACTTATTCCACAATCTAGTTATCTTAGGCTTACATTTAGAAATTATTCAACAAATCCTCCACTTTTGAAAAAAAAATAACCACCAATTTAACCAATCATATTTTCTTTAAATAAATATTCCACTAATTTTTTGTTTCTTCCTCCCATGGTTTCTTCCTATGGTGTCCTAATTTTCACAAGGTTCCATTTCTCATTTTTTAGGAATAAATCATCAGGGAAAGGGAATTATCCGTTCTTTTTGTTCAATTTTAGAGCTGATTTTTTGATATGTCTGATAATTATTTCGAATTTTTTATTTTCAATTGTAACCTCTATAAAATACTATATTTTATAAATGGGAGACCCTAATACATTATCATTTGATTTAGTTCTATGTAAATGATTTATACCATTCATTCTGCAAAATTTACTCTGGAAAATATCTCGCTCTCCACTTAAAGAAATTATGTTTTCTTTTCTTTTTTTGTGAATACAGAACCCATATATTTTCAAAATGTATTATATGTAAAAAATATTTATTTGATTTAAATATTAAAAAACATGAATCCTTCAATCCATTTGAGTGGGATAAAATGACCTAATGATCATGTCAATTCACACATTTGAAATGACATTATTTTAATAAGAAACATGCTCTTTATTATCCATGGTTTATTTATGAAATTTTTTATTTTGATTTATGTGGGTCACATGAGTTTAATAAAAATTAAGTGGTTCTCCCACATATCACTCTACATCCTTGTTTAATGAATTTTATTTCTATATATGGAATGTTTCAGGACACATTGGTTAATATCCTTGGTAATTGTCCATTACAATACCTTTGTTTTCTAAGGTTGGGTCTAAATCCTTATTTTTATTATTAAAACAACAACCTATTTTTGAAAGTTTATAGTGATACCCATTCCATACCCCGATGTCCCGAGAACTTGTCGTCTAAATACAAGGCTCCAAATCCCAATTTTTGTCCCAAATGGCCCATCCATAAATAGTACTACTATAGTACCCGAGATTCAACAGTACGTTCTACAGTATCGCCACTGCTATAGGATGTCATTATAGTTCATCTACTGCTACAATACTTCTATAGTACCATGAAATAGTGCAACTATAGTACTCGAGAATTCTTCCCCTTCCGGATTTGACCCTTGGTCTTTTGGATACCAATCAGGAGCCTCAAACAATAGGGTATAGGCTCATTTGACCTTTATGATACCATAGTGATTAACCATGGTGATTTTCTTATGAATGTTTAAATTAAATGATTTATAAAAATTTACATGTTTTTATTCATGTTATTTTTTTGATATACCTTATTCTACTTGTTCAATTCCTTAATTATTTTTCTAATGTTCTTATTGATATTCTTCATGAACTCATGTAAACTATTTCCCCTAATGGGCATCATTAAAACTGACAACCATTGATATTTTCCCCCACTATATGACATGTATTAAGTGTACTTAGGATCAACTCTTGAAGAATCCATTAATATTTACTGGATAAATTTTTTGTCTTTTCATTTACTAATTTTCCTATTTTCTAGGAAACTTATCAATAAATGGTCTTCTATTTGTACCATGTAATTTAAAATAATATTTAATAAAAATAAGTGATTCCATTGTTGGAATCAAAGGATAATTTAGTAATGTTTTAAAATTATGATTTCAAAACGTTATAAATAACCTATAAGAGAATTTTAAATATAGAAAAACATCATAGTATTTTGGTGAATTTTTATTCAAGTGGTTCCTGATTAATGAAATCATTATCAATATACGAACAAGTTGATGTAGCACTAGGATATATGTATCATTTAGTAAAAACTGAATACATTACTTTGATCTGGATTCTAATATGAATTGGTGCATGAGAATAAACCACGACTCACTCTTGGTTTGAAACTCCCATGGGATATGTTTGGTTAATAATTAGTATTCTATGAACCATTATAAAGGATATATAGAAAATATGATTTTTCTTAAAGTATGTAATTTGTTTATATGATGTTTTACGACATGGAATGTTATGTTTAATAAAAGATACATGTTTATCAATTTTTTTTTCTTCTTTTATAAAATGGACTCATATAGGAGGATATAAGTAAATGATGAGAACAATAGGCCATGAACTGATGACCCTTTGATGGATTCAATAATGGAATAATTCATGAGAATAATTACACATCTAAATCATGATATGAATATAATTTGAATCAAGATAAGATACTCTCTTAGCGTTGAAGTGATTAACATTTTAGTAATTATTTTATTCATTCACTACCTTCATTGAGTTGATCCACTAACCCATTGTTTGTAAAAAAAATTATAACATATAAATAAAATTTATTTTCTATAATATATTTTTTGGAATAAGTGAAATTCACCATTTCTATATACCTCTTATATAGAAAGGATGATCAGTCGAGGACACTGATTAAAAATATAATTCCATGATGTGGTATTGATACTATGTAGTGGAAAGAGATCAAGGGAACCTTTAAAATAAATATTTCCCCAGATCAACGAGAAATATAATGTAGAATGAATTCTTAGATCTAATGTAGAAGGAAAATTGATCAATGTGAAGATATCAGGTGAACATTAAATCTTATTCTCATTATAAATCTATATTTTTTATTAATTATATTATAATGATTGATAGGTTCTTATGTGGACTAATACTCCATGTACGATGGAATATATCCCATAAAGACTGTGAAAACTATGAGGATTTTTTGTGGAGTCTAATAAAGGATAAGTTGGAGTTTAGAGAAATTAAATGGTCACTTAAATAGAATGAAAACATTAGATAATATCATCCGATATTAAGCCCAAAAATTTGTCATGGAAGAGGAGTAAAGATTGTATAAATTCACACATGCAACAAATGTTTGAATAACCATTCAAAGAACAACTTTTTTCGGAGTGAAAATTGTTAAAAATGTCGGATAGATGACCATATAGGTCAAAATGATCATATTAATCTGAATCCCAACATATCAATACAATTGACAATTAAAATATAGTTAAGTCCCAACAAGGATTCTAATGTACCATGTGTGGGATGATTTAGAAATATTAAAATCACTGTCCATATCAGATGATGATGGAGGGGAACCATCATCAACATCAACATTTTCCACGGGACTAGGATCAAGTTTTTTTATCATTATGGCTGAAGTAGAGTAACCAATTGATGTGGTGGCATGTACTCTCATTTTTCTTATAATGTTGGAATGTACTTTTTTTATTTTGATTACATATATTCCATTATTTCTTCCGGGTTTAAAAATTTATTGAATAAATACCAGATCTTGTGAAATTATATATATCTTTCATGAATACTACTATGATTATCCCTAAATAAATAGATAATAAAAACACATTTATTGACATTGGAAAGCACAATATCATTGGGAGTAAATTAGTCATTCCCATTCTGTAATTTTATACTATACTATGGATATAATTGATATTAATGTATAGAGCTATGATCAAGAACATAATGAATGAAATTTCAAGAATTGTATAACATACTTTTTCTTTCAAAGGGAGATATTCCCTCCTTTTCATTGTCTACAAGAACCTACAATAGCCTTCATTATGGTGGTAATTAATGAATAGGAATAAAGAAATTAAAGTATAATAATATAAAATTTCCCCATCAGGTAGGAATACATTAATGTATTTCCCAATGAGTTACTTATACCTCCCCCTGAAACAGAGGTAGTGTTATTTTTTGAAATCATACCTGTATCCAATCTAATATCAAATACCCCATTTATAATGGAAAATATAGATCTTGGTGAATTCATGAAAAAAATTTAATCTCATTGGGAGATGTGATTTGTCAAACATAGTGTGTCTCTATGGGGATAACTCTTTTTATTTTTTGAAGAAGGAAGATTGATAAATGCGGCTATGAATTGATTATAAGGAACATAACAAGATCATAGTTATGAACAAGTATCCTATCCCAAAAATTTATTATTATTTGAAAATCTTCGAGGTAATAATTTATTCTACAAGATTGATCATTGATCTGGTAATCATCAATTTAGGGTGAATAATATAGATATTGAAAGTACCATATATTGATTAGGATATGTACATTTCGCTTAAATAATGATCCTCCTATTTTTATGGATTTGATGAATATAGTCTTTAAGGACTAACTTGAATATTTTGTGGTAGATTATGTTTATAATTTTATGATATATTTAAAAATTCACAAGGATTATGAGGATTATCTAAGGGTTATATTGTAAACTATGAGGACATAGAATATATTTGAAAATTTTATAAAATGTATCTTTTTGTTTCAATAATAATATTTCTTGTGTTACATTTTAATCAATAATAGAATCACAGTTGACTATCTATGAAAAATATTGTGAATGAGTGGCCTCGAATTAAAATAGTAATTGGGATTCATAAATTCATTGGTAAAATATTATATTATTAGATCACTGTGAAAATATTTCCACGAGATTCTAATCCACTAACCAAGTCAAGTCAAAAAATGGATAAGTAAATTTCAACTATGTTGGGAAAATAATGTATCTTAGAATTGAAGGAAACATTGATTACTAAACATATGTTTACTCCACCAAATATTATAGAAGGATTCATTATTTATAGTTATGCATCTCTTAAAGGTATTGGGTGTATCCACATAAAAATGACAAGGTTATTTCATATGAATATCTAAATTTAAATCCTTAGGAGAAGAATTATCCTACACATTACATGGATCTAACTAAGGTAATTTTTTAACATAAGATAGGGAGGAACTATCATTCTCGGTAGAAATATGATATATACCTAGACCAGCAATATTTGAAGTATATTTTAACAGAAAGAGAATTTATCCTGAGAAATAGAAGATGGTTGGAACATCTAAAATACTATTATATTTTAATTAATTATCACAATAGATGAAAAAATGCATTGATACATTAATTACAAAAGGCCATGTTTTCTTGGGAATGATGAGGATACCATGATATTCAGTGACCAAGGGCCTATTAATAATGTACATGGGAATCATGAGGGGATAGAAATCATGAATCTAATACAAATTTATTTTGCAACTATCATTACTATATAGGAAAAAATTATTGAAGATAATATCCTTTCTTGTAAATCATTATAGAGGAAGTGATGAATGGGATGTTTTTTGAGTTTAATATTGACCATGAAGGTTTAATGAAATTCTTTTTTAGGATATGTTTTTTTTGTTTATTCCTGAGTTAAATAAAGAACTCCAATATGTATCTCATATTTATATATTCTCTATATATCATGTAATCAGTAAAATATATGAGGACCTTTATAATCATTATTGGTGGGATAATATGAATAAATATATTTTTGGGTATACAGTAAGCTACATGTTTTTTTCGAAATTGAAGGCAGAGAGATTACATTTTTAAGGGATATTGAAACGATTACCACTACCAACATGTTTGTGGGGAAATATACCTATACAAATTTTCAATTGTTATCCAATAACATAAAAATGATAAATTTTGAGATGGTTTATAATGGACCGACCCACCGAGACTACACATTTAATCACTATTTAGGAATATTACTCTCCTGGCCAATATTCATAAATTTACATAAACGAAGTGGTGAGGTTAAATGGGGTACCACTATATATCCATTCAGATTGTGTTTCAATGTTAACATAAAATTTTTGGATATTTACTCAGATGATTTAAGTACCACATTGAATTTCAGTATGTCCTATCACCCCCAAACTGTTGTTCAATATGAAGAGACTAACCACACACTTAAAGAAATCTTGTGAACATGATTAATGGAATATAAATGCTTTCTGTATCAACACCACCCATTAGATGGGTTTTCATTTATCAATATCTTACACTTGAATATATTAAATGAACACTATGATAATTTATATGGGAAACGATGTTGAAATCCTACATTCTAAAAAGAAGTGTGTGAGATAATGTTGGTTGGGGATGATCTTTTTCAAAAGATGATAAAAAAAGTTTTATTCTATTCAAAATCACATTATGGATTATTATAGATGTTATTGGAGTAATTATGACAATATTCAAATGGAATAGGATTTAATATTGGTTATAATGTATTCCCTTTAATAACATCATAGAATAGATTCATGCGGGTTGAGATGAAAGGAAATATCATCCCGAGGTATATTGACTCATATGAAAATATTGATCACATAGGAGAAGTGACCAATTGGATATTACATCCACTAAATGTATCTCGTGTTCAAGATGTATTACCTGTATCCCTCTTGAGGGAGTATATACATGATCCCTCACATGTATAGAATCTATTGGTGGTATAACTAGAAAATGGCATCTATTTTTATGAGTATCCAATGGATATATTATATGTTAATAAAATGTTATATGGAGAAAAGGATACCCATCATGTATATTTTTTATGTAAAAACATTATGTATATGGAGGTAACATTAGAACTAGGAGAAAAAGGAGTATAAGTACCCACACCTTTTCTTAACCGAGAGATTGAGTTAAAATTATGGGTATAATATATCCCAACTGGGGATGAATGTAACGACCCATGTTTCCTTTAAAATAATATTTTTTTCTGAGTAATTGTGTGTAATATTATATTTTTCCCAAAAAATCCATATCTCCTGAATAGTGAATGGGTATTTATAATAGATACAAATGGGGAATCAATGGAATCAACCATTTGAGTCATTCCCTTTGAAGCCCATATGTTAGAATATGGGAGTGAGGTATCATTATTTTAGTTTTACATTTATGAAGCCCAACCAGAGCCCGATCAAGTGACCCTTGAATGAAATCATCTAAGGTATAATATTAATTTATTATATAATACCACTTCTTCTATGCTTTTTGATTCACTCCATGAAATTACAACCATCACACACCTCACTCTTATGGTGTATGTGGGTGTAATAAATGGTTTCATGTCCAACATATAGTTACTAAATATGTAATTAAAATGTATAAAATAAATTACTATTCAGTAAATTGATTTTTATGAATAGGTTTTTTAATAAAATATAGTCTTAGTTGAGATTAAAATTGATAAATTGATATTTAAAATAATAATTTTACAATTTCTAAAAGATATAAATGTTTATATTAACAAATGTATTATGAATAATAATTATTTTATTGATATATTATGTCAAGAACATTCTTATTTAAATATAAATGAAAAAATAATTTTGTTACTCCCTTGAAAATTTGTATGTGTCATAAATTTTATTGTGCATTATCAATGTGAAATTTTCTTTATAAATAAGTATTTTTATTATTAAATGTTTAAATTCTAATTCACTAATAATTTTTAAGATAAAATAATGATATTTTATTAAAATTATAATGTTAATCATATGATAGATTGAATTTAATATAATTTTTTGAATTACATTATTTTTCTATGGTTAATAAAATTATAGTTTAAGGATTTCATTATGTTTGATGAATTCATTATTATTTCATAATGATGTAAATATTAGTTAATGACAATAAATGACCTAAAATATTTTATATAATTGATATTATTTATTTTAAAATATTTTAATCAGTTTCCCAACCTATAAATGAATTTCTATTGTCTAAAATAGAAACATTGATTTTAAAAACACTACCTTGTGAAAACAATAGTATTCGTTTCCAAAATAATAAATTTAAGATGATACTAATTTATTGTGGGCTTATATTACATTAAATATTTACCAAATATCTAAATAAATGAGGATAACCCATGGTAATGCAAATGGTTATTCATTTTCCACAATCATGTATTCAAATTCCTATATTTGGAAATAATTAAAAAAATACTCATCTTTTTCAATAAATACCAACTCATTCCAACTTTCATGTTTACTAAAAATCCATGCTTCAAATTTTTCTATTGATATTTTCACCAAATGATTCCTCTAAATAGTTCTTCAATCACCCAAGGTTCCATTCCACATGAATTTGGAGTAACTCATCATGGTAAAGGACTTATCATTCTGTTCTCTTCAATTCAATATAATTTTTTTATATGAATTAAATTTATTATGATTTATTTTTTGTTAAAATTGTGATCATACCATTATGAAAAAACGATTTATTATCATTAGTATATATTTTTTAACTTATATTTTACCCTTTTTTAAAAACATATTTTATACACGCCCTAGTGTCGAATTTACACATAAACACATCTCTCTATACTTTAGAAATTTACAACTCTTTTGTGACAACCCAAAACTATTTTTTACAATTTGTATGATCCTTTACATAAAAATCATTCATTTGATGTTTGAAATAATATAAATGAATGCTAAATTCCCTTTCTGTTAATGAAAAATGAAAATGATCATCTCTGTAATAATTGTTGAAATTCCATGGTTTTGATATGTAAACCATTATTTATTCTCCATGGGCTATTAATGAAATATTTCATTATGATCTATGTGGATCAAATAAAATTAAGACATATTAAGGGTAGATGTTGATAATTCTCAAATTTATTTGGAAAATAATTTAATCCCTATATATGATAAGTTTTACTACACAATGGGGAATAACCATGATCACATTCATTAATGATACCTTAGTGGTTAACCATTGTGATATGCTTAAAAATGTTCATATTAAATACTTTTGACACATTTCTGTGTTATGATTCGTTTTCTAAATATTATTATATACCTTTTTTAATTTTTATCATTCCTTAATTATGTTCCCCATGTTTTTATTTATATTCTTCATGATCCCATGTAAATTGCATCATTTACTAGGCATTATTCTCACACATTTCCTTGGTTATGTGTCCCTAGGATAAGAGCTATATTAACTATACCCTGAATGAAACTTTTAAGAAAACATTCAGTATTATTAAATTTTTTTTTATTTTTTAATATATAATGTTTCACATTTTCCCCAAAAAAATATTTTAAAATATTATCTAATTGAATAATTTAATTGACATGTTTATGAAATATAAAGGTGAGATTCCATACAGATGTTCAGTAAGGGTAAACTAGGGAAGTATCAATGATTTGATAAGATTTATATGATCATAAGGTGATGATAAGATGAAAATATCATTTTAAAACTGTTCCTTTTATATCATAGATAATAATAACGAGTAATGAAATAAATATTGGATGTTGATAAATAATAAGTCCTATTGGAATCAAAGAAAATGACCCATATGGGAATAAAATTGGAATACGACAGAAATTGGTGGAAACAAATTATAATATAAACTCATTTCCTAGTAATAAAGAATTACTATCAAGACTATCATAGTAGAATGTGATACCTCTCTACATAATGGTAGTAGTTAAGGTTCAATGCTAGGTCCATCATATTGGATAGAGTCTCCTACTGAACTAGGTTCATTTATTATTAAACTCCTATTTATCTCATGATATATACATATTTGTCCAATGCATCAATGGAAAATTTCATTCTTTACCTAAAAATCATATAATAAAAATCATACTGATGTTTACTATAGGCTCACAAAACATTCATCATACCATAACCCATAAAAATGACCAGGGATTATAATAATTTCATAATTGAATAACCCATGGATAGTAATCATGTTTCATAAACATATATTAATAATAATAATAATAAACAATCATGTAATGCCGCTTCTTTGGACCTTTCTCTCATGTTTTAGAATGTCTTGGTTATGAGACCTCAACCATTCGTCCCCCTATGCCAGAGGCCACTAACTAGTATCAATGGTGTGAAATATATAGTAGGGAGACTATAAATCATCGTCTGAAGTGTTAGAGTAATATAAATAAACCATAAGAAAGAAATAAATCAATGTATAAACATATATGAAATAATAAAAGCACCTTTTAAATAATTAAAATAATACTAATATGAATAATGTAAGGATGTATAGGAATTTCACTAAGTATATTACTTGAAATAATTAAATTAAAATATTAATAAACTAAAATAATGACTCAAAATTCATGAGCCTCAAACCCCAGGTCCATCGCACCTTCAAATGTCATCCCATCAAGAAACCAACAGTCAAAAAAATGAAATTTTCCCTTATTTAAACATGTATGAGTATGATCTCTCTTATACCAACATGAGGCCCATATCAGGTGTGAGTATATGCCAGTAGGTAAAAACCACTGTTACTAAAAAAATTTATCTGATAAAAAGTGTATCATATATAGTAATAAATTGGTTTATTAAATATTTCAATAATTAATAAAAAAACTTTTTTGGATTCATGCAGAAATATTTTTGAGAATGTCTCAAAACCATGCCATAAACTACCATATAACCATGGTAAAGTAACCTCCTGCATCATCATGGTGGGATATATATTCGAAATTATCAAAATCATTCTTTCCAAAATCCAAAAAATGGTATAATAGAAACAATATTAGTCAAATACATATAATAATTACAGTATCTGGGTGATACCCCTATAATCCTTAATGTGTGGGACATGGTTGAGCCCACTCAATTTTTGAATTACACCATAGGAGTATCCCAAGTCCACTCAAAATAAGAATAAAATTCTTCATGCTAGATCCCTATATGTATTACAACATGGGACTAGGTCAAGAACACTTAGTATAATCATTATAGTATCTGAGTCAAATACCTATATGAATTAATACATTTTACATGGTCGATCACACTCAATATAAGTGTCACTTCATATAAATATTCATTTTATAGGTCCATTATTGATATATTATAATTTCAGAAAGGATTAAAAGGCATTTTATTACAAAAAACATATTACAATATCACATCATAATCCCTAGTGGTAAATTATGTTAAATTCTATTTTTCATTAAATTACCTCTTTCATTTAAATTAATATTTATCAGTAGTATAGTCAGTAATTAGTAGTCTATAATATATGGATTATATATAAAGTGGTTAAATATGGTCTCTTATTAATCCAAACAATGTTTAATACATCATCCAACTCAATTATATTCATGGTTCTCTCTCCTATTGGGTATCCATAAGGCAGGTGAAAACTCTATTAGAGATAATGTACTCGAAAAAATAATTTCATTAATTATTTACATAATTTGACTATATTTAATATTATTTTGATCACAATATTTCATATTCATGGAAAATATAACACTATAGGGTTTTTATTTAGAACAACTAACATAATTGTTGATGAACACAATGGTTCCCAAGGAAAATTATCATGAGTAAAAATGTGTGGTTGATCAAGAGATGGATCCCTGATCAAAAGTAATCATTATCAAAACCATCATTGCAAAAAAATGTAGATATTATATAACAATTATTGGGGAAAAAGGAGAGAAGGAAAAATTAGACCAAAACCACTTACTATGGATCATATACATTATCAATGTGTCTAGAAATAATTATGGAAAAACAATGTATGTCTACGTCCTTAAACATTACAAAATCTTGAGTTAAGTCAAGACTTCAACATTGAAGATCTTTTCAGGATTAGAGTATTAGATAATTAGAACATTTCTATTATATTATATCTCAAAAATTTAATAGTAAACACTTCTAATCTATCCATTATTTTGACAATATTAAAACTCCTCAAATAAAATAGGAATTAATTTCAAGATATAAATATTCTGGAATTTATCCTTTATCTTAACCTTCCTTATAACATGTGACAAACATTTCAAAAAACTAGGTATAAACATAAAATAAATCAGCAAAGGTTATATAATAATGAAAGGAAAAATTAGACCATCAATACATACAAATAAATTAAATCATACAGTTCATACATTTCACACATAAATCATATGATCGTTATTATAACAGATGAAATCATAACATTTAAGACTAATACATAGATATCATATATCATAAAGTTAACTTGTGGAATCCATAATGAAAATACATTGTACCTTTCAGAACTACATAGGGAGTTACATTTAGAATACCAACCACAGTATATTCCCTAAATATCATAGGATAAATATTATCTTTTATCTCCTTCATGTTACCCAATGCATTAATGAGTTATCTCAAACTCACCCTCCCTATGTTTATCATTGAACCACCCCATATTTGACATATCACGTAACCACCCATCAAATATCTGAGTAACACTACAAAATCAACACACATAAAGAAAGCATAAGGAAAATCTAATATTTACACATTGCAATAACAAGATATCAGTTCAAGATATTGAAATATTGATTTCATTATAGAAACCACATTTATAACATTTTAAAATAATATTTTTGAATCAAAGAATCCCATAAAACATTTAACCATTTATTAGTATTTCATTTTAAAACATTAATGTCCATATAAATAAAACCATAAAACCATTTTTTAAACATGGAAATTAATGAAAAAGATTTATAAAAATAAATCATTAAATTATTTAAAAATATTTTATAGTTAAAGAGCCTCTAAACACTTGTGAATTACTTGAATAAAGATAATTGAGGAATAATATAAAAAAAATATTTTAATATTACGAGAATAAAGAAAATTAATGATAAAATATTTGAAAGGGAAGTATGTAAAAAATATTAAAATGAATTAATTCATACAAAAATTAACACTCTATAGAATGTAAAATAAGGTGAAATCCATTACAATGATCATATTATTAGATTAAAGACAAATCAATGACATAAATACATGTGAAAAGTATAAATAAAACCAATATAAGTGGATATTAAGTGTAAAAAAGTTAGAGATCATTCACACATATTATTGAAAAAAACCAATAACATGGATATTAAGCTCAATCAAGGGAGATTGAGATATGATTTAACTTATGAATATTAAATAAAGGATGTAAGAATTTATCGATGGTGTAATTTTTTCTGGAAAAAGTATATCCTCACAAAGGGAAGTGTAGATTACTACATAAAAAATAAAGGGTGATTCTAGACGTATCATGGCATAATATAATCAACAATGTATTAATTAAACCCAATGAGTAGATATTGGGTTTATAAATCCCCTTATGAAAATTTGACGACATAACAGCATCACATAAACATTATGACAATGAGTTGATGGGAGGGAAAAGGGTATCTCATCACATGAACGTAAACTTTACAGTAATAAGAATATATAATTACATATACAAATAGAATAAAAAATAAATTAAAATAAACAAAAATGATGTGTTCGACTAAAAGAGGTGGGTGAATAGTTCCCTTATATTGTGTCTGATTCATTACGTATGTTCCTTGTTCTTCTATAAATCAAGTAACTCCTTTTGATTTAATCTAAAAGAATTTTATGAATTGATTTATTACAAACTTGAGGATTCTAGTAGGAAGATAGGGATGTTTGGATCTTATTTGGGTATATTTTGGATGATCTAAAGCACTTGAAAGGTGTGATTAAGGGTTAGAGGTGATTCTCTTTTACAAGCGGTGGGAGGGGCACATTAGGAAATTAATGAAATATTATTTTATTATAACATGATTTTTAGGATTCAAATGATCCCAATGTCATTTATTTCAATAATAATTTTTGGTTGGGATGAAAACCTCCAAACCAATAAGTTTTAGACAACTCTATGTCACAAATGTAACCATATCTTTTAGCATTAATCCTTAACTAATTTGACTCTTACAATGTCTTCTTGTATATTCATACAATATTGTAAATATATTTACTATAAAATGAAAATAAGACCAAATGTGGTTAATAAATTAAATTTGTAACAGTATATAAGTCATTTGTAAGAATATTATATTTTTATGACTTTTATATAAAATAATAAAATAGTATTTGTTTTAAAAACCCATTTATGTCAATATTTTTACTATTAATATCATGAATTTTTAAAAATCCATAAAAAACATTATTATTTAGAAATAATATATTTAATACAAATATAAAAAGTCATAATCATTCATAAAATTTGTGTATGGAATTAAATGTTTTAAAATAAATTTATTTTAATATTTATAATCTCATTTATTTAAATCATTCATTAATAAAGTAATCATAACATCATCACTTTGTCATAAATAAATTTATTAATATAATGTATAAACATTATAAACAGGATAAAATGATGTAGGAAATAGTTTTACCTTTATAATTACAATTTATAGTCTAAAATATTTCTTATATAACCCTATATGATTTTTTTACTAAAAGATACATGTTTATATTATATTTTTCATCACATTAAATTAATTTTTATAAAATGACATTTTCACATCCATGTGGCTCTATGGGTCCTCGAATCGGGACAATGATTTCCATTTTAGTAAATATCTCATAAAATAGGATTAGGAAATGTTTTAGGGTAGTTTTATATTAATATAATATTACTTGTTACCTTTATTTACCACACATACCCTTTAAACAGGGTAAATAAAATAATTATTGATGATATTATTCATAATGTCTAAAAATAATAGGTATATATTTAAAAACATTAAACCTCCTGATTCCAAATATGGAATTAATTATTCCAATTTCAATACACATTATAAAAATTATTCCATCAAAATTTAATTTCCCTTCACAAAACCAGAAGGTGGGTTTTTTAAAATTAATAATTACCAAAATATTGACATTTGTTTACAACCATTTTAATAGTGAAATTACATAAAATTACAATAATTAGAATAACAGATAAAAATATAATCCAATTACATTTTAAAACCATATAAAATTATAATAATATTATATAAATAAATTCGATGAAAATGAAATTTTGAATTAAAATGCAGTATTTTTCACTATTAATAAAAATATGATTTTTATCAGAAAAATACCAAAATTTTATCCAAAATAAATTTGATGTTATGTTTCTATATGAGATGTTTATTTTTTCAAATAGAACAAGTAAATGTGACAAAAACTATATATAAAATGTGTTCTCCATCAAAAAGTAGTAAAAAGGCATTTCAAAAAAATTAGAGTATTTCATGCTTAAAATCATTTTCATTCTTATTTAAATACTCTAATACTCACTAAATTAATGTAAGAACATTTAATAAATATTTGAAATAAAAATATAGTTAGTTATGTTCATTCCTGAAAATACAATTACTATTCTTTAACTAACATTTTATATAATAATAATATTATATTATTTATTATTATAACTCAATGTTGTGTGAAATGTATGATTTTATAGAAACCCATTGTTGCATGTTGTATCCACTATCAGAAAAAACATCGCATTCAATAAAAAAATTATATATTATTCATAAAAATTAATAGATATAAAAATGAATCATTATATAAATACGTTGGTTATTACATCTTTCTACCTTTCCGAAATTGTGTTCACCCAATTTTAAAATTAGGCTTAAAAACATACTTGAAATTGCCACATCAGAAAAAAGAGTCAATGAAAATATCACATTAAAAGAAATTAAAGTAAAAAAGGTCACCCAAGATAACATATAATAGGATTCCCTATATGATAAACTGGATATGGAATAAAAACAAACTATCATAGACTAATAAAGTTTGATAGAGAGCATGATCACATAAAGTAAACCACCACAATACCATAACTTTTTGGTTGGGTAAAAGTATGATCATAAAATAAAGTGTATAAATTTTTTTCATGCAAATCCTTTTTATATAGTTGAACATTATTATTACTGCATAGACTATTTTTATAAGGAAACATACACACATGTCTTGTAGAGATTCATCATTTAATAAATTTCTACCACAAACTCAAATTTCTCCAAATGATGAGTATTCAAGATGACTTGGTCACTCTTGAAGAGGTAGAATAAAAGTAGAAAAAAATAACATAATCCTCAAAAGATAAAATATATATTTCCCCTATATATATACATTAACCAAAACCAAAATGGTTAGTAAATGATGAGATAATCCCAAAAAAGGATAAACTTTTATAAAAAATACTGCAATTAATATCCATAATTCAACAAATAATACCCAATGTTCAATAAGTATCACTCAATAATCAATTTTCCTTGAAATTATTCAAAATAATCCAAAATAATATTGAAACCCCAAACACTAAAATATTTAATCACATAGTCTTCTATAGAATATCATACGATTTATCTTCGAATAACATCAACTACACCTAAAGTAACATACAGAAGTTTAATTTACCAAATCACATATTCTATATGATAATCATTTCCATAAGAAGCCAAAATAACCATATATCCATAATAAATACATTGATTCATCCAAAATTAAATTAAACCAGTAATACGCAAATAAAATCCCATATAATTCGATTTTCCTTTAGCATATAGTGTTCCCAAAAGGGAGAATGTCCTCAAAAAATACACTTGT
The DNA here is from genome assembly GCA_963277665.1 of Viscum album. Classification (NCBI taxonomy): domain Eukaryota; kingdom Viridiplantae; phylum Streptophyta; class Magnoliopsida; order Santalales; family Viscaceae; genus Viscum; species Viscum album. Next base: position 316,388,457 of record OY728132.1, on the reverse strand, counting down.
CACTTAATCACAAAATAATTTTTTTATACTATGGATATAATTTAAATAAAAAATATGTTCGAAAATAAAATTATTCTTGATCCATAAAATCATTAGTTTTAAAATAATTAGTCTTACTAACCACGAACATCACATAGTCTAGTGGTATGCGATAAATCCTAGTCACACATTGGTTGTGGGTTCGATTCTAGTAGCTTTGTCCAACGTGAGGGTTGTCACACGACCTTCATGTTGTCCTTTTTCAAAGACTGTATAATTCTAATAAGAATAAAAAATGAGAAAAAATTCATTAAAAATATCCATAACATGTTTTAACAAAATATGTTATCTCATACCTCCTCATTTCATCCCAAAAAGTAATAACATATACATTCTTAAAATTCAAGGATCATATAAAAACAGATGGTTCTTTATAACTATATCCACAAAAGAAAATATAATTCTTCATCAAATATCATATTCACATAAAAAACAACATACAATGGAAAATTCATCTAATGTAATCCCATCAACAAAAGGGAATTAATACTTTTAAACATTTCATCACTTATATATCTAACATAAATTTTAAATTCCTAAAATGTAGACATAATAATAATGAAACATTATCAATTATCTTTTATACATGGTTTTCAATATTATTATTATATACTTCTTTATTATAAAACAAATCATGTTTACGAAACTGAGATTTCATTACTGTTAAAAAATAATCTATGAAATAATCCATACCATTCATAGCTCATTTTCATTTTCCTCATCTTCAATTGGGATGGAATTAGAAATTGGTAAACATATATTTTTATGATCTTTATAAAACAATTCCCAAACCTTCATCAAAGTACATATATTATCGTAATGACTATGACCACCACATTTAAAACATTCAATTGGTCCTTCATATGGAAATTTCTCCCCTTTCTTAGAGTCAAATGAACGCTTTCTTTTTCCATGGAAGGTTATTGATATATGACCTCCATTACAACTTCTACAAAATCATTCCTTCCCATTGAATCATTTTTCGAGGTGATTCTTTCCACATCATTGACAGATATGATTTTGAATATACATACCTTTATGATTATTACCTGAATGTCCATTGGGATTCGTTTCCTACATATATGATTCCTTAGAAAAATCACCAAGGATAAAGTGGTCATTCATGACGCAATATAGTTCGTTATGAATAAACACATGAGTTATCATTTCATCACATATTCATTGGTTTCCTCGTTTAAACCCCCCCACAGTTTCTATCCCATCCATTGTTATTTTAGTCCCTACTAGATCTATCCATTTACTAAAACCAAAAAGGTCTGTCTGAATATATCATTAAAATCATCACATACTATCTTATTGTGATAGTGAACACTAAGATATATTTATTCATGTTTTCATAAACTCATTCAATTTATCTAAAATAACTATTTCTCTTTATAATATCCCATCCATTATGGTTATGTCACTTATAATTAAATATCACCCTAACCATTAAATTTATCTAAACCGACCATTAATACCAACTGTATGCCCCCAACCATAAACATTACACAATAATGATTTAAGTCAAGAATTTTACATTGAGAAGCGTTTCAGTTTAATAATTTTAGTGAATCAGTATATAATATTAAATTACATCTAGAAAATTTCAAGGTAAAAACTTCTACTCTGCCCATTTTTTCACAATAATATAACTCCGTAGAATAAAACAAGAATTTTTTTCTTGATATAAATCTTATTGAATTCATCCTTTCTGTTTCCCTTCCTTATAACCTATGACAAACATGTCAAAAAACCAGGGATGAGCACAAAAAGCTCGGTAAGGGTTACAAAACAATGAATGAAAACAAAAGACTTTCAATACATAAAAATCAATGAAATAATGCATTTAAATCCTAAAACAAAATATCATTACCATTCCTTATTAAATAAGAAGAATTATGACTAACAAATAGAAATCATAAATCATAAAGGTAAATTGTGGAAACTATAACATAATTATGTTATAGATTTCACAGCTACATAGGGAGTTACGTTTTGAATAACCATCATAGTAAATTCCCTAAATCTCTTAGTAAACCATTAACATTTACCTCAGTCAAATTACCCAATGCATTGAATAGTTATCTTGGGATCACCAACAATAAGATTATCACAAAACCACCTGTATTCGGTTTATCAGGTAATCAATTGTAAAATGTCTAGGTACCATTAAAAAATTATATCACATAAAACAAATATAAAGGAAAGTTAACATTTCCACATTGAAATAAAAAGATATAAGTTAAAGATATTTACATAATAAATTAATTATAAAAAACACATTACAACATTTAAAATGAATATTTTTTATTCAAACTGTCCCATTCAACTTTGAAACTTTTAATAGAATATAATTTGAAAATATTAATGTCTATATAAATATAACCTTATAACCATTTTGTAAACATGGAAGTTAATGGGATGGATTTATAAAAATTAAAATTTAAATAGTTTAAAATGATGTATTGGTTAAGGAGTGCCTTACCACTTGAGAAATTCATCAATAAAGATTATAAAAGAATATCTTCAAAAATTCATTTATTATGATGACAATAAATAGATTAATGATATAATATGTCATAGGGAAGTACATACACCATATAAAAGGGAATTGGTTCATAATAACAAATAACTCTTAGTGGAATGTAAATTGAGATGAAATCCGTTACAATGATCATATCATCATATAAAAGATAAATCAATGTCATAAATATGTGTGACAAATATTTATACACCCAATATAAGTGGATATTAATTGTATAACAATAAGAGGTTATTCACACATATTTTTTGGAAAAACCCATTGGCATGGATTTTTATCTCATTGAATATATATTCAGTTAATATTTCCCTTATGAAGATCGTACTAATTACATAATAATTTATTAATAGAGTAATTATGTGTTAAAGAAGTATATATACAAAAGGGAAGTGGAGATTAAAAGATAAATAAATTATAATTGATTTCACACATAATCATGGCATAATATAATCAATGATGTATGTGTAAAACCCAATGAGTGGAAATTGAGGTTATAAATTACGTTACGAAAAATCGGCATCCTAACGACATCATAAAAAATTTAATAAATTGAGATTATGATATGGAAAGTGTTCACTCATCACATGGACATATAATATACAACAATGAAGATAAATAATAACATATATCATCATAAGATAATGTAAATTAAAATTCATAACATAAATGAAGTTTTTAAAAAAAGGAGGGTGAAAATTTCCATTACCTTGTCTTCAATTCTTCATGTATGCTCCTTTTTCTTCTCAAATCAGCTAAATTTTTTGGATTTAAGATATAATTATTTCTAAAATTACATTCTTTCCATGGTGAGTCTAAGAAGAGGATCATAGGACTGTTGGGAGATTCTTGGGGAAGTGGTTATATGATCCATGTGGCTTGATAGGAGTGATTAAGGGTTAAAGGTGATTCTTTTTTACAATAGGGAGGTGGGTCATGCTAAGAAATCATTAATGTATTATTTTATTGTAAAATTATTTTCAGTTTCGAATATTCCAAAAGTAATTTATTTCAAATATAATATGTTTTTGGGTTCAAATCCTTTCAACCAATTGGTTTTAGATAAGTCTAGGTAACAAATGTAACCTTATCTTTTTTTCTTTTTCACATAGTTAACTAATTTTACTCTTACCATGTCTTCTTGTATATTCATACTATATGGAGAATATAGTTACAATAAAATTAAAATATAACCTAAAGTTGTTCATTAATGGAATTTGTAACGTTATATAAGTAATTTTTATGATTATTATGTTTTTAGGAAATTTATATCAAATAATAAAATAGTATTTGTTTAAAAAGCTCATTTATGTAAATTTTTATACTATTTATATCAAGAATTTTTTAAAATCAATATGAACTTTATTCCTTTGCAAATAAAAATCATTAATTAAAAAAATAAAATGTCAAACTCTTCCCAACAATTCTTTTATGGCCTAATTTTTTTTAAAATAAATATATTTTAATATTTATAATTTTAGTTATTTAAAATATTCATTAATACGGTAATCACTACATAATCATTGTGTTATAAATAAATTCTTTTAGTTGATACGAAAAAATAATAAATAAAATAAAATTATGTAGGAAATATTTTTATATTTATAATGACTATTTGTAGTATAAATTTTTTCTTATATAACCAAATAAAAAAGAATTACTAAAAAATACATTTTTATCCTACCTTTTTCTATACAATAAATTATTTTTTATATAATGTCATTTTACCATCCATGTGGCTCTATTGGGTCTGAGAATCGACCAAACGATTCTCATGGTCATAAATGTCTAATCCTATAGAATTATTACATGTTTTATGGTAGTTTAATATTATTAGAATATTATTTTTTACCCTTATTTACTAGATTTTCCCTTGGTAAATAATATAATTACTTATATTACTATTCATAATGTCTAAAAATAAAAGGTTCCTTTTTACACAATATGGATTTTTTGATTCAAAATATGGAATCCATTTTTCAAAATTCAAAACATAGAATATTCAATAATTAATTTAAAATTGATTCCCATAGTCAAAACCAAAAAGAGTGTTTTTAAAAAGTAATAACTATCAAATAATTGTCATCAATTTATTTCCAATTTAAAATAGAAATTACAACCAATTACCAGAAAGGGAATAAAGGTAAAAAAAATATAATCCAATTACACTAAAAATATTATATATGAATCAAACTATATAAATAAATTATATTAAAATGTAGGTTTAATTAAAATACCGTAATTTTCACTAATTATAAAAATATGAATTTTATAGGACAAATACCAAAATTTCATCAAAAAGTAAATTTGATGTTCCTCTTCTATATAATTAGATTATTATTTCAAATAAAACATATACAAGTGACAAAAACTAGATTTAAAAATGGTTCTCCATCAAAAGGTGGTAAAACAAACATAAGAAAATATTAGAGTATTTCATTCTTAAAATTGGATTCATTATTATTTAAAGACTGAAATATTTATTAGATAAATTTTAAAACATTAAATATTTAAAATCATAATATAGTTAGTTATGTTTATTCCCAGTAATAGAATGATTATGCGTTAACTACCATTTAAAATTATAGTAATATTATATTATTTTTTAGTATTACTCGATGTTATATGTGATGTAAGATTTCATAGAAACCCATTATTACTTGTCGAGTATAATATTGCAAAAAATACCCTTTAATGTAAAAATAATATCTTATTCACCAACATTAATATATATTAAAATGTATCATTCCATAAATATATGGGTCGTTACAAACAAAATCTCTTAGACGGATTCCATAGGCTAATAGGTGATCAATTTTATATTGGCAAAAAAAATCATCTATATGACATACATAAAAGTAATAGGTTAGAGAATTACACTATGTCTATAGTACCTACTCATTAATATGTTTTTTTAATGGGATATGCAAAAAAACCACCCCTGCATGATACTAAAAACACATTAATATTGCACGACGTGTAATCCATTTATGTGGTGTGTAAATGTTTTATAGATTTTTTTTCTTCCTATTTTCCAAATTAATAACTTGAACCCCATTAACGATTACCAGCATAAGAATAACTAGTGATAACACATGAACCATTCATAACATGACTTTATTGATTCTAAAACACTAAAATCTTTTTACATTAAGTCATTTTCACCAAGAATAACTCTACACATTGATCCTATCTTTTTTTATCATGTTTCTTCACAACAGATGACTATTTTTTTTAAAATGATAGTTATCCATGATGAAACATGCCCATTAAGGTTTAAAAATTGGAAAAAAACAGAAAAAATAGTGGAAAATTTTAGTGGGAGAAGTACCTTTATAAATATAGGATCTTACAACCTACCCAAAATATAATAGATCATCCTTAAGATTCATTAAGAATCATAGTGATTTCTCACTAGACCAGTCCTACCTCTATGTTCACATACCATACTCCCTCTAATATGTATCTTCCTGAACACAACCATTCATCTAATGTACCCAAACAAACATTATAGATCTATAAGAAAATATTCCCCACAATGATCCACAACCCATATCTGATTATACTTAAAGGATTCATCAACACAATGTGTGAAAACATCAATATATTTAAAATTGTAAGTATCTTGATTATATCTATAAAGATATGGCATGTAAAATACATCATGCATGTAACTATTGCATTGATAATGAAAAACCCCAAAATCTAAAGTTCATCTCTAAATGTAATTATATTATTTATTCCATCTTTACATAGTCATTATTCATTTTTTGTAAAATAAAAATGCTTATTTGTCTCATGTGCAATACTAGGCCACTAAAGTGATGACTCACATATCTCTAGCCAGAAAATTCATGAATAGAATGACCTAACAAAAAATGTCTCAAAGGATTCCATTCAGATCAATTCATGAAAGATATTACTATATGAAACCGTCATGTGTTCTATATGTTACTCCCATAACCCACCAAAATCCAAAACACAATATCAAAAAATGTCTTCTTGATCCACAGTAATCTTCTTATATTTTCCAAAATTCTGAGGATGATAGGAGGTGCTTGAAATAAACTGTGATCCTAGATCCTTCTGATTACCCTATATGAAATTTTTTGTTATGAAATTATCAATGTCTCAAATGATAGTGTAGAGAACGCTTTTTAGTTGAAGAACCTAATACAAATTATGATTTCATTGATATTTAATAGTTAAGGTATCCTAGATATTCCAAAAGTGGAATTCCTTCATCATAAATTCCACAATGACCCATACTATATCATTCGTATGAGATGTACTGGGAAAAAATATCACCAAATCCATAGAGACATCATCAAATTTACAATCATGAATAGAACATTCATCAAAAGCATACCTGGCCTCTAATTCACATCATTCATGAACCAACAAGTGAATCATTTTTTAAAATATCTTGTATGATACTTACTCATTCTTAACAACTAGTACTATTTAATGCGATCATGATACGTCATTGTAAAATTAGAATATACCTCTCATTTATAAAAAATAAACTCCCTAATTAGCTCATCACATAAGCCTATAAGAATTCATTCCCTTCTCTAAAAAAATAAGATAATTGAGCTTCTAGGAGACCATCCCAATGTTGTGTCATCTCCATATAATTATCTCTAAGAACCATGACCTCAGTATCTGATATGTAAGAAACTTATTTTTATTCTAGTATGGATAAATTTAATTTCCTCTTAAATATCTTGTTTACCTGAATTTTCATAGACCCTAATGTCATGTTATGGGATGATGGGTTTTTTTTGAGAAGAATGAAATAGTGGGATTAGTAGGATGTCTTCAATTCAATTACACATCTTGTAATTGGAAATCATGGTGTGTATAGATTACCCTATGTGTAATGGGATTAAAAGAACCTATCACATTGTGTTAAGGAAACTATCCCATGTGAAAGACCCCAATATTTAAATGACATTGAAGGAATTTACATAGATTTTCTATTTCTGAGATGTTTTATGATAATATGTGTTAGGGACTCGCTTTTAAAAATATAGCCTCACCAATCCCATATCCAACTAATGAACCCCCTCTCACACCATGACCGATGATTTGGGGCTTCTTCATTATCTAGATTCTGATTCTATCATTGTCTATCATGTAGGATGTTTATCACTAAGTGATATAAACTTTAATCTTTTTCTATCTATCTTATTTATTTCGGAAAAACTATCATAATCCCAATTTTCATGGAGTTTATATTTTCTTAAATTATATTCAAATATATTCTAAACTAATGATTGACAATGGATCATGGGAGTCATACTATTACAATATTGGTGATCAATAGCTCACACATGAAGATTCATTATTTTAAAAAAAATCATGGGAGAACTTATTTCATTGGGAATCATATTTTTAATTAATATTCCTTTCATTAAGTTATTATAACTTTGTTCTAAGGCCCATCCCATATATTCTATTCAACATTGTTGTTTATGTCTACAACATTGACCACCCCATGGAGGGATATTTCTATAATTACACTTCTATATCTTGTGGAGAATATTTTCTCCACCATTCGGGAGAGCTATGAGATGAACTTGTTAAATGTAAGGGTTATTTCAATTAATGGTTTTCGAATTCACCAAACATTTATTCTTATTAGATGACATTCCTAAGGTATGTTAATTAGTTTGAATGATTTATTTTAATTTTTAAATTGGAATGTAAATTGCATATATATCAATTAGCCTAATAAATTTTAATACAATGGATTAGTTTCATGTTCATAGAACCCCTTTCCACGTGTAATGTACAGTATCATAGTGAACTATATTAAATGAGTGTGGTTGAAATGAATCAAAGGTAATGGTTTCATGCCCATGACCTTGTCACAGTAATTAGAAAAATCCATACACCCTGTGAATTTAATAAAATATATGATTAATTAAATTTCCTAAAATATTAAATGAGTAAATATAAGGTGCCAAATTATATTTGGACTTTCATATATTTGAATTAGTTCTTTGACTCAAGCTCACCATGGCTTCTAGATGTAATGCATTTATTACTCGAGGATTCCATTATGATTACATGTTGATGATTTCCTTGTTTGAGAACCAACATAGACCCTAATCCTGATATATTAGTCGATTAATAATATAACACTATAGGATATATCCTTTACTATTTTATAATCCCTTAGATATGCTGCTTTGATCCATTGTGGAATATATAGACACAACATTATTTAGTTACATCATTGGGCCAAGACATTCCATATCCTATTTTACCATGTATGTTTTCCATGGGATATATTTAATCATCGCTATTGTGTAATTACTTGGATGGCACACCATATATTACACTATTTCACTTATATCCATGCTCCAGTTACTACTGAGTTGGACACACTTGTGGTCGTGGATGCCTTTTTTATTACCGTATATCTTTTTACATATTTATATCAATGCAGTTTTCGATGTTACATCTTGTACCATTTACTATTTCTATCATGAAGTGATGATAGTGTTGGTGATGCCTTATGTGACTTAAATATATAAACTGGAACAAAATTAATTAATTGATTGATGACTTGAAGAGAAACTAGATGAGTGTTGATGTAGGTACTTGGGTATTTATTTTATTGTTTTGTTTTGTTTTTATATATGGATAATTTCACACTAATTCAGTTTATATTATATTTAGATGATGATATAGATACCGTTGGTGGTTCCTTAATTTTATTTGTCTCACTCACTATTCAGGACACCATTGGACCTATAAAAATTTAATTTATACACGAGTTGACTATGGATATCATATTGCTTGGGAAGCATGACTGATTTATTTATTAGGATGCGGATGGTATCAAATAATTGATCTCGAGCTTCGGATGATTTTGATTTTTTTTATTTTTTTTTCTACATTTTTATTGGAATCATATTTGATGCTTTACATACATGTATTCCAACATTATAAATACATGACATGTCATCATCATCTTTTGTGTACGATTATAAGTTGGTCAATAGTTATTTACTTATGTATAATTTTTCTATAACATATATTTACTCATACTGGAATCAATACATATTTACAAATTATTATATGTTATCCACTTATATAAACACTGGTAATAAGGTCATAATTTGTCCATGTACACACTCATGACCCTCATTGAAAGTCATTATCCTATGGCATTTAGGGTGATGCAAATGAGTCCATGCGACCCACCAAGATCATGATGACTTTAGTGGAATATAGGTTTAAGATGTCACAAATTGGTATTAGAGAATCATGATCTATGTTGAGTCACTATTTTAATTTTTAATCTATTTATAATGGATAAGTGTTTACATTATGATTAATTCCCTCTTTTAGTATATGGTTTCATGAACATCTTTTATGATGTCTTTTTTAGCATAACTTCTTTAAGAGAGGAAAGTTTTATGGTTGTGATCATTCCAATAGCATATCTGGTGTACATTACACAATATATAATTGAACCTCCTATGATCTAGGAGTTCAAGTGGTATTTATAATAAATGGATTCCGAATATTTTATTTGGTCTAACAAATATTCTTGGGTTTCAACCTGGATTTTTATTCAAAAGGTGTCTGGGTCCCTTCACCTATGCAAGGATTATAGGGGGTTGAAATAGATTTTGGTCGCGAATTGATTTCAAATTCCTCGAATAGATGAGATCATTTGAAATCATGGAGGATATATGGTGTTTTCAAACATTTAACTAAGATTGTTATATCAACATTTGGGAGTTATTGCATCAAACATAACTCTTACAACAATCCCTAGTATGTATGGTTTGTATGGGTACCACATTGTTATTTTCGGTAATAAAAACATTCTCTCCATTTTCATGGATCAAATTAATAGGGTGTTCCAACCCTATTTGGATTCCTTTTTCACTATATTTTTTAAATACATCTTGTTGTATTCTCACACTCAATGTAACCATGGAAATCATGTAAGATTGTTATCATTTCAATGAGTGAGGATCATCCTTATTCCAATCATTCCATGTTCAAATATGGGATCAAAAAAGTTAACTTCTCTCATCATATTATCTCAAGATCATGATTATATGTTTTTCTAGAGAATGCTAGAGTTATATATTCATTATAGAATACCATGAACTTGTTTTAGAGACGAGTTTACATAGAATTTCCAGTTATTATAGTAATTTTATACATGAATTTTAATGCCTTGATTTACCTTTTAACTATCTTACCAAGAAGGGTGACATGTTTATATGGCCAGAACATGTCTAAGATATCCTTTTTGGAGGTAAATTGAAGGCTTGTATCTTTAGCTATTTTGATATTCTAGATCCTATTAGAGGGTTTGAAATGTTATATAATGCATTATGAGCAGGTCTAGGATCATTGCTAATGCAGGTGGACAATGTTTTTGTGTATAGATCTTTGTAGTTATGACCTCGTGAGATAAATTACAAGAAACATGACCCTGATCTAAAATTACATGTCAGTCCTTATATTTATAAGGACATTATCTATTGGGTGAGTTATTTTGGGTGTATACGGACCATAAGAGCCACATATATATATTTACATAGAGTCCATTGAATCATAGATTGTTAATATGGGTTGAATATTTTTAGTAAAATTATTTTATTCTTTCTTATACGCTTGGAAAAGGTAATGCGGTAGCAGATGCACTGAGTTGTAAATCTCAGGAAAAAGTCTTACAAGAACCTACAGATAAACGGAAATTATTGGAAATATTTCCTGAGATGCATCTAATGTATCATGATAGTTATGAGAAGTCATATATCTCTACCTTTATAGTTATCACTTCCCTCATTAAGAAGGTGGTGACATGAAATTTTCCATTCATATGTTCTTGGTTCTTTGTGAGCATATATCTTGAGATGACCCACATCCAGATTGGTCTATGGGGAAAAGAAGGCATCCAATTAAATCGTGGGTGTGTTTACATTCCTAAAAATATGTGATAGGATTTTGTGTGATAGTCATATTACTCAAAATTAAAAAATCCTCCATACATCAATGAAATGTTTCGATACACGCGACACTAGTATTGGTTTCCTGTGATGAAATTTCATATTCAAGGCATTATCACTTGGTGATGCACCTGTCAGAGGGTGAAGAAGGAGGACCAGAGAAAATATTGACTGTTACAGCCTCTTTCATTCCACAAATTTTAATGGGAATTTGTTGACATTGTCTTCGTGGTTATTTTACCTAGGAATCCTTGTCTTAGCGATGTTGTATGTGTTTTCCTTGATAGACTAGAGAATGTATCCCACTCCCTTCATATCCAGTAATCATCCTAAATGGATGAGATGTGAAAATTGTATGTCTATGGTATCATATGAAAACATGGTGTCTCTTATACTATTTTTTTGATAGGGATGCTCATTTTACATTATAGTTCTTTAATGGGTTACATAAATCTATGTCTACACATTTTCTTCTGAGTATAGTCTATTTCCCATTAACCGATGGAATTTTGGAACATTCAATATAAGGTATATAGGACATGATCTAACCATGTATCCATGACATGGGTAGTTTATGGGAGAAGAATATCCTTCTTGTCGAATTTTCCTATAATAATAGATTCCATGTTACTTTTTAGATTTCTCTTTTTGAGGCCATATATGATAGGTTGTTCCATTCACCATTCAACTTAATAGAAAAAGAGGAGGCATCCCAACTATGTACTCATCTCATGCAAGTGAAATCTAAGTATGGTTAGATGATCAAAAAACATATACAAACTTCCTTGTCTAGGAATAAATTTTATGTCAATCGTCATCACTGACCTCTAAAGTATGAGGTCAAGGACTATGTTTTCATATGGGTATCTCCAAAGGCTAGTAAATAGATGTATAAATGGAAAGTGAATTTTTAACCTTGTTATATATGAAAATTTAATATTTTTTAGGGATTTGGGTCAATATAATATAATCATATAAGACATTTGTGTTACCATTCTATTAACGACTTCTTCTACATTTTTCAACTTCACCATTACCTGGATGACTTGTTTCAAATTTTTTATCCAAAGGATGTTGATCTAGATATTGATGCTCCCTTTTAAGAGTATCATATATGAATCAGTTACAATATCATGATGTCTATCTAAGGCTATTACATCCCAATAGTATGAGATATATGGTAGAACAACTGTGTCGAAGATGAGGATTTAGAGGGGGAGGTCGATGTACATGCATAGTGGAAAGAGTTGTTCTCAGCTAGTGTTTTGACTCCCTTGGAAGATGAACTTATGGAAACATTATTCTATGAAGTAAAGACTCTTTGAACCCTATTTTTCTTTTAGTATGGATCATTTTAATTTATGATTGAAGACATTTTTATTTTCTTTATCTTATATTCTAAAGGTGGTACATGTGTCAATTGTTTTATTTTTTAGAATAATGGTACATGAGAACTGTAGGATGGATACAGGACAATTAAGAATCATCTAACTGAATAACATGATGTTTTTCTATTGCAGGACATGTAATGGTTTTGAAAAAACTATTCATTCCATGTAAGGGGTTTCAGTCAGTGGGAAGGGCAGCAGGCATTATAGAACATGTAATGAATTTAGACCGATTTTAAAGTCCTTAAAAGTTTTTTAAAAATTGGAGGCAGGGAATCCTCTTTTATATATAGCCTCAACCATCCCCTATATCTCACAAGAACCCCCTCTCATGCCTAGACTTATGATTAATTGTTTCCTTACAATCTATACTCTGATATGATCACCTTCTACCATTTTGGTTGTTTATCAAAATTTCCATCAATACTTTTTATCTTTTAATTATTATTCTTCCTATCAGTGAAGCGGTTTTGATGTAATCCCATGGGACATATTTTCAATGAATTGATCTATTATTTAGATATCTACCAATATTTGAAAAACCACATGCTAAAATATAATGATGAGACTCATCTAAGTCAGAGGTAGGTGGTTTATAAATCACTCCTCAAGATTCATCATTTTATAAAATACCACATGGGATATCCAATTTCATCAATCATCGCCTATTTATTTAATATTCTTTTCTTGTATGCATTTGAATCATGTTATAATACACATTTCATATATTCTATTAAATGATGGTGTTTATATCCACAACATCAACCACACTAACTAGGTTAATTTCAACAATGAATATTTGGTAGCTTATTGAGCCTATTTTCACCCCCATTCATGTGTGTTGTGACGTGGTCTTTTTTCTGGTTAGGGTTACATTAATTTCACGAATTAATAATTCCTAGAAAATGAATTTTGATCACCTAACCAACATATGTTAAGTGATTTATTTTGATTAATCATTTTTAAATAGAAATTTGGAAAGAAAATTGGTTATATATGACTTGTCCTAATGAATTAGAATTCAATGGTTTAGTAGTATGAATGTAGCACCCCTTTCTAGGTGTAATAGATGTTATCAGAGTGAACCATATTAAATGACTAGACATAAATGAACAAACACAAATCATTGCATGCCCCATGGCCTTGTCATGCTAATGAAAAAAAGGGTTGAACCAATTGAATTTAAAAAAAGGTATGATTAATTACTTGGAATAAATTATTAAATGAATTAATATCAGGTTTCTATTTATATAAAAACTATTAAATATTTATAGGAGTGTCTTTAATCGGTATCACATTGGATTCCTGGTGAAATGCCTTGATCACAAGAGGATTCCATTCTGATTCGAGAATGTCCGTTTCTTTGGTTGAGGCTCACCTTGGAACCCAATCCTCTTCAATATATAGATGCTTGATATGATAACATAAGATTTCTCATTTACTATTTCAGGATTACTTTGATACACTCCATAGATCTATTGTAGATTCTATATTCACGAGTTTCCTCGGTTACATCCTTGGGTGTAGCTATAGCTTATACTATTGTAGACTAGATAAATTCCTCGGACATAGTTAGATCATCAGTATTGTAATATTCCTTAGATGATGATCGTTGGATTACCAAATTACCCATATATTTATGATTTTTTTCAACTGAGTTGTTGAAATTTGAGTTCTTTTATGCATTTCAAACTACATTGGATTTATTTCATTACAAATACAATATATGGTCTCTTTTATATGTTGGAACCGTTAGTATTACATGGTGATATTCATGATGGATATACCTCACCAGATATAAATATATAATATGGAGCATAATAAATTAATTAGGTGGTTAAATGTTCAAAAACCAGCCAAGGGATGTAGTAGGTACATGGGTATTTACATTACTATACATCATCATTTTTATATCTGCATATTTGTAAAAAATTTCAGATTATATTACACTTACAAGATAATATATATAATATTAGTGATGGCCTTTTGAGATTTATATCGCACCATATTTTGGATACCATGGACACCTGGGAAGATTATATGTATGATAATAATGAAAAATGGAATCATACTAATTTTGACTCTTAATTTCTTGATTTCATTGGATGGTCCTAGTAGGAGTTGATAGAGATATATATCCGGATGATGTGGATAGTTGTTGGTTTCTTTTTTCTAATTTTGAATAGAAATCTCGTCTTATATGTTGTATAAATATTTTCCAACATTATAAATTCATGAATTATCATCATCATATTTAGAATATTATTATATCTTGATCTGTTGTTTATTACTTTTTTTAACAACTATTATGACATAAATTTACTCATTTTGAATCTACAACATTTTTACCTATTATTATTTGTTATTTTCTACAATAAACATGGTTAATGAGGGCATAATATCCCCATGGAAACACCCATGGACCTCACTAATAGTCAGTACCCTCTAGAATTCAAGGAGATGTTCTTGAGACCATGTGAACCACAAGGCTCTAGGATCTTTCAGTAGCATCCAGGTCTAGGAAATCACATTATAACATCTCTGACACGATCTAGTCTAAAATCATTGGTATAATAGATTTCGTGGATTGATATACTTTTCCCTGAGACTTGTTAACCTATAGATGCATTTCTAAAAATATGTTCATTATCAACCTATTGTTTAAGACTCATGCACTGCTTATATCTATTTCTTTCATCTCAATTTAAAAAAAAATTTACTTTCCTTCTGAATAATACAACTTGAGGTGAAAAGGTAAAATATACATGATCAACTTCATCTATTTATGTTTCAGTTCTATTTGAGAAAAGATGTATATAAGTATCTTGTGGCCCATGTATACCACAAACGACTCACCCATGAGATAGTGTATCTAATATCTCATGGAATGTATCTCCACTGAAAAATAATGATTCTTAGTAGGGTAAATCCAATCATTAATTCTTTGCTACGTAGATCTATAAGAAAATACTGAATCTTTCAACATCATAATTTTCCAGAGTCAACCTATAGATTTTTCAGAGTAAATGTTATATAATACACCCAGAAAATATAAAATGTGTATTGGTGTTGATATCAGGATGCCTTTTATCTACTTGAATTATTGATCACATGAATTTTATCAAACTAAACTCACCCCATTCTTGGTCATCCCATACATTGGTTCTACCAAAATATAGAAATTCAAGATAATGTTTTGATAATGACATATTAAACCATCAATGTTATAAATATCAAATTCATTATAGGGACATACCCTAAAAATAATGTATTGAACTTTATATAAGCCTGCTGACCCTCCTTCTAGTGAGCTTCCATGGCTAAATAAGTGAAAATTATCCATAATGAAACAACATTTTTTACTCATGGAATAAATTTAATTCTCTCTGAATGTACTCATGATGATGTCAAATTGTTTTTCATGATCATATACTAACTACGATTACACTATGGTATCTTAAAATAACCCCAAAACTATTCTATAAAATGTTGAAAGATCATATTTATCGTGTGCATGAAAAACATTAGTTTATTATTTAACCAAAAAAAAATCACTACAAATTCCTACTAACCATACATGATACTAAAATATTCCCAATGTATCTTTTTCGATATAATCCATATAATGTTGTAACTAGATCTCATATTGATCTTACAGAAGATCTTAACCCCTCTCAACTGATAAAAAATATCATTAATATATGGAATAGGATACCGTTTATTGATCATCATCTGGTTCAAACTCCAATAATACACACATAAGCACAAAGTCCAATCGTCCTTCATGAATAAGGGAACTACATATCCCCTATGACACGAACTGAGATGTATTAAGACATAAGATTCCTGAAATACAAAATTAATGTTAAACTATATAAGATCTTATGGTTCCATTATATATGGCATGATAGAAACTGGCTCGACTTCCCACACCAACTCGATCGTAAACTCTCACTATCTCTCTGGTGGTATATTAAAGAACTCTTCCAAGGAGAAATTATGAAAATGGTATACCACTATATTATAATAAATATGTTTCATTTTAACATAATCAATTTCAATACCATGTATCTAATCTAGGATTTACCATAATATACACCAAATAAGTCTTGTATGGAAAGCATGAAGATCTTTCTCACCCTAGTAAAAATAGGTGCCTCCTTTTGGGCATAGGAAGGATACACTCCAATAGTAATAGTTGATAAGATCCTAGTATATAATTAACAAATCCATACAACGAATCAAGTAAAATGATATAATTTCTAACATTAATGATGGAAAAAACAAATAGTAGCCACAAATATCTAGAGAACATGACTTGAAATGCTTGATATTCCTTGATCTAATCCTCAACGAAGTGTCTGTTGTCGAATTACCAAAAATGACTTCCAAATACTATTCCAAAACAACTTCAAAATGAGAAGATAAAAAATAATGTGATTCTCTTATATCAAAGACATTCAATTTAAGTTTGACAATACAAGATCCAAACCACTAATGATAGACGGTCATGCATCCACAATAGTCGACATATACTTCATAATGAGAAATTAACTTATACCACTATCATATGCTCTTGTATGACTTCCATGAGATTTTTCTCTTTATAGGTACAACTCCTCCTGCACTGGGGTACCATGACCTCTACCTTGGCCTTAATGGGTAATGGAACTCCCTCTACCAACCTACCGAGGGGTAGTAGAGCCCCTTCCCTACTCTTGTGCCTATCCTGATCTATATCTGGTCGCATTTTATATAAAGATCAAAAAACCCCTCTAAATATATTTAAATATTCTTAAATAAAACACACACTTGTGGGGTAAGGACAGTACATAATCCTTTTTCCAAACATACAACATTGATTGTTTTCAAATGGAAGACACCTTTAATAAGGCCCTCCACTTCCCTAAATGATCATCCCACTAATACCAAGGTGAAAAGTTCCATATCATGGATTCTTACTACCCAATGAAGAGATCATAGTTCATACTTCTAAAACATCTAGGCCACTGCTTAGAGACTATTTTAGATTCCTATTGTTGATGAGTCCCTATTTAATTACATCCGCAAAACCGATTAAACAAAAAAAAGTCCACCTATGACAAGATCTCATAGCAAATATAATCCTAAAAAACTCTACATAGAGATCTCATTAGCTGACAAGGATGTCACAATGCACTACATATTGGTGAAATGAATAGATTAGTATAGCACTGACTTTACCTCATGTGTTAGATTCATGAACTCATGAGGTTTTTTATCTCTTAATTTTTGGGGATAGAAATTCATTAAGAATATAATCTTGATGTACTTCCAATATAGTACATCCTACATCCCAGCTTCCTCCAGAATATCCAACTAACACATGCCTGGTCCACGAAGTATATACCCAGAAAGCTTCACCCATATATTTACATGTGTCTCCAAAACAATTAAAGATGATCTAGTCGAACTCATTCATGAACATAGATGACTAGAGTACTCCTTCAACTATAAATTTATGCAGATAACTTAGATGAATCCCTCTTGTCAGATTTGATATTGAATGCACGATATGACTAGACTTTATTTACATGTATCATGCAACCCTTATGATGTTATCACAATGTTGAATATCTGTATGATCCAAAAGTAATATAAGAATATTTAATTCATTTATGTCAATAGTTTTTTTACTTTCAATCTCATTATTCTCAATTAAAAGATGACGATGAATAATTTTCTCTAAAAGGAGAGACACATCATAGAACACTAGGAAAACATTGTCAATATCAATAGGTGACTTTAATAGAAAACCTATTAAACTAGTTTTTTTTTGGAAATTGGAATATATGTTCTATTACATGACATTTGAATTTATATCATTTTTTCAGGTATGACATATATATCATATCAGAGTTCCATAGGAATGTATATATCACATATGATTAAATATGTCACTATCATGAATGATGAATGTCAATATGTATCCCAATGTCCCTATCATGATGCATGTATATGCATATAATGTCATACTAGCCCACAAGTAAAAATTTCAAGAATCAAAAACATCATATTATGATAACCTCATTAAACAAGGGAATCAACCATGGTGAAAGAACATCAACATTAACAAGAACAATGTAAAAAAATCCAATCTATGGTCAATTAGATTATTCCCTGTATACGGGTTAACTAAATGTAATTCTAGATTAAATAAATGTAATATAGCAGTAGACTAAAATAAATTATCAAAATACCTCAGTCATAAACCCCATGTCATGTCATACTCCAAACTTCGGCCCATCTAGGAAGTACAAAAATCAACAGAAACGTTTTTTTGCCTTGCCTAAATCACTATCCAGAAAATCCGATCTTGTACCATTTGGATTTCTTAATAGGTCTTGAGTGTACCTTATTATTTCTACACCACCATGTCTAAATGAACATGTTTGATAGGAAGTGTATTAATTAAAGTTATATACTAGTTTATAAATTATTTCAACAATTATTAAAATTATACTACATCCTTATTTGGATCTATGTAATAATATCTCTGAACGTGTCTCACAACTATAAAAACAACAACCATATAACCAATTTAAATTAACCTACTTTGTCTTCATTCAATAATATCTCTATGAATGTCCACAACCATAAAAATGGTATAACAACAAAATCTAGGTTAGATTTCTATAATTATTATAATATCTTGGATAAATACCCATAAGCATTAAAACATATGAAAAGTCCTAGCAAAATCAATATAAGCATTACCGTATGGAATTGGGCCAATGAAACATAATATAAGCAATACTGCATCTAGTTTAAAGATTTATTTTCATTAGAACATGGGAATAGGATAATACCACAAAATTTAAGCATTGCAGTGTCTGAGTCAATGCTCTGTAAGAATTACATCATGGGACTCTACCATACTAACTCAATATAAGCATTGTAGACTGTAAGTTTTCATGTTACATGGTATTTTATGATATATAATAATTTTAGTAAGTATAAAAAGATACTTCATATAAGCATGGATATCATAAAACATAACCACAATCCTTAATTGTTAATTAAGTGAATTACCACTTGTCTTTCAGTTACATCATTCATTTATATCAAAATTGATCAACAGTTAAATCAATAAGAAGTAATATACATCCTAGGTATTCTAAATCACAAAATAACCAAAGGTATCAGGTAATGCTAAAGACACATTATTCTATTATAAAATTCAATTATATTTAGTGATATCTCACCCAAAAGGAATATCTGAGCCAGATCAATAAAAAATTGGGAACAACAGACACCAAGAATTATAAAATTTCTTATTATGTTTTTCAGGCACCTGCTATGTTGGAATGCTAATAATATTTTTTATACATAAAAAATATCAATCTATAGGGTCATTATTTAGACCTCATACAATAACTGACAAAAAACACAATGTTTCCAATAGAAATGATTAGGATGATGAAGGTGTGTATGATCACAATATAGATCACATATCAAAACTAATATAGTAAAAAATCAATATTTCACATCATCTTGATATTACACCAGAAAAAATTTATAAACAAGGGAGATAAAGAAAAATTGGGCAAAAACAACTTACTAGAGATCAGCTCCATAAGGATCCTCTATATTTTTCTCTAGTTTCCTTGTAGACCAATACTATATTTCTTCAAATGATAATTATCCATGACATAACATGACCACCAATGTTTAATGATGGTTCAAAACTCACCCAAAATAAAAATTATTGATATAATCAAAGAGAGAGATACCTAGAAAAAGATAATGTAACTCCCCATGTATTTATAAAAGAAAACTATGTTCGATATAATATGTGATATGCAATACAAAACCGAAACAAAAAATGATTATTTAAATATGATTTTTACCCTTTCTAATAAATTTTGTTTATATGTGTATGATTAACTACTTTATGATATATATATATATATAACCTAAATATATTGATATATAAATTAATAATAATAAATTAGTATCTAGTATTTTATTTTTTTCTTCAATATATCTTTTCTTCTAAATTTAATTATTTTTAATTTTTTGAATAAAATATTTTTTTATTTTATAGAACATTTTTTTAATTTACATTATAAAATGAAAAATATTTATTGATATCATTATATAATAATTAACATATATTGATGTTGTGGGTTTTTTATAAATATTAATTTTTTAGTGAATAGTGAAAAATACAATTTTTATGTATATTTGTAGTTACTTTTGATAAATTAATAAATTTAGAACGGAAATTATAATTTGAATTAAATTTAAAAGTAAAATATTTATTTTTTATTAATAACCAAGGAAATTCCATGACTCGGGCAAACCCAATTCCAAAATATTTATTAACAAAAATGTACAGTGTATAAGAGATCAGTCGTCAAAAGGGGTTTTCCCACATGGGAGTTCACCAGTCCATGCATTTCATCATTCAACAAACTAGTTCAAAAAAATAGTGCTCTGATTTTCCACATTATGCTTGCTTTTAGGACCACTCTTTTTGACAAATCATCTACATCCATGTTGGTTTCTCTATATATATGTGAAACAATAAGGCTCATTTGTGTTACTTGGTTTATATAGTCCACCCTCCAGTGTAAGAACTTCCATGGGACACTCCTCGTTATTTATTTTTAATAATCTAAAATGTATGTAGAGTCCAATTAAATCATTATGTCATGCCACTTATTATGTACAACATATTTTTGGGCATACATCATTGCCCATAGTTCATCTTTATATGAAGCGCTTATTCCAACATAGTGACAAAAAACCATTGGAAAAACCACGATGTGTTTGGAAAATACCTTTATGGCACACGATACCTCAGGAACCCAAGGCCACACCATCTACATTCGCTTTAATCCACCACCTAATGTTGGTATCCATCTTACAAATTTCTACAAAATATATTCTTTTGGATTAGCTGTAACTCCCAAACACCTCATAATATTTAAATCATCAATGTAATTATTCATAACTAATGTTTGGATTTTGGTAGCAGCATGGAAATATATGTTTAGAAACATTTACATCATTTATCAATGTTCCTTCTAGTTTTTTCTTTATAAATGTTTAATCATTCATTTTGAAAAAAATAATATATTGATACGATAAGTAAAAAATTTATTTTGGAGTAATATAAGATAACAACTATGAAATTACATTTGATGAATTAATTAATTTTTGAAATAAATAATTTTATATTGATATAAAATTTTTAAATAATTTTATTAAATATAAATGGTAATATAATTTTTATGAAGTCAAATATAATTATTATATGGATTTGAAAGGTGTTATTGTCTAAAAAATGAGCATTTCTCAATAAATGACTTTTATTATTTGAAAATATAAAATAAACTTATCTATTAAATTATTTATATAAAATTAGTATAAAATTGTCAATAAAATTGTTGAAATTATCTAATGGTTAATTTTTCATTCTTTTCGGGGACATACGAATTTTCAGATAACAAATAAATATCATATAAATATACTTTTTGTATTCAGGCATCATAATGAACATAAATTTTTTTAATAAATTAAATAAAATGTATACAAGAAAAAAATACTCTTTACATTAAAAAAAATTTATTTTATATTTATTTTATTAATTTTAAAAAGCATTTATGATACCTTGAAAACTATTTATATATTTTCATGTTCTGAAATTATTTTGTTAGGGGTATAACTCACCATGACATAATCAATGGTATTATTTTATTATATTTGGACCATGGAATTATAAAATAATGAAAAATATGCCTATTTAGTATAATATATGGTCAAACCCCATTTTATGGTTTTTTTGTTTTGGTTATTTTATATTATAGACTCTAAAAACTATTTTTGAGAAATAATAATGAATTCCCCACACAATTCCTATATAAATGCACCAAAGATCCAATTTATTATCACTAAAAACATTCAATAACATTCTTAATGTTACCTTCACTCTCTAAAGTTCCCCATAGTTTCCAAAAATCTACCTAAAAGATCCTCCCAAACATTTAGAGTCATACACCAAAGTAAGAGATCTCTCTATTATCATTTCAATTCATGCACCTCTTTTATGTTATGTCTCTAAATATTAATTTTCTCGAGTTGGGATATTTTAATCCATATCTCTATTACTGTAGATTTTATTTCTATATATTAGATACCCATTTCACTATCATTAATCCTTCTCATGAACCTAAATGTACTCTAGTTACCATGTCAAAATTTATTAAGGAATCCCATCATTATTGTATATATAAAATCTTCTTTATTATCTTATGCCTTCTATTTTATAATTCAAAATGTTGGGATATTTTATTCCCTATCCATAGTAATTCACATTTTGTTTCCACATGATGATATAATCCTTTCTATCTCATTTAGACATTTTATGAAAATTGAATCGATGTCATTAGGATGCGAAATATTCACTCAAATTTTCCATTCCAAAAAATTTCTTTATTGAATACCCTACCAATTTCCAATAAAAAGTATTTACAATAATAAACTTATAATTATATTATATGGGACATACATGAATTTTTTCCAACGCTCACGGTTCATCTAATGAATTATTTTTAGGAATGAATCCATGTACCATAATATATATAGCACACTTAACCATGAGAATGAATTGAAAGTGATGGTTATGACCGAAAATATATAGTTCAACAATAAATTAGGAAATGTTTAGTTCAATGAAAATAATTTTTCTAATGGGAGTGAACGTGATACCTTTATGGGATATTTTCCATCATGATGTCTTGGATGTTATCCTTGACCAATGTTTATGATTCAATGTTTTAATTTGTGTACACATTTCCCTATTACTATTATCATGATATATCATTCCTTATTATTCATGTTTGTAGTACCCTTGGTTTTTAGTATGTAACAGTTAATTAATGGTTCTCATGGGTTTAAATTTTATGGGTTCTTATTGGTAGTTCTTGGGGATCATTGGAGGTATTTTTGGGGAAATTTGGAAGTCATACAGGAGGTGCACAGTTTTTCTAACCGTGCATCCAAAACGTGCGTAGTTTTCACTTTTGAGGCAGTGGATCCACCACAGTTTGATCACATTTCAGGAGGCCATGTGAGGAGTTTGTGAGAGGGTCTACTGAGGTAGTATCTAATTCATGGTAAGTGCACGATTTACCTAACCATGCGAACTTACTGTGTAGACACTTAAGTGAGATCATAAAAAAGTGGATCTCAATTTTTTTTTCTTCTAAATGGAACATTTTCCATATTATGCAACCATAAATAGGGATTAACTTCCCTTGAAGGTAGGAGATCTTGTACCATGTATTATCGAGGCAAAATGAAGGCCTTCCTTGGCTAATCAAAGCTAGATTCTTGAGGTATGTGATCATTTGTCATCGTTAGTGATCAGTTTTTTAGATCTACATAGATCTACTTATCCTCTTCTCTCATTTATTAGATATATTCCCATTATGGGTATATCTAATTGCGTAGATTCCAAATATGATCATATTTGGTATCGGTTTTTCTTGGAGAAGAGATCTAAGGTGGGTTCATGGATAATTGACCTAGTTTTCTTGTGTGTTCATTGTTCATTGGAGTTTTCGTCAAAACCGTTGACGTATGAGGATTTTATATCAACCAGACTTTCTAGAATGGATTGTCATAGTTTCAAATTATATTATTTTAATGGTATTTATTGTTAAAAAATGGAATAAATCTTATTCAGTGATGACTTATGGTTTTAGTGAAATTTTAAAATTTTGGTGATTAATTGTGCAACGGGATTTAGCCTCTTTATTTTAAATGACCATTTTAAATTATTGAGATGATGTAATTGATAAATGTTTTGATTAAAATTGGTTTTTAATAAATAGGGTTGTTTTTTTAAATGTATTGGTAATGAAATTACTTTAATAGAATTGGTTTTCAAAAAAATGGTGTTTTTAGTGAAAAGATGGTTTTGCCAGATCATTGGGTATATTGGTGTGTGAGTTCGTATTGCATTTCTGGGGCTTGGTTGAAATATGACCTTTTCCATGGTGCCAATGTTTAATTATAAGAAGTTATATAATTTTTCATGATTCATATATGAGGCTTGGTTTAAATATTACCTTATTCTCGGTGCCGAAGGGTTATTTGCACATGGGAAACAATTACCTTATGATGACATGGTAGATCAACAAGAAACTAATCATGAGTATGGAACTATCATTATGTAGAATTAATGGTTAATTTAATGGGTTTGTGGAATGGTTTTGTATTCCAAAATATGATATTGTGTAATGATATTAATGTTGTTTAGTTATTTTACATGAAAAATAACTTGCTGGAAAATTTGTTAGATTACACTCGTATGCATTTGGTTTATGAATCTTTTTGGGAATCTTGTTTATATGTTGTTACAATTTTTTTGATAAAATGATTTATATAAAATATTTATTGTGAATTTATCTAGCTCTTATAAACTATATTAGTGGGTAGAGAATTAATTTCGGAAAACCTACTGAGTTTTATAGTCACAACCAATTTGTATCTTTGGTGCTTTTTTAGATGTTGTCTTCCAGGACAAGGGAAAATGTAATGTTTCACATGTTTTTAGCATTACCTCTTGATGTTTTGGATGTTCGTAGATTATAAATCTTAAATATTGGGGATCATGGAGTCTTGAGGTCTTTGAATAGACTTTTGTCATTTTTCCGCATTGTACATTGATACATGGTTATTCATCCCCTGATACATACAGTTATGTGGTTTTGAGACACATTAAGTTGTAGATTTGTCTTTAATTTGGTCATGAATCAAATAGTGAATGTCTAGTTATGGTTGGTTAGTTTACTGGTTTATTTTGTTAAGGATAAATCATCCAACACATGTATTTGAAACCCTTCAGTGTTTATTACTGGCCTTTGGTATCATGGGGATGACTCTTATGTCCATGTAATGTCTCTTTGTTCTCTCGATCCAATAAGAATTGGAGGGTCATTAAAAATGATATCTAACTAGTCTTTTTGTGGGAGTACAAATGGTCATCAGTTTTATTGTTGTTGGAGTTGGAATAAATTTTCATGTATTAAATGGGTTTGAATTTTAGATAGGAGTATTATTGTTGGAACATGAAATGTATAACATAATAAAGATGTATCCAACCTATTTATGTTGAACTTTAAGTGGCTAGGGTTTTTGGTGCATAAGTGTTTTGGATACACTTCTAGAATGTTGGAAATATCATTTTCAGGGTTTTATCCAATGAGATGATCATGTAATGCATTATATTGGAATGAATTACCACTAGGATTTCATATCTCATTATGAGGAATGATTTATGATTTGGTGCATGGTGTGAAATTTCAAAAAATTCATAAGTTGTTATCAAATGAATGATTTTGAAATCATGATATTTGGTGTATTATGAAAATGTTTTGATTTTCAAAAAGCATTATGAATGTTTTGAAAAATGTCTGAGCATGGAAAAAGTTTGTTTTGAAAAAAACATGTGATAGTTGATGTGATAGAATTTTAAATTCTAAGCCATAAGTTTCTAGTGAGTGAAATTGATGGAGTTTGTTATTAGTTTTGAAAATGGAATTTGGTATGGATTGTCAATACCAACCCGAAGAAACTATGGAGAATGTGGTTTCACCCTAAACACGGGTGAACCAAGATCCGGTTCAAAGTATAGTCAAATATTTTCAAGTGTTGGATACAGGTAACTATAGAAATGAACCAAGGCATGTAGATCCTACTGTCCGGTTCATGAAGAAAAAGCATCCTAACATCCGGGGAGATTCTGAGCCCGAGATGGCAGAGGTGTGGCTAAGCAGAATGAATTGTATCTTATATTTCATTAGCACACCATCAAATCTAAAGGTCATTTTTATGACGTATATGCTCGATGATATTGCATGAAAATGGATGGATTTAGCGTTGATGGGTAAATTGGATAAAGGGATTACATGGGTGTTTGAGGAATTTTTCCACAAACAGTTATATCGTCACACGTTCAAGATCCAAAAAATGACTGACTTCTTCAGCCTGAAAAAGTAGATCCTCTATGTCATAGAATATGAACCTAAATTCATGAATTTTTCCCGTTTTATCCCATAGGTTGAGGTAGGAGAATCCTTGAAGGAACGCATCTTCGAATTAGGGCTAAGGCTAGAGATTTGATTGAAGATTTCTTTACTCTATATTACTGATTATACATAAATGATGAACAATGTGATTGTGGCTAATTGTGATATCAATGTATCAATTGGAAGATGAATGATGATACCTACAAGAAATGGTGGGAACTAAACCATTGGGAACATGTGAAAAAAAGACACCTTTTTTCAGGGTGGATGTGGAAATTAGAATTAGACAGTGGGGCAATTTAACCTTCGTCCATGAACTCAGAGCAATGAAGGTTTCTTTCAACATGGGTCGGTTGACCACATAAATAGATACTGTATAGAACAACCTAGAGCATGACATAACTGAATGAAGATGGGGAATCATTAGTGATATTGTCACGATGCTCCATGTTTAGGTGCTTGAGACACTAATCAGGCATCGTAAACATCATTTTCCTTGATAGGACAAGGACAATAGAATTAGTCTTGTCAACCGAGTAGAGTTCGCCATGGTGATTTTATAAATACCATGACTCCCCAACCAGGTCAATCTCAGCAAGGAAAACATAGAGAACAATGTAGCGACAAAGCAATTTTATGGAGTTGAGCAGATGATTAATGATGATCAAGATGGACTATCTACAATGAGAGAAATGATTCTTTTGAATTCTACCCATGTGAAATTTCTCTTAAATACTTGTTCATGACATTCTTTAAATTCATCTCATGTTGTTTCCTAGCTATGTTTAATGTTGGAAATGATTATTTCTGTCTTAGAACTACCAATCACTTCTTGGTGAAAGAAAATGGCATGCCTTTGCGTGTAGAGCATGTTCTATAACTAAAGATGGATTTGAAGTGATTTAGGACTTCTCGCTGTTGGAAATGAATGTCTATGATTTAATATTGGGTATGGATGGATTGAAAACATTGAAGGATTACAACAAATATTATAATAGAACAATGAGTTTTATGACTGGGGACAACATCGATCATATCTTTAGATGAAAGAGGATGGTAAAGAAAGTTGAAAGTATCTTTTTTACACCAATGGTGAGAATAATCTCTTATCAGTTGGCAGCATTTACTTTAGCATTAATGGATGAGATTGAGGTACATAGTTTTCTAGATGTTTTGGATAAATTTATAGATTTATTACCTGTGAAATTTTCATCGATACCACCTATAAATGAAGTGGAGTTTAAAATTGATCTCGTTCCTGGGATCAGTCATATTTCTATTCTTTCTTATAATATGGAACCAACAGAGTTAATGGAAATGAATGTGAAGTTGGAAGAACTGGAAAAAAGGGTTTCATTCAACCAAGTACGTCTCTGTGGGTAGAACTGGTCTTTTTTGTGAAGAAATAATATGGAACTATTCATTTTTGTTTTGATTATCGTGATCCTAACCATGTTATGATAAAGAATAAGTATCCACTCCAATGTATTGATTAACTGTTTAGTTAATTAAGGGGAGCACAATGGTTATCCAATATTGACATGTGATTAGTATATCACCAATTATGAGTTGAGAAGAATGATATTCAAAATACATTGCTCAGAAGTAGATATTGTCACAATTAATATATTGGCATGCCTTTCGGTCTAACAAATACGAATGTTGTCTTCATGGATTTGATGAATCAGATATTTCAGTGATATCTGGATTCTATTGTTGTGGTGTTTTTGAATGACATCATGTTGTATTAAATGAAAGGGTCTGAACATGAGGAGCATTTTTAAATAAAGTTACAAATATTGAGGGATTACCATTTATATTCTAAATTATCAAAGTGTGATTTTTGGATACAGTATGTACTTTTTATTACCCAGTTCATTTTTGAAAAATAAGTTTATATTGATCCTGAAAATATAGATGCTGTTATCTCATGGTAATTACCTTAGAATGTCATCAAGATACAATGTTTTCTTAGTCAAGATAGTTTTTACTAACACTTTTTGCATGATTTCTCATGACTTTCTTAACTAATGATAGCTCTGTTAAAAAAAATGCTCTATTAAAATTTATAGTGGAATGCCATTAGTATTTCCAGGAGTTTAATGATTGGCTTACATCAGCACCTATCATAATTTTTCTAGAATCAGGACAGGGGTACGTGGTGTACTGTGATGCTTTGGGATCAGGGCTGGGCTGTGTTATCATTCTATAAGTATGTGTGGTTTCTTATGGTTCATGAAAATTGAGTGTGCATGAGAAGAATTACGAAACACAAGATTTTGATTTAGCTGCAGTAATCTATGCCTTGAAAACATAGAGACACAATCTAATAGGTGATAGGTTCACTATGTTTACAGAACAAAAAATCTTGATACATATTTTCTCACAGTGATATTTTCACTTGAGATAAATGATATGGATGGAGTATCTCTAGATGTTTGACTTTGACTTTATATATACACTAGGAAAATAGAATACAATGGTAGATGCGTTGAGTAGAAAGTCATATAATCAATTGGAAAAATAATATTTAGATAAATTATAGTTGATGTCAGTTGTAGCTGACATGAACATGGAATGTGAATATAGAGGTGATGTTTCAGTTTTATTTTCACCAAATCTATTTTCTAATTTGGTATAAAATGGTCAAAGTGGCTCAAAAATATGATGAAAAATGTCTGGTTATGAGTTCAAAACTAAATGGTGGGGTGACCATTAAGGGATGAAAAATTGATGGGAGTTCAGTTTTGTTTTTCATAAATCTGATAGTTGTACCTATGGCATGTTAGGAAAAAATCCATCATTCTTTCCACCATTCGAGATGGGATGTACATCCAGGTACAAAGAAATTTATAAGCCGTTGAAGGTGCAAATTTGGAGGGGAGACATGAACTGAATGGTGGATGAGTTAATCTTATGATGCTTAACTTGTTAGTAATTCAAGGTGTAGAATCAACGTCCTTAAGTAATGTTGCAATATTTACCTATCCCTATGTGAAAATGGGAGAATATAATGATGGATTTAGTTATAGGTCATCCATGAATGGTTCGGAAACACGATTCCATTTGGGTGATAGTGGATCTTATTACCAAGACAAAATATTTCATCCCTATTCATGTAAATCATATGGTGAATGATCTATCAAAAATCTATATTTGAGATGTTGTAAAGATACATGGGGTAAAAGTTTCAATAGTATCATATTGATATCTGATGTTGATGTCTCATTTCTCGAAATCCTTACAACAAGATCTTAGAACTCAATTGAATATGAGAACGATGTATCATCCCTAGATGGATGGGAAATCCGAGAGGATGATACAAATGTTGCAATACATGTTGATGGTTTGTGTAATGGATTTTGGTGTCTCATGGTAGGAGAATATACCTTTTTTGAGTTCTCATCCAATAAAAACTATCATGCATCGATACATATGGCTCTATTTGAATCATTGTATGGGCGTCTTTGTCCTTCTCCACTGTGTTGGGTGGAAGCAGGTTAAAAATCAATATTTGGGATAATCCTATTGATTCAATAAGTTTTCATTATGAATTTTCCATTCCTATATGTTTTGAAAATCACAAAAACTTTATCACAAGGAAATCTTTTCTCTATAAGTATTATCTTAATAAGGAAAATTTTCATTCCCCAAGAAAATTTATTCTTAACATGTTTTTCATTGATTGTATTTTAGTTTCTCTAAATATAACTCTCTCTTTTTTATATGTGTTATATTATGTTTCGTATCTAAAACCTCGGAATTCAATAAATACATAGATATAGAGTATTCTATTTTTAGGATCTGAATTCAAAATGAAAATTCTCTAAATTTCAGACTCTGAATTCTCAGAAATTCAGACTCCGAATTCATTGAAATTCAAACTCTGAATTCTCAAAAATTCAGAATATAAATACTCTGAAATTCAAAATCGAAATTCCCTAAAATTAAAAATCCAAATTCTCTGAATTTAAGGTTCCAAATTCCGTAGAATTCAGACTCTAAATTACTTATAATTAGGACTCCAAATTCATTAGAATTCAGAATCCAATTCATGAGAATTTAGACTCTGAATTCCTCAGAATTTAGAATCTGAATTCCTCAGAATTCTGACTCGGAATTCCTCACAATTAGGACATTGAATTATTTATAATTTTGACTCTGAATTCCTGAGAATTGAGACATCTAATTTCATAGAATTCAGACTCTGAATTCATAAAAATTATGATTCTTAATTCCTTGAAAAATAGAATCCAAATATCCATATAAAATCAAATCCTTGTGTTCTTAGATTCGGGACATTATTTTCATTATACTCCGGAAAATTATATTTGGTTGAGCTACCATATTTTACATAACCTTGTTATTATTATAAAATGATGTCATGTATTCTGTTTCTAACTAACCGTTGTTTGAGTGACACGTGTACAGGTCCCTCTGAAATACAAGGAATAATATAACTATTAGAGGAGGGAGTTGACCATTAGAAATGTGCCTATAAAAAAGAGATCATTTGAATGAGATCATGACTTTGATGACAATTCTATGACCCTAGAGATTTCATGTTGTTGATGTGATTTTTAGAGAGAGAACCTCTCATGATTTGTGCATACTAAACAACTGTTTCAGATTGTTTCATGCGACTCCAATTGTTAATGGGTACAATCGAGGGCATCCGAGGATAGGAATATGAGGTTCTGAATAACTTATAGTTTTAGGAATTCCTTTATAAGGAAAACATATGTTCCAAATACCTAGAAGTTCGATGGATTGCAGAGATAGCAAGACAGACTCTGGTATTTTTATCGAGGGCTTACCCTGGTGGGAGTAAGACATAATTTCTTAAAATTATAAATCAAGGGACCTTTAACCAAGGTTGATGGATACCATACTCTATGTGTTAAAATATTTCATATGTGTTACTTGTATTGTTTCATGTTTTTTTCCACTTCATTTTGATTAAAAATGAAATTATTATCTTCATATATTTTCCCAAACTTTAATACTATGATTAGTTAGATTATATACATTTTAAGGCAGAATATTTTTCCTTGTAAATTTTCTTAAGTTTCAATTATGGAACCATATTTTCAGAATATAACAAGTTTGTAGAACTAAGAGGTTTCATTAATTTACCTTTTTTAATATTATTAAACAATAAGAATGAGTATAACATCTTTAAATGTTCCCAAGGAATTTTTTAAAGTATACATTTCACCCCCGCACTCTTGTATATTGATCATCTAAATAATATTTTAATCCTACAATTGGTATCAGAGGATATCTCTGAAATAATTACATTCACATATAAGTTCTCATCATCATATTTTCTTTGTCTATATTTTCCTTTCTTAGGATATTTTTATCCATGTTTATAAACTTTTATGATTAACAGGTTTCTTTGGAAAGATTTTTCTTTAAGAAGATATGAATGAAAATTAGTTCAATTGACAATCATAATCTTACTAGACCACCTATATTTTATGGGAATAATTATGAATATTTCAGTGATTGTGTGAAGACTTTTTTCATTAATACTGGTGTGGACAACTTTGTAATGATTACTGGAGATTACAATATTCTTGATAAGGAATTCAGAACATTACTAATCTAGAAAATTCATGATATCAAAATAACTATAATGTACACAATACTCTATTGTGTTCCCTGACTAGAAATATATAAAGCCATATTTCTTCATGTGAAGCTAAAAATTGAATTTGGATGAAATTGGAGGTCACTAATTTTGGAAATTCCAAAGTTATAGAAACTAGAAGAGCTATGCTGAGAGCTGAATATCATGGTTTTTTATTTCCTTATAGAGAACCAGTTTTTATGGCAGAACAATGGCTTATGTCCATTTTTAACAGTTTATAGTCTACGGGTGAAAACCGTTTAGATGATGAAGAACTTGTGGACAAGATTGTAGATATCATTATTAATAAGTGGGAATCAATGAAGATAACTATAGATGATAAAATGAACGTCTCCAAGATTACACTTGATGAGATTTTTGGATCTCTTCTTAAAAATGAGACAAGAATGAAAAGATATGTTGATCTAAATAAGAAGAAGATAGAAAATGTAAGTGTTACTTTTACAACTACTTCAAATCATATAAAATCAAGGACTCCTGAGAGAGATACAAGATCCAAAAGTAAGATGACTATTATTCAATCTGAATAAAGTGAATGTGAACATTCATAGAATGAACTAGATAATCTTTCTTGAAGGATGAAAAAGTTATTTGGTAATAAATACTTTTAGTATAGATACAAGAAGAATGAATTAAAGGATAAGAAAGTCTCTAAAGTCACTTCTTATGAATGCAAGAGAGTAGGTCATATAAGGCTAGATTTTCCCATTCTCAAGAGAAAAGATTGAAATGAAAATCATTATGGGAAGAATAGAAAGAAATACAACATGGATAAATCTAAGAATTTAATAAAAGACAATAACAGCTATAGTTCCAGAGGTGGTGACTCTTCTGAATAACCCTAAGATTACAAATCTTTTGGTCAGAAGAATATTGAGTTTTTATCCAAGCTACCTATTGAAAATCATTGTTTAATTGCTAAGGTACACAATTATGAATCCATGACCAATTTAACCTTGAATTAAAATTTTAGTGATAGAAAATATTATCAATCCTTAGTTAATGAATCATCATTTTATGATGATAATACTTTACCTACTTATGAAGAAGATTCATGTTTTTCTATGTTCCTTTAGAATAAAAATACTAATGTCAAGAAAATTCTTGATATGGAAAATTGAAGAATTTCTATTCTTACTTAGGAAATATCAGATCATTCTAAAAAAATTGAAAAGAAAACCCTTGATTTCGATAGTATTTCAAAAAAGTTTGAGGAAGTTAATTCTGAGAAGGATAAACATTCTTAAAGATCTAGAAAAAATGTAATTTCTAAGAAAAATGTTTTAGAGACAAACTCTAATGATAAAACAATCATTTTTTAGGATAAAAAAATAGTAATTATGTTGAAGTCAGAATTTTTTTTTGAGGAGGTGTTTTTAAATCTTTACCCTAGGTAAGGAAAACTTTTATAAGATGTATTCCCAAATTCGACCTCAAAAGAATAATTCTTCTTTTTGTTATACTCATTCAAAATAGATTTTTAGTAACAATTAATTTTACATAAAAGTTCTAAATTATGTACTAAATGTAAATGTGGTGGGCATTGGAAAAAAATTGATCCATAAAAAATTCAGAATTTAGTTTTTCATAAAACTTATTTCTCAAAGAATATGTGGATTCCTAAAATTTTGCAGTCTGGATTTTCCAGATCAAAGAAATTGTTGGTTCTTAAAGTCTAACACTCGTGTTTTCAGGAAAGTAAAGATCGTACCACCAGCAATACATTATACATGGATAGTAGATGTTCCTAGAACATGACTGATAATAAAATCTTCATTGAAAAGATTATCAATATGATTTAATAAAAAGTAACATTCATAGATAATGCTCAGGGAGAAATTATTGGTATTGTTAGCATTGTTATTTTTTAAAAAACATTGATTTAAAATGTTTCATTTGTTAAGGGTCTTTATAATAACCTTATTAGCATAAGTCAATTATTTGATGAAGGTTACCTTGTGAATTTTAGGAATGACAAATGTTTAGTACACAATTATATGGTAGAGTTTATTATTTCTTCCCATAGGCAAGATAATGTATACACAATAAACATAGAATACCTTAGAATCCAATATCTAACTTGTCTTAGTTAAATGGGAAATCATTCAAGGTTATGTAATAGAATGTTATGACACTGTAACCTTAGAATCCTATGAAAACTCTCTATGAAAATACTAGATAAGGATTTACCAGAGCATATATTTGATTATTCAAAAGTTTGTGATCCATGTCAATATAGAATGCAACTTAAATCATGTTTTAAATAAATTGGTGATGTCTTAACTATTGGTGCATTATATTTGGTGCATATGGATCTTTTTGGTCCAATACAAACTGGAATCATTGAAGGATAATATTATGTATTTGTTCTAGTTGATGATTAAACTATATTTACATGGGTCAATTTTCTAGTAAAGAAATATGAAGCTTCTTATTATTTCAAAAATTTTAGATCATATGTTAAATATGAGAAAAAAAATCCACTGATAACTATTCATAGTGATCAAGGAGGAGAATTTCAAAAATCTTATTTTGATACATTTTGTAGAAGAAAATTCATTACCCATAACTTCTCAGCACCGAGAACTCCTTTACAAAATGGTGTTGTTGAACAATGAAATATAATACATTAAGAGATAACAATAACCATCAATATTGAATATTTTATAGCCAAATATTTTTGGGCTTCAGTTGTATGTACATCTAACTATACCACAAATCGTGTTTTTATTAGACTATTTCTTAATAAAACTCTTTATGAGTTATAGAATGGTATAAAGACTTGACTTTCCAACTTCATGGTTTTTAGTTTTAAGGTATTAATTTTGAATAAAAAATATAATCAACACAAATTCACAGCAAAATATGATGAATGAATTTTCTTAGAATACTCCACAACCTCTACGTCCTATAGAGTTTTCGAAAAAAAAATCTACTTTTGAAAAAATAGAACATGTTAAATTTGAAGAAATTGAAACTTTTGTTTTTAAACAACCTAAAACTACATCCTCTTATGTGTTTTCAAAAACCTAATATTATCCCTTGGGAGTAGATCCTTCTAATAAAGAATTTTTTCTATGAAAATATTTTTGAGGCATTTACCCCAGAAGAATTCCTACCATACATTGATAAATAGGTTTTACAAAATCCAAATCAGTTGTTTTTGTAGAATCATCCAAGTTTTAGTATCATTGGTGATGTAAATAAACCTATAATGACTAAAAGTTTCTTATGAAATGAAGTAGAACATATATCAATACATTCCCAATTAGAACAAAAAAGCATTGATGATGTTATAGGTGATGATGAATGGATAAAATCAATGCTAGATCAGTTAAATGAATTTGAAAAAAAAGAATGTCCTGAACTTGGTTAAAAGACGAAAGAATATTCTATTATTAGAGTAAAATGGGTCTTCAAAATTAATTGTGATGAAAATGGAATCATAGTAAGAAATAAGGATAGATCGGTTGCTAAAGGCTATATTCAATAGAAAGGAATAGACTATGATGATACCTATGCTCCAGTAGCCAGACTAGAATCTATTCGTATTATACTTGCCTTTTCATCGTTATTTAATTTCAAACATTTTCAAATGGATGTGAAATGTGTTATCCTTAATTTTTATGTTCAAGAGGATGTTTTTCTTAAAACAACTCTGTGTTTTAATGATACAAACCATCCTGAACATGCTTTTAACCTTAAAAACTCTTTATATAGACTTAAACAAGCCCCAAGATCTTGGTATGATAGACTCACATGTGTTTTGCTTCCAAAAATTTATGTTAAAAGAAATTATAATACAATCATTTTTTGTAAATAATGATAGTAAATTTTTTTGGTTGTTTAAATTTATGTTGATGTCATAATATTTGGTTCAACGTAGCAATTTTTAACTAATTCCTTTGTGTATCTAATAAAATATGAGTTCCAAATGTGTATGATGGGTGAGTTAACATTTTTCCATGGTTTTAATATTTCTCAAAAACAAGATGGAATCTGTATATCCCAACATTATTATATTAATGATATTCTTAAAATGTATGGTTATGATAACACTAAGAGTATAATTACTCCCATTGATACCTCAAATTCACATGATCTTAATAGAGGTAGGAAATTAGTTGATCAAACATATTTTAGAGATATGATAAAAAGCCAACTTTACTTTACAACTAGTAATCTAGACCTAATGTTTTTAGCATAATTCGGTGAAAGATATCAATCCAATATTATAGAATCTCATTTAAAGTTAGTGAAAAAAATTGCAACCTAAAGGAAACCATGGATCTATGACTCTTTTCTAATTCGGGAATGGTTTTGTTTTAAAATGTTTTTCAGATGCTAAAATAGTTGGATGTAAAATGGATAAGAAATGTACATCTGGAAATTTTTATTTCATAGGAGATTCATTAGTTTTTTGGTCATGCAAAAAAGAAACACTCAATAGCACTTTCCAATACTGAAGTTGAATATGTAGCAGTTGGAAGTTGTTGTTCTCAAGTGTTGTGGACACAACAAACACTCACAGACTATGGTATGAGTTTTACCAAAAGACAAATATTTTTATAAAAATAGTTCCATTGCATTAAGAAAAAAACATGAACATCACTCTCATTAAAAACAAATAGATATTAGGAATAACTTTATTAAAGATCACACCCAAAAAGGAGATATCATTCTTCAATTTATCAGAACACAAGATAAACTTGGTGATATTTTCACAAAGTCCTTAACATTAGATATATTCAAATAAATTAAATAGAAGTTAGGAATAATACTCGTAAGGTAATACTCTTTGTTAACTTGTTTTTGGAACCTATCTCCTTACAGATTTTTTTTTCATTGGTGGGGTACATTTTCGTGTAAGTTAGAATGATTATTTTTCGTAATTAAAATAATTTTTTGTGAAAAATTTTCTTAATGAAAATTTGTCATAATGAAAATTATTCTTAATGTAAATTTTACGAAATGAAAATTTTTCATTACAGAAATATTTCATATAAGTAATTTTTTTTCTTAGTAAAATTTTTTCGTAGTTAAAATTTTTCGTAATCAAAATTATTCGATGATAAAAATTTTTGTATTCACAATTTTTTTCATTTAAAATTTTTGTATCTAAATATTCTCCAAGAAGAATTTTCCATATTTCAAATATTTTCCATAAGCAATCTAATAGGTATGATTTATTTCCCTCTGTTTTCATAATCTACCTATTTACTTGCAGATATTTTATTCTATTTTTAGAAAAAAATTGCATATTCATTTTAATTTTTCTTAAATCTGATTGGGAAAAATTTCTATCTGTGACTATCTTTTCAACCATTAGATCTGATAAAAAATTGTTCAACCATTAGATCAATCTGGGAAGTAGAACCGTCATCTCAACGTCTATATAAAGGACCACAGATATCTTATCCCACATCGAACACCATGTTCTTGTGTGCTGAAGGTCATCCCTTCCTACTTAAGGCCATTTTAGATCATCAAGGTTTCCTCATTTCTGAATGTCTGCTGAAGCTTCGTCTCATAAAAAATTGTGATCTGTAAAAGAAATCTCTAAATAGAATATTTACATATAATGGTTGGTTCATCCTAATTTAATTACTAAGTATGATTCCGTTATCTCTAAGAATATCGAGCTGAATGGGTGGGAGTTTTTTTCCATATATAAACTGAAAGCATTAGATCTGGTGTATACGGAGTTTCTGGTTTATATTTATGAGAAAATAAGTTTTTTCAATGAAGGAAGAAGAGATAAATATTCTATCAAGAGTTACAAGAAATAAATTCTATTTCATATAGCAAGGCAGCCAGTCTAATTGGTATTCCATATGAAGGGGAAGCTGGGTTTTGTACTTACAAACTACCCGATGTATCAGGTTCTTTTAATAAAGAAAAAATGCTCTATCTTCATTTGTACATTCAGAGGAAAATACATCGATGATAGTACATCTATCTACAAACCTTAGGATTCAATACTTGAGTGTTCAAGGGTTTTTTATACTGAGAAAAATATAAATGGATACTCTAAATAAGAGTGATATATATATATATTGGATTTATTGGTGAACCTCAAAAAGAATAACCTGGTCAAGTATATCTTGTTTACGATTGAATATATCATGAATTGGAATTTGAAGTCTCAGATTGTCATGTATCCATCCATTATTTCAAAGACAAATGTTCTTTGACTTCATTCGTTTAGGATTCCTTGCAGTTCTAAGATGATAAATTGTAAGGTGATTCTTTTGATTGATGATACTATATGGAAAATGAAGATTAACTTTAATAGTGAATCCAAGGAATTTCATGAATTATCAGAAGTAGAAGTGGAATCTTTATCATAAAATTAGGAAGTTGCTGAAACTTCTATGAAAGGAGGAAGGAAAATGAAGGATAAGGATCTATAAGAGAAATGAAAATCTCCAGTGGCTATGGAAACTCAGTCAGCACATACAAGGCCAAAGAAGAAAAAAAAGAAATTCCAGATGAGGTAGTGGATAATTTGAGATAAGATAATAAGA
The DNA here is from genome assembly GCA_963277665.1 of Viscum album. Classification (NCBI taxonomy): domain Eukaryota; kingdom Viridiplantae; phylum Streptophyta; class Magnoliopsida; order Santalales; family Viscaceae; genus Viscum; species Viscum album. The sequence goes on along the minus strand of OY728132.1, from coordinate 316,349,237 downwards.
ACAAGACTGCAGCAGAGTTTAGTTTTGTCTTGGATCCTACTGAAGGAAACTCTTTGAATGAAATGGTTGTTGAAGATCTAGAGAAGTAACAGAATGAGAAGAAGCAAAAGAAGAAGATGTTAGAAGTTGATATAGTTTAATCACATGCAAATGATACTGAAAAATTCTCTGAAAAAATTCTTATACCATAATCATTTCTAAAATAATCACTTATATAGGCTCTGGGATGGAAGTTTGTAAATCCATAAAAACATAATGAAGTAGTAGTTAAAGAAGAAGTAGTATAAGAAGAAGAATAAGAAGGCAGTGTTGATACATAATATGTGTTAAAGAAGGCAGAGGAATATCAAGAGAAATAAATCACGTCTGAGAAGTTGTCAATCTGAACATCTAAAGCTGAGTCTTCAAAACATTCTACCACAAGAAAATATGAGAAGGGTGAGGAAGAAGTGAATAAGTTGTCTGAAATTGAAAGGAGAAATCATGATTTCATTCTCCCAGAGAATGTTGACGTAGGAGCGGATAAGGAAGAAGTTGATGAAGATAAAATTATTTAGATATTAGATAGTTAACATGAATCACCCAATCAAGAAGAAGTCATTCCGAAGGATGATAAGGTAAAACATGTGGTAGTAAATACTCATTGAAAAACTGTGGTATTGAAAAAATAATTTGGTGCTTCATCGAAGAGGAAGTCTATTGATATAGAAAAAGGATCCTCTCTAACCAAAGTCATGGATTCAGAATCATCCACACTTGGACATGAAATTTTTGTTCTTTATTTGAAGAAACTGGTTGTAAATATACCAATATTTCCTAGTATGGACTAAATATGTCTTGTTCTTCAGCATATGTTATATAAAAATCAGATTCAGTATCCATGGTGATTGATAAATGTGTCCATATCGAGGAAGACTTAATGAATTTTCTCATTGGCTACAAGGCTCATAAAATAGCTTCCAAGAGGATGAAAAGTTGTTCAAGTATGACAATTTATGTGATGAGAATCTTTAATTAATTTCAAGATAGTATCAAGTATGGTTTTGACAGTAAATATGTAATGATCAAGGATCTCATTAATTGTTTTGAGGAAAATCTATCTCTTGAACAATTTTCTCAGAATTAAAAATTTAAGGATTTGAATGGCATGCTTAACTCTATGGTAGTGAATAGTAAGAGAGAAAGGGACCTCATAATTTAGATAAAAGACAATCTTAGTAATTAGGAAGAAGTCTTGAAAGCCCAGGAAGAATCTCTTAAGGCTCAAGATGTGAAAATTAACGTCTTAGAGAAGAATACATTAGATTAGGATTAGTTTGTCAAGCATAGAAGAGGATCACAAGGAACTCAAGAAGCTGAAGACTATGATGAGGAAGATTATGCTGAAAGTGAAGGAAGGATAATATTTTCCGTATCTAATTTTTTGTTGTATTTTCCAGTTTTACAATTTCTTCCAATCTTAATGAAATTCATGTTTCAATTCATATATTTTTTATTTCTTATATTTTATGTACCAAATTTCATTTCCATTCCCTTTATTCCTTTTTGAAAATCACAAAGGGGGACAAAAGAATGCCAAAAAATAATAAGTAAAGAAAAAATTTCATTATGTAAGGGGTATTTTTCATCATGATGATTTTAATATGCTAGAAAATGTAAAATCTCATTCAAGAAATCAAGAATAAGATCCTCAGGGTTTCCAAAAACTAAGAGGGAGTTATTTGTATTCACTATGATTCCTAAGTAAATGGAGATAAGATTTATTTGTATGATCATAAAAATTTCAATGTCTTTATATTATTTTTATTTAGGATGTTTGTGCTTTCCAAAAAGGGGAGATTGTTAAGTCAATGATGTTTCCTTATGACTTTTCCATTCCTCTATGTTTTCAAAATCACAAACACTTTATCACATGGAAAATTTTCCTCTATATGTTTTTTCATAATAAGGAATATTTTCCTTCCCCAACGAAATTTAACCTTACCATGTTTTTCATTGTCATTATTTTAGTTTCTTTAAATCAAACTATTTTTATTTCAAGGTGTTAAATTATGTTTCATATATAAAACCTATGAATTCTATAAATACATAAATATTGAGTATTCTGATTTCAGGATCCGAATTCAGACTACGAATTCTCTGAATTTTAGACTCCTAATTTTCTAAAATTTAGACTCCAAATTCCTTGAAATTCAATCTCTAAATTCTATGAAATTAAAACTATGTATTCTCTAAAATTCAGAATCCAAATTTAATAAAATTAAGACTCCGAATATCTTAGAATTCAGACTTCGAATTCCATTGAATTTGACTCCAAATTACTTAGAATTCAGAGTCTGAATTCCTAAAACTTCTGATTCTGAATTCCTTGAAAAACAATATCTGATTATCAATATATTTTTGATTCTGAATGTTCATAGACCTTAGAAATTATTTTCAATAGACTCTGCAAAAATAGATTTTGTTGACCAACCATATTTTACTTACCCTTGATATTGTTATAAAAAAATGTCACGTATTATGATTCTAATTAACCTTTGTTTGAGTGACACATAAATAGGTCCCCCTAAAATTCAAGGAAATACATGACCATTGGAGGAGGGAGCCAACCATTGGAAATGTGCCTATAAATAGGATCTCATTTGAATGAGCTCAAAACATTGATGATTGTTCTACGACTCTAGACATTACATGTTGTTGAAGTGATTTGTAAAGAGAGATTCTAATGGTTTGTGCCTACTGAACAACTTGTTCATATTGCTTCATCCCACTCCGATTGTTACTGTGTGCAATTGAGGGAGTCTGGGGAATGAAAGATATAGCCGTTGACTACCGTAAAGTTTGTGGACTTCAATTATAAGGAAGATAGTGGTTCCAACTACTTTGATGTTCATGGTATTTCGAGGATAGAAAGGCAGACTCTGATATTCCTTTTGGGGACACACCATAGTTTGTGCATGATATACTTTCTAGAATGTATAAATCAAGGGACCATTATCTATGGTTTTTGAATACCCAACTCTTTGGGTTAAAAGATTTATTACTTGTTAATTGTATTGTTTCGATTTTGTTTTCTTCAGCATTTTGATTAATAAGGAATGTATAATCTTCTTATAATTTATTGTACATGAATACTATGATTAGTATGATTCTATACACTTTATGGTAGAATATTTTCCCTTGTAGACTTTTGTAAAGATTCATTTCTGGAACCATATTTTTAGAATCTAGATGTTTGTAGAACTAAAAGGTTCTATGAATTTACCTTTTTTATCATTTATAAACAATTGGAATTTTATATCATCTTCAAAAGTTGAAAATTAATTTTTTAATGTATAAAATTCACCCCCTTCCCCTCTTGTATATTGGGAATATACATCATATTTTGATCCTATATATCCTTGTCCAAGAAACAATAGAGAATATTTAGTTTATCAGAATAAGGGATGGAGATAGCTAATAGTTTTCAGAAATCTTATGCAGATCACAGTAGAAGACTATTGTCGTTTGTTGTGGGTGATCGTGTCTTCTGGAGGATATCTCCAAGGCATGTACATCATAGTTTCATGAATCATGGAAATTTATATCCAAGAAACATTGGGCCTTTCAAGATACCGGAATAGGTCGTGGAGGTGGAACCTTGGTTGGAATTACCACCACAGCTCACTTCGGTGCATAATGTGTCCCATGTATCTCAATTGAAAAAGTATCACCCTAATCCTCACTATGTGACCAGATGGAATCACGTTGACCTAGAGTCAGATGCTTCATTGATACATATCCTGATACAAATTTTTGATAGGGAATAGATAGTATTGTGGGGAAAAATCATCAGTCTAGTGTGGGTTTTATGGGAACATGGTCAGATTAAAGAAGATGATTTGTATGGTGAAAAGAAAATGAAAAAGAAGTGGCTGAAACTCTTTCAGTTGGGTGAGGATTTTCTAATTTCCAATGATGGAATGAACAATGGTTGGTAGAATTTAGTACCCCCAGTTTTTGGTATGTAACCCTTTCTTAATGATATTCTTGGATATAATGTTTAAATGTGATGTTTGGGATGGTTCAGAGAACTTTGCATGTGCATTTTCAGGAAAAATGAACATCAGATAGGGGGCACATCGTTTGTCTTACTGTGTGGCCAAACCATGCAGCTAAACCATGAATATATAGGAACATTGAGGTTGTGGATGCCACATAGTTGGAGCACAGTTCGAGAGACTGTGGGAGGAGACCATGCGAGGGTCTACCGAGGCAGTGGCTAACACTTGATTAGTTCATCATTTATCTAACCATGTGAACTAGCAGTGTGTGCACTTAAGTGAGATCATAAAAAGTGAATCACAAATTTTTTTTGCCTCAAAATGGATCATTTTTCATCCTAAGCATCCATAACTAGGGATTACTCTCCCTTGAAGTTAGGAAAACCTCTACCAAGTGTTTGGAGAAAATATGGAGGCTTTCCATTGGTATTCAAAGAAGGATTCCTGAAGTATGCGATCGTTATTCATCATTCATGATCGATTTCCTAAATCTACATAGATCTACTTTTTCTCTTCTTTTGGTTTCCTATATCTAAACACGTTATAGGTGGATATATATGTGTGGATACCACATATGATATGATTTGGTCTTGTTTTTTCTATGAGAATAGATCTAAGGTAGGTTCTTGTAGAATCGACCCAGTTTTCTTGTGTGTTCATTGGTCGTGGGAGTTTTTGTCAAAAATAATGAGGTAAGAGGCTTATCTCTTGACCATTATTACTATAATTAGCTGTATTATACTCAAATTGGTTTATTTGAATGGGATTTATTGTGAAATGCATGGAATAAATCTTCTTTATTGGTGATTAATGGTTTTACGGAAATTGTGAAATCTTGTTGAGTTATTGTGAAAATGTGATTTAGCACCATGAATTTAAAATATTGATTTTCAATTAATTATTTGCTAGAATTTTTAAATGTTTTTATGAAAAAAAAAATTCAATAAAAGGGGTTGTTTTATTGAAATGGTTTGGTATATAAATGAATTGATGGAATTTTTTTTTATTATAAAGGAATTTTTCATTGAAAATGTGTTTTGTAATGATCATTAGGTATATTGGTGTTTGAGTTCATAATGTGTTTCTGGGGATTGGTTGAAATATAACCTTATGATCTATTCAAAGGGTTAAATGGAACATAGGATATAAATATTCATGTTTTATATATGAGTCTTGGTTGAAATATGACCTTATGCTCAGTGAAAAATCACTAATGGAACATAAAAAACAATTACCTTGTGACAGCTTGGTAGATCGGCGAGAAATCGCTCAAGAGTATACAATTGTCCTAGAATAGCATGCACGGTTAATTGAATGGGTTTAGGAAATGGATGGGTATAACAAATAGGGGATATTTTGAAATGTTTTAAAATATTTTTTGTTAATTTTCTAGAAAAATTACTTTATGGAAAATTGTTTTAGATTGCACTCCTTTTTTTTGGATAATAATGGTTTTGGGAAACTTGTTTATATATTTTTTAAAAATTTTATGAGAAAATTAATTATTTTAACTATTTATTGTAAATTTTTCTAACACTTCTATCATAGTGTCATGAGTAGGGAAGTCAGTGGGGGAAAACTATAGAGTTTTACACTCACCCCTACTTTGTCACTTTTTTGCTTTTAGAGATGTTATCTTTCGGGACATGGGAAAAGGTCACATTTCCCATGTTTTTACACTACCTCATGATGTTTGGGAGTTTCGAAGATTATGGAGATTCGAGATTGTGGAGCATGAAGACTTTTGGTCTTTTGAGTGTCTTCTGTCATTTATCTGCTATGTACATTGATTCTTGGTTATTCTTCTATTGTTACATACTTTGATGTGTTTTCTAGATACATGATGTTTTTGAGTTTTCTTTCACTTGTTCTTGAATCATATTATTTATGTTTAGTTTTTTTTATTGGTTTATTTGTTTATTTATTAAAGTGTAAATCGTCCCCCAATTGTATTTGAAACACTTGGGCATTTATTTCCAACCTTTTTTATCTTGGTAATGTCTCGTAAGGCCCAGTAATGACTCATTGTGTTTTAAAGCCAATTAGAATTGGCAAGTCATTCAAATTTTCCTTTTATTCATCATTGATATGGCTATTTTTAACATGTATTACCTTATTCCATTATTATTACCTTAGTGGTATTTATATATTAAATCTTTATTAAATATTGATCCCAGTTATCTCATGCAGTTTTAAGTGCAAGCATGTTAGTGATGTTTTCAATAAAGATGTTCTTTTTTTCTCATAAAATTATTATATAATGTACATAATTTCCAAACACACCAGACATATATATCATATATGATTTATTATGTGTAATATTATATAACTAATTTGAAAATAGAGTGTATTAAAGAGAAGGATTATAATAGTTGGTATCAAAGTAAAAGTTTAGTTATGCTTGAAATTAGGTCTTGAAACATTAGAGAAAGCCTTAGAGATAATAATAAGTTCAACGAAACATCCTTAAATTCTCATATGCTTTGATGAAGTACTTTATAACGAAAATAATTCAATGTCTGGATACTGTCGCAGAAGTGGCTAGGGGTAACAACTTCAATAAAATGCATTGGACCAGACGTGGCGTAACATGGTACACGACAACAACCCTTATAGCACATCTACATTGACAATACATGGATATAATCATTAATAAATTAATAATATCATTATAAATAATTATTAAGGGATGAAAAAACTCTAATAGAAATATATATTAGTGAATAGATCATGGATAACACATATTGAGACTGAGTAATTCAATTTTTAATGAAATTAATTTCATTTATAACTAATCAAATTAGTGTAACTGGATTCCCATTTATGTGGTTAATTTCTTAAAAGTACACATCCCTAATATTAACATTATTATATTTAATGGTTATAAATAAGATTAATAATGTTTTATTTTTTTGATGATTACTTGATCATTTAGAATGTTATTATTGTGTTTTGGGCATAAAACAATATTTCTTTAGTTCTCATCGTTTTATAAAAAGGAAAATATTGAAATATAAATTAATTAAACGATGAAATTATACTTGTGAAAAAATTATAATTTATTTATGTTCCTAATCTATATGATAAATAAATCCATTAGATATAGGAAAATAATCATGAATAAAAAATCATATTACGATCATTTCGAATGAATTGAGGGTCATTTATCCAATCATAGATTTATGATTTTGTCGTCATTTACATTCTCATTACCCAGATTTAGTCACACTCTATTAGGTATTTTGATGTTAGATTATTGTTTGATATATATTTCTTCACTATATCATAATTCTCACATTCAATGAATCCTAGTTATCTTATGTCCATCAATCTTCTCTTTCTCTAATTTTGAATAGGTTGTTTTATTAATACTTTTTATGATTTAAGGTTTCAATAAAGATAGTTTTCATGTTTCAATAAATTTTTAAACAAATCTCAATTTAAAATTGGGAGTATGAAATTAATAACAATGGGAATAATATTACCACCCCCACACACACAATTTTAACAAAACAACTATGTTTGATAGCATATGTTAAATGCAATAGCAAACCCAAAAAAATAATGATTTTGTATATATGACTTGTTTATCCTTTTAGTTAAATTTTATTATATTTTTTTGATTTTCTTCATTTTGAAATATATATGTGTGTGTTTCATATATATATTAATAAATTCTCACTATATAATTAATAAATTTTTTCTTAATGTCATTTTGTTCTTCAAAATATATTTTCTTATAAAAGATACTTTTTCCTTTTTTGAATAAAATATTTTAATTATCTATTAAAAAATTTATAATAATTGTTATATAAAATAAATATTGTATTTTAAATCATTAAATCATTAATAACATTGAATTATGTTTTTGGATTATTCAGAAAATACATTTTTATTCTGTAAATAGTTTAAAATACCATTTAATGTAAAATTTTAATTTTGTTTAATAAATTAATTTATCTAAAAATAAATTTATTATTTTAATTTTATTTAAAAGTAATATAAATGGTATTTATTTACTTTAATTAAATTAAATATATTGAAATAATATTTATCCCATATTTGAATACAATTTTATTTTTATGATTAGAATCAAATTTGTGGGAAAAATATATAAAAATTCATCATGTTTGTTCATTTTTAATGTATTAAATAACACATAATGATATATTATTTAAATAAAACTTTATATAACATATATTTTTTTTGTGTGTGTGTGTGTATGTTTTTGTATTTAAATTCATATAATGAATATTACAATTTTTATAGGTAATGTGAAATGATCTTTTCTATAATAAATGAATTTTTCAGAAAATCGCTTTTCATCATGCCTATACATTTTAGTTTAAATTAAATTCATCCAATTATATGAATATATTATGTGAAAATTTATTCTATAATTTCTATAAACTTATATAATATTATAATATGGTCAACATTATTTTTTATCATTATGAATTGTCTCTATAGTAAATATTTGTTACCACAATAAAACAAAAATAAGATAACTATGTGGAAAATAATTTAACAAACACTATAAACTATGAAAAAATAGTAGTATAAATATTTTATATCTACATTTCATTAAATTGTGATTATATTCATTCCCTATTTTTCACATTGAAAATAATTATTCAATCAGTATGATAAAATAAAATTTTAAAACTATAAAATTTAAATCGGATATTTATTTAATTTTATAATTCATTTAAGACATTCTATTTTACTAGTTAATGTATTTTTTAAAAAGAAATTTTTTTATTGAATATTTATTAGTATATAATAATAATTAAATATAAATGATCATATAGTTTTTATATTGTGAACTTTTATTTTTATAAGGGGTCGAAAGAATTTATTATCAAAAAACACATCATTTCTAAATAAATATCGATATTTATTTTAAATGTGATAAAAAATATAATAATTACTAAGATAAAATAAATATTATTTATGGATTCATAATATCAAAATTATCCAAGGGTGAAATTTTCATAATTTTCAAAGATAGTCAATTTTTCAGATGAAAAGTAAATACCGTATAAATATATTATATTTAGTATGACATCATAATTCCCCTTAAGAAATATAATAAATAATTTAATGAGAAAAAAAGACAAATTTTTTTTTAAAATAATGTTATTTTTTTAATAGATAAATTTTAGAAATCCTTTATGAATCCTCCAATACTATTAATATATGTTAACATTTTAAAACATTTTCATTAAGATTATTACTCACCTCTTATATGAAACTATGTTATATTTTATATTTTTTCCATTTTATTTATAAAATAATGAATCCAACTACCATTTGAAAAAAATATGGGAAGAAACCGTAGGATTTGTTTTTGTTTTTATTATTTTATTATATAGATTCCAAAACAGATGTTTGATAAATAATAAATAAATCCCCACTAATTTTCTATATAAAACCATACAATATCATATTTTCATTAAATAAAAATTCATTTGTTAATGTCATTACCCTTCCCTTTCCCTTATATTATCTTCTTAACATGCCATAATCTATCAAGAGGCTCCTATTGAGAATTTTCAGTAACACACTCAAGTATGGGAACTCTCTTCTCATTTCAATTCAAGTACCCCTTTCATGTTTTGTCACTAGATTTAAAATTTTTTCATGTTGGGATATGTTATTCCAAATCAGATACAAATTTGATTTTAATTATATATGATGATATCCCCCTTTCACTCCAATTTATCTCCCTAATGATCATTTATGTGCTCATGTTACAACGCCCAAATTTAATAAGGGATTCCTTAATTTTCCTCTTTATTAATGATTATTTTTTATCTAATTCCATATATTTTAAAATTAATTATTCTTGAACATGTATTTACATATACTTATTGTTTACTATTTTTTAAAAAAATTATTAAAGAAACATTTCCTTCTCCTAGCACAATTTTACGAATTTTTTATTGTGGTATTTTGGATTCAGAAATATCATAGTGAGTTTCAAATCCAAAAAAATTGTGTAGTGAATACCAAAATCATTTCCAATCATGTAAATTAATATTTTTGAACATATAATTATATGATTTAGGAAATAAATTTATGTACTCCATAATCATTTAAGGTTTACTAAATTATAGTTATTAATTAATTATTATTATTATGTGATCTATGTGACACATATAAAAAATATATTAATGTAAATGTTATGGGTGTGATATAATTTATATGGTGCTCTAGTTCATTGTGTAATATTCAGTTTTATGAGACATAATATTTGGATAGGTAATGAACATGATTTATTAATGTGGAATTTTCTATGATGATGTCTTGGAAATTATCCTTATCCAATGTTTATGAGGCAATATTAGATATTGTTGAAACATTTCAGATGTTATGGTAATCATTCTATATCCTGCATTATTATTCATGTTCAAGTTATTATACATTGATATATGTATTTTCTAAAATTTATTACCTTATTCCATTATTATCACCCTATTATGATTGATTATACACCCCCTTCTAATGTATCTATACAAGTTATACTTTTTAGTTTTAATTGTGGGTTTGTTAAGGATGAATTCAATAAAGATTCCATTTTTTATTGTTTAATTGTTAGGTGATGTAGATAGTTCCAAAAGAAACAACTATTCCCAAACATCTAGATATTATTGTGTGTAATATTATGTAATAAATAAAATATTAATATGTAATAAAGCGTTGTTTTTATAGAATATATCTAACACATGAAAATAATAAATAAGGATGGTACCATTAGATGACTTACCCATAAAATAATTAGTAACATAAATTTATCTCATTATAGGTGAAAATTACATTAAAATATATCTAGATATTTTTTCATGGAATTTACCCCTTCTCAATCAAATAAAATATTTAAAATCATCATTTTTTTAAATATTAAAGAAAAATATCATTGAGAAGGTATATATAATCATGTAAAGTATGATTCCAAAATGTAGAGGGAATGATTATGGGAAATTCCATTGATATTGCCTATTCAAAAAAAATTTCCTTTAATTTTATTAATAAAAACTCAAAATTCTCCTCATTAAAAAATAGAAATATTTTACATTTGATTTTTTTATAAAAAATCAATATTTGGTATAAAAAATTTACTCAATCATATAAAAAATTAAAACATTATAGAAGATATTTTAATCAAAAAATGGGTATGTAAGATAAATGATTATCGACCGAAGGGAAGAATAATTTTCGTTTTCATTGATTATATTCATTCTGTATTTTGTGTACATAAATATATTAAAATGAATTAAAATGACTTATATATAAAAAATTACTAGTGAAAAAAGGATTTATGATTATATTAATAGGTATATTAGGAAATTTCATCATCTGAAATGAATCATAAACAATAATGATAACCATTGGGATTATAACATTAAAAAATTAATTTGGTCTGAAATTATTCTTACATGTATAAAATAACTATATAATAAATATATATTTATTATACATATATTATAAAACCACAATCATATATATCAATCTATATATGATTTAGTCATATCCATTTATTACTCATTTATTAAAATAAATGTTATCTTTGATAATGTCTTAGTTTTTCATAATCAGTATCTAAATGGTTTATTTTTATGATTTGATTTATTGTATGAATAATGTTTTTCATCTATGGGAGATTCCATGATAAATTCTTCTGAAAATTAATTCATTTCATGGGTTATTCTATGATGATATAATTATGAAACTTTCACTTTTCCATACGTTATGATATGATGAATTTATTATGATTCCCAATTCATTTTATTGTTTATTTTCTGGTTATTCATCAAAATATTTTATTCATAAAGATATTATGAGTGTTTTATTATATTTTAAAACATATTAATTTGATTATCTTATATGACAAGAAAATTTTATTTCTCCCTCAAATGAATTGGGTAATGGTAAATGTTTTTTGAACTCAAAGTTTCCACTGAAGGGAATCAAAAACCCCTAGAAATAGGCAATATAGGATGGAATCCCAAGACAATAACAAGAGGGTATACCAGAGGGAGTCCCAATCCCATAACATGATTTTATACGAGTGTGAATCCCATGCCAATAACAAAAGGGTGTACAAGAGGGATTTAAAATCCTGTAACCAATGGTTATTAGGGAGTTCATCAAAATATCATAACAATATATTATACAATAGGTAATCCCAAGAGAATAATAAGAGGGTATAATTTAGGGAATCCAAATTCTATAACAAGAGGGTATATGGGTGGTAATCCCAATTATATAACATATGTTTATAAAATATGGTATCTCAATCCCATAGTTAGAGGGTGTATTAGAGGGTATCCCAACCCCATAACAAGAGGGTATATGGGATGGAATTTTAAGACTATAGCTAGTGGGTATATCGGAGTGACTCCCAAAACTATAACAAGATGGTACATGGTTGGGTACACCAATCCAGTATCAAGAGAATAAATGGGAGGGAATCCCTAGCCCAATAAACATATATGGATATGAATTCATCCCAATAATGAAGAATTTACACAAGTTATTAGACTAATCATAAAATGTTATGAGGGTCTTTCTCTATAGTTATATCATAGGTTAGTCTATGATAATGTGTATTCTATAATTCTAGGTCTTCCACTTATGTTATGATCTAATAAATTTAGCTATTTATTACCTAATGACTCATTCCATATGAACTACCAACCTTAATGTTATTACACTTTTTTATATGATTTGATAAACAATGTAAGTTCTTCTTATTTCATGAACATGTTGTCACAACCCTGTACTTATTTTATTCTAAGATTTTCCCCATTTTTACCCTTACTATAAATATTATCTCAACTTTTTCTCATGTTTCTTTTCCCATGGATATAAAAAAAATTCAACGTATAATACTAAAGGTAATGATTGTTAAGGGGGGTTTTGAATATAATTCACTAAGATAGATGATTATGTTTCCATTATTACATATAACATAAAATAGTTTGGTACCCTTGAATGTAGTTTTTAATAACATTAATATTCATTTATATTTAAATATTATTCATATTTGTTAAGAATTCCCCACTATAGTTATTATTATTATACTTATTTTTTCAACCATTAGAAACTATGATGAAAACTATTTTTTCAAATCCCTTGTGATATTTTTATCGATATATATAGAATCATATTTTTGTATAATTCTAATGATGTATAAATTTTTAGGAAACATTCTATGAATTTTGGTAAATGAATGATAGATTTATTTCCATGAATTTACATCCTTTTAAAGATACTACAAGTGGATTTCTTTGGTGAAAAAGAATATATTGTGACTATGGAAAATAATTACACAAAGAAATTAATTACAAAGTGAAAATGAAAATATTAGTTAATTTAATCGATGTGAATATGGAATCACTAAAGATGTAAGATTAATATTCTTGTTGTTCATGATAAACAGACCACAAAAAAATAATGGTATGTTCTTTTCCAATAATATTTTTTATAATTGTGATTGAATTGAGCATAAATTATTCATATTTCATTTTTTAAAATAGCATAATTAGTGAATAAGATAATGAAGCATAGTTAATGGATTAAGGAATAGTTCAAATGATTGATGTTATAATGTATTCGGATGAAAATATTTTGTGATATGAATCATGAAATTTATAATTATTTTTTGTAGATTTTTTATTTAAATATATTAAGAAATATTTTGAATTATACTAATTACCTGGAATGGTTATTTAGTGTCAATATTTCACTAATGGAAGGTAACTATGAACATTTTTATGAAGATAAGAAAAATATAGTTAGTGTGGGTAAATATATGATGATATGTATAATTTAAATGGGATTTCAATTATGACATATGGATAGATAAATGATTTTTTACAATTTCGTTTATACTGTTTTTGATGATGTTTAATATATTTTTTGTTTTTAAGAATATATCCACTGATATTTGGAATAATGTATAATGAATATTTCCAATATGGATTTATTGTAATTCAGGATATTATAATATTTTTAGAAGAATACATGATGTCGTTATACATATGCTTGTAATTGGACAACCAAGAGAAACATTATGATATATTTGTGATCAATGTTATGTGGATTTTGGGATATTTAGTGACCTTCTTTTATTAGTTTTATATTTTTCATCTTTTCAAAGGATTATAAGGTTGAACAATTAACAAAATGCTTTATTTTAAATATCATATGAGGTTTTAGAGAATAAATTATTATCTCACCATATGGAGATTTAGGCATATTAGATAACATGTAATAACCAATTTTCTTTTAGGTTAACTACTAACATATGTAATGACTTATCATTATACCTCAATATATGTTAGTAAATTAGGAATAAAAAATTACAAATCATTTCATTGAGTAAAATATAAAGAAGAAAGTGAAAAAGGTACAACAAAAGGGTGATATTTTTCATATTAATATTAATTAAATCAAGTATATATATATCCTTATATTCATAAATAATAAAATAATTCATCAAAACATGGAAAATAAAACTGAAAAATATTTATCATGAATACTTGGTTTATATTGAACCATTATTCTTATAAATAATCAAATATTTTTGGGTTTTAGACCCTTAACATTCAATTTACTATTTGTATACTTTTGATAAATAACCTCAATCATGACTTTTAAAAATTTATTCTCTTATTCCCATTCAAATCATCCCTTACCACATAAATTTTCTCATGTGTATAAGTATTTATGAGTTACTTTTGGTAACTATTTTTTAGACATTCATATTCTAAAAGGGTGATATATAATTGAATTTTACAATATGGTTTTAAATTAAATAAACTATCATGTTTTAAGACACTGATATCTCATAGGAATTTCTAGCAGAATGTTAATTCAAAGGTGGGAATAATGAAACACTAAAAATTTTTCTGATATTTTTTTACAATATAATATATACGATATTTTTTTATTTCAAGCAACACTAAATATAACATGTGTTATATTAAATCACAGTATTATTATTGATTTCTATGAAACACCAAGTTGAGAATAAACTACAATCAACATTTATAATAGCATTAGTTATATTCCAAAATATGTTTGGCATCTGTGACAAATAATTCTTAGTTCCACAGATAATTTGTGTTAGACACAAGATTGAGTTTTAATAAACTAAAATGTACTATAGATAATATTATTAATGTTTTATTAATGATTTAACACATCCAATGGAATAAAAGTTTTTTATAGTAATAATTAAAAATTGAAATTAAATTTTACACATTTATATATGGATACTTATTTGATGAGAAATTAAATATAATATAATACAAAATCCTTTTGAAAATATAAGAAATAATTTATTGGAAACCAATATTTATGTAGTCCATAATTTTTCACACTAATAAATAAATTAAAATTATTTTCATAAATAAATTTAATCATATATATATATTCAACTATTTAATATTCTTCTCATGTGTTTTCAAAACAAGATAAAAGAAAAAACCTAATTTTACGCATAAATAATTATATGTTTCGTTAAAGTCATTCTACCACATTTCATTTGTATACCAATTTTACTTATCATTATTGCAAATATAATAAAAATAAATCCCTAAAATAATAATATTATTCGATATCCTAATATTAAAAAAATACTTTGGTTAAAATTTTGGCATTATTTTTTGAAAATATATTTTTTGTGAGTACTAAAAACGCCGGAATATAATTAACAAATACATTTTAAATAATATATTAATATGGAAAAATATGTTTTAAATTATATATAATGTATATTTATGTTAATTAAAAATATATTAGTACAATTTAGGTCGTTTTAATAAGTTTAACAATGAAATTGGATATAATAATACTTCAATCTTTTGAACGTTTACTCTTTAAAAACTCATTGTCTCATCCAATCAATGGGATTAATATTAAATTCATTTAACCCAATTATGTTTAATTATTTTCACAAAATTGATTACATATTGGGATTCGGAATAATTTATAATTTATAATTATTAAATACTAATTTATTAGCAATTTGTGTTGTGAATGTAGTTAATATTAATTAAAGTGATTATGGTAAAAATGATTTTACGTAATTGATAATAATTTTATAAAAAATACAAAACATGTCCAAAACACATGTTATATCTCTATTTATATATTTACCCTTCGTGTATATAATTTTTATATATATTGAATCATTTTTGGTGGTAAAACTTGTGTACCAAACAAATTCATCTTAAAAATTCTAAGTGTTTCCTTTTCCCCACATATAAAAGTGAACTCACCCCCCCCCCCAATATTTTAACACCACACAAGACCATTGAATCATCCGAAAAATGTAAAATTAACCTCCTTATTAAAATACTCTCATCCTATAATCTTCACATTCCTTCCATGAAACACCTTTACATTAAACTATATAGAGTTACTTGATGAAGTGGTAATGTTTCTCAATGAGAACTTTTGATTTCTTTCATTCACCACACGTTCAGTTATTCTTATATCAATATTATCTGAAAATTGATAAATAATAAATATAATATATTTTTTAATCTAATAGTATGACCTACACTTTCACACATGCTTATCAATTGGGGTACACAATCATAATTTGTGTGGGTGATGGACAACCGCCTGACCAACCAATGTTGACAGTTCTTAAATTACCATGTCTCATGGTTTGGAATAATAATGTACATGATATTTTTATATGATATGTACCAAATATGTGATATATTTATTCTTTATAAATTATTATAAGACACACACCTTCTATCTTTATATGTTGTGGGAATACAATAGCATCGTTTGTGGGCATGTGAACTATCTTCTCATTAATGGGATGTGATTCATTCACACTTTACATTGAATGTAATAACAATGAGTTTAATAATATTATTAAATATATATAATATTAATTCAAAAATAATTAATATACATATAAATTATAAAATTTATTTCATTAGAAATACTACTAGAAAAAGGAAACAATGTTCATTAACATGTACGGTCTACCGTGTCCATGAACTGTGTATTTAATTTCATATTTATATCATTCATTGATTATCATAAATAAATATATTCTGAATATATATTATATTTATAACTTGATTTAAACTATATATATAATTAAAACATGATATAAGTAAGAGGGTCCAGAAAAAAATAAACACATACAAAAAATAAAGCGGTTATGACCTAAAATATAACAATAAGATGAAATTGTAAAAAAACTGGTAATAAAAATTCATAGTCAAATAATACAATGTATTATATGTAATAATAATGTTATTTATTATATTTATACTAAAAATATAATTATTATACATTATATTATAGTATGTACAAAAAAAGTCAAGACTTTAGGTAAGGGTTATTTCATCTCACTTTTAATTCTAAAAGATATACGCTATATTAACCACTAATTCTTATTTTGTGATGTATATACTAAACTATGAAATTTTTTATAATGATATTAATTTAACTAATCATATTAAAATACTTAATATATTTTATTATTTCAAGTATTTTATGATTCAAAATTCCAATGAGTGGTAAAAAAATTTATATTGTCACATTTATTTTTTGTCAGACACATTACTTGTTCACCACCAATTTCATGTATGCAGTGTGAATAAATCACATGTATATATTTTATGATTATTATATAGATAATTATTATGCTTTTTAAATCCAATTTATGATCTCCTATTCATGGGGTTAATAGATCAAATTTTACCAAATAGGTAAAAGACTTTTGTCTTCTTTTACTTTATTGAGATGTATATTATGATATGAATCTATATTCATTTTTGAGATGTATATAATACATATTTGGATTTTTATATAATGAATATTTTCATTTTAATGATATTTTAGGCATCATATAATTTTATTCATTCATGGATATTTCGTTTCTAAGTTACCAATGTTTTAATATTTTATTAAAACATTCTGATCATTTATTAAGATTGTTTACGATTATGCTTCCATTGATGATATATTTTGTTCCATATCCCAATAATAAGAAGAAATTTTATTATCATCAAGTTTTTAATTATATATTTAGGCATATGATCCATTTTGTTTACTATTTGGAACATAATATATTGTGAAAACATATTTATGGGAATCTAACATTACCTCTGTTTGGTTAGAAATCAATGTTATTTCAGAACAATATTTTCTATAAAGAAACAAAAATAATTTTGAATAATATTTTTACATAATTTTCATGTAAAAAGATGTTTTGAAATTGATATGTTTAAAAAATAATTTTATATGGTTTTAAATACTACATTTGTACATATTGAATGTTAATTATTATGAAATTGGTTTTGAGAATGTTTTATGATTTGAATAGAATTTATCATATAAGAATGTATATTTTACTCCTGAAATATTTCAAATGTTCTTTCATAATAATTATCTATCTAATATAAGATCTTTATATTTCTTATATGACTTAATAGTGATACTATCTAGAGGTATCATTCATATGATTTATCTAAATGATTTGTGTCTAACCTGACATGTTTTTTATGAAAATAGTTTCTCTTCCAAAAGATATACCATGATAAAATGATTATGAAACCTGATTATTTGCACTAAATTTTCTATGATTATATTATTATGAATCCTATCACTTTTACGTAAGATATGATATGATGAAGTTTTTATGAAACCCATTTCATTTAAGGTTTTATTAAATGATATTTATGAAACTCATCTCAATTATGTGTCATTATACATTTATTATTTTTTTATATTGTGGAACATGATATGTGATTTCATTATAAGACTGGTGGAATATAAATTTCCATAAAATTAATTGGATAATGATAATTATTATATAATCATGAAGGATACATCGTAGGGCATCCCAACCAAATAATAAGAGGGTATACGAGAAGTCATCCATGACTATAGCAATAGTGTACACAAGAAAGAAATCACATCTCATAACAAGTGGGTATACTGGTGGGAATCCATAGCCCATAACAAGAAGATGTACTAGATGGAATACCAATCCCAAAAAAACGTTATATAGAAGGGAATCTTATTACCATAATAAGATGGAATGTAGGGTGGCATCCCAAGACTCTAAAATGAGTCCATTGGGAGGTCATCACATTCTCGTGGTTCGAGGTATTAGGGATGGACTCCCAAGACCATATCAGGAGGCTATATATGAGGGAATCCCAAGATTGTAATAAGTGGGTATACCAAAGGGGAACCCAGGATAATAAAAAATAGGTACATTGTAGGGAATCCCGATCCTATAACAAGAGGTTATAGTGGACGATTTCCCATTCCCATAATAAGGGGAAATATGGGAGGGTATCCCAAGATTATAACAATAGAGTACCAATGAAAGAATCTCTCGACTTAATAAATAAGGTATATGTGAGGTTATCCCATACCTCCAGAATAGAGAATGCTAATTATACCTTTCCAAACAAGTTTTGAGGTTTTTTTTGGTATCCTTCACATCGTATTTTCTATGTTTATGAGTATGCACAACTACATTTATTACTCCTATGTTATGATTTCATGGAATTTGATTTGGATAAACTTTTTATTTCATGTATTATATACTTCTATCCTCCATTACAGGAATATTGATAATGATCACTGACATACATGGAATGATTTTAAAATGATAGGATCATGTTCTAATGTCTTTATGCTCATTTTATTCTTACATATCGCCCATGTTTACCTTTAAAAATCATTTGAGCTCACCAAATTCCTATGATACCTATAACCATTTTATAATTAATGGTTATTATAATATTTAAAGAGGTGATCATTAAGGATAACATTGATGGTTATTTACCATGATATATGAAAATGTTTCCGTGTTTCTAAAGGCACTAAACTATTACCTTCCTTAAGCACGTACTTTTCTATTATGTTGAATATCTTTCTAAAATGATATAATATCCCTGTATGTTAAGGGTGGGAATCTATATATGTACATCCTCATGAACGATACATGGGAAAATTGTATGATTGAAATAGGTTTAGTGGAATCTCTATATGAAAAACTACGGTATCTTCTTTATCAAGAATCTCAAAATGACTGATATAAAAAGTTCTCAAATTTTCATTCTTCAATAATATAATAACCAGATACCAATGATAAATTCATAGAATCACCTTCTTAGTAACCTCAAACTCTTAATGATGTTGAGGATTATCATCTTAAATTTTCTATTGACTATGATAATACTTGATGCAATGTCGAATAGCCATAAAATTATCAATCATTTATTTATAAATTTCATATCAAAATAGTTCTCTTTCACCAACATCATCCCAACACATTAGAGTTCTACACATCCTATATATAGGGATTAATAAGGATTTTTCTAAATGCTAAAGTGATTGTTGTTCTTATAAGAAAAATCGATTAGTGGAATACATTGATCCCAACTGCCATTAAGGTCTATAGAAATAAATATCATTATATCATATTGGGATTGAATGATTCTCTCAAACTGTACATATTTAAGAGGGTGATAAATAGTACTAAAATTCAACCCAATATTTAGATACTACAAAATACATCACCATACCATCATGGTAAGCTTAGAATCATACATAGATATAATAGAATTGGTCACTCCATGAAATATTAACACTTTATTAATGTATGTTTTTGTCAATTTGAAGAAGATAGTAATCTTATCTAATGGAAATAATATGTGTTAACTCTTTATGGTGATTGACTAAAAACCTATACACATTATATACTTTAGACTATTTGGGAGTTTAATGAAATATTCCATTTTGATGTTTTCCCATTTTCATTAATGTAGGTTTTGTCCCTATAACATCTCATTAAACTTATATCTCTCTTACGTAACTTTTTGAAATTCCATGAAATGATATAAATACATTGAAAATCATCATTCATTATACCCTAAAAAATAATCTATAAAATTTATTTGAGTCTTCATATTTCATGGATAAAAAGTTAATGATGAAATATGTGAAAAATTCAATATATCCTCTATATATTATATTGATGTATCATATACATTGTTCCATAACTACATCATTCCATCATAATCAAGACTGAATTGGGAAACATTTGTAACAATCTTATATAGTTCCACATCTTCCCCTTATGTCTCTTTATTGCACACATGAATGGATGGTTAAACACTCATTTTGGAAAGATATTATTTCAAATGGATGTCTCTGCACTCTTAAGGAATCATCTATACTATATTAACTTCTTCCCTCAAGTGGTTATTCCTGCTCTCTATGTGGTGATGTCCCCTTTCATTAAATATCATTCCTCTACCATTCACTACTCCAAATTCTAGGTTCCATGAATCCATGATGCCTTTCTTCATGGGAACTCACTATATGACATTCTTCTCAAGATCGGAGGTCTTCATCGGGTCAATGGATGGTTATGTTCACTGGTGTTGGATCATGTCATGATAATCATCATACATTGGGGTTAATATACAGATGCATGTGATTGATGTATAAACGCTCAATGATGGTGGTGTCCCAATTATATTTATTTAATTTTTTCTATTTAGGTTTATTCAACGGGGACTTCATATATCCATCCTTCTTCAAGTCTATAAGTGGATGAAGGTGAGTCCCAACATCTTAGTTTTTCATCCCTTGGTTATTTATTTGGTGCTCTTTAAATGAATCCCCCACCGTCATTACACTTATTTAATGGATTTGCTCCATGGGTTTCAGAATTTTGGTTTCTTCACACACATACTTCTCCATTATCTGGACCAAAAGATTTATTTTTTTCTTCTATAAAAGGATCTATCCATTGATGTTCTTCTTATTCTTTATTATTTATGTCCCTCTATTCATGACCCCCTTATATTTGGGTTCAAAAGTTTTCATGGTGATTGTGGACATTGTTGGTGGATCCAATGAATGTGATACTACTCTTGGGGGTTTTGGTTGTGGCTTGTTGCTGGACAATTTTCGGTGGTACATTAATGAAATGGAATTTCAGTGTATTTTAATGATATTGAATGGATTAATTTCAAGACGAGGCATCGAGGCAGCATGTCATTTCGATGCCCGATGTGGCTTGAATATTTTTTTTCAAAATATTTGTTATATTAAGTAGTAAAAACTCATATTTTCCTAAACAACTAGTTTAAATTAAAAAATGGTACATGTTATGAAATGTGATGGCACCATTTAGTTTAGAACATGAGGTTTACCCTAGTGATGACCTAACCTTAGTCTGTGTGGTTCGTTTGTGGAAAAGCCTTCCCGGATAGAAAATAAATAAATTAATAAAATATGTTATTTTATTTATTTCATTGGCTCATTGATTCAGGTACATAATTTCCATTAATTAAATGAATTCTTAATTAAAATTTTCATGGTAATCCGCAAAACCTTGCAAATTGTTTTAGAGATTTAGGAGATCATGAAATGGGATTCCATTGGATAATGATGTCTGAATCAGGGATCGATGACCAAAACATGATGAAATCGAAGGATATCTCCTAGGAATATAACATTGTATCATTCATCCTCATCCATTTATACAAGTAGAGGTAGGTTGGTTGTTATTTTTTTTCATTCCCTGTACTGAATTATTATGACTAACATGGATCAATCGACTTATAGATTGATATATGAATCATGTGTTTTTGTAGGATGGGTATATTTTGGAGTGATTTGGGAATAATTACATTTATTTTAGGATATATTCATTATTATAATCATAGAAACGAATCAAAAAGGACATGAACATTGATCGAGGTTCATTCCTCTAATTTGGTCTTCTATTTTTCCTCCCCGATTCTTCGTTCAAAATGATCATTCCTTGTGTGCCCCGAGTTTGGACATATCCCAATCAATTTATAATGTTTTAATTTTATCCATGTGAAATTATATGATATCATAGATCAATTATCATCCTGATATGACGGATGTGTAATTGTGGTAGAGGTAGTAGAATTAAGGATGTAGACACTAGATTGAGTGTTCTTCGTTGCATAATGACAAATGACCTATAAATCTATTTTCTATGTTTATTAAAGGAATTAATGTTATTGATATATGAGTGATATATTCTTTGGTGAATAATAAATTATTTTATGGGTGAGGTATGGAATTATCATATGCTTGATCAGTAGATAAGATGTGGGGATGTTGGACCTATGATTCTAGTCAATCCCGATCCACCCGACATGTAAAATTGGATTACATGACATATGGGTGTCTCTTGTTGTGGGTGAGGTTTTTGGAGAAACATAATTATAAAATATCATGTGACCCATATCACATAGAGTGTGGTCTATCCCGAGTGACTCGCCATGTACCTCATAGGGTACGGAGACATGGGATGGTTTACACAGGCTGAAGAATGCCATGTTACACACGATGTGGAAAAATCTTCGACCAGGTACATTGGCTCTGAAATTCCTTGTTACATGGTAACAAGTACCCAAGATGATGATATGTATTAGTAAATGGGTATTCTAAATGGAAAACTTAAATGTTTTTTTACATCTACACAGTCATGGGAAAGAGAAATGATCCATTTATATGGGTAGGAACCTAGGTTCTGGACACAGTCTATAACCAATATACACAGCATGTACATTATTATACACGGCCTAGTGCCATTATCCTCTGTATCCTAGAAACGTATATTGGGGTTTCTTCCCATTATCCTTTTTTAAGGGTTAGTTCTATATTGTCTCATCTACTTAGATAATGTTATCTTCATAATTACTTCTTTAATAGATTCTTTATAATCCTTTGGTGGGGCTCGCAGTGATATCCATTATTCTTCATTATTCCATAGGTGGTGTTCTTGGAATAGTCATGACCACACTAGATGGGCACCAATACATTACTAATTAGGTTAATCTATATTGAGTTATTTGTATCACCATGTTTCCTTGGATGTGATCGTCTTTTTTGTATCATATTATCTTCTACATTCAATGTGTACTTATAATGGCATGACTCGATGATCACTACCTCTTGTAAAAATATCATAAGTTATATCAGAATCAGTAATTTGTTCTCCCGAATGAGTTCCTTGTGGAATATTCAATATAGAATCCTAGACTTGTATACTACTACTATGACCTACAGTTATGCTATGTGTCTTTATTTAGTATATCTATATATTCTTTTTATATGTGGCATAAACATTTACTTGTGTGGATATTATTGGATTTCTTATGTTGTATTATTTCACTTTCAGGGTATCCTACTGAGTATTTTAATGCTCACCCCTAAATTTACTATTCTTGTACATGTAATTTCTTCTGTAGATGATCAAATTTTCGACAAAGTGTGAGATTGACTAGGTCTAGATGCGCCCTAGTGTGAACCAACAGACCGATGTGTGTTCTTGCATATTTTGATTGTTGTCCCTAGTACATACATTCGGATTGGCATGTGTTTTTACTCTTTCTGGTAGGATATAATTTGAACGTATTTACATTCCCATAATTCATATCTTACTCTATATTTGGAATTTAGTGATATGCATTCATGGTTGTACACTTTTTTACATTCATCATTTTAGTGTCTTTGCGATATGTGTGTGTTTGTGTGTACTTAAGAAAAGTCATCCAATGGAAGTGACATGCCTACTCGGTGTATGTCACTATCCCCTTTCATATTATAGGTGGCCTTAGGGAGTTGCGGAATAAGACCATTCTTGATGGTTCATGACCGAGTGGTGTTAATTGAAGAGATTTGATAGACCTAGTGTATGACCCTTGGTATCCCCTATTTTTGTTTTCCATGAGAGAAGCTAGGGGGTTGAAGCTTTTTGTGGACGATCGACGCTTCAACCCGGTGACTGTGAAGAGAAAGTATATGCTATTGAGGATTTAAGGCCTCATTGATCAGCTGATAGGGTCATCATGATTCTAAAATTTTTACCTCAAATTAGGCCATCACTGGCGATGAGTATGGGATAAGGAAACACCAAAGATATAATTAAGGTGTTTCTATGGTCACTATGTGTAATTTGTGATTCCATTTATCCTGAATAAATCCCCAATAGTGTTTATGGGACTCATGAACTAGATCTTCCAGCCCTTCTTGGACAGTTTTATGGTAGTATTCATTAATGATAACCTTTTGTACCTAGCATCTGAGGAGGATCACACATGACACTTGAGGAATATTCTACACATACACTGAGAGAACCATCATAAATTAAATCTATCAAAGTGAAAATTTTAGGTTGAGGTGGTCCACATTTCATGACATTTATCTCCTCAAATAGAGTGGCAGTGGACCTGGCCAAGGTTAAGGTAGTGTTGTCTTGGGTTCCATCCAAATGGATGACATATGTGTAGACATTTCACGGGTATTCAATCTATTACCTGATTTTTATATTTGATTTCACTAGAATATCATCAACCATGAAAATTTTTACCTAAATGGGTAATCAATTCATGTGGATAAAGAAGTTCCAATTTTATTTTTAGCAATATATAAAACATTTGAGAATCCCATCCATCTTTAGAGTTCCATAGAATGAAGTATAGTATGTAGTGTTCTGTGATGCGTCATGAACTGGGCTCTGTTGTTCTATAATGTAGATACAACGTGTGATTTTTTTTATTATTCCAGTTAAGACCATATGATTATTACTACGAGACCCATGATCTTCTTCTAGAAGCTATATTCTTCTCACTAATGATCTGGTGACAATACCTAAGGGGGAATGGTTTATCATCTACTCTGATCACAATAGTCTCAAAAATATCTTCTCTCAAAAGGATATTATAATAAGAAAAATGTGATTGATAGATCTCCTCCTGGATTTTGACATCAATGTTTTCTATACTCCTGGTAAGGGGTATGCGGTACCAAATTATCTCAACATTAGATCTTTTCACAGCTTCTAAATGAGGCATTAGAGTAGTTTGAATCATTGAAGTTATAGTTTATAAATAAAAATGGAGTTTGTTTACTCTGGTTAATGGTTGTCACCCCACTACTCCTAGATCGAGCTACAGAGGCATAGCTAGAGGAAACCGACTATGACAACCTATGAACTCAGATATCTACTACATGTGGTCCTCATAAATTTCATCTATGCGGAGATCATATATTTATTCTTAGATAATTTATGATGTTACAAATGTAATTATGGGTGGATGTTCTAGTAAATTCTAATACATATCATTTGGTAGAACATCTTGTTGTATAAAATATATATAAGGGACTTTCATGTCAAATTTTTTTACTAGTGATGATGAATGGAGATGTAGACTTTGTCTCTCAATGCCTTAATATTCAGCATTTAAAGGATGAGAACTATGTTACAGTGGGTTTATCTCAGCCGAATTAGAATCCAAAAGGATTGTCTTAAAGCATATACATTCATTTCTTAATATGAGTACCACTTATGTCCAAGGGAAATGAATTCATTTGGGTGGTCTTAGATTGACTCTCCATGTCAACCCATCTCTTATCTATATGAGAATAATATTCAGTATAAATCATGGGATACCTCTATGTGCATGAGATATTCTGACTTAATGGGGTTCATTGAAAATAATTTCTGACCATGATGATCCCTTCACATACCTATTGTAGAAGGGATTAAAAGAGGTTTTTTTGAATCAATTTATCATTAGTACAGTTGTTTATCCCCAAACTGATGACCATGTTGAGAAAACAATTTAGATTCGAGAGGACATGTTACAAGCCTGAAAGGTAAATTTTGGCTATATTTGGGAGTATTACCTACCACTTTTGGAATATACATACAAAAACAGCTACCATTCGACAATCAGTATAGTACCATTCAATGTTTTGAATGAGGGAACCTTTTGGTGAAACCTTTTCTAGACTATCCTGAGAGATTCATCACTCATGGGAACAAATTTGGTTCAAGATATAACAATGGGGGTTTCAGTTATATAGGTTTAGATGAAGACCACACTAAGCCATTATATGTATTTTACATAGAAGCGATGTATTCCATTATAGTTCGGGTAAGGACACATTATGTTCATTAGTGTTTCATCTCTATGTGGATTACTAGGATTTGGATGGGGTGGAAAGTTATCCTAGAGGTTCATCAACCCATTCTATATAAAACATAGATGTGCTGAGGGGCATACCACTATGTTCTACTACAATAGTTAGATTGACTACACGATGTCTTTCACATGTTGTAACTAAGGAGGTACATGCATGAACCATATCACATTGTTGACTAGGGTGAGTGGGACACCAAGGATGAATCAACCATTGATGAGTAACCGGTAGAGATCTAGGATTGGTATGAGAGTATCCTCTGTAGGTGATAGGTTACATTAGTCTATATCTAGTTGAATCATGGGAATTTTTTGCAGATTACTTGAGATACATTGGCTCATATTCATTCTTTTTACCCTCATATTATATTTTGGCCCTTATTTTGGATTTAAGAGGACATAAATAACCAATCGGGGAACAATGTAATGACTTTTATTATCAATGTATTAGTTCTGGATATTGTCTAGATTATTTTAGATATAACAAGAAGATATTCTATATGATTCTGATTTCCAGTTTACCCTAAATAAGTTTATGAAATATATTAAATTAATTAAATGGCACACACCTGAAATTTTCCTAAAATGGATGAATAAAATCTATAATGTTTCTAATATCAGAAATCTTAGGTTACCATTGAGTACACAACATGAGATTTACCGAAGGGTATAATTAACCCAAGTCTGCACTGGTCATTTTTAGAAAATAAATTTCAATAATAAAATGAATAATTTTTTAAAAAAATATTTTATTTATTTCATTATCCCAATGATGTAATAACCCAATTCCCTTTGTTTAAATGCATTATTATGGAACCATTATAGGGTTTTATTCAAAACAATGAATATCATAGGAGATCCTTTGGAGAGTGTGGAACTAGATTCTATTGATGAATAATGATCAGAATACAAAGGAGTCAAAGGATCTCACCAATTACAAATAAATTTCATCATTCTTAATTAGTTAATGATCCAAATTGAGGTAGGTTTATTTTTTAATTTTTTCCATTGCATGTTCTTCATTATAATGATGAACATGCATAAATAAACTAATGTATTAATCCATGGATAATGTGTATTGGGGGTATGGGTTTAATGTATGGTGATTTGAGATAATTACTTCAAGTTTTTTATTAAATTAGTATTATTCTCATAGAAAAGAGTTGAGATTGACACAAACATAAATCAAGGATCATTTCACTCAATTGTTCTTATGATTTTCTTCCCTGGTCTATTATTTACCACTAGAATTCTTTCTATGGAATGAGGATAAAAATATCTTGAACAATGAATCATTGCGCACCTTTTTTATTCGAGAAAATATTAGATATATTAGATCTGGAATCAAAAGAATAGGATAGAGGTGCGAATTCGGTAACAACATTTAATTTGACAATGTAGATACCATTTTTTTCATTTTTTTTGTGCACAAAATAACAACATATAAATAAATATCACAATATTTTTCAAGGCCCAAAATTCATTTTTTGATAATTGATAGGTTATTTCAAGGCCCAATTGATTATTTTATAGGATAGGCATGGACTTATCAGAGGCTGATGAATCGAGAAAAATGTATAGATAATGGATCTCGTATTATAAAAAAACCTGATCCACACAGCCTGTAATCTAATAGTACACATCATGTGTGTCCCTCACGATAGAGGCTTGGGTTTCAGAGAAACTTAAGTATCACATTGTGTTTGACCCCTATTAAATAGTGTCTTTTCTCTCCTAATATAGTTAGCATGTACCTCAGAGGGTACATGAACATGGGTTGGGGTACATTGATGGAGAATTACAAGTACTCACCCCCAAAAACACAGCCTCGACTAGGTACATGGTTATGTCAAGTGATAGTTCATGGGAACAGGTACTTGAGCTAAATACGTGTACTGGTACATGGGTAGACTACATGAGTAGCCCATGTGGCATGTAATTCTACATGGAAATGGGCAAGAGACATTGTCCATTTACATGGGTAGGACCCGGGGTCAAGGGTATTAGCATAAAACCCTTTTACATGCCATGTAATTTATTATACATGGACTAGATCCCTTTTCCTCTATATCATGGACATGTTTTATTATGTACCATTCCACATATAATTTTCCTAAGGGTGATTATGTTATTGTTCACTAATACAATGAAAATAATCTTCTTATCAGAACATCTTGGATATTGTCATTAGAATCCCTCTGTAAGGCCCATACTGAGATCATCTATTCATCTTCATGCACTAGATTGAGTTCATGCTATTGTCATGACTAACACTATGTTGGCTCAAATCACAGACATATATGGTTAATCCATATTTAGTTGATTGTATTACCCTTCTTATTGATAGTGATCCAAATTCAAATATCATATTCTCTTCAAACCATTAACGTGTACTTATAATGATGAGACCCAATCAGAATTCCTCTCGAATGATTTTATTTTTGCTATCAGGATCAGGAGTGTATTCTCATGGAAAATTGCTTTATGAAATCATTGAGATGGAATCCATGTCTGACCTACTAAGATTGTGACTTACCTTTCAACATTTTTCCTTTATTGATTATATCTATATATTATTTTTATATTTTTCATAAGAATATACTTGTATAGGATGGAATTTATTTATTTTGTTTTATATTTTATGGTTTCCAGAATTCTTATGTTGAATTTTTATTCTAACCCCTACAAGGGATTTTCGGGAATATGACTTTTCAAGTGAAGATGATCAACCATTCTAAAGAGTCATGGATAGAGAAGGAAAATATGATGCTTAGTGAGACTAGAATGAGTGATGTCTGTTCCTATGGATATTGTTATAATTCCACAATAATTTCATTCATGTGGGACATGTGCTTTAGAAACAATTGGGTGGGCTTATATTTGGACCTCATTACATTCCATTACTTCTAGTCATACTATGGTTGTGAGATTTAGTAGTATTCATACATGTTTGTTTAGTTATTTTTATATTAATCATTTTATATTCATGGAGATGTGTGTCTGTGTGTGTGTGTGTGTGTAGGTACATAGGATAATCCCTCCCATGTCAGTGATATTACAACACAATTCTAGTCACCAACCCCTATTTTTTGGTGGTGGGCTTAGTGAGTCACATAACGGGCCCCATTTGAACTTTTTATGATAGGAATATATGCAGCTTCTATCGTGGTGGTGGAACCCAGCATGTCATCGATGGAATATTCATTACGGGATCCCATTGGTAGGCTTCAGTTATGGTTTCCCTATTTTGAGACCAGATTCCGAGCTCTAGCATCTAGTTTTTTGGTACAGTGTATTTAGAGATTCAATTGGATTAGTGATGGGTTGTTTGATGTCGATGATATACACTGGGTTGAATGAACGGGTTGACACTTGTTGGTGTGTTCATTATGCTCCTATCATAGGACATGTTATGTTTTAACACATTTTTTTAAGGCCTATTAGTTACATGGTTTTTCTTAGTGTGGGTGGTATCTGTTCAGTGAATCTTGGTTCTTGGTCCCTTCGCACGCCAATGGTATGACATTTAATTTTCTTAGGTAACCATAATGTAATTTTTTTTGGAAAATACAAAAAAATATTTTCTAAGAATGATATTTTTTCCCCAGTACTTAATAATTTCAATATACATATATTGAAAATCTATAAATATTGTATATTTATTTATCCTCATCATAGATAATTTACCATGATCCTTCTGACATAAAGATTATTACAACTTTTTCACTTCCCATGGTTGATAGGGTATTGAGATTTAAAAAATATTCAATCCAGATCAACAATACACTCTATCACATATTAAACATTTTTTTAGTAAATATATAAATTAATATTTTTATTAGTATATATATATCACAAAGTTCTCCATAAAAACAATACATTACTATATTTGATGAAATGATTTCCTCCGCTATCTCCAATTTAAGAGTTTAAATTTTTCTCATGAGATTTATATTATTGTGATGATAAGATATCCATATATCATTATTTTTGGAAACACATCAGAGTCTTATAATTGATGATTGACTATAGATTACAAATCCTTCTCCACAATCTGGTACTGTAATCATAAATTACATGACTAAACTTCTATTAGGTTCCTTATAATTTTATTCACATTCATTAATCAAAATGAACAAAGAACCCTTCAATATATCTCATTGAATAGATTTGACAATCATGTTAAATTATGAAGAGTTAACTAATAATATTTATCCTTACAAAGAAAATTATGTATCTTATCGATAGATTTTGGTATAGTATAACATTCAATAAGTTCCATATTTTAGGGATCTGGTGAAATACCCTCCATTGATATTATATGATCTAAATTTGATATTTCTATAGACAAAATTAAATTTTGTTAAATTTTAAATATAGATTCTTCATTCATAAGTACTTCAGTAAAATCCTCATATGATCATAATTATATTCCATTATCATTTAATATATAAGTGTATTCTATATTTGGAACGAAATAAACTAATCTATGTATTCTATAAATGACACATTCATTAAATACAAAAAGATTTCATAGTTATATTAAACGTCAAATGGAATAACTAAATATTCGTTGTGTCTGTACCTTGTGAGATATGATGGATTTGGTATATCATGATTATTATCCCTCAATTGATATCATCCATATTTAATATCAACTATATAATGTTATTGACATCTACATAGTTGATAAAATAAGTCAACAATAAATGTAAAGGCATAATTATTATTGACCATTTTCTTGTAATAATCCTCATAATCAATTTAGAGTCAAAGAGACCCATCAATCTTCATAAAAATAAAAATGTGCACCCAAAGGTGGCACACTTTTCCAAATGAATCCATTTTTATGATTATATTATAATTACATAATTATTTAATGTGACTCAATTGAGGCCATTCAAGATGAAATATTTGATATAATTGTATCACGAGATATGTGTTCTATTGAGAATTGATCTTCATGAATAAGTGTAATACTAGAAAAATATTCATGAAAGTCATCAGAAAATGATTATAAATTATTAATATAATAAATATTGGGCTTATCCCCACACATTTAATAAATTAACCACTTTTAAATAGGAATAAAGACCCATAAAATGAATGTTATATCCATTAGAAGTTCATATTTACTATTATAGATATTTATGATCATAACATTGTTCAGAATATCATACATGACTTCCCTTACTCAGAAATTGGTGTGTTACCTATATATCTAAATTTTATCCATAAAAAAATATAATACAATTCATTTAGGTTGTGAATAACTATATTTATAGGTACAATATTCCCACAATCCTTAATTAGATAAGATTCATATACTTCGGAAGCTATCATCATACCATTAGGGGTTTAAAATCTAGTTTAACATCTTATTATTGGGGTGGATGTATGGTACCCTTATTAGATTCATAAAATATTATGGGGTTAGTTTATTAATAGTAAAATAATATATTAGTATTCCCAGAGTTGATTCTATGTCTACCTTTCACCACATAATGAAGATACCTCTCATCTAAAAAAGTGATTAGAAGAAATTTCCCTTTGACTCTAGATTAAAATGATGTTGATATCGATTATCATTATCGACATTAATATTGGATAATTATTTATCATAATACTCATTATACATACAATTGAAACATTAGAATGTTGGTAGTTCATACTATAGGTATTTATTTTAATTCCCATAATTTAATAACTTTATCTTGTGACTTCCACTTTAAATTCACTTATGAAAATAATTTTGATATATAATATTTATAGCATGCCCTTAAAAAAATCATCCCTACTACCTTACACACTTTGAGAAAAATGTAAGGCACATCTTCATTTCCCCATTATTTTTTATTTTTTATTAAATTTTATAATCCTATTCTTATCAAAACCATTATATTAATGGTAAATTAAAATTTCTATTTCCACCATGACAATACAAAAATTTAATTATTCATTGATAATATTGTCCATTATGGATAACACCCATTAAAGAATTTATTTTATGCCTCAAAAGAATCAATAAAACACAAATAAAACATAGATGATAACAATATAAACATACTTCACATGTTATAAAAAATTTACTTTATAGATATTGATACATTCATTATCTGTTTTGTTTATATCATGTAATTACTTATACATTTTTATATTAAAATTATGTTGAAATTACTTATTGAAAAAAATCTTTTAAATATATACCACTATAAGAATTAAATTTCTTCCTCTTAAATTTATTTTTAATAAGAGTCACTATTACTCTACTTCTCTTTCCAAATAAAAGAAAACAAAAATGAAAATTTCATTATCTTAAATTTGGATAGTGGAAAATATCCTTAAAATAAAACTACTCCATTATTCAATATGTGGTGGATCATCATATCAACCAAAAGAAAGAGAATTTTCCTCATGAAGGGATCATATAAACATTGTATCATACTTTCAATATTTTGTTCTTAAAATTTATTTATAACATTAGAATGTTGTATAATCATAACAAAAATATATTTTCATCCATATCAACAAAAATTGGTTCACTTGGAATACAGTTGTTGAATTATCTTTTATATTCAATATTAACATGGTTTTTATGAGTTCCAACCACTAACTAAATCATAAATTCAAAGTGTTCCCAATAGTATTCTTACATGAATACCATATAATACTGAGAAATCATTAATCGAATGTCTATATAATGAAACCTTATTTTAAATTTATAAAACATTAGGTTTCACCAAAGTTATTAATGGCCATTATCTTTTCCAATTGGGCATCATGGTTTTTAAATAAAGGTTAATTAACCAAATAATATCCCACCTAGTGTAAAACCATTTAACAATTATTATAGAACACACTACATATCAAAATAATGGAGTAATGTACTTGAGAAATAATTTTTGGGGTTAGCATTCCTAGATGAATTTATACCAAAATGACCTCAATTTATAGTATCTAGATTGGGATGTTCTTATAAAAAATATACATTACTTTCATTATTATTACATAGAATATTGTCCTATTCCATGGATTATTGTAAGAGACCCCATTTTTTTTTTCTAAATCTGGTTTCCAAATGATAATTAATCTTTTATCCAAGGCCAACTATTGCCACCCGTACTTATCCTACATAGATATTACATATTTTAGATTAGTATTCATTATATGAAATTATGATCCATGCTAGAATCATATATTTTTAGTATATATAGAAAATTGGATACATCAAAAAAATGATCATAAGTGAACCACATCATCTCCCACAATGTGATTAATAAATCGATCCCTTCTAGGGAATATAATTTCTCATAAAATTTTTTACATCCTAGGTAAAGAAACATAATAAAGGGTGACCTTAGATTCCAAGTATGGGTAATCCAGGATGATATCCAGAAAAACAAACACATAACATTAGAGTACGTGTATGTGTACATGATAATAAAATTTTAAAACTATACATTGTATATAATATATCATAATCTTGAGTGATGGTGTCAATAATTGAATTTTATAAAAAATCATTCCTAAAAATATCATATAACATGTTCATTGACATAATAAAATTGGTAAAAGATATGTATTTAAGGAATACAACAAATAATATAATATAGTTTCATCAGTATCCTATTATCACTTCAAATACTATCATATTGGATTGGGTTAAATCTTTAAACCACTATATTAGTCCTCGTTTACTCCCAAGAAAATAATATTTGGAAGAGTCCCTTACTGAACATGGTTAGTTACACACACTAGTCATATTTATTTTATGAGATATCCATTTTATGCAATAAATTATTTGAATATGTAATTTTAGGACAACACATCACAAATACAAAATATATAATATCTGTTACACATGATCATAAAATATTCTTTATATCATAAACAATAAAAAAGAATGGGTTTTATAGACATTCTATTACGATATAGCCCATGGAAAACAAATAAGATTCATAAAAATATATATCCATTATAATCATAAACCAACCAAAGAATGATAGTCATGGTATAACTGGATCACATCCCTAATAAATAATAATTAACATAAATTTATTTTATATTATATGATAATTCTCATAAAAGATATATGGAATATTTATGGAGGAATATATTATTTTTTTAAATCACATCCTTAAATTAAATAAATCCTTAATATTAAGAAAATAATTTTCCTTTAATAAAATGTAGATAATTATAATGTAATAATTATTTCATTGAGTGTTCATGATTCTGCTAAATTCTGTTTATGGATTGAAAATAAATAAAATATTATATTATTAATTTCATTGAACAGTACAAAAGTACCTTGTTAGAAAACTAATATAAACTAAATGATTTGAAAAAAATTTTAATTATAAAATTAGAACTAATAAAAATAAAAAAAATCATTTATGAATAATATAAAACTATTTAAATCATTTTAGTGAATACATAGACATGGAATAAAAATGACATTCAACTAAGAGATAAATAAATTCAACATTCCTTAAAAATATTATTTTTATCATATGAGTATATAACATGAGAATAATGAAATAAAAAACATGTATAATACTGAAATTACATGATTACATAAAAATTAATGACTTTCATGAGAGGTGTATTATTAAATTTGTTCTTTCTAATATAGTCATAAACTATTCTAATAAACAATGGGATTGTAACAAAAACCCCAGACCTGCTATCTAACTTCATTCATGCATGTCCAAAACTCCTATATAATAAAAATTGATATTTAATATATCTATTTTAGAATCAAAATAATATATATAATACACAATAGGATATATTTATAACCATTAATTCCCCATTTATTTATATTTCATTTTAAAAATAACTTCCCTATTTCATAACAACATCTTTTTTCATATATGTTTTGGATTCGTAGTTTTGGATTATTTGCATTAATCATTGTTTTATAATATATGTAATGTTGATAATAACATAAAATTCATATATATTCATAATATAAATATTTTTATTCATAAATAATATATTTATATATATAAAATAATAACATTGTTTGTGAAGACATTAGGTTATACGTACACTTGAATGTGGTCTAAAATTTTTAATAGATTGACTTAAATGAAGTTAAATAATAATTTAAATGTAATTAATCATTAATATATCATATATATTAAATATATAAATCTTTATTAGCATCCCCTTAAATTATTATTGAATAGAAAATTACATCAATACTTGGAGGTGTTGTTCCACATGTACACATTAGCGATGTTATCATTTCCAAATGGTTCAAAAGTAATAAGTTATATGTGTTATTATAGTTTGACAATTATAATTATTTCATATAAATAAAATTTAAACATTATAAATATCATAATACACAGCTATAAAATATTTTTATGAAAAATTAATTGTACCACTATGTGGTGATGATATCCCATACATACACACGTATGATACTTTCTCATCCCATGTTATGGGGAATATGGGCAATTAAAGAAGTTTAATAGTCATAATTACAATTATGTATAATAAAGATATTAAAATTATTATTTTTATAAATAAAACAAATTTAAAGGAGGTAAATATGAATTCAATTTGAATATGATCAGTTAATGAAATTAGATCTTCTTTTAAAAAACTACTTTGGATCTCCTATAATGAACATTTGGGTTGGTATTTTTGGAAAACTAAAATATAGATAATTTGTATAGATGATTTTATAAGATAATTTGGTAATTTTTCGTTGAGGGTGAAGTATAAAAGAGGTTTAAATAATAGAAATTCATAGTGTTGTTTTATAATGGTGGGGGAGAACAAATATGGAATTTTATTAAATAATAAAATACAATAAATAAATTCCTTGGTAAATTATTCAAGATAAAAAT
This sequence comes from Viscum album, assembly GCA_963277665.1. Taxonomy (NCBI): domain Eukaryota; kingdom Viridiplantae; phylum Streptophyta; class Magnoliopsida; order Santalales; family Viscaceae; genus Viscum; species Viscum album. Next base: position 316,312,292 of record OY728132.1, on the reverse strand, counting down.
TATTTATAGTAAAAAGAATATATGGTTAGAAAAATCATCCAATTAAATATAGGGTGGTTTTGGAATCATTATAACCCTTTTCTGTTTATTAATCGCACTGATAATCATTTTTAACTATATGCACGATAACAACTATTTCAATCAAAAATGGTTTAGAATGTATCCATTTAAAATGACTCCTAAATAAATAATAGATGAAAATTTATACCATATTTGATTCAATTTTTCTAATAATATATTTTTATGAATTTAAAATTATTTTAAAAATTATTTATTGTAATAAAATATAATTAATTTCAATTTTGGATCTATTCGATTCATTTCCCATTAAATAAACCAAAAGAAAATTACAAAAACAATATAAACATTTACAAAAAAATTAATATTACATATTTATAAGAAAATTTCATGGAACACTATAATTCCATAAAATTGTATTACTTTTAATATTTTTAAACATATTTAATTCCTTTCTCTATAATGTAATTAAAAACATTGTTGTCCTTGATTAAGAGTTTAACGACTTTATATAGTTACTAAATATTAAAAATAAACTACTATGAAAAAAAATATACTTTATATTCAAAAAAATATAACAAACCATTTTTTATCCTAATGTAATGTGTTTAAGGATATTAATGTCAAGAGGGTCACATTTTTTGTTTATTCTTTTTTTAAATATATATAATCAACAGATTCAATAAAATATAGAACAAATTTTACATATATTAATTAAATGGATGGAAATATATTTTATCCACTAATTAAATATGATAATGTCTCATTTTAGATTACTATTAATGTCTTATATAAATGTTTTAACCTAGTTTCACACATTTTAACCATACCAATGTGTTAATAATGTACTATATTTATTATTCATAATTACTAAAAATAAATGGATTCAATATAAACAATATGATACCACTAACATAAAATATTGAATCCACTGTTTAGTTTTCTAGTTCAGTTAGTTGAATAAACACATTTTTATACAATATTTCAAAATGCAATGAAAATTGATATTTTGAAGAAAAAAATATTAAACATAATACTTGATTCAATCATATCCTATTACTAGATAAAAAATTAGATTAATATGAGGACACCAATTTGAATATATATATATATATTCATTAAAATCATTCATGAAGAAAAATCAATTTAATTTATTAAAATAAAAACCCATTGTGTGAATAAGTAATGTTTTTCAGAAAAAACATATCATTCATATTCAATTAAATATTATTTTAATTTAAAATTAAATTATGTAGAAGGAAATAATGTTATAAAATTGTAAACGAGAACATCTTGATAATTTTTTTATTCATATTTATCCCAACCAAATTGACATTTTGTTGATAACGTTCACATTAGATAACAATATTTTAATATATATCATGGTTTGTATGAACTCTATATTATATTTAACAAAAGATATCGTAGAAAAATTTATATTTGAAAATAAATATATAATAATATATTTCGGTGTTCTAATAATAATCTTCAAAACCAGTGGTATAGAAACATATGAAAGTCTTGATCTTAGACACTCAGTCAACAAAAAACAAAACTTATTGTTTCATATCATAATTATGAATGAGATCATACCAAGGACATAAATATCATAATAGAAAAAATAATACCCCAAATTATAATAATAAAACCTGATTGAGCATGAGAAATCATAAATTTAACGTTAAATAATTATAAGAGTTATGACATAGAACATCATATATATTAAAAACATTAAAAAAGATTATTATAGAAAAATGAAGACTTATACCAAAATATTGTATAATCATGATGAAATTACATATAATGAAATCTAAAATCATCTTGGTAATATTGAAAAACTATAATTATAGTAAATAACTTGTCAGATATCCCATTTTTACTATTCCTATATGAATAATCTCATTGTTTCCTTTACCTTAAATGTGCGAAAACCCATTCTACCTATGGCTTTATGGAACTAGTTAATTTTTTATACACAATAATTTTATATTAGATATTAAAATAAAAACACATTTTCTATTGATATAAGTCATCACCCATCATCAACAATTTATTTGTATGAGACTATAAATAGACCATCATCATATCTTAACGCACACATAAAAAATGGGTTCTTTTTATTTTCAAAACATCACATAATATTATCATAGTAAATCATATGATATAAAAAATATAATTATTGAATTGAAATAATATCAAAATAACACATAGTTGGAGATAAAATAATAAATTCATGAGAGATAATAATTGTAGGTAATATTTAATTTAACATAGAAATAAATTCAAAAAACATTTTAGACATTTTTTTGGTCGAAATAAAAAAAATTATGGGAATTAGAAAGATGTTTTGAAAATTATAATGTATATAGTTAAAAATAAGGATCCTTGAAAATAATAAAACCAATCCAATAATTATACATGGATAAAAATATAAATTAACATCTTAACAAGTATATTTATGATTTTTTTTGAACAAAACATGCATATAAGAAACATCGATTGTATTTCATAAATTATAGTATGAAGTATATAAGGGACAATAAAAAATTGCATTTCTTTGAAAAACTAATATTTTCTAGGAAAAAAGACTCATGGAAGAAAATATTCATTTTAAATATTGTGCTTTATTCATAACAATGTTGTATGATTAATTCGAAGATAATTTTAACTAGAGTTTTTTTGATAAGGAGAATTAATTTATCCAAAAATAGAAACAAGGAATAATATAAAAAATAACGGACTATTGGGATAAATTATAAAATGAATATTATATTCCACTAATGAATACAATAACACAATGAAATAAAAACTGATTTTTTAATACCCTTACCACCATAGAAACATTTTATTCAAAAACCATAAAGGATAAGATATCAGATAGAACATTAAATACAATAATAATGGATAGGATCATGATAAAAAGTATTAATGTGGTAGAATTTACAACATTCAATAATAAATATAACGTATAATTAGAAATATGTCTTAGGAAGTGATGATTTGATTTGTAAGACCCTTACATAGAATTCTATCTTATCTGATAACACTCTAAACATATTTATAAAAATAATAAAATTCCTAATAATAAATTTAACAGCAATAGTGGTAACTAATAGTATAGAGACCCCAACCCCGTTTTCATAGAATAATAACTAAAGATGTTGTATCATGAAGGACCAAAGAGTTTAGTAGATTGGAAAACCAGATAATAACATAAGATTTTCATTATTTTTTTGAATAGAAATATGATATAGAAATTCGATTGTAAAATTCTATAACACATAGATTGTCTCTATAAGTAATTTAGAAAATTAATCTTCATGTCTTGGGTGAAAATAAATCACATGAAAGTGATGAGAATAGATAATCTATAAGGGAATGTAATATATTAGAAGTATAAATAATAAGAATGGTGAGTAAATAAAAACACACATGAAATTAAAACATAATCATGAGAATAAAATGGAAATAACAAAATATTGTTAAATAATTACAAAATAAAACATAACCATGGATATTCTACTAGATGACAATTTAATTGGATTTTAAATAAATAGTATCATAGTGAGTGAATACATAATATCGGACATCCTAAACATGTCATCAAGGACTCATCCAAGAAACCATACATAATGGGTATATCCCTAATCAATATTGAATCATTATACCTACCGATGCATAAAGAAGATATAACGGGACCTACCGATGCATCGAGGGGCTATAGAGGGAAACACCTATCACTTAAAATGTTCAAATAATTTCTCATATGAACGTCGGAAAACATAATAAACTTATACAAATGATATTTAAAAAACCTTCCCCAATATAAAAACATAATCACTAAAAATTATGATTAGTATAGTGAATGGTATCATGATAGAATATCCTCAACCAAACTGATCATAAACCATTTAATAAAATATAGTTGATGATAAACACAAGAGATAGATATTAATAAAACATATAATTTAATATAGGTGTTGAAATACATAAAAATACTCTAATACAATACTCAAGATATATTATTTTTAAACATATACAAAAAATATTGAAGTACACAAAAATAAATAACCATTAAATTAGGTTAAATAAATTGAAAGAACAATGTGAAGGAGAAAATAATGGTTTGGGTAAAATCCATTACAACATTGAAAATAGTCGAACCATATTCCCAATAAAATGAATGATCATCAAATGAGAGATTTAATTAAATAATGATAAATAAATTCATGATATTTAACCAAAATGGACAGTATACATAAACTAGACACATGAAATAGTGGTTAATAAGGAATATATGACAGAAATGAATGATATTTGAGAAAAAACATACATTATGTCCGAATGAGTTCATCACTTGGAATAATTGTCCTTTAACATTAAATTGAATCTGTTAAATAATTAATTCAGAACATATTCTATATGTATTTTATTTATTATAGTATTATTTATTTCATTTATGGGTTTATATAATAGTTATAGAGTTTAATTTCATCATTGGGGAGAAATCATTTTATTGGTTTTCAAGACCAGTTCTCTTTTTTATATGTAATGTAGTTCATGCAAATATTTTATAATTCCCTCGAATGAGAATGAATTTCTTTTTAATGAACATACAAAATGTTAAATGGTTATAAGTATCATTTCGTTATATGGTATTAAAATTAATCATTGGATAATACATTTAGTGATAATCATTTGAATTATTATGGAGGTTATTATCATAACAAACTCATTTTGTTTTATCATTTTGTATTTTGTCAATATGTTATATCCAAAACATTATAAGGGTTATAATATTAATTTCACAATCGGTTTCAACCATTCAAATGGTTTCATGAACATCCTTGAATATGGTGTTGGGAAAATGAATACCTTTTTTCCATGAAGGCGATTCAACAACACCTCACAGACGACGTTTCCATTTTCAGAATAAATGAGAGAGGATAACGGGATTATTGTGGTATTATTCCATTAGAATAAAAATTTACATTGTATGTATGTTACTAGAGTTATCATGATATTTTTATGAGGGGATGTGATAAGAGAATAATAAAATAAAGGAATATTAAAATAAATTAAATGGAAAAGGAAGTGTAATTTTCCTCTTGAATAATCTTCCTTGAAAACCTCATTAAAGGGATTGGTTTTGGTCATTTTTTATAAACAATAGCTCTTGGATGGAGCGGAGAGTATTTTGAAGAGGATTGGGAATATTTTTTTAAATTTTCAATTCATAGAAGGTGGGAGTAGAATGGATCATATATAAAGTAATTGAGAGGGGTGTTTATTTTGAATATTTTTTTTTATTTTTTTTATTATTTTGGATCAGGACTACGAATAGATTATGAACTATCATAGAATATATTAAAATAAATAATTTTAGTTATAGATTATGGTTCTTACATTAGGGATGACTCGAGGAATAGTTCATTTAATTTATAATAATTTTTAATGGTTCATTTAATTTATAATCTACCAGGAATGTTCAGTCAGAGGAATAACCCCTGACCATTTATTAAAAGAAATAAAAAGTGCAGTAAATAAGGAGATGGATTAGGGTGAACATCTTGCCCAAACCCAATCAAAAGTCCCCACCAAACATATTCAATTACAAACCAAACCATTACACCCAAAACCAAAGACCCATACCGCTGATTCAACACTTCAACCAGCAGTTCATCATCTTCATCAAAACTTCCAGCTTTCAACATCATATCATCACTGCAATTACTGCAACCACAACTTCATTCCAGAGATCTTCCCGAAAACAAATCTCGAAAAATCACGGAAGAGAATCAAATCCGAAATACTGGTCCAACATTCAGCAAGGAAATCAGCAAAGATCAGATCACCGAGGGAGCAATTCCACCATCACGCAACACAAATCCAAGAGAACCCAGAGCAGATTCATCCAAAACACACCAACGCAAAATTGCAATTGACAATAGCACGAAATCCATCACCTCATCCCACTAACAGAAAAAAGAGAAAACAGAAGAGACCAGTACTCCAAATTAGAGACCCGCCGCTCAGATCCCGTCGCCGCCACCCATTACGCACTCGAAGACCACGACGAAGCACCAACAGCACACACCGAAGTCAAGGCGGAGGTCTTGGGCCGCTGGATCTGGAAACTCGGTCGCGGCCCGGCACCGCGCTGCCAAAACGGTATGAATGGGGAGACGACCGAGTCCATGAAGCACCACCGCAGCCACAGAATCACCGCCAGAACTCGCCGAGCACCAGAAGAGTCACCGCAGCAACCCGAGACGAAGGAGGCGGCGACGAGGGGAGAAACCCTAGCGCGACGTGCCCCTTACGGGCTCATCCTCTTCTTTAATTTATAATCTATTTATACCCTAAATTACTATATTTAAACATTAACAAAAAATACATATATTTTAAAAAAATATAAACAAAATAAACCCAATAGATTTTCAAACATAATAATTCAAAATTTAATACAATTTTTTAAAAAATAATTTTCAAAATATGAGAGAGTTAGTTTTTAATTAAACCCAACATTTAATCATAAAATAATGATTTCAAATTTTTAACTGATTTTATAAAACTCAGAAAAATTAGCTAAGACTCATAAAAATATCATGAATTCATAAGCTAAAAAAATATTAATTTACGTATATATTTTTAGAAATTAAATTTTATTTTCAATAATGTGATTAAAAATAAAAATGTAATTAAATATTTATGTATCACAAATATACTATCAAATAATAAATAATTTTTAAAATATTCACTTACTTATACTATGATATAATCATATCAAACATTCATTTATATGATACCAAAATTTTATTTATACTGTAATGGGTGACATTATTATTATTCATTTAGCCAATTTACTAAATATAGGGGTTATATTATTATTCCTATGATAGAATAACTATTTTTTAGTATATGTTAATTATCTTATAGAAATACCTATTATTTCATTCATTATTCATTTATAAAGTATTCACTATTTTCTTTATATGGATTTATGTGACTTATAATATATAAACATAAGATTTAAAATATCACTGATATAATTCTATTTCCATAAATTCTACCATCATTTCTTTGAAATTCTGGAATTTCACCTCATAAAATGATTTGGGTAGTTATTCATCTTCGGTTCCTCAGGATCCCACATCACCACTTAAATTTTATTATATTTAAAAATTACCATTACCAGCCAATTTGTTCAATTCATCCAAACTTTTTCCTTGGTCTCTAGAATCTCAGTAAGATCATCACAATAAGATAAATCTGTTTCAAATTCTATTCTTTTAGAATTTTATACCTCTATTGTGTCTAGAATTTACTTCAATAACGAAGAGATATATAACCCATTAGGTACTTTAGAAATCCTAGGTGTAATTTTTATATAACAAAAAACAACTCAAATTCTCTATATAATTTCATAAGGTTCAATGTAAGAGGGGCTCAATTTCCCATTCATCCCAAGTATAATAACACCCTTTAACAGAGATACTTTCAGGAAAAGATTATCCCCCCATGATATTTGAAATCATTCCTTTGAATATTGGTATATATATTTTTCCTAATTTGATATTTTTTATATGAGATTGAATAATCATTACCATTGATTTTTTTCATCACATTCATTGCTTCCACAAGCATCCTTTCTCCAACTAAACCCCAAAAGTTATTGTATGACATATCATTCCATAAAACACTACCTATGGTTCCATTTGAATACTAGAATGGGAAATTTTATTGTAGTAAAAGTCCCACAATGTTAAATATTTATCCCACAAACCTTGAAATTATAGTGTCTATGATCTCAACATGTATTATAAAGTTTTGATTGTCCTTTATGATTCATGTTAGTTTAATGTTGATAAGCAGTACTCAAATTATGTTCACTATCCAAGGATTTCATGATTAAACTATAGAATTTCAATGAAAATCAAGGATCGTGATCAGACCTCATTGAGACTACTGCTCCATGATGTATTGAAACATCATCAATATAGATTAATTCAATGAAATATAGTGGAAAATTATCTCTTATAGTGACAAAATGTGCAGAATTTTCTTGTTGATCAATAATCACACATATTGCACTATTCTTTCTTGGGGTTTTTTATAATCTATTGGAAACAATCTCTAGTGATTTCATCCGATTTCCATGTAATAATAGGAGTAGGTTTCCTAAATCCTCTAGGATGATATCTTTCAGCCTTCACTTATTGATAGACAGAACATCTCAATACATAATCATAAATTTCTTATATCATGTTTTCCCACATGAATTGTTCCTTCAAATCCACATACATAATAGTGAAACCATTGTATATAGATAAAATAATAATAGTTTAATAATCCAATAACTCCCTTTATATTTTGAGTGCAGAGGGAACACATAGCCTCTTCCAAAATTTCATAATTCTATCCTCAAACACATTTTTTGGAAAAATCCCATCATTCTGAGTATTTTTTTTGAAGAATCTCATCATCAGACTGAGAAACATTAATCCAAGGAAATAATTATTGTTGGGAAAATAATTTAAAATAATAATGATAATTAACCTACTCTTTTATTTTCTCTATCTATATATGGTAGATCCATTTACATAGGGTCATTTTCAATCATCATTTATTCAGAACTTCATGATCCTTCATGATTAATGCACCTTTTACCTTATTCGCCTTCCCTAATTGGTAGTGTATTTTAAAATAATAATCCATGAGTAGCTCAATGCATCAAATTTCCCTCATATTTGTTTCTTTCGATGAGAAGATATAATTTAAGCTCTTGTGATCATTAAATATCTCATATCTTTCACCATATAGATAGTAAAATCATATCTTTAGATAAAATATAACAACTACTAACTCAGTATCATGAATTAGATAGTTATGTTCATGAATTTTTACCAGAGAATATATATAGGGAATAACTCAATCATTTTTCACAATTGTTGGATCGTTTTATACGAAATATACGATAAAATATACCCAATGGGGGGGGGGGTGAATTGTGTCTTTCAAACCTTATAGAGAAATATTAATGATAATCAATTCATTCCTTTTATCATTAACATATTATTTCTGCAGTATAAATAAATAGATATTGGGACGCAATGATTTATAGTGGGTAAAGGCTCAAAAATTCTTTAGTCCACTCCACCAACAGTCTTCTCCACGAGTTTGGTGATTTTTAATATTCAGTCATCCTTTCATGAGACCATCCACAACTGAGTAAAGGTAGTTGACACATTTATAGTTAAAGGATAAAACAGAGCTTTCAGGGTCTAAACATAGAATCGATCACACAACATAGTATGAGAAACATGTACTCAATATAATAGAGTATTGTTTTAAAATATACTTTCCAATTAATCATCACATTTGCAACAGTATGCAACTGACAGTAAATGGATCGTCCTCTTTAGAATTGTTGTTCTTCAGATAAGAGGAGTTCTGAATTGATTCAGTTGCAATTGATCTTGAAATATATTTAATAACAAATCAACAGTAAAATAATAACAGATATCTAATTTAGAATATGTAAATCCTAAACATTTCTTTTTCAGATATAAAACCGAATATGGTCGTTATTTGTAGCAGAAGATCTGTAAAAGATGTTTTTAAATATTTAGTGTATCTCTATTTTTATGAAAATCCAATATCTCCATATCTGAATATTGTAATCATGGTAAATTCAAGAGATACCATGTCACCTATTTCATCTACAAAATTCAGATATATATAATATATTTAATAAAGACGAGCACCTTATTAATAAATTTAGATACAAAAAATTTACCTGACGGATCACAATACTCAATAATGTTTAATGGGCGGAGTGGTTATACCATCCCTTAGGAACGGGAATAAAATTCTACTATTAAATCGACTCTTTTAATAATGTATAAAAGGTTAAAATTAATAAAATATTTGCTTTAAAAATGGGTTTGATTCGATCATGAAGTCATCCTTATATTTTGTAAGGGACCACTGTATGATAAATTCACAATTTCAAAACTCTGATGTTTGATGAAGTCAAAGGTAGGGTTACTAACATAAGGATGGTTAAAAACGTTTGGTTAATGATCTATTATTTTGTCATCAAATTTCAAGCATATGTTATATGGTTCATACTTTTCATTTCATCAGAACTTAATGTATATGATCCATACTTTTCTGAACTCCTGTAAAATAAATGCAGGATATAATCCTTGCGCTACGCTCTTCAACATACGGTATAAAAAGTGTTTCCAGAACATGCTGAATATAATTTTGATCACTTTGAATAATATTTCACATGAATAAAAAGCTTTAATATTATTAAAAATTTGGGAATATAAATAATATTAATTTTATGAAATATACATAATCTAAAAATATTAGAATTACAATTAAGGGTATTTTCGAGAATCAAAATAATTATAAAAATATATACATTTTTTGAAACAATACATGCTCAACAATCTCTACCATTTTTATGATCAAAACCCCGTTAAATTATTTACATATAATATAGAATTTGGTAGGGATAAAAACAATATTTAATTTTTAATTCCAAATACCTATTTCAGATTATACAATATCTGATTATACAAATTTCTCTCCAAAGATTCTCTAAAAACAATTCTGTCAATAAGACATTACAATAGAAAAATTTTATTCTTTATAAAATTTTTAGTTTATCCAAATTTCTCACCCTTTTTATGTCAAAAATAATTATTGAATAAGGAGTATAACACTTTTAATGTAGCATCGAGCTTGCATGAAAATGATATGTGAAAATATTTATCAATAAAGGAATCTAGATTTTTAGGCAGTCTAACCTAGACATAAAAAGATTAAAAAAACATAATATATGATAAACAAGAAATTTTGTTGATAAAACAATATATATGTACTTGAATGATCAGAAATTATGGTTGTTGGTCTAAAGGTAGGAAAAAGGGGTATCTCAGTGATTCAAAATATCATTCTTCAACTCTATCAACTGTAAAAAAAACATTTTCATAATACCATAACCCATTTGAATAATTAAATTTCTTCTTACTTAAGTCAAATGAATATCTCCATTGAGGTTCACTCTAAATAACTCATGAAATATATAATCCATCTCCATAAACTGATTGATCTTGTCAGTGGATTTGAGAAGTAATTATCTAATACTCGTTTCATTTGAGGTAAGCAGTTCCATAATATGTTTCAGATTCTCCAAATGAATAGATAAAGGAGCACTATTATAATATAATTCTTGCAATTAATCATTCTATTTCTCATTATAGTGGTAATTTATTAGAATATCTTGATCAAATCAAGTGAAGTACCTGATGTAAATGCTCGACTTCTTATGATAGTTTAATACTATATCTCCATAAAAACATTTATATCTACAAAATATGATTTCAATAAACCTTCATATTTTAATTTTGGAAACATCTGCCATCAATTCTTTTTTAAAAACATCCTCCACTTTCTTTGAAAGAGAACTATATTTCATATTTATAAATTTCTATTTCTCATTCATTTTCTCTCTTCATAAAGAATCATTAAATGATTTGGCTCTGTTAAATTTTCTAACAAGTTCCTCAACATGAATATACATATAATTAGAGGCACCCAATGCTTGATTCACTACATGTTATACCAAAATCAGTGGTAATGATTGAGAATCTGATTTATATTTTTCATTTTGCTACAATGGGTTCTAAACAAAAAGTTCTCTAGAAATCTCAACTGGTATTCATAACATTTGAATGAATTTCAGAGAGATTTGTTTGAACAGGTTGACCATAAATCATAACTTCCAAAGACAGGTTATCTTCTTGAGAAATTTCTTCTGGAATATTTTATAGAATCTGATGTACTTAGTCAATATGATCTAAATATTTATCTATAATTTCAATTTCTTGAGATTTTTTAATCTTACGTACCTCCCAAGTTCTTGTCTCTACCTCAGCCTAAGGAAAGAATACACTTCTTCTTGAGAAGAGGATTCATCTTGTCATTGTTGTTGAATAGATTCACACACAAAAATTATAATGTAAAAGATCTCTTTTGTCATGAATTATCTATATATCAGGTTTCTAAACAACTAATATGTTTCATGAAATAAGAGGTTCTCCCAATCATTATTCATGAGCAGGTTCATCATGTTTTAAAAATCTAATTCATCTATATGACATTGAAACATCCCATGTTCTTGACTCATTTATAATTTCTTTAGAATGTATAGGTTTCTCCCCCTATGCAGATTCATGATCCTCTTCAGCTCCAACATGAATGATTTTACCTTTTACAGTGATCTTTAAAAATCATAGCTTTCAAAATTTCTAGCATTCAACACATTATTATGATGGAATCTGACTCTCACATTAATCAGTATTACTATACTTTTCTTAAATAATAACATTGAAATAAATATTCCATAATGATTGAAATTCATTTGATCAGTAATTTGAAAGTAGTAATTCAAATATCTAATAATGTATCATGTAAAATTCATCATTATGTCCCTTAAACCCAGAATCATTATATAGATATCTGTAAAATGAATCTTCCCCATATCATATATCCTTAGGACTATCTTAGTTTGAATAAAACTAACCACAATTTTGTGATCTACTTATAAATAGTTTTACCTACATTTTCCATATATTATTATAACCAAATAGAAAAGAAAGAATATCCTCATATTCATGATTTTTATCCTCGATTGACTATTGATCAAAAAGATAAAATCTCACATGTTGGAAGTTCAAGATCACCATTTTTTCAAAAGAAGAGTTAGAAAAATCCAAGCCTTTGATCTTTGAAATAATCAAATTTTCTATATCTCCCAAACAAAATTGGACAGTTTTAAAGAAACAAGCCAAGTGAAAATTATATAGAAATTCAGTTTAGTCCTCACTGAACAACATTTCAATACATTGAAAGGATACTGCTTGCTTTAACGTCAGGTTTCTCAGATAAAACCATTCCAGATTGATGAATATTCCCTAAAGAGTTTTCTGTCTTGTTGAACACTAATGCTTTGCATCATTGGGTTTACCTTCTTCAATTCTATTTTTTTTTTCATTTCCGTCGAAAATCTCATAATGTTTTATGTTCTTTGTTTCCGAGGGTGCAAGCAATGGAAGACGATTGAGGGGAAGGCTTTATTTAGTTCAAAAGGTTTTGATAAAATGATCAGTTTTTTAATTTGAAATGGGCTCTGACAGAGGCGTGATTCCAGTGCCATTATGAATATAATAATTAATATAGAATTTAAAATAAATTAATCCATATTCAGTTTATTTAACATTTACTATAGAATAAAAATAAAATTTTTACTTATTTAAGAGATAGAAAACTATGTTATTTTATATAGTGAAAAATTGAAATGAAGAAAAATATGATAAAATAAAATTATGATTAAAATTAAATTACATTTATATAAAAATAAATAAAAAATAGATCAAAAAATAATACTTATTTAAAATTAAATAAAACTAACTCTCCAATAATAAAATAAAAAATTTCAATGTGAAGTATTTTAGTACAAATATCACCTATCTGAAATTTAGTACTTATAAATTCTAAAAATATATCCTTTTTATGAAAATAATATTTTAGAAAATGATGAATAATATCAATATTCATAGTTATAGAATAACTTATTGGATTGTTGGAAATATGTATAGAACTAGTATTATCACATAAAATCGGTGTATTATCAAAATGTAGTTCAAAGTCTATAAGTGTGTTTTTCATCCACAATTCTTGTACCCAACAACTGCCTATAGATATATATTCTACCTTGTTTGTTGACAAAGGAATTGGGTGTTGTTTTTTACTAGACCACGCCAATAAATATTTAACTAAAAGGTTACGTGTTCATGAGGTGATTTATCTATCTAATATACAACTTCCAAAACCAAAAACTGAGTATGAAATTAAATTAATATGAGATATTTTTGGATACATAAGACATTGAATTTTTTTTCATTTTACATATCTAAAAAATCTTTTGATAGCTGCAAGATGATATTCTTAAATATTTGATTGAAATCCTAGACAATGACATACTAAGTACATAATATTTTCCCCAATAGTAGTAATACATAACAAAATACCTATCAAATCACAATATAACTTGTTGCCTATTGGTTACCTAGTTTTATAAAAATAATGTTTTATATTATTAATATTCGAGTTGTATATATCTTGATGTTTTAAATTTAAAATTTATTTATTAAATATGTAATTTATTTTATTTTATTCAAAACATTTCCAACATATATTTGATATATTTGAAGTCCTAAAAAGAAATTTAGTTCTCCCATCATACTCATTTCAAAATCTTTTTGCATTATGTTTGCGGACTCATGAAAATGTTTTTTATTTTTTGATCAAAAAACTACACCATTAATATAAATTCGAAAAAAGAAAATATTAGAGTTTTTTGTTTTCATAAAAGATGTTGGATCTTCCATAAAAAAAATAAAATTATTTCCCTCAATAAAAGATCTTATTATTTTATATCGAGCACTAGGTGCTTCTTTATGTCCATAAAGTTCTTCAGTATATTTAAAAACAAAATATGGTTTTTGAGAATTTTCAAAACCATGAAGTTTCTCTACATTGAATTAATCTATTGAAAAACCCTCTAAAAAGAGTCATAACATCCATATGATATGATTTAATGTTCATACGAGATTCATAGGCTGAAAGGAATCTAATGGATTCTAATCAAGTTATATAGGAAGAGGTCACATCATAATCTATACCTTTTTTCTGGTTATATATTTTAGATATTAGTCTTACTTTATTTCTAGTTATCACTCCTTGATCATCTTGTTTATTTATAAAAAGAAATTTGGTTCTAATAATAGGATAGTTCTCTGATCTTTCAACTAATTTCTAAAATCCATTTCTTTAAAATTAGTTTACTTCTTCTTTCATTTCTATCATCCTAAATTCATCAAAAATGATTCTTCAATTGAATTCAGTTCTAATTGTGATAGAAAGTTATAATACTAGAATATAATTCTAATATTTATTTTAGTTTATATTCATTTTTCTAGGTCTCCTATAATAATTAGTAAAGGGTGGTTTTTTAGAGTTCATAACTGTCTAGGTAAAACACTATTAGGTTTATCAGTTTCATGATCTTCTAAACTTGACTGAATTTTTCTTATTTCATTTTCAAAATCATATTTTAGGTTTTAAAGTCTCATGTTTTTATTAGGTTATGAATAATCAATTTGATCGTTCATTTTTTTAAAAGGATCATATTTATAATATTTTACATGAACTAATTATTCATCAATCATGTACATATTATTAAAACACTATAAGCTCTAGAGGTAGAAAAACATCCTAAGAAAACTCTGTAATTGGATTTTGGATAAATTTTACCAAGAATGTCTTTGGTGTCCGTGATATAAACCATTCATCCAAAAACATTAAATTATTTTATTTTATGTTTTCTATTATTCAAACGTTCATAGGGTTTCTTTTTTTAAATTGGTCGGATAAAACTCTATTCATTATTTAGAAAGATATTGTTACAACTTATTCCAAAAAATATATAGGATGACTGTATTCATTTAGAACTATCCTAGCCATTTCTTACATAGATAAATTAATTTCCTTTATCAATTCCATTCATTTGAGGTGTTCTTGGTGTAGAGAAGGTGTGTTTAATACCAAAATATGAGAAAAAGGAATTGAATTATTGATTCCCAAATTCTCAACCATGATCACTTCTTAATGAAATTATTTTAAAACCCTTTTCATTTTGTAGTGGTTTTCACAAACATTCGTATATATTAAAAGCTTCATTATTATATTTTAGAAAATATATCCATATAAATCTAGAATAGTCATCAACTAAAACATATACATATATTATAAAAGACTAACCTGGCACTCATGAAGGTACAAATATATTCACATGGATATGTTCTAAAGGTATTGATGTATCAATATTGTTAAAGGATTTTAAGGATGATTTATGTTTTTTTCCAAATTTACATGCATCACAGAATCATTCACAATCAAATTTAAGATTAGGTAAATAAGAAACTAATTGTTTCTTAGAAAACATATGTAATTCATTTAAATTACAATCTCCAATTCTCATATTCCAAATCCCAAATTCATTTATTTTTGTATTCAAACAATTTACTTTTTGTTTGCACAAGGAATTAAAGTCCAGGGTATAAACATTGTTAGTTAAGGGTTCACTAAATTTAAGCGATTTATCTCTAAAAATTGAACATCAGTTTTTATAAAAATCGACAATAAAACAGTCATCATAAATATGATAAATACTTATCAGGTTATGTTTCAATCCTTTTATGTAAAGTAATTTATTGTTTGAGACAGCTTCTGGATCTCCAACAGTTCTAATACAAATGATTTTTTCCTATGGAATTGTCACCAAAAGTGACTAATGGACCATTATGTTAATGATTTATTGTCTAATGCTTTTCAACTCATATGCCTATAGTATCCACTGTCCATGTACAATATTTATTTTTTTCTTCTATGGCTTACATCTTACAATGGCATTTAAAAAATGTTTTGTTTTAGTAAACATATTCTATTGTGTCCAAGAGTATTAGCTAGTACTAATTTGGGAATCTATATTTTTTTCTATAATAATTTAAGTCAAAAAACACTATTTAAAATAAAGGAATTTTTAGTTCCACTAATTTGTTTAATTCATAAATAATATTTTTTAGATATATATTATTTTGATCCACATTAATTTCAAATTACAATTTTTGAATTTGGAATAAATTAGTATATTATTCTTTTGGAATCTCACATATGCTGCCTATTCCATATATTTCTTTCTTAATCAAATTCGTACCAGTAATAACATTTAATGTATTTTCTCATTTTGTAAAAAAGGGAGCTTCACTATTGTATGTTTCTACTTCATTTTGCAGAGTTTTGATCTTAGTTTCATATTATGCACTATTTGTGTTAGATGAGTTATATTTCTCAATTAATTCTTGTTGTTATTTTAGTAGAGTGTCACTTTCTCTTAATATTTTATTGTGAATATTATATTGTGATTTCTGATTCATTATTAATGAATCTTATCTTTCTTATAGAATATTATATTAGGATTCTAGTTTTTTTAGAATCTAGGGTTATAATTAGGATTGGATGTGTAATATGATTGTACCTCACTATCATCAGCCATGAAACACATGTTTTCTTATAGATGTGATTATTAAATTTATGATTCAGACTTTAATGATTTGTTGACGTCTTCAGAAAAACTTCATTTGGATTTCATTGCAATTTTATATTTCTAATCGTAATCAGAATTTTTGAAAAAAAAACTTCTTTTTTGTTTCTCTTTTTAGTAGATGGAATCCATGTTGTATGTGACCCATTTTCTTGTATTCATAGAAGAATAATTCCTCTGTATGATTATCATCTTTGTTGAATTATTTTTTGAATCCATTATTCTTCTTATAACATTTTCTTAATTTTCTGTCCATCTTTCCCTGTTCCATTTTTGAATCAGATGAGTTAGAAATTTCATCCTTTTTTATAACATTTTTCATCTTTCTCATTTTCTTCAAAGATGTAACTTTTAGATAATTATTTTTTCTTTTTATCAATTAATTATCCTCATTGGCTTCATATTTCTTCTTAGATTCATATATTATGAGGGTTTCAATAAATTCTCTCATAGTTAGATTTTTAATAGATGGTGATTTTCTAATGGATGTTAATATCCCATTCTATTGGGTTGGAAGTAATCTAGGTACAATGAAGGCCTGATCAATATTGGTGATAGGATCTCCCATGGAAGTAATGTAGTTGAATATCTCTATAAGCCTTCCATTCATATGAGTTATGCTTTCACCACAAATCATCCTAATGGTATCAAATTTCACCTATATTATAGCATACCTCATTTTTCTGACATTGTCATTTCCTTCATAATCAACTACAATTGTCTGCCACATCACATAATTAGTCGGGCATTGACATACTATATTTAATTAATTTGTTCTTTGGCCACAGATGATAGCTTTCATATCTTTTGAATTTATTTCATACTCTACATTAGTTGCAGCACTCCAATTATTAGGTTTTTTAATAATTTCATATGGAGTAATAATTTTTTAGTAGTCTATGTATCCAATATTCTTCAATTATATGATCATCCTTGATTTCAATCATCAATAGTTTCCTCCATTGAAGTACATAGTTCAAACCATTGACATTATCTCTCGATTATCAAACATTGTGATCTCTTTATAATCCTTTACTTTTTTTCTTTCTATAGATTTAATAAAAGAACTACCATTGATAACCACTGTTGGACTTTATTATATGAACTACATAAAAAATATACACAAGATGAAGTTGAATTGTGTCCTTCAAAACATTTAGAGAAATCTTCATGATAAAAAATTCTATCCTTTTAACTTTATCATATTTTTTATACTGATGAAATATGCAGATATCATGACTCAACAATTTATAGTGGTTCGGGGCAGAAAAATCCCCTAGTCCACTCCACCAATGCTCTTCTCTAAGAGCTTGGTGATTTTTGATAGCTTTTCCCCTTTTCATTAGACCATCCACAACTGAGTGCAGGTAGTTGAAACCATTAAATTCTAAGGATAAAACATAGCCTTCTAATTCTAAACACAGAACCAATAAAATAACATAGACTGAGAATTCGATACTCAAAATAATGGAGTATTGTTTTTACAAATAATTTTTAATTAATCATTATAGTCACAGAAGTATGCAAATAACGCTAAATGGATTATCGACTTCGGAAATATTGTTCTTAATTTAAGTTTAGTTTTGAATATATCTGGTTAAATTGATCTTGAAATATATTCTAAAAAATATCAGTAGTAAATTCATGATAGATCTCCAATGTAGAAAAAGTAAATCATCAATGATTCTCATTCTGATATAAAAAAGAATTTGGTCTTTCATTATAGTAGGATATATATACAAGAACTTTTAAAATAATCAGCATATAACTATATTTGGGAATCTTGAATATCTCCATATTTGAATTTTGTAATCACTGTGAATTCAATAGATATCATGTCACCCTTTTCATCTATAAAATTCATATACAAAGAATATATAGAATAATGATGAGTGTCGTATTCATAAATTCATATCCAAAAAAGTCTCTTAATAGATCACAATACACAAAAACGTTTTAATGATAGAGTGGTTGTATATTCCAATAAAAATCAGTATAAAATCCTCCTCTTAAATCGATCTTTTGAATTATGTATAAAAATTTCTAAATAATTCAATTATGTGCATTAAAAATAGCCATTGAATCGGATGTGAAATCAGCATGATGTTTTTCAAAATTCTATTGGACAATAAAGTCTCATATTCAAATCTCTAACTTTTGAAGAAGTCAAACGTATGGTTCCAAAGGTAAGGTTGATTACAAATGTATGATTAATGATCCATAATTTTGTCATTGAATTTCAAACATATGGTATATGGTAGATACTTTTCATTTCTCTTGAATGTATGTTATATGATTTATTATTTTCTGAACACCTGTAAAATAAATTGATGATATAATCTTTACCCTACGCTCTCCAAAAAAATGGTGTGAACAATGTTTTCAGAACATACTGAATAGCATTTCAGACACTTTGAAAAATATTTCACATGAATCAGAAGCATTAATATTATTTTAAAATTGGAAATATAATGAATATTAATTTTATAAAATATTCTTAAAGTAAAAAATTTTAATAAATAGTAATGGTTTTTAAGAGCATCGAAATAATCATAAAAATAATACTATTGTTGAAACAATACATGCCCAACAACAAGGACACAACAAAATCCTTTTATTGAAGCATCAATATAAATCATAACATTGCCATTTCCCAATTATAGAGTCACGATCGATGCATTCACTAATATTATCTTAAATTCTTCAAAAAATTCAACATATTATTTTTACCATACAAACTAATCCCCTTTACAGGTGATATTGGATAACAGGTTACCTATTTGGACAATGCTATGAATAAACCACTGATAATATCCAATTAATCCAATAATAATATCTACATATGTTATGTTCATTCGTGTAATCACTTCTTGAAAGTCATTTTTTCACATTTTCAATAGAGATCCTATACTTAGAGATATTATGTCAAATAAAAGAAAACAATTATTCAATAATTCAAACTTTATAAACATCACATATAACTCTTTTCGTTGAAGAGTCTTGAGACAAACCTGCAAGTGGTTCTTATAGTCCTCATAGATTTTGGAATATATCATATATCATCAATAAATACCAAAAAATTCATCAATATTTTTCATGAATGATCTGTTGATAAGATTCATAAATATAGAGGGTGAATTATTTAGTAAAAACTGAATTAATTTAATCTCGTAATGTCCATACCTAGTTAAAAATGATGTCTTTGTAATATCTTCTATCATTATATGAAACTAGTGATATCTAGATCTATTTTCATTCTTCAAAATAGATTGAGCCTTATGAATTTGACCAAATAAATCATCCTTGTGAGGTGGGGGTTACTTTTTATTTATTGTTATAGCATTGATTTCTCTATTGTCAATGCAAATCCTCATGGATCCATATTTTATAATGATAAAGAGAACTGGGGATCCCCATGAAGAAACACTACAGTGAATTAGTCAATTATTACTCAATTCCTGTATTTGTTTCATCAGTTCAACTAATTCCACAATGGTTATTCTTTACAATGTCTTTGATATAATACATTCACCATGAATTAAATCAATAAAGTTCTCAACTTCCCTCTTTAGAGTATTCTTAAGTAAATCATCTAGAAATACATCAATATATTCTTACATAATAAATATATTTTCTATTTTAATATTTATTTCCTCACCAATTGAAGATGTTTTCTCTTCCAAAACAAGAATTTCATTGAGTAGAGCTATTGTGGATAGATCTTGATAAGAATCAGATGATGAGTTTTCTTCTTTAAAAATAATGGATTCTGCATCCTCCTCACAAATTATAATTTTTTTCTTTTAAGAATATATTTTCACATTATATTTTTAAATAAAATACATACCAAGTATTATTTAATGTTAATTTATATGAATAATTATGAGTTCATAAACTAAAAAAAATTTATGTTTCATAAATGGGACATAACAACACATATTGTTTACAATGATACTTCCCATAAGAGTTTTGAATGACAACTCCTTTTATTAAATCCAAATTGAAATGTAAAATTTTATTATAGAAATGGTAAGATAAAAATGAATGAAATTATCTAGAAAAAATTAATCATTGTGTATGTTAGATAAAATGATTAATGTACCTTCCACCATATCATTAAGAACATCCACCTCAGCCATTGTGACTCTATAAGCCTGGCCTTTCTCCCTTGGAATTATTTGGATAATGTTACTTTCATGCTACGATATTCATTTCCATAATGTCTTATATCTTTGAAATTATAGAATTGAATATTTTTAGCTTCATTCATTCACTTTTAATCATTGGATCAGTGACCTATTTATTCATAGTGGTAAAAAACACACTTACCACTCATGGAAGTATCGAGGTGTTTCTTCCCCCAATTTTAGTAAGATGGAAAATTAACACTTCCCTTGTTTACTTTGTTCTTATTTCCTTTTTCCAAGTGTTCCTCATACATTTTATTCTCTTTCATTCCTTTAAATTCATAAGACGTAGAGAATTCATTTTCTATCTTGATTGCACATGAGACTATATCCTCTTATGATGAGAAATTTATGGAGATCTATTCCATTTAGATGAATGATTTAAAATTATAAAATAATATATCAATATATCTCCTTATATTACCTTTTTATCCCATAAAATGGATCTATAACATTTTATTTTTGGATTTAAACTTCATAATGTTTTCATCCTCTTTATGTCTTAGACTCTAGAACATTATCTCCATATCCACTCACTATTGGTGAAAAAAATTCATGAAAATTTATTTAAAATAATATAATTCCATTTTTTAGATTTATTTTTCCTCCTTAGTGTTTTTAATTACTGTCCACCTCATATATGCATCTCCTGATAGTCACTAAAATTCCATGAAAACCTTCTCCCTTTCATTACTTCACAAATCTTGAAATATCTTCTCTAATGTACTTATCAACTTATCTGCTAAAAGTTGTTCCATAGTCCAATTTAATGTTGTAGTATACTGTCACATAAATAGGTCTAAAATTTCTCCTCCAAATTATGGATTAGTATTCTTCATACCGGTAAGGTTATTATTCATAACCTAAATCATATGTCCCAGTATAGTTAGATGTTTCTCAAAAGTAGTTGTAAATAAAATACCGACATCATTATCTTTAATAGGAAGGAAATACCTACGTGGTATGTGTGATTTAATATGGGTTCCATTCCTTACACTAATTATTATTTATAAATAATGTAATATTCAAGATTAGGCTATGAATCATAATGAATAATCTAAAACAAGCAAAATACATAACATAGATTTCCATTTTATGCAATGTTATTATCATAATCATAAACATAGTTTCTATGGGGGAATATTTACTTTTAAATCCATCCTAATGGTTTTTAATGAAAATGTGAATTATCTTGATCGTACCTCCCAAGAGTGTCAAACCAGGTGTGTAGTAAGACATATTTTCAGGTATCAGGATAACATGAGTCAGGCCCGAGATACCATATCAGAGTTGTTACCCCAATGTACATCGCTTCCATAACCATGTCCACATGATATATCTTGATATGAATTCATTTATATGAAGATACACATAATCTCTAACTTACCAAAATTCAAGGATATTATTATATTATTATCCTCTAAGTCAATTTTATTGTTTTGTTCCCAAATATATGATTTATGTATCCAGGTTTTAATGTTTTACTAAATTTATATTGATAAAAACTGTAGAGACCATATCCCCAATTTTCCAAAGTCACGCCTTCCTTCATTACATTGAAATAATAAAAAAGGAATTTGTATCCTAAAATACAAAATAGTTTATGAGTTTAGGAAACCCAGATATAAATATAAGGCCCCAGCCTTAAACCTTACATAATAATGAGTTATTACAAGATTAAACATTGAGGATCTTTATAGGATTAGAGTTTTAGATAATTAGATCATAAAACGCTCATTACATTCCACATTTAAACAAAGTGGTTACATAAAATATAGTATTCATTTTTACCATCAATGGAAACATATTTAAAATAAAACATGGATTCTTTCTTGACCCTTCCTTGACACTATCATCATATCATGTACCATTTCCGTGACCTATGAAAACATTTCAAAAACTTGGGAGGATCATAAAAAGCTCAGTAAGGGTTATAAAAATTATGTAAAGGAAACATGAGTAAATATATACATATTAATGGAATCATACTTTAACCATAAAATATAATCACTTTAACATAACTCATAAAATCATGAATTAATCATAGAAAAAATAAGACATAATGCTAAAATGAGGCATTCAGAACATTATTACATAGGGAGTAACACTCTTGGTTACGTTTGGAATACCCATCACAGTATATTCCCTAAATCGCATCATAGAAACCTTAACGATTAACTCCTTCGCGATACCCAATGCATTGGAGATCTATATCGCGCTCACCCACCCTTAGTTTATCATGGAACCACCCGTCATCATAACAATGACCAATAACCAAAACATAATCACAGAAAATAACATAAGAATAAAGGAATGATAACATTCCCACATTTCAATAACAATATATCATTTTAAGATATTGAAATAATGAATCCATTCTAAAAACCATTTTTAAAACCATTTAAAACATTTAATAAAGAGATTTTTAAATCAAAGTGTCCCATACCACATTGAAGCTTTTAACATTATAAACCATTAATATCCATATAAATAAATCCTTCAAACCATTTTGAAAACATGGATTTTAATGAGAAATATTTATATGAATAAATCATTAAAACATTTAAAATGATATTTTAGTAAAAGGGTTTTTAACAAAATGAGAGACACGTGAATAAAATAATTGAGGAATAACATTTAATCGAAACCTTATATTATCATGAGAGTAAAGTGATTCATGATAAAATATTCCCAAGGATAGTATTTACACCATATAACAGTGAATTGGTGCATAACAAGAATGAAGTCTCAATGGAAATATAAATTGAGATGAAATCCATTATAAAGATGGTATCCTTAAATTAAGGATAAATCAATCTCATAATTATGTGCAAAAAATATAAATACACCCAATATAAGTGGATATTAAGTGTAAAATAATCAAAGGTCATTCACACATATTCAAAGGATGACATATTCAATAACTACATATTGAACCCAAAGAAATCGAAATTGTGTTATGAAGTTCCCTTGACCGCCTAACAGCGTCACATCAAATTTTAGAAATAGAGTTGATGAGAGATATAAAGGGTATGTCATCACTTGGACATAAAATTTATGGCAATAAGGATATATAATAACATATCCCCACATAATAAGATGAAAATTAAAAGACATAACAAAAGAAGTCTTTTAAAAAGATGAGGGTGAAAGGTTCCCTTACCGATTTGGGTAACTTTTGAAACGTACACCCCATGAAAGAAGGACCATACAACATTGACGTAAATACTCATAAATGAAATTATGTTACACAAATAGAAGAATAATGGAAAGTACATACACCACTCAAAAGGAAATATTGGAAGATGTAGCATGAATCTCACGAAAACACAAAATGAGATAAAAAGCCGCTTATGAAATTTCAGCAGCCGAAAGACACCAATTAAAACTTCCAAAATGGATTGATGAGAGAAAATAGGGTATCTCATCATATGAACATGAAAATTATAGTAATATTAATATAAAAGCACATCCCATTCATAATAATGATGAGCTTAAAAGAAATGACATAAATGGGAGTACTTAAAAAGAAAGAGAGAGGTAGGATCCCTTACCTCGGGACAGACATGACTCGATCGTTATTTATCCTCCTGAATAATAAACATGAGTTAATTTCTAATTGATTAATAACCTTTTTAATGTTCATTATTCCTTTTATATCACTTACTACCATGCTATGAACACTATGAAATTTTTTAAGTTAATAATGGTCGTTTTGTAGATCATTGCTACTTGAGTAAAAAAAACACTTTATAATTACAAGTTTTCATGAGGTAAAATATATATTATATAAAGAATTATATTCATTATGTAGATATCATATATATCATATATATCCATTATAAACATTCATTTATAATATTACATAACATTTAGAGGTAAGAAATGAAATGCACCGTTCATGGAGACGGTAAGCCGTACGTACGCATGAACGCTACTTCCATATATATTTCTTATTTAATGGAATTAAAACATAATGATACATAATAGTGTTATAATTACAGTATTTATCATATATAATATCATTAAATCTATCCTTTATATGTACCACATATGGTATTAACGAATCAAAACACTTTGAGGGGGTGGTAGTCCGCAGTTCCTAAAATGATGATATCATGTTTAACCATAATGGAAACCATAAAGGTATGACATAAATAAAAAATACAGAATCTTAAGTAAAACATAAACATATTATATATCATATATAAATATAGTGACATCTTAATGGCCATCTTGGAGGGTGTTAAAATAATATTGAACAATCATCGTTTCGTGAGGCAGAAATTCACTATCCACAGAACCAGTATGTTCTTTAACCATTAGATGTAGGTGTGTGTATGTGTAGCTCTAATACTTCTTATAAAAACACCCTAGTATATTTATGATACTGTAGTTGTTACAAATTAAATGAATAAAAAGGGATTAGGCGGTTGGAGAAGCAAAATAAAACAAAAGAACACAAGTGATGACATTATCTTAAAATCGGGTATCTCTCTTTGATTTGAGCTGAAAGGCTTCCTTGGGAAGTCTTCTGCATAATGTGAAGCTTCTAGGAGTAATATAGGTATGTGTAGAGACACATTGAGTAGGGGTTGGCAGAGCCAAAATCTTCATAGGTGTGGGTAAGGTGGTAGAGGTGGGGGCCTTTTATAAGAGGAGAGGAGGGGCACTCTTAGAAAGTTACAAAATGTTACTTTATTTTCAAATGGGTTTCAGATTTTAAAGGCCCCAAATTGATGTATTTCGAGGATAATGTGGGAAGGGTTCGATATATACTCATCCAATAGGTCTTTGACAAGTGTAATTTATTGTTTTAAAATTATCTTTTCATTTTATTTAAATCCTTTATTAATAAGGTAATCGCTGCATCATCATGATGTCATTAATAATTTAATTTATTTAATGTCTAAAAATTATAAAAAATTATCACAATGTAGGAAAACTTTTTTATCTTTCTACTGAATATTTATAGTCAAAAAAATGACTTGTATAACCCCATTTAATTTTTTTAGTAAAATAACTCATGCTTGTGACATTTTTATTTTTACTTTAAATAAAAAGTTATTTATGTCATATTCCAACCAATGTGGCTCCATGGGGTCCCCAAGTTGACCCATGGATTGTCTTGGTCATGAGGGTAGTACATGTTTCTAGGTCATTTCATATTATTAAAACATTATTTTTACCTTAAATTACACTAATTACCTCTAATCGCGATTAAAAATATAAATGTTACTATTCACCAAAAAATTATTTTAATCCCATTGAACCACATTTTACATCCTAATTAAAACCATGTATATCGGATTTTTTAAATTCAAAACACAGAAGTGGTAAAGTTTCTTTTAAATCAAAAATCAGTTTTTAATCTTCCACTTAATGGTTTCACTATTCTTCAAAAATTGAAGTTTTTCAAAAAAAATACCGAAGATTCACCCTAAGATATATTTGATATTCCGAATTCAATAATGATGTCTATTTTACAAAAGTCAAAACATATATGTTGCATTAATTAATTTAATAATTAATTCCTGCTGTGAAAACAAATAGCGTGTTTATAAGAAACAATATCTGTTAAAAGATTCACACTAGTTTAAGTACAAATTCAAAGTGAAATTAATTCCAATGACCACCATTAGATTGAATGGTAAAAATATATTCTAAATACGCTTTATTATAAATTAAAAATATAATCTCCTCATATAAATAAATTAGATAAAAAGTATGTTTGGAATTAAAATGCATCATTTTCAATAAAAATGATCTTTATCAGAAAAATAACAAAATTTTACACAAAGTAAATTTTGATGTCCAGATTCTAAAGAAGGATTTTATTTTGTCAGATACAACATATATAATTGTCAACAGTATATTTAAAAAGCGTTTTTCCATCAAAAGGCTGTTAATTGACCTTTTAAAGAATATTATAATATTTATGCTTAAAATTGGATTCATTTGCATTTTAAGCCTCCAACATTTATTGGATAGAAGTAAAAAATATTTGACAAACATATATAATAATTTTGTAGTTAGTACCATTCATTCCTACCATTACAACTGCTTGGCGTTAATTACCTTTTAAAATAATATTATTTTATTATTATAATGCAATGTAAGATTTCAAAGAAACTCGTTGTTGCGTATTGGGTACTCCCTCAAGAAAAGAATTCCTTTTAATGTAATATTAAAATTATATTAAAAAATATAGATAAATATGAAAATGTCATATTATTTATTTACCTAGGGTGTTACATCCATCCCGCATTTTGGGAATTGCGTCCTCGCAGTTTTAAAATTGGCCTTGGAAGCTTCACTGAAAATCCCACATCGGAACAAGAGTCAGTAAAAATATCACTTTAAAAGAATGGGAGAGAAGTACAAATGTCACCCGAGTTAAACCATAATAGGATTTAAAGTATGAATATATGGATATGGAGGAAAAAACAAAGGGTCATGTTCTGATGGAGAGTGATAGTAAATATGTTTAGAAGAACATTAACAACAAGAAAATAAAAAACATGTGAGGGGTTAAATGGAATTTGATTCCCCAGTAGGATTAATTAACAGACCACAATTTTGTTTTAAGTTAATTTTCATTGAGGAATTTATTTATGAGTTTAACTAAAACATAAGGAAGCATACTTAATTTTCATGTTGACTTTCAACATTTATTGGATTTCTTACACGAACACATATTTTCTCTAAAAGACGAGTATTTAAGATGTCTTGTTCACATTAAGAGAGCTACAATAAACTTCTAGAGAATCACGTAATCCATAAAAGAGAAATATATACTTCCTATGTATTTAGACCTTAACCAAAACTAAAACCAAAAAGGTTGTTAGAGACTAGATAATACCCAAAAAGGATAATCCATTATATATAAAAAATCTATTCTTAATCTCCAATATTTTTCAAACAAAACCCAAAGTTCAACAAAGACCATTCAATAAACATCTATCCATAAAATTTTACAAAGTAAACCAAACTAAGATTAAAACCTCAAATGTATTAACCAGTAATTGCCTCAAATTCAAGGATCATATAAACCCAAATGGTTCTTTATAACTATATCCACAAAAGAACGGATAATTATTTCTTGAATACAATTTTTGTATATCAAACATCAGGGTTACTATAAAAATTCTTCTAATGTAACCACATCCTCAAAAGAGACTTAATACATCTAAGAATTTCACCATCCTAAAATATACCATAACTCTTGAATCCTTTATATGATGTCTTCTTATTCATTCAACATTCTTCAGGATCATTATCCATTCCTTTTCAACTTATTCTAAAATACTTCTTTCCTACAAACAAAATCAGGAATCATATCCTAAGATTCCAATAATAGGAAAACATATGTTATGAAATAATCCATACCTTTCATTCTTCATTGCCAATTTCTTCATCCTCAATCGGAATGGCATTAGGTATTGGTAAATAAATATTTGTACGATATTGGTGACCCCATTCACAAAACTTCTTCGTAGGACATGTGTTTTCATAATGACCATTCACACCACATTTAAAACATTCAATTGATCCTTCAAAAAGAACTATTTTCCATTTCCTAGAGTCAACTAGATGCTTCATTTTCCATGGAAGGTTCTTGCTTTATGACCGTCATTTCCACACCTATAGCATATTTCTGTCCCTTTGAAACATTTTCCTATGTGTTTCTTTCCACATATTTGACACATAGGTTATTCAACATACTTACCTTTATGATTATTACCAGAACTTATATAGGCATTTGTTTCTTGAAAATACGATGCCTTATAAAAATCACTAAGGTTCAAGTGGTCAATAATGACTCTAGATAGTTGGTTGAGGATAAGAACAAGAGTTCTCATTGCAGCTACCATTACATTCACTTGTTCTTTCATAAAACCGTTACAGTTTTCATCATATCCACTGTTACTTTGGTGCCTGATAGATCCATCCATTTACTAAAACCAAAAAGGTCAATGTGGGTATATCAGTAAAATAATCAAATAAAAAGAGGAAGATAAACACCAAGATATACTTATCCAGGTTATATCAAACTCATTCTATATTTTAAAAAAATGATGAATCCATCAAATATACTGACCATTGTGGTTATACACAACTTGTCACTTTTTCTTAAACAACACTCTATCCTCTAATGTTATCTGAACCGACCTCTGATACCAACTATAAGGGTAAAGCCTTAAACATTACTTAATCTTGAGTTATAACATGAGTACACATTAGGTATCTTCTCAGGTTTAGTGTTTTAGAGAATTAGATCACAAAACATTCATTACATTCCAAATATAAACAAAGTGGTTACATAAAAGATAGTATTCATTTTTCCGATCAACGGAAACATATTTAAAATAAAACATGGATTCTTTCTTGACACTTCCTTGACATTATCATCATATCATGTACCATTCCTTTGACCTTTGAAAACATTTCAAAAACATGGGATTAGCATAAAAAGATCATTAAGGGTTATAAAAAGTATGGAAAGGAAACATGAGTACATATATACATAAGAATGAAACCATACTTTAACCATAAAACTTAATCACTTTAACATACCTCATAAAATCATGAATAAATTTTAGAAATCATAAGACATAAAGGTAAATTGAGGCATTCATAACATTCCTACATAGGGAGTAACCCTCTTGGTTATGTTTGGAATACCCATCACAGTATATTCCCTAAATCGCATCGGAGAAACCTTAACGTTTAACTCCATTGCGTTACCCAATGCATTGGAGAGCTATATCGGGCTCGCCCACCCTTAGTTTATCACAGAACCACCCGTCTTCATAACAATTCCCAAGAACCATAACATAATCATAGCACATAACTTAAGCATAAATGAAAGATAACATTCCCACATTGCAATAACAATATAACATTTTATGATATTGAAATAAAGAATCCATTCTAAAAACCATTTTCAAAACCATTTAAAACATTTAATAAAGTGATTTTTAAATCAAAGTGTCCCATACCACATTGAATATTTTAACATTTTAAACCATTAATATCCAAAAAAATAAATCCTTAAAACCATTTTGAAAACATTTATTATAAGGAGAAATATTTATTACAATAAATCATTAAAACATTTAAAACGATATTTTAGTTAAAGGGTTTTTAAAAAATGATAGACACTTGAATACAATAATTGGGGAATAACGTTTAATAAAAACATTATAATATCATGAGTGTAAAGGGATTCATGGTATAATATTCTAAAGGACAGTATATACACCATATAAGAGTGAATTGGTGCATAACAACAATAAAGTCTCAATGGAAATGTAAATTGAGATGAAATCCATTATAAAGATGGTATCCTTTAATTAAGGACTAATCAATCTCATAATTATGTGAGAAAAATATAAATACACCCATTATAAGAAGATATTAAGTGTAAAATTATCAAATTTCATTCACACATATTCAAAGGATGAAATATTCAATATCTACATGTTGAACCCAACGAAATCGAAATTGTGTTAAGAAGATCCTTGACAGCCTAACAGTGTCACATAAAATGTTAGAAAAAGAGTTGATGAGAGAGATAAAGGTTATCTCATCACTTGGAAATAAAATTTACGGCAATAAGGATATATAATAACATATCCCCACATAATAAGATGAAAATTAAAAGACATAACAAAAGAAGACTTTTAAAATGAGGTGGGTGAAAGTTTCCCTTACCGATTTGAGTAACTTTCAAAACGTACACCCCATTAATGAAAGACCATACAACATTGATGTAAACACTCATAAACGAAAGTATGTTATACAAAGAGTAGAATAATGGACAGTACATACACCACTCAAAAGAAAATATTGGAAAATGTAGCATTAATCTGACGAAAACACAAGGTGAGATAAAAATCCCCTTACGAAATTTTGGTAGCCTAACAGCGCCAATTAAAACTTCCAAAATGGATTTATGAGAGAAAATAGGGTCTCTCGTCATATTAAAATAAAATGTACAGTAAGAGTAATATAAAAGAACATCCCAATAATAAGAAATATGAGTTTAAAGGAAATGACATAAACGGGAGTACTTAAAAAGAAAGAGAGAGGTAGGATCCCTTACCATGGGTCCGACTTGACTCGATCATTCTCCATCCTCATGAATAAT
This sequence comes from Viscum album, assembly GCA_963277665.1. Taxonomy (NCBI): domain Eukaryota; kingdom Viridiplantae; phylum Streptophyta; class Magnoliopsida; order Santalales; family Viscaceae; genus Viscum; species Viscum album. The sequence continues at coordinate 316,280,692 of OY728132.1, read as the reverse complement.
AAACATGATTTAATTTATAGTTGCTTAAGAACCTTTTTCAAGTTCATTATCTCTTCTAACACCTAATACCATCCTATTAACACTATGTAATTTTTTATGTTAATAATGGTCGTTTTGTAGATCATTGCTACCTAAGTCAAAAATAAACTCTTTATAATTACAAGTTGTTCATGTGGTAAAATATATATTATATCCAAAATTATATTCATTATTTAGATATCATATATATCATATATATCCATTATATACATGCATTTATAATATTACATAACATTTAGATGTAAGAAATGAAATGCACCATTCATGGAGACGGTAAGTCATACGTACGCATGAATGCTACTTCCATTTCTATTTCTTATTTAATGGAATTAAAACATAATGATACATAATAGTATTATAATTACAGTATGGTATCATATATAATATCATTAAATCTATCCTTTATACGTACCACATATGGTCTTAACGAATCAAATCACTTTGATGGGGTGGTAGTCCGAACTTCCTAAAATGAAGATACCGTGTTTAACCATAATGTAAACGATAAATGTATTCCATAAATGAAAAATACATAAGCATAAGTAAAACATAAACATATTATATATCATATATAAATATAGTGACATCTTAATGACAACCTTTGAGGGTGTTAAAAGAATATTGAACAATCATCGTTTCGTGAGGCAGGAATTCACCATCCACTGAAAACAGTATATTCATTAACCCTTAGATGTAGGTGTGTGTAAGTGTAGCTCGAATACTTCTTATAAAAACATCCTAGTAAATTGAATATTCTGTATGTTTTACAAAATAAATGAATAAAAACGGTTAGGGGGTTGGAGAAGCAAAATAAAACAAAAGAACACAAGTGAAGACATTACCTTAAAATCTGTTATATCTCTTTGATTTGAGCTCAAAGGCTTCCTTGGGAAGACTTCTGCCCAATGTGAGGCTTCTGGGAGTATGATAGGGATGCGGAGAGACAAAATGTGTAGGGGTTGGCCGATCCAAAGGCTTGAGAGGCGTGGGTAAGGTGGTAGAGGTGGGGGCCTTTTATAAGAGGAGAGGAGGGGAACTCTTAAAAAGTTACAAAATGTTACTTTATTTTCAAATGAGAATCGAATTTTAAAGGTCCCACATTGTTGTATTTCGAGGATAAGGTGGTAAGGGTTCTAAATATACTCATCAAATAGGTATTTGACAAGTGTACATTATCGTTTTATCATTGTCTTTTCATTATATTTATATCATTTATTAATTTGGTAATCACTGCATCATCATGATGTCATAAATAATTAAATTTATTTAATGTCTAAAAATTATAAACAAAATATCATGATGTAGGAAATCTTTTTAGCTTTATAATTAATATTTATAGTAAAAATATGACTTTTATAACCATATTTATAAGTTGTTTTAGTAAAAAAAGTCATGCTTGTGACATATTTATTTTAACTTTAAATAAAAAGTTATTTATGTCATTTTCCAACCAAAGTGGATCCATGGGGTTCTCAAGTTGTCCCATGGATTTTCTTGGTCGGCCATTACTCATACAATGAGGGTAGAATATGTTTATAGGTCATTTCATATTATTAAAACATTATTTTTACCTTAAATTACACTAATTACCTCTAATCATGATTAAAAACTTAAAAGTTACTATTCACCAAAAAATTATTTTAATCCCATTGACCCAAATTTTACATCCTAATGAAAACAATTTATGTCAGATTTTTGAAATTCAATACACAGAAGTGGTAATGTTTCCTTCAAACGAAAAATCAGTTTTTAAACTACCACTTAGTGGTTTCACTATTCATAAAAATTGATGTTTTTCAGAAAATACCCAAAATTCACCCTAATATATATTTGATATTCTGAATTCAATAATGATTTCTATTTTACAAAATTCAAAACATATATTTTTCGTTAATTAATTTAATAATTAATTCTCGCTGTCAAAACAAATAGCTTGTTTTTAAGAAACAATATCTATTAAAAGATTGACACTAGTTTAAGTCCAATTTCAAAGTGAAATAAATTCCAATGACCACCATTAGATTAAATGGATAAAATATATTCTAAATAAACTTGAATCTAAATTAAAAATATAATCTATCCATATAAATAAATTAGATTAAAAGGATATTTTGAATTAAAATGCAACATTTTCAATAAAAATGATCTTTATCGGAAAAATAACAAAATTTTACACAAAGTAAATTTTGATTCACATATTGTAAAGAAGGATTTTATTTTGTCAAATAAAACATATAAAATTGTCAAAAGTATATTTAAAAAGGGTTCTCTATCAAAAGGCGTTTAATTGACCTTTTATTGAATATTAAAAGATTTATGCTTAAAATTAGATTCATTTTCATTTTAAGCCTCCAAAATTTAATGGATAAAAGTAAAAATATTTTACAAACATATATAATCATTTTGTAGTTAGTTCTGTTCATTCCCGCCATTAAAAAGGCTAGGCGTTAACTACCTTTTAAAATAATATTATATTATTATTATAGTGGAACGTAAGATTTCAATGAAACTCGTTGTTACGTATTGGGAACGCCCTCGAGAATAGCATTACCTTTAAATAAATATTAATATTTTATTCAAAATTATGGATAAATATGAAAATGTCATATTATTTATTTTCCTAGGTTGTTACAATAAAAATATGTTTTTTATTATAACTTTAAAAGAAAATACAATATATAAATTCTATTTGAATCATCCATAACTAATAGATTATCCCTAAAATTAATTCATAATATTTATCATCACATCCTGGATGAAAAAAAAATATAAAAAGGTGTGATATAAAATTATTATTGGGGGTATTTAATATATCATAATTATAATTAATAAGGAATGGTGAATAACAAAATGTACACATTCCATTAAATCATAACAATGTGCATAACATTATTAGAATCATATAAAATTAAATAATTCCATAAATAACTATAACCATGGATATTTTACTAGTCTAATATTAACATGAATTATAAATTACATTTTCCATAATGAGGGAATTAATAATTCTAGTCATCATAAACAAACTGTCAAGGCCTTAGCATGGACACCATAAGTAATGTGTAAAAACCCAGTCTAGTTTGTATCATGATTCCTACTAATGCATCGAGGGGATATAACATGCCCCCCATCACTATCTAATATTAATTAATTCCTCATATTATTTATGATAAACACAATCATCATATACATATGAAATGTAAATAAAATTCCCCAATTTGTAAACACAATCACAAAAAATTCTATTTATTATGGTGAATGATATCAAGATGAAACATCCATAGTAAAAATGTTCATAAACTATTTAATAAAATATGGAGGAAGATATACATAAGATATAAACCTCAATAAAACATTAAATTAAAAAAAATATTTTTAAATAGTTTAAAATACATTAATAAAATCTTCGGTGAATTCTTGATATAAATAACATTTATTACTTTTCAATAAAGAGTTCTTTAAAGGAAATTCATTTATATTTTTCATAATTGATTTGATAAAACTAGATCATAATTGATATTGTTTTTAGGACAAAATTGGTTATTTTATAAAAATATTTGTTCCCTAAAATAGATTATGGAAGGTACTCAAAAATGGGTCTGAAATTGGGATGTTCCTTTTAATCATGTTTGCTTATTTGAGAACGGAACATTGTAAAACATGAATTTCCTATAAAAGAATAAAAACATTACAATGATATATTAGTTATAAAAATTTAAATAGAATAATGATTAATTAAATAATAAAATAATCATTGAAATGGATTAAATATAGTGAATGAATAACATGAATGAAAATTTAAGGTTCTGGTTGAATCTCGTACAACATTGCCAACATTCAAACCATATGCCCTATAGAATTAATGATAATAAATTAATACATTTAATAAAAGTAAGATAAATATATTCATGGTATGTAACATCAATGGTATGTATACATACACCACACATTTGAAAGGGAAATGAATAAGGCATATCTCAAGGAAATGAATGTTAGTTGAGAAAATTCGTTCCTTTTTTCTGAATGTGTCCGTCAATTGACCTCAATGTCATGGATAAAAAAACTAAACATATTAATTAATCAATTTATAACCTTTAATATATTTATTTTATTCATTATGTTTTATTATTTTCATTTATCCTCTTATTGATGAGTTATGGAGTTTAATTTCATCGTTTGCAAGCAATAGTTTTCTTGGTCGTTATGATCAGTTCACTTGTTAATAAGTAATGAAGATTATGTAAAATGGGAATAAATCACTAGAATTTGAATTAAATGATATTATGTGAATAAATAAATGTAAATTTTTTTAAAAATCATTCATTTATATGGTATTAGGATGAATCATTAGATAATAAATTTAGAAATTTTTTTTATTATAATCGCAATTATCTGTCATAACGAAGTATTATTGATTTATAATTAAGTATTATTAAATATGTTAAAAATAGAATAGAAAACAGATTATAAAATAAGTTATAATTTCTATTTCAACCATTAAATTTTTTTCATACATATCCATAAATATGGTTTAGGAAAATGAAAATGTGTATTCCTTGAAGGTGATGAAACCATACCTTACGAACGATGTTCCCATTTTTAGACTAAAAGACAGAGGAGAATATGATTGATGATGGATTATTATATTGTCATAATTACATTAAATTACATATAAGGTATTATATTTTACATGATATTAGGATGAGGGGAGGTGGGGATAGAATAAAGAATGAAAATAACTTGAAAATAAACTAAATGTAAAAGAAAGAGGATTTTACCTCTTGAATATTGTTATTTGAGAACCTCCTTGAGGTAATTGGTTTTCATATTATTTAAAAATGAACAGATCATAAAAAGAGTGGAGTGTCTTGGGATTTTTATTATGTATACATTTCACAAGGTTGAAATCATGGAATGTGTTAGGCGAATGGGATAAATTTATTATAATGCCCTGACCCCAATTACCCAGAGTCGGTGCATTATTTTAAAACATTGGCATGATTACAAGGAACCAAGACCCGAAGGACCGATCTATTTAGTAGTATTGAAAATAGATTATACACATGAAGGTTACATTTAACTTTATAACATACAAAACAACATCAATAATCCATTATGAACGTCATTATTCCCTCGGCAAAACCCATAATATCAATCACAATACACTTCTTGGAATCCTTGTAAAAATAAAACATAGAATGGGGTGAGCTTAGGTACTCAGTAAGGATAACAATACAACAGAAACATTCATAAATAAGCATAAACATTTAAGTCAATGTATAACTAAAAAATGCTTTTTAAAAATGAACTTCATCATAATATGGAAAAAATAAAATGAAGTAATTCCATTTTATTATTCACATGGATATTCTACTAGTCTAATAATCATATATTGTAAATAATTTCATAATGAGGTAATGCCTAATGTTGGAAATCATTACCACATAGTAATGTCCATGTTCCTAGAATACAGATAATAATTTTTTTCAAGGCCTTATGCCATGACACTAGTTTGTCTCATGAGACTTACCGATGCATCAAGGAGCTATAGCGGGCTCCACCCATCACTTACTAAGACTACTGCATTCCTCATTTGGAAAAGATGAAACATAAAAATAAAATTCCTATTAAAACTAGAAAACAAAATTTCATTACATTAACCATAAACCATGAATTGTAGAAAAATAGAACATCCACAGTCAAACATATCATAACTCATTCAATGCAACATGGAAGATTGTATTATAATAAAACAACCTCAATCAAAAATAATATCTAGTAAAGGAAGCTGACATAGTTGAAAATGATGTGTAAAACGTTTTTAGAGAAATATCCTTTTCGTAAAATCCTTTAAAAGTCACACATTTATTAAAGAATTAATTTAAAATATATTTTTAATCAATGTGTCCCATACCACTTTAAATCATTTTAAATGAATTTTCATTTCAAAACATTCATGTCCATATAAATAAATCCTTAAAATAAATTTGAAAGAAGAGACATTAATTAAAAACATTTAGAAAGATAAATATTTAAAACATTTAAAATTATGATCTTGATAAATAGTACCTTTCAAAAATCCTTAAAATATTCAATTTGAAATTATTTTTATGAAAAATAGACATAGATGATAAAAATTTCCCAGTAAATACTTACACAGAAACAATCTCGAATAATAATGAAATAGAGGAATTAAAACCCTACCAATTTGGTAACATAAGAAACATACACCCCATGAATGATGAATCATACAATGAATATGTAAATACGTATAAATTAATGTGTATTAAACAAATAATTCAATTATTGGCCGTACATACACCACACAAAATGTAATAGTGGCAATATGGCATGAATCTCACTAGAATAAGGGGTGAGATGAAAACCCCTTACCTTGAACTTTCCTTTAGTCGAGGGTTAATTTAACCTCATGTATGAATACAGTATTCTGTTATTAAATTATACCATAACCATATTAAAATTTATGATATCATACATTATTAATTTACTACTTTATACTACCAATTTAATAATAATTTCCATATTAAATTAAAATTTCGGGTAATATTCGCTTTATTTATCGTACGTGTTTTAACTTGTTACTTTTGATTTTATCACTTAGATCATGATTTAAATACTTCTAGATTATAAAAAATTATTTTTATATCATATATATTTAGAATATAAATATGTATATTAGACATATATATGAAATGGAAAACACGGTTTCTGGAGATGGTAGTATGTACATACGCATAAACACTGTTTCCGTTTTTATAACGTATTGAACTGAACTAAGTGAGTGAAATATATGTAAGTATATATAAATACATATCCAGTAGAATTATTATGTGATATATTAAAATAATATTAGTAATATATATATATATTTATAATCGTTGATGAATGGTGAATGTGGAAATGAATCTCATCATTTCGTGGAGATGGTAATCTGTTCGTACGCATGAGCGACAATATCATTTACTTAATGGTGTGGAATTGGATGGTATATAAATTTTAAAAATACATTATCATGTTATTTTCATTATTTATATACATATTAATCATCATTATATCCATCCAAATAACATAGTTTTGAATTACAAATTACACCTCGACGTGGAGACAGTAAGTCGTACGTACACACGAATGTTGACATTATCATTCATAAGATTGATAAATAAAAAATATAGGTGTTCAATATTTATAATAACAACACATTATATAGAAGATACTGGATTTATTATTTTAAAATGGAAATAACAAAGAATGAATAAGTGGAAGAAGAAATGAGTTTGAAAGAGGGTGGTGAAATCATTACCTCTTCTTCAGGTTCTTCCTTTTGATTTGATGAATAGGGCTCATTAGGTTGGCTTTATGATCAATATAATGAATCTAGTTTTAAGTGAGGTATTTTGGGAGGATATTTGGGCATGTTTTGGCAGAGGAAAATGGATTTGGTGGTGTTATTTTGAGAGAAGGGGAAGTTCTATTTTAAGAGAGGGGTGTGGGTCACTTGAGGTAACGATTAACGAATTAATTTATTATACCATCATTTTCTGTTTATAATGGTTAAAAATGAATTTTTTTCTATAATTAGGTAGATATGGGTCAAAATAATCTCAACCAATAGGTTTTAGACATGTTTAGGTTACCATTTTAACCATATCATTTAGATTTAACACTTAGTTAAATATTTTAACTTTTACCGTGTCTTCCTGTATTATTACAATATATGGTTAAACATCCAAGAGAACCTCAAGTGGCACATTAATGACATGTATAATATTATTTAATCATTTTTTCTGAAACTTACATTTTTAAGAATATTATATCAACCAATAATTTTGTATTTGATTTAAATATTAAATTATGTTAATTTTGGCACTATTTGATATTTTGTTTTTTTTGAAAGTCATCACAACTTGATTAAATCAAAAACGATAAATTGAATTATCACTAACAAGTCATAGTCACCTATAATATTCTTGGATTGCGTAAAAACATTTATATTATATTTATTTGAATATTTATAATACCATTTATTTTATTCTTTTAATAATAAGGTTGTTATTGCATCATTATTGTGTCACAAAAATATTTAGTTATATAATGTCTAAAAATTATAAAATAAATTTAGTGATGTAGGAAATATTTTTATCTTTCTAATGAATATTTATAGTCGAATTTATCTTATGTATAACCCTATATTAAAAATGGTTTAGTTAATAAACATTGAATTTTATACTTTTAACTCTTCATTAAATTAAATAATATTAAATGTCCTAATCGAATCCAAGGGAACCTAAAGGGTCATATTTTATTCCTAAGGTTATTTTTGGTCGAATTACACTTATCCAATATAATTAGGACTTGCATTAGGGTAATAATAATATCATTTTTACACTTAGTTAAACAATTTACATTTAACCGTGACAAATAAAAGTAAAAAGTTACTATTCACCAAGAAATATTTTTACCTTATTGAACCAAATATTACTACTTGATATATACTGTGTCTCTCAGATTTTATAAATTCAACTCACAGAAGTAGTAATATTTTGTTTTATGTGAATTTACAAATTCTCCGAGGAGGTGGGTAGAAGACGGTGAAAAGTTCAATAAAATTCTAAAATTATTATAAATTGACTCTAATTAATTACATTGAACTTATATAGGTATTATGTATCTATTTTGACACAAAAAAATTTAAATAAAATAAATAATTACTTAAATAAAAATTTTGTTTTAAACTATAACACAATGTTTTTCACTATTAATCAAAATTAAAATGTTTTCAGAAACACACCAAAAATTTACCATAAGATAATATTGATATTATGAGTTCAATAATGAAGTCTATTTTACCAAATTCAGAACATTGAAGTTGCATTTATTTTTTAAAATTAATTCCCACTGTCAAAACCAAAAGGTGTTTTTTTAGGAAATAATAACTAACAAAAGATTGACATTTGATTATGTCCAATTTCAAAGTGAAATTACTTAAAATGACCATTATTGGATTAAATTATAAATATATAATCTATATATACTTCTAATAAATTAAAATTTATAAATTAACACTATAAATTACTTTGATTAAATAAGTTGTTTTCAGTTAAAATATATTATTTTTCACTATTCACCCATGTATGAAAGATATCAGAAAAACACCAAAACATTATTGAAACTAAATTCATATGTCCCGATTCTAAAGAATAAGTTTATCTAGTCAAATTGATTATATAAAAGTTTCAAATATTGGATTTAAATAGGCTTCTCCATTAAAAGGCTATAGAATTTCTATTTTTGAAAAATACTTCTTTTATCTGAAAAAAATGTTTTTGTTCTTATATTATGTCTAAGATACTCATAATATGGATTCTAAAATTATAAGGATTATATAATGTTCAATATTCAGTTAATACTATTAATAACCTCTTTTTAATGGCTATTTTGGTAAGTCATGGTGCTTTAAAACTCAGTGTTGTGTGTAATGCAGGTTATTGAATTACATTGAAAGAATAATGTACTATTAAATCTTGGGTTGTTACATTTATATTAGAAGAGAGGGGTTTTTTTAATATATTATTCATTTGTTTGTTGTTTAGAATCAAGACTATGAATAGATTGAGAATTATCATAAAATATATTAAAAAATGAATTTTTATTCTATATTATGGTTCTTACCATAGTGATTACTCTTGTAATATTTTATTTACCTTATAATGTGTTTATACGGTAAATTAACCTATTTTAATATTCTTTAAATAATAAATTATTTTTATAAAATACCAAAAAAGTACCCTATCCTTTTTTATGTTTATAATTAAAAAATAAACTCAGTTTTATGACATTTATATTCTAAATATGATAAATTTAATTATAATTAAAACCATAATTTACTCGAAAAATACATTTTCTAAATTTATAACTGATTTTATGACCATCTAAAAAATAACTAATGTCTCATTAAATTATCATAAAATCATAATAACACATAATATTTACATTAAAATACATTTTTTAGGATAAAAATTTTTAAGTTATTTTACAAAATATTAAATTATAATTAAATATTTATTTCTCATGAAAATACTGACACATAATTAATAATTTTTAAAATATTAATATAATTATACTATGTTATAATTATATCATGATTTCATTTGTTGGATTCATAAATTTTATTTATACTTGTATGGGTGAGTTCACTATTAATTTTGATGAATTACAATTTATAATTGTCATATTACTATTCTTAAGATCAAGTTACTATTTCCTTGGTATATGTTTCGTAACTTCTAGAAATACATATTATTTATTTTATTATACATTTATAAAGTTCATATTCTATTCGCTATCTTATTTAAGTGATTTATACTATATAACCACAATAATTAAAATATCATTGACATAATTGTGCATCGTTAAAAAAAAGTAGTATTAAATTTCATTTATAATTATAACCTCCATGTATATGAGTTAGTTTTTACCCATTTTCGAACATGTGATGTTTATAGTTAGATTAGTTTTCTTGGATATAAGTTAATATTATTTATTCACCCATTTCATCATTACAATAAAATTAATTTTTCTATAATATTTGACATTAAATGATTTATAATTTTCCAATCTCATTTGATGAGTGTTTGATTGTTTATCCTTCAATATAAAGGCATCAAAAAGCACATTTAAGTGGTTTTATTAACCAATGAATAGTTTTTTTATAAATATTTAGTTACATATTTATGTATCCTTGCAATCACCAACGAAATAAATTTTTCAAACTTTTATATAATATTATATTAGTAGTTTTCTTTTCATAGTAATACACGACATAATGTGATATCATTGTTCCAGTGGGTGTTCAAATGGACACAAAAATGAACATTCCATGATTAATGGATTATTCAGAGGTGATTTATCTGTAATTTTACAAAACCTATAGAATAATAATTATTGTGATATATAATAATTAAACTATGATGGATAATAATTTATAGGTTTTAAAAACATATATATTATAAATGTATTGTTTTTCTATCATAGTTCTCTAAATTGAAACAACTAAATTCATAATGGTTTCTACTACATTAAATATTTAACGGTTTATTCATTTTTTGTTAACATAACCATATTCATTTAAGAAAAATCATATTTACCCCTTCAAACTATTCTTAGAACAATCCATGAACTGTGAAAATGAAATTGGTAATACATCGGTCCATGGAGGTGATAGTGTGCACGTCTACATGAATGATGATTTTTTCCATGAATGAGAGGAAATAGAATTATGGATATTTATTTGAGAATAATTATAAAATAATAATCCTATAACAGGGTGGTAAAAGTGATAATTTATTATCCAAATATATCATTATGGCTGACTAGGGTAGTCTCAATTGAAGAGATTTTTAGGGAACCATTACACAATTCAAATTCACCTAATGAATTTTTCTCTTTTCAAATTTTTTATAAAATAAATGGATTTATTTTTTTATAGAAATTAAATTATAAATAATCCATCTAGAAGCTAAACATAAATTAACAAAATTGATAGAATAATGTTTTGGGAGAATGGTCTTAGACCTTGAATTTGGTTATGTTGTTTCATTCATTAATAATTTATTATTCAAATTCAATTTGATAATAAATTTTATAGAACCACATAAATGTATTATTTTTTCAAATTTTTTATAATTATGGAATTTTAAAATACTTGGAAATATCTTTGGCATAGAAAATTCCACCACCTCCAATATCCATATTTGATCACAGATTGATCGAATGTGAAATTCCTAAAAGATATGGCTCCAATATATGTCGTTTCATCTATCCGAGTATCCTAAACACCAAAATATTACTATTTTATCAATGATAATAGAGGTAAAATAAATTAATCAAACAAGGGATTAATTTGAAATTACTTCCTTGGTGGGCAACTATCACACCCATGAACATCCATATCATTCAACACAAATGATTTTCAATCATTTTTATAATTAAAGTACAATTAATTTAAAAGATCATAAATCCTCCCACTAGGATAATCCTCTGGTTAGTCAAATTTCATTTCTAATTAGATGATATAGTTGTGTAAATATGTAAATAGGGTAATAATTTCATATTAGTATGAGAATGAGGGTAACATCTCATGTAATAATAGAATAATACTTTTTCATATTTATTAATATTTATGAATGACATTGTGATGTTACCTTAATAGGGACTCTATGTGTGATAGCATACTCTAAATGTAATAATAGGATCCTCTAAAATCTTATGTCTCCCATTGGACTAAGTTATATTGGAAAATAATATACTATTATCATTATTATTTTAAATGGTAGTGGTTACCAAGCTATTGTATTAGTGATAATGAATATAACTAAATATATTATTTTTAAAAACTTTAATTAAATATTTTTACTTTCATCCAATAAATTATGTGGGATTAAAATAATAATAAATACAATTTTATGAATTAAAAGCTCTAAATTTTTTAAAATGGTTTTTTTCCACCTACTGATGGTAAACCATCCTAAAATATAAACACGTACAATTTTATAAGTTTTATTTGTAAAAATAAACTTCATTTTTTTATGTGGTACATCAAAACATACTTTGGATTACTTTTTATATTTTTCTGATAAAATTTACTTTTTAAGGAAGAGTTAAAAACTGCATTTCAATTCAAAACTACATTTTCATCTAATTTTTTATATTGTTTGGCTGTCCTTTTAATTGGGTTTAAAGACTAATTTGATTATTTTTTATTATTTTATCCAATGTTAGTCAATGGAATCAATTTCACATTAACATTGAGTATGGAAAAATTGTGATATTTTGAACATTTTTACTAAAAACTTTTTTTCTCGAATTGTCAACAAAATTAAGTTTAAATTAATTTTACCAATTCTGTGAATTTTATTTAAAAAAATGGAAATACAAGTTAGTAATCAGTATATATACTATGATCTAATTTGATCAAAATAATTTTTTTGAATAGTAACATTAGTTTTTTTTACCTCGGTTAAAGGTAAATTGGGTAATTAAATGAAACAAGTAATAATAAAATAAAATATGATTACCAGAATACTAGTCTTAATATTAATTTATGAGTTATTTACAACCCATGAAAAAACATGGTCCAAAATTATGCCTTTGGAAACAACTGTGGTAATATTATGACATTTACAACATTTTATTCATGTTAAAGGCAATGATGTCGCAAATATATTTATTATTACTAAAAACATTAATATGGGGATTTATAAGTTAAATCTTAGACTATGTATAATCCATATAAATCTAATAATATTACCTAAATCATATTAATTTATTTATATGTTTTAGGAAATAAATAATTAAATTAAAAAATGACCCAAGAATGATGCAATAATTCATTTGATAAAGGAAGATTCAATTAAATGGTAATAATTATATTAATATATATAAAATTTAGTATAATATATTCCATAAATGAATTTTATGGATGACTATGGAATTTTATAGATGATTAAATATATTTTTTTCATATGAATCATGCTGTTTTTTTAAGACTAGTATTGAATAGTTTCAAAATTGACATAATTTGTAACTTTAAATAGAAAATATATAATTAAATTATATAAATAATATGAAAATACAAAAAATCTTTCAAAAATTTGAGATAATTCCAAAAAATCCATTAATGACTCATTAATTGGACTTTTGGCATTTCTTTGGTAATTATTTTAACTCTCAAATTGTAAATTACATAATAAAGTGGTAAGAGTTAAAAGTGTTAAGACATAAAAGATAATGAATAAAAAATATACAAAACTAATTAAATTTTTATTGGATGAATTTATTTATACCTATACTCAACCAATATTATAACTATATAAATTTTTACTTTTTCAAATTGAAATAGAATTTACATTAACTTAATACTTTTAATAATTCTAAAATTTCCCCTCCCCTATCCTATAAAAAGGAACTCATTACTCTCTATTAAATTCTATAAAAAACCCTTTTTGTTCATACATGTTATTACCAATCATTTTCCTATAAAAAATAATCACATTCGTGTTTCCAAATTTTATGGTGACCACCATATTTAGATGTGTTATGGTGTTAAAAATGTGATCATCGAAACGAAAAGGAATGTTTTTATTTATGTATTTATGTTTTATTTCTTTTTACACTACATTAAAATATTACTCATACAAGATGATATAATAACTCAAGTATCCTAAATATAAGGATTTTTTATTATCATGGTTTCATCACCTATATCATTTCCACTTCCATTATATGGTAACAGAATTAGTCATTCATGTGTACATGTTAACTTTCATCTACATGAACCAATCAAATTCATTTTCCATAACTGTCTCTCCTGACTGGTTATAATAATTGAATTAATATTCATATATGATATTCAAGAAAAATTAATCATTATAATATAATTATATATCAATTAAATTATCACATTCTATGAGCACTAAAATAATAACATCGTTTGTGCGTACGTGTGAACCACCACTTCCACGAAGCGATGTGACTCATTTTTATTAATTAGATCACTTTTATGATATAGATAAATATAATTATATGATTTGTAATATGTTATGTATTTTATTATCATTCTATAAATATAAAATAATACTTACCTTATTTCTATAAATATCAATGGAGAATGGAAAATGTTACTCATGTGTACGTATGACCTATCATCTCCATGATTATAACATTGATCATTTTTTAACCATACATAATGGTTTGATTAAAAAGCTTAATTTAATAATAAAATTGATAATAATTTCATGAATAATATTAATGAGATTTTTCACTTTTATGTAATGACCCGTAAATTCCAAGGAAATGTTTTTTCTTAATTTTCTTTGGAATTTTACAAGAACGCAGTTTCTGATGGCGCCTGATTCCGAGGCCCGGTGTGCCCAGAATCATTTTCCGAAGTTTGGCTCCAGTACGTTCAGCGAACGAACGAGCGGGTTTTTCTAACTTTTGAAACAGTTCTCGGAATCGAATTCTGAGGGCACTGATGGAATCACAGCGCCGGTAATTGCTTAGAAACTCCTCTTCCGGAGTTGCGTTTACTCGGGTGTGTTTTGTAATTTTTGGGCTTAAAGTTAAGAAATAAAATAAATGGTTCGACAAACTTTATTTTATTTCACTTAAGCCTCTTGGAAGCCACTTGAAGTCACTTAAAGCAGCTTAAGCTGAGTCGATGCGGATAGGGTGCTATCCAGAAATACCCTACCCACTTGGTAGGATGTTTGTAAGGTGGGTCCCACACGAGCCCCACCGTTTCTTTCTGCTAAGTAACGCTCCTGTGAAAACCCGTCATTATGAAAGTCAACTGACGCGTTTTCTAATATTCTTAATGCACCAATTAATTGGGAGGTTTTATTCCTTGAATTAATTGGTCGGTTTTATTCGTTGAATTAATTTAATGAATTAATTTAATCATTTCTTAACCTGTTTTCAATCCGTTGGCGTAACAATAAAATAAGACCAACGCATGACTTCTGAAAAAATGCTCGTTGAGAGGTTTTGACAACTTTGGGCCTTCATCCTCCTTCGCGAAGAACGTGTAGAATGTGAAGAACGCCATCACCCTCGGAGATTGACGTCACTTCTTCTGAGACGTTCTTCCCCGCAACGATCTCCGATCACCAACTGCTTGTGGTAGGAGATTTCGGGTTTCTTTTAGATCTTATTTGTGGTTTATAACAACACAAGGATTTAATCGATATAATTAAATCTTCATGTTCTTGAACCTCGGAGTTCTTCGACGTGTCACCTCCCGCGACGACGCGATGCCTTTCCGCAATGACGCGACGCCCTTCCGCGATGACGCGACGCCTTTCCGCGACGCGATGATCGCCTCATTCTGGGGCGATCAAATCCGTGAAGAATGCGCGTGCGACGACTTGACGAGGTAGGGGTTTTATATATTTATTTTGTTCGTGAATACTATCTTGTCGTTCTTCGTGAAAATACGAAAAATTGTTAATGACTAACAAGAGGGGGCCGGACCGCACAAACACGGCCGACCCTCCTCCATTATTGTTGTTGTTTCTTATGTTATTCGGAAGAAATGGCGTGGTGTCGTCGCACAACAGGGAAATCACATGGCAAATATTACGCGACCCCGTCGCGCCATGCCGACGAGTTGAATGAGGACACGACGCCGTCGCGCCACGTCGAAGAAAACCGTAGACACCACGGCCGGAGCGGGGCCATGGTGGAAGGGCGCGGTGCCGTCACATCGTGTGGGAGAACCACAAAGACAACACGTTTTGTTTTGACGTGCGGATTGATGGGCGATGACAAAAAGGGCCGCAAGGGCGATTTGAGGACTTTGCAGTGAAGATCGGGTCCCGAGAGGACCGTAGGCAAAGACTGCAGGAGGAAAGGACCACCGGATCACGTCCGGTGGTCGGCAGAAGACGGCGGCGCTCCGCTGGAAGCCTGCCGGCGGCAGTTGCCGCCGGTGCCAATTAGCGGCCAAGGGGGGGGGGGGGGGGGGGGGGGCGCACACCCCGGCCGCCCGCGGCGTCCGCCGGTAGCGGCCGGCTGGTCGGACCGGACCGAGCCGGGCTGGGCCCAGCCGAGTCGGGTCGCCCCGGTTCGCGTTTCCTCAGTTCGGGCCGACCCAGGGGGGTCTGGTCGGGTCGGTCCGGGCCCAGACCCCCCCCCCCGTTTTCGGACCATTTTCGGTCAAATTCCCGTAACATGAGCTACATGCCTCCAAACGACTCGCCGTCAGTGGCAACGCGATCCTTGGATCGAGATGGCCGTTTCGGTATATCGCACTCAAGGTTTCGGATTACTTTGGGTTCGGCCGGGTTGGTTCGGATAAGAAACCAACCGGGCCCTCGGAGCGGAAACGCTTATATCTTGAGCTCCGGACGTCCGATTAATGTGCCGTCGACTTTGATGGAATCCTCTAAGTGGGACAGATCTTTTAACTTACTCCGCTCGAGGGTTGGATTCCGACGAAGTGCGGTCGGGTTGGTTCGCTCACGAAACCAACCGGGCCCCTAGAACAAAAAAGCCAATAACTCACAGACCGGGCGTCCGATTGACACGCCGTCTGTTTCGTTGAATTACTCTTGATAAGACGGAACTTTTGGCATTCTTCGCCCGAGTTTTGGATACAGTTGGTAGTGGCCGGGTTGGATCGCAGCCGAAATCCAACCGGGACCCTAGAACGGAAAAGCTGATATCTTTCAGACCAGACGTCCGTTTGACGAACCGTCAGCGGCGTTGGTGATCACGTTGGGAAACGATCCCTATGAGTATACCCTATGAGTGTTCGGGGTATAGTTGAGTTACGGCCGGATTGGTTCGCACACGAAACCAATCGGGTCCCTAGGACGAAAAGGATAATAACTCACAGACCGGGTGTCCGATTGACGCACCGTCTATTGCATTGAGACCCCTATGACGAGGAGGTCCATTGAGATACTTCTTTGTGGGACTTTGTGATACTTGGAGTATCGACCAGTAGCTTGTCGTGCAGACCCTCTCAGAGACGAGCATGCGGAGTACGGAGACTGTGTAGCCGGTTGAGACCTGACGACTTCTTGAAAGACTCGACTTGGAGTGAGTCGACTAGCCCAGTGGACGGAGCGCCCGGTATTTGGCGACAGACCCACGGTGGACGGAGCGCCTGGTAGTTGGCCACAAACCCGCGGTACTCGAAAGGAGGAGTACCTCTGTAGGCTATTGGGGGGAGCGCCCGATATTTGGCGACAGACCCACATTAGACGGAGCGCCCGGTAGTTGGCCACAGACCCATAGTACTCGACAGGAGGAGTACCTTAGCAGTGTTCGGTTAGTGAGCAGTACCTCGGAGTCGTGACAGGACCACTGTACACTCCAGAGATGGGGCTCTACAGCAGTTACGGTTTCGATAATGAAAATCCTGGTTTGAGCTGAGACTTTTGACCTTTGTGTTTACCTCATGATTGATATGGGTCACTTGATAACTTAGGTATATGTATGGGAATATACATGGGTAGTGGTTATCTGTTTATTTCACAATCCTTGTGTTTCCTCATGATTGAGATGGGTTACTTGATAACTTAGGTATATGTATTGGCATATATATATGTAGAGGTTATCTGTTGAGATCTTTTTGTTGTTATCCTTGTTGGTTTAGAGAGACCTTGAGGGTCTCGGGGTCCCTACTGAGTATCGTTATACTCACCCCTGCACAGGCTATGCCCGCACCTCGTTGTGTTGGTTGCATATGACGGGCAGTGCTGACGGAGGCCGAGTGTTCGAGGACTGGTCGGTACCCGGAGGTGGACTACACGACGAGTCAGTACTCGGTGGTGGACTACACGACGAGTCAGTACCTGGAGGTGGACTACACGACGAGACGACACATAGAGGTGGTTGTCGGACGAGAGCGTGGAGGAGGCTATCTTAACCTACCCTTCAGGTGGGATCCGAGGAGGATGACCCAGGAGCTGCTTCCTTCTTCCAGATGTTTGTCTTTTTGCTGTTGTACCTTGTTCAGTTGTAGTTGTACTTTCTTTTGGGTTTGTATTCTGGCCCATTTTACTTTTCAGCAGTTCTTTTGTACTTAGTGTTTTGCATCCGCTAGTACTCTGTGGTGCTTGTTTTCTTTTATAAAGGAAATGCCTTCCCTGTTATCGGGATTTATGCCTTTGGTGCCAGTCGCCAGCCCCAGGCCAATGGAAGGTGGGCTTGGGGTAGTCACAGCATGGGCCCCGAGGATGGGTCGTGACAAATTGGTATCAGAGGACTTCGGTTCTACCGCAAAACTTATAACTCTGATATTTTCTTTTTGTGAAGCTTTAGTGTTAAGGGTATCGAGTGTGGTCTTCAGTTCAGGGAGTCCAGTGTTGGTGCGGGCGGCCGACGTATCCATACACCAGGACCCTGACAACTGATTTCTGACTTTGTGCACGAAAACACTATTTGTGTGTGTGTTTTCAAAGGATTTCCCTTAAAACATCTCAAACGAGGTCATCTCACCAGTTATAATCGTTTGACCGTGTTACGTTATTTCTATCAGGATACCTTCTCTCGGACGACCAGCTAGAGCCTTGAGAGTGGTTCGTACTGACAGTCCACCGAGCGACGTGGCCTCAGTATAGGGCTCTTTTTCAGTTGAGGCACCAGCGGAGGCACCATTGGTACTACTACCCGTTGGGCCACCGATGCCACCATCCCCAGTAGCAGAGGGTGCACGTCGCTTGAGCGCACTACACGAGTTCCAGTGCCAGAGGTCACCCAGGTTCCAGGGAGGGACGGACTCGCAGGCGGTTGAGGATTGGCTGGAAGCTGTATTGAGAGTCCTCAGGCTAGTGGGGACGCCGGAAAACATCATGGTGATCTTTGCTGCCAGCCTCCTTCAGGCAACAGCAGGCAGATGGTAGAGCCACTTGTTTCAGTTTTGTGACGGGATGACCTTCGCATGGGAAGACTTCGAGACCATCTTCAGGGTGGAGTTTGTGCCAGTATCTCTACACCCCGATCAAGTACAGGAGCTTCTACCTTGCCGCGTGTTTTTCGATCAGTAGCCCAGTTATCTGTGGGGCAGTAGACAGATGATGCAGAGGTCAAGGAGGACCAGACTAGTAGTTGGACGATCTCGGGTTTTAGGATCAGTGGTGCGGGGCACCCGGGGTGGGGTCAGAGCCAGGCGTGCCAGAAACGGACAGTTTTTCTCCTGCGGCAGGAAGGGTCACCTGGCACGTGACTGTATGACCCCCCGAACGGTTGATCAGCGGGTGTTGGAGGAGCCACCGAGACAGAATCAGTGGCTGGTTCTTAAGCAATAGCCGAGTAGAGGACAAGGAAGTAGAGCTCTGAGAGTAGGTGGACATTAGAGGAACTAGTGGATATGTCCTTTGTACTTCTAGTTCCATGTTGCTTTTGTATTCTTGTCATTGTACTATGAGCTGCAATAATAAAAAGACACTTATCTTTATTTTCATTCCTGTCCTTTTTGTTGGTTGATACTGAGTCGTCCCGGTTAAGACTGTTGACTTGACCCTCACTTTCGAGTTTTCTACTGAAGGAGACCTAGTTACCACACATTGATACCGACAGTGTGACTCAACCCTTGGAATCCAGAGTGACAGTTGGATCTCTTGGTAGTTACGTCGAGGCCTTATGACGTCATCCATGGAATAAATGCATCATTCATGTCAGGATTGACTGTATTAGGAAACGAATGTGGTTCATCCAGGGGATGAGACCAGATTTCTATTATTGGCAAAGAAGAAATCATAGCAGCTCTTGTGAGAATAAAGAAGGCCCAGGTCATCCAAGAGGGAATGAAGACTGCACAATGCATTAAGAAACAGGAAACCAGTGCCAGTCTTAGAGACTCGGGCGTGTTAAATGTTTCATGAAGTGGAAGCTTTAAGGATAGATGAGTCTGTGAAGCAGCAGATGTAGAGGCAGAGCTAGGAGAGCAGTATGAGGTGGTGTACATCTTAACATGCTACAACCACCCGCCTTAGTTATCCCCGCCAGTCTCAAGGAGCTGGAGGGAAGTGGAATAGTGCGGCTGCGTGCGGTAAGGGATTGTGACCCAATGGCTCTAGAAATGATTCAAGGGAGAGTTTGGGTCCACTACCAGCTGTTGTAGTAATGGACGTCGATATGAATCATTCCTTGCTTTTACAAATCTTGTTCCAGACCTAGAGTTTCCAGTAAGCCGTGGAATTGACCCTCACGTCTGGAGATACATTGGGAGGAGGCTCGATGATCACATTTACACTGACAGTGTGGTTGGACCCTCGAGGCGATAGTTTCGATTGGAATCTCTTGGTGGTAGCATCGAGGCCTTACGACGTTAGTTTAAGTATGGAACGAGCAATAACTGTTCATACTCAAATTGACGGTTTTAGGCAACGTCGGGATGGGTTTTCCTTGGTTGGCGAAAAGGAAACCCTAGGCAGTACAGGATAAACTCTTTCACAGGAGGGTGAGACTGATCACTCTTGAGTCAGTCAACCATACCCTCGTGGAAGCAGTCTTTTGAGTTTCAGTTCTAACAGAAAATGGAGACCTTTTAAGTTCAAGGATGACGACCACGTCTTCTTAAGGGTATCATCTCGACGAGGTTTACGGAGATGTGGCCAAGGCGGAAAGTTATCTCCGAGGTTCAGCGAACCTTTTTAGGTCCTCAGCTAGGTAGGCGGGGTGGTTTATCGCTTGACCCATTCACCACAGTTGCACCAGGTGCACGACGACTTCCACGTATCTCAACCGAGGAGATACGTGCTCGACCCTTCTCATATCATTGACCATGAGGAGCTGGACGATGGCGATGAGGTGTTTTTCATGGAGGTTGTAGTGGGGATCAAGGATCGGCAGGAGTGGATCAACAGGGATGATCAATTCCTCTGGTGCAATTTCTTTGGCAGCATGAGAACCTCCAGGTGAGCACATGGGAGCGGAAGGCTCAGATGCGTGCTCAGTACCGCCTTTGTATTCCTAAGTTTGTGGTGAAGATTTACGGGGACGTAAAGCCCTGTGGTGGGAGTAATTTAAAGACCCGTAAATTCCAAGGAATTTTTTTTATTAATTTTCATTGGAATTTTAAAAAAACGCAGTTTCTGACTGCGCCTAATTCTGAGGCCCGGTGTTCCCGGAATCATTTTCCGAAGATTGGCTCAGGTACGTTTAGTGAATGAATGAGCGGGTTTTTCTAACTTTTGAACCGATGCTCGGAATCGAATTCTGACGGCACCGTTGGAATCGCAGCGCCGGTAATTGCTTAGAAACTCCTCTTCCGGAGTTGCGTTTTCTCGGTAGTGGTTTTTAATTTTTGGGCTTAAAGTTAAGAAATAAAATAAATTGTTCGACAAACTTTATTTTATTTCACTTAAGCCGCCTGGAAGCCACTTGAAGCCAATTAAAGAAGCTTAAGCTGAGTTGATGCAGATAGGGTGCTATCCAGAAATACCCTACCCTCTTGGTAGGATGTTTGTGAGGTGGGGCCCGCATGAGCCCCACCGTTTCTTTCCGCTAAGTAACGCACCCGCGAAAACCCGTCATTATGAAAGTCAACTGACACTTTTTGTAATTTTATTAACACACCAATTAATTGGGCGGTTGTATTTGTTGAATTAATTGGGCGGGTTTATTCATTGAATTAGTTCGATGAATTAATTTAATCGTTTCTTAACCTGTTTTCAATCCGTTGGCGTAATAATAAAATAAGACCAATGCACGACTTCTGTAAAAATGCTTGTTGAGAGGTTTTGACAACATTGTGACTTCATCCTCCTTCGCGAAGAATGCGAAGGACGCGAAGAACATCGTCACCCTCGGAGATTGATGACGCTTCTTCTGAGACGTTCTTCCTCGCAACAATCTCTGATCACCAACTGCTTGAGGTAGAAGATTTCGGGTTTCTTTTAAATCTTCTTTGTGGTTTATAACAACACGTAGATTTAATCGATATAATTAAATATTCATGTTCTTGAACCATAGATTTCTTCGACGTGTCACCTCCCGCGATGATACGACGTCTTTTTGCAATGATGTGATTCCCTTCCGTGACGACGTGACGCCTTTCCGCGACGCGATGATCGCCTCCTTCCACGGCGATCAAATCCGCGAAGAACGCGCGTGCAACGACTTTGAAGAGGTAGGGGTTTTATTTATTTATTTCGTTCGTGAATACTATCTTGTCGTTCTTCGTGAAAATACAAACAATTGTTAACGACTAACGAGAGGGGTCTGGACCACAGAAACACGGCCGACCCTCCCCCATTATTGATGTTGTTTCTTATGTGATTCGGAAGAAATGGCGTGGTGTCGTCGCACCACGCGGAAATCACACGGCAAATATTACGCGACACCGTCGCGCCACGCCGAGGAGTTGAACGAGGAAATGACGCCGTCGAGCCGCGTCGAAGATTACCGTAGACACCGCGGCCGGAGCGGGGCCACGGTGGAAGAGCGTGGTGCCGTCACATAGCGCCGAAGAACCACGACGACAATGCATTTTGTTTTGCCGTACGGATTGATGGTAGATGACAAACGGGGCCGCAAGGACGATTTGAGGGCTTTGCAATGAAGATCGGGTCCCGAGAGGACAATAGGCGAAGACGGCAGGAGGAACAGACCACCGGAGCGCGTCCGGTGGTCCGCAGAAGGCGGCGGCGGCGCGCCGTAGGAAGCCTGCCGGCGGCGGTTGCTGCCGGCGCCAATTAGCGGCCAAAGGGGGGGCGGCCACGCGCACACCGCTGCCACCCGCGGCGTCCACCGGCCGCGGCCGGCCGGTCAGACCGGACCGGACCGAGCCGGGCCGGGTCGGGTCAGGCCCAGCCGGGTCGGACTCGGGTCGGGTCGCCCCGGTTCGGGCCGACCCAAGGGGGGTCGGGCCGGGTCGGTCCGGGCCCAGACCCCCCCATTTTCAGACCATTTCTGGTCAGATGCCCATAACATGAGCTACAGGCCTCCAAACGACTCGCCGTTAGCAGAAACACGATCCTTGGATCGAGGCAGTAGTTTCGGTATATCGCACTCAAGATTTCGGATTACTTTGGGTTCGGCCAGTTTGGTTCGGATAAAAATCAACCGGGCCCTTGGAGTGGAAACACTTATATCATGAGCTCCGGACGTCCGATTGATGTGCCGTCGACTTTGATGGAATCCTCTATGTGAGACGGATCTTTTGGCTTACTCTGCTCGAGGTTTGGATGCCGACGGAGTGCGGTCGGGTTGGTTCTCTCACGAAACCAACCGGGCCCGTGGAACGAAAAAACCAATAACTCACTGATCGGGCGTCCGATTGACGTGCTGTCTGTTTCGTTGAATTTCTCTTGATGAGACGGAAATCTTGGAATACTTCTCCCGATTTTTGGATACAGTTGGTAGTGGCCGGGTTGGATCGAACCCGAAATCCAACCGGGCCCATAGAACGGAAAAGCTGATATCTTTCAGACCAGACGTCCGTTTGACGAACCGTCAGCGGAGTTGGTGATCACATTGGGAAACAGTCCCTATGAGTATACCCTATGAGTGTTCGGGGTATAGTTGAGTTACAGTCGGATTGGTTCGCACACGAAACCAACCGGGCCCCTAGGACGAAAAGGCTAATAACTCACAGACCGGGCGTCCGATTGACGCGCTGTCTGTTGCATTGAGACCTCTATGACGAGGCGGTCCATTGAGATACTTCTTTGTGGGACTTTGTGATACTTGGAGTATCGACCAGTAGCTCGTGGAGCGGACCCTCCCGGAGACGAGCGTGCGGAGTACGGAAACCGTGTAGCCGGCTGAGACATGACGACTGCTTGACCGACTCGACTTGGAGTGAGTCGACTAACCCAGTGGACGGAGCGCCCAGTATTTGGCGACAGACCCACGGCGGACAGAGCGCCCGGTAGTTGGATGCAAACCCGCGGTACTCGACAGTATGATTACCTCTATAGGCTATTGGGGGGAGCGCCCGGTATTTGGCGACAGACCCACAGTGGACGGAGCGCCCGGTAGTTGGCCGCAGACCTGCAGTACTCGACAGGAGGAGTACCTCAGCAGTCTTTGGTTAGTGAGCAGTATCTCGGAGTCGTGACAGGACCACTGTACACTCCAGAGACTGGGCTCTTCAGCAGTTACGGTTTTGATAATGAAAATCCCGGTTTGAGCTGAGACTTTTAAACATTGTTTTTACCTCATGATTGAGATGGGTCACTTGATAACTTAGGTATAAGTATGGGCATATACCTGGGTAGTGGTTATCCGTTGATTTCACAATCCTTGTGTTTCCTCATGATTGAGATGGGTTACTTGATAACATAGGTATATGTATGGGCATATATCTATGTAGAGGTTATCTGTTGAGATCTTCTTGTGGTTATCCTTGTTGGTTTAGTGAGACCTTAAGGGTCTTGGGGTCCCTACTGAGTATCGTTATACTCACCCCTGCACGGGCTATGCCAGCACCTCGTTGTGTTTGTTGCAGATGACGGGCAGTGCTGACGGAGGCTGAGTGTTCGAGTACTGGTCGGTACCCGAAGGTGGACTACACGACGAGTCAGTACCTGGTGGTGGACTACACAATGAGTGAGTACCTGGAGGTGGACTACACGACGAGACGACACATAGAGGTGGTTGACGGACGAGATCGTGGAGGAGGCTATCTGTACCTACCCTTCAGGTGGGATCCGAGGAGGACGACCCAGGAGTTGCTTCCTTCTTCCAGTTGTTTGTCTTTTTGTAGTTGTACCTTGTTCAGTTGTAGTTGTAATTTCTTTTGGGTTTGTATTTTGGCCCATTTTACTTTTCAACAGTTCTTTTGTACTTAGTGTTTTTCTTCTGCTAGTACTCTATGGTGCTTGTTTTCTTTTATAAAGGCAATGCCTTCCCTATTATCGGGATTTACGCCTTTGGTGCTACTCGCTAGCCCCTGGCCTATGGAAGGCGGGCTTGGATAGTCACGGCACGGGCCCCGAGGACGGGTCGTGACATTTTAACTACATGGACCGGTCCCATCATACCATGTTCATTTTCAAGTCATGTAACTAATATCTCCAAAGCATCTGACATGAAATAAAATAATTAACTAATTATTATAAGAAGGTTGTTACTAATATAATAAGAATATGAAAACATTTAATAGTTTTAGAGAAACTATAAATTATATTATATTTATTCTTAAAAAAGAACAAGGAATATACGTGATGAATCAGACTCAAGGTATAAGACTTTCTCCCAATCTACTTTCCTTGATGTATATTTTTGATGTTATATACCACCTTATTATATATGGTGTATAATCAACCCCTTCATATTTTAATTTAATTCAATGGTTTCAAAAGATATATTTTTATACTATGTGTTTTAATTTCTTTTCAAAATGATGAAAGGAAGGTTTTTTTATCATATGTGGCGATGATGACTTCTTTGTAACCAAAACCTTTATTTGATAATTTCTTTCCACTATAAGCCTTCCTTTTTTTAAAAGGGAAAATATAACACTTATTCCCTTTTTTGTATTTCGATATTGAAAATCGGTTTCAAAGTGGATTGAATCATTCAATATATTGAAATCATTCCGTGTAATTGTAATTTGATGATCGAAATATTGATAATTTCAATCTTTTATATGTTATTATTATATAATGGTACATAGAACTTTTACAGGTGGTTATATGATAAACCAAAGAAAGGTGCTTCCATGAGGAACCAAGTATGGGTGGTTATGTTATAACCTCCAATCCATTAGTTATGGAAGTCATCCATATGGCTATTGCATTTTGTAAGAGTCATATGTGTGGAAGTCGACCAAATTTAAATTACATTTAAGTATGATTATGTCTCATGTTACCCTTATGTATAATATATGATTTTTATTGGTTTTATGGTAATATTTTTTATTACAAAAGAGTAATCAATGAGCTTCTATTCAATGGGGATTATTTTCTACTCGATAGAGGCGAAATGAATTACATTATGATAAAGTATTCATTTTTACATGTTTTATAATGACAAATAGTTTTACTTCATTGTGTATCCCTTACTTTAATTTTAATTATCATCAAATGTTTTGAAATTTTTTTGCAGTATTTAAAGGATTATATAGTCCATGATAGAATAAAGGAAAATATATGATGTTTTAACATGAAAAAAAAAACAATTTTTTTAAATTTTTTTTAAATTTATGAAAAATTATATAGTGAGTATAAGGGTCTACTTTGTAAAATTTTAGTTTTTATGTATGATGTATTTCCAAATTCTCTATGGATCAAAACCTAAAAAGAGCCTTTATGTGAATTGAATATAAATTTTGGATTATTTAATGTATACATTTGGGGCCTTGTAGTTGGTATGAGAGGTCAATTTAGATTACTTTAGGGGTTAGTATATTATAAATAAAATATCCGTAAATGATTTTTACATTACGGTAAATTTAAAGTTATATAGAATTTTATGATTACAATTTTTTTAATCTATGATATGTTTATTTATAATTTTTTTTGTAGAGTAAATAGGGATGTTGTGATGTGAAATCCACACACAAGAAAACAACCTTCCAAATTAGCATCCTTATTTGACTAGAATCATAGATGAATAGTTTTTTGTTGTGATGGATTATTTGAATTAAGTGATAAATAGGGGTGGTGTTCATGATAAAGGATAACCATATCATTCAAAGGGTAATATTTCAGTAGTGGAACATTTCATGATGTAACATAAACCTCCATTTGTTGGATAATATAACCATATTCCTGTTGAAGGGTGTGTTAAGGAACTAGAAATGAATTTTGATGTAATGGGGTGTTCATAAAATCAAAAGGATAGACTTTATGTTTATAATTTTTAATGGGAAACTGATAAGTGATGGCAAGGGGTTAAAAATATAAAGGTATGTGATTATATTGATTCAATGAGATGTGATGAATTTCAGAAAATATTCATTGAGAAATATTTTTCTAATAATGAATGACAATCATTGAAAATGATATTCTCAGAATTGATACAATAGGACAAAGAATCTCTTGTTGCATATGAATAAAATATCAAATTTATGTAAAGGTACGTCTAAAATTTTATCAAGGTTATCAATGGTAAGATTAATCAGTTTTTCTCGTTATTGATGTTAAGATATTAATGGGAATCATCTTCTCGTGAGTTTAAAAGCTTTGAGAAGCTTCTATGTTGTTCTGTGAAGGTATAAATTGATTTTTCTGACCATTATTTGATCCATGAGAGTAAAAAAATAGATATGATCTAGTTTATAGGAAATGGGAATGAATTCATCAAAAATATTGTCATTTAATAAACCTACAGTTACATCTTCTTAGAAGTGTGATAAAAAAATCCTAGAGAATGTCTCTCAATGTATAGGAATATCATCTATTATGGAAAGACTATTAATATTACTCATTAACATAAGAGAGACGATCCAAAAAGTAATTAAAATAGTAATAAAATGTTTTAGTTACACAGAGTTAAAGAATTATTCCAATTTGAGCCCAAAGTTGATTACCTTGGGTGGAAACCAACAAGATATAAAGAAAATGGATGTGAAAAATCAATTACTACTACTACGGTTGATGTGGGATAATCATATGAGGTGGTGACATGTATGTTATAATTTTTTTCAAAATACGTCAATACTATATTTGGATCTGGATCTTTACATTCATTTATATATAATAGATTTGCAGGTTAATTGTAAATATCACCTCATGAATGTGATATAGAATGTTTGGTAAAAATTTACGGTGGAGTATTAAAATAACCATGATTTATGGGAATAATCATATTATCAGTAGTGGGATGTTCTTTCATACAAATTGGGTTGAAATTATGGTAGTGGAATTTGATTTCACTTTTGGTATGGATTGGATTTCATTTTATCATGCTAAAATAGATTCTAATGTTCTGAAAATTT
Source organism: Viscum album (assembly GCA_963277665.1). Taxonomy (NCBI): domain Eukaryota; kingdom Viridiplantae; phylum Streptophyta; class Magnoliopsida; order Santalales; family Viscaceae; genus Viscum; species Viscum album. The sequence goes on along the minus strand of OY728132.1, from coordinate 316,252,236 downwards.
TAGTCAATTTCTTCAAAACACTGATATCATACCAAAAAAATGATATGTTGATTAAAGATTATAGTGAATTTTATTTGTCTCATGTTGTTGGAAAAAAAGAAATAGTTTTAATTAGTGGAATTCTATTAGTAAATGATTTCGCATACTTTTTTCGTATGAATTTCTTGGTCTCTTTTCTAGTCAGAGTTTGAATTTACTATTTATTTTGTGCATGATTCTAATAATATTTATAAACCCCTTATCAAATATCTCAATTTGAATTAAGAGAATTGGAAAACAGTTTCATGAAATTCTAGATAAATGTTTCATTCCACCCTGTACTTCACCATGGGGCACCCCTATTTTACTTTTAAAAGGGAAAGATGGTTCTATGAGACTTTGTATAGAATAGAGATACTAGAATAACATCACTGTTAAGAACATGGTTCATTTTCCTCATATTGATGATTCCTTTGATCAGTTTCACGGAGCTCAGTATTTTTCAAAGACTCATTACATGTCTGGGTACCATCAGTGGAAGGTGAAATAGGATGAAATTCCAATGATAGTGTTCAAAACGAGATATAGGAATTATGAGGTTTTATTTATTCAAATTGGGTTATCTGATGCTCTTAATGTATTTGTTAATCTCTCAAATTTAGTCTTCAATTGTTTTTTTTATATTTTTGTGTTTGTGTTTATATATGATATTTTAATATATTCTAAAAGCCATGATGAACATGAATGTAAAATAAGGATTGGTTTTCAATCTTTAAATTAAAATACACTATAGGGAATGTTTAGTTAGAGTGAATTGTGGTTGCAATAAATTTTTTTCCCTGAACATATTATTTCTAAATATGGCAAAAAATTTGACCCTTCTATGTCATAATATTTTGGATAATGGACATGAACTACCAATATCATAGAGATTCATAGTTTTATTGGATTATAGAGTCATTACTATTGGTTTATTGAAAACATTTCTCCTTTATCTACCCCACGAATTAAGTTAACAGCTAAGGGATTTAATTTCATCTTGAAAAAATAATGTGATGATTTTTTTTAAGAACTGATAAGATGATTGGTATACAATAAAATTTATTCCATACCTTCTATGAATGGAGAATTTGTTAACTACTTTGATGATTCATTGAGAGTATATTATTGTTTCATAATGTATAATGATCAGGTAATTGATTATTCCTCACATCAATTGAAACCTCATGTGTTAAATTACCCTACACATGATATGGATTTAGCTACTGTTTTTTTTTCATTAAAAAATTGAAAAATAATTTTCATGGTGTATTGTATGAAAAATATACTAATCAAAAATTTATAAATTATATAGTCACTCATAAATAATTGAACATGAGTCAAAATAGTTGGATGGAGTTAATTATGTATTATGATTTCATGATTCATTACAATCCAAGAAATGAAAGTAAAGTGGATGATTCTTTGAGTCAAAAAAGTAATGCTACAATAATAATTATTTGTTTAGAATTTGATCAGGAGCTTAGTGATTTAATGAATTTTATATTGGATGTTGTTGGTACTGAAAATTCCTCTATTTTTTAGGTTACAGTATAATCATCTATGTCAGTTAAGATTATACATGTTCCTAAGGAATATTGTGAGTTGTATGACAATGTAAAATTGATTCCAAATGGTAATTTAAATTAAATTAACGTTGATAATGATTGTGTTTCATGGATTGGGAAGATATTATGTGTTCCTTATGATTCATAGATGAAGAAATATTTTTAATATGAAGCTCATAGTTCTTAATATTTTGTCATTTTGGGCATCACTATGATGTACATGGAACTTTGGGAGTATTACCGCTGGGATGGAATGAAAATATATATTTCTAACAGTAAATTAAGACTATTTATTTCTCAATAAGTTAAAGAAGATATGTTGTTACTGAGAAGGATGATTCATCTTTGTCTGGTGCTACATTTGAAATCGAAAAATATATCCATGGATCTTTTAGTGGGATTTTCAATGACATCTCAAGGTAACAATGGGATCTGGGTTATTTTTGATTGTTTTACTAAATATTACCATTTTCATCCTATTCAAGAAAAAGAATATCTCGGTCAAAATTCTCTGTTGTATATAAAATAGATAGTCTAGTAATATGAAGTTTATATCTCTATTGTGTCTAATCATGATCTCATGTTCATTTCTAACATTTGGAAAGGCCTTCAAACGTATTTGAGTACTGAATTAAATTTCAGTACATCTTTTCATCAGTAATCATATAGGAATTTAGAATGAATAAATTAGAAATTTAAGGTTATGTTGTGTGCATGTTCAATTGATTACCATGGAATTTTTTAATAATATCTTTCTCTGGTTGAGTTTTATTATAAAAAAATATTTCATTTCATAATAGATATGGCACTATTTGAGGAATTATTTCTAAAGTAGTGTCGAACATCGTGTTTTTTTGGATGAAGTAGATGAAATGAAATTGATGGAACCAAAATTGGTAGAGGAAATGGTAGGGAAAGTTTAGTAGATTTATATACACATGAGGAAAACATAGAGATGGTAGAAATGTTTTGTGGGTAATTGGAGGAATGAAATTTCTTCAATAGTGGGTGATCATATCTTTATCGATGTCTCTCTATGGAATAGTGTGACATGTTTTGGTATGAATGGAAAGGTGAGTATATTGTTCATTGGACCCTATAAAATCCTGGATAATGTTCGATCAGTTTTCTAATTAGTGGAATTTCTTTCATGGTTATCCTAAAACCATAATTTTTTTATGTTTCAATGTTAAGAATGTATATTCTTGATCAATCTGAATTTTAGAGTCTAGATGTAGTCCAGTTGGAAGATAATCATTGAAATGAGGAAAAAAGGTTCATGTTCTTGACCACAATGAAGAAGTGATATAGAATAAGGCGATTCATGAGGGTATGGTTCTGTGGAAAACGATATAGTTTAAGATAAATCGTGGGATTCTAAAAATGAAATGAGGGAGAAATAGGCCCACTTATTTGATAAGAGAATAAAATTGTGACAACATAATTTACAATAGGTGATTATGAAGTAACATTCTAAATAGTTATAAAATAAATCATTATCATTTTTATTAATATTTATGAATTATACATATTTATTACATTAACCGGGATTCTATGTCCAATAGCGTACTCGATGCACAACAATACATTTCTCGGAAATCTTATGTTTCGAACATCACATTGTTATACGGAAGAAAAATATATTATTTATATTATTATTTAAATGGAAGTTATAATCAAGAAATTTTATTGGTGGGAATTAATATTAATAACTATATTATGTTTAAAAATGTTTATAAAATACTTTTACTTTCTTCTAATTAATTTTATGGGATTAAAATAAAATAAATACAACTTTTTGTAGAAAAACCTCTAATATTTTCAAAATCTTATTTTATCATCTATTTATGGTGAACCTTATTAATATTAAAACTTTTATAATCTTATAAGTTATATATGAAAAAATAACATTCTTTTATGGAAGTGGGATATAAAAATCAACTTTGGTTGAATTTTGGTACTTTTCCAATAATTTCATTTATTAATGAACAGAAAAAAATACATCATTTTATTTAAAAATAATATTTTCATATAATTTATTTATAAAGATATGATATCATTTTAATTGGATTTAAAGTGTAATTATATTATTATTTTTTAGTTAATTCAAATTATGTCATTAAAATAATTTCCACATTGAAATTTGTTACAAAAATTTTGTGAACTATTGAATGTTTTTACTTAAATAACTATTTTCTCGATCAGTATTAGGCGTAAGTTTAAATTAATTTTTCCACTTATATTAATTGAATTTTGAAAATTATACATACTGGGTCATAATATATTAAACAATTTTGATCTAATAACATAAAAATATTTTTTGATGAATAATAATTTTAGTGTTTTTCACTATGGTTAAAGGTAAATCGGGTATTTAAAAGAAAAAAATAATATTATAATAAAATAAAGATAGCATAAAACATGTACTAATCGTATTACATGAGTTAGTTTTGACCAATAGATTCCATGGGCCAAAATTTTGGCTTTTGGAAGCAACATCAGTGTGATTATGACATTTATATCAATTTTCATAAGGTTAGGAAAAAGATATCATTAATATGTATTTTATTACAAATTGTTTTTAAATTGGGTAATATATGTGGTATATTCAAATTTAAATATCCCTAATAAAGGTAAAAATATTACATACACCCGGGTAATATATTAATAATTTTCAAGAAAATAAATAATTAAATTAAATATTGACATAATGATGGTTAAGTAATTTATTTATTAAATGTAGAATCAAGTAAATAATATTAATTATAGTAAAATAAATATAATTCTAAATATTTTATTCCATAAATTAATTTGTTGGATTTTTTGGATGTGTTATAGATGGGTTAATTACTTTTCTTCAAAGTAATAATGTTATGATTTTTTAAAAATGCCATGTAATGAATAGTGTTAAAATTGACATTATTCATAACTTGAAATATAAAATAACTAATTATATGATTTTAAATGTCAAAAAATCCAATAATTGACAAAACAAATATGGATAAGTCCAAATATTTTTTTAATGACTTATTCATTGGTCGTTCAACATGATGTGGTATTCATTTTTAATGTCAATGTGTAAATTACATAAATAAACTGTAATAGTTAAATTGGTTAAAACATTATGATAAGAATAAAAGAAATAAAAAACATGTATAATTTATATTTGGAAATTTTTTCACCCATTATCATCCTTTATTAAAATTAAATATTTTTGGATCTATTTATAATTGAAATTGAAATTATATAAATTTAATACATTTAATAAATTCAAGGGTACCCCACCCCTCACCTATAAAATGGAAAACATTCATCTCTATTACATAAAATAAAAATCATTTTGGTTAGACCATGATCTAACCCAAAAAATTCCTATAATCCATCCCTACATCCTTGAATTATTAGTTTAGGCAGATCACCATCTTTAGAGGTGTTAGGCAAGGTGATCATTTGATGGAATGAAAATGTTATTATTTATGTATTTCTATATTATTTCTTCATCCTGTTCCATAAAACATTATTCTTGCATTATGAAATGTTTCTTCATATATAATTAGTATTCTAATATGTTATTATTTTAATATCATCCCCAAAATCCATCTCAACATCCATTAAATAAATAGAAATTAATCGTTCATCTAAACATGTAAACTATCACCTCTACTAGCTGATCAAATTCTTTTTCTACATCGTCTCTCATGACTAGTTACAATAAAAAAAATTAATTTTCATATGTGATATTTATGACACATTAATCATTATAGGATAATAATATATCAACTTAATTCTCTCTTTTCATTCCAATAAGAATTATAACATCCTACATGCATATTTTTGAAATATCACCTCCATGAAGTGATGTAAAACAATTTTTATTTACTACATAACATTCATGATATATATATATATATAGATTTATATGATTAATATTATAATATTTTTTTTATTATAATTCAGTAAAGGTGAAATAAAACATACCATCATTCCATAATGATCAATGATAAATGGAAAACTTTACTGATGCGTACATACGGTCTATCATCTCCATGATTATTACCTTATTCATTTTTCATAACCATACATAATGGTTTGATTTAAAATTATAATTTCTACATAAAAATTATAATATTGTTATGAAATTTATTATTTATAAGATATAATTATGATTACATAAACTAGTGACATCATACAATGTTCATTTTCGACCCAAGTGTCAAATATCAACAAAATATCCAACATGAAATTAAATATGTAAGTAATTTTTTTCACATGGTAATTGATGATATTAATGGAAAAATGAACAATTAAAGGTTCTTATGAAATTATAAATTGACCTACTTTTATTATTCTTTATGAATAGAGAACATATGTGATTAATCAAACACAAGGAAAGGGTATTTTCCTTAATATCTGTTCAATAAGGCACATTTTGATGTTATCCACCACCTTCTTCTATAAGTTGTATAATAAATCCCTTAGACTTTTAATTTCATTTAGTTATTTTACAAATAATAATTTTGTATGAATCATTTTACATTCTTTATCCAATGACAAAATAAATGTTTTCATTATGTTTATGGTGATAGAGACTTCTCCATCACCTTTACCATTTTTTGATATTTACATCATCTTTAACCTTAATGTTTTTCAAAGGAAAATATATCCTTTCTTCCCTTTTAGGGTATTATGTTATTGAAAATGGTCCTAAAATTTTATTTACTATTTCTATATAATTAAATAATTACTTTCGATTGAAATTTTATTACTGGAATGTTGATAATTCAAATATTTTATGTGTTATGGTTTTATAATGATACTTGGACATTTTTGAGTGGTTACATCATAATTCAAGATAGTTTGTTCTATTATAAACCAAGGACGTGTGGTTATGTTATATCATTAAATTTATTGGGTTTAGAAGTTGGTCATATGGTTATTCCATTTTGTTTAAGTAATATATATGGATGTCAACTGAAAGGTTCATCCATTTATGTATAATTATGTCTCAATTACCATTATGTGTTAAATATGCTTATCATGGGTTTTATAGTAATAATTTTTAATACATTAAGGGTATGAAATGGTATTATATTCAATGGATATTATTTACTACTCCTTATATATGAAAGACATTACTCTATGATAATGTATTCATGGTTTACATGTTTTCCCTAGTCAAATAGTATTCCTTATTTGTGTATCCCATAATGAAATTCTTATGCTCCAACATTTTGTAGAAATTTTTTTAATAGGATTTAATGGAATATACAGTATATAATGGTATTATAAAAAAATTGATTTTTAAAAATGAAATAAAACCATATTTTTTAAATTTTTGTTTTATGAAAAAATGGATTGTGAGTAGAAATGTATGCTTTGTAATATTTGAGTTGTTATATATGAGTTATGACAGAAATATCAAAATAACTAAACCTAAAATGATCCTTGATGTATATTATATTTAAATTATTGATTATGTATTGTTTAAACTAGGGCCTTGTAAAGGGGGATCATAAATTAAAATTGACTGTAAAATTACATGAAAAGATAAATTAACAAAATAAATAAAAACTTAAAAGCATATATCTAATAGTAGTAGATCATTAGACCTCATTCATTTAGATTATTATTTGTCCAGTCCCCTAATACTATGATTTTTAGGGAAGCAATCTATACATTAGAACTATAATAACCTAATTAATTTGGAAAAATTTATCTCGAGTCATCTTGAGGGAATTAAATGGGGTATAAGATATATAGTACGTAAAATTGAAAATATTTGGATGTCAGGAAATATTTTTAAACCATCAATTGTGTTTTATTGTATTGAATATTTTGGGGATGAACCATTTATAACTTGTATTTATGCACTAAAATATTTTGGGAGATTATTGGTACTGTCACAATATGACATGATGTGTCACAGTATGATAGATGTGGGTTCACTCCAATTTTTTATTTTCCTTACTACTGAGATTATGTCTTGAATTATTTACCTTTAATGCTACTAATCAATGATTAATGATATAAATGATCAATTTTAATCAATTTTCGTTGTTTTTATATGATTTTTTCCTTCTTCCACATGGTTTAGATATTTAAATTTCGTTTTTATGAGACATAATATTCATGTGGAATTCATCAAAATTTATCTCATCTTTTATCCGTTATAATATCTTACCAAAAGTTCTATAAAATTAAATACTATAAAGAATAAATATTTAATGTTTCAAAAAAAAATATTTTATATTTAAATATACATTCATATATATTATTATTTTCTATTACCCTAGAAAAATATTTTCTTGTATCTTAACATTTAACCACAACAAAATTAGGAAAAAAACGTCATTTTACCAGTATTAAAATTTCAGAAGAAATATAACAAGTTTTTTTATTATAAAATCAACATTAAAAATTAACACAATCATTATTAAAATGAACATACACAATCATTCATTTTATTTTTCATTTTTAATATAACAATTCTATTCACTCCTCTAATTTTATTTTCTCAATTCATCATTAATATAAACAGCACATTTCAAATTACCTCTCATTAAATTATTTTTACTCATCGTTCATGGTAGAAAATGAAAGTATGTTAGTAAAATACTACAGGTATGATTCAGTTAAGATAGGCTTCAATAGAATGTAACATCTGCACTGCGTAACAAAATAAATAAAATTTTATGATGAGTACATTGCACTAGAGATCAATCATATAAGTATTGTTGTTGGCGGGTAATGGATAACAATAATTATAAAAAATTTGGATTTCCTCTTTAGGAAATGACATGATGTAAATAGATAAGCTTTGTAATACTTTAGTAAAGATTGCATACCCCAATCCCCAAATCGCAAAGTGTTCACATAATAAAATTAAGAATGAAAAACAAATCACCCTCTCTTATTGCATTCATTGTTTTATCAATTTTTAAGTATGTCATTAATAAAAATACCACATCCATAACATAACCCTATACGACCAAATATTATAACTCTAGAAATATGGATTTTTGTTCCTCCCAAAAAACAAAAAAAAATTATAAAATTTTCAAATTTTTATGGTAATTTAGTTGAATAAATAGGTAAAAAAAATAAAACTACCATTCCTAAAATCTCTTGAATTATTTCAAAAATTATCATTATAATGTATTACATCCCGTATATCTTTGAAAAATAGATCCCCCTATCATAGTATTCTGAATATCGTGTGATATGCAGTTAATAGGTTATGTGTGGACGGAATTTGATTGTAACATGAATAATTGACTATAATTTTCATTAATTTATTATATAGTAAAAACATATACTGATAATATAGTCATTTATTAGATGTATCATCCCAATCTTTTTAAATAAACCCCTATTAATGATATCATACAAGATACGCCCCATCGAGCTTATACGAACAACTAAATAATATTTAAATATTACTATAAAAACATAGCAGTTAGAATGGATAGATGGAATAATATTAATTTAATTATGAAACTATGGTTTATAAATGTATTTATAATTAATTATTTTGTGATAAATTAATTATAAATGAATGTAAAACCTTTTTAAAAATAAAAACAATATTTTTCTGAAAAAAACTTAAATTTGAAAATGGGTGGTCTATAAAAATAAAAATAATTTGGATTATATTAATTAATTATATATTAAATATATTAAATATAATATCTAACATTAATATTATATGTTTTATAGAAAATATATCAAAACAAATTCTATTTTATGAAAAATATGATCATTTTTTCAAAAAAGGAATTTATATAGCTTGTTGATGGAAACCACACATTAAATCATGCTACTATAAATTTTATGAATTATATATGACAAAATAATATTTAATATTTAGAATAGAAGTATCAAAATATAATGGGTTTAATTTTTTTTATTTTTCATAGAAATTTCATATTATGAACAATAGCGAATAATACAAAATTAGAGTTCAAAATTGCATTGTCAAAAAATTACTTTATATATTTTAATTGTTTACGTATTTGTTTTTAAAGTATAATTAAATAAATTTTTTATTATTTAATTAAATACAGTTTATTAGAAAAAATATTTCATTGAAATTAAATATAAAAAAATTTTGATCTTTTGAACGTTCCTACCTTAAAAACTAATTTTCACTATCCCTCAATGTGATTAATTTTATGTTAATTTTATCCTCTTTAATGTTTTGAATTTTTCAACCGAGAAATACCCAATTTTAATCAGTATTTTATTTATGACTTAATGGTATCAACTTAATTTTTTTATAATATGAATAGTGAAATTTGTCATTATTTTTATTACCTCGTTTAATGTTAAATCTTTTCATTAATAAAAACAAATAATATTATAAATATTATAAAATTACTCTATATTTTTATTTCTAGTTTTATTTTATCAGTTATTATAGGCCCAAATATTTTTTGTGATTATTTTATGTCAACTCGGAGCCACATGGATGACATTATGCCCTCTATATTATTTTATTTCTAATAAAAGAAAAAGATGACGAACTTATTTATTAATAACTACAAAATTTTATATATATATTTATTTATAATATATCGTATAATAAAAATATTATTTATAAGTAAAAATTGTTTTTATATTTCATGGTTATTTATTTATAATATTTAGAAAATAAATAATTAAATTAAATCATAACATAAAGATGATGCAATAATTGATTTATGGGTGGTGGAATAAAATAAATGATTATAAAAATAATATTGTATATATATTGGTATTTAATTGATTCCATAAATAATTATTTTGGATGAATTATAAATTTTATGAATAATATAAAATATTTTTTATGATGATATCACGTTTTTTTATATTTTTAAAAATTTAAGAAATAAATAGTGTTAAAATTGATATAATAGATATCTTAAAATAAATAACTTTCTATTAAATGACATAAATTTTATAAAGAAGAAAATAATCATTAAAATTATTTGGGAAATTACTAAAAACTTCTAAATGAATCATTTATTGGAATTTTTTCATATTATGGTATATTCATTAACCCTCAAATTGTAAATTTCATAATAACATGGTAATAATTAATATGATAAAATATGTGTTAGAATAAATATATTAAGAACAAAAAAATATTCAAAATAAGTCTATTATTTGTTGCAGAAATTTATTTGGACTCACTATAAACCAATATTTGAAATAAATCACTTTGGAACCATATTAAATACAAAAGAAAAATATTAATTTAATACTTTGATGAATTCCCAGAGTTACCCTCACCTATCATATATAAGGGAACCCATTATTATGTATTAATCTCACCTAGAAGAACTTTTGGTTCAAACACAATGTACCAAATACCTTCATATAATCCCTATCCAAATTATATAGGCATTATTTTAGTAATAACACCCTCTATAGAGGTTTTAAGGTGTAAATCAATAGAGATTGTTCAATGAAGAGGTATCATTTTAAATTAGGTATTTTTATTTGATTTCATCATCAACATCCGTAATAAATTATCCACAAATGATGAAATAAAAACTCTAACATCCTTAAAATAATAAATTTTCTAATTTTAATAATAAAAACTAATTCTTTTTTGATTACATCAAATGGGACAAAAATTAAGCATTCATGCATATGTGTAAACTATCTCCTCTATGAATCGATATAATTTGGTTTCCATTACCACATATCCTGACTTTTTATAATTATGGAATTAATTTTTATATTTGATATTCATGACAAATTTATCATTATAATATTATAATATATTAATTAGGATTTTTTACTTTCATTGCACATGTGAATGATATTGTCATTCCTGCGGACGTGTGAACTGTCACCTCTACGAAGCGATGTGAATCATTATTCATCAAACCATCACATGTATTATATATATATATATGTATATTGAAATTATTAATATGATATTAATTATATTATTATAATTATATAATGAAATAATAATACTTACCTATTTTCCATAATTATTGTTCAAAAATGAAAACGTTACTCATGCCTATGTACTACTTACCATATCCTTGATTTTAATGTAGTTCATTTTTCAGATCCATATTTAATGAACGGATATAAAATTATTGATGATTTTAAAAAATTATTATTATTACATGGATATTATTTATATATGATGTATTTAATACTATATTGAATTTTTTTATAATACCAAAACATTTTGGACTAATGTACCGAATATTGACAGAACACCCGACATGAAATTAAATAATTATGTAATTTTTATAACATGATACGAATTATTATTTAATAAATAATAGCTTTTTCATTTTTTTAAATTATTTAAATAATGATAAAAAAATTTTAGTCCCGAATTTAAATATTTTCTGTGATGTGTCAGTCTCATGGTAATGGATATTCTTTTAAAAAAATATTTTAACGTTACTATTTCAACTATTTTTTGAAATAATAGAAGGAATTCTTTATATCATATATTCAATAGAAAATAACATTTTTTTCTGATTTAATGTTTTTATTCTTCCATGATATGTTTCAAAGAAAATCAATTAATTTTTTTTCATCTATGAGTTGGTGGTTTTGTGAAAATGAAATGTGATTTCAAAGTGGAGATTTTATTTTTCTTTTATGCATGATTTATGTGTTATGATTATGTTATTTTTCCAGGGCACAAATTCTGATTATAGGTTATTCAATGATAATCTTATGATGGGTGATTCCGTGATATCTCTCAAATTAATTAGGATTTGTGAATTAGTTAATTTGTAGGGTTTCTCCTATGAGATTAAGGAAATATAATACAATGGGTATTCCAAATGTAACCCTTAATGTTACTCCCTATGTATCCATGAATGATATTGTAAGAGTGATATGGAATTGATTCCACATGTTATAAATATTATTTATGTTATATTTGGAATTTTAAATGAATCATTTGATTTTATGAGGTTTGATAAGGAGCTTATTTTTAACGGGTAAAAATTATAACACAGTGGAAATGTTTTATTGGGTTTAAAGTGTCCATATACTAAATGTTTTATTCAATTATTTTTTGACCGTTACATATATTTTTTCATTATACGTTTAAAATGTTTTTAGGGTATAATAATGGGTATGATAAAGGAGTTATTAAAGTTGAATGTTAAGAATATTATTCATGAAAATAAAATCATGTTTTATTTTATGCATTTTATATTATGAAAGAAATTGATAACATTTTTAATCCATCAATATATATTAAATTAATATTTAATGAATTAAAATAACCTAATTAATTTAATATCTAACTCTAAAAATATCCTTAATTTGAAATAATGTAATTTCTTGAATAAATTAAAGATTATGTAATGTTTAAGACCAGGTCAATATAGTTCGTATCAAATGATGGTTTAAATAACATTTGAGATTATAATTTCTTCTTAAGAGATGTTGATATCTTCATGGATTTATAGTTTTAATGTTGATCATATGCTTAATTTCCTTGATAACATTTTGAGGGTTTTTTATGAAATCCACAGTAGATTAATAGTATTCCGAGATATTTATTTTTTAGGTAATTATTGGTTATTCCTTTTTGGGATTCAAAATGAATGGTATGAGATAAAAATTTAGTTTAAAACATGTTAGGTTTATTTTAATGATTTTTATATTTAGGTATTTTTATACAAATTACCTAGTCTTATTGAATAGATAACCCCCATGATTGGTGGAAACATATCATGTATGTTAAGGCTATGGGAATCGAACCCATAATTGAATGGAGAAAAAGGTGATTCACCATACACTGGCCTACATTAAGTCTTGGTTACTACGTGTCCCTATTTTTAGTTATATTATTTGATAGAGTAAGTATAATTTTATTTTTTTAATATATGTTTTATATCTAATAGATATCATTGTGCTCATAAAATGATTTAGTGATTAAGTGATTACGGTTTTTTCTGAAGAATATTACTATTTTGGGAACCATTTTTAATTAAAATACACATAATTCAATGATATTTTATTTGAGGAATAACGGTTGAAATTTATTTTGGATGAATCTATTATTTAGTTATAGAAATATAGTAATTTTAGTTAGTTATGGAAATGGTTAGCATATATGGATGATTACATGAGAAATTACTTATGATTATGAGACTGCAAGTGTAATTGATGTTATTTGGATGTCATTCTTAAAAATTATATCATGATATTATGTGACTAAATAATTTTTGGGTTCCAATCCTACTCTGGATTATTTTTAATAATTTTATGGATCTTTATTGGAAGATTCTTCTATGTTGAACATTTGGTATTAGTGTTGGATTTATATTATTGAAGTATGTTTTACTCATATATGTTTTATTCTTTTTGGGGATTAACAATCTCATATATTAAAGATTTTGAATTGTTTTAATGTTTTTCGATAACAAAAATATATATTTAGTACTTTATAGATAATTTTAGTCTCTAAAATTTTATTATTGTGCTCCCAGTCTAAAAAACTTATCATAAATATTCATCGTTTGGAAGAGAAGATGAGTTTTTTTCATAAATTAATAAAATTTTAAGACATAAATTTTTAGTATGTATGTTTATTTATATTATTAGTCTCTAAATATAATGAATTCATCTACTTAATTAAAATTATATTAAATAAAAAAATATATTTTTTAATTTTTATATTTTTGAATCAATGGCCTTTTAATACGTTGCTAGTTTATTATATTGTGATTTTTTACATTTACATTACTATTTTCCATAGTATGTGATATCTTATGAGATATTCGTACATCAATTTCATTATTCCAATTTGGAAGATTTATTATTTTGTTTCTGATTTAGGATTTTAATAATTATATTTTGAATAGTCAACCCATGTTTATCGATCCCAAGTTCAAATTACTACGATGAAATTCATAATGGGGGAATGTAAATTCCAATGTTTCTAAATGAAAATAAAATGTAAAATAGCATACCTGATATTTACAATTGAGCTTAATAAAACATCAAAATAATATTTGAATGTTACTGTTAAAACCTAGCTATAGAATGGAATGAATGAGAAGTATTAACTGAATTATGATAAAACTATTTAAAAATGAATATATATTTAATTATTTGGTGATTTTTTATAATGTAGTGTAAAAAAATTTTAAATTAAAAAATAAAATTTTATCCGAATAACTACTTAAATGTGAAAAGGGTGTGGTATACTAATAAAGAAACGAATAAATATTTTTAGATTATATAAATGAAATTTATATTTAATATATTCAATATACTATTTAACATTCATATAACGTATTCTATTGCACATGAGCCTCAACCTAGTTGTTGAGGACTCTTTATGTGCATCCAAGCGACCCGAGATCTAATCCAAGTGTAGGATAATTTATGGGGTACTTTAGCAGTACTATAGAATAACTGTAGTAGTACTATAGAAAGCATTGTTTCATGTACTTTAGTGGGAACTATAGCTGGCATTGTTTGTCCCCTTAATAGCTAGGAATATTCCCCAGTTTCAGCCTTCAAGAAACCGATTTGGTCCCCGAGTCCTTTAAGGCCTTCGAGCCACCTAGACCTTCAAGTAAGTAAGGCCTTCCGGCCACCTCAGGGCCATTTAGCCCCCTTATGTAAAAGTGAATACTAAAAAACCTACACAGAACAAGAATCAGAAGGAGGATGAGAATGGAGATTTGATCATAGCACAAGATAAATATCTTTCAAGAATAAAGTCGTATGGAACCTTCAATCGGGACAATCCTGTTCATGAACGGGAAAGCCTAGCTGAAAACCCATGTGAATGTGGTGAGTTGATTTCACGATGAAGATGTTGTGGTGGAGAAGTTCCAAGTAGTTAGTCTGGGTTTTATGTAATGTTTGAAGCCTACGGGCAATGAATCCCTCTAAGGCATATGTAACATGTAATACTTACACCTACGGGACTTTTAAGGGTTCCCACACACCCCATGGAAAGTAGATTATCAAAATCAATACAAAATGAAGGCCACAAGCCCATTGGATGGATATAATGTATTCTCTAGACATTATATAAGGTCAAATTCAATTTTATGTATAAAAGGATTATTTTTTAAAAAGGCATTTTTAATATTTTTGTGAAACATTTTAAATAAATTTTTTCCACATTAATGAATATAATTTGAGAAAAAATAAAATAATTATTTATAAATGGATTATAAAAATTGACATTGGTTGATTTTTGATATTTTAATGATTAACATCATATAAAGATCAATATACAATAATACAAAATATTTGTTAAAACAAAATCTCAACAAATTTAATTATATAGTGAAATATTATATTAAATTAGTTTTAAAGTATAATTATATATTATTTTTCTCATTTAATCAAGTTTCAATCATTAGAAAACAAATTGAACGTTCATATAAAACCATTGTTAACTTTTGGATCATTATACTTTTCAAACACATTTCTTAATCCTTTAATGAAATTAATTTAAAATTAATATTGACTAATTATGTATTTTGAATTTTTTTTAAAATGTACATACACATTTTTTATAAGTGTTTTATTTATGATCTAACATTATCAACTAATTTATTGAAAATATGAATAATATCATTAGTAATTATTTTCATTACAATTGTTAAGGGCAAATCATATAATCAAGTGTAAAAATAATACTATAAATATTGTAAAGTTTAACATAAAACATCTCTTAATTTCATCGAATAATTTATTATCAATCCAAATATTGGGATGTTTTTAAGACCACTTGGAGGCACATGGATTCATTTATGCCCTTTATACTTTTTTTTGAAAAATGAAAAAGATTCCATATTCATGTATTAATAACAATAACATAATTGATATATACTTATTTAGATTATATAATCAACTATGAATTGTATATATAAATCTAAATATTTTCCTATATCATTTAAATTTATTTATTATTTTCATGAAACAAATATTTAAATTAAATGCTGACACAGTGATGATGCAGTAATTTCTTCATGAGTGGAATAATAAAAAATGATATTAAAAATACTATAATATATATATTTTTATATAATTTATTCAATAAAATAAATTTATGGATGAATATAAAACTTTAGGGTTGAGTTAAAAGAATTTATTCGATGATATCATGTTTTGTGATATTTTAAAAAATTCATGTAATTAATAGTGTCAAAATTGACATAATTGATATTTTAAAATAAATAATAATTAATTAAAAGATATAAAACTTAAACAGACATGATTCATCCAAATAATTGGAATTCATCATAAAATTTCATTAATAACTCATTTATTGGTCTTTATTCATGTTATGGGAATTATATTAACCCACATTGTGCAAACTGCATAATAACAAGATAAGAGTTAAAATGGTGAACTATGGTTTAAAACCAAAAGATAAGTATTAAAAAATAAACAAATATTGTATAATTTTTGTTGGATGGATTTATTTTGAATAATTGTCATACTATATTATAAATAAAACATTTCAGACCCATTTGTATTAGATCATTAATTTATATTAATTTAATACCTGAATAATTTTAAGATGTCCCCTCCACTCTCTTATAAAAGGGCACCCATTAATCCCTTATATCAATGCCAAAATCCTATTTTTTTCACCAAATATAAACCTAAATATACTCCTATATTCCATCCACACAATATATAGGCCTTATTATAGGTAGAACACCATCCATATTGTTTTTAAGTTGCTAATCCAAGGAGATTTTCCAAATAAGAGGTATCATTTTCAATTAAGTACTTATGTAATATCTCGTCTTCCAATACCTCCAAATATTCTCAAAACATTATTAATTGAGAACCCAAATGTTTTCAATATATTGAGATGTTATTATTTTAATACAATAACTGAAATCTTTCTCTGATTCCATCAAATGGGAAACAAATTAATCATTCATTTGTATGTGTGAATTATCACCTCCATGATCCAATATAATTAATTTTCCATTATCGTATCTATATATTTATTATTATGATAAAACTAATGATTATATATTATTTTTGTGATATCTTTATCTTAAAATATAATAATAAATTAATTATCTTCTTACTTTCAAGGAACATTAAAATTATAATGTCATTATTGCATATATGTGTTAGATCACCTCGAAGCATTTATGTGATCCATGTATTGTCATCACATAAAATGGATGATATATATAAGAATATTTATTATTAATATGATAATAATTATGTTACAATCATTTTGGAATTAAAAAATAACACTTAACTTATTTCTATAATAATTGTTGAAAAATTAAAATGTTACTCATGCATATGTATGACTTACCCTCTACATAGTTCTAACATATTTCATTTTTCATATCTGTATTTAACGAATTGATTTAAATGTATAATTAATTTATAATAATATTTATTGCATGATAAATATTATTTTATATATGATAGGTGTCACAACATTCCTTCACCATGTTGATTTAAAGGACAAAAAACAGCCAGACCCTTCTTTCTTTAAGTTGAAGGAGAGATAATGATCTTTGAGTCCCACCTTCAATCGGACCCTGAGGGGAGACTAGAACCAAGGGAATAGGATCACAGGTAATATGGATGGAATTTCACTTTTTATTTAGTGGGATCGAGAGATAAGACGATACAAACCCAAAAAACACCAAAACTGAAGGTAAATGTAATTCCCAATCCCATTATCATATGCATGTTCAAGGATAAACCCATAAAAAGTTAAATAACCCTCCAATGGGAATGTACCAAAAGAAAAAAACAGAACCAACAACTTCCCCCAAGTGCTGTATTGTCCCAAAAGGTCCCCAAAGTCCTCCTCGAAACCTGAAAGCTGTTATATATATATAGGGTTACTATATAGGTATACTTAGTAGGGAAATCCAAAAGATCTTGAGCACAGGTGGGAAGGTATTCTACTGCCCTATGATAAAGTAGAGGCAACCAAAACCCATAGTAATGAAACTAATCACCCAACCACACCAAGGTACACTACCCAAAAAACCCATGTCAAGTAATGTAATTGTAACACCCCAAGATTTCATAGTGTGTTATTTCTTCAAAATAATTCAATAACTTTCACTACATGCAACACCATGTTCAAGCACACCATGACTTACCAAACAAGCCGTTCATAAGAGGTTATGAATAGTATTAGATAAATTTTAATGTTTATATAATACTTATAATTTTAGAATCCATATTATGAGTTTCTTAGATATAATGCAAGAACAAATTCATTTTCAGTATTGCACTTTTATCAACTTTAATAGTGAACCCTTTTTAAATACTATATTTTAAACTTTTTGACTAAATGGGGACATCAAAAATTTAAAATGAAACATCACAAGCTTCCACGGTACGCTTTCTTTGAATAAAACAGTAGCGTGTGTTGTATGCAACTTTGAGTTTTAACACACACCACAACCAATCAAACTAGCCGTTATGAATAGTAATACCTAATTTTTGAAAT
Source organism: Viscum album (assembly GCA_963277665.1). Classification (NCBI taxonomy): domain Eukaryota; kingdom Viridiplantae; phylum Streptophyta; class Magnoliopsida; order Santalales; family Viscaceae; genus Viscum; species Viscum album. Next base: position 316,233,198 of record OY728132.1, on the reverse strand, counting down.
TATATATATTTTATATTTAAAAATGGACTTCATTTTTGGATTCGTAATATCGAAATTATCCTAGGGTGAAATTTTGGTACTTTTCGGATAACTTTTATATTATGATGAATAGTGAAAATTACTAAATTTTAATTAAAAACAACTTTTTTAATCAAAATAATTAATAGTGATAAATTATGAATTTGAGTGGTTTTAAAGTATATTTAGAATATATTTTTACCATTTAATATAATGTTGGTCATTGGACATAATTTTACAATTAAACCGAACATAAACGAGTGTCAATCTTTTGATAGTTATTATCTCTTAAAAACACGCTTTTTGTTTTGACAGCGGGATTTAATTTTAAATTAATTTCTGCCACTTCTGTGTTTTGAATTTAGGAAAATGGATTACATATTTGGAATCAGGATGTTAAAATTGTGTAAATAGGTAACTTTTATTTTTAGACATTTTGAATAATTACTGCGGTAAATATTTTATTTACCATGGTTAAGGGTAAATCCGGTAAATAAGGGTTAAACAAAATAATATTATAATAATACTAAATTACCCTAAAACGTGTCTTAACCCTATTGGTTGATACATGGTCGACCATGGGAATCTTTGGGTCTATTTTGGGACCCCATGGATCCACTTGTAAGTGATAATGACACTTTATTTTAATTTAGTTAAAATGAATACAAAAATGACACAAGCATATATCTTTTAGAACAACAATTGTTACATAGGGTTATATATGTTGGATTTTAGATTATAAATATTCATTAGAAAGCTAAAAAGCTTTTCTACATAATGATATTTTATTTTTAATTTTTAGACATTAAATAATTTATTTTATTTATGACACAATGATGATGCAGTAATTACTATAATAGTGAAAAATTAAAATAATTGATATTATAAACACCCAAATAAATATAATATGAAACTTTTAATGAATTAAACTAATTTTCTAGGATAATATGATATATTAGGATTGATTTAATTGACTTTGTTCGAAGTAATCAATCTGTTATGAGTTTCACAAAAATAAACTATTGAATAGTGTCAAAATTGACATAAAAGAGTTCTTAAAACAAATATTATATTATTAATTGATATTAAATTCCTAAAAATCTAAGGTTCGGCCAAGAGACTTATATTATGATAGGTTAATCATTAATGGACCACTTGGGGGTCGCTTGGATGTATATAGTATGTTTATTAACCATATTATATAAAAATACAAAGAGACATTGTAAAAGTGAAACTAATTAACTTAGAGTTAATACTTAAAGATAAGGTTAATATAAGTACCCAAACCTGTCTAAATTCTATTGGATGAGTTGTTTTCGACCTATCCCCACCTAATCCTTTGAATAGTCAACTTTGGAGCCTTTGGAAACCGAATATGAATTTATTATAAATTAATATTTCTAGCTTTTCCAAAGGTGCCCCTCACCCCTCTTATAAAAGGGCACTCCTCCTTCTCATTTCCTCACACCTCTCAAGCCACTTGGCTCGTCCAAACTCTGCCCAACTAAGCTCCCCACATCCCTCTCCTCCTCCTTGAAGCTTCCCCTTAGGCATAAAGCATTTCAAGAAGTCCTTTGGTTCCAACCAAAGTGAGTTACCTAAATTAAAGGTAACAATTTCTCTTAAAGTATTTTCATTTATTTTGCTTCTCCAACCCCCAAAATCTTTTTCCTTTATTTTATAACAACACCAGTATCCTAAATATACTAGGATGTTGTTATAAGAAGGATTCAAACTACACATTCACACAACTCCATCTAATGGATGATGAACATAATGTTTCTGTGGATGGCAAACTAACGCCTCACGAAACGATGATTGTTCAAATACATCTTACCGCCTCTCATGGTGGCCATTAGGATGGCACTGTAATTAAATATGATATTAATGATATATATTCTATATATAAGCTTCTGTAATTCCATTTTATTTCATACCATTATTCGTTTCATGTTGTATATACATACGATAATTTCATTTGAGGAAGTGCGGACTACCGCCCCCTTAAAATGATATGACTCGTTCATACCACACATGGAACGTATAAAGGATGGTGTAAATGAACTTAAGTAACATATATAAAATATTATATTATACTGGAATAGTAATATACCTATGTATAATTTGGATTCGATTCTTTTAAAATAAAAATTAAATGGAAGTAGCGTTCGTGCGTACGTACGGACTACCGTCTCCACGAACGCGATGAGATTCACTCTCCATCGTATAATTTGATGATTTAAAAATTATGTTTAAGAACATGATACCATTCTGGATATGAATAATATACATCCCATTAATAACAAATATGTCTCACATAACAAAGAATATAAAGTAAAATGAACCCGTTAACACCCGAAATGACGATAATTCTAAAATATTATTAACAAATCAATGATAAAAGATCATATATGATGTCATATTAAAGTAAATGATTCTTTTATTATTCAATAACAATTATTTCACCATTATACAGGAGGTAAAACTACCATCGACCAAGGAAAAAGTACAATGTAAGGGTTTTCTTATCTCACTTTTAATTCCGTGAGAATTCCATTGATCACCACTTAATTATTGCATGTGGTGTATGTGTACTGCCCATGATCGTATTAATTGTGTAATATACTTTAATTTATGGGTATTTACATCATCATGGTATGATACTTCTTTCATGGGTGTATGTTTCGTAAGTTACCTAATCGATAAGGGAATTTGAGATTTCAATTTCCACTCATTTGGCTTTACACATATTTCATTGATTATATTACCCCAAGATTATGTGTGGAATCACTATTCATTTGATTATGTCATAATTTCCACTCCCCTTCCTGTGGATAGAAGTTTGATACACATAATCACTCCATTGGTAATTCTCAAGTCATTGATATGAATTTGATAAGAGTAATTCTCCATTTGTTGAGTTAAACATCCAATTCGTTGGTATTGTTTTTTTACAAGAATATGTGTGAATGTCCTTTGATTGTTTTACACTGAATATCCAATCATATTTAGTGTATTTATATTTGTCACACATAATTATGTCATTGATTTATCCTTAACCTAAGGATACAACCTTTTTGAGAAATTTCATCTCAATTTACATTCCATTGAGACTTCTTTGATGATATACACCAAATCACTTCTATGTGGTGTATATAATGTACTTTGACATAGTATATCATGAATTCCTTTATTCTCATGATATTACAATGTTTTGATTACCTCAATTATTTGTATTCAAGTGTCTCTCTTTTGGTTAGAAACTCTAACCAAAATACCATTTTAAAATGTTTTAAAGAATTATTCTTCTAAATCATGCTCATTAATGTCCATATTTTAAAAATGGTTTTAAGGATTTATTTATATGGACATTAAAGTTTTAAAATTAAAACTCCTTTTAAAAGTTTCAAAGTGGTATGGGACACTTTGATTCAAAAATATACTTTTAAATGGCTTCTTGACAAATAGTGTGACTTTTAAATGTTTTCAAGAAAAGGGGGATATTTCTCTCAAATAGTTTTGATGATTATTTTCATCTATGTCAACATCCTTCATTATTATTGATTGAGGGTAATGTGATACAATACAATCTTCCATATTGTATCGAATGAATTATGTTTGACTGTGGATGTGCTATTTTTATACCATTCATGGTTTGTGGTGAAAGTATTGACATTTCGTATGCTAGTTTAATACGAATGTTTACGTTATGTTTAAACCTTTTCATATGGGAATGCATTGGACTTAATAAGTGACGGGTGGAGCCCGCTATAGCTCCTCGATGCATCGGTAGGTCTCATGAGACAAACTAGTGTCTTGGCACAAGGCCTTGGCAAAATCTTATTTGTAGTCTTGGCACGAGGCCTTGGCTATGTGGTTATGATATTCTGGCATTATGCATTCCATCATTATGAAAATGGTTATTGATATTGCATGTGATCATTCGACTAGTAGAATATCCATGTGAGTAAGTAAATGGCATTATTTCATTTTACCTTTGCCATTTTATGCTGAAGTTCAAGTTTAAAAGGCTTTTGTTTTCGTTATAAATTTCCTTAAGTGTTTATGCTCATTTATGAAAGCTTCTGCTATAATGTTATCCTTACTGAGCATCCGAGCTCACCCCTTTCAATGTTTTATTTTTTTTTCCCAGGATTATGAAGAAGTAATTTATGAATGACCTGCAGGGATAGTATGAGGGGATATGAAGACAAGATGTTTTTTTATGATGTAATGTAAAAATTTATGGATGTATCTAGTTATTCCAAGGCTACTAAACTAATCGGTCTTTCGAGACTTGATCTTTCTCGTGATCATGCCAATGTTATGTAATTAATGCACCGACTCTGGGTAGCTGGGGTCGGGGCGTTACAGTTGGTATCAGAGGAAGTTTAGTAAAAACCTTGGTAGCTAGATTTAGATAAACTCTAATTAGAGCACGTAGACCTAAGATGAACTTTGAGGATTAGTATAAAAAAAACTTCCTAGAATTTTGGTATTGTAAAGATTTTGTGAGTTTTTCGAGCAATACATCCCTGTCTGGATACGAGCAGGTAGAGGCGGCTCTGGCACAGATGTACCTAGGGATAAAACCCGAAAACACCGCTTTGAGCTAGACTTGAACGGGAACTGGTGCACGACAACGGGCCTTGCTGCACTCTTGGTTACGACACTCCCGGGGGATATGCTTAGGATAATTTACATTTTCTTTACAAACCGATTTAAGTAATATATACATAAGATGAGAGAAAATGACCTTGGTTAATCCTAATATGTTTCAAATTGAGAATATGGTGACATTTTAATCTCTAAATGATTTTACGACTACTATTACTCACACAATGCCTTCTGGTTTTAGTCAATGGCTGGATTCCAAGGAAGTCATAGTAACTTTGAGAATGATGTACAAGTTGGGAACAGTGGTGACAATGAGCATCAAAATGGAATGTTGATAGGCGTGAAAGATATCGTCTTTATGCCAAATCAGTTTTCCAAAAATATGATCAACAACATATATATTAACCAACTCCCAGACTCAACAAGGAAGAGAAAGGTGATAAATGATAAGATCTCTAGCAATGGAGACCATGGAGAAAAGAAACCTCAATTTTCATCATGCAGGAATTGTGGAAAGAGACACCCAGGAAAGTGTCTCAATGGGACAACGAAATGTTTTACGTGCGGGAAGGAATGACATAAAGTGAAGAATTGCCGAAGAAAAATGAAGAGTACTATGGAAGAAGATAAAAATGGTCCCAAGAGTCCATTTACAGTCATTTGTCGTAAATGTAGGGGACCTGGACATTAACCGAGTGAATGTCCTATTTTATAGGATATTTTCTTGGTCAAAGAAGAAGCTATGTGGAAATAAATTGCTGGAGAAAAATTTAAAAAGTATTAGCACTCCTTGTTGATGGGTTTGCTTTGGAATAATTTTCTCTTGTATTTGTAACCCTGCAGTTTGCCATGTGAGAATGATATTTGAGGAAGAATTGTCTCTTCTCTTGTGGATATAGGTATAAATAACCATTTGGTTTTATATGATCATTGGGGTTTGAGAAAATGATAAGTTATTATAATTTGGGATGAAAATGCAAAGTATGATATAACATTTGTGGTTAAATTATGTTATTTTGAGGAATTTATCTCATTTTGGTAATATTATAAAATATAGTTTTTGAAAAAGGACAACACGTAGACCGTGTGACAACCCATCGCGTCGGACAAAGCCGTGGGAATCGAACCCACAACCAAAGTGCGATTGGGATTTATCGCCTACCACTGGACTACGTGAAGTCCCTGGTTAGTGTGACTATTTTTTTTAAATGATTTTATTGATCAATAATAAGATGATTTGGGTTCTTATGTCTTATCAAATTAATACCCTTGGTATAGGAAAATGATTTGGTGATTAAGTGATAAATGTTATTTTGGAAGATGTTCGTTTTGTTAGGAACACTATATGCCCAAGGAAAATAGAATACAATGAGGTTTCATTTGTAGAGTAATGGTGGATTTTTATCTACATTTTTATTGTTGATTTATAGTGATTTGGGTTATTTATGGAAATGATTAACCTATAACAGAGAATATGTGATGATTACTTTTAAGTATGTGACTTTAAGAGTATTTGATGTAATTTGGAGATACAATGGAACATGGGAGACTACATAATCAAATTCTTCTATGTTTTGAGTTTCAATATTAGTTTGGATTATATTAAAGGATTTTAAGGACAATTGGTTATTGAATGGTATCTATTTAACTTTGCGGTATTGTTGGTTTAATTTTAGAAATTAATATTAGTGCATATTTATCTCAATGAATATCCTTTTGGGGGATCATTAGATCATTCAATAACCATTTTGGTTTTGATTAATATATGGTTTATCCTGCATGGATCATGTGATTCTATAGAAGTTTATTCTAGCTCTTCCAGTGTGACCAAGTCTTCTTGAATACTCATCGTTTAAAAAAAAATTGAGTTAGTGGTGGAAATTTATTAAAGAATGAAAATCTACTTAAAATTTAAGTATATCTCATAATGTTCTTAGCCAATCTCATAAAAAAAATCCCCAACATTAATAAAAGAAACATAGAACAAAAATGTTGTCCTAGATGGTACCTTAAATCATCACAAATTTATGGCTTTGGGATTTTTGGCCTTTTCATAGCCATGTTCTCTACCACTCTCCATCAGATAATTGATGGTTAGATTTCTCCTCCATATCCATATTTTCCTTCATGGAACCCTAGTATGTGTTATTTTCGGTAATCTTCATACTTTCGACTCTTTATTTTAAATAGAGGCCTCATTAATTCATTTTTCGATGTGGGATTTCAACTAAGATATTTTGAAACGTCAAAAATGTGTTATCCTAATAACCTATGTTTTGTTGAACCGATGGTATTTCAAATCATCATAGATTGATGATTATAAGGACCTCAATTTTACACTTGTTTGTGATTGATGACCTCAATCACCACCTATAAATATTTACGTTTTTCCTCCAATTATATGTCTCTAGTTGCCACCAATGTTCTCCTAATCGAGATCATAATTTGGTGGTGACCCTTTGATTTCTCTTTTTCTCATATTAAGACTAAATTTTAGTAACCCAAATTCCGATGTGGGTTTTCCCACAAATATATTATCTATTTTCAACCTTTTTTTTCGAAGAACAATTTCAAATTGCGAGGACGCAATTTATTGAAGGAGGGGAGAATGTAACACCCCAAGATTTCATAGTGTGTTATTTCTTCAAAATAATTCAATAACTTTCACTACATGCAACACCATGTTCAAGAACACCATGACTTACCAAACAAGCCGTTCAAAAGAGGTTATGAATAGTATTAGATAAATTTTAATGTTTATATAATCCTTATAATTTTAGAATCCATATTATGAGTTTCTTAGATATAATGCAAGAACAAAATCATTTTCAGTATTGCACTTTTATCAACTTTAATAGTGAACCCTTTTTAAATACTATATTTTAAACTTTTTGACTAAATGGGGACATCAAAAATTTAAAATGAAACATCCCAAGCTTCCACGGTACGCTTTCTTTGAATAAAACAGTAGCGTGTGTTGTACGCAACCTTGAGTTTTAACACACACCACAACCAATCAAACTAGCCGTTATGAATAGTAATACCTAATTTTTGAAATTATATATATTTTATATTTAAAAATGGACTTCATTTTTGGATTCGGAATATCGAAATTATCCTAGGGTGAAATTTTGGTACTTTTCGGATAACTTTTATATTTTGATGAATAGTGAAAATTACTAAATTTTAATTAAAAACAACTTTTTTAATCAAAATAATTAATAGTGATAAATTATGAATTTGAGTGGTTTTAAAGTATATTTAGAATATATTTTTACCATTTAATATAATGTTGGTCATTGGACATAATTTTACCATTAAACCGAACATAAACGAGTGTCAATCTTTTGATAGTTATTATCTCTTAAAAACACGCTTTTTGTTTAGACAACGGGATTTAATTTTAAATTAATTTCTGCCACTTCTGTGTTTTGAATTTAGGAAAATGGATTACATATTTGGAATCAGGATGTTAAAATTGTGTAAATAGGTAACTTTTATTTTTAGACATTTTGAATAATTACTGCGGTAAATATTTTATTTACCATGGTTAAGGGTAAATCCGGTAAATAAGGGTTAAACAAAATAATATTATAATAATACTAAATTACCCTAAAACGTGTCTTAACCCTATTGGTTGATACATGGTCGACCATGGGAATCTTTGGGTCTATTTTGGGACCCCATGGATCCACTTGTAAGTGATAATGACACTTTATTTTAATTTAGTTAAAATGAATACAAAAATGACACAAGCATATATCTTTTAGAACAACAATTGTTACATAGGGTTATATATGTTGGATTTTAGATTATAAATATTCATTAGAAAGCTAAAAAGCTTTTCTACATAATGATATTTTATTTTTAATTTTTAGACATTAAATAATTTATTTTATTTATGACACAATGATGATGCAGTAATTACTATAATAGTGAAAAATTAAAATAATTGATATTATAAACACCCAAATAAATATAATATGAAACTTTTAATGAATTAAACTAATTTTCTAGGATAATATGATATATTAGTATTGATTTAATTGACTTTTTTCGAAGTAATCAATCTGTTATGAGTTTCACAAAAATAAACTATTGAATAGTGTCAAAATTGACATAAAAGAGTTCTTAAAACAAATATTATATTATTAATTGATATTAAATTCCTAAAAATCTAAGGATCGGCCAAGAGACTTATATTATGATAGGTTAATCATTAATGGACCACTTGGGGGTCGCTTGGATGTATATAGTATGTTTATTAACCATATTATATAAAAATACAAAGAGACATTGTAAAAGTGAAACTAATTAACTTAGAGTTAATACTTAAAGATAAGGTTAATATAAGTACCCAAACCTGTCTAAATTCTATTGGATGAGTTGTTTTCGACCTATCCCCACCTAATCCTTTGAATAGTCAACTTTGGAGCCTTTGGAAACCGAATATGAATTTATTATAAATTAATATTTCTAGCTTTTCCAAAGGTGCCCCTCACCCCTCTTATAAAAGGGCACTCCTCCTTCTCATTTCCTCACACCTCTCAAGCCACTTGGCTCGTCCAAACTCTGCCCAACTAAGCTCCCCACATCCCTCTCCTCCTCCTTGAAGCTTCCCCTTAGGCATAAAGCATTTCAAGAAGTCCTTTGGTTCCAACCAAAGTGAGTTACCTAAATTAAAGGTAACAATTTCTCTTAAAGTATTTTCATTTATTTTGCTTCTCCAACCCCCAAAATCTTTTTCCTTTATTTTATAACAACACCAGTATCCTCAATATACTAGGATGTTGTTATAAGAAGGATTCAAACTACACATTCACACAACTCCATCTAATGGATGATGAACATAATGTTTCTGTGGATGGCAAACTAACGCCTCACGAAACGATGATTGTTCAAATACATCTTACCGCCTCTCATGGTGGCCATTAGGATGGCACTGTAATTAAATATGATATTAATGATATATATTCTATATATAAGCTTCTGTAATTCCATTTTATTTCATACCATTATTCGTTTCATGTTGTATATACATACGATAATTTCATTTGAGGAAGTGCGGACTACCGCCCCCTTAAAATGATATGACTCGTTCATACCACACATGGAACGTATAAAGGATGGTGTAAATGAACTTAAGTAACATATATAAAATATTATATTATACTGGAATAGTAATATACCTATGTATAATTTGGATTCGATTCTTTTAAAATAAAAATTAAATGGAAGTAGCGTTCGTGCGTACGTACGGACTACCGTCTCCACGAACGCGATGAGATTCATTCTCCATCGTATAATTTGATGATTTAAAAATGATGTTTAAGAACTTGATACCATTCTGGATATGAATAATATACATCCCATTAATAACAAATATGTCTCACATAACAAAGAATATAAAGTAAAATGAACCCGTTAACACCCGAAATGACGATAATTCTAAAATATTATTAACAAATCAATGATAAAAGATCATATATGATGTCATATTAAAGTAAATGATTCTTTTATTATTCAATAACAATTATTTCACCATTATACAGGAGGTAAACCTACCATCGACCAAGGAAAAAGTACAATGTAAGGGTTTTCTTATCTCACTTTTAATTCCGTGAGAATTCCATTGATCACCACTTAATTATTGCATGTGGTGTATGTGTACTGCCCATGATCGTATTAATTGTGTAATATACTTTAATTTATGGGTATTTACATCATCATGGTATGATACTTCTTTCATGGGTGTATGTTTCGTAAGTTACCTAATCGATAAGGGAATTTGAGATTTCAATTTCCACTCATTTGGCTTTACACATATTTCATTGATTATATTACCCCAAGATTATGTGTGGAATAACTATTCATTTGATTATGTCATAATTTCCACTCCCCTTCCTGTGGATAGAAGTTTGATACACATAATCACTCCATTGGTAATTCTCAAGTCATTGATATGAATTTGATAAGAGTAATTCTCCATTTGTTGAGTTAAACATCCAATTCGTTGGTATTGTTTTTTTACAAGAATATGTGTGAATGTCCTTTGATTGTTTTACACTGAATATCCAATCATATTTAGTGTATTTATATTTTTCACACATAATTATGTCATTGATTTATCCTTAACCTAAGGATACAACCTTTTTGAGAAATTTCATCTCAATTTACATTCCATTGAGACTTCTTTGATGATATACACCAAATCACTTCTATGTGGTGTATATAATGTACTTTGACATAGTATATCATGAATTACTTTATTCTCATGATATTACAATGTTTTGATTACCTCAATTATTTGTATTCAAGTGTCTCTCTTTTGTTTAGAAACTCTAACCAAAATACCATTTTAAAATGTTTTAAAGAATTATTCTTCTAAATCATGCTCATTAATGTCCATATTTTAAAAATGGTTTTAAGGATTTATTTATATGGACATTAAAGTTTTAAAATTAAAACTCCTTTTAAAAGTTTCAAAGTGGTATGGGACACTCTGATTCAAAAATATACTTTTAAATGGCTTCTTGACAAATAGTGTGACTTTTAAATGTTTTCAAGAAAAGGGGGATATTTCTCTCAAATAGTTTTGATGATTATTTTCATCTATGTCAACATCCTTCATTATTATTGATTGAGGTTAATGTGATACAATACAATCTTCCATATTGTATCGAATGAATTATGTTTGACTGTGGATGTGCTATTTTTATACCATTCATGGTTTGTGGTGAAAGTATTGACATTTCGTATGCTAGTTTAATACGAATGTTTACGTTATGTTTAAACCTTTTCATATGGGAATGCATTGGACTTAATAAGTGACGGGTGGAGCCCGCTATAGCTCCTCGATGCATCGGTAGGTCTCACGAGACAAACTAGTGTCTTGGCACAAGGCCTTGGCAAAATCTTATTTGTAGTCTTGGCACGAGGCCTTGGCTATGTGGTTATGATAGTCTGGCATTATGCATTCCATCATTATGAAAGTGGTTATTGATATTGCATGTGATCATTCGACTAGTAGAATATCCATGTGAGTAAGTAAATGGCATTATTTCATTTTACCTTTTCCATTTTATGCTGAAGTTCTTGTTTAAAAGGCTTTTGTTTTAGTTATAAATTGCCTTATGTGTTTATGCTCATTTATGAAAGCTTCTGCTATAATGTTATCCTTACTGAGAATCCGAGCTCACCCCTTTCAATGTTTTATTTTTTTTTCCCAGGATTATGAAGAAGTAATTTATGAATGACCTGCAGGGATAGTATGAGGGGATATGAAGACAAGATGTTTTTTTTATGATGTAATGTAAAAATTTATGGATGTATCTAGTTATTCCAAGGCTACTAAACTAATCGGTCTTTCGAGACTTGATCTTTCTCGTGATCATGCCAATGTTATGTAATTAATGCACCGACTCTGGATAGCTGGGGTCGGGGCGTTACTGTAATAGTAATAGCACATCTATATTTGGGCACCACCAATACTTTCCCATTGGTTATTGAATACATCCTACATGTCAGACCTCCCCCGCCATTTACAATACAGAACCATTTCCACCGCAACACAACCTTATAGGCCACCACAACCATGCATCCCACCTGTAGACACCTGGTTCCCCACAACCATACTAAAACATGGCCTTAGAAACATTGGCGACCAAAACCATGTGTAACCGTGCCGAAAAACACCTAGGACAAATCCCAAAGACACATGGGAAAAAAACATGCCGGCACACACCTTATACAATCACCAAAACATACCCTATGTGAAGAGTCATGTTTTGTAATAGACCTCATGTTGTCACATCCTGCCCAAAGTGTCTTCGGCTATATAGGATAGGGAGCAGAAAAGGAATTAACAACTAGAAAATGATTGGAATGTTGGAAAAAACTACCTCCCACATGAAATGGGGGTGTTCTTCATGATGTGGTCAACATGGGTGTGGTGTGAATAAGAAACACAATGACCAATGTTTATACATATAGGTGAGAAATAACTCATTCCAGTATAAGCGTCCTGGAACTATCCCATACAAAAACAATCTCATTACTATTCTTACACACACAATTACATGACATCCACAACCCTTGAATAACCCCTACATCTTATCATGTTCAGTGTATTTCGTTAGAAAATAATTCTCCACTACTGAGTGACTAACATGAACATCCACAAGTCAAAAAAACAATTAAGACGAAAATATCCAAACAACTATTTAAGCATTGGAACTGGGTTCTCTTGTATAGTAACGACAACAAAAGGGATCCTTGACATACCTAAATGTACAAGAACAAAACTAATCCTCAATATACAGGAATAGATACATGATACAACATCTAAACCATAGGGGATACCATCCCCGTCCACATCACCCCACAAGCATTTAGCAGAAAAATAGTTTTTATTAACAGAACATAGCAAGGGAGTTTTTGATTTAACCACACGATTTATCGAGTTAATTCTTTCTATTGGATAATTTGGGTGATAACACATGTATTATTATCCATTGGGGATCCATTAAATCAACCTGGTTTACATGATTAACTGTTTTCCTTGTTTTAGCCATTCAATCACATGATTATCAAGAAAATAGATGTTCACTAGTACTATTGAAAGGACCACCAATGGCCATGATTTTCTATAGAAATAAGCCCAAAAAATTCACAACATATGAATGAAATTAAAATAGTACATCAACATCATCATCATGCACAAACCTTCATTCTTTAGAAACCGTTTATTATCTTTTTTTTGTTCAGTTTCATCCACACCCCAAAAAATAATTAACAAACCCACCCCGCATGATAAACATTTTGGAGAGATGATGTAACACTATATTTGGATGATCAACGACTGATGTTTTCTACTCGCGCCAAGAACTGGGGATGCGCTACTTGCATGAGACTCAGATGATCGAAGGGTAATCGAAAAGGGCTCTAGCATGGTGCACAAGTCGTCTTTGAAAGAGGTACTCCAAAATAACCATTGAAAGGAAAGGGGCTAGGGAATAGGGAAATCTCTGTGCGATAAAAGGGTGGATCTAGAAATAACAAGATATGAAATATCGAACCTTAAAAAATCTGGATCATGGTTTCACATCTCGGTTCGGTGGTTACACACGATGTAATTAATTGTAATTAAATAATTATCCCCAACAATACTGGGAATAACAACTATGATTTATTCTATAAACGGAGAAAACCATGTGATAGGGGGAAAGGTGTGACAATAAGTAAAAATCCACACATTTTGGTAATTGAAGGAGAACCTTACTCTTGGGGGTTTAAAACAGATTTTATTGTCTTTAAATGTATTTATAAAGTGTATTAAAACACTTTGGCATAAAAATATTCATTACGGGAGTGAACTGGAAAAAACATAGAAAATGGAAAAAGGGAAAAGGGTGAGAGACATGGTTCCAACATAACTGTTCCACTAGTTCAGTGAGACACTGGATGCAATTCAACCATATTAGTGTAAGACAATGATGTTGTGACCATTACAGTGCACCATCAAGGTAGCACCATCATGGTGCCACTGTCAAGGAACCTCCATCAGGGTACAACTATCAAAGTGCCACCGTTTCGGTGCAACCATTTGGTGAAACCGAATTTTTGGAAAACTCTTTAATGAGTCACTGGTGGTACCTATGATATTTCATACAACAGAAATTTGGAAAATTAATGGAACAGGAAGGTCATGACCATTACAATAGATACGTCTCAGACTATTCTAGCCCTATAGAATTCAATATGAAACCCTAATAGAAAATTAGTGTCTGATCATCCTCCACAAAAGATACCTCTTATGGGCATACCACCCTAGAGTTGGTCGAATGCCTGAACAACCGTTGACATCCAAAAGTATCTCTCTCACCCATCTCTTGAACAACTATAGAAACACTATGAATCCACACACAGAAATTCCAACCATTCAGATACTGGGATTAGGGAGTTCCTTCATCCATGTCATTATATTATCCTTTTTGGGTAGCACTAACTCTCCCATATGGGTTTAATCGCATCAACATTAATGAATCTTGATTTGGGATGATTTTATTACCTCCCCTCAAATAGGTCTTTTCATAGACATTCGTAGAGTAAGGAAAACAACCCATTTCTTGGTTAACAAGGTCCATCAATACATCATAGTCATGTAATAATATGATACAGAGAAAAACACCAAACATCCTTGCGTATGGGGAACACATCTATGCCTCTCTTTATGAGGTACTATCCTCGAGGAAACCATGCCACCACATTTTCATCAAACTATAAGGCACTAAACTCCTCCATTACCTTCCAATCATCTGCTGATTCTTGAACCACATCCATCTACGACTTCCTACTCAATGAATAAGCCAGCATGTTTCCCTTCCTGAGGAGTAGATAATTTTGTAGTTGTATTACTAAAGAAACTCCACCAACCTGTGATGTTGCAATTTTAGGTCTCATTTGGAGAATACATACATTAAACCCTTATAATATGTGAAGACCACGAAGTGTACCCTAGTGAGGTTATACCACCACACCTTCATCGTAAATTAAAATTCTTCAAAATATATATTGTGGGTGGAATTTCTATGCTCATGGGGACATAACTTCCTACATCCATAAGATATCCCTCCACACAGATGCCTCAACACCTACCCCAAGCCTAGGTCTAAAGAAACACAGAACACATCAAACATTATCCCTACCTTTTGAAACCTCAATATAGGGGCACTGACTAGTTTCCCCTTCAAGTACATGAAGGCTTCCTAGTACCGCTCACTCCAAAAAAATGATGTGTCTTTCCTGGTCAAGGATATAAAAGGTGATGCAACTTGATAGAAGCTAGGCATGCACCAATGGTCTAACATGATTGGATCATGATACTATGAACCTATTCCACATTCTTAGGTGATACCCAAGTAACAATAACATTGATCTTTGATGGGTCCACTACTATTCTATGATAGGACACCAAATGTCTAAGTAAGTGCACCTATCATGAACCAAACAATCACTTGGACAACATCTCGTAGATCTGATTCTGTCAGAGGACCTGTGAAAGAATCCTCAGATGCTCGGTTTGATCCTTCTATTATCATGAGTTGATTAGAATGTCATTGATAAACATGAATATGAACTGGTCCAATTACTCGTGGAAGATGGATTTCATGAGCACATTGATCATAAATTGTGTGTTTGTAATGATGAATGGCATGACAATGAAATCAAAGTGACCAAATATGTACATGAAAGTAGTCTTCGAGATGTCACCCTCCTTCACCCTAAATTATTGATATTCATACCACATATAGATCTTAGAGAACCAATATACTCCCTTAAACTAGTGAAAAAGGTCGTTGATCCTTGGGAGGGGGTAACGATTCTTGACTGTCATATGGTTCAACCTTTGATAGTCCCTACACAGGCGAAGACAACCATATTCCTTCATTGCGATCAATACTGGATCACCCCATTGTGATTTCCTCATTTTGATATAACCATTATTCATCAAGTTATCAACCTAGATCTACACCTTCTGAAACATAGAAGTTTACATCAGATTGGATCCATCAAAACCGAATGAGAACCGTGTTGAATGTCTATCCCAATGTCAACATCGCGTCAAAAGGGTAGATTCACCGCCTCTTTAGGGAAGACTTCCCATAACTCAATAAATAACCATGGGACTTACACCATCTTCATTTCTACAGACTCCACTGAAAAATAATCTAATAATTAAAGAAGGGCCTCCACTCTCTGGCTACCCTACTGGCAACCCCCCTTGCTAATACAAGTTACACGCTGGCCACCCCTTTTTGAAAACACGACCTTTTCCAGAAGAAGATGATAATTTAATACCCAGATAACACTTAGTCAATGCCTAAAATGAAATCATATGTCTCCATATGTAGCAAAATTATGTCCCCAAGAGACTTATGTGGCCCTAACATCATTCTAAAATCCCCGAAAACATAGGACAAGCTGGTCTGGCCTCTGAATAGCATACTCAATACAAGGGGAAAAAGTGTCTATGAATTTAGACCCCGGGCTAGGGATAAAATGGGAGAAACAAAGGAGTGTGAATGTTTTGAATAAAACAAGACACATGAATGATTATTAAATAATTTGAGCTTACGATGAATGATATGTGGTCCTGCAAGAACTACTACCTCTGCGGAGTGAAACTGCCCATGACCAGCTCCTCTGCCCCTTGGCTGTCAGCTGCCTCCCCGACCATTCACCGGTCAAGGTCCATGGGAAGTGCCTTGTGGTTGGAATCCTCCTGAAATGTCTGTTCTCAGAGGAGTAGAATGTCACTATCCCTATTTTTTCTGTTGAAAAGGCCAGGCTAGAAACTATTCCTGCTGAGGTGGTCTGTGAACATGCCCACCCCCACTCTGCTTATCATGGACCAGAAACTTATTCCAAGGTTCCCATGACTACCACAGATATAGAATCCTGGTCATAAGCCCGTAGGAAGAGGGTGAGGTCTGAGAGATCAGAACTAGAACTACTATATACTTCTCCCCATTGGCTGAATCCTAGATTGCCCTGATGCTGGAGGCCTATAACAAACGGTTATCCCATTTGACGAACACAACTAGATCCCATATCATATCACACCTCTTGGAATGTGAATCCTCTCAACCACACTATCCTTTTTCAAAAACTTCAGGCATGCCAATAGGGTGACGGGAGTAACAACATACTGAAGAGATGTTTAGAGTGCCTCCTATGAACATCTCCTCTAAGACTGCTCCTCCAGAAAGAGTTCCTAAGAAAAATTAAAGAGATCCTTCAAAATGATCCCCAACTTCCTCAGTGTCATACTCACTTTTTATAGGCAGTGAAGCTCTTGAATCTTCTCATCCTTCATCATGGAAGAAATGAATTCTTCCCCTAATTCCTTCTCGATGTCAGTCCACGAAACCTCAGCTTCTATCTTCTCCATGAGGTAGAGAGTCCACCACTGATGTGATGTTCCTTTAATCTACCTTACAACTAGAGGAACCCATTACCTAGCTAGAGTGTAGATCAAGATGAATGATTTTACAGACTCCTCGAGCCAGCCTTCTGTCTAAATGTCTGAGACGCTAACCTCATTCTTCCTGAGGGGTTTCCACTGAAAGACCCGAAGAATCTTCTACCAGTGGTCGTCCTCCTCTTCTTGATAATCCATTTGATGATAAACCAAATATGCCACATGGGCCATGATCTCCCACACTACTCGTGGTCATCATCCGGGTGCCATAGCTACAAGGTAAACAATGAATGCCTAATCCCAAGATGGGTCGAGAATTTTTTTAATTTTTTATAAACATGTTATTTATTTAAATTACTATAACACACAAAACACAAAATAACATAAGTCATTTTGATGCATGTACCTTTCGTAGGCTTTCTATACTGTAATCAGTATAGACTCACTTTGTCGTTTAGTAGGTCTTGATTCTGTGAATTAGATCACGAGGGAGCCTAATATATCGTGTCTTAGCCCATCTACCATGGCCTACATCACGGACCAAGATTTCCTAACACTGTTTCCCTATCATAACATGAAGTCTTCACAGTTCTGAAATCTAAAATCCATGCTATCTCACAAACCTCACCTCTGATACCATTCATTCACTACCCACCTACACCAAGATGAGGAAAATTCAACAAACTACCAGACACTTCCATCATCAAGTTGAAGGAGTGATAATAACGTCTGACTCCGGCCTTAAATAGGCCCCTAAGAAAATTCAACAGCCAATATTCTAGGATTACATGGAATATGGAAGTCATTACCCGTTTTATTTAGTAGGATATGGTGATAATATGGTAAAATCCCAAACAACTCCAATAATGAAGGTAAAATTAAATCCAAACTCCATTCCTATATTCACGTTCAATGATAAACTCATACAAAGTACAAGAAAAATCCAATGGGAATGAACCAAAAGAATGAAAAAAAACAACAATTGTCCCAATGTTCGAGCTAGTACGGTCAAGCATGGTTCCCAAAGTCCTCTTCAAAAACTGAAAGAAATTTTATATATGTAGGGTGAGTATACATGGATATTGAGTAAGGAAAAAAAAAATATTTCATGCACATGTGGGGAGGAATTCTAATACCCCGTGAGAAAGTAGAGGTAAACAAACCCCATAGAAAATAATCTAATCTCCCAGCATCACCAAGGAAGACTCACTAAATAAATGAACTTAGGTAATTTAATAGTAATACAAAATTGATATTTGGGTACCTTGCACCACATTTCCACTGGTTATTAAAGACATACTATGCATCAGACCACCCCCACCTTTTCACTATAGTCCCACTCCCACCCCAACAACAACCTTATGGGCCACCGCCACCCAAATTCCCATCCACAGACACCTGGTCCACAAAAAATATATGAAACCATGCCCTTAGACACATGGTCCACCAAAACCATGAATAACCACGCCCGCATAAAACTGGTCCTGCACAACTACTACCACACTCAAAGATACCTGGGCCTTATCCCGAAGACAATTGGGAAAAAACCTGCCCACACACACATCAGCTAACCAAACAAACATACCATAAGCAATTATTCTAGGTATATAATGGACCTTATTCCATCATATCCTACCTGAAGAATCATGGGCTATCTAGGATATGGAGTAGAAAAAGAGATAACAACCAGACACTAATAATAATTTTGGTATATACACTCTCTCGCATGAAATGAGGGTGTGTGGAATGAGGTTCTATACATGTGTGGGGTGTGAATACGAAACACATGTAACTAATGTTATACATATATTCAAACAATCACTCATCCCTGTCTAAGGGTCCCAAAACCATCCTATACAAAAATATTCTTATTAATATTCCGACACGCGCAATTACACAACATCCAAAACTAGAGAATCACTTGTTATTCTTATCATGTTCATGTTATTTTGTTAAAAAATAATTCTCTACTACTGATTAACTAATAGGCAAATTCACAAGTCAAAACAAATCTGAAGAAGAAAATATCCTATCAACAATTTAATCATTCACGTCTGGTTCTCTTGTATAGTCATTATAAAAAATGGGATGTCCTAGATTCGTCAACGTACTAGAACCAAACCATTCCCCAACATATGGGAACATATCTATAATCCAACATTTTAACAATAGGGGATCATATCCCCATCCATGTCACCCCACAATCATTAAGTAGGGCAATCATGCTTATAAGAAGAATATATCAAGGGATTTTTTAGATTTAACAAAAAAATTTATCATGTTCCTTCTTTCTATTTTATTAACCAGGGAGATCACACAAGGATTCTTATTCATTGGGAATCCATTTAATCAAATCAGTTTATATGATTAACATGTTTCCATGTTACATCCATTCAATCACTATATTATCAAGAAAAACAGAGGTTCACTAGTGTGCAAGAACAGACCACCAACGACCATGATTTTCAGTGTCCATAATACCATACAATTCACAACATATGAATGAATATAAAAGAGTAAAACATCATAATCATCATCAAATAAACCCCTTCATTCATTAGAAATTTTTTTTTATATTCATTATGGTTGAGTTTCACACATGCTCTAAGGGATAATTTATTTATCCACCCTTCATGATACATAGTAAAAAGTGATAAAGAAAAACCCTAATTGGATGATCAGCGATTGATATTTTGTACTCTCACCAAGAACTAGGGATGCACCACATACAAAAGACTACAAGGCTCAAAGGGTGAGAGTAATGGGATCCAGAGCGGCGTAAAATTAGTCTCTTGGAGAGGGAATACACACTCACCAAGGAAGGAAAAAGGGATAGATAAGAAGTAAATCTTTGTGTGATAAACGAGAAGATCCTGGAGTTTTGGGATATGAAATCGTGAGCTGCTCAAATGGAAGATCATGGTTTTACCATGAGGTTGGGTGGATACACACGATGGGAATAATTATTTTAAATTATAATACTTGGAGATAGTATAGATAATGGTGGACATGTATCCTCTATGTAGAGAGAAATAGATAACATGGGATAAGGTGTAAGGCACGAGGAATGGGGTGATTCTAAGGCAGAGGACACATGTTTTGGTAATTGAATGGTCACCCGACTCTGGGGGGTTTAAAATATCATTTATTGGCTTCAAATTTATTTGAAAAGGGTATTAAAAAACATAAACATCAAATGATACTTTGTGGGACCAAAATGAAAAAAAAACTAATAAATTGTAAAATGGGAAAAGGGTGGAGACACGAAGCCACTGTAATAGTGGCACCGTAATGGTGCCCCCAGTTCGGGGAGACATCGTAAGTGGTGCTACCATTCCAATGTGCGGATGTGATGGGTGCGACCGTGACAATGCAATGGTTATGGTACCATCGTCACGATACTGCCATCATTGGGCCATCGTCATATTTCCACCTTCACGGTGCAACCGTTTCAGTGGAAACGTTTGGTGGAACTGTGTTTTTGATAAACACTTTAATGAGTCACCAGAGGTCCCCAAAAAACATCACACACCATAAATTTGGAAATTTGTAGACCAGGAGGGACTGGGACATTACATTGGGCTAATGACCCTATGGATTTTTTTACATCATTCTATAATATTTTGGACTCAAATACAAAATATCGACAAAATATCCGACGTGAAAATAAAAAATTATGTAATTATTCGAACATGATAATATGTATTATAAAATAAATAATTTTAATTTAAAATATTCTCAAAAAATTTAATAATTAACCTATATTTTTTCTAATTAGGAAGTTTAATATTTTACCTAAATATTCAGGCTCAAGGTAAAACACGTTAACTAAAAAAATATCTCTTAATGATACTCATTCTACTACATTATAAAAAAGTATGAAGAATATTTTTTGAAATATATTTAATCAATATAATTTCTCACATTCATTTAATTATAATGTTTTGATTCTTCCTTTATACTTTTATTTTTTTCAAATAAATTGTTTCAGTTATGAGTATACAACATTGTAAAAATGTAAATTGATATCAAAGTGAAAAAAAAAAATTATGCATGATGTATGTGTTTTGATTATATTATGGTTCTTGGGAATTGTTAATGAATATGGGTGTTTCCATATTAATCCATGAGTGGGTAAGGACATGATAGCTCTTTAATTAATTAGGTAATGAGATAGAGTTAATCAGTAGGGTTTGTCCTAAGAGATGAATAGAATATACTATGGTGCGTATTCCAAATGTATCCACAAATGTTACACCCTATATAGCTGGGAAATCTGTTAATTGAGTGAAATTTAATTCATTCCACAAGTTACATTTATAATTATGTTTTATATTGAATCATTTTTGGAATTTTATAATTTCATGATGTTTGATAAAAATATTATATTTATATGTTTAATGTTTAACATTGTGAAAATGTTTTTATGGGATTAAATTGTTCATGAAAAATATTTTATTTCTCTCATTTTATGTCTATTTCTATGATTTTTTTTCTCAAACCAAGTTATAAAATGTATTTAATAGGGTGTAATTATTCATAAGATAAATGTGGAAGTCATGTGTAAAGATTTGAATATTTTTTATGAAAATAAATCTGGTTTTATATTAAAAGATATGTATTATGAAGTAAATGGATAATATTTTAGAAGTAACATATTTGTATTAAAATGGGATGTTATGTATGAAATATGAAATCATTATCTAAAACTATATACCTAAAAATATCATCAATGTGAATGAATGTAATTTCTTAAGTCAAAAAAATTTGGTACTGTTTATGACTGGGGAATTATTGTTAATAAAGATGATAAATAAGAAATTTGCATCAATAATGATAAAACAGATTATTTTCATAAATAGATTCAATGATTTTTATGGAATGATCATGAATAGAACATTCCCTAGTCCTTCAATATATATTATATATAAACAAATGGGGAATACTAGTTTAGATGTTTTCTTGAGGATGGGATTATATGGTTTTCGACAATTACATAGTGTATTACACAAAAAGAATAACCCAATCCATATAAGTTTCATAAATTCAAAACTTTTAAAATCTATGAAGAATTACTTTTTCAAAAATAAAATTGTCTAAAAAATAATGCTTTTTCAAATTATTCCCCTCAAACAAAAACATCCTATTTTCTTTTCTATTTCACCCTTTTAATTGTTTAAAAATAGAAAATAATTAAATTGAATAAAAATTATCTTAATTAAAACTCTATTTTATATCAGCACTATATTTCAATGGATTATGTGGGGAATGAAATTTTTTTTAAATCTCAATAATATAATTTCATACTATTGTGGTAAAAAAATAAATGACTGAAAATAAATCTAACCATTGGAATGGGTCTTTATGTCAGTTGTGAAAGATATGTTTATACAGTTCTTTATAAATAATATTTAAGATGTAATATATCTATTAAAATGTATTATTATTTTATGATGAAATATATATTTTTCAATGTAAATAAATTTTCTCATGTCAGTTGTGTAGTTTATTCAATTTATTCTTTTACTTATTTATGATGACTAATTATAAAACAACATAATAAAACCACACTTGTAAGTATGTGGACCATGTCAATAATTGATCAAAATAAAAAGTGAACTATGGTTTCATCATAATATATACATAAACTACAAATTTAAATTTAAATATATAGTATGTAAATAAGAATAAAATAAGGATAATTCATGGATTTATCACGCATGTGGGCCTTGGGTTCTCACTGCATCATGATGGGATGAAAAATCTATTATCCACAATTTGATTTCTTGGGATGTTTCTTGTACATCAACCACCTCATGTTATGATTTCCATCATTTAATGCTTCTTTTCAGTGTAAGAATATATGAATTGACTACACCATATCCCCCCAAACCTTAATAAAGAGATGTAGTGTAAATCGTAGGGGTATGATTAATTATGTTTCTTTATCCTTCATAGAATCTACATGTGAAACATTTCCATCACTGTCATTTGTTTTCCCTAATTATTATGAATGAAAATAAAATTCAATATCAATTCTAAGGGGATATTTTATTTTTATTAGAATTAAATTTTAAAAATTATTGATAAATATTTCCCATTATGAAAAAAAATCTTGTGTATATGGATTATTTGGAAGAGACACATGGATATGTATATGGGATTCATTTAATACATTTCAATTTTTTTTTGTTCTTCATGTGATCATCAACATGGGAATCATTTTCTTCATCATCTTTATAGGTTCTGAGCATTGCAGAATCATCATATTGTTTATTCCTATCATAGAGTTTTTTTTTATTGATGGTTATTCATAGATTAACATGAATATCATTTTCATGCTAAAAAATTGATGGAAATAATATAGGAAATGGATAATAACCATATTTAAAGTTCATAATAATTACATATAGTTTATAATTAATATATTCTATTGATGAATTACCTTATGAGAAATTATTTTTTGTTTTTATATCTTAAAATATATCTATATAATTGAATCACTACACTGTAGGAACAAAAAATGTATTCCTTGTTGTGGTGATCCACATGTGTTGCATTAACATTTTTCCATTTTTGTTATAATATTAATGTACTATAATAGAAGGTACCGAATATTACGTCGTTTGACTTTGATTACACTGATAGACGCCTTGATGACAATTCCTCTTAGGTATATTATGACTTGAGATGGGTTGGAGGAGGATCACTCTCCATTATTGAGATTATTATTAGATATAGTGATCACAAGGGATTTGAGATGATTCTATATGGATATCATACTGCACAAATAAATTGTTCCAATCAATGATAATATAAAATATTTTGGTTTTATATAGCACTAGAGATAGAAAAATAATAATTAAACAAGTTCACTTAATTATTTTTGTATTCCCTGTGGAACCACATTTATATATTATCATTATTATTATTAATTATTGTTATTATCCAAACATGTGAATTAAATTAATTACTATTCATCCTAATAATATTTAATATATTTTTTTCTCAATGATTCATTAAACATGGATTACCATTCATCCAAAATATTTATCAATCCTTGAATAGTTAATATTTATTTACTAAATAAATTTCATTACATTTTTTGACAATAAATAAATAAATTTTATATATACTAAATATAATATAAATATTAATTGAATATTCTTCCCACAATACACTTAGTGTGTTACCCCTAGGCCTCTTTATTAGTGTAATTAGGAAGAACATCCTAAAGACCATGATTATAATCTTGTAATATGCAATGAAATCGATAGAGAAATAAGATAATGATGAAATGTCCTAATAAATCATTTGAATTTTTACTATTAGATATAATCCATTTATCCTGATAACACTAATCAAGTAAGTTTCATTTTATTTCCATGAATTCATTTGTTCAGTGTATCTCTCCATGAAGTTCAAGAAATAAAACATGCCTATAAAAAAATAGAAATGAATTTAGTTATATTACATCATTTCAATTAGAGATTAAAATATATCATGTTCAATTAAGGAATATATTGGACATATCCTTTATGTAATTATTCATTAATAAAATATTCATCGTGATGCAAACAACATGTCCTACCTCACTATGAACATATTCCATCATTATTTAATCAGTATATAATATTATGGGACATCTAATACTAATTAATAATAATAATGTATAAGTACGAATAAAAATTTATAATGATTATAACATCAAATAAAACATATAAATATGGACTTCACATCTGTTTGTCATGTGATCAAAATTTCTTATATTGGATATTATAATGTGAATAAACCATTAGAAGTGCCTCAATATCCTAAGAGTCTCCACCTGTGATATCCTCAATCATTTTTTTTCCAAAACATTATTTAATTTATCCATACATAATATATTTTAGATTCTTGTGATTTAAATTATAGGTTCTCATCATTGTAGGGAACTGTCGTGATCTTTTAGTGAGACGGGTACTCTTAAGACATTATCACATTGTATGTTACAATAAATAAAAGACATGATGTGGTAATGAAATTTATAATATCGAATTTCATGAACAAATTTTTTTCATAATGTATATTAAATGTAGTTATAGGGAACCGTCTTCAGTATACTACCACTCACACTAGATAAAACATCATAGAACCTATTGTCCACTAGCTCCCATAAGATAATCATGTCCCTCCAAAGATTGACCCTTAGTCAATAATTTTTCACATTTTATTCATTGGGAACACTTCCTACTAAAACTTCTCCCCTCTAGGTAAAAAACACTCAATAGTTGATAAATATAATATATGTTCATCTTCCATTTGTGCGAGCATGGAAATTTTTCCAGAGTCACCATTGTAGTAACGTCACAATATAATATGATATGGTCATTACTACTAAGAATAACTTTAACATCCTAGAAAATGCTTCTAATCTAAATGTATTTATAAGATGTATCTTATATTTCTATATAATTAGACTCCATTATAGATTCATAAATAACTGGATTCTTTGAACTCATCCATTTCATTTATCATTCTTTGATATAGAAAACATATCACGACTATGACTTCAGATCATTACGATCTATTTGAAAGAATAAGAATTAATAAAACAGCTGATTAATTTCTCCTTTTCTCCAACATACCTCAAAAAATGTATCCATTTTTCATCTTAGATATTTAAGGATATCCTTAATATTAGACCAATGTTGTTATCCATGATTACGTTGATATCTTCCTACAATTCTCAATGCATTGAAAACATAAAATCACGTCATAACATTACATAAATTAATTATCCTATGTATGAATTATTTGAGATCCAACACATTGTTTATTTCTCATATTTTGTATGAGGAAAAAGTTTCATTAAATGATGTATACCACATGAAAATATAACTAATTATCTCTTGTAATGTTATATTCAAAATATTTTTACTATTTTTTCAATGTATCTACGTTTACATGGACCCTGAAACCTCACCGATCATTCCTAAATGATATTTATCCTTAGAATATTAGATGACTCACCTACATCCTTCAAAAATAAACACATATTCAACCAATACATAACAAACTATAATTTAAATACTCCATTTCCATTGTGTAATATGTCAACATGATATACTGTTGGAATAGATATCACATTCCCACTAAAACTCTTGTAAGCACACGAATCACAATAATATTTAATGAAACCCAATTATTTTATACCTTTATATAATAAATTTGTCAATAATACTATTTTATTATTAAATCCATAAATGGATCTTTTAAAATTTATATATTTCTGAAATAACCTGATGTCACAAATCCCCTCTTGGTGTTTAATGTAGACATCTTTTTGAAGGTTCCTAGTAGTGTAGTATTTTTTCATATCCATCTACCAAATTTTATAGTCATGGTAAGATAATATAGAAAGTAAAATAATGATTCATTTACATATTTATGAATCTGAAAATTTTCATCCATATTCAATTCCTTTACACTCTTCAAAACATTTAGCTAGTATTCATGAATAATATTTATTTATATTACATTTAATGTCTAGTTATCTCTTGTATAATCATTTTCACCGTATAGGAATTACATTAACAAATATCATCTAGTAGAACCACAACATATTTCTGATATATGGAATCTATTCCAGAATTTATGGTTTCCTTCCATCATTCATCTTCTAGACTCTCTAATGCCTCTTTGTGTGACAGAGGTTCATCACGGTTAATAAATAATTAATCAATATAATTAATGAAAAGAAAACCATATATTTCTATTTTTATTACAACAGTAGTTCTCCCACATTTTACTTTTTTTCTTGAACTATAACTTCAATGGGTTATGTTGAATCTATTAAAGTACAATATCATGTGTATCTTGAGCATTAACGTCATAAAATACAATATCTCCCCCACTATAATTATTTTTTATGAGATCCCTCTAACGAAATATGGATTCTCTAATGAAATTAAATTTATTTTCGAGGGGTTTTATAGGCTATACAACTTGGTTTCTATTGGATACTCTATAAATAGAATCATTATTCCTTTTTGTGTATGTTTCTTCCTTAATAAATCCATAAAAAATTCTCACAACCTCATATATGTGCATGGGAGAAAACTTGTTTGTTTTCACTCCATACATAAATGATAATTACATTTTCTACATTATTTATTACTCTATTTAATGTATATGTCACATTTTGTATCGAATATCCCCAATTGTGAATGGAATATCGTCATAACACATCGTTGATCATACCATATGTAACATGGTAAGATTTTTCATTTGACCAATTACTTTCATCTATGGTGTGCATTGTGGAGTGAGTTGATATGGAATCCCAAACTCCTATATAAAGATGATAATATCATGTATTATATATTCACCACCTCGATCCTATCGAATCATATTAATCTGCACTATATGTGGATAAGAAACTGAAATCATGATTTCTTTGAATTTATCAATTCACTCAGACTTATTTCACATCAAGTAGACATAACCGTACCTACGTAGGTCATTAGTAAAATTTTTCATGTAACAATACACATATAAATAATATTTGTCTAATGAATTAAAAATATATGTTTTTACCAATCCTAAAATATTTTTTCCCATTCACCCTCTCCACCAAATATGGGTATGGTCATTTTTTCCTATAAACAAGGATGGCATATTTGATGTTGGTTTCACTCAAAAGAGTCTTAATAACCATCTTGAAAAAGCTTTTTCAAACCCTTATCATTTACATAAACCAGAAAGGGATTACATTGATGGGAATATATGACTTGTGTGAAGATTATTCACTATATATTTTAAAAACATTTTTTTTAATTTAATACACAATTTATTTATTAAAATTATTTATATCATAACATATGTTTTATTTATAATATAAAAAGTGTTAATTTCACAACATTAATGAAAATCCATCCACATCTAAGTATGATATATATGTTATATTCTTAGTAATATATGGTACATAATAACAATCATCTAAAAAAAATATCATCCTTGGTGGAAATGAATGATAGTAGTCACCAATGGCATGAAAATATATCCTCACACCATTTGCAGCTCACAAATCATCATTTCCTCTAGAAATATTTCTATATATTTTCTGTTAAAGTAATTTTATATAGATTTTTTCACCATAACATGAATCATATAACTAATTTTTGGATATTCAAAAAATAAACTTGATAAAAAACACCCCTTCAGCTTCCCATTCCTTCTAGGTATAGTTCCTCTTCCTATGAGATTTTATTCCACATGAAAGCCAAAATTATTCTGTTTCTTTTACCTTCCTATGGATGTTTGTATTCATAACAGTAATGTATTTATTATCATTAAACATGTCATAATTTTTATACCTCATTTTCGTTTAATGAAATTTCTTATTTACTATAATGACCACAATTCCTTCTTGTAGCATGTCCTTATACCCTTAGAGAATTATTGTAAAATATAATAAAAAAAATATTCCTTTTATTTCTCATGTTATAATTACAAATAAAATATATGAATAATTGTGTATCATGGAATGTATGAGATATGTGCATATATCATTTATGAATTTAATAAATTAAATTTATAATAATTCAATGTCGCCAATAAGCCTGACTACATGAGGCCCTCTATGCATCGACTCTCTATGTGTAGTTGTAATCATCGAATTTGTGAAATAATATCTCTTTTGCCTTTCCATCTCATAATAGTTATCCTAAAAGTAAGAAATTGATTTATGTGTATCCACAAATTCATGTTTCATCCGATGTTTATTGGTTATGGATGATTCCTTGAACCACTGATAATCAGGATTCTCATTCAAGATTTATCAAACAATGATACATATTCTACACTAGCATCATTACAAGGAAAACCTGGAATAATATCTTAGATCACATATAATTTATTTTCATAGAGTAGGAAAAAACATAAGTTTCTTTTCCATTCATGAAAATTTTTACCATTGGGAAGGTTATCTATCTTGAATTTTAATCGTATAGATGTGTTTGTAGTGATTTTATTTTTGTTTTTTAAAAATAATATATAAGTAATCTTAGTACATTATTTGATAAAATTAGAGAAATAAATAAATGTTATATTTACTGATATTCAAAATTTTAATAACCTAATATCCTTCACCAATGGATTCTGAATGTTTTATTTATTGGATATTCTAGTAATAATGGTCCAGATTCTCTTTCTCGTCACCTCAAATCTCGCAAGTGAAGCAATTCGAATTGTTCTAGGTAGGTTTACCATATTCATACAACATTAACACGTTTTTAATTGACCTATTGTGAAGACTATATAATATTAAAATACATTAATTAAATTTCCTCAACCTTTTCTACTTAGTTTCACCATGTCCGACTTTAGAAGTCATCCCTTTTTGTGAAATATGTTAATCCAACCCAAATAATCATCATACTATTCCAAAATAATATATACCACTCCAAAATTGGGTAGTCAATTAAATTTAACTATAGATCAATTCTAACTTAAGTTGCCGATGTCTATAATGACTCAGTATAAATAATTTGGGGATTTATTCATTTTATGAATAAATTTATAATTTTTATTTTTTCTTACATTCTTTTTCATATTATGTGGACTTAATATATACATTTATCATGTCTTAATTAAAATAAATTAATAAGTTAGTTTATTTACGTTCAATCTTGTATTCCTTCTATTTCATTAATTATTCTGAGTGTGAAAAAATAGTAATAAATAAATAACCATGAATCTTGATAAAATTAAAATAATTAAGTAGTGTGGTCATGATCTTTTACAAATGGTTAGGATATCTAGCGAATATAAACTAACTGTCATCGTAGGGGGAAACTAACTTCATCCATTTATGATTCAGATTGAAAAATTCAACCTTTCCACCAATGTATCTATCATTGATTGATTTCCACATGCTTCCAAACATGAACCTCCCCCAATACCATAAAAGATCCATCAGTTACAAATTCATTTACTCATACAAAGGTATGGAAAAAAATGGTTGGTTAATGGGTTTATATAAATGAATCAATGAGCATGTATTTCTTTACATAATGATATTATAGATTAAATGAAAGATAACAAGTTAATATAATAATTAAATAAAATAATCTAATCTCTTATAAAGGTCTAGTATACGATCATGATCAAACACATGCATGCAATGAGTTGTGCATCCAATAATATTTATATTCTTATTATAACTAATTAAGATAAATGAAAATCAAATATATAAATTATCTTCTTTATAAAATCAATTCTTTTATCATTACTAAAATTTGAATAATCTTTAGATTCTCAAACATATTAATTTAAATCAAATCAAATTAATATATTTAAAATTAAATAGTTTCCAAATTATTGTACCTTGGAAGAACATAGTGACCACCTGTCAAATCTACCTATTGTGTGTTGTACTCATATATTTATTATACATGAAAAATGTGGAATATATGAATTATCACATGATTTAATGTGGTATAATATCAATATAATGACAAGATATAATGCATGGAATTTATGTAGTGTGTTGTGCTTAAAATTGTTTAGAATAATAAAAATAATATGAGTTATGTATACAATAAATTAATTCTCAATTTTTATAAATCTAATAAATGTAAGTGTTTTGTATTTGGTAGTTTCTATGGCATGTATTATTCAACCCATCTACCATCACCACACTCTAAATTCCATGGCCTATAATTATACCCTAGAAAATATTTGATGACGTGAAGTAAACATGGATGTCATAGTTTGTACATGGGATACATGGCGTGGGGTCTCTAATTTGAATAGTTTCTTGCCATTTAGGTCATGTAACAAGGTATATGGAATGTCTAGGACTAATGGAATGCATGTTATGCATTACAGTTAGACGATGTGTATTCTTGCTGGGAATCTTCAAGAATTTCCTAGACAATATGTTATTTAAAATTATATTAATAGTGTGTAAAATTTTCATCTGACCTAAAATAATTTTAAATTAATTCATTTTCATTAAAAAAAATTAGATGGTGTTTACCTATAAAGGATGTTTACACTAGTATTATTTGGCCAGACTCCTCAGCAAGTATAGATGAGATCTTAACAAATTATTTTTTGTAAAAGCATTAATAAAATTATTTTTTTGAAATGAAAAAGAATATATATTATCTTCTAATTCACAGTAATGAACTCTTAATATAGAATTTTAAATTTTGGAAAACTAAATAAATTAATTAGTGATATGAAAATAATTTTGAATCATATTTCTATTCCATATGATGGTTTTGGGTCTAGAGGAAGTATCAAATTATGCTTGCTCAACTTAACATTTCCTATGGATAGATGATTAATAAGATATTTATAATATAAAAAACAATGTGATAAATATAATTAAATCAAATAATAGTTAAAATGTATGAAAAATTGAATAAAATCATGGGATCATAACTTATTATTTTTTTAATAATTTAATCAATTAAAAAATTACATTTTGAGAGATTCATTATTTTTCATGGCTCTAGAAACATAACTACATCTTGAAATCATTTAGTATTTTTAATAAAGAATATATTTTCTCCTGTGGATATCATCATGTCATCTTTGAACCTATAAACACCACAGTATCAATCTAAATGTTTTTCATGGATTATTCAGATTCATTTGATTTTCACCTTTAATTTCCCCAATATTAGTTTCATGAAATTTTTATCATCAAAATCCCTTTAGTTATTAAGAACATTAGAGGATGATCAATCTCTATTCATGAGATCATTCTTGAAAAGGGATATCTCGAGGTATTTGTGTGTATTCCATCTAAATAATATTTTCCAAACCTAAATTAATTACATTATTGGAAAAATAATATAATTGATTTATATACAACTTTGGTAAGAAACATAATAATTCCATTGGCACAATTTATTATTTTTTTAATCCCAATAAAACATCAAGCCTATAAAAATAATACTAATATTATTTTTTTGTATCATTAGCTAACCATTTAAAATAAAATAAATATTATTATTCCAAATGAAATTAAATAAATATTTTTCCTCTCTTTAATTTTAAACACATTCCCTTATTCCTTCATATTATTTATTTGGCCTTGAATAATAAAAATTTATTTAAAAAAATCATTGCATTATTCGATAGTCAAAAAATAAATATTATATTCACTAAATAGAAAATAAATATGTATTATGTATTTTATACTCATAAAATTATCTAAAATAAATTGTGATTGAAAATGTGAGATGAATAAAAAATGAATAATTATTAAAAATATTATAAGAATAATATTTATTATACTTTCCAAATACTAAATAATTTTTTTTATTTAACTCAGATTCAAGATACAATAATTGTGAGACCAAATATTTATCTTTCTCAGTGTCATTAAGTAAAGTAGCCTAATGATCAATGTTATCACCAAGAAATACACCTAGGAACTAATAAAGAATGAATTTAATGCTACAATGATATAATATATCATAGGGTTACTTACTATGAAATATAATCCCTTTATCGTGATATTTCTAATCAATTAGGTTGCATGTCAGTTCCATCAACCTATACTCAATGTCAAATTAATGGAATTTCTAAAAATTGAACATTGATATTATAAAAATTGTCATTGACTTATTTTACCAACCTCAAATACATTAAAACGAAAGATATATCATCTTCACTTAACAAACAAATGTAAAATAACATTATTATGATATTCATTAATGAAATATTACTTTTGATGCACCCAATGTATGATTCCACTCAAAAAACATATGTCATTATAGTTTTTGACAATTTATTATTTTAGGTGACTTATATTACACATTAATAATAATAATATCATCTAATTATCAATACAATCATCCTCATATAATAATATCCAATATCACTTATAAATTATGAATTCCAAATAGTATGTATCATTCTCATAATATTCTAC
The DNA here is from genome assembly GCA_963277665.1 of Viscum album. Lineage (NCBI taxonomy): Eukaryota > Viridiplantae > Streptophyta > Magnoliopsida > Santalales > Viscaceae > Viscum > Viscum album. The sequence continues at coordinate 316,199,644 of OY728132.1, read as the reverse complement.
AATAGATAATACAAAAAACATTCACCATGAGAAGGTGACTCAATGTCCTATAAGTATCCTCCCTTGATAAAAAAAAATTATTATATAATTTTATCTGGTGATAGCACATAAATGTAAAAATATTATTGTCTAATTTATTGTTTATCCTCATTGTGGGTAACTTTTGTGACCTTTTAATGTGAAAACTACTGATAATAAATTATCACATTTTATGAAATGCATAAGAACATAAATTTTGTGATAAAAAGTTTATAAAATATTTTAAAAAAAGAAAATAGGTATTCTTGTAGTACATATATGTTTTTTAGGTGACCAAATACAAACAAATTCCTCCCATTCAGCATAAAAATTATATGAATTTATTAAATTTTGATCAAGGGGTTTAACACTCAATTATAATGATCAATTTTAATGTTATTAGTGGGTATAACATTTGGATCACTACTATTTTATAAATATTTGATCGGGATTTTGACATGTCTTATTATTTCAAGATTTTATTCATTCATAACTAATAGAATAAGAATATGAGAGGATTAATTGGGGTAATGATATAAAAATATGTTAAGAAAACTCATATAAATCCCATGTAATTTATAAAAACAGTGATGTGGTACATATAGGTATTCACATATCATCAAACATTTTGGGATTCAATTACTAAAAAGATTAAAAAAATACCATCATTTATATTAATGGAGTTTGTTGAGTGTGATATAGAATCTCTTCAAGATTTATAATTTGATTTATTCTAATGTGTAATTTTAAGAACATCCTCATAATAACATATCGTGGATATAACTCACAAATACGTAAACTATGTCCAAAGAAATGGCCCTGGATGCAAGATACTGGAGTTTTTGGGATCAATGTAATATCTATATGAATATAGCTAATTGACACACAATCATGTACAAGAAATTAAATGAGTGGTATCGCATCTTGGATAATTTATCTACGATAATGAGAAGGTTATGTCCGTATATATTATAATTCTCACCACACAAAAATTGCAATATTTTGTATGTGAATGAAATAATACCACATATAGATGGGTCTACTAGAGTCCTGCTAATGTTTGTGTCTATCTCAGTATGGATGGTTTATATAGTTATGGAGTCATAATAAGAGGATTAATAACTCGTGATATTTATAGACGTATCACAAACTTATTTTATGCATAATATAGAATTATAAATTAACTAGTAGTTGATATAAGAACTACACATAATAGACCATCACTTAATTATTTGTATAATATCAACTTTTTGTAGTGGAAATAAAATTTTCTAGGTTTTCTAGGATTATCCTTGGTCACTAGCATAACCATTTCCCATTTCATATTAAATTATATCATATTAATGTATACATTATCAGAAAGTCGATTTCTAACAGACATGGGATGGCTAAAAAAATCTATCGATATCTTATCATCTGAATATTTGAAGTACGAAAACATAATCATCTTATATTATACTAAATCTCCCTTTTCCAATTGAATTTTTATTTTTTACTATAGATTATATAGAGATCCGTCATTTTTTACATTGATGACTCTTGAATTTTTTTAAACCTTTAAATAAATACCTTATTATATGTCATTAAATCACCTAATAGATTTATCTCAAGATATTTTAATCAACATTATTGGTATATCATTCGGATTTTATTCAACGCTTTATTATCCCAAATTTTTTTTTGACAGAAATTTCATTTTTGAGACTTATTTTTTATATTCATCATTGATTGAAGAAATGGGATATTATTGCTTGATGTATAATTAAAATATTATTCATGTTTAGTATATCATAAAAATTTAAATTTCAAAATTAATATTAAATTATAAAATATATAAAAATGATATAGGGTTAATATTTTTGGAACACAAAATACTTAATAATTGTTTTTTAATATGAGAAAAAATCCACAAGGCTATATATATAATCTTATAATGTTGATTTAAGTGTTATGATCCAACAATAATTATGATGATATACTTCTAAACAACACATATTGTAATTTATTATGTGGATAAAAATGTTAAAAATTGGATGAAGGGGTCCTAAATAGTGGAATCCTATAAGATCCCCATGAAAATTACTCTTACTATCTAGGTTCATGGGAACCTAAGATAGAAAATAATTATATATTTCATTGGGATCCCATTTAAAAAATTGGTGATAATATAATTTTTTACCTTCTCCCCATGTAACAATAATTGATACATCATGATCAATAAGTTCTAATTATTCCCCGACTATGTATATAGAAGATCAATGGGTTCAAGAAAATACCTATAAAAATTTAATAAAAATTATAAATGTAATTATATGAAATATTATGAGAAACAATCAAATATGTAATGAACAATCCTCTTGATCAAATTATGAATGTTATATGTGAGAGGTTTCCCTATCCCATTGAATTCACTAAACACTAGCACAGTGGAAACTCAAACATCATAATGATCCCTCCTCCATGAATTATGATATTTTCACAAACACTTCATGTGTGGAGTTTTAGGACTACATTGGTTATATTCCAAGGAATCCAGTGGCCTATAAAAGCCACATACATGTTTGAATTTTTAATTTTGAATAGATGAGTTGGGTTCCATAAATTAGAAGTGTGGGTATATATTCACTTCAAAATTATAATTCAATAAATAATAGTAAGAAAATTCATTTTTAACCAATAAAAACTTGTGTGATATGACATTTTAATGAATTATTTATTCATCTATTATAATTCCCAGTATCTAGAGGTGAACATCATGTTATGATCTCACCCTTTTCTAGATGCTGAATTTACATTTCCAAATCATATATTGGGGAAATGATCGATAGATAAAAGGTAAATGGTAACACCTATAAAAGAAATGGGTGAGTAATAGAATGAATGTGCACATTAAAATTATAGATATATATTATTTTTAATATTAAAAATTGACTTTATGACATAATGGCGCATTGAGGACAACTAAATAACACTTCAATAGATAAAAAATCTAATTGTATTGATCTAATTTAAATGTTCCCAACCTAGAAGGAATATTTGGTAGATATGGAATTATGCCAATTGAATGGTTACGACACTTATATACTATGATAGAAGTGGGTATGGATATAGTATTTTGGAGATAAAAATTGTTCAAACAAAATTTTTTGGCATGTTCATCAAAATAATGTTAGATATGGTCCTTTTTTCATTTTTAGTATAAAAGAGATTAAATAAAATGTTCTGAATCCACACATATTCTCATATTAATTTTTTTAAACCACTAAAAATATAGAGGCAATACAAAATCATTATCATACTAAAAGGAAATATTTCCAAGACTAATGATCTAATGTAAATTATGATGTTTATTACGAAAGATACCATAGATAATCCACTATGTCTGAGAAACATAAGTCATCTCTTTATGTAACACCTCAATAATACTCCAAATTATTTTATGAGAGAAATTTAACCAAAATAAATTCCGCTCGAGGTAATCTCACAAAATATTGGATTTCATGGTTTATATGAACTTAAACATGCACGTCACATTGACACTACCATTATAAATCAATTTTCCCAATTCACATTGTATTATCAAATGAAATTTTACAACATGTTATGAATCACCAAGAATGATTTTAAAGATTTATTTTATATTATTTTTCACTTTATTATAATCCATGATCAAGAAAATCACTTTCAATAGAATGGAATTATGGATTATCATTATGAATTCTCACATAGATTCAAAAGAATGAAAATGTATTTTCTACATTATAATCCCAACGAAGAATTTATCATCTAGATAATCAAAAGGATATATTTGAATTTTAAAAGTAAAATGTAGTTCTCCTATGTAAATCCTGTGAAGGTATAATTTCTAAAATCCAAAACATATTCAAATAAGCTGGGAGCATTAGTAAATTCATATACTCATGATTAAAATCAATACTTTTGGCTGGGATGATTTTTTATTTATTTCATATTCCACATAGCTTTTATAGGGATTCATGGTTTAAAATGGATAAATATTTACCATTTATATATAAATTAATATCATCAAAATAATAGTGTGGTATATAAATATAATGTTATAGCTACTCATTATTGGGAAAAATATAATTATGATTTTTTGAATGACTCCTTCTAAGATTATATTATGTTATAACAAATTAGAAATATAATATTGGGTCACATTAGAGAGGGGATAACATGGACAAAAAGAAACCAAACTTTTTTCCTAAAATAATGATCAATAAACTCATGGATATATATCAAAGAAAAAATAGGTTCTGTACCAATATCAATAAGTTGTAACACCTCATGACTATTATTATAATGATCCACTCTATTAAATTGTTACCATTTTAAAGTTGCACATTTACCAAAATATTAGTTCTGGTAAATCTATGAACATGTTTTCCCTATATTTCAAGTTTCAATCAGATGGAACATTACATAATCTTTCAATTATAGAATATGTTTTCAAATTATAAGAATAGGTTGTGGAAGATATGTGAGAATATTTCAATAAATAACTTGTTGATGTGTTTGTTTGATAATCTTGACAAAAGGATTAGATGGCACTAACTGAATGATCGAGGGTTTTTTAAATATTAGTCATGAAATATTCCATTGAATTTTTTCCAATTAAATTTAATCCTATACTTGATTGATGATCTCATATTGATAATATCTAATGAAGCCATATATAATTTAAATTTAAAATATTCAAATTCTAGGGAACTATCTGAGTTCAGATTTTGTTTCTATCATATTAAATATCAGCTCCCATTGGTACTGATTTCATAACGTCATTATGGTTCACATTGATAAATCATTTATTGTTGTTTAAGTGAGAGTTCACCATATCATAAACTGGTTAACCATCACTATATCCATGTTGTAAACAATTTAAAAGTCAAAATAAATAAGAGAACATTGGTTGTAAAAATTACATGGAATCATGGGTATACAAATATTCATTAGGAAGATGTATGAATATTTGATATAGTTCTTGTTTTTGATATATTCATATAAATAGGTGGTAATCTTCACTTCATATTAATTAATGAAAACTATGATCATTCATGGGAAAGTGCATATTCAACTAAAAATCTGTCAATTAAGATTATTTACCTCTATCATGGATCCAAGTTGAAAAATAAATTCATTTCTATTATAATATGGAATATATATGTTTAATTTTAATTTTTAAACTATTTTATTATTGTTATGTCACTTCACACACTACAACATGCCTCTTTTAAGATTCTTGAGTTTTTCCTATAACATATTCCTTATTTTCACTATCAATATAAAAAATAACACATTATTGTATCCAGATGTCAAATAATTCTAATATATAGATTACAATAATTTAGGATTGGACGTAGATTTGTAGCGGGATGTTATGAGAGTTTGACTAGTATATATTATAAATGGAAGGGTATTGGAGGTTCGGGATGAAGTATTGGTTGGATATGACCTTGTAAATAGGAAACCAGGTCATCCAGTTCCAACATTTATTATAACACTAAGTGAAATTATAATATTTCTAACAAATAACCATAATGTTATTATAAAATAGAAATATAATTAATGAAATAATAGGGTTCCTTGAGTAGATAATCCCACAAAGTTTCCCTTAATTTTAATGCAATGTGTGTCAATTACCTACGATAAACAATCTAGAGGGTCATTAGTTGAAATTATAAAGACACGGCTCTATTTCTACTATTTCAAGAACATCAAACATAGTATAATGTATTGTTAATTAAATGGTTATATTAATAAATATTATAACAAATCATGTTGTGTTTAGGGGTTGAAATAATAATTTTAACATAACATATCTTCTCTATAATATTAAAAAGTGAATATAAGTAATAATATCAATCACAAAGTTTCTCATATGTTGTTTGGATGAAGAATACCGGACAGAGGAAGCCTAGTACTTAAGATTAATTACTGATATTATATAAGCACTGTTAAGAACATTAATTTGTTAAAATCTAACATAAAATGGGGGAGATTATTCCCTTGATATAATAATAGATCATGGTTTTCATGGGAAAGGGGAACATGAGTCACTGGAGTCTCTGGATACATTCCAAGAAAATATCATAGAGAATATAAGATCTTTTCATGATATGATCAATATAATTATCTTGTTTAAATTTCATTGGTTTATAGATAATTCAAATTTCACCTCTTTTTAGCTACTATAGTTTAGATATTTGTATAGGGTTATCACTAATAGGAACTATATTATTAATGGTGTTTAGAGAAAAGTGAGACAAGAAAACACATAAAACTAGCATCAAAAAAATGGGGAACCATGGATTATAATGAATCTACCATTAGATTTTATATCCTTTGTAGGTTTATATTATAACTAGATGTTAAAATGATAAATATTCTACAAAGTGATTCTCTTGATGCAAGCTTCCATATCTTCTCCCAAATTAGTAGTAGTGTCACTGTTTTCAAAATTTTCATCAAAATGAGAATCTACTGGAGGGATTGGAAATTAGTACATATAAACCTTATCATGAGGGGATATAATAGATGTGGTCACCCAATAGGCTTCATTACTAATAAAAAACGTATAATAAACATTAAATGGAATATAAAATTCATCGTTGTAGAATGTACATTGAGATATAGAAGGAAATAAAAACATTCATCAGTTTATGAGAAGGTTTAATCCTATGTGGAGGTCATGCGAACTAGGGGACCACATTATTGGTTGAATACACAAGGAAAATTTAAAGGGTTATATGGATACTATTGTGGGTCAACCATGCTACATCTCACCAAATGAAGCTAAGTGATCTCAAAACCCTCAATAGTCTATGAAAACCTAATGATAAGAATATATCTTCTACAAAATAAATCATAGTATATACATCCATTAGGGAGATAACTAAAAATAATAAAAATAAGGAAATGGGATTTCCCACATGAAACTGGACAAATTGGGGGAATATAGATTGAAAATGAGGGACATCACAAATAAAATCTATCAATTTATATTACATTAAAAGATTAAATTTATAAGTATAATGTAAATTCAAGATAAATTCTACAAAACACATAAATATAATAGGCTTGTTGAGAGTAATATGGAACACTGAAATTCTAATCCATATAGTATAATAATATGAGTCTCATTCAAATTTAATCACCATTAACTAATTATAATGTATGGAATCCCACCATTTATTAAAGAAATATTACGTTACATGGGATGAAGAAAACTCATACCTGGATAACATATGAAAGTAGTAGAATTTATTATTGAATAGTATAACCTTGTCCAATGGTGAGAGATCATCATACATATTAAAACATTGGAAAATTTAATAGGTAGGTGATCTAATATTTATTTTTTATGATGTTCCATATATTATAATAATATTTATTTTGAAATTAATTTGATAACATAGTGAAGGAAATACTTACATGAACTATTATTATCTTTATCCAAAATGGGATAATTGGTATCTAATGGAGGGTTTTCCAATACATGGTCTAGAGCATGGACTAGTGAATTCATTAAGAGGTTGGGAGTAAGATCAGAAATAGTTACTTCTTATATATGATCTCTCATTAAATATTAGATATCAACAACAATAATGTGAATTATGATACCCAAATCAGTTTGTTATAACAAAAAATACCATTTATCCTTGATTCCTAATGGTAGAGGGGGTATGTTCCTTTACTCAAAAAAACCAAGAATGAGAATTGGCGATGAAGGATGAATGAGAGAATACACCAAATAGCTGAACTATTTTAATATATAATAGGCATATAGGGTGAATTTTATTCATTAGAGAATTAAATAAATAATAAAATATGTTGTTCTTCTTCAATTAATTTATTTTTCTGGAAATTGTTTGGGTCATCTATTTCGATTAAAATATTTGAGTCATGTATTATATATATTAGAAATAATATATATATTAAATATTAAATTAAATATTGAGTATAACTGATAAATAATATTTTGATTCTTCTTCTTTAATTAATTATAAATCATATTGTATTTTTCATTCATGCCCCATACAATTCAAGTAGCCTCATCGATAATGATCTCCCTATTAATACCATATTTCATAGAAGGACTTTGTTAATGTACCTTTTTTATTTTACTTCTCAAATTTTTTCCCCTTTACATTGTTCTTATTCAATATAAGAAACAAAATTTATCTTTCATTATTTCCAAATGTATTCGGAACGCCTTTCCAAATGATATTGATGTGATTTATCTATACTTTTAATTTTATAGTTCCAAAAAAACTACATTAACTAGGTAATAAGATTGATGGAATGAGATTCAAGGATATTTCTTCATTAAATATTAAATCTACACTATTTAATCAAACAATGTACTCTATCATTGTTTTTAAATTACAAAAAACACTAATTTTACCTTTTATTTTATACATTTATACTATACTAGTAATCACAATTTTTAAATAGATCAATTTATCATCATAAGGATTGTGGATATGGGATATCATAGTGTAAAAATATATATATTTATTATTTTTCTATCTTAAATAATTTCTAAAAAATAATAAAATAGCTATTCATACATCAAATGATTCATCCAAGTTTCTTTTATAATTAATTTCATAACACTCACATTTTATTTAAGGTTTCTCTCCTGATAGTGGGGACTCCAACATATTAAATTACCTTTTTATATCATAGTATTATGTCTATGTTTCTATAAAAAAACAAGATATTTTTATTAGGGAGGACATGTTCATTTTTAAATATGGAAGAATTTATTTTTTAATACATTAAATATAATAAAAATATAGTTTTATTTAAATAGTAATTTTACCTTTAGTATCTATAGTAAATCATTATTGATTTATTAATACTTATTAAATTTTAATATTAAATATAAATCCCAATATCAATTAAAAATTTTATTTTAAATATATAATATCAAGAATATTTTGGAGGGAAAATAACCTCAAATCTCCTTTCCATAGTCTATGATATTATTAAAAAATTATAAAAGTTTTTTAGGGTTGTATTTTAGTTGGGAAGATATATTAACTCATAATTACATGATTTATTTAGAAGATCCCCATATCTCAAAAATATTATAATTCTATTACTAAAAATATTTCCATTAACATTTTGAACAGATTTTTTTGGCTAATTATTTGATTCTAATTAGTGTTTATTTAACCCACTAAACTAATTAAAAAATACCAAAAAAATAACGCACAAAAATATAGCCAATGTGTCTCCTGAAATATGGTTACATCAAAGGTCAAGTGATGGAATGAATTTAATTCATAAGATTACAATGATGGATTTTATCTTTAATTAATTATCAAACAAAATTCTATTATATTTATCATAATTTTTAATTAATGAATATAATCTATTTCAAATAATTTACAATGCATATATAGAAAAAAATAACCCAGAATTTATTCATTTATATCTTCTCATTTTTTTAACATCTCATGTGATAGTATATCATCAACACTTCATGTTTTAAAAAATTAACCATTTATGATAAAGATAAATAAATAATGTATTGATTTGGATTTTTATATACATTTTTATTCATTAATTTAATGACCCTTGGGGAACTCATGAAGTCATGTTGTTTATGAAATTTTACACCTAGGTTTCTTACAATTATTTTTAATTATTTTGTTCCACTATGTCCCTTATCTAATACCATCTCATCATAGATTCATTCACTCATTACAATGTATTCTCATGCATAGTCATGCGTAACATGGGACCTTGTAAAAAAATTTATAACATAAATATCGACACACTGAAATGTTTAAATTAAAGGAAGAAGAGAATATCCCAAGGTCATCAAAATAGTTTGAAAAAATTAATTATTATAAAATAAAACTCATTAATATTAAATAATTTAAAAAAAAATAAATTCAAACATTCATGTCTTATATATGAAATAGAAATATATCATCTATGTAAATGTTGATATGATATTAGACAAAATATTAAAGGAAATCTTCAAAACTAATAAAGGGATTTTAAAAAAAATTGTTATCCTAGTAACATCAATTATAATGAATTAAATGGTCCCATAACAATGCAAAGAATTATTTACTTTTGGGGTTTTTGACATTATCTAAATCATTCACATTATTGTGATCAATTTAATCTATCTCCCTAAATCATAATTTGATAATTAAACTTTTCTTCCATGTCCTTATCTTTACCTCACTTCTAGGTTCTTCTATATTGAAACATAATTATTTAATTAGCCATGATGTTCATCATGCATCTAATTTTAACTTATCAAGATTATGTTTTGATAACCCTTATCACAATTTTGTATTTCAATATTGGAATTTTCATATGTCAAACAATTGATTTTTTTGATCAATATTAAATAATGAGAATGAAATTTATCTAAGGGGGTAGAATATAACATTGTTTCTGAAGAATTCATCAACACCACCTCTTGTGTGTTAATGGGATGTAGAATTCTTGTTACCTCACATTCATGCTTTCTAATTGTAGTAGGTATTCATCACATTAAACAATGATTTGAGTTCATTGATTGAAATAGGATGATGAGATATTGGTTTGTCTATTCGTGAATTCCTCGTTCGAACAAGTCGCTGATTTTTCTCTACCTCATAGAGTTAATTCAAGTTCATAGGACTCATTCCATATTATTCCACTTTTTGGATGATGTTTAATTACACTAAATATGTTTGGAAATTCTAGGTGGTATTAATAGGGTTTCAGACATTGATTATGAGAGTTGTCTTATTTGGAATTTTTATCATGTCTATATTCTTTTAAGATTGGTCACCTATATTATTCATCTGAAGAGGGCATCTCATTTTAGTATCTTAGGAATGAAACCCCATATAATGTAGTTTCGATCATGAGGTATCTAAATTCAATGACATGTATCATCCAAATCATTCATCTCGAACATCCAATGTTTTTAATTGGGTTTCGGACATCATTGCCAAATATCATCCAAGGATTTAACCTCCAGAATCTAATGTTTGTCATGAGGTATCTGATTAAAAGGGCACATATATTCTATTTCCTTCACTTAATTCGTCCCATTTTTCACATGTGTGATGTATTTGGGATCATAATTTTATGATCTTATTGATATTGTGTGTATTAAACAAAACACACCATTAAAGAGGATCAAGGAGGTACATCCCTAGGGTGAAGATTTCAATCAAAGAATTTTACTACATGATGGATCAGAACACATTGTGGGAAAGGGTCTATTAGTTTTTTCCAATAAAATTAATAAATCCATCCATAAAGATTAATCAAAACACCCCTGATGGTTTATCTAGTAGGCATATCCCTTTGGTGTATCACTGGAAATGGTTATCGATGGGTAGATCTGAACACTCTATTGGGGAGGATCTAGGATGTGTGACCCATAAAAGGATGAATTTGTACTATTATGGTTGATTAGAATAATCCTAGTAGTGTTTTAGGGAGGTACATCCCTTGGATAGATAACCTTGTTTTACTATTGATAGGGATTGTACTCCAATGATGAATCGATCACAACCTATTTAGAATAAATAGATCAAAACCTATGTTATTCGATTCTACTATTTAATGTAATTTGATAGGTCTAGTCTATACAGTTTAATATCGTTTGGAAAGGATTATCTCATCTTGAAGGGAGTGTTGACGAGAGATGGTGTGTGGATTATGCAATGAATTTTTACTTCATAAGAATATTTATCTTGTTTTAAATGTGTGTCGATTAGATGATGAAGCTTCCTTAGGGACCTAGATGAATATTCCTCTCCAAAGTGTGGGCCATGACCTTATCAGGGATGTGACCCATAGAAATAATGGTGGATTTGGATGTCGGTTTTGGACCTCATGAAGGATTAATACATATAATAGTTAGTTTGGAATCAAATCCCATATAGTTAAGAATGGGTTGGTGTTAATACCTAAAGAGGAGGCCCAAAGGAACATGTTCTTACGTATTACCCATGAAAGTGTCCCATATGATTAGTATGGTTGTTCTGGAATACACTAAAGAGAATTTCCATTGAAGTGGACATTGGGTATTATATCAATATAAAAAGCCCATTGGTGGATATTGGGTGGATTATATGGGCACTACTAATTTCTAGTACAATATGAGTTGTGTTCTATGATAGTGGAATTAGTAGACATGATTCTCGTGTAATGATAGAAGCGTCAATAGGGATGGTGTACGGGTTTTGCATGGAAGCATCCCAATGGGGATTTCATTTCATTTGAGGAGGATCTCATTCTCTATGAGGGTAGGTGGCATGGACACCATACAATTCCACTCACAGATGGATCATCTCATTATTATTACACTGGGTATGGTCATAGTTTTTTGTCATGTGTTAATGATATAGGGACTAAAATGTTTTATTTCATGTAGATCGGTTTTTGGGGACTCACTCCTCATTCCTTTCCAATAAATGACAATAAATCCAAATACTGTGGTAGTTTAATGGATTGGTACATGATAGGTTTTAATGATGGGGAAGATTGATCAGTCATGTGGTCCTCTTTTGAATGCATGTGAAAATAATTAAAAGGCATTAATGTACCAAATTTGAGAAAAAAAAGGAATAAGGGAGTCTTGGGCCACACCTAATGTGGAATGGGCCACATGAATGGGTGCAATATGCCACATAGGGACTCTAGGTTTGGATGATCCCATCCTTGATTGGTGTAGTGTCATTATGAACACAACCTTTATGAAGATTTATCAATAAAAGGGTTGTAGAATGGAGAGGATTAGGGGAGAGGTTTGATGAATCCTAGGAATTCACTAAGAGTTCCTTTAGAAATATCATGTTCTCTGGGGTGGTTGGGGGATTCCAGAAGGATAAGGTCTTAAAAAGGATGGTGACCTTTCTATAGGATAAAATACAAGTTCATGAGATGCTTCTTCCAAAACATTGATAGATTATTGATTCCTGCAGATCTTCATAAGGTACTCTTTTTTTAGGAAGGGATTGTAACATCATGAATTTAATCTCCCCTATAGGGTAGAGAAATTCAAGAAAAAATGAATGGATGTTTCATGAAACCAGATTCCTTGGATGATCCTTTTTTAGAAGGGTTCATGATGATAAGGTGGACCATGAGTTGGGATCAATTCAAATGTTCAAATGTTGGGTATCCATCCTCAAAAGATTAGAAAAACAGGGGTATTTATAGGCATGGGATCTTTTGAATATTGGAAGTTTTTCAGAAATAATTTTGGGGATTCATGAATGGGTGAATCAATATTGGACTCTTGATCAAACACATAAAATCTTTTGTTTTTTCACAAAACATTATCGGACATGTGAAAGTGAATCACAATGGCTTCTTGCGACCATGACACGCTATATAACTCATGCATGAACACCATCAGTGCATCACATGTTCCTGCAAGGGACATATTGGTCGGGAAAATTTTCATTGTCCATCCATTTTTGAAGCAGTAAGTCTTTATTAAGCATACAGTTTAGTGTTTTTTTGGATAATCTTGTATAGGATTCTCTCCAATCCAAAAGTTTCATTCTCTACTATTTTTGTATAATTTATTTTAGAATCAAATTCCCACCCCCACCACACTCAGAATGATAGTTATTGGAAAATTGTGGTTAAAATCAGATGTAGGATCTTGAAACATTTTTAATTTACTCCCTTTATTGAAACTTATTTGTGATGTTCAATCATGATAGTTATTTTAAACATTCACTACAATATTGACCATCATGAAACATGGGGGGTTGTAAGCCTACAAATAGTAGATTGGGGACCCTAAAATGAACTAATCATTCATGTAAAGAATATAATTTTAATATTTTTACAATGATCTTCATCTCTATGAATTTACCCCATGAAGGTTCATTAATGAACCATACTTCTGGAAAATAGATCCATGAATGGGTCTTTGTGAACTAGAAACTATAAACTATATCTCTATGAAGCGATCCCTGTGATCTAGTTATTCATGAACCGATCATCACTAAAAGACATCATAAATTTTATTTTTCGAACCATATTTTGAATAAAATTTAGTCTGAATTACATTGGATGGTCAGAAAGTTGAATCATGTTCTACTAGAATAGAATAGATGGGAAACAATATCACAATATAATAGTGCCTCAAAATCCCACGTACAATGAAACCCTTTTGAATATTCAATCAATGAATCAAAAGTAATATATATTGTTCAATATAATTCCACATTATGTCTTTTATTTGTGAGATGATGTCTGCATCCCATAGGGGAGAATAGAAAAACCATCCTACAAGTTCAGAGGAATATCATGCAAATACCAGTGGAATTGGTTTGTTGATGTCCATATATGGATGGAGCACACACCACTAATAACATAAATTATGTATTTGGTTTCTGATATGATTTCATCGTCCCATATGACGGCAAGGAAGAACACACCTATGGGTTCAGCTGCATATCATGGAAATACCTGTGGAAAAGAGCTGTAGACTTCTATATATGGAAGGATGACATAACACTTATAGCGAACCTTATCTATAATCTCTTCAACTATTCATATGTATAGAACCATGAGGAAAAATCATCCCAACCAAAATATAAAATGATTATCATGGAAAAAATGGGGGATAAACAGATGGGACGAAATGATTTTTGGGATTTTCAAATGGGATGAAACTTCGCAAATGAGTGGGCATAGGCGTACTGGATTTGTGATTCATGTGATAAGATTGAGTTAGAGATGATTTAAATATATTTTTATAGATAAGAATGGGATTCATTGTTCCACATTTACTAAACAAAAGAAATGATGCTTAATTTTTAGCTTGCTATCGCTCGGGACTAATACATTCTACATTCATTATAGGGTGGTAAGCTTTAGCATATGAAACCTCCACATAATTTTATGTATCCTGAGAAAAATTATAAATATTTATACTCGTAGAGAATGAACTTGTAGACAAATATAATTTTTCAAAATAGTTGAAGGTGGTGTTATATCTAGTGCATGGAATCAGTGTTGAAATGTTATGGATGGGGGATGTTACCTTCAAGAAGTGGTTCAAATATTTCTTGTAAAAACAATCAATAAAACAAATTGAAGGAGTTGATACATAGGATATGTTTTGAACTAGGCATCCCACATGTCCCAGTTGATACCAATAGTGGAGGGACAACTACTACTGGAAGATTTTTGAAGTATGTTAATGGAATTTATGGTTATAAAGTGCCACAAATGTGTCTCAACACCTAGTTTGGATGGAAGGATTCATCACAATGATTATTTTTGGATGGATTAACACAATGAAGGATATGATCCTTGTTTTTCTGCCAAGAACCATCAGAATAGTGGCAACACTGGATATAAGGAATCATGTAAACCTTGATATCCCTATATTTGCTAACATTACAGAATCTACATTGGTGTGTCTGTGAAAGAAAGATGCAGTTGTATGTGTCTGTGGGACATTCCAGTTTATGTATATCTTGGTTTAAATATACATGGGTGGTTATGAATACACAAAACTTATTTAAGATACACCAAAAACATTGATCCGGTTATTTTGAATATTGTGGGATGTTGAAAATTCCTCTTGGGTCTAGTGGATGTGCTTCAAAAAGTTGGTTTGGTGGAGCACTACATATTTGTTCTATTCCACTAACGGACATGAGTGGTGACTGATGATACCATAAGGACCATTGAATAGGGATAATACATTTGGACCGTTAAATGTTGGTTACTAGTATTAATATTGAACTGTGATCTGGTTTTCATGAAATAAAATCCACACAAGATTTCCATGCAAGTTATGTATCTTTAGAGATTGACTCTGAATGTGTACATAGAGTCATGTCATGAGTTTCACTATATGTTAATGAGGTAGCATTGGAAAATTTCCATGAAACAATTTTCAGATATGAGGAGAAAGGTGGCATGTTCAAATATATCTTATGGGTTCATTCATGATTATGCGAAAATTTGGGAGAGTGCATGATTATGTGATATGATGAGGTAGCGAGCCACTTGAGCTAATGAAGGGTGGGTTTCTCATTCATGTTGATGAGGTTTAATTCTGATCATAATAAATCATGGTGGAAGAGATGGTCCAATGGATAGAATTGTAAGATTGGGTTCAGTAGTCCCTTGTCCAATATATTCTAGAGATACAGTGGGAGGAATAACACCATGATCAATTCTAATGGGTAGAAGATCACATGGGGAAGGGTATCCCAAAAGGTAAATACTAATGGTGAATATTTAGGGTCAAGTGAAACTAGTACATATCCAATTTCTTCATTGAAAAGACATGTATCCCATATCCTGGGTGGTCTGGGGACTTTACAAGAAGATCACAACTTCTCATGGGGTGTGGCATTATCTCATTATCAATGGGATACATATCACCATTAATTTCCATGAAAAGGTATAATTTTATGATCCCCATGCTAATGTGATGAATTAAATTGTATATATAGAGGTAGTAATTTTCTCCCAGGTTATTGAATGACATTTTACTGATTGGGTGAGGGTATTTTTGGGCATTTTTTCTCTAATAAAATCCCTTGCGAGCTATGTGGATTATGGTGTGGTAGAAGGTAAATAACCAAATGACTCATTAGGGAGTTATTTTTATTGGATCCCAGAAGGGGACATGGGTACTACTACCAACCAGGTAAAATCGTTAAACATTTCATGCTTTAACAAATAACTCAATATTCAAATTCATTACGAGATCCTCCCTGTAACAATGTACGAATTGGATAGAACTAATAATGGACATTTCTATTATGGACTTCATGTAGAGGGATATGATAACTCAACCAATAAATTAGATAGAATAGGGACATTCCCTGAAGCTCTGTTCATGGAAGGTGAACCATCATCACCTACCAATGTGGCAACCGTCACAGAAGCTGCTCCTATGATGGTGGAGACTACACTCAATGAAGAGATAGTCGGGGAGGATATAGATTTCATTCCAACTAGAGAGGTTATAATATAATGTTTCGGTAATACTACACCCTTGATGTGGGTGTGGAGGTGGGGATCGAGGAATGTCCCAAAATAAGGCTTGCTGAAGGAGTTGTGTTGAATGGTTTGATCCATGAGGTTCCATAGAAAAATTATTCTTGAAATTAAGTCATAGTGGAAGGGGAAATGACTATACATGAGGCTACATTAGTTAATGAGGCTCCAATGGATTAACATGTATTGAATTTTAAACTAGTGGTATTTGTGGGAGCCAAGGGTGAGGTTGTGACACCAATAAGGGAACCATGGAAGCATGTAAAATGGTTTCCACCTTGGTTATTCCACAAGTGGTAGTGGGAGACTCTTCTAATAGTTCAATGGCTAGTGATAATCATCTCCTAGAGATAGTTATTGAGATGCATACTTCCAAATATCTGCACCTTGATGTTCTAGATGAAATCATATTCATGGTCTTTACTCTATAAGAGCGCGAACCATCCAAATATAATTATGATTATGAACCCATGGTCGCTATGTATAATTGGTACATCTATCAAAAATCCTGGAGAAATGTTCATAATTTCATCACTCGCATAAGGATAACTGAACACCCACAATGGGTGGGATATCTCCATCATAGGTTTATCAATTTGGGGAATTGTGGGGTGAATTCCAACACTCATCCTTTATTGGACCAAAACTCCATCATCGAGTAAGAACATGAAATGTTGAAGGATATCAACTAATTATAAATGAATCCAAATAATTAGGGGTTACATGGTATTTAGAAAGATATAGATAAAATTCTTTATTCAGTGGTGCTAACACTTGAGAATTAAAATATTGGCAGTGCTTGGGCAGTGATCATTAGAAGTTTGAAACCTAAATTGGATGTGTTTGAGGCCAAAGAGGAAAAGGAATGGATGGCAGATACTGAGTTACATGCCAATAAAAACTGGTATCATGTCATGGTTGATGATATCTAATATAAGATCAATGAGGAGAAATAAGACCTGGTGGCACAAAATTGAATCCAGGAAGAAAACATGCAAAGGATGGTTGAGCTTGATCACACAAACACTTAATTTAAGTCATAAATATTACATTTTTGTATAGTAGAGTCTAATATGTTAGCCTCTAAGTCTTTTTATTAGTTAATTTTAATTCTAAAATATATTTCCTTTCTTATGATATATACATTTATCATATTTATAATAAAAATAAAAACCAATCCATATTCTCGTGTGAGTCATTCCCAATGCAATAAATAAGAAAAATATATGTGAATTCAATGTGCTCAACAATAATTAATCAATAAAGGTCTTCTATTATTGACTGACCATGGATACTGTTTTAGTATAGAGAGGCCATGATGGGAGAAATGTTATATTATAACATCCAACATGATTTCCAAAATTCTCTAGTTCATGAATGAGATAATTCTAGGGTGTTGAATTATATCTTAACAAATATTAATTAAGAGTATGAATTACAATACCCATGTTTTGGAACTCTAGTAGAGTGTCATGGAGATATTATATAACTATTTCTCATTTTCAAAACATAGAATCCGTATAGTTAGCCAAGAATTGGGAGGAAAAAATGAATATCGACTGCTGACCATGTTGTAAAAATAGAACCTATATCATAATTTTATCCAAAAACATCTACTTTGTTGGATCATAAAGGTAGGTGATCCATGGTCAAACAACATAACATTAGGGGCCCCTTCACATGTGGAAGAGGATGAGGATCCAATCAAGGGGCACACGATGCATGCAAATGGTGTGATGGGATGTTCGAATGATTTCAAAATCTCTTGTAATTACACCATCATGGATTAAATCACATTATTGTAGGGGTATTGGTCTGAAATCAAAAGTCAAATTCATTTTCTAGGGGATCGTCATATCGTATTTAAAGAGATTAATGAAAATAAGAATGATTTCATAGATTACACACATTGGATTAGAGAACCTCTTATGTGTGGGCTATGGAAGCCTATAAATTTTATGTCATAAAATGAAGATGGTATAAATGATTTTTAACATCATAAGGTAAATTAGGTTTAGGGTATATTATAAGTTCATGTGATTGGGAAACTCTTCAAAGTAGAATTCCACCTTATCGAATCTTTGAACATAATTTAAGGTCACATGGCTTGGACCATGGACAACAGTTTCTACTCATGTGGAAAATAATATGATAAATCAATTTAATATCACAACTTTTAGACACTAAATGTTTTTTTTAATTTTACTTGTGTGTAATGAAGGTAATAAGTCAAAAAAACGACATACATGGGTCTTGTGTACAACAAAAGTATTAAGGAAAAAATAGAACAAATTTTATGTTCACTTATCTTGGACAATGGAAAATGGTATAATATCGTGCTACTTGCATTATATAGGATTAAAATTGTTTTAAACTCACAATTATCATATCTTGTTCTCTTATTTTATGTTCATAGTGTTTTCACTTATTCCTCAGTTTATCATAATGTTCCTGGGATGTGGATTTTTTATTTAAGGATATAGAACTGGGAATATGGTATCCTCCAAATGAATATCTATAGAATGGAGTGTTGAAAACCCCACCATGAATTAAGACCATTGAATCCAAGAGCTAGTCTAGAAATTCCTAGGAGTAATTTCGAACATTTTTATGTCGTGATGCTTAAACATGGAATCCTATAGTTTAGTCATACAGTTTGGATTATGGGATCCCTTTAGTAGCTCAACCACATTAGTACGAGGAATATAATAACACAAAATCCAACCTCTGTCATTATTGTAGTGGGAAACATGGAATGGTAAAGGTAATTTTTGTATATGTGAAAGTGATTAATAGGGGTGATGATATATCTAGTTGAAAATTTCCCAATGACACTGGTTTTCTTACACGAGGAATCAAAATGCTTGAAAGCAGATCACTAAGGGTGTTAGGAATCCACCAAGAAATGTGGATATATAAATGAAGTAAATAAGTATTTTAATGAATTGGATAATTGGGTGACTAGTGACTAGGGATCGACTTTTTACCATGTAAAAAAAATGGTCTCTGAATATACAAGTCCATAATGAGGAGAAAAAATATAGGATAAACATTTGATGCAGTTTGAAACATGAGATAATATTTTTTTCTACAATAGATCCATTACAGTGAAATCCCCAGATGGGAGGTGAGCCTTTTCAAGAGACCATCATTATTTGGGGGTTTTTCTGTATTTGAAATATGATGGAAATCTAAAATGAGAGATTCTAGATGTGTAAAGGTGAAACAAGGGAATGTTTTATTCAAATCTGAATTTTTCAAATATTTTAATGTCATATATGACTGACCAAGGCTACTAGCTTCATATCCATGAGCTTGGACCATGAGCTATAATTTTATGTTCATGATGTTTGGATTGTAGTTAGAATGTGAAAAAAGAAGAGATATGTTGTTTGAAAGAGTGAAAATATTGATGTAAATGAACTAGAAGAGGCTCAACGACACACCAAACATACTTGAGAAGAATTTCACATAGATTATTGTTGTGATTATTCTAACAGGGTGGCCATTAGTTATATGTCTTAAATCTCGGACTAATAAGGGGACATTGAGTTAAAATATTCAACGAATTTTTAGCTGGTCTTTGTGGTGAGAATTCTATGCATCACTATATATCCAATGATTATAGGAATCAATCCATATGTTGTTCTAGAAGGTAACACTCAATGTTTCTAGTCATACATTCTGGAAAATGGTATATAGTTTAGAGTAATTATTTTTGAACTATAGGGGAATCATTGGGTCCAATTGTATATAAATATAACACATGAGTTAAAATGAGATGTGTATGAAGACAAGAAATCTCACACACCACATACACACCATATTATGAACAATATACAATTTATGTTGGTAATTAATATACGCTAATTGAGTTCAATGGGACCAAGGGTAATTTTATCTTCATATGGGCCTAGAGTGAGATGTATGGGATTCTATATGTATGCTGTGAGGATTGGAATCAAGACAAATATGTTTCTATGAATATGACATGGTAATTTTCAATCACAAGTGGGGTTTTTAACTTTGATGTTGGATTTGGGGAATTTCAATGTTCTGGTGAGGCATCCCATGTTTAGTACATTGGATAATACTTATTAACCGTCCCATAAATATTTCACAAGGAATCCAAATTTAAAATATGATAAAAATCATATCTTCTTATGATTGATATATAAGAGCAATCCTTGTATTATATATGGTTTGATCTCAGTTTATCATCATGTATATAGGATGTAGGATCTGATTTTATATTCAATGTTTTTAGACCATTTTCTAATAGTTGAAGGCCTTATTTCCTCAAACAATGAGAGGGGTCTTCTTAATTGGGTGTGGTCTGTGTGATGTAGTGACAAAATGTTTTCTTGAATGATGGTCCTGGGAGGCAAGACGCCAAACTAGACATTCATGATACGACCCGCATATAGTTTAATGTCATTATTATTTGAATTTATGTGGACAAGTTGAGGTCATGTTTTTTGGACAATAGGATGTCGAAATGTTTATGGTATTAAATATAAAATACATGAAAAGCAAGTTTCCTCAAGCTGATATGTGTAGAATATTGTTTTTAAGAAAAGCAACATAAATGTGAGTCATAGAGGCCCAAAACCACACCACACAGTGAAGGGAGACTCGCCGACTATTTATTGTCACGATGATGGGTCTTTGGCTCTCATTTTTATGTCAGAGAGTTCAATCCAGAATAGATATTAGTTTAATTTAATTGTGTGCAAAAATTAATATTTCTATTAGTTTGATTATATGATGCTCATACTAGGAAATGTGGATTTATTTTGAGTAATATTTCATGAGAGGTTGAATAAAAAACCAAATTTGAATCAAGGCCATGGAGTTCTACCATAACACACCCAATCTTGATGAACACCTACATAAATTTTAATGAAAAGATGCTTGGGCATGGATTCAAAATTTAAGTTCATAGAGGATCAACCTACTGTTATTTGTTTATGGAAATGTTGTATAGACCATGTTCTAAATATAACATCATATTTTTGGTATGTGGACACAATTTTTAGTTTCATACGGTAAGGATGAATGTTGTAAGGTTGTTTATCATCATGAAACTAGGACACTAGAGCTATTTATTTTGTCATCATGTGTCTGGGAATATAGTTTCTCCTCATATGATGTAATACATTAGAAACATGGAATTGGTAAAAAGAATAATTCACTCTCCATCTAAAGTGATAAAAGAGTACACACCATTTGGATAGATCTTATTTATGATTTATGGTCCTTATCACATAGTTTCCAACAATGGTGGCTTATTTTTAGGTATCATTATCAATTTAAGAGAAATTACCATATCACCTTAGAGAATTTAGTTGAGGCAAACATTTTTATTGAATATTATTGATATATTGTTATAGTGTCTCTCTATAATGGGCATGGAATTTATCCTATTCTTTTCAATGGCTTCCATCATATCAAGATGAAATTTTTCCATTTTTATCTAGTGTATGTTGATCATATATATCTATTCAAAGAGATGGTAACAAAACCTAAATGGTTAGGACTACATCTATTCTATTCAAAATGTTATTTGGAGTCACCTAGGATGAATTTTGAGTATTCATATAATAGAACCCGATATAATTAGGGACCTTTTCATGCCAAGTATTCTTCTTCCTATCCAAAATATTCTGAAAGATATATTGGTGATACATTTTGAATGCATCAGTCTATCCATTTTCCTATTCATGGTACCAGGAAGAAATTTTTTGTGGTTTTAATGAAGCTTCACTGGTGACATATTTCTTGTGGGTATGACCCCACAAAATTGAGTCTCTATACTGAAAGTGGTCAATAATAATTGGTAGTGTGTATTATATATCATATTAAATCCACATATTTGCAATACATTTCACATGTATGATGCCTCTTAAAATTCTCAGTCTAATCATGGACAACAGTGATCTAGAAGAATCCCAGCCTCTAAATTGGGTGGGAGAGATTCAACCTTTCCTAATTATCACCTCAATACCTAGAATTTTTTTTCCTACATAACCTAGGTAATTTAATCTACTTTTATGAAATTTATGATAATTCCATCAAATACACACCTATAAAGAGTTATCCCTTGTTTATTCCCATTTTGTATGGTTAACTATTCTGTACACTGATGAATTCACTCTTGTTTGGTTTGATTAAGAGAAAGGATAACAGGATAGATATAATAAATTTATGGTCCTATACAATATTATGTTTCTTCTTCTATAAAGTTAACCAGAGTTCCTAATGAGGATGCACCAGTGGGAAGATAGTTCCCCATCTAGTAATTTCCATCATCTTGGATGATGGTAGAAACGAATCTCTAATGTTCTACATGAATTAAACGGTCACCCTAGTTAAGATCTTCATGAGAGGTGTCCAGATTGGATAAAGAATTTTCACTACCATTCAGCAACATGGGAACATGAGTCATCTCTTTCTAAGAGGGGAATCGGTCTATCAACTGGTGAGTGTGCTCCATTAAGTGCACGATATCATACTTTCTAAGGATGTAAACACCAAAGATCTATTTGGTGGAAAAAATGGAGTCTCTATTCATATAAAATAGGGGTACATCAATATTTAGATCTACTTCATGAACAATTTAAGGAGCCAGCTAATCTTCTTCATTCGTGGGGGAGGCCTCTAAAAATAGGATAGAGTAGAGAAGAACAGCGTATACATTCATGATAAATATGATAACCTTTCTCAATCTATTGATCTTCAGATCATTAAAGCTTCTACCATTTATGTTACATGTGGAATCATCGAAATTCATCTTCTAACTCAACTCATCCAGGTAAAATAAGAGGATGCCCTCATCAAGAAAATCTACATGGAAAGGAAAATCATTAAGAACCAGATGGTTATGTAGATTATCAAATAAGACTTTTACTTTAATTTTTTTCTATGATACAGACCTTATGATGAACTGGTAAATGGTTACTTCTCAATGTCATATTAATTCTATTATAATGTGGAAGCTCATGTTACTCATTACCAGGTCTACTCAGGACACCAACTGAATCATGCAATGCACTAAATAATTCAAAAACTTATACACTGTGAAAACCAATGCGAGGAAGCTCTTATTGATAGAAGATTATGAATACTCCTTATCAAAAGGTAATTAACTAAAATATTATAAACTATTATCCCTATATTAATTGTTTAATTGGGTGTTAAATAAACTAAGGGGGCATTCTAGAGAAGTAGCGTAGATTGATAATTGTTTCCCAGATTTGGGTGGCATATAAACCAGAGGTTCTAGTTGAAATTTCATGATTTCCCTGAAGAAAACCTATCCCTCTTATTCCCTAAATTATATGGTACCTTTATTCATGATCTAGGAAAATTAATTCACCTTCAATCCAAATTTTTGATGAATAGGTGCATGGAGGCTAACTAGACTTTATGAACATAGATATACTAAAGGTTTCTTAGAATAGGAATATGGATGATGGACTTGAATGTATATAGGAAAATAACAATTCACCTATATCTGATAGTGAAATCAATAAAATTCTAAAAGGAAACCCCAATTTCACACTTTAATGAGTTTATCATGAAATTTTGGTAGAATATGAATCAAAAAAATTATCAACATCTATGATATGGTCTTGATGTTGGTGATATTTGACCACCAAATATTCCACCTATCATTACCCTGGTATCATTATAAATGGTTTAAAGATGTGGTACATGGATCTCTGAAAAGTGGATCATTATTTATTCAGAATGAAAGAAAATACCAGATCAAAAATCATTCTTTATTTTAGTATAAATATGGTAGACCCCTCATCATTGGGGTTTATCCATATCTGTTTATACCATGAATAACCAACATTGAAGGAGAGATCCTGAAAACCAGTTATGAAATCGATCAACAACATTGACACTAGAACGCGAAAATAATCTTTTGTATAGTGGCAGTTGAGATCTTCAAAATCAATATAGGCCATGATTTTACCATTATTATTTAGGAATGAAACAATGTTGGAGTTCCAGTTAGGTTAATAAATATCCATTATGATTTTGGATTTGATTATATTGTCATATTTGACCGAGATAATGGTACAATGTTAATGGTGAATTTATTTGGGAGGCTACTAGAACCTAAAATGATCACTTAGAGTACAAGATGTTGGTAGGTGACTTGAGGGTCTAGACATGGAATCTCATCATATATCCAAGTTAATATTTCATGTTGTTACTCCTAGAATTCAACATTCAACTATTCATCCTATGTAAGAATGGATGCATCAATCAGAATTGGACATATATTTTTTTGAGTTCCAAGTATCACCTGAATCAACTCATAGAAAGTAGTGAATAGACCCTATTCGAATTAGGTTGGATAATCTTTCAAGTCTTTTTTCATAAATTGTGGAGGATGATTTAGTTGTAATATGTCTATCTTGGTATACTAATTTTGGTAGAATGATGGTTCCTTCATTGATTGATACATAATCCATAATGGGGGGCTCTATTTCTATAAATATAATAGAGAATCTGGTTTCCAACCCAATACCATCAAACCTTATACAAATATTTCCCTACATAATATCATTAAAAGGGTATCATTTCAGATTCTATCGATTCAACACATCTACAAAAATAGTTGGGTTTTACATACATTGGTAGCCATGGGAAAAAAACTTGATACATCATAGGGGTAAAGAAATCTATTATCACCTATTCATAGCCTTTATATGATTAAAAGTTAATCTTCATTCATTCCTTATACATTGATATGTAGATCCGTTTACTCTTTAAAATGTCAAAGAAACTTCTCGAATCTGGAATCGTTTCATCCAATAGTTGAATCAGAAGAATGAATGCATCCTCCAAATATTTCCATGGGTAGTTCATAATGGTTATGTACTCAACCTCATTAGTTTGAAATTTTTTCTCCCATCTCTAGTAATAGATAGAGTCTATGTATTATGATTTAAAGGAGTCGAAGGAGGAAACATCATGCTGATTCATTCTTATTTGAAAATTGAGGGAGGACATAAGGCATTTGGGATATGGTAAGCACACTCCTTCATGCATATAAGGCCATAGAAATCCCATCAAGGAATTATAGATGATATCATGTGATATAGATAGGATATCAACACTCATTATCATATATCATCAATGGGTCTTTGACAAGAATCTTATTCACCACTTATTATCGTCCCTATCAAACCATGAATCATCAGGTAAGACAGACTCAAATCTACTTTAGTCAGTCCTGTCAATTGTTGTGTCCAGGTCGAAAATAGATTGATCTCAAGACCTATTGAAACAAGGTAGTGTTGGATTTCTACACCAATGGACTTTCCTATGATTTTCTTCAAGAAGATGTTCCCATTTTTATGGGAGACCACATCTTCTCTAGAAAAATAATTTATGGCTTGGAATTCTACTTTCCTATCCCCTTTTTCATAGTATTTCTCTGCAATATCCAATTCTACATCATACTAGATTGATATTTTCAAGGAATCTATTAGGGCCTCATTAGTTTCCTTTGACAATTGGAGGGCATCAAGAAAGAAGATCCTTGTAGGTATACTGTCAATGTGCTACAACATTTCATCATTTCCTTCCATATTCACATTTATGACTACAAGAGTTCAATCATTTTCTTAATGAATCATGATTGATGTTAGTAGCACCACTCAATTTGTGGTGCTACTATCAATATCCTGCTTCTCATCAACTAAATCACTTGAATATTTATCATTTGATTTTTATCTAGTCGAATCCTTGGTTTATTTTGATGTGGTAAACAATAGTGGAATCATTGATATTATGCTCGATCAGTTAGCATATTTAGATACATCGGACATGTGTGATATAGTAGGCTAAGAGTATTTTTCCTGCTAAGATATTTTCTTGACATGATCATTGGTTTGAGTATAATTTACTAGATGATTCACCAAAATTTTTCTCTTGGGTTCATCAAAAAAACTGTTGCACTTTTATATTAAAAAATAAACTAAATAAATACCAAACATGTGAAACAATCTAGTAACTTTTATATTATAGGTTCTATATAATTAGACAATATTGTAGGTATATGAGAGTTCTAATAAAATATAATAAATTTACTTCACATGTTCTAACTCTATACATGATGATAATGATATTATAAATTCGATGATACATGTGAAAATATTTTTAAAATAACCGAATGAGAATTAAATTTCCAAGTAAGGGGTTTATGAAAAAATGCATCCCTATCATTAGAGTATAAGTGTATGTGGTTCTAGAATAGATGTACCTAGGGGTGATAACCTTGATAAGGTGTCTCAGGCCTAACACGGTGTAACCTGGTACAGGATAAAGGGCCTTACTACACACCAAGTTTAAAACTCTCCGAGTATATTCCTTAGTAGATTCATAAGATTATTACAAACCATTATTAATAAAAAAAAGTTATTATAAAAATATATGATAGATAATAGATCAAATATTGAAGTCTATATATTAATATTTTAAGGAAATAAATGTAATTTATAAGTTACCACTTTAATTTAATTAAATTGTCCTTATGATATAATTGAATGTCTTATAATATAATAAGGTTATATAAAATTCATAAACATTTTAGTTTTATAATATATAGTTGGATTTAAAATATTATTATGCATCATTACCACTGATAACATAGTCATTAAACAATGATAACATGATTAGTATAAATATAATGTTCTAACATATGCAATTGACACATAGAAAAAGATGTGATAGAATCAAATAGTAGAATCATACCATTTTAAGACCATTATTGAGAGATACTAAAGGAAATAGAATCAATGGGATTTCCCATTGAACAATCCCAATTAGATATCCAATAACTTGTGAATGAGTGCAACTGATTACAATAGAATTTTATGCTCATCGATATCACAACCAAAAACATGTTCACTGAACCACCCCATGAATGTCTCACCATCTCTCACATTAATCTTAGGTAGTTTATGGGTGTATAAACTTGATATTTATCAATACCCTAGAGATATGATCATATACACTATTATTGTATATAATAATGAATATATTTTCATCCTATTATTGTTACCTTATAATTTATTTTAATTTTGGTAAAATAAAACAAAAATAGTATGTTTTGATAATATCCAAATTCAATGAATGAAATTTTTTCGATGAAGTAACATACTTTTTAAATAAAATATATTTTAATATAATTTTATAATTTAATATTTTTTATTAAATATAAATGAAAATATTATTTTTATGATGTCAAATTTAATTTTTATAATTTTTTGAACACTGTTATTTAAAAAACTAGAATTTCTCAATAATTATTGATTACTAATTTATGTTACTAAATTCACATAATTATTAAATTATTTTGATAAAATAAATATTACTTTTTGAATCAAAATTTTAAAACTATCTAACGGTTCATTTTTTATAATTTTCAGAGATATTTGATTTTTATGGTAAAAATTAAATATTGTATAAATATAGTTTCTGTATTATGATATCATAATGAACCAAAAGTGAAGTAATAAATTCAATATAGAGTATCCACAACAAAATATATATTTTGAATTTATAATAATGTGGTTTTATTTTTATTTGATTAATTTATGAATCCCTTATGAATCCTCAAAAACATTAATATATTTTATGGTTTTAAAACCATTTATTTAATAGTATGACCCACCTCCACATAACAAAATGGTATTATTTTGTTATATTTGGACATTTCACTTATATGAAATGAGAAGCATACTGATTTGGTAGAATCCATGGAAAAAA
The DNA here is from genome assembly GCA_963277665.1 of Viscum album. Classification (NCBI taxonomy): domain Eukaryota; kingdom Viridiplantae; phylum Streptophyta; class Magnoliopsida; order Santalales; family Viscaceae; genus Viscum; species Viscum album. Next base: position 316,170,799 of record OY728132.1, on the reverse strand, counting down.
ACCAAGGGTTAGTTTGTAAATTGGGTAATATTATTATGTAGAGTACAAAACCTGAATAATAATGAAATCCAACTCGTTTCATATATATACCAGACCAATATCCAATTTTGTATCACTCAAACTCCATAAATAATGTCAATACTTTATCCCCACTCTATAGTGTCTTCTTAAAGCACCCCAACCACTCAAGAATCCACTCCCAAGCATTTGGAATCACACACTCATGTAATGTATCCTCATCTTTTCTTCTTTATTCAAGTAACCTTATATTATTATTCCTTATAATTGCAATTCCTATTGTAGTGATATGTACTCCTATGTCCCTATTAATACCTATTTTATTTAAAAATTATGAGACACCACTTTCACTCACAACAACCCATTTTATAAATTATTAAGTGACCACATTACACTACATTATATTTCACCTATTACAATGGTTTTAAACTATTGGAATAGAATATGAAACCATTGGGATAGCCTATCCATATGGTTTCATGAACCATTTGTATGTGGGGAATTTCAATATACCTATACCAATGGATTCTAGAGAACTATTGGTATATGTATTCTAAAATTAATCTTCCCCAATGGTTTAAGTAAAACTGTTGGTATATATGTGTACCAATGGATCAAAAACTGTTCGTATTCAAAACATCATGCATACATTCCAATGGTTCAAAAACCGTTGGTATATATTTTATCCCAACGGGTTCTTTGAAACTGTTGGGATATATGTTTTCCAGTATTTGAATACCATTGGTTCTATGAACTGTTGGCACATGTTGCCCAGGATATTAAATACTAATGGTTCTGTGAACCGTTGGTATATCCTATACTCCCCAGCGCAGGAAAACACACATCAAAATGACACACATCAATGTTGGTCAGACCTATAGTTCTACTCCCCAGCAAACATCAATGTTGGGAAGAACATTAAACCCACTTTTATCAGTAAACCTTCACCTATAAACCTGTAAAACCTAATCTTGGCAGACCTGTAATCCCACTTCGTGCAGTAAAACTGCACCTCTAAACCTGTAAAACCATAGATGGGTAGATCTGTAAACCCACTTTTAGCAGTAAACCTGAACATTTAAAGCTGTGAATCCCGCACCTGTGATCCTACACCCCTAACTAACTTCCAAATCTCACTTTAGATCTATAAACCTACACTTGTATCTATAAACATGCACCACTAATAGTGTTCCAAAGCACCTGTAAACCTGCACCATCATGCACCTCATATAGAAGTAGCTTCACATGATGAGTTGGAAAAGTCACTATGTTTTTCCCATCTTGGTTTAGACTATTCAGAGTCTAAAAATGTTGAATAATATGCTGGAAAACAGAGAGATTCTCATGGTGGTTTTACCTTGGTAGAGGATGAGGTGTCATTTAAGGGGGATCCCTCCTCTGGTACAAAATTTCTTGGACTGTCATATCCAAACTCATATAGAGAAAGTGAGGTGATGTCCACTGTATTCCACCAGAGTATAGTGGACATACTGTCGCTTTTGGGGTTGGAAAATATCTTACGGGATCCTTAGTTAGGAAGATTGACCAAGTAGGTGAGCCTCAAGCTTTTCCCTTAGATGTACCTACCAAATAATTAACATTAAAGGCTTATTTACCTAGTGTTGAGAGAGTCGTTTCCCCATTGCATTCAGATTTTGTATCCATAATATATTTGTAATATTTTCTAGAATTAATTCATTTAGATTTCAGTGGAATTTAGAGTTATCAGGAACCTCTTGTCACTCATCTTAGCGGAGCTGACTCTAGAGAACTTTTTTAGATGGTTGTATGTTATATTCATACCAAGTTGATTTTTCATATTTAGGAAGTTATTATTTAAAATTGATGGTTGGAAAGTGAGATAGAACCGATTTGATTTTCTACGGAGGAAATGATGACCTCTTTTGTTTCCAGTCAGGATTCCATATGGAAGAGATTGGAGAATGTTCCTATTGTTGCATCTACATCTAGTGCTCCACCTTGCTCAGCTTTATTTTATGTTGATTCGATCTAGTATATGAAAAAGAGTATCTCCATGTTGTTATAGGTGATGTGCATTCATCTCGTCCAGATTAATTGAGGAAGATTTTGTAGAATTGGTTTTCAAGGAATTGGTTGACCAGTTGAAAGTGATGACAGTTATAATCTAGCTATTCATGGAGGAGAAGAAATATTTCCTTAGTAGTATTAAGAGATAAGGAAAAATTATTATTGACTTTTTCAATCTTATAAATCCATTCCCATATGTATCCAATACTCTAGTGGCATATCCAGAGGTGATTCCAATGACATCCTTCACCTTTGATTCATCTTCTGATCTTGTACCTCCTAAATTATAGCCTTTTGGTATGTCTTCGGTTGAATCTGCCTGGACTCTCCAACCTATTGTAATCCAAAAACATCATACCTCTAAATCTATACCTTTAGCCTCTACTGTAGTTCCTCATGCTTCTGGAAATGGAAATCACCCTACTGATCAACCCACATGCACCCTCCCATCTTTCCTGTAGACCCCCCGACACCACACCCCCCAGACAGCCCTTGCGCACCCCACCTAAACAGCCCCTCTTAGACACCCCACCTACACCCTACCCTGTAGACCTCCCCAGGCAGCCCCCTGGACAACCCATCCTAATAATCATGATACATAAAAATTATTGTGGGGCTACCATATTGATTTTGGGGTTCCTAGGTCTGCCTTCAAGATCAATTTATACATGCCTTTTGATTCGGTTGTGTGGGACTTTTTATTGGATGATTTCGATCTGGTCGGCTCTCCTGATTGGTTTTCGTCTTGGGTTAAAATATGTGTCCCTACCCATGTGTTCTCAGTGAACATTAATGACAGTTTACATGTGAAGTGCATTGTGTTGCATTTGATGTCAATGAGGTATGTTGTTGTCAGGGAATGAATGGATGGATGTCAAGGAAGTTCAATATGTGAATGAGAAAGGATGTGATGGTGTTGGTGATGAATGGAGAATGGCCATGGTACTAAGATGCATGTCACTTAGGAGATTCACTATGTGATATAGGATGTTGTGGTTGAAACATTCTCTATGTATATCTGATGATTGTTGAACTGGTCTTTAAGTTCTAAGAACTTGTATCAACTGGATACAAAGTCACAACAATGTTAGAAGACCATGCATTGTTAAGACAATGCATGGGGAGATGAAGATGAACCATCCACTACTTCTAAGTGTATGATGTGAGCTGAAGAGGTCCATGCACTATCACTTACTGCATATGAATTGAAGAAGATCCAACTTGATCTCTGATTAGATCAATGAAGAACATTGAAGATTATAAGTGATTCAGGAGTTCGGTTGATGAAGATTAACCTTTTGAATTCCATATCCTAAGTGAAGATCATACGAGGAGAAATAATGGAATTCTTAAGAAGAAGAATAGAAGAAGTGGAGAAGAAATGGCTTGAATGGCACTTGGCATTTGGCTTATACTCATAGGAGAACTTTGTATTTGACAAAGACTTATTCATGCCTTTGCCAAAAAATATGGCCAGCCATGGGCACCTTGAGGGTTCAACCCCAAGGCATGGTCGCTAGGCACCACAAACATGGGGGAACCCGTGGGGCGAGCCCAGGGCGGCAGGGCGCACCCCAGACACCGTATGGGCGCCTGGGGCACGCCCGAAGGAGCGCGGCAGGGGCGTAGGAGCGCGCCCCCAAGAGTGTCAGCGTGCATAGTGGGCGCCAGTGGCGCGCCCGGAGGGAGCAGAGTGGGCGCAGAGCGCGCCCGCAAAGAGAACACGGTGCGGGGAGGCACCGTGGAGGGAGAAGATGCAACTGAGGTGAGGATGGGAGTGCTTGGGTGATAAACCGCGGAAAAACAGCGCGCTGTTTCGATGTGGGACGCGCATTTTATCACCGGGAGCGAATCCTGGCCGCTCGATGATCGCGCGCCAGATCTCGACCGCACGATCGATCCTGCACGAGATCTTCAGATCCAGGCCGTCCAAAGTCTTCTGATCGCCCGATCCAACGGCCGGAGAGTTCGTCCTCTTCCTTGAGCTCGCTCGAAGCCACCCGCGAGCCTCCGACGAACCAGGCGCCATCTGAGGGATGATTTCGAGATTCCGGCCACCTCTGACGAAGATGAAGACACCATTGAGTTCGTCTGGCCCAACTGAAACTAACCATGAAATAAAATAAGCATGCATGCAAGGTAATGAGGATTTCGAAAAAGGCCGAGGCAAAACGAAGTTGTTGAGGCCATGTGGTGTTCGTGTTTTGCATGGGATGTCCAAAACAGAGGCCGTGCATGCGTTCTAAATCGCATGCACGAGGAGGAATGAGAGAGCGAAAAATAAATGATCCCGCATGAAACAGAGAGTAAATTCAAGATTTGGAAAGATTTTAAAGAACCAAAACTTTCGGGGATTTGGAATTATCACACGCGGATGATACGAGGCAGCTTCGCCTATAAAAGGAGCACCCAAGGCGCTTGTTATTTTTTGCTGATGCGCTGAATTTTTGAAGTCCCGTGAGTGCTCTCTGCCTCACGAAGAAAGAAGCCCCATGCAAATTACTTGCGCGGCTGAAGATCTCGGTGCCATCCTTGGCCCGAAGGAGTCCCTTGCGCGCAACTCCTTTGCATGACAAGAAGAAGAGGTTGGGCTGTGCGGTAGAACCTTGCGCACCCCCTCTATGCACTGTTCCCCCTGCGCGGTAGCACTTGCGCGCCCGCGGTACCTTGCACCCGTGGCTTGTGCGGCCTAGAGGCCTTGTGCACTTGCGCGGCCAGCTACACCCGAGGTGAACTCACACCTTGCGCGCCTTGAAGAGGAAGTGAAGTCCTGAGTCCGTGTGTGCTTAACAAAAGAAGAAAAGGGGCGTGGAAGTGTGTGTACATAAGTGAAGAAGGACACATTCGGGTGTGTGTGCAAGAAGGGAAGGAAAGGCCGTAGCCTTGTGCAAACAAAGAAGACCACGCCTTAGTGCCTTGTGTGCAAATTGAACAAGAGGAGGCCGTAGCCCTTGTGTGTGCACACTTTGAAGAAAAACTAAAAGAACACTAAAGTGAGTGTGTGCAAGAGAAGGAGGCTTTGTGCTTTGTGCGCACAAAGAATAAAGGAAGGCCGAGGCATAGCTTGGGGGTGTGCAAAAAGAGTGGAGGCCAAATATACACTCATTGTGTGTGTGCAAATCAAAGAACAAGTTGTGTGTGCAAAATAACAAAGTGGCCGAACCTATGTGTGTGCACTATGTGAAGTGTGTACACACTTAGAAGAAGAAGAAGAGAATACTCACACAACGTATAACACAAATTTATGTGTGTAATCAAAAGGAATTAATTGTGTGAAGTTAAGGAAGGTGTGTGCTTGAAGTGATTACACCCTTTGTGGGTTTATTGCACCAAGAGGAGAAAGAGGAGAGTGCATGCATGCATGCATGCACATGCACACGTGAGCAAAGCCAAATCTGGTTGTCTGTACTTGAGGAGTCCAAGACCAGTAGTTCTTGAAGAGTTTTGAGAAGCCATGCAATCAGTGCATGAGGATGCAGAGATTCCATGCACTCAGTGCATGAAGATGATGTGAAGTGAGACTGGACCAGACTGAAGTTAAAGATATCAGTTGTCTGAGTATTCAGTAGTTGGAGAGAAGCCAGGTCATCCTTAGAAGAAGGTGGTAAAGCCTGAGCAAGACGAGAAGACCTGATCAACTCAAGTGATCAGAGGTACAGAGCAAGGCCAGCAGTCTTTATCCCATACTGCTGAAGATACATGAAGAAGCTTAAAGTGAAGAAGAGCTACTCGTGCGACTCGAGGAGCCAGGAGAAGACCCTGTGGGACTCAGGGAGAAGAAGTCTTCAGTGGGATTCTGGAGCAGGCCAGTGGGACTCTAGTAACACTGTGGGATGCAGTATAAAGACCCTCCTGTGGGACTCAGGAGAGATACAGTGGGACTCTGTATCGACCATTGTAATACTAACAGATTATAATGGGAGAAACCATGTTGGGGCGTATAACCAACATGGCAAGGACGTAGGCCTTTGGTGCCGAACCTTTTAAATCCTTGTGTCCAGTGCCTTTACATTTACTGCATCATTCGAGGAAAGGTGAGAGATACAAGAAGAGTGGATCGAGGCTTTAACCAGCCATAGAGGTTTAATTGATAAAGAATCAATTAGTAAAAAGTTTTAAAGTATCACTGATTCACCCCTCCCCCTCTCAGTGATTCACACTGATCTGGGCACTTCAACATGGCTAATTTTTGGGGAAGTGAGTGCTCAGGAATGGGGATCTAATTTGGCCTTTCCTTTTTGTGAGTTGCAGGGATTTTTTCACGTGCATCATTGACTCCCTTATATAATATTTAGATGATTACATGTTTCATTAGCGATTTGCGTGTTGGAATGATGGTTGAATGGGTCTGTAAGGGGGCTGGTGCAGGTTGGAACAAGTGGTATGGGGTTGTTTTGTAGGTTTCATGGCGTTAGTGCGGGCTGTAATGCAGAAGGATGGGGGGTGGTGTGGTGGCTGGTGTGGGCTGGAGTGGCTGGTGCTGGTGGGAAGGCTGGAGGTAGGGGATGGCGGTTGGATGGTGTGAGCTTGAATAGGTGGCAGGGGTCTAGTGATAGATGCATTGTAAGTGGCTGGGGGCTATTGGGAATTTTGCAGGGGCTGGTGTGGGCTGGGATGTTGGAGTTCGGGGCTGGTGAGGGGTGGAACTGGTGGATAGGGTTGTTTTGCAGTGGTAAAGGGTTGGCATGAGTGTTTTGTAGGAAGATGGGGGTGGCGGATGGTGTGGTGTATCTTGCTTTGGTGGGTGCAGGCTATATTGCAGGTGTTTGGGGCTTGTGGGGGCTCAAATGCAGGTGGAAAGGGGATAGAATTCTAGTGGAAGAGGGCTGGTTGCAAGTGGTGGGGGATGGTGCGGGCTAATTTGAAGGTGATAAGGGGCTGTTGCGGGCTGTAATGATGGTGGAAGTGGGGTGAAATTAAGGTGGAAGGGGGGTGGTGTGGGATGGATGTGGATGGTGCTGGCTGGATTGTGGTGGTTGTGGTGGATGATGGTTTGTCGGTGGACTGTGACGGCCTCCTTATGTTGGTGGTTGGGAGAATGTATTCGTGTGGTTGGGTGTGTGCATGTGTTTTTGAGTGTGGGAGTGTGTGATCTCCATGGGGTGGGTGTGTGGGTTTTTGTTGGTGGGTGCGTGCATTTTCTTCTTCGTTGTCGCTTCCGTTGAGTGGACCTTGGTGATTTCATGATGGCGAGGCGGTTTCGTGTCATTCTCAGGTCTCCAGTTGGATGATCGTTTGATGTTTCCTTATTTCTTCTGCGTCTCTTCATGTGGAGGCTTCTTCTATGCTACTCGCGAGGGATGATGGTGGTGGTTGTGGTCTCATTCTGGAGTAGTTCCAAATCATGGCATTATCGCAGCATGAGCGCGGAGTGACGGTGGTGTGACCAAAGAATGACTACGGCGTGAGTGCTACATGACCACAGCATGTTGGCCTGGTCCAACAACATATATGGGGCAACATCTTTCGGCTTGAATTGAACTGGGTGGTAGGAGGTATGCCAACATTTCGGCCATCATCTCCCTCCCCATTAACTATAGCTGGGTAATGTAACTAAAACTCAATCTAGGTATCATACATCAAATTCTGATAGGACTGCGAACTGCTGAAGGGTTTTGTCCTAAAGTCGGGCCAAATCACGGAATTACCACAGTGTAATGGTGGTGTGACTGCGGCATGACTGTAGCTTGACCGCGGAATGTCGGAATGGTCCAGAGGCATCCGCGGGGTAGCATCTTCAGCCAGGAGTGAATGGAGCAGTGGGAGGTGGGGCAACATTCCGATCGTCAACTCCCTCCCCATTAACTATGGGTGCATAGTGTAACAAAAATTATATCTAGGTATCATAAATCAAATTCCAACCGGACTAAGAACCACCACGTTGTGTCATCCTAGATAAGGGCCTAATCACCACACTACTATGGAGTGACAGTAGCTTAACCGGGTCGTGACGGTGGGAAGACCGCAGCATGACCGCGGCATGATGACGTCATGTTGGCCCGGTCCAGCGACTTCCGCGGGGTAGCATCTTCTAGCTATGAGTGAAGGTAGTGGGAGGAGGCGGGGAAACATTCCAGTCATCACCTCCCTCCCAATTATCTATGGGTGGGTAATGTATCTACAAATTTTACTAGATATCATACATCGAATTCTGACAGGACTGTGAACCACCACAGGTTGTCATCTTGGAGATTAGAGAAATCATGGCATTACCGCATCGTGACCGCGGCATGACCGCAGCATGACCGCGATGTGTTGGACAGGTCCAACAACATATGCGAGGTAGAATCTTTTGGCCAGAATTCCAAATAAATCATATGTATTTGTTCTTCACATTATAGAAACTGATCATATGTTTTATAAAATAGACTCTTGATTTGGAATTATGGTCTGATAGAGATATATATTTTATATTCATTGTTTTTAGGAGTTGTACTAGGTAGTTGAAACTACTGATTGGGAGTCAAATTAAGCAGGTGTGTTACTTATCAATGGTGTATGAATTTCATGTAACTATAATAATGAAACATCTGTCAACATGAGAATAATATAATTTGAGTATGTTTTAACATCTCAGAATGCAACAAAAATATTATGGGAGAATTCATGTATGTAAAATATTAGATGTGCATCGTGGCCAGAAAAACACCACAAATGGTGTTAAGATGAAGCTTATGGTGGGGATCCCCATAATCCTAAAATGTGTTAAGCTATGACACCATCAGTGCTTTTAGATATATAGGATCGGGTAAACACCCAAAGGGGTGACCAAGAGGCCAAGAAAACACCCAAAATGGGTTTCTCTATAAGATAAGGTCACAACGGACATGATAGAACAAATCAACTATTTTATATTTTTTAACAAGGGATCATTGGATGGTTTTAGTGAGTCACAAAATGACGCAACATTTAATGGGAAATGAAATGATAAAAAATAACCATACACCCTAAACGATCACTGTGAGTTTTCGCAGACATTGGAACTCCGTTGGAGGGGTTTTATTAAAAAAACATGACTTCATTTATCGAATAAAAAATTGATATTAATGAAAAATTATTCAAGATATTCAATTCAATATAATTAAGAATAAATAAGAAAAAAATCTAAATTCAATTTAATGAATTCTTAGATTAAAGAGACTACGAGAGGGACTCTATCTGACGGTGGAACCAAGCTGTCCACTTCGGCTCTTGGGGCTTTCTAACTAAATTATTCTTGTCCTCCACCGGGTATACAAACCTTCACACACATTCAAGGACACCTACCCTATATGCACACACCCACGTGGACATGCTCATGTGCAAGGGGATCCTTGCACATATGCTTATATGCATATACCAGTCTCCACTCACCTGCGTATGCATTTATATATATAAATATATACATGAGCACACCTATCCCCATACATGCATAATCACTACATTGGGTGACTATACATGTAACGAGGGAACCCACATACATATACTTACTGACCTATGAACACACATGAGAGTGGCCCTTGACTTGGTGACTCGGAACCAACGAGAAGGGATCAATGTACTACACAAAGGATACTAAGAAACTTAAAACACATAAAGGACGCTACATAACCAGTGATAAACCAACCAATGGAATTAAAGCCTTACCTACGTTGGCAGTGGAGAACCAAATCCACCTGAACCAACATGAAATGATAAAATGCCCTATCGAAAACATAATATAGAGTCAAAAACACCAAATCCCCAAATACATGAAGTCTGAGACAAGTATTAACCAGTGAATCATACCTCAGATCCAAGCCGGTGGACTGAATCAATCTGATCCCCATCTGGCCCGCTTCGCAGAATATACCATCTGTCCATAGAAATAAGTCAAAGATCTAGGTAACCAATGCGATAAAGAAAATAAAATAAAAACTAAAATAAAACATATATGTATCTTGTGACTATAGATGTCACCTCCCAACATATATGAACCAAAATGACCCATGGGTCAAATCATGTTCCTACAATCAAAGGGGAAACAAATCAATGTTTCAAAATGATACTATAGAAAATTAAATTCCTATTAATTAACAATTAATCTTTCTATTAATGGTATATAATCAATTTGGAATGAGTTTCAACTTAGTTTGGTTTTGTTCGATACAATGGACGAGGTCTTTTTTTTCTTGGTTTCTATGTTTACACATGAGATAATTATTTAAAAATGATGCATGTATTTGGCATTATTATTTTTGGGTTTAGTTTTTTGCATGTTTCCATGGGGCATGTCCACATGAATAATTATTGGAATGTAGGGTTCAGTTGACATTTATGCACTTTAATGTGATTGATGTCACTAACTATGAGGATGTAGATCAAGTAAAATATTCATAAGAGGATTGGTCCTTGTATTTATAGGTGATGCAATTGTACATCCAGTTTTTGATGATGAAATAATTATGAGGATGGATTGGAATCTTGGTAGGTTCGTAGAGTGGGATGGTCCCTCTGAGTATATAAAATGTATTATGGAAGGTTTTAATCTATTTAATGATTCAAGAGTTCAACTAATGAGATGAATGAATGGATTCTAGTGTGGGATTTGTCGGACAAATTGGCATTATAATACAGAAATTCCTGGTGTGATTTAGCTTAGGATGGAACCTAGTTAGTGGGGTGGGGTTATAAAACATGATTTTAATGAGGTTCATGACTAGATTATTGAAAATATAATGTAGATGGGTCAACATGGTTTGATTTTGTGACTAGGACAACCATAATGTGAATAAAACTCTTTGTATCGTTGGATGATGAGATGTGCATCTAGGCGTGAGATAATCCTCGGGAGATGAGTATAGACTATGTGACTGAAAGGATAGACTAGGATAGGTTTGATAGGATTGGGTAATTGGATAACCCATGCAAGGATGATACGATGTATGGAGACACTTGGAGACTCGTGGCGTTATTTATGCAATCTCATAAAGACACTTGGGGTTATTTTATGACTGCAACATACTCCAGAAATATTCCAACACAATGTTTTAGAAAAAAATTCCATCTCATTGAAGACCCAAAGGCTCCTCTAGATTTTAATGTTTCCTCTCACTCACACCTCAGGGTAATAACAAGTGATCTACGTCAACTATTTAGGATAGCATCATTACCCTATGCCCATAGAAAGAATTAAAATACCTAAGTGGCCAATGAAATAAATAAAATAAAATAAAAACTAAACAAAAACATGCTAGTATCCTGTGACTATACATGTCACTGCCCAATATATAAGAACCAGAATTCCCCATGGTTCAAATCATGTTCTTGCAAGCAAGGGGTAAACATTTCCATTTAATAATGTCTTTATTTTTTATTATTCTCTTTATATAGAACATTGTTGAAAACACCATACTAGTACACTTAGACATTTAATATTCACCTATGAAACATTATTTTAGTTGAATATTGTGGCCATAACCCTGAAAACTTTGGAAAAAACCTCATACGAACCACAATCAATGTTTAGTAGTTGATCCTACTCTTGTACCTGGTTGTAAAACAGTCCATGAACCAAATGATCTACTTAGTTAGGAGGGTGTAAACCATTTCATTATACTATACCACGAATAAAGGCGTTGGTATCTTTTCTACTAGAAATGGGAATTTCTCAAGGATTGAGTGAAAATCGACATCTGTTCCTCAGTAAATGGCCCCTTAACTATTCATATATGTAAAGGGTGTCTCCCATTGGTGTCATGTGGTGTTTAGTGCCTATATATGATATTTATGGTGTATAAGTGTTGCGGGAAATTTTTATTTCATGGTCAGTTTAATAAATACATTGGTCAATTGAAAAATACACCCATAGTCAATTGAGATATACCCACTTTTGAAAGAGAATACCATAAAAATAACCAAATTGGATATCCGAGACCAACATTTTAATTTACTAATTCCAATGAAATAATATATGCAACAACAACTTATGTTTTATGAACCAATCAATTAAAGGAAAAGGAACACCTCACAATAACCAATAAAATCTTATATAGCATCAGTCACCTCCAATTAACCAACATCATTGCAAATATTAATGATGATACTACCTCATCACATATATATCATGATTAACAAAAAAATTCAAAAAAATATAAGGTATAATAGGATTCTACAGAAGAAACTATGAGGTCTTAAAAAATCATAATCTTTTTATTGAATACACTATTCTGGTGAATGGAATACAACCTTTGAATCTAACGCTACATTTATGGAAGACTCTTTTTTGAAAACATTCACAATTTACCCAATAATTCACCTCAACATGAGTTGGATAATACCCACAACTATAGAAAATGCATGATTAATATAAATAGTTGTCCTAACTATGAAACTAACAATGCATTCCTTACTGCGTCATTTTTTAAAAAATAATACTAATTCTTAACCAGAAGTAAGGATGAAGAACCCTAGCGGGTGGGAGGGGATTTCGTGCGAGGTGTTAGGCCATGGGGGGTCTCGTGCACGACTGGAGAGGGGGTCGGTGGACGTCGGAGGAGGATATTGAGCAAAGGGGGGTGGGGGATGTCAACACGAGAGGGAGAAGAGAGGGGAGGGGGAATGTCACCAGGATCCGATAATGGAGGAGGACGTTATCATCGGAGAGGGAGTCGAGAGGGGAAGGGGAACGTTACCAGAGGAGAGGGAGGGGGGCGCGAGGCAGAGGTGGTGGCCAGGAGGATATCAAGATTAGAGAGGAGGAGGGGTCAGGAGGTGGATATTGGGGACTATTCGTATGGCATTAAAAGTTGGGACGGAGCCCTAAATTCTATGTATTTTATTCCCTACGGTTAATAAAAATTGTAAGTAAATTATTTCTTTACCAACATTTTCTTAAGCTGTTGGGAAACCCCAACGTGTAATACCGTATACCAACATTTTACTAGAACTGTTGGTATAGGCTCTTTATCCCAACAGTTTTTTCAAACTATTGGGAAATAAGTCTTGGTAGAAGCCTGAATTCCACTAGTGTTATGATTTAAAAATTTCACTATGATTTTCCTTTCCAAAAAATTTGTGTAGTGAAAACCATAACCATTTCATATCAAGTAAATTCACATTTATGAACATATAAATATTTTAAATGGTACATATATATATTTATTCCACACTTCCTTATCATTGAATAAAATATAATGATGAATGAATATATGTTGTATAATCTATGTGAAACTATTAAGAATGAGAATAAAAAGAAAGTGTTGGGTGTGACTGGAATTATATACCACTTGAATTCATTGGGTAATTTTTAGTCTCATGAGATGTTGTGTTGGGATAGTGAGTGAAGCTAGTTCCATTATGGGACATTTATGAAAATGATGTGTTTTTAGTTTATCAATGTCTTATGTTTATCATGCGGTGTTTTATGTTTTTTTATTTCTCATATTGTGATTTTCATGATATATTAGGTCTTATTGTTCTTGTTAATGATTGATAATATTTTTATGACCCATTTATATGCCTATTTTTTAACACATACCACCATATTCTATGTTTACTGCCTTACTACTGTTTACAACTCATCCCGTTTTTATGTTTTCCACATGTTATCACATGTAGTTTTTAAATCCATTGAATTTTAGAATAATGTTAATGTTGTTTTCAATAATGTTGTTACATCTCATGTTGAAGTTGTTATGATATCTACATAAATCCCAAATTCTCTAGAAATTATTAACATTTAGGTTATATTCTGTTTACTTTTATGTAATAAATCATGATTTAATGTGAAATAAATAAAATGATTTTATTGTAGGCATGATAGCCAATGTTTTGTAAATTTGAAATTAGGATTAGAAAACTCTAGTGAAGGCCTAAGGGAGAAGACTATGTATAAGAAAACATCCCTAAAATTTTAGTATGTATAGAGATGGTGTATTATCAAGAAAATAAATCCCTATCATGATACTGTAATTATACATTGATTTTGGAAAATATTTCTCTATGGGTAATATCTCCGATAATTTGTGTCGGTCCTGACATGGTGTAACCTGGTACACAACAATAAGCCTTATTAAACACCTGGATTGTCACTCCCGGGGGATATATACATTGATAAATAAATATTATCATTAAGAATAATAATTAAAGGAATAAAAAAATACCCATAATAATATATGATATAAAGTAGATCAAGGTTAACATAGATTAAATCCTATAAATTTATAAGTTACAAAAATAAATATTGGTTATATTTTACCACTTTAATTTCATTATATTCTTCTTTAGTTTTAATTAAATTCCTAATTATATAACATGGTTATTGTAAACACATTAACATCATTGGTTTTATTAGATCCAACTAAATTTAGGATACATTTAAGTAACATTTATTTGGAAAATATATCTTTTGAAGAGTTATCACATTATTAGTATAAATATAGGGATTTAAGAAATGTTTTTGATATAGGAAAAAAATTTATGGCCTCAAATAATAAGTATAAATCCTATAAATCCCATTTATCAGATAATACAAGAGAGTTAATTTCACTGGTATTTGTCATTGACCAAGAGCCATATGAGATCCTATAACATAAGCATGAGTGAAAATGATTACAAGGAATGTTCAGGTTCAACAAGATCACATCTTAAACTTTTTTTTCTGAACAACCCCACGAAATTATCACCATCATGAACCTTACTGTAGAGACCCGAAGCTTGACTTACATGGACTTTACATTACTTTTGTGGAATACTTAGTACATAACAAAAACACACACACAAGGACCGTAATAGTTTAGTGTCTTTGGAAACTCGGAATATAATCTTCTAATCGTGGTGAAAGATCTTCAACATCTACCATAAAGATCTTCCTTTTTTTATACCTAAAACCTTTCATTATATCCTGGGGAAAAGAAAACATAAAAGGGTGAGCTCAAATTCTCAGTAAGGGTAAACAAAATAAATATCAATCACATCATATAGATAAGAACATAGCTTTTGGAAATCTTAACCTGCAAAAGAGCTCATAATATCATAACATGGGATAAATCATAGAAGTCAAATGTAATCCCAATAATCATAACATAAAACAGGAAACTTTGTGGCATACACACATAATCATAGAGAAAAATTTCTTGTTAGTCAAGACTCATTGCCAAGACTATTTTAGTGGACAAAGTCCCTTTCTGAATCGAGTCACCCTTGTTCCAGTCCTGTTTCACTGAACCGGTATAACCTACCATTCCAGCCATGTCTATCTCATGAGATATAAAATCATTACCCAATGCATTGGAGGGAGATATAGGTCCCACCCATATCATAATGATACCATTCTTATGTGTGCCACAAAATCTTAAAACATACATCATTGCATAACCCATGTAATAAAAATGGGATTATTAAACAACATGACATCATAAAACAATTCATATAAGATAATGAAATTCATAAAAATATTTCCGCCACAACATAATCAAATCAATGTAATAATAGGGATAAAAACAGAACCCTTTATTATCTTAAATGGAAAATAAT
The DNA here is from genome assembly GCA_963277665.1 of Viscum album. Classification (NCBI taxonomy): domain Eukaryota; kingdom Viridiplantae; phylum Streptophyta; class Magnoliopsida; order Santalales; family Viscaceae; genus Viscum; species Viscum album. The sequence goes on along the minus strand of OY728132.1, from coordinate 316,155,238 downwards.
TTTGATAAAACACTTGAACTTCATTCTTGAGGAAAATATCCTTTCGACTTCAAAAAAACTTTTCATTTCTAAACATGTCATAAAATTATAACTAAAAGAAGTTGATTAAAAATAAACTTCAAAACTTATAAGGGAAGCTTCTTGGAAATAATGTTTTAAAAAGACATTAATGTCGTATAATTTAAAAGAAAACATTCTTCTCGTACTTTTGTCGGAAAAGTCAAAAAGTACCTCGTACGAAGAACGACAAAAGATTCCTTTCATATTCTTTACTAAAAACACACCGAAGGGTAAAAATGTATTTAAAATATTGTAAGTGGATGGAAACAATATTACATATTGAGGGAACATGGATGTGGATGATAAAAAATACACCCCAGTAAATGCCAAAGTAAAAACAATCTCGGATAAAAATGAGATTGTGATATTTTCCCTTACCTTAGGTCCGACTTGCTTTGTACATGTCAGAAACTCCTGTATAATGATTTAAACCATGTTATTGACTTATTCCAAAATAATATTCATTGTTATTATATCATATATGGTCCACTTATGACTTTATATTACCTGTTCTTTTGTAAATTCATGTTAAAGTAGTGTTTTGGGTAAAATCGTCTCATTTGTCGTTCTTGTTTTTAACTTGTAATTATTAATATGATTACTTGGATCATGATTACTTATATCCAGAATGTAAAACATGATTTATATATAATATATGTATTCATAATATACATATATATAATATATTGATAAATGGAATGAAATACACCGTTCATGGAGACGGTAGTCCGTACGTACGCATGAACACTATTTTCGTTTCCTTATTGAATTGAATGGAATTAAGTAGATGACATACATATAAATATACATAAATCCAGTATCATTATTATGTCATATATTTCATTAGTAATTATTATATATACTTTATAATCATTCATGAATGGTTAATCATTGAGAATGAATCTCATCGCGTCGTGGAGACGGTAGTCCGTACGTACGCACGAGCGATGATATCGTTCCCCTGGTCGTGGAATTGTGTTGAAGTCTATGTATACAATTTAAGTATCAATATCACTTTATAATAATCATATATAGTTACTCATTACACCATTATACCCAACCAATTAAGGTGGTGGCGGAAAATAGATTACACCACGGCGTGGAGACGGTATTCCGTACGTACGCACGCGCGGTGATCTCATTTTCCGTAGGATGGATAGAAGGTTAATTAGAGTTGTTTCATATTCATAATAAAATATAATTATGTATGTAATACTGATGTTATTACTTTATCATGAAACATCTAAAGAAGAAGAAGTTGAAGAAGAAAGAAATTGAAAATATCGGTAATGGATATTACCTTTTCTTTGAAACACCTCTTTGAATCCTCCACTTAGGGAACTATGATTGGTATTTGAAGAAGACCAGGACCTCTAGGATTATTATAGGGAAGTTTAGAAGGGATTTTGGAAGGGTTTGGCCGAGATTGAGTTCTCAAATTGGTGTGAGGTGGAGGGGGAGGAGATGCCCTTTTATAAGGGAGGAGAGGGGCACCTTAAGAATATCTCAAAATATTATTTTATATTAAAGACAAAATCGGTTTATAATGGTTCCAAAGTGTCTTATTTCGAAGCTAAAGTGGGGATGGGTCTAAATCCTATCAACAAATAGGATTTAGACAATTTTAGGTTATTATTTTAACCTTATCAATTAGATTTAAATATAAGTTAAATAATTTTACTTTTACCGTGTCTTTTTGTTTTCTTACACTATATGGTTAATACACTTACTATAACATGCCAAACGAACCCCAAATTGTTTATTATTAATATATATATCCTTATCTAAGTCATTTTGCCGAACCTTAGATTTTTAGGAATAAAATAACAATTAATAATATAATATTTGATTTAAAAACTATTTTGTGTCAATTTTGACACTATTTGATATATGATTTTTGTGAAAGTCATAACAGAATTATATGTTCTGACCAAGTTGATTAAATCAATATTAATATATCATAGTAACCTATAAAATTATTGGGATTCATAAAAAGTTTAAAATTACATTTATTGTGGTATTTATAACATCAATTATGTCAATATTTCATTAATAAGATAATTACTGCATCATCATTGTGTCATAACTAAATTAAATTATTTAATGTCTAAAAATTATCAATAAAATACCATTATGTAGGAAATAGTTTTATCTTTCTAATGAATATTTATAATCGAATTTCTATGATGCATAACCCTATATTAAAAAAATTTTAGTAAATAAACTTTGATTTTAACTCTTTTAACTCTTCTTTGAATTAAATAATAATAAATGTCCTAATCTAATCCAAGTGGGCCTAAATGATAATATTTTACACTTAAGGTTGTTTTTGGTCGAGAGACACTTGTCCAATAGGTTTAGTACATGTGTTAGGGTAATATTAATATCCTTTTTACCCTTAATTACCCTATTTACTTTTAACCGTCGTAAAAAAAAGTAAAAAGTTACTATTCACCAAAAATTATTTTCATCTCATTGAACCACATTTTACTTACTGAAATCAATCGTGTCTCTCGGAGTTTTGAAATTCCATTCACAGAAGCAGTAAAATTAAGATTTATGAAAAAAATAATTTTTTTAACTTCCACTTAGTAGTTTCACTATTCATCAAAAATTGAAGTTTTTCAGAAAAATGCCAAAATTTCACCCTAAGCTATAATTGATATTCCGAATTCAAAAATGATTTCTATTTTAAAAAATTCCCAACATATAAGTTGCATTAATTAATTTTATAATTAATTTCCGCTGTCACAACAAATAGCGTGTTTTTAAGAGATAATAACTACCAAATATGAACACTTGTTTATGTCTGGTGTAAATGTGAAATTACATCCAATGACCAACATTGTATTGAATTGTAAAAATATATTCTAAATATACTTTAAAACCACTCAAATTAATAATTTATCACTATTAATTATTTCGATTAAAAAAGTTGTTTTTAATTAAAATTTAGTAATTTTCACTATTCATTAGAATATGAAAGTTATCCGAAAAGTACCAAAATTTCACCTTAGGCTAAATTCGATACAACGAATCCAAAAATGAAGTCCATTTTGAGAGCTAAAATTTCTAAAATTTTAAAACGTGGTTATTACTATTCATAACGGCTAGTTATAATAATATTTTAATAGAATATCATTGTTTAGTGAAACTCGGTATTGCGTACTACACACGCTATCGAGGAAGGTCGCGATTGCGTGCAAGGAAAGTCAAGGATGTGTGTTGTGCAAGCTCCTTTTGGTGTAGTGTACAACACATGGCATTAATAAAATTAAAAAGAATATTTTTCATAAAATCTCGGGATGTTACATTCTACCCCCCTTAAAATGAATTTCTCCCTTGAAATTCGTCGGGGTTATAAATGGTTTACTATTCGAAAGTTTCTTTAATATAAATCCACATCGTAAAAAGGAATACCAAAACTTGGCTTTAAAAACTAAATTATGAAATGTAACGATTATCCAAATAAACTAATCACTAGGTTTCCACATAGGTGGAAATATGGATATGGAAGAGAAATCTAACCATCATGTTCTGATGGAGAGTGTTAGAGAACATGGCTATGGAAATGACAGTAATCACAAATCCATAAATTTGTGACGATCTAAGGTACCATCTGATTCCTCAGGTATAAGATCACTAGGAAAACCTTTTTGTTTTTCAAGTTCATTTCCCTAAGGTTGAAAATTTGAATTAGAATAAATACATACTTTATTTTGGTACAATCTCACTATTGTTCGTGCCTTGAACAATTTCAACTTCATCTCTTAAATAAATGAAGTTGAATTTGTTATTCGTGAAGTGTTAGCAGATAATGTGATAGAATGACGGGTCATTCCATCTGTCTCGAACAAAAGGTTAGCAAAAATTATATACATAAGTCGATCTATAGTGAGATTAATCATATATGGTTCCTAAAATGGACTTATACATCATATATCATACAGCTTAATATAATAAGACTAGTTTCTACTAAACAGGGACTTCCTGTAGGCCAGTGGTAGGTGATAAAGGCCAGTCGCACTTCAGTTGTGGGTTCGATTTCCACAGCCTTGTCCGACGCGATGGGTTGTCGCTCGTCCTGCAGGTTATCCTTTTTCTAAAACTATATTACTATAACATCCCATCAATAATATCCAAAAAACATCTATCCTTAAACAATACTAACTTATGTCCAACATAATCCATTCCAATCTTTAGACTTATCCATAATACTGCAGTCCACTCTCATAACATAGTGAAAATGATTACCAGAGATTTAACACCATTGTCGATCCCCATATATCATAAGATATGTTTTGTTGGTCACATTCCAAACATTCAAAGTCCTTAATCATGTATTCTCTTGAATACCTTAGTGAAAACATGAATGTAGTTAAAATTTAACACTTTCCACATACCAAAATCCTCAAAAATTCTATATACTCAAACCACGATATCACTTAGTCCTTATATCATTCATGAGCTCATGAATACTGTTAAACATTTCATTTTCTCATTTTCCCTTCATTATGCGCATATCATCTTATTTCCAAAAATATCTCAATCACTTTGAATACCACATTAGACCAATACATAAATATTCCAATACTCCATGATACAATATTATTTTGGAATCCCATTACATAAACACTTAATCATTCCACCACATCGTTGTCATATTCAGCATCGCCAATAGTGATCGCATATGACTTCCCTTTGTCCATTGCCTTCAGTGGTTGCTCATGTTGATCATCACTAACCCTTGGATTTGGGCATTTATTAGCATAATTCCCCATTTCCTTTCACTTGAAGCATTGAAGTGTTGGTGGTGCGTTCTCTGCAGTGTTTTCTTTATTCACATCATTATAAACCCTTTTTCCATTACTTCAACACTCAGCTGCTCGATGACCTTCTTTTCCACACTTAAAACATTTTCTAGTCCCTTTAAGACAATCTCCACCATGCTTCTTTCCACACATTGTGCATAAGGAAACATTCATCTTCTTTTCACCATTATTCTGAGATTTCTCCTTGAACTCCATCTTTCGTTTCTTGTCAAAACCATGAGATGGATATGTGACACCAACTTCCATTTCTACCTTGATAGCACAACGCACAATTTCTTCATAGCTACTGAAGTCTCTTATAGCTAATGCCCTTCGAAGACTTTGTTTTAAGCCACTGAAAAATCGATCAACTGTAATTTCAGGTTGGATGATAATACCAGAAGCGTACCTTGAAAGTCTTGTAAAATTTTCTTCATAGGTACCAACAGATTCATCATCCCTTTGCTTCAGTTCAAGAAACTATTTCTCCATCTTTGTTCGAAGAATACGAGGTAAGTACTTACTGAAAAACAAGTTCTTGAACTCGTCCCATTCCATGGACTAAATTTCATCTCTTGGCCTCGTATTCTTGATAAGATTCCACCATTGATCAGCTGCACCTTCCAAACGATATACTTCTAAGATGACTTTATCATGTTCAGAACATTGAAGAACTGAAAATATCTTTTCAGTAGTACTGATCCATTGTTCAGCAACAAGTGGATCGGAAGACCCACTGAAAGAAGGTGGACGTTGCCTCATGAAGAACTCAATAGAATATTGTTCCCTTCTCTACTCATTTGGAAGTCCAGAATGATTCATAACTTGTGTAAGTATAGTAATAAGATTTTGCACTCCATCTCCCATAACATTTGTTTGTTCGGGAGGAAAATCATTGCATTGTCCATTGCATTGATCAACACGGTTCCTTCAAGTTCCAGCCATCGTCTAAAACCCAAAAAGAATTGTGTGAGAGGCAAAAATCATGCTTGGGAAAACAATATAATAAAGGGGGAGTACCTTCAATATCAAACATCTTAGGTTTAATTCTATGATCGTTAGCGTAATTCTAGTACTATAAACTATACGTATACTTATCCATAGGGACATCAATATACATACCTTAGAAATATCTCTAGGGGTCTCACTAATGTTTTCGCATCCTAGTTTCCAAAGGTTGACTAAACCTTTCCTCTGATACCAACTGTAGAGACCCGAAGCATGACTTACATGGACGTTACATTTTTTTTGCGGAATACTTAGTACATAACAAAAACACACACACAAGGACCATAATAGTTTAGTGTCTTTGGAAACTCGGAATATAATCTTCTAATCGTGGTGAAAGATTTTCAACATCTCCCATAAAGATCTTCCTTTTTTTTATACCTAAAACCTTTCTTTATATCCTGGGGAAAATAAAACATAAAAGGGTGATCTCAAATGCTCAGTAAGGGTAAACAAAAGAAATATCAATCACATCATATACATAAGAACAAAGCTTTTTGAAATCTTAACCTGAAAAAGAGCTCATAATATCATAACATGGGATAAATCATAGAAGTGAAATGTAATCCATATAATCATAACTTAAAACATGAAACTGTGTGGCATACACACATAATCATAGAGAATCATTTCTTGTTAGTCAAGACTTATTGACAAGACTATCTTAGTGGACAAAGTCCCTTTCTGAATCGAGTCACCGTCGTTCCAGTCCTGTTTCACTGAACCGGTATAACCTACCATTCCAGCCATGTCTATCTCATGAGATATAAAATCTTTACCCAAAGCATTGGAGTGATATATAGGTCCCACCCATCTCATAATGATACCATTATTATGTTTGCCACAAAATCTTAAAACATACATCATTGCATAACCCATGTAATAAAAATGGGATTCTTAAACAACATGACATCATAAAACAATTCATATAAGATAAAGAAATTCATAAAAATATTTCCATCACAACATAATCAAATCAATGTAATAATAGGGATAAAAACAGAACCCTTTATTATCTTAAATGGAAAATAATTTTGATAAAACACTTGAACTTTATTCTTGAGGAAAATATCCTTTCAACTTCAAAAACAATTTTCATTTCTTAACATGTCATAAAATTATAACTAACAGAAGGTGATTAAATATAAACTTGAAAACTTGTAAGGGAAGCTTCTTGGAAATAATTTTTTAAAAATCCATTCATGTCGTATAAGTTAAAAGAAAACATTCTTCTCATACTTTTGTCGGAAAAGTCAAAAAGTACCTCGTACGAAAAACGACAAAAGATTCCTTTCATATTCTTTACTAAAAACTCACCGAAGGGTAAAATTGGATTTAAACAATTGTAAGTGGATGGAAACAATATTACATATTGAGGGAACATGGATGTGGATGATAAAAAATACACCCCAGCAAATGCCAAAGTAAAAACAATCTCGGATAAAAATGAGATTGTGATATTTTCCATTACCTTAGGTCCGACTTTCTTTGTACGTGTCAGAAACTCCTGTATAATGATTTAAATCATGTTATTGACTTATTCCAGAATCATATTCATTGTTATTATATCATATATGGTCCACTTATGACTTTAAATTACCCGTTCTTTTGTAAATTCACGTTAAAGTAGCGTTTTGGGTAAAATCGTCTCATTTATCGTTCGTGTTTTTAACTTGTAATTATTAATATGATTACTTGGATCATGATTACTTATATACAGAATGTAAAACATGATTTATATATAATATATATATTCAGAATATACATATATATAATATATTGATAAATGGAATGAAATACACCGTTCATGGAGACGGTAGTCCGTACGTACGCATGAACACTGTTTTCGTTTCCTTATTGAATTGAATGGAATTAAGTAGATGACATACATATAAATATACATAAATACGGTATCATTATTATGTCATATATTTCATTAGTACTTATTATATATACTTTATAATCATTTATGAATGGTTAATCATTGAGAATGAATCTCATCGCGTCGTGGAGACGGTAGTCCGTACGTACGCACAAGCGATGATATCATTCCCATGGTCGTGGAATTGTGTTGAAGTGTATGTATACTATTTCAGTATCAATAACACTTTATAATAATCATATATAGTTACTCATTACACCATTATACCCATCCAATTAAGGTGGTGGCGGAAAATAGATTACACCACAGGGTGGAGACGGTATTCTGTACGTACGCACGCGCGGTTATTTCATTTTCCGTAGGATGGATAGAAGGTTAATTAGAGTTGTTTCATATTTATAATAACATATCAGTATGTAAGTAATACTGATGTTATTACTTTATCATGAAACAACTAAAGAAGAAGAAGTTGAAGAAGAAAGAAATTGAAAATATCGGTAATGGATATTACCTATTCTTTGAAATGCCTCTTTGAATCCTCCACATAGGGAACTAAGATTGGTCTTTGAAGAAGACCAGGACCTCTAGGATTATTCTAGGGAAGTGGAGAAGGGACACCTTAGGAATATCTCAAAATATTATTTTATATTAAAGTCAAAATTGGTTTATAATGGTTCCAAAGGGTCTTATTTCGAAGATAAAGTGGGGATGGGTCGAAATCCTATAAACCAATAGGATTTAGACAAGTTTAGGTTATTATTTTAACCTTATCAATTAGATTTAACTCTAAGTTAAATAATTTAACTTTTACCGTGTCTTTTTGTTTTCTTACACTATATGGTTAATACACTTACTATAACATGCCAAACGCACCCCAAATTGTTTATTATTAATATATATATCCTTATCTAAGTCATTTGGACGAACCTTAGATTTTTAGGAATAAAATAACAATTAATAATATAATATTTGATTTAAAAACTATTTTGTGTCAATTTTGACACTATTTGATATATGATTTTTGTGAAAGACATAACAGAATTATATGTTCGAACCAAGTTGATTAAATCAACACTAATATATCATAGTAACCTAGAAAATTAGTGGGATTCATAAAAAGTTTAAATTACATTTATTTTGGTGTTTATAACATCAATTATGTCAATATTTCATTAATAAGATAATTACTGCATCATCATTGTGTCAGAAATAAAATAAATTTTTTATTGTCTAAAAATTATAAATAAACTACCATTATGTAGGAAATCGTTTTAGATTTATAATGAATATTTATAATCTAATTTATCTTATGTATAACCCTATATTAAAAATGTTTTATTAAATAAACTTTGATTTTAACTCTTTTAACTCTTCTTTGAATTAAATAATAATAAATGTCCTAATCTAATCCATGTGGGTCTAAATGATAATATTTTACACTTATAGTTTTTTTTGGTCGAGATACACTTGTCCAATAGGATTAGGACATGTGTTAGGGTAATATTAATATCATTTTTATCCTTAATTACCCTATTTACTTTTAACCGTGGTAAAAAAAAGTAAAAAGTTACTATTCCCCAAAAGTTATTTTCATCTCATTGAACCAAATTTTACTTACTGACATCAACTGTGTCTCTAGGATATTTGAAATTCCATTCACCGAAGCGGTAAAATTATGATTTATGAAAAAAAATAATTTTTTCAACTTCCACTTAGTAGTTTCATTATTCATCAAAAATTGAAGTTTTTCAAAAAAATGCCAAAATTTCACCCTAAGCTATAATTGATATTCCGAATTCAAAAATGATTTCTATTTTACAAAATTCCCAACATATAAGTTTCATTAATTAATTTTATAATTAATTTCCACTGTCACAACAAATAGCGTGTTTTTAAGAGATAATAACTATCAAAATATTAACACTTGTTTATGTCTGGTGTAAATGTGAAATTACATCCAATGACCAAAATTATATTGAATTGTAAAAATATATTCTAAATATACTTTAAAACCACTCACATTAATAATTTATCACTATTAATTATTTCGAATAAAAAAGGTTGTTTTTAATTAAAATTTAGTAATTTCCACTATTCATCAGAATATGAACGTTATTCCAAAAAGTACCAAAATTTCACCTTAGGCTAAATTCGATACTACGAATCAAAAAATGAAGTCCATTTTGAGAGCTAAAATTTCTAAAATTTTAAAATGTGGTTATTACTATTCATAACGGCTAGTTATAATAATATTTTAATAGCATATAGTTGTTTAGTGAAACTCGGTATTGCGTACTACACACGCTATCGAGGAAGGTCGTGATTGCATGCAAGGAAAGTCAAGGAGGTGTGTTGTGCAAGCTCCTTTTGGTGTAGCGTACAACACAAGGCATTAATAAAGTTATAAAGAATATTTTTCATAAAATCTCGGGCTGTTACACTTACACAGATTGATTTTTCTTATGTATTAAAGGGATATGTATCAAGACTCTAGCGTTATGATTATGTAAATTAATTTTTAATAGAATGTTGAATAATTTAACATCATATTATTGTTACCTTATAAATGTTTTTTATTTTTTACAATAAAACATAATTAATATTATTGTGTAATATCAAAATAAATTTATGGAAATTAATTTTATTAATTAATTAATTTTAGAAATAAATAATAATTTAATATAATATTATTATTAAAAAGAATTTATTAAATATAAATGATCATATTATTTTAAGAATTCAAATGTAAAATTTTGAAGGGTTTAGAGACAGTTATTGTCCGAAAATAGAGCATTTCTCAATTAATGTCAATTACATTTTTAAAAATGGAAATTAACATATTAATATAATTATTTAGATAAAATGAATATTAATTTTCTAATCATAATGTTTCAATTTTCAAATGCTGAATTTTTCATAACTTTTTAAGAAATATGAATTTTTTTGTAAAAATTAAATAACGTATAAATGTACTTTTTCTATTATGAAATCATAATCACCAAAGCGTTATTTAATAAATAATACAAATGTTATCCATGACCATCTATATGTTTAAAAATAACATAATATGTCATTATATTTATTTTATTTATTTTATAAATCCCATATCAATTCTCTAAAACCATTATGTTATTTTTACGTTTTGAAATCAATTTCTATAGGAGAATGACTCACATACACATTATAATGTGTATTACTATATTATTTTTATTTTCCATTGTAATGATAAAATATTGATAACCACTTTAATTTTTCAGAAACCATGTGTAAAACCAAGGGCTGGTTACTGGTTTTGGTTTTTTTGTTATATCATTTAACAAACCCAAATAATAAAAAAATACACATATTTTCCAGTATAAACCGACAAAATATTCCCTTAACCTTCACTAAAACACCCTAGAAACCTTAAATAGTCTTACCTATACTCTATAGAGTCCTCTAAAGGTTCCCCATACTCTCAATAAAGCCCTCTTAATCATTTGTACTAAGACACTCAAGTAAGGGTTCCTCAGCTTCTCATCTTCATTCAAGTTTCCATATTTTCGTATGACTTCTATTTGAAATTCCTTATGTTAGAATATCTATTACCATTTACCAGATACTTCAAATTTGATATCCAAATTATTATATATCCCCTTCACTTTCATCAATAAATTTTATTAATCTTTATGTGACATCATTTTGCGGCTGAAATTTCACCATGATTTTCCATATCAAAAAACTTATTTAGTGAATAACATACCCATGTCATATCTTGTGTGTTCATATTTATGAACATATATAACTTTGAATTGGGACATAATTGTATTTATTCTAAGTATATTTATCATCGAATAAAATGTGGTGATTAATGAATCTGTGTTGTATCATCTATGTGAAAAACCTAAGCATGAGTATGAAATGAAAGTGATGGTTGTGCCCAAAATTATATAGTGGTCCAAAACATTGGGTAATATTTTGTCTAATGATATATCATTTTTTGAATGGGATTGGACATGATTCGTTTAAGAGGCATTTTTCACAATTATGTTTTGGAGGTTTATCCATGACTTATTTTTGTGATGTAGTGTTTTATATTATTTCACCATTTCCCTTGTTATGATTATCATGGTATGTCAGGTCTCAATTTTTTTTAATCCTATTATTTTTATGCCCAATTTATATTCCTTTTATCTAACATTTATCTCCTTCTTCCATATTTATTCTTTTACTAGGCATTACACACCACCCCTTTCTGGTGATTGTCCCAGTGTTACCCTTTGTAGTTTTAAAAAATATGTAATTTTAGAAGAATTTTAAAAAAGTTTTCAGTATTTTTTTTGAATATCATTTTCATGTTGTTATAATATGTACATAATTCTCAATGAAATTAGACTTATAGATCATTGGGGTGGTATTTTGTGTAGTTTTATGTATTAAATCATGAATTAGTGTATAATAAAGAACATGTTTGTTATATACTTCTTGGATCAAGGAGAAAGTATTGGTATCCTATTGGGTTTTACACCTTGGGCCATTCAATTAATGACATCAGTTGCAGGAACCTTGGGGGAATTCATGGTGAAACTAAATATCAGGTACCTTTAAGGGACCCAAAAATTGCATGTTGATTACAGAGGAATACTCATAGTCAACACTTGAATGATCCTCCAATGTGGGGCTAACACTGGGAGAGATTCCCAGCATTAGAGTCATTATATGACTGATGGTACAAGATATATTTTGATTCGGTATAAGATATTTCTTTTCCTAGACCCATTATCTCCTTTGCTTCTAATATTTGTAAGGGTGTGATGTAGATGCCAAAAAAACTGACAATAAAGGTGAAAGGACATCATGATGCTCCATCTAGAAATTGTGGGTGTGGATTACACCATGGTTGTGGGAAACTACTATGTGATCCATCAAGTCATTATATTTTCAATTTCCATTATTGAAAAATAATACAATTAACCTTCAATATCACTGTCTAGATAAACAAAAATTTTTCACCTAAATAGGAACATTTCACAAGAATATATTATCGGTATCCACTTGGTCGTGTATCCTATAATTGAACACATTTCATTATTATACTGTATATACATGGATATTATGGTAAGAGAAATGTCTAAGGAGATCAATATAGTCTACTTCACGGGGCTCTATGCACACAATAAGATTCATAATCCCACATTCCCAAGAAATGATGAAATAACAGAGAATCTAGGAATTGTTGATAAATATGTCTGGTTCTTCTTGTTCGGGATGGAAAATATGGGATCATTGTATTGAAAAATCGGTGTGGTCTAATGAGTAGATGGAGCCACATTCTCTTATCTAGGAGGATATTCATGGCGGGGTGGTTGTTGAATAATTTTTGGGGTAATATAGTACCTTTGGGGGTAGCTACATGTGGAGAATATTTGATGGAAATGTTTCAAAAAGATATAACAACTCTAGGGACTGTACAAGTACAACAACAATAGTCTATTCCAGGCAGACCCTTCATGAGGGTGAGGGAATATAAAACAAATTCACATTCATAGCCTACTTTAGGGTATCCTATATGCATAGGGTATTATAGAGAAGTATTATGTCTAATATGGGATGTTCTAAGTGATTAGGGAAGGGACCAAATCAGTCTTGACATTTCAACCACACATTATCAACCTATTTTTTTGAGTTAGTAATATATCATGTGAGTATCTGAGGCCCTTACATCGAGAAAAAAATATGTGACATGCTCGGTAGGTGGTTCAATGCACATGAATTGTCAACAATGCTTGTATGGAATGTGGTGGAGATGAACTCACAGAGGAACTTATTTTGATGATCTTTGTAACCCGTTATAATTCCAATAGACAACTTTCTATAGTAGAAAAGATCAGTTCCATCAAATGTATGTATGAAATATTAGATCTCAGCAACCTGTTTCAGCTTTAGTGCTCACAACTTTTTTCCAGACATTGAGATGAAGTTTTCCAAATATTCTTTCAGTTCACCCATCCCATTGAGCAGGGAACATATTAGGTTCAAAAAATTTTGGTGTTCTCTCATCTCAACCACATATTCCAACTACGACATTCCATTAGGTTGGATTTCCATCTGTCACATCACAAAATCCTAAATATGAGAAGTGTAAAATGATATAAAACAATCTATGTAAGTATATATATCCTGACTAGTATTCCTAAAAAAATTGATAGTCTCATTATCATGGTAAACATGCTCAACGACTCATGAAGCAGCTCAATATAGGTCCTGATACAGATTATCAGGAAGCTCAGGTGAATTCATTGATTTATATCCTAGTCAAATTCTATAATATTAATCCCCCACTCTATCTTTATTTTTAGGATCAATATGATGATATGTGGATAAACGAACAAGGATGAATTGAATATTTCCCATAGGTGGTATAACGACCCATAATTTACATACATTGTTAATACTTCAAAATTGAAGCACACTTATTACAACATATGACAAAACCACAAAGGACCGTATAGGTATAGTGTCTTTAGAAACTGGGAAACATAAACAACTGGTTCATAAATCTTCTACAGTGTCTCGCATTTATTTAATAATATCTAGGGTCCCTTTTAGAATATTCTACTTAATATCCATCTTCCTGACCTGGGGAAAAGAAAACATAAAAGGGTGAGCTAAAATGCTCAGCAAGGGCAAATAAAGGAAATAAAAATCATATCATATCTTTTTGAAAATCAAAACCTGCAAAAGAGATCATAAAATCTTAACATGGAATAAATAATAGAAGTGAAAATGAGATCCCCATAATCATAACATAAAACTTGAAACTCTGTGGGATGCACACATAATCATGGAAAATCATTTCTTGTTAGTCATGACTCATTGCCAAGACTATCTTAGTGGACAAAGTCCCTTTCTGAACCGAGTTCACTCCTCGTTTCAGTCCTGTATCACTGAACCGAAATAACCTTCCATTCCAGCCATGTATATCTCATGTGATATAAAATCTTTACCCAATGCATTGAAGGGAGATATAGGTCCCACCCATCTTATAATGAATCCTTTCATATGTGTGCCACATAATCATAAATCTTCGCATAACCCATGTAATAAAAATGGGATTCTTAAACAACATGACATCATAAAACAATTCATATAAGATAAAGGAATTCATAAAAATGGTTCCATCACAACATAATCAAATCCATGTAATAATAGGGGTAAAAACAGAACCCTTTTATTATCTTAGATGGAAAATAATTTTGATAAAATACTTGAACTCCATTCTTGAGGAAAATATCATTTCTTCTTTAAAAACATTTTTTCCTTTCTTAACATGTCATAAAACTTTAGACTAAAAGAAGTTGATTAAAAATAAACTTGAAAACTTGTAAAGGAAGCTTCTTGGAAATAATGTTTTAAAAATCCATCCATTCCGTATAAGTTAAAAAAAACATTCTTCTCGTACTTTTGTCAGAAAAGTCAAAAAGTACCTCGTACGAAAAAAAACGACAAAATATTCCTTTCATATTCTTGACTAAAAACTCACCGAAGGGTAAAATTGGATTTAAACTATTGAAAGTGGATGGAAACAATATTACATATTGAGGGAACATGGATGTGGATGATAAAATACACCCCAGTAAATACTTACGAATAAACAGTCTCAGATAAAAATGAGATTGTGATATTTCCCTTACCTTAGGTCCGATTTGCTTTGTATGTGTCCGAAGCTCCTGTATAATGGTTTAAATAATGTTATTGACTTATTCCATAATCATACATATTGATATGATATCATATATGGTCATATTCTTAGCTTCTTGTTAGTAATATTTCATTGTTACTTGTTACTCGGGTCTTTATTGCCTTTTGTTCTTATGCGTGTTTTGTCGAATACATTCTTATTCTTCTTTTAAGGTTATAGATACCTTATATCCAGAATGGTATTAGTGTAACATATATCATATTTATTCATTCAATTCATTTATATAATTACTATGTAATGATGATCATGTAGAACGAGTCGCATCACATCGTGGAGACGGTATTCCGTACGTACACACGAGTGATGATATCGTTCCTATGATCGTGGAACTGTATTGGAGTATATATATATTATTTAAGTATCAATATTACTTTATAATAATCATAAATAGTTACTCATTACACCATTATACCCATCCTTGTAATGTGATGGTGGAAAAATAGATTACACCACGGCGTGGAGACGGTATTCCGTACGTACGCACGCGCGGTGATTTCATTTTTCTGTGGGATGGATAGAAGGTGAATTAGGGTTGTTTCATATTTATAATAACATATCATTATTTAAGTAATACTGATGTTATTACTTTTTAATGAAACAACTAAAGAAGAAGAAGTTGAAGAAGAAAGAAATTGAAAAGATCGGTAATGGATATTACCTCTTCTTTGGAACGCCTCTTTGAATCCTCCACTTAGGGAACTAAGATTGGTCTTTGAAGAATACCAGGACCGCTAGGATTATTCTAGGGAAGTGGAGAGGAGAAAATGGCAGGGGTTGGCCGAGATTGAGTGCTCAAATTGGTGTGAGGAGGAGGGGGAGGAGGTGCCCTTTTATAAGGGAGGAGAGGGGCACCTTAGGAATATCTCAAAATATTATTTTATATTAATGTCAAAATCGGTTTATAATGGTTCCAAAGGGTCTTATTTCGAAGATAAAGTGGGGATGTGTCGAAATCCTATCAAAAAATAGGATTTAGACAAGTTTAGGGTATTATGTTAACCTTATCAATTATATTTAACTCTAAGTTAAATAATTTAACTTTTACCGTTTCTTTTTGTTTTCTTTCACTATATGGTTAATAAACATACTATAACATGCCAAAAGAACCCCAAATTATTTATTATTAGTATATATATCCTTATCTAAGTCATTTGGCCGAGCCTTAGATTTTTAGGAATAAAATAACAATTAATAATATAATATTTTATTTAAAAACTATTTTGTGTCAATATTGACACTATTTGATATATGATTTTTGTGAAAGTCATAAAATAATTATATGTTAGAACCAAGTTTATTAAATCAACATTAATATATCATAGTAACCTAGAAAATTAGTGGAATTCATAAAAAGTCTCAAATTACATTTATTTTGGTGTTTATAACATCAATTATGTCAATATTTCATTAATAAGATAATTAATGCATCATCATTGTGTCATAAATAAATTAAATTATTTGATGTCTAAAAATTACAAATAAAATAAAATCATGTAGGAAATCTTTTTATCTTTCTAATGAATATTTACAATCGAATTTATCTTATGTATAACCCCATATTAAAAATGATTTACTTATTAAACTTTGATTTTAACTATTTTAACCCTTCTTTAAATAAATTAATAATAAATGTCCTAATCTAATCCAAGTGGGCCTAAATGGTCATATTTTATTCCTAAGTTTGTTTTTGGTCGAATTACACTTATCCAATAGAATTATGACATGTGTTAGGATAATAGTAATATCATATTTACCCTTAGTTACCCTATTTACTATTAACCGCGGTAAAAAAAATAAAAAGTTACTATTCACCAAAAAATTATATTTATCTCATTGAACCACATTTTACTTACTGATATCAACCGTGTCTGTCGGATTTCCAAAATTCCATTTACAGAAGCAGTAAAATTACGTTTAATGCAAAATTCAGTTTTTAACCTACCACTTAGTGGTTTCACTATTCATCAAAAATTGAAAGTTTTTATAAAAATACCAAAATTTCACCCTAGGCTAATTTCGATATTCTGAGTCCAAAAATGAAGTCCATTTTGAAAAATAAAATTTATAAAATTTCAAAAAGTGGTTATTACTATTCATAATGGCTAGTTTTAATAGCATATTGTTGTTTAGTGAAACTCGGTATTGCGTACGACGCAAGCTATCGAGGAAGGTCGCGATTGCGTGTAAATCAAGCCAAGCAAGTGTTGTGTAGAAAAAGATTCCTTTGATGATTTATATAACATAAAAGTCTCGGGTGTAACATTCTACCCCCCTTAAAAAGAATTTCGCCCTCGAAATTCGTCACTTTGTAACAAACAGATGAGAATACTAATCCCTCATCATATCCTCAAGCTCCCATGTAGCTTCTTCAAGTTGGTGGTTCCTCCATAAAACTTTCACTAATCGAGTGGTCTTGTTTCGTAGGACTTTTTCTCTACGATCCAGAATCTCTATCGGCTGTTCTTCATAAGAAAGATCTTGCTCCAGCGGTACAACTTCTGAGCTGAGTACATGTGAAGGATCTGGTATGTACTTTCTCAGGAGAGATACATGGAACACATCGTGAACTTGAGAGAGATTCGGTGGAAGCGCCAATCGGTAATCTACCTTCCCAACACGATCCAGTATTTCGAAAGGACCGATATATCTAGGGCTCAACGTCCCCTTCTTTCCAAATCTCATAACCCTCTTCCAGGGAGATATTCGTAAGAACACTTTATCACCCACTTCAAACTCTAGGTCTTTTCTTCGGTTGTCGGCATAACTTTTCTGTCGACTCTGAGCTGCGCTTATGTGTTGTTGAATAGATCTGACCTTTTCTGCCATTTCATCAACGAGATCAGGTCCTAATAGCTTTCTTTCCCCAACATCATCCCAGCAAGTTGGAGTCCTGCATTTCTTTCCATAGAGAGCTTCATAAGGATCCATCTGAATACTGGAGTGAAAGCTATTATTATAAGAAGATTCCACCAAAGGTAGGTTTTGATCCCAACCTCCTTTGAAATCCATAGAGCAAGCTCTCAACATATCTTCTAGGGTTTGAATTGTTCTCTCAGACTGACCGTCTGTCTGGGGATGATAAGTAGTGCTGAAACTCAACTCTGTATCCAGAGCATGCTGAAGACTTCGCTAGAACTTCGAGGTAAATCTCGGATCCCGATCAGATATAATAGAAAGTGGTACTCCATGCAATCTTACCACTTTCTTTACATGTATCCTGGCAAGCTGATCTAGAGATAAATCCTCTCTAATAGCAATGAAGTGTGCAGACTTTGTAAGACGATCAACTATGACCCAGATAGAATTATTGCATTTGGATGTTTTAGGAAGTCCTGTGACAAAGTCCATAGTGATGTTTTCCCATTTCCATTCGGGTATGGGTAATGGTTGTAACATCCCCTTAGACTTTTGTCTCTCAGCTTTAACTTGTTGACAAACCAAGCATCGAGAGACATATTCAGCAACATCTCTTTTCATGCCATCCCACCAGAAGTACTCTTTCAGGTCCCTATACATCTTCGTGCTTCCAGGATGAATAGAGAATGAAGAAATATGAGCCTCATCCAGCAGCTCCTTCTTTAATTCGAGGATGGAAGGAACACAAACCCGATTCCTGAACTTTATTATCCCATCACAATCAAGGTTGAATTCAGGAACATTTCTCACCTTCTTTTGTAACTCGACATCTTCTTTCTGTGCCTCTTTAATCTTCACATGTATAGATGGTTGAACATTCATTTGAGAAAGATAAGATTTTTCCCCTTCCATTATAATTCCAAGATCCATCCTTTGTAAATCCATAAATATTGGATCTTTTGTGATCCTCATCATGGATAAACTAGCATGGTCTTGTCGACTTAATGCATCTGCCACCTTGTTTGCTTTCCCAAGGTGGTAATGGATTGAGCAGTCATAATCCTTAATCAGCTCCAACCATCTTCTTTGACGCATATTCAACTCCTTTTGTGTGAAAATATACTTTAAACTTTTATGATCAGTATTAATATCACACCATTCACCATAAAGGTAATTCCTCCAAATCTTTAATGCAAAGATTACCGCAGCCAACTCCAAATCATGTGTTGGGTAATTTTGCTCATGGATTTTCAACTGTCGTGAGGCATAAGCTATCACCATATCATTTTGCATAAGAACACACCCCAATCCCTTCTTGAATGCATCACTGTAGATCACAAAACTTTCTCCACTACAAGGCAGTGTGAGCACAGGTGCACTGGATAACCTTTTTTTCAACTCCTTGAAATTCTCTTCACATTCCTCTGTCCAGACAAACCTAACTCCTTTCCGAGTCAACTTGGTGAGTGGATTGGATAATCGTGAAAAATCTTTTACAAAATGTCGATAATATCCATCCAAACCAAGAAAACTTCGGATCTCAGTTACTGTTGTTGGTCTCGACCATCTTTCGATAACCTCTGTTTTTGCTGGATCCACATATATCCCCTCTTTTGAGATTATGTGACCCAAAAATGCAACTTTTTGAAGCCAAAATTCACACTTGGTAAATTTGGCATAAAGCTTCTCCTTTCTCAGGGTCTTCAATATAATTCTCAAGTGATCTTCATGCTCTTCCTTGCTCTTTGAATAGACATGAATATCGTCTATAAAGACTACCACAAATTGATCAAGATAGTCTCTAAAGATTCTATTCATTAGATCCATGAAGATAGCAGGGGAATTAGTAAGACCAAACGGCATCACTATAAATTCATAGTGTCCATACCTTGTACGGAAATTCGTCTTTGGTATATCCTCCCTTTTGACCCTTAATTGATGATACCCTGAACGAAGATCAATCTTGGAAAAGTATTGAGCTCCGCGTAGTTGGTCAAATAAGTCATCAATGCGTGGGAGAGGATATTTGTTCTTGATAGTGATCTTGTTAAGTTCTCGATAATCAATGCAGAGTCTCATTGATCCAACTTTCTTCTTAACAAATAGAACAGGTGCTCCCCAAGGTGACGCACTAGGGCGTATGAATCCCTTATCAAGATTCTCTTAGAGTTTCTTCTTCAATTCCTGCAACTCAATTGGGGCCATTCTATAAGGTGTCTTTGAAATAGGCAAAGCACCCAGTACGAGTTCTATTGAAAACTCAACTTCACGATTTGGTGGAAGACCCGGTAATTCCTACGGAAAGACATCATAAAACTCCCGTACGATGGGCATATTCTTAATCGAAAGTTTCTCACCAACCATTTGAAATAAATAACCTTCATTTAGTGGAATCAACACCCATAAGATGGAAGGAATTTCCACTGGAAGGTTATATTCATCCTTGCATCGATAGACGATCTTAGATTGATCTGGAATATGAAATGTGACTTCCCTTCTTTGGAAATTGATATGAGCTCCATGTAGAGAAAGCCAATCCATGACAAGAATCACATCAAATTCCACTAAAGGAAGGATCACAAGATTTGTAGGAAGCACTTTCCCACAAACTTCGATCGGAGAATAATTATAAACTTTTGATGCGACTGTTGTGCCATTAGGTGTTGTCACAGCTAACTCAACATCTAATTATTGAGGTAATACGGTGATACCCTTAGAAAATTTTTCAGAAATAAAAGAGTGGGTGGATCCAGAATCAAATAAAACATTTTCTACTTTATAGTGGATGGTAATTGTACCTTTCACCACTTCGTTATCGTACTCCACATCGCTGATAGAAATTGCATGTGACTTTCCTTTGTCTTTAGCCTTAAGATTTTGTTGACGTCGACCATCATCATCAACCCTTGGATTTGGGCATTGATTGGCATAATGCCCCATCTCCTTGCACTTGAAACATTGAAGTGTAGTAGGTTCATTCTGTGTATCCCTTCCTTTTTTTGCGTCATTAGACATCTTCTTCCCATTATCACGGCATTCAAATGCCCGATGACCTTCCTTTCCACATTTAAAACATTTACTTGTCCCTTTAAGACAACTCCCTCCTTGTTTCTTTCCACACTTTGAGCATAAGGAAAAGCTCATCTTCTTTTCCGTGTGCTCTTTAGAATTTTCTTTGAATTCCATCTTCCTCTTCTTATCAAACCCATGTGACTGATGGGTTATTCCAATCTCCATCTCGACTTTGAGAGCACCTCGAACGATTTCCTCATAGCTATTGAAGTCCCTTATGGATAACGCCCTTCGAAGACTTGGTTTTAAGCCACTAAAGAATCGATCGATCTTACTCTCAGGTTGGATAATAATACAAGAAGTGTACCTTGCAAGTCTTGTAAAATTTGCTTCATAGGTACCAACAGATTCATCATCCCTTTGCTTCAGTTCAAGGAACTCTTTCTCCATATTTGTTCGGAGAATATGAGGGAAGTAATTATTGAAAAATAAGTTCTTGAACTCATCCCATTCCATAGACTCAATTTCATCCCTTTGCCTCGTATTCTTAATAAGATTCCACCATTGATCAGCATCTCCTTCCAAACGATACACTGCTAGGATGACTTTATCATGTTCAGAACATTGAAGAACTGAAAATATCTTTTCAGTAGTACTAATCCATTGTTCAGCAACTAATGGATCAGTAGACCCACTGAAAGAAGGTGGACGCTGCCTCATGAAGGATTCAACAGAATGTTGCTCCTTCCTTTGCTCGTTTGGAAGTCATGCATGATTCATAACTTGAGAAAGTGTTGTTAGCATGGCTACAAGATTTTTCATTCCAGCTCCCATATCGTTTGGTTGCTCAGGGGGACAATCATTGCATTTCCCATCGCATTCCACATTAACACGGTTCCTTCGGGTTCCAGCCATTGACTAAAACCAAGAAGAATAGTGTGAGCAACACTAATTATAATAGGAAAACCGCATAATTCAAGAATAAAATTTTCATGCTTAAGGTCTTATCCTAGGTTATTCAAGGCCATTTCTAAAACACTAAGATTGTCTTCTATTCTTAGACTTATCCTTAGGGTTCTTACTGAGGCTTTCACATCCTAGTTTCCAAAGGTTGACTATACCTTTCCTCTGATACCAACTATAACGACCCATACTTTACATACATTGTTAATACTTCAAAATTGAAGCACACTTATTACAACATATGACAAAACCACAAAGGACCGTATAGGTATAGTACCTTTAGAAACTGGGAAACATAAACAACTGGTTCATAAAACTTCTACAGTGTCTCCCATTTATTTCATCATATCTAGGGTCCCTTTTAGCATATTCTACTTAATATCCATCTTCCTGACCTGGGGAAAAGAAAACATAAAAGGGTGAGCTCAAATGCTCAGCAAGGGCAAATAAAGGAAATAAAAATCATATCATATCTTTTTGAAAATCAAAACATGCAAAAGAGATCCTAATATCTTAACATGGAATAAATCATAGAAGTGAAAATGAGATCCCTATAATCATAACATAAAACTTGAAACTTTGTGGCATGCACACATAATCATGGAAAATCATTTCTTGTTATTCATGACTCATTGCCAAGACTATCTTAGTGGAAAAAGTACCTTTCTGAACCGAGTTCACTCCTCATTTCAGTCTGGTATCACTTAACCTAAATAACCTTCCGTTCCAGCCATGTCTATCTCATGAGATATAAAATCTTTACCCAATGCATTGGAGGGAGATATAGGTCCCACCCATCTTATAATGAATCCTTTCTTATGTGTGCCACATAATCATAAATCATCGCATAACCCATGTAATAAAAATGGGATTCTTAAACAACATGACATCATAAAACAATTCATATAAGATAAAGGAATTCATAAAAATGTTTCCATCACAAAATAATCAAATTCATGTAATAATAGGGGTAAAAATAGAACCCTTTTATTATCTTAGATGGAAAATAATTTTGATAAAATACTTGAACTCCATTCTTGAGGAAAAAATCCTTTCTTCTTTAAAAACATTTTTTCCATTCTTAACATGTCATACAACTTTAGACTAAAAGAAGTTGATTAAAAATAAACTTGAAAACATGTAAAGGAAGCTTCTTGAAAATAATGTTTTAAAAATCCATTCATGTCGTATAAGTTAAAAAAACATTCTTCTCGTACTTTTGTCGGAAAAGTCAAAAAGTACCTCGTACGAAAAAAAACGACAAAATATTCCTTTCATATTCTTTACTAAAAACTCACCGAAGGGTAAAATTGGATTTAAACTATTGTAAGTGGATGGAAACAATATTACATATTGAGGGAAAATGGATGTGGATGATAAAATACACCCCAGTAAATACTTACGAATAAACAATCTCGGATAAAAATGAGATTGTGATATTTCCCTTACCTTATGTCCGATTTGCTTTGTACGTGTCCAAATCTCCTGTATAATGGTTTAAATAATGTTATTGACTTATTACAGAATCATACATATTGATATGATATCATATATGGTCATATTCTTAGCTTCTTGTTAGTAATATTTCATTGTTACTTGTTACTCGGGTCTTTATTGCCTTTTATTCTTATGCGTGTTTTGCCGAATACATTCTTATTATTCTTTTAAGGTTATAGATAACTTTTATCCAGAATGGTATTAGTGTAAAATATATCATATTTATTCATTCAATTCATTTATATAATTACTATGTAATGATGATCATGTAGAACGAGTCACATCACATCGTGGAGACAGTATTCCGTACGTACGCACGAGTGATGATATCGTTCCTATGAACGTGGAACTGTATTGGAGTATATATATATTATTTAAGTATTAATATTAATTTATAATAATCATAAATAGTTACTCATTACACCATTATACCCATCCTTGTAAAGTGATGGTGGAAAAATAGATTACACCACGGCGTGGAGATGGTATTCCGTACGTACGCACGCGCGGTGATTTCATTTTTCCGTGGGATGGATAGAAGGTGAATTAGGGTTGTTTCATATTTATAATAACATATCAGTATGTAAGTAATACTGATGTTATTACTTTATAATGAAACAACTAAAGAAGAAGAAGTTGAAGAAGAAAGAAATTGAAAAGATCGGTAATGGATATTACCTCTTCTTTGGAACGCCTGTTTGAATCCTCCACTTAGGGAACTAAGATTTGTCTTTGAAGAAGACCAGGACCTCTAGGATTATTCTAGGGAAGTTGAGAGGAGAAAATGGCAGGGGTTGTCCGAGCTTGGGTGCTCAAAGTGGTGTGAGGAGGAGGGGGAGGAGGTGCCCTTTTATAAGGGAGGAGAGGGGCACCTTAGGAATATCTCAAAATATTATTTTATATTAAAGTCAAAATAGGTTTATAATGGTTCCAATGGGTCTTATTTCGAAGCTAAAGTGGGTATGGGTCTAAATCCTATCAACCAATAGGATTTAGACATGTTTATGGTATTATTTTAACCTTATCAATTAGATTTAACTCTAAGTTAAATAATTTAACTTTTACCGCGTCTTTTTGTTTTCTTTCACTATATGGTTAATAAACTTACTATAACATGCCAAACGAACCCCAAATTGATTATTATTAATATATATATCTGTATCTAAGTCATTTGGCCTAACCTTAGATTTTTAGGAATAAAATAACAATTAATAATATAATATTTGATTTAAAAACTATTTTGTGTCAATTTTGACACTATTTCATATATGATTTTTTTGAAAGTCATAACAGAATTATATGTTCGAAAAAAGTTGATTAAATCAACATTAATATATCATAGTAACCTAGAAAATTAGTGGAATTCATAAAAAGTCTCAAATTACATTTATTTGGGTGTTTATAACATCAATTATGTCAATATTTCATTAATAAGATAATTACTGCATCATCATTGTGTCATAAATATATTAAATTATTTGATGTCTAAAAATTACAAATAAAATACCATCATGTAGGAAATCTTTTTAGCTTTCTAATGAATATTTACAATCTAATTTATCTTTTGTATAACCCCATATTAAAAATTATTTACTTATTAAACATTGATTTTAACTATTTTAACCCTTCTTTAAATAAATTAATAATAAATGTCCTAATCTAATCAAAGTGGGCCTAAATGGTCATATTTTATTCCTAAGTTTGTTTTTGGTCGAATTACACTTATCCAATAGAATTAGGACATGTGTTAGGGTAATAGTAATATCATATTTACCCTTAGTTACCCTATTTACAATTAACCGCGGTAAAAAAAATTAAAAAGTTACTATTCACCAAAAAATTATTTTTATCTCATTGAACCACATTTTACTTACTGATATCAACCGTGTCTATCGGATTTCCGAAATTCCATTCACAGAAGCGGTAAAATTATGTTTTATGCAAAATTCAGTTTTTAACCTATCACTTAGTGGTTTCACTATTCATCAAAAATTGAAAGTTTTCAGAAAAATACCAAAATTTCACCCTAGGCTAATTTCGATATTCTGAGTCCAAAAATGAAGTCCATTTTGAAATATAAAATTTATAAAATTTCAAAAAGTGGTTATTACTATTCATAATGGCTAGTTTTAATAGCATACTGTTGTTTAGTGAAACTCGGTATTGCGTACGACGCAAGCTATCGAGGAAGGTCGCGATTGCGTGTAAAGCAAGACAAGAAAGTGTTGTGTAGAAAAAGATTCCTTTGATGATTTATATAACATAAAAGTCTCGGGTGTTACATGTGGAGTAATAGGATCCTATTGAGGATATCAATAATTCATCCACTTCTCAAAATGGAGCATAATGATAATATTTTAATTTTTAGGAAATGATGGAGAATGTCAGAAACCATAGCATCGACATCTGTCTTTTAGGAAAGATCATAAGGATAAGGGGACTCGAGAGGTCTCGTTACCTTTTTTTTTCCAAACAGTGGGAATTATCTTGGAAGGATCCCTGAGGCTAATATCGTGCCATTCTTTAAAGGTAAAAACACATGTATGAGGGGGCACCTAAAATAGTTTTTCATTATGGGGTTATATTTCTCATTTGAAACTTGTATCTGGTTTTCTAATTCTTAGGAAATGTAGAAACTACCATTTTCACCATAATGATACATATTTTAAATTTCATAATATCCATAAGAAGGTCATGTTATCATAGGACAAGGAGAATTGGAGAAAAGTATAATGTCCCCATCCATAGGTCTCCACATTTGGAGACACATAATACATTATTCTATATACAACTATGATGATCTTGATGAATCTCTATTATAGGGTTTATTAGTAGCTGAGTGACACTAGTTAATGATCCACTGGGAGCGGTACCAACTCAACAATTATTCATTGATTTTAAATGTCTCTGATGTGATATAGGATTTCTAGATTGTCCAAATGGTGGTAACAAAGGTGATGTAATGTTTAATAGATGGTCTGATATAAACACGTAGCATGGACCTAGTTGAGGGACTCTATAATGTCGGTGTTGAAAGTTTCGATTGTTCATAACAGTACTAATCTCTGATCGGAATTGAGATTCTCCAACATGAATTCTTATTTAGATGTGGTTCCTTGCATTTGATTGTCCCAAATAGAAATTTTTGGTTTACAAGAGGTTTGTTGTATCAATGATGTATATTGGGGGATCATTTGGATAGCCAGTGGAGGAGTGCTGTATGAGTTCCCCTTTTTCAACATGCATGGTCATCTGGTGATAGTGGTACCAAATACATCAACACATCATTAATGGAATGGGTGTTCTCCAATGACTCATGTGTAAGGGAAATGGTACTCATTGGTGGCATAAATAGATACTCTTATTCAATATATTTCCAGAATAGTTCTCTGCGATCTTGGGTAGATGTGGATAGAGAAACATGTCATGAGGGGACATGTGTAATGTGATCCACTGGAATGGTTTTAAATCTACCCTCACTTGTATGTACATTCTGATATATTTTAAAATCATGTGGATTTCACTATTATAGAAAATGAACTTCACCATTTGAGCTTCGGTCCTAGTCTAAGATGCTAATGACTAGGGTAAATTTTCATTCATTGAATTTTATGACCCACGAGAACCTATATGGTGAATGAAATTGATGATGACATGTTTCTTCCCTATATTTCTTCATCCATGGGTGTTTTTTTTCATACTTCCCAATGATATTTATTTAGGGTGTATAAAATCTTTGGTAGAGGTTGGAACATTTTCTAGGTGGGATATATGTTATGGGGAAACATGAATATTATTAGTTTAGATATTTAGGGGGCCTACGTTTTGGATTTCTTCAGAGTGTAGAGGACCGCCACATTGATTTTTTTAAGAGTAGGGGGGAGCACAACTCTAGTTATCACCAATGAAATGAGGAACTCTACTTTGGTTGATGGGTATATGGGAGGACCCCCATGCTTACTAGTAGTAATAGAATGGGTAAGGCCACCGTACTAGTGATATGAAGCAAGAGTATGACCTTTAGAGTGATTTATATGGACATGAGAAGGACCTCAATGTTAAGAAACTAGAATATAGATAAGAACTATGTTCTTGTAGCTGAATGTGTTGGGGGTACTTCTTACATGATTTGATAGAACATGGGGAGGGCCTCCATGTTAAATGTTGAAGAAGTGGGGAGGACCTCAACCTAGATTGGTTGGGTCACATATAACACTTATGTGTTGGGTAATATTTATATCACAAGGAGGACCGTTATTTGGATTGTACATTAAGAGATGAGTACCTTTTCTTAGATCGATGCTGCATTGGGTCAGAACTCTACTTGAGCTAGGAAAACATATCACCAAATCTATATTAGAACACTTCTATAGTTTAAAACACTTTAAAAACTTTTCTAAACTATATGATGATTCCATCACTTTTAATTGACTATAATTACTTAATAGTTATTTTCAAATGATAAAACAGTATCCATGATCCTCATTTTTTTAATATATTAACCCATGATTTTAGTATGTATTTCAATTTTAATAAATTTTGTGTATTTAGAATATTGGGGTATATGTAAAACCAAACTACAAATTTCCAGTGCATTATTTTAGTCTTGAAGGATATTATAATACATAATGGGTTACATGAATAGAAAAATTAATAATGAACATTTCAGAAAATGATTGATGGAAATAAACCACACATAAACAAAAAAACTATATTATTGAAATTATCATTATCATGTTTTTCCATGAAGATAAAAAAATTAATGATTACTACTGAAAGAATAAAAAACAATAGAAATATTATGAACATCTTGAGAAATAAATTAGTAAATTTGAAAAATTATTTTATTGAAATATATAAAGAATTATAAATTATTGTAATAATTTCATTGGGTATATAGTCATTGGATATGTGAATGATGGATACAGACATTCCCAAATGGACTAGAATTCTTAAATTAAATTTTTTCAAATTTAAGAAATTATATAAATTAATTATTGAATAAAATGATAACAAAAAATTTGGTAAAAATATTTTCAAAAATATTTTTTTATATGTTATATATTTTAAATAACAATTAATGAATTATTTTAGTTACTGGAATTTTTAAAAATCATTAAACTATTTTAATTTAATTATATTGGTACAGTTTAATTAATATTTATTAAATAATATTTAATGGGTTTCTTTGAAAAAAATTTAAATTTCTATCTTAATAATATAATTGATATGTTGTATGTAATGAAATATATAATTTACATATATAAACAATTGAATTTAAATTCATCAAGTGATTATTATAATTTTTTCAATAAGAATAAAATCATTTAATATCTAAGATCATAATTTTCTAATTAAAATTTCATTCTATGTCCTTATTTTTAAAAACTAAAGAAGTCATTACTTAAAGTTGATTTTATAAAAATTTAATTTTAATAGTTAAAAAATTATTTCATCACTACTATTATGAAAATTAATTTCTATTGAATAGGAACACGAGTACGTAATATATAAAAATTCATATTAATAGAAACAATTGAATAGAAATATTTTATGTTGTCCATTAAAAATTAAATTCCACATATTTTTAATTTTTACGAGATTAACCTATTTCCAAATTTCGATTCATGAAATTGATATTTGGTAAGATGGATTATCCTAAATTTTCTGTAAACAATTATTATTATGGAAAATTATTATACAATATTGAATGAGAAAAAAAGGATACAGTGGAATGAAATGAATTTTTAAAATTAATTAATATTTATAAGTCATAGAAGACAATTTTATTTTATTATGAGGTAATCTTACTATTATGACCTGTATTTTATTATCTAAATCAACCAACTGCCATTGATTTTATATTTAACCACCACCTCACACAAGATTATAATAAAATGTCTATCATATTCACATACAAAAGTATATCTCTTCTACCCCCTCAAAAATAAAAAAAAACATTTTAGTTATACCTTGAATAAATTCCCATTTATTAATCATCTAAGATCATATTCTATGAAGGGTTTTATCTATAACATTAAGAATAAATAAATATGCCATGACATATGAACCCGCTAAAATAACATATGCCATCAAATTATCTATTTCTTCAATGTTTTGTACAATTACTTCTCAATTAAAATCATTTAAATTAATATATCTTATATAATGATGTTCTATTTATATCATTGTTCTATGATGATTATTATATTACTATTATATTACCATAAAATATTATTTTTTTACCAGTATGACATGTTCTTATTTTTTATCGTTTCAACCACCCACATAATATATTCTATACCATAAAATTCATTTTCAACAAGAATAGTTATAAAAAAATTAAAAATTTTAATATATGATAATGAATAGTATTTTATTCCAATATTATTATTCTATATGTGAAATATTAAAAATTAATGATCATTATAATGTAAAAAAAATTATCAATAAAATTTTACAACATGTGCTTGTCGTAATTTTCATTTTTACAAACCATACATGTAGGATTCATAAAATGAAAATGAAAATATATAAATATTCTAATATCATATTTAATATTATAATTATTATATTTTTATCAATGAAAGAGGATTGACATCTCCATACAAAAACATGTAAGAGATAATTAAAAATAATAATATCTAAAAAGACATAATATACTATAACTAACTTATATATATATACATATATTAATTAAATATAATTTAATAGTATTAAAAGAAATATATCTAAATATTATATAAAATATGTGATTACTATGGTTACATCTATTATACCAAAGATTAATGTGCATTAAAGGAAGTCAGGAGTGAATGTAATTATTTCCTCTCAAACCTCACATTAAAATTTAGAATACATGTTAATAAATTTCTATATGAGGAATTATATATACATGCTCCTTAAAACCCCATATATTTTATCCAAATATAGTTATTTTTATCTATACCCAATTTATCCTTCCTCCAAATAAAAAATCACCATAAATTAATCTTATAATTTGTGTTTAGCCTATCTCTCCATTTTTGTTTTTATTCTATTTTAATAATGCCCATTTTTTCATATTTTCTTATATATTTCTTTATTAAAACTTCTATAATTTCATGAGATCACATTACATAGAAAATGAAATATTTTTAAATTTGTTCCATGAATATTTTATATCCCTAATTTAATATTTTCTATATAGTTACTTTCACAAAACATATATTCCCATATCTTACGAAGAATCCATTCAATGTTTTCATAGTTATTCAAAAAACAATTTATTTTCAATTATTATTCTAAAACTGATTATTTTTATATTATTTATTCTTAATGAAATGTTAATCAAAAATGGAAAGGATGGTTCTTCTTGTTTCTAAAAAATATTTTAATTTTAATCTAAATCTTCTGTAATATTTATTTATTTCACCTAATGTTTTATAAGACTCATTATTTATATCTGTAAACAAAGTCATCTAATTTATTTCTCATTATGGTTTACTAATTTCTTATTAAATTTTTTAATAAACTGGTTTCATTCTCATATGATACTTATAATATTTCGGATTTATAAATTTTTTCATTTTTTTGTGTAAATAATATGATTTTTCATAATTTTGTAATGGGTTGTATTTGAATTATATATCCCTCTATTTCATTGGGTAAATCCTTATATCTCAGCAAATGGAATGTAAGGTAATAGGGAGAGATCATAATACACTACATTTATTGGAATGGTCAGTTTACAAAATATACAATGTTATGTAACTTTTCCAACTATGTGATTACGTTATAGGATGTGATCTTTGATAAAAGAAATTATTTTCTATTTTTAATTTTGTAAAAAAATTATATGTTATTCTACATTTAAATGTTATGTTTCCATAGATCCTGTTAATTTTCTAATGATTCCACATTCATATGCTTCATTATTACGTTATTAAATATTTATTATTCAATGTTTAAACTATTATTACATGTGTTAATATAGGTTTTCTTTCATTATGTTATAATAATAATCTTTTACTATATTACCATAATCACATGTTCATATTATAATATTTTATTATTTTTATTTTGTACAATTATGTTAACATGATTTATTCGAGGCATATGACATGGTCCACAGGTTCATAAAGACTCTATAACTCATAGTTTTTTGGATATAAATTTGTGGACAGTAGGTTCAACGTAGGTGGTGATTTTGCTACGTTCGGGCGGTAAATATTTGTGGTCAGGAGGGGTACAGTTTTGTAATGATGTTCATGGTGGGGTTTGTCGTAGTGAGCATGATGGATTCCTATATAATTTTGGGTGGATGATGGATGTGGATATGGGACACTGATGATATACTTGTCGATAATGGGTTGTGTTTTATTTCATGACTCTTAGTGGTTGATGTTATGCTTCAAATGTTTCAAATAATGTTTAGTTGGAATTTGATCTGATTTTTGGTTCTGTTTGTTTTTTATTGTTATATATATCACAAAAGCATTATATTTTTGTATCATTACATATGGATAATGGTGTAGATTCTTCTTGGAATCACTAGGTGGGTGGACTCGAATAATGGATGTGTGTTTTCAAATCCATCATTCTTCTTTTGTTGGATGGATGGGTACCTTGAACTTGAATTTTTATAGTGTTTTCTATAGAATTTTTCAATGAATCAATTTGTAATTTATTGATATTGTAGAATTAATTTTTTTGTGGGAATATAATTTGAGAGAGTTGAATGAATGAACATATATTCCATTCCTATCTCTATATGTTTGAGAAGGTGGGTAGGGTGCTTTTCCACGATGGGTCTATCTTGAATGGCACAACTTATTGGCAGGGGAAACACAACATTATTGATTTATTGCACTGTTTTATTGTCTTTTAGGGGATATGAGTTTTTTTATTTATTATCGTTATTTTTGAGTCCCAATGAACATTTTCGTTTATTATATCATTTTGTTCATGAATTTTTATAGACATTTTCTCTTTTCTTAGTATGGGTTCTGACTTTTCTCCATTTCCAATAGAGGACATATTATGTTATATTTGATAAAGGGGAATTGACACTCCACATATATAATTATTTGGAAATAATTCTTTATCTCTATATGTTGATCCCATACCATTTAATTTGGTATTATATTTGTTATTAGATGTGTTTGGGATCTTCGAAAATATGCATAAGAGGACCAAACATAAATTAATACTAGTGGATCTAAATATTTCATATTCTAAAAAAGAACCTCTATAATATGGAAAAAATGGTCTTATAAGGTAATACATTATATGATTGGTATTCCACATTCATTACACTAATTACACAAATTCTTTTAATATATTATTCATTATTAATAACATTTCATTTATTATTTGATGTAAATTATTAGATCCAAAACCTATGATATATATACATAATAGTCATCCGATAGATGTGCTATTTAATTATATATAAATTAAAAAATTTCATATATGAAATGTTTTATAAAAGAGTTTACTCACCACCCTAGTGAATAGATATTGAAATATTGATGACAATATAAATTTAGGATTGTGATGAACAAATTAATAAATGAGAAAAAACATGAAAATTGTGGAAATTGTGAAATATTGCAGTATTAATTTTCAAATAATATGGTTCATTTTGACCAATGATTATGATTTCACAATACATTATCACTATGGGAAAGTGATAAGTGTAGTTGAATATATAATAATAATATATCATGATACCTTGTATATGATAAATAATTATTTCCACATAGTATAAATAGATTCTATAAATATTAACAAATAATTCATATGGAAATTGAATAAATTGTAACATTCCCATGAGACTGATCAACCATTCTTCAATATGATGATCAAGGAGGATAATATGGTAAATGTGGGGCTATATTATAAGTTAATATATAATCCAAGAAATCAACATTGAAAATTGAGGGTTTATATGATTTACGAAATGAATTTGATTTCAGTCAAAAAAACTAAATGAATTAGGAGTTATTGGATGTGAACACTGGTCATTGATATCTATTCATCCTGGAATCACAATGATGTGTAGAAATTTATAAGAAAATCTTTAAGGCGAAAATATTATGAGAGAAATTTTAATGTACACATCAATTACTATATTACTATAAGGTTGTGATTAATGATATTAGTATAAGATAATGATGTAATAATTACTCATACCAATATTTATATGGGTTAACATAATCATGGATTTCATTATAATACTTCCCAATACCTCTAAAGGATATATTTCTATTTTGTTTTTGGATGGTCACCTTAATAATCAAGAACTATTCATTCATTTTCTATAAGATTTTTCCCTTGATCAAATTTTCCTTATGTGTATAGATAAAGTGGTAAAAATATTTAGAGTTCAATTGTAAATTATATCTGAATCATACTTTTTGATTATATAATTGTCATAATGAATTATTAAAAAAAAGTGTATAAAAAGATATGATTTATCACACCATATAAACTTGAAAATGATTATAAATATGATATGATTATTCGGATATTGGATGATATACTAAGATCTTTCCTAATAAATTTAAAATGAAGATGACATCAATATATAAATATATAAAAAAAATTATATGAAAATAGTTTCTGCTATATAATCCAAGTTGCACCATACACGACTCTATATGGGAAGATACACATAACTAAAACATATTGGGATTGAGTCATAGAGAGGTGGATTTTAGGACCTGATCATAATAAATAAATTTTAGAGATGTTGGAATAAATAAAATGATATATTAAAGTAGTGAAATGTTTACAAAACATCTATAAGGAAAATCTTTAACCACATTACATGTTCAATGTTTGAGATTAGGAATTATTTTGTATTTCATTATGAATTTGTGTGATGATATTTAAGAATAATAGAGTGTTGATACAATGTTAAATCGTCCCATATGAGATCCTTG
Source organism: Viscum album (assembly GCA_963277665.1). NCBI lineage: Eukaryota > Viridiplantae > Streptophyta > Magnoliopsida > Santalales > Viscaceae > Viscum > Viscum album. Next base: position 316,120,480 of record OY728132.1, on the reverse strand, counting down.
ATAACATTAGGATAGGATATTATCACATATTGTTTCTTCCAAAACTATCACAGATTCATGGTGTGTTCCATGTATCACTTTTTATGGAGTACATATTTGATCAATCAGAAGTACTAAAATAAGAAACTATTTAATTAAAAAATTATTTATCTTATGAGGAATAAAAATTGGAAACAATAGTTCATAGAGATAAAGTTTTATGGGATTTGATAACCCACCATGTAATAGAACACTTGTGAAATCATACATTTTAGGAATGGACATTGGAATCTAATATTTTAATTTGAATTAAATTACCTTATTTAAATTTCATATAAGTCATTATATTTAGAATATAAATTTTTTTAAGAAGTTATACTATAAAAATATGATATTTTAGTAGGTTTTTTCTCCTTTTATAAGGGTTCCATGTTTTATTGATTATGATACCAGAAACATCAAACTCTAATAAAAATTCATTACATCATTATGTGATAATATTACCCTTAAAATGAAAAATATTATAATATAAGTAAATTATAAATTATCAAGAAAATTATAAAATTAATAAAACAACATAAAAATAAAAATACTATAGTATTGAAACTATTATAATCATGATCATACATTAATATCATATCATCAATAATAACCCTAGATAGAATGAAAATTATTATAAAGATGCTGAAAATAGTTAAACAAACAAGGAATATGATAAATTCTATAGATCTATATATTGGATTTAAATAGGTTCATTAGTTATTTGGCCATTTGAGTTATTATTTTTTGTTATTTGTTTATATAATGTGAGTATACCCATAATATAACTTCCATTATTTTATTTCATTACATAATTAAAACGCTGCATTTTAAAATAATATAAATATGTTGAGAATCAATTGGTTTAGTGTCTTTCGAGACAATGTATATAAGACTTACTTTATCATTAATGTAAATATTTTTGTAGAAAATATATTATACATGATATTATACAAAATTTACCATGTGTTAAACTCAACCTCTTGACTTGTAATATAAAATATTCAGAAACAAGTCATGTCAATCATTTATTAATTCAATAAAAAAAAATTCACAATTAAATCGGGGATAAACTTTAAGAATATAGAAAAATATAAGTAGGAGATAACTCTCTGACTAATAGGGAATAGAATCATAAAGCATTTCATCTTTCGTGATAAGAGAACAAGTCATCTCTTATGATCAAATAAATAACATGTTGAAAAAAATATGAAATCATGATAAATAAATCATGTTCCTTGGGTATATTATAGTAATATATCAATAATTTGTTGTAATTATATAAGAATTGATACTAAAAATCATGGATAAGGAATTACCACATATTTCCTGTGGTGTATCAGGAATCACAACATGTTTTCAAAAATAGATTATGAATTACAAATTGATTTCCATAGAAGATTAAAAATCCCAACTTGTTTATCTTTTCAGATCCAACACCTCAATTTATTAAAAAATTATATCACAGGATGAAATCCTTTACTAAATCTATTATAGGGATATATAGGGTCAAAATATCACCTAAATATTAAAAACACATGTTTTACAAAAATAATACATATAGCCATCACATCGTTAAAACCCTAGAATAAGAAATGGTTTCACATATCATTTAAAACTCCATCACATAAAAAACATACAAATAGTATCATTTTGATAAAAAATCACAGAAAATATGATTCATTAAAAATACCTACATTGAAAATTGATCACTAGTTATATGGACGAAAATATAGGCCATTGTTAAAACATTTCATTCTGATAGGTTTAATATTTTAAATATTCTGAAATACTTTTTTATAAAACAGGCAATGAAATAGTTAATAAATATTAACCATTGAATGTTGAAAAACAAATTGAGACCAAATAAACTTATACATAAATGGATTTTAATACATGAATTTAATATATTGGTGTTTATTGAAAATTTAGACATTAATGAAAGATTCCATTAAGATATTGATTTTCTTTATTAAAAACATTATAATTTTTTGTTGTAGAACTATCTAATACGATGATTTGGATCAAACAATTTATATTCCCTATAAATAAAAAATAAAAAAAATATCAAAAATGGAAATTATTTATTTAATAGAATACTTAAGGTCAATTTTAAAATGAAATTATATTAATCCAATAATTATAATTGAGTAACTAATGTCCGTTAGAGAGAGCATAGTGTATGAAGTGGTAAAAATTTAAAATTGTTTTTATGTGGTCCAAATGATAATAATATGATCTCAAATACCATATTATATGACAATAGTTAATAATTTACCCATAATATATGAAATACATTTATAAATAACCATTATACCCCAATGAATGTTAATTAAGGTAACTAAACACTTTCAATTGAAATCATTTAAATACAAAACTCTTGAAATGGAGAGATACAAATTGATAAAAAATTAAAATTAAGAAAAATTATTTCATGATATAATATCACAATTATATAGAATATATAGCACATAATATAAATTATATGAATAATACAAAACATGTCTCACATATAAAGAATTATGAAAAACCCCATTACTGTGGTCATGTTTCAATATGAACTTCAAATAAACATCTTAAATAATTATCTTAATTTAATTAATTACATATCCAGGAACCATTTTAAAAAATTTAACCAATTATTATCTCCATTTATAATCATTCCATATAAATATACATATTATTTATTTTTTACCTATATTTACTCACTATGACTTTATGGTTTATAAAAGGTTCATATCAGAAGTGTTTTAATACATTATCGATTCAAATTTCAACCATATAAGGTTATTCATTTTTATTTTATAATTATTAATAAATTTAGAAATTACATTCATGCATGCTTTAGTCATTATCAAAGAATATGAAATCAACAACAATCTTATTTATGTTAATTTTCACCAATTAAGTGTGTTTTACTTAATAATGAATGAGATATTGATGTAAACCATCCTAAAGTAGTAGAAAAATTTATTTTAAAATTTATATCATATTAATCCATTAATTATGTTCTCATAATCATTGGTAATTTAATTTCAAATAATTTCTCAACTATCTAGTCAAACTGACCCCAACAAGAACATATTATGATTAATAAATCATTTTGAGGTAATTTAACTAAAAATTGAGAGGGGTTTAAGAAGAATCAGAATTTGGTATTGGGATGTTCTTATAAGTAGCATACCCACATATATAGAAAATCCAAATTTCTACCAATGGAATTTGATGTTTTATGGATTTTAACTGTTGCAAGTGATTTGACTCAACCATAGGGTGATGAACATGAATGGTGAAGCTATAATTTAGAACATTGAGGGATCTATTTTTTTATAACCTGATGAGATGAGGGTATTCCATATCTTCCATCATTCTGGTCACTTTATAGTTATCACATTACATTCATTATGCCTTTCTATATTGGATGCATTTCTTGTTTGTGTGATTTTTTGATTGGGGTCAAAATATATATACCTATTAATTTCCTATATGATCTGTGTAGTGGATTAAAAAATTTATTTTGAATGGTATTTATAATTCATGTCGTAAAAAAGTAATTTTTTCCTTAATAGGATATAGTAGACAACCTATGCATCTAATTGTGGAATATTGTGTAGTGGACCATGAGATGCATAGAATGGAACTTATTACATTGTGGATCATGTGGACACAATATTTAGTTCCATGAGGAGTATGGGACCTTGTATCAGAGGTGGTTTACAATTTTTTGTCAACCATTTAAAAATAAATGTGATATCTTAATGAAATAAAATGTAAATTGAAAACTATAAAACAATGAATTGAGCATGAACCTACTTTTTAGGTGATATAAGGATGTGTCTCTACTAACTGTTATGGTTGTTTCTATTTGATAGTATTTTATTTGTGAGATTTTTTAGTGGTATAAAATATTTATAGGATGGGTTTGACCTGTTATATGAATTGAGATGTCATCTTTTAAAAATAAAATATTTTGTAGGCATGTGTTTAGTATTGTAGAGACTTTCCACCATGAAGACCTCTAGTCATATGCTTGGAGTGTTGAAATGAACATGCTCCAAAGGCAATGGTCCATGAAATACTAGTAGATCCTTTTATATTACCAAGTGAGGAACCATTAGTTTTATAGGAAAAAAATGATTATGCATTGTTTCTCAGGGGGTTTTATTCCAATATAATGAATTGTAATGGACTACAACAGCCTAAAACTTCTATGGCTAGGCTAATGTGTCTGTTCTAGTAGAGGAATCCACTAATGTTTTTAGGGGATAGTGGTCCATAAGCTTATTAGTTGTGGCTTTAAACTATTTCATTGATATTTAATCATCTTGATACTCCTCATAATACGATAGTGAAGCTCTCCACATAAATGCTTCAAGGTGTATGAAAATGTTGGTGGGATGTTTTGAACATTAATGAAATGATATGAGAAGTAGTTTGTTTTGATTTTATAACTAGGATATATGACTATTTTTACCCCAAGACTCTAAGGGAAGTGTAGGCCAGTGAGTTCATCCATCAATTATGGGGAACCATGACAGTTATGGAGTACCAATCACCCATTACAGGGATTCAACATTTTGTTCCAACATACCTAGTAGTGATGTTATCAATGGTGAGATACTTTGAAGAAGGTATATAACATTCCATTTGATCTTAGCTCAAAATGTTAAGAATGACCTCTATTACGGAGATAGTGAATCATGTTGTAATTATAAAGTAGATTCTGAGGGAATATGAGGTAATGAGCATAGCATTGTAGTATCCAGACCTAGTAGTTAAACATATAATGGAAGGAAGTAACATTTTGAGAAATCCCATGAGTTGAGTACCATCCATGCTACTTGTTATGGTACTGCGGTTTTTTATCATCAGTGTGTATGAATGGGTATATGAGTAATTAGTGACTACGACCTATAAATATGTTGAGATTGTAGAATAAGGGGAAATGATCAATGTTTCTACAGGACCAACACTCTAACAGTGTGTATTAAGGGTAAATATCTAACAAGATTTTCATGTTAAGGCGTCATATCTCTGTATTGAAATGGGATTCAAAGAAGTACTAGTTGATCAATCCGCGGTGTTGGGGTTCTTTTATGATGCATTCAAACACCAGTTTTACCAAGACAGCATGGTGGATCTACTCTATGTAGTGAGGTTATGCCATAGGGATTTGGTTCACGCCCTATATATTCTGAATAGACTACCCCTATAGAGTAGAGTGTCATATCATCTACCGTTATAGGTATCATATTAGTATCTTCTTCACTAGTATCTTCTGTTTTTTGACATAGGTGCATCACATAGTTCTCTATCTATACCTGTTGTTGATATCCATGGGACCAAGGTTCAGTTTTTTATGGACATTATGATGCATGATAATTTTTTGGCTATTAAAATATTTGTATACGTTAGTGTAGGGCCCCCCTATTGAGGCTGGTGTAGGTATCCTTATATGGAATATGTTTTTTCTCAACATGATCGAGTTTGATGTCATAATCAGAATGGATAATCTAGTAGAATACTGATCATATGATGACTATTATTATTGAAGGGTGACATTCATGTCACTAGAGGGATTATTTGATTCTCACAATGTGTGAATGGAATCTCCAAGAGAGGTGACCTTTGCCAGATCATCATAGGAAGGGTGGGATGACATCCCATAGTGAAAATATTTATCTGGATGGTCATGGAGAAAACAAGACAGACATTCCTCCAGTGGTTGATCATTTCATAAAAATTTTCCATGATGAATTTTCTTATTTACCTCATAAGACAGAGTATGATTTGTCAATTGATCTAGTTTGAGTATCTTCACTAATATACATTATTTTTTATAATATTTCTATTATAGTTTTGTAGGTTATCAAGAGTTAGTTAGATGATTTGGATTCAAAAGGGTTTATTAGACATAGTACATATTATTGGCGTTTTCCAATGTTTTTTTGTAAAACGTCAGATGGTACCCTTAGTCTATAGATGCATTACCAACTTTTCAACTACTTAATGGTTAATAATAATCAACCCGTTCTATAGATAGATGAAATTTCTTTATGAGAAATAAGGATATCAATTTTTCTCTAAAAATCAATTTCAAATTAGATATCACCAAGTGTTAGTTTTACCTGCATGAATAAATTATATAGATTTTCATAGTATGTATGGTAAATACAGTATCTAATTATGTCGCTCTATCATAACAACATGCTAGAGATTTTCATGGTGCTAATGAACTAATATTTATATCCTTATCCAGATTCAATTGTTGTGGATTTCATGGATGATATTTTGATGTATTCACAAAATTGACTCATCCATTTCAAACAACGTGAGATCAATTTAGATTCACTGAGAGTGAATCGTCTATTTGATAATCCCATAAAAAGGCACTTATGGATATATAAATTCACTTATTGGGTCATTATATCTCAAATATAGAAGTATTAGTTTACCCAAAGAATGAAAAACTCATATTTTCCTTAGATTAACCCAAGAACATCTTTGACAAAGAGATATTATTGAGGCATGATGGATATTATCATAATTTCATACTGGTCTTATCATTCCAAGAATCACAACTGATAAAATTTAATATAAAGGGTTTATTGTCTATATGGACAAATTTCTATGGAAAAACCATTCAAGTGTTGAATGGGAGATTGACATTAGAACTAGTATTGATTCATCTAGAGCATGGATGAAGCTTTATAGTGTGTTATGAAGCATCCGGTATTAGGATTGGACCAGTTTTGATGTATTGAGATATAGTTTTGGAATATTTGTAATATGATATGGGGACATACAAGAGGAGCTACCTAAAGCAAGAGGTTATGTTTTCTGCAGTTTTTCATGCTTTGAACGGTTTGAAACATTACATACATGGAGATAAATTTTGTTTGTAAATAGACAAAATATACCTAAATTAAATATTTTAATAGATTTATACAAATACGATGAATTCATGTTGGGTTGAGTACATAATGTTTTTATACATAGATAATTCCATTCCTAGGAAGGGAAATGAAATGGATCATACACTAATTAAGAGGACATAGATACATGCAGTCTAGGGGGATAATGGGGAGTTGAAGCATAAGGTTTCATTATCTTATATTCATTTGGTGGGGCATGACAGTCAGGGGATTAATTATGTTTCATCCATATCTATGACCTCTACCTTTCTAGGTAGAGCGAGGATGAGACAAAGTTTGGTTATAAAGGGCATAATTCTACAGAATATTGTCACCGATGATGACCCACCACATGGTTGGACTATAGTAGATGATGATATATTTTTTATAAAGGGTCACATACGGGTTTCATTGGTATTATGTGAGGAGTTGATGTAGATTTTTATTCCTCAGTTTGGGAAGTGCCTCATTTCAATACCAAAATATATCATGAACTACACCATAAATTAAAGTAGCTGATGATGGAATTTTAAGTGGTTGGTTTTATACAATGTATTCCTCCCATCATTAGGTGAAGATAGAATATCAACTTCTATAAATACAATTACAGTAGTAACATATTCTCCTGTGGAAATTCAATGACATCATGTTGTATTTTTTTACAGATTTTCCAAGCCCATCGTGATGTAGTGATGTTGTTTGTTTTTTCTAACATGCTAATAATGTTCTCAAATATCCAACTGATTACTGAGACATTTAGTGTTGATGAAACTGGAATGTTGTATATTAGCGAGACAATACATCTTCATGGGGTTCTTTGAATTATTGTTTCAGAATTGGACCACCAATTTCCATCTCATTTCTAGAAAATTTTGAAAATGGAACTATTTACACAATTTATTCATTGGAAAACATGAATAATAGGTTTATGAATGATCAGAACATACGATAATGGTTGTTGAGGAAAATCAATAAGCATGAATCCTAGATTTTGGGGGATCTTAGTAGAGGATTATTCCCCTTGATGAGCTCTCTTATAAAAATATACATCATTTGACTATACATATATAACCATATGAGGTGTTGTATAGTAGGCCATGTAAATATCCTCAATTCAAGATATACGAATGTGTGGTAGCTTTAATGGGACCATGTCTCATGATGTAAACTTCTATAAAGGTCATTTTCATTAGAAAGTGGAATGATACCACAATAGCTCAACATAATTATTATTCTGATCACCGAAGATGACCATAAGAGTTTGAGGTCGACGATCAGGTAATTTTTTAATTCTTATAATGATATAGAAATAGGTGGATCAATAGACAGTGAAATATTTCTTCTTGGTATATCATAACATTGAAGCTTCTGATGTGAGTTTGGTTGGTAGAAAATTGGTTGTAGTAATCATAGAGGTAGTGGACCATGAATGAAATCTTCCATGTATCTCATATACTTCACTATCATTATAAAACACCTCATTATTTTCATCCCATGGTGGTATTTTGAAAGGTTGTTTCATCCATTGAGGAGCATCTTATTCATATCATTGATAATAGCATAATGGTTCTCCAATGTTATCTAGTTCCTCTATTATGGGTTCTACGGAAACATGTATTTTTATATTATGAGACTTGGGAGAGGGAGAATGCTGTAAATGCTCAGTGGATGATGATATTTTTGAGTGATTCTTGGCTGCCAATAATAGGGAATTTATGGTATAATTTGATTTAAGGGGGAAATATTAAAAGATATCAGGTTTTCATATGAGGTAAGAAAATTTAAAATTTTAGATAACCTTTGAGGTAATGGGGGTATCAATGTTGTATATAATGTTTTTGAAGCCCGAAACCTATCATTTTATAAAATTCATGTAGGTCGGACCATTAGTAAAAACTATAAGTGTCTGCTATATGGTTACATTTCACTATGAGAGACTGTCTAGAGGGCCCTTAGAGTATCGGGGATTGAGGAAATCATGCAGTTGGAGGAATACACACGTAAGATATACTCATCAATTTTTATAATGGGTTGAGACACAGTTTTATTTGTTATTTGGTAAATCATGAACACTAATAGTGTGAGGTACCCCACCTTATGGGGTAAGGCACATGTTGGCCATGGTCTGTCTAACCATGGAGACCAATGTTTTAGTTAAAATTACTAATTTTCTTTAACATTTTTTTAACTCACAACAATTTTTCATTTCTCCTCCCACAAACAAGAGCATGACACTAGAATATACTTCTTAATACAAATTATAGGTTTCTCCAACATTTTTCTTCTTGTATAAGAATCAAGAATCATGGGAATCATTGAATCCCTTCCAGGGAGTATTCAATCCATTTGGTGTCATCATTAATCCCTATAAGTATCAACCAATCTATTTAGGTGGAGACATATTTTTAATATATTTAGTCTCTTCATTTTTAATTTTTTTTATTTGGTGCTATGAGTGAAATCATAAGATGATACAAGGTGATAACTACATTAAAGACCAACGGTAGGTGGTAAATAATTTTACCTTGAGTTTTGGTTCTTTATTGAGATTATGTTTATTTTTCTTCCCAACAGGCATTCCGGTGGCGCCCTGAAAATTAAATGACTAATTTAATTATATGGAGTGGAACACGATAGGGATTCCATTTAGATACTTTTATATGTGTTCGAGGAAGTTTCCTCTTACAACCACACACATGTGATGTTCCATGTGAATTTACTTTATATATGAGTTTGTTAAACCACCCATGGGTTGAGTTAGTTATTTCCTTGATAGAGGAAGCAAGTTAATAAATGAATTGAATTATATTTTTTTAAATAAGAGATGGTTTATTTCCATTCATGTTTATGATTTTGATTAAATGGTTTATACAAAATATTTACATGAGTGGGTAAACTCGTGGAATGATATTGAATGTGAATTGTGGTATGAGTGGTTAACCTCCTTGAATATTTACTGTTGAAATGATAGATGATTTTAATGATGAATTGTTATATAGTATTAAATGAGTGTGACAAAACATGTGGAATGGAAACAATAATGTATTTCATGGACCTGTAACATTTCATGGATATTCATTCAGTGGGATTCTGTGCACTTCACTACCACATAAATGTGGTTTGTTTAGGATCACAGAAGACATGGTCTGTTGACAAGCTCTATAGGCCCCAATTCAATCCAAGCCACAATTCAATAGACACAATCCTAGGCCCGTATGAGTATGTATTGGTTCACTATACGATGGATCTAGCCACGAAGGGTCTTAATTTTCTGAATTATATAGTGCAACCATGGAAAAGGTTTTGCGATTTATTATATGGCTCAACTGTGGTAAATTTTACCGGTCTAGTTATACATCATCATTGTGGTTCATTTGATATAAATATTATACCTTAAGACCATAGGATGTATGATATGCTATTAGTATGTAATAGTCATTAGGTTTATTTACTTATTATTGTTCATTCATTGTTAGAGTAGCTTGGAAGTTCATTTCTCAAGAGCCTTGTTTACCATGATAATATAATGTTACATCATTTCATTTAAATTGGTAATTTTACATGTATTGATTTTATATATATTCTTTACCACGGTATCTACATTGTATTCAATTGAACATTTGGTACTTATTATAGAATCATTAGGTGGTGACCTACTCATCTTGTATCTCACATTTTGTTCCAGTTACTATTTGTACTCTAACAGTCGATTTGGATGATGTTAAGGATCGGGGAAAGAACCAAAATTTTTATGAAAGGTTTTTTTTCATGATTAGGTCTGGTTGAGTATAGGATCAGAGTTAAGGACCATGATTCCATAAGGATATCATTATTTTTTGTGTTTTTTGAATTTTGATTCAGGTATTATACTGGTGTATATATACATGTTTGGAAAATTTCTAAACATATGACATGGTAATCATTTTTTATGATATTCCATTTGTTATTTCATTGTATATATCTGTCATCTAAAATTTTACTTATTTTTTTATTGATTTAATTCTTCTATTATTGATTTGAATTATTTATATTGTTGTTTTACACTCTGATAAGAGAGCAAATTCTCTTCATAGACTAACCCTAGGTCCTCATATATAGTCGGTATACTCTTCTGTTTAGGGATAATATCTTGAGGTCATGTGAACAACCATGCTCAAGGCACCGTTCAGTAGAATCTAGGTCCAATACATTATAACTCTCAAGGATATTGGCTCCAAAATTTGACAAATAATTGGTTGTGGAAGAGATAAGGTCATGATGTCCACAAACAATATTTTGTACTAATGTTTTAAATATGTTTTGGTCCCTTTACACATTGAATTATTATTTATCCCATTCTATATTTTACTCTTGAAACACTTTTTTACCTTATGAAACATCATCTTTATGACTAAAAATAATATAATCTTTATAAGATATTTTTTACCTGCTAATTAAAAATTTGAATCAAATTTTTTTCTAATTAAACTTCTAAATGAGTAAAAAAATATTTTTATTATTGTATAAGTATATATTATTAAAACTTGTCTAAAAATATTGAATGATTTTAGTAATATAAAATATTAGTCTATGAAATATAATAAATATTTTATATTGAATAATACCTAATATAGAATTCATATTTTTTAAAGGGAATGGTTTCATAATATTATATGTAAATATTATAAACTAATTATTCTATAAAAGTAATAGGATTATTAAAAACATAAAATTTTCCAATTTACATAGAAATAATTTTTTTATGAAAAAAATAAACATTCAATATCATAATTATACTAAATAAAAAAATTCTCAAATTATTTTTATGTAATTATTAACTTTTAACATTAAATTTAATTATTGAATGTAGTTAAAATGAATATTTTTTTTGAATATCACATTTTGTTTGTTATCTATTATTCTTTCTTATTGCGTAAAAATTATTTATTAGTCTACTGTTAATCATTTATCCATAAAAAATTCTTCAAAATAGTAAATTTGAGTGAAAATATTATTTTTAGATTCTTGTATTCAGTAGTTCTGTTTGAATATAAATTTATCCTTATATTATTTATTTCTCTTTTAATATATTATTATAAATCTCCCCCATAATTATGTTACCACTATTTATACCAACCAATTATACATTAACATTAAAACGGACTCTATTTTTTTGGGTTGAAACATGATTTGCAATGTAATATTTATTTAATTGTGAAAATTTGAATAAAAAAGAGTTTTTATAATATACCCCCCATAGAAAAATTCATCCTCCAAATTATATAACATTGAAGAAAATTGTCCAGGGTACCTAACTCATTACACATCATAATGTTCCCATGTATCATACTAAAGCATAAAATCCACAATAGAAATTAAAAATGATGAGTGGACATAGTATGCACCACCTGATATAATTATTCAAAAATTTCCACAGTTTGTTGCATATATGAGACAACGTGTTTGTAGAGACTCGAAGCCTGACGTACATAGGCTTTACATTACTTTTGCGGAATACTTAGTACATAACAAAAACACACACTAAAGGATCGTAATAGTTTAGTGTCTTTGGAAACTCGGAACGTAATCTTCTAATCGTGGTGAAAGTTCTTTAATATCTCCCATAAAGGTCATCCTTTTTTTCTACCTAAAACCTTTCTTTATATCCTGGGGAAAAGAAAACATAAAAGGGTGAGCTCAAATGCTCAGTAAGGGTAAACAAAAGAAAAATCAATCACATCATATACATAGCTTTTGGAAATCTTAACCTGCAAAAGAGCTCATAATATCATAACATGGGATATATCATAGAAGTGAAATGTAATCCCAATAATCATAACTTAAAACATGAAACTTTGTGGCATACACACATAATCATAGAAAATCATTTCTTGTTAGTCAAGACTCATTGCCAAGACTATCTTAGTGGACAAAGTCCCTTTCTGAATCGAGTAACCCTCGTTTCAGTCCTGTTTCACTGAACCGGTATAACCTACCATTTCAGCCATGTCTATCTCATGAGATATAAAATCTTTACCCAATGCATTGGAGGGAGATATAGGTCCCACCCATCTCATAATGATACCATTCTTATGTGTGCCACAAAATAATAAATCATACATCATTTCATAACCCATGTAATAAAAATGGGATTCTTAAAACAACATGACACCATAAAACCATTCATATAAGATAAAGGAATTCATAAACATAATTCCATCACAACATAGTCAAATAAATGTAAAAATATTAATAGAAACAGAACCCTTTATTATCTTAGATGGAAAATAATTTTGATAAAACACTTGAAATGAATTCTTGAGGAAAATATCCTTTCTTCTTCAAAATCAATTTCTTTTCACAAAACATCATGCAATTTTAAAAGAAATAGATTTTATTAAAAATAGTCATGAAATCTTTTGGAGGAAGCTTCATGAAAATAAGGCTTTATAAAACCGTAAAAATCCGTTCATGCCGTTTAAGTTAAAAAAAAACATTCTTCGTACTTTTGTCGGAAAAGTCAAAAAGTACCTCGTATGAAAAAGCGACAAAAGATTCCTTTCATATTATTTACTAAAAACTCACCAAAGAGTAAAATTGGATTTAAACTATTGTAAGTGGATGGAAACAATACTACATATTGAAGGAACATGGATGTGGATGATAAAATACACCCCAGTAAATACTTACGAATAAACAATCTCGGATAAAAATGAGATTGTGATATTTCCCTTACCTTAGGTCCAATTTGCTTCGTATGTGTCCGAACCTCCTGTATAATGATTTAAATAATGTCATTGACTTATTACATAATCATATTCATTGTTATGATATCATATATGGTTCACTTATGACATTATATTACCCGTTCTTTTGTAAATTCCATGTTAAAGAAGCGTTTTGGGTAAAATCGTTTCATTTATCGTAGGTGTTTTGACTTGTTGTTCTTGACATCATTATTACTTATATCATGATTTAATTACTTCCAGAATATAAAATATGATTTATATATCATATATATTCAGTATATATATATATAATAGATAGATAAATAAAATGAAAAACACCGTTCATGGAGACGGTAGTCCGTACGTACGCATGAACGCTGTTTTTCTTTCCTTATTGTCTTGAAATGGAAGTAAGTAGATGACATACATATGTATATATATACATAAATCCAGTAGCTTTATAATGTCATATATTTCATTATTATTTCTTATATATACATTATAATCATTCTTAAATGGTTAACATGGAGAATGAATCTCATCGCGTCGTGGAGACGGTAGTCCGTACGTACGCACGAGCGATGATATCATTTCTATAAATATTGAATTGAATTGGAGTTGATTATACAATATATCAGAATCAATATGATGTTGTAATAACTATGTATAGTTATTCTTTACACCATTATACCCATCCATGTAAGGTGGTGGTGGAAAATAGATTACACCACGGCGTGGAGACGATATTCCGTACGTACGCACGCGCGGTGATTTCTTTTTCCGTAGGATGGATAGATGGTGAAATAGGGTTGTTTCATACTTATAATAACATATCAGTATATGAGTGATACTGATGTTATTACTTCATAATGAAACAACCTAAGAAGAAGAAGTGGAAGAAGAAATAAAGATGAAAGAATTGGTAACGGTAATTACCTCTTCTTTGAAGTGCCTCTTTGAGACCTCCTCTTAGGGCACTAGAATTGGTCTTTGAGGAAGACCAGAACATCTAGGATGTTGCTAGGGAAGTGGAGAAGGGATTTTGGCAGGGGGTGTCCGAGCTTGAGTGCTCAAATTGGTGTGAGGAGGAGGGGGAGGAGGTGTCCTTTTATAAGGGAGGAGAGGGGCACCTTAGGAATATCTCAAAATATTATTTTATATTAAAGTCAAAATCGGTTTATAATGGTTCCAAAGGGTCTTATTTCGAAGATAAGGTGGGGAGGGGTCGAAATCCTATCAACCAATAGAATTTAGACAAGTTTAGGATATTATTTTAACCTTATCAATTAAATTTAACTCTAAGTTAAATAATTTAACTTTTACCATGTCGTTTTGTTTTCTTTCACTATATGGTTAATAAACTTACTATAACATGCCAAACGAACCCCAAATTGTTTATTATTAATATATATATCCTTATCTAAGTCATTTGGCCGAACCTTAGATTTTTAGGAATACAATAACAATTAATAATATAATATTTGATTTAAAAACTATTTTGTGTCAATTTTGACACTATTTGATATATGATTTTTGTGAAAGTCATAACAGAATTAAATGTTCGAACCAAGTTGATTAAATCAACATTAATATATCATAGTAACCTATAAAATTAGTGGAATTCATAAAAAATATAAAATTACATTTATTTTGGTGTTTATAACATCAATTATGTCAATATTTCATTAATAAGATAATTACTGCATCATCTTTGTGTCATAAATAAATTAAATTATTTGATTTCTAAAAATTACAAATAAAATACCATCATGTAGGAAATCTTATTATCTTTCTAATGAATATTTACAATTGAATTTATCTTATGTATAACCCCATATTAAAAATGATTTACTTATTAAACTTTGATTTTAACTATTTTAACCCTTCTTTAAATAAATTAATAATAAATGTCCTAATCTAATCCAAGTGGGCCTAAATGGTCATATTTTATTCCTAAGTTTGTTTTTGGTCGAATTACACTTGTCCAATAGAATTAGGACATGTGTTAGGGTAATAGTAATATCATATTTACCCTTAGTTACCCTATTTACTATTAACCGCGGTAAAAAAAAGTAAAAAGTTACTATTCACCAAAAAATTATTTTCATCTCATTGAACCACATTTTAGTCCTTGATATTAACCGTGTCTCTCGGATTTTCGAAATTCCATTCACAGAAGCGGTAAAATTAAGTTTTATGCAAAAATTCAGTTTTTAACCAACCACTTAGTAGTTTCACTATTCATCAAAAATTGATGTTTTTCAGAACCATGCCAAAATTTCATCCTAAGCTATATTTTATATTCCGAATTCAAAAATGAAGTCTATTTTACCAAATTCATAACATATAAGTTGCATTAATTAATTTTATAATTAAATCCCGCTGTTAAAACAAATAGCGTGTTTTTAAGAAACAATATCTATCAAAAGATTGACACTTGATTATGTCTGGTTTAAATGTGAAATTACATTCAATGACCAACACTGTATTAAATTGTAAAAATATATTCTAAATATACTTTAAAACCACTCAAATTAATAATTTATCACTATTAATTATTTCGATTAAAAAAGTTGTTTTTTAATTATAATTAATAATTTTCACTATTCATCAGAATATGAAAGTTATCCGAAAAGTACCAAAATTTCACCTTAGGCTAAATTCGATACTTCGAATCCAAAAATGAAGTTCATTTTGAAATATAAGATTTACAGAATTTTAAAAAGTGGTTATTACTATTCATAACGGCTAGTTTTAATAATATTTTAATAGCATATCGTTGTTTAGTGAAACTCGTTATTGCGTACTACACACGCTATCGAGGAAGGTCGTGATTGCGTGTATGCAAGGCAAGTCAAGGATGCGTGTTGTGCAAGCTCCTTTTGGTGTAGCGTACAATACAAGACATTAGTGAAATAAAAAGAATATTTTTCATAAAATCTCGGGCTGTTACATTCTACCCCCCTTAAAATGAATTTCGCCCTCGAAATTCGTCGGGGTTATAAATGGTTTACTATTCGAAAGATTCTTTAATAGAATCCCACATCGTAAAAAGGAATACAAAAACTTGGCTTTAAAAACTAAAGTATGAAATGTAACGATTACCCAAATAAACTAATCGCTGGGTTTCCACATAGGTAAAAATATGGATATGGAAGAGAAATCTAACCATCATGTTCTGATGGAGAGTGGTAGAGAACATGGCTATGGAAAAGCCAGTAATCACAAATCCATAGATTTGTGATGATATAAGGTACCATCTGATTCATCAGGTATAAGATCACTAGGACAACATTTTTGGTTTTCAAGATCATTTCCCTAAAGTTGAAAATTTGAATTAGAATAAATACTTACTTTATTTTGGTACAATATCACTATTGTCCGTGCCTTTAACAATTTCCACATCATCTCTTAAAGAAATGAAGTTGAATTTGTCATTCGCGATGTGTTAGCAGATCATGTGATAGAATGATGGGTCATTCCATCTGTCTCAAACAAAAGGTTAGAAAAGTTATCAAAAAAATACATAAATCCATCTATAGTGAGATTAATCATATATGGTTCCTAAAATGAACTTATACATCACATATCATACTGCTTAATATAATAAAACTAGTTTCTACTAAACAGGGACTTCCTGTAGGTCAGTGGTAGGCGATAAAGGCCAGTCGCACTTCGGTTGTGGGTTCGATTCCCACAGCCTTGTCCGAAGCGATGGGCTGTCGCCCGTCCTGCAGGTTGTCCTTTTTATAAAACTATATTACTATAACATCCCATCAATAATATCGAAAAAAAACTTCTATCCTTAAAAAATACTAACTTATGTCCAACATAATTCATTCCAATCATTAGGCTCATAATACTGCAGTCCATTCTCATAACATAGTGAAAACGATTACCAGAGATTTAATACCATCGTTGATCCCCATATATCATAAGATATATTTTGTTGGTCACATTTCAAACATTCAAAGGCCTTAATCTTGTACTCTCTTGAAGAATGAATACCCATTGAACCTTAGTGAAAACGTGAATGCAGTTAAAAGTTAACACTTTTCACATACCGAAATCCTCAAAATTCTATATACTCAAACCATGATATCACTTAGTCCTTATATCAATCATGAGCTCATGAATACTGTCAAACATTTCATTTTCCCCTTATCCCTTCATTATGCGCATATCATCTTCATTCCAAAAATATCTGAATAACCTTTCATGGATACTGGTAACATTAATCAGACAACAATGTTACAATCCTTACATGTCTCTTTATTCCATAGTACCATGAGATTACTTATACAACATTACACATGATAAACATGTAATCATTCCACTACATTCTTAAACCATTGACCGAGCTTCAACAATTCTTTCATCTCACATACCATTGGTAGTCTCTTCATCATCATCCACATAAATACTTCCCATATGACCATACTGATTCTCTTCATGAGTCTTTCCCTTAGGGCATTTGTTTGCATAATGCCCATACATTCCACATTTAAAACACTTAACCATTTTTGATGTCGTAGCAATACCATTATCCTCATCCCTGGTATTAACTGAACCTTTTCCTTTGCACTTACTGGATTTGTGTCCTTCTTTTCCACACCCAAAGCATCTTCCAGTTCCTTTGAAACATTCTCCTTGATGCCTCTTCCCACATGATTTACATAGGGGAAATTGAACTTTCTTTCCTCTATGATCATCATGAAACTCCATCTTTCTCTTATTAGCCGAGTCAGGAAACATACCAAATTTTATTTTATTGATCATATTATGAGATTGCTGATTCGGCTTAATAATGATGTTTGGACTTCCAAATCCCATTTCATTTGGTTTCTCATAAAGAATATCATTCCATTGTCCATCATTTCCTCCATTATCGTGAATCATCTTGTTTCCAGCCATTTTCTAAAACCCAAAATGAATAGCGTGAGAGGCAAAAATCATGCTAGGGAAAACAACATAATAAAGGGGGAGTACCTTCAATATCTAACATCTTAGGTTTAATTCTATGATCGTTAGCGTAGTTCTAGTACTATAACTTATACGTCTACTTAACCATAGGGACATCCCTAGACATACCGTAGAAATATCTCTAGGGATCTCACTAACGTTTTCGCATCCTAGTTTCCAAAGGTTGACTAAACCTTTCCTCTGATACCAACTGTAGAGACCCGAAGCCTGACGTACATAGACTTTACATTACTTTTGCGGAATACTTAGTACATAACAAAAACACACACTAAAGGATCGTAATAGTTTAGTGTCTTTGGAAACTCGGAACGTAATCTTCTAATCGTGGTGAAAGTTCTTTAATATCTCCCATAAAGGTCATCCTTTTTTTCTACCTAAAACCTTTCTTTATATCCTGGGGAAAAGAAAACATAAAAGGGTGAGCTCAAATGCTCAGTAAGGGTAAACAAAAGAAAAATCAATCACATCATATACATAGCTTTTGGAAATCTTAACCTGCAAAAGAGCTCATAATATCATAACATGGGATATATCATAGAAGTGAAATGTAATCCCAATAATCATAACTTAAAACATGAAACTTTGTGGCATACACACATAATCATAGAAAATCATTTCTTGTTAGTCAAGACTCATTGCCAAGACTATCTTAGTGGACAAAGTCCCTTTCTGAATCGAGTAACCCTCGTTTCAGTCCTGTTTCACTGAACCGGTATAACCTACCATTTCAGCCATGTCTATCTCATGAGATATAAAATCTTTACCCAATGCATTGGAGGGATATATAGGTCCCACCCATCTCATAATGATACCATTCTTATGTGTGCCACAAAATAATAAATCATACATCATTTCATAACCCATGTAATAAAAATGGGATTCTTAAAACAACATGACATCATAAAACCATTCATATAAGATAAAGGAATTCATAAACATAATTCCATCACAACATAGTCAAATCAATGTAAAAATATTAATAGAAACAGAACCCTTTATTATCTTAGATGGAAAATAATTTTGATAAAACACTTGAAATGAATTCTTGAGGAAAATATCCTTTCTTCTTCAAAATCAATTTCTTTTCACAAAACAGCATGCAATTTTAAAAGAAATAAATTTTATTAAAAATAGTCATGAAATCTTTTGGAGGAAGCTTCATGAAAATAAGGCTTTATAAAACCGTAAAAATCCGTTCATGCCGTTTAAGTTAAAAAAAACATTCTTCGTACTTTTGTCGGAAAAGTCAAAAAGTACCTCGTATGAAAAAGCGACAAAAGATTCCTTTCATATTCTTTACTAAAAACTCACCAAAGAGTAAAATTGGATTTAAACTATTGTAAGTGGATGGAAACAATACTACATATTGAAGGAACATGGATGTGGATGATAAAATACACCCCAGTAAATACTTACGAATAAACAATCTCGGATAAAAATGAGATTGTGATATTTCCCTTACCTTAGGTCCAATTTGCTTCGTATGTGTCCGAACCTCCTGTATAATGATTTAAATAATGTCATTGACTTATTACATAATCATATTCATTGTTATGATATCATATATGGTTCACTTATGACATTATATTACCCGTTCTTTTGTAAATTCCATGTTAAAGAAGCGTTTTGGGTAAAATCGTTTCATTTATCGTAGGTGTTTTGACTTGTTGTTCTTGACATCATTATTACTTATATCATGATTTAATTACTTCCAGAATATAAAATATGATTTATATATCATATATATTCAGTATATATATATATAATAGATAGATAAATAAAATGAAAAACACCGTTCATGGAGACGGTAGTCCGTACGTACGCATGAACGCTGTTTTTCTTTCCTTATTGTCTTGAAATGGAAGTAAGTAGATGACATACATATGTATATATATACATAAATCCAGTAGCTTTATAATGTCATATATTTCATTATTATTTCTTATATATACATTATAATCATTCTTAAATGGTTAACATGGAGAATGAATCTCATCGCGTCGTGGAGACGGTAGTCCGTACGTACGCACGAGCGATGATATCATTTCTATAAATATTGAATTGAATTGGAGTTGATTATACAATATATCAGAATCAATATGATGTTGTAATAACTATGTATAGTTATTATTTACACCATTATACCCATCCATGTAAGGTGGTGGTGGAAAATAGATTACACCACGGCGTGGAGACGGTATTCCGTACGTACGCACGCGCGGTGATTTCTTTTTCCGTAGGATGGATAGATGGTGAAATAGGGTTGTTTCATACTTATAATAACATATCAGTATATGAGTGATACTGATGTTATTACTTCATAATGAAACAACCTAAGAAGAAGAAGTGGAAGAAGAAATAAAGATGAAAGAATTGGTAACGGTAATTACCTCTTCTTTGAAGTGCCTCTTTGAGACCTCCTCTTAGGGCACTAGAATTGGTCTTTGAGGAAGACCAGAACCTCTAGGATGTTTCTAGGGAAGTGGATAAGGGATTTTGTCAGGGGGTGTCCGAGCTTGAGTGCTCAAATTGGTGTGAGGAGGAGGGGGAGGAGGTGTCCTTTTATAAGGGAGGAGAGGGGCACCTTAGGAATATCTCAAAATATTATTTTATATTAAAGTCAAAATCGGTTTATAATGGTTCCAAAGGGTCTTATTTCGAAGATAAGGTGGGGAGGGGTCGAAATCCTATCAACCAATAGAATTTAGACAAGTTTAGGATATTATTTTAACCTTATCAATTAAATTTAACTCTAAGTTAAATAATTTAACTTTTACCATGTCGTTTTGTTTTCTTTCACTATATGGTTAATAAACTTACTATAACATGCCAAACGAACCCCAAATTGTTTATTATTAATATATATATCCTTATCTAAGTCATTTGGCCGAACCTTAGATTTTTAGGAATACAATAACAATTAATAATATAATATTTGATTTAAAAACTATTTTGTGTCAATTTTGACACTATTTGATATATGATTTTTGTGAAAGTCATAACAGAATTAAATGTTCGAACCAATTTGATTAAATCAACATTAATATATCATAGTAACCTATAAAATTAGTGGAATTCATAAAAAATATAAAATTACATTTATTTTGGTGTTTATAACATCAATTATGTCAATATTTCATTAATAAGATAATTACTGCATCATCTTTGTGTCATAAATAAATTAAATTATTTGATTTCTAAAAATTACAAATAAAATACCATCATGTAGGAAATCTTATTAGCTTTCTAATGAATATTTACAATTGAATTTATCTTATGTATAACCCCATATTAAAAATGATTTACTTATTAAACTTTGATTTTAACTATTTTAACCCTTCTTTAAATAAATTAATAATAAATGTCCTAATCTAATCCAAGTGGGCCTAAATGGTCATATTTTATTCCTATGTTTGTTTGTGGTCGAATTACACTTGTCCAATAGAATTAGGACATGTGTTAGGGTAATAGTAATATCATATTTACCCTTAGTTACCCTATTTACTATTAACCGCGGTAAAAAAAAGTAAAAAGTTACTATTCACCAAAAAATTATTTTCATCTCATTGAACCACATTTTAGTCCTTGATATTAACCGTGTCTCTCGGATTTTCGAAATTCCATTCACAGAAGCGGTAAAATTAAGTTTTATGCAAAAATTCAGTTTTTAACCAACCACTTAGTAGTTTCACTATTCATCAAAAATTGATGTTTTTCAGAACCATGCCAAAATTTCATCCTAAGCTATATTTTATATTCCGAATTCAAAAATGAAGTCTATTTTACCAAATTCATAACATATAAGTTGCATTAATTAATTTTATAATTAAATCCCGCTGTTAAAACAAATAGCGTGTTTTTAAGAAACAATATCTATCAAAAGATTGACACTTGATTATGTCTGGTTTAAATGTGAAATTACATTCAATGACCAACACTGTATTAAATTGTAAAAATATATTCTAAATATACTTTAAAACCACTCAAATTAATAATTTATCACTATTAATTATTTCGATTAAAAAAGTTGTTTTTTAATTATAATTAATAATTTTCACTATTCATCAGAATATGAAAGTTATCCGAAAAGTACCAAAATTTCACCTTAGGCTAAATTCGATACTTCGAATCCAAAAATGAAGTTCATTTTGAAATATAAGATTTACAGAATTTTAAAAAGTGGTTATTACTATTCATAACGGCTAGTTTTAATAATATTTTAATAGCATATCGTTGTTTAGTGAAACTCGTTATTGCGTACTACACACGCTATCGAGGAAGGTCGCGATTGCGTGTATGCAAGGCAAGTCAAGGATGCGTGTTGTGCAAGCTCCTTTTGGTGTAGCGTACAATACAAGACATTAGTGAAATAAAAAGAACATTTTTCATAAAATCTCGGGCTGTTACAGTGTTCCTAAGGCTTGAATTTCATGTTCACAAAATGTAATGGTTCATGAACGTATTTCCTCAAAACTGATATATGGAATACATAATGTAATTTTTAGTGGATTGGAGGGAGTGTTATGTGATATGATACATCCTAGATACATTTATTGACCTTTAAAGGACTAATGTATCTTGGGATCATTTTTATTTTCATCCCAAATCACATAACCCATATCTATGGACATTTCATACGGAATACATAGTAACCATGATGAGACTCAAGATCACATTTATAAATATATACATAAATTTTATATAGATATTATTATTAATTATCTATTATTTGTATGTTTTAAACATTTTCCTTCATTTCCTAGATATCTTTAGGACCTATTAGATTCATCTCTCCATATTTACCAAAAAAATGGCGTCCTACATCATTTCCCATACAGTTCCTCATATGGTTCCATAAAAATAATTTAATGGAAAATATTTTTAAAAGATAACTCTTTCAATGAGATGTATTAATATAATCAGACCTAAAATTACATCATACAATATCTCTATATATCCTCAATAGTTCAAATATTCCTCTCACACTAACCATCTAGTTGAGGGTGATAACTAGTTCTAAAACTAAACATGGACTCCATTTTATATTAAAAACATATCCAGAACTATGAGGTAAACTATTGATCCCAACCAGATATAATTTACATATAGCTCCATGTAGCCTTACCACTTAACTTATGTTTATCAATTCATGTTTTTTAAGAGAGAAATATTATTTTCTGGTGAAAACTTGTTGATGAAATTAACAAGAACCCAAATAGAAATGTAGAATTTATATATTTTGAAGATTCCATTGAAAAAAATATATGGTAATGTCTTCTAATTTCCATATAGGTATGGGTAATTGTTTCTAAATACCCTTAATCCTCTATTTCATAGAAAAAAATGTTTTGTATACTAAGCATCGTGGTATTTAATGTGACCCCCTCTTCATTTTAACACCTTGGATGTTTTATTTTGGATCTCTATAAATATTTTTTCTTCCTTGATGGATATATAAGGATGATATTTTTGAATCATCCAAAATATAATTTTTAATTATAATTTTATGGGACACTTATCAAGGTTACAAACCATATAAATATGTATTTATCACATCTAATCTCCATAATTCTGACAGCCATTTGATATTGGCATGCATCACCAATGAAGGTATCTATTATTTTAAATTAAATATATCATTGATGAATCATATGACAATGATGTGATTTATATACTTCCCTTATTATTACCAGATTCATCCATTGGATATCCATGAATATTGAGTCTTTTTGAATAATTATCTTGGATAATATATAAAGATAGTATCACAGGGGGAATCAGCCACATTATTTTCCTTCCATGGTTGATAATATATTGAGAAGTCCTATTCCATGATTAATTATAACTATATCTTGCAGCCGATGTTCTATCATTTTTTCAAATACATACATCACAATTCTCAATATAATTATAATAATTCTCACTATAGAGACCATTATTCAATATTTTAATAGTAACAACTACTAAAACCATATCAATATCTTCTATGATGTATATTTTCTCATGATTAATTAATTTTTATTATGTATAAGAAATTCCATTATAATTATTCATAAAAACATACCAAAAAATTGAAGGATATATAATTTTATATCCCATACACCTTCTAATATAGGTTAGCATGTTTATAGGTTAAATAGCCAATGTCTTCTTAATATCCTCCAAGTATTCCCCAAATAAATATTTCTCAAGAAATAATTCCATTTCATGTCAACATGGATAGTGGATTGGATAATCCTGAGTTTTATGAGAAAAAAATTTATAAGTATAAAGCCAATCCAATAGAACTCTTGATCTCTATCACATAGGTAGGCCTCATCCAATTTTCATCTACACTTTTAATTAAAGTGTAAATAGATATACCCTCACCGGTGTAAACATGACCTAACCCAGATAATTTTTTTATAAAAAATTATTACAAGAATTACATGTAATACATTTTATAAAATCTATAGGACATTAGTACAGTTTTAAAATTCACTTAATGTTCTTCCTTTCTCTTATAATATATTACAATTTCATCAATAAAAATGACCACTAATTTTTCAATCTAACATCTAAAGAATAATTTCATTAGATTCATAAATATACAAGGATAATTTTTTTGTATGAAATTATCAATATAAATTAAAATTGTCTATACCTTTTATTGAATGTTTTGCTAACTAAATTATTTCTTTTTAAAATTAATTTATGATACTCAGATTGATGTTTAATTTATTTAGTTATTTTGAAATTATCATAGTTGATCAAACTGATCATCAGTATATGATTGAGGATTTATTTCTTGAAAGTGTCATTTTCATGTTCACAATATATAATACAATGGTCCATTGATCCATTATTATTATAAAAAAAGAACGAGTTCACCCCAAGAAGAAGAACCATGTTTACAAATCCTTTATCCAAATTGTATTTATATTCTTCCATTAAATCATCCAAATGGAAATGGGTAATTCAATAAGAACATCTTTAAGAAAGGTATGAAATCAATAATGTGATTGATTGAAAACTCTAATTCATTATCGTGGGGATGACAAGGTTGTTCTTCCATAAATAAGTCAATATACATCCTCATAATAAGAATTTCATGCATATATGTGTAATCCCTTGTAATTTTATATTAGAGAACATATTTACTAGGATTCAAACCACATATTAAAGAATTTTAGTCCAAGAGGATATAATTTTTATATTTATACATGATAAGAGGATTATATTTGATTTGAAATTAGATCATTCTCTCCGGAAAATTTTTATGGACTCTATGTTGGGATATCAACTCCATAGTGAATATTATTTTAAAATAATCTTCTGGGGGATGAATTGGTTCTAAATGAGGAATATTTCTTGAAATTTTAATTGGATATGATGTATATATTTTATATGTGTTCATTATGATCGAGTTATTTTCACATATAGATCAATATCTATTGATTCTTGTGATGATTTGATATTGAGTAGAAAACATTTTTTATTTTATTTAATTTGATGATATATATTCAAATAGAGTATCCATTGATCTATAATAGAGAATAATTTTAACTCGCATACCTTAATTATCTTTATCCACCTCAGTGGTTGTGATTTTATTAACTATCTCTTGTTCTATGGTATTTGAGGTTGTTGTCGACAGTTCTCCTTATTAAATTTAGGTTTAGGGAATTGAGTCATATAATTCTTAAACTCCTTCAATTTTATATTTAAAATAGATGGAGGAGCATTAGCAATGATGTTATTCTCTTTCATAGGTATTTTTCATATTTTCTTCATTATATATAATAAGGGAAAATTGTACCAAATTGAAAATGTCATCGTATACCACAAAGTAAATTTCATGATAGATTATTGATAAATTTATACCCTGAAAGGAGTTGTAACATCTTTCATTGCAGATATTTTTTATCCTAGTTCCCCTAAAATTCAATATTTTATTTATTTTCTCTAGAGTAATGAGGGTCTCCATATTCAATATCCCCATTCAGTGCACATTGGATTTTCTATTCATCACTCCTAAATTATATTATATATAGTAACCTTTAAGTATGTGTATCCAGTCCATTAATTTGTAGTAACATACTGACCATCTCATTCTATATAGAACATTTAGTGTTCCACCAACCTTAAGTAACATCACCATGATAAAAATAGACACAAACAAATACCAAGGTGTTAGAAGAAGAACAGATAAATATATTTAATTCTCAAAAAAAAACATGATAATAAAAATTATAAACATCCAAACTGTTTCATTGATTCTTGAATCAAGGTTGTACATATGAAATGGAAAACCAACAGAGTAATAGTATCATAGTATATCAATATCATATTAGAAGTTTATTATAGAACCATAATAGAAAAATTCCTATGGAAAACAATACTAAATGGTATGAAATAGGTATGTACCGAAGCCCCCCCCCAATCAAGAGCTAATATCCAGCACGACCTTCAATACCAACGGTATGAATATGCATCACTAGTTATATATTATACAATTCCCTTTCCTATGTATCATTATACAATATCTATTATTACAACATTGTATATAAGTAGGGGGTGAGTTTGATACTAAGTATGTAATCACTTGAGACCTCCCAACATATGGAACTATGACAAGAATCTATTTTCCCATACAATATAAAACAGTCAAAAATAATTTAATAGTTTATAAAAAACTACTTGTAGAATCCATGTGAGAAATACTATAAGTGAACATATTAAAAATCCTTAGCGATGTTTTTGCCTCTCACAGTAGAAGCTACATAGCCTTGTATTTTAAAATTTTCATCACATGAACAATGAAACTTCATCTTCTACATAGATCAAATACCAGATAGAGGTATTAATATCTTGTGATAATTTTATAAGAACAAAATAAATATAAAAACATATACCTTGTTTGACTCACAAATTGTTTGACTGCAACTTTTATTTGGTTATCATTTCTAGGTTGATTTAAAGTAGAACCCTAATAGATCATCCACAAAGACACTTCATGAATCTGTGTGAATGTTGTTCATCGATTTATAACTTCTATAATAGAAATACAATGATTCCTTCTATGTTTTGATGATCATATCAGCATTTATCCAGTAATACAAGATCATGTACTTGGACTGTTTGATTTAATGATATCTTACTCTCTCAAGGATGTGGGAGGAGGAGAGAGTAGCTCTCAGTCCTTTGGAAATTTAATTCACTTGTTTCCATTGAAATGAGCTCCTCATTTACTTATATAATGGATATAAAAAAATACCTGGTTGGGTTTCATGGGCCGCATATATCCAATGAACACTGAATAAGTAATAAATAAATAATCTTGATGAACAAACTGAATTATTTATAATATATATATTTTATCACATACTTTTCACATATATTAATAATATTTACTACATGATAAAATAGAGTCATTAACCTGACTCAAAATTCATGCTAATATTAAATGAGCCTTGAATATTAAATATAATATTCATTCATATAATATTATTCAATATATTTACTTAATAATTTTAATATAATTTTATTAATAAATCTTATCAAATAATTATATGCACGAATAATACAATTTTTTTATGAATGATAAATCTTGGACAAATTTCAGGCCTACGGTGGGTCCCACCATGTCCCATATATAAATTAAGTAGAATATGGAAGAATCATGAAAGTGATATTGTGTGTTACCCTATAGGTCCCTGTATCAAATGAAATGTATAATATTCACAGACCAAGAATAGAATCTAGCAACCCATTGTGGCCCCTGAAGAGACATGGAGTACTCTTAACAACAACAACCAACATTTGTACACAAACTTTGTTTTTCAATTGATATCTCATAATGTTGGACAAAAACATCTATCATCGTATTTTCATTCGTCAATATTTTTTATCTATCATGAAAAGCATTCCTTTGACTACCATGGACTTTTATTTGATGAAGGTACAACCATAATTATCAACCAGGGAATTGATGTCAATTACTCAACTTAGATGTGACGAATCCTATATTGATCATTCATCTGATGTCCTGCCACCAATTTTTCCCCAATATAAACTACCACACAATGACTTCATTGTCTTTTTTTTGCCTTGAATCAATGTGTGTGATCAAATGGAACACATTCATAATGTTCTAAAGCCCGAAGACCAATAAAATTGTTCATAGATAGTAGAAACCAATGACCCCCAAAAAATGTGGGGTTCTTATAGGTTGGTATATCCTCATGATCTCATGTATGAGATATAAACACGTTTGAACTTCATGGGAATAAGTCTCAAATCTTGTGAGCCTTAGAACATGATAGTCTGACATCAGTAATGTATATTCAGTATGATGTATCTAGACCATATGACATATATTTAGGAATAATTTCATAGTATATCTGGGATTTAATTATATACTTAGATATAATATATCCTTTTTATAACGCATAATCTATATACATTACCATAAATTTAATGGAACCGGAAGCATCGACGCGATTATGGTAAGATAAACACACACACACACACAGATATATATATATATATAAACATTATGAATGTAGTGGTAATAAAAATAAATAAAAAGTTTGGCCAAGGGAACCCACTTTCAACACGTGCACAAACATTAGTTCCAACAACTGATAAGTCTCATTCCAATACCTGTCACATTAGAATAATTCTTTTAATGAGATGTAGATTTTTTCATGGGGTCCACCACGTTGTCCGATGTGGATACTATGCTAACTATGACTTCACAATTTTGGGTAAAATCACTAAATATATGAAACTTCAGAAGTATATGATTTATCCTCTAGTGAGACATGGGTTCCTTGAAAATCACAGATATCATTGTATTATCAGAACAAACTAGAATAGGGTATTCACTTCTAGGAACAAATCAAATATCTTTGACAAAGTTTCATATCCAATTTTTTTTGATGCAACAGAAGCTACTACAAACTCATATTCAATTATATAATCAGTAACCAAAGGTTGCATGAAATTTCCCTTGCACACTACACCACCATTTGGGAAAAACTACAACCAGGATATGATTTTAGATCATCATACTATGTATGAAAACAAGCATCGATTTATCCACGCATTACTAGTAACTCTTTTACTAATAAACCAAGAACATATCCTTTCTATTCTTCATGTACTTCTGGATGGTTTTGGCAGGAACCCAATACAGCTCTCTTTGATTATCATGAAATCTCCCCACCAATTATAATGAAAAGGAAAAATCAGACATTGTACATAACATGGAATAAATGATTGATCCCACTTTTTATACATAAGATGTTACACTCATTCTTTCAATATATTCCTATATTTGTGATAACATTTTTGTGTATTGATTGATATGGTGCGGCATTGGTAATGGTCTTCTCTTTGATCATTCTATATTTTACCTTTTAATCACCTTTTCAATAAATATAATTTGACATTGCCCAAGATATATTTGATATCTATCTCTATATATCATGATCCATTAAATGTATGGTTCTTATCCGATGACTTTCATGGAGATGGATTTATTTAACCAAGTATAAATTGGATGTCATACTATCACTTCATTTCTAATAATTAATATATCATAAATATATATATTATTATAAAAAATTGAATTACCATTAACTATATTATATACAAAAGGCTTGTTTTCATTTTTGAGAAATCCAAATTCCCATATGGTTTCATCAAAATGAACATTCCATTATCGTTATGCCTGTAGTAACCCATAAATCGATCTATGTGGATTGCATTATTTTTTGTTATTATTTAAATTTTCAAACCATTCAGGTTGAGTCATACAGATAACTTCTACAAACATCCTTTTTAAAAAAGACGTTTTGTCAACAATTGTATAAATCTCATAATATATTAAGGATTTTATTGAATGAAATATTCCTATGGATTCCAACAATGATATTGGACAATGGTTTTGCCATATTTTATGCTTCCACATTGTTTTAAACCCTTTAGATCATGTCACACATTATATGTATTGATCATACAATCCCTTTCCACGTTTTTTCTTGAATACCCATTTTCACCAAATGTGTTTTACATCAGCTGAAAGGCCTGCCAAAATTCAAACATGAATTTGGTACATGGGATCCGTCTCATAATTCATTGAATAATTCAATTTATAAGAGTATTTTTCTTCTAATTCTTCCTTGCAGGGTAGAGGTTCACCAACCATAATAAATAATGTGTCACCAAACTCAATGGAAGGAAAACCATAACTCTCTAGCTGTCCAACTGATGGAGTTGACCTACATCATATATGTGTCTTAGGAACTTCGTCTCACACTATTTCATGTAGATATTGTTCTCATATGAACTCCTATGCATATAAGATATGGAATTCTTTAAATTAAACATTCTCACACAATTTCCATTTTAAAAGAGTTCCTTTTTTATAAATATGTCTTCTCTTACAAAAATCACTTATCAATCTAATGTTTTATATAGGTAATATCATTTGGTTTTATTAGGATACCATATAAAGATTCACTATGTGATTCTATATCCTAATTTATTACTAGTTATAGTCTTTAAAATAACCTCCAATCCACATACTTGAAAATGTGATAAACTAGGTTTGTTTCCACACTAAAACTCATATGGAATCCCATCTATAAAGTTATTTTAATCTCAGTTAAGGTTATATTTTTCTATCTATAATAAGTTTCACTAAAAGTATTATTGAATTCTTATCTTACTCATCATTTATTTTACCATGTCAAGAATGGTTTTATTTATTCATTCACTAACTCCATTACCCAGTGGTGTATCTTTTGGATGGAGTTAGGATACTATTCCACATTCATTTATGTGATTAAGAAATTCATTGTTAAGATATACTTTAGCTAAATCTGAGAGTACTGCCTTAATATTCATACAAATATTGTTTTCCACTTACTGATGGTATTCCTTAAAAATATGAAACAATTCATACATATTCCACATTAAGTAGATATAGTGATACCTATTATAATCATTGGTAACAGCAATGATCTAAGAAAACCCACCTCGAGCAACTTATAGAGACCCAAACATTTCTTATATTACTGTTACATCATATTAATGATAAATAAAATAATAGAATTGCACATAGAGGACCTAAAGGGTTAGTGACTTGGGAAAACTATGACCATTCATAATAATTACATCATCAAGCATAATCATTTATTTAATTTCTTCTTCTCCAGCTTCTTACTGGCACATGACAACACCTTTGTAAATGTAGACACCTGAGGGTGTACATAAAATGTTGTGATTTAATTCCTAGTAAGAGGGAAAATTATAAAAATATATCATGGGGTGATCATAATCATAACATAGGAAAAATATCATGAACTTGAGTGGAATCATTAATAAAATACTTGAAATGTGGAAATTCTTAAAAATGAAACATCATGTCTTCGTGGTTAACATACAAACATACATGTGAAAAAAGCTAGAATATCCTTCACATATCATTTCAAATTAACTCATGAGATTCATCACTTTACCGAATTAATTGGAGCTCGGTATAATTCTGGGTGTTCCCGTCACATTGAAACATTCATATTGCGCAATATAATTCTTGGCGCACCTGTCACATCATATCATTATCATTTATCATGCATGACCCAATGAACATTTATAAAAAATTAACATAACAAACCTATGAAAATGAATGGTTTCAATCTCATAATAACACATTCATAAACATTGTGTTCCCCAATGGAAGAGGAAATAACATACATATTACAGGAACCGATAACCATGAATGAGAAGTAAAAGGTGTGTTCTTAAAAAAATATTTCGTTTATAAAACATTTTGTTTGACATAAATACCAGTAAAAACATGTATATCCCAGAAAAGGATAGAAAATGATGAAAAAATTATTTCTAAGTAGTTACCATATCAAAAAGGAGTGAAAAAGGGAGAACCTGAACGATGAAAGTTGGGTTCTAGAATTTCCCCTTACCTTGTATCAGAATGCTACCTTCGATTTAATGACCGGAGTAATGAAATTATATTAAATTATTTGAAATTAAAGAACATTTTATACATTAATAGGTTTCATTTTGGTTTCATTATGTTACTTTTTGGTTCTTTTTATGCGTTATAGGTTTTAAAAACATATTTCGATAATGGATGTTTTTATGGTTTTCTTAAGTGGTTCACATGTATTAAAAAATGAATGTTCATGTAGAACTAGTATAAACATAAAAAAATAATATTTCATTTTATTAATAATATTCCTGAAGTATAAATGATCTTATAATGAATTATATTATATAACAAGGGGACGAATCATTATATAAGAATTAAATGATGATTGTTTGGGTTAATTTGGTCGGTTTTTCGACCACAACGATCTTGTTTTGTTTAATAATTTAGTAACATGTAAATAGGTTAGAAAAATAATATTAAATTGGATATAATACATATAACATGTTCTGTTTCAACCATTAAAATGTTTCATGATCAGATTTTATTGTAGAAATGGAAGAAGAAAACATGTTGTTCTTAAAGGCGATAGATTAACACCTCACGAACAACATTTTCTTTAATAAAATAAAAAGAAGGGGGAAGGGGGTTGGATGGTATAATATCCCATTAGTATCATAAAATTCTAGTATATTTATTATTATGTAGTTAACATACCATTTTGGAAAATATAGGAGGTGATAGAATGAGAAAATTACATGAAATTGAAAGGGAATTAAAGGAAAAGAGGGAGAGAACTTTCCTCTTGAATCCACCTCCATAGATCCTCATTAAGAGGCCTAGGCTTGGTCTTTTGATGAGACCAGAAGCTCAAGGACGTGGGGGAGTGGTTAGGGAAGATTCATGGGAAAATTTTATACAAGGGTTGAAGCTTTAGAGGTGTGAGGAAATGAGGGTGTGAAGGGTGGTATTTATAGTGGAGGGGAGTTAGGTTTTTTCAAAATATAATTCATTAGTTTATTATTTCCCCAAATGAAAAGGAATATTGAGTCTTCCATGACCAAGAATATTAATTTTATAATGTGATCGCGAACCTAGTGGGATTACAACAGTATAACATCACACATGACTCTATAATTAGCTTATTTAGCTTATTTTGTATGTTATGGTATTTCACTATTCATTAAAAATTCAATTATTTCATAAAAATCCCATTAATTCACCGCAAATATTTTAATATGTGTAGAATCAGAAAATTATGTCCATTTTTTCAAAAATAAAATTCTAAATATGATTAATATAATATTTAATTAAAATCATAATTTACTTGAAAAAATAGTTTTTAAAATTAAAACCGATTTTACAATGCTTTTAAAAATTACATAAGTTCTTATAAAATTAACATAAATAGAGAAAACATAGATATGTTAAATTATGAATAAATAATAATAAAATAAATTTTCTTTTAAATAAATTAGTTAATTATAATAAATTATTTATGACATACAAAAATAACATTACTTTTACTGTGTTCAAATTGTCGATTATAAGATGCCTTAATTTTATTTAATCATTCATGTGTAAGGTTACTATTATTTTGAAAGATTAATTATTCATAAGGTTCATATTAATATTCATAATGGTAAGTTACTATTAATATTGCTATGTTACTATTCACTAAAATTTTCTTTATTTTATTAGACTCCAAAAATCATCTTGAACACAAATGTGTATATAAGATTTTCAAAATTCAAAATAGAGAAGTGGAGAAATTATGTTTAATGGTCACATAATATTAAGTATCATTAAATGTCATTGTGATTCATAATGTGATTATACTATAAGGAATAATTATATGAAGGGTATTCCATTGATAAAACATTGGGTTGTTACATTCTTCCCCCCTTAAGAAATTTTGACCTCGAAATTTCACTTTACACAAACATGTGAGGGTACTTATCCTTCATCGCCCCCTCTAGATCCCATGTAGCTTCTTAAAACTTATGTTTCCACCACAAAACTTCAACAAGGTGGGTTGTATTGTTTTGTAGAACCTTTATCTCTCCGGTCTAGTATCTTTACTGGTTGCTCCTCATAAGAGAGATCATCTTCCAGATGTACCACCTCTA
This sequence comes from Viscum album, assembly GCA_963277665.1. Taxonomy (NCBI): domain Eukaryota; kingdom Viridiplantae; phylum Streptophyta; class Magnoliopsida; order Santalales; family Viscaceae; genus Viscum; species Viscum album. Next base: position 316,085,793 of record OY728132.1, on the reverse strand, counting down.
TTTTCAGTACATGTGAAGGATCATGTATGTACTTCCGGAGGAGAGGTACGTGAAACACATCATTAAAATGAGCCACATTTGGTTGAAGTGCAAGGCGATATGCCACAACTCTAACGCATCTGAGGATCTCAAAGGGTCCAATGTACCTGGGGCTTAGATTCCATTTCGTCCCAAATTGCATGTGTCACGACCCGCCCCCTAGGGCCCGTGTCCTGACTACCCCAAGCCCACCTTCCATAGGCTAAGGGCTGGCAACTAGCACCGAAGGAATTCCCAAAAAAACATGGAAGGCATTGCCTTTATAACCAGTAATCACACACAACCAAGCACACAACAAGATACGTTATCAAGTAAACATAACAATAAACATAGTGAGTGTAGTATGTAAAAGGGTCCAGAATACAAGCCCAATTGGAAAGTACAAGAAACTGAAAGTACAAGTAAACTAGAATAGATCATGTAAACACCCTCAAAGGATCCTACAGGAAGGGTAGGTATAGCTCTTGATCGGTCATCTCTGCGGTATTCCACGTCTGGGTCCTCCTTCGAGCTAGATGCAGTCCTGTGACACTCTTCCTCGGTCAATGATGCCCGTCGTCTAAACCAAACAAAACGAAGTGCGGGCATAGCCCGTGCAGGGATGAATATAACAATAATCATTATGGACCCTAGACACTCATGGTCTCACAAAATCCACAAAGGATAAACCAAAAAGCATGAAATCAATTGACAATCCCACTTATGTATATGCCCATACATATATCTATGTTGTCAACTATAACCATATCAATCATGAGGAAACACATAGTCCAACTCAAAAGCCCAGAACTCAACTATTCCTCAAAGGAATTAGTATCACGATGGTAAGTACCACTCAGGTACGCCACACATAAGAATACCACAATGGTATTAACACAATGTAAAGTACCACTCATTTATGGACTCATCTCACACCAGGTATAACTTAAGTACAAAAGTACAAATGATTAGTCATCATGTTTGATCAACTTACTCTGTTAAGAGGCTCTGTTGCTGAGCCACATAGGTTATCTCGGTGTTGACCCATAGAGGATCTCTAGGTGCTGACCCAGACAGGATCTCTAGGTGCTGACCGACATAGGATCCCTCGTTGCTGACCCATACATGATCTCTAGATACTCACCCACACCGGATATCTCAGTGTTATCCCAGACATGATCGCAAGGTGATGACCCACATAGGATTGGTCGGTGTTCACACAGACAGGATCGCTAGGTGTTGACCTTCATAGGATCACATGGTGTTGACCCTGACAGGTTCACTTGTTACTGACCTAGATAGGGTCGCTCGGTTTTGACCCAGACATGATCGCTCATTGTTGACCTGCATAGGATTGATATTCATTCATCGTATCACATCTAGCTATTGGGTTCCTGCAATAATCTTCCTCATTCATGAGAGGTTCCACTCCTCAATCCAAACATCTATACTCCAACTACCATGAAGTCCCATGAATAAGTATCTCAAGCAACTGCCACATCATAGGGGCCTCAACGCAATGGACGGCGCGTCAATCGAACGCTCGTTCTGTAAGTTATTATCATTTTAGTTCTGAGGGCCTGATTGTATTCATTCTCGATCCAACCCAACCATACCCAAACATTACCCAAACCCCCATGGGCCGGTGGAGGATGAGGGGGCTACGAGACCGCGTGGCCATTGGAGGCCAAATGGGCTGTGCAGGGCTACGAGGCGAAGAGGCCATGGGGGCCATGAGGCCATAGGACTACGAGGGCCGCAGAGGGCTGCCGGGAGGCGGATGCAGCAGGGCATCTCTCTGTCGTGGCTGGCTGTGCGACACATTCTCACACCGTGCCTTCACCGACGGAAGACTTTACCGGCCTCCCTCCATTTGTCACCTTCGTCGCGGCTGGTCATGGTGCCAGTCACGGTTCTCGAGTTCCATTGGTTCCAAATGCTGGCCCTTGACACTGTCACCATCGCGGAGATTACACCAAAGAACCTTATGTTTTTCCGGGGGGTTGGGCCATGTTTTTTCCCATACCCTCCGTGTTAAGATGAAAGCGGGCGATTCAATGGGAAAGATTCCATGTGAGAGGAAAAATTAACGTTGATCAATTTAAAACACACCCCTACCTCATTCGTTTGTTGACGTCGATGTGGAGGAAAGGACAGTCGTTGACTAAAGAAGTCCCACATTGTAGGATGTCTTAAGGAAGAAGTCAATGTCATGTGTCAACGTTCTTCATTTGAGGGGAATTATTCATTGGAGAAGAATAATTCCTTAAAAGTTTCTCTCCCAACAGCTCGTTTTCAACACTTCCCCTAATTCCACCGAAAAGAAAAATGTTTCCAATATGGCATGTTTCCCAAATTTAATTCTTGGCAAAAATTAAATTGGAATCATAATTACATTAAGGTTGGCATAAATTTTTTTGGGGATATCTAAAGGTCACCTCACTCATTAAAGAAGGAGTTCAAAAGGTTTCTCACATTAGAAGGGTTCGGGTGGTCCCCACCATTAAATTCAAATTCGGTGTTTTAGGTTCGGTGGTCCCCAACTCCATAATGTTAATGAGAGGTTTAGTTATGGTGGTCCATACCTATTAACATCCACATATGAGTTTAAAATGAAAATAAAAAGTTACACAATTTTATATTTTTATTGTTTCACGAATAATTGAAAAACTAAATTCCACCCTTGACCTACTACGGTCAAGGTGAAGGTATCTTTAAGAGACTACCGGCGCTGCGATTTCAACGACACCCTTAGATTTAAATTTTGACCATCGGTTCAAAAGTTAGAAAACCCATGATACACGTTTACTGAACGTACCTGAAATAAAAGTTCATAAATTCATTTTGGGAACTCTGGGCCTCAAAATCATGAGCCGTCAATTTTTTCAGACTCGTAAAATTCCGATTTAAATAAATAAATTTACATGGAATTTCCGGGGCATTACATTCTACATACCTCAGGGATTTACGTCCCCATAATCTACAGCAAAAAACTAGGAAAACAAGTGGGGGTACTGGGCACAGATCAGAGCCTCCAACATCTATGTGCTCTCTTTGAGTTTCCCGTTCTACTAAGGAACATGTACTAGAGGTATCGACCACCCATGACGGACTGGCTCCTGTCAATCATCAATATCAAATGGAACCTCCATAAAATTCACCCCATATTCTACATCAATCTCTCTATGGTTGATGACGCGGGAAGTTTCATGCACATATCTCCTCAGCTAGGATACGTGGAAGATGTCATGCATCCAGTTCAATGGGGGGGCAGTGCTAGGTGGTTAGTCACCTAGCCAACTCTACTGAGGACCTGGAAGGGTCCAATGGACCATTGATACCAATTTTTCATGACCTATCCTCCAGGGCCCGTGTCATGACTACCCCAATCCACCATTCCATAGGCTATGGGATGGCGACTAGCATCGAAGGAATTTCCCCTAAAAATGGGAAGGTATTGCCTTTATAACCTGTAAGCACATGCAACTATGCACACAAAAAGATACAAACTCAAGTAAACTAAATAGTAAACAGAGTGAGTGTAGTATGTAAAATGGGACAGAATACAAGCCTAACCATAATGTATAACAAACTGAAAGTACAAGTAAACTGGAACAACTCATGTGAACACCCACCAGGGATCCTACCTGAAGGGTAAGTACAACACTCAATCGGTCATCTCTATGGTAAGAATCATCTATGGTACTCCTCCGAGCTAGCTCAAGTCCTGGTAATCATGTCTTCAGACAGCGTTGTCCCTCATATGCACCAATCAAAATGAAGTGTAGGAATATCGTGTGCAGGGGTGAGTATAATGATACTCAGTAGGAACCCTGAGACACTCTAGGTCTCACAAAATCAACAAAGGATAAACCCCAAACCCTAAAATCAACTGACAACCCAACATTTGTGTATGCTCATACATATACCTAAGTTACCACGTATACTCATCTCACACATGAGTAAATATAGAGTCCAACTCAAACGCCCAAAGCTCAGTTGATCCAAAAAAAGAAGGAGTACCTTGATGGTAAGTACCACTCTGGTATTCCACACAAGAGAATAGCACTACGGTATTACCACAATGGAAAGTACCGATCAGGTACAGACTCAGCTCACACCAGGTATAACTTTTGTACAAATTTACAAATGATTAGTTGTAATGTTAGAACAACATATTCTGTCAAGAGGCTCTACTGTAGACCCACATAGGTTTTCACAGTGCTGACCAACATAGGATCACTAGGTGTTGACCCACACAATATCTTATGGTGTTGACCCAAAAAGCATCGCTCAGTTATGACCCACATAGGATTTCTCAGTGCTGACCTAACAAGGATCGCTCAGTGCTAACCCACATAGGATCTCTATGTGATGTCCCACACATGATCACTCTGTGTTGACCCAGATAGGATCTCTTGGTGCTGAAACACCAATGATTGTTTACTGTTGACACATACAGGATCACTAGGTGCTGATCCACACAAGATAACTTGGTGCTGACCCTCACAGGGTCTCTCAGCACTGACCCAGACAGGGTCACATGGTACTGACCGAGAAAATATAGTTCGGTGCTGACCCGCACTGGATTGCTATTCATTGTTCACATCACTGCCAGCTACTGGTTTCCCACACTATGCTTTCTCATCTTCATCAGGGTCATATTTTCATGCCACTGATCGATACTCCAACTTCCATGAAGTCCCGCGAAGAAGAATATCAATGGACCGCCACATCATAGTGCTCTAAATGAAATATACGGTTCGTCAATCGGACGCCCGATCGGTAAGTTATTATCCTTTTAGTCCCTAGGTCCCGGTTGGATTTGTGCTTGATGAAACCCGAACATACCCCAACATAAACCAAAACTCCAGTGGGTGGATACAAAAGGGACCATATCGCTCCAAGATTTATAGAGTTGGTGAAGGTTAGTCAAACGGACGCATGGTGCCAAAGTTATGGTCGATAGAGAGAAAAACTCAAAGCTAGTCTGGTTCCAGACTAACCCAGTCGGACTGACCTGTATTAACACGGCCTGGGGCCACCCGACCCAATTTGGGTTGACCTGGCCCGCAGGGTTCGGCCCGGCCCACATTGGACGGCATGGGCGTCGTGGAGCGGCGACCGACTATAAGGGCGGTGTGGAGACTGCGATGGCGGTGAAGGATGTAGGGGACGCGAAGAGCTACGGGGGACACGGAGTCCACGAGGCCGCAGTATGGTGGAGGCCATAGGGGTTTCAGAGGGTTGAGGGGCGGTGAGGCCGCAGGGGCGGTGAGGTTGCGGGGTGGAGGAGGGCCTCAAAGTGGTGAGGTGCGATGGACACGAAGCCACGAAGGCCACGAGGTCGTGGGACGTCGGAGGCCACAGGGGCTACGGAGGGCCGTGGTGTGGGGGAGGCCCTGCGGCAATGGTCCGTCATTACTGGTCGTGTGGTATGGCCTTGCGTCGTGCCCGCGTCGGTAGCTAGTTTGACCATCCACCCTCTGTTTGTTTCCTTGTTCGCGGTCGTCCATGGTGACGTCCATGGTTCTTGAGTTCCACTGGTGCCATACACCAGCACCTGTCATCGTCACCATCGCGAAGAATACACAAAATAACCATAAGGTTTGCAGAGGGGTTGGTCTATGTTTGTTTAGCATGTACCCTCCGTGTTAGGGTGGTAGCCAGTGGCTCAAGGGGAAATATTCAATATGAGAGGAAAATTAATACTGATCAATTTAAAACACACCCATACCTCATTAATTTGTTGACGTTGATAAGGATGGAAGGATGATCGTTGATTGAAGACGTCCCACATTGGAGTATGTCTCTAGAAGGAATTCGAAGTCATGTGTTTGTGTTCTTCGTGGGAGGAGCATTCTTCGTTGGAGAAGAATAATTCCTTCATGGTTCTCTCCAAACATCCCTTTTTCAACCCTTCCCCCTATTCCACCAAAAATAAATTGTAGCCAATATTATATGTTTCCCCAATATAATTATTTCCACAAATTAAATTGGCATATTAATTAAATTAAGGTTGGCATAATAAGTTTTTGGGAAATTTAAAGGTCACCTGCCTCAAAAAAAGAGGGAGTTCAAGAGATTTCTCACATTATAATTGTTCGGGTTTTCCCCACCATTAAAATCAAATTTTTTATTTTATGTTATCAGGTCCCCACCTCTATAACCTCACATGGGAGGTTTAGATCTAGTGGTCCCCACCACTTAACATCCACATGGGAGTTTCAAATGAAAATAAAAAGTTACACAATTTTATTTTATTTTATTCTTTCATGAATAATTAAAAAACTTATTTCCACCTTTGACCAACTACGGTTGAGGTGAAGGTCTCCTTAAGAGACTACCGGCACTGTGAGTTCAACAGTACCCTCAGATTTTAATTCCAAGCATCGGTTTGAAAGGTAGAAAAACATGCTCGTACGTTTACTGAACGTACCCGAAAAAAAGTTCAGAAATTCCTTACTGGCACTCCGGGCCTCGAATATAGGCGTAGTAAATTTTCGCAGACTCATAAAATTTCCATTTAAATATAAAAAATTGTACATGGAATTTCTGGGTCTTTATAGTATGACACTCTTCTATGGTGATATTCAATGGAATACTTTATTTCCAACATCGAACTCCAAGTCCTTTCGATGGTTGTCAGCATAGCTCTTTTGCTAAATCTGAGTATCTTGGATGTGTTTCTGGATGACTTGAACCTTTTTTGTAATAAATTACACAAGATCAGGTCCATGTAGCTTTCATTATCTAACTTTATCCCAACATATTGAATTTCTACATCGCTTTCCATACAGAGCTTCATATGGAGCCATCAAAATACCTGAGTGGAAGATATTTTTGTATGAGAACTCATCCAATAGAAGATGTTGATCCCATCCACCTCTTAATTTTAGAGAACATGATCTTAGAATATCTTCAAAAATTTGAAGAGTCCTTTTAGATTGGACACCAATTTGGGGGGGATAGGCCATGCTAAAATTTAATTCATTAATCAAAGAATATTAAAGGATATTCATGAATTTAGATAAATACTTTGGATCATAATCAGAGAAAACTAAGAGTGGAACTCCATACAGTCTCACCACATACTTCACGTATATCATTGCAAGTTTTTCAAGAGATAGAACTTCCTAAATAGCGTTAAAATGGGTTGTCTTGGTGAGTTGGTCAAATACAAAAAATATCGCATTATTTACCTTCGACGTCTTCAAGAGACCCATGACAATGTCCATAGTAACATTCTTTCATTTCCACATGGGTATAGGAAACAGATGCATCATCCCTTTGGACTTTGGTCACTCTGATTTAAATTACTAGCATACCTAGTAACTTGATATATATTATGTGATCTCCCTCTTCATGTTTTCCCACCAAAAGAATTGTCGGAGACCACAGTAAATCTTGGTACTCCAAGTATGGATAGAGAATGTTGATCTATGTGCATTTTAAAATAGGTCATTATTTTTTCCAGGTGATTAAGGCACACAAAGATGCATTCCATACCCAATCACACCATCATCGTCGATATGGAACTCATGTAACTTACCTTCCATTACTGCATTATCCCTCTTTTATATCTCTAAATCATCCCTTTTTGGTTCTATAATATTCTCTTGGATGGATGGTTGCGCAATCATTTGGGAAATGTAGGATGTATTACCTACCATTATGATTTCTAAATATATCCATTTCATATCCATGAAGATAGGTTCTTTCTCAATATGTAACATGTAAGGAGTAGAAGGTTCTTTTCTTCTTCAATCACTTTCTACCTTGTTCGCCTTTCCATGATGATAATGAATAGAGCAATCATAGAACTTGATTAGCTCTAACAATCTCCTCTGATGCATGTTGCTCTCCTTTTGTGTGACTATATAATTTATGCTCTTATGTTCGGTGTATATGTCACACATCACACCATAAAGGTAGTGAAGGAATATTTTCAACACAAATATCATGGATTCTCGTTCTATATCACACATTGAGTAGTTCTTCTCAAGTATCTTCAACTTACTTGAGGTATAGGATATCACATTATCATTTTTCATTAGTGCTCAACTGAAGCCTTTCTTTGAAGCATCACTATATATCACAAAACATTCTCCACATTTCAGCAGTGTGAGTATAGGTGTTGTGATCAAACTTCTTTTTAGCTCCTTGAAACTTCCCTCACATTCTTCAATCCATACATACATTACCCCTTTCCTTATTATCTGAGTTAGCGGGGTTGAAAATCATGAGAAATTTCTCCCAAAACGTTGGTAGTACCTAGCTAATCCAAGAAAACTATGGATTTCTATGATACTATAGGGCCTGGTCCATTCCTCAAACATCTTTGTTTTTGAAGGGTCGTCAAAAATTCCCTCAATTGTGATCACATGTCCCAAAAATGATACTTACTTCATCGAAAAGTAACAATTTTTGAACATGGCATACAAAATCTCCATTCTCAATGTCACCAGCACAAGTATTATATGTTCTTCATGTTCCTCCTTTCTCATGGAGTAGATGAGAATATCATCAATAAACACTACCACAAAATTTTTGAGGTAATGTATGAAGTATCTATTCATCTAATCCATGAGAAAAAAAAGGTAATTATTAAGTATGAAGGAAATCACTAGAAACTCATAATTCCTATACCTTGAATGGAAGTCAGTATTCAGAATATCTTTCTACTTCATCATTATATAGTTACAATTTGATTTATTAAGAGGGTTTTTAGCCAAAACTCTTAAGGTAAGTGTCATTGAAAAAAAGTTGTGTTAGGAAGTCCCTGTTATGGCATATAAACATTCATTATATACCGATTTTATTGTCATACCCATGGTTTACTATGATATAATCCTTAGTATGGATTGGATTTCTAACCATGATGCAAAAAAAATTATTTAAAGAAGAATTAGGCTACAATTTTTGTGGATGATGTGGAATAACTTATCTTTAGCGAAAAAACATTACCTTTTGATTCTCATCTACATCAACCCCTAATAGCTCTACTAAATTCATTTATAGGTTAGGATGGGAATGTAGTAACTGTGGGTGAGTAATGGAATGTTCATATAGAGGATGTACCTATTGTTCAATAATATGTTGATGTGTTTCTAAGGGATTTTCATGGAAATCTTCCAAATATAGAAATTGAGTTTTCCATTGACCTAATTCCGAGATCAATGCACATATCAAAGAGTCCATATATAATCTTCAGTGTGGTATTTGGGTAACTAAATAATCAACTAAAAAAATTGAGTGAAAAAGTAGTTATTCTTCCTAGTGATTCTCCATTGGGATCCACTGATAATTTTGATAAGAATAAAGTTGGAACTATGAGGTTTAGCATTGTCTACAAGGATATCAATACAATATCAATAACGAAAATGTATCCCCTAACCCACATTGATTAATTTTTTGATCAAATTCCTGGTGCATAATAGTTTTTAAAGAGTTAAATACGATCTCTATGTCATCAATTTCTTTTGAGGATGTAAGACAATCAAAAAATTGATTTTCAATCCATGTATGTGCATTACGATTTTACTGTAATGTCTTTTGGAGTAACTAATGCACCCTCTGTATTCATGGATATAATGAATATTGTTTTTATGAAATATCATGATGAATTTTTGGTTTTATTTATTGATGATATAATGGTATACTTTAAAATATATGTGGATCATGAAAATAACTTGCACACTATTCAGAAGTCTCTTTGAATAAATGAATTATATGGTAAGATTAACATGTGTGAATTTAAGCTTCAATAAATTCCCATTCTGGGCCACATTGTCTCTAAAGATGGAAAAACTATTGATCCTTCAAATACAAATGTTTTGCAAGAATAAACTACTCTAATGATCATAACTAAGGTACATAGTTTTATTTGGTTAGTAGTTTGTTATAGGTGTTTCGTTCAGAACACCACCCATTAATCTAAACTAATGACCAAGCATATATGTAATGGGGATAAGTTCGTATGAAAAAAATAATGTGTTGAATTTTTAGATGAATTGAATCGAATATTAGTGAATGCGCTGATCCTAACCCTACCATTAGTGAATTATGGGTTTGTGATCTATAACAATGCATCAATGAAATGACTAGGTTGTGTCCTTATGCATAATGATTGATTTACTTATCATTCATCAATGTAGTTAAAATTTCATGAAAAATACTATACTACACATGATCTATAGTTAAAAGTTGTAATATTTTCTCTAAGGATAAGAATACATTACCTTTATGGATATAATTCTGAGATATATAAAAGTCATAAGATTTTGAAGTATATCTTCTCACAGAATGAACACAACATGAGTAAAATTTGATGTATCAATCTAATTAGGGATTATGATCATTCTATAAACTACCACTTGGAAAGGAAAACTATGTAGTTTATGCATTGAGAATGAAGGACCATGGAGTTCTCAACAACATAAGGATTGACAAGGATCCATTGTACATGAAAATAGAAAGGATGGACATTGGAATTTATCAATGAAGGAGAAACATCACTACTTTTCATTTTTTTTCCAAAACATATTTACTTTAAAGGATTAAAATCAATCAACATAATGATGAGACCCTTCTAAATAATATTAATTCTATAAAATATTGGAAGATGACTGAATTTGTGTGTAAATATTGTGTTCAGAAATTTGGGAAGTGGCTTGGTGTTCCAGGTTTGCCCGATATAAAAATGTAGTTATTGGATAATTTCTATAGTTTGAATTTCTCTATATATCCTGGTAGCACTAAGATGTATATATATTTGAAGTAAAATTTCTAGTTGGATAGAATAAAGAGAATAATTGCTGATTATGTATCAAGATGTTTAGTCTGACAACAAGTGAATGACAAACAAAAACATCCTAGAGTAGTCAAGAAAACTCTTCCTTATTCTTACATGGAATTGGGATGACATCACCATGTATTTTCTCACTTGATTACCCAAAAATCTAAGAAATAATGATTCAATAAGGGTACCTGTGGATTGACTTTCAAAATCTGCAGATTTCCTCGCTATAAGGGAGGATTTTTCACTTGATAATTTTACAAGACTCTATATCGATGATGCTCTGAGAATTCATAGAGAACCTATCTCAATTGTTTCTGATCATGATCCATGTTTTACAACGAAATTCTGGAATATTCATTAGAAAGATATGAATATTGGGCATTGTTTTAAAACTACTTATCACCCTTAAACTAACAAGAAATCAGAGAGGATGATCTAAACCATTTAAGACATGTTGAGGTCATGTTAACTTGACATTAATGGTATGTGGGATAAATACTTACCTTTAGTGATGTTTTCATACATTAATATATTTCATTAATGTATTCAAATGGAACTATATAAAGCATTGTACATGAAATATGTTGTACACTAACATGTTGGGATAAAGTTTGAGAAAGGAAGATTATGGGCCCAGATCTTATGGAGGAGACAAAAAAAGATACAGACTATTCAAGGACTTATCAAAGATGAAAAATGCATGAAAAAAATATCTATGCCGATAATCAAAGGAAGGATTTTGAGTTTCAAGTGAGATATCAAGTTTTATTAAAAGTATCTCCATGGAAGAGAGTTATAATATTTGGGTATAAATAAGAACTGGCCCTGATGTACAAATGCACTTTTGAATTTTTTGCGAGAATTGGAGTAGTTTCATATAGTATGGATATGCCACCTATCTTTTCAAAAGTAAAAAATGTGTTCTGTATCTCACTATTCAAAAAGTACATGTCAACCCCGATTTATGTTCTTACTTCTAAAGGAATAGAATTGGATCTTGACTTATCATACTATTAAGATCCTATCCAGATTATGGACACTAAAGAACAAGTGTTAAGGAATCATATGACATGACCGTTAATGATACGTCAGAGAAATCATAAAATGTAAGAGGTATCATTGGAGCCCGAGGATATTATGATGAAGACCTAACCAAATATTTTTGGGAGGGAATATTCTATGAATATTGAGGATGACATTTTCTATGGTACAATGTAACACCCCAAGGATATGAAAATAAATATTGAATGAATTTAACAAGGTGTATTTAAAAATAACCACTTCTTTGTATCCTAGAAAGTAAACATAATTTTTCCACCTTTGTGATTTGAAATTTGAAAAATTTTCATACACAATTGTGTTCACTAAGATATTTAGAGTCTGATAATACAAAAACAATTTTTGGTGAATAGTAAAATACTCTTATGAATAGTAATATGAACCTTATGAATAGCAAATAATAACTTTATTTTATTTTATTAAGGTTATAAGATAATGAGATCTTAATTAATTTTTCAATGTGATATAAAATGAATTATAGTTTTAAAATTGTTATTTTTAAATTATATTATGATTTTATTAAAAATTTAAATTAATAATATTTATAAAATTATTTTAAAAAATAGAGTTAATTTTTTGATTCTACACCTCAAATAATTTTTAGGGTGAATTTTTGTATTTTTTCTAAAATAATTTAATTTTTTTATGAATAGTAAAATATGATAATAAACAATAAATAATAATACATTATTTATTGTGTCATAGGTGATGTAAGAATTATGTAATACAACATTGTTTGAACTCACATGAACATATTACTATTCTTGGTCACAAGAATCAATACTATTTGGTTGTATTTGGAAAAATAATATAATAATGATTAAGGCATTAAAAAATTACCTCTCTCCTCCACTTTAAAACCCCCCCATCACTCCAAATTCTATTCAATCCTGTTTGCATTTAATATACTCAAATTTTTTTCTAAATACCCTTCCCTAGTTACTCCCCACGTCAAAGTGCTCTTTTTTCATTCCAAAAGACCAAATCCCTTCCCTTAAAGGGATTCTCAAGGAGGTGGATTCATGAGGTAAATTCACATTTTACTTCATTCATTTCCATTTCATGTTCCTTTTTATTATTATCCTCCCCAAACCACCTCTATCCACATGATCATGATAACTCCATTATCATCTATATACTTTAATTATATATTGTTAATTGAAGAACCATCAAAAATATCATTACTCTCTATCTTTTATTATATAAATGAAAACATCGTATGTGAGGTTCCATTTTTCAACCTTCGGGGACAACGATATTTCATTATTCAATTTATCCTTAATTACTGGTTATAAAACCATTATTATTTTTGAAAAATATAATAATATATCTATTGTAACACGTGTAATATTCATGATCCATTATATGTACATCATAATATATCATATGACCAAACTTGTTCATAATAATCAAAATACCGCTAATATAATCTATTAGATAGTCATTAATATTTCGTCTCGTGATTCATACTAATGACATGTAACAATATGAATTAAATGACCATTAAAAAATTTTAATGTTCAGAAAGAATATTTATATTCAATTATAGATATTTACCACCATTCCACATGACCTTCATTAAATAAAAACAACTGAACCAATTCTGAAAATCAAGAAAATGAACACTCATGAATGACAGAATTCAATACTATTACTTATCAATAAAAACATAAATGAAAAAAATTATAATAAACTATATATATGTCATTTATGTTATAAATTAAGTTATTAATGAGTCTAATTTTTTATTCCACGAAAATAAGGTCATGATCGGAGCATTCAAACTTATGTTAAGGGGTTTTCACCCAATCCTCCTTTTTGATTCAGGTTACATTTATTATCTACTTGCCTCAATTCAATTATTATTAATTCATATGTAATTCTCATAATTTATATTCTAATTATAAAACAATATGTCCCAACTAAAATCAGTCTTTCATTTATAGGTAGTTATATTTTTTTAAAGGATTATTCAAAAATTATTCCTAAAATACAATCCTGATACAAGGGAATTTATCATACTAATTTATATTTTCAAGGGAACTTTATAATCAGTTTATACAACCTATATTTTTTTTAAATAAATCATTTTCCTATAAAAATACTATCTTACTTCACTTCTGGATTTATACAAATATTTTTTTTCCAAAGAACTCTTCTATTCAATGGAAATGAGTATTTAACTCAAGAATTACTCGATTGTTTTATAGGAATGTTTTAATATATTTCAACACTCTTATTTAATATATTATATTAATAAGACTAATATAATATGATATCATAATCTATATTTAATTTAATGGATTATGACTAGTTTTATTATGTATATCTATCCTAAAACCATTCACAAATTTACTCGGAATAGTTATTGTTTAAGATTAATGTTCGAGGAAATTTATTTACATTTCATATAGTAATCACAATATGAAGGTATATATTTTTTATCATAAAACTAGTCCATATGAGGAAGTAATTTAACTAATTATGTGATGGTTGGGGCCCTCTATATCCCCTCGATGCATCTGTATGTCTCATTTGACAAATAGATATGGACTTGGCTGAGGCCCTTCCCATTTTGAGATATGGTTTTGGTTGAGGCCTTAATCATTTTTAGATTTCGTTGATGAGGCCTTGATGGTATGTATCAAAAATTTTGAAATATTCACATAAATCATTATGAATCCAGTAATTGAATTTTCATGTGGTTATTATACTTGTAGAGTAGCGATGATTATATTTTAGTAAGGCATTATTTACTCAGCTCATATTCCAGCCATAATGTGTTCATGTTTATTATATTTAATGGAATGTGTTTTCAATTATTCACCATGACTAATGTTTATGTTAATGTAATCTTCTATTTTATTTCATACTATTACTAATCATTTTAACTCACCCATTTCTTATGTTTAGTCTTCTCATGACATGAAACTTTTCTTAAGAATGACCTGGATAGATAAACTTATATTTGTGGATGTCGCCAATAAATCATATATGTTTTTATTCATTTCAAGCTGCAATGTTTAACATATATATGTATATTTTTCCTAGAGATTCAAACTACTCATTCCTTTGATATGCATATTATTCTATTATATGCCAATGTTAAAAAAAAGACACCGGCTCCTGGGAGCTAGGGTCGGATCATTATGTTAATTTATGAAGAAGATTGTGTTCTTCGATACAGATGGAGTGAAACCTTTGTCCAATAGAGATAAAGACCCTAGGATGGGTCATAGGTGTGTTCATTGTTTATCATCTTGATGGATGAGATGATTATAAGTATGTTGGAGGTTCAACAGTTTTTATTTACCAAGGTCTTAGAAGACTACCCACATTTATTTCTAGATGAAGTTTTACTGTTTCCCCCTCGACGAGTAATCAGGATCAGGATCAAACTAAAGACAGGCATGTCTCCTATCTAGATGTCTCTATATATTATGGATCCTTATGGGTTGTGAGAGTAATGTAGAGGTTGTTGTATTTTAATGATGTGGTTTTGTTCTTCCAAGCATTTCACTATAGGGTGATCCAATTATGATCATGAAGAATGCAAATGGTAGTTTGTATCTGTGTATTGATTATTTTCTCTTGAAAAAAGTGACAGTGAAGAACAATTATCAGATTCCATGGATTGATGATTAATTCAATCAACGGATGGTTTATGATTGGTTCTCAAAGATCTATTTGCGGTCAAGGTATCATTAGACATGCGTAAATTATGATGACATTCTTAATGATTACTTTCGTTGTCATCATGGGAACTATGAGTTTGTTGTAATTTCATTCAGTGTGACAAATTCACCAGTTGTGTTCATTGGGTTTCAGAATTCAATGTTTCATGAGTTGCTGGATATGTTCGTAGTGGTTTTCATCAATGAAATCCATGTGTACTTCGTGTCTAAGGAAGAACATGATGAAAATATAAATGTGATTTTGGAATTTCTTTTCTAGGATAATCCATTTGGGAAGTTCTTAAAGATTGAGTTTTGGGCTTGAGAATTCCATTTAATTGGACATGTTATATCCAAACATGTAGTATCTATGGATCCATTGAATGTATAAGAATTTTTTTTCATGGGAATAAACCAAGATACTGGTAGAGGTGTATAGTTTCCTTGGTCTTACATGATATTATAATAGTATCGTAGAAAATTTCACTTGGTTTGTGACCCCTCTAGTAGTGTTTTCCATAAAATATTAGGCGTTCTAGTGGAATGATCTGTGTGAAGTATATTTTGAGCATCTATAGGATATGTTGGTCAAGGATCTTGTTCTTTTCTATCCAAAAAATAGATTCCAGTTTGGGGTTTTCAGTGATGCTTTGTTCTTCTATTTGGGATGTGTTTCGATATAATAATAATTAGTTGTTTCCTATGGGAATTTGTTTTTTCATCCCTATGAAATTAACTATGCCAACCATGATCTTGAGTTGGAAGTGGTCGTTTTTTTTGCTAAATTCATGGAGACACTAACTTATTTGATAGAGTGTTGTGGTCTACACCAATCATAAAATATTCAGGTATGATTTTTCCCAACATGACATGAAATTTCACCAGTTCAGTGGAAATAGTACTTATAAGAATATGACTTAAAATTTTGGTACACACTTGGAAAAGGGAATGTTGTTTTTAATAAGTTGAGAATGATTTTTTGTAGTTATTTAGTGTGGTAATCAGGTGATTCTTATTGAGTAAGGGAAGAACATTTAGCCTTATATCTTGATATGGGAGAATTTGAGGGCAGATGTTGTATTTTTCCTATAATGGTGTAGTCATCTCTGGTGTAGCAGGTGGAAGAATCCCAGTTGGGGGAGCTTTTGGGTTGAGTTCTGGATAGACTGAGTTGTTTTTGTTGAGGACCCTGATGGTTGGTTTAAAGATGAATAACCTCAAGTGTTATTTCAGGGAATTCTTTTTGTTCCTATGGTGATGTGTGAGGTGGTTCTCATTGAATTCCATATTTCAACTTTTGTGGTATATCTTTGTGTGTAAAATATGTATTGATCTTGGAGAGGTCAATTATGGTGACTAGAGTTGAAGCATGTAGTTGCAGAATTTCTGTCTCAGTGTTTGACCTTGCAGAAGGTCGAGGTTGTGCACTATGTTCTCATTGGTTTGATCCAGCCATTATATATTCTCCAGTGGATGCTGGTGGACATATCAGTTGACATTTTTATTGGTATTCATCATGTTAATGGGGTTATGATGATATATTTGTGGTAGTGGACTGTTTGAAGAAATAATCCTATATTATATCAATCAAGGAGTCGATATCCATGTAGGTTTTCTCGAGGATGTATCTGGAGGAAGTGGCGAGACTCCATGGTGTCCCGAGGATGATCATTTCCAACTGAGATCCTTGTTTAACGTCCATGGTGTGGAGAGGTCTCCAATATGCTTTTGATTCATAATTATTTCTGGGAAACAAATTTCATCCATAGAAGAAAGGTCATACAAAATAGAAAATACAAAATATAGAAGAAAAGTTGTGCTCTTATTTCTTGGATTTTGGAGGATAATGGATGGGGTGTCTTCCATTGTTAGAGTTCTATTACAATAGTAGTTTTAACTCTGAAATTGGTACGGGGCCATTTTAAGACTTGTATGGTCTCCCTTGTTGTTATTTATTGCCTAGAACATGGTTTAGAGTGTGTAACAGTCCAATATTTTATGATATATTATCTTCAATATCATATGTTGCACAGAAAAGGGACTTAGCCTGTGAAACACAGAAGATTGAGTTTCTGGAAAACAACATATTAGTGTTAAAATTATTAAATATAGTAATATAAATAGTAATAAATTCTTTTTAAATGTTATCTATAATGTTTCACCTATATAATAGATATTTATAATGAAATGTATATGTTTTAGTAAAATAGTTATATGTTCAGAATTATTATTTTCATAATGAAACTAATTTATATGTCCTTTGGAGAACAATAATATAATTAATGTTAGATAATTATAGTAATTAAATTGGGTAAAATAAACTTCATTTTTGAATTCTGACTATCAAAATTAAATTGGGGTGAAATTTGGTCTTTTATGAAAGTGTTCAATTTTTAATGAATAGTGAAAAATACTGCATTATTGTTAAGAACCAACTTTTTATTTAAATATTTATTTCACTTTAAATTGATTTTAATGTCATAATAGATAAATAATATATATATATATTAACCCAATTTAAGTCTTCCAAATCATTTTTATATTAGAATTAGATATATTAAATTTTATTTGTCTTTTGAACATCTCTTTTACCCACATTCTAGGAACATTTTCAGATTAGCTTTAAACGTAATTTTACCACTCCAGTGAGGTGAATTTCAAATATCTGACATGCATGGTTGTAATCAGGGTGAAAATGTGTTCTAATAGGATCAAATTAATTTTTTTTGAATAGTCATTTTTTGATTTTTATTTACTGTGGTTAAAGATAAATAGGGTTATTTAAGATAAACATAATATTATAATAATATAAAAATACCCTAAAACTTGTACTAACATCATTAGATTAGTCATATCAGACCAAGACAATCCTTCAAATGAAACTGGTCTTTTTCAAATAAATATTAAATTAAATGTTATTTGAAATATTCGATGACATCTATGAATATCAAGAATTAATATGAAATTTTATTCTTGATTTAATTTATTTGGTTTGAAGTAATCATGTTGTTATGATATTTTAAAAATTCCATCTAATGAATAGTGCCAAAATTGAAATATTTGACATTTTAAAATATAAAATATTTAATTTACCAATATAAAATTCTTCAATTATAATATTCTTCCAAATGGTTATGATAAATGTAATAATTCTCTTAATTAATCATTCCTTGGTATTTTAAAATGATTTGGTAACTATTTTATCACTCAAAGTGTTAAATACATTATAGAACTTTTTAGAGTAAAAAATGTTAAAACAATACGATAAGGTTTAAAAACTAAGAAAAACATGTTTAATTTTAATTTCATTATTATATTTCGACTTAAATACATCCTATATTTTATATAACTTAATTTTTATCCAATTGAAATAGAAATTGAATATTAATTAATTTAATACTATTTATAATCCCAATAGTGCTCCTCCCCTCTCCTCTAAAAATCCATCCATTCGTTCCTTTTCATTAAACACTTAAATCCTTTTGGTTGGTCCATGTACTTCCCAATACTCTTCTTAAAATCCCTCCACTAATCCTAAAAGCCTCACATAGTTCAGGAATCCACCCAAGGAATGATTTTTCAAAAAATCAAATTAGGTTACCCGATTAAGAGGCAAC
Organism: Viscum album; assembly: GCA_963277665.1. Taxonomy (NCBI): domain Eukaryota; kingdom Viridiplantae; phylum Streptophyta; class Magnoliopsida; order Santalales; family Viscaceae; genus Viscum; species Viscum album. The sequence goes on along the minus strand of OY728132.1, from coordinate 316,066,624 downwards.
ACCTTCTCTCCCGTTTTCAAGATTCATTCACATTATACAATCCCTATATTCTTCTTAATCTATTATTACATAACAAAAAAAATAAATATACTAAGACGTTTTTATGATAAAAATTAAACCTAAATATACACAAGACTTCATCTTGTGGTAAGAATCATATTATTTCGTGTTTAAAGAGAACTATTACTTCACCAAATGATGATTGTTCAATTTTCCCCTCCCACCAATCATGGTGGCCATGATGATGGAAAATATTTTTATATGATATTTTTATATTATATTAAAATTTTATATGTTATTATATAATTTTTATTTATAACATACCTTTCTACTTTTCATGTAATGTAAATATGACAATTTCGTTTTAGAAAGTGTGGACTACCGCCCGCTCAAAGCGATATGACTCGTTCAAGCCATACATGGAACATATAGAGTATTATTGTAATAAAATAATGTAACATATATAACATAGATATGATAAATTAATTATAATATATATATATATATATATATGTATCATTTAATTTTAATTATTCTAATATAACAAATAAATGAAGGTAGAGTTCATGCAGACGTACAACCTACCATATCCATGAATAAAGAACTTCATTTCATATATCCAAAGAGTATAGACTATTCTAAATACCTAGGTATTGAAATTATAAGATTATTTTTTCATGGTTTACATTATGGATAAGATGAAAATGTGATATATTTTATAATAATACTAAATAACATATCAAAACATACATGAAAAAACAAGGCATTTAATATTAGATAGTGTTAAACTAATGAAATAGTGTTATACAATTACTAATATAATATTTTTAGAAGTTAATATATGATATTTTAAACAATATTATGTTTCTTTTATTATTAGGTGAAATATTTTAAATCAATATATAAGAGTATAAGTACCACCCAACAAAAAGGATGGATAAGGTATGGGATTTTCATCTAAATTTTTCAATATTTGAGATTAATGTCATGTTCACTAGTTAATTATTTTGTGTTTCATTCCTACTACAAATGTTGATATATTATATCATTAATCCTCTTATTCTCATGATATTTTTATTTTATATTGATTTCATGAATTTATATAGATTATTATTTATATGTTTCAATGTGGTATGTGAAAATTTAAAATTATTTAATAATATTCTATTTAAGAATGTTATTATTATCACATCCTTTTCTGATTTTTAACATTCAGTTGATGAAATCACTTTATTTTAATAATTTTTCATTGTAATTTTATTTTAACATACATATTCCAATTCAATTTATATTAGTATTTCTTAAATTTTGTACAATTTTTCATATGGAAATTACATTGAATTTTTTTGATTATTTAGAGAAATATTGTTAAATCTGGATTTATCATTCAATACGGTAATTTTAAAAGGAATATTAGTTCATTAGATTATTAAATATAAGGAATTATTTGGACTAGCAATGAATGGTGGGTCATGAAATTATATATTCACACAATTCTTCACCAGGTTCTCATGAGATTACTAAGTTTCCCAAATTGGTTCCTACCATTAGTTTTAAACCATATTGTCAATGGAATTGATGATAATACATTATCATGTTTTGGTGACAAGAACCCATTATAAATAATTTTACCTCCTTTAGATTTAGTTATTATTTATCCATGATTTTTTTCATTGTCATATATATGGATGTAGTTTATTTATATTTGTTGATTTATGAAATTTTTGTTAGTTTCATTCCATTGCATATTATTTTTTCTGTATCTGATTATATAAATAGAAAGTCTATCCAGTTATTGAATATTCCATATATATTTATTCATTATTAATTTCATTGTATTTACCCTTAATGAGAATTTGATTTCACTGTTATTATGTTTCTATCCCCAAGTTATGAAAAAGATAAAATTGAATAATCTCTCAAGAATGTAGTTTATTTTAGTTTATTAAGTAGAATTTTTTATTCTATTTTCCCTATGTTTTATGGGAATCATGTATATAATATGCATTTCCATGATTTCTAAACTGTATGGCCCTTCAAGATTTTCTTCCTTGTAAACAGGCCAATGTAATTTATAATGCACTGGTACTAAGAAACTAGGGTCGGGGCATTATATAGAGTCAATAATTCCCAGGCTAAAACTAATATAAAATATGATAGATATGTTTTAGTTGATTTTCAAAATGTTGAAATAAGTGATAGATCTTCAGAAATTCTATATAGGTCTTAAGAGGAGACCAATGGAGTTCACTTTTGGGGATCATGTGTTCATGATAGTGACTCCCCTTCATGGTTAACATAGTTTTGGTCATGGGTGTAATATTTCTTCCTAATTTTTTGGGAATTTTTAGTTGTTGGCTCATGATGGATCCATGACATATCAGGTATCACATCTGCCATTGATGAACTGGAGAATTGATGTTTTTCACATGTCACATCTCCATGGTAACCATCCAAACGACTATCATGTCATTTATTGGGTCGATATTGATGTTTAAGATGATGAAAACATCAAGGAGTGGCCTTTAGATATATAGGATCTCTATGATATGGTTTTTCATGGTTGTGTCATACCATTGGTTTGTGACTTGTGGCAGCACGATGTCTTGTATAAGATTACTGGGGAACATGAGTTTCATATACTCACTTAGTACCCTGAAGTGTTTGTTGTATAGCTCTTCCCTAGTAATATTGTTCATTTTGAGATTGTTGATTTTTTTAATAATATGTATTTCTATTATTTAATATTATTTATTGCTATATTTTTGATAGGTATCTCCCCGAGGGTCGTTCTTAGGATGTGGTTGTGGTTGTCATGTTTCTTTGTGTTGATCCTTTTAATATGATGTTGATCTCATGTGGAGGCATGATCCTTGAGTAGTATCTCATACATTTTTTGTTAATATAACGGCTTTTAGATATACTCTCTAGGTTGGTTTAGGATTCTCAGATATGATAATGCTTATATAGGTAACATATTTAAGGCCCTAAATCCACATGGATTGAACCTTTTCCTATTTTCGAAGACATAGGTGCTCGACGGAGTCTTGGAAGAATTCTAGAGTAGTTTGGTTGCTAGAATCTAGAACCAGGGAGCTATCATGCCATGATAGATAGTTACACGACATATAATAGGTTTTAAAGTAATCAAAATATTTGAGGTTCATAAAATAAAATAAAATTAAGAGAGGATTTTAGAAAGAATGAACCTCGGGGGATTCATGACATGAAAGGGGATTACACATTCTGTAATCCCCCAATTCTGTATCTCTTAAAACATTTCATCCAATTAGTTTTTATCAAACCCAATTGTAATAGCATCTAAATCTATTATCCCAAGTGACCTAGCAGCCCCCTCATTGTCATTTAATATATCACTTCGATTAGGAATGATCATAGGAATCTATCTTCGACATGTCATTTATCCAAGGTGTGTTTTCCTTCATTTCTATCAGTTCCTCCAAATTTTATTTTTATCCTATTGAATCCTATCACACTTCTATGTTGGATTATATCTTATAGTTATAATAGAGTTTATATCTATTTTTTTATGCGGTGGTACTGTGAAGTCCTTGTTTGGATGCAGTTTTAGCTGGAGAGGTTATTAGATATCCAATGTTTTGATCCGTTCTCATGCGAAGATCATTAAAACCCCTTTGTGGTAGGGGATTTGGTTAATATAAAATTATTATCAAGAAATTATAGAGTTATCAGGGCTTAACACCTAGATTAAAATTAAATTGAAGTCATTAAAAAATTAAATGGGATTAAATTATTGTTATCGATCACATAGATCTCGTTTTGCATTGCACAACAATAATGTTTTGCCTGTATAATTTATAGATAGTCTGATATATAATTTTTCTTGGTTTATCATGTTGTTTTGGATGGTAATTGGTAAAGAATTTAATCCCTAAATTAATTTAAAATTAATTGTCTTATGGTTTAAATAGTCACATTTAATGAATCTAGTAGTTATTGTAATACAAAGATAATGAAATTTATCAAATTATGCATTTTTAATGGATTTGTTTAGTGAGCCTAATGATTGAAAATTCATGTTGATAAGGAATTAAAGAAATGTTAAATTCATTTTTTAATTAATTTTTTATATCTTCTGATAAATTTCTTCGTAGGTTTCTTATAGTTGGAACATGTGAATAATGACTTAGTAAATTCATGATGGAATAAATAATTGGATGTGTGATAAAAGATAATGCATTTTTTGGGACTGAGTTACCCGCTTACATATAAAGGCCGACTACATTATGATTTGGATCTAAGGGTGATCATTGTGTGTGATGTCTGAATGCCTTGTGTTAGTGATATATTCATGATTTCTTGTTGTTTCCTTGATTCGTGTATGGTGACATGAGCTTAGTATGGATGATTCTAGATGGGTTGTTTTGGTTGTTGGGATAGGTATGTCTGGATGTGACACGAGCCTGGGAAGGCTGATCTTGGAGGGATTCTGTGGTTTGATCGGAGGGGTGGACCAGTTTGTTGGTAGAATGTTATGCCGTGTGTGGAGAGATGTACCAGTTTATGCATTTGGGTATCAAATTTGACACAAGATATGATGGGATGGGTTGAATCTGGGCTTACCTATCGATATGGAAGATATATTCTCACTTAATATGTGGTGTTTCTATCTTCATTTCATTCCAAAATTATGGAGGAAAATGTTTTTTATTATCCTTTCATGCGAGGTGAAGATGTGTGAGGTATTCCATGGGATTTCCATGTTTAGAATATCATGGTTTTATGGGTCTACACTCTGGCTATAAGTGGCAAAGACACGATGGGTAGTTAATCAACTCGCAATGTTGAGCCCCTTGCGTTTGGTACAATAGAATGTTTTCCTATAATAAATGGAAATATAAACAGTGGTAATGTTGTTAATTAAATGAATAACTAATGATTTACCAACTTGGTGTGAGCTTTCTGGGATGTAATGATGAGGTTATATTTCTCAAAAACCTTGGACTTTGTTTGGGTATGCCTAGAAGCCATGGAAACTTGTTTTCATGCTGATAAAATATAATGTGGAAATGATAGTGGTTAATTAATGATTAAAGTATTATTTATCATAAGGTTAAACTATTAAAGATGGATATATTAATTTAATTATAGCACTTTACATGGTTGTGTTCTTATAGGATATTAGTCTTAGTTGGGGAAGCAGGGAGTTCGAGGGAGGGTTTATAGAGTTGAGTTTGAGACTAGGTGGTTACCATAACATGATTGTGAGATAATTTATATCATATAAATTTTTTGTTTCTATACTCTACTCCACCATGTCGATTTGGGAAATAGACACCATGGGAATTCTGAGCCATTGGAGATGGTTTCCCCAACAACCAGGTTAGAGGATGGATGGTTGACTACCTCATTTAGCCATGCTCTCTTCTCTTCCTATTTACTTGTGCTGGTATGCACAGTAGTTATACATCAGAAAATATGTTTGTAGAGGGATGAAATAGATTTTGGTTACTTCATACACATGTAATCTAGATATAGTTTCTTACAGACAACTATAGGTATGACAGGTATATGCTGTGATGGATGGATGATCCATACTCATTGAATTAGTTATAATGGATTGAGGTATAATACACGATGTATGATACACATTATGCAGGATGTGGTGGACCCAGTAAAATAAGTCATAATTTTTGGTTCTGTGGATGTGATGGTTAGTTGGATGAGGTGCATGTTGTGGTGCTTCGCCAAGTGTCTTCTAGCTATCCTTTTTGGAGAGAGATTCTTAGGAGGTCGATGTTGGGGAAAAGTGGAAAACCAATGAAGAAGTGGTTTCCAGGTACCCTTTACATTCTTTCAAAAATTATATTTTCATGCATGATACAATTTCTGATATTATCCTTGGTGAGGTTGAGGAATCATTATACCTATTTGGTGTTGAGTTTGTTTCACTTGTTGTCCAATGTGATTTATCATTCTTTCATTACTTTTGTACGAGAGTATTCAGGGGAAAACTCTACTCATTATAATGTTACACTGACCTTGCATTATATACACTATTTTTCATATCAGTTAGAGCAAGTTAAGGATCATGCTAGTTACTAGTAGGATCTGAGTTTTTTAGTAGATGTTTGGGATTTGTTGTTGATGATGTATTTTCCTTTCTATTAGTACGTATTGTTTTCTTTTCAGTTGTACTAGTTTTTAAATGAAATTAAATTTAAGTAGTTGGGTTTCCATTTATATATTAGTTTGAGAAACTGGTTTTTGGTGTCTATATTGTGTTTCTCTTTATCCTGTCTTCTCTTAAAGAGAAACTCCTCCCATATATGTGTCTATTATACCCTTAGTTCCTGTCTCCAACCTGAGTCCTACTGAATGTGAGACTTGTGTGTAACTATCTCTATTCTCCCATATTTGGCCTTAGAGGGTTAAACATTGAGGGGAGGGGGTTGTGACAATAAATCATATAAAACATCAATTTTTTATATATAAAAATATATTTATTATTCAACTGTAATATTTCATTATGAAGATACACATTTCATTTTGAAATAACATATTCAAAATGTAAATTTATTAAAAATAAATTGGAAAAAATATTAATTGGACTTTTCCACATAATATTATAAACAAAGATTCAAATGAAACTATATTCATGCCAGTGAAAAATTAAATTTATGCAGTTAATGTCAAAACTTTTATTTTTTTAATCTCTTCTGCAAGATGTCAAAAGTACCTTGTTGATAATTTGACAATATGATTCCATTTAAAGTTTTTATTGAAAGTAAAAAAATGGATAAAATGTTTTTTACAATCATTTATAAATTCAATAAACATTTATCAAAACATTTGTTTATAAAATATGGATATGGGAAATAATATTAATCACCGAGAAGAGAAATAAAGCGTGTTCTCCATATAAATAATATTTTGGGCTAGTTAATGTTTATAAAGAAGAAAATAAAATGAAAACATGTAATATTAAAAAATAAATATTGGAAAATAATCTACATGAATTTTTTTAAGGAATGATTATATTGTCACGACCCGTCCTCGGGGCCCGTGTCGTGACTACCCCAAGCCCGCCTTCCATAGGCCAGGGGCTGGCGACTAGCACCAAGGCGTGAATCCCCGTAGAACGGGAAGGCATTGGCTTTGAAAAGTAAGCAAACACCACAGAGTAAGCAAGCGGAAAATCAAAAACTAAGTAAGAACAGAGTACTACTGAAAGTGCGGAAAAGTAAATGGGCCAGTATACAAACCCAAACTGAAAGTAACGTACAACTCGAAAGGGAAAACAACAACTGTAAAATAAAAGCCGCTACACCGAGCTGTCCACTGGAGATCCCACCTGAAGGGTGGGTACAGATAGCTCCACTGCTCCTCGGGTCCCGTCATCCGCTCCGAACACGTCCCGCCCAGTGGTCCACCTCCAGGTACCGTCTTGATCTGGAAGCCTCAGCCAAGATCAACATTGTCTGTCGTCTGCAACCAACACAACGTAGTGCGGGCATAGCCCGTGCAGGGGTGAGTATAAGCTACTCAGTGGGGACCCCGAGACCCCCGTAGGTCTCCCAAAATCCACAAAGGATAAACCACAAAGGATAGATACAAACACGAAGTAACAACCGACATTGCTTAGGTATATGCCCAAACATATAACTAAGTCATCAATTCCAATACGCTCCAACCTCCGAGCCCACGTACAACTCAGTCCACACAGGAAAGTAAACGTATTACACACAGGAAAGAAAAATGAAATCCACACAGGATAGCACAACTCAATCCACACAGGAAAGCAACAGGATTCAGCTCACACATGTATACTTCTTCGAAAGATGATAAAGATGATCTCTGATCCATCTAAGTTGTCGGACCCACGAATGATCGATAGGTAACTAACCCCCGCAAAGACCCACATAGGATCGGGCCCACATAGGACCTGTAGGCGCTGGTTCACACAGGACCGCTGAGCGCAAAGACCCACACAGGATCAGACCCACACAGGATTGGGCCCACATAGGACCTGTAGCATGGATCCACGTAGGATCGTTGAGTGCTGTATTCGTCGTCGTCGAATCCACTAAGGATCTCTGTACTGTCATCGTCGCAATCACAGTACCAGTAGCAGTCACAGTCGCTGCCAGCACTAGGGTTCCTGCACACAGCAAGCTCGTTCGGGAGGGTCCGCTCCACGAGCCGAGAGACTGATACATCAAATGTCACTAAGCCTAAAGTTGATGTATCCAAAAGTTCCGTATCGTCAACAGGAACTCATCGCAACAGACGGCGCGTCGATCGGATGCTCGGTCTGAGAGTTATTGGCTTTTTCGTCCTAGGGGTCCGGTTGGTTTTTAAGGAAAAACCAACCCGAACCTACTCCACCTGCGTCCAAACCTCAGGCAGAGTATGCCAAAAGATCCGTCTCACTAATAGGAACTCAACAAAGCTGTCGGCACATCAATCAGACGTCCGTAGCTCAAGATATGAGTGTTTCCGCTCCGAAGGCCCGGTTGGTTTCGTGTACGAATCAACCCGGCCGAACTCAAAGTATTCCAAAACTTTGAGTGCGATAAACCGAATCAAGCGCCTTGATCCAAGGATCGCATCGCCGCTGATGGTTCGTCAATCGTAGGTCCGTACCTCATGTTATGGGCAAAAGACCGAAGTCAATTCGAAAACGGGGGGTCCGGGTCCGGGTCGACCCGGCCCGACCCCCCTGGGTTGGCCCGAACCGGGCGACCCGAACCGGGTCAACCCGACCCGGGTCCGACACGGCCCAGCCGGTGGCGCGTTCTGGCGCGGCCTGGCGCGGCGGCGCGGTCTGGATTTGCGGCGCGACCTGGGCGTCGATCGGGTGCCACGTGCGGGGGGCATGGCCCCCGCCCTTCTCTGCTGGTAGCGCAGCTGAAAGCCACGCCTTGAATCAAACGGCCCACCTTCTTGGGGGCCTTCAGTAGAGAAAAACGGGGGGGCTCTGCACCCCCTTTGTGAAACCGCCCCCCCCCCCTCACGTGGGGGGCCTACTTTGAGGAAAAACGGGGGGGGGGGGGGGGGCGCTGCTCCCCCTTGGTGTAACCGCCCCCCCCCCCCCTTTATGGGGGGCCTATTTTGGCCAGCCGGGGGAATTTATTCCCCCGGTCCTTCTCCCTTCCGGCCGGCCCACATGGCAGGCCGGTTTTTCCTCAATTGGACCGGCAAGGCCGGTCCCCCTTCTGGCTTCCGACACCGGCGGCCCGGATAGCCGCCAGTCTTCACGTCCCGCCGCGGCCCGAAACCGGCCGCGGCCTTCGTCGTTTTGTGCGGTGCGACGGCACCATGACCCACCGCCGCGGCCCCACTCCGGCCGCGGCCCATTCAACTTTCATCGACGCGGTGCGACGGCGTCACGTCCTTGCATTATTTTACGACGTGGCGCGACGACGCCACGCGTTTCTTGTCGTATGATCCTACGCGGTGTGACGGCACCGCGCCTCACCCGTTTCAATCCACAACAAAATCAATATGAATGGGTGGAGGGTTGGCCGTGTTCGTACGGTTCGGCCCCCTTGCGTTAATTGCTAACAATTGGATATATTTCACGAAGAAAATATTCTCGGGTATAATTCATGAACAAAAGTAATAAATAAACCCCTACCTCAGTTTCAAGTACGATGTTCGTCAATGACCCGTGGAAGACAACATCGCAGAGGTCGGGCGTCACGGTAATCGTTCGTCAATTCTGTTGACGAAGAGGTAAGTCCGAAGAGGTACGTCATTGGTAAATCTTCGTAAGCCAACGAAGGATGTCCGAGGAGGATGCGGCGTTCCCTTTCGTTGACACAGAAGGCGTCGTCGATCTTCGGAAACAAACCGGCTATGAAGAAGAGAGGAGCGGCGATCTTCGTCAGAGCTTGAGTGTTCTTCATCAAAGTTTGAAGAAGAAGAAGGAGCTCTCAAATCCTCTCAAGATGGCTAACCAAAAAAAATAAGCTAAGGCTTATTTTTATTTACACAAATATCAACCTGAATTTCAAAGGTTTCAAATTCAAATCAACCCACCTTAATTAATTAAACCAAGTTTTCAAACATTAATTTAAGGGGGTTATAGGGGAGTTTTGAGAGAAGTAGAGGAGTTGGGGTTCGTGTGGGCCCCACCACACTTAATCCTCCCAAGGGAGGTTAAGTGGATGTGGGTCCCACCCCTAACTCCCTTTGGGAGGTTATAACTAACTAAAAAAGAAATAAAATATGTTTCCACATTTTATTTAACTTTAATTTAAAAACCCAAAAACTAACTCTCAACCTGCAATAAACGCAACCTCGGAAAAGGTATCCTTAAGCGAATATCGGTGCTGCGAGTTCAACGGTGCCTTCGAAATTTGATTCCGGGCACCGGTTCAAAAGATAGAAATTCCCACTCGTTTGTTCACTGAAGGTACCCAAGCCAAACATCAGAAATCGATTCTGGGCACTCCGGGCCTCGGAATCAGGTGCCGTCAGAAACCGCGCTCTTGTAAAATTCCAAAGAAAATTAAGATAAAATTTCCCTTGAATTTAAGGGTCTTTAAATTACTCCCACCTCAGGGCTTTACGTCCCCTTAAAGATACATCAAAAACTAGGGAAACAAATGAGGGTACTGAGCACGCATCTGAGCCTCCCGCTTCCATGTGCTCTCCTGGAGGTTCCCGTGCTGCCATCTGATGCGCACAAGAGGAATCGATCGCCCACGTAGGACCCGCTCCTGTCGATCCACTATCTCCACCGAGACCTCCGTAAAAGTCGCCCCATCGTCAACGTCAAGCTCCCCATGGTCAATGATGTGCATCGGGTCGTGCACGTATCTCCTCAGCTGAGATACGTGGAAGACGTCGTGCACCCGGTGCAACTGAGGTTGTAGAGCCAGGCGATAATCCACCTTGCCAATCTTGCTGAGGACCTGGAAGGTTCCGATGAAGCGCGTAGATAACTTGCCGCCTCGGCCAAATCTCCGTATACCACGTCGAGGTGAGACCCGCAAGAAGACGTGATCGCCATCCTCGAACTCTAGTGGCCTCCGCCTCCTGTTAGCGTATGACTTCTGCCGGCTCTGAGCTGTCCTCATCCGCTCCTGGATGAATTGGACCTTCTCTGTCGTGGCCTGGACCATCTCCGGTCCCACAAGTGCTGACTCCCCAAGGTCTGTCTAGTACAAAGGAGATCTACAAGTTCGTCCGTACAACTCCTCGTACGGTGCCATCCCGATGGTGGAGTGGTAGCTTTTGTTGTACGCAAACTCCACCAAGGGTAGGTGGTCCTCCCAGCTACGACCAAAGTCGAGGACACATGCACGGAGCATGTCCTTGAGAGTCTGAATGGTCCTCTCCGTCTGACCATCCGTCTGAGGGTGAAAGGCTCTGCTCAGACGTAGCTGCGTCCCGAACGCCTCCTACAACCCCTTCCAAAGTCGGGAAGTAAAGCGAGCATCTCGATCGGAGATGATAGATGATGGCACGCGGTGGAGCCGCACTATCTCCGGAATGTAGAGACGTCCCAATCTCTCCACTGAGCCCTGCTCTCTGATGGGTAAGAAGTGTGCCGACTTGGTCAGTCATTCAATAATCACCCAGATAGAGTCGTGACCTTTGGAAGTGCGTGGAAGTCCAGTCACGAAGTCCATAGATATTCCGTCCCACTTCCACTCCGGGACCTCCAAGGGCTGTACCAAGCCTGCTGGTACCTGATGCTCTGCCTTCCCCTGCTGGCAGGTGAGGCATCGAGAAACGAACTCTGCTACAGCCTTCTTCAAGCCAGGCCAACAATGCTGTCATCTGAGATCCTGGTACATCTTCGTCACTCCTGGATGTACCGCCAAAGGAGAAGTGTGAAACTCTCTCAGCACCTCCTCTCATAAAGTGACTGGTACCATGGTACGTCCTCTGAAAAGGATATCAGGCTCTGCTCCAATGGATAAACCATCAGGTGCCTGTCCCGAGGATATCTGTGCACGCCATGTCTCACAGTCAGCGTCCTCACGCTGTGCCTCTCTGACCTGCTGCAGTAGTGGAGGGGTGACTGTGAGAGTCTGAAGGAAGGCTGCTCCATCTCTATCCACGAAGGATATCTGCAAAGAGGCTAGCTACTCCGTCTCCTCCTCATGTAGCTGAATGACCGTCCTCCTACTGAGGGCATCAGCTACTATGTTCCCCTTCCCAGGAGTATAGACTATCTCAATGTCATAGTACTGGAGGAACTCGAGCCATCGCCGCTGTCTCAAGTTCAGGTCCTTCTGCGAGAAGATATACCTGAGACTCTGATGATCAGAAAAGACTGTAAAACGCTCGCCCATTAGGTAATTTCGCCATGTCTTCAGAGCGAAGACCACTACTGCTAACTCCAGGTCATGGGTAGCGTAGTTCTGCTCATGTGGCCTCAACTGACGTGATCCATAGGCGATCACTGCCCGCTCCTGCATCAGAACACATCCGAGTCCGGTCCCTGATGCATCGCAGTAGACTACGTACCCTACTCCCTCCTCAGGCAACCTCAAGATAGGTGCACTAGTCAATCTCTGTCTCAGCTCCTGAAAGCTCTTCTGACATCTTTATGACCACACGAAGGTTTTCCCCTTCTTCGTCAAAGTTGTGAGTGGTGCCGCAACTCTAGATAAGTCCGGCAAGATTCTCCGATAGTATCCAGCTAGTCCCAAGAAACTCCGAACCTCTGTCACGCTCTTGGGTGGCTCCCATGCTAGCACTGCCTCGATCTTCACAGGATCCACTGAAACTCCCGCCTCAGAGATGACGTTTCCCAAGAAGTGGACCTCACGTATCCAGAACTAGCACTTCGAGAGCTTACCATAAAGCTGGTTCTCTCGGAGTGTGTCCAGTATAACTCGCAAGTGGTAGGTGTGCTCCTCCTCAGTCGTCGAGTAAATCAGAATGTCGTTGATAAAGACCACGACAAATTGATCGAGGTATGGGTGAAAGATCCTGTTCATGAGAGACATGAACACTGCTGGAGCATTGGTTACGCCGAAAGGCATAACCAAGAATTCATAGTGGCCATACCGACATCTGAAGGCCGTCTTCTGCATGTCCTCGTCTCTGACTCTGAGCTGATGATAGCCTGACCTGAGGTCTATCTTCGAGAACCACCGTGCTTCTTTGAGCTGATCAAAGAGGTCATAAATCCTCGGTAGCGGATACTTGTTCCTCACTGTCACCTGGTTCAGGCGACAATAGTCAACAAAAAGTCGCAAGCACCCATCCGCCTTTTTGGCGAACAATATCAGGGAAGCCCAGGGTGAAACACTGGGTCGGATGAACCCCTTTCCCTGAAAGTCCTCCAACTATACCTGTAGCTCTCGAAGCTCGGAGGGGGCCATCCAATATGCTGGAGTCGATATCGGGGATGTCCCGGGGTACAGGTGAATATAAAAGTCTACCTCTCTGTGAGGAGGTAGCCCTGGAACGTCTTCAGGAAAAACGTCCGCAAACTGATCCACCACTGCAGGAAAACCAGGACTCCGCACTTCAACTGCTCCTAGGATGAGGCTAGCCAACTGATGAGTGATGGGCTGTCCTCTCCTCCATGGAAGTCCATCTTGTGCTGCAAAGGCTCCCTTCTCACCGGTGAAGGTGAACATGCTCCTGTCGGTGCGTACACATCGCACCTTGCGCCTAAAACAGTCAATCTGTGCATGGACCGTAGATAGCCAATCCATGCCCAAGATGACGTCGTAAGGCCTCGACGATGCTACAAGAATATCCCATCTGATGCTCTCGCCTCCTAGAGTAATCTCACACTGCCGGCACCAGTGCGTAATCGTCGAGTCTGCTCCCGTAGGAGTATCTAGCTGTAAGGATCGAGCCAACGGCTCTGTCGGAATCTCCGAGCTCCGAACAAGGGCAGCGTCTATGAAAGAGTGACTCGCTCCTGTGTCTATAAGTACTGCAACAAGGGTGGAATAGACACAGATAGTACCTCGAATCATCTCAGGTGCGCCGTGGTCGTAGGCCTCTGATGCCTGGAGCTGTACCTGTCTCTGCCCGCCTGCTCTCTGTGGTCGGGGTGGACCTCCTAGTGGCGGTGGTGGCATAGCCTCAAAGCGTCTCCCACCACCTACTGCTCGACCAGCTCCTCCACCTCGTCCACCTCCTCTCTTCAGACCTCCACGGTCGACCCTCTTCCTCTGCCTCGGTGGTCCTTCAACCGTCTTCTGCTCCTCGGCACGGCGGGTCGGGCAGTCACGAGCCATGTCGCCCTGCCTGCCGCACGAGTAGCACTGTCTGCCTCTCGAAAGACTGGCTCCGCGCTGTGTGCCCCGCACTGCTAAGCCAGTGTCTTGAGGTCGTCTGCCTGAAGGTCTGGTCTTCCTGGACCCCTGAGTCATCCATCGACTGTCTTCTGTAGATGACTCTGCCACGTGCCGCCCTGCGGTGGGTCGCTGCGCTGGTGTAGACTCAGCAAGGAAACTCTCGATCAAAAGGGCCCGCTCCAGTACTCTTGTCTGTTTCGGTATGTTGAGGGAGATCAGCGATGCCCTGCTCTCGTGTCTCATACCCTGCTCGAAGGTCCGGGCCTGGAAGAATGGGTCCCATACCATGTCGTTCGAGTAGCGTGAGAGATCAGTAAATCTTGCCGAGTACTGAGCGACTGTCATGCTGCCCTACCGCTGTTGAAGAAGCTCCTGGATACGCACCGCACGAAGGGTGGCTGGGACGAACTTCGAGCGGAAGAGGCTCTAAAAGTCCATCCAAAGTAGAGATGCCTCATCGTGCACCTGGAGCATCAAGCTCCACCATCTTCCTACTGCAGCATGTAGTAGGCTCGCAGCGAGGATCACCATGAGGTCTGCTGGTGTCCTCACTAGCCTAAAGACACGTACCACTACCTCCAGCCAGTCCTCCGCTACCTGGGGGTCCATCTCCCCACAAAACCTGGGCAGTCACTGGCGCTGAAACTCATGTAGTGCGCTGAGGCGACGTGCATCGTCAGCGGCTGGTGCTGGAAGCATCAGTGGCTCGACGGGTAGAGCTACCGCTGGTGCCACTGCTGACAAAGGGCCATGCACCGAGGCCTCGTCGCTCGGTGGGCTGTCGTCACGCTCTACTGTCGGAACACTAGCTGGCTGCCGTCGTGGGGCCATCCTGAAAAGGAAATAGGTGTGCCACGGTCAGAACAGTATACCTGGTGAGCTGATATATAAAGTAATCACAAAGAAAACATTGAAACACACACGCAATCAATGTTTTCGTGCATTAAGTCGAAAATAAGAAGTCAGGGTCATGGTGTACGGATACGTCGGCTGCCGCACCAAAACTGGACTCCCTGGACTGATAACCACACTCAATACGCTAAAAATTATTTCTTCACATAGAAAAGATCAGAGTTTGTGGTAGAACTGAACTCCTCTGATACCAATTTGTCACGACGCGTCCTCGGGGTCCGTACCATGACTACCACAAGACCGCCTTCCATAGGCCAGGGGCTGGAGACTAGCACCAAGGTGTGAATCCCCATAGAAAGGGAATGCATTGCCTTTGAAAAGAAAACAAACACCACAGAGTAAGCAAGTGGAAAAGTAAACACTAAGTAAGAACAGAGTACAACTGAAAGTGCGGAAAAGTACATGGGCCAGTATACAAACCCAAACTGAAAGTAAAGTACAACTCGAAAGGGAAAACAACAACTGTAAAGTAAAAGCCGCTACACTGAGCTGTCCACTGGAGATCCCACATGAATGGTGGGTACAGATAGCTCCACTGCTCCTCGGGTCCCGTCGTCCGCTCCAAACACTTCCCGCCCAGTGGTCCACCTCCAGGTACCGTTTTTCTCTGCAAGCCTCATCCTAGATCAATGTTGTCCGTCGTCTGCAACCAACACAACGTAGTGCGGGCATAGACCGTGCAGGGGTGAGGATAAGCTACTCAGTAGGGACCCCGAGACCCCCGTAGGTCTCCCAAAATCCACAAAGGATAAACCACAAAGGATAGATACAAACACAAAGTAACAACTGACACTACTTAGGTATATGCCCATAGATATACCTAAGTCATCAATTCCAATACGCTCCAACCTCCGAGCCCAAGTACAACTCAGTCCACACAGGAAAGTAAACGTATTCCACACAGGAAAGCAAAAGGAAATCCACACAGGATAGCACAACTCAATCCACACAGGAAAGCAACAGGATTCAGCTCACACAGGTATACTTCTTAGAATGAAGATAAAGATGATCACTGATCCATCAATGTCTTCGGACCCACGAAGGATCGATAGGTAACTAACCCCCGCAAAGACCCACACAGGATCGGGCCCACATAGGACCTGTAGGCGCTGGTTCACACAGGACCACTAAGCGCAAAGACCCACACAGGATCAGACCCACACAGGATCGGGCCCACACATGACCTGTAGCACTGATCCACGTAGGATCGCTGAGTGCTGTAGTCGTCGTCGTCGAGTCCACTAAGGATCTATGTATTGTCTTCGTCGTAGTCACAGTAGCAGTAGCAGTAGCAGTAGTAGTCACAGTCGCAGCTAGCACTAGGGTTCCCGCACATAGCAAGCTCGTTCGGGAGGGTCCGCTCCACGAGCCGAGAGACTGATACATCAATTGTCACTAATCCCAGAGCTGATGTATCCAAATGTTCCTTATCGTCAACATGAACTCATCGCAACAGACGGCGCGTCGATCGGACGCCCGGTCTGAGAGTTATTGGCTTTTTCATCCCAGGGGCCCGGTTGGTTTTTAAGGCAAAACCAACCCGACCGTACTCCACCTATGTCCAAACCTCGGGTTGAGTATGCCAACAGTTCCTTCTCAGTAAGAGGAACTCAAAAAAGCTGTTGGCACATCAATCGGACGTCTGTAGCTCAAGATATGAGCGTTTCCGCTCCGAAGGTCCGGTTGGATTCGTGTACGAATCAACCCGGCCGAACTCAAAGTATTCCGAAACTTTGAGTGCAATATACCAAATCGACCGTCTCGATCCAAGGATCGCATCTCCGCTGACGATTCGTCAATCGGAGGTCTGTAGCTCATGTTATGGGCAAAAGACCGAAGTCAATTTGAAAACAGGGGGTCCGGGTCCTGGCCGACCCGACCCGGGTCTGACCCGGCCCGGCCGGCGGCGGCGCGGCTGAAAGCCGCGCCTTGAATCAAACGGCCCCCCCTCGTGGGGGCCTACCGTTGAGAAAAAAGTGGGGGCGCTGCCACCCCTTGGTGTAACCGCGGCCCCCCCTTTATGGGGGGTCAGTTTTGGCCAGGCGGGGGAATTTATTCCCCCAGTCCTTCTCCCTTCCGGCCGGCCCAACATGGCCGGCCGGTTTTTCCTCAACGAGACCGGTGAGGTTGTCCCCCTTCCGGCTTCCGACACCGGCGGCCCGGATAGCTGCCGGTCTTCACGTCCCGCCGCGACCCGGAACCGGCCGCGGCCTTCGTCGTTCGGTGCGGTGCGACGACACCGTGCCCCACCGCCGCAGCCCGACTCCGGCCTCGGCGCCTTCAACATTCATCGACGCGGCGCGACGGCGTCACGTCCTTGCATTATTTTACGACGCGGCGCGACGGCGCCACGTGTTTCTTGTCGTATGATCCTGCGTGGTGCGACGGCACCGCGCCTCACCCGTTTCAATCCACAACAAAATAAATATGAAAGGGAGGAGGGTCGGCCGTGTTCGTACGGTTCGACCCCCTCGAGTTAATTGCTAACAATTGGATAAATTTCACGAAGAAATATTCTCGGGTATAATTCATGAAAAAAAGTAATAAATAAACCCCTACCTCGGTTTCAAGTATGATGTTCGTCAACGACCCGCAGAAGACAACGTCGCGGAGGTCGGGCGTCACGGTAATCGTTCGTCAATTCTGTTGATGAAGAGGTACGTCCGAAGAGGTACGTCATTGGTGAATCTTTGTAAGCCGACGAAGGAAGTCCGAGGAGGAAGCGGTGTTCCCTTTCGTTGACACCGAAGGCGTCGTCGATCTTCGGAAACAAACCGGCTACGAAGAAGAGAGGAGCGGCGTTCTTCGTCGGATCTTGAGTGTTCTTTGTCAAAGATTGAAGAAGAAGAAGGAGCTCTCAAATCCTCTCAAGATGGCTAACCAAAAAAAATAAGCTAAGGCTTATTTTTATTTACACAAATATCAACTTTAATTTCAAAGGTTTGAAATTCAAATCAACCCACCTTAATTAATTAAACCAAGTTGTCAAACATTAATTTAAAGGGGTTATAGGGGAGTTTTGAGAGAAGTTGAGGAGTTGGGGTTCGTGTGGGCCCCACCACACTTAATCCTCCCAAGGGAGGTTCAGTGGATGTGGGTCCCACCCCTAACTCCCTTTGGGAGGTTATAACTAAATAAAAAAGAAATAAAATATGTTTCCACATTTTATTTAACTTTATTCTAAAAACCCAAAAACTAACTCTCAACCCGCAATAAACGCAACCTCGGAAAAGGTCTCCTTAAGCGAATATCGGCGCTGCGAGTTCATCGGTGCCCTCAGAATTTGATTCCGGACACCGGTTCAAAAGTTAAAATTTCCCGCTCGTTCGTTCACTGAACATACCCGAGCCAAACTTCGGAAATTGATTCCGGGCACTCCGGGCCTCGGAATCAGGTTCCGTCAGAAACCGCGCTCTTGTAAAATTCCAAAGAAAATTAAGAAAAAATTTCCCTTCAATTTTACGGGTCTTTACATATATAATTTTATCAGTTTATTTATAATCATTAATATTCCCAGAAAAATGTGAGAAAGTAATATAAAACCTTACCTCAAGAATATCATACTTTATAGGCACTCAAAACTCTGGTATAACAAATTTAAATTTATTTTAATTATATTTGATAATAATATTTAAACCTATAATATATATATATATTATACTCATACCAATTCTACTCCAACTTATTGATAATTTTTTATTAAAATCATAATTTCCTGGGGTTAACTACTGCATTTTTCATGTATGATTCAATTATACAATTATGGTTCTTGAACATAGATAATGGTTTGATCCTATCATAAATATTAAAAACTATATAAAATTTATATATATATATATATTCATTATACACATATATTGAACCATCCATAAAATTTATTGATAGAAAAATGAGTTACACCATTCTTAGAGACGATAATCTGTATATACACATGAAAATTACTTTCTTCTTCTAATAAAATTATGGATTGTAATATTAATTATATTTTATTATTAAGGAATAGTAATTAGGTTACATATATATTATATATTTTTTATATTCATCATTCTAAACATCCTTGAACATTGTTGATGTAATTTAAATCAGATCTCTATGTGTAGGTGGTACTCCATATATATGTACAAGGGATTCATTCACTTCCCATTTGATAAATTAGTTGTTTAAATGGTTATTATGTAATTATAATAACATAAAATTATATTAATTTTTATATATTAATTTTTTATAGATACATTAGGTTATGTGGAAATACTATATTAAGATTAAATAATAAAATGTAGAAATATATTTGTTCGATAATAATTAGAAAATTTTATGTGGAATTCCTACCCATACCTCTTAGTTTGACCTCCATGATATTATCATTATAACATTTATTGTGAGATCAAAAATATATTTTCATTACTGTTCATTGTGAAAAAAATAAGTTAAATATAATAAAATATATTAATTGTGGTGATTAAAAATATATAATCCATTTTCCAAATTCAAACACTATAAGAGGAAAATTTTATTTTCAAATAAGCCGTATAAATGAAATGAAACTCAATTTTTAGAAAAAAAATTATTTTTACTCAGAAAACAAAATTTATATCTATTTTTCACCATTTAAAAAATCAGATTAATGAAAAATAACCTATTAATTTAAATATATAAATTCATCAATATGTATTAATTTATTTTCAAATGAAAAATCAACATTGTACAAATATTTTTCTTAAACAAATGTGTTCTTAACCCAAAATAATTACCAAAATAAAATATAATTGTGATTAATTAGAAATTATTTTTTATATAATAATAGTATAATAATTTTATATTAATATTTAAAAAAATTAAATTATTTTTTTAATGAAATGAAATTTTAGTTTGACACAAATTTTTATTTATCACTATTCACTAAATAAAAAATATTTTTAGTAAATTAAAAAAATATTAACCATTTGATTATACTAAAAATAATTTTATAAAAATGATAGGATTTCCCTTAAAATATTCAGAAAAAATAAAAAAATTAGTGTTACTTCTAAGCACAAAATACTAGAAAATAATTTTTTATGAAAATATATATTTGATGCATAAAATGTCTCAATTGAAAATCAATTATATATTTTTATAAAATAATAGACATATTTTCATTATTTGAATCTTTTATACATATTTTTCATAAATTGTTCATCATTATTCGTACATTACATTTTTATGGCATGGTTATAATGGATTATTGTGTCATGATTCATTTAAAAATTGGGATTAATCAAAATAATGATATTGAATACATTATGATTATTTAAAATGAAAAAATATAAATTATTGGGGTGTTAAAACTACCATCATGTCACCTTCACTAAAACCCATCTCCATATCAATATCGATATTCATAAACTCAATCCACTGAAAATTCTCTGCTCAAAAAATTATAACAAAAATAAGGTCTTTAGACACACCAGGTTTACCATGGTGTGTTTGGGAAATACATCTCAGTTGGGTCCCACCATGTTACCCAAATATATATAATTAGATATATGTGTTTATAGGAGTAGAGTAAATAAAAAACCATCACACATGCACCTACGTCAAATCTTCATTTTCAAACTATTTTATTGTGAAACCAAACATTATTTGATTTGATTATGACTGAAATAGAGGTCATGTATATATTAAAATAAATTCTTATACTTGAAGATGAGTGGTAGGGTGTCATAAAATGCTTTATCCACTACCCGCTTACTCAGGGTTGGGTTTCATACCATGAATATATCTCATAACTATATATTTCCATTACGACATTACAACCCTCACTAAGGGAGTTTTTAATAGCTCTCATAATAAATAAACATAGTAAAAAATACCCTTTAACTAATTTTTCTTCTTCCCATCACTTCACATATTAAGCCACATCTAACAACCCATCAAGAACTAGTTATAACTCACTTAAGGTTTTCCTTGAAACACATTCTCAATAAAATTTATGACCCATATCCAATATCTATACACATCACATATAAAAATTATACTTCTATTAACACATTAAAATTGTGGAACAATATCATAAAATGCTTCTAATAGTATCTCCCTCAACAAGGTCCCAACCAAATTGTTTTAACAAAATGTATGATCATATATCCTTTCATCTACCACATTCAATTATCTACTCCTATGTATTAGGGAATGTCTCACAATCATAACCTGGACAATAACATTACAGTCATGATTGTTTCTTCTGATAACTACTCACTTAATATAATTCATTCAATTTTCATCACATTATAAAAACATACAAAAAACTAGAATTATCAACTAAAAAAATTCATAAAAATATAATATATTCCATAATCTCTCTATTTCAAACCACGAAAGGCCCTATCTGATTGAAAGCAACACAGCATCAAATTTCTTTCAACCCAACTAGACTCATATGATAAAATCCTCCCAACTATAAAAATCACACAATCATGATATAAAAAGACTATAAGTATTACTATGATTCCAATGAGGGAATCCATTAGGAACCACAAATGAGACTAAGACTATATTAAATAGTATAATCTTTTACCCAAAACAACATAATGATCTCACAACATATCATCTCTACTTGACCCTAGCATAAAGTGATTCTACCATTACCTCTTAAAAATCTAATATCAATGTATTGATCTCAATAACCATTTACAATCCATTCCAACATCATCTTGCATTCTTATAAAATAATAATTATATCACTAAACTAATTCACTCATCTCATCCATGGGTATTCTCTCACATTTCAATTGGGATAAATCTCAATACCAATATTTAGATGAAACCCTCCAAGTCATGATACTACTAATGTCAAAGGGCTTATCAAACATATTTCACACAATAACATCAATCCACTTTCAATAGGGTGTTTCCATCTATATTTTTGAGATGTATGATTTTTTTCAAACCGTCCCATGTCCTAATCCTCTCATGTCTTCCTAGAAATACATATCGAACCAACATTGGATGATTCCATAAAATTCCAACATCAAGGTGTAATATATGCCTATATAAACCCAACCAGTATCCTCACCCCCACTTTTGTGACATAGTCTCTGAGAAATTGAATTAAACATTTTACAAGACTGACCATTAATTCACTCAATGAGGGTGAAAGCCAATAAATATCTTGAAACTTTTCAAAATTCATTCTGGCTCCATCTAAAAAAGATAATAATATATGAAAAATTTCAAAATCCTGAAAATATAGTCATATGGTTTTTTAAGGGTTTCACTTAACTAAAACATAGTGATTCCATCCTTAGTGATTCCCTTCTCATCTTCGTCGAAGGTGTCTCATGCCTAGTTTTTTCTCATACCAAACACAGAGCTCATATATCAAGTTATCACATCCAATTAATTAATAAAAAAATTTACAAGTATATATTTAATTTAATCTGAAGAGAAATAATGGATAAATACATATAAATCAATAACCAATCGCTTTAACTATTTGAAATTGAACTAATACATCCCATAGAATGAAATTTATATCCCTAATAACAAAGGGAAACCTTTAATAATCAATCAATGTCCAATTAAAATATAAATTTTCATAAATACTATAAATTACTAACTAAGTAATTTACCAAAATACAATTAATGAGATATATTATATGTTCATTCTCTAGATATATCCTCTATCTACCACACAAAATAGATTCATACTCAGAGATAATTAACACAATGATTTCATATAATAAAAATCAAAACCCATGTGAAATCATAGCATATTTGATTTCAATGAAGGGTTTTAACAAAAAAAATAAATTTGGGGATGAATTTATCCCACATATATATTGAAAAACCATCATGGACACCCATGACAGAATGGATGGTGGGAGGGGAGGATAAGTAAATGCATTTGATGAAATAGACATCCTCTTTCCCCCATATTCCAAAAACGTAAAGGAAGATATTGTAGAAATAATAGTTCCACCCATAATATTTTAAAAAATAACAAAGAGGAAATCATGATGTGACCCTATAAATAATATTTTGATACCTCATATAGGGGGTCTAGCCACGATAGGATCCACAAGGAATGGAAGAAAGCATCCATGTGAACTCCCTCCATGTTTTAACCATTCCCTCCTAGTCACCCTCAAAGTTGTTATACACTAGGTCACCCATTGGAACAATCATATACTGAATGACTAAAAATATAAGGACAACACCTCATTGGTGTGTAATCATATGTACAAAATGTAGAACCACACTCATGATATCGAAACTAATACATTATCCTTCCCATAATGTCATCACACCTAATGTGGAATAGTAATCAGAACTACAAATAATGGTTCTTCATGATATGAACGACCATATAACCCCCTCTCTAATGGAACGAACCATGTATTCAAAACCATGATGACTACACTTTATAAATAATTAATGTTAACACATATGGGATAAAAAGATATAATATTTATGACAGGAATTCTGAAAAATGGTATTATGTAAAGGTTACCAACATAACATGTAAGGGATACCAGGAACATTATATAAATTTCATCATCACGTTATCATTAACTCTCTACGGAATAACTATACATAAGGGTTTTCACCAACGTTTTACACCCTTCACCAAGGAGTATATCTCTTCATCATTAAATTATATTATCTAATATTTAGTAATAAAAACCCCACACACACCAAAAAAACATTCCAGGACACATAGTTGTCCTAGAATGTCCTGTTATCTTCATGAAATGGTGCCTCTATTTAATATCATGAAATCCAAGATTATAAATTTATCATGGTATGAATCTCACTAGTTATAGTGTGATGTTATTATATAGAAAAAAATATAAACTTCCCCTGAATGAAATGAGTATTAAATTAATTGTTCTTTGATAATTTACATCCATAATAATTCTAATGCCTAAGAAAAACCTATGACCATCATTTGAATAACAATAGATTGATTTGATTTAGGTTACAATCCCCATTCCAGATATCATACTGAACTTATTATGTTTACACTATTTATTAAATAAGCCTAGATACACAAGATTTTCTCCGAAAACTCTATATTGACCATTATAACATACCAATTGTATCTAATATAATGAACCATATTAATTTCCCCATTCACCAAATCAAATTTTATACAATAAACAATTAGTTCCTTTGTTTGAAAAAATTTTAAAAAATAATTTACTACACTCACCATTATAACATCACATCTACAAATAAAAAATACTTAATACAGGACTTCATCATGTTTATTTCCAAATTATCACACAAATGTCAGACCCTAACACCTAGTGTAAATATATTATTGTATACAGAGATAGAAAATTAGTTATTGTATTTTTTCAAGGATCACTAATGTGTCTCTAATATGACATAATCTGAGATTATAAAAAATATATTTGATGTCAGAAGATGAGACCCAAAATTCCTTAGACACCACATATTAATAAAAAATATAGTATTTTTTAAGGAAGTTGTAAAATCAAATCTACATGGCCTCCGAAATTATAGTTTCATATCAATCAACATCAAAAAAATATCACTACCTTAACTACCCTAATTACTATAGTATGATACACCAATGACATAATTGATTCCCCAAACAACTGTATTATAATTTTCACCTCCCCATTTAACCCAATACCCAATAATTACTTCCCTTTACAAAAATGAACAATAGTAATGAATGTTCATGACCACCCCATTCATACGTGAGAGATAATACTAAATATAAATCACTATGCATTAGAAACTTATAATGAATTTTATCCTTTAAATTCACCAAAATCAACCTATAATGAAGGTCATGAACTCTAATATCCAATATTTCCTTCCACACCATATAGATTCCCAACAATGCTCCAAGAATGTAATTCCAGATAGGTTCTATCAATACATCCATTGTTCTATATCCAAGTCACACTCACCTCAATTCAGATGATCCATTCAGTTTAACATACTATGTATTACTATATCATTGTAATGTGATACATTTATTTCATATCTCCTTTTTATAAAGAAAACACATAGTAATATCTTTAGAATCTCTTGACACAATTCACACATGAATCTCATCAAATCCACTAGTCCTTGAACAACACATAGCATCAAATTGATCAAAAAAACCAATATGAGATGTGTATAGATATCACACACTTGTATATATACATAAATTAATTTCTAGAAATAACATTTTGACACTTCTTATCCTATTACCATGGAATAATGACCACATAATGAACCCTCTCATGGCTTCATTTTCAATATAGTTATTTATCCCATAAAAAATCAATACGTTTTAATTCCCATAGAACTATATTACACCTCCAATATTATAGTATAATGAGTTATATGTCATAACCACAAGAACCATTTAGCTAAAATCAATACATTCTTATATACATGTCAATATTTATTTTACAAAAAGGATTACATGATAATTTCCATCGATGAATAAAACATAATTTTTCTAATTCCAAATGATGTCACAAAATAACACAACAAGCAATCATTGCTAAAATATTAATGAATACTATAACTATTATATACCCATACAAGAAACAGAAATCTAAGATCACATTTGTCTTTCCCACTAAAAAACCAACTAAAAGAAATATCCATGGAATATATCTAACCATTCCGTAAAAAACTAGAACACATTAACAAAATAATAAGAAGTTATTTTATCTCAAAATACAAAGGAATTGCACATGAATTATATTTATATTATCATGGGGATACCGCTAATCAATGAAAAACATTACCAATCTAATCTATCTCTTGTCCATACCGCACCTATACCAAAACAACATCAAGGAATCCATATCATGAACCAATTTCCAATGGTTACTCTAAATCCCTTCCACAAAGGGGTTTTATAGAAGTATCCTGGTAAATAATAATTGTAATACACATAAAATCTATCATAATAAGAATTAATGTGAGTTTAAACTATGTTCCACTATATACAATTCTCCTAAAACGAGTTTTTGTAAAAAACGATATATAATGTTGTTGAATCATTATACAACTGGATCATATATCATCATCCAATTCAATCCCACCATAACATATTTATTTCTAATACATTCCATAAAAAATGTATTAACACATTCCTCTTACACATTAGACCAAGATAAAAACCTTAATTTAAAAACAATCTAATTTAAAACTTGGAAAAAATCAATAGTATACCCATAGTAGTGAGGTCTGAGAACAATAATCTTGTAAACATGGTAAATACAACATCTCATTAAAAATGTTTTCCAAACTCACTGGTGTGAGGTCCATCAGAATAAAAAAATAAATTCCTATTCACTATTGAAAATATCCAAAATAATAAGCTAGGTAATTTAATGATATTTCCAATGAAAAATTCCCATGATATTATCGTGCCCAAAGTGTCACATTACCTGAGGTGTATCACAACATAATCTAGAGTTCAGTTACTAGTGGTGAGGACCTGACTCATACATTAGGGAAAATATTTAATAAATATCATACCATGAATAATAGAAAATAATGATATATAATCCACAATATATAGAAATAATAGACATAAAGAAACAAACATATCGATGTTATATCAAAATTTATAAGTCGTCATTCAATTATAAATCCCAATTTACCATACACTTGAAAAATAACACAAAAAATAAACAAAATAACAAATATATACGATGATTATGTAAAATCATCCATGATCCTCACCTCAACCACATCATCAAAACTATTAGATCATATTTAAATTAATTCAGTAAACACCATGGTATCAACCTTGTATAAGAAACATACGGTAAGTGTCTGCACTATAATGCATGTGTAAGGTGTGAGTAATATGTCTTAGTTCAGTATAACAAAGTTCAAATAATATAAATCATCATATAAAAGTGTATGCCTAAGGAATGTAAATAACATAAACCAAATGCATAAGAATGTGTCTTAGGTTACCATTATCAAATAAGAAATCACTATCACCCAACCATACCTGCTTCATCCAGCACAAAAAGAGAATTAATTTTAGGCCAAAAAAACTTTACTCTAACCAAAAGTTGTTTGGAGTTGAATAATACCAAGCCTTGAAGACTACCCTCTTACATAGGTTGGTGCCATATACTGAACATCGATCTCATACTCATCTCATACTATGACCGGGCCACCAAACTCACTCTTAGTGTGGTTGATGCATGTCACTACCCATCCTAGTGGGACTAGTTCCATGACTAATCCAATCCCACCTCCAATGCACTAGGGGATGGTGACTAGAACTGCGTAAAAATATCCTACAAATGATATACATTTTCTTAAGTATATGAACACATGCACACATCTCCCGGCCCAAAATACTAAAATTTTAAAATGCTAAGTAAAAAATACATGAATATATTAGGATACCAAACATATATGATGAAAATAGAAATAAAGAATGTAAACAGGTCTAGGATACTAGAACTCAAAAAAAAGACTCTATAAAAATGAATGCCCCACTTCCTAAAATCTTGTGTAAAAAAACCTACCTAATGGGAAAGGTACTGGACAACTGTCTGACGTCGTAAGAGAACACCTCAGATGTATGGTCTCTCTAAGAACCACCTGGCCCTAGTCCACCTAGGACTCTATAAAATAATTTATTGTATGCACAAGATAGGATGCATGTGGGAAAATCCAATGAAGGGGTGAGTACAATAATACTCAGTTTGACACCCTGAAACCACAATGGAATAAAACTATGAAATACACGAAGTATACCAAAAAAATAATATATGTATAATAGAAATAAATACATGAAGTATACCAAAATGAAATATAAAATAGATCACATTGGTATAAGTATATTTTATACAAAAAATGATCATCATATGTATCCCAAAAAACACCCAATATTGATAAGTCATCTAGTCTCGATGAGATAATTAGTCTTGATTAAACATCTAGTCTTGGTAAGACACGTAGTATCAATAGTCTCAATGGCACGTAGTATCAATGTCACACAGTCTCTAAATCATCTAGTATCAATGTCAAATAGTCTTAATGTCACACACATCCACAAGATTCCACTGGTAGTGTGCTTGATTCGGGAGAACCTACCACTCCAGCCATTAGATCATATGCACAATTCCTAAAAAAGACACTTAGGATATATAAAAAGGACCATCTCATTGAAAGTGTCCTAACACTGAAAAATTATCATCAAACATACACATGGATTGACATTTAGGGCTGTTTTCATAAAAAAAGGTCTTACCAGGTTCCAGTTAGGGTCCGATCCGACCCCAAGACCAAACCCAGCCTGCCTGCCGACCCACCGGACCCAACCCGAACTTCTGGCCAACCCGACATTGTATGGTCCAGTATTTTCTGAACCATATGACTTTTCAAATCCCACTGGGCTCATACCATTGTTTCATGGGCCATTTATCAACTTGTTCTCTCCCACAGGGATGCTGGATTGTTCTAGATCCCCCTAGTATGGCTTGCATGCATGCATTCTGAACTTCTACGTTTTTCGTGGTTAGCCTGCCCTGTCTAGCTAACCCGTGGCCTCACCACCACTATGAGCTCTACGCCACCACCTTGTCATGACCCCATCAAGGTTTTACTACGTCCATCGGTAGACACCACCCCTTGAATTGGAGCCACCGTCGCGACCATAGCTAGCCATAACTGTGTGTGGCACCTCCACCGCGAGTTGTCCACCACACGCGGTAGCCACTTCTAGCCAGTCACCAACACTAGCACAAAATTTTATTTTTCATCAGACCACTGCGGCTCCTCTGATGCCCATAATTTGGTGTGATCATATATTTGGGTCCCTTGTGACCCGATCTACCCAGCTACGGCCTCTACAGTCAATTAGCCTCCAATCTGGGGGGGGGGGTTCTGATTGCATTCGGAGCCTCCAGGAAAGTCAAGATGGGATCATGAGGGTTCAACACTGACTAACACAATGAATGGTGTTATTAAAAGAAAAAATCATGAAATAAGGGATGAGTCTCGCCCTGTGTTCATTTCAGCATCAATCCTTCCCCATTAAAATGATGAACGAAGAAATAAGGATAAATAATCCATCCCCTAATGATTTCTTGCAAATATTCCCATCTTGCAAGACCTACCGAACCATGGGTAATCCTTTTCATTTGTTTTTCCACGTTCATCATTGATTCTATAAACAAGGAAATACAATCAAGGAACAATTCCAACCCATTAGTTGGATCAGTCGTTGCTGAATAATGGGCGTCATGTTGTCGTTGATACTTGATCTGTTGATGTTTTTAGAGAGAGCATTGTCTTCTTGCCTCAGAGGATTTCAAGAGTTTTGGTGTTAAACCTGAATTCCCTAACACACATGTATTAAAATAAATACCTTGAATTGTGTCAAAAATAATTTTCATTAAATTATTTTAATGGCGTTTACATCATTTTCAGGATTTCAACTAGAGACCCATGACAAAAAATGTTAGACTTGTCTAGGTTAAAACTACTAATACAAAATCAATGGTTCATTTCGATTTATAATATGATCACCCTTTAAAGAGTTATTCCACATTTCTAGGAAAACAGCTCACTTGTGCTACTAAAAATTCAACCTTTTTTAAGGAATTGTTTCTATCACAATGGGTCTTAGAATCATACATCGTCTTAGTGTCTGGTCTTGTAATTTTCCAAATAAATATATACAAATACAACTAAACAAAATTTGAGTAATTAAAATATTTTTGCCTTAGGGTTTTGTCCTAAATATCCAAAAACAATGTAAAAACAAACAAAAGAGGGTACTAAGAATGAAGCTAAGCCTACAGCTCCCATGTGATATCCTAGCAATACATGTGCTACCACCAAATGCACACTAGTAGAATAAACCTCCCATAAATGATAATCTTTTATCGATCCTCAATCTCCACTTTGTACTCAGCAAAATTCACCCCATCTTCAAGGTCCAGCTCACCCTAGTTAATGATGTTCAATGGTTCATTCATATATATCTTCAATTGTGACACACGGAAGATGTCGTGCACCCGCCCTAAATGAAGAGGTAGATCCTAGTGGTACACCACCTCACCAACACAACATAGTATTAGTAAAGGGATGGTGAACCTTGGAGATAGCATTTTACCATGACCAAAACTTTATATCCCACGTCTAGGAGAGACCAAACTAAACACATATTCTCCCTTATCGAACTCCAAAGGCCTATGTCCTTGGTTAGAATAAAACATCTAATAGCTCTGTGTAGTCCTCATACACTCTTTGATTTCATGTACAATCTTTTTTGTCACCTGAACTAAATCCAGACCCATGATAGCTAACTCTCCTGAGACCGACCAGCAAAGTGGTGATTAGCACGGTCATTGATAAAAGGCATCTAATGGTGTAGTAGTAATGGTGGAATGGTAGATGTTGTTGTGCACAAGCTCTACGAGAGGTAGTTGATCCTCCCAACTAATGTGAAAATCTATGATGCATTAAAAGTATCATGTCCTCTAGAACATGAATGTACTACCATAAAACCAAGTTTCCACATTGCCACCATTTAACAGTTCATAAAAAATCACTAATAAAGGGGATACCTTTAGCAACACTTTTTTTAGCTATCATAAAGGTACCCCATTTATTAGTGATTTTTTAGCACTGTTAACGGGCCCCCTTTATCAGGGCTTTTTTTAATAGCCCTAACAATGGGGGGGTTATGAGTGTTTTTTCCCTAAAACTGATAAAGTGTATATTTCAATAAATATATTTTATAAAAAATAATATATTGGTATATAATTATTAAAGTATAGTTATATTGATATATATATATATAATATATTTTATAAATATTATTTAGATAATTCTAAATAAATATTTTCACATAATATATAAGATATGTAGTGAAAATGACTTTTAAAATATATTAAATAATTATTAATTAATAATTTTTAAATTTTCATCAAATAATAACCATTTAATAACAATTTGAAGACAAAAAATTCAAAAAAATTTAATTAAAGTTCTAAAATAAGTTTAAAACGTAACCCAAACTTCAAATGACCATTAATTTTGATTTGGTTGTCCGTTTCAGCTCTAAAACATATCAAATAGAAGCATGTGATAAGATCTACATTCTAGAGGCTGATGGAAAGCTTTGGTCACATTTCTCACGGAAACAAAAGGTCCCAGAAGTACTCCTAAACTGATTTTTAGTCTGGATACCCAATTGTTTTAACATTCGATAGAATTTCATCCTCGTTTAAGGGGGTGTTTGACCTTTTTGTGAGGAATGAATTTTTTTGAGTGGATTAAAATAATAAACATATTATGGATTTGAAATTTTATCATTTTCTATTAGGTATAGTTTTTTATAATCAAATATATAAAAATATATACATATTTTTTTATATATCCGCACAAAAAAATAAATTTTATTAATATATAATTAAAAATATTTTCATATAAAATACATTTCCCAATATATATGCCTTATCTAAATAAAAAAATAATATTTATTTTATTTAAAATACTTATATATTAATATTTATATACATATATAATGTGTACATGTATATATACATATTTGTGTGGGTCTGTATTGACAGACTGATATATATATTATCTATATATTATAAACATATGTATGTATATATTAATATATTATATTTGTAAAAATATATAAATATTTATATTTATACATATATATATACATTTAATATATGTTCATGTGTGTTTTTTATATATGTATTCATTTTTTAGTAAAAAAAACTTACAAAAGAATATTTAATAAATGTATTCAAAACTGATCTTATAAATATATATTAATATATGAATAAATACACAGATAAAAAATATAAATAGATATAAATAAATAGATATATATATATATATTAATATATGAATAGTTATATAAATATATAAATATAACTATATATGTATATATATTAATATACTGATATATATATATATTAATATACATAAAGATGTATGAATATAAATATATATGTGTTAATATAAATATATATTAATATTAGAGTAAATATAACTATATATATAAATACTTATATTATTAAATGGATATCAAAGCAATATGGTGGAGTGTTAAAGGTTCAGGCAGGTGGTCAAGAGTTTTCGGGTTCGAATCCAGGGGGGACAGGGCGCGTGCCTGGGTGGAAATGGGGCTTAGAGCTGTTAAATGCTGGGGGTGCTGTTGAAGGGGGCTTCACGAATTTTTGAATACCCTCCTTGAATTGCTGAAATATTTTTCTATATTTTTATGTTGTTTTAAAATTTCATCAGAACTTTTAAAAATAGTGTATTTAAGAGGGGTCTTTTATGAGCGCTAAAAAAGCACTGGAAAAGGGTCCATTTAGCAGCACATTTTTTAGCGCTGAGAAAATTGTTCTTTATCAGGACTTTTTTGAGCGCTGATAAACGAACCCCCATTATCTATAATGAGATTGAAGGTTATTTTTAACACTATAAATGTTATTTCCTTACACTTTAAAGGCCGTATTTCAACTAGTGATGGTCCGCTGAGTCTGGTCGTCCATGAATGGGGGAAATTATATTCTTAAGAGTATCTGAGTCCCAAATTCCTCCTAAAATCCATTCCACAATCAGGATTAAAATCCAAAATAATTGTTTGAGACTATAATCAATTTAACTCTATGGAGTCCAACTATCACCTGCATGTATTGGTATTTGAATCTCTCTAATGAACTCTACTCTTAAATAGCTCGGAGGTGGGATGACATGGTGATCCAGTCAATGACCACCCAGATGGTATCATGTCTCATGGACGTACGTTGTAAACATATCTTGGATTCCATCATATCCCATCCCTCTTACATTTTGGAACCTCATGGTTTTTATTCAAACATACTATAACTATGTGCCCGACCTTTACTTTCTAAAAACTACGGTTATGAGATACAATCTTTGCAACTCCATTTCTTCATTATCAGCCGCCAAAACTGATGTTCGAGATCCTGGTACATCATTTCCACACATGGATGTACCACCAAAGGTGGAATAGGTAACTTCTTTAATACATCAGCTTGTAATTCCACTAGTCCTAATATTCATCCTTTGAAATGATAGATATGGTCCCCTCCTTTTGAATGTCCATTAGGGGCATACCTTATGGACATCTAAGCATGTAATGTCTCATAGTAGGTATCTCTGAGCTACTCCTCCCCGACTCGCTTTAAGAGTGGAGGGATGAAAACAATAGACTAATTGAAATTTGTTTCATAACCATCTAAAAGGATATATGTAATGAGGCCAAATACTCTGATTCTCTATTTAGTAAATGAAAACATTATCTCTTTACGAGGGAATATTCCACCACATTCCCATTCCCATGAGTATTGAAAATCTCAAGGCTATAGTCCTGGAGGAACTCAAGCCATAACCTCTGTTTCATGTTTAGATCCTTCTATGAGAATATATACATGAGACTCTTGTGGTTGGAGTAGAATAAAAAGCACTCAACCATAAGGTAGTTTCTCCACATCAACAATCTGAAGACTATCTTTTCCAACTCCAGATCATGGGTCATGTATTTCTTCTCATGTGGTATCAATTATAATGAAGTATAGGAAATATCCACTTTACCTTGCATCATAACGCAACCAATTCTGGTTTCTAATGCATGGTAGAACACTACGTACTCGACACCATCCTCTTGCAATCTCAAGTTAGGAGCACTCATCAATCTATGCCTATGCTACTGAAAACTATCCTGTATCATATTTTTCCACATGAATGGATATCCCTTTCATGTCAAAGCAGTCAAGTATGCATATATCCTATGAAATATGGCTAAAAAACTTTGATATTACCCAGAAAAAATAAGGAAACATCGTATTTAGAGAAAACTCATGGGTGGTTCCTAAGAAAGCACCACCACTATCATCACTAGATCCACTACAAACCCAACCACTCAAAATGAATTTTCATAGAAAATGGACCTCTTGACTCCAAAATTGATACGTTGAGAGATTCTTGTAAAGGTGGTGCTCTTGGAGTATGTCTAAGACCATCCTCAATTGTATCACACACTCCTCCTTAGATGTCAAGCACAATAGGGTCTCATTAATGAAGACCACCATTAACCTATCTATGTAAGGCTGGAATATCTTTTTCATGAACCCCATGAACAGTTCCAGGGAGTTCGTCACACCAAATTACATCACAATGTACTTGTAGTGGTTGTTTCATCGTCTGAAATCCATCTTCGGTATATCCACATCTCATAATCAAAGCTGGTGATAGGAAGATTTTAGGTCCATTTTCAAGAACCACCTCTCTCCTTTCATCTGATCAAAGAGGTCATCAATCATTGGTCGTGGATATTTTTTCCCCATGAACACCTTGTTCAGATGACATAATTACACAAATAATCTCATGTACCCATCTTCTTTCATAGAAAAAACAATTGGTGATCCCTAGGATGAAACACTTGGTATCATGAACCTCTTCCCATACAAGTTCTCTTACTATACCCTCAATTCACGAAGCTCTACGAGATCCATCTGATATTCCATGGAATATATCAGTTCCATCTTAGGGTATAGATCAATGTAGATGTATAACTTCCTATGGG
This sequence comes from Viscum album, assembly GCA_963277665.1. Taxonomy (NCBI): domain Eukaryota; kingdom Viridiplantae; phylum Streptophyta; class Magnoliopsida; order Santalales; family Viscaceae; genus Viscum; species Viscum album. Next base: position 316,031,869 of record OY728132.1, on the reverse strand, counting down.
GAGGTAATCCAATAATATCCTGAGTAAAAATTTACTCATACTATTCTACCACTAAATGAAATTGAGGACTCATATCATCCACTGCGATGAGGGTCAGGGTAGCCAACTAATTATTGATCACTCACAGCCTCCAATGTGGGAGTCCATGATATAGTAATTGAGTTTCCTTTTCACCAATAAATGAAATCCTAGTTCCAAAACTATGGGAACACCACACTCTATGCCTAAACATTCAATCTGATCATGGAATATGAATAACCAGTCCATACAAAAAATGATGTCGTAAGGTCTCGACACCTCTACCAATATATCCCAAAAGAAACTCTCCCCTCCAAGTGTAGGCTAATACTATCAGAATCAGTTCATGATCATCCAATACCCTCTTGTAGGAGTCCCTAAACGTAAGGTTCGAGTTAACAGTTCACCAAAATCTCCAACTCTAAACTAAGGGTCTTGGAAAGAAAATAATGATCAGAACCAATGTCTATCAAAAATTCATTTATGGTGAAAACGAAAAATATCATAACATTATTTATCATTGGAATCCTGGATTCTTAAGACCACATCACCTGATTATGGACTCCTCCCTATCCAAAAAATCCTTTATCATGTCATGGAAAAACTGGGGTTGTGGTAATACATCGAACCTCCATCCACCTCCCGCTACCCGTCCTTCTCCTATGCCACATCTGCCACCCTGCGGACCACCCTGCTCTTGCCACAAATTTTTCATCTACCTCGACAATCCCTCAACAATCTCCTGATCATTCATATGATAGGTCAGTAAATATCGTGATAGATATACCCGACCACTATATGATTATCACAACATGTCCTTCATCCGACTTGATCATCCATGGGAGCCTTGCAACAATGATCTTGTTCCCTTTGGTCACCTGTACAATGTACGACGCACCTAGATCCTTAAAACAACTATATGATACTAAGAACCAAAGGCACATGTACCAAGTTTCATGTAGTAGCTTTCACTATCCGTGTCTGGTCCGATAGAAAGTTACCCATGAGTAGAGCTCCCTATAGTTCCCCAACATGTGTAGGAATGCTAAGGGATGTCATAGATTCCATGTTCTCCCAGAGTAAGACGTACTCAAAGGTTTCATCATTGAATAATAGGTCTCATAATATATATAATTTGAGTAGTGTGAATGATCATTAAAACTTGTGGGTTACACCACCATAGTCCGACTACATTTTTGTAGATGTAGGAGCTCCTTTATACGCACTGATCGCAAATTAGCTTGAAAAACTCCCCTCTGAAGAGAAGCTCGATGTATTCCCATGACAGAGTCTCCTCATCATTTTTTTGGGTCAAGAATCTCAAACATCTCCCCATAGATCCCCGAGGAAGACTGTCATCTAGGAATTCAATCTGGTCAGAAGGTTATCTTAGAAGGCAGATTACACAGTTTATAACCTCCGATCAATCATCTACTATCTAGGGGTTTGGATCACCCCAAAACCTTGGATGTCTCTACCTTTAGAACTCATGTAACATTCTCAGTCTACGTGCATCTAGACCCAGTAGTGCCAGTAGTATCTGCAGCTCGACGAGTTGTGGTATCACTATAAAACCACCCAAAGGTGATATCTCTATTATAGGCCCTTATAAAGACATCTCGCCTCTAGGCAGGTCATCGTCAATATCATTCAATGGAATCCTAACTAGATATTATCATGGAGGATCCTGAAATGAAAAAATATGTACCACGGTTAATAGAGTATACATAGTGATATCCCATAATATGGAAATGAGATCACACTAACATCCAATATGATTCATATACCATTTTCCCCCATCAACTAGTGTTTATGTGTACAAAGACAAAAAAGGTGTATAAAGTCATGTTGTATGGATACATTGGCCACCGCAAAAACACTTGAATCCCTGACCTCAAATCTAAACTCAAAACACATAACATTTTTTCCCCAAACCAACATCGCATACTCTTGGCCTTTATTCTAAATTAACCCCCTCTGATACAACTCTTTCATGACCCATCCCTTTGGGACCTATTCCATGACTACCCCATGTCGGCCTCCAATAGGCTAGGGGATAATGACTAGAACCGAGTAGGAATATACCACAATTAGGATAATTTTTTCTATATACAAGCACACATTAGAAAAATTATAATCCCAAAATATTAAAATGTAAAAACACTAAGTATGCTATTCATTCATACCCTAAGATACCAACCATAGAGCATGATAGTATAAAACCGGAATGTAAATATGGTCATAATACAAGCCCACAAAAATAAAGAGTCTATTAAAAGGAATACACTAGTTCTTAAAATTCATCCATGGAAAACCATAACTAATGCAAAAGGTACTAGATAGATAACCTAATCCTTATGATAACACCTCGAATGTCAAGTCTATCTATACACCTCCTATTCCTGGTCCACCTTGGACTCCATCAAAGCATCAATCTTCTACACAATACATGACCAATGCAGGAAAAGACCTTCAATGCGTGTGTAAAAAAATACTCAGTATTTCACCCCATAACAAAAAAAATAAATCTAAAAAATACATGAAGTATATAAAAAATAAATACACAATGTATACGACAATGAAATACATTAATTATACCATAAAGAAATACCCAATCATCTCACATAGGTAAAAGTACATAGTATGAAAAATATGATCATCAGAATTAGTCCACAAACCACCCAGTATCGATAGGACACATAGTACTAATGAGACACTACATCCCAATAAGACACATATTATCGATAAGACATATAGATATGATAAGTCACGTAGTGTTGGTATGTCAATTAGTCTGAAATTCACATAGTCTCATAGTCAGAACCAACCACATGATTCCATATGTAGAATGATCACTCCGAGAGAACCTACTATAAAAGCCATTAGTCCATGTTCACATTAATAAAACACTACTGAAGATATCTCATAAGTACCTTCTCATTTCAAGGGTCCCAACTCTACAAAAGGATCATCAAATGGACACAAGGATTGATAGTTATGGTTGTCTTTGTAAAAAGGTATGACCAATTCATGGTTCGAGTCCAATCTATCTCACCGGATCCGGCTCAACCCACTAGCTGAATTGACCGAGTCTAGTCTAGTCATGAATAAAAAATCCCACTAGGTTGCTGGAGTGGTACAGCTCCCCCTAGTTCAACCCTCATATACATGGGATAGCCTTCTGTGCCACATGTGTTGTGCCGCATCAAATGCAGTAGGCCCACCCTTCCACCGACCATTGTGGCTTCGTCGTCACCTTGGGCTCTATATGGTTTCCACACAACATCCCCCTTGTGACTCTTATATATCCCCTGGTCATCACCGCCCTACTTGACGGTGCTGCCACTGCCTGACAAAGTTTCCTCCTACCACCACTGCGCCTGGCACCTCCGCCTTACACCACCTCCTACATGTGGCCACTACCTTAGGTCGTTTCCAGATGGAGTTAGAGATGGTGCTTCAATTTTCCCTCCCATAAACCATTGGAGCTCCTCGGTTGCTCAAAATTTGATGTGATGATATATACCAGTTCCTCGTGACCCGATTCAACCGATTACGACCTCTCTTGAAAATTTTCCTTTAATTAGAGGGCCCTATCATGGCAGAATCTCCCAACATGTCAATTCGCTACAATGAGGTTTCAACAGAAATTAAATCAAGAAACAGGGGGATGAAAATATCAAAGCATTCCCTGAGAAACAAATCTCAACATTTGTTTTTGTCTGTCTTAATTTGTTCCTGTTAGAATAAAGAACAAATAAACAATGATAAATAATTCATCCCCCAATAATTTCCCATAAATATAAAAATCCCCTAACAATGACCGAACCCAAGGTCTACCGGATTATTGTTTAATCTTAATTTTCCATTGATTCTTGAATGGGTAAATAAAATCAAGAAACAACAACATGAAATTAGTGGGATAAGTCATTAATGAAGAATGAACACCATGACATCATCAGTTCTTGATCCTCTAGTGTTCATTGGAGAGAGATCCATATCCATTTCAAAGATAAATTCCTAGGTTATGGTGATAAACCTAAATTCTCTATCAAATACGTATTAAAAGAAAAACACACCACTGCACCAAAAAATCATTAAATTAATTTAATGACATTCACGTTTATTTTGGGTGTTTCCATTGGAGTCTCATTATAACTAAAGTTTATTCGTGCATTGGGTAAACCTATTATTTTTAACTCAATGGGTCCTTCATATTTATGAACCAGAAACTCATTTATGTGTTATTCGAATTTTTCCTGAAAACTGCTCATGCACAATACTAAAAACATACAATTTTTCCATGAATTTTTCTGGGGACACCGAGCCTCAGAATCATATTCCTTCTTGGTTCCTATTCTTGTAAATTTTTTTTAGTTTTTTTAAAAAAATACCAATAAAAATACAAGTCATTTTAATTCTACCACTTAGACTACAATGTAAGGATTTATCCCCTCTCACTTATGGTTGGACTCACTATCTTGTCACAACCTATGACACATCTCTCAATAGATCTGGTACATATGCACTTTCACCTAAGGTGATCCATATATATACATTCTCTCTCTTGTTTTGATCCTTCCTTGTATTAGACCGCATAAATTATCAAAACCCAAACCCTACCTCATCACACAATATTAGGTCCCATATCACAATATTAAAACAATACATCCTAACTCATGGTGTCTCATTCCTTTATGTTCTCACTCAGGTTGGGACCAATCATCTCCCTTATAAAACTAAATAATACACTACCTTATTGTTGGTCCCACAAACATAATATGACCATGATAATGTCACTCAACATTGGGTCTTCTTAATATCTTCTCACTAAAGAAAACTCAATCCACATTAAAAACACCATCTATAATACACACCACTATAACACCCATGTAGAAATTTGAATTTCACAATGTCCCATCCCACATAATACCAAAGTATCATGAAACTAGTTCCTAACTCTATAATATAATCTCATAGTCATCAAATTATAAAATCATATCACCTCACGACATAAAATCATCAAAGAATTATCTTTCAAATATTAAAGTTATGTCAAACTATCAAAGTTCCCATGACCCCTTTAGATTGTTTATTATGTTTTAGAAAGAAACAAAATTTAAATTTTCAAGAAACAACTCATTACCAAAACATATTAGTGATCTCATAGGTTATAGGCTCTACCCGATCCAATCATCAATAAACTATTTTATATCCTCAAAAACACTTATATAAACATAATATTCTTCATTTCCAATTATCAGTAATATATATTCTTCTTAAGGCCAATTAAGAGCTCACTACATGATTTACCTGATAATTCCCTCACCCAATTTCTAGGAATTATCTCACATGTTTCGTAAGATATTCCTCAAAATCATTATGTTTTGTAAAACCATCATGTATAATTTAAACTACACATTAATGAATTAAATTTCTGAATTCCCAAACAATATAAAATCCACCATCATGAAGTTATTCCAAACCATTAATGAAAAATAATAATTTTTCAACAATCATATGAAGGCCCAAGCCTCCCATACCCTCACAATTGGACATAGAATGACAAACCATGTTACATTTATCTCATTATCTCTCTAAGGATCATATCTAGATTTCAATAGTACCAAATGGAATCCTCACAACCACAATTTGATTCATTTTTTGCATGGTTATAAGGCCCCCGCCTTAATCCTTACTTAATCTTGAGTTATTACAAGATTACACATTGAGGATATTTTCAGGTTTAGAGTTTTAGTGAATAAGATCATAAAACATGCATTACATTACACATTTAAACTAAGTGGTTACATAAAATATGGTATTCAATTTTCCCATCAACGAAATAATATTTAAAATAAAACATGCATTCTTTTTTGACACTTCCTTGACATTATCGTCATATCATGTACCATTCCCTTGACCTGTGAAAAACATTTAAAAAACATGGGATGAGCACAAAAAGCTCAGTATGTTTTATAAAAAGTATGGAAAGGAAATATGAGTACATATATACATAAGAATGAAATCATACTTTACCCATAAAACATAAGAACGTTTACAAACCTCATAAAATCATGAATAAATCATAGAAATCATAATACATAAAGGTAACTTGAGGAATTCATAACATTCTTATATAGGGAGTAACCCTCTTGGTTACATTTGGAATACCCATCACATTATATTCCCTAAATCTCTTCGGAGAAACCTTAACGTTTAACTCCGTCGCGTTACCCAATGCATTGGAGAGCTATATTGGGCTCACCCGCCCTTAGTTTATCACGGAACCACCCGTCTTCATAATAATGCCCAAGAACTATAACATAATCATATCACATAAAACATTAATAAAGGAAACATAACATTTCCAATTTTCAGTCACATGATATCAATACAATACATTGATATAAAAACATTATGAAATCCATTTTCAATACCAAAAGAAAATAAAAGTAAAACATGGTATTTATTTTTCTTTTAAAAAAAGTTATGTGTTGTAGAGGAAGACGAAACTCAAATAATGGTCATGGTGGCATAGAAGTCGTTGTCTCCACATACGTAAGACACAAACATTCCCTTTTGTCGTTTATTAAAATGATTCTTATAAAAATTAATCCTTTTGGATAAACGTAAACGTCAAAGGGGTTTATACACTATATAAAAGAAGGTTGTGTATGAAACAAAATATGCCTTAATGAAATGAGATTGAGACGAAAACCCAGACCACATTGAAGTTTTTAAAATTTTAAACCATTAATATCCATATAAATAAATCCTTAAAACCATTTTGTAAACATGGATATTAATGAGAAATATTGATAATAATAAATCATTAAAACATATAAAAGGATATTTTAGTTAAAGGGTTTTTAACGGAATGAGAGACACTTGAATACAATAATTGAAGAATAACATTTAATAATATCATGAGAATAAAGGGATTCATGATATAATATTCCAAAGGATAGTATATACACTCTATAAGAGTGAATTGGTGAATGAACACAATGAAGACTCAATGGAAATGTAAATTGAGATGAAATCCATTATAAAGACAGTATCCTTAAATTAAGGATAATTAAATCTCATAATTATATGTGACAAATATAAATACACCCAATATAAGTGGATATTAAGTGTAAAATAATCAAAAGTAATTCACACATATTCAAAGGATGAAATATTCAATAACTACATGTTGAACCCAAAGAAATCAAAATTGGGTTAAGAAGTTTCCTTGACAGCCTAACGACGTCACATCAAATTTTAGAAAAAGAGTTGATGAGGGAGATAATGGGTATCTCATCACTTGGACATAATATTTATGGCAATGAGGATATATAAGAACATATCCCCACATAATAAGAAGAAAATTATAAGTCATAACAAAAGAAGTCTTTTAAAGAGAGGAGGGTGAATGGTTCCATTACCGATTTGGGTATCATTCGAAACGTACACCCCATGAAAGAATGACTATAAAATATTGATATAAATACTCATAAAAAAATTATGTTACACAAAGAGTAGAATAATGGACAGTAAATGCGCCACTCAAAATGAAATATTGGAAAATGTAGCATCAATCTCACGAAAACACAAAGTGCGATAAAAAGCCCCTTATGAAATTCCGGCAGCCTAACAGCGCAAATTAAAACTTCCAAAAATATATTTATGAGATCAAATAGGGTCTCTCATAATATTAACATAAAAATAAAAGAATGAGGAATATAAAATAACATCCCAAAACATAAGAAATATGAGCATAAAAGAAATGACATAAAAGGGAGTACTTAAAAAGAAAGAGAGAGGTAGGATCCCTTACCTTGGGTCCGAATTGACTCGATCGTTCTTTAACCTCCTGAATAATAAACTAGAGTTAATTTCTACTTTCTTAAGAAACTTTTTCAAGTTCATTATTCCTTTTATATCACTTACTACCATGCTATGAACGCTATGTAATTTTTTAAGTTAATAATGGTCGTTTTGTAGATCATTGCTACTTGAGTCAAAAATAAACAATTTATAATTACAAGTTGTTCATGTGGTAAAATATATATTATATCAAGAATTATATTCATTATTTATATATCATATATATCATATATATATCCATAATATACATGCATTTATAATATTACATAACATTTAGAGGTAAGAAATGAAATGCACCGTTCATGGAGACGATAAGCCGTACGATTGCATGAACGCTACTTCCATTTATATTTCTTAATTAATGGAATTAAAACATAATGATACATAATAGTATTATAATTACAGTATCTTATCATATATAATATCATTAAATCTATCCTTTATACATACCACATATGGTATTAACGAATCAAATAACTTTGAGGGGGCGGTAGTCACCACTTCCTAAAATGATGATATTGCGTTTAACCATAATGGAAACCATAAAGGTATTCAATAAATGAAAAATACAGAAGCATAAGTAAAACAAAAACATATTATATATCATATATAAATATAGTGACATCTTACTGGCCACCTTTGAGGGTGTTAAAAGAATATTGAACAATCATCATTTCGTGAGACAGAAATTCACCATCCACAGAAACAGTATGTTATTTAACCATTAGATGTAGGTGTGTGTAATTGTAGCTCGAATCCTTATTATAAAAACATCCTAGTATATTTAAGATACTGGAGTTGTTACAATAGAAATGAATAAAAAGAGTTTAGGGGTTGGAGAAGAAAAATAAAAGAAAAGAACACAAGTGAAGACATTACCTTAAAATCGAGTATCTCTCTTTGATTTGAGCTCAAAGGCTTCCTTGGGAAGACTTCTGACCAATGTGAGGCTTCTAGGAGTACAAGAGGGATGTGGAGAGACAATATGAGCAGGTTTTGTCCAATCCAAAGGTTTGATAGGTGCGAGTATGGTGGTAGAGTTGGGGGCCTTTTATAACAGGAGAGGAGGGGCACTCTTGGAATGTTACAAAATGTTACTTTATATTCAAATGATTTTCGGATTTTAAAGGTCCCAAATTTATGTATTTCTAGGATAAGGTAGTAAGGGTTCTAAATAAACTCATCCAATAGGTCTCGGAGAAGTGTATGTTATTGTTTTAACATTATCTTATCATTTTATTTAAATCCATTATTAATGAGGTAATTGCTTCATCATCATGATGTCATTTATAATTTAATTTATTTAATGTCTACAAATTATAAAGAAATATCAGGATGTAGGAAATCTTTTTATCTTTCTAATGAATATTTATAGTCAAAAATATGACTTGTATAACCCCATTTAATAATTTTTTTTAGTAAAACGACTCATGCTTGTGACATTTTTATTTTAACTTTAAATAAAAAGTTATTTATGTCATTTTCCAACCAAAGTGTCTCCATGGGGTCCCCAAGTTGACCCATGGATTTTATTGGTCGGCCATGACACATCCAATGAGGGTAGGACATGTGTTTAGGTCATTTCATATTATTAACACATTATGTTTACCTTAAATTACACTAATTACCACTAATCGCGATTAAAAACTTAAAATTTACTATTCACCAATAAATTATTTTAATACTATTGAAATAAATTTTACATACTAATAACAACCATGTATGTAGATTTTTAAAATTCAAAACACAGAAGTGGTAATGTTTCATTTAAACAAAAAATATGTTTTTAAACTACCACTTAGTGGTTTCACTATTCATCAAAAATTGACATTTTTCAGAAAAATACCAAAAATTCACCATAAGCTATATTTGATATTACAAATTAAATAATGATTTCTATTTTAAAAAATTCAAAACATATATGTTGAATTAATTAAATTAATAATTAATTCCCGATGTCAAAACAAATAGCGTGTTTTTATGAAACTATATCTATTAAAAGATTGACACATGTTTATGTCCAATTTCAATGTGAAATTAATTCCAATGACCACCTTTAGATTAATTGGTAAAAATATATTCTAAATAAACTATAATATAACATAAAAATATAATATATCCATATAAATAAATCAGATTAAAAGGAGGTTTTGAATTAAAATGCATCATTTTCAATAAAAATTATCTTTATTAGAAAAACAAATTACAAAAAGTAAATTATGATGTCTAGATTCTAAAGTAGGATTTTATTTTTTCAAATACAACATATTAAATAGTCAAATGTATATTTAAAAGGGGTTCTCCATCAAAAAGCGGTTAATCAACCTTTTAAATAATATTAGAAGATTTATTCTAAAAATTGGAGTCATTTGCATTTTAAGCCTCCAATATTTATTTGATAAAATTAAAAATATTTTACAAACATATATAATCATTTTGTATTTAGTTCCTTTCATTCCCGCCATTAAAATGGCTAGGCATTAATGACCTTTTAAAATAATAATATTTTATTATTTTAGTGCAACGTAAGATTTCAAAGAAACTCGTTGTTGCGTATTGGGTACGCCCTCAATCATAGAATTCCCTTTAAAGTAATATTAATATTTTATTCCAAAATATGGATAAATATGGAAATTTCATATTCTTTATTTACCTGGGGTGTTACATCCTTCCCCCCTTTTGGGAATTGAATCCTCGCAATTTTAAAATTGGGATTGGAAGCTTCATTGAAAATCCCAAATCGGAACAAGAGTCAGTAAAACTATCACTTTAAAAGAATGGGAGGGAAGTACAAATGTAACCCGAGTTAACCCATACTAGGATTCCATGTATGAAAATATGGATATGGAGGAAAAAAAAGGGTCATGTTCTGATGGAGAGTGATAGTAAAAATGTCTAGGAGAAAGTTAACAACAAAAAAATCACAAACTTGTGATGGGTTAAACGATATTTGATTCCTCAGTAGGAAAAATTAACAGACAACATTTTTTCTTTAAGTTACTTTTCATTGAGGAATTTATTTATGAGTTTAACTAAAACATAAGGAAGCATACTTAATTGTCATGTTGACTTTCAAGTTTTACTATATTTCTTACACAAACTCATATTTTCTCCAAAAGACGAGTATTTAGGATGACTTGTTCACATTAAGAGAGCTATAATCAACTTCTAGAGAATCACCTAATCCAAAAAAGAGAACTATATACATCCCATGTCTTTATACCTTAACCAAAACTGAAACAAAAAAGGTTAGTATGAGATCAGATAATACCCAAAAAGGATAATCCTTTATATAAAAAAAAATCTATTCTTAATCTGCAAAAATTTTCAAACAAAACCCAAAGTTATACAAAGACCATTAAATAAACATCTATCCATAAAATTTTACAAAGTAAACCAAACTAAGAATGAAACACAAAATGTATTAACCAGTAATTTCCTCAAATTCAGGGATCATATAATCCCAAATGGTTCTTTATAACTATATCCACAAAATAAAGGATAATTATTCCTTGAATAAAATTTTTGTATATCAAACATCAGGGTTACTATAAAAATTCTTCTAATGTAACCCCATCATCAAAAGAGACTTAATACATCTATGAATTTCACCATCCTAAAATATACTATAACTCTTGAATCCCTTATATAATGACTTCTTACTCATTCAACATTCTTCATTATAATTATCCATTCCTTTCCAACTTATTCTGAAATACTTCTTTCCTACAAAAAAAATCATGAATCATATCCTAAGATTCCAATAATAGGAAAACATGTGTAATGAAATAATCCATACCATTCATTCTTCATTGTTAGTTTCTTCATCCTCAATTGGAATGGCATTAGGTATTGGTAAATGAATATTTGTACGATCTTGGTGACCCCATTCCTGAAGCTTCTTCGTAGGACATGTGTTTGCATAATGACCATTCACACCACATTTAAAACATTCAATTGATCCTTTAGAAAGAACATCTTTCCTTTTCCTAGAGTCAACTAGAGGCTTATTTTTTCCATGGAAGGTTCTTGCTTCATGACCTTCATTTCCACACCTATATCATCGTTCTGTCCCTTTGAAACATCTTCCTATTTGTTTCTTTCCACATATTTGACACATAGGTTTTTGAACATACTTACCTTTATGATTATTACCTGAACATCCGTAGGGATTTGTTTCTCGCATATATGATGACTTATAAAAATCTCTATGGTTCAGGTGGTCAATCATGACTCTAGATAGTTGGTTGAGGATAACCACAAGAGTTCTCATTGTAGCTCCCATATCATTCAGTTTTTCTTTCATAAAACAGTAACAGTTTTCTTCAAATCCATTGTTACTTTGTTGCCTGCTAGATCTTTCCATTTACTAAAACCAAAAGGTCAGTGTGAGTATATTAGTAAAATCATCAAATAAAAAGAGGAAGATAAACAACAAGATATACATATCCATGTTATCTCAAACTCATTCTAACTTAAAGAAAACGATGACTCCATCTAATATACTAACCATTGTGGTTATACACAACTTTTCACTTTTTCTTTAACAACACTCTAACCTATAAATTTATCTACACCAACCACTGATACCAACTATAAGGCCCCAGCCTTAAACCTTACTTAATCTTGAGTTATTACAAGATTACACGTTGAGGATCTTTTCAGGTTTAGTGTTATGGACAATTAGATCACAAAACATGCATTACATTCTACATTTTAAAAAAGCGGATACATAAAAGATAGTATTCATTTTTCCCATCAACGGAAAGAGATTTAAAATAAAACATGGATTCTTTCTTGATACTTCCTTGACACTATCATCATATCATGTACCATTCCCTTGACCTGTGAAAAACATTTAAAAAACATGGGATGAGCATAAAAAGCTCAGTAAGGGTTAAAAAAATTATGCAACGGAAACATGATTACATATATACATAATAATGAAATCATACATTACCCATAATACATAAGCACTTTAATATACCTCATAAAATCCTGATTAAATCATAGAAATCATAAGACATAAAGGTAACTTGAGGCATTCATAACATTCTTACGTATGGAGTAACCCTCTTGTTTATGTTTGGAATACCCATCACAGTATATTCCCTAAATCTCTTTGGATAAACCTTAACGTTTAACTCCTTCACGTTACCCAATGAATTGGAGAGCTATATCGGGCTCACCTGCCCTTAGTTTATCACGGAACCACCCGCCTTCATAATAATTTTCAAGAACCATAACATAATCGTATCACATAAAACATGCATAAAGGAAACATAACATTTCCACTTTTCAATCAAAAGATATCAATAAAACACATTGATATAAAAACATTATGAAAATCATTTTCAATACCAAAATAAATGAAAAGTAAAACATGGTATTTATTTTTCTTTTAAAAAAAGGTATGTCTTGTAGAGGAAACAGAAACTCAAATAATGGTCACGGTGACAGAGAATTATTTGTCGTTGCATACATATGACAAAAAAATTCCCTTTTGTCATTTATTAAAATGATTCATATAAAAAATATTCCTTTTGGATAAATGTAAAAGTCAAATGGGTTTATACACCGTATAGAAGAAGGTTGTGTATAAAACCAAATATGCCTCAATGAAAGGAGATTGAGATGAAGTCCCATACCACATTGAAGCTTTTAATATTTTAAACTATTAATATCCATATAAATAAATCCTTAAAACCATTTTGAAAATATGGATATTAATGAGAAATATTTATAAGAATAAATCATTAAAACATTTAAAATGATATTTTAGTTAAAGGGTTTTTAATAGAATGAGAGACACTTGAATAAAATAATTAAGGAATAACATTTAATAATATCATGAGAATAAATGGATTCATGATATAATATTCCAAAGGACAGTATATACACCACATAAGAGTGAATTGGTGCATAACAACAATGAAGTCTCAATGGAAATGTAAATTGAGATGAAATCCAATATAAAGATGGTATCCTTAAATTAAGGATAAATCAATTTCATAATTATGTGTGACAAATATAAATACACCCAATATAAGTGGATATTAAGTGTAAAAAAATCAAATTTCATTCACACATATTCAAAGGATGAAATATTCAACAACTACATGTTCAACCCAAAGAAATCGACAGTGGGTTATGAAGTTCCCTTGACAGCCTAACGACGTCACATCAAATATTAGAAATAGAGTTGATGATAGAGTTAAAGGGTATCTCATCACTTGGACATAAAATTTATTGCATTAAGGATATATAATAACATATCCCAACACAATAAGATGAAAATTAAAAGACATAACAAAAGTAGTCTTTTAAAAAGAGGAGGGTGAAAGGTTCCTTTACCGATTTCGGTAACTTTCGAAACGTACACCCCATGAAAGAAGGACTATAAAACATTGATGTAAATACTCATATAATAAATTATGTTACACAAATATCAGAATAATGGACAGTACATACACTACTAAAAAGGGAATGTTGGCAAATATAGCATGAATCTCATGAAAACACAAAGTGAGATAAAAAGCCCCTTATCAAATTCCAGCAGCCTAATGACGCCAATTAAAACATCCAAAAATGGATTTATGAGATCAAATAGTGTCTCTCATAATATGAACATAAAAATTACAGAATTAGGAATATAAAATAACATCCCCAAACATAAGAAAGATTCTCATAAAAGAAATGACATAAAAGGGAGTACTTAAAAAGAAAGAGAGTGGTAGAATCCATTACCTCGGGTCCGACTTGACTCGATCATTCTTTAATATCCTGAATAATAAACCTGAGTTAATTTATACTTTCTTAAGAACCTTTTTAATTTTCATTATTCATTTTATATCACTTACTACCATGCTATGAACAATATTTAATTTTTTAAGTTAATAATGGTCGTTTTGTAGATCATTGCTACTTGAGTAAAAAATAAACTCTTTATAATTACAAGTTGTTAATGTGGTAAAATATATATTATATCAAGAATTATATTAATTATGTTGATATCATATATATCATATATATCCATTATATACATGAATTCATAATATTACATAAAATTTAGAGGTATAAAATGAAATGCACCGTTCATGGAGACGGTAAGCCATACGTACGCATGAACGCTACTTCCATTTATATTTTTTATTTGATGGAAATAAAAAATAATGATATATAATATTATTATAATTCCAGTATGGTATCATATTTAATATCATTAAATCTATCCTTTATACGTACCACATATGGTATTAACGAATCAAATCACTCTGAGGGGGCGGTAGTCCGCACTTCCTAAAATGAAGATATCGCGTTTAATCATAATGGAAACCATAAAGGTATGACATAAATGAAAAATAAATAAGATAAAGTAAAAAAATAACAATATTATATATCATATATAAATATAGTGACATCTTAATGGCCACCTTTGAGGGTGTTAAAAGAATATTGAACAATCATCATTTCGTGAGGCAGAAATTCACCATCCACAGAAAGTGTATGTTCTCTAACCATTAGATGTAGGTGTGGGTAATTGTAGCTCGAATACTTCTTCTAACAACATCCTAGTATATTGAAGATACTGGATTTGTCACAAAAGAAATGAATAAAAAGAGTTTAGGGGGTTGTAGAAGCAAAATAAAACAAAAGAATACAAGTGAAGACATTACCTTAAAATCGGGTATCTCTCTTTGATTTGAGCTCAGAGGCTTCCTTGGGAAAAAATATGCCAAATGTTTGCCTTCTAGATGTATTGAGAGAGAAAATGAGCTGGGGTTGGCCGAGCTAAAGGCTTGAGAGGTGTGGGTAAGGTGGTAGATGTGGGGGCCTTTTATAAGAAGACAGGAGGGGTACTTTTGGAACGTTACAAAATGATACTTTATTTTCAAATGATTTTCTGATTTTAAAGGTCACACATTGATGTATTTATAGTATAAGGTGGTAAGGGTTCGAAATATACTCATTCAATAGGTCTTTGACAGGTGTAAGTTATAGTTGTAACATTATCTTTTCATTTTTTAAATCCTTTATTAATGAGGTAATCGATTCATTATCATGATGTCATAAATAATTTAATTTATTTAATTTCTAAAAAATATGAAAAAAATATCATGATGTAGGAAATATTTTTAGATTTCTAATTAATATTTATAGTAAACAATATGACTTGTATAACCCCATTTAAAATTTGTTTTAGTAAACCAACTCATGCTTGTGACATTTTTATTTTAACTTTAAATAAAAAGTTATTTATGTCATTTTCCAACCAAAGTGGCTCCATGGGGTCCCCAAGTTGACCCATGGATTTTCTTGGTCGGCCATGACACATAAAATGAGGTTAAGACAAGTGTCTAGGTCATTTCATATTATTCAAACATTATTTTTACCTTAAATTACACTAATTACCTCTAATCGCGATTAAAAACTTAAAAGTTACTATTTACCAAAAAATTATTTTAATCCCATTGAACCACATTTTACATAATAATGAAAACCATGTATGTTGGATTTTTGAAATCAAAAACACAGAAGTGGTAAAGTTTCATTTAAATGAAAAATCAATTTTTAAACTTCCACTTAGTGGTTTCACTATTCATAAAAAATTGATGTTTTTTAGAAAAATACCAAAAAATCACCCTAAGATATATTTGATATTCCTAATTCAATATTGATGACTATTTTAAAAAATTCAAAGCATATATGTTTCATTAATTAATTTAATAATTAATTCCCGCTGTCAAAACAAATAGCGTGTTTTTAAGAAACAATATATATTAAAAGATTGACACTAGTTTAAGTCCAATTTCAAAGTGAAATTAATTCCAATGACCACCATTAGATTAAATGGTAAAAAAATATTTTAAATAACTTTAATATAAATTAATAATATAATCTATCCATATAAATAAATCATATTAAAATGAGGTTTTGAATTAAAATTCTACATTTTCAATAAAAATGATCTTTATCGGAAAAATAACAAAATTTTACCAAAGTAAATTTTGATTTCAAGATTCTAAAGAAGGATTTTATTTTTTCAAATAAAAAATATAAAGTTGTTAGAATTATATTTAAAAAGGGTTCTCTATCAAAAGGTGGTTAATTGACCTTTTAATGAATATTAGAAGATTTATGCTTAAAATTGGATTCATTTGCATTTTGAGCCTCCAACATTTATTGGATAAAAGTAGAAATATTTGAAAAACATATATAATCATTTTGTAGTTAGTTCTGTTCATTCCCGCCATTACAACGGCTAGGCATTAACTACCTTTTAAAATAATAGTATTTTATTATTATAGTGCAACATAAGATTTCAAAGAAACTCGTGGTTGCGTATTGGGTACGCCCTCGAGCATAGAATTCCCTTTAAAGTAATATTAATATTTTGTTCAAAAATATGGATAAATATGAAAATGTCATACTCTTTATTTACCTGGGGTGTTACAATGGTCTTCTCGAAATCCATGTTTAATGAACCATTTTTGTCAACTCATTTATGATTAATTACACTATATTTATTTACCTATGTCACCATTGGTCCCTATCCATTCACCAAAATAGATAAATTCTTGTATGATTTTCAATCATTAAGAATCATTCGTACTGTTTTGTATTACAGGTGACACATACGTGAATGATTGATTTACTATCCTTATCCTTTGTTTTATAATTTTTTATTAAGCCAGGCTATACCTCATGTAAGCTTGTAAAAACATAAATTATCATATCCCAAAACAAAAAATTCAAAACATTTATATTAAAATTTATAACCTTTTATTCAGTAGAAACAAAGTAGCAATAGTGATCAGAAACTCACTGAGATAGGTCCACTCATTGAAACCTCTTTCAATAGAATTCTAATGTCCTACAGAACACAAAAGTTATTTCTAAATATGAATCATGTTATTATATACTTAATAACTCCCCAATTATGAGATATATTTCAAAAAACCAATAAAAATTAAATTGGAAATGTTCCTTTATTGAAAAAACATTAGAATTTGTGGGTTTATTCTCTCATTCTATCTTTTATTCCTGAACCATAATAGCACCATAAAATTTATCGATTTCTTCCATGATATTTTTTAATAATAATAAGAAATTTTTAACAATCATTGAAAATCATTGGGTAATGAAGGGTAAGAAAATGGAATGAAATAGAAGGAATATATTTCAACAAATCACCATGAAAACCAAATCATGAACACACACTACTTAAAGAAGCCAGATATAAGAATGAGAGGGGGTAATAAAGAAAAAATCGAGGTCCATAATACCTTCTTTCAACTTGAATAGCTTATTATTTACCTAGAAATATTATGTATATGTTTTATTTCTGTAAAACTGGTGAAAGGGAGTGTCCCAACATACCCCGGGTGGCCTATAGTAACACCATAGGCAGGGGGTATGGCCATGATATTATCTAACGAAACATGGAATAATTACACCATGTGGAATCCCTCTATGCTATGAAAATTATCATTTGGTTACACCTCTATAGAGTGATCCCCATGGTCCCATTTTTACTTATAATTATCTCAAGTTGAACAAAAACTCGTAGGCCACAACCTATATGGAATACCCTCTCCCCTCCATGGCTTGATCCCTCTAGTTATGTCAGGGAACCCTATCCCTAGTAACTATGTAAACTCCCATGGTCAGTACCTCCTAAAGTAACTTCCATATGATGCCTCTCCCATGGTGATACCATAACAATTAATACTACAATTCCCCCTAGAAAATCTTTGGCAGTGTGACATAGAGTTTGTGGTATGACCTTGCTTCCCATAATAACTCATGTAGGGGAATTACATGATGGATCCGTACCAAATATGTTAGGTTTATCAAACCTAATATATAAATTTCATTATCATATTGTTTAACTATAAACCATGGCCTGAATAAATGTATGGGTTTTTACCATATCATGATTTCCATCACTACACCATAATTCCCTTCACTAGAGTGTAACTTTTCCTAACCTGTATGCATAAAAATATGACACAATAAAAACCAAGATATAAAATTAATTGATCAAGATGTGACCTACTCCCTTCACATAATGGTTCCACTCTGAAACATGTATTTATAATCAATCATTCCCTCATAAATTCATGATTTTAACCTTTCACCACATGACATGCCTCTAAACCAAGGATTACAATATCAACTATAAATAATATCCTATTAATTTATGGGTCATTAAATATGACATAACTAAATAGATAATATGATTTTCGTATCTATTAGTTGAGGTACATGTGATATTCTCATCGATAATAAAGAATGGAATGGTTTGTATTAAATGAGCATATCAGTCTATACATAAATAATTAAAAATATATGATTAGTCATAAGAGATTCAAATACCTCTTTTCTCATGGTCACTTGATATATTAGACTAAGATATTATATTAAAAAGAATGATTTAATTTGGTAAATGCCATGGAAATAAGTATAGTCGTACATTATTCTTATTGAAATCACATAATAAACATTTTTCTCTTGATTGTAACTAATGCTTTATTAGGGGCATATCTTTTTATAAATTAATTAATATGAGTGTTAAAATGTGTTTTCTATGTTATAATGTACCATAATATCATAGATTTGATCTATTGAATAGGAAATAATTGTTTCATAAAGTTATTTTCAATAAAAATAAATTTTATAAAAATTGAGTTTTATATGGTTATTCACAATGTTTTATATACAATTTTTCACTTGGTGATGTTGATAATATGTTTCCTTTTTTTGGAAGATATTATAATTGAATAAGGATATGGTTTTATATAATGTTTCATTTGGTAAATTTAAGGTAAAATGGAAGATGGAATATAGGGATTTAGTGAAATATGGAGATTGAAGGATATAATCTATAAATCTAATGCATATTTGATATGGATTGGTCCATATAATATTGTATTATATGTGTTTTTCATGGAGTTTAAAATTCATGATTATAATGGATGTCATTTTATTTGGTTTTTGTATTGAATAAGGTCTAATATATTTATATTATACCTATTATTTTTCCAATTCATATATTTCATATAAAATTTATATTATATATTAAATATATAAGTTTACAATAGAAAGGAATTGAATGTTATAACACCCAGGGATTTCATGAAATATAAATTATGAATTAATTTAACATTTATGATATTTTTCATTTTATAAAATAATGTATATATATTTTGTTAATAAAACAAATATTTTTTTTTGAAACAAGAAACACCATTTTATTCATGTGTTATACGGAGCACCATGTTACACTTGGGGTACACACAACACGATATTAACATTTGTTACAAAAATCACCATGTTTAAAAACCATGATAATTCATTAATATAGTAATGTAAATTCAAAAGTTATAACCTATAAATTAATTTTTTTTATTTTAATATTAATAAAAAATATTAATATATTAATTATAATGGGTTAAAAAATTAAAAATATTGATAGTTTTCGGTAAAGTTATTATATGTTCTGATAATACTATCTTCTCAAAAACGGTTTTATTCCATTTTTTGAATAATAATAATTTTTATGGAAATTTTTATAAAATAAATTTGAAAGAATAAAATAATTTTTTTACTATATAATATCAAAATTATATGAGAGTGAGTTTTTGGTATTTTATAACAATTATTCATTTTTTGATGAATTGTGAAACACAAATAATTTTAAATGAAAAAACCAATTAATTTATTTTATTTATAATGAGAAATTATATTTTGAATTGGTCTTAAATTAAAATTCTAAAATTTTAATATCAATTAATTCATTTACTGTCATTATAATCAATTTCATGATGAAATTTTATATAACCTTTTGTTATTTTCTCTTTAAACTCCTCCGTCCACATTGTAAATATAGTTTTAATTTTAATTTAAATATTTTCACTTATCTGAATAAAATTAAGAAAAATTGATTCCATATTTTGGATAATCATAATTTATTTTTTCTAATAATTTGAAAATAATTTATGACCAAAATAAATATTTAAAATAAGAAATATTAATTACAATGGTTATTTTAAAAAGTGGATTTACTGAGGGGCGTTAAACGTAGAAGAAAACGGTTAAAATGACATAACAATTTATCTAAAATCTATTGTATATAAATATTTATAACATTTGGATCCATTTTATTTGTTTTTTGGCCACATTATAGTTTAAATAATCTATATAATAATTTAAATAATGAAAAGGACAAAAAAGAAATTTTTATCATTTTAAATTCTATAAATATTTGGGATAGAGAAAAAAATACATTGGTTTTGTTATAAATGTTATCTTTAGATATAAAATATTTATTTATATGATTATAATTTATTAATATTTTTTAGATATGAAGTTATTTCTTCAAATACTAATAAAATCCCAATGCATTAAATATTTATTTAATAAATAAATACAACACATGATATTAAAATTATTAAAAGTGAAGTAAATTTAATGAATTATGTTCTTCAATTAATTTTGTAGTGTGATTTATCATTTACCATATGATTGAAAATAATATATTATAATTCCAATGTTTTATAGATATTATTAAAATTACAATTAATTTAAAAAATTTAAAATTCACGTTGATTTTACCTTATAATAAATTATATCAAATTAGTTCATTTAAATATAATAATAACCATATATTTTATCTTCTGATTTATTAATTTTAGTAAACATAATCAATGGTCCATTTAGGGACCATTTTTTCTATCCTAACGATTATATTGATCCATAAATATCAAAAACTATCTAAACACAGTTCTGTATAAAGCCGGGGATTTACAGATTTCAGGCAATTCTATTGAAATTATATTTCAACACACATATGATTCTTATTTAAGAAATTGGATTTCACATTTAGAGATAGTGGGTACAAAGTATTTAATATGGATCATTTAATTTTAGTTTTAAATGATCGATTACTTCTGTTTGAAAACTAGTTATCATAATGAAAATCAAAAAATGTTGAAAATAAGGAAACATAGGTGTTAAGGAACCAACTATTCAAAACATGAGTTTTATTATATGATTGGGTTTTTTAAAACCATATACTCCCTCTATATCAGTAATTATTAATATTTGAGCCAGCGGAGATAATATTGACCTCCCAATAGAGAATAATTTTGAGTATTTACAAAAATTCAACACCTCATCATCTATAAAATAGAACTCACTCTGCCCACTTATTCACACATCTAAAAGCCATTTGGCGCCAAATATATCTTCCAAAATAAATTAATAACCTCCATAACCTCATCATATAATCCTTATTTTTGACATTAATTCATATTTTAATGGATTTAGTGCAATCCTAAGGAGGATACATGAAAAAGATGTAATGTCCTTCTACAAGATTCTTTATTCAATTTATTTCTCCGATTATTTCAATTATTTTTATATCATGAAATTATAATAACCCCATTATCATTCATATACCTATATTATTTTATGTTACGGATAACACGTTAAACCACACATTCTTTCAAAAAATTAGTATTCAAATCATTGCCCGTGTGTATGATGCTCTATCGCCTTGCAAACCGATGATGTTCATTTTTTCCATTACCACATCTCATGGTTGGGAATAATGATAGAAAAAATTCATATATATATATATATATATATATATGTTATTATTTAATATAGTTTTTTTATTAATTATATAACACATAAATTCAATCATCCTATTTTGTTGTAATTTACTAATGTTACTCGTGTGTGTGGAGGACTATTGCATCACAAAGCTATGTGATTCATTCATGATTTACATGGACTATATTCAGGATGGTTTTAATAAAAATATTTGATATATATGAATTAATAATTCAACTATTCCTATAATATATATATATATCTTTTACTTTTCATTTATTCAATAATATGGGAATATGTAAATAACATTAATGCGTATATACGGCCTACCATCTCAATGAATGGTGTATTTAATTTACTATCACTAAATATTATGGATTACTATAAATAAAAATAAGAATAATATATATGACATTTATATCATTTTATACATTCATAAAATTATGAAATCAGTATTGAATTCTTTAGAACAAAAATAAAAACGTGAAACCTGTGTATACAATGAAGCGATTGTTACCCAAAACGAATCAATAACATGGAATTGGTACTAAACAGGGGATATAACATTAAAATAATTTTTTTATATTTATATATATATGAATATGATTTTTAATACATTTATCATTAACTTATCTTTATTATATAGGAGGTTCAAATGTGCATGAAGGAAGTGAGGACTTAATATTAGGGGATTTCTTGTCTCTATTTTATTTCAGATAGACATATAAAAATTAACCACTTTTTTGAATGATTTAAATAATTTCTATTTTTCATTGTATATTATGAATGTTATTCTTTTTATTATTTTTAATAATGAATTTTATTTTTTTCATTGATGGGTTTTGCAGTTCAATAGATACCAAAGCAGTAAGGGATTTTTTTCTAAATTTTCATTCTTTGTGACATGGATTTTGATATAGATCTATATTCATTAATTTGGTTTATATATTATTCATTTGACATTTCATATACTGAATTAAATCATCTTTTTGATATATTAACTCTCATTTCATGTTAACATTTTTATCATTTCAATGTGATTTAACACTTTGTAATTATTATTTTTTTATGAATTAATCCATTTTAAAATTATCTATTGTAATCATGTTTATTAATTCACAATAGTTTTAATTAATTATTAAAATTTTATAAAAATATTTTGATAATATTTAATTAATTGTTTTAATATGCCATTTTTTAATAATTTATAATTTTATATCATGGGTTTATTCATTATGTTTTACTTTTATTATAATAAAAAATTAGTACCATCATAGTGAAGGACCTTGGATATATCTAAACCACATATGGAAACCCTTAGGGTCAATTCCACAGTAAGGCCATCCGAATGAATACATACATAGAGGCATAGATTTAGGGTGCATAGTACATGATAATTCATGTGTAGTCTCATGTATAAGGCCCAGATTGAAACCTTAGGCGAAAAGGTGTGGATGGTCGTGCCATAGGGAGTTTGGCTCACCATGTCTATTGTGTGATTTAATATGAACTAGGAATCCATTATTTTTTACAACATAAACTCCCCATGTTCATTATTATGTGGGAACTAATAATAGAGTTAATTTTCATCTAAGATAAAATCTAGTAAAAACTATCAGATATAGGATATATTTGAACCTTGCAATCGAAATTTTTTAGAATCCCACACACTATAATTCAAAATCCTATTCTCCT
This sequence comes from Viscum album, assembly GCA_963277665.1. Lineage (NCBI taxonomy): Eukaryota > Viridiplantae > Streptophyta > Magnoliopsida > Santalales > Viscaceae > Viscum > Viscum album. The sequence continues at coordinate 316,007,662 of OY728132.1, read as the reverse complement.
ATATTAATTTCTTATTCCCAATTTTCTATTCAATCCCCTTGATCAACCAAACATCTTGTTTGCTAAAAATAATTATCAGTTGTCCACTCGATCTCTTGTAAACAAAAAACTTGAATAAGATATTCATTAATTCATTATAAGCATTACTAAGCCGTCAGTTTTTTCTTATATTGGTTTCATTATTTCATTGTGTTTATTATTTAAAACATTGTAAGTATCCACTGTTTTTTAATTGTTTCTTCATAAATTCTCCTTGTTTGACTATTGTTTCATATTAGATTATGGACACGCAACTGTTGGAAAATATAAATAGTGAGTGTCATGTCCTCATTGGAAAATACCAATAATTGGGGTTGAGTCACCATTGGAAGAACCCAATATTTTCTGAGTTGATCCACTATTGGATCACGATGGTAGATCAGTGATCTACCATCTAGTTTCAATAGTGGGTCCTTTTAGATACCATTGGACATCAGTGGTGGGTTATTTTTTTACCCACCACTATCTTCTTCCTGTTATTTTACTCAACATGGAAGGTGTTTATTCACGTTCCAACATGAGATTTTCCATCATAATTTGATTGAATCTATTTATTTGTTTTTTTTATTTTTTAATTTTAATCAAAATAATATATAATATATTACTTATTTTTTGATATCATCTTCACCGTATAGATCTTGGTATAATATCTTTATGCTACATCATGAGATCTTCATTCTTCTTATTTGATGTAGTAGTGTTATTATTTTTTCTATATATTAGTATATTTTTTATTTGTATTCTTTGTTACTATTATTTTATTCTTTCTATTTGAGGTTTTTTCTTATTCCTTCTTCAAACAGATTTTGAAAAATATTTCATTATTATTTAATTTTTTCATATGATTATATTATAAGTATTTTACCTCAAGTTTAATGTATCATTATTATTTATATTTCATTAGATAGTGTATTTTTCAAACATCATACAATTTAGATAATATATTTATAAAGTTTCCGTTGTACTTTTCTGATTGTAGTTCATGATCCACTATTGGAAATATTAAATAGTGATTCATGAGTCACTATTGGGAATTTAATGATAGAAAAATAATATATTAACTTTAAAAAATCCTTTTATTACTAAGAAGAATGGAATTAATTTTTTTGGTGGGAACATTTTTTTGTCGAATATTTGTATGGTATGTCCTCATTTATTTATCCAAAATTTGACATTTTCAATAGTCGGTCATGAAACACATTTCACTATTTTCACTTGTGGGTCATGAGTCACCACCAACCACTTTAATCTATAAATAGATAAATTTTCTATCTCAAAAACATTATTTATTATTTCCATTTATATTGTTAAAAATAAAATTTTGGTCAAATCTTTTATTATTTAATATTGAAATATATTTATAGAGTATGTATCAAATATTAGTGTCATTATTTTATAAACATTTATTCATGTAGTTTATAGTTAATTTCATGTTCTCTATTTAATTATTTTTCTATATGTATAACCTAAGGGATTATATTTTTATTTCTATTATTTTGAATTTTTAAAATGATTAAATTTTTTAAAATTACATATTAATTGATTTATTATAAAATTTGTTGAATAAATATAAATCGTTTTTATAATTTTATAATTTTTAGAAATTCATTAATATAAAAAAATAATAGTTATAATATTATACTATTATACACTAACAAGTGTTGTTAAGGAATTGTAAATATACATGATTCTCATAGATATAGTTTTTAATGACCTGGGAGATCTATTAATGAAATAAAACACATCCCATCATAGATTCATTCACAGAGATAAAATGTGATAGCTATTAATCATTCAACTTATCCTAATTGTTCAAGATATTCTATGAATGAGGAACCCTTGAAATGATTTGAAAAGGACATCAACATTGACATTTTTTTCTACCAAGATATCAAAATTAATCAAGAATAAACATACTTGACAATCAAATCAACTTTTTTTTCTTGTTATCTTTTTTATCCGGGTCATTTATTTATTTCTGTTTATGATTTATGATGTATGTTTTATGAAATTCCCATTAAAATAAAGGATGTACTGTATATAGTTATACCAAAAAATAAAAATAATCATGGATGGTTTCTCGTAATCAAATGTTAGGTAGGGATACATGGTTTTTCTCTAATATCAAATAATTGGTTGTGCCTCTCAGTTGATCTAATGGTGGGGTTTGTAAAAATGTTCTAAAACCTCTAAAAGAGGGTTTATTAGATTTTACCAACAACATTGGGTTGTATATGAGATTTAAGAGTGGGATGGTATATTTTTTATCGAAACTACTATAGATATTTTTTCATTTCAATTTATTTCCTCTATAACTAAACTCATGAACATTTCACTGACTACAATTAAATAATTTTTAAACTCTGATTGTTTTTGTCATTCATTTTTTATAATAATATTCACCACCCCTATTGATATTTTCAATTAATAATAACCCACCATTAGTTATAACCTATTTGGTCCCTATTAAGTTATCTTTTTATTGATTAATTTTAAGATAGAGATGAATGGGTATTGTAGGCATAACATTCAGTGGAAAAAAGGAATGTATTCATTTAAGATGATAGATGTCAATACCAATGATAGATAGATACCATACCCATTCTTTAATGGGAGTGACTATAGATACTAGAAATACATAATGTATTCCAACATGAAACAACTAAGTGTTGATTAGTAGACCATCATGGTAATGTCTATTGAGTTACATAAAGATGATCTAGTGAAACTGGTTGGTAATCACATGATAAAAAATGTTTTCAATTATGAATTTAAAAATATTTTTTTTCTTTTATATAAGTGGAAGTGTCTGTAATAGTGTTTTAGTTTATAATATAGCCGATGATATTTTTAATATTCTACAAGTGACTCATTATGGTAGTTAAAATATGAAGTTATACAAGTTAGGAATTCTATGGGAAGAATAAAAGGACTTAAGGATGTGTGATGAAGAATATATAAACAAGCTGGTCAATCAGATCACCAGTATAATAGTGGGTATGAGTGATTCAAGATAATTCTAAGAGGACACTAGTGAACATGATAAATTATTGATACTAATTAGAAATGTATAGAGTTCAATGAAGGTTTCCATCACTGTTAGTAATAATTTTAAAGAATATAATTTAGATTAAATAATCAGATCTCTATTATACGATTAGTTAGAGAAGATTAATATTGCTGATGGGGACTCTACCAAAAGAAAAATTATTCAATTTAACACAAATATTTTTGATACTTATAATGCCTATAAATTTGATTTCCAAAAAAGTGACAAGGGGATGGATCACTTTAGTCAAATGTCTTTATGTTCATGAAAGAAAATTATATAAAAAGGAACATCAAGTGAATGTACATAATGGACTATAAGAAAGGTAATGCTACTACCAATAATGATGTTTCTAAATTAAAATTTTATAAGATGATGAAAAAAGGTCACATAAGTACTAAATTTCCAAACCAAAACATCAAAACAAAGAAAAAGATAATATAAGAAAGGAAATTAAATATTTATATAGAGTATTGGTTTTTTCAGACTATTCAAACTATAATTATGATTCTATAAGTGAATAGGATTAAGGGAGACTGGCCCTAATGGGTATTAAATGTGAGGTAATTTATTCCCTCTATAAAAAATTTAATAACTATAGTGAATTTGGATCATAATTATTTATTTGAAAATAAAATTAAAATTATTTCTTACTCATGTTCTGATGTCCATTTTAAAAAATAAAAAGTTAAGGAATTTGTAAAGAAAATAATGAAATAAATAATGACAAGGAGAGAATAATTTACAATTTTACTAAAATGAAAATTAACAACAATATTTTTATCAAATAAAATGATAGATTTAAAAGGTGTTGTAAAAATTTGAAAATATGTATTTTCTAGTATAATAGAGATAAAGAGGATTATAATTCTCAATTGAAAAACAATTAAGAAAAAAATAAATGAATTAAAAACTTTTGGATATAAATGATAATGATCCGGATAAGATATTTGATATATTTTATTATTTAACTAAATTAGTTAATTAATTTAATAAATTAAGTCATGAAAAAAAAAGTTAGGAAAAAACCATGTGGATCTAATGAAAGGATTTTTTTGAATTTTGAACAACATTAATAGCGTAATATGGTTATGAAAACTGGTTTTTTAATCTTAATGATAAATTATATTATTTTCTGAATGTAAAAAAACATGATAAGTTAATTTCTTCAATGAATGTAAGCACCAAAAATAATGGTTTTGGATACCACAGTATAACTCCATGTTTTAAAAACAATAACATTCTAAAAATCTCAAAAAATTAATTTCACATGTAATATGTTTTAAATGATGAATGAATTGAAATTATGCCAATCAGATATCAATGAGATTTATAAAATATTTTAGGAAAACTAGATCATTCAATTTAATGATTTTCTTTCTAATTAGCAAGCTAATGAATTCTTTAAATCAATTTGGGTACAAAATTTGATTGCAACTAATATCGTTGGTCCCTTGATGGTATGGGTACTAAGAAAAAAATCTTAATTATTAACTTTTACTAAATATTCCCTTGATGTATCAATGAATCTTAGTACATATATATTTGATTCTCAAGGTAGCTGAAAAGTGATATTTCAATGTTTCTATAATTTAATTCCTAGGATGGTGGCTCTATTCCATTTGGAGAGAACTCTGAATTCTAGATTAAAGTTATAATTTATGTTGGTTTTTCAAAAATAGATAAAAATTATTATTTATTAAATGTAAATTTACTAAAAAATAATATCATATGTAGATCACACATATGTGATGATAAATTAAATTTTATTTTGAAATATGATGAATTTACAGTTTTGAAGAATAATTTTTTTTGTATGAAGAAAATAAAATATTTATAATATTTATTTATTAACCTAAAATAACTAATGAATAAATGTATTGATTTGTAAAAGGAAATGGCATTATGTGTCATAAAAGTCATGGGAACACAAACTTCATAACGTTTCATAAACTATCAAATCATGAACAATTTCTTCAACTTCTCAATTTTTATATACGTAACTACTTCATCTGTGACTCTTTTTAAAATGTTAATCAAAACAGAGAGGGATTAAAATATATAAATTATTCTAGTAATACTATATATTTAAAATTAATAAAAATTAAAATGTTTTGAAAAATTAAAAATACTACTTTTGGTGGGTTTTTATATGTTATAAATGATTATAGTATATTCTAATTGATTTATTTTTTATCTCATAATTATGAGCCTTTATATATTTTTTTATTTTTTTAATAATATTATAAATTATATAAATACATCAATCAACTATATTAGAAGTTATATATGTGGTTTGTTTTGTAATTGAATCTTTAATAAATTTTTATAAATCAAATTGTTAAGAACATTGTTTCTCAAGACCTTTGACACCACACAATAATGGCGTTGTATAAATAAAGAACATATCAATTCTAGAAGTGGATAGTCCTATGCTAATGTAATTTAGTGTACCTAAGTACTCTTTAAAAAAACTATAAATATAGATTTTCATGTTTTTAAATGATTTTAAATTAGACAATATATAAATAAAACCACCTATTTATTTTTTAAATGATTCAAATATAAAGTTGGATACTTCTGTGTTCTTGGTTGTAAAGTGTTCATTTTAAATAAAATGGATAATTTAGGAAAATATTACTCAAAATTAGATGAAAATACGTTTTTCAGAATATTCCAATTCTTGTAAATAATATAGAGTATTCAATTATAAAATTTAAATTATAGAAGAATATTTGTATGTTAGTTTAAATTTAAATTATTATATGATGTAGGAAATTGAATCTTTCAAAAAAATATCAGTATATAGAATTAAATATTGGTGAAGATGATAAACAAGATAAATATAATATATTAGTTTAAGGGTACCATATATCTTCTACAATAGATCCAAAAGAATAGAAAATTTTAAGGATAACCGGATTGATAATGTAATTTGAAATGTATAATCTGGAATTGAATCCTAAAAATTCATTTTACTTTAATATAAAAATTATTAATTTTTATTTATTTTCTTACCGTCAATTTTGATAATAAATTAATTTATTCAAATGAACATAATTAAATTTATTATGAAATAAATAATTTTCAAGGGATTAAATTGTGGGATTTAGTTTCTTTTCCAATGGATAAACCTCTAATATGAACTAAATTGATATTTTATAATAAACTAGATGAATATGGAAACATAGATAAAAAATGATGTACCATTAGCTAAAGGTTATTCTTGGGAAGAGGTAATTGACATTAAAGACTCTTTTTTCACTTATTTTATAAAGGAAGTCATTAGTATTCTGTTTTTCCTTTATAGTTTTTGAAGCATTACCTATTTTCCAATGGATGGTTAAATTACCTTTTAAATGGAATTATTTCTAGGGAATATTATGTTAGAAAAAACCCTAGAGTTGATAATGTTAATTTTGAAGATCATATTTTTATAGGATAATAAATAATTATACTATCTTAAAAATGCTTAGAGAGAATGGTATGACTGAATTACATAGTTTTTATTACAAAATAATTTGTTAAAGGAATAGTTGATACAACTATGGTTTTAAAAATAGTTTCAAATGATATACTAATAATAAAAAAATATTATGAAGATAAAATATTTGGTTGAAAAAATGATTCTCAACTTATGGTTTTTTATATCTTATGACATCAGAATTTGAGTTGAGCTATATGGGAGAAAAAAATATTTCCATGGATTGTGAATTAAGAATAAAAGAAGGAATATTCCTAAATGAATCAAACTATGTTAATAAAAAATATAAAATTGTATTGACTACAGTATGGTAAAATTATTAAAATATCTATGGGAACTATTTAAAAATTGGACATAGATGAATCTTTTACTTTGGTTTGAATTAAACAGTATAAAGACATGATATTAATTATAATGTATCTCAATAATTATGATCCATAAATCATCTTCTATATTTTCTTGGTTTCTAGGTTTCAATCATCCCCCAATGAACGACACCATAAAGATGTCAAAAAGTTAATTAGTTTTATAAAGGGTAATGCCTTTAGTTAACTAATCTAATAAAATGAGATATATTTTTATTTACTTTCTTACTATACTTCAAAAATTGGAGGATTTAAAGTTAACTGAAAAAGAAATATAGAAATGTATCACTTATTTGGAATATTTTAGAATTCATGGAGCTATATGAAACAACTGTTATAAGAACTATCAACAGAAGAGGTTGAATATGAATCTTATGTTTGTTTCTATTCATAGTAAATTTGGATAAAATAAACATTATAGGATTTCAACATTAGTTTAGTTAAAAATACTATATAATGTTATAAATAATGTGATATTTCAATTTAAAATACCCTACCAAACACTCCATAACAAAATACATCGATGTAAGATTTCACATATTATGGGATCATGTAAATAAAGATGATATATGCATGTAATTTTTTCCTACAGAGAAATAGTTAGATGAAATCATAAAAAAACAAATATATTAAATTATAAATCAGAATATGAAGTTTTAATTCGGTATTTTAGAAGCATAAAATATGTTTTAGTATAATCATAGTCCATAATTTTTTACATATTTTCGGTGTTTGAAAATGTTAATTTTAATTGTGATTAAATAATTATAATTTAATGTTGTTTAATAAATAAATTTTCAAGCAATAACACTATACTATTTAACTATGTTTTTATACATAAATTTTTTATGTATATATTGATAAAATTCAAATGGGGGTAGATATTTATATTAAAATTTCATAGTTTTTTTCATTGAAATTTATAAAAGTGGGATTTTTCAGAATTCTAATGTTATTTGAAACATTTACCCAGTTATTTGTTTTGATAAATTACACCCTTGTAACATTTAATTAAATACCCAAGATTATTATTTCTCATGGGTTTTAATTAATTAATAATTCTTTATTATAATTTTTCAATAATAGTTATGTAATTTTTTTATTATGTAATTTTTTATATTTCCATAATGGTACATTGTGCAATTTTATATCTTTTAATTTTATTGTATTAAAAATTTTGTACCATCGTAGTGAATAACTATATCTAGATGTCTAAAATATAGTGGTCCACTTAGGGAAAATCCTCTAGGAAGGATATTTTAAGAAAGACCAATAATGAGGTTGGGATTCATTATTCATTGTGCACACTTAGTCGTGTTTCAGCTTGTGTAGAAGGCCAGTAGAGCGCCCAGAGGGCCAAATCAATGCTTGGTTGCCCGTGGGAACATTTTCCTCCTTTTTATGCTGTGTTTTTTCATCAGAATATTTCCAATGTACTTATTGTTTTTTATAAAACATATCCACCACTTATTCAATTAGATTTGGGATGAAATATTATTGTTAGTCTTTAAAAAAGTTAAAATCAAGGAAATTCCCTCAACCCTTTGATCTATTAAAACAATTTCGTTTAATATTTTTGAAGTCCCATTAATTATAATGGAAAATTCCATTCTCATGTGTTCATTTATTATTCATTTTTCAATCATCCTCATTTTCCAACCAAACATAAATTTCCTCATAAATATTCATCAATTTTCTACTCAATCTCAAATGCTCTTGAAATAGTCATACGATACTCATTATTTCTATCTTAGATTTAGTATACTGATAGTTTTTTCTCTATTTTTTTCAATTTATCTATTTATTTCTTATTTTTCATTTCATCAGTGTCCACTATTCACCTTTTTCATTGCATAATCTATTATTCTTTTTCAACCCCTCTTCTCTTTTTTTCTCAAAGTTCCACTGCTAGAAAATACCAATGGTGTTTGTTGATTCAGTTTAGGAAAACACAAATAGTGTTTGTTTAGTTAATATTCAATAAAACCAATAGTGGGTGAGTTGTTACACCATTGGAACCCAATAATGGATTAGTGACCTACTAGAATGGAACAATGATAGGCCTTTTTACTCACTCTTGTTAATCAATGATGGGTAATTTTTTTACAATCAATTTGCTTCTCCCCTTTTCTATACAGCCCTTAGTAGGTGATTCCTTATGATCTAGAAAGAGCTTCTCCATCCTCCTTCAATTTCTTCTAATAGTTTATTAATACTTATATTATCATCTAATTTTTTAACAAAAGAATATATAATATGATAAAACATTTGGTTATTCTATTTAATATTTTTTATAAAAACCATGGAAGAGGAAAACTATGATCCACCATGAGCTCTTTATTATTATTGTTTAATGTAGTAGTTTATTTTTTGAATATTTTGTAGGTGGTTTTTTTCTTTTCTCAATTACTATTGTTATATTCATCTTATTTGATGTTGTTTATTATTATTACATATTATATATGACATTACTAAATATTTCAAACAACATTTATTTTATCAAATTTCTTTGTTATATGTTTTTAAATTATATTTTATGTTACGTTTTCATATAACATTTAGTTGATCATGTATCTCATTATCATCCTTTTGGAATATATTTTCAGTAATCCACCATTGGAATTTTCCAATGATAAGTCATGACCCACTAGTTGTATCATGCATTAGTTTGTAAAAAGTCACCACTAGACATATAATGGGAAAAAATTCCAACTAATGAAAAAATTAATTTCAATGTTTTATGGAATTAATTATGTTTCGTTGGATATATTTTTTTCTTGAAAATTTGAAATGTAGGTATTTACTTATTTATCCACCGTTGGAATTTTAAAATTGTATGTCATGAGGAAAAAAAATTTTATTTCTAGTGACGAGACTTGAGTCAAAACCATCACATTTTAGGAAAATGTCAGCTAAAATTTAATGTGATTTAAAATTATATTTCTTATTTCAATTGATATTATTTAAAATTATTATGTAGTTAAATATTTTATTGTTTTACAGGGAAATAAATATTTAGAGTATATAAAAAATAATTATAACAATATTTTAGGATATTATTTTGATGTAGTTTTTTGTTAAATCCATTCTCTTTTTATGTATTATTTATTGTGTGTATATTCTTATAGATTATATATTTATTATAATTATTTTATAATTTTAAATTGATTAAAACTTGTATACTAAATTTATAATTGTTTTATATTATTAATTATTTATTAAATAATAATATAGATTATAGTTCTATAATTTTTAGAAGGGTTCTATCAGACAAAGGTAACAGTCGTAATATCCTATTGTTATGTGTTCACATATCTCATGAAGATATTTAACATTCGCAGGCTCCTTATAGATGTCAGTTTTAATATTCATGGTGATTTATTCATGGAATAAAACTCACCCCCTATGCATATTAATTTAGATAGATAGTATTTCATACATTTTCTATATTCTTAAGCTCACAATTATTCATGATCTTACGTGACTTCTACACAGATTTTATGATCACTTATGGAATCCAACATTGAAATTTTTTTGTCCGTTTGACCAATGATTATCGTGCATAATCTTTTTCAATATCCTAATCATTTGTGGTTTCCAAAATATTTTTTATACATATTATCTGTTTCAGTTTGTTTTTAATTTTTCTTGTATGGAATATGATTTTTCCATTATAAGAATGTCATTCATAACTCTAGTTATTCCACCACAAAAATGGATGCTTAGTTTGTTAATCCTAATCAAAATTTAGGTATACAGACATGTTCTTTCTCTTATACCAAAATCAATTTTGTTCCTCATGGTGTACAAATAAATGGGTATGTCCTAATGATTTCACACCATGAAATTCATGTTTCTTAGTGGGCACTAATATCCATGATGATTTTATGATATTGATAAGTGGACTTGGGACTTTTTCATCTAAACAACTAAAAATATTTTTTTCATTCATTTTTTTTCTAATGTAACCCAACAATAGAACACTATTCTCACTAAATATTAATATTTTATAATCATTTATTGTTTTTACGATTAAATTTTTAATGATAATACTCAAACCCCCATTTAGTTATATTTTCTATCAATAATGACCCAATATTTATTTCATAGGGATTATGGTTTCATGTTAACAAAGTGGTAATGATTTTATATTCAAATATCATCATTTATCGTGATTTATTATGACTATGATTCTAATGATAAAATATTAAGAACTCGGATCTTAGTTTTAGGTATAGGTTTTCCTTTTTTGGTGTTATTGAGAAAAGGAGGAGAATATATAAATTTATGGAGTTCACACTATGTATTTTGGAGGACATGTCATGTACCTGGTTTCTATGGGTGACCGTGTACTAACTATGTAATGGCCGAGTAAATGGCTGTGTTGGGTGACCTAGTGACCGCCTAAAGTGGTGGCTGGTTATGGAAAGTACACATTGGGTACTTATAAAGAACATGTCGTATACTTTTCTTTTAATTTGTTATGTCGGACTGGGGTCACATCTAATCGATAAAAAACCTATTATTCATGGAATGTCTCATCTAGGAGAAATAGATATCACTGATTCATTCTAGGGCCCCTAATAGACCATCTGTTCTTAGAATCATCCACCGTCGATTGATTTGGAATCTCCACGGTGAGTTCTTCCTTATTCTAGAGCCTCATTCCGTGATTTCTGTTTCTTCGTGATATATTATATAGATTTTCCACGTTATATGTCAATTCAAGGTCTGACGTCGATGTATATCGATCATAAAATATTTAGGTAGGTGGTTTGTGGTTTCTCATAGTTAGTCATGAAATATTATGTGAAAAAGTGAACAATAACCTTGAACGCGGTCTTGAGTGTTTATAGATTTTATCCCTGTTAATACGTGTTATGCCTTGTGTGCCCGGGTTTAGGTTGTTTGATTGTGAATAGGGATACATACTAAGATATAGACGTCTTCCAAATTTTCTCTTTTATATTGACTCTTTTCTCTAGCCTTTCCAATTAGGTTGGTTGTTTTTAATGCCTAGTGTTGTTATGATGGGGTGATATTATCTGATGTTATCACATACTTGTTGTTTTTTAGAAAATTTGTTCCTGAAATCTGTTAACCATGTAGTTATTTAGATTTTCTTTCGATGTTGAACATCTTTTTGCATGATTTACTTGCACATGGATGTGGGAACCTGGTGTAGTAGACAATAGTGGGAATGGACGTTGAGGGCTTCCCCAGAGTGTTAGTTTAATTTTCACATTGAGACAGCATAGGAGGGATGGAGGTGAGTGCTTCCTCAGAGTGTCTATAGATCCATGTTCCTAGACCACAGGGGTAATTGTACATTGAGTGCTTCTCTAGAGTGTCTATAGTTTACCGATTGAAGACCACATGGGGAATTGACAATGAGTGCTTCCTAAGAGTGTCTTTTCTAATGTTAATGAAGATGGGTTATATTGTGAGTACTTCCGAGAGGGTAGCATGTGTTTGATAGGTTAATCCATAGGGTATATGATGTGATTACTCTTTAGGGGGTTACTTTTTTATGATTACTACTTACTTGATATATGAAATTGAATGAAATTAAAACTGTAGGATTGTTTACCTTTGAGTACTTCCTTATTTACTTCTTCATTTTTCTTATTTCCTACCATATATATTCACTTACTATTTGAAACTGATATTTGGGGGAATGCCTACTGTTATTTATCATACATCCTATTTAGGTCATGCTTTTGGGCCGAAACAGATTATATTGATACAGGTATAAATAAGGGAAAGCACCATGCTACTTTAGGCACTTGATTGCAATGGAGCTAGAGAGCATGATAACTAGATGAGACTTGCGATTCTGCTGGAGTGTATTTGTTTTTTTGTACATTGGTTTAGTGTTGTATTCCATCATTATAACTTATTTGGCTGATTTCCTCAACATATGTATCATGCATCATTTATATATATGTACTCCATTTGGTTATTACTTCTACTCATTCAATGCTTACTATTGAATTGTATTATTATCACTTTCACTATTGTTATATGATTTCAATTCTGTTGTGTTACTCTTCCAATGAGGTAATAGATTCTCTACTATCACACCCAAGTCCCTCACTACTAGTCGGTAGCCTCCGGTGTTAGGTGAAATGTGATTGAGGCTATGTTATCAACCAGTTATGGGGCACCTCTGGACGACACCTAGAACCGGGATACTACCAAGTGGTATTAGATGAATTCTTTTCTACATGACTTATTATTTGGAGCCTATAGTTAGGTATAGGATAGAATAGGTACGTGGTAATATGTTGTGCCAAAGAGTAGCAAAATCATGTATAGAGAAAAGATAATTTACCTCATATATTTCTATTTTTCTAGTTTTACAATTATTACAGTTTTTTTGATTTCACCATTGGGTGATTCAAATGTTTTGTGATGTTATTGTTGATATAATTGAGGTTCTATTTCTGTTGAAACAGGATGAGGTTATGGTATTCCATCTCATTCATCATATAGTCACTTGTTAGAGATCACATGTCATGAATTATTGTCATTCCATTTATTGTGCATTACTTATTTCATGTTGATTTGATAGATGTTTTTCATGATATGATGTTGTTATGATAGATTCCTTAATAAAATACCTTTTATTTGACAGTGTATTTCTAATATGTAAGGGTGCATTTGAATGGGCATCAAGCTATGGTTTTGTAGGTCTTATGGGCCCTCACAGATCAAACTTTGGTGGATCATTTTGTTGTTGTTACTTGTATATGACATTTATAAAATTCCAAAAATTGATTCGTGGGGAGTATGGGCCCTCATGGATCATAATTAGACACTTTAATGTTCGATTTAGTGTTTCCTAGGTTCTAGAGTAGTGTTTATGGATTACAATCCAGGAAAACCTAGAATACACTATTTGTATTGCTGAATACACACCATGTATCTTTCTGTTCAGGAATGAATTGTTTTTCATAAGTACTCATCTTTTACTATATGTACAGGTCGTGTTGTATCTAACGGTGTCACTGGCTGTGTGGGTTGAGACACAGGGTTAGGAAATCATCAGTTTTATACCACATGTACCAGACGTACACATTATGTTTTATAGACAATGTGCCGATCAGTGTGTCTAATGACACATGTGAATTTTGGGTAGTTTGTGAATGTCATTTCTTGCACAAAAATGCCATGTAGAGTCAGATCTGTAACTAGACGTGTAACTAACCACATTGGTTGGTGAAGTTCTTTCTATTAGACACCATGTCAGGAAAAAACATAATGTGTAGTCTTTCTCTGGGAAAACTGTGTCAGTTAAGTATTATAGAAGAACTCACGAAGGGTAAGAGGATTCAATTACACGAGGTTTGTCAGGAAAACACGCCATGTTTATGCGGTGTTACACAAATTGAGTTTGAGAAAGTACACTTCCACAAGAAAACCAAAGGGAACATTCCGTGTAAGAGTCGTACACACCATGTATCCACCTTTTAGAAATAATAAATTCTTCTATTCTCATATTACCTTTTTGAACTTCTATGTTTCATCCCTTCTTAATCTGGATCTAAGGTTTGATATTTTCCTTGGAGAGTCATTCCATAGAGACTTCCTCCAGTTGTATGCTAATTATAGGGTAGTGACTAGACATCAGACATGGAAAACTAGGAATATCCAGATGATCCTCCAGTCAAACCCAACTTGGCACCAACCATTATCTTGGATACAGGTGTCGATGCATAGTGTTGGGAGGGCTTTATGAGGATCATGTATACCTTATGAGGTTTACTGCCTCTGACCCCATCAATGGAATATTTGACGCAGGTATTTCAGTAGCAGCAGCATCAACCAACATTCATAGGTGATGGATGACCTTAGTCTACATAATCATTGTTAGAGGACATGATTTTGATCTTCGAGCATATGGAGACACCTCTAGAGAGGTGGGTAAAGCTTTATATAAACATGCTATGGAGTTCTACCAAGAGATGGTGGTATTTTATCCCACAAGCAGGATGCCTGCAGGTTATGGCTTTAGATGAGTTCCACCGTGCCTTCTATGACTACATATACCCATATACCTTGAAGGATTATCGAGCCAGAGAGTTCATGAGCCTGGAGTAGGGTTCTCTTCAGTTGAGTATTATTCTTTTCTCTTCACATAGTTATATCACATCACACCCATTACAGGGGAGATGAGTTATTCTTGGAGAGGTAGTTTGAGGATGGTCCCATGCATGACATCTTATCCAAGGTGAACATCATCAAGTTGATATCCATCACCTCTATAGTCAACCAGGCTCTATTCACAGGGCACAATATGAAGGGTTTCCGGAGCTGTGATCCAGTGTTGCTAGAAATCTGGAGTTGGTACCCCTCCAAATGATATCATGAAGCATCATAGGGTTTCTACACACGAATATCTGAGTAGGTGGAGTACTTCATCTATTGCCTAGGTGGAGTACTAACTTTTCTTGAATAGCAGGAATACGAGGCCACATTTCCAAAGAGACCCACTTGAGTGATGATCTTGTGTCAAGATGGGTCATAATCAGTTTTTTTTGTATGTTTATATCACATACAGCTGGTGATAGAGGTTTTGTTTTGACTCCTCGTACCAGAACAGGGCCATCGGTTTCTCATCAATTTGGGAATCGGAGTTCTTATGGATGTCTAGGCTAAGGTGGGGTCACAAACATGGTATCCAGTAGACAAGAATTCTATGACAATATGATGGATCGGATCAGGGTGGTCAGGCAGGGTCACCAGATCATGATAAATGCTAGACATTTGCAGTGGAGTAGACTCAATAGGATCAGGATCCAGAACCCTCTACATTTCAAGGTACCATTCTAGTTGCCTCAGTTCTAGGTTCTGCACTTTTCGATAAATTTTCTTCCAATATTTTTATAAGTGATGCTATTATAGAGATCATTGATCTCTGTATCATTAGTTATATAGATGTCTTGACCCTGGATACTCCGTTGGGGACAAGAATGACTAGTGCACGTCAGTGCAAGTAGTTTCCTCATGAGGTTCGTGGGTGTCACTTCTTATGGGAACTCTATGTCCTAGAGATGACATGCTATGATTTCATTATCGGGATGGACAAGTTAGTTCCCTTACAAGATTTTTGGGATTGCTATCACCATAGGGTGAGTTTTACGTCACTAGAGGGTGGATCATTTTTACATAATGGAAAATGGGATGTTCAGGAAAGAATAAGAGGACCCATGCATCTTGGGTTGGGAAGAGTTACAACCCATATTTCTAGTCTATATCTGGATTACTGGGGAACTTCACAGATGTAATTTCCTCCACTAGTTGATTGTTTCAAGGATGTCTTTCCAGAGGAATTTGTTTGGTTTTTTTCCTGAGCAAGAGGTAGACTTTTCTAATGAGCTTGTGTCAGGAGTGGCACCAGTGTCCTTTCCTCCTTATAGGATGGATACAACAGAGTTACAGGAGCCCAAAAAGATGTTGGAGGAGTTGTTGGAAAAGGGTTTCATTTTACTTAGTACTTCTCTTTGGGGTTCTCTTGTCCTTTTTGTAATCAAGGAGGATGGTACCCTCTGACATTGTGTGGATTATTGAATGTTTTACCAGATTATAGTCAAGAACCAATATCTCTGGCCGAGGATTGATGATTTCTTTGATTAACTTCAAGGAAACCGACTGTTTTCTATGATTTACTTGAAATCTTATTATCATCAGCTATGAATTATAATATCTGATATACAACTTTTAACCTTTCTGAGAATGTATGGTCTATACGAGTATGTGGTTTCATCATTCGGCCTCACTAAAATTCATGAAGTTCTTATGGAACTTATGAACTGAGTGTTCTATCAATACATGGATTCATTTGTGGTGGTTTTTGGGGATGACATCTTGGTGTACTCTCACACTCGAAATGAACATGCTAACCATCTTAAGATTGTTTTGAGTACAGTTATAGATGATAAATTATATACTAAGATCTCAAAATTCCATTTTTTGATGGACCATATTCACAACTTGGGTCATGTTATCTCAAAGATAGGAGTATTGGTAGACATGGAGAAGGTGATAGAAGTAGTTTCCTGGGAGAATCCAAAGAACTTCTTTGAGGTACGGAGTTTTCTAGGGATGTCTAGTTACTAAAGACATTTCATACGGGATTTTTTTTAGGACCCAGCCTTAAACAATACTTAATCATGGGTTATTTCAAGTATTCACATTAAGGATATTTTCAGTTTTAAAGTTTTAAAGAATTAGATCATAAGTCATGATTAACATTCCTCATTTAATCATGATGGTTACATCAAAGACAGTATTCATTCTTTCCACCAAAGGAACCATATTTAAAATAAAATATGTTTTCTTTCTTGACATGTCCTCTACATTATCATCACTTCATGTACTTTTCCCTTGACCTATGAAAAACATTTAAAAAACATGGGATGAGCGTAAAATCTCAGTAAGAGATAAGAAAATACGGAAAGAAAACATTATTCCATGTATACAAAAGAATCAATGAAATCATACTTTACTCATAAAACATATGCACTTTAACATACATCATCAAATCATAATATTTATGAGTAACTCATAGAAATAATTGGACATAAAGGTTACTTGAGGAATTCATAACATTCTTACGTAGGGAGTAACCCTCATGGTTACGTTTGGAATAACTATCACAATATATTACCTAATTATCTTCAGAGAAAACTTAGTGTTTAACTCCTTTGTGTTACTAAATTAATTGGAGAGGTATCTTGAGCTCACCCTCTATTAGTTTATCACAGAACCACCCAACTTCATAAAAAATTCCAAAGAACTATAACATAATCGTATCACATAAAACATGCATAAAAGAAACATAACATTTCCACATTTCAATCACAAGATATCAATACAAATCCTTGATATAATAAAAACATTAACAAATCCAATTTCAATAAAAAAATACAAGAAAATTCTAACATGGTATTTATTTTTCATTTAAAAAAAATTATGGCTTAAAGAGGAAGCCAAAACATTAACAATGGTGATGGCGGTGGAGAAGTCGTTGTCGCCACTTATGCAAGAAAAAAACATTCCTTTTTTCGTTTAGTAAAACACTTCATGTAAAAATAATCCTTTTGAATTAAATTAAAATTAAAAACGGTTTATTATACAACTAATAAAAGATGGTCATATATAAATTGAAGTATGCCTCAACGAAATGATATTGACAGTATGTCCCTTACCTCAAGTCCAACATGTTCTGGTTCGTTCTCTATAATCCTGAATAATAAACTTAGGTCAATTTATAATTTATTAAGGACTCCATTTGAAGTTTATTATTCAATTAATATCACATATTATAATGTTATAATAATTTGTTAATTATGTGAGTTCATATAATATGTTTTGTCGATGATCGGTACGTGAGTCAAAAATGAACTTGTTTGAAACAAATTGCTCATGTAGTTATAATTAAATTACCACCATAATGGTATTAATGATTTAAATATCATATATATCCATTATATATTCACTTTATACTATTCCATTACATTTAGAGAGAAAAAATGAAATGCACCATTCATAGAGACAGTAGGTCGTACGTACGCATTAACGCTACTTTCATTTATGTGTCATATTAAAGTAATTAAATCTAAATGGGGAATATATAAAATAATTACAGTATAATATATATTTTATATAGGTAACATAATTTAATTAATTAAAATATTAATAAATTCCATGTTTGGCATGAACGAGTCGCATCACTTGAGGGGGTGGTAGTCCACACTTCCTCAGATTAAATTATCGCAGTTCCACAACATGAAAAGCATAACGATGTGATTTAAAAAAAATTCAGAAGCATATATAAAAAATAAATACCATATATATCATATATAAATAATGTTACATCATAATTTCCACCTTGAAAGGTGTTAAATGAAGATTGAACAATAATCATTTCGCGAGGCAGTAATTCGCCACCCACAGAAACAACATGTTCATTAACCATTAGATGGAGGTGTGTGTAAGTGTATGTATAATACATATCATAACAAAATCCTAGTATATTTAGGATACTGGTGTTATTATGGGATCAAATAACAAGAATATAGTGGTTAGTGAAGAAGGAAAATAATAGATAGAAACTCGAGAGAAGACATTACCTCTAAATCGAGTAACTCTTTTCGATTTGAGCCAAAGGATTCCTTATAAAGCCTTCATCCCAAAGTGAGGCTTCTAGGAGTATGATAGGGATGTGGAGAGATAATATGAGCCGAGTTTTGATGATCCATGGTCTTGATAGGTGTGGGTTAGGGCGTAGAGATGGAGTCCATTTATAAGAGGGGGGAGGGTCACTTTTGGAAAGTCTTGAAATGTTACATTATTATAAAATGTTTTTTGGATTTTAAAGGTCCCAAGATGATATATTTAGAGGATAAGGTGATAAGGGTTCGAAATTCACCCATTCGATAAGTTTTCAACAAGTTTAATTCTTATATTTTACCTTATCTTTTCATTTTATTTAAATCGTTCATTAATGAGGTAAT
The DNA here is from genome assembly GCA_963277665.1 of Viscum album. Taxonomy (NCBI): domain Eukaryota; kingdom Viridiplantae; phylum Streptophyta; class Magnoliopsida; order Santalales; family Viscaceae; genus Viscum; species Viscum album. The sequence continues at coordinate 315,988,204 of OY728132.1, read as the reverse complement.
CACTGAATCATCATGGTGTCATAAATATATTTATTTATTTTATGTCTTTAAATTATAAAAAAATAACATGATGTAGGAAATATATTTAGCCTTCCAATTATTATTTATAGCCTAAGATTTCATTTATGTAATCAAAATTAATTTTTTTACTAAGGATATACAAACCTTTGTTATATTTCTCTTCTTTTTAAAAATAATGTCATAAATGTCGCTATCAAACCCATGTGACTCTATGGGCCCTCATGTTCACTAAAAAGATTCCCATGGTTAGGCATGACTCAATAAAGTCAATTTGAACACATGTTGGGGTCATTTTATACTATTATGATATTATTTTATTACCCTTAACTACCTGAATACTAATTAATCACGATAATTAAAGATAATTATCGTCATTACTATTCATAATGTCCAAAAACAAAAGAGTCATAAAAACATAATTGTGAACTTATGATTCCAAATATATTAATCCATTTTACCAAATTCGAAACACAGAAATTGCAGTAATTAATTGTAATATAATTCATGTTGTAAGAAAAATAGTGTGTTTTTATGAAAAAATATCTATCAAAATATTGACAATAGTTTATGACCAATTTCAAATTAAAATTAATTATAATGACAACCATTGGATAAAATGGTGAATATATATTCTAATAAAACATTAAAACCAATTAAAAAGATAATCTAACCATTTAATTAAATTATATTTAAATGAATTTTTGAAGTAAAATGCAGTGTTTTCTAGTATTCATTAAAAAATAAACATTGTCAGAAAAATACGAAAATTTTTCCAAATTAAATTTCAATTTTCCAATTATAAATAATAAGTTTATTTTGAAAAATAAAGCGTATTATTTTTTCTAAAATTTATATTTAAAAATGGTTTTCAATCAAAATGTGGTAAAACAATCTTTTAAAAGTATTAGAGTATTCTATGCTTAATATTGGATATATTCTAATTTTAAGCCTCTAAGAGTCTATATAATTCATAAATATACATAGATATGAAAATATATTATTATTTACTTACATGGGATGTTACATCCTTCCCCCTTTAGGAAATTATGTCCCTGTAATTTATTTACTTATCGAATGAGTGGAGGTATTTATCCCTCATTGTATTTTCAGATTCCCATGTTGAATCTTCAACTATATGGTTTTTAAATAGAACATTTAATTGATGAATCACCTTATTTTGCAACACTATCTCCCTGTGGTCATGAATCTGGACCGGTTATTCCTCATAAGAGAGATTATCTTTCTGGTGAACTACCTCTGGACTCAAAACATGAGATGTATCTGGCATGTACTTCCTTACCATTGAAACATGAAAAAGATTATGTATCTAAGAAAATCTCTGAGGTAAAGCCACTCGGTATGCAACTGATCCAACCCTCTCCAGAATTTCATATGGTCCAATGAACCTTGGACTCATCTTTCCTTTCTTACCAAATCAAATCACACTTTTCCATGGTGAATCATTGAGGAAGACATGATCACCTACCTCAAAAGAGAGATCCTTCCTTTTGTTGTCCGCATAACTTTTCTTCCTGCTCTGTACTGTTCTCATGGGTTTCTTTATCATCTAAACTTTTTATGCCATATCTTCTACCAATTCTGGTCCCATCAACTTCTTTTCACCTACTTGACCCCAAAAACATGGATTTAAACACTGCTTCCCATATAATACCATAAATGGTTCCATCTATATAATGGAATGAAAATAGTTATTATAAGAAAACTCAACCAATGAAAGATGGTGGTCCCAAATTTACTGATAATCCATCAAAAATGCATGTAACATATCCTCCAGAGTATGAATAGTTCGTCCTAACTACCCATCTGATTGAGGATAAAAAGTTATACTAAAATTTAATTTGGTACACAACGACTTCTGAAGGACCTTTTAAATGTTATAAGTGAAACTGGGATCACGACCAGATACAATAGAGAGGGGAACTTAGTGTCACCTAACTATCTCTTTAAGATACAATCGAGAATTTTGATCGGGGGAAAATTTATCTCGAATAGTAAGGAAATGTGCAGATTTAGTCAAGGAATCAACAATAACCCAGATTGCATTATTACCTCGAGGTGTCTTCGGTAATCCCACAAAGAAGTCCATAGATATATTCTACCATTTCCACATTGGCACTGGTAAAGGATGAAGCATCTCTTTTTGTAACTGCCTCTCTACTTTAACCTTTTGAAAAGTTAAACACTTGACAGAAAAATCATCTATATCTCTTTTCATTCCATCCCACTAGTAATACTCCTGAAGATCTCTATACATCTTAGTACTGCTTGGATGAACTGAAAATGGAAAACTATGAGACTCATATAACAACTCTCTCTTCAATTGTGAATCCCAAGGCACACACAATCTCTTCCCAAATATCAAAACATAATCATTATCAATGGTGGATTCAGTTGACATACCCTTATGAACTAGTTCTACCTTTTTCTGAAACTCACTGTCTTGCTTCTTTGCTTGCTTAATTCTGTCTAATAGAGAATATTTCACTGATACTTGAATCTAAATAGAATAATTTGTTACACCAACAACTTCTAAGACAAAATAATCAAATCCTTAACCAAAGTATCACGTTCCAAACATAACATGGTTAATGAAGCATTACTTTTTTGAATCAAAGCATCTTCCACATTATTTTCCTTTCTTGGGTGGTAGGGAATCATACAATCATAATCCTTGATTTATTCTAGAAATCTCTTCTATCTCATGTTTAGTTCTTTCTAATTGAATATATACTTTAAACTTTTTTTATCGGCATATATTTCACACTTTACACCATAAAAATGATATCTCCATATTTTTAATGCGAAAACAACAACATATAATTGAAAATCATATGTAGGGTAATTTATCTCATGAGTTTTAAAATGACGTGAAGAATATGCAATTAAATAATCAATCAGCATTAGGACACAACTGGGTCCTTCAAGGAACTATCACTGTAGATAATGAAATCACCATTCCTAGGTGGTAGTGCCAATAGTGGAGAATTCACTGATCATCTTTTAAATTCATGAAAACAATCATTACATTATTTTGTCTAGATAAACTTATCACTCATCCGAGTTAGCTTAGTAAATGGGATGGACAACCATGAAAAGGTTTTAACAAAACTTCGTTAATAGGATGACAAACCAAGAAAACTACGAATCTTATTAACATTTTTGAGCCATGGCCATTCTTCAACAACCATTGTTTTTACAGGATCAACAGTTATTTAATCTATAGAAATAATGTGACCAAGGAAAGAAATTTATTGCAAACCAAAACTCACACTTTACGAATTTCCCATTTAATTTAATTTCATTTATGGTTTGAAAAATAACCCTTAAATGACATTCATGATCCTCTTTACTTTTATAATACACCAAAATATAATCAATGAAAACAACAAAAAATTTATCCAAGAACTCATGGAAAATTATATTCATAAGGTCAATGAATATAATATGTGAATTGGTCAACCCAAAAGGAATAACAACAAATTTATAATGGCCATATATTGTACGAAATGTGGTCTTCATAATATCTTCTTCTTTTACATTCACCTGATGGTACCCTGATCTCAAGTCAATCATTGAAAAATACTGAGCTCTCTAGAGCTGATCAAACAAATCATCAATATAAGGCGAAGGATATTTGTTCTTAACGGTTATGTTATTCAATGCACTATAATCAATGAGAAGTCTCATTGAACCATCATTATTTTTAACAAATAAGATAGGAGAACCCCATAGTGATTTGATAGGTCGAATGAAACCTTTCTCTAATATATCTTGAAATTTCTCCTTCAAATCTAAAATTTCAATTTGAGCCATTCAATAAGGGCGTTTTGGAAATGGATTAGCATGAGGAACATAGTCAACAGTAAATTCAACTTCATGATTTGGTATTATTATAAGAAACTCATCAGGAAAAACATCTGGATACTCATTTACCACTGGCACATCATTAATCTGAATTTTTCCTTTGTTTTCAACAATGTGTACAAGGTAACATTCATTTACATATTTTACATGTTTCTCGACCTCTTGATATGTTATCAACCTTAATTGTTCATTCTTGTTCACAAATTAAATTTCTTTCTGAAAAGAAACTTCTTTGGCTATACAGTAAATCTTAGCATTGAAAACAGCGGGCCAATCCATACCCAAGAGAACATCAAACTCTACTAGAGGTAAATTAGTAAGGTTTTCAAGTAGATTCTTTCCATGGATTAGTGTAGGAAGATTCTTATAAATTATTTTTTCCTCATCATTTCCCCCATGTGTTTTTACAACAAGTTCATGAGTCATTCTTTGGGATTGAATTCCCAATTTACTAGAAAATATTTCAGAGATGAAAGAATGTGTAGACCCTGAATCAAACAACACATTGGCATAATCTGAAAAAACAAACAAAGTACCTGATACCACTTCATTTTATGGCCCAACATCTGATGAAGTAGTGGAAAAGGATTTCACCACACATTTCTTCTTGTAGTCTGACTTCTTCCCTTCATTTGAGCTCTTTGTCGAACACTCATTTGCATAATGATCCATCTCATTGCACTTGAAACATTTCGCTAACTGTAAATCAAATTTTGTCTAACCATTACCCATATTTTTTCCAGTGCAATCATGAGCCTTATGTCCCATATTACCATATCAGAAGCACTTTATAGAATTAAAAAGACATTCCCCAAAATGCTTTTTACAACATTTATCACAAACTGAAAATGATGTTTTCTTGCCATCAAACCTTTTGAAGGATTCTTCCCTTTATCCTTCCACCTCGGTCTCTTCTTCTGTTGGTTGTCATAGAACACTTTCTCATCTCCAAACTCCATATCCACCTTCTCAGAACATCGAACAAGATTTTAATAAATTTTAAACTCACAATAATTGAATGCACTTCGATATTTTGGCTTTAATCCTGAGTAAAAACGATTGATTTTACTATCAAGGTCTCTGATAAAATTTGGAACATACCTTGAAAATCAAGTGAACTTTTCTTCATAAGCAACCACTGATTGGTCCTCTTTCCTCAATTCCAATAATTATTTTCCCATCCTAAGTAGAACAACCTTAGGAAAATATTTCGCAAGAAACATACCTATGAATTCATCACAGTCAAGATCATCGATATCATCAGCATCACTGATATTTTTAACAGTCGACCATAACAGATCTGATTGACCCTCCAAACTCTAAAAAACAAGACTATCCTTTTTATTGTCATAACACCCCACAACATAGAAAATATTCTCCAGTGCTTTAATCTGCCTTTGAGCTAGTATGGGGTCAAATGATCCTCTGAATGGTGGGGGATATTGCCTCATGAAATGTTCCACCACTGACATGTTTCTCTACGGTTAATCTAAATGATCTCGGACATGGATACAACCACCATTTATCTCTTGAGTCAAATGCGCCATTACTATAAAAACAGTCCAGTTCCAATTCTGACCATCTCAGGATGCTAATTTGGAAGGTCATTCCCTTCTGTATGCCTTCCTAGCACTGCTTCCCTGTTTCCTCTATGGAATAATATTCTGAAAAAACATGTCTTTGATGAAGTAACATGGTAATATTCAAATGAAATATCATTTCAATTTGACCATAATGTGTATTAAAATTATCTTTGGATAATAATTTAATAGGATTCTAACTCATAATGTTATCTAAACTGACCTCTGATACCAACTATAAGGCCCCATCCTTAAACATTAATTAATATTGGTTTATTTTAAGAATTCACATTGAGGATCTTTTCAGGTTTAGACTTTTAGAGAATTAGATCATAAATCATGAATTACATTTTACATTTAAACAAGGTGGTTAAATCAACGACAATATTCATTTTTTTCAACCAAAGGAAACACATTTAAAATACAACATGGTTTCTTTCATGACACTTCCTCGACACTATCATCACATCATTTACTTTTCCCTTGACCTCTGAAAAACATTTCAAAAATCTCTAATGAGCATAAAAAGCTCAGTAAGGGATATAAAATTACGGAAAGAAAACATTAGTCCATGTATATATAAGAATCAACAAAATCATACTTTAGTCATAAAACATAAGCTCTTTAACATACCTCGTGAAATAATAAGATTTATGAGAAACTCATAGAAATCATAAGACATAAAGGTATCTTGATGCATTCATTGCATTCTTATGTAGGGAGTAACCCTCATGGTTATGTTTGGAATACCCATCACAGTATATTCCCTAAATATCTTTAGAGAAACCTTCACGTTTAAATCCATCACATTACCCAATGCATTGGAGAGCTATCTCAGGCTCACCTAAATTTAGTTTTTCCAGGAACCACCCAACTTCATAAATAATTCACAAGAACCATTACATAATCATATCACATAAAACATGCATAAATGAAACATAACATTTCCACATTTCAATAAAAAGATATCAATACAACACATTCATATAATCAAAACATTAACAGAACCATTTTCAACACCATAATAAAAGAAAATTAAAACATGGTATTTATTTTTCATTTAAAAAAATCTTATGGCTTGCAGAAGAATTCGAAACTCAATGAATGGTCATGGCGACGGAGAAGTCATTGTTTCCGCATATGTTCGACAAAAACATTCCTTTTTTCATTTACTAAAATGAATAATGTAAAAAATATTCCTTTTGAATGAAATTAATAGTCGCAAGGGATTATTATACAACTAATAAAAGAAGGTTGTATATAAATTGAAGTATGCCTCATCGAAAGGATATTGAGACAAAGTCCCTTACCTCATGTCTGACTTGTTCTCATTCGTTCTTTATATTCCAGATTAATAAATTTATGTCAATTTATAATTTCTTAATGGATTACATTAAATATTATTATTCAAATCATATCACGTATTATCATTTTATAATAATTAGATAATTATGTGAGTTTATATCATACATTTTGTCGATGTTCGGTACATGATTCAAAAATGAACTTGTTTGAAAATAATTTCCCATGTAGTTATAAGTAAATCATATCCAGAATGGTATTAATGATTCAAATATCAAATATATCTAGTATATATTAGTTTTATACTATTCCAAACCATTTGGAGATAAAAATTAAATGCATCGTTCATGGAGACAATGTGTCGCATGTATGCATGAATGCTACATTAATTTATTTTTTATATTAAAAGAATTTAAACTAAATGATACATATATATATTATATTTGTTGTATAATATATATGCTATATAGGTAACATAAGTTCATTAATTGATTTGGTTACAATTTCTATGTTTGGCATGAACGAGTAGCATCACTTGAGGGGGCGGTAGTCCACACTTCCTCAGTTGAAATTATCGCAGTTCACCAACATGACAAGCATAACTATGTGATTTCAATAGAAAATTCAGAAGCATATAGAAAACATAAATACCATATATATCATATATAAATATAGTGACATCATAATGTCCATCTTAAAAGGTGTTAAAAGAATATTGAACAATCATCATTTCGTGAGGTAGTAAATCTCTACCCACAGAACCAGTATGTTCTCTAACCATTAGATGGAGGTGTGTGTAAGTCTAGTTATAATCCATAACATAAACAAAATCACAATATATTGATTATAATTGTGTTATTATGGTATCAAATAATAAGAAGATAGTGGGGAGTGAAGAACGACAATAAAAAAAAGAAACTCGAGAGAAGACATTACCGCTAAATCGGGTAACACTTTTTGATTTGAGCCAAAAGTTTCCTTGGAAATACTTCTTCCCAAAGTGAGGGTTTTAGGAGTAATAGAGGGATGTTGAGAGATAATATCCGAAGAGTTTGGATGAGCCACGGTCTTGCAAGTTGTGGGTAAGGGCGTAGATGTGGCCGTCTTTTATAAGATGAAGGAGGGTCACTTTTGGAAAGTCTTGAAATGTTACTTTATTATAAATGTTTTTCAGATTTTAAAAGTACCAGAATGACATATTTCGAGGATAAGGTGATAAGGGTTCTAAATCCACCCATCCAATAGGTTTTCGACAAGTTTATGTCTTATTTTTTTCCTTATCTTTTCATTAGATTTAAATCGTTCATTGATGTGCTAATCATTGCATCATCATAGTTTCATAAATAAATTTACTTACTTAATGTCTAAAAATTATTAAAAAAAAATGAGGTAGGAAATAATTTTATTTTTTTAATTACTATTTATATTCGAAGAGAACATGTATGTAAAAAAATTAATATTGTTTTACTTATGATATACCAACCTTTGTTATATTTCTCTTCTTTTTAAAAATAATGTCATAAATGTCACTATCACACCCATGCAACTCTATAGGCCCTAATGTTTAGGAAAAATATTCACATGGATGTTCATGACTCAAAACTAGGATTTGGACACATGTTGGGGTAATTTTTTATTATTATGATATTATTTTATTACCCTTAACTACACAATTACTAATTAATCACAATAATTAAAGATAATTTCAGTTGTTACTATTAATAATGTCCAAAAACAAATGAGTCTTAATTAAATAATTTGGACCTTATGTTTATAAATATAGAATCCATTTTACCAAATACCAAACACAGAAATTGCAGTAATTAATTTAAAAACAATTCCAGTTGTGAAAACAAGTAGCGTGTATTTAGGAAATAATATATATCAAAATATTGACAGTTGTTTTTGTCCAATTTCAAAGTGAAATTAATTATAATGACCGCCATTTGATTAAATGGTAAAAATATATTCTAATTACACATTAAAACCCATTAAAAATATAATTTATCCATAAATTTAAATTAAGCGAAAAAGAATTTTTGAAGTAAAATGCAGTATTTTTCACTATTGCTTAAAAAATAATAATTTTCATAAAAAAAACCTAAAAATTATCCAAAGTAAATTTAAATGTCCCAATTCAAAAAAATAAGTTTCTTTTGACAAATATATCTTATAAATTTGTAAAAAGATAGACATAAAAATGGTTTTCCATGAAAAGTCTATAAAACAATCTATTAAAAATATTAGAGTATTCAAAGATTAAGATTGGATTTATTCTCATTTTAACCCTCTAGAACAATATATAATTCATAAATAAACATAGATATTAAAATATATAATTATTTACTTACTTTAGATGTTTAAATTTTCATGCTTAGAAACACCACTAATGGGCATGACTAAGATGTGTGAAACGTACTTGTAGTCAGATTCTTGTAAGTCATCCATTTAGGAGAAGAAAGGGAGGTTGACTTTAAAACTTATAATACTATTTCCAGAGCAGGGAAATAATTATACTATTTACTATGAAGTATCTGGTATCAGGCTATGAGCACTTCTTTTCATGGTGAATGAAGTCATTGCATACGAGTATCAGTAGTTGAGGCCACAAGATATGAATTACAAGATTCACAATCTAGAGTTGGCCGTAGTTGTTTCATGATTTATGCTGTTAAAGAAATTACCTTTTGGGGGAGAAATTTTTTATCTTCACCAACCAAAAAAGTCTCAAGTATATCTTTACCCAACGTGATCAAAATTTGAGACAACGAAGGAGGGTTGAGTACCTTTAGTATTTTGAATTTGATGTTTCCTTTACTCATGGGAAAGGAACCGTTGTAGATGATGTGTTGAGCAGAATGACTCGGAAACATATAGTCCAAGTGGCTAGTGGTGAGTGGTAGCTTATGGATCTATTTTCTGAGATGTATTTGGAGGTGAACAACAGACATGAGATAATGTTTCTATCTTCGGTATCCATTACCTCTACTCTTCCTGATTGAGTTCGAATGAGAGAACTATCAGATTCTTATAAAATAGTATTATGGGAGGGTGTGTTAGGAGAGGATACTTTTCCTTGATGGAGTATAGGCAGGGAAGTGATCTTGAGTTTTCATGGGCACGTATGGGTGTCATCAGACATACGTGAGGAGTAGATGTTGGATGTTCCTTCATCGGTTTAAGATGTTCATCCAAGTGTCACCATGATGTATCAAGATCTTCACTATCAGTATTGGTGGACATGTGTGAAATGAGATGTTTCTGGGTTGGTCATTTGGTGTTCCACCCATCAGTAGGTGCAGGTGGAGCACTAGAAAATAGCAAGGCTTTTTTAGCAGCAACCCATTACTGAGTTGAAGTGGAATGATGTCATGATGGACTTCGTGATAGTTATACTGAGGTCACCCCAAGGGAATGATGATATTTGTGTTGTCATTGACAGCCTCATGAAGGTTTCTCACTTCATACCTATCAAGGAGACTATTAGTATAGATGAGCTAGGAAGGATGTAAATCCGATAGATTATATGTTTACAAATATTTCCTCACTCCATTGTTTCATGCAGGGATGCCTGTTTTACATCTCAGGTCTAGAAAAGATTATAGAGGGATATGGGTACATAGGTACCTCTAACAATAGATTACCATCCCTAGATAGATGGACAGTCTGAGTGTAAAATTCATGTGCTATAGGACAAGAATCGAGAATGCGTCCACGATTTTGGTAGTTCATGGGATAAGCATATAACTTTTTTGGAGTTTTCCTACAATAATAGTTTTCAAGAAACTATTACGATGGAACCTTATGAGGAACTTTATAGTAAGACATTCCAATCATTCCTATGTTGGCTGGAGGCATGAGAGACAACTATGATGGGACCTCGTCTTGTCCAAGAGACCATAGAGAATGTTGTATTCATTCGGAAGAGGATGGATTCTGAACAGTCCTAATATAAGTATTATTTTGATTGAAGGAGACGACATATGGAGTTTGAGGTCGGAGTACAAGTTTTTCTACATGTCACACTGATTTTGGGACACTAGAGGATTAAGAGATAGAGAAATCTTTCTCCGATATTTGTTTTACCATTTGATGTTTTGTAGAGAGTCGATCTGGTTGACTATCGGTTGTAGTTTCTCAAATGTATCTAGCTATGCAAGATGTCTTCCTGATTTCTCAGCTATATCATTACATCTTAGACACATCTCATGTTTTTTTCCTGGGGATATTGAGTTAGAGGTAGATGCATCGTTTGAGGAGCATCCTATCAGGATTTTTTATCAAAGTAGGAAGGTTTTATGTGGTTCTTATGATCCTATTGTATGAGTGCTATAGATGCCTGGGCGAGTATAGAATGAGTATTGGGGGATGGAAGCTGACATATAATCATAGCGGTTGGAGCTGTTCGAAATTTTTTCATATATGCTTCTTTTCTAGGGAAATTCGTGGATTAATTTATTTAAAGGGGGGATTTTTAATGAACCTTGATCCTCGTTTTAGGTATGGGTTTTCCTTTTATGATGTTTTTGAAAAAAATGGTAGAATCTTTAAATTTATGGAGTACACGGAATTTACTTTTTAGTACATGCCATGTACCTAGTTTCCATGGGTGACCATGTACTGGCTGTGTAATGGCCTAGTACATGGTCATGGGGGGTGACTTGGAGACCACATAAAGTAGAGGCCAACTAAGAAAAGTAAACACCTTGTACTTTTATAGAACATGTTTTGTACATTTATTTTTAATTGGTATGTTGGACTAGGTTCACATCTAATTGACCAAAACCTCTTTTTCTTTTCTCGTCTCATCCAAGAGCGACAGATATCCCTGATTGTGCCCGGAGGGCCCGACCAACCATATGTTCTTCCAATAAACCATCTTTGATTTCGTTGGAATATCCACGGTAAGTTCATCCTTCTTTTGGAGACTAGTTCCTTGATTTATCTTCCTTTGTGTTATATTTTGTGTAGAGTGTTTTAGGATTTTTTTATATATTAACCATGTTTTAGGTTGATTCATAAGATAACTCTATTGTATATCGATTATAGAACATCGAGGTAGATAATTTGTGTGTTTCTGTAGTTAGTCTTTGGATATTATGTGCAAAAGTAATAAATAACCTTAAATGGGGATTACATGTTATACGATTTGAGCCATGTTAACACCTGATATTCCTTGTGTGCTTGTGTAGAGGTTTTTTGATTTTCAATAGGGTTACTTACCATGTTATGTATCTGTTTCACATGTTTTTTTGATATTGATTGTTTCTTCTAGCCTTGCTGATTAGGCCGCTTGTTTTCCATGCATAGTGTTGTTAGGATGGAGTGATATTATCTGATTCTGTTATATGCTTATATATTTTTAGGCAAGTAGTTCTTTATATCTATTAACCAAGTAGTTCTTAAGTTTTACTTTGTTTTTTGAACCTCTATGTGCATGATTGACCTACACAGGGTTGAGGGATCCTTGTGTAGTAGACCATAAGGGGAATGGACTATGATGGCTTCCCCTGAGTGTCTGTTTCCTTCTCACATTGTGATACCATAAGGGGGTGGACATGAGTGATCCATCAATGTGTATATAGATCCACGTTTCAAGACCATAGGGGGAATTTGACGATGAGTGCTTCCCAAGAGTGTCAATAGTTTACCAATAAAATACCACATTGGGAATTGGGGGTGAGTTATTCCTCATGGTGTATTTCAATAATCTGAACTATAGGGGTTAGACTGTGAGTACATCCCAGAGGGTTGGTTGTGTTTTATAGTTTTACCTAGAGGGGATAGGATGTGAGTACTCCCCATAGGGTTTTTGGTTTTGGATTACAGCTTACTTGATATATTAAAATGAATACAATTGAAAATGTAAGATTGTTTACTTTTGAGCACTTCCTTCTTTACTGCTTCATTTTTAATATTTTTCCTACCATATATAACCACTAATTGTTAGGCATAGATCTTTGGGTTGTTTTAAATGGTCATTCATCCCACACCATGTTTGGGTCATTATTTTGGGCCTAAACAGATTATACTATTGTAGGTATAGGTAAATAAAATCACCTTTCTACTTCAGGCATATGATTATTTTGGAGCCAGAGATCATGGGATCAAGATGAAGCTTGCGATGTAACTGGAGATTATTTTTTTTCTTTGTAATTATCATTATTATAGTGTCCCTGCTTTGTGACTTTTTTGGATGCTTTCCTAGAAAATTTTATCATGCATCATTTATATTTATGTTCTCTAGTTGGTAATTACATCAAGTATTCTATTGTTTACTGTTGTATGGTATTATTATTGCTTCTGATAAAGTTATATTATTTCCATTCTATTTTGTTACTATGCTAATGAGGGTATAGTTTCCCCACTATCACACCCAAGGCCCTAGCTTCTAGTCGATAGCCTCTGGCATTAGTGGAAATGTTGTTCAGGCCATGTGACAAACAGGTTACGGGCCACCTCTAGGTTGAACCTGGAACCAGGATGTTACAAAAATAATATAATGTATCTCTTAATAATTATCACTACTTTTATTATCCCATATCTATTCATCATAACATCATAAAATAATACAATTTTTCTTACCCTTGGTACTTCTGTTAATTAGAAAATATTTATTTTTTAAAATATTAATTATTTATTTCTTTGATCAGAAATTAGTTTTGATGAAAAACCATTTATTCTAAACAAGTTTTCATAAATGTCATTAAAATACATTAAAATATCATTCTTAAATAAATTAATTTGGAAAATGTTTTTTGTTAAAAAAGTATTTAAATTTATTTTAAATTTTTTCTTTGAATGTTTGAAGGTTTAATTTCAATGAAGTAGATATCAAATATTTTAAAATATTTATAATATTTTCAAGGTTATTTTAAATGAAAAATGATTTCAAAATGTATTATGATATAGAAAAATTTTAAAAAGTGAAAGTATATTTTCATCATGAAATTTTATAATTTTTTCTAATCCTTTATCTATCTTTTTTTAACGTAATTTTAAGGAAAAAAATTATTTCCAAAATGATTTAAATTTTAAAAAATAATTTATCAAATAAATGTTATTTTCATTATAAAATGTTTCAAAAAACAGAACAAAATTATTATATCAAAGATAAAATCCATTTTTTAACATATTATTTAATGGGAATATGAACCAAAAATACCATTCTCATTATTTAATTGAATGGTTGATGATGAGAATATTTTTTGGGAACCTGTTTTTTCTTCACATGTGATATAATGATAAAATGATTCTGAAAACTACTTATTTTAAAAATTAATGTTATTATGAAATGATTCTAAATCATGCTCTTATTTCATAGGTTATGAAATAATTAAATGTTTATTATACATATTTTATTTCATGGGTTAGGAAATGTTCAATGTTCAAGAACTTGTGGCACACAAAAATATGAAATTCATTATGATATAGGTGTGACCTATTTCTCCCTCCAACATATTAGGTAATGATTTAAATATCATGAGTTAAAATGGTTATAAAGTCCACATGAATGATTCATTATGGAATACAGATGTTTCCATATCCACTATAGGAAATATGGGTGTCCTGATCTATAATGAGAATGAGGTCTATCTTGATCTACTTTGGGAAACATGTGCATCCTAATCCATAATGGGAAATTGGTGTCTCTTAATACACTAAGGTAAATAACTATATCTGGGTCCACTATGGGAAACATTTATGTCAGAATCTAGTATATGAAGATGATCTATCCTAATCCAAAATGGTAAACAAGTGTGTCCTGATCCACTGTGATGCTAGTCTTGGTAGTTTAAATATTAATATGAAATTTCTTTCATTGTTTATGATGTTTCCAATATTTTATGACATGATCTTATGGATCATGATTGATTTATGTTGATTTATCAGCATTATATGTGGTGATTTCATAAATGATAATGCATTAATCAACGAATCATGATTATGGTATATGATAGCTTCGGTGTAAAATTGTATGTTATGATCATGCATTAATCCACGACTCATGAGTATGGTATATGAGAGCTTTGGTGTAAACATTGTATGTTATGATCATGACCACATACTATTATTCATACCCTATGTTTTCATATGATCATATATTGATATGTATTATTTTGACACTTAAGAATCATCTAACATAACCCTTTCTTATATTTCATTACCTAGTTTATGAAGAATGTTATGTGTATAATTAATAAAGGGGAGATCATTATGAGAGACACAAATAATTATTCATGGATTAAGAAGATTATATTCCAGGTTTCCAAAGACACATTACAATTACGGTCACTAAGGTTGTGTTTATATAATATAATTAATATTCATTTTAAAAGTTATAATATTCATATATATTTATACTAGGTCATTATAGAGATCAATTGTTAACATCAGTGCCTCTCCCATATTGCATATCAATAGTAAGATATTTTTAATAAGATGAAACTCCTGGGTGGTTCAATGTATTAATATGATGACTGTATGAAATTATAAGGATTTAAATCATATGTTATATATTGAAATATTGAATGGATGGAAAACTCAAGAATGCCTTACGTGTATATATAAAGATATAGTAAACTTGAGATAGTTATCACCCAATCCTAACAAATTCATGTTCATGAAGTGTGGTGTCAAGAATGCTCGAACAGTGCTCGTGTGGTGGCAACATTAGGGTTTTTATATGTTTTTTGTGATGGGAATTTGGGTTTTCTATAATGGTATTTGTTCTAAAGGTCTTTTGGACCATTCAATTATATGTTCTCATGCATCTAGTCCTACGGTCTTGTAATGCTTCTTCCCTTACCTAGTTGTAAGGGGTTTCCTTCTCTTTTTTTTCTTTTTTAAATAAAGGGGCTTTCCCCCATCCTTTTTGGTAGTGTGATGTTGTATATCATGGATATGAGGATAATCCCTCACAAATGATGGGTGATTCTTTTCACTCATGGATAATTATTTTGGGAATGATGGTTAATGCCTTCCTTTGAAAAATCATCCACATACATGTTTATCATGATAGTAACAAAAAATCATTGATTAAACGTACAAAATAATGATATTCATTTTATAATTAATTTTTTTTCGTAACATGTTTCATAGAGAGAATATGTAATGTTTATTTTTCCATTACAATGTCTAAGTGTTAAAAATATTTAGAAAAAAATTATTTTTTTATCATGAATATTTATTTATGCATAGTAAAAATATTCACTAAACGTAATTAATTCTCCCTCATAATTTATCTTATAATGAATAAATTTAAGTTTTTAAAGTCTCTTTTCAAACAATTATTCAAGGTTATCATTATGTGACATGTGATATAAAATAATATAACCCTCCAATATATCCTTTAAAACTTTATATCTCATTAGGTGACATGTAGGTGATTAGGGAGTGAAATGAATCCACTGTTTTTTCGTGGTAAGGAGGAGATAACACAATATATTATGTTGTTGTAATCTATAAACTATTTAATAATGGTTTGGAAGTGAACCCTGACATAACAAATTATTTTATATGTTTAATTTTCTTCAAAATTTCTAAATAATTTTACATTTAGGTGTTTATTTTCAATGTATCATGGTAATGTTCTCCTGATAACACATATATAAGAGTTATTATTAGGTTATGAGAAAATAAAAATATCATGATTAAGTTTTTATAAACATTGTTTATAAGAGTATAATTTCTATATGTCAGTATTATTTACCACTATTATGTTCTCATTCCCACATATCAATCTTATACTCATCTATGAAATTATTTATGTTAATATATTATTAAATTATTGATATAAATTATATTTATCTTTACTATGTGTTTGAGATCACACCATTACTATGTTTACATTCCATTGGTTACATTGAAAAAAGTAACATAAGATATATCTAGATTGGTTTTAATATGTGGTGTAAATATGGAAATTGTTTACAATATTGTAGAATAATTCCTTTATATATATAGTTATTAAATAAAATTAAACTATAGGTTTTGGGAATTTGATTTATTATGTTATTTATTTTATAAAGATAAAAACAATTTCTTTTTTATATATTTTATACTCAAGCTATTTCACTCACATTCAATTCAATGTTCCTATAGAGTGAATCCATTATAAAATTTCAACCCAATGAAATACTCTACGAATATATATTATTTTATACAATCCATGTAATCATACGGATTTCCATTGAAACATTCTTATCAAAATCCATAAGATTCACTCTTGAGAATATTTAGGTCTTTACACGAATATCTATTAAAAGACAAATAACCAAAAAAGAAACTCTCTTTCTGACCCAACTAGTAAATCCTTAAACACATGACACCTCTATATTATATATTAGAATGAGCAGGTTGGGTTTCCCATATTTAATTTCACCAAAAATAATCAACTAATGGTTTATTATACGAATCTATATTTCATGTCGAATTGAGGAATGGTTGTGAGGATATTATATATCACCTAACCAATGGGAAAATTTTAATTCTGATACAGATATGATATATATTGTTTTATACTATGTTTTACACACTCTCAATCAATGTTCACGAAACCCAGCACCAAATTACCATTCATATAAAAAATCAAAAAACATATATATATTATATTTATTAATTTATTAGGGACCCCATATTGAAAATAATATCATTTATCTATTACATATTCATTATCTGATTCTTCAAAATTAACAAAAAAATGTTGAATCATATTAATGGTTCTATATTTTGGCTTTTCATTTCAAATCAATGATCCTGATTAAGAAGATAAAAAATCATTAGGATTAACAAATTCTATGAACTAATATTACAAGAGATTATATGTACCATGAATTAAATGTGACATAAAGAATTAGATGAATTGATTTTAGAGGAGATTAATGGTGGATAAACGGGGGAATGCAGTAGGTGTGATTATATGGTTTTTACAAAATTGAAGTGAAACTAGTTTTTTAAATAAAGTAGTGGTGCACTGGGTACCAGGTGTTCTATTATCCACCCTATGGATTTATTTGGTAATCTTAATGAAACTTATAACATATTGTACCCCAATATTCGGTAATAGAAACACCTTTTTATTTCCTATTATAGTTAGTAGATTTCACCACCTCCACCCATCACTTGATATTCTAAAATTATAGTTATAAATTAAATCAACTATAAACAAGACTAATATAACATCAGAATCCTCTAAATAATATAATAACAAGATGATTTTAACCACCCCTTGATTTTTCGTATTAGAGAATTTATTCACTTTGATTCATCAGACACATAATGTTCAGTGTTGTTACAACTATCTTGAAGCACCAACAAAATGAATATACATACATATATATAATTTAATGGAAATCATTTTGAAATTTACATATGAAAAATTTACAATAAACTTATATATCTTAATATGTAGATATGATAATTTCTAATGTTATTCGTTGACTATAAAATTAATTTATTCATAAGATAGTAAAAAATTCCATTGTTTATAAAAGATAAAAATGGAGTTTATAGGACTCAAAAACTATTGATCATATTTGTCAACTAAAAATTGAGATTTTAAATCATTATAATCTCTAAAAATAAATGATACAGATATACTATTACCTTATAAAAAGTATTATTATGTTGAATGTCCAATTAAAAAAATTAAAATGAACCTATATAGTTCAGTAAACCATCATCAACAGGGTGTATCATTAAAATTATATCATGGGATTTTAATTATAGGTACTGATCCTATTATCATTTTATTACTATTATAAAATCAACAATGGCTTATTTTGTACCCCAATTTGATCAATAAATATGTGTTTTAAAATTTTATTACATTAAAAGAATTCTAGGTATACCTATATCCATGGGATCATCAAGAATGTTCATTTAACTCAAATAAAATTTGTTTTAATGGAATACCATGACACACATTCTCCCGAAACCTTTTAGAAAACTATATTTTATTAAATTGAGTCTAAATAAGAAATATTTATGATAATAATTCTAGTTTTGTAGTAAATTGACCCTATATTTTTGGTTCTAAGATATTTTACATAGTTATTCCTTATATTTCCTTGTGCATGACAATATCAATGCCTTAGTTACCTTTCTAAAGTAATATTTTTAACTAATTGGATTCTTAATTTTTCCAAGAGGATACTGACTATCTCTCTGTTGGTTCATTGATAAAATATTCATCATATTGTTTATTTTAATCGTGGATCTCTATGAAAACATCAATTATAGAGGCATGTTTCTCCTAGAATAATATAATACGTGTGACATTAACTATCATGTCACATTCTCAATGGAATCCTACAAGACCCAATCTTCTAAAACCATGGATCAACACCCTTAATTCAATATAATTCCAATCATATATTTCATAGAAACCACTTTTTACTAGTTTTGTTTTTTGGAATAATGGATCACCCTTTTGAAACCCAAACTATATCTCTCAGGTCAATGTCAAACCTTCTAAAAAATAAAAAATGATAATACATTTAATAGTATTACCCTAACATCGATTCCTTGTGAGATTGAACTCGACTCAAAAATATTGACTTTCCATTTCTAACCATGCTACACACGATTCAATAATTATTAGTGATAATCACATATCATAAAATTGGATTAACTAGCTGAGAAATATCATTATGATTCATATTGGTGTTGTATTTGACACCATTATTTAAATATTTTTAACACTCTCCTTTCATATATTCTTTCAATAAAGTATTTCTTCCAAATTTAGATTCTATCATGACCATAAATATCATTAATTCGTTTTATATAAACATAGTATCCTGAAAAATAATGATTGTTAATTGTTTATATAAAAAAATTATATATATGAATTTCAAGGATTATTTATCTACATTAGAGTGTAAACAATAAAATTCATGTCATTTATTTTACATGATAATATTGTTTTACACATGTATGATTTTGGATGGCGGTGAGGATTTATCCCAAGAAATTTAGAACACAAAAAGATGACATTTTTATGATAGTGAATGATTAAATTTAAAATAGATTAAAATATTTACTATTTCTATCCCATCCTTAATGCATAAAAGTATAATAAAATAATTATTCAATAAAATATATATGAGATGATATTATTTATATGGTGTGAAATAAAATTAATAAATTAAAAAAATTCTATAGACTCCACAACTCAATAAGGGAATTGATTTTCCAATGAGAATGTAGAAAGAATGAAAATATATTTTTATTGGACAATGGATCATTGATGAAAAATATTGGGATGAATCATTAATAATATACTTCTTTAGAATTATTTTTATCAATTTAAAATCAATAACATTGATGTTTTTTAAAATAAATTCATCCTTCCGCATCTTTATTAGAACAATACACAGCTAAAAATAATACCAAGAGATATATACCACTGAGTTTATGAGGTTCACCACCCATATTGAGTACATAATACATAGTGTGTAGTGTGTGAGGTCCCCATAATCATGGGATTTTATTAATAAAATCAACAAATGTAAAGATCAATAGAATTAAATTCAATAATATTTTACATATAATCTCTAGAGAACTCATTTTTCCTCCCATTAAATTATTATATGTCGAAATTTTAAAATAAAAAAATAAAAATGGATATATATTTTTTGTTACAAAACAAATATTTTAAATTGTTTTGAATTTTTATGCAAAATATGGTCTTTATGTGAAGATATAACTCCATAAAATATTTTACATCAATAACATGAATTTTTTTTATTGGATTACATAAAAAACGTATAGAAATATTAGGAAAATTTCAACATTTTATAATTGTATACAATTAATAGTTACCATTAGAATAAAATTGATTAACCAATTTAATTTTTACTCCTAGATTATTTAGAATATATGTATCTTTAATAAAATCATTGTGTTTGATATATTGATAATAACAATAACGTAAATTTTAGGGAATAATGATTTATTTAACTAATAAATTAAATAAATTACATGAAACATGAGTTGTAAAATCATTTATGTAATTATTAGAAGTTCTAATTTATTTATTCAAGACTATATGAAAAATTTGTTTAGAAATATTATTGTTAGTTTATAATATATAATTCATATATTAAAGGTAAATTTAAAAAATAATGAAATTTAAATATTAATAAATGAACTGCATTTCTAGAACTTTCATGAAAATAATAGATTTTGTTAGAATTAAGATATTTTCTAAATAGAATTATTTGAAGATGAATAATGAAAAATGTCATTTCTTTCAAATACCATGTCTTTTATTACACTAATAGGATATAAGAATAACATAAAATTTACTAAAACTTTTTTGTGAAAAAATATTGATTTTATAAGTATGGTAAAAAATTAAAAAATATTATGTTTAACTTATAAACATATATTTTACATTTTAAATATAAATTAATATACTTTTTCAAACACAATTTTTATATGAAATACTTTTATTACAATATTATTTATTATTAAAAAAACTAGAAATATAAAATTTTAAATTTGTTTTCATAATCATAATATCTCAGTTATCAATAAGTATAATTTTTTTTCTAGTTTTAAAAATATGTAACCAATGATAAAAAAGGCATAATATGGTGAAAGTAAATTATGGTAAATGTTAATAATGAGGATAAAAGGAATAAAATTAATCAAAATCTATATCAACATATATGGGGAAGTTTATTATTAACCAAAACTATTTCCCTATACATTATCTCTTATTTTAAAGGATACTTAAAATTAATAGAGCACCTCTAATTTAATGACCTGCATCGTTACAAGTTAATAATTTTTAAGGGAATTTAAACAGCTCTTATAGTGTAAGGAACATTTAGATAACTATGTGTTGAAAATATATAATTATTATATATATATTAGGTTTTTTAGTCTTGAAAGATCTATTGAATGGTGACTCATTGCTCAAGAGAAGGCTAAGGGAATGGATTAGGCAATCTCGGCAAGAGAAGTAGCACCAAAGAAATGTTGGTAGGAAAATGACTAAATGGTTGTTGATGATGTAGCCAATGATTCTTAATGGGGTCACATGATAACTAGTGATCCTATTATAGATAAAAAGGTCAGCCTATGTGGCTATCCAGTGGGGAACAATGAGATGATTTTAAATAGCTACATTTTTGAATTGGTTGAAACAATGCCACACTCAGGTTTAACCTTCCTTGATCAATTTTTTGAGGTCTATTCATTTTGGATCTCATCCTATCTTATCTCAATGATAACCCATAAAGTATTCATGGATCCATTTTAGACCATATGATGAATATAGGGAATATCATCTATTATTTATTGATCATCGCATCATCTTCCTCTTATGAGGATTATTTTGAAACACCTAGACACAAATTGGTGGGTTTGTGATAATGTTATACATAAAATAAGGAACTACTCCCTATATTATACTTTATTATGACAAGTAATTATGGTTTAAGATTTACATGTAGGTTAAAATACCCTCAAAATGAGTGTACAATAATAAAAAACTCAATAACGATTTTATAATGACCAATTCGGGTACATGGAATCCAATGAAATATTATTTATGATGAATTGATGAGGAAAAAATAGACTTGAAGAATGATGCATTAATACATTTACATAAATGTCCCTAAATGAAGATCACATATAAAAGGAAAATAAGAATATATTTAAAAAAGGGGAACTACACGCAATACAAAACTCTCTACCTCTTGGTCTCCAGAATCATAGAATGTTGTCCTACTCAATGATCCTACCCAGGAGTATGCCTATAATACACCTGCAAAGATTTATTGTTTCACGGGGACCCAAGGTAATTGGAAGACCAATAAGGATATGAGTACATATTAGTTTGGAACCACCAATTTAGTTCATACATAATCTATATAATCCAGTGTATGTGTATGAGATAAACTCTTAGAAAAGTGAATGTACTATATATAAACTCTATATAAATAAAATATAATCACCAATGAAAAAGTAAGAAAATATAAACCATATTTCTATAATTTGAGTGCTAAAAAGATGATACAAATCCTAACTATACCTTGTTTGGACCGTTATTAAAGAATTTTGATATTATAAATCATTAACATAGATCTACCATATGAAAAAACTATATATCCTTATGATGTAGTAAGGCTAATGTAGGGATGGTTGGGTCATAAGGTCTTCATTCCCTATATCATTCAAGATTCATGCTATAGGGACATCATATCCCACCATTATGTCAGTTCAAGGAACATAGTCTTCATATCTTGATATTCTCTTTGTTTATGATACATTTTCATCACTCATTGGATGTTTCTCAAGTATGTTCACAAGGAATTTTTACTCCATACCCATGTCTTGGTCAATCTTAATCATTATTACACATTTCTAATTCTCCCCGTCAAAGGGATAATATTTCCATGATGGTCAACCTATCATTTTCAACACACTAAAAAACCTCCAAAGGCCATACATCTATATTAAATATGGAATTATAAATATAGATAAAATATAGAATATAAAACCTGTGTATTTGAATCTATAGATATATAAACACATTTGTTCATCCTCATGAATGGGTCTAAAGGGTAACAAACACACACACACACAAGTGATCAACATCAATATGGTTCTCATGGTTGCACACATACACACTAACAACCAATTAAAGAGTTGGTATCATCGATATAGACACCCACACCTCAGGTAACTCAAATCACCAATACATGTCATGGGATATATAAGAAAACAACACGTGATCCATATCAATAATAGGTATCATATTCTACACACACCACATGCAATTTTTATCAAGCATAGGTCTCATTTCAATTATTTCTCATATTGAACCATCATACACACAAGGGGGTCCATGAAATCTATGTCGTAAATTTTCTGATCAAATATGTAGCATACAAATGTCGATATCAAACCTGTACACTGGTGTACATCGAGGCCTATTTCAAATTATCATGCGACATTAGACATGGTTCCATTAATCAGTTAATAAAAAATACTATAAACTACATTATAATTATATTTAGTTCATAAAACATTTATGAATTTAGGGTTATCCACCCAAAGTAAAAAATATATCATATCACTTTCATATAACTCGTGCATAATACCACATTTTTGAGAAAATGAGACCACCAAAAAAACATAGATCTGTCCACCATCCAACAGAATTCCGAGTGTTTTATCTGAGTCTATCGAAGTCCATTCGACCACCATACATTTCCATGATATCCTAACTCATGCCCATTCATTCCAATTATATTAACTGTAACTAAATAATAATTTATTTAATGATTACAAGTATACTCTCCCATAATGGAAAAATGTATAGTTGTTAAAAACTCAACATGTATCACCAGTTATCCAGAACTATGACCATGCACCAATCAATGATTTCTAAAATTACTATAACATTAAACATGGAAATTTTTTTATCATGTGATAATAATTAAATGGATAATTTAATATAAATTTATTTCATTACTCTAGAATAATTGGACCAGGAAATAAAATTTTGCCAAAAGGTTATGAAATAGAGTTCTTCCACCCTTGTACACTCTAGAATCAATGGCCTGTAAAATACCAATTCAATTGCATGATAGGATTGTTGAAAAAACACAATAAGATTGATAACAAAAAAACAAAACACAAAGGGTAATAATGTAAAAAAATCTCTTTGATGATATATGTTCATTGTCCTGGGATTTACTCTCATGATAACAATAATAATCTCAATCATTTATCTATAAATGTGAAGGGATAAAACTAAACATATTCCCCAAACATGATAACTATAATACTGAAAGAGACCCTCCTTGTATTCTAGATGCTACTGAGATTATTTTTGGGTATAAGGTGGTGATTTGAGGAGACAGTACACCAATTTCAATGTCCCCAATAAAAAATAAATAAACTAACATCTTACACATCAGAGTTCAAGAAAGGAATATATAACTAAACAAAATCATGATATTATAAACTAACATAATATAAAGTCCAAAATATCTCTTTTATAAATATATCACTTTTTAGCCACTAGTATAATCACATGTAAAAATACACTACTAAAAATAAAATTTTCAATCTTCACTAGAAACTCATAGATAAATCCTATATATTATCTTGATATTGTCTTATATTTTCTATCCAATCATAATGTTCTCAATGAATACCGCGTCCTAATAATTTTCTTGTAATAAGCATGTAAAAACTTCTCAGGAACCCAAGTATTGTGCATTCTTAATCAGGGTGTGAATAATACTCACCATGACATTGCAGACTATAATGCACAAAAACATGTCATCAATGGATATTAAATTTTTCGGATTAATATTCATTGAATTATACAGAAACATTCCTTAAGATCATGAAGGTATATTTATTTTTGAAACAAGAACATACTAGAAACTAGTACATAGGTGTGTTTACAAGTTTTCAACAAATTCATTATAACTAGATCTATTACTAGACATGTCATAAATAATATCTTTCTATATAACATATGGAAAGGGAAATAAAAAAGTGGGAGCTACGATAACTAGTGGGGGTAAATAAGGAATATTTAAACATAATATGAAGGTTTGTTTATGAGAATTTGAGAATAACATTTTATAAATCATACGCAATATACATTAAATCATAATCATGAGTCTTAACATAAATCTTGGTTGTTCACAAGACATGAATCATAATGTAATAAAACAATGATTTATGAAAAAATAACATCATAATTAGAAATATATTTTTTGAGTACACATAAGAAATGAAAATATTTTATATAGTTTTAAGTCTCATTTCCAAGGATATCAAAGAAGAATAAGTTCGCTCCCCAAAAAATAATAATATTCTTGGTTCACTCCCAATACATTTTTTAGTGGACATATTTAATTACTGAATAGAGTTCATTCCCCATTAGAGTCCTATTTATCTCATGAGATATTAGTATTTACCCAATTAATTTAATGGAGATATAGATCCCACCAATCAGTGGTTCTAATGTGTCCTCCATCTATGATTATAACATAACTACAATAATATAATGAAAATCATTCATATGTGTACCAAAAGATCCAAAGAATTTCATCATATAATAATATATTAAAATAAATGGGGTTTTTAAAAAATTTATCATTAAATACTCAATAGACAATAAGATTGTTCAATAATCATTTCATAATTTAATAAATTCATTTTTTTGTGGAAAAATAATTGGGATTCATGTGTATTCTATCATTTTTTAATCTATAAGGGGATAATGTGACTCTTAAATATCTATTGACCAAAAAGATAGAGCATCTATAAAAACAAAAATGAATTTATCCATGTATCATATCACAATCAAAGAATGTGTAACATCTAAAGATTACATATTATATTTAAATTTATTTTAAAGATCTCGTTGAACATTTCTTAAAGAAAATAACATTTCATTAAAAATAATTATTTTTTTCTTAAAATTAAAAATATATTTTGGAAATCATTTAGATCTAAAATATCATGGATAATATATAAAAGAATATTTTATATTCTTTTATAAAATTTGGTTAGGAAAATATTCTTTCCACTTTGAGAATAACATTTAAATTAGAAAATATTTTCAAATTTTTTGTAAAATATCCTTGAAAACTTTGAAAGGAATGTTTTAAAAACATTTAGAAATTTTTTTGAGAAAAATAGCATTTCCTCTTCGAAAATAAATTTAAAATTATTCAAAAAGTAAATCATTTTCATGAAAAATAATCATAAAAAATATAAAGGAAGGGAGAATACAAATAATGGTCATGAGATAGGTAAATTATTGTCATATCTTACATGTCAAAAAAATGATTCATTTCATATTTTCCATAGAAAAATTAATTATTTTTTGAAAGATAAAATTATGATTCCTTAGATTTTATTTAAATTCAATCATGGGTCAAATTATCATTATTCAATAATATTAATACTTTGAAAATTTTTATTTTAGAAAACATTGGTTTGGAAGGAAATAAAATTTCAACTGAACAGAAAAATATATACAATTATTTATAAAAACAATTATTTTAAAATATTCTGTACATAATAAATGGGAAAATGAGAAAAAATTATTCACATAAAATAGCCATATGAGAATAAAATACATGAATTTCTTGTGATATGAATAATATGATTTGATCATTGGATACATAATCATAAATAATCCAAATAAATTAAGAGGTTGTATCGGAAAACCCTTTCCACTTTGGTAACATTAAATCACAGGTCCCATGAAATAATAACAATAAATATAACATATAGTATCAGTATAATAAATAAATTTAGGATATTAAATTCCAATGGGGTATTATATACACATTATAACATATGATAGCTGCATACTGTAACATATCTCTTATACATATTGAGATATAAAACCCTTATCACATTACTAACTTTTATAACCTAATCCCCATGAAAGAGGGACAATAAAATTGTTATGTAAATAGACAAAAATTTATGTAAAATCAAAAAACAATATGGGATGTATAAAAACCACATAAATGAAGCATCTGATAAATATTGAATTTTCCTCAGAGATAATAAATGTTATATGGAAATACCTTACATTAAGTCTCCAATCACATAAAAAAAATTCAAAAATTCGATTAGATAAATATGTTTTTTATTATTATTTTATCATAGATGTATAATTATATATATCATATAATATATATTCTAATTATGAAATTTTATTACCTGTTTCATAACAATTTATTTTTAACATCATGTTTCATGTTATAACTAGATTGTATTTCATGTATGTTTTGATTTATTATTTAAAACCCTATTAATTTGGTTTTGGTTTCATAATCTATATTATTTTAAACAGGTTATAAATATAATATATATTTCTATTATATAAATATTTATTATAATATGTAAAATATTAATACAGAAAATGAAAGACACCATTTTTAGAGTTGATAAGCCATACATACGCAAGAATGATGTTTCCATTTTTATGGAGGATGGAACTAAAGAAATGTCAATATTATATTATAATACCAAAAAAATTATCTTATAAATTTCAAATATATTAATTAATTTTCCCCTTAATACCTTAAATTAAAATCACTAGTGAAAAAAAATCGCATTAGTTCACAAGGTAGTTGTTCGTCATACACATAAACGACATTATTATATCCTCTATAGAATGATATGTAATAAGGTATATGTTTTATAATTATTGAAGTAGTATAATTATTTTAAAAATTTCATATATTATTATTTAACCTTACATTATTACCATATCACTAAAACATAAATGAGAAACACATATAATTAGTTTGTCAATAAGTAGTTTGTTGTACGCACAAGCACCATTATGGTATTCCATTGGGATGAGAGTTAGGAAGGTAGATGTGATATTATAATTTCATATGTGCTATAATTTCATACATATTCTATATAAATCATAAATATATTCTATGAATTTACGATTTTTAATTATCCTAAAAAATATATTTATATAAAATATATATAGTTTGTCATTTCAACATTTATAATTAATAAGCTAATAAGGTGGAGTAAGAAATAATTTTAAAAACTCTATTAGAAATTTTACCTGTACTTAAGACAACTTTTTTTGGTTTACACCAAAATGTTCTATATATAGTATTTATGATAAAAAATATTAATTATAAAATGACAGAATTAAATTAATAATGAAAATTTGGAATTTATTAGAAGACCAAATTAAATTCATTTGTGTGAATAAAATACGAGATGGGGAAGCCTTTTATATGTATGGTGGGCCGCACACTTATAATTTGTTAAAATATATGTTTTTCAACGTTTTTCACATGAAACATGGATCTAAAATGTATCATTTCTAATAATATAAGATAAAATGTCCAACTGAAGCTAGTAAAAGTTATTTTTTTGTGTTCTGGTTAATGTTTAACCCTTCTCTTTTTAGTTTAACCCCTGACAAACCCATTTTACCTTAATCACAGTAAATAACTACTTTTACTATTAATTAGAGTAAAAAATTATGTAGACTTAATTATGTATCCTAAATAATTATTATTATAAATATATAATACATTATTCTATGTTAAAATCAATTATTAATTAATATCCACGATAAAATTAAATTTGAAAACACGATAAAAAAAAATTTTGAATAAGAAACGTTCAGATTTTTGAAAATATTTTACATCAGAATTCAATATAAAATTTATTAAAATAACATAAATTATATTAATGTATATATTATAAAGAAAATAGAATATATTAAACCATTTTAATATTGTTATACCATTTTAATATATTAAATCGAAATTAAAATAATTAATAAGAACCAGTATTTTTTACTATTCATTATAAAATTTACCTTCACGCATGGTTATAAAACAAATAAACCTAATATTAATTGATTTAAGAAATATTTTATTTTTTAAAAAAAATTTCTAATGTTTTTAACAAAAATTACAAAAATTTGAAAATTTTGAAATACTGTTTTATAGAAAAATAGAGTTTAAATCATTAAATTGGATTTGTTATTTCTCAATACTAGAGAAACCAAAAGATGCGTGTTAAACATTATAATGAATATGTAATATATTATATTAATTAATTATATTAAAAAAATTATTTTTCTAATTAATTAAGGTAAAATGAATTTATATGCATGAAATTAATTTTTAAAAAATGATTTATTTTAATTTCTGATAGTTTTTACTTTCATTAATAATTAATTTCTTGCAAACTAAATCATTTTATTTACATTTTAAACCATATATTGAATAATTTAGTTATTCCAATTCATTTCCCCCATTCAAAAATTTAGGAGATAAATATAATATTAAGTCATATTATTTTAATAGTACAACACAATTTTTTAATCTCAGTGTTTCAGGTAACATAAGATACACTCAATGTTCTATGTAATATATAGTTAACATTATATTATGTGTAATGGTAGGTATAATATATGATTCATGTAAAAAAGATAAATATGGTGTTTATTGTGATACAATATATCTAAAATACTAAATTTATATGAAAAAAATATTTCCCAAAATCATTGGGTGCTACACTAATGGTGTCTAATAAAGATACTAGTCATAGTTACATTGTTTGTAGGTAAAAAATGGGATAAATAAACTATACATGAAACGAAATATTTATCTAATATACATTTACTAGATTACGTATTATCCCTTGGATTCTCAGGTGACCCCTAATACAACAAATCCTTCATCGACCCCAAGCGATAATATAAAATATTGTATTTGGTGGTCTATAATGTAAATAATAAAAAATAGTTTTCATTTATTAATAACTATTGGATTCATAAAACCCTTGGGTAAAACATGATTAAATACTTAGTACAACACCTAGACAAAATAAAATAGTATTGGTATGGGAATGTTTTTTCATACCTAACAACAATCCCCTACGTGTGGATCATCAGGTCTATCATTATCATCCTCAGATGTGTATTATCATGTTAGACACCAATAATCATATATGATGAACCTTAGTGTCCATTATTTCATTCTTATATATAATGCATCATATCATACATCGTCAACCATATATATAGTAAATTAATGTCTATTATCATAACATCATATGTAGTTCATATTTAATGGAATCTGACACTATATATATAGAACCGTTTTTTCCAATATCACAATCTAGGATGTGCAGTGTCTTGGATGAAATCTGGTGTCATTCCAACATAGATAAAAAACCTATGTTCAATATTTTAAGTGAAAAAAATTATATATAACTAAAAACACACCCTTCTTAAACCCTTCAAAATTTATGAAGGTCCCAACATCCATTTATCATCCAAAACTACATCAAACTAAAAAGACATTTTACAAAAAAAAGCATTCCAATAATCCATGGGGAATTTTTGGGTATTACACATTCATTTTAATAATTTCTAAACCTATAAGAAAATAAGTTCTTCATCCACAATAACCAAAACAAGGACAACACATTTATTTCGGATAAAACTGTTAGGAGAATTGTTGAGAAATTTAAAAAAAGGAATTCTAAAATAAATATCAAATCTATGATTGATATTAATTTAAAATTCCCTTTTAAATTCATTTTGTGTTAGAAACCACACTTTAAAAGAAAATCCACATCAAAAATGGATTTCATACATTTAAACTAATATCAGAGTGAAACCCATAAAATATATTAAATATTATATCAAATTTCTAATAATAATTTTATTTGGTCCTAACACATAAATCAATCCAATTCATCGTTCTACATATTACAAAATATTTATCCCTATGTACTACCGTGTATGAAACATCCATTTAATCAATTCGTCCAAATATCTTAACATAGTTATGCTCATAACTCATCCGTTATACCAATTGTAACCCCTCATTACAATTTTTTTATAATGGAGATACTCATGGTTTATAGAAGGTTTGGTATTTAAGGAACCAAATGATCTAATGGACTCTATTTCTGGTCCAATGAATCTATTTATTTCCCAAAACTATTTCACCAAGGTACATCACACCACACATGCACTGTATGGAACAAACCACATTGACATGTATATAAATGATTAAGGATATGGGAGAATCTCTTGAATTCCATACCTCATCAAAAATCATTCCATAACATTTACAAAGCATGAATTAATTTTCATGGCCTAACCAAGTCTCATAAAAACTGATGGATATCTAAAAGTTCTCATTTTAACCAAATAATCTCTAACCTCATTGCATGAAACCACAATTCATTTATGATAAAATGGTAAAAAAGTTTATTAAAAAAAGACATAATTATAGATAAGTCATATGGTTCTCTCCTCTTATTGAAGCACCACGAAAATTCCATTAGAGGTTTATAGTGGACTCACGACACCGCTCTTTAGAATACACCATAGAGTAAGTAAATTTTCTAAGGGTAATAAAAAACCAATTAGATGTGAAATCCAAAAAAAAATCGATGAATTCAATAAGAAATTTCGTCCAATGATTTTTGGAAGACATATTAGGATATTATCTATGTAATCTGACCAAAATCATCATGATTAAAGAATTATTGCACCATCATCAGGTTGAATAATTAAAATATCTAGATTAATGAACTAAAAAATTACAAACAAGAATGTGGATGAGGAATGGAGGTAATCATAGGAAAATATCACAACTATAATGTTGTGTAATATATATAAACACCCCCAAAATGAAGGGTTGAAGGAAGATGTTTGTGGTTTGGATCCCCCTTATTGATGAACACCAAAGGGAGGATAAAGGGGGCGGATTTACCTAAAATAATGATAGAATGAAATTGGTAAAATATATCTATTAATGATGTTATCAGAAGATGAATTTTTTTGATGCATGGTTATACAATCAATGTTCCAACTGTTATCCCACAAAATCATGACACTGCATGCCCCCACATAGTTTAGTTGCACAATTAAAAAAACTATGTGCCAACCTTGTTGTCATAATTTCCTCTGCTCTATGGAATGGTGCATGATTTATCTAAAACTATATACAGGCCATGTTCCATCTCACTTGTTATCCACCTCCTCAAAAATTTCCCCATTTGAATCACGTTGTTTTCTATTATTCATGCTCTAACCATTGAACTCAAATATTCTCTATTGAAAATGAACTAAAAACCATCAGAGAATTATAGTGTTTCATAGTTTTTCCTAAACAACGAACTCCAAACCATGAGCATAAAAAAATTAAAATACTCATGAAACATTACATGATGCCTCTTAACCTCATCCAAACAATTGATATTCCTATCAATCATTATTCATTATCACAAAACATTCTTTTCCGGTATTCCAACTCTTAGAATCTGATTATGAGTCTCATGTCAAAATTTTCCACATCCAGTATATGTAAAATACAAATTCCTTTGGGAATTTCCTACTCATACAAGTATTGGGTCTTATAGCCTCCCCACCATAATACATATCATACATGAGTGGTCTTGGTGTTCATTAATTAGCTCCACCCAACCTAAAATTTCCCCATTTATTGTTAATGACTTCTTCCTATTTCAAAATTACTAAAATACAACCAAGGAACAACCTCAATCTCAAGGCACTCAACCAACCAATCATTAAGGCAATGTATGTTTTCATATCTGAAACAATAATATAGCTCATGTCAAAGATCATTCAACTGAAACACTGATTTTTTTTTCATCTCTTGATCACTGATTAGAGTGATAGTTACCCCACAATAATCTTCATCAAATTGATAGAAACATCTGACTGTAAGAACCTCTATAATAAAAATACTCAACAGATCCTCACACTCGCACTCCCACAATTCCCACAACACAGTTTCAATTTACCACACTGCAAACCAACATGAATACCAATCCACATTGACACCCATAATCTCCATCAAAGGCGGTTTTGAATGGATTTATACCAACAATTCTTGCAAGAACAAAGGAAAATAAATTTTTCTCATAAGGCTGATTTGATTCCAAACTTATCCACTATTTAAAAAAATGAAATATCCATTGTGATATAAAACATAATGTATCAATACCATAAACCACCTATGTTTGACTATCCTTTCCTTATCTTCCTCAAAAATGATCATATATATCTACGACCACATCAACATATCACGTGGTCAAGATACCTTTCTACCCAAAGGAATCTTAGGATCATTTGAAAATAATCACTAGAGTCCATACCTAACATAGATTGATATTTCACTGCTAGATCACCCACTGGCCCCATAAACATAATTTCTCTCTACCACACCACAAATTGCAGCTTAGACATAATCACTAAGGATTACTTTTCAGTTCTACCCTAAGACAAAATCTAAATCCCAACTCGATGATCCATTATAATTGACTTCATTATATAATTACTCAACAAATTTAATCATACACCGCATCAGTTACTCCTCCTCATCAATAATATACCTTGATATATCCATGTTTAGTTCTATAAACCTGCAACACATCTAACTAGAGGGTCAAACATCTGAAACTGACATGGCACTCACCACTGTAAGAGTGTTTCTATAACTATCTCACTCAAGAAACACTATCCACTAGAACCCACATTCTATTCAATTCCAAAACATGAATTGGATGTGACTGTTTGTCTCTCAACTGGGAAAAAATATGAACATCAACTATCAAATGTTCTTGACATCTATGAACGAAACCCATGAAATTCACTGACATCCTAGAAACCACAAAGGCCTTACTCACAAATTTTCTATGATGACGTTCCAAACATACCAATTCACTTATGATAAATCATGAAAAAAAATTCATGTGAGGATCTTCACCAAACTATAAATGATATTTAGATATCTAGGTTTAGAGTCTATTATCTATTTTAATACCCATGATGATTTATAGATTTTGTGAAAGATTCTCTCATGCAAAAGTGTACACCAATATGTAGCTGATAAATTCCAATACACCTCGTATATATATTGTGTCACATCTAGATGTAGGGATATGTAAACTTCGTAATATTTCATAGACCTCTCCACCATAAATTATATCATCACACTCTAATTTATTATCAACCTACATGTAGTTACCTACAAAACTCAATCACATTGTGCATACTCTCCTACAACATCTGAATAAAAAAAACACAATGAGTCAGCAAAGATAATCCCTCCAAATACCATTAAAACTAAAATATTACACACTCTTGAGAAACATAACCACATAACCAATTAAGACTCTGTTATGTCACATATAATGAAATAAAGTCACAAAATCCTTAACCAGAATCCATTCATGCACATCATGCACATATCACATAATGAATAGAAACCTTTTTGCATTATAAAACCAATAGAATCACACAAAAACTAAACCAATATAATCTCATAAATCCAAACGCACTTTCACACCCACATATGTTCTGATAATCAATCAAAATTTCCACGATGATAAATTACACACTCACGTCATTCTTGAAGATGCATCTAGAGCAAACAAGTCTTTGTTCCAAACTGATCCTTATATCAAAAACTACATGCGTTCTCAATGCATCTACAGAAAATTTTATATCGAATTCATTGAATATAAACATCTTCATGTGCCTCCCTCTATGTAAATACCATATCTACCTCAATTATACTGACATTATCCATAAAAACCCAACACATTTGATATCACATTCCTTCAAGAAACTTGTATGATCTGAGTCCATCTTAAAATAATTGAGCACATAATTCCTACACAAATAAGAATAAATAAAGAAACTGGAACAAACCTCATATATGGATACTTACCATAAGGAATAAGCACCCATATAAAATGGCCTATTTAAACAAATTGAACTTAATGTATATATACCCTATTCTTAGATTCACCCTTCCTGCAACATTTCCAAAATCGTCAAACATACAATCGATCCTCATACGCACAAAGGAAAATATAAATTAGATAACCCCTTTGATTGGTCACCCTAGAAATCCACAAGGATCTAACATAATAAAGTGGAGATAAATAAAACAAATCCACTAGACTCTCACACCATGACCTAGAAGTCATGTCCCAGGAAATGTCACATGGTCCAACCACCTAGTTCTGGGATAACTCAAATAAGTATACAAAATATGATACATCAATCATTCTTGATTCATAATATACCATTACATACACACATCAAAACAATTATTTAAATGTTTTCATAAATAGATGACATTAAATTCCAAACGAACAACCAATAGCCAAGGTACCCATAATCTCTATGAAACTGTATATCAGACCACCCCATGGAGGAAAATGTAATACAAACAACCTCAAATGACAACCACCCATAGGGGTCCAATTGTTATACACATATGCCATACTGACCCACCACAGTCCCTTCACAAGTTGTGCATGAGGAAAATATCAGTGTGCTCATTATCAAGTATTTCACCATAGATTCACATAATTTAATATTATAATATGATCAATATAAAAGTTATAGAAATTGTGAATAATTCTCCCATGTACATATACAAGGATACATTGCAAAGGTATGTGTTGTCAATTTAACCAACTAATAATCTGTCATCCGAAATGTTACACAAGCATGATGATAACATATAGAACCCATCCTCCTACACTGATTCATGAGACTCTTATTGACTCTTATGTTCAAGATTCCTAACCAAATCACATACTTGTACCCCATGGGATAAAAATCCCAAAATTCATCATATATTATCAAATTAGAACCATATGTTCATAACTCGAAGAGAAAATCAAATCAAACTATAACATAAAAATTAAAAAAATAATACAAGAACATGGTAACAATGAATTATTATATAGAGAGCTATTAGAAATCCACCAAACCTATATTAATAAAAATATCCAAAAATTACTATATCATTAGTCTAATAATTTGAAAAAAATTATCATCATGAATGTAAATAACATAGATTCAACATCTTAACATCCTTGACTGAATTCCACGAAACTTGTTCCCTGATCTTGTTCACCACAAGTCCTAAATCCGGACTACATGGAGGAATTTGGTCACATAAAAGTAGTAGAGGTCTATAGTGGTAATGTTGGAAGACTATACCCAGAAATCAGAGTGTGAAATAACAAAATAAATAACCATGCATCAATCGCATTAGAGTCTATGGAAGAATATGTTACTTAATATAATTTTTCTGTATTAAAATAAAAAAATAATGGATCAAATATCCATTACATACATATAATAATGATCACCAACAAGGTTGTTTTCATATACACACAAACATATATAAATAAATACATCATGTTAAACAGGAAGCACCATGTTGAACCACATCTAGTCTTCTGAGAGTATCTAATCCATCCTACCAGGTCCTATAGTAATGAACAAGGTACTCAACACAAACCTTTTCCTGAAACCAACATGAGATAGAAACACATTTATTCATGTGTAGTGGTGGCTTGAGAAGTGGTTGATAAAGACTCTATAGGACAACACCAATGGTGCCAAAATAATATACTTGTCAAGGAAATAGTGTATGCAAGTACAAAAAGGGATAAATAAAATGTACAAGAATGGAAATATATATCAAACATTCATTAAATGGTTAAACTATTATTCTAGGGCCTATATGTTTAACCCTAATCAAACCAAACCTTTATCAACTATAACCAATCATCTAAAACATGTTATATGGTGGTACATACTGTAAATGATAAAACTGGATTTTAATTTATCATTAACTCTATGAGAGACAAAAATTAAAAATTAAATATTCCTAGAACATTGCTTCGGCACATAAACTATATTCAAAACCACATGTTCTGGTATAGAGAGTCCCCTCCACCAACTACTGCATAGAAATGGAATATTATGTCAATTTTTTTAAACCTTTTTTAAGGAATGTCATGTCATACATCTAGAATAATATATATATATATATATATATCTATTTTTTCCACTATATCAACCAAAAATATAGTTTCTTAGGATAGAAATTCCAAACTATATATTTTTAACCAGCATTCCCACAATACACACCTTGGATGTCGAGCTTCATGACTAAAAATTGGAACAATAGACATAGAACTGTCATGCCCACCAACTCAACCTCAGATGTGGGGAGTCATGTCGAGCATCCCATTACATCAAAACACATATCATCCGAGGATAAATATTTGACCACAATAACATTCAATGTTAAAAGAAACTCTTTAAAATTGTTTTCTCATTTTAAATGGCCACAATGGGTCATTAACACCAAAACCTAGCTAATACTGTTAAACCATATATACATGTCAAAACATCATTGCATCACTCTTTGTGAAAATAGTGATTCTCATAATTATATTGAAAGCCATTCAAAACCACTCATATAAGACAATATTTTAGTACCTCTATTTTCTAGAATGTAACCCATTCCTCATGTTTTTAATGTTTTTAAATTGTACGGGTGATATTTGGGATAGTTTGGTAAACTATGAAAGAGTATTTGGATCAAAAGGAGAGGTGAATGGTTTTTCTAAACCATAAAAATAAGTTATCTAGAAACATTGATTCTTGAAGATGATGGATAATATCTCTCACACATTTGGAGCATAGTTTTCCTAACAGTGTATTCAAACCATGCGTAGTGTCAGAATCTAGAATATATTTTTTAGGAACATGCTCATTTTTACTCTAATCCACATTTTTTACTTCAAAATGGCCCTAGATTATGGTTTGTTTCAATGGATGGCTAGAGAACCTTTACCAATAACTTTTGAGACAACCCAGATCCCTCCCTTGATATTTTAAAGCCCATTTATCATCGTAAGTTCCTGTTTGTCATTATTTTTCCATGGATTTATATATGTACTTCTTTTCTATTCTCATTTTCTTATATATACACCAGTTTTGGGTAGATATATGATTTTTATCATAAAAAAACTTCAGATCTATTGTTTTTCTTGAAAGCATAAGAGATATAATGTGGTTTCATGGAATCATGATATAAGGACCCAATGTTTTGAATAATATTTATTTCTAGAATTTTTGTGTTATTTTCTTTTATACTGAAAATTACTATATACTTTAATAAATGAAGTGAGTTTATTTAAAATGAGACAATTGGGTTTCAACTGTTATATGACTTTTGGTCAATATGATCATAATAAACTATATTCTTAATGTTATTATTAATGTTTGTAAATACAAATGATGATCATTAATTAACATAGAAAGAGGATTTTATGGCATCGTCTAGTAGACACGGTCCATATGAAGCCCATCTGTCAGATCATGGTAAGGGGGTTTTGTCACTAGGCATTTCTATAGAGAAGCCTAATCTAAACTTGAACATGCGAATGTTTAACGAAATCACCAATGGGGGAAGTTCAAGCTGATATAAATCACCACTCAGGAAATGTTGACTGAGCTGCCCCAATATTCTATCATAATTTCACACCTTACTCTTTGGTACTATTTAAGTGTTATAAGGGGCTATGTAACAAGGCCTTAGTTACATTGTGTAATTATTTTGTGTAAATAGAATTGTTATTTTTTATTATTGTAAAATTTGTGATTATCAAATGTAAAAATAAGAATGGGATGAATTTATAGAAGATCCATATTATTTGTTTTTTATTGAAAACAGTATTTTGAAATATTTTTGTATACATTAAAAAATTATTAATGTGAAATTATTTTCAGAAAATGGTCTTTGATGGTTGGGATCAGTAATAATTTTTGAGTATAATATTATCAACTTTTTTAGTAAATAGAAAGGAATAAATTGTAATATTACCCTTATAAATAGTAATGTGTCCATTGCAATAGTAACCTTACTTAAGAATGTATAAATATAATTTATTAATCTTGAATGGTAATGTGATATAATGTTATAAGTAAATAAATATTTCAAAAATTAATAGGTAAGTATTAAATTTTTCTCGTAAATATAGTTTTTAATTAAAAACTAAATATCTCATAATTATAAAATTGTTTTCACAAAATGGAGTTCATTATTTAATTCAGTGAATCTATTTTAGGTTAGGGTGAATTTATGAGATTTTTATAAAAAAAAATTTGTTGAAAAGTGAAAATATAGTTTGAGTTTCTGTGAATTTAATCAAAACATTAATGATGTAACGATGATCTAATAATTTTGGATGACTTGTGAATTGTAATATATATTATGTGGTGTTACATGAGTTCAATAACATGGGAAAATACCATGGGAAAGCTCCTGGTTTTTTTAGTACCACTAATGAGGTGTCCCTTGGTAATTAATAAAATATTCCCCCAATTTTTCTATAAATAACAACCCATTTTAATTAATTTCATTCCAATTTCATCCACAACAAATATCTGGTACTTTTACCTCCTATTTAGTTCTCCCAATGTGTCATCAAGACCCCAAGGTCACAACCTCCAAATTTTTGAAGTTACTCTTCAAGGTAAGGGAACCTTTAACCCACATATTTTAATAGGGACTTCCTTCAGGTTATGTCTTCTAGTTTCCATTTAATTATGTGGGGGTATATTATTATATTTATTTATAACCAAAAATTTAATTTCCAAATCATGAGAGTTCTATTCCCCTCTCTTCAAATGAATTTTTAATTTTAATGTAATGTTTTTAGGTTGTCAAATGTTTGTAAAAGAAATCACATCTTCTCTTTTCTTTCATGTTTCCTTTTCATGTGGTATTTCATTAAAATATCCAAACCATGATATTATGTATATTTTATTCTATCCCTATACTATATTGTTATTTATTTCTGAGTGGGTGATCATAGATCCCTCTCTTTTTAATTTATTCTAAGAACACATTATGTAGCAGTTATGCTGTAGAATTTTAATCTCAAAATCTCTCTCATTTTTCAAGAAATTATGTTGTTTTATTTATGTGAATACAATAATAAATTTTCATTCATATAGTTATTAATCAAGAGATAAATTTTACCTATTTTTTTATGTAATTGACATAAAAATAACCCTCACAACCTTTCCATAGGTTATAAATGACATAATTATCTAATTTTTATGCACTTTTAAAACTTCATGATTTTGAAGTGAAACCCATTTATT
This sequence comes from Viscum album, assembly GCA_963277665.1. Taxonomy (NCBI): domain Eukaryota; kingdom Viridiplantae; phylum Streptophyta; class Magnoliopsida; order Santalales; family Viscaceae; genus Viscum; species Viscum album. The sequence continues at coordinate 315,947,890 of OY728132.1, read as the reverse complement.
TTAATCTACATGGGTTATTTATGAAATGTATGATTACGATCTATGTGAATCACATGAAAATAAATAATGATTATGTGTGCACCCTAATATCACTCCAATGCATCGGTTAATGATTTTTATTCACGTTATGACAAGTTTTACGACACCTTGGTGAATAACGTTGGTAAATTTTATAACACATTGGGGTTGGACCTTGGTGATATGTTCATGAATATCTAAATTAAATGGTGTAGCCACATTTATAAGTGATGTTTCAAGTTAATATTATTATGATATTCCAATTTATCTAAATGTTCTAATTGTTACCGCTCAATTTCACATGTAAACTCTTTCAAATGTTTTTCACTGGGCCTTTTGCTCAACAATTCCTTTGATGTATGTCTCCAAGTTATGAGATGCAGTAATCAAAATTATGATAAATTTTTCAATAACATTTTCTAGTGGATTTAAAAAAAATTATATGTTTTCTTTTTTTATGTTCATGATATCCAAGACACTAGACTTTAAATAACCTCTGTTTGTATAATGTTATGAAAGGTTATATAATAAAAAGGGAGGATTCCATTGATTGTATCAGATGATAGTTTAGTTATTTGTGTAAATTAGGCAATTAAACCATTAGAAAATCCCTACAAAAAATTTCATGTAGATGAAAAACTTTTGGGTGTTTTTATGAAATATTATGTATGTGGTATTGGAATAAATAAATCCTTTTTCAGATATGAATATGCCAATGTGGATCTGAAAAATACGATTCTATGAGTGGAATCTTCATCAAGGAGTTTCTGGCATGACCCAGGGTATCCTGGTACATGAAAATGGGCCATGCAGCACTGCTACGTTGACACTCCCAGGTGATAATCTGGGTTAGTCAAAATCATTTTATAAATCATTATAAACGATTTATAAAAAATTATAATTTTGTAAGTATGATGTTCCAAGACATAACATCTTTTATAGTTAAAATATTAATAAATGAAATATTATTTTAACAAAGGTTCAATTCTGTAAGAAAATGGTGGGAAATTGTTGGTAGTGTGCAAATGGTGACCGCAAAGGACCATGAACTGATGGCCCTATGATGCATGCTCTAAAAGAAACATTCATGAGAATGATGAACCAACTGACTCAAGTAAGGGAAATAGCATGAATCATGCTATGAGACCAATCTCACCACAAAGGGAACATCATTCTATTGAGTACTTTATGCGTTAAATAACCTGAACCTATAGTGTATATATCGACCTATTGATTACATAAAAGTGGATTTTCTCTATCACAAATATATTTTTTGTGCTCTACTATTTGAAGAACAAAACATCACACTGGCTGATTACCACTTAGAAGAATAAGTTGATCGGTAATGGGAGAATGTTAAGAACACGAGGCCAAAAGATGAGGTTGAAACTATTGAGTGGGAAGAGTTCGAAGGGATCTTGTTCAATAATTATTTCCCTCCTTCTATGAGAACAGAAATGGAGAAGGTGTTTCTCGAGCTATAGAAGAAGGAGAATAAATTTGTTGGAAGCTATGAGATGAACTTCACAAGACATTCATGTTACATATCAAGATTTTTTATGGATCCTAATAGTATGTTTGATAGATTCTTCGATGGACTAAGACCTCATCTGTGGAATAATCATTTAAACTGAGACTGTGATAGCTATGAGTAGATCATGCGAAGTGAAATGGAATATGAACTGGAGTTTGGTGAGATGCAGTGGAAACATAAATACAATGAAAATAAAGGATAAATAGTGTCCATTTTAGGGAGGATATTTCCACATGGAATAGGATGCAATCAAGTGCAATGTCCCATGTGTAATAAATATGGGAAGAAGAATTTAAGGAACTACCTTCTCGTGGGTGGGAATTGCTACAAGTTTTGATAAGAATACCACATCGCACGTAATAGTTGTAGTGAGGTGAAGCCTCAACTCCAAAACAATATTGACAATGGTATGATGGTGCAGGACCTACCTGATGTCAAATTCTATAGGTGTTTACAACTTGGTCACTTTTCCAATCACTATCCAAATCCAAGGGTAGTGGAGGGGAACTACCACTAGCCTCAGAAAAGGCCATAGGGGCAAGGTCGTTATTTTTCTATCATGATTGATGATTTTGAAGCTTAGAATGATGTGGTGGTAATTACTCTTATGGTTCTATCAAATCTAGAAAGTACATTGTTTTATTCTATTTATATTCATTCATTTATTTCCTCGACCTTTGCAAATAATTTAGAGTCAATACATGAATTGATAAAAGTAGAGTTATCTGTCAAGACTCATTGTGGGATTATCCAAGCATCGTCAATGTTAAAAAACTCTAGTATTTACATTAGTGATCACAATATTATCACAATTATAGTAGTCATTCTAATGATAGAATTCAACAGTATACTAAGAATGGACTGGCTCCCAATTTATTTTCTAATATCAAATGCAGAAGTAAGGAAGTATCAGTAGTATTGAATGGAAAACCTATTGTTATCTTCCAATGAAAAATATATAATCCTGATCATTGTCTTGAAGAACCTCTTATATTCTTCATTATGGAGTTGATCAGTGAAGAATAGGAATGAAATTAGAGTATAAGGACATAAAATGTCTCCATAATCCCATAATATATTGATGTATATCCTGTAGAGTTACTTGGACCTCCCCTAGAAAGAGAGTTATAGTTATCTGTTGAACTCTTACTGGGATCTTATCCTATATCATAGACCCCCTATATAATAGAAAATGTGGAGGTAGAGGAATTAAATAAACAAATCCATGATCTATTGCAGAAGGGATTTATCCGTCAATGTCTATCTCTTGAGAAGTACATGATCTATTTGTGAAGAAAAAGGATGGATCAGTGTGATTATGCATTGATTATAGATAACTGAATGGGATCCCAATGAAGAAAAAATACCCTCTTCCAATAATTGATGACTTATTTGACCAACACAGTGGGGCTCAATTATTCTCTAAGATTGATCATCGATATAGTTATCATCAATTGATTTTGAAGAAAGAAGATAATCCAAAAATAGGCTTCTAGTAAAGATATGGGCATTATGAGTTTTCTGTTGTTCCCTTTGGCTTGACTAATGCTCCAGATATTTTAAAGGATTTGATGAATAGAGTCTTTAAGGACTACCTTGATAAATTTGTGGTAGTTTTTATTGATTGTATTCTGATATATTCCAAATGTTGTGAGGTGCATGGTGATCATCTATGGATTATTTTTCAAACTACAAGGAAGGTGTGTCTTTTTTGAAAGTTCATAAAATATGAATTTTCTTTACAACAAGTTGCTTTCATGGGGCACATTATAATTAATGGAGGAACCATAGTTGAACATACAAAGATAAAGGTTATAGAGGAGTGGAATTATCCTACATTTATAATAGAGTTTGTAGTTTCATTAGAATATCATGATATTATAGGAGGTTTGTGAAAACATTATCTTGAATTCCAAATCAATCAATTAAATTCACTCAAAGAGGGGTCATGTTCATCTAGAAAAAGGAGTGTGAGGAATGTTTCCATCAGTGGAAGAAGATAATGGTTAATGCACTTGTGCTAACTATGCCCTCAAGTATATAAGTATTCATTATTTTTTATGATGCATCTTTAAAAGGGCTTCGGTGCATCTTCATGAAAAATGAAAAATTTATTGATTATGAATATTGATAGTTGGAGACTCATGAAAAGAACTATACTACGCTTGATCAAGAGATGGTTGTAGGCATTTTGTTGAAGATATGGAGGCATTATATTTATGGGGAAAAATGTCAGATATACACAGACCATCATCATTTTATGTACATTTTCACAAAAAACAGAATTGAACATGAGATAGCGGAGATGATTGAAACTTCTATAGGACTATGTTTGTGAAATTCATTATCATCTTGGATGAGAAAACAAAGTCGTTGATGCATTAAACAAGAAAGACCCGGTTGTTCTGTCCATGATAAGGATTAAAATATATACATTGATCAATTAACTAGTAATGATGGATATGGAAATTATAAGGGAAGGGACATCATCAACTCCATTCCAAATTATTTCTCAACTTTCAGTACAAGAGAAGATCACGAAATCTCAGAAAAAAGATTAATTGTTATAAAAGAAGTTTGAGGGTGTAAAGCATAGGGTGTATCTGGAGATGAATATTGTTCATGAAGGTGAACTGAAATTTCTTACAGGACTATGTGTTTCAACTATTCTGAAAATAATGAAGGAGTTGATGGATGAAGCGTGTAGTTGTACGTTCTCTATAAATCATGTAAGTAAAAACATGTATAGATACATTTCTGATCATTATTGGTGGAGTAATATAAAACGGAATATTGATGACTATACTTTATGTTTCCTCATATGTTAGAAAGTGAAAGCATGATGACAACTTCTTAAAGGGGTATTTCAACCAATACCCATACAAGCAAATAAGTAGGCCAATATCACTATGGACTTTGTCACTAATATTTAGAGAACATCCAATGGAAACAATGTGATATGGGTTATTGTGGACCATCTCACCAAAACATACCATTCTATCTCTACTTGGAAGGATTTCATTATTGATCAACTTGCCAAGATTTACATGAAGAAAGTTTTAAGGATGCATGGAGTTCCACTTTCTATCGTATCTAATCGTGATCAAAGGTTCACATCAATATTCAAGAGAATTATTAAACATTATCTAAGATCCGAATTGAGTTTCATTATAGCCTATCAACCCGAAAATGATGGACAATCTAAAAGGACTATTCGAAAAAATCAGAAACATGTTGACAACATGCTCAATGGAATATAAATTTGGATGGGATCAACATATACCTTTAGTTAAGGTCTCTTATAAGAAAAATATATACTTGAGAATTAACATTTTACATTATGAATCTCTATTTGGGAATATATGTAAAAATCTTAGTTTCTGGGATGAATCTATTGATAGAAATCTTCTTGGGTCTGATCTTGTTCAATAGCTGACAGAAAAAGAATATTCATCCAACAACACATTAAGGCTGCTCAGAGTTGGGAAAAGAGCTATGCCAACAACTATAAATCGTACTTGGAGTCTTATGTTGGTGAAAATGTCTATCATCAAATTTCACCTTTGAATATAGTCACAAGATTTTGGAAGAAATGGAAGCCCATCCCTATATACATTGGCCCCTATGAAATCCATGATTTCATTTGAACATTGTCCTATCGGCTTGAACTTCCCCCAAATCTAGCTCAATGTCAGGATGGCTTCCACATATCCCACTTGAGGAAGTACATACCCAGCCCTTCACATGTACTAAATCAAGAGGTGGTACAACTGGAACATGAACTCTCTTTTCAAGAGTAGTTGATGCAGATCTTGGATCATACAGACACGATTCTATGCAACAAGACTACCCTCATGTTTAAATTATTGTGTATAAACAATAATTGTGAAGAATCAGCGTGGGAACATGATGAGTCTATGAGGAATATGTTGCCATGCCATTACTCTTCTAAGGGTAAAATTTAAACATTTGGGGTTGAAATGTATTATGGTTGGATGAATGTAACAACCTAAACTTTTGAATAAAATGTTTTTCTTGAATTTGGGTGTAATTTTATTTTATACTAAATTAAACTATATCATTTAATTAATGAAGTGAGTATAATTAAAATAATACCATTGGGATTCGACTATTATATGATTGTTGGTCAATGTGTAAATTGGAAACAAGACTCTTAATGTTTTAATTATTATTTTTAAATACAAATGATCATGGTGAATAAATACATAAAGAGGAGTTTATGGCCTCATCCAGTAGGCTCAGGCCATAGGAATCCCATATTTTGGAGCGTGGGAAAGAGGTTTCGTCACTAGGATTCTCTCTGTACCAAGACCAATCATTGATTCAACATTTGAAGCTTCAATGGAATCACCTACAAGAGAATTTCATGCTGATAGAAATCACAACCCATGAACTATTTTCTAATCCCCCCCAAAATTATATCACCATTGCACACTTTACTCTTAGGTCCTATACATGTGTTATAAGGGGATATGTAACAAGGCCTCATTTACTTTGTATAATCCATTTGTATAAATAAAATTTTTATTTCATATTACTATACTTTTTTTGAATTTGAAATGTCAAAATAAATAGAGGATAAATATAAATAAGTTTCATATTATTGGTGTTTTTTTGGAAATGGGTATTTTAAAATAATTTTGTATACAATAATAAATTAATAAAGTGAAATGATTTTCAAAAAATGGTCATCTATTATTGTGATCTGTAGAAAATTTAGAGAATAATAATATCAACGTAATTTTTAGTAAATTGTAACATATGAATAGTAATATTACCCTTATGAATAGTAAAGTGACCAGTTGAATGGTAACCTCACTTAAGAAAGTATAAATATAATTTAGGCATCTTGAATGGTAATGTGATATAATAGAATAAGTAAATAATGATTTTAAAGATTATTAGTTAAGTATTAGTATTATTCAGGTCAATAATGTTTTTACATGAAAATTTAATATCTCTTAATTATAAATTAATATTTATAAAATGGAGCCCATTTTTCAATTTAGATCATGGATTTTTTGTTTGGATGAATTTATGATATTTTTATAAAATGTTTTGTTTTTAGTGAATAGTGAAAATACAGTTATGAGTTTCATTGTATTTAATGAAATAATTTATAATGTAACAATGACGTAATAATTCAGGACTAATTTTTAATTATAAGATAAGTTATAATCTTTCCAAGAGGCCAATACCATGGAAAATACCATGGGCAAGCCCATGGTTTTACAAATACCACTAATGGGGATTCCCTTGAAAATAAATAAAATATTTCCCCACATTTGCAAAAAAACAACCCATTCATTCATTACATTCATTCAAAATTCATCCTCAACGATGATATGGTCTTTTTAATTCCCATGGAGTCCTCTTAAGGATCCCTCAAGTCCCAAAAGGTCATAACATTCTATTTTTTGAAGTTACTTATCAAGGTAACAGAACCTTTCACCCTCATATTTTAGTCATGATTTCCTTTATGTTATGTATTCTAGTTCCCATTTTATTATTTGGGGGTATGTTATTATATATCCTTATTACTTCTAATTTAATGTACAATTGATGAGAGACCCTTTCCACTCTCATCAAGTGATTTTATGAATTTTAAGGCAACGTCGTTAGGATGCCAAATTTTAGAAAATGAAATCACATATTCTCTTTTCGTTCAGGTTTCCTTTTCATGTGGTATGTCATTCATATATTCATACCATGATCTTATTTATTTTTTTATTTTCTCCCTATACTATGTTATGATTTATGTATTATTGGTTGATTCATTTCCCCTATATTCTTAATGATTTCTAAAAAATGCTATGTAGTTGTTATGATGCACACTTTTCATCTCAAAATCTCTATATTTTTTCAGGAAATTATCATGTTTTATTTATCTGAAAACCAAAATGTATTTTCGTTTCTAGGGATATTCATCAAGACATAAAATTTTACCTATTTTATTCTATAATTGACATACATATAACCCTCACTCCCTTTTCATGTGTTATAAATGTCATAATGGTCTTATCTTTATGCACTTTTAAAACGCCACAATTTTGAAGTGAAACCCATTTATTTTACACTCTATGTGTTATTTATGAAATTTATTATTATTCTCTATGTAGATCACATTAAAATAAATAAATACTAAGGGTGATCTCTAATATAGCTCCAATTCATTGGTTAAAAAATGTAATCTCTGAAGATTAAATGTTTTATGGTACCTTAGTGAATAACCTTAGAAATTTTTATAACACCGTGGGGTTGGTCCTTGGTGATATGCTCATGAATGTCTAAATTAAATGTTGTAGCCACATTTTAATGTTATGTTTCAAGTTATTATTATTATGATATTCCTCTTTATGTCCATGTTTTTATTGATACTGCTCAAGTTCACATGTATATTGATTCACTTGGTTTACGTACTTGGCCTTTTTATCACCCTTTATTTTGATGTATGTCTCCAGGTATGTGATGCAGTAATCATATATAGGACAAAATTTTCCAGAAGCATTTCAAGGGGATTCAAATTTTGTTTTGTGTTTTCTTGTTTTATATTCCAGATTTCCAAGACACTAGAATTTAAAGATCCTCTTTTTTGTAAAATGTAATGAAATGTATTGTAATAAAAAGTTGGATTCCATACATAACTTGGATTCTTGAGCATTCTACATACGTATCCAATTATCATCAGAATGATTGAGGTAGGTGGCTTCACTATAATATCCCCTTGAGAGAACAATTATGAATGATATTAAATTAATTTTTTTACATGATATTAATTTTGGAGAGGCTGTATAACTATTATTGGGAACCCTCTTTAGTGAAGATTTGTGTAATTATGAAATTTTAGATAATAGGGGGTTCTTGAAATTGGATTATGTTCTTGAATTAAAATTTAGGATTTTCAACTGGGGATTTTCAAGAGTTTTGGGATTTTAATTTAATTTAAGTGTTTTATAAAAATGGATTTTATTGAAATGATTTATTTATTAAATTGGAACTTTGGAATTGTTAATAAATCGATGGTTTTTATTAAAATGGATGAAACTGTTGAAATTTTCATAGGTTTTTGGAAAACATGGGGTGTGTATCAAAACTGAATTAAAGTAGTTGATTGAAATAGAAACATGTTCTTAGAGAAAATGGTTTAATAGGACAGGGGATTTAACTACCTTGTGACAACTTGGTAAATCGATAAGAAACTGCTCATGAGTATGGATCACTCATAAAAAACATGGAATTTATGAATTGTAGATATGTGCAATTAATTTCTTATGCCAAGATATATTTCTGAAGATGGATTAAATTCAATGTTTGATTTTTTTAATGGGAAATATATTTCTAGTAAATTAGATACTTTTTTATTTTTAGTTATATACTATTTTGAAAAGTGATTATATTTACTTTTAAACTCTTTTAAAAAATTCTTTTATATAAATTCTTTTATATCAATGTTGATAAATTTTCCATCCTAGTGGCATGGTTAAAGATGTCAATAGGGAAATACTATTGAGTTTTATACTCATCCCAAATTTAGAATATTAGTTCTTTTGTAGGTTCTATATTTCGAGAAATGAGAAAAAGAAATGAGCTAGTGGCACGGTTAAATAAGTCATTGGAGAAATACTATTGAGTATTATACTCACCCCTAATTTATAATGTTGGTGCTTTTGCAGATGTTATATTATGAGACATGAAAAAATGTAATGTATGAAATGTTTTTAGCAGAACTTCGTGATACATTGTATGTTTGATGATATAGGAGAATATTTCTTGGGGATCATGGAGTCTATTAGTATCCCTTGATTATTTGATTTTCCATTCACTATTTATTTTTATAGTTAGTTTTTATCCTCTATTTCACACGTGGAAGTATTTGGGTATGAATAAAGTGGATGAATTTTCTATCATTGTGCATGCATAATATACTAAGTTTTTCTGATATGGTTTGTTGAGTTAATGGATTTATTATTAAAGGTTAATTAATCCAACCAATTCATTTGAAATCCCTCGTTATTTAATTCAGACCTTTTGCATCTTGGGGATGTCTCTTAAAACCTTGTAATGATTCATTGTATTCTCAATAAGATAATAATAAGTGGATCCTTAAAATGGTATCAACTTGTTATATCTGTGCCTAAAGAGTAGCCATCAATGTTCTAGTTTGTGGAGTTTAAATTCATTATTTTATATTCCTTCTGTTTGAATATTATAAAGCATTAGGATTTTTGGAACTTGAAATGTAGAGAATAAAAGGATGTAGATAACCCTTTTATGCTGAATATCATGTTATTAGGCTGTTGGGTACATAAGTGTTTTGGAGACACTTCTATGATTTGGTAATATCATTTTCATTGGTTTATCCAATGAGAAGAGGATTACATTAATTAGAGAAATGATATCCCACTTGGTTTTCATCCTCCATTTGGAGTAATGATATATGTTGAAAAAAGAGTGCGGATTTTTTAAAAAGTATGAAATTGTTTTTTTTCAATGAATTTTTTTTAAAAAAATTGATTATGGTATTCTAAAAATGGATTGAATTTTTTAAAAAAAGGTTTAACATGAAAAATGGTTGTTTTTGGAAAACTATGTCGTGACAGTTGATGTGATTGAATTTGAAATTCTCACCCATTAGTTACAAATGGGTGAGACATACTGAGATTGTTGTTATTTTAGAAAATGGAACCTTATAGGCATCGTAGAAACCAACTAGAGGAACCTATAGAGAATGTGGCTTCACCCAAGACACGTGTAAAACATGATATGATGTAGAGAATAATAAATACATTTTGAGCTATGTACACTTGGTACCAGAGTGATACACCAAAATTGGTTGATTATTCCATCCAGTTCCAAAAGTCTAATTATAAGGACCAGAACCCGCACTTCTGGATTTAGTACTAAAACATGTTGTGTTTTTTCTATAATATATAATAGAAAAATACACAATAAATTATAAAAATGAGTATCTTTTATAGTCTAGGTTTAGGATAATTACACAAAAATTTACATATATTGAATTAGAGTTTACAAACATTAATAACTAATATAAAAAACTAGTATCATCTATATTCGAAACATAAATGTCCTTTGATCATCTATGGATTCCTGTGAAAAAATTTAAAAACATGGGATGAGAAAAATAGCTCATTATGGGATATAAAAATATGGAATAGATCTGTTAGTCCATAAATACATTTAAACATAGAAAAAAAAAATCACAAGTCATACTTATCACCCATAAAGTATCATATACATACATTTTGAAAACACAGAGAACATAAATAAAACATATAGGTTACTTGAGGAATTAATTAATTATAATTTTAACCATCATGGTGACCATATAATTTGTAACCCTCATAGAAATTTTACAATTCAACCCTTATGGCTACCTTAAAATGTAACCCTCACAACTATCTTAAAATGTAACCCTCACGACTACATTATGGTGTAACCAATGCAGTTATACATGGAGTATCCATACGACCAACTTCCAAAATAATAATACCCAATATATGAGAGGGAGATATAGGTCCAACCATTCATTATAACCAATTCTCATAGACAATAACATTATCATAAAATATGAATAATTTCATAAAACATTTATTTTAAATTGGGGGAAATAGAATTTTGAAAGATAATCGTAAAAGAAAATCCCATTGCACATATAATATAATTGAATTGAGACTTAATATAGTGGATAAAATATGTGTATACCATATAAATACACATAATTTAACATTATATAGACATAATTCATCCCAAAAACAATTTTAATACCACATAAATAATGAATTAAAAGGTTATCCCAATGAATGGAAATCATGTTATGAATTCTCTAACCTCATGTTTTTTTACTTCAAAAATGTTTAAACCTCTTGTATAATTTTTAATATAGTGTTAGTAGTATTTTAAAGATACATTTAAATGTTTATAACACCTTATATGATCATTTAATAACATCATTTCACCATTTAGTTATTAGTATTTTCTTCATTCCATTGTTTCGAGTGCGTTCATTACATGATTGTAATGCCGGATTTGTATTTGATTTTTTGGTCTTATAGAAATGAAATACCAGAAGTGGAATGAAATGGTATTAATGTATTTATAGAATATATAATGAAACCATAAATCATTTTTTTATCATATATGATGATGAATCAATAGATAAAACATTAATCATATATGTTTATAACATTTTGGTGTTTCCTTGATAATCATGAATTGTTCCATATATATAATTTAATGTCATGAATATAAGTTCATTATATATCATAAAAGAGGTTACATAATACACAAAAAAATTCCTCTTTGACAATTAAAATGATTTTACAAATAGTTTTGAAGGATGTAATGGATATTTCAAACACATCATCCCCAATTTGGGTAAAACGATACATCTCAAATGATGTTTTTATAAGAGGGGAATGAGTAAAATAGAGATGAAGAATATTTTCAATAAAAATGAAAAAATAATTTCTATATATGATTTAGTTGATTTAAATCATCATGGATAAGGTCAGGGGAAGAAAATATAACAAAAGAATGAAATTGTGAAGAAAACTCATGAAAATGAAAGAGGATTCTTACATCTTGATATCTTCTCCTTGATATCATACTTAAGGCCTTTAGTTTTGGAATTTTGGTGAGACCACTAGGTCTAGGATGTGGGGAAAATCTTGGTGAAGTAGATTGGGTAGAACATATAAAATTCTCAAGGCTTTAGAGGTCTGACAAGAAGTGGGGAATGATGGTAATTTTATAGTGGGGGAAAGGAGGGATTTTACATTATTTTAATATTTTTTCTCAAGAATATGAATAGTCTAGTTTCATGTGATAAAGAATAGTAATAATTGAATGTGAGAAAAAATCATGTGGTCTTACATCATCCTTTCATCAACTATTATGTTGTAAATCAAGTATATACCATTTATTATAATTTATCATATTTTACTGTTAATAATAAATTCATGAATTTTGGAAAATTAACAAAAATTCATGCTAACCATTTTTTGATGTGTATAATTAAATAACAAACTGCATTTTTCTAAAATAATTTTCTAATCATGACTCATTTAATTTTTAAATAAAGCCATAATTTTGTTGAAAATTACAATTTTAAAATTAAATATGCTTTTTAAACAATATGAAAAATTAAATAAGGTCTCATAAAATTATCTTATAATAATACGACATAAAAATACTTAAATATGAAAATATTTTATGAAAGAAAATCTCATTTTCATTATTAAAATAATAATAAATTTTTAATTATATATATGAATTAAAAAAATACCAACACTTAATCAATAATTATTATAATATTTTTTTACTTATAATTATATCATATTGACATTAATAAGATGGATAAACTTTATTTATAATTTTATTGGTGAAATTACTTTTCATAAGGGTATGTTATTATTCAAAATGTTCTTGTTACCATTTAGAAGGGTGCATTACTATTCATTAGGGTCAAGTTACATTCTGTAAGGGTACATTACTATTTACAAGGTTCATGTTAATATTCATAAGGGTATTCCACTATTCATATGGGTAAGATACTATTCACTAAAAATTAAGTATGATCTATTTGAATCCAAAAAACAAAAACGATCACAAAAGTGTTTTTCTGTTTATCAAAATTCAAAACACATAAGATTAAATATTATGTTTAGTGGTTAGTTTATAAAGGTAACATAGTATTTAGTTGTTCATTTACACACATAGCATTTTCATTTTAAATATCAGGATGTTACAAGAATCCACCAATCATCTGGGGTTATTCAGAAACCAAAATGGAAGAGGTGTGGTTAAATAGGATGAATCATATCTTTGAATTCTTCAGAATACTGATGGAGCTCAAAGTCATGCTCCCTATTTATATTCTCTAGGAACTCTCATGATAGTGGTGGGAATTAATGTGACATGATAAAGTGGATCAATGCCTTACATAGGAGGATTTTGAGGAATTGTTTAATAACTAATTCCATCCTCATACATTAAAGATCTAGAGGAAAATGGAATTCATTACATCAAAGTACTAGAATCTCTCGATAATAGAATATGTGGCTAAATTCATGAATTTAGTGAGCTTTGCATAATATGTTGTGGTGAGTATGGCCTTGAAGACACACATTTCAGAATCCGGGCTAAGGCAGCAGATGTGCTAAAAGATTTTGGTGCTCTATATTATAGATTATACAGAAATGGTGCAATGGGAGACCGTGGATAAGTGGGACATCTCATGAGCTATGTGAGGAGGAAGTATTATGATTCCTATATGGAATTGTGGGAACTCGAATTCTAGGAGTAAGAGAAAATGGTATGCATATTACCAAGGTGGGAATGAGACTCGAAATTAGATAGATGGATCATTATGTCTTCCTACATGACCAATGAGGCAAGAGGGATGCTTCAAATGTGGATCCTTTGACAAAATTAAGAATAATTTAACTTCACCACCAAGAGAATTCAATAATTTAAACAATATGGGACATCTTATTTTTTTTGTCGTAGTTCCCTGAGGCCAGGTGCTCGAGAGACTTCTCAGTTCTTCCATGAATCATATGCCTCAACATGAAGAGGATAACCGAATAATACTCTTTAGAAGAGCAATGCTAGTAATGGTGATTCCAATAAAACCATGACTCATTATTAAGGTAAACATCATTATGTCACCAAAGATAAAATTAATGCAATGATGAAATTTTATGGATCTGAGAAGATGATTGTAGATGATCAGGCTGGACCATATATAGTGAGAGGTATGATTCCTTTTAATGATACCCTAATACGAGTGTTTTTTATACTAGTGTATTGAATTCCTTTATTTCTTCTCATGCTTTTGATATGCTATTTTTAAAACATGAAATGATTTCTTCCTTGATAAAACATCAAACTTCTCCCAGTGAATGATAATTTCAAGACATTGTGGGTAGAAAATGTTCTACTACTATTAACCAAGCTAAACTAAAATGGTACTATTTCAGTGCTGAAGATGAAAATATTTTATGTATTCCTTAATATTGATTAGATAACAATGTTCAAGTCTCACAATGACTGTTATAGTAGAACAATTAGTTTCATAACGAAATATAGCTTTGAGCATCTCTTAAGAGGAGAGTGGGTTGCAAAGATTGGTGCAATGAAATTGTTTGCACCAGCGGTTGGGAATATTTTATATCAGTTGGTGACGTTGAATTTGGAATATATGTAAGATATCAAGAAAATTAGTTTTCCAACAATTGTGGATAAATTTCTAGATGTACTTCCAAATAAAATATAAGGGTTACCACCTATTAAGAATGTTTATTTTATGAATGGTATCCTTTTAGAGATCAGTCCAATTACAATTCCATCGTCTAGGATGTAACCAATACTGTTTAGGGAATTGACAGTAAATTTGAAGGAGCTCGAAATAAATGGTTACATTCAGCCAGTATGCCTCTGTGGGCTACACCAGTCTTGTTCGTAAAGAAAGAAGATAAAACTAATTAGTTATTCCTTTATCATGTTAAGATTAACGAAGTTACAATAAATAACATCTTCTTCATGATTACCACATTTTAGGGCTATAATCTTGATAGGAGTTTGGTTTTGTGGTCTAGAGGTTGGATGATTTACCTATTTCTTATCAGGAACAAATTCTTTATGCTTACAACCATTCATGATGGGTTTACATCTGGGTACACATAAGACTTATAAGGCATCGAAGGAAAAGTTTTGTTGTAGTGGAATGAAAACGAAGGTGGCTAAGTTTGCCTCATGGTTCATAACATGTCATCATGTTATGGTAGAGAATCAAAGACCAGTGGGTATGTTGTAGTCATTAGAGATTATAGTATGGAAATGGGGGCATACTTCTATGTATTGTTTCATAGGTCTCCCAAGAATGATAAAAAAACGATTCCATATGTGTGATAGTAGATTGGCTTAACAAGTCAGCCCATTTCATCCCTATTTGTGAAACACATATGTTGTAGGATCTGTCAAAAAATATATATCGATGTTGTGGTAAAGAAACATGGCATACCAGTTCCAATCATGTCAGACATAGATATGAGGTTCGTATCTTGTTTCAAGAAATCCTTATAGAATTCCCTTGGGACTCAGTTAACAATTAGAATGACATATCATCAATAGAGAAATTGCAATTCTTTGCAGAAAATATAGACATTGGAAGACATGTTGTGGGATTGTGTAATGGTTATTGGTGTCTCGGGGGAAGAACATATATCCTAAGTGGAGTTCTAATATAATAAAAACTATAAGGCATCTATATATATGGATTTTTCTGAAGAATTGTATGGGTTTCCTTGGTGTTATCCACTATGTTGAGTAGAAATAACTGAAACATCACTATTCAAGCTGAGACATGTCAAGAAAATAAAAAATAATATCCAGTCGATCATAATGATGATGGAGGCGGATCAGATTCACCAAAAATATTTTGCAGATCATCATCAAAGATTGTTGTTATTCGCAATGACGGATTATTGGTTCATGAGGATTTCTCCAAGTCTTGGAAATTGTCATTTTGGGAATTAGTTAATGTTATATCCTCGATACATATATCTTTTTGAGATAATCGAATGGGTAAGAGAGGTTCAATATCTATTGGCATTACCACCACGGTTTATTTCGGTACAGAATGTGTTCCACATATCTTAGTGGAAAATGTATCATCCTAATATAGGCCATGTGATTAGATGGGATTATATTGACATTGATATAGATTCTCTATTGGTACATATCCTAGGGTGGATTGTGGATAGGTAAGAGAATGCCATGTGGGGAAAATGAATTGTCTTAGTGCGGTTTTTATAGCAATGTTGTAAGATTGAGGAAGAATCTTGCGAACACGAGAATGAAATAAAAGGAAAATGGAAAAAACTATTTTAGAGAAGTGATTGGTTTCTACATTATAAGGATTTAATAACTAATGGCTAGGATAATTTAGTACCCTAGGTTTCTGGTATGTAACCCTATCCTTATGCTTTAAATGTTTATAAAGTGTAAGGGTGAAGGTTGGGAATGTTTCGTAAACATTGAAGGTGTTTTTTGTTCTAAAAGAGATGTGCACTGTCTATGCATGGTTTTTCCATAATGTGTTGAAATTTTAGTAGAAAAAATTCTCCATAGAGATTATGGAAAATATTTCCCACATGTTTAGAGAACGGTTTTTCAAATTGTGTTCTCAAACAGTGCATATAGTGAAAATTTAGATCCTTTTTTAGGAGAATTTCAATTTTGATCCCATCCACTGGTTTTAACTTCAAAACGACCAGAACATGATATTTATCTTCATTGAATGTTTTAGAACTATTACCATGTGATTTGGAGCTATACTAAAGCCATCCCTTGGTATTTTTAAGCCTGATTCTCAAGGCATGTGCATGTTATTCGTCGTATTTCCATGGCTTCATATATCTTCCTCTCACATCGCCTCATTTTCATAGATATACACCCGCTATAAGAAGATCCAATATTTTTATAGTCAATTAATGTCATATTTGGTGTTCTCATGATAGTTGAGGATATCTATGGTGGTTTCTTGGAATCCTGAACAAGATTCTTGAGCGTTCTTCGTCTGTTTCCAGTTTTCGCCGAAACGAGCGAGGTAGATGGCTTCATTATCATCTCCCCTAATTAGAACTATTTGAAATGATGTCAATTTTTTTTGTTTTATTAATTATTTATTGGATATTGACCTTTTACCTGAAACCCTTTTTAACAACAGTTTTGGGAATTATGAAATCCAGGAAAATTAGGCATTCAGGAAATGAGCTTTTATTTATAAATTTAAAATGATTATATTAAATTATGAATTTTCTATAATTTTAGGATTTTGATTTAATTTAAATGTTTTCAATAATGAGTTATTTTTTATTGAAATTATTTTTTCATTAAATATTTTTATTGAAATTTTCAAGAAACGACTGTTTTTTTTGAACCTGATGAAATTGTTGAAATTATCATGGGTTTCGTGAAAACCTGGGGTCTATATTCATATTTAATTATAGTGATTAGTTTAAATTGCACATTGTTATTGGTTCCAAAGGTGAAATGTCAAATGGGATTTAATTACCCCATGATGACTTGGTAGATCGATGAGATACCACTCATGAGTGTGGAATTAAATTCTTATGATACGATATACATTTGAGAAGGGTTTTAATGCTTTTCATGATTATTTTAATGGGAAATAGTATACTTGAAAATTGGTTGACTTGGTTTTTGTTTATATTTACTTATATAATTTTTTGAGATGTGTTTATATTTACATATAAATTTTTTTGAAATATTTTAATATAAATTATTTTATATGATGGTTTCTTATGGTTTCTGTCCAAGTGGAATGATTATAGAAGTCATTGGGGAATGCCTTTTGAGTTTTATCATCACCCCTGATTTGGAACATTTCTTCTTTGGCAGATACTATAATCTAAAACGTGGGAAAAGGGAAATAACCACATTTTTTTATCACCACTTTATGATACATGGGATTTTTGGTGATCTCAGAGCATGGAGATTGTGGAAAATAGGGTCTTGTGGTCCTCTTAGAGCCATTAGTTGTCCTTCCACTATTTATTTGGATAGTTTCTTTATATTTCACTATTACATGATTTGATGTTATTGTTTATGAATAAAGTGGTTGAATTGTTTTCATTGGTCATGCATCATAAAGTGATATGTTTGGCTATGGTTTGTTGAGTTAATTGTTTTATTCTTAAAGGGTAAATAATCCCCAAATATCATTTGGATCCCTTTGGCATTTATTTTTAGACTTTATAGTCTCAGGGATGTCTATTATGGCCTTGTAATGACTCATTGAAATCTCTAGCCCATGATAATTAACTGGTCAATATAAGTACGACATGTTGACAACCAACACTATTCCAATGTCATAATTTCTATTATAATTTTTAAAATAATCACCCAATGGAATCTGTAAATCATTTTCAAATAAGTAGTAGAAATTCATTTAAAACCATATTTTTAAATAACGTTAAGGTCAACACATCATAATAAAATTTGATCCACTTAAAAACATAGTTTCACCAATTTAATCCCAAAACAAATTCAAAACCCAATAGGTATTGTTAAAATTATTTCAAAGGTCTCCCAAAAATATGACAATGTGATAACACATAAAAATTCATAATCCATCATTCTATATGACATATAACAATTAACTATAGTTCCTACAAATTAATCCATTTCCATTTAATCATGTCGACCAATGAGAAGAACATGGGTAATCTCATAACAATGTAATTCCTCCATTTATAACCCCATATTACAATTTTGATGAAATTAACTGCCTTATGGGAGACCATCAGTTCGGTATTAAAGGAACCCATGGATCCAATGAGATTCATGGGTTGTCAAACAAATAAATTTATGTCCCATAACTATTTTCCGTAACTGAGAAAGAACACAAGACATGTTAATTTTAATTTTAAAACCTTATTAACATGTAAATAGAATGTTCAAGATAATGGTTGAATCTCTTAGACCAAAAAACTCATCACGAATTATTCCAAAACATTTCCAAATAAAAAATACCTTTTAAGTCATGTGTTTGTCTTTTCCAAAATCATCAACATCCAAATGATATAGTTTAAATAAAATAATCTCTATGATCACACCAAGAAATAAAAATAATTTATTCTTAACAATTTTAATTAATAAATTCAACAAATCCAAACATAGAAAAATTATTTAAAAATCACATGGTGGTCAAATAATTTCAAAACTATGCACAAACACCATAAGAGATCTATAGTGGGAACTTGAAACCATTCCAAGGAAAATCTTTATGAGTGAATAACATCTACAGGATTTATAAAAATCCATTTTATAGTAAAACCTATGAAAATTCACAAAGAATGGAAACCATAAAAAAATTATTTATTCATTTGAAAAACTCATCTAAGGGTCTCCCTTATGTGTTATATATTGAATCCCCAATATAAGTTAATGATTCTATAATTATTTAGTAGAATTATCATAAAAACCTAAAATAGAGAACTCTATAATCATAAATAATGGAGGGGGAGAGAAAAAACGTTACCTAATTAGAATCAACTCATATAAAATAAGGGATAATGACAATTATGACAAGATGCATGGATGGGTTTATAGATAGAGAATTTTTCTATGAACCCCTTGTTTGTGTGAAAAAAATAGGGGAGAAAGGGGGTAGAGTGAATTAAAATACCAATGTAGAATAATGGTAAAATATATTTTTTAATATTATTTTGGGTAGCTGCATAGTTCACCACAATCTGCACTAACCATACACAAACTACTCCCCAACACCCAATACACCCATAATGTTAGGAAAAAATATTAGAAAAACTATGTTCAAATATTTATGTAAGAACTACCTCCCTTATTTATAATGTCAAGTGTTTTTTTTAAATTATACATAGGTCATGGACCATGTCCATTGATCTCTACCACCTCACATGGTTTCCCATTTTTTCTTTAAAATTTTAACCAAAATAGTGATATAACTGTATAACTAAAACATTATCAGTTAAAATTTAATAGAAAACCCTCTCATCGTCATGTTGTCTCATGGTTTCCCTAAAACATTGAACACTGAAGTACACACCGTCGCTAGAAATCTCCAAAAGCTCAATGTAAATCCTCAGAATATCATTTCAGAACCTGATATACCTCCCACACATCATTGAACATCCCAAAACATCCATTAGTGGAATTAAAAGTCCTACAATACCATTTTGAGTACTGATTCAAATAGTGACACATCCAGTGAAATAAAAATTAAAATCATTATTGAATTTATAACTAATTGAAGTGGGATCATTAAAAAAATATTGTGATATAATTCAAAACCATTTAATTGAATAGGATAAGTGCAACATAGTGATATCATTCACAATAAATGATATAGTTATGTTCTTCCACTTGAGGAAGAGGATGTCATGATTGAAGAATAATATATGAAATTAACCAAATTCACCTATATATTTCATCTAGTTCCATCCTGTATCGAAGTGATCTCACAGTGGGAGGATAATAGGACCACAAAATAGATTATATGTCTTATAATTGAGCAATTATTGTTAAACAATAGGGGGACTTGGTGTACAAAAATATCAAAATACCCCTAGTTAAATGATTCTCATTATACTCCATGGCCTAGCCTCTCAGAGATTACAAATAAAAATCCATATCATTTATAGACACTATTCCGTGTTTAATTACATAATGATACACATAACATAATCCCAATTGATTGAGAGTACTTTATTCTTTTTGTAGGTAGATAAATATCACAATATAAGAAATCATGGATCTTATGAAATTATTTAAATATACATAAAATGATTTAAAATCCAGCTATCTTCAATTATTGCATCAGATAACATGAGGTTACACTTAAAAAAGGGGTAAACTATAATACCTAATAACAGAATAATAATATAATAGAATATATTAAATAAGTAAAATTGATTCTAGGGGAATAACTTAGTGAAAAGTGTGGGAATATTAATCATGAATATCATATTATAAGAAACTATGATAACGTCATGACATCATATGAATTTGATAACAATATAAAATAAGTCATCATAAGAATATAGAAAATATAACTGACAATAAATCTCAACAAAATATTCTTATGCTAACCTCCAATTCACTAAAAATGGTATCTCATAATATATATATTTTCCAAATGAATTGGAGTGTAATAAAATTCTTCTCTCACCTATCACATTCATATCATATACATTCATTTGTCTTCCACATAGATCATACTAATTAAGAACACATTCCATTACTTTTAATCTAATTAATAACTACTATATGTTTTATATATGTAATTCATAATTCAATTAATGATAGTTACATATTTTTGAATTATCTTTATTGGAAATGTGGATAGGTATTCAAAATAGAATAGTTTATTAGGGAAAACTATGGGATAATTTCATAGGAATAAGCAGTGTTTAAAAAAATGTTTGTCGAAGGTATTAATTAATTTTTGTAGTGGTATATACTTACATGGGAATTATATGGTAATTAAATTAATGTTCAATAACCCATTAAAACAATAAAAATTGGAAATAAACGGCTTAAAATAAAAAATGTACTATAAATAAAGGAGGATGATGGGAATCACTTACCTTGTGTGGGTGCATCTAAAAGATTGGGAGGATCTTATGAAGAGCTTGAGAATATATTAGAAGGAATTATGAGAGGTATATAGAGATTAGATTCATACTGAATGTGGTTTTGGTTAATATGAGTGGGAGTTTGGGTGAATATTTATGAAAAATTAAAGCCAAATTCCTTATTAATTTGTAGACATAGGTTTTAGACTCAGCATGATAAAAAATAAAAATCATAAACATTACCATGGGTTTCTCCTATTTTTTTACCATATAAGATTTTATTATGTTAATTTATTCTAATATAAGTTTATTTCACTAAAATAAAACCATTGATAATGTGGTATTGAGAAAATGTTAAAGTATTTTTTTAATTTAATAATATAATATAGTTTTTGGAAGTTTTGATATAGGTCTTTAAAATTAATCAAATAACATAAAAATATATATATTTTTTAATTTAAATTTTATTTTCTTGTAAATACATTTTATTATATTAATTTCAATAATTCAGGGCTATTACAAATTTATAATTAATACTATATATTTTTTTCGAAAAATATTTATAATACAACTAAATATTATTTAAAAAAAATAATTAAAAATTATTTATAGGGTGATTTAATAACTATTAAATTGTTTTTAAATAATAATCTAATAAATATGATAATGATCAAATTCAAATAAAAACACCAATTTATAGAAAAATTCTAGTTTTTAAGAAAAAAACCACTTTCTAAACTCTAAGAAGGTAAAATAATATTCATTTAATTTTTTAATAATTAATATTTAAATAAAAATATTAAATATGATTACTTTATTATAATAATATTAATTTGAAAAAATATTTATTTCAAAAAAAATATGATTTAATTAAAAAAAATTATTTCCCAAAAAATGAAATTTTAGTTTTTCATATAAAAATTTAATTTTAACTAAAATTATTATATTAATATATATATATACTATTAATGAAAAATATAAAAATATAATCATTGTTTAATTAAAAATAAAATATTACAATTCATACATATGGGGTTTAAATAAATAACCCTATATTATACCAGTGTATTCCCTAAGAGTAAGTTGTTTGATTAGAGTCATTTGTTGTTATTTTTCAGAAAATATGGTTTGGTTTGTGATCTCGATTAGCTTTTTCTTCTTCTTTGAATGAATTCTCTCTATTTATGGATTTAAAAAAGAAACATGGTAAATGTAAATGTAAAATCCAAATAATTATATATCCCTCAAATGCTTTAATAATTTGGATTCAAATGGTATGATCCAACCTGTTAAGCAATCACTTCTTCCCACTGTGTTTGTTAGAATTAATCATAACAATTAGTATTTACTAATACTAACCACCATTCTAAAATAAATATTTAAAAATGGTTATTATACATAATTTTAATTTTATTCTAAAATAGAAAATTATGGCCATATTTCATAATTTTTCGAAAATAGAAAAATGAAATTTATTGTATGTTTTTTCTATAAATATATTTTTCAATGTGTAATTTATTTAATATAAAAGGGAATTTAATTTATAAAAGTGACGTTTGTTATATAAACTAATGAAAAATTACCCACCAATGGGATTCTATAGGTTCCCAAACCGGTCATTGAGCCTAGAGAGCATCCTTGGCCATTTCTTAGACCACCGACAAGCCAAAGGACATTAACCAAGTAGTAGATAATACTACTACTACCTATTTAACCTCAAAAATGCATCAAGACATCTACAAAGCTCTAATATAACAACCATTATTTTATAAATATTATAAAAAAATATTAATTATGTTAAAATAATAAATATTTTTAACACCCAACTCTCTGAATGTTCCATCCACCAGATGAAATGCTTAAATTCCCTCTTAAATTGATAACTCATAACGACACGGTCCATTATAATATCCCAATTATTGTTTCTTCTCATCCTCCATAATTTATGGTAAAAAAATTATTGTATCTAAATATTCCAAAACAAATTAATACAGGGATTTATCAACGTTATATTATAGAATCCATGTCATACTCTTTCATTGTAACCCCACATACAAAACATCATATGTAGAGTCATATTCATTTTTCATCAAACATCAAAACCATGATCACCGCATTTGTATAACTCAACACACCATTGGTTGTACAATTTATTCCTTTTAGAGATCCACAATACTACACACCATATTAATCACCATACTGAACATTATTTTTACACTAAAACATTGAACATAGAGTTTTTTTTGAATAATCACACATAATCAAATGAAAAACATGTGTCGAAAGTTAATAGGAAGAACTCGTTCCTGATATCATGTTGAACCAATGAGTCTTTATCTATCATGTTTGGACCAAAAATTTATTCCATTCTTAGAGGGCCTTAAAAATTCCTCAAAATCCTATTTCTTGTAGGTATAATGATCTTACTGTGGTGCCCAACAACAACAATTGTTTTCCTGAGGAAGAAATAGTCATGTCCATTCTGATGGTGTCATAAAAATGTACCCAGACATAAAAAATACACACTATTAAGACACTAATTATTATGATTGATGTTTTAGAGGAATAATTAAATATATAAAACATTCTTGTAGAAATGTAAACTAAAAATAAAGAAAAATATCATAGTTGGTTCAATAATTGCTTACACCATACATTAAGCAATTAATCTTCCACTAATGCACTACTAATCCAACATACATTCAAATTAACCAACCAAACTATGAGACTAATTCCCACCAATTAAATCTATCTAGAAACACATCAAATTTATAGATCATAAATAAATAATGGAACTATATCTTATATGGTCTATTACATATCAGTCCATTGCAGTCATCATGGATATTCAATGGGCATTTTTACACAAAGTCACGACCCTTATTAAGAGATTTTAATTCGCTAACAACATGACTGATTCTCTCCATCATATGAGTATATCTGTTATCTCCACACAATACTCACAAAATTCCACCCATCCTAAGAATATTTTATCACTAAAAAATATATAGGGGTGATTTTCCATTCATACACAAATACTATGAAATACAAGATGCACTTCACACACATATATTACCCTAAATACAAATCACTAAAATTAGTGATCCTACTCTAATGTGTGTTTTATCCATATATAACTTATGCATAGGTTATGGAATATTACCGAGATAGGTATTATAACCACAGAAAAATTTCTTCATTGAGGCATATAATTTCCTTCAATGAAAAACTCTGGATAACTATACTATGTTACCCCTATCCATTGATTATGTATTCTACCTCCATGAATAAATATCCAGATACATTAACCTCTTGGACACCAATAATGGAGATTATCATGTTGAAAAGAAAATTTTACAACTCTAATGGTGATTGTGACTTGTATTCATCTATGACATACAACTACTATAAACTTCTAGTTCATCCAAAAAACTGCTCTCGTTCTCAAATAAATTCTCACCAAAGAATTAATAATAATTCAATTGACCCCACATATAACCATATACATGAATTCCCATTAAATAGGGAAGTCCTAGAAGGCCATTATATAACAACATTTCACTCAAAAAGATTGACTTATTATGAATCATAATCCATAGGGAACAATATCAAATACATTTTCCTATATCTACGCTCTAAAATGATCTATTTCCATTCATCAGGAGTACCCATTACACTTATTTTTTTAGAAAACATCATTTCCATACATGGAAAAACACCGTATTCCACCACCACTCAATGGAATTCCTAGTATAGAAAAGTTCGTCTATGAATAATAACCTTCCCTTAAACTCAATCATCACATCATAAGTACTATCACTCATGGTTCCTTATATCCCATTATCACAAGGCTGATCACAAGACATTTTCCCCAAAATATCAGATTTTATCCACATGCATATTTCACTTTCATTAACGAAATATATCCTTAATGAAATAAAACAACATACTATCAATTCACATGGATTATCCAACCTAAGGCTACCAATAGGAAGCTCGATGAATTAATTCAATAATAACTAGATTCATATCTCTATGTATACGAGGGTCTTCTATATAACCTGAAACTATAACATATCTGAAATCATACTCCCATATCTGGTTCTAAAATAAAAAAATTACATTTTCAGATTTGATTCCAATGGAGGCGATCCAATAATGTTTATCTAAAAATTTACACATCAAGAGGAAATATTTTGTCACTTAAAAACCTAAGCACCGTTCTGTCTTAGAGAATTATAGAATTAGGAAAACCTCTTTCATAAAAAACCCCAATGAATTCAAGTTATTTTCTATTCCACTATACTAATAATTTAGTATAATATATTAGTTCATAAAAATTATCTATATGAAACCCCTCTAAGTCTAATTCATTTAACATCCTTCTTGAAAACATAGGTATTGTAATATTTTTAAGGAATAGCTCAATTTCTCACTAAGGTAAAGCATGAACATTAACAATTGAATATCATATATTAAAATAAGATGTAAATAAGGGTATGATAGTTAAATCAATGTTTCTAATCTTAAGATAAGACAACTCATAACAATATATAACTAGATCATCAAACAATAAAACAATGTTAAGGTCGTTAGAAATAGAAAGATATATTACAATCAATAATCATGATCCATTTGATAAGAATATTTATAATGGAATAATTTAATACTAATTTATAGAATAATGAAAAATGGGTATATTGGAACATTATCTTCATTGAACACTTAAAAAACCCATACAATTAGAATAACCAAATATTGGTGTTCTATTAAAATTTTCTAGATGATCTATTAATTAAGTAATGCCTAAGAGTGCTATATGTGCCCAATCATCTTATAACACTATCCAATAACCCTAAATAAAGTACAACGAAAAATAATTCATCATAAAACTCATAAAAATCCATTAGTCCTTTCAAAAATACATTAAAATGTAGAAAAAATAGTCATATAATAATATATTTGAAATATGATTAATTTTTTGAAAAGAAATAAATTATCTATCAATCTATTTAAAATATGACTGACCAATGTAAAAGAAATGGTTTCCATGACAATCTATTTGATTCAATCATAATGAATCTTGAAAAAAATTGATTATGGTATCATTTCCAAAAAAATCCCTATTAGAGAATAACTATGAATACGGTTTGTTATCTTGAGGAATTGAAATACCTTGAAATAATTATTAAAAATATAAGGAGAATAATATATTTTATTTTAAAATTTCTTTTATAAATTAAATATTCACCCTATATAGTGAAAAATAATTTCATTAAATAAACCTTGGAATTAATTAATGGTAACATCAAGCAAAAAATGGACATTATGGAATGAAAATAAATTCATGTAATTATTGTTAAAAATAAACATTATTTTCAAAAAATTCCTAAAAATGGAGTCAATAGTAACCCATTTTTTTAAAAAAATTGGAAATTTACTTTTGATAAAGTCATAAAAAATATAAACAATCATATAATATTCCTTTGGGAAATCATTTATTTCTAGTAATGATTTTTTTGAAAACATGTTATAAAACATGGATATGAAAGTTAATGATGCCTCATTAAAAAAAGAAACCATCAGTATCACATATAAATGATTACCTTGAAGACTATTTAATAAATATTCATGTAAATGGGAATTAAACATTGTAAAAGAATTCATCACTATAAGATAATAAATTATATGTCTTTTATTAAAATAAAATCTTCTTACTTTCTCTAAAATAACCATAAATGTAAAAAATACTTAAATAATATAGATTGAAACATATATATTTTTCCACTTTGGTAACTCTTCAATCATAGGCCCCATAATTGAATAACATCAAATTACACATTATATTTTATGAATATAAATAGTTTAAGGATATTACATTTCGAAGGGATATATAGACACCTCAAAAATTAATATAGGTCCATATTATTAACTCATGTATATATGAAAGAAAATATGAATTAAATAACAATTACACAATTAGTAACATTTAATATTAGAATTAATCATTGAATTGAATATTTTTATCAATTGTATATATATATATATATTATAAAATAAAACATAATATAGTCAAAATTTTGTACAAAACGAGTCATGTTTTATTAAAACCAATGAAGAGGAAATATATCCCAATGAAATGAATTTGAGTTATTAAATTATTTACTAAATTATAGCCTTCAATTAAAATCCACACTACACCAAAATCTGTGTTTATAGGAGGGTTATTAAATCAACATGAATTTTTTATATAATATATAGGTGGTTTTCAAAAAACCTCTGCTAAAACATTCATTTATTTCAAAAACAAGGAACTTCTCCCTAGAACCCCCCCCCCCAAATCCCTCGACCCCTGCGACCCCCATGACATTCTGACCCCTTGTATCCATACCCTCCCCGTCGCGCCTCGCCACCGGTCCTATGTATAACTACCCCTCATCGTACCTCTCCTCCTCTTTCGAGCCTCACCGCCCCTCTCTACTTCTCCCCACCAATCCTGAGCCTTACCTCCCCTCTATTAAGGTTTACATACACTTGGATAATCAATAAACATAGACAAATTAATCAATTTAACTTCTTCCTATTTTATCTAAAATTTTGATTATGTATTTCTTATTATACAATTTGATGTGTTATAATGAGATTTTTAATTATTAATGAATATTGTGTTGTCCTTACATAAATAATTTATTAATTTTATCATTCTTGAATTATGTAATAATTATTAATAAATAGAAATTATTTTCTTTATTTATTTCTACATAACATGAAATATTTTTATGTTTGTTTATAATTTTGTGATAAGATACAAATGACACGGATATATGATTGAAATAATTGAAAAAAATTCAACTTGTTATCTTATATTTAACAAGAAGTGAGTTACTAATGATTATGATAACATTATAGGGATTATAAAAGATATTTCTATATAGTTATGTATTATAGATAGATGATTTTATTTGTTATGTTATTTTGTTACAAGGATAAAGTATAAAACAGTTTTTAATTTCTTTTTAGGTTATGAAAGGAAGTTAAGATGTTTCATTTACGGTATGCCATAATTAATAAATTATGTATGTTTGAATTAGGTTTTTAATAAAAATAGTAACAATATTTATATTAGTTTCATTTACATTGAAAAATTTTGAGTATAAAATTGGGTATTGAACAAAAATTTAATTTTATAAACACTAATTGTATTTATTTTTGAAATTTATTGTGTATAATTTTCTTCAACCCAAAAATTAAAAAGAATGAAATTTAGTTTTCTTTTTATTTATAATATTGATCATGTATGGGTTATTTCATGAACCACACTTTAATTATATGAGATATTATTTATTGAAAACATATCATTTTAGAGTTTGTATTATTTTTTAAAATTCAATCACATTTAACAATATTTACCCATATTTGATTCATTTTGTATGTCTTAAAATGTATACATATTTTTTATTAATGGAAAAAATATTATATATAAAGGGTTAAATGTGTAAAAACCCATTTCCCTTAGATACTACCTATTTTCTAAATAGATTTTTTCCAAAAATATTGTTTTAAAACATTGAAGACTTATTTGGATGAAGAACATATATTTTTTCGTTTATAATGTATTACATGTAACATAATCCATGAAATGTTCTTTGATTGGAATGTTACTATTATATATTAATTATTTCTTATTCCATGTATTATACATAGTTTGGTTCACTACTAGTATTCATAAATTATATCATATTCCATCTCTAATGGTTAATATGGAGAGATACTGGAATTTTTTATTGATTATAAAATTAAAATAGGTATTTTGATTATCTTATATGATTTCTTATCTAGATATTTGATATTTTATTAATTAATTCAAATATTATAAATGCCTTCCCTGATAAAAACATTTTTATAAAATATAGTATTTTTCATGTAGTGTGGAACACTATTTTTATTTAATAATTTTTTTCTATTACTGAAACATATGTATTTAGTTTTTTATTTATTTTTTATCCTAATATTTATTTAATATATTCATTTTTTGAATGTTTTTTTATTATAATCTATAATATATGTTTTAATAAAAAATTCAAAATAGATATAATATGGATATATGATATTGATTGGATCTAAATAGAGTTTCAAAATACCTCTATTTTTATTTA
This sequence comes from Viscum album, assembly GCA_963277665.1. Lineage (NCBI taxonomy): Eukaryota > Viridiplantae > Streptophyta > Magnoliopsida > Santalales > Viscaceae > Viscum > Viscum album. Next base: position 315,917,999 of record OY728132.1, on the reverse strand, counting down.
TTTATTTAATAATGCTTTTAAATGGATGATTTATACACTTACCTTGTTATAGTCTCATTTGAATACCTTGGTCAATTAATAACAATTTGGGTTACCATATTAAAAAAAAATTCATTCTATATAAAGAATTACATTTGGTATTAAAATTAGAGAAATAAGTCTAGGTATATTCAGGATTAAAATGAGAGGAGTGGAATGAAGAATTAAATATTTGGCTGGTTTCCATTTATCCATCCTCATGGGAAAGAAAATGAAACATATAAAGATGAAAATGGGAAGATTATACATGTTACAAAAGATTAAAATATTGATGTTGTGAGATAAAAAAAATGATGGATGATGCAAAAAATATTATATATAAAGCATGTGGTGAAATTAATTAGTTGGAAATTCTAATGTCATTGTATCTTAGGAAAAAATGAATGTAATTTCAAGTATTGGCATAAATTATATTCCAACATTTACAAAAGTGATTATTACCTTTATTCAAGTGTGGATTACCTTTACGCAAGTTTTTCATACCTCTATGGAAGTTCTAAGCTACCCATATACAGAATGAAAAAATGTAAGTTACCATTGTACAGTGAACTAGAAACCATTAAATCATGTATGGAATTTTTTTATTCCTTTACACATGATTTTAAAAATGATTATTACCCTTTTGTAACTTCTAAATGCATTTAGACAGCTTTTGTAGTTACCTTTACATGACCAGTTTAAGTAAAATCTTACCATTACACAAATTTACTATTTACCCTTATGTAATTACATTAATTTGTTCTTACCCTAAAATAGAATTATAATTTACAGGTATACATCATGAGTAAAAGGAATATTATCTTTATATGAGATTTATATTTAAATAATACCTTTACGAAAATTATATAAATTATGATTTCTCCTTATGCAGTAAGTGCAAAAAAATATCTTACCCTTACATGGGATATATAGGTATAAAATTTCTCTATTATATAGTTGTATCGTATCTCAGATTTTTGAATGGTATAAATCATATGTCAATAGAAAAATATACCATGACTGAAATACATTGAGTATTTTTTAAATTGAATTTTATACTTTAAAAAATAATATGTTTCTATTTTAATTTTTACCTTTTGGGTTTTAAATGTATGATGAAGAATTAGAAAACACCCATGTGTTGACGATTCAATGGATTTCTAAAGAATGGTATCTATTTGTGTTCTTTCTATAAATAGAATATATTAAAATAAGTGGATAAAAAATAGTAAATTCATTTAGAACTTCATTGATTAATTATACTAATTGTTGAGGCATTTATAGTCACACTATATTTCTTTATTCTAAATCAATTAAATAATGGTAGATAATCCCTACTCCACTAGTTTCTTCATCGACATATACTAAAAGTCTAAATAATTTTATTATTTTTCATAAGTGTCTGTAATATTAATTTCACATGTGATTATATATACATTTAAAAGGTATTGTATGGTTATTTAACATATTAGTATTTTTCAACTTGAATATATGAATATCTATTAGTATTTATTAATAGTTATGTGTTTAAATTATTTTTCATAATTTGTAGTAATATTTTGAAATATATGGATAAAATTAGGATCACATTATTGGGGAACACACCTCTATATGCAAAGGGTTTAGATGATTTTTTATATTTTTTAATTTCGAATTGATTTGTTGGTGGGAGAATAATATTTCTATTTCTGAAATGTAAATCTAGAAGATAGTTGAAGAGAGATAAAGTTAATTAACATATGATATTAAATAAATTCCTTACTCATTATTTGTGTTGGATTTGACTTGGATAATGAAACATTAAAAAAATGATTATCATTGATGTCAATCCACTGAATGAGATCCCAACTTCATTTAAAATGTAAAATTAAATTCAAAACCTTATAAATGATGCATTCGGCATATAAAGACACAAACATCAACATCAAAACATGTCATAAAACCAGTTGATGATGCTACAAATAGTGACATGAAAAGTAATGTTTTTGAGATTCTAGGACAACCATATACAGATTTTAACAAATCATTGGATCCTCCTCCTGATTATGTAGATAATAATGTAAGATAAACCATCACTGAGTGGACATATGTGTTTCCGAGTTTTGCTGATGATTGAAATCAAGAGTTGAATAGTTGGTGTTTTAAATATTCAAATATTTATTTTTTTGTCGAAGTATTACCATATCAAATTCCAATGTGGAATTAAATGTAGGTGATGTCCATGATTTTGAAATTATTGCATGATGCATTTCATAAAGCAAATATCCCTAAGTCTTTTTTATGATATGAAACAAATTTTTTAGCAATCTTGGTTAGAATTATACAAAAATTCATGTGTGTCTTAATGATTGTATGGTTTATTGGGGAAAGTATTCAAGAATATAGGATTGCAATAAATTTTCTTCCTCTTAATAGCAGTATATGGGTTATGATGGAAGTCTAAATAAACATACTACCATGAAGAATAATAAAATGAACACACCTTCAATGGTTATAATTATATTCCTTTAAATCCTAGATTTAAAAGATTGATCATGTCATCAAAAACCGCCAAACACATGAGGGGGAATTATATAGATAATAACAATGATTTATTAATGTGATATATAAGATATTCAATATCATGGATCAAATTTGATTAATTACATCCATATTTCACATCTGATCCTAGGAATGTTTGATTGGGATTGGTTATCGATGGATTCAACCCATTTGAGACTTTAAGTACCATTCATATCATTGGGCCAATTATTTTTGATCCATTACAATATTCCTATGTAGATGTGTGTGAACAAAACATATTCTATAATATTGATGATTATTCCTAGAAAACAATTCCTAGAAATGATATGAATGTATAATTTCTTCCATTAATAAAGAATAATTATAGGAGTAATGGAAAAACAATGATGAGACATATGATGCATCTTCTAGAACAATGTTCAGAATGCATGTTGATCAATTGTGGACCATTAGTGATTCACTAGAAATCAGAATTTATTTATATATAACACATAATTAGTTTTGTCTAGTTTTATTTGTAACTTTGATTTTGACACCGAGCGACTACCTCACAGTAGAAAATGGTTCTTCTTGTTTCATTGAATACTTCTTGATGCAACTTATAGATTTCAGTTGAACAAGTAAAAATTGAATGGTTTAATTGTTCGTAGAACACCTCCAAAGTTTTTAACACGTTATAAAGTATTCACAAAACAAGTAAATGTTCAAATAGAATTGGTGAAGGAGCATCATTAAAATGAAAATGGGGAACAAGTTCAAATTTCATCATCAAGTGAAATCGGAACACAAAAATTGAATGAAAAAAGTATATTTATCAATCTTTTGTGCCGGGAATTTCATTTGTTGTGGTGTAATATTGATGTGATTCATATTGAGAATAATTTTTGTGAAAATTTTATCTTTACGTTTCTTAATGATCCTATAATGTTGAAGGATCATCTCAATGCTTGGAATGACTTACAAGCAATGATCATAAAGCATGATCTTCGGCCAGATGAGACTGGAAAGTATTCTCTGAGATTTTTTTCAAAGAAAAAATGGATAAAGATATATTTATTTTAATTTTAAATCATGTAATGATGTATAATGGGTATTAATGTAACATATCAATATGTATTTACTTAAAAACATTTAGGTTACATGGGTTGAAAATCACAGATTAACATATTTTGTTACAACATTTACTTCCATTGTCATTGCATACATTATTACCTAAAAATGTTACTGCAATTGTACTCTAATTCTGAGAATTATTTAGAAAATTAATTTAGAAAACTCTAAATAAATTTTATCTTAAAAACATCAGAATTTTTTTTTTCCACTCTTTGAAATTGATATGATCTTTCACTATTTGTTTTTTACTTTTAGGATGTATTTAATTGTGTATTTGTTGGAGAAAGATAAATTATGAGGCCCCATACAATATCTATGGATGTATTAAATTGAGAGGTACTTTATTTATTTATTTTTTATTTTAGTATAAATTTTTTGGAAATTAATTAAATACATAATTGTGTTTATTTTATTTTATTTCATAGATATCTTCGGCATTTGAAATCATATGTGCAAATTAATGCTCATCCTCAATTATCTATTTTTAAGTCTATTTCTAAGTGGAGTGTATTTAATGTTGTTCTAGATACATTATGATATATAGACAAGATTAAATCGAGTCATATTTGTTCAAGATACATCAACTAATTTTGAAATACAAGGAAAATAAAAATTATTTACTACTATTAGTCGATCATTTGGGTGGTGTCACGAACCAGCCCGGATACCTTGGTAACCCGATAACCGAGCTGGACCTGACATAGCCTGAAGGGTGTTCCCAATCCCCACGGGTCGGTGACACACACCTGGCATCATACAATATACAAGTGGGAATGATTTTTCCACAAGAATGCCAAAGAAAGAGAAAAAACAGTATACATAACAAAAGAAACTCCACTAGGAGTGATGTACCAGAATACAAAGAGGCATAAAATGCCATATTACTATAACCCAAGTATAAAAAGGGAAAATAGTCCCAAGGTCCCAAAGGACAAAACACACCAGGTCCAGAGATCAACAACTGGATCCACCTCCAAAAGGACCCTCTCATTTGTTCGATCCTGGAAGAAGAAAGTCTACAAACACACGAATGAAAAAGTAGGGTGTGAGCCTATGTCCAGTATAACACCACCAAGGATTCCATAACAAATTCCAAATACAGATTATCCAGATAAAATATTTCTATTTTCTAATAAACAAGTTTTAAATTTCAAAACAATATGTTAACAAAACATGCTATAGATTTTCAAAAGATGGGAAAACCAATTTAAAAAAAGGTTTTACAAATGATTTAATATTTATAAAACAATGGCATAAGTAAAACTTTCATATAAAATATTTTATATAAATTCAGCAGGCATGTAAGTCAATTCAAAAGAATTGGCCTATATTTATATCTCAAATATAAATAAACAAGTGATCCACATGGTCATTTGCCAAAATATATGGTAGTATTAATCAGTTATAGGATTCAACACTATCTATGTGAACTCAGAAAAATGTGTATCCACACGTCCCTATGACACTGGCCATAAGAGACTCATCACCAACCTGTTAGGGATGTGACCCGGCATAAGGATGTTTTAGAATGTTTTCGTAGTGTAGAGTGTATCCAAAAAAACCCACCAACTACATATGTATTTCATGCGCTCTTACATGACGAGAGAAAAATTTTATAAATACATAAAATATAATAAAACCCATTCTTCCATTTCAAAAGTGCCAAGTTCATTCCATTTAAAACTGTAACAGGTTTTATTCAAAAACAAGCTTTTTTACAAGATAAAACCAATGGGTTTCTATCAAATCATTTTAATCCATTTTCGTAAGATTGAAATACATTCAAAAAACCATTTCCATCATTTCACAATTCATTTACACAATTAAATTCAAAAATTTAATTGAAAGCATTTTCATAAAATCCACAATATAAATTAAACAATTTAAATCATCCAATTTTACAAAAACACTCCCAATTCAATGGAATTGGGGTTTTTCCAAATTTCTATGTAAAAACCATTTCAAATATCTCAATTCAATGGAATCAAGTTTTTATTAATTTAATTGAAAGAAACATGAGAAATTGAATTTAAATAAGTAATTGAAGTAAATTAATAAAATTCAATGATAATAAAATTGGAAAGTCGGGATGGAATCACCTTCCTCGATTTATTAATGGGAGTTAGCCCAATGAGAAACCCCAAAACCGAGCGTCACAACGACGTCGATCAAAATTTGGATCTAAATCATTAAAACCAATATTAATATCAAAGGAATCAATATCATGAAAAACTAGATCTAGATTCACAATCAATGATCTATACCTCAACTAATAGGTATAGATCCATGGAAACAAAAGAAAATCTTACATTAAAAGATCAAAGAAAGATAGAGGAATAAATGAGATACGAAACTGAATGAAATACACTTACCAGGAGGAGAGAGGATCTTTAATCCATGCCTTCAATCTCCAATAAAGAAGTTTGGATCACATTATAATCTCTCTAGGAGGCTTTGGAAATACCTAAAAAGAGTTAAGCTCGATCCAAGGTCAAAAATATGGAAGTCCCAGGGGTTTGGCTGGTTTTAAAAGAAATTTTTGTAATTAGAAATAGCGTACACGGTTTACCTGGGCAGAAGCGCACAGTTTGTCAAACCGTGCGCACACCGTGCGGATCTCACTGTCTAAAGATACACGGTCTATACATTTTGGTTGTATAATTTGTCAAACCATGATCACATTGTGCGTACCTCCTTGTACAGTGTTTCATGGTTGGCATGGTTTGGTCCCACGGTTTGTCAAACCTTGTGAAACTTGTGCACAAGACATTGCCCTTTTTTACATAAAATTTCACCCAAACGCACCCCCATGTCACTATTCCAAAACAGAGGATCTTAGAAACATCAAAAGTACCTGGAAACGTAAAGTTATGTTACATCCTCCCCCACCATAAGATATTTATATCCCCAGAACACCTATAAAGAAACCTCCACATCAAAAAGATGAGGCCACTGATCTCCCATTGGTGCCTCCCTTTCCCACCTCTCATGAGAATCCGAACCTTGTTGCCATAGAACACAATCAAGTGGTATCATTTTCCCACGAAGTACAATGGTCTCAGAGTCAACAACCCTGATGGTTCGTTCAGTAACAGATAAATCTGGTTTAATCTCAAGATCAGTCCACCTCACAACATGAGATGGATCAAAGAGATACTTCCCCAACGGCGATACATGGAACACCTAATCTATCGACGTCAGTTGTGGTGGTACAGACATGCGGTAAGAAACTTTACCCACATGACCAATAACCTCAAAAGGTCCCACAAAACGAGGATCAAGCTTCCCTTACCTCCCAAGCCGTCGATGACCCAAATGGGGTGAAACATTCAAGAACACATGGTCACCAACTGATAACACTAAATGTTTACGGCGGCGATCAACTTATGAATAGTACTGATTCTGTGCTGTCAACATTCCCTGATGAATCAACTAGATCTTAGCTATCATCTCTTGGACCGAACTCGGTCCTACAAAAGAGAATTAACCAATTTCTGACCAAAATAAAGGAGATTTACAAGGACAACCATACAAAGCTTCAAAATGAACCATTTTGATCATAGACTGATAACTGTTGTCATAAGAAAACTCAACTAGCCTATGATGATCATCCCAAGACCCACCAAAGTCGAGAACACATGCGCAGATCATATCCTCAAGGATCTGAATAGCTCTTTCGGTATGGCCATCAAACTGTGGATGGTTGGTCATGATCAAATGGACCTGAGATCCTAGTTCCTCCTGAAGGCCTCTCCAAAAGAGATAAGTAAAACCGAGGATCCCTATCAGAGACAATAGTAGACAGAACTACATTCAAACAAACAATTTCTTTCACATAGTTATTTACCAACTCCATAACTTTGGTTGTATCTCGAATAGGTATAATGTGAGCTGACTTAGCCAGCCTGTCAATAAAAACCCATATTGTGTTCTTCTTCCTATGGGGTTGAGGTATCCCAACAACAAAGTCCATAGAAATTTCATCCAACTTTCATTTAGGGACTGGAAGTGGGTGAAGCAAACTCGAAGGTTTCTGGTGCTTGACTTTTACCTTCTGGCATGTATAGCAATGAGATACATACTCAGCAATGTTTCATCTCATACCTGGCCACCAGATCTATCACCCCACGTCATAGAACATCTTTGTGTTTGTTGGGTGTACAACCCACGAAGAGTTATGGAAACCCACCATCTCATCCTTCCTTGCCGCTAACAGCACAACATAATGGTTTAGATAACACAGAACACCCTCTTATGAGAATGTCCACTGGGTGTCAGTCTCCCCACCATAAAAATTGTCCCTAATGCTATGGAATTTGACATCAAGTTGTTGTTCCTTAATAATTAACTCGAGGAGAGCAGAATTATACTGAACACCGGCTAAATAATCTTCATCCCCCTTCCACTAAACATTAATATGCAACTGAGCAAAAAGATCCATCAAAATCCACTCTTCTAAAGCTTTTTTCACAGCCTATGATGGAATTTTCCTGTTTAACGCATTTGCAACTACATTTCCTTTTCCCAGGGTATAGGCATTGCCATAGTCGAAAGATTGAAGGTAATCCACCCAACGTCTTTGGTGGAGATTCAAATCGTTTTTAGAGAAGATATAACTCAAGCTATTACGGTCTGAATACACAGAAATCCATTATCCATACAGATAATGTCTATAATAATTATGTGCGTGCATTACATCGGAATGTTCAAGGTCATGGGTAGGATAGTTCTTCTCATGAGGCTTGAGCTAACGAGACCCATAGTCAATAACATGATTACCCTGCATGAGTACACATCCCCAACCTGAAACTGATGCATCACAAGAAAACAACATAACCTATCCCAGCCTCAGGAAGAGTTAACACAGGTACAATAGTTAAAAGATGATTTAGCACAACAAAAGAAACTTGACATTTATCATTCCAGAAAAAATTCACTCCCTTTCATGTCTGAACAGTCATTGGAGAAGCTGACTTTGAGAATTCATTAACAAACCGGCGATAATATCCCACTAATCCCATTAAACTACAAATATCGGAAACATTTCATGGTTGTTCCCAAGTCATAACAGCCTTCAAATTTTCTGGATCAACTAATATTTCTTGTTTTGATATGACATTTTCCAAGAATTTAATTTCTTGAATCCATAAATCACACTTTTACTGCTTCACATAAAGTCGGTGATTCTTTAGAAGACTCAGAACTGTTCTCAGATGATACACATGATCCTCCTCAGACTTGGAGTATATAAAAATGTCATCCAAAAAGACCACCATGAAAGTATCCCGATACTCACGGAAAATATTGTTCATCAAATCGATGAAAACTGCAAGAGCATTTGTTAGGCCGAAGGGAGTAACAAGGTACTCCTAAAGGCCATACCTACTTCGAAAAGTTGTCTTAGGAATTTCAAATTCCTTTATCCTCATCTGATGGTAACTAGATCGAAGATAAATTTTTGAAAACCACTTTAACCATTTGAATTGATCAATGAAATCATCAATTCATGGTAACAGATATTTATTCATTATCGTAACTTGATTGAGCTTTTGATAATCAACACATAAGCAAAGAGAACCATTAGCCTTCTTGGTGAAGAGAACATGTGTTTCCCAAGGTGACACACTCGAGCATATAAATCCTCTCTCAAGGAGATCTTCTAACTGAGATATCACTTCCTTTAGATCAGTTGGAGCCATTTGGTAAGAGGGAATAGAAACCAGTTGAGTACCATACATTAAGTCGATAAAAAAGTCAACTTCTATTACGGGTGGAAAACTAGAGATGACAGAAGGAAACAAGTTGGGAAACTTAGTGACAACTAGTGGAAGATCATCACACACTAAATCTCTCTCTAAATCAAATGAAACCATTGATATAAATCTCCCAAACATTGGATAAGAGGGTCTGACTCTTCTTGACCTTAGGTCCCTTTCTCCTTGTAAAACAAGGGACACACCAATGGGCGTAGTAATCTAGACCTTCAATGATAACTATCGATCCGGGATTTATCGGAAATGATCCAATCCATCCCAAAAATGACATCAAATGATTTCATGTCAAGAACCATGAAACGTCAAGCATGTTCAACATCTGATAGAGAGATGATACAAGAAGGACTACGGAGACCGTTATCTCTCATTACACCAAGGGGTGTAGTTATATCCATCACAATTGATAAACTTTCCATAGGTAGATTAAGCAGATTTATAATATGGGATGAAATAAAAGAGTGAGATGTACCAGTATTAAATGAGCTATCACTAAAGATGAAGCTATAGTAATGGTACCTCTCATAGTTGTAGGACCTTAATCAGCTACCTCTGGCGACTCTTCCACTATGTGAAGAAGATTCGTTCGGGATGCCTGTGGCTGGAACCCTTTTGTACGTGAATCATTTGATTGACCTGTAGTATTTCGAGGTGCTGATGATCCTGTTCCACTACGCGGTGTAGATATGTGATGGAAAAATCTCTGAAAGTTCCATAAACGTCTACATAAACTATAGTTTATCAGTGCCTTAGTGAAAACCATATTAAAATGTCCTAGATTTCTACACTGATAGAAAGGAAAATAAGACCATCTCGTTGTTACCGGAGGTCTAGAATGACTCTTCTATCTAGAACCACCATGAGGAACGTCACACTAACGTTTTCCTTTAAAGGAACCAACACTGCCACTGGGAGGGAAAATAACCTCCTTCAATGCTAACGTTCCTTCCAAGTCCATCTCAACCATCATTGCCCTATCCAGAACATCATCATATATGGGTAGCTTCAGTTGAAATACCTCAGAATGGATATCAGGTCGAAGTCCCAACTTGAATCTTTGATCCTTCATTCTCTCATTAGACACAATCACAGGAGAAAACTGTACCAGCTCCGAAATGATATTTAAGTACTCAGTCATGGTTTTTTTGGCCTTCTAAAACTTGAAAAACTCCACAGCCTTAGCCAACACCTTTTATTCTAGATAGAACTAGTTATTGAAAAGAACCCTAAAGTCTTTCCACTCCAAATACTCATGTTTCCTAGCTGTCACCATTGTATCCCACCATCTCTTACAAGGTCCCTCTAGTACGAAGTTGCCACACTTCAACATGACCACCTCAGGTGTCTCCAAGAACCCAAAAAGACGTTCAATATTACTCAGCCATCCCTCAACATGTTGATGGTCAGTAGAGCCTTTGAAAATAGGTGGCTTATGGCGTATGAACTCTTCAGAATGAATTTTGAGAATATCACTATGAGGATATGTAGCTGGAGTCTGAACAGGAACTAGAGGTCATGCATATCCCAGATCATGGACAGTGCAAACAATCACCTTAACTAGACTAGGATCCGCAATAGGACTCACTTGTTGAGGATCAACAGCAGCCTCTATTGGGATCTGAGCTCCATGTCTTCTCGGATGCATGATTCTACACAGCATAAAAGGACATATATTAACACCCAAACCGAGTAATAGTGAAAATTATTCTCAATAGAAGGGATTAACAAGATTTGGATTCCACTCTACCCAAATCAAAACAGGGAAAATACTAGAACTACTCCACAAGTCATATTTCCCTATCCAACCCCATTGACTTAAGGATCATTGTGGTGAGAGATGTCCCGGAACTCAATCACAACTACCTCCTATGTCCCGACAAGAAAACTCAAATGCATATTGTCATTATGGAAAGCTAATTTACTTTCCTCTAATACCACTTTGTCATGAACCAGCCCGGATACCCTGGTAACCCGATAACTGAGCCGGCCCTGACATAGCCCTAAGGGTGTTCCTGATCCCCACGGGACAGCGACTAGCACCTGGCTTCGTACAATATACATGTGGGAACGATTTTTCCACAAGAATGCGGAAGCAAGATAAAAACAAACAGTATTTCTAACAAAATAAACTCCACTAGGAGTGATTTAACATAATATAAAGAGGCATAAAATTCCAAAGTACTACAACCCAAGTATAAAAAGGTAAACTAGTCCCAAGGTCCCAAATGAAACAACTCACTAAGTCCAAAGATCAACAACTAGATCCACCTCTAAAAGGCCCCTCTCATTTGCTCGATCCTAGAAGAAGAATGTCTATGAACACCTGAAGGAAAAATTATGGTGTGAGAATAAGACCAGTATGACACCACCAAGGATTCTGTAACTAATGAGAAATATAGATTATCCAGATAAAAGATTTCCATTTTCTAATAAACAGGTTTGGCATTTCCAAAGCATGTTTTAAAAAAACATGCTATACATTTTCAAATGATGGAAAAACCAATTTAAACAAAGGTTTTACAAATTATGGAATATTTCTAAAATAATGTCTTAAGTAAAAATATGTTTATAAAATATTTTATATAAATTCAGCAGGCATGTAAGGCAGTTCAAAAGCATTGGCATACATTTATCTCTCAAATATAAATAATCAAGAGAGCAACATGTTCATCTGCCAAAATATGGGATAGTATTAATCAGTTATAGGATTCCTCACTCTCTACGTGAACTCAGAAAAATGTGTATACACACATCCCTATGACACAGGACAAAGGAGACTCATCACCAAGCTATCAGGGATGTGACCCACCACAAAGATGTTTTAGAACGTTGTCATAGCATAGTGTATATCCAAAAAACTCACTAACTTCCTAAGGCTTGAATGTGCTCTTACATGATGGGTGAACTATTTTAATAATGCTTAAAATATGATCAATCCCATTCTTCCATTTCAAAAGTGCCAACTTCATTCCATTTAAAACTATAGTAGGTTTTATTCTAAACATGCCTTTTTTAGAAGATAAAACCAATGGGTTTCTATCAAATCCTTTTAATCCATTTTAATAAGTTTGTAATCTATTCAAAACCCATTTCCATCATTACACAATTGATTTCCACAATTAAATTCAACAATTTAAGTGAAAACATTTCCATCAAATCCACAATTTAAATTAAACAATTTAAATCGACCAATTTTCCATAAACACAACCAATTTAATGGAATTGGGGTTTTCCCAAATTTCTATGCCAATACCATTTCAAATATCTCAATTCAATGGAATTGAGTATTTATTAATTTAATTGGAAGAAACTTGAGAAATTGAATTTAAATCATTAATTGAAGTAAATCAAGAAAATGGAATGATAATCAATTTTTCAATTCAGGATGGAACCAGCTACCTTGATTTATTAACAGGAGTTATCCTAAAGAGAAACCACAAAACAGAGCAGCACAACAACATCGATAAAAATTTGGATCTAAATCCTTAAAACCATAATTATGATCAAAGGAATCAAGATCTTGCAAAACAAGATCTAGATTCTCAATCCTAGATCTATACCTCAACTCATAGGTATATTTTAACACCCCATGTTTTTTAAATATAAATAAGAATGCATGGGACATTGTTTTAAATAGATATTTTTAATTATCATTTCAACAAAACTTTTTTACTTCTATATTATGAATTTCAAGAAACTGTTATCTACAATTTTTTTCAGAATGTTATTTATCGTCTGATGAAACCAACTTGTTTTTTTGGAATGGTGACATACCCTTATGAATAGTAATATGAATAGTAATATGACCCTAATGAATAGTAAATTTTATTATTATTTTATTTTCTTAAGGGTAGAAGATAATAACATCTTGGTTAATTTTTCTTTGGAAAAAGAAGTAGTTGTAGAATTAGAACTGTTAATTTTTAATTAAGTGTGATTTTATATAAACGTTAAATTAATAATATTTTGAAAATTATTTTTCAAAAATGGCCTTCATTTTTTAAATCTACACATCGAAAAATGGTAGGGGTAAATTTTCAGAAATTTTCTGAAATTCAAGAATTTGTTATTAATAGTAAAATACGATAAAATACGATAAAATACAATAAATGCTAAATACTTGATTTACTGCAATAGATGACACAAAGATGATGTAAGCTCAACTGATTCAAAATTAAATGACATTATTTCTATTTAGGTCCACATGAATTTTTATTATTCATAGTCTTGTTTAAAATATTATAATAATAATTAAAATAATCTAAAATACCTCCACTCCTCCACTATAAATACCACCCCCACTTCCATCTTCCTCCCACACCTCTCAAGCCTTGAAAATTGTCCAATTTTTTCCAAATTCCCTCTTAAATCTTCTTCCTCACGTCCTAGATCTTCTGGTATCACTAAAATCCCAACATAAAATCCCTTAAGGAGGATCTCAATGAGAAGAGATCAATGGGTAAACATCCTCTTTTATTTTCTTTCTTTTCATTCATTTTATGTTATTCTCTTCCTTTCCCTTTTTCTTATGTTGGGATATTTCATTTAATATTACCCCTTACATTCCATATTTTGTAATAAGGATGATATATTCCATTCCTCTCATCAATATTGTTTTTAAGAAATTTTAAGAGACGTCGTTAGGCTGGAGAATTTTCGTAAGAAATTTCTCAATATTTTCTTTTATTTCATGATTCCTTTTTCTTATCACCACACTCCCTCAAATAAAATATGCATGAAATCTCTATAATCAGGTATATTTAGGATTTTATCATTTTTATGGAAAAATCATCATCAGTATTCTTCTACTCTTCAATTTATTTAAATAATAAAAACATTGTCCATTTGTGTCGATTTACCGACATGGTGGACGATGTATTTTCAATTTCCATTAAATATTTCAGGTCTGGTCATGAAACCATTTATATGGTTGAAAAAGGTTATTATATATGTTTTATGACACATATATGGTTCGGGAATTATTTTTCACTCATGGTTCTAATTTTTAAGACAAAATGAGGTTGTTATTATCAATGAACCACTAAAATGATCTAAACTAGCATCATTACTATTTTAACATATAAGTCATTCTCATATAAAGAATAAAAGTGATAAATAGTATAAATTATGGTACAATCAATATGTAAATACTACTCCATTAAAATTCTAGAGTTTCACCTCCAATCAACAAAAATTATTCATCATGAACATATCTGAAAATCATAAAAAGAACTCACCCAAACTAATGCAAGGAACAAAATACTAACAATTAAGGGGTGAAATGAGATTATTAAATGACCATATAAGATGTTATAAAAAAGAAAAAGTTTCTTTAAAATAATAATAACACTTTTTCAACCACTATATAGGAGGATTAAACATGTTTGATGTAAGACAAGCCTAAGGTAAGGAAATTCATAACAAGATTTCCTTTATTTGGATTAACATTCTACTTCTTCATTTATGTGGTATTTAAATTTTGTGTGTGATGACTTATGATTATGATTTGTTTAAAAAATTTTATTTACAGAGTATGTACATATTCCATCCATTCTATTAAGTCTCACTTCAAGTATATAATGTTTATGAGGGACTTTTCTTCTAAAATCCCCTTTTAAAATTCTGTTTTTACAAAATTCAAAAGAAATTTAATGTCATGTAAAACATAACATGATTTTTGGGAAAAGAAATTGAATGTCTATTAAAGAGATTAAGAGGTCAGAGAGAAAAAGATGCAGGTTCAGTGGAAGAAATATAAATATCTTACAATGAACTAAAATGAGTTTGTGGATGCATTCTTTTAAATAGTGAATGTTGTAGTAGAAGACATGTGTGGCCATTAAGAAGTCATTTAAGATATAAATGTTTTGAAGCGTATCTTGAGGATACTTCCACCTTGGTTCAATAAAAGTATTTTAGTATTGAAAAATTACGATCTACATGATCTGACATTGGTGAACATTCACAATACCCTTATAGCATAAGAAATGAGAAATGATGACAATGTTGATGTGGAAAATGGTAAATTTAATGAGGTTTAATTCAAGTCCATGTATAATCATTCTATTGAAGATGAACATGAAGATTAAAAAATATATGGGGTGATGTCATTCCATTCCAAAAATATTCAAAATGAAAAATGAATGTTCAAATGGAAACATCAACATTAATTCTTTTGATGTGGAAAAATTGTACCTCTGGTAGAAAGGTTCCCTAAGAGGTTTCAAGAGGATTATGGGGATGAAGTTGTAATTCCCATGAAAATCCTTCCTTATAAATAATGTAAAGAAACTTTTTATTATTACTTTAATCAAATAGAATAAATTTCTTTCAAGAGAATATTATAATTTAGAAGAAAATGTGGTTGAATAATTTGAGGTTGAATAATTAAAGGACTATATGGATTATAAAGCTGATTCTATGGTGGAAGTTGTCAAAAATTATTTAACAAAATAAAAATGTTAAAATAATGAAGGAGGGTTCCGAGGAAGAGTAGACCTTAATGTCAAATTAAAAGATACACTTGAAGAACTAGATGTTTGGAGATCCAAAATGAATAAATCCAACAAAGTGGTTCTTGATTCTAAAAATTACAAGTAGTATAAAGAAGAAGATATGTATGAGATGAATGATGGAAATTAAAGGAATGATGTCCTCAATGACTGATAATTTAGATATGATTGATGTTTACATGCTCAAAATTGATGATAAATAATGTTAAATATATAGTTTGTCTAAAATGGTAAGGATCAAATTAAACGTATTGAATAATTTGAAGAGAAATTCATCATTCTGTGATGAAATTATATAGATCAAGAAAAATTATTCACTCTCAGAATAGAATCTGGAAAACAAAGGACATTGGCCACATAAAATATTAAATTGGAGCATAGTGGTCCAACAAAATAGATGTGATAGTAAAATCAAGACGATACGGCTGGTATGGGGATTGATCAAAAACATAAAGTTGTAACAGTTAAAGTAAGAACACAATCATGCACTCCAATATTGAAGATTGATTTTCGTATGAGGACGAATTAGATGATTCAGAGAACCCAAGGGAAAAAAGTGGTGCCTTATTTTCACACAATAATATACCCAAAATAAGACATTATTTTTAAGTATATATGGGACACTCACTATGTGTTTGTTCTATATGAAGGAGGTACCGATGGGAAAAGGACCAATAAAGGTGGTCAAATAGATCTCAATCTTCCAGGCCAACATTTTATGGTCACTATTTATGGTGGGGAGGATCTAGACACATGGAAACATATTTCTTATCAACATTACAATGGAATATGATGAGGAATACTGTTGATGGACATAATTAGTAGAAAAATGTATTATGAAATTATCTAAAAGTGAAAAATCAATTTATATCTCTATAATATGATGTTGGTCCATCATATTCTACAGAATGTTAATAGTATCAATCCATAAAAAGTATAAGGTTAAAAAAATGGATAAAAAAGATATATGATAATTAATTGGTTTCTAAAATTTCATTAAAGGCATTAGATCACACTGGGATATGGATCATTAATAGTTTATGAGCCTCCCATTTGACCACGAACAAGAATCTGGTGACCGAAATCAGGTATGACAAGGAAGGTATTGTAATATTTGGTAATGTTGAATACTTGAAGTTTTTTTTTCTCAGGAAACACCTTGTTGTTGGGAAAATACAAGAGACCTGGTGATATCTTAATTATTCAAGGACTCAGTCACAACATTCATAGTGGTATATAATAGTGAGACTCAGGACATTGCAAATACTTCTCAAAGAAATTATGTGTCATCATGAAAAAATGCAGTGTTGTTTTCTTATAGGGAAATCACACAAATGGAAATATGTAACTTGTCAGTGGAGAAGATAATATATGTTTAGTATATAAATAAATTTAAAATAAGTTGTAGAATAAATTCCTTGGCCACTTAAGCCCAAAATCGTTTGATGATCTATTAAAATTTTATGTTTATCAATACCAATATAAATTATCACGTGATTGTACCCATATAGGAAATGCATGTTGATAAGGTAAGATCATTTTAATGATATATAAGGAAAAATTGAAATGGTAATCAAGATTTTGTTAGTTGGTGAATACTGATGTGCATGGACCAATTTCCCCAAGATCTATTAATAATATATGATATTATGTTCTCTTCATTGAATATTATATATTAGTTTAATGGGTTTCAATCATCACTCATAAATCTGAGGTGTTCAGTTGCATATAAATATATTAAAGAAAATTTGTGATGATATTAGGAAGAATAATATAGACAATCCAAATATATATTATAAAAAATATAAAAAATATTCAAGTAGAATATTATCTTGAGAAACATGGGAAAAGAATAATGTTTTAGAAATAATAACTCCACAATAGAATGGGGTATTTGAGAGTTGAAACCAGACTATCCACAACATTGCTAGAAAAAATCTTATTGAGAAAGACCTTCCTAAGGAATTTTGGAAAGAAGTAGTGATGAAATTATTCTATAAATAATATAGATCAATATTGTGCCCCAAATAAAAAAATGATCCCTATGAGATATAGTATGTAAATTAGTTTTCATTGAAGTACTATTGAGTCTTCAAAAGTAAGTGTTACATTCTCAGTAAGGAGAAATACATGATGTTTGAATCCTGTTGAGATAAAGGGACATTTCATGGTAACTCAAAGAAAATAAAAGCATATAAATGATTCAAAAAATGTCTATGAAAAGGTAGTTGGAATCCATGATGTAACGATAGAGGAGAATGAGAAGAATATTCAGATATTACATGGTCTATATCTAGAGGATAGTGATGAAGAGGTAACCAAATCAAGATATTATCCAATTATAGATGTTGATTTATAAGAATAATCAAATGATGAGAAGGATGGGGATAAATTAGTATCTACATAGAGACCTGTGATAAAAGATGAAATTGATAGTCAAAACATAATTGGTGATCATATAGTTACAGTAAAGATAATTAAGATGAAGACTCTACTGCAGAAATCATACTTATCATAGGTATTTAGTGAAGAAGCTCATGGTGAGAATTGGGTTTAATAAATTAATGAAGATATTGATATAATTGAGAAGAATCATATATAATATATTGTTTTGAAGTCAACAGATATGATTTTTATTAGGACTAAATGGGTAATTCACAACAAGATGAATGAAGATGGTGACGTGATAAAAAATCATGATTAGTGAGCAATAGGTACTCCTGATTAGATGGTATCGATGTTGATGAGACTTTTGGAACTATTTCAATGATATAGGCAATCAGATTATTCATTCCATAGTAGTGAAAATAATATTCAGGGTTTACTAGATGGATATCAAGTGAACATTTCTGAATGGGTTTCTAGATGAATAATTTTATATTGAGAATACATATGGTTTTCTCCTTAATGAATATGATAATAATGTTTTTCAAATTAATAAGTAATTATATGGTTTGGTCCAAGCACCAAGGGCGTGGTATTCAAGACTATAAAATATTCTAATGAATCCTGATCTTCGACATGGTAGAGTTGATTATAATATATATTTATATAATGGCAGTAATAAAAGAATGTTGGTGCCGGTATATGTTGATGGAATAATATTTTGTGTATCAGATTAAGAAAAATGAATATATTTTTCCAAATTCATTTAATAGTGAGTGTGAAAATTTAATGATTTCTAAATTTATTTGTTTAAATGGTTTAAATGTGACATAAAAAACGAGTGAAAAATTCATTTTTCAATATAAATATTCCAAATAGTTTTATAAGATTTTTAATATATAATTTGACGAGGATAAAAAATATGGTTCCCACCCAAATGAAACTATCACAGGATGATGAAGGAAAGGTAGTTAAATCAATGAATATAGTAAAATATTTGAAATGTTACTGTACTTGTTTGTGATAAGACCTGATATTATTTTTTCTACATGCCAAGAAATGAGGTATCAAGGAAATATCAAAGAATGTTACTTTCATGCAGTGAAAATAATACTTCATTATATTCATGGCACAATGAATTTCAGTTTGATGTATAATGAAAAATCTCATCCAAATTTATTTGGATATATAGCTACAGATTGGGCCAACTCAGTAAACGATAGAAAATCAATGTCAGGATTTACTCTCTATCTTCTTGTATTGATTATTTCTTGAATAAAAAAATAATATAGAATTTAATTAAGAATCACAAAAGCTAAATAAATTACATCCACTCAAGAACAGACATAATTACTATGGATAAATCAGCAACATAAGGGCATGGGAGTTGAAGTTAATTCATCAATTTGAATCCATTATTATAATTAAAGTGCTATAAATCATAGAAAAAATCATATCCATCACGCATGATAAAAGAACATAAAAATTATGTATCATTTTTTCAAGGATGAGGTGGAGAAAGAGATTGTGAAGTAAGAGTCTATTCTTACAGAACAATAAATTTAATAAATTATGACAACATTCTTACCCAAATAAGAATTTGAAAGTCATTTAATGGATCTGGGAGTCCAGTCAACTCGTCGTACATGAAAAAGATTAGATGTGACCCCCCTCCCAAGGTATGGTGTGTTTTTTTCTAACATGCTAATATGTGTTATATACCCTATTGCAGGCCATAATAATGTAACCTTCAGGTTATTTGACAAAGGGGAAGAAATATTTCTTGTTAACATAGAGAAAATGTCTTAGTCAATATAGGACAGAATTTGATTGTTGGAGTAGTGAGATAGGGTGAGATACAAGATAGGGGTAATTAAATCTTATGATGGTAAAGGTGATCGATTAAATATTACATATCATGACAGCTGAGGATCTTAATGAAATGTTTTGAGTGGTATTAGAATGATGTGATTCAATGACGTACTTTTCAAATTACTATGGTTTCTCACATTGAGATTTTCTCATTAAGTCTTAGAGTGTGTGTTGAGTATGTCCTTGATCACTATCTAAATAAAATTAAGATAGTGTTGGTAGAGGATTTTAGAATCTAGAAAGAGGTATCAAATTTTTAATTAGTTTTCAACAAACCAAAATGGGATGATTTTTGGGAAAAAATCCCTCAGGGGTAACATTGCAGCATTTTTTGGTTAATTGAGTTTGTAGAAAAAGTAGGTTTTCATGTTCTCTTTGAGAGATCTAGATAGATTATTTTCTATTAATGTTCAATGTAATCCATGATAGAGAAATGGATTCCATGGAATCCATATAGAAACTAGTGTACATAAGGTAACACCATTTTCTGGGTTTTTAAGATTTTTTGGACTCCAAAATTTGGAGTTTGGATAGCATTGAAAACAGTTGATTTCTTTGAAGGAAAAATGAAATTGTTGAAATGAAATAAATTTCATGAATAATGAGATTTATGAAGGGTGGTTTGTAAAGGGAAGAATATACTGACTGTGAGCATCGCGATTATGACAAGCATCGCAAACCATGATGCTGAGGAGGATTGTGAGTGGGGAATCACATCAGTGTGAAGTGCTAATGGGATACTCCACAATTAGTAAAAGCATCATGATAAGGAACTTTTCATGGATCTTTACAAAAAAGGTATAATCATGGTGATAATTGGGAGCATTGCGAAAAGGAGATAGCATGGCATGGAATGTTCTGGAATTGGTAGAAACGACAAT
This sequence comes from Viscum album, assembly GCA_963277665.1. Classification (NCBI taxonomy): domain Eukaryota; kingdom Viridiplantae; phylum Streptophyta; class Magnoliopsida; order Santalales; family Viscaceae; genus Viscum; species Viscum album. Next base: position 315,896,924 of record OY728132.1, on the reverse strand, counting down.
AAAAATGACTCAACCCCCATCCGAAAAGTAGTGAGACATAATGATGATATTAAGGATCTAGAATCATGAAGTTTGTTTTCGAAAGAGGATTGGGAAGTAGATTCAAGCGAGGAATTTTCTGAAGGCTACAACAACCAAATAAATGTTATTAGAATTGAAAATATAATGGAATTCATGTAGGATATGTATGCCTCATAAAACAATCGGTGCTTCACAATGTCTAGATGAGGTTCGCGGAAGAGGAGATATTCACAATGGCTAGTTGAGATTTGAGAATGAGGTGTTATTTGTGAAGGGTATTTGATATTTGTGAAAATGATCTTCCTGAAGGAATTGAGAATCACAAAAGTGTTTTAAAATTAATTTCATATTGAACTATGGTAAAGTGGTATTCATTAGTTGGATGAAAGTGTAACTACAACATTTCATATACCTACAACTAAGAATTTGTGAATTAATGAAAATTAAGTTACCAAATTGTCCATAAACTATGACTGGATCCCATAAATGTGAATTAAGAAATGGAAAAAAAATGGTGATCCATTGGACTAATAGTGAGCCAGAGAAGGAGACATAATGAGTGACACTTTGGAATACAGTGAACAGACCCTAAATCTTGTAAATGCAATGAGCATGGGCGTAGAAGTTATCTAGACCAAACCAATTTTATTATTATTGAGCCTTATTGTATTTGGTTCAATCGACACATTAATGTTTTATGCTCCTTGGATGCTTCCATGTGACGGTGAACCAAGTAAAAAAAAAATTGTCCCATGCATGATTACAATTATTTTCATACATTTTAATTGAAAAGAGGTAGAAGGTTTATTTATTTAGAGACAAAATCTGTTCTATAGGGGAATAAATATTAATCTATCATGCCTGGAATCACCCCCGGGGGTATTTGATCATGTGGATATAAAACTAATCATAATTGATTGATTTATATAATCATCAAGAATGAAATGAATATCTTCCCACTAATATTGTTGGTGTTGATTAATTATTTTGAATGATAAATACACTAAAACAATAGTAATGTGAACTAGGTGGATGATGCATTGAGGTGAAATCATAATTCTAGCTTATTTATTATTCAGATTGTAAAAAATGATATCTATTAATTTACAAGTGATGGACCTTCATATCAGGATGGAAAGGGATAATTCTTATCTTTATCAAATGAAATTTCAACAATCAATCCAAGTAATGATTTATGTGTAAAAAAGTGTATTTGGAGAATAAAAACAATATGAAAAGTGTTATTGATTTCAGCATTCATTATAATGGAATGATAGTTTTAAAAAATTGAGTATGTGATGTATCAAAAAAAAACCTGAATAAGAACCTATTGGATGAATCTCATAGATCATCATTCTCTATATATAATGGATATATTAAGATATAAGATATTTAATAGAGTATTTATAGTAGATAACATTAAGAGAGTTATTTTAAATTATGTATCTCAGTTCTTGGTATGTTGGTAAGTTATGGATGAGAGATCGAAGTCTCATTCAATGTTTCAACCATTACCCATACTAGAAATAAAATTTAAAAACAGCACAATGGATTGTTTTATTTAACTCCTCAAAATATTTAAAGGCCATAATGTTATATTGGTTGTAGTTGATTTTCATATGAAGTCAGTGATAATTATTCATATCAAATAATATATAATGAACCTGCACAAAATAATCTCAAAAAAATGTACCCAACCTGAACTTAACATATACCAAAAGGGTGTTCCAAATTCCCATTGGCAATGAACTAGAAATAGATTATCAAACAAACAAGAGAGAACGTTCACTCCCATCCTAAAGAAAACAACGTGGAATAACTTATTCGAATATAGAGAAATAGTTGAATATATAACTAGAAATATATTCCACAAAAATAAAATAAAAAAAGAGATAAAACTCAAAATAATCTAAATAATTTCCAAGATAAAATTACATTATGAAATGAATAAAATGAAATATCCACTCCATGTGATCGAATAAGAATACACCCAAAATCTCACCAACATCTGTCCAACCACGGTTGAAAGAAAAACCACTGCATTATTATACTTCCTTTCATGTCCCTGTATCAAAATACATAAAAATTTATATGAACCATTAATGTGGATCATATAGTGTGATCTAAATATAAATAGTAAGATATCACCCTCATGTTCCCAAAAAATTCGTTTTAAAAGCCCACAAATTTTCTAAATTAACTAAAAAATGAATGTTAATTATTTAATTGTGTTTTATATGAAAAGAATGGTAGAACCCCCCCCCCCTTTTACATTTATAAAAAAACATATATATAAAATTTTCATAGAAAATCGCATATATCAACATAGTTAAAAAGGAATTTCTCACATAACATAACAAATTTAAATTAGTACAAACAAAAAAGAATAGGTAACATCTTTCATAAGATCAATCTAGGCCAGGCTAGATAGAACACTCATACACATACATAGAAACTTGTGAAAATCTTGTCTCTTGATATATTCATAAAATATATATTGAAAAGGAAAAAAATATTATGTTAACCACCAAATAGCTATTCTAATTCTGTAGATAAACAGGAAAATGGAGTAGAGTAACATTCTATGAGTGAACCAAATTATAATTTTAATGGGAGTGTCCTATTATTACCCCTTCCACTTATGTACCAAAGAATTATCTTGTAGAAATTTTTTTCAAAAATTTTATTAAAACCATTATGTGAAAACTATTTGATAAATCCATTTCATATTTCATTGAAAATACCTTTAAATTTACCAAAAAATAGAAAAATCATCTTTTTAGAAAAATACCATTTAGACACAAACAATTCAACCATTCCAGTTCATTTATAAATTTTTTTATTAATAATATAGAAATATAGTATATCTAACATAGTCTATATACTGAACAACCCACCTTAAACTCAAGATTCACATGAATGAAACTGGATACACAAATAGTAATCAATGATAATGCAGATACTGAGGAATTTAAATCAATCGTTACATCCCATAATTAATTCAACAAGAAGAATGTCAGCAGAGAAGATAACATAACACATGCCTCAAGAAACCCTTATGATTCACCGCAACCAAGAAAAAGGTCAACCTATAGAGGAATACCATACAACTGATCTATAAATAATCACAATAATAAAAACCATACAACAAACAAAACTGATAACATATCATAAAGTGGTTATTATAACCAAGGGAAACAATTATAAAAATATCACCTAGTCAGAGAGACGATGCTCAATAATGATGATGATATATTATCAAATGAAATGATAAAAAAGGGGAGATTATCACCAAAATAATTTTAGATATTTTATTGGCCTCATGAGAGAAATTTTTATCTAAATAAAAATAAAACCAGATGTGTAAGATGTATAATTTCACAAATAAAAAAACCTTAAATACATGAAAACCTTTCATAATGTGAATTTACCGATTTTTAAAAAACAACAAAATATAAACTTCAACTGAAAATAACTATCATGGACATTTAAAAATGTGAACCGGTGTCGCGGAGTATACAAATTTCATACTCAAAACTATTTCCTGGAACTATATTGATAATATATTCAACTCGTGTGAACTAGTTCACGACATGAAACTGTTCAAAAAATAGTGTCTGTATAAACAGATAAAAAGGATCTAGGTTTCCTCATACACCAATATACCTCATATTAATCAATTTCCACATCTATTACCACTCTCCACCGATCCCATTAATAATAAACAAAAAAACCTTATGTAAATTTCTCCATTCAAAGATGTTCATCATCAATATCTTTTAAACCCACCAAAATAAAGGATGAAATGAAAATATAGATTATAAATACCTGAAAGAGGGTAACGAGACATTAAAAAATTACCAGCATAATACTTTCCATCCCTTGTAAGACATATAGAATAACAGTGATCGTAATGAGATGAGGTCACTACTCCCTCATCAATGAATCATGCTCCCATGTATCTTGAAAATATAATATGTGTTTCCATAATAATCTGAACAAAAAAATAATTTCAAATGAATGAAAATTACGTGAGGTTCAACCATCTCTACTAATTTATATAGAATATAAAAAATATATCTAAATTAATCTATTCCAATCTCCAAATTTGAGATGGGATCTGACTGTACTTTATTAGCTATGATATATGAAAACAAATCATGAATAACTATCAACTGAACTGAAATTTAAAATTAATAAGATACATTCCCATGATGGTTAGTGACCAAAAATATTCCAAAATATCTCACAAGAAAGTCTTAGAATATTCTAAATCAATGTTAAACCAATTTAAAAGAAAAATTCATGAAAGACCAGTCACAAATAGAAAACTATAAATGTTGTATCTTATGATCCTAAAATGTTTTCTTTTGACTCTGATATGTAACCATACAATAATGAATATCAAGAATCCGTGTTAAAGTCTCCTTAATAACACAAATTCCTAAAATAGAGTCCTCTCTCACCTTTACCCAAGATATAGGTGACCTACACTAGATTATATGAAAATCCTCAAATTCTTAAATTATAATCAATGTCTAATAACTGTTTTTATAAGAAAACATAACCAGTCATAGATGGCTATCTCAAGATTCAAAAAAAATATTTTTCCACTAAAATTTAAGTGCACTAATAATATAGAAAAACCCTAAATCATAATTGAGGTAATTATTCACCTTCTTACAAAGCATCCAATATCCATATGACACAAAATTCATTTAATGCATAAACACACAAACCATACCAGCACTACAATCCTCAGAGAATACCAAATTCCACTTACCATTTTGTGTTAAAATCAAATTTGGTGTTAATGATATAAGTAATTTCATCTCATCAAAAGAAGACTGGTAATTTACATCCCATAATAATTTCACCCCTTTTTTGGGGTGATCAAGCAGTGGTGACACCATCTTTGAGAAACCCTTCATAAAACATTAGTAGTTTCAAACTAAACTATATATTATCTTAATCACTATGATATTTCATGTCTCTTCTAAGAAAAATACAACCTTCTCCCACTAATGATAAACTAATAGTCCTTGATAAAAAAAATTCCCCAAAAAAATTACTTCTTGAATCGAAAAACTGCATTCTATAATATTTACATATAAATAATGGCTCATTAAGATCCCCATAACAAACCTACATTGGCTGTTATTTTCATTATCAGATATCAAATAAACAAAAATAGAATCTATGGACTCTATCAAAAAAGTGTTGAGATGCTCAAGGTATATCCATTTCCTATAATCCAGGGAAATTGATTAAGATTTAGTGAGATCAAATGACATCATAATATATTCTTAATTCCTATACATATTAATTAATGTCATCTTTGTTATATCGAACTACCAAACTATTGGTCAATGATAATCCTACTAATGATTGATCATCAAAAACATATTTACCCCATTTTACTTAAAAAATCATACATAATAAGAAAGGGATACTTATTCTTAATTATTATCGAGTTTATATTCCAATATTCCACAAATATTCAGAGTAAACCATCTTCTATCATGGAATAGAGAACTGGGGATTTCCAAGGAGAAACAATATGGTGAACAAATCTTTTTTACATCAAATCATCTAAGTGAATTATTTGATCATTACACTATTATAGTTCAATATGATTAGGGGATATTAAAACTAGCTATGTATCTATCCCTATATCAATTGTAAAGTCCACCCACTATATAAAATAATACCAATGAATTCATCAAGGAAAACAATAGTAAAATACCTAATAAACAAGGGAAGATTACCCAAAAACATAATTGTATTAGGAAAAAATTATATTTCAGGTAAAAAAACCTAGGATCTAGGTGGGAAGGCTATCCATGACCATACAATAGATCAAACAATCCATGGAACCCTAAAGAGCTCATATCTACAAAGAGAAATTAGACTGACCAATGATAATAATCAACCACATCATAATCAGTGATAATCCAATCTGACTCAATGATGACATCATATATATCTAGATCATAAATAAGGATATAACATAATAACTATGCATTGGATGTCGATAGAGAAAATCAAGGAAAAAACCCCTTCTCTTTCCTCTATAAAAGTGATTTTCTTAATTCTATAATAACATGAGCTCTATTGAAATTTTATGATTATCCAAAAATCAAGAAATAAACGAGTGGTAGGAACATATATCAAATATAATTATTTTTATTAATGAAGAAATAAAGGTGGTACCTCATATTATCTCTAAACGAAAATCTACCTCTACCAAATACTCAACCACTATGTGATGGTGCTTCACACCTGATGCATGTGGATGGAGTACTATGGTCCTTAAAGCATATGAAAGCAACACATAAGCCTTTGGAATTGATGATCCTTGAACAAAATAGGGTGTAAAGATAGCCCTATCAAAATAATGTAGTTGACCATATAATATGTAGTTGATATACATAAATAATGGAGCGAAATAAGAATTTCAAGTGTACCCAAACATATCACAATTATAACAAATCTGGGGCACAATAATGGATATAACATATGTTTCATAGCGGGACAACTGCAAAGAAAACCCCACCCACTCAAGTAGTAATCCTGAAACATCTTATTTATAGTGATCTACGAATAAGATAAATAGATATTTTATCATTTTTTAAGAATATTAATTATATTATAAAAACACACAACAAAAGACCATAATAGTTTAATGTTTTTAGAAACCTATAAAAACAACCACTAGTCCAGATGTGAGATATATCTTCTCCCACTATGTTTACCACAAGTAGTATCCTCATAAGACATATCATTCATAAATATCATAACAACATGGGAATGGAAACATACTAAAAGGTGAGATCAATTTATTATTTGGGATAAACAAGGGAGATTCATGTTCAAAACATGAAGATATGTGTATGAGAACATGATCATAATCAATAGAAAACCGGACCCTTCATATAAAATATCATAATCTCGTGTCATGTCATAATGATACTAAGTTAATAAGACATTAATTTTATGGAAAGTTAATTAACATGAGACAGAAGAGAATAATATTTTCATAAGATATAGAATTTTTGGAATATATATAAGCATATAATATAATTTCTATATTAGTCCAGGCTCTCTACAATGACCATCATAGAGAAAAAAATTCCATTACTAAACCATATTCTCTCCTCATTCCATAATTTTCTTATTATATCAAGTTCACACCAAAATCAACAATTATATTTCTATACATGGTTCATTCCATGTTCTATACATTTATATCTGATGAGATATATAAATTTTTACAAAATTCCACTGTCGGTGATATAGGTCCCACTCATATCATAATGAAAAAATACTTGTATCTGTGAGTAGATTATAAAAATTCTTCATGTCATAGAAAATGAAATTAATTTTGTTTCATAAACATTTAATCATTTCATAACCATTGGAAAAAATCCACATTGAATAATCATTTTTATAACAGAATAATGTGTGAAAAGAAGTTGAATTTTTAACCATTTCCTCATGGTATAACACATGGAAGAGAAATGGGGTTTATAAACATCATTAAATCTTAATGATAATTCATTAAAAAATTGATATGAAAGTTATCCTTGGATATTAAACAAAATAAAAAATATCTAACGTCAAATTATGAAATATTTGATAGAATATGGTTTCGATTGATGATTTAAATCATTTTTTAAAGAAAATACCAATTTTTTCGGAAAAGAAATTTTTGAAAGAAAAAATAATTTAAATTAACTTTTACTTGAAAATGGTTTAAATTTTAAAATGTAAGGTTTGATTAAATTTTTTTATATCACATTAGTATATTTTGTTATTATCATACTCATTAAAAAAATGATCCTTGCATATTTTCAACAAAATCCAATCGGCCATTAATTTAGAAAATTAAATAATGATTCATTTTAAAAAAATTGGTAAAAATTTATTCATCGGTAAAAATTTATTATTTAAATAATATTATAATAATAAACCACTTATTAAATAATTTTTTGAAAAATAGTATTGTATGGATGTTTATTTTTAGAATAATAGAGAAATAAAGTCATGTTTTATTAAATACATTTATTCATAATTTTAGATGAAAAAATAGTTAGAAAATGATACCATTAAATTAAATTATATTGAATAATCATATAATAAGAATAATCATAGTAATACTTGATAGGTAGATCATTATATTTTGAAATAGGTGACCTCATTATAAACAATCTTGAAAAATGATGAGATTCTAACAAAAAATCATTACCACATTGGTAACCATAAATCATAAGACCCGTTAAATAATAACCTAAAATTTAAAATCAAAAATCAAAATGAAATGTAAATTAATGATATTACTTATAAAATTTTATATTGATACTTCCCCTAAAAGAATATTGTGTTACAACATAACATACGACTCAATGAACGAATATTCATACCAAAATATTTCACTGCATGAGTAACTTTTGAATTGTATTCCCCGTTAAAAAATAGCATAAATAGACAAAAAATTATAATTAAATAAGTTATGTTTTTGATAAAAAATTTTGTACATATTGTATACACCACATAAAAAACGAGTTGTGAATATGGCACAAGTCTATCAGAAATAATAGTGATACATGAAATCCACACACATTAAGTCTTGATATCCATCATACTCATTGAAACCTCATGAATAATGAAAATTATTTAATTATACATATATAAAATAAAACTATTTATATACATCATACCATATATGATTATCTTATAACCTTTTGTTAAAAATTTGTTTTCAATTCTAGATTAATGTCAATTTTTGGGTAAAAACAACATTTTTTTTTGTATATGTTTTTTATTATTTTTATTTTATGTTGTATTATGTTGGTCAGCGTTTCCTCAAATCCAAAATATTTTCCATGACATAAATATCATAAACATTAATTATATATGTATTTATAGTATGCCATTAAATTTAAATATCAGAAAGGCAGTGTACAATTCACAGAGATGGTATATCATATGTATTCTTGAATGATGTTTCCATTTTATTATCACATTAAAATACAGATAAGTAAATGATATATATATATATCACCATTTCAGTATAAATTTTTTGATATATAAATAAATTTTTTTTATAAAACCATCCTTTACACATTCCATGTAATGTGTGAATGAATAACATCTCTATACATGGTGGTAGTCCACTATACACATGAACGATGCTATTAGATAACCAAAAAATGGAAATAAGAAAAGTATGTGTGGTATAATAATTAATAAAAATTAATTATATCATCAATATCATCAATATGATATATATATATAGTATTTACATCATTATTCACATCCCTAGGAAGTACTAATTGAAATATGAATGACATCAGTTCACGAGGTAGTAGTTGGTCATACTCACGAACAATGATTTCATAACACCTTTGATTTTATTGTGTGTTTTTTCATAAACATAAAATAAAAACATTTTATTATATTTAATATTCTATGGTTATCAAATAATCTTTATATAAAAGGAGTGACAAGATTTGAGGATGAAATAAAATGAAAACTCTCTTTGATGAACAATAAATCTTCTCTAGGTATCAGCTTTAGGTTTAGACACAAAATCCAACAATGGTTATCTTCTTGTAAAAAATAATGCTTTAGGATGAGGAGAGGGATGCGGGGATGTGTATTGGGTAGGTTTTAAATGATAAAAATATGGTATTAGGTGTGAAGAAGATAAGAGTGGTGGTGGTATTTTATAACAGATGTGGGTGGAAAACATTTAAATTTTAGGAAGGGAGAATTCCTCAAATGTTTTTCATGTCACAGGGGTAACAATTGGACATTCATGAACTGTAGTGTCTTAATGGTCAAAGTAGATCCATAAAATGGTTTTCTGAAAACTGTATAGGTTATTTTTATCCTTATCTTTTGGGTTTACCCCTTGGAAGACAAATTTGTAACTTAACCATAGTAAATATTTTTTACTACTTATACTATTCATTTGGACTAAAAATTAAGTTTACCTTATTAGTAATTATAAATTATTCTATTTCCATTTATTGAATCCATTTTTCATTTTCAATTCACATTAGTTGTAAAAATTAATGTTAAATTAATCATGTCAATAGTATCTGAAACTAGGTTTTTAAATTTTAATAGTCAAAAAGATTGATAGTTTTTATATTAATGTTTTATATGAAAGACATTACATTAAAATAAATCTTATTCATGGGTATAAATTTGAAATAATATTAAGTTAAAATAAAATTATAAAATTATTTATATTTATAAATTAACTAAATTTGTAGGTTCCTTTTAAATAAATTCTATATTTTTTCTGATTCATCAAAAAAATTATACTTTTAAAAAAATTCCTAAAAATTCAACTTATAATATTATTTAGATGATGAATTAAAAAAATAATATTTTACTATCTATTTAAATTCCTAAATGTATGAAATTTTTTTTTTATTATTTTTTACAAAAAAAATTATCTAAGAAAATTTCAATTTCAAACATATAAATAAGGTACCAAAAACTTATATTCTTTTTATCAAAACATTATATTTACATAAAACCATTATACATAATTTTTAAAAATTATTTTTCCTATTCATGTCACTATATATAATAATTAGGTTATGATGGATCTATTTTGATAATAATAATAATAATATATCATGGTTGTACAATGACTTGATATTGGTGAAATGAAAGTCGTCCTAGTGTTGAGTATAATAAAATCAATACCTTTTATTGTGTCCAATAAATACTATTACTGATGGTTTTTTAATTTATGAAAAAAAGTTATTTCATAAAATCATTTACTATTACGTTTTACCCCCCCCCCCCCCAAAAGGAATTTAACATTTGAGATTCATTGGTCGGATACAAAAAAATGGGAAAAAATTTTCCTCATAATTTCTTTAGGTTCCAACAGAGCTTCCTTAAAATGGTTGTTTCTCCCCATTAAATTGACTACTTTAGTGGTTTGTTTCATTGGAAATTATTTTTATGATCTAGAATCTCCAATTATTGGTCTTTATATAAATTACCATTATCTATTGGAATTATCACTAGGTTAATTACATTTTTGGGTCATGTATATACATCCTTAGTAGAGATAGATAGAACAAATCGTGTTATTGAGAGAGATTTGGTTGATATTCCATGATAAAAGCTACCACCCTGATATGATTAAGATTCTAAAGGGAATTATATATAAAGAAAACATATTCCATTTTTTATTGAATATCATAACAATATTAAATATTCAAGTACTCATGAAAACCTTACCACCAACTTTAAATTCTAGATGACATTAGAAATTATCAGTATAACATATATGGAAAAAGATAGTTATCTTGATGTGTTGCAGAATGGATTTAAATTTTTTCCCATTTCACCAATTTTTTTAGGTTTCAATGGATTTCATTCTCTAAAACCATTACATCAAATTGATGTTCTATATTTCATGAAATGGATGGATTTTTAAAGAGCCATATTAATTCATAGGTGAAAGAAATTTTTTGTAAAAATACATAGTTAGAGAAAGGTGTTGATCATATCCACCTATTATATCCAATCAGTAGGATATAATAATATCTTTTATGGTTTCAATTTTCCTATTAGAATTACCTGTTGTATTAAGATGATACAAAATTCTAAAACTAAACTATATGTCATGAGATTGTTTAATACTTTTCTAGAACATTGAGTTAATCTATGGATCCTAATACAATTGAATGTGTTTCTCCAAGAAAAAATACCAATTAATTAATTTTTATATAATAAATATGATATATAGAGTAAATTTATTTATTTAAATGTTGTGGGATGACTTAAAATGAAAATAAACAACAACCCACACAACATTATACCCTTTATACATTTTTGGGATTTCGATGAAGAAATACATGATGAATTTTTTATTTTAATCCTGGTATGGTTAATGGATGGAACATTCCCTTATGAATTTTTCTTTTATAATTAAATTTTTATTATACTACGAACAAAGATATAAACACGATAATATCATAATTTATTCCATTCCACTATAAGTAATCATTTAAATATTAATACATATTTGTACATCAAAAATTAATAAAGAATAAATAACTATGACCATACATTAACCACTCCTTATTTATTAATATTATAAAGGAACACAAACACAAATTATGAATATTAACAAACCATCCCGATCAATGTTAAATTCCATGATATTTTCTACCATCTTTGTAATGTCTAAATCTTACTTTAGTGCCTCTTTAATTGACATTTTGATAGATAACTGAACATTAAATAGAGAAAGATATTATTCCCCTTTTAACTAGATTCCATATCTATTATTTTCAAATATATAAATATTGTATCTTCTATTATCCACATTATGGTTAATCTATCATGATTATTTTTACTCAATGAATTGGACACATTTTTCAGATTCCCATGGTGGTAATGTATTGGGATGTCATAATCATTTATAATAACTAAAAATATTATTTCTAACAAGTTCAACTCCTTCAAGAATATATAATATAATATTTTTTAATTAGAATATATATATCTCACTTTTCACCAAAAATATAATTCTATTATATCATAGTAAAAAACTGTGGTGGCTAAATCCAAATCACGAGTTTTTAATTTTTCTCATTAATATTCAATTTTCTTTACGAATAAAATATAAAAACATCATTATGCATAAGTACACATTCCAATCCATTGTTACGTTAATAAATTTATATTCAAATCCCTTATTAACTCTAGGTTAATGTAATTAAATCTATGTTGACTTGTATTCTCTTTAGTACCATGAATATTTCCTTACATTCGTATATTTATATGATCTTCCCTCCCTTATAAGATAAATTGGTGAGAGGATTAGACAGTCATGATAAATCCTCCACAGACTATCCATAATATTCAGTTAAACCAAGAAAACTATTTATCATAGTCCCCATGGTTGGTCGGAGTTAACATTCAATAACCTCTATCATTGATTGATCTACTGATATACCATATCATGAGATTATACGGCCCAAAAATTAATTTTTTCCCTCTAAAATTCAAACAATGTAAATTTTTCATATTCTTTATCAATCATTATAGTGATTAGTAAAATTCTCAAGTAATCTTCCAACTCTTACAAAATCATTAAATATATAAGATATTCATCTATAAAGAATACCTCAAACTGATCAATGTGATTTCTAAAGACTCTATTCCTTAAATCACTGAGGATAATAAGGCCATTAGTTTGACAAATTAGGAAAATTATATATTCATAGTTTCCATACCTTCTATAAAATATCATCCATTATATATCATCCATCATAAAAATCAATTAATTATATCCATAATTAATGTTAATAGTGGAAGATTATTGATAATCAAACACTTGATCACAAAAATCATCAATTTGGGGAGGATGATAATTTTCACTAGTCATGTTATTGTTAAAAACCAGATAATCAATCTATAGTATCATCAATGTGTTTTAATTTTAAAGAAAACAAAAGGTTTTCTCCAAGATGGCAGAATTGGTCGAATGAAACCCTTGCCATGGATTTTCTAGAGTTTCTTCTTTAATTCCTGCAACACAATTAGGGTCATCATATACAGATCCCTCAAAATTGGTATGGAACCATATATGAGTTATATTAAAAAATCAACTTCATGTTTTGGGGTAATAGTCCGTGATAATTCTATAAAGTCATCAAAAATTCCAAACAAATAGGTATATAATTGTTGTGAAGTTTCTCCCAAACCATATGAGATTAAATCCCCTTCTGAATGTGAATTAAGATCCATACAATATATGTTATCTATATCTACAACTCATTCTTAACATCACATTGAGAGATGATCATATGTTTTTTTAATAATAGATATGAATTCCCTTTCTCAAAAATTGATGTGGAATTTATATAGATAAATCTAATCCATTCCATGTTTATAATAATGTTCAACTAAAAATAAAATGATGAGATTTATAGGAAGCACATTCCCACCAACGTCGAGTGAAGAGGAATCATAAACAACAGAACAAAAAATTATAACATTTGGTTTTTTCACATCTTATTCTATATCTATTCATTTCAGAGGAATCTTTATACCCTTTGAATCTTATTAAAATATTAATGAATGGGAAGATCCTGAGTTAAATCAGAAATTATATGTTTTAGTGCCGAGGGTATGTGTATCTTTCACCACATCATTTTCACAACACTCATTAAAAAATTGATCACATGATATTTATCCTTTTCTCATAGAATAATAGGTTTCTATCTTTTATCCCCATTATAAACCCTTTGTATATGGAATTTGTTAGCATAATAATTTCATTTTCTTTATAATTGAAGCACTAATGTGGGGGAGCCAAATTTTATATAGTTTTCTCTCTATTCGCATTTCTATATAATTTATTCCCTCCAAATCATCAATAAATTTCTTTAAGACCATCCCTTATACACATAAAACCTATATCAGTCTTATTATGTTAATTTAATCCATGCATAGTCTAAAAAAATTGATCCAAAAGGAAATCACATCTTCTCAACTCTATGGTTTTTAGATTTTTTTTTTGAACTCAAATTTTTATTTCTTGTCAAAACCATGAGATTGATTTGTAACTCTAATATACATTACTCCCATTATAGCACATATAAAATTATCTTCATATATATTGGTGTCTCATATGTATAACATGCTTTAGGGACTGGGTTTTATTATAATAAATAATTGATCAACCTTGCCTTCTGGATTGATGATAACACTTGATGCTTACCTTTCATGTCTTGTGAAATGTTTAGAGTATGTACCAATGGATTTATCATCCATTTTTTAAAGGTAAAGATCTATTTATATAATTTCATATAAAATAAAGATTAATATTCATAGTGTAAAATATTTTTCTAATCAATTCAAAATGCATGGTGTCAATTTCATTCTTGTTTCATAGTATTCTTGAAAATATTCCTCTATTGATCAGATTCACCTTCAATATTATGGATAAGTAGATTGAATTTTTTATGTTCCAGACAGTGGATAACAAAAAATATCATTCTTGCGGTATTGATCTATTATTTAAAAACAAGTGGATTAGATGTTTCCTTAAAGGAAGGTAGATGTCACCCCATGAAGTACTCCATAGAATGTTGTTAACTCCTTTAGTAATTTTGTGGTTCATCATGATCCATATCATGAAACATTTATGTGATCATAGAAATGATATTTTTCCTTATAGATCCTAGAACATTTTGATTCTTAGGATTACAATAAATGTATTATCTATCACACTCAGCATTAACATCCATCCACATAAATGAAAATTAATTGTATATGAAATAATAATCATAGTAGAGGACCACAGAATCATGAAAAATCACTTATAGGATGCAAAAAACATGACATCGTCTATTTTAATCAATGAAACAATATTTTATCTATGTTAAATCATTGTAATATTCTATTCAAATACATCATATTGTTCATAAAGTTTTTTCTAATTCCAAAAGAATTACCCATGGGTGTGACAAAATATGAGGGCAGCATGGGCCATTATCATTCCCCAGTTCCTGATTGAGTCTAGATCAAAACTACTTTTTTAAAGGTTGTAACCCCTATGTTCATCTATAGTATATCCACATTCACTTATAGCATATAGGAATGGATTAATTTTTTGTAAAAAAATCACTCTATCCTTTACTGAAATTCTAGGAAATTTTCATATACATTAACTCATCAATAATGAATCCTAATATATGTCTTCTGTTGATATTGTTATGTTTCTCTCTTGCCAGATTTCATAGGATACCTAATCCTATCCTATAATAAAATATATATAAATGAGAGGTTAATATACATTGATATTACTACATTTATGGTGAATGTTAGTTATATTACACCAACACATTCTTAGGGAATTTAATATTTTAGTGTCTTTTAAAACATGGACACATATACACTGGCCTATAAGTGATCTTTTCGATCTCAAACTTTGTTCATAAAAAAATATTACAATAAATATAATATATTAAACATATATTCACAACTTAGGAAAATTAAACATTAAATAGGGTGATATCAGAATCTCAGTAAATATAAACAAGGGAGATTCAAAAGCATAAAATAAAATCAAGTTTTTGGGAACATGAACATAATAATTAAAGAAATAGACCCATCACATCAAATATTGCAGTCATAATTCATTGAACATATATTGGCCACAAAAAAAAACATGAATCATAAGGGAATAATGAACATGATCCGTTAGAGAATAAAATTGCTCTAAGACATAAAATTTCTTGCATAAAAACAAGAATAAGAAATAATTTCCATATTGGTTAAACATCATGGACATGGCCATAATAGAGTACATAGTCCATAATTTAACCAAGTAAACAAATTTATTTTCATGTCTTATTGTATATATTTAACTCCCCATCATACCCTTGTTTGTCTTAGTTTATTGGGTTTAGACATCATTTTTTCTATTTCTATATAATTAGATATATAAATCACTACCCAATTCATTTGAGGGAGATATAAGTCCAACCAATCCCATGATGAAAATAATATTTAATTGTTTATAAGATCATAATCATTCATCATGAATTATTGGAATGGTTTTTATAATAATTTAAACTCCTTGTAACCAAGGGAAATGATAATGGATTAACAATCATTTCAACATAGATTAATCCATGAAAATAGGAATGCTTCATAAGAATTTCCTTGTGGTATAATCCATTGAACAGAAACAGGTTTCATAAAATTCATGAAATCATAAACATAAATCATTACAAGAAAAAATAAAAAGAAATATCCCTATATTGTATCCACATTAAATAATATGTAACATCAAGAGATGAGAACACTGGTGTAAAATGATTTTTATTGACCATTAAATAATTTTCAAAAGGAAAATATCTTTTATCGATTGAATTTTTAATAAAAAATTACATAATATTAAAAAACATTCTATGAACGTAAAAACGAAAATGTGTAATACATGATTTGAGTAAATGATTGGGGATAAAGTTGGAATATTCTATTCATTTTTTACATGTTTAAATTGCTAATCCTATAATGTTTTTTGTAAAATCTATACATGCATTGTTTTGGAAGATTACATTGAGAATAAGTATATTTTTTTGTAAAAAGTAAATCAACGGTAAAAAATCTTTCAAAATTATTAGAAGAATAAAATATCATTTCATAAATCCTTTTTATTAAATATGATTTTGGATGAAAAAAGTTTTTCGACCGAATATAGAAATAAAGTCTTTGTTTTATAAAAATATGTTTTAATAATGTTAACTCCAAAAGATTGGAAAATGGTTCTGTTAATTGTATATATCGTGAATAAATAAGGGATAATAAGGTTTATAAAAATTATTGAGAGGTAAATAATGATATATAAAATTAAAAACATGATCACAAATAGTCCCAATATATGATGTGGTTGTAATCTAAAATCATTAACAGATTGGTAATGTCAAATTAGAGTCCATATGATATAATAACATCAAATAGAACATACTATATCATGAATATAAATAAATTCATGATATCACATATTATAGTGGTGGTATACACACCTCGTAATGTAATATAAATGTATAACATAACATACATCTCAATAAAGGTAAATTGAGTCAAAAAACACGTACTTCTTGAGTAAATTTGGAATCATAATCCCCATGAAATAATAATATAATTTGAAATATAATTTATAATTAATTAATGGATATTCATGATATAAAATTTCATAGGGTATTATATACACCTGAGAAAAATAAATTAGTGGTGAATATAGAATAAGTCTCTTAGAAATAAAAGTGAGACTATAAATACCAATTCTATATGTCATGAATTCCATCGTACCCAATCAGATATCATATATAATCAATATAATTTGATTATAAATCTGTGATAGAATAATATATATATATATATAATACCATATATGATTTTATTATGACGTTTTACGACTATATTATTAAGCATTTCCTGTTAATGTTGTGTTTCTTGTAATACTCATGTTATTTTGTATATATTTTAATTTTTATATTTTTGGTTATCTTACATTGATCACGATTTGATCATATCCAACACAATAACCATGAAAAAAATATCATACATAATCATTAATTTTTTTTTAATCCTTAACACTTTGTGATAGTAAATAAAATGCACCATTCATAGAGATGGTAGGTCATACAGAAGAATGAATATTGATTCAATTTTATTGTCGTATTAAAAGAGAGAAATTTAAATGATGTATATATATAAATTATCATTACAGTATCATTTTCTTGTCGCATAAATCATACATTTTTATTAATCCCTGCATTAATATATTCCATGTATATTGTAAACGAATCACATAACTTCATGATGTAGTTGTCTATTGTACATACGACTAGCATTATAGTATTCTAAAAATAGAAATCATGATGGTTTTTGTGAAATAATAATTATAAACGCATAATAATATCATTAAATTAATATATAATATATATTGATTTTATTTCTTACATTATTATCAACCATGAAGGGTGGTAATGTAAACATATTATATTGTTTTTCAAGGAAATAGTCAACCATACACATGAATGATTATTTACTAACCCATTTTTTAGATTTTTGTGTGGTTGTAGGTCCAAACCATAACATAAAAATTCTTATTGTATTTAATACAATTAATTTATTTAATAAATATTATATAAAAATAATTTTCTGTATTTATTTATTTTATAAAATAAAATAACTCATTGATAATGTTTATCTCTTTATCGAGTATTATCCTTAGGATATCAATAAAATCATTCCATGGTTATATATTTAAATAAAGTGGAGATTCTGTGATGGGGGGAAGGAATTTGGGATTTTATTTTTGAAGTTATTTGTAGAATCCAATATGTAATAATGTGTTTGGAAGATTTTATAAGAGAGGAATTTTATAATTTAGGTTAGTAGAAAACCTTCAAATTTCTCAAAGGGAGAATTCCACCCACATTTGTTTCATGAAACAGGGTTCCAAAATTGAACATTATACAAACATGGTGTTTTAATGGTATAATATGTCCAAAAATGATTTTTATCTAAGTGTACAAGTTATTTTTACCCTTATCATTTTACATTAAACCCATATAAACTCATTTTACCTTAAATGCGACAAATAATTTTCATTACTTTCACTATTAATTTTACTAGAAAAATAGGTTTGAAATATAATAAATTTAAAAATAATAAGATTCTAAATATAGGATCAATTTTTTCCCACTTCAATTCATAGAATTTGAAAAAATTAATTTTCAAGTGACCCCTAATATGTGATGAGAATGTAGGTTTTACAAAAGAAAAAGTGAAAATTTTTCAGAAGTTATTATATTAGAATTCACGATGTACTTGTTTTCAATGACCTAAATTAGTTAATGAATATATTATTTAAATCGTGTAACATTAAAAAAAATTATTATATAGTATTTCATAAAAAATAAATTCAATGAATATTTGGATTTTAATTAAAATTTATTTTTACAATTTTCATCCAAAAAATGAATCTTTTTAGAAAAAATCGAAAAATTAACCCTAGATAGTATTTGAATACTGATCAAAAAATGTATTTTATTTTATTATATTAAATTAATAAATTTTTTAAAATATTATTGTTATTATTTTTCACAATAACAAGAAAAAATAATTTTTTTGAGACATTAATATTTTTAAATATATAATGAAATTACCAAAAACTATATTCAATCTGTCAATATGTTATCATTTTATAAAAATATTATATAGAATATTTAAACATAGTGATAATTATTAATATCACTACATTTAATGGCTTGGTTATAATCATCTCATTTTAATAATAATAATATGTCATTATTTTGTTAAAACTCAATATAATGTCTAATGCAAACATACACTGTGTTTTGTGTAGTGAAATAATCACATGGTGTTGTGTATAATGAATGATATCCATTAAATTTTAATTTATTCGAAACAATGGATTCATAAAAACTCAGGGTGTTACACACTACATCCCTTATGTTCCACAAAAGATTGATTTGTGTGGAAGATAAATGGTATAATAACCAACATTTCATTCCATATCCATCTTCTACATCATTTATATTTCTATAGTCTTCACATTGTATGAATGTTTTAGCATAAATAACTATTAATTGATATCTGGTTGCAAACCCAGTATCTTCTTTTGATCCTTCACCTAGTCATTATTTACTACCAACGGAGAAAAAGTGAACCAGCTTTACAAACCAGTTAATTTACACCAATACCAAAAACTCTACATGATGGAAAGAGATGAACAACAAATAATTTTACAACATCAGTGATTATAGGAAATACTAATTAAAGAAGTGAGTCTTGAAACCCATCTAGTCTAAGACCAAATTTTTATCAGCCTATACCATGGAATCGTATCATCGCATACTGGGACCATTTATTCTGAATGTTTCACACTTAACCTTGATATTTTCTACACTATCCATGAATTGGAATATCTGACTGATCTTTTCTAGCCATTCATCTTCCTCATAAGGTTCATTCATACCGTTATACGATACTACCTTTTTGTTTTAGAACTATCTTGATTGTTACATTTATCCTCCAACTAATTGATATACCCTAAAAGCCTTGATCTATACTTGCGTTATGTTATAATCAAAATCACAAAATTCATGTATGATAACCTAAATAAATTTCTTATATAAATATAGAACCCATTTAGAAGCACACGTTTCAACCTCCTTAGTAACCCATGGATGATGTATTGAAGTAATTACCATGAAAATTTAAATACAACAAATTAGAAGAGAATAATATAATATCATTTCAAACTAGAAAATCATAAGAAAAAACTAAATAATATCATGTACTCAAAATTGGAGTAAAAAATTTCGACATATAATTGTAACTTGAGGGTAGTCATTGACTGAGCAAGATAGGAACTCACTACAATCAACCACTCAATCCCAGACCATACTATGACCATTATACAAACATATCTAAACTAATAAATACATACACCGGTAGAATATTATGAAGAACCTTACCAGGTTTCCCACACAAAACAACACCATAACCAATGGCCATATTCCAAAAGGGATTTTCCAATCCATAGAGGCTTAAAACTAGATCCTAAGCATCAGTAATGGCCATAGGTATGGATTTCATCCATACTAAATGTGAAAACATGGAATACAAGTAAAATGAAGATAAAAATGGAATATATTACTACAAATAAAGAAGAACAAAAATTAAATAGTAGTACAGATACAAATCAAATGTAGATGAATAATATCCAATATTCAAGTCCAATAGCAATGGACATTGATAACCCCAGAAACACAAAATCAATTTGAAACCATGGTAAAAATCCCACCGTCTTACCTCCATATTACTATACATAGATGATAACAACATCATCACAACATAATGACATGTTGATGTTCACAACATGGAAAAACAAAACAAGCTCTAGACACTTCTAATGGGGTGTGCATGGTATTATTTAAATAGGATCAATAGGATCTCACATATATTTTCTATAATAGTAATTTTTTAATTGATCCAAACATGATCATATTTAATGAGAGAAACAAATGATAATAATTTTAATAATTTATTTATCAAAATCAAGGAAAAATTATACTTTTTAAACATTTCCAAATTACACAGATAAAAAATATTCAATTAATATCACATATATCAAAGAAGTGAATGAAAATAATGTATAACATATCATACTATATTCAAATCCATATAAACCAAAATCTTGGGTAACATCACACCAAGGATAACACAAATTTAGGTTTGCTAGAACACTATTACCCAATAATAGACAATTTACTTATTTATGTCCCTAGGATTATTCATGAATTCTAGATAAAAAAGAAACACTATGTCAATAAAACCTCCCAAAAGATCTAAAAAGTCCCAAAAACATCTTTATTATATAGTATAAGAATTCCCTAGGAGTGAAAACCACCAAAAATATCAATGGATGATGCATATTATTACACCTTCCATATAAGAACACAATACTACTAATGTACTTTGTTTTCGAATACATTTCATCAAAACCATACATTGAAAACAATTTTATCAATAAATTACACAATTCATTGAAGATAAAACATTATATAACAAAATAAAGGGAAAACCATAGTTTCTCATTAACACATTTCCACACACATAATTCAATCATGTATTTCAATTTATAATACAATTTATAAAAACCATATTAATATAGTCCATCCAATATAGGATAGAGACAATAATACCTACCTCATACATAGATAGAACACAACCTCAACATGATCATCCAATTTAGAAAAATACAATAAAAACAATAGAGGCCCAATAATAAATCATTACATATAGAAAAAATAAGATAAATAGTTAGTGGAGAAGATAACACAACACAAACCACAAGAAACTCAAACTCCACATAAAAAATTCAAAAAAACGTAGCCTCTATAGGAATATCACACAATGGATCCTAAAATAATCATGAGAATAAAAACCACAAGACAAATAGATATGAAAAAATAGAAAAATAATTTTTTTTATTTAGGATAAATGAAGATAGAAAGATCACTTACCCAAAGTGATGTGGTGAAACCACAATGAAGATTAATTTTGGAATGAAATGATATAAAAGGTGTATAGATACCCTCAAATCACATGGAAGACCACATAGATTTTGAGAGATATAGATAC
Source organism: Viscum album (assembly GCA_963277665.1). Lineage (NCBI taxonomy): Eukaryota > Viridiplantae > Streptophyta > Magnoliopsida > Santalales > Viscaceae > Viscum > Viscum album. The sequence continues at coordinate 315,874,166 of OY728132.1, read as the reverse complement.
ATCATAATGAAAAGAATATTATATAAGAATCATAGTTAGAACCACATATACTGAATCATCCATGATGTGAATCATTATCATGAAATGAGTACATTGAGTTATAGCGTTCACAAAAATAATGTATCACCATAATTTTAAAATATGTTGATCAAGCTTCTCTAAATTTGAAATAATCTCCCGATGTATAAATATTTCATGCTCTAAACTTGTACCAAATATCATCCTAAAAACATATTAACATCATGTATCTTGTTCTCTATGAGATACCATTAACTGATAGAATTTTTAGTATCTCGTAGAAAAACTAGGGAGTTAACCTAGAAATCAATGTGCATCCCATTCATCCTTTTTGAAATTTCTTACTTATCACCATTAATTCCATAAAACATTAATCTTTCATGTTTAGGTCACATTTCCTAGAGAATTCTACCCATCCTCAGGTCCCCCCCAAATAAACCCAAACAAAGGGGGAAACAAAAAGCGTGATGCAAAATACATGCATCAGGGTAACTAGATGTTGAAAAAAATATTTGTCTAACTTTTTTTTCTTGTGTATACATTCAAAAATGGGGTAGGATTCATGGGGTTCCATATAATTTTTTATCTTCTCAGGATTAGATGTTTAGTTTGACGTTCTGGAGAAGCCTTCTAAAATCTATAGATTTCAAGTTAATTTTCTTTACAATTTATAATACGTGTAATATGGTAAGTGCAAGATGAAAATAAAAACATTAGATGATATGCTAAGATCTTATTCACATGATTTCGTGGTTATTGAGATCAAAAAAATTTACTTAACATGTTTTCTTATAACAATAGGATTCACTCAATTATTCAAATGGATCCTTAATAATTCCTATTTGTAAATAATTGTATAAAAATAAAATATTTTTATTAATTTTTATAAATAAAGAAATTTGTATGTGAGTTATCTTAGTTACTGATAGGGAACATTAGATCCATTCAGCACCACATCAGGGCATCTCATATATGTCAAAAAAAGATAAATTTCTATTCATTTGTGAGAAATGGAATTTTGTTTTAGTTAGAAAGTTTTCATAGTAATTTCTCCAAAAATAATGTTATTATTATAAATATTTTGGGAATCTTGATCTCTTGGTATATTTTTTTTATTCAAGATTATTGATAGAGTAGGGACTGTCACTTATCCCTTAGAACTGCTACCAATCCTCTTTCATGTTCACAATGTGTTCCATGTATCTTTCTTAAGAAATTATATACTTGATTTTTTTGTATACTAAAATCATAAAATATATCACTAAATTCTGTATTTTATGCAAATAAAATTCCGTTGTTATCAAGAATCATACATATAATGTTTTATATAATTAGGATACTAACATCGTTATAGTTATTTATAGATATCAGTAATTAGAGGAAGAAACATGGGATCATGAAGATGTGTGTAACAACCTAAGATTTTATGAGAATTATTCCATTTAATTTCATTGATTTCTTGTGTTGTACGCTACACCAAATGGAGCTTTCACTACACACATCCCTGATTTGTCTTGCATTACATGCAATCATGACCTTCCTCGATAGCGTGTGTAGTATGCAATATTAGGTTTCACTAAACAATGATATATTGTTATAATACTATTATGGACTAGCCGTTATGAATAGTATTAACTACATTTTTATTTTTATGTAATTATTATTCATCTTACACATTTTCTAAAACATGGTATGAGAACAAAATAAATTTTTCGGGTAAAATAATTATTTTTTAAAAAATGCAGTTTTGCTGCCTTTTGATGGCGCACCCACATTAATATAGTTTTTGACATGTTTATATGTTCAATTTGAAAAAATAAAATTCTTCTTTGGAATCAGGATATAGAAAATTATTTTTGATGAATTTTTCATATTATTTTGATAACTTTCATATTTTAATTAATAGTAAAGACACACTTTATTTTAATTAAAAAAAATTCATCGCAATAATTTATATGGTTAGATTATCTTCTTAATTGGTTTTAAAGTTTAATAAGAATATATTTTTAAAATTTAATCCAATGTTGGTCATTTAATTTCACTTTGAAATTGGACATAAACAAGTGTCGGTCTTTTGATAGTTATTGTTTCTATAAAACAAGCTATTTATTTTGATAATGGGACTTAATTTTAAAATTAATTAATTCCACTTCTATTTTTTGAATTTGGAAAAATAGACATCAATTTTGGATTCATAATATCAAATATAGCTAAGGCTGATTTTTTGGTAATTTTCTATAAATCATCAATTTTTGATGAATAATGAAACCACATATTGGTAGTTAAAAAAACTGACACTTTCATTTAAATGATATTTTACCACTTCTGTGAATTGAGTTTAAAAAATTCGACATACATGGTTGTTATCAAGATGTAAAATTTAGTTCAATAAGATGAAAATAATTATTGGTGAATAGTAACTTTTGACTTTTATTTACAGGGTAATTCAGGGTTAAAAAAATATTATAATAATTCAAAATTACCTTAACACTTGTCTCAACATTATTTTATTAGTAGTGGTCGATCATGGGCATCCTTGGGTCGATTTTGGGACCCCATTGAGAAACTTGGTAATGATAATGACAACATGGATTAATTAATTTAATGTAATGATATAATTAACATTTACAAAAATCTTTTATTAATTAATTTTTATAAGGGGTTATATAAAAATTATTTTAGACTATAAATATTCATTGGAAAGATAAATAGATTTTCAACATGATGGTATTTTTTTTATAATTTTAAAAAATCAAATAAAACAAATTATTTATGACACTATAATGATGCAGTATTTACCTCATTAACAAATGATTTAAACAAATAAGATTATAATGATTAAAATATTATGCAAAAACATGTAAAATTCTGATTGGATGATTTTATTTCGACCATGAGTCATCTTATCTTCATCTTTAATGATTTTTGGACCTTTTGAAACTGAAGATATGTTTATAATAAAATAATTATTTTCAAACATTCCATAGGTGCCCCTCTCCTCCCTTATAAAAGGGCACCTCCTCCCTCTCCTCTTCACAAAATTTTGAGCCTTAATGCTCGGAAAACCCCTCCTCATTTCTCTTATCCACTTCCCTAGAAACATTCTGGAGGTTCTGGTCTTCTGAAAATAATAACTGTAGTTCCATAATATGAAGTATAAAAGAGGTGCATCGAAGAAGAGGTAATCTCTTCTACAGATTCATTCAAGTTTCTTTCTTCTTAAACATATTATTCTTTAGTTGTTTCATTATAAAGTAATAACATAAGTATCAATAAAATAATGATATGTTATTATAAATAGGAAACAACCCCAATTCACCTTTTATCCATCCAACGGTAAACAAAATCACCGCACGTGCGTACGTACGGATTACCGTCTCCACGACGTGGTGTAATTAGTTTTTCCACCCCCACTTTACATGGATGGGTATAATGGTGTAAATAATAAATATATATGGTTATTATAACATCATACAAATTCTGGGATATTATATCATCCACTCGAATTCTATTCAATAATTATGGTAATGATATCATCGCTCGTGCGTTCGTACGGACTACTGTCTCCACGAACGCGATGATAATCATTTTCCATGATTAACAATTCAAGTATGATTATAATGTATATATATAATAAATAATAATGAATGATATTAAAGAATAATTATACTGGATTTTTGTACATATATGTTTTATTTATTATTTCCATTTTATTCAATAAGGAAGCGAAAACAGCATTCATGCGTACGTCCGGCCAACCGTCTCCATGAACAGTGTATTTCATTCGATTTATCGATCCATCATATATATATATATATTTATATACTGAATATATATTATATATAAATCATGTTTTACATTCTAGAATTAAGTAAATAATGATATTAGTAATAATATCAAGAACAAAAAATCGAAACACGTACGATAAATGAAACGATTTTACCCAAAACGATGCTTTAACATGGAATTTAAAAAAGAACGGGTAATATAAAGTCATAAGTGAACCATATATTATATTAGAAAAATGAATATGATTCTATAATAATTCAATGACATTATTTAAATCATTATATAGGAGGTTTAGATACATACTAATCATATCGGACATAAGGTAAGGGATAACCTTTCCACTCTCGTTTTTATCCGAGATTGTTTACTCATATGTATTTACTGGGGTTATATTTATCATCCATGTCCCTATTTTCTAAAAATAGCTTCATGTATGTTTAAATTCCTTTTTACCCATTTTGAATTTTGCTACATGGTATGTAAATAATCTTTCATTAGTTACCATATGAGGTACTTTTTGACTTTTCCAGCAAAAGTATGAGAAGAGTTTTTTTATTTAACTTATACGGCATGATCATATTTTTACGGTTTTATAATGCCATATTTTCATGAAGCTTACTCTACAAGATTTCATGACTATTATAAACAAAATAATATTATTTTAAAAATTAATTGACTTTTGTGAAGATAAAATGATTTTGAAGAAGAAATGATATTTTCCTCATGAATTCATTTCAAGTTTTTTATCAAAATTAATTTCCATCTAAGATAAAAATATTTAGCATTCTGATGTTTCAAGTATAATTTATTTATTATTTAAATGGTGTAATTTTTCATATGGTGAAATGATATCCATTTGTTTTATAAGGATTATATGATGATGGGATGATGTTTATAACACCCATTTTATTCTTTAGGTTATGATGAATGTTTTATGTTTATTTTGTGCCACAAGTAAAAATGATTTCATTATGAGATGGGTGGGACATATATCTCACTCCAATTCATTGGTTAAAGATTTATATCTCATGATATAGACATGGTTGGAATGGTATGTTAATCTGGTTCAGTGATACAGTACTGGAACAAGGAGTGAACTCGATTCAGAAAGGGACTTTGTCCACTAAGATGGTCTTGGCAGCAATGCCTTGGCTACTATGGAAATCATAACATGTGATTAATGGTTGCCACTATTAAATGTTTTATTCCCATGATATTTTATCATGATTATTGTTTCTTTATGATCTATGCCTTACGTACTACCATGTTTCATGTCACTGCTCAAGATTTCAATGATTAAACATTATGTTCATGTTTTTTGTTCAAATGTATATGATTTGTTTTATTTTCTCCATTATACCCTTACTGATCATTTTATCTCATGCTTTATATTTTTTATTTTCTTCAGGATTTAAAAAAATGTTTTAGGTAAGAGAAAAAAGGGAAGATCTTTATGGGAGATGTTGAAGATCTTTCACCATGATTAGAAGATTATATCCCGAGTATCCAAAGAAACTAAACTATTACGGTCCTTATGTGTCTATTTTTGTTATGTATAATGTATTCGTCAAACATAATGAAATGTCTATGTACATCAAGTATGGGTCGCTACAGTTGGTATTAGAGGAAATGATTAGTTAACCTTTGGAACCTAGTATGCGAAAACTGAAGTGAGATCCCTAGAGATATTTCTATTATATATCTTGGGATGTCCATAAGGTTAAGTATAAGTATAGGTTATAGTCCTAGAATTATGGTACTGATATTATAATTAAACCTAAGATGTTAGATATTGAAGGAACTACCCCTTTATTATGTTGGTTTCATAAGCATGATTTTTTCCTCTCACACTATTCTTTTTGGGTTTTAGACGATTGTTGGAACCCGAAGGAACCGTGTTGATCAATGTAATGGACAATGAAATGATTGTCATTCTGAAAAAACCAATGTTAATGGAGATGGAGTGAAAAATCTTATTTATATACTTACACAAGCTATGAATCATTCTGGATTCCAAATGAGCTGAAAAAGGAACAATATTCTATTGAGTCCTTCATGAGGAAACGCCCACCTTCTTTTGGTGTTTTTTCTGATCCACTTGTTGCTGAACAATCGATTAGTACCATTGAAAAGATATTTTCAATACTTATATGTTCGTAGCATGAAAAATTAATTTTTGTGGTTTACCATTTAGAAGGTGAAGCATACCAGTGTTGGACTCTAATTAAGAATACAAGGCCCCAAGATGAAATTGAATCCATGGAATGGGATCAGTTCAAGAAAAAAAAATTCAATAAGTACTTCCCTAATATTTTTCAAACAAAGATAGAAAATGAGTTCCTTGAGCTTAAGAAAAATGATGATGAATCTGTTGGAATATACGAAGAGAATTTTACAAGACTTTCAAGGTATGCATATAGCTTTATCATCCAACCTGAATGTAAAGTTGATCGATTCTTCAGTGGATTAAAACCAAGTCTTCAATGGGAATTAGATATAAGAGACATCAGTAGCTATGTATAAATTGTGCGTTATTATATAATGGTAGAACTATAAGTTGGTGTAACATATGCATCTCATGGGTTTGATAAGAAACAAAATATGGAGTTCAAGGAAAAATCACAGAACAATGGTTAAAAGAAGATGAATCTTTCTTTATGCTAAAATTTTGGAAAGAAGCATGGTGGATATTGTGTAAAAATAAATAGAAATGGTTTCATGTGTGGAAAATAAGGTCATCTAGCAGTTGAGTGTCGATGTAATGGGAAAACTTTATATAATGATGTGAATAGAGAATGTTCCAACAACACTTCAATGCTTCAAGTGCATGTAAATGGGGCATTATGCTAATCAATGCCCAAATCCAAGGGTTAATGATGATCGACGTGAGCAACCACTTATTAAAAAGGTCCGAGGGAATTCACGTGAGATCACTATTGGCGATGTTGAGTATGACAATGATGTAGTGTAATGGTTATGTGTTTATATAACAGGATTTAAAAATAATGTTGTGGAATCTAATTTATTGTGCTTTGGAATATTGGAATATTTATGTATTAGTATATTGTGGTTTTCAATAATTTTATTGTACCGGTAACCATGAAAATTAATTGAAACATTTTGGAAAGCATATGATATGCAAATAATGGAGGGATAAAGAGAGAATAATACTAATGATCATATGACTGATATAAGGACAAAGTGATATCACGGTTTGAGTATATCGATATTTTTGGATTTTGGTATGTGAAAAGAGTTACCTTTTGACAATATTCATGTTTTTAATATGGTTCTATGGTAATTAATGTTGCAAGGGAATACAAGATTAAGGTATTTACATGTTTGGAATGCGATCCACAATATATATCATGTGATATATGGGTGATAAATGATGGTATTCAGATGATCGGTAGATGATATTTCTATTAATTTTTTTCATTATACTATCAGCATGGATAGAAGTATTTTCGGTATATTTTATGGTTGGAATGGATTAAGTTAGAAATCATATATTATTGTTTAAGGATATAACTTTTTATCGATATTATTGATGGGATGTAATAATAATGTAGTTTTTGAAAAAGGACAACCCATATGACGGGCGAAAACCCGTTGCGTCGGACAAGGGTGAAGGAATCGAACCCACAACTGATGTGCGGCAGGCCATTATCGCCTACAACTGGCCTATAAGAAGTCCCTGGTTAGTAGAAACTAGTTTTATTTTAATCGGTATGATAGATGAGGTATAAGTCCATTTTTGGAATCATATATGATTAACCTCATCATAGATGGACTTATGTATATTTGATAACTTTTGCTAACCTTTTTTTTGTGACATATGGAATGACCCATCATTATATCACAAGATCTACTAACACCTCAAAAATGATAGATTCATCTTCATTTCTGTTAGTGATGAATTCAAAATTGTTTTAGGCATGAACAACTGTGAGATTATACCGAAATAAAGTAAGTATTTATTCTAATTCAAATTCTTCAAATTTAGGGAAATGATATTGAAAACTAGAAATGTTTTCCTAGTGCTCTTATATCCTATGAATCATATGGTACCTTATATCATCACAAATTTATGGCTTTGTGATTATTGGATTTTTCATAGCCATGTTCTCTACCACTCTCCATCAGAACCTGATGGTTAGATTTCTCTTCTATATCCATATTTTCACCTATGATCTCCTATGTGTAAACCCAGTGATGGGATAATTTGGGTAACCAATTTGTTTCATACTTCACTTTTTAAAATTATGTTCTAGTATTCCTTTTTAAGATATGGGTTTCTATGAAAGAAACTTTCAAGTAGTAAACCATTTATAAACCCGATGAATTTCGAGGGTGAAAATAATTTTAAGGGCGGTAGAATGTAACAATACGAGATTTTATGATAATTATTATTTTTAATTTCATTGACATCATGTGATTTACGCTACAAAAAAAGATCTTGCACTAAACTCATCCCTGATTTGTCTTGCATTACAAACAATCGTGACCTTCCTCGATAGTGTGTGTAGTTCGCAATACCGGGTTTCACTAAACAATTATATATTGTTATAATAGTATTGTAGACTATCTGTTATGAATATAATTAACATCATTTTAAATTTTAAAACATTATTATTCATCATACACATTTTCTAGAACATGGTGTGAGAAGAAAATAAATTTTTCGGTAAAAATAAGTATATTAAAAAAAGTAGTTTTGCCGCATTTTGATGGCGCACCAACATTAAATATATCTTTTGACATGTTTATATGTTTTAATTTACAAAATAAAATTCTTCTTTGGAATCAAGATATAAAAATTTAATTTCGATAAAGTTTTCATATTATTCTGATAACTTTCATATTTTAATGAATAGTAAAAACACTCTATATTTTCATTAAAAACATTTTTTTTCATCATAGTAATTTATATGGATAGATTAATATTTTAATTGGTTATAAAGTCTAATTAAAATATATTTTTACTATTTAATCCAATGTTGGTCATTGAAATTAATTTCACTTTGAAATTTGACATAAACAAGTGTCGATCTGTTGATAGTTATTGTTTCTTAAAAACACGCTATTTATTTTGATAAGGGGAATTAATTTTAAAAATAATTAATTCCACTTCTATGTTTTGAATTTAAAAAAATAGACATCATTTTTTAATTTGGATTATCAAATATAGCTTAGTCTGGTTTTTTGATATTTTTCTGAAAAAACTTCAATTTTTGATGAATAGTGAAACCACATAGTAGTAGTTATAAAAAAATTCTCGTTCATTTAAATGAAATTTTACCACTTATGTTAATTTAATTTAAAAAATCCTACATACATGGTTGTTATCAAGAAATAAAATTTGGTTAAATAAGATGAAAATAATTTTTGGTGAATAGTAACAGTTGACTTTTTTTTACCTGATTTAATGTTAAATAGGGAAATTCATGGTTAAAAGAATATTATAATAATTTAAAATAACCTTAACACGTGTCCCAACCTTATTTTATGAGTATTGGCCGACCATGGTCATACTTGGGTCCATTTTGGGACCCCATTGTGCAACATGGTAGTGATAATGACGATATGGATTAATTAATTTAATGTAAAGACAAAATTGACATTAAAAAAATATTTCTGTAATTAATTTTTCCAAGGGGTTATATAAATCATATTTTGGCCTATAAATATTAATTGTATTGATAATGAGATTTCTTACAAGATAATCTTTTTTATAATTTTTAGACATCAAATATGTTAAATTTTATATGACACAATAATGATGCAGTGTTTACCTCATTAATAAATGATTTAAACAAATAAGATTATAGTGATTAAAATATTACCCAAAACATTTCCAATTCTGATTGGATGATTGTATTTAGACCATTAGTCATCTTATCAACAACTTTAATGATTTTGGACTTTTTGAAACTGATGATAAGTTTATAATAAAATAACATTTTCGCACTTCCCAAAGGTGCCCCTCTCCTCCCTTATAAAAGGGAACCGCCTCCCTCTCCTATTCAAAACAAATTTAGCTTTCAAGATCAGCCAAATCCTACCCATTTTTCTTCTAAACTTCCCTAGAAACATTTTGGTGATTCTGGTCTTCTCAAAAGAACAACTCTAGTTCCTTAAGTGGAAGCATAAAAAAGGTGCATCGAAGAAGAGGTAATCTCTTCTACCGATTCTTTCAAGTTTCTTTCTTCATCATCATCATATTCTTTAGTTGTTTCGTTATAATGTAATAACATAAGTGTCACTAATACACTGATATGTTATTATAAATATGAAACATCCCCAATTCACCTTCTATCAATCCTATGGAACACAAAATCACTGTGCGAGCGTACTTACGGAATACCGTCCCCATGCTGTGGTGTAATTAGTTTTCCCACCACCACCTTACTTGGATGTGTATAATGGTGTAAAGAATAACTATATATGGTTATAATAACATCAAAAATATTCTGAGATATTATATCATCCACTCCAATTGTATTCAAAATTATGGGAATGATATCATCGCTCATGCGTACGTACGGACTACCGTCTCCACGAACGCGATGAGATTCATTTTCCATTATTAACAATTCAAGTATGATTATAAAGTATATATATTATAAATAATAATTAAATATATTAAATAATAATTATACTGGATTTATGTACATATTTTTTTCATTTTTTTAATTCCATTTAATTCAATAATGAAATAAAAACAGCGTTCATGCGTACATACGGTCTACCGTCTCCAGGAACGGTGTATTTTTTTCAATTAATCGATCCATCATATATATATATTTATATATTAAAAATATATTATATATAAATCATGTTTTACAATCTGGAATTAAGTAAATCAGGATATGTGTAATAATATCAAGAACAAATAATCGAAACACGTACGATAAATGAAACGATTTTACCCAAATGCATCTTTAAGATGGAATTTACAAAAGAACGGGTAATTTAAAGTCATAATTGAACCATATATGATATCATGACAATGATATGATTCTATAATAATTCAATGAAATTAATTAAATCATTATAGAGGAGTTTCAGATACATACGAAGCATACCCGACATACGGTAAGGGATATCCTTTCCAATCTCGTTTTTATCCGAGATTGTTTATTCGTAAGTATTTACTGGGGTTATATTCATCATCCATTTCCCTATTCTATAAAAATGGATTCATTTATTTTTAAAGTCATTTTCACCAATTTTTTTACTTTTATTATATGTTATGTAAGGAATCATTCTTTTTTTACCATATGAGGTACTTTTTTACTTTTCCAGCAAAAGTACGAGAAGAATGTTTTTTTAACTTATACTGCATGAACAGATTTTTACGGTTTTAAAACACCTTACTTTCAAAAAGCGTACTCTACAAGATTTCATGGCTATTTTAAAGAAAATATTTTTCTTATAAAATTTCATGGAATTTTGTGAAAAAGAAAATTATTTTTAAGAACAAAGGATATTTTCCTCAAGAATTCATTTTAAGTGTTTTATCAAAACTATTTTCCATCTAAGATGACATTATTTATTATGTTTATGTTTCAAGTATAATGTCTCAAATATTTACATGGTGTAATTTTTCTTATATTGAAATGATATCCAATTGTTTTATTGGATTATGTGATGATTGGTTGATTTTTATGACACCCATTTTATTCATTGGGTTATGATGAGTGTTTCATGATTATTTTGTGGAACAAGTAAGAATGATTTCATTATTAGATGGGTGGTACCTATATCACCCTCCAATGAATTAGGTAAAGATTTATATATCATGAGATATACATGGCTGGAATGGTAAGTCAATCTGGTTCAGTGATACAGAACTAGAACGAGGAGTGAACTCGATTCAGAAAAGGACTTTGTCCACAAAGATGGTCTTGGCAGCAATGCCTTTGCTACTATGAAAATCATAACATGTACTTAATGGTTTCCACAATTACATGTTTTATTACCATGATATTTTATCATGATTAATGTTTCTTTATGATCTATGCCTTACGTGCTGCCATGTTTTATGTCATTTCTCAAGATTTTGATGTTTAAAAATTATTTTCATGTTTTTTGTTCAAATGTATATGATTTGTTTTATTTTCTTCATTCTTACCCTTATTAAGCATTTTAGCTCAACCTTTATATGGTTTCTTTTCCCCATGATTTAAAGAATGTTTTTAGGTAAGAGAATAAAGGGGAAGATATTTATGATAGATGTTGAAGATCTTTCACCATTATTAGAAGACTATATCCCGAGTTTCTAAAGACACTAAACTATTATGGTCCTTGTGTGTCTATTTTTGTTAGGTATTATGTATTCTGTAAAAGTAACGTAATGTCTATGTATGACAATTATGGGTCTCTCCAATGTGATAATAATGATATATAAAAATATTTATACAAAAGTGTCATAATTTTGGTGTAAAATTTAATTTTAAGGTTTTTAGAACATATCACCCTAAGATATAATATTTATATTCATTGAAATTAGACATGAATTATTTCATAATATACCATACACGAAACCATGAGATTATATGAAGCATGATATTGTAAACAAGTAGAAGCTTTCCATTAAATTGAATGGAATAAATACTAATCAGCAATTTATAATTAATATGTATAAATATTTTTTTTAATGAAAATTTAATGATTAATTCAAAATACATACATACTCAATATCTAGTGATGTCATTTTATGCTTCAAATATATTTTTTCAAAAAATAGGGTTTATACAATATTTTAACATTAAATTTAAATAAAATTTATACCATTCATAGAAAAATAATTTAATGAAATTAATATTTTTTTTAATTTCAACATTTCAATATTTTCATAGGGTGGTCATATAAGTTTAAAAATAAATTTGTTTTTTGTTAATAGTGAAAAATAGAATTTTTTTTTAAAAAATCATTTAATTTCAATTAAATGTGCCATTATATTTTTAATTTGGTCATGTATTATCCTATTTATAAATTAATTACATATAATCTATTTAATTTAAAATTTATCATATTTATACCCTATTTTGGTATTGGTTATTTTTTTGGCTAAATCACTATTTTCTAAAAAAAGTAACTTTTTTAAAATAATATTTTTTAACATAATATATTACATAATTATATATGTATAATTAGTTTTATAGAAACATATAGTTGTTATATTTAATATAATATTATAATATTAAAATACTCATTTTATTATTATTACATGTTGTTGTAATTAAATAAATAATTCTTTTATGCTTTGAAATTCATTTCATGGAAACATTTCTTCTTCATGGATTTATGGAATATTAGAAATTATACTCTACCACTTATATAATTTTTTTCTAGTAAAATGGATTTCATATTTTAATTTAACTGAATTAATTCAATTCAGTATGTTTAACTTATTTGTTTTTCATAGTGAATATTAAAAATATTATTTTATTACTATGCTTAATGTTAAAATGGGTTTACCAGGGTTAAATTATGAGATAAGTGTAGGATTCTCACCCAAACCTATAAAATTATTTTTTATTTAAGATATATCAACCTTATGTTATCTTATCTTTTAATCAATAATCATTTTTATCCAAATATTCTTGAAATTGATCATAAATGAATGAAGTCTTTCAAGCAACTCCATGTGTGTCCCTTCACTCTCAAATAAATAGGAACATCTTCTCATAAATTATTCTCACTATTTTATACTTATATGTAATAAAAATAAACAATATAATATTTTCATATAATATTTTTCTTTGTCATATATCTACTATACTTATCTTAAGACAAATCCTTCACCACATAAGATGTTTTTTGAAAGGGTTCTCTCAAAGAAGAGGTATAGATCTTAACAACAAAAATTCAATTTTATCTCTTTTTATACATCCTATTAACTTTTAGTATTGATCAAAAAAATATGAATCGAGTATCATTAACATAAAAAGATGTTATTATTAGAATTTGACAACCATTTACCACCTCTACTAAATTTATTGTGAGATGAATGAAACATTCATTTGTACATGAATACCACCTCCTCCACATAAGGGTACAACTCATTTTCCACCACTATAATTCATTGTTCGATGTTATAATTGATTTAGAAATTTATGTAATATATTTTTTATAATTTATATTATTTAATTGTGAATCAAAATTTACTATTATTTCATGTCTCCCATCTATAAATGGATGTCAAGAACCGAATCTGGTGGCCCTCAAAACCAGCAGCAAGCTAGGACCATGACAAAACCTGAAGGGCATTCCCAATCCCCAAGAGATCGAAAAAGTTCCTAGGTATCATCAAAAGATATTTGGGAATTATTTAACTGAATTTATAAACATAAAAAAACTAACAAAAAAAGAGATACCAAATCGTGATTTTTCAAACCAAAGCATCTTTTACTAAAATGCAGAACTAAATTACACAATTTAAAACAATATTTAAATATCATTACAGAGGTAAAAGGAAAAAATAGAAAGTCCAAGAACCTCCAAAAATAAATAGGAACCACCCTGAATCCATATCCACAACACTGCATCACGATGCACTGCTAAAACCCGAACCATTGGCACAAAATCTATACCCAAACCTATAAAAAAATAACCAAGTAAACTTACGCACAATGTTGTATGTAGGTTGTGAGCCAAATCCTGGAAGGATACCCCCACCATGAGATTCCATGTGATAATCATTAAAAGGCATAATTATTGAATGTTTTCATAAACATGAGATTCTAATAGGAATTTTAAAGAGAAGCAACTTTTAATAAAAACAGTTTTTAAGTGGGTACGTTAAAGACTCATCAATTTAAAAAAAATCAAAGCTACTGAATTTTCCAGACAATCATACCTTATGATAATGGTAAGCACAAAGTATCCAAAGTGCACAAGTAATAGAAAATAACCCATTTGAACTAGCTTGTTGTGGGTCCCAGGTACTTCGTATCTCAGGTAAAGTAACCATCACAATAAGCGTTCTCATGCACACGAGCGACTATAGGTAGAATAGACATAACCTAGTGGATCCCCAACATCATCATCATCATCATATTTTTGTTAGTGTTTTCAACATTAAATATATTATGTGAAACTGAGGCCAAACCCCATGGGATTAGTAGTATACTAGAACACGTCCACCCACCTAGATAACAAGGTCTCCCTCTTGTGCTCAAACAAGTTTAGCAAGACATGAAAATTAATTTTCACATGAAAATACCACTTCCACATCACAAAATTCACCTAACAGACCACATGTATATAACAAAAGTCACCTAAAAGTCTATTCACTTGAAAAATTCCTTATTCACATCATACTCACTCAAAACAGCCCAAAAACGTGTTTCACACATTTTTTCAATTTGATTAATCATTTTACCTTCTTATAAAACATTATAAAAAATGTTTGGAATCATTAATCTCCACTTTACCTTTTTAAAAACCCATTTTATGTGAGCATAATCACTAAAACAGTACATGTACATCTTTTTAACACTTTTTCTTAACAGAACAAATCCTTTACAATTTTAATAAAACAATCCCATGGTGTATAACCATGTTTTGAACACAAAACCCATTTTGAAACCTTTTTTCTAGGACAAAATCACACTAATGAAAATACATTAAATAATTGGAAGCCCTAGAAAAATTTATTAAATCACTCTCATGTGTTACAAAATCACCTCGAATAATACCACAAAAGATACACATGAAAACACACATTTTCATAAAACAATTTCAAGAAGTATGACAAGGTTTTATAGAAAAAACTCATTTAAGAACTCCCTTTTTAGGCCCATAAGACACTAAAGAAATAAAAAATCAAAATTCAAATATCTATTCAACATCTAATAAATAACTTTGATATTTTATAAAACTACCACAAATGATATCACATGAGTTTAAATTAAAAAGTACACAACTTCAAACAAAAATGTAAATTTAAAACTAAATGCATTGATAATGTTAACAAAAATTGTTTTCGCGCATCACAAAACATATAATGAAAATTATAAATTAATAAATCAAGAAAAATAATTCATCAATGATTTATTTCACATGGAATCACTTACCAAAAGTGTCAAAACCCTCAAATGATGTGGTGAAACATCAACTGTCCCACTATGCCACCATAAGAGAGTGAAATCTAATCTCAAACCCAAATATTTGACCAAAAAGACAACAAGTAGAACCCTATGTACAAAACCTAACTTCTGGATATTTTATAACATCATGAACGAGGGATGAAACCCAAAGGAGAAGGAAGGAAACAAAGATAAAAACATTTACATGAATAAATTGTGAAGAAATCGGACAACATCCACCAATAGATGAATCTTGAAGTAACCAAACCTTGTAGAGAGGCTCTAAGGAGTATTACAAGGTCATGTGAGGAATCAATTTGGGGAAAAGAATGAAAATTAAAGGAGTAATGAAATAACCATTTTTCCTCTTCAAATATATAAGATTTGAGAATGATTTAGAAAGTTCTCCCTAATAAGTGGGGAATATGAGCTTCAAGAATGAAGAGGAGATCATGGGAGCACACCATGATTAACTAGGATCAAGTGAGTGTTAGAATCACTAAAATACAATAAAAATTGAATGATATATTATATAATAAAAACATATATTTTAATGTAGTAAAAGTGTTTCAGGATGACCCAACACCTTAATAAAAAACCCAAATCCAATATTATAATAGATTTCTATGGGGTAAAAATTTATATGGTGGTTTTAATATCCCGAGGGATTATAATTGGAGATTGGAATGGGTTTAAAATTATTAAAAATTAAGTATTTATATAAGAAATATAATATATTTTTAAATCTAGATACGGGCACACAGTTTGTGTAACGCCCCGACCCCAGCTACCCAGAGTCGGTGCATTAATTACATAACATTGTCATGATCACAAGAAGATCAAATCTCGAAAGACCGATTGGTTTAGTATCCTTGGAAACACTAGATATAATCATAAAGTTTTACATTACATTTCAAAGTGAAAAACTACTACAACAACAAAGTCTTCATATCCACACTATTAACCCCTCATAATATCCCTGCAAGTCATTCATAATTTACTTCTTCACTACCTGGGAAAAATAAAACATAGAAAAGGGGTGAGCTCAAATGCCCAGTAAGGATAACAATATAGCGGAACATTCAAAATAAGCATAAACATTTAAGGCAATGAATTACTAAAACAAAAGCCTTTTAAAATTGAACTTCAACATAGTAAGGCAAAAGTAAAATGAAATAATGCCATTTACTTGTTCACATGGATATTCTACTAATCGAATAATCACATGCAAAAATCAATAACCACTTTCATAATGTTGGAATGCATAATGCCAGACTATCATAACCACATAGCCAAGGCCTCGTGCCAAGACTACAAATAAGATTTTGTCAAGGCCTTGTGCCAAGACACTAGTTTGTCTCATGAGACCTACCGATGCATCGAGGAGCTATAGCGGGCTCCACCCGTCACTTATTAAGTCCAATGCATTCCCATATGAAAAGGTTTAAACATAACATAAACATTCGTATTAAAACTAGCATACGAAATGTCAATACTTTCACAATAAACTATGAATGGTATAAAAATAGCACATCCACAGTCAAACATATCACAAAACCTTCAATACAATATAGAAGTTTTGTATCATAAAAAATCAACTTCAAATAATCTTAAAATCCATCAAAGGATGTTGACATAGATGAAATCAAAATTCTTTTTAATGAAATATCTCCTTTTATTTTGAAATCATTTAAGATCCATATAAAATAAAACATTTTATTTGAAAATATTCTTATAAGCTTGTAAGGAAAGATTTGAAGATTTTATAACGGCGTAAAATAACCGCACCCGCCGTATAAGTTAAAAAAAACATTCTTACCTCAATTCTGTCGAAAAGGTTAAAAAGGACCTTGTTTTGAAAACGACGGAAAGATTCCTTTATAAACCTCTTATAAAAAGTCAAAAAAAGGTATAAATGACTTTAACCCATATTCTTGTAAATAGTAAAAATGTTTTGAAATACATTTTTAAGAAACATGGATGTGGATGATAAAGAGATCCCAGTAGATTATTACATATAAACAACCTCGGATAATGAAGAGATTGTGAAATAACCCTTACCTTTTACTTTTCCTTGGTTGGGGTAGGTTAACCTCCTGTATAATGGTGAAATAATTGTTATTAAATTATACAAGAATCATATATATTAATATGATATCATATATGATCTTTTAACATTGATTTATTAATAATATCTTAGTATTATCGTCGTTTCGGGTGATAATCGATTCGTTCTTCTTAAATGTTAGGTTACGTAAGACATGTTTGTAATGGATAGATTATATCTTATTCATAATCAGAATGATATTAACATTATTTTTAACCCTAAAATGAGAATAATACTTGAATTGATATGATGGAGAATGAATCTTATCGCGTTCGTGGAGACGGTAGTCCGTACGTACGCACGAACGCTACTTCCATTTAATTTTTATTTTAAAAGAATCAAATCCAAATGATACATAGGTATATTACTATTCCAGTATAATATAATATTTTATATATGTTACTTAAGTTCATTAACACCATCCTTTATACGTTCCATGTGTGGTATGAACGAGTCATATCATTTTAAGGGGGCGGTAGTCCGCACTTCCTCAAATGAAATTATCGTATGTATATACAACATGAAACGAATAATGGTATGAAATAAAATGGAATTACAGAAGCTTATATATAAAATATATATCATTAATATCATATTTAATTACAGTGCCATCATAATGGCCACCATGAGAGGTGGTAAGATGTATTTGAACAATCATCGTTTCGTGAGGCGTTAGTTTGCCATCCACAGAAACATTATGTTCATCATCCATTAGATGGAGTTGTGTGTATGTGTAGTTTGAATCCTTCTTATAAAAACATCCTAGTATATGGTGGATACTGGTGTTGTTACAAAAGAAAGGAAATAAAAAGAGTTTGGGGGTTGGAGAAGCAAAATAAATGAAAATAATTTAAGAGAAATCGTTACCTTTAATCTAGGTAACTCACTTTGGTTGGAACCAAAGGACTTCTTGAAATGCTTTCTGCCTAAGGGGAAGCTTCAAGGAGGAGGAGAGGGATTTGGGGAGCTTAGTTGGGCAGAGTTTGGACGAGCCAAGTGGCTTGAGAGGTGTGAGGAAAAGAGAAGGAGGAGTGCACTTTTATAAGAGGGGTGAGGGGCACTTTTGGAAAAGCTAGAAATATTAATTTATAATAAATTCATATTCGGTTTCAAAAGGCTCCAAAGTTGACAATTCAAAGGATGAGGTGGGGATAGGTCGAAAACAACTCATCCAGTAGAATTTAGACAGGTTTGGGTACTTATATTAACCTTATCTTTAAGTATTAACTCTAAGTTAATTAGTTTCACTTTTACAATATCTCTTTGTATTTTTATATAATATGGTTAATAAACTTACTATATACATCCAAGAGACCCCCAAGTGGTCCATTAATGATTAACCTATCATAATATAAGTCTCTTGGCCGAACCTTATATTTTTAGGAATTTAATATCAATTAATAATATAATATTTGTTTTAAGAACTCTTTTATGTCAATTTTGACACTATTCAATAGTTGATTTTTGTGAAACTCATAACAGATTGATTACTTCGAACAAAGTCAATTAAATCAATCCTAATATATCATATTATCCTAGAAAATTAGTTTAATTCATTAAAAGTTTCATATTATATTTTTTTGGGTATTTATAATATCAATTATTTTAAGTTTTCACTATTATAGTAATTACTGCATCATCATTGTGTCATAAATAAAATAAATTATTTAATGTCTAAAAATTATAAATAAAATATCATCATGTAGGAAATCCTTTTAGATTTCTAATGAATATTTATAATCTAAAATAAAACATGTATAACCCTATGTAAGAATTGTTCTTCTAAAAGATGCAAGCTTATGCCATTTTTATTTTTATTTTAACTTTATTAATATAATGTGTCCCTACCACATAAAAGTGGCTCCAAGGGGTCCCCAAATTGACCCAAGGATGCCCATGGTCGGGTATGTGTCCACCAATAAGGTTAGGACACGTTTTAGGGTAATTTTGTATTATTATAATATTATTTTTTAACCCTTATTTACCGGATTTACCCTTTAACCATGGTAAATAAAATATTTACCGCAGTAATTATTCAAAATGTCTAAAAATAAAAGTTACCTATTTACACAATTTGAACATCCTGATTCCAAATATGGAATCCATTTTTCTAAATTCAAAACACAGAAGTGGCAGAAATTAATTTAAAATTAATTCCCGCTGTCAAAACAAAAAGCGTGTTTTTAAGAGATAATAACTATCAAAAGATTGACACTTGTTTATGTTTGGTTTAATTGTAAAATTATGTACAATGACCAACATTATATTAAATGGTAAAAATATATTCTAAATATTCTTTAAAACCACTCAAATTCATAATTTATCACTATTAATTATTTTGATTAAAAAAGTTGTTTTTAATTAAAATTTAGTAATTTTCACTATTCATCAAAATATGAAAGTTATCCGAAAAGTACCAAAATTTTACCCTAGACTAATTTCGATATTCCGAATCCAAAAATGAAGTCCATTTTGAAATATAAAATATATATGATTTCAAAAAGTAGGTATTACTATTCATAACGACTAGTTTGATTGGTTGTGGTGTGTGTTAGAACTCGTAGTTGCGTACAACACACGCTACTGTTTTATTCAAAGGAAAGTGTACCGTGGAAGCTTGGGATGTTTCATTTTAAATTTTTTGATGTCTCCATTTAGTCAAAAAGTTTAAAATATTGTATTTAAAAAGGTTTCACTATCAAAAGTTGATAAAAGTGCAATACTGAAAATGAATCTGTTCTTGCATTATGACTAAGAAACTCATAATATGGATTCTAAAATTATAAGGATTATATAAAGTTTAAAATTTAGTTAATACTATTCATGACCTCTTTTAATGGCTTTTTTTTGGTAATTCATGGTGCAATTGAACTCAGTGTTGCGTGTAGTGCAAGTTATTGAATTATTTTGAAGAAATAACACACTATGAAATCTTGGGGTGTTACATTCTCCCCTCCTTCAATAAATTGCGTCCTCGCAATTTGAAATTGTTCTTCGAAAATAAAACGTTGAAAATAGAAAATATCTTTGTGGGAAAACCCACATCGGAAATTAGGTTACTAAAATTTAGTCTTATTATGAGGAAAAGAGAAATCAAAGGGTCACCACCAAATTATGATCTCGATTAGGAGAACATTGGTGGAAATTATAGACATATAATCGGAGAAAAAACGTAAATATTTATAGGTAGTGATTGAGGTCATCAATCACAAACAAGTGTATAATTGAGGTCCTTAAATTCATCAATCTATGATGATTTGAAATACCATCGGTTCAACAAAACATAGGGTATTCGGATAACACATTTTTGACATTTCAAAATATCTTAGTTGAAATCCCACATCGAAAAATGAATTAATGAGGCCTCTATTTAAAATAAAGAGTCGAAAGTATGAAGATTACCGAAAATAACACATACTAGGGTTCCATGTAGTAAAATATGGATATGGAAGAAAAATCTAACCATCAATTACCTGATGGAGAGTGGTAGAGAACATGGCTATGAAAAGGCCAACAATCCCAAAGCCATAAATTAGTGATGATTTAAGGTACCATCTAGGAAAACATTTTTGTTCTAATTTGCTTTTCTTAATATTGAGGAATTTTTTATGAGATTGGATAAGATCATATAGAGATATACTTACTTTATAATTAGAGTTTTATCCATTAATAAATTTCTACCACATACTCATCTTTCACTCTAAAAGATAATAGAATGTAAAAAAATTCTATTTACACTATTCGTATAGGGTTCCAAAATAAACGAATTTATAATTCATCTAAAAGATCTTTTAATAAAAACTACATTATTTAATCCAGGACATCTCGTGGGCTAGTGGTAGGTGATACACCCTTGTCGCCCTTCGGTTGCGGGTTCAAGTCTCGTAGCCTTGCCGGACGCGACGGGTTGCCGCCCGACCTCCGGGTTGTCCTTTTATGGAAATCAAAAATTAATCTCAAACTAGAATTTATCCAAAATACTTCTATCCAAACTCACTGTCCAATATTTATAAGGAAGGTAAACTTAATGTAGATCCTTTTTTACCCCGTAATAGCGTATGAATACCTTCATCATGTATTCTTTTAAAACACTGAAACATCCAAAATTATCATAATACTTATTGGTTACATTCATGCTCCCTTATTCCATATAGAATGCTGGATATACTTCTTCAATCCAAAAATGTTTTAAACCCCAATAATGATGGAATATACAAATCATTAATCAGTTCCATGGTAGTCAAGAATATCCAATATAATTTGTCCAAAACAATCATGTATTATTCCAAAATCACTACCTCGGTATCAGAACTATATTATGATTTATCTTTCTCTCAACCATATATTTTCCAAAAATTTATCATGCTATTGAGTCACTTTTCTTTGTTCCACACAATATCAAGTCCTTAATGAAATAGTACTGCAGTACAATCCTTATATACTCCATAATTATTATAACAAGTACATTGTTGATACAACACTCAATTGACATAATCAACATAAGAACTCTAATCATTCCTCTTTATCTGTGGTAGTATCATAACTTGATTATTATCCAATAGCATCATTTGTGTCATAGTCTGATGACTGGGACATAGGTTCGCGTAGTGTCCAAACTCCTTGCAAATGAAGCATTGTACATTTGAAACCATTTTCTTACCCTTGCAGTCACGTACTTTGTGCCCTTTTCCACCACACTTATAACAAACTCCCATTCCTTTCAGGCAAGTTCCAGGGTGTTTCTTTCCACAGTTACCACATATGGGAAAAATCTTCTTTTCCCTCTTCCCTTTATCCATCTTTCTATCTTCTATCCTTTTCTTCTCTTGCTTCCCTTCAAAGCCATAGGACTCAGTAAAATCTTTACTTATCTTATCAACACATGATATTATTTCTTCATATGATGATAATACATGGGAGACTATTTCTCTTATAAATTCTAGCTTAAGACCATGAAATATATGATCCTTCCTTCTCTTTGGATCATGTGCATTTCTGGAGTTCTCATTCCTTCTACTGGGCGCCATTTCTAAACAATGGCATAAACTAGATCAGTTTATGAATCAAAATACATAATCCCATACTTATAAAACACTTAACATAAATTGAACTATTTATGGATATAATCCATAATCATAAGAATTTTTTCTTTGAGGATGTATATACTCATAATCCCTTCAAAATGATTTGTAAATAAAATGAGAGTTATCCTAAGCATATCCCCCGGGAGTGTCGTAACCAAGAGTGCAGCAAGGCCCGTTGTCGTGCACCAGTTCCCGTTCGAGTCTAGCTCAAAGCGGTGTTTTCGGGTTTTACCCCTAGGTACATCTGTGCCAGTGCCGCCTCTACCTGCTCGTATCCAGACAGGGATGTATTGCTCGGAAAACTCACAAAATCTCTACAATACCAAAATTCTAGGAAGTTCTTCTATACTAATCCTCAATGTTCATCTTAGGTCTACGTGCTCTAATCAGAGTTTATCTAAATCTAGCTTCCAAGGTTTGTACTAAACTTCCTCTGATACCAACTGTAACGCCCCGACCCCAGCTACCCAGAGTCGGTGCATTAATTACATA
The DNA here is from genome assembly GCA_963277665.1 of Viscum album. Taxonomy (NCBI): domain Eukaryota; kingdom Viridiplantae; phylum Streptophyta; class Magnoliopsida; order Santalales; family Viscaceae; genus Viscum; species Viscum album. The sequence goes on along the minus strand of OY728132.1, from coordinate 315,850,578 downwards.
ACATTGTCATGATCACAAGAAGATCAAATCTCGAAAGACCGATTGGTTTAGTAGCCTTGGAAACACTAGATATAATCATAAAGTTTTACATTACATTTCAAAGTGAAAAACTACTACAACAACAAAGTCTTCATATCCACACTATTAACCCCTCATAATATCCCTGCAAGTCATTCATAATTTACTTCTTCACTACCTGGGAAAAATAAAACATAGAAAAGGGGTGAGCTCAAATGCCCAGTAAGGATAACAATATAGCGGAACATTCAAAATAAGCATAAACATTTAAGGCAATGAATTACTAAAACAAAAGCCTTTTAAAATTGAACTTCAACATAGTAAGGCAAAAGTAAAATGAAATAATGCCATTTACTTGTTCACATGGATATTCTACTAATCGAATAATCACATGCAAAAATCAATAACCACTTTCATAATGTTGGAATGCATAATGCCAGACTATCATAACCACATAGCCAAGGCCTCGTGCCAAGACTACAAATAAGATTTTGTCAAGGCCTTGTGCCAAGACACTAGTTTGTCTCATGAGACCTACCGATGCATCGAGGAGCTATAGCGGGCTCCACCCGTCACTTATTAAGTCCAATGCATTCCCATATGAAAAGGTTTAAACATAACATAAACATTCGTATTAAAACTAGCATACGAAATGTCAATACTTTCACAATAAACTATGAATGGTATAAAAATAGCACATCCAGAGTCAAACATATCACAAAACCTTCAATACAATATAGAAGTTTTGTATCATAATAAATCAACTTCAAATAATCTTAAAATCCATCAAAGGATGTTGACATAGATGAAATCAAAATTCTTTTTAAAGAAATATCTCCTTTTATTTTGAAATCATTTAAGATCCATATAAAATAAAACATTTTATTTGAAAATATTCTTATAAGCTTGTAAGGAAAGCTTTGAAGATTTTATAACGGCGTAAAATAACCGCACCCGCCGTATAAGTTAAAAAAAACATTCTTACCTCAATTCTGTCGAAAAGGTTAAAAAGGACCTTGTTTTGAAAACGACGGAAAGATTCCTTTATAAACCTCTTATAAAAAGTCAAAAAAAGGTATAAATGACTTTAACCCATATTCTTGTAAATAGTAAAAATGTTTTGAAATACATTTTTAAGAAACATGGATGTGGATGATAAAGAGATCCCAGTAGATTATTACATATAAACAACCTCGGATAATGAAGAGATTGTGAAATAACCCTTACCTTGTACTTTTCCTTGGTTGGGGTAGGTTAACCTCCTGTATAATGGTGAAATAATTGTTATTAAATTATACAAGAATCATATATATTAATATGATATCATATATGATCTTTTAACATTGATTTATTAATAATATCTTAGTATTATCGTCGTTTCGGGTGATAATCGATTCGTTCTTCTTAAATGTTAGGTTACGTAAGACATGTTTGTAATGGATAGATTATATCTTATTCATAATCAGAATGATATTAACATTATTTTTAACCCTAAAATGAGAATAATACTTGAATGGATATGATGGAGAATGAATCTTATCGCGTTCGTGGAGACGGTAGTCCGTACGTACGCACGAACGCTACTTCCATTTAATTTTTATTTTAAAAGAATCAAATCCAAATGATACATAGGTATATTACTATTCCAGTATAATATAATATTTTATATATGTTACTTAAGTTCATTAACACCATCCTTTATACGTTCCATGTGTGGTATGAACGAGTCATATCATTTTAAGGGGGCGGTAGTCCGCACTTCCTCAAATGAAATTAGCGTATGTATATACAACATGAAACGAATAATGGTATGAAATAAAATGGAATTACAGAAGCTTATATATAAAATATATATCATTAATATCATATTTAATTACAGTGCCATCATAATGGCCACCATGAGAGGTGGTAAGATGTATTTGAACAATCATCGTTTCGTGAGGCGTTAGTTTGCCATCCACAGAAACATTATGTTCATCATCCATTAGATGGAGTTGTGTGTATGTGTAGTTTGAATCCTTCTTATAAAAACATCCTAGTATATTGTGGATACTGGTGTTGTTACCAAAGAAAGGAAATAAAAAGAGTTTGGGGGTTGGAGAAGCAAAATAAATGAAAATAATTTAAGAGAAACCGTTACCTTTAATCTAGGTAACTCACTTTGGTTGGAACCAAAGGACTTCTTGAAATGCTTTCTGACTAAGGGGAAGCTTCAAGGAGGAGGAGAGGGATTTGGGGAGCTTAGTTGGGCAGAGTTTGGACGAGCCAAGTGGCTTGAGAGGTGTGAGGAAAAGAGAAGGAGGAGTGCCCTTTTATAAGAGGGGTGAGGGGCACTTTTGGAAAAGCTAGAAATATTAATTTATAATAAATTCATATTCGGTTTCAAAAGGCTCCAAAGTTGACTATTCAAAGGATGAGGTGGGGATAGGTCGAAAACAACTCATCCAATAGAATTTAGACAGGTTTGGGTACTTATATTAACCTTATCTTTAAGTATTAACTCTAAGTTAATTAGTTTCACTTTTACAATGTCTCTTTGTATTTTTATATAATATGGTTAATAAACTTACTATATACATCCAAGAGACCCCCAAGTGGTCCATTAATGATTAACCTATCATAATATAAGTCTCTTGGCCGAACCTTATATTTTTAGAAATTTAATATCAATTAATAATATAATATTTGTTTTAAGAACTCTTTTATGTCAATTTTGACACTATTCAATAGTTGATTTTTGTGAAACTCATAACAGATTTATTACTTCGAACAAAGTCAATTAAATCAATCCTAATATATCATATTATCCTAGAAAATTAGTTTAATTCATTAAAAGTTTCATATTATATTTTTTTGGGTATTTATAATATCAATTATTTTAAGTTTTCACTATTATAGTAATTACTGCATCATCATTGTGTCATAAATAAAATAAATTATTTAATGTCTAAAAATTATAAATAAAATATCATCATGTAGAAAATCTTTTTAGCTTTCTAATGAATATTTATAATCGAAAATAAAACATGTATAACCCTATGTAAGAATTGTTCTTCTAAAAGATGTAAGCTTATGCCATTTTTATTTTTATTTTAACTTTATTAATATAATGTGTCCCTACCACATACAAGTGGCTCCAAGGGGTCCCCAAATTGACCCAAGGATGCCCATGGTCGGGTATGTGTCCACCAATAAGGTTAGGACACGTTTTAGGGTAATTTTGTATTATTATAATATTATTTCTTAACCCTTATTTACCGGATTTACCCTTTAACCATGGTAAATAAAATATTTACCGCAGTAATTATTCAAAATGTCTAAAAATAAAAGTTACCTATTTACACAATTTGAACATCCTGATTCCAAATATGGAATCCATTTTTCTAAATTCAAAACACAGAAGTGGAAGAAATTAATTTAAAATTAATTCCCGCTGTCAAAACAAAAAGCGTGTTTTTAAGAGATAATAACTATCAAAAGATTGACACTTGTTTATGTTTGGTTTAATTGTAAAATTATGTACAATGACCAACATTATATTAAATGGTAAAAATATATTCCAAATATACTTTAAAACCACTCAAATTCATAATTTATCACTATTAATTATTTTGATTAAAAAAGTTGTTTTTAATTAAAATTTAGTAATTTTCACTATTCATCAAAATATGAAAGTTATCCGAAAAGTACCAAAATTTTACCCTAGACTAATTTCGATATTCCGAATCCAAAAATGAAGTCCATTTTGAAATATAAAATATATATGATTTCAAAAAGTAGGTATTACTATTCATAACGACTAGTTTGATTGGTTGTGGTGTGTGTTAGAACTCGAAGTTGCGTACAACACACGCTACTGTTTTATTCAAAGGAAAGTGTACCGTGGAAGCTTGGGATGTTTCATTTTAAATTTTTTGATGTCTCCATTTAGTCAAAAAGTTTAAAATATTGTATTTAAAAAGGTTTCACTATCAAAAGTTGATAAAAGTGCAATACTGAAAATGAATCTGTTCTTGCATTATGACTAAGAAACTCAAAATATGGATTCTAAAATTATAAGGATTATATAAAGTTTAAAATTTAGTTAATACTATTCATGACCTCTTTTAATGGATTTTTTTTTTGGTAATTCAGGGTGCAATTGAACTCAGTGTTGCGTGTAGTGCAAGTTATTGAATTATTTTGAAGAAATAACACACTATGAAATCTTGGGGTGTTACAGTTTGGACCATATTTTGAAAACCCACCATTTCCCCCAAATTGAATGGGAAACCCCCAATCAAATCATGAATTCAAATTAAATAAAAAACCATTAGAATAATTTATTCAAGTGAAAATTATACCCACCATAAAATATTCCTCCCTCATAAAGCTACAGAAAGGAAAATGGCAAAAACTTAACCCAACTGAAAGGCCAAAATTGACTCCTTTGTCATGTTTTCCCACCCCATAAAGTCCAAAACACCTCCAATAGATCAATAAAGAATGTAATACTAAAATATCCACAAAATACACCAATTAATGAAATCCGAAAGTATATTCAAACTATATATCGAAAGAAAACACCCTGAACACTATCTGAACAAGACTCAAGCAGTTTACCCAAACAAACAACAAAATTGAACTAGGATACACATACCTTACATTAACTAAACAATTGTGTGCTCGTAAATCTAAATGTTTACCAAAAAAAGATGTTGGTAGTTATATATCTATGAATGAGACTTCCTTAATCCAATCCAAGACCAAGGAAAAAAACCTAGTTACTGATACGAGGAGACACAATGTGCTCTAACCATAAAAGACCACTTAAATTTTCCAGAGATAGAATGAGGACACTAATAGGGGGATACATGAACAGACACCACGGCATATTTGGTAGAATCTGAATAGATGTTTCCAAAATAACTTACATGAGATCCATAGTGGGTCTCTCAATCATTAAAATCAACTATCTAAACAAACTAGCACAGTCTGATAGGAAAAGACCTCAAAATTTAATGAGTTAGCACAGTCTCATGGTTAGTCCACACAGTTTGGGAAACCATGTGCTAACTATGCAAATAATTCTATCCAAAGGGAAAACTTCGTACAGTTACATGGGCCAAGACACATGGCCGGGTGGGGAATGTGTGATAGCTACTATCTCTTAACGCATGGTTCCCATGTTTGGAGCACAGTACTACTAACCAAGAGAAAAGGGTGCTCAATAATCTACATAGCAGGAAATTCAATATTGTTTCCAAAAAATGAAGGAAAACAAAGGGGAAAATTATTAACTAAGGCTACAACATTTAAATGAGGTCCTCCCACCTCTACCACCATATGGGAACAACTAGAACAAGATGATGACACAAGAGGTATAAACAATTACCATATTTCATAGTGAGGAAAAGAATTAAACCAAAGTATATAATGACCTGAGGATTTCCCTAACAATGGCTTAGCTTCACTCTGGGACATATGGCTATAGCTCAAATGATGGAAGCTTATTCAACCTCATAGTTAGTCTTTAAAAAACCCCTAACTGAATATCATCTTCTGGTGCAACCTAAAACTACAGGGATATCCCAGATGGGTTCAATGAGACATAACACACTCCAACCTCACTTTAACATCACCCAACATTTCACTGAAATAAGTGTTTTAATGATGCACACACATCACCCCTTGTTTTTTTTGGATGAGAAAAAGAAAAAGGAAAGGATATATAAAAACACATTCTAGTAAACAAAGGATGTTGAGATCTCTAGAAAAGAGACACACTTCTATAAAATAAGACTCACACAAGATTGTACAACCTCACCTTTACAGTCAAACAAGCACATGACATAACATGGCGTCACCGAACAAGACCATTGTGACTGAAAAAATACTTGGAAAGGATACTTATGAAATGATCCAAAACATCACGCAATTCTAGAATGTGTCCATAACTACCTATCATTTCCATATTTCTAATGATGTTGGTTTTACATTAAACCATGCTTTGAATGGACAATGAAGGACCCAGAGGGCCTCTTAGAAACCATCCACATTAATAACCGTAGACTAATTTCACCTTAGAAAAATCATGTAACATAAGAAACTAAAATCTCTTTCAACCTTCCTTGATAACTCTACCACTACAAGGGGATCCAAAAAACCATGATAGGAAATGGTGTAGAGTCAATCATCAATTCTTGAGAAAAATATTCATTATATTGATCAACTGGAGGATCTTCTAACAGAAAATGAATCTAGGTGGCACTTCAGTCGTTCATTAACTATTATTGGTGGCGTAACGTATCCAACGAGATAACCCAAGGACCCGACCAATATAATATATTTTTCAAAACATGCCACAAACCAGAATTAAACACATGATAGGAACCACTATAAAGGCTTTCCGAATATTTTTAAAAGATACCAAAAATCATCTATTCAACCCAACTTACAGAACAAACACAAAACCAAAACACCATTCAAATAGTAGTGGTTCTTAGACTCAAAATACCCCACTACAAAAACATTTCCTAAATCTCGTATGCCAGACTATCCCAAACTAGTTATCAAGAAAATAAGATTTCCACATAAATCATCACATTCAAAATAAATGGTCCAGTGGTTAGTACATCCAACAATGGAACCCCATGTGCCTCACACAATAATGTTTTCATGCCACACTAGGAAGCCTCCTCATATCCAACACAGCACACATCCTTTCATTCCATTAACCATCCATAATCCCATATAACCTCATGCATGTGGTCGGTCATAGAAATACAATGGTAAAAAAAATTCATTCCACTAATCAAAACCAAAACAGTCAACCAATACTTCCATTTTCTCTAGACCGCTAACAAAAAATTGAAATACCTATCATTAAAATGAAAACTAACTTTCAATTCATATAAATTAATTTCAAATCATTTCATCTAATTTTTCAATACTTCTAATTTCATTGAAAACACCATCTCATAAATCCCTATTCAATTGGGAACTCAACTCTTCTCAATTTAAAATAAGATTCCAAAATATCATAAAAAATTCTAAATGATCTATAGTTACCAAATAAAAATACATTTCCAACCTCTAAACATGTCCTCCAAAACATTCCATCCCATTAAAACACCTATTAATAGTTTAGAAAACTCTATTGGAAACACATTTTCAAAACCAACATTATCATAGTTCTTTCTTTCAAAAAAGGTGTAAACACAATATTTTCCAAATCAAAACAATTCTAAAAATTCAGGCCCACCATTTAAAAAATTAATCCATTCATTATTTATTAGAAAACTATTTTAAAAAAACATTACACTTCATAAATCCATTTAATGTTTTCTTTAAAATTGAACTTTCATGATTTCATAACTTAAGGAAACAAGACAATGCGAGGGGAAACTTACTTCGGTAGGTGACTTGGGCATATAGTTGGTAGCCATACGCCAATCACTTCACAATACAATATAGTTTTCTAGAAAAATATCCCCATCTCCACATGGCTTGTGAGGCCCTATGAGCTCACTGAGACAATTAACGAAACTCTCTTTTTTATTTCCCCTGATCATCATCAAACCAAGAAAACCAGAGGACTCAGATAAATCTCGAATTCTCCTAGAGACTTGAATCCCATCATGAGGTGTGTTGTCAAGGAATACTACACATAACTATAATGTCGTGTCCCAATAATCTTACCTCCAGACTATCCCTAATATTCCCCAAATAACATATCCCGGTGAGAGTTCACCTCCTTTGACACCATTCTTTCAGGAACTGAATCTGGTCTCCATTACAACTGGCACCAAACCCATCCCTCAACAAGGCTCGAAGGGCATTCCCAATTCTCACAGGCTGGCACATCTTCCCAGGTAACATAAAATGAAATTTGTGAATGATTTACCCAAATTTATAAAAATAAAACAACAAATGAAAACAAGAAATGAAATCTGGATTTTTCAAACCACAGCATCTTATACTAAAATTCATATCTAAATTACAAAATTTAAAACAATGTTTAATGTCCATAAAAATTTAAAAAAACCAAAATAAATACTTTCATAGAACATCCACATGGAATAAGGACCTACCATTAAGCCATATCCACAACACCACATCATGATGGACCGCTAAAACCCAAACCATTAGCACAAAATCTGTACACCAACCTGCGAAAAAAATTAACCATGTCTACTTACACCCAAAGGTGTATGTAGGGTGTGAGACAAAGCCCATTATTATACCACCACTAAGTGATTCCATGTGATAATCATTGAAATATGAAAAGCATATATGTTTTCATAAACATGAGATGCTATTATGAATTTTAATGAGATGCACCTTTAAATAAAAACATTTTTCAAGTTGGTTGCTTTAATGAATCAACATTTTAGAAAAATTCCAAAGATACTTAATTTTATATCCAATCATACCATATTCCTACGGTATGCACAATATATCTAATGAGAAAAAGAAATGGGAAATAACCCTTAGGCACTAGCTCACTGTGGGTCTCAAGTACCTCATATCTCGGTTCAAGTAACAATCACACTATCTAATCTTACGCACACGATCCACTAGTAGAGAGAACACCCATAACCAAGTGGTTCCCCAACATCATCATAATAATCATAGTTTAGTTAGTGTTGTCAATGTCAAAATTTCTACATGAAACTAAGGCCAAACTCGACAGGATCACAAGAAAAATAATACAGGTCCTCCCACCTAGATACATGGGTTTCTATATTGTGCTCAAAAAATTTCAAAGAGCTGTGAAAATTTATTTTCACATTAAAATAGCACTTCCACCTCACAAATTAACCAAACAACCCACATGTATATCACATAAGTCACATAAAACTCCTATTATAAGAAAAAAACATTTTCCAGATCGTAAACAGTCAAGAAAGCCCACAAACGTGTTTTTCACATTTATTTCAATTTGATAAAACATTTAATCAAATTATAAAACATTCTAAAAAATGTTTGACATCTTAAACCACAAATTTACCTTTCAAAACCCCATATTTGATGAAAACTATCACCAAAACAGTAAATGTAAATCATTTTCCCTCTTTTTTTAACTCAACAAATCATTTACAATTTTCCTAAAACAATCCCAAGGGGTATAACCATGTTATTTACAAAAAACCATTTTAAAAACCCTCTTTCCATGTGAAAATCACACCAATACCAATAAAAAAATTGAATTTGAATCCCTAGAAACAATTATTAATCCAGTATCAAGTGTTATAAAATCTCCTCTAATAATAGTACAAAAGATACCCATGAAAACACAAAATTTCACAAAACACTTTCAAGAAGTATTACAAGGTTTTACACATAAAAACAATTCAAAACCCCCTTTTTAGGCCCAGATTACACCAAATAATTAGAAAACAAGAATTTAAAACCCCTTTCAACATCAAATAAATCACTTCTATATATTCTAAAACTACAAAAAAATATCACATGACTTTCAATTGAAAATTACACAACATCAAAGAGAAATGTAAAATTAATACTAAATGATTTTATAATGCTATCAAAAATGGTTTCTCACCACAAAAAATATATTCTGGAAATGATAAATTTATAACACAAGAAAATTAGCTCATCAATGATTTATTAAACATGGAATCACCTACAAAAAGTGTCAAAGCCCTCAAATCTTGGTGTGAAATAACAATTACACCACTGTCGCACAATAAGGTAGTGAAATCCAACCTAAAACCAATATATTTGACCAAAAATACACCTAAAAACCTATGTACGAACTCTATCTTAATTACATTTTATAACTTCATGAATGAGAGAGGAAACCCTAAAGATAAGGAAGGAAATAATGATAGAAACACTTATGTGAATAAATCATGAATTAATTGGCCCAAATCCAACAATAGATGAATCTTGAAGTAACCAAAATTGGTAGTGAGTGTCAAAGAAGACATACTATGTCATGTGGGGACTACATATGGGTAAAAAGAGTAAAAATTGAAGTAGTTATGAAAAAACATTTTACATCTTCAAATGAGTGCGATTTGAGAATGATTAAGAAATATCACCCTAATGAGCTGGGGGAATGAGATCCAAAGAGGGGAGGAGAGAATGGGATCACGGATTGGACCTAACTGATATGGTGGTTATAATATACAAGGGGATTCAAATTTGGACGTGAAATGTGTGTAATATATTGAAAAAAGAAGAAGTTATAAAAGAATCAAAATTTATTTTTAAATCTGGAAATGGGCTCACCGTTTGGCCCAAATTTTGAAAAACCCCCATTTCCACCAAAAAATGGGAAACCCCCCAAAACAAATAACGAATGGATGTTAAATGAAAAATTCTTTTAAAAGAAGTCGTGTATGTGATAATAGAAATGTCACTTGTTCGTATGAATAAACAATGGTCTCCACAAAGTGATGTATTTTATGATTCATCATTGCCCTATATTAATGGTCATAAATATATATAAAATTGTAGATATTATATTTAAATAATAATAAATAGTTTTTATATTAAATAAAAATTATCCATGTTCATGGATCGTAACCCTTAGACTAAAACATGCAAAGAAAATGAAGCACTAAACAACTAAAATGATGATGATTATATAAAATTGTTAATTAATAGGAGATAATATGATATAAAACAATTTAATGATATTATAATAATTATTATGGTTATGATAATTAATTATAATATATCAAAATTTATTTTATTTTACTTCGGTGATCATAAAAATCATGATGGACCTAAGGTAAAAAAATATGCTACAATCTCATTTTTACTAAGATTATTTATTCTTAAATTTATTAGGATTTATTTATAGGCTCTATATCTCTATAGTATAATTAATCTTATTCTACACAATTTTTTGATAAAAATAACTTTTCCCTTTATTTTAACGTCCAATTATGTTCTCAACAAACAAGAAGTAGGTTTCGAAGGAAAACCAAATATATTTATCTCCTCGGTCACAAATACATTCCATGTATGCCCCAATATTTGTTTTTTAAATATTTTTAATAATTTTTTTACTATTAATAAAATATTATTTATGGTCATTTTTAATATATTTTACGTTAATTACCATGTTTTATAATGATCCCACTTATCATTTTTAAACATCGTACTATTGTATATTAACCCCAAATGTGAAAATATTTTTTGTTATTATGTACACCACATGAATGGATTCCCCCACCATTATGAATGCTCTTTTCATCAAATATTTCATTATATGTTTCCATTTTTATTTTAAATGAAAAATATTTCCTTATTTTTTTTGAATTATATTGATTATAAAAATATATATTTCAAATGAAAATCATATTTTCCTTTAGAAATTATTTCGTGATCTTTTAATGTTATTTTTATCTATTACTACGTACTTTGATTATTATTATTATTATTTGATAGGGATATAATAAAATGTTACCATATTTAATCTTTTTAATGAGAGTTTATGATAATAATGGTGAAATTTTGATAAAACATTCATCCTTTTCCTAGGTTAATATTTGTTTATATGATTAATGTTTCATAATGCTATGAAACACACATATATAATATTAATTTTTTGATGAGTGTAAAAAGATTTATATAGACATCATATTCATTTTTTCAAGAGGGATACATCATGAGATTATAATAATTGGAATGGGGGTGTACCCATTTTTGTAAATTAAATTGTCTAATATGATAGTATTGGTTGTGAATAGTAGCTAAGGAAGTGATGAAATGTGGATTGAACCCAGTAAACTCAAAGTGATTCGAAATATCCAATGAATATTTATATAATCACTGCTATTAAGAGTGGTGAAACATTTCTATTCACTTATATATTCTCTTTTTAATGAAACAAAAATCACCACATGTTAAGAATGTATGAATTTACTTGAAAAAAAGATAACAAAACCCATTGGAACACATGTATTTAAAATATTCACTACACAATAAGAGTATCTTGTCCTTATGTTTGTTTACAAATAATCCTAGACCACATAATCCATAAGAAAATAATTTTTTGTATATGGTTACCGTAATCATGTATTATCCACTTGCTTGTAAATATATATATTAGATCAATAGTGAATATTCTTATTATAAAGATAAATGATATAATAATGTCTTTGTAATATAAATAAGAATATTAAATTAAATTATGATGTGTGATATAATCAAAATTCCTGAACATACATCTCTCTTTATTTTCATGAATTTACTTATTTTTCGTTACATCCTTTCATAGAAACTAGAATGAACACCTAAAAATACTTCTACATGAAAATAAATGTTTGATCACATATTCATCTGATAAGATTAATTTGTTCATACATTATATAAACTATGTATTGGGCCTTATAGAGACTAAATCACCATCTTATGATATGCACATATAAATAACATAACATATTTTCTATCTGATATCAGATGATATAAATTTTCATCTGATATATTTTAATTGATACCTCTTCTACAACATTTTCACTTACTTTTACCATGTTTTCCTAATATATTATATTAACCGTTATTATGATACCAACTAATGGGAATATTCTATACAATATTTTTTGGACTGATGATTCATTATAATTTATCTCCAAGAAAATTTTCAATTCTTCATAGCTCTACACCGTTTCATAAATTTAACAAAAATATTTTGGGATTTCAACCCCATATTTATCGGTATAGTTCAAAAAATATATTATGTAATCTCAAGATCTTGATTCAAATAACCATATTAATATCTCCAGTACCAATATTAGAAACCACCATCTATTTACTATGATGAAGGATCCTTAATAACGAATCTTAAAAAATTATATGAAACCTCCTTATAACTTAGTGAGAAACATGGATTTTTCCTCTATGGTATTTGAAACATTAAACAATCATGTTTTTATCTTTACATTTGTTGCCTTTAAGAAGGTTTTTATGGTCCTTAAAACTAGTATAATCTTATACCAATAAATTATTTTGTAATCTATCATATAAATACATCAATTTTATGAGAATCTATTTTATTCTCCTGCAAAACATCATATGAAAATCTCAGAAGTCTTTTTAAAAAAACATTTATCTTTAGATGGATTTCATCATAACTATTCCTCTATAACATTCATACCCCATCTTATTACCATTTGATATTATACAAAAACATCAATCAAATGGTTCTAATACTCTTTTCCTATTTTCCTTAAAAAAATACCATCAAAATATAAATCATATTCATATCATGGACAATTAAAAAAAAAACATCCATGATCAACATATATGGTTCATAATTAAGACTAAAAATGAAACTTTTTTAAGGATAGTTTGTTTTATTAATTTGATAACTTCTTTCAATATATTCCCTTTGTAAAATAACAACATTATGACGTCTGGTAATCTTTTCTAATATTGTACCCAAGATTCACTTTCCCATAACTCTAAATAATGTATTCTATCATGTGAAATTCCTCAGAACATCATATAATAAACTTTTTATATACCAATGATCCACCCCTTCAATTTGTCTTGGATAATGGGTTTTTTCAGAAATCATGATGTTAGAAAATATTTTGAACTGAAAAAAATAATTAGATTCACCTTCACCAAAAAATATATTCAATGATCCTTATAGGAATGATAAGATAGTAATTTATTACACCACTCTAGATGTTTTTCATTATCCAATGACCTTTATAGTAATTCTTAAAAATTAATGTGATTTATGTCTAAAACAAATACAACCCCATTGAAAAACTAAAACATAATCCTGAAAATACTAACCAAGATCATCAAAAAATCATATATCCTTGTATAATCATCTCAAAACCTTATGGTCCAAAAAATCATTTCCATTGAATTTTTTTCAACAAATAACATAAATAAATAAAATAATTTACACATGAAATTAATTATTTAACCAAACATTATAAGAATATTTTCGAAATCTATGTGTTGGATACTACAATAATGTGACAATAATTACATGTTTTCCATAGGTAGTGACTTAAGAAACATATTTATATTCCACAAAAAAATTCCTTTTCGTCCACTTTGGTCTTTTATCACAAAAAAATTTAAACAACAAGAAAAAAATTTCCTTTATTAACTTCAACATACTAGTAAAACCATTAACATATTCTAAAATCATATAATTCTATTTTAAAACTCTCCCTAAATTAAATATTTCTCATAATATGTAAAACAAATAAAAATTTATTGATATATGTTATATAATTTTTCTCTGCTTTTGGAAAATCTATCTAGAGAAAATATTAATTAGGGATGGAAAACACAAAACATAGTCCTGAATAGTGTGAGGTTGGATAACCATGATAAACCAATGATTATAAAATGTTTACTTCATTAATTTCTTTGATAAAATATAATTGTCATTCTACATTTTTGGAATAAAAACCAACTTCAATTAATTCCTTTTCACAAGATCATTGATGAATTTTATATTATATAAATGTTATTATAGTGAGAATGTTTCAGAGGATTATTACTACGATTTATTACTCATTTATTATCACAACATAAGAGAATGATAAACTTTAAACCAACAATAAAGTCCTCTAGATTTGTCATCAACATCATAAGATGTTTCATAGATTGAGTGGAAGCTATAAAATATTCTTAAATAGTGCTAATTGTCTGATAAATTTTTTCTTTATATTCCAGCTCTGGCATCTTTCTCCCAAAAACAAAAGTACACTATATGTGCATATTATACCAACAACACATCCAAAATAATCTATATTTTTATAAATTAATGATATATATTTCATGGGATATCATATATTATTTGGAAGATATTTCTTTCTTTTTATATATCTATGTTTTATTTTTCATTCCATGAGATGTGGCTTATTTGGATCACTATACTACTATAAATATAGATTACGAATGTAAAAAATATGTGGTAATGATGGAATTATATAGATCATGATTCCAACCAACTTTTTGAAACCTTTTGGATCAACCTTTTTATTATCTAGATCTTTTGAAAACTTTACTCCCACAAATTTTTTTTGTGAAAATGAATTTAAATGTTTTATTCAAATATAATTTACAAGTTCTGTATCATTCCTAATTTGAGATAGAAAAATTTATTTTTCATTTTGAGTTATTTTTAAATCATGAAATTATTTCATTTCTCCTTTTATGGAAATCTAAATAAAATTTTTACTCTCCTTTTTAATCTTTTCAGTTGATTATTTTTCAATCTTATGGAATATATTGTAATAAACATAAACAATCATAATGTGGGAAACCAATTGAGTTCCTATTATGTATATGAAAATATCAAATCATTATTTATTGAAGCTCTTATTTGTTAACAAATTATATAAATTAGAATATTATTCTCTACGTTTTTCTTAAACCCATACATACCTTTTCAACATTCACAAATATCTTCTATATTTCCCATGCATCAAGGAATGATATTATTCAATATAAAATACATAATCATACTCAATTTTAAAAAATTATAACTTTAATTCCACCTGTAATATATTATATTTTATTTATATAGTGATAGAAATAAAGGTTACGATAGTATATAATTATTCCACTATCTCTTTGGTCACATCAATGTTAATAACATTAATTCGAGGGTAATGTTTTCAGACAAGTCATTTGTTGTTTATTATCACTTCACCTTTTTCATTAAATTTTTTTTTGAATGGGTATTTTGTACCAATAATTATTTGGGTAAATGTTACCATGTATATTTCTTCTCAATCTGGTCCAAATATTAATTCATTGCATAAATCCATGCTTGATACTCCAATTCTTCACCAACGTCTTTAGGTTAAAATTAATAATAAAATGATATATGTGAATCTATCCATGATATTAATATGGAATGAACCTATTGGCATTGATATGCATTGATGTTTTGGAATTATACTGAATTCCTTAGCCTATAATGAGTTGATTAAACCTGATCTTTGTCACATGTGATTTTTGAGTCAAAATCCTTATAATAACAAACATCAAAATATTTACAAAAATTAATAAATTTTCCGTGCTCTTAAAGTATGACCACTTCAATCGTACTTTTAACATAATCAGAAATCATCTATGAAACATTATTATTTGTTTTTTTTAAAAATATTACAACCATAGAGTTTTAAATCATTTAAATAAAATTATTAAAACACTTGTATCCTTTTACATTATGAGGGTATCGATGGAAAATTCAATCGACATCTCTCTAATCACAATAACCATGAATCTCGCCATTGATTATTATAATGAATGAATAGTAAAACACCCAAATTTATTTCAAACATGGTGTATCATTATGATAAATATCAGTAGACTTGTTGTATGAGTTTCTCATATTGAAACATCAATTCAGAATATTCACTTATTCACCTCTGGAATACCTACAAACATATCAATATTTTTCATGTTTGATCAGGATTTTCTTCACCATCTGAACAAAAATTCAATTTATTATATCATAAACACCATATTTTGTAGTTTATATGGTACACTATATTTTTTATGATTTCCATTATTTTTAATATAATCTCTAATATTTTAATTTTTATATTATCTATTTTAATTATTTTAAGTATTATTCATTGAATATTCACATTCTTTTATAATGGATCACTTAAAACTCTTAAACATTTTGATAAAATTGAATTTATATTGAAAAATAATAAGATATATAATTCATTTATAATCATCAATAAAAGAAATAAATAAATTATCTTCATTTTTTATTTATTTCACAGAAACCCACAAATGTTGGAATGTATCAGCTCTAATGTATGAGATGAATATATTCCAACTTCCTTATGTGCAGAATTTGTAATATTCTATTTATAGAATAAGGAAAAAACAAATCTATTCATCTCCCTATATTATAAATTCTTGAATATTTTCTCGGTTTGGTATCCCTCTCATATTAATCAAACACATATTAACTAGCTTTAATGCCATATATTACTTTATTCCTTCTTGTTCATTTAGTGTGAACATTACACGTCCCATACCTAAAAAATATTTCATGTGGTTTATTTCCCACTTCCAATAACATTACCATATTCAATATACATTAAAATGAATCCATTTATTTTGAAAACCCATTGTTACCACTATCACAATGGTATGGGGAAAAAAAAAATTTTAGCCGATCAAAAAATAATGATGTTTTGGAGTTTATATATTTTTCCCTGATGATAATAGATTTAATGCATTTGGTTCTGAGCAAATCAAAAAATTAAAAAATTCACTATAACATCTAGATAATTTTTTATATTCTTAGCCAATATAAAATCTACTTTAATAAATGAATAAAAACCTCAATATAATATCTAATAATTTTCTGTTTTTTTATTTTTGAGTACGGTATCAAAAAATTCTAGTTTTTATACACATATATCTTCTATATCACGTAGTGATTTTCATTTTTTACAATTTTTTTTGTTTTAAAATCAATGAAATACATTATTTTTCAGTATCTTCATCTCATCACATCTTTTTGTATAGTTTTCAAGGGTTGGAATATAATTTAAATTTTCAATCTGAATTTTTCAGGTTTTATTCACTGAAATATTTGACTCCAAATCATATCATACCAATATTTTCTTCTAGACACATTGTAGTTTTGATGATTAAACCAAAGAAAATTATCATATTCTCATTCCACCATAATTACAGTTGTTACCATTGAAATAAGTTTTACCATTTTAAATTTTATACTATCTAGAGTAGTCTATATGCATTCTGTCAAATTTATATCCTTCCACTTTGGAAATTTCATGTGCACTAAAGATATTGGTAGCTATCTTAATTTTCCTCCCTCCCATTTATTTTTTCTGATCCTCAGTGGGGTCTCTATTTATAAAATATTATTTTATCATTAAATCTATTTGAAACCTAAGGTTCATTAACTATGGTTGTTTTGTAAATTCTATTTTTTATAGTATTTTTTTTATAAACATATTCATCATTGTTATTAATATTTTATGATAATTTTTTTGATGCACTGATGGTATACACTTCTAATAACATTCACTAACATCTATAACTATGTTCTTTAAGATTTTAATTACTTTTTCAATAGATACTTTTTCAGAAAGTTTAAAGTATTAAACCTCCACCTTCATATTTTTTTAAATCATCCCATTAAAGATATTCTATTCATTAAGAAACATATTCTGATTATCAAATTATTTATGAATATTTTATATATTTTTTTGAAGAAATATATATTTTTTGATTAATTTATGATTTTATTTTTTGATCTTATTATTCTATTTATAAATTATAATAATATTTATTAGAAATATTAAAATGCTCTATTTAGAATACAATCCAACTGAGTCTCTTATTCTTCTTATTTAATGCTACTTATTTTGGGGTTGGCATCATTTTACAGCCTCTGAGCGGTGGGGAACATTCTATCATGAGGGCTAGGGATTCATCCAGCGGCCCCGTTACCTCCCCTCCTCCAGATTCTTGGTGACTCTGTGTCAGATTCTTGTTCCCTCCCCTCCTCCAGCTTCTCATTATGCTTGACGCCGGCGTCACCATATTTAGAGGATTCGGCCGGCCCATAGGTCACCATCGCCACGTCCCGGTGAGCAGCGAGTTCGGATCTCGGCGGGTCAAGATGTCTCGACGGTGGCTCTTCTTGAAGGATGTGTGCGAAGGTTTTGATTCTAAGCGGTTGGCATTGAACCTGTAGTGATGTATATGGGAAATGATTTTTTCCTTATGTTTTTTGGTTTTATGGAGGTTTTTATTCAGGTTGCTTCACTGGTGTTCCTTCATCATCTCTGGTACTCCCCTTCGACCTCATTGGATAATTCTGCTTTCTGCAGTTCGCCTGATATGTAATTTGGTGTGGGTTCTTCCTTGGATCGATCGGTTCAGTTCTAGACCTGAGTGGTGTTACCAGCTCGGTCTACTCAGATACCCTCATTAGAGACTCTCCCTGGAGGTGCCTCTATAACTTCCAATCTGAGGTGATGAAGTCTCGGTTTTATTCTCCACAGATCATTATTATCGTCGGGTTATTGTGGATGCGGTTGGAGATGCTAATGGTTGCGGTGGGGTGCTTCCAACTTCATTGCTGACGCCCGTATAGGATTTGATGTTTCTAGATAATTATTTCAAAAATTGGATTTGGTTTTTTGTTTCATAGATTGTGTGTAGTTGGCTCCCATGATTGGTGAGTACTGAAGCCTTTATGGATGTTTTGGGCTTGATGGGCTGCGACTCTAAGGGATTTTTCAATCATTCTATGAAAAGAAGATGCTCTAGATGAGGTTCAGGGCAAAGCGGTTTCATTGTTTCATGGATTTTCGGAATCAGGTGTTTGAGAGGGTGTGGATTTGGCCATCGGTTTCAGGCCTGTGCTCTTTTTCACGGGATAGCTAGCTATGCTGCGATGGGAGAATGAAAGCTGGTCTTAATGGTTATTTTTGGTTGGAGGAGCTTCTCTATTGTGGTGAGCGTTGCTTTCGAGCTTGAGGTTTGGTCTATTGGAGACGTGTTATTTTTTTAAGACTTTATGTCTTGATGGTTTTCCCCTCATCCCTTAAAAGAGGGTCTATTTCAAGAAAAAATAATTTTCAGTCAGTATCATTATCTTCATTGTATTTAGATAAATGAATAATTTTTTTTAGTTAAATGTGTATCCTTTCCATTAGATTATAAATTTTCTGTTCCATTATTATTTTTAATGGATTTAATTGAATTTATATCGTTTTAATCAATATATTCATCTTCTTGATGTCACAGTATAATTTAAAAATATCTACAATACATCACATCCAATGAGCATCAGAGGTAACTTTTCATTATACATTATATTTCCTCTTTTCACACATTTAGAAAACAATGACATAAATTCATCAAATCTATTATTAAACAATAATCAATTTTAGTGTCACAGGATTCTTCCTCAACATCAAATTTATTATATTTTCAATTCCTGGAGTACATTAATGATATTTATTTATCATATTTATCCTTCTTTACCATGGTATAATTTATACTCATTTCATAAGTGATAATATTTTTATGTTCATAATGTAGAGGAAGAGTTTTATAAACTCTATATTCTCTGAATGAAACTTTGGAATCAATTTTTTCATGAATAATTTCGAAGGAATTTTAATAAAATTTTGAATCATTCAGATTCTCATCACATCATTTTATGGAACATAAAATCTTATTTAACCTTGTAAAAATGTAACGTAAAAATCATTATCACCAATTTTATGATCGTAATAATTCTATCTATACAATTAATAATTTTCATTATTTACTTTATTATTTTAATTATATATTTTCTTCAAATTATCTTATATACTATTAGATATTTCAAATTCATTAACTCTATGAAGCTGTATTTCAGACATTGATTAATGTATAACATTTCTGAAAACACCATCATTATTTATTTATTTTATCAAAATCCATTGAAGGAAAACCACGAAAATATGGTTAGAAATGACCTATAACAAATTCAATAACATAATAAATAATATGTATATATAAGAAAAATTATATCATTATAGATATAAAATAATTTCTGATAAATGTCTATATTCTCAAAAATATTTATAAACATATAAATATCTTTAAATCATGTATATTATTATATCATCAGTACATATTCACTGAAGTGAAACTTCCTCTAATACAAAATGACTGGGGAAATCATATTCTATATTATCACAAAAAGGGGGATGGGTAGAATGTGTTATATTTTATTTAATATTTTATTTTTTATGAAATAACCTTCACCTACTATGATTAATAAGGAACATTAGAAGAAATCAAGAATACAATAGTCGTCACATAAACATTAGAATTTTCCATGATCAATTCAAAATAAGATTAGATAATATTTGGAATGGTTTCTAAATAATCATAAAAGACCAAAACAAAATGAAAATATTCATTTTTATATGGTTATAGAAATATTACAACATCCTTTCACTTGTAAAAAATTGTAAGAAGTCTACAATGTTTTTAATCTTTGCATAGATAATTGATATAATAATTTATTTATCATATATCCAAACCATCACTAACATGCTTCTTTATATTTTAATTGTATTCCTTGAACATTCAATTTAGTTTCTTTTCATACATGAATGTTTCCTACATTAATCTATTGTATAATGTAATTTAAAAACACAATTATTGACATCTATCTAAAATTATCAATTCAATCTCATATTCATCATGTATTCTATGCCTGGTAAACTCTTTTTTGTGCCTTCTGAAATCTAAAATCCATTATTATGCATTATTGATCCAATTACATTAGCAAAATATCTATATGGTATTATCTACTATAAAATTCATTCAATATTTTTGGACCCTTGTCTATATTAAGACATGTCCACTTACATTTTTCCAATTCATCCAATAACTTCTACACACTATTAGTTTAATACCAAATGATTCAATGACTCTATCCCTTATTTTTTAGACCAAAACATCATTGAAATGTCTAATGATTGAATTCTAAATTCATCATGGATTATCCTATCATTCATAAATTCTACAAATATTACATGGATAATCAAACATATTTAAATTATAAATGTATCTATGATATTTTATGATAACATTGAAACAAGATTAAATATTCCTGATTAATATTTATTATATCCCTCTTCCAAAACAATTTTTTTTTACTTCATTGAGAGACATTTAACTCTAAATTTTATCAAATTACTTCAAAATTCGTTCTTACTTGTAGATAATCACAAATTTTTCTTAATGATATTATGATATTTAAATAATCCTCTTTTAATAATCATATTTTTCAACATTAAGTTTTTTTATAATATCATTCGATATAATCTAAATCTATAGCAACCACTCATCTAGAAAATCACAATATGAATTATTCTAATAAATGAAAAATTGTTTTATGTTCCTCTACTACATCATAGGAACCACTTAGAAGTATTTTTCTATACACATGAATCATATAATGGATTCTATAATTAATCATTATCTATTTCTATCCCATTCCCACTTAAATCTAATGAAAATATAAAAACATCTATACAATGACTAAAATAAACTTTTTTTGATAATCATATAGAATATTATCTTCAGTACACCATACATTTTAATTTGATGTAAATTTTGAAAAAAGTAAACACTACAAAAAAGTTTATTTTTACTATATTGGACTCAATATAAAAATATTGTAATAGATCATATGATAATATGAATCAGTAGCTTAATGTTGTACATTACAAATATAATGCTGATTCTAATTCATTAAAAGTGTTTAACACAAACATCACTCAACCCTAGTCTCAAACTGATAGGTTCAATCTAATGAACATACAGAGAAATTCATAGTATGAAATTTTTATTTAAAAGTGATTATTTCCTAGGTAACCTAGACTTCGATCATGAGGTCTTTTAGTAAACATGATGTTATAATAATTAAGAACAATAAACATTATCAAAATCAGCATCACTAAGAACTCATTCAAATTAGTCATATAAGATTGATCATAAAAATATTTGTTATAATAATCTAGCCAATCTTGTCCATCTTATCATCTTTATTGAAAATATTATCAAATAAAATGATTTATATTTTGAAACAAAATACAACCCTTTGAAGAACCTCACCTTAATTTATGAGATTTATGACCGACATCATCTTAATATCATCAGGGTTTTCCAAAATCTATAAAAATATCATAGTCTTATCAAGTAATTATAGGGATCACTGTCTATTTAAAATTTTTTATGGGCTTATTTTAATCCTAAAAACCTATGTATTGTCGTTATCATATGTTGTCATAGAAAATGACTATTTATTAATTATTCCACACTATTATTAATATTTTCTTTTTAATGATACAACATTATACCATGTTTCATGATTAATATTTTCTAATGTTTGGGTATGAATTTATAATGTTTATAAAATGTTTTCATAACCTTATGCACTTCTTTTTATAATTAATGATTATTAATTAATATTTCTTATATTTAACATTATTGGACATCTGGGATCGCACATTCTAAGGATTACCATTTTTTAGGTTATGTATAATTTATTTAAGTTTGATATTATTGAGATGTTTTCTGGTTTGGAAGTATAGAATGGGAAATGATGTATACATTTATTTAAAAGTTCTCTATGTATACATGTTTTGAATAAACTAAAACTATATTAATCCCATTAATTTATTATATTGAAAAATATTAATTTTTTTGGAATATTTACAATATTTATCTATGAAAATTATTTAATGATATAGGGGGTAATAGGAAGTATACTTAATATTTTTTGGAGAGGGGTTATTCAATTGTAATTGGATCATAAATATGGATATGAATTAATCCCCTTGGATTTCAGGCCATTTACTTTAGGATTTGTTTTATTATGCCTCCAAAACCTATAAGGCCTCCCTCTTAATCAAATTAAAATAATATATTATACATTAAGAAAAATAGAATTATAAGAACATATGAGGTATTATATGAAAATAAACATCATTAATATTGATCCGTAAAAGTGATATAATATTCCTCTATATTCTAATATATCATCAAGAAACCATTTTATTCATCACATAGAAAAATACTAAAATATTTATCAATTGATTACTTGATTGTGAAATCATATATAAATATATAATTTTTTAATGTATAAATAAAGATTCTTATAATTTGAAAGACCAAGGAATCAGTTTCTATAACATTAATACATGATAAGTAAATTGCATGATGTTTCCAATCTCTTTTTGGTATTATGAACATTTCAATAATCGAGAATCATTGACCATGATGATACATCTTGGTAAAATAACATTTACTGGAATCCCAATTAAACATGATTTTACTTTCAAAATAATTATTTATTATTTTGGTTTGATATTTTAACTAATATTATAATGAATGCAGTATAAAAAATTATACATCACATCCCAAGTTCATTTTTTCATAAAATTATATGATATTAGGGTAAATATTTCCTTAACTCATCTAAATTGTTGAAAAATATTCGTTCATTAAAACCAAATAATTTTAATATCCATAACCAAATGTAATAATACATGAGTGAATCATTATATTATTACTATATGAATTTATTTGAACTTCCGTTTAAACTACTTAAATGGTTTATTTCATAAAAAGGTGTCCTCACAAACTCATAAGAAGTTATTCTTTTATATGAATAATTTTTTTGTACCAATAAAATATTTATTATAAAAAATATCATCTAATTTATAATATTGATCTCAATTATATGTTTCATATTGATGAATTTTTCAATAAAAAGAATAATAGAATTTATATTAGTATGGTGTTTTGAATTTATTAAATTCTGAATTTTACTAAATATGATCCAAAACAATGATAACCACTTTTAGACACATCGTATTAATTTGAATGATAATATATATACCTATTTTTGAATTTATTTGGTTAGTAGTATAAATGATCCATGAGTTTATTTGGTATAAAATGACCTCAAAATTTGGACAAATGACTAATTGACAGTTTACTCGATAACTCTATCTTCAATCCACCATTTGGATTATCTCAAATGAGTTCCACTATTATACTAATGGTTATGGTTACCCAACTACATGTAACCTAAAACAAATGACAATAAAAATTCCCTTAACATTAACTGTCATCACATTTCATTATTTCATTAAATAAGATATTCCATCAGTACCTAACAATTTGGTTTACCCATACTGAATGATCGAGGTCTTGAAAATTGAATATTTATAAGGAATAATTCACAGAATATAATTTAGGTGATTTAGTCTCAAAATATATTCTTATTAATTTATGTTACATGTATGAATTCTTATAATTATTTATTGTGAAATCTTATTCCATAAACTAAATTAATATGATAAAACAATACTTCTATGTAAATATTTATATATCTCATATTTTCTGTTACTATCCCAAATTAAAATCCTACTATTTTTTAAAAATCAAAATGAATAACATAAGTATGGTATATAAAACCCTTACTTGTTACATATTAGATTCATATTGAATTAAATACCCATATATGTGTAATACTGTAGTGATAAATAAACAACCCACACTATTCTTGATAATGTTTAATCGTCTAGGCTAATGTGAAATCCAACCCAAGGTCTCTATAACAAAGGATACAGTACTAAATAGGGATAACATTTCCATCATAACCCAAACACCTAATACATATAACGTAAGAAGAATCTTTAAATTAAATCATAACTGTATAAAATTTTAAGTCAATGTAAAAGAAAACTATATCAATCATCCTATCAAATTTGTAACTCTAATGATGAATGTTGGATATCATAAATAAAATCTATCTATATTAAGTATTTCATGTTTATATTAAGAAAATAAAAAATACCTCAAGTAATAAAAAACTAGTAAATAAAAAATTGTTGAATAATTTATATATTTAATCATGAGAAACTATGTTTATGATGAACTAAAAAAAATCTATCGGTTACACTTTCTAATTAATCCATTTATTATGTAAATTGAATATTTAAATAAATATAAACATTTCATATTTATTCAAAATATTAAATCCTTCATATTATTCATCATATAGAATATGAAATCAATATATGATGTTATATTCAATTAGATTCTGTAAAAAATTTTACAATCAAAATAAGACAAAATTAAATCATTATACCATGATAAAATCAATTATAAAAACAGAATTTAATATATTTTATATAATTTAAAAAAAATATCCATTAATTTTAACTATTATAAATATGTGACTATAAATATTCAAAAGTTTTAAATCAAAGAAATTTTTAGACTTTTTCTTTTTAAAATTTGTAAACAATTTATATATTATTTATATAATTTTCATCTAAACAATTTACATACAAATTACATGTCACAATATATAATATATCAAAGGTATTTCAATATTAAAAATTTAACAAAATGAAATAATTATTAAATAAACGGTTCATAAACTTTTAATTAACTAATTATAAGAACATTTATAATTAAGTAGTTAATAAATATCTATTTAAATATTAAAAATATCCCAAAATACCTTTTTATTAGAATTTTTAAACATTTTATACTATTAATAATTGGAAAATAATGAAATTATTTTTTTCAACACATATCATTTTTAGATATATCAATTATGGTTTGATGGATTGTTACCAATCTTAATAAAAAATTGTGAATTAATATTGTATGAGATAAAAATAGCGAGGTGGGAATGTTATGAATGAACCATCATGCCATGAAATGAAACCTTAGATTGGCCACATTCTTATGAATAAAACTTTACTATAATCGATAATTTAATTTTAGAATATGAATAATGGAATTAGAACCTATGATTAGTTCTCGTCATACAATTAACAGTTAGAACCCCCAATGTTATCGGTTAATATAATTTCAAGGGAGAATAAAGTAATGATATTTTAATACTAAACTATCACAACATTCGATATACAACATCAGGATAATAAACCAGACACTAAACATATTATATGAGATTAATACCACCTGGA
This sequence comes from Viscum album, assembly GCA_963277665.1. NCBI lineage: Eukaryota > Viridiplantae > Streptophyta > Magnoliopsida > Santalales > Viscaceae > Viscum > Viscum album. The sequence continues at coordinate 315,824,041 of OY728132.1, read as the reverse complement.
ATGGCCAATACATCTTACATTATATACTTCACAAAATTTTATGTTAGCCTAAAGTTATTCCTGAGTAATTTTTGGATTATTGTGATATTATTTTTCTGATATCACTTATATCATATTGATTATAGGATAATATATTTCCCTACCACATGAATGATTCATACAACTATTATAAAATTTTATGATTTAGTTAATTCATAACTTAAAACATGTCAAAACATAAAGATTACAACTATATAACCACTTATAATTTCCAATATTGTATATATATCCTTAATGAATCACATTTTAACATATCCTTTATTTAGATCACTATATGAATTAAATATTTAACTTCATTGTAAGAAAATTGACATCAAAACGACATAAAATTTTATCCATTTTAAAAATAATTTCATCACTCAAAAGGTATGTTATTTCTATAATAAAATATTTTGATTTGAAATGTTAAATTTTCACACAATTAATATAAAATATGAATGGAATTTCCCTTATAGTTATCTAAATATTTCATACTTAGTAATGTAGTATTAAGTAAAGAACATGAATCATATGATAGTACCAAAACATGTTATTATATTGACTTGAAAATTAAATTTTGAAAATAAATATATATATAAGAATTGAAACTATTAAAATTATACAAAAAATATAAAATAAGATAACTATAATGTGAAAATTTAGATCAATGTGATCACATAGAATGATTGTCTCACACACAACACTGTATAGTTGAAATAAATTTTTAATAATTAAATATTAAATTTTTATAATGAAAATATTTATATACCTAAGAGTGAATAGAATTTATTTAATATTTAGTTAAATATGAGAATGTAAAATAAGGTATGTAACCCATATGTCCTTTGAAAATTTAACTATTTAATTTGATATATGATTGTTTCAGTAGTGATAAAAATATTTGGAATAGTAACATGACCCTTATAATAGTAACCTCACTTATTTTGTTGTAAAATTATATTTTTTTAATCTTACAAAATGAAAATTCAGAAAATATATTTCATGATAAAAATAAATAATTTTATTCTCTACTGTAAGGTATGTGTTTGGATTTTTGTAAAACCCAACTATTTTATTTATATTTTTATGATAAAAAATAAATTTTTTTCAATTTTCATTTCAATTATATTTTTTAATAAAATAATAATATGATTTTTATATTTATAATATAATTTTATGGGACCAAATGTCACGAACCGAATCGGGTCGCCATCCGAACCGACGCCCGACTCGGCCCGCGGCAAGGCCCGAAGGGCGTTCCCGATCTCCACGGGCTGGCACAAGTGCCCGGGTATCAAAATAAACCTTGGGAACGATTTAACCGAGTGAATAAATGTAAAGCAGCCAACCAAAGTAAACCAAACAGAGGTAAAGGTTACAGTCCAACATGTAGACAACCAAACAGGTTTTTGGTTCACAAGTACTCAAAACCCAAATAACACCAAAACAAGATAACCAAAGACCAACCTAAGGACTATCGCCCGGTGTAAGGACGCCGCCTCTAGGCCACCACCAAAACGCCACGTAGATAGTCCTGCTAACAACCGGAACCACTGCTCCCAAAAGCTGGACCCCTACCTGTATCAGAAGTAAACAAGTCTACTTACACCCAAGGGTGTAAGTAGGGTTTGAGCAATCGCCCAGCAGGATATCACCAATTCAAGATTCCACGCACAACTATCAAAAGACAACCAAATGAAATGCTGAAATAAAGATAGAAAGAAGTGAAAAAGAAAATGGTTTTCATAAAATGATTTAAAAGAAAGGCAGTTCAAGATAAACACATTAGGATAGCAGTTCAAGTGACATAACACGTATCAGCATGCACGCAAGGTAACTGGTGGCACCAAAGAATGGGAAAAGCCCTATGGGTACTAGACTAGCGGGATCCTAGAACGTCGTGTCTCGGTGAAACGTGGCTTAGGCAGCCACGACGCTCAGATAACGTGGCTTAGAAGGCCACGACCCTCAAAACACGTGGCTTAGAAGGCCACGACCCTCAGATATCATAAGTTTAGTTAGTGTTGCAGTCGTCAAACCTGCCAGTGAAACCGGGTCGGGTCATCTCCGGAACACTAGCCCACTAGTCCCAGTCTCCCCACCTAATACCCCGGCTTCCCTCCTTGTGCTCACCTAAAGATCAAAGTTCATATATAATATGTCACATTATCACTTAGAGCCAAACGTGTCACCTGCACACTGATATCCTTTTTTGAAAAACCACGCACACACACAAAAACCTCCTTTTTCTTTTTCCTCATAAAAAAAAACTTAAACCACACTACACAGTTTGCAATTAATAATAAATAGCCAAAGTGAGTTTCAGCGATAAAAGAAAGGACTTGCAGCACATAAATACCACTGGAAAATAAAAACGCATTTAAAAAGTAATTAAAACTAATTTGTCAATATGAAAACGAACTAGCAGGGTGATGAAAAATTAAACCAGCATGCAAAGGAACACCAAAAGATAACTGAGTGCGGAACCACCTACCTCAAACAGGCGTGGAAGAAGACACGGCGCAAGACTCCAGTTGCGCCGCGGTCGCACCGCCTTGAGCCGTCAACCAGGTCCTAAAAACAGCAGAACGCTCAACGGTTCAGAAAAAAACAATTGTTAATGTAATAATAATGATGATAATAATAAAAGCAATAACATAATAATAATAATAATAATAACATAAAAATGATTAAAAAAAATATAATAATAATAATAGTAGCAGTAATAATATAGTATAATAGTAATAATAATAATAATAATAATAACATAATAGATTAATAATAATAATATAATAACAATAGCAATATTAATAGTAATAATTATAAATAATAGTAATAACAACAGTAGTATAGTAATAATAGTATTATTAACATAATAATAATAATAATAATAATATGATAATAATAATAATAACAATATAATAATTCTAACAATAATAATAATATAATAATAATATGATTATTATTGACGTATTAATAATAACAGAATAATAATTATTGTAATAACATATAAATAATAAAAGAAAGCTGTAATGAAATAAACAAAACAAATAGAGGACAACCGGCGGGGTGCAGGAACGACGCACCAGGGAGGAGCGCCGTCCGGGGAAGGAGAGGAAGAAGAGGAAAAGAAGAAGGAGAAGAGAAGAAGAAGAAAAATAGAGAATAAGAAGAAGAAGAAGGGAATAACAAGAAAGGAGAGAAGAAGGAAAAAAAAGAGAAGAAGAGCAGCAGCAGGGGGTCCCTGTCAGAAACAACTGCCGACGGCACACCATGAAGTCTGACCACCTCCTGAACATACAAGCGGCCCAGTTCCTCTACCTTCGCTGTGTCTCTGATCGGAATGAAGTGAGCAGACTTGGTCAAACGGTCAATCACCACCCAGATAGCATTCCTCCCTCGAGGTGTACGAGGCAGGCCAATGATGAAGTCCATGGCGACCTCGTCCCACTTCCAGGTAGGAATGGGTAATGGATGGAGTAGGCCAGATGGTCTCTGATGTTCTGCTTTCACTTGCTGGAAAGTATAACATCGGGATACGAAGTCGGCTATGTCCCGTCTCATACCAGGCCACCAGAACTGCCGGCGAACATCGTAGTACATCATGGTGGTACCGGGATGGACGGCCCACTGAGACTGGTGGCTATCCTGCATCACCACCTTTAGCAGAGACAACGGCACTACAGCACGACCCTTGAAGCATAGGACCCTCTGGGAAGACAAAGACCAATCAGGAGTCTCCCCACCATGAAGAAACTGCATAGATTGCTGACAAAACTCATCACTAGGATGCTCCTGCTGAATCAACTCTAGAAGGGCAGGAGTCAACTGGATGCTAGCCAAGAAAGTACCTCCACTGTGCTCCCTGCTCTCCAAATGCAACTGGGCGAAAAGCCCCATCAAGGTCCACTCATCGCTGGACTTCTTCAACGCCTGCACTGGTACTTTTTTGCTCAATGCGTCAGCTACCACATTCCCCTTGCCAGGGGTATAGACAATATCAAAATCAAAACCCTGCAGGTACTCAACCCAGCGGCGCTGCCTCAAATTGAGATCCCTCTGAGAGAAAATATAGGTCAGGCTCTTGTGGTCAGAATAGACCACAAACTTCTCCCAAAAATGATAGTGGCGCCATGTCTTCAAAGCATGCATCACTGCCGCCAACTCTAAGTCGTGAGTCGGATAGTTCTTCTCATGCGGCCGGAGTTGGCGAGAACCATAAGCCACAACATGGTCATCCTGCATGAGCACACATCCAAGGCCTATACCTGACGCATCACAGTACACCACATAGCCCTTTCCTGACTCCGGTAAGGTCAACACAGGTGCGGTGGTCAACCGCCGCTTCAGCCTCTCAAAAGATGTCTGGCACTGTGGGCTCCACTCAAACTTCACCCCTTTCCGGGTGAGTGCGGTCATGGGGGAGGAAAGCCGCGAGAAGTCCCGGACAAAGCGCCTGTAATAACCAGCCAAGCCCAGAAAACTCTTGATCTCAAACACATTTCTCGGCTGCTCCCAAGACATAACTTCTCTGATCTTTTCGGGATCCACTGAAACCCCTTGTTCTGAGACGACATGCCCCAGAAACTTCACTTCCCTGATCCAGAAAGTGCACTTCGAGAGTTTGGCATACAGGCGGTGATCCCGCAAGGTGCCCAAAACAACGCGCAGGTGGTGCTCATGCTCCTCCTCAGATCCAGAGTAGACCAGGATGTCATCCACGGATACCATGACAAATGAGTCGAGATATTGGTGGAACACCCTATTCATGAGTGCCATAAAAACTGCAGGAGCATTCGTCAGTCCGAAAGGCATGACCATGTACTCGAAGTGACCATACCTGCTTCGGAAATCCGTCTTCAGAATATCTGATTCTCTCACCCTGATCTGGTGGTATCCCGAACGCAAATCAATCTTGGAGAACCACTTTGCCCCCTTCAGCTGGTCAAAAAAATTGTCAATCCGAGGCAAAGGGTATTTATTCTTGATGGTTACCTTGTTCAGCTTCCGGTAATCAATGCACAACCGAAGGGTTCCATCGGCCTTCTTCGCGAATAAAACCGATGCGGCCCAAGGAGAGACGCTCGGGCGAATGAATCCTTTGGATTCCAAATCGTCCAGCTGTATCTTTAATTCCCTAAATTCGGTGGGGGCCATGCGATATGAGGGAAGAGATATAGGCTGTGTTCCCGGCGCCAACTCAATCGAGAACTCCACGTCTCGCTCTCGGGGTAAGCCAGAATAATCATCTGGAAAAACCTCTGGGAACTCATACACTACACGAGGTAACCCGCCCTGTGAAATACCACCATCGTCCTCCAGCGCGAGCGACGATAACTGATAAGCAAGATTTCCAAGCTCAGGGAGTTGAGGTCCCGCACGTCCCGACTGAGGATCCCATTCTCCGTGAAAAAGCTGAGGAGTCCCATCTGGTGCTGTAAAGCTGACTCAGCGTCGATAGCAATCAATGTGCGCCTGGAAGTGAACCAACCAGTCCATACCGAGGATCACATCGAATAGGTCCATGTCAAGGACCAAGAAATCCCATTCCATCTCGACACCCATCACAGAAAGTGCGCACGATCGGCACTTAAGGCCTTGCTCCCTCTTTTCCCCAACGGCGTTACCAACTCCACAGCAAACGATAAAATCTCAGATGGTAGGTTCAGCAGATTCACAAAACGAGCAGATATAAAAGAAACTGAAGCACCAGTATCAAATAAAACTACAGCTATAGAAGATGCAACCAGAATAGTACCTCGAACCGTCGAAGGCCCTGCATCAGATCCCGCTGGTGCCTGATCCACAGCATGCAGTTGCCTGGTCCCTGCCTAAGAGAGACCACTCGCCTGAGGCTCTGCCCTGATATGGCTCTGCCCTGAAGACGATCCGGTCCTACCACCACGCCCACCAAACCGAGATCCTGTCGTCCTGGTCGGCTCTGACTGAACTGATACCCCTCTAGAAGCCACTGATCCATCCCCACTCTAATAAGGGCGTGCAGTCCTGCAGAAGGGCTGTAGATGTCCCACCACTCTACATCCATGGCATGGTCTGGGAGGGTATGGACAAACAGGTCGGATGTGTCCTGCCCTTCCGCACTGATGGCACACAACAGACCCTGCACCAGAAGCCCCAGATGAAAACTGCCTGGGAGGATGACCTGAGCTGCCACCACCCTTCTTCCATTGCTCATCACGCTTCCTTTTCTTCTCAGATGAACTGCCACCGCCAAACCCTGACACTGATCCAGAAAACCCCGAATTTCCCTTCTGGTCAATCTCGGCCATACAAGCACGATCGACCACCTTAGCATAAGTCTTCAGCTTGAACAAGAAAACCTGGGAGTGAATTTCTGGTCGAAGGCCCTTCTCAAACTTCCGAGATTTCAAGAATTCGCTCGAAACTATCTCAGGTGCGTACCGTACCAGTTCAGCAAAGCGATTCGCATACTCCATCACTGTCTGATTCCCCTGCGATAGCTCCATGAACTCCCGAGATCTAGCATAGGATACAAACTCTGGACAATACTGCTCGTTGAAGAGACCCTTGAAATCCTTCCAGCTCATGTGCTCATGCTTCCCAGCCTGGACCACTGATTCCCACCATTTGCGACTGGAACCCTCCAGCTGGAACGAGGCGCACTTCACCCTGACTTCCTCAGGCGTGTCAAGGAAATCGAACACGCGTTCTATCTTCTCAAGCCACTCCTGTGCCTCCTGAGGTTCTGAACCACCTCGAAAAGAAGGAGGTTTGCTCCTCAGAAACTCCTGAGCACTATCCTTTCTGGAGCCAAAATCCTCCCCTCTAGCTGGAACAGGTGCGGGGGCAGGAGTCTCCCCTTGTCCTAAAGCCTGAACGGCTCGGACCATCGCCTCAACAAATCTTTGATCAAGCGGCACGGGAGAACTCTCTCCGGCTTCCTCCCGTGGATGCATGGGAACTCTCTGGGGAGGTATCTTACTGAAAAGAGCAGCAATCAAGAAAGAAAACCATCACTAAAAAGGGAATAAATTTTCCAACAAGATAATTATCCATCAATAAACCAAACATGCAAAAATGAATCCATCTAAAAGCTTTACTTTCCTTACCTGGTGTCCATGCACAGTCTGCAGCCTGCACGTCCCACCCAGAAAGAAAGTGAAACAAGCACCCTGACATCCCATGGTGACTCAGTATCTATTATGAGGCATGCTAGCCAGACACCCTACTCGCAACATGAATTCTGAGCCCCGACAGACCCAAATCATGTATAACCCAACTTATCCCAAATAACATAAACTACCAACAAAACCAAACCTTTGATACCATTTTGTCACGAACCGAATCGGGTCGCTATCCGAACCGATGCCTGACTCGGCCCGCGGCAAGGCCCGAAGGGCGTTCCCGATCCCCACGGGCTGGCACAAGTGCCCGGGTATCAAAATAAACCTTGGGAACGATTTACCCGAGTGAATAAATGTAAAGCAGCCAACCAAAGTAAACCAAACAGAGGTAAAGGTTATAGTCAAACATGTAGACAACCAAACAGGTTTTTGGTTCACAAGTACTCAAAACCCAAATAACACCAAAAAAAGATAACCAAAGACCAACCTAAGGACTGTCGCCCGGTGTAAGGACGCCGCCTCTAGGCCACCACCAAAACGCCACGTAGATAGTCCTGCTAACAACCGGAACCACTGCTCCCAAAAGCTGGACCCCTACCTGTATCAGAAGTAAACAAGTCTACTTACACCCAAGGGTGTAAGTAGGGTGTGAGCAATCGCCCAGCAGGATATCACCAATAAAAGATTCCACGCACAACTATCAAAAGACACCCAAATGCAATGCTGAAATAAATATAGAAAGAAGTGCAAAAGAAAATGGTTTTCATAAAATGATTTAAAAGAAAGGCAGTTCAAGATAAACACATTAGGATAGCAGTTCAAGTGACATAACACGTATCAGCATGCACGCAAGGTAACTGGTGGCACCAAAGAATGGGAAAAGCCCTATGGGTACTAGACTAGCGGGATCCTAGAACGTCGTGTCTCGGTGAAACGTGGCTTAGGCGGCCACGACCCTCAGATAACGTGGCTTAGAAGGCCACGACCCTCAGAACACGTGGCTTAGAAGGCCACGACCCTCAGATATCATAAGTTTAGTTAGTGTTGCATTAGTCAAACCTGCCAGTGAAACCGGGTCGGGTCATCTCCGGAACACTAGCTCACTAGTCCCAGTCTCCCCACCTAATACCCCGGCTTCCCTCCTTGTGCTCACCTAAAGATAAAAGTTCATATATAATATGTCACATTATCACTTAGAGCCAAACGTGTCACCTGCACACTGATATCCTTTTTTGAAAAACCACGCACACCGACCAAAACCTCCTTTTTCTTTTTCCTCATTAAAAAAAAACTTAAACCACACTACACAGTTTGCAATTAATAATAAACAGCCAAAGTGAGTTTCCGCGATAAAAGAAAGGACTTGCAGCACATAAATACCACTGGAAAATAAAAACGCTTTTAAAAAGTAATTAAAACTAATTTTTCAATATGAAAACGAACTATCAAGGTGATGAAAAATTAAACCAGCATGCAAAGGAACACCAAAAGATAACTGAGTGCGGAACCACCTACCTCAAACAGGCGCGGAAGAAGACACGGCGCAAGACTCCAGTTGCGCCGCGGTCGCACTGCCTTGAGCCATCAACCTGGTCCTAAAAACAGCAGAACGCTCAACGGTTCAGAAAAAAAATTGTTAATGTAATAATAATGATGATAATAATAAAAGCAATAACATAATAATAATAATAATAATAACATAAAAATGATTAAAAAAAATATAATAATAATAATAGTACCTGTAATAATATAGTATAATAGTAATAATAATAATAATAATAATAACATAATATATTAATAATAATAATATAATAACAATAGTAATATTAATAGTAATAATTATAAATAATAGTAATAACAATAGTAGTATAGTAATAATAGTATTATTAACATAATAATAATAATAATAATAATAATAATAATAATATGATAATAATAATAATAACAATATAATAATTCTAACAATAATAATAATATAATAATAATATGATTATTATTGACGTATTAATAATAACAGAATAATAATTATTGTAATAACATATAAATAATAAAAGAAAGCTGTAATGAAATAAACAAAATAAATAGAGGACAACCGGCGGGGTGCAGGAACGACGCACCAGGGAGGAGCGTCGTCCGGGGAAGGAGAGGAAGAAGAGGAAAAGAAGAAGGAGAAGAGAAGAAGAAGAAAAATAGAGAAGAAGAAGAAGAAGAAGGGAAGAAGAAGAAAGGAGAGAAGAAGGAAAAAAAAGAGAAGAAGAGCAGCAGTAGGGGGGGTTGTGCCGGCTGGCAGAGGAGGAAAGAAGACAAGGGGAGAAGAAGAAAAGAGGAAGGAGAGGAGGAGGAAAGAAAGAAGAAGAAGAAGAGAAGAAGGAGAAGAGAAAGAAGAGGAAGAAGGGAAGAAGAAGATAAGAAGAAGACAAGAAGGAGGAGAAGAAGAGCGGCAGGGGCGGCTGGCCGAGGAGCAGCAGGCCGAGGCGGAGGCGCGGCCGATGCAGGTCCGGTGGGAGGTGCAGGAGCGGAGAAATGCAGAGGAGAGGGAGAGAGGGGCGGGAGGAAGAAGAAGAGGAAAATAAGGGAAGAGGAAGGAGGGGGCGCGACACGACAGAGAGGGGAGGAGGCAGGTGGCCAGACCGGTGAGGGGCGCAGGCGACTGGTCCGGCGCGGGACAGCGGATGCAGGCAGATGATCCGACGCAGGACAGCGGGTGCAGGGAGGTGCGGGTGAACAGGAGAGGGAGAGGAGGAAGAAGAAGAAACGGAAGGAGGAGAGGAGAAATGGGGTGCCGCGGGAGAAGAGGAAGACGTGGGGGGAGAATGAAGGTAAGGAAATAAAATAAAATAAAACAAAAATAAAAAGGGGGTGGCGGAGGCTAGGGTTAGGCATGGGGGGAGAAAATTAAACAATTTATGATAAAATAATAATATCAATTATCATAATAATATTAGACATAATAATATTAGTAGTAATAATAATAATCATAATCTTAATAATGATAACCGCATAACAACACTAATAATAAAAATAATAATAATAATAATAATAGAATAATAATAATAGTAGTATTAACATAATAGAATAATAATAATAATAATATAAGGACAATAGAAATAACAATAGAAATAATAATAATAATTATAAACAATAGTAATAACAATAATAATGATATTAATAATAGCATAATAATAATAATAATAATAGTAACCATAAAAATATTTTAATAATAATGGTAATAATCTAATAGAAGTAATAAAAATAATATAATAATAACCAAGAAATCCGAAATACATTTTTATCCGGTTATTTAACGTACGCGCATCGGGAACGCGTATCAACCGGCGAAGTTGCACGGCTTCGCCCGTGCCCTGCCCATGCGCCGAGCGTTGTAGGGCTCGCGCGCACACATCGCTGCCACAACGGGCGACCCGCATCGGGTTCGGCCCATTATATAACCCAAAAAATTTAAATAAACATACAACTAATTTATGAAATAAAAATTTAAAATTGAACGCATACCTCAAAAAAAGTCCGGGCGTGACACCAAAAGTAAATTTTCAAAGGGATTTAAATTTTTTCATAATATTAATATTATTATTTTCTCAAATAAAAATATATTTTATTTAAAAAATTTCTAATAATTCGAAAATATTCATTATGAAATGGATTTTATTTTTTTAATCCAAAAGTCAAAAATGTTTGGTGTAATATTTTTAAATTTTATATTTTTTTGTTAATAATGAATTTTTTTAGGAAAATGTATTATAAATCATATGGAAAATACATGAAGTAGTTATTAATAGATATGGTAATCAATAATTAACTGAAACTCACATTCACTAATTTATATATATAGTCCCAATATTTATAAATGTTTATATTTTTGAGAGAAAGTAAACAACTAAACATCATTAAATTCAAAATTTCCACTCTCCTCTCATTATAAATATTATCAATTACCCCCACCCATCTACCCACTCCATATAGCCCTTGTATATTTAAACTTTTAACCCAATTCCATTAAAATGCATCTCCCATATTTCATAGTATTAATATTATCACCAAATAACATTCAAATGAGTATAATTTGGTAGTTTAAGAGAAGCCACCCAATGGAATAGAAAATTTCTCAACTAAAACACATTGAATATTAATGTTCTTCAACTGGACACATATGTATTCTGTACAATTCAATATGGTGAAATCAGTATAATATATATACATATATGTTGTTGTTGTGATGTAAAATCCATTTTTATCCCTCCTCTCAATAATTTCTAAAAATAAAATGAGTGATCATTATATGGCTGGATCATCAACTCACGAACATATAATTCTATTTTCTATTATTATTTTCATAATAGTTTTAAATTCACTTATTATAGTTTAAAATTGTTTAAATAAATATATTATATATTATTTCATGTTATAAAATGTATATAGATCCACATATTAATGTAATCCATATTTGTTCACTGAGTTCAAAAACCTACATAAGCCAAATAACTATATATTGATATTAATTAAAAAATTTATGAAATGTGTGGGTTTTATATTATCTGATTTTTATATCCATTTTCAACTCCTATGATATAATAAAAAGAATTTCATTACATATTTTGAATTATGGAAGAATTTCGTAAATTACTACCATATCAACTTTAATGTTGCGCAACATTGGAACTATAACATGAACAACCATCGGATAATAAAAACAAAATCCACATTTAATTTTATTTTTTAAATATGGAATAAATTATAAAAAACAAATCATACATATAAGAATAATTTTATGTTTTTATCAATAAATTATAATTATTAATTATAATTTTATGTGGTGGTGGAAAGTGAACCTAGACTTGTGATAAAGTAACACTTTGTAATTCCCTCTTTTATTTAGGTTATGTATTTTTCTATAAACCTCACTTATTATCTCCATGTAAAGGTATATAATAGTTATATTTTCTTTGTATATGTATCTTATATATTTATCTTATTTATTATCTATTTTCTTGTTATTATACATTCCTTACGCTCATTTATAAATACCTTTATCAAAATCTAACATTATTATGGGGAACATCTGTATAATTAAATCATTTTTGTAACCCATGTTTTAAAGACATTTATGCAGTCATGATTTCATAAAATATAAACTATTTAATGGAAAAAATTATGGTTTACCTCCATTTTTCAAATATAATTCCATTTCAATGCCTTTTATAAATTTTATTTACCCATTCCATAAAAATTCATTTTTAAATTTTATTTTGATACCCAGTTCTCTACCATTTCAAATGAATTTATCATCAAAAGAACTCCATATTTGAGTGTAATTCCTATTTATTCAGATATGATAGTTCAAAATATTTAATTATCCATTCTCTTTGGATTCAATATGAAATAACCTTTGAATTTTATTTGAATCAAGATTTTGTAACCCATTAGTTTTGATGGGTATTTTTAAGGATTCTTCCTTGTTATTTATTAACATATAATGAAAACCTATATACACACATTTATGATTTAAGCACCATGATAGTGATCCAATTAACTTCTTAATGTTTATATATCGTGAGATAATATGTATGAGGTTTTCGAGTAATAAAATCTATTTTGGGACTCTTTCTACTATGATATGATTTTTGAATAGTGATCCTTGATGAATGCATAAGTTGTTTTCTAATGTGATTTCATAGAATTCCATTGATGACATTATCTTATGATTCAAAAATTATTATTCCATTATAACATATTATTATTCCTATGACTTTTTTTATATGTCATCAAGTGTTCCCATTTAAATCAAATGTTACTGTTTATTTTGACGAATATTTCCTTACTAGGAATCATACATGATTACTTTTATTTATATATTACCTAGATTATCCTATTATTTATTCGAAAATAAAAATTAAATTAGTAAAATTTTATGGATATTATAATAAATATGAAGTTTTTTTAGTTTTATGAGGACTTATTATAAAAATATTCTTATCAATACACAATACATCGTGATTCGATGGTGCGTATATTGTATATTTATATGAAAAAATTAACAATATGAATAATCAATAAATGTATCTATTATTGGCATCAATGTAATATTTATTTATGGGGGATGTATTAGGACCTGAATACATTATTAAAAACCATGTGGATAATTCTAAATATAAGAAAGCATATATTTTTTTAATAAATTATAGATTACATGTTTTCCATAAAATATAAACCCTTTCAAGGTAATACAAGAGGATGTGGCTTTGGAATAGATGTACCTAGGAGTAATAACCCCGAATGGTCTTATTTAGGATTAAATCAACATATAAATTTTTCTCAATAAAGAGGTATTGTTTTAAAATTGGCTTGAAATTTTTTGGGTATATTATTTGGTAAATTCACATTATCATTATGAACCTTTATAATGGTCATAGATTTATTGGTATTTTAGAAAACATAATTGTAATATTACGAAGGATAAAATATTTTAAACCCATGAGCCCATATGTGAGGATGCAATTATAAATTATATTTTAGTCCTATATTTTTTGTTTACAATTTATATGCTTATTAGTTTAAATATTCCCATGCCTAGTTTTCCATTATTTTAGTTAAGAGTGGTCAATATTAGGAATTTTTCAAACAACCAATGTGATATGAAATGTGAATATTTAGCTAATGATAAGCTTATGATGATCGGAGAAATATTTTATAACATCATTATAGTTCTAGATCAACTGAATTATTTTATGAATAATATGATAAATAATGAGAAACACCCTATATCGTCTTAAATGTGAAAGGTGTTGTCATGTTTATTATGTGGAATAGGCCTCTATTTGTAGTGGATCATATATCCCCCTCATTGCAGAAAAGTACATTAACATTATCACAAATCCAATGTCTCTCCAATATTTATCTAAATAATATAAATTCTTAAAAATAATATATCTCATAATGGTAGAATAAATTTAGTGGGGTAAACTAATCTAGAACACCAATCCATAGAAGAAATTTAATCTCTTTAATTGTAATGAATCAAGAAATAATTTTCATTATAAAATTTCTCCAAACTCTCCACCTTAAAATAGGGATGGAATTAATTTATCTAATGGAAAAATAAAGATTTCCATATTGAAGATTATGAGGGAAACATTATAAGTCTTTCACCGTGTGCCTGTAAATTTGTAATAATAACTAAAATTATGGTGGAAAATTCTTTTAGTAGAATTTAGTGGAGTTTACAAATTTATTTAGAAATTCAAGACATTGATAAATGTGAAGAGTTTTTCTATTATTCCCTTGTGGTTGATATGGATGTTATTGGTTCTAAATGTTCTTGGGGTAGAGATAAAAAGTAGAAAATGTAATTCAAGTATGGATCATTAATGAATAAATATCATGGTTGAAAGAAAACCCAAATACCCAAGTGTCAAATGTGAAGGATAAAGCATTTTATAAACCATATCAATGGAATGGGGTGATGGTTAAAGTGAGGGAAAGAGGCAGAATAATGATAATAAATGAATATTATATATAAAAAATACCATTAATGATATGGAAGAAAAGAATGATCTTTTTAATAATAAATTTTTTTTCAAGTTTTTTTACTAAAGGGATCCAAGATATTATGAAATTCAAAGCCCACTGATAAGGGTATTTAGATACGATCAACAAATATGACCTCCATAGCCTATAGAGTAAAGAAGGGAATATAATATCAAAACTATAGAGGTAGACTGAGATAATTAAGTGGTGATTGGTATTCTGGTTATTCAATCAATAATGAATAATGTATTATTTTATTATAGCCATACACGTCAATTCATATCCTGTGAGTTCAATAAATCTATTCAATCAACACCTCGATATAATGAGGTTCAGTTTCATTTCATAACATAAATAATTAAAATTGTTGAATCCCATGTATATAACTACTATACAATATATATTTTTAGATGGAATCTCCAACAATATATTTTCATACTAACTTTTTTGGAATTTGATTCTCTAATAGGAAAGGATTAGTTGTATTTTTATATAGAAAAAACAAAATTTCATCTATGGTGAATCATTCTTCATATACTAGGTCATCCTTTGAATAAATAATAGTTTAAGGAGGGTTATGAATATCCTTTATAATATTAGTCCTAACAATTGATATTATTAACTTATGAGAAATCATTTCTATATAAAATTATTGTGATAATAGAGAAAATAAATCCTTATACCCTTACAATTGTGAGGGAATATGCTGATGTATTCCTTAAATAATTCATGGACTTATTCATATGGAGATGTTGAGTTAAAAATTTTACATATACATGGATCACTAAAAATATCCAAGAATCCTTTTATAATTAATGTTATTATATTAGAAGAACTAAATAATCTATTATAATAGAACCATAAAAAGTCATTTATAGAACATAGTTCATGTCCTTAGGGAATGGTTGTCCTATTTTTCCTGATTATAGGTTGGTCCATGTGCCTCTTCATTTAATTTCATGTACTCAATAAAATCAAAATAATGCACGGAAAACTCTTTCTTTTTCTAGATTACTTGTTCAATCAGAAATTTGGGGAACAATACATCACTATTGTTTACCTTTGGACATGATATCATTAATTAAATATGAGGTATGAATATATTTCCTAATATTACATTCAGAAATGGTTTGGAAATTACGAGTTCGTAGCGATTTTAAATAGACCCACTAATTATCCAAAATCATTATGAACCAAATAAATAATTTTTTAGAGGTTACTAAGAAAACATTTTCATACTCTTTATAGATGATGTTATGATATACTAAAAAATAAGGGAGGTTACTGAGGAACTTTTTTTTTCAAAAAAAATTGTGAATGGAGTCTCTGTATGAAAATTATAATAAATATTGGTTAGGGATGGAGAATATATCACTCTTTGTACGTTTTATCACCAACAAATTTATTTCATTCGATAATTCAATGTAAAAGGTGATTGAGAAGTGGACCAGCCCATGATCTTTGACGGTGATCTATAGTTTTCATAAACTAGATTTAATGTATTTATGATTTTTTAGAATAATATCATATAGGTTAACCCTCAAAACAATCTAACTCACAAGATATTAATTTTTTTTATACCAATTAATCTTTAGAGAGGTTAAAAATGAAATATAAGCTTATAACAAATCCCTAAATCACACTACCTTCATGATAGTATATTTTTATGTTATACGGTAATTCTTCAAAAAAAATTTGGTTTTTTACATATGAAAAATCATAAAGTGATATCCTTTTCCTCAAAAAAGTTTCAATTTATTTATTAGAACAATCCAATGAATGAATTATTATTGGTTACAGTCATGTTTACATTAATTATATGGTTGTATTATCTTTATTGATTTATGTGTGAATTATATAAGTATCATAAGATCCTCAATTATAAATTTTAATATAATTATCTTAACATGTTCCATTAAATATGGATAGAGTTAATAAAGTTCCATGAATTCCCGATCTATTATTATTCTATGAATGAAAATAATGTGTCAGATTCTGACAGTAGATAATATCTTACTACCATAAAAATAACGAGAATTGAGAAGGATTATATCATATTATAATTTCAGAAAAATGACATGGATAACATAAAGGAATGTAATACCCCCCATATAGTTTAAATTATTTCCAACCATCCATTCTAAATAATATATAGGTTGATCAAAGGGATGATGTAGAAATATTGATGAATTATGAAGCTGTATGAAAAGGTAAACCTTTGAGTTTAAAATTTTATAATGATTTTTTATATTTAGTTTATTAATAATTATACCATAAAATCAAATTATAATGATGGTGGTGTTTAAGGGTGAATATATATCGACATTATCCTCCCCCATAGAGATCAATATGATACATTGAGATCTCTGAGAGAGAAATTGGTGGGACAATATAGATGATATAACATAATATAAATCAATGCTCATTGAATTATAACATGTGGAGTTCAATCGTCAATAGTATAATTGAATTTTAATATTATTACCTATACCTACATTAAAATGAAAAAAAACACCATATACATTTCCATTTATCCTCTGAAGACATTTATAGGATATAATTCCTTATTGAGTGTAGTGGATCATCTATTAAAGTGTCACAACCCATCCTCAGGGCCTGTGTCGTGACTACCCCAAGCCCTCCTTCCATATGCCAAGGGCTGGCGACTAGCACCAAAGGTGTAAATCCTGATATAAGGGAAGGAATTGCCTTTATGTAAGAAAACAAACACCACAGAGTATGCAAGCTGAAGTAAACACTAGTAAACTGTGTACAAAAGTAAGTGCTAGAAAGTAAATGGTCCAGAATACAAACCCAACTGAATGTAAAGTACAACTGAAAAGAGAGTACATCGGTAGAAATAGTAAAGATGCAACACTGAGTCGTCCTATAGAAATCCCACCTGAAAGGTGGGTATAGATAGTCTCCTCTGCTCATTGGCTCGAGCCGTCCACTCCGATTATCTCCCATCCAGTGATCTACCTCCAGGTACAGTCCAGCTTCAAGAGATCCCACCATGATCTGCGTTGTTTGTCATCTGCATACAACACAATGTAGTGTGGGCATAGCCCATGCAGGGGTTTGTATACGCTACTCAGTAGGGACCCCGAGACCCCTGAAGGTCTCCCAGAATCCATGATGGATAAACAACAATGGAATGATACAATCAAGAAGTAACAACCAAATCCACATAGGTATATACCCATATATATACCTAAGTCATCAATTTTAGCTCGGCTCCAGCACACGAGAAAAAGTATAATCTAGCCCACATAGGAAAGCACAATCCAATCCACATAGGATAACACAACCCAATCCACACAGGATAGAAAAACAATCATATCGAAGATAGTGATTGAAAGTCAAGACTCATCTCACACAGGTATATTTCTTCATAAGAAGATAGAGATGATCAGATGTAGCCACTGATTCATCTAACTTGTCAGACCCACATAGGATACAAGACCAACTAAGCCGTCAAACCCACAAGGGATACAATACCAGCTACTCTTCTAGACTCACATAGGATACAATTACAGAGTCAAGTACTGCCGGAAACACATAGGATAAAATAATAGTAGTCAAGTACTTCCGGACCCACATAGGATACAAGAACAGTAGTCTTCGCCGTCGAATCCACAGAGGATTCCAGTATGGTCGTTGTCGCTGCTGAACCCACATAGGATCCCAGTACAGCCATCATCGTTGTCGTAGTCGCAGCCAGCTCTAGGGTTCCCACACACAGCATGCTCGATTTCTAGAGGGTCCGCTCCACGAGCCAAGGGGTTCAATACATCAACTGACACATAGTCTGGAGTTGATGTATCCCAAAGTTCCGTCTCATCATTAGGAAATCAACACGACAGACAACACGTCAATCGTACGCCCGATCTGAGAGTTATTGGCTTCTTCAACCAAGGGGCCCGGTTGGTTTTTAAACCAAAACCAACCCGACCGAACTCCAACTTCATCCATACCTCGAGCGGAGTAAGCCACAAAAACCGCCTCACTATGAGAAATCCAAAAAAGTATATGGCACGCCAATCGGACGTCCGGGGCTCAAGTTATATGTGATTCCACTCCGAGGGCCCGGTTGGTTTCGTGTTTGAACCAACCCGTCCGTACCCAATGTTTTCTCAAACCTTGAGTGTAATATAACAAAATGAACATCTTGATCCAAGGGTCACTATTCAACTGACAGTGCTTTTTTCAGAGGTATGTATCCCAAGTTATAGGCGTTTAAACGGATCTGTCCTAGAACATGGGGTTTTGGCCCGGTCCGACCTGGCCCAATACCCCTTGGGTCGGCCCAAACCGGGTCAACCCGACACGGATCAGAGTTCGTCCCGGTTCGCCGCCACCTAGCCCGGCTAGAACGGGTCCGGCTGTAGCGACTCGAATCTTGATGTACATGGACATTACATTACATTTGCGGAATACTTAATACATAACAAAAACAGACACATAAGGACTGTAATAGTTTAGTGTCTTTGGAAACTCGGAACGTAATCTTCTAATTGTGGTGAAAGATCTTCAACATCTCTCATAAAGATCTTCTCCTTTTGTTTTCTTACCTAAAACCTTTCTTTATATCCTAGGGAAAAGAAAACATATAAAGGTTGAGCTCAAATTCTCAGTAAGGGTAAGCATGGATAAAATAAAACAAATCATATAGATTTGAACTTAAAAACATGAACATGATGTTTAAACATAAAACACATGATAAATGACATAAAACAAGGCAGTACATAAGGCATAGATTATAAGGAAACATTAATCATGAAAAAATAGAATTGGACTAAAACATGTGATTGTGGAAACCATTAAGCACATGATATGATTTCCATAGTAGCCAAGGCATTGCTGCCATGACCATCATAGTGAAAAAAGTCCCTTTCTGAATCGAGTTCACTACTCATTCCAGTTCTATATTACTGAACCGGATTAACTTACCATTCCATCCATGTCTATCTCATGAGATTTAAATATTTACCCAATGCATTGGAGGGAGATATAGGTCTCACCCATCTCATAATGAAATCATTCTTACTTGTGCCACTACATAAACATAAATCATTCATCATAACCCAAATAATACAATGAGTTTCATAAACATCATTCCATCATAACATAATCCATATAAAACAAATGGATATAATTTCATCATTAGAAAAGTGAAACCATGAAAATAATAGACACATTATACTTGAAACATACACATATAAAATAATGTCATCTTAGATGGAAATGGTTTCAATAAAACAGTTGAAATGAATTCTTGGGGAAAATATCCTTTCTTATTCAAAATCATTTTCTTTTCACAAAATGTCATGCAATATTAAATGAAAATTATTTTTTGAAAATAGTCATGAAATATTTTGGAGGAATCATTATGAAAACTAGGATTTATAAAACCATAAAAATCCTTTCATGTCGTATATGTTAAAAAACAATCTTCTCATACTTTTCCCGGAAAAGTAAAAAGGTACCTTATAGCGTAAATAAATGAATGATTCCTTCCATACCATGGGGTAAAAGTAAAAATGGGTAAAAGGGACTTTAAACATACATGAAAACACTTTTATAAAACATGGACATGGACGATTGCAATAACCCTAGTAAATACTTACTTATAAGTAATCTCGGATAAAAATGAGATTTGAAAAATTATCCCTTACCTTGGGTCTGATATTCTTCAGACATTTCCGAACCTCCTGTATAATGATTTAATTAATGTCATTGACTTATTACAGAATCATATTCATTGTTATGATATCATATATGGTTCACTTATGACTTTATATTACTCGTTCTTTTGTAAGTTCCATGTTAAAGCAGCGTTTTGGGTTAAATTGTTTTATTTATCGTACGTGTTTGGACTTGTTGTTCTTGATATTATTACTTATATCATGATTTACATAATTCCAGAATGTAAAACATGATTTATATATAATATATATTCATCATATTATAGATCGATAAAATGAATGAAATACATTGTTCATGAAGACAGTAGGTCTTGTGTATGCTTTAACGCTGTTTTCGTTTCCTTATTGAATTGAATGAAATTAAGTAGATGACATACATATATATACACATAAATCTAGTTTCATTATTATGTCATATATTTCATGTTTAATTATTATATATTCTTATAATCATTCATTAATGATCAACATGGAGAATTAATCTCATCGCGTCGTGGAAACGGTAGTCCGTGCGTACGCACGAGCGATGATATCATTCCCATGATAATGGAATTGCATTGATGTGTATGTATAATATTTCAGAATAAATATCACTTTGAAATAATCATATATAGTTATTTATTTACAACAGTATACCCATCCATGTAAGGTGGTGGTCGAAAACAGAGTACACCACGGCCTGGAGACGATATTCCGTATGTACGCGCGCGCGGTGATTTGGATTTCCGTAGGATGGATAGATGGTGAAATAGGGTTGTTTCATGCTTATAACAACATATAATTATATTATTGATACTGATGATATTACATCGTAATGAAAAAACTAATGAAGAATAAGTAGAAGAAGAAATAAAGTTGAAAGAATCTGGAACGGATATTACCTCTTCTTTTTCCATGCCTTTTTGAAACCAACTCTTAGGGCACTAAGATTAGTCTTTGAAGAATACCAAAACCACTATAATGTTTCTAGGGAAGTAGAGAAGATATGTTGGTAGGTTTTGGCCGATCACGAAGTCTCAAAGTGGTGTGAGGAAGAGTGGAAGGAGGTGCCCTTTTATAAGGGGGGAGAGGGGCACCATTGGAATAACAAAAAATATTATTTTATTATAAAGTCATATTCTGTTTTTAATAGCTCCAAATTGAGATATTTAGAATCTAAGGTTGGTTTGGGTCTAAATACTCTCATCCAATAGAATTTATACAAGTTTAGGGTTCTATTTTAACCTTATCATTTAGATTTAACTTTATGTTAAACAAATTTTCTTTTACCGTGTCTTCTTTTTTTCTTATACTATATGGTTAATAAACATACAATAACAATCCAAACGAACCCCGAGTTGTTTATTATTAATATATATAACCTTATCTAAGTTATTTGGCCTAAATTTAGATTTTTAGGAGTAAAATAACAATTAATAATATAATATTTGTTTCAAAAACTATTTTATGTCAATTTTGACACTATTTGGTAATTTAATTTTTTGAAAATCCTAACAGAATTATTAGATCAAAAAAATTTAACTAAATCACTAATAAAATGTCATGTTAACTTAAAAAATTAGTTTAATTCATAAAAAGTCTCAAATTATATTTATTTGGGTATTTATAACTTCAATTATGTCAATATTTCATTAATAAGATAATTACTGCATCATCATTGTGTCATAAATAAATTAAATTATTTAATGTCTAAAAGTTATAATTAAAACACAATTACGTAGGAATTTCTTTTAGATTTATAATTAATATTTATAGTCAAATTTATCTTATGTATAAACCTATATTAAAAGTGATTTAGTTATTAAACATTGATTTTAACTATTTGAACCCTTCTTAAAATGAATTAATAATAAATGTCCTAATGTAATCCAAGTGGGCCTAAATGGTCATATTTTATTCCTAAGGTTTTTTTGGGTCTAATTAAACTTATCCAATAGAATTATGACATCTGTTAGGGTAATAATAATATCATTTTTACCCTTAATTACCCTATATACTTTTAACCGTGGTAAAAAAGAAAAAAGTTTCTATTCACCAAAAATTATTTTTATCTCATTGAACAATATTTTACATACTAACATCAACCGTGTCTCTCGGATTTTTGAAATTCCATCAATAGAAGCGGTAAAATTATGTTTTATGTAAATTTGTAAATTCTCATAGGAGGTGGGTAAAAGGCGGTGAAAAGTTAAATAAAATTTTTATATATCTAAAATTATTATCAAACGACTCAAATGAATTACATTGAACTTATATTGGTATTATTTATCAATTTTTTAACTAAAATAAAGTTAAATAAAATAAATACTTATTTAAATAAATATTCTGTTTTTGATATAGTAACCCAATGTTTTAACTATTCATCAAAAATTGAAGGTTTTTAGAAAAATACCAAAATTTCACCCTAAGATAATTACAATATTCCGAATCCAAATATGAAGTCCATTTTTACTAATAAAATTTCAGAAAGTAGGTATTAATTTTCATAACGGTTAGTTCATAATAATATTATAATAATATCTCATTTAGTGATACTTGGTATTGCATACAACACACGCTATCGTGGAAGGTCGCGATTGCATGTAATGCAAGCCAAGTCAAGGATGCATGTAGTGAAAGATCCTTTTTGTGTAGCATACAGCACAAAACATCAATAAAATTAAAAGGAGTATTTTTCATAAAATTTTGGGGTGTTACAATCTACACCCCTTAAAATGAATTTTGCCCTCGAAATTCGTCAGGGTTATAAATGGTTTACTACTTGAAAGTATCTTTAATAAAAACCCATATCGTAAAAAGGAATACCAAAACTTGTCTTTAAAAACTAAAGTATTAAACTTAAAGGTTACCCAAATTAACTAATCACTGGGTTTCAACATAGGAGAACATAGGTGAAAATATGGATATAGAAGAAAAATCTAACCACCACGTTCTGATGGAGAGTGGTAGAGAACATGGATTTGAAAAATCCAACAATCACAAAGCCATATATTTGTGATGATCTAAGGTACAATATGATTCATTTAATATAAGGGCACTAGGACAACATTTTTGGTTTTCTAGATCATTTCCCTAAATTTGATGAAATAAAAGAAATACTTATATGATTTTGGTACAATCTCACTATTGTTCGTGAATTGAACAATTTCCACTTCATCTCATAATGAAATGAAGTTGAATTTGTTATTAGTGAAGTGTTAACAGATCATGTGATAGAATCATGGGTCATTCCATCTGTTTCAAAGAAAAGGTTAGCAAAAGTTATCAAATATACATAAGTCCATATATGGTGAGGTTAATCAGATATGATTCCAAACATGGAATTATACTTCATCTATCATACCGATTAATAAAATAAAACTAGTTTCTACTAACCAGGGAATTCCTGTAGGCCAATGGTATTTGATAAAGGTGAATCGCACTTCGGTTGTGGGTTCGATTTCTACAGCCTTCTCTGATGCGATGGGTTGTCGCCCGTCCTGCAGGTTGTCCTTTTTGTAAAACTAAATTACTATAACATACCATCAATAATATCGAAAAAAGATCTATACATAAACAATACTAACTTATGTCCAACATAATCCATTCCAATCTTTAGGATTATGTAAAATGCGTCGGTCCAAGATCATATTATAGTGAAAACAATTACTAGAAATGTTATCTAACAAGAATGTGAATACAAGCATTTATCTCACATATATCATAAGATATGTCTAATTGGTTGCTTTCCAAACACATGAATACCTTAGTCATATATTCACTTGAAACATAAATTACCATATAACCTTAGTGAAAACATGAATACTGTCAAAAGGTAACTCTTTCCTCATACAAAAATCCCAAAAAGCAATATAATCAAACCATAATATCACATAGTTCATATATCAGTCCAGAGCTCATGAATACAATCAAACATCTCATTATATTCATATCCCTTCATTATGTGCATATCATCTACTTTACAAAAATATCTGAATATCCTTTCATGGTTACCGGTACTATATAATTAGTGAAAACCTGTACATAGATATTTCAAAATTTCATAATACCATAAATGAGATTCCATGATACTATTTTGAAATCCCATTACACAAACACTAAATCATTACACAACATTATTATCATACTTAACATCACATATAGTGATCACATGAGAATTCCCATTATCCTTTGCCTTAAGAGGTTTCTCATGTTGATCATCATTAACCCGTGGATTAGGGCATTTATTAGCATAATTCCCCATTTCCTTGCACTTGAAGCATTGAAGTGTTGGGGGAGAGTTCTCTGTAGTCTTTTCTCTATTCACATCATTAGCAACCTTTTTCCCATTACTTCGACTATCAACTTCTCGATGACCTTCTTTTCTACAATTAAAATATTTTCGAGTACCTTTTATGCAATCACCACAAAGCTTCTTTCCACACATTGTGCATAAAGAAACATTCATCTTCTTTTCACCATTGTTCTGAGATTTCTCCTTGAAATCCAACTTTCGTTTCTTTTCAAAACCATGATATGGATATGTTACACCAACTTACAGTTCTACCTTGATACCAAAACGCACAATTTCTTCATAGCTACTGAAGTCTCTTATAGCAAATTCCCTTCGAATATTAGGTTTTAAGCCACTGAAAAATCGATCAAATTTACTTTTAGGTTGAATGAAAAGCCAGATGCATACCTTGAAACTCTTGTAAATTCGCTTCATATATACCAACAGATTCATCATCCTTCTACTTAAGTTCAAGAAACTTCTTTTCCATATTTGTTTGAAAATACGAGGGAAGTACTTATTGAAAGACAAGTTCTTGAACTCGTCCCATTCCGTGGAATCAATTTCCTCTCTTTGCCTCGTATTCTTGATAATATTCCACCATTGATTAGCATCACCTTCTAAATGATATACTGCTAAGATGACTTTATCATGCTCAGAACACTGTAGAACTGAAAATATCTTTTTAGTAGTATTGATCCATTGTTCAGCCACTAAGGGATCAGAAGACCCATTGAATGAAGGTGGACACTGCCTCATGAAGGATTCTACAGAATGTTGCTCCTTTCTCTGCTCATTTTGTAGTCCATAATGATTCATATCTTGCATAATTATAGAAATAAGATTGTGCACTCCATCTCCCGTGACATTGGTTTGGTTAGGAGGACAATTATTACATTGATCAACACAGTTTTTTCGGGTTCCAGCCATCGTCTAAAACCCAAAAATAATAGTGTGAGAGGCAAATACCATGATAGGGAAAACAACATAATAAAGGGGGAGAACCGTCAATATCTAACATCTTAGGTTTAATTCAAAGATAGTTAGCACAATTCTAGGACTATAACCTATACGTATACTTAACCTAAGGGACATCCCTAGACATACCTTAGAAATATCCCTAGAGATCTCACTAAAGTTTTTGAATCCTAGTTTCCAAAGGTTAAATAATCCTTTCCTCTAATACCAACTGTAGAGACCAAAAGCTTGACCTACGTGGACATTACATTACTTTTTCGGAATACTTAATATATATAAAAACAGACAAACAAGGTTCGTAATAGTTTAGTTTCTTTGGAAACTCGGAACATAATCTTCTAATCATGGTGAAAGATATTCAACATCTCCCATAAATATCATCCCCTTTTGTTTTCTTACCTAAAACCTTTCTTTATATCCTGTGAAAAAAATCATATAAAGGGTGATCACAAATTCCTAGTAAGGGTAAGAATGGATAAAATTAAACAAATCATATACATTTGAACTTAAAAATATTAACATAATGTTTAAACATCAAAATATTGAGCAATGACATAAAACATGGAAGTACATAAGGTATAGATCATAATGAAACATTAATCATGATAAAATAGCATGGTAATAAAACATGTGATTGTGGAAACCATTAAGAACATGATATAATTTCCATAGTAGCCAAGGCATTGCTACCAAGACAATCTTTGTGGACAAAGTCCCTTTCTAAATAGATTTCACTACTCGTTCTAGTCCTGTATTACTGAACCGGATTAACTTACAGTTCCAGCTGTGTCTATATCATTACATATAAATCTTTACCCAATGAATTGGAGGGATATGTAGGTCCCACCCATCTTATAATGAAATCATTCTTACTTGTTCTACAACATAAACATAAATCATTCATCATAACCCAATGAATAAAATGGGTTTCATAAACAAAATTCCATCATAACATAATCTATATAAAACAAATGGATATCATTTCATCATATGAAAAGTGAAACCATGTAAATAATAGATACATTATACTTGACACATACACAAATGAAATAATGTCATCTTAGATGGAAAATGGTTTTAATAAAATAGTTGAAATGAATTCTTGATGAAAATATCCTTTCTTCTTTAAAATAATTTCATTTCAAAAAATGCCACGAGATTTTAAAAGAAAATGATTTTGATGAAATTAGTCCTGAAATATTTTGGAGTAAGCTTCATGGAAACAAGGCTTTATAAAACCGTAAAAATCCTTTCATTCCATATACTTTAAAGAAAAACATTCTTCTCATACTTTTTTTGGAAAAGTCAAAAAGTACCTTGTAGGGTAAATAAAAGAAAGATTCCTTCCATACCTTGGGGTAAAATTCAAAATGGGTAAAAATGAATTTAAACATACATGAAAACACTTTTATAAATCATGGACATGGACAATTGCAATAACCCCAGTAAATACTTACGTATAAGAAATCTCGGATAAAAATGAGATTTGAAAAATTATCACTTACCTTAGGTCTGATATGCTTCATATGTTTCTAAACCTCTTGTATAATCATTTAAATAATTTCATTGTCTTATTACAGAATAATATTCATTGTTATGATAACATATATGGTTCACTTATGACTTTATATTACCCGTTCTTTTGTAAGTTCCATGTTAAAGCACTGTTTTGGGATAAATCATTTTATTTATCATACGTGTTTGGACTTGTTGTTCTTGATATTATTAATTATATCATGATTTAAATAATTCCAGTATTTAAAACATGATTTATATATAATAAATATTCAGAATATTATAGATCAATAAAAGGAATTAAATACACCGTTCATGGAGACGGTAGGCCGTACGTACGCATGAACGATGTTTTCGTTTCCTTATTGAATTGAATGAAATTAAGTAGATGACATACATATATATACACATAAATATAGTATAACTATTATGTAATATATTTCATGATTACTTATTATATATACTTGTAATCATTCATGAATGGTTAACATGGAGAATGAATCTCATCGCGTCGTGGAGACGGTAGTTCGTACATACGCACAACTGATGATATCATTCCCATGATCGTGGAATTGCATTCAAGTGTATGTATAATATTTTAGAATCAATATCACATTGAAATAATCATATATAGTTATTTATTTTCACCATTATACCCATCCAAGTAAGGTGGTGGTCGAAAACAGAGTACACCACGGCGTGGAGACAGTATTCCGTACGTACGCACACGCAGTGATTTCATTTTTCGTAGGATGGATTGATGGTGAAATATGGTTTTTTCATACATATAATAACATTTCCGTATATTATTGATACTTATGTTATTACATCATAATGAAACAAATAATTAAGAAGAAGTATTAGAAGAAATAATGTTGAATGAATCGGTAATGGATATTACCTCTTCTTTTGACACGCCTTTTTGAAACCTCCTCTTAGGTCACTAATATTTGTCATTGAAGAAGACCAGAACCTCTAGAATGTTTTTGGGGAAGTGGAGAAGAGAAATATTTATGGGTTGGATGAGCTTGAAGGATCAAAGTGGTGTGAGGAAGAGAGGTAGGAGGTTCCCTTTTATAAGGGAGGAGAGGGGAACCTTTGGAATAACTAAAAATATTATTTTATTATAAAGTCATATTCTTTTTTTAATAGCTCAAAATTGAGTTATTTAGAAGATAAGGTGGGGGTGGGTCGAAATACTCTCATCCAATAGAATTTAGACAAGTTTAGGTTTCTATTTTAACCATATCATTTAGATTTAACTTTAAGTTAAATAATTTTTCTTTTACTTTGTCTTCTTGTTTTCTTACACAATAAGGTTAATAAACATACTATAACAAGCCAAACGAACCCCATGTTGTTTATAATTAATATATATAACCCTTTATAAGTCATCTGGACTCACCATATATTTTTAGGAACAAAATAACAATTAATAATATAATATTTGTTTCAAAAACTATTTTATGTCAATTTTGACACTATTTGGTAATTGATTTTTGTGAAAATCCTAACAGAATGATTAGCTCTAAAAAAGTTAACCAAATCAATAATAACATGTAATATTAACTTAGAAAAGTAGTGTAATTCATAATAAGTATCAAATTTCATTTATATTGGTTTTTATAACATCAATTATGTCAATATTTCATTAATAATATAATTACTGCATCATCATTGGTTCATAAATAAATTAAATTATTTATTGTCTAAAAATTATAAATAAAACACCATTATGTAGGAAATATTTTTATATTTTTAATTAATATTTATAAATGAATTTATCTTATGTATAACCCTATATTAAAATTGATTTACTTATTAAACTTTGATTTTAACTGTTTGAACCCTTCTTTAAATAAATTAATAAAAAATGTCCTCATCTAAACCAATTGGGCCCAAATGGTCATATTTTATTCCTAAAGTTTGTTTTTGGTCGAATTAAACTTATCCAATAGAATTAGGACATGTGCTACGGTAATAATAATATCATTTCTACCCTTAATTACCCTATTTACTTTTAACCGTGCTAAAAAAAGTAAAAAGTTACTATTCACCAGAAATTATTTTTATCTCATTGAACCACATTTTACTTACTACCACCAATCGTGTCTCTCCGATTTTTAAAATTCTATTCAAAAAAGCGCTAAAATTATGTTTTATGTATATTTGCAAATACTCCTAGGAGGTGGGTAAAAGACGGTTAAATGTTCAATAAAATTTTTATATATCTAAAATTATAATAAAATGACTCCAATGAATTACATTGAACATATATTGGTATTATGTATCAATTTTTACCTAAAATAAAGTTAAATCATATAAATAATTATTTAAATAAAATGTTAGTTTTTTAATAGTAACCTAGTGTTTTCACTATTCATCAAAAATTGAAAGTTTTCCGAAAACTCCAAATTTTCACCCTATGCTAATTTCGATATTACGAATCCAAAAATGAAGTCCATTTTGAAAGATAAAATTTTAAAAAGTTGGTATTACTACTCATAATGGCTAGTTCATAATAATATTATAATAATATCATGTTTAGTAAAACATGGTATTCCGTACAACACACGCTATCGTGGAAGGTTGTGATTGCGTATAATGAAAGCCAAGTCAGGGATACATGTAGTGAATGCTCCTTTTGGTGTAGAGTACAACCCAAAACATCAATAAAATTAAAAAGAATATTTTTCATAAAATCTTGGGGTGTTACACCAGCCCAGCAGGTGCGGCCCGGCACGGCCAGTCTGGCATGGTGTGGGCGCCCACGCGTTGAGTGGATGCGGAAAGGGGGAGCCGCCACCCTGTTTTCCCGAAACGGCGGACCCCTATGGGGTCCGCCCTAGCTGGTCGCCAGGGGTTACAAACCCCTGGCCTTCCGGAACTCAGTCGGCCACTTTTGCCAGCCGGTGAGCTACTGCGGAAGCCCCCACGGTCCTGCCTTACGATGTGCTGGCAGCCGGTGGATCCGGCCACCCTCCACTGCACCGCCGCGACCCTTGTCCGACCGGCGCGGCGCGACGGTGCCGCACCCCTATGCTGTGGCCCGACTCTAGCCACGACCACATTCGGCCTCAACCGCGTGGCACGATGGTTCCGCACTCTTTCACTGCGGTTTTCCACATTCCAGCGCGGTGTAACAGCTACGCATCGCGTCCATTCCAATCCATAACATAGTACAACAACAATGGGGAGGAGGGATGGCCATGTATGTGCGGTCTGGCCTCCTCCCATTACTTCGATAACAAGCGGATAATTATTTAATGATGAACGCCAAAAATAATCATGAACCTAAAACAATCCCCTACCTCAAAGAAGTTGTCGAACTATCGTCGTGGAAAAACGGTGTCGCGAGGTGAACCTCCGTTTATGTTGATGGAGAACATCCAAGGTGGAGCGACGTCTCCCTTCCTTTGACGCAGGAAGAAGAACAATGGAAGGTGTGTTGTCGATCTTCGGGAAAGTCATCACACACCGGCTGTGGAGAGGTGAAGAGACAGCACATCGATCTCTCATGGCGGTGACAGTGCTCTTCGTCGATGTCTTGGTGTTCTTCGTGAGGAAGAAGAAGTTCTTCAGAGTATATAACTATCCCTCTCTCAATTCTCTACAGAAAAAACCAAACCAAAATAAAATAAGTCTTTGCCTTATTTTATTTACTTATGCTAACATTTTCAAAATTAAAAACACCTAATTCAATTAATTAAAGGGTTTCAACTAATTGAATAAATAGTGTGTTGGAATTCATTTAATTAAATAAAACTATAGTTGACAAAAAATTAAAAGGAGTGTTAAGTTTTCATCATAAATGTGGAAGAGTTATAACTCATGTGGAGGAGGTTATAGAATTTGAAGGGATGGGGATCGTACAGACCCCACCTCACTAAATCCTATCAAGAGGAAATAGAATTTTTAGTGGGTCCCACCCCAACTCAACACATGGGTTTAACCACATAAGTGAAATAAAATTTGTAGCATAATCTTAATTATCTTTATTTGTAATCCACAAATTTGAAAAACGCCTTCCCGAGAAACCGCAAATCCAGTAATGGTAATCTTATGAAATTACCGGCGCTGCAGTTTTATTGGTCCCCTTAGATTTCAATTCCAAGAACCAGTTCAAATGTTAAGAAAACCTTCTCGTTCGTTAACAAAACGTACGCGAGCTAAACTTCACAAATTAATTCCGGGCACACCGGGCATCAGAATCAGGTACCGTCAAAAACTGCGTACTTGTAATTCCCCAAATAATTTAAGATGAAAAAAATTCCTTGATATTTATGGATCTTTACATTACTCCCACCTTAGGGATTTACGTCCCCATAAAGATACATCACAATCTAGGGGAATAAATTAGGGTACTGAGCATGAATATGAGCCTCCCTCACCCAAGTGTTCTACTAGAGGATCCCGTGTTTCCACCTTATGTGCATAGAGGAATAAACCACCCACATAGGACCCACTCATGTCGATCATCGATCTCCACTGGGACCTCCGCAAACGTCGCCTCGTCATCAATGTCCAGCTCCCCATGGTCGATGATATGTGTCGGGTCGTGTACGTATCTCCTCAACTCAGATACGTGGAAGATGTCATGCACCCGGTGCAACTGAGGTGGTAGATCCATGCGATAATCCACCTCGCCTATCTTGCTAAGAACCTGGAATGGTCCGATGAAGCATAGAGATAACATACCGCCACGGCCAAATCTCCGTAATCCATGTCAAGGTGAGACCCATAAGAAAACGTAGTCGCCATCCTCAAACTCTAGTGGTCTCCTCCTCCTATTAGCATAAGACTTCTTTCGGCTCGGAGATATCCTCATCCACTCCTGGATTACTTGGAAACTCTCTATCATGGCCTGGACCATCACTAGTCCCACAAGTGCTGACTCCCCAGGGTCTGTCCAACACAGAGTTGACCTACAAGGGTTTTCGTACAATGCCTCATATGGTGCCATCCTGATGGTGGAGTGATAGATGTTGTTGTATGGAAAATCCACCAAGGGTAGGTGATCGTCCCAAATGTGACCAAAGTAGAGGACACATGCACGGAGCATGTCCTCGAAAGTCTGAATGGTCCTCTCTGTCTGTTCATCCGTATGAGGGTGAAAGGCGGTGCTCATATGTAGCTGCGTCCCGAATGCCTCCTGTAACCCCTTCCAAATACGAGAAGTAAAGATAGAATCTCGATCGGAGATGATAGATGATGGCACACCATGAATCCAAACAATCTCTTGAACGTATAGGCGTCCCAAGCTCTCTACTGATCCATGCTCTCTGATGGGTAGAAATTAGGCCGACTTGGAGAGTCTGTCGACGATCACCCAAATAGAGTCATATCCTCTGGAAGTACGTGGATGTCTAGTCACTAAATCCCTAGATATTCCATCCCACTTCCACTCAGGGACCTCCAAGGGTTGTACCAAGCTTGCTAGTACTTGGTGCTCCGCCTTTACCTGCTGGCAAGTGAGGCATCAGGAAACAAACTCTGCCACATCCATCTTCATAACCGGCAACCTGTGTTGTTGGTTACACCCAAATTTACCCTTCTGGTAAAATAGGTCGATGTAGTACATGTTGGGGTCGAATCCACAGGGACCGAAGAAGTAACCATGAGACGCAATGATTTGGTGAAGGATAGGCTATGAAGTAGCGGACTTTGGGTTTGATTTTGGATTGTTTTTAAAGAACACTAATAAACCTAAGTGAATTCAATTAAATGGAAATGGGTTGATCTTAGGATTATGCTTGGGGTGGATTGAATTAATTTTACTTCATTAGACAATTTTGGTTTTATTAATTGTTGATGAATCCATTCTTCAAAAATAACATTACATTCATCATTTTCTGGTTTGGTGCTTACTAAACACAATTACTAATCTTGTATACACTTAGAGAACCAAATTCATGATCTCTCCAAGGTATATGGTCATTTATTAATTAAATTTAGTTTTCTCAAACACAGTAAAGATGAAGAGTAGAAATAATTGAAGAATGGATGTCTTAAATTAATTATCCAATTAACAACAATTCGTTCATAAAATAACATTCAATCCAGCCTTTCCATCCTCCTAAGATCATCCCATTAAAGTTTTAGCCCTCCATTGCTGGCATACTCTCAATGGTGGGCGGAAGATGGCTAACAAGAATTGGATTGAAGAAATTAAAACTGTATAAATAAGGAGCACTTTTCCATGTGTGTGAATGAAATTCACACCTATGTGTGAACTAATTCACAACAACACAGAGATATCACTGTTCTTTGTGATAATAATGTTTTAATAAAAGAAATGGAAAATATAGAAGAGATTGAAGTTGATTAAGAACATAAAGATACAAAAAAGAAACTTACATGGAAATGGAAAACATTACAAAGGAAATTTGGAAGCATAACCTTACAATGAAACAAGCAACAAAAGATGATATGAAAAATATACACCCCTATTCCCTTAACCAATAGATCTTTATATTGGAATATTAGGAGCCTTAGGTCCATCCCCCAATAATTTGTTCACCCCCCAACAATAAAAAGATTCAAATGGAGGGTGAATAATCAAAATGAAATTGATGTTTCGAATTTGACCCGGAAAACTGTCTAGATTCTTCCACCATATTGACGTGTGCATTAGAAAATGAAGAAGGCCGAATCCGGAGGGGTTATATAAGGGTAATATCTTCTTCCATCTGTATTATATGAGATGTAAAAATTTCAGAAAATTTTGCTCATCATTTTGGATGTTATGGTCGAAATGGTGGGACGGATTTCTGTGCATTAATGTCGGGTCCACCATTTACATCTCAACATCAGATCCATTTATCATCATGAAGACTTCAGAATTTGCTCCGGCCATAGTTGAACAAAATGATAGTCATATTTTTACATTTCTACTGTATAAATTGGAGCTTAATTGGGCTTGGTTTCTAGGCCCCACATTTGTTTGATGGGCCTTAGGCCCATTATGCTGTTTCCAGCATGTTTCTGCATTCAGGCGCAAAATTCTCCATCTTCCATTGGGATTCATCCAGCAGACCTAAAAGAAAAAATGATCCAAACAAAGTGATAAATCATATCCCAAAATTTCAAATTCAGAAAATGAATATAATATTTTCAACAAACAAATTAATGATTGGGCCCAAATTTGAATTTTAAACATGAAATGCATTTTGATGAGAAATGAAGTTCTATTTATGTAATACACTAAAAAATGTTTATGGACTTTGTAACAATGAATATAAAGATATTAAAAATTAATATTAGCCACTTTCAGTGACTAATCACACACCCCAACTCGAGTTTTGCTAGTCCCAAGCAATATAAATTACAAATATGAATTTCAAATCCCCTTTTCCAAAAACATTTAAATACACATTGCTCACCAAAATATCTAATACCAAAAAAAATTATGAAAACCCATAAAAATAATTAAAAACAATCTAGGTACATAAGCATATCCCAAGCCCAAGCCCATTCCATTGTTCAAATTCATCGCCACATTTCATCCAATTCCAATTAAGCATGATAAAGTGTTGTGCATCATAAAAGATATGGGGCCCATTTTATTGTTCAAGGGGAAAAAATGGAAGCTCTAGGTGGGAATCACATTAATCTTTAATATGAGAATCCTTTTTTATATTTTTTTAACAACAATAGATATGAGAAGACTAACTCTAGGTAAGACAACTATGGAGTCATGATCCCCAAGTGCCGGACGCCACAGATATTTTCAATTTCATGCTCTACAATAGAGATATAAATCCTAACTCTGGGCAAGAAAACTATGGAGTCACGATCCCCAAGTGCTGGACGCCATGCATTTGGACAAAACATTTCTCTATGTGGTCATTTGTTTTTGTTTTGTTTTTTTTTTGTTTTTTGGGATACTCAAATTAAACTAAAAGTGACCCCAGAACCCTATGCTATAATGAAAGGGACCCAAGAACTCAAATTTACACCCACGATCTAGTAGACATACATTGTGGAATTTTTATTAAGAGGATGAAATTGTAAACATTAAAAAATCACCTCAGACAACTGCAATTTCCAAAAACTATGCTCATGAACTTAAACATGCATTAAAATCAGAATCAAGGCATGCAAAATTTACTTGATTTCCAATTTTAGAGTTTTCAATGCGTGTTTATCATGTTTATGTTTAATGCAATTTTTCTTTTCATGCATGTTTTTATTCAAAAGATAAAAAACTCATTTTTATGTCCCCCCAACTTAGAATGACATTATCCCCAGTGTTTAAAGAAAAGAAAAGTTAGAAGTGGGTAGGAGAGGAGTTCAAAGATGAAATTGAGAATGATAAACATGGAACAAATTCACCTGGTTTTTAAAGTTGAAGTTCATGATGCTCCAAATTACTCCATTGATCTCTTTGGGGATGTAGGCACCTCCTTGATTGAACATGTATCACCCAAAATAGTTCATGAACCATTCAAAGAAGGAAAAATCAGACAAAACAAACAACATGATGATTTATTTAAATCCAAGTATCACCATTTTATGGTTTTTCATGTTTTTTTAATCAAACTAATGATACATTGTCTTCTTTTTATTTTCTGGGTAAGGTATTACTCAAGGATCACACCGCGTGACACAGATAAATACGGTTCTCCCCTTTCATACCCATACATACTCATAAAAGAAGAACAGGTCAAGAGTCTAATTTTTTTTAACCTACAAAAACATAAATAAAATAAAATAAACTGATGATACATTGTCTTATTTATATTTTCTGGGTAAGTTATTACTCAGGGATCACACCGCATGACACGGATAAATATGGTGCTTCCCTTTAATACCCATCCTTACTCATAAAATAAGAACAGGTCAATAGTCTATGGTAATTTATTATATGAAAAAAATGATTGGAAACTTTAAAACCATGGGTTGCCTCGCATACAACGCTTTTGTTTAATGTCGTTAGCTCGACTAGAACCACCCAACATATCCAATTCCAACTTTAAAAATTTTAATAAAACCATCTTTCTCCACATCAACTTGATTGAGATTGATTGTTTTTTTAGAATATTTTCCTCGTATAAATCCAAGTTCTAAAATAAATCTGAAGATACAAGGAATGTTAGAAATGGTTGATCTAGTTGCATTTTTTGTCTTCCCTATGACGTCAAGGTTTAATCTAACATTATTGATTTCATGAGAAGAATGAATGAATAAATTATGGTTGTGGATATCACCTATGATGTAATAATTGTGTGGGGAATGATGGATAATGATTTTGAGTTCTGTTTGATTGCAATTTCTTAATGAATATTGGCAATCTGAATGAAAGTCAGTTTCTTCTCCATAAAATTTAGAAAGAATTGGTTCTGTTTGGAAATATGATTCATCCACAAATGTGTCTAGTTGAATTTCAAGAGTGTGTATGGGCTCAATGTTTGGTATTTCTCCAAATTTTTCGGTGATTGGTGTTTTTGAAAAATAATTAATGGAGTTATATTCAGGAAACTCAATCCATGATGTCAAATTTTCCTCTTTTGAATCCAAAAAAATCAATTTCCTCTTGATTTAAAGACCCTTGAAAAACTCCTAGATCCTCTAAAATTATTACAAATCCTAAGGTTGGTTATTTAATAATGGCATGAGGGGTTTTTGTGTTACAAGATTCTTCTATCAATATTGTGTAAGGGATTGTTTGAATGGGAATGGGGTCCACATAAGTTTTAACGCATTGTAGTTCTTGTCTAAAACTTGATACCTCTGAATTCATTTTAACCATTTGATCACACAATTTTTGAACAATTGTTTCAGGATTAGGATTGATAGATGTTTCGACATCATGGACTTCCTCATTATTCATCTTTTGAATCATTCATGATAGATAAGGAAATTGATCTTTTAAACCTTCATCATTACAAATTTCGTTCATGTTATCAAGTGTGGGGTATTCATTCAAAGGTTGATTAAAAAGGGTTGGTGATTCCCAATGTGAATTTCCAAAATGATTCCATCCTGAGTTTGTGAAGGGATATTGTTGATTATACTCTATTGGATTTATTTGAAAATTTGAAAATGTGATTTTCGGGGGTAAAAAAAATAGAAAGGGGAAAAGGGAAGAGAAATGGGGATGAGAAAATAGAAATGAGGGAGAATAGAAAGATGTTCATAGGTGACTTACTTGGTCCCCGACAACGGCGCCAAAATTTTTTTACGTACAAATTTACCCTACTGGTAAAAGCGGTCGATGTAGTACATGTAGAGGTCGAATCCACAGGGACCGAAGAAGTAACCTTGAGACGCTATGATTTGATGAAGGATAGGCTATGAAGTAGCCGACTTTGGGTTTGATTTTGGATGGTTTTTAAAGAACACTAATAAACCTAAGTGAATTAAATTAAATTGAAATAGGTTGATCTTAGTATTATTCTCGGGGTGGATTGAATGAATTTTACTTCATTAGACAATTTTGGTTTTATTAATTTTTGATGAATGCATTCTTCAAAAATAACATTACATTCATCATTTTCATGTTTGGTGCTTACTAAACACATTTACTAATCCCGTATAAACATAGAGAACCAAATTCATGATCTCTCTGAGATATATGGTCATTTAGTAATTGAATTTAGTTTTCTCAAACACAGTAAAGATGAAGAGTAGAAATAATTGAAAAATGGATGTCTTAAATTTATTATCCAATTAACAACAATTCGTTCATAAAATAACATTCAATCCAGCCTTTCCATCCTCCTAAGATCATCCCATTAATTTTTTAGCCCACCATTGATGGTATACTCTCAATGGTGGACAGAATATGGCTATCAAGAATTGGATTGAAGAAATTAAAACTGTGGAAATAACGAGCACTCCTCCGTGTGTGTGAATGAAATTCACACCTATGTGTCAACTAATTCACAACAACATAGAGATATCACTGTGATTTGTGATAATAAATT
Source organism: Viscum album (assembly GCA_963277665.1). Lineage (NCBI taxonomy): Eukaryota > Viridiplantae > Streptophyta > Magnoliopsida > Santalales > Viscaceae > Viscum > Viscum album. The sequence goes on along the minus strand of OY728132.1, from coordinate 315,785,973 downwards.
TTTAATAAAAGAAATCGAAAATATAGAAGAGAATGAAGTTGATTAAGAACATAAATATACAAAAAAGAAACTTACATGGAAATGGAAAACATTACAAAGGAAATTTGGAAGCATAACCTTACAATGAAACAAGCCACAAAAGATGATATGAAAAATATCCACCCCTATTAACTTCACAAATAGCTCCTTATATAGGCATATTAGGAGCCTTACGTTCATCCCCCAATAATTAATTAACCCCACAACAATTAAAAGATTCAAACGGAGGGTGAATAATCAAAATGAAATTGATGTTTCGAATTTGAGCCGGAAAACACTTCAGATTCATCCACCCTATTGACGTGTGAATTCTAAAATGAAGAAGGCCGAATATGGAGGGGTTGTATAAAGGGAATATCTTTTTCCATCTGTCTTCTATGATCTGTAAAAGGTTCAGGAAATTTGGGTCATCCGTTTGGATGGTATGGTCGAAATGGTGGGACGTATTTTTGTGCATTAATGTCGGGTCCACCATTTAAATCTCAACTTCAGATCCCTTTATCATCATGAAAAAATCAGAATTAGCTCCGGCAACAGTTGAATAAAATGATCCTCATATTATTATATTTCTACTGTATAAATTTGAGCTTCATTGGGCTTGGGTTTTGGGCCCCACATTTGTATGATGGGCCTTAGGCCCATTATGCTTTTTCCAGCAAGTTTATGCATTCAGGCGCAAAATTATCCCTGTTCCTTTGGGATTCATCCAGCGGACCTAAAAGATAAAATGTTCCAAACAAAGTGATAAATCATATCCCAATATTTCAAATTCAGAAAATTAATATAATATTTTCAACAAACAAATTAATGATTGGGCCCAAATTTGAATTTTAAACATGAATTTCATTTTTGATGAGAAATGAAGTTCTATTTATGTAATGCACTAAAAAGTGTTTATGGACTTTGGAACAGTGAATATAAAGATATTAACAATTAATATTAGCCACTTTCTGTGACAAATCACACCCCCCAACTTGAGTTTTTCAAGTCCCGAGAAAAATAAATTACAAATATGAAATTCAAATGCCCTTTTCCAAAAACAATTTAAATTCACATTGCTCAACCAAATATCTAATACCAAAAAAAATTATGAAAACCCATCAAAATCATTAAAATAAAATCTAGGTCCACAAGAATATCCCAAGACCAATCCCATTCCGTTGTTCAAATTCATCACCACATTTCATCCAATTCCAATTAAGCATGATAAGGTGTTGTGCATCATAAAAGATATGGGGCCCATTTTATTGTTCAAGGAGAAAAAATGGAAGCTCAAGGTGGGAATCACATTACACCTTAAGATGAGTATCATTTTTTTTATTTTTTTAACCACAATAGATATGAAAAGTCTAACTCTGGGCAAGACAACTATGGAGTCACGATCCCCAAGTGTCGGACGCCACACGTATTGTAAATTTCATGCTCTACAATAGAGATATAAAGCCTAACTCTGGTCAAGAAAACTATGGAGTCACGATACCAAAGTGTCGGACGCCACACATTTAGAAACAACATTGCTCTATGTGGTCATTTTTTTGTTTTGTTTTTGTATTGTTTTTATTTTTTTTTGGATACTCAAATTAAACTAAAAGTGACCCCAGAACCCTATGCTATAATGAAAGGGAACCAAGAACTCAAATTTACACCCACGATCCAGTAGACGTGCATTGTGGCATTTTTATTAAGAGGATGAAATTTTAAACATTGAAAAATTACATCGGACAACCGCACTTTCCAAAAACTATGCTCATGAACTTACACTTGCATTAATATTAGAATCAAGGCATGAAAAATTTATTTGATATCTAATTTTAGATTTTTGAATGTGTGTTTATTATGTTTATAGTTAATGTAATTTTTCTTTTCATGCATGTTTTTATTCACAAAATAAAAAAATCATTTTTTATTGTCCCCCCAACTTAGAATGACACTGTCCCCAGTGTTTAAAGAAAAGAAAAGTTAGAAGTGGGTAGGAGAGGAGTTCAAAGATGAAATTGAGAATGTTAAACAAGGAACAAATTCACCTGGTTTTTAAAGTTGAAGTTCATGATGCTCCAAATTACTCCTTTGATCTCTTTTGGGATGTAGGCACCTCCTTGATTGAACATGTATCACCCAAAATAGTTCCTGAACCATACAAAGAAGGACAAATTAGACAAAAAAACAACATAATGATTTATTTAATGCCATGTATAATCATTTTTATGGTTTTTCATGTTTTTTTAAATCAAACTAATGATACATTGTCTTCTTTATATTTTCTGGGTAAGGTATTACTGAAGGATCACACCGCGTGACACGGATGAATACGGTGCTCCCCTTTCATACCCATCCATACTCATAAAAGAAGAACAGGTCAAGAGTCTAATTTTTTTTAACCTACAAAAACATAAATAAAATAAAATAAACTGATGATACATTTTCTTCTTTATATTTTCTGGGTAAGGTATTACACAGGGATCACACCGCGTGACCCAGATGAATATGGTGCTCCTCTTTAATACCCATCTTTACTCATAAAATAAGAATAGATCAACAGTCTATGGTAATTTATTATAGGAAAAAAATGATTATAAACTTTAAAACCATGGGTTGCCTCCCATGCGGCGCTTTTGTTTAACGTCGTTAGCTTGACTTGAACCCCCCAAATTATCCAATTCCAACATTCAAAATTTTAATGAAACCATCTTTCTCCACTTCAACTTGATTGAGATTGATTTTTTTTAGAATATTTTCCTTGTATAAATCCATGTTCTAAAATAAATATTAAGATACAAGTAATGTTATAAATGGTTGATCTAGTTGCATTTTCTGTCTTCCCTAAGACCTCAAGGTTCAATCTAAAATTATTGATTTCATGAGAAGAATGAATGAATAAATTATGGTTGTGAGTATCACCTATGATGTAATTCTTGTGTGGGGAATGATGGATAATGATTTTGAGTTCTAGTTGATTGCAATTTCCTAATGAAGATTGGCAATTTGAATGAAAGTCAGTTTCTTCTCCATAAAATTTAGAAAGAATTGGTTTCGTTTGAAAATATGATTCATCCCCAAAAGTGTCTAGTTGAATTTCAAGAGTGTGTATTGGCTCAATTTTTGTTATTTCTCCATATTTTTCAGTGATTGGTGTTTTTGAAAAATCATTAATGGAGTTATATTCAGGAAACTCAATCCATGATGTCAAATTTTCCTCTTTTGAATCCAAAAAATCAATTTCCTCCTAGTTTAAAGACCCTTCAAAAACTCCTCGATCCTATCCAATTATTCCAAATCCTAAGTTTGGTTCTTCAATAAAGGAATGAGGGGTTTGTTTGTTACAAGATTCTTCTATCAATATTGTGTAAGGGATGGTTTGATTGGGAATGGGGTCCACACATGTTTTAATGCTTTATAGTTATTGTCTAAAACTTGATACCTCTAAATTCATTTTTTCCATTTGTTCACACAATTTTTGAAGAATTGTTTCAGGATTAGGATTGATAGATGTTTCTACATCATGGGCTTCTTCATTATTCATCTTTTGAATCATTCTTGATAGGTAAGGAAATTGATCTTTTAAACCTTCATCATTACAAATTTTGTTCATGTTATCAGGTGTGGGGTATTCATTCAAAGGTTGATTAAAAAAGGTTGGTGATTCCCAATGTGAATTTCCAAACTGATTCCATCCTGAGTTTGTGAAGGGATATTGTTGATTATACTCCATTGGATTTTTTTGAAAACTTTAAATCGTGATTTCTGGTGGTAAAAAAAATAGAAAGGGGAAAAGAGAAGAGAAATGGGGATGAGAAAATAGAAAACGAGGGAGAATATACAGATGCTCTAAAGTGACTTACGTGGTCCCCGACAACGGAGCCAAAATTTGGTTATTCCCAAATTCACTCTACTGGTAAAAGCGGTCGATGTGGTACATGTAGGTGTCGTATCCACAGGGACTGAAGAAGTAACCTTGAGACGCTATGATTTGGTGAAGGATAGGCTATGAAGTAGCCGAATTTGGGTTTGATTTTGGATGGTTTTTAAATAACACTAATAAACCTATGTGAATTCAATTAAATGCAAATGGGTTGATCTTAGGATTATTCTTGGGGTGGATTGAAGGATTTTTACTTCATTAGACAATTTTGGTTTTATTAATTTTGGATGAATCCATTCTTCAAAAATAACATTACATTCATCATTTTCTGGTTTGGTGTTTACTAAACACAATTAATAATCCCGTATACACTTAGAGAACCAAATTCATGATCTCTCTGAGGTATATGGTCATTTAGTAATTGAATTTAGTTTTTTCTCAAACACAGTAAAGATGAAGAGTATAAATAATTGAAGACTGGATGTCTTAAATTAATTATCCAATTAACAACAATTCGTTCATAAAATAACATTCAATCCAGCCTTTGCATCCTCCTAAGATCATCCCATTAACGTTTTAGCCCTCCATTGATGGTATACTCTCAATGGTGGGCGGAATATGGATAACAAGAATTGGATTGAAGAAATTTAAACCACGGAAATAACGAGCTCTCCTCCGTGTGTGTGAATGAAATTCACACCTATGTGTGAACTAATTCACAAAATCACAGAGATATCACTGTGATTTGTGATAATAAAGTTTTAATAAATGAAATGGAAAATATTTAACAGAATTAAGTTGATTAAGAACATAAAGATACAAAAAAGAAACTTACATGGAAATGGAAAACATTACAAAGGAAATTTGGATGCATAACCTTACAATGAAACAAGCAACAAAAGATGATATGAAAAATATCCACCCCTATTCCCTTCACCAATAGTTCCTTATATAGGCATATTAGGAGACTTAGGTCCATACCCCAATAATTAATTCACCCCATCAATTAAAATAGTCAAATGGAGGGTGAATAATCAAAATGAAATTGATGTTTCGAATTTGACCCAGAAAACTGTCCAGATTCGTCTACCATATTGATGTGTGAATTAAAAAATGAAGAAGGCCGAATCCGGAGGGGTTGTAGAAGGGGAATATCTTCTACCATCTGTCTTCTATGAGCTGTAAAAATTTCAAGAAATGAGGCTCATTCGTTTGGATTTTATGTTCAAAATTTTGGGACGGATTTTTGTGCATTAATGTGAGGTCCACCATTTAAATCTCAACTTCAGATCCCTTTATCATCATGAAAAAATCAGAATTAGCTCCGGCCACAGTTGAATAAAATGATCCTCATATTTTAGTATTTCTACTGTATAAATTTGAGCTTCATTGGGCTTGGATTCTGGGCCCCACATTTTTTTGATGGGCCTTAAGCTCATTATGCTTTTTCCAGAAAGTTTCTGCCTTCAGGCACAAAATTCACCATCATCATTTGAGATTCATCCAGCGGACCTAAAAGATAAAATGTTCCAAACAAAGTGATCAATCCTATCCCAAAATTTCAAATTCATAAAATGAATATAATATTGTCAACAAATAAATTAATTATTGGGACCAAATTTGAATTTTAAACATGAATTGCATTTTTGATGAGAAATGAAGTTCTATTTATGTAATGCACTAAAAAAATTGTTTATGGACTTTGGAAAAATGAATATAAAGATATTACAAATTAATATTAGACACTTTCAGTGACAAACAGTTGTCGTCTGAGATCTTGGTGCATCTACGACACTCATGGATGTACCACTAAAGGGTAGGTGCAAAACTCTCTTAGCACCTCCCCCTGTAATGCAGCTAGTACCATGGTACATCCTCTGAAAAAGAGGACGTTCTCTCATATTATAGTAATCCATCAGGTTCATGTCCTATGGAAATATGTACACGCTGCGTCTCACAGTCAACGTCCCCATGCTGTGTTTCTCTGACCCGCTGATGAAGTGGAGGTGTGACTGTGAGCGACTGAAGGAAGTTTTCTCCTTCTCTATCCATGATGGATATCTGCAAAGCAGCTAACTGCTCTGTCGCCTCTACAAGAAGTTGAATGCCCATCCTCCTTCTAAGAGCATCGGATACTACGTTCCACATTCAATGAGTATAGACTATCTCAATGACATAGTCCTGGAGGAACTCAAGCCATCGCTATTGTCTCCGGTTCAGGTCCTTCTGTGAGAATATGTACCTGATACACTGGTGGTCAGAGTAGACTGTAAAGCGCTCACCCATCAGATAGTTCTTCCACATCTTCAGAGCGAATACCACTACTTCTAACTCCAGGTCATGGGTAGCATAGTTCTTATCATGCTGCCTCAACTGTGATGACCCATTGGCGATCACTGCCCGCTCCGGCATTAGGACACAACCAAGTCTGGTTCTCTGATGTATCGCAGTAGAATATGTACCCTAATCCCTCCTTTGGTAGCCTCAAGATAGGTGCGCTGGTCAATCTCTATCTCAGCTCATAGGAGCTCTGCTGACATCTATCTGACCACATGAATGGTTTCCCCTTCTTCTTCAAATCTGAAAGCGGTGCCACAACTCTGGAAAAGTCTGGCACAAATCATTGTTAGTAGCCAGCCAGACCTAGGAAACTCCACACCTCCATCACGCTCCTGGGTGGATCCCAAGCTAGCACTTCCTCGATCTTCAAAGGATCCACCACAACTCCTGCCTCAGAGATGACGTGTCCCATGAAGTGGACCTAATGTATCCAGAACTGACACTTCGAGAGCTTACCATAAAGATAGTTCTCTCGGAGTGTGTCCAGTACAACCCGCAAGTGGTAGGCATGCTCCTCCTCGGTGGTTGAGTATTTCAATATGTTGTTGATGAATAAAACATCAAATAGATCGAGGTAAGGCTGGAATATCATGTTCATGAGACTCATGAACACTACTGGAGTGTTGGTTATGCCGAAAGGCATATCCAAGAACACATAGTGGCCATACCGACACCTGAAGTCTGTCTTCTGCACTTCCTCATCTCGAACTCTGAGTTGTTGATAGCCTAACCTGAGATCTATCTTCGAGAACCACCATGATCCCTTGAACTGATCGAAGAGGTCGTCAATCCTTGGAAGTGGATACTTGTTCTTCACAGTCATCTGATTCAGGAGACGGTAATCGACACACAGTCACAAGCTTTTGTCCGCCTTATTGGAGAACAAAATCCGGGACGCCCAGGGTGAAACACTGGGTCGAATGAATCCCTTTCCCTGAAAGTCCTCCAACTGTACCCATATCTCACGAAGCTTAGCGTGATCCTTACGATATTCTGGAGTATATATCAGGGATGTTCCGAGGTATAGGTCAATATAGAAGTCTACATCTCTACGAGGAAGTTGTCCTGGAACGTCGTCAGGAAAAACGTCGGCATACTGATCCAATAATACAGGAAAACTTGGACTCCACACGTCAACTTCTCCTAGGAAGATGCTAGCCAATTGATTAGTGATCGGTTGTCCTCTCCTCTACGTGAGTCTCTCCTACACTCCAAAGGCTCCGTTCTCACTGGTGAAGGTGAACATGCTCCCATCGGTCTGAACACACCGCACCTTACGCCTAATACAGTCGATCTGAGCATAAACTTTAGATAACCAATCCATGCCCAAGATGACGTCGAAAGGCCTCGACGCCGCTACAAGAAGATCCCAGCCAATGCTCTCGTCTCCTAGAGTAAGCTCACACTACCGGAACTAGTGTGTACTCATTGAGTCTTATCATGTAGGATTCTCTAGCTGTAAGGATCGAGAAAACAGATCTTTTGGAATCTCCGAGCTCCGAACAAGGGCAGAGGCAATGAAATAATGACTCGATCATGTGTCTATAAGTACCTCAGCAATGGTGGAGTAGACACAAATAGTACCTCGAATCATCCCAGGTGTGCCGTGGTCGTAGGCCTCCACTTCCTGAAGCTGAGCCTGCCTCTGTCCGCCAGTTCCCTGTGGTCGGGGTGGACCTCCTAGTGGTGGTGGTGGTAGAGCCTCAAAGCGTTTCCCACCATCTGCTACTCGGCCAACTCCTCCACCATGTCTGCCTGCTCCCTACGGACTACCATGGTCGACCCTCTACCTCTGCTTGGGAGTTCCATCAAACTTATGCTGCTTCTCTGCATGGCGGGTCGGGCCGTCACGAGCCATGTGGCCCTGCCCGCTGCATGCATAACACCGACTACTCCTCGCATGACTGGCACTCTGTTGTGTTCCCCGCACCTCTGAGCCAGTGTCCTGTGGTAATCTTCCTGATAGTCTGGTTCGCTTGGACCCCTATGACATATGTCGATTCCCATCAACAGAAGACTCATCTACATCCCACCCTGCGGTAGGTCTTGCTACTGGAGTAGGCTCAGCAAGAAACCTCTCTACGAGAAGGGCTCGCTCCAGTACTCCTGCACGTGTCAAGATGCTGAGGGAGATCATTGATGCCCTGATCTCATGCCTCAGTCCCTTCTCAAAGGTCTGGGATTGGAGGAATGGGTCTTGTACCATGTCCGTGGAATAGTGCGAGAGATCTGTAAGTCTCGCTGAGTACTAGGCTACTGTCATGTTTCCTTACTGCGATTGTAGTAACTTTTGAATGCGCACCGCATGGAGTGTGGCTTATATGATCTCTGAGCATAAGAGTCTCTCGATGTCCGACCAAAGAAGAGATGCCTCGTCGTGCACCTGGAGCATCAGTCTCACCATCTACCAGCTGCCGCGTGCAGGAGACTCGCTGCAAGGATCACCATGAGGTCAGTTGGTTTCCCCACTAACCTGAAAACTCATACAACAGACTCCAGTGAATCCTCAACTACCTGAGGGTATGTCTCCCCACAGAACCTGGGTGGTCTTTGACACTGAATCTCATGCAGTGCACTAAGGTGACGTTTACTCTCAGCGGTTGGGGCTGGTAGCATCGGTGGCTCGGGGGGAAGAGGTACTGTTGGTCCCTCACCTGTAATAGGTCCATGCACCAAGGCCTCATCGCTCGGTGGGCTGTCGTCTCACACAAATCATGGAACCCTAGCTGGCTACCGTTGTGGGGACATCCTGAAAAGAGATAGGTGCACCACGGTTAATACAATATACCTGGTGAGCTGACACAAATTAATCAAAAAGAAAACAATGAAACACACAAGCAATAAATGTTTTCATTTAATGAGTCATAAATCAAAAGTCAGGGTCCTGGTGTATGGATACGTCGTCCGCCGCAACAACACTGGACTCCCTAAACTAATAACCACACTCAATACCATTAACACTATTGCTTCACATAGAAGTAAGATCAGAGTCCGGATTTCTTCGGTAGAACCAAACTCCTCTGATACCAATTTGTTACGACCCGTCCTTGGAACCCGTGCTGTGACTACCCCAAGCTAACATTCCATATGCCAGGGGAGGATAACTAGCACCAAAGGCGTAAATCCCGATATAAGGGTAAGAATTTCCATTATGTATGAAAATGAACACCACAGAGTATGAAAAATGATGTAAACACTAGTAAACTGAGTACAAAAGTAAGTGCTGGAAAGTAAATGGGCCAGAATACAAACCCAAATGAAAGTAAAGTACAACTGAAAAGAGAGTACAGCGGAAGAAATAGTAAAGTAGAAACACTGAGCCAACCTCTGGAAATCCCACTTGAAGGGTGTGTACAGAGAGTCTCATCTACTCCTCAGCTCCAGTTGTCTGCTCCATGTATGTCTCGTCTAGTGATCCGCCTCCAAGTACCGTCCAGCTCCACTAGCTCCCACCTCGATTAGCATTGTCCATCGTCTGCATCCATCACAACATAGTGCGGGCATATCCCGTGCAGGGGTTAGTATACGCTACTCAGTAGGGACCCCGAGACCCCCAACGGTATCACAGAATCCATGAAGGATAGACCACAAAGGAGTGATACAATCAAGAAGTAACAACCAAATCTACTTAGGTATATTCCCATGCATATACCTAAGTCATCAATTTCAGCTCAGCTCCAGCACACGAGCCAAAGTACAATCTAGTCCACACAGGAAATCACAATCCAATCCACGCAAGATAACACAACCCAATCCACAGAGGATAGTTAAACAATCATATCGAAGAGAGGGATTGAAAGTCAAGACTCCGCTCACACAGGTATACTTTTTCGTAAGATGATAGAGATGATCAGATGTAACCACTGATTCATCTAGGATATCAGACCCACATAGGATATAACACCAGCTATGCTATTGGACCCACAAAGGATACATGACCAGCTACTCTGCCGGACCCAGGTAGGATACAAGTATATAGTCACGTAGTGACGGACCCATATAGGATACAAGAATAGTAGTCATGTACTACCAGACCCACATAGGATTCAAGAATATAAGTCTTCTCCCTCAAACCCATGGAGGATTCTATTACGGTCGTCATCACTACCGAACCCACTGAGGATACCAGTACAATCATAATCGTCCTCGCAGTCGCAGCCAGCTCTATGGTTCCCGCACACAACATGCCCGATTTCGAAAGGGTCCGCTCCATGAGTCAAGGGAGTCGATACATCAACTGACATTTAGTACGGAGTTGATGTATCCCAAATTTTAGTCTCGTCATTAGGAACTCAACGAGACAGACAGCGCATCAATCGGACGCACGGTCTGTGAGTTATTGGCTTTTTCATCACAGGGTCCCGGTTGGTTTTTAAGTTAAAACCAACCCTACTAAACTCCAACTGTGTCCAAACGTCGATCAAAGTAAGAAAAAATAACTGTCTCACTAAGAGGAATCCATCAAACTCGACGACACATTAATCGAACATCCAGAGCTCATGTTATAAGTGTTTCTGCTCCGAGGGCCCGGTTGGTTTCGTGTTCGAACCAACCCGATCGGACACAAAGTTCACCGAAAAATTTATTATAATATACTGAAACTACCTTCTCATTCCAAGGGTCTCTAAACAACTAACAGTTCATCAATCGGATGTCCTTAGCCCAAATTATGGGCGTTTAAATGGATTTGTCCGTAAACAGGAGGTTTGGGCCCGGTATGACCCGACCCAATACACCCAAGGTCGCCCCGACCCGGGTCCGGGTCCGGCCCGGTTCGGCACGGCTCGGGCCTCCTGGCATGGGTCTGGCCCAGCCATTGTAGCCCAGCCTGACGCGGGGGTCCGACCCAGCATGGCGGCCCGGCCCAATGGGGGCGGTCCGGCCCTGCGCGGGCGGTTCGGCTCGGTGTGGGAGCCTGTGCGCTGAGCGGACACGGAAGGGGGGAGTTACCCCCCTATTTTCTCGAAATGACGGTCCCTTGTGGGGTCTGAAATACTTGGCAGCCTGGTGTTACAAACCCTCGACCTTTCCGAACTCGTCCGACCGCTTTGGCTGGCCGGTGAGTCGCCGCGGAACCCCCCCCGCGGTCCCACCTTCGGAAGTGCCGGCGGCCGGTGGATCCAGCCGCCATCCACTGCACCGCCGCGGCCCTTGTCCGACCGGTGCGGCACGACGGCGCCGCGCCCCTCCGCCGCAACCTGACTCAGGCCGTGGCCACTTTCGGCCTCAACGACGCGGCACGATGGTGCCGCTCTCTTTCGCTGTGGTTTTCCTTGTTCCTTCGTGGTGTGACTACACCGCTTCGCCTCTGTTCCAATCCATAACAAAGTACAACAACAATGGGGAGGAGGGTCATCCGTCTTTGTGCAGTCCGACATCCTCCCATTAATTCGATAACAAGCAACTAATTATTTTACGATGAACGCCAAAAATAATCACGAACATAAAACAGTCCTCTACCTTGAAGAAGTTGTAAAACAATCGTCACAGAAAAATGGTGTCACGAGGTGAAGCTCTGTTTATGTTGACGAAGAACGTCCGAGGAGGAGCGACATCTCCCTTCCTTTGATGCGGGAAGAAGAACGAAGGAAGGCGCGTCGTCGTTCTTCGGGAAAGGCATCACACACTGGCTATGGAGAAGAGAATAGATGGCACGTCGATCTCTCCTTGGGGTGATGGTGTTCTTCATCGAAGTCTTGGAATTCTTCGCGAAGAAGAAGTTCTTCAGAGTATATAACTCTGCCTCTCTAAATTCTCCACAACAAAAACCAGACCAAAATAAAATAAGGCTTTGCAATATTTTATTTACTTATGCCACCATTTTCAAATTTCAAAACACCTAATTTTATTAATTAAAAGGTTTCAGTTAATTGAATAAAAGGTGTGTTAGCATTCATTTAATTAAATAAAACTAGAGTTGACAAAAAATTAAGAGTGTTAAGTAATCATCATAAATGTGGAAGAGTTATAACTCATGTGGAGGGGTTAAGGAATTTGAAGTGGTGGGGCTTGTGCGGTCCCCACCTCACTAAATTCTATGAAGAGGAAATAGAATTTTTAGTGGGTCCCACCCTAACTCCACACATGGGTTTAACCACTTTGGTGAAATAAAACTTTTAGCACAATTTGATTTCTCTTTATTCTTATTCCAAAAAATTTAAGAACTCCTTCCCGAGAAAACACATCACCAGTAAATGTCATCTTAAGCAATTACCAGCACTGCAGTTTTATTGGTGCCCTCGGATTTCGATTTCAAATACCGGTTCAAAAGTTAGGAAAACCCACTCGTTCGTTCACTGAACGTACCCAAGATAAACTACCACACCTGATTCCGAGCACACCGGGCCTTAGAATCAGGTTCCGTCAGCAACTGCATACTCGTAATATTCGAAATAATTTAAGAAGAAAAAAATAATTCATGAAATCTACGGGTCTTTACATAAAGGCAGCACCAAATGTTGAAATTGTTTTGAGTAACTCTAACTCGATTAAATTTTATGTATATATACATTAGAGATGTGTGGAATTGATTTAGAATACAACTATTTATTATTTGAGACTGAGATCTATGGTTTGCCTTCACATTTTATAAAAGACTATAATATTATATAAATAATTAGTTGAACTTTCTTTTAGATTATCACCCTAAACAAATGAAAAATATGATTGGACTATCCAATTACATAAGGGCATGTTTAGATTAGGCTCAATTTAATTCAAAGGTGTATGAGAACAATGTCTTCCTCTATTCAAGTTCTCATATATTAATAGCTTCCACATAATAATTGAAATGCATTATACTGAAATAGTTTATTGGAATAGATGTTTAAAACAAATGTGTTTAGATGAAGAATGATAATTCTATCCTACTAGATCTAAATTTTTTTATTCAATTATAGAAAATTTAAAGACTATTTAGTAGCACATATGAATAGCTTAGAGTATATAAATGAGTAATTATAATAATCATTAATGACAATTTGAGTAGAGGATACAGAAAACGTATTCATACACATATCACTATGGAAGAAATTCATGTGATTTTGGAATAAGGGAATGATTATTCCCCAATACATCAACCATATTGAGATTCTAGATCACATTTGATCTGTTGATAATCGACTATCACTCCCACCAACCAAATCTCAATTATGTGATCGGTTCTAACTATCCATCATGAGGATGTTCATACCATATACCTTATACATACTTAATATGATTGTGGTAATTTTATATAATTATATCTCTCATAAGTAGAATTGGAAAAGATCATGGACAATGGAGATAGTGTTATACACTATAAGACAAATCACATAGAAAAATTACTCTAGAGGAGTAACAAGTATGATGTATTAAAATGGGAACTGGACGAAGAAATGATATAAAACTAACCTCGTCTGTATTAATATTTTTTGGTGAAATTAAATTCGAATGGCATAATTTCATAATGGTGGAAGAATAAAAACATTAATTTTATCAATGAAATTTACCTTATAATTATTTAGTTAAGTCATGTTTAACAATATTTTAATATATAAATTAGATGTAGCACATGTAAAAAAAAAACATTATTATATTGACATTAGCATTACATTTAGAGAATAAATATATACACAAAAATTATAATGTCATATAATTTGAAAATAAAATAAAATAACTATAACAAGAAATTATAGATTTTCATAACCCCTTAGAATGGTTTGACTAATGAACAATATTGTATAAATGAAACATAATATTTGTATAGAAATATTCCTTATGAAAATGAAAATACATATACATGATAAAAAATGTAATTGAATGGTGAATGAATAAAATATATGGTATCTATTAAATGTGAGGAATTCATATGAACATTATAAACCTGACTATTAGAATATTAATATGGTTTTTGGGATTATAGTCTTAATATTTGTAATATTAACCTAAATATTATAATATTATCCTCACATATGCAATTATAAAATAATATTTGATTTTCTTATAAAATTTAAATATATAAAATTTATATCAAGATTAAAACTAATAAATTATTTAAAAATGAAAAAACATGTGTTTGGATTTTTTTGAAAAAATTATTGTATATCAAAAAAATTATGTTGAATATCAAATTTTAAAAAAAGTTTTATTTTTTAAAAAAAAATTTATAAAAAATTTCTATATTTTATTATAATTATAATATAATTTTAAGAAACTATAAATAATTTTTCATAGCGATATAAATTTTTACATTACATTAATATTTTTATTTTCATAAATACATTGAGATTTTAATTAAACAAAATTCTCATAATTTAAAACTTATTTTCATAAAGTCGATTTAATTTTTATAATCTCCAAATAAATAAATGATTAGGGTTAATACAAGGAATTTTTTTAAATATATGAATTATTGGTGACTGAAAAAAAATTACAGCAAATAATATTCTACATTATAAGAAAAGTACATGAATTAGTGAGTCAATAATTATGTATGAAGTAAATATTTGTTTATAAAATTTAGTAATTATAATATATAATGATAATATTTATTTTTATTAAAATTATGAAAAAAAAATTTATTAAAAATAATTATATTCATAAATTCCTCTTTCTTCCACTTATAAATACCACCCCTCACCCCACTTTCTCCTAATACTTTCTACGCCTTATGGTATAAAAAGACTACCAATTTTTTTTCCAAAACCACTCCCACGCAACCTTTTAATAATTGTATCACAACATAACATTCCAAAGATCCTTAAGGGGTAACCTATGTAGATTCTCACAAATGAATTGGTAAATTCTCAACCGAACCACCTTCAATTTTATTCTTCTACTAGAAATCCCATATGTTTCCCACCCACCATAATGTAGTATCATTAGTAACCTAAATACACTTAAATGTTATTAATATTGTTCAATATCATTTTATACCTCCTCTCAAAAATTACTGAAATGGAAATGGTTATACATATTATGGTTGAATCACCACCCCATAAACAATTATTTTCATTTTCCACCATCTCCTTCGTAGCTTCAATAAAATAAATATAAGTTTAAAATGATATAGATTAATATATTATATTTTAATTATCATTATTTAAGGGATATAATCTATAATATTATAGTAAACCATATAATTTCACAATGGTCCGAAAAATAGCTTATGTAAATTAATCAAATAACAATAATAAATAAACTCTATAAACCTTGTGTCTTTTTAATATTATTTTACTTTTACAACCACTTCATACTCCCAGGATAACATGAAATTCATTTCATCACACTTATATATTTGTGGAACAAATTCACAATGAAATTTTATAATTACGTACATGTGATCCTAGCTTAGAAACATGATGTGAACAATATTGGGACTATAAAATAACAAACGATTTATTTATTAAATTACTCTAAAATTATATAAAATATTTACAAAAGAGGAAATATTTATAATATTATTCAAAATATTTTATTTTATAAATTAAATTTGATTATTTTGGATGTTATGTGAAGTTACATAGTTAATCCAGACCTAATGTGAGGGAACTCTCTGAACCACTATATTTTCATTGGGTTATTCCTTTTTCCATATACCTCACTTTATCTCTCTTTATAATGATATTTAATGATTGTAAAAAATATATATTTCTCATACATATATTCATATATTATTCTTAATTTATTTATAGAGGTAATACATTCCTTACATTCATTTCTGAATACCTTCATTGAAATCAAACATGAATAAGTTGGTCTTTTCTATCCCTTCATCCTTTCATGTAATGATAATTTTCTATGTATTCCAATAAATATATTAAAACATGAAAAACTATATAAGAGATAATAATTTTTTGATTACATTTTGGGTTTAATGAAATTCCCTACGAATTTCTTCATTAAAATATAATTAACAATTCCCTAAATCATCGACAATATGGTTTCATTATATTCAACAATATCTAGCCTATCTGATGATATTTTATTCAAATAATCACCAAAGTTTTGACCTATTATTATTTATAAAATAATTATTGTATAAATTTTTTTATTTTTTATTCTATTTGGAATAAATTATGAAATATCATTTGAATATTATTTGAGGAATGATTTTATAACCCATTAAATTTAATGGTGTATTTTGTATGATTATTTGTTATGTTTTTGTCCCTTATCTCACACAAATATACATGTATATGTTATTATGGGTGCACCCATGTTGTGCTCCAAATGATTTTTAATATTTATATCTTGTGAGATGATATGTATAGGATTATAGAGTCACATTAATCCACTATTTCAATCTATATACCATAATAAAAAATATCGATAGTGATCCTTAATTTTTTAATAAACTTTTTTAGTAAAAGTTGTATATATTCATATGATTACAAGATGATATTATACCATATTCATTATATCATCCGTCCAAATGATAATCCACAATAATTTACTTGTATTATATCATGTTTTGTTATGGGACTCATATGTTATTCCGCATTTTCATTCTTACTTCTTTAAAAGAATAATTCTCAACCATTTTATTTATATATTCCATAAGTTATAATATTATGTTTTAGATGATTAATAGGAATTTGGATCACATTATACATATTAAATTAAAAATGTTATATTTTATCTTTTTATGTATTATCAACCTAGTCTTATAAATATATTAGGATTCTAGATTTTGGGGATCCATTTATTGGATATCATTATTAACAATTAAGTAGTAATATTTTTATGAGACATGGGTCTCTATAATCAATATAAAACAGACTTTCATAAACCCCAATCCAAATATTACCATTTTTGACATCTATATCTATATATTAAATAAAAATGAAAAGTTTATTTCGTCTATGTTATTCAATATTAGCCTCCACAAATTCATTAACAATATGAGATTCATAATTACCATAATAACGTATCTAACGGACTCACACCTTTGTGGTTTACCCATGGATTATGCTAAATAAACCATCTCATTGGCATGATTCTTTTCAAAACTATGATATAATAGTATCTCACTTAGGCATGGGTTGAGGTATACAAAAGGATTTATGGTAAATTCCATATAATTCACTAATAAACCATATTAATATGTATTGTGTATTTATATAATCCTTAGGGACACAACAAGAATTTACTCATGTGTTACAATACAAGAATAAATACAGTTTGTTAAGACCTTTGTAACCATTGATCAAAACTGATGTCCCTTTTATTTTATCTACTAACACATGAAATATTTATAGTTACTATAATGAAATTTTCATAAAAAATAACATTTACCATTTTTCATATGAGGTAAACTTCATTATATCATATATAATTTCTTATAATGTTCTTTTACCAAGGAATGAAATATTCCTTATAAATAAGTAAGATGTGGTAAATGAAATTAGAAAATTTTATAGTATCATATTGTTATTTTTGGAATATATATTTTAGATATAAATATATTGTTGGTGTATATTGGAGGCCACATCAGATGGTTGTCAAATATTATATGTTTCTTTTTTGTTTCACTTCTGCATCAATGTGATATTTTAAGAATGGTCAATATGTTTTTTCAAAGACATATTAGTCTATTTGTGGTAATTTAGTGAAATATATAAGTATATTATTAGTGATTTTAACCCCTAGAATTTTAAAGGGTTCATGATAAATTTTTTCTATAATGAATTTAGTACAATTATGATGATAATACACTTTTCGTTTATTTGACTAATGTGGTTGTCACGGTGACATAATATTAATAGAGAATCCATTGAATATTTGGATCAAAGAAAAGATGATCTATACATGATTTTATTAATATAGTATTATTTCCATTGACTCATTTTAATGTATATTAAATTTCTTAGAAGAGTTAATCATAGATGTTAGATAAATATCAAGAATTGTTTTGGAATATACTTTTCAAAATTGATCTACTATTTTGGAATAAGGATCAATGTTAAATTAAATTGTTTGTATGATTTTTTCAATTTTTT
This sequence comes from Viscum album, assembly GCA_963277665.1. NCBI lineage: Eukaryota > Viridiplantae > Streptophyta > Magnoliopsida > Santalales > Viscaceae > Viscum > Viscum album. The sequence goes on along the minus strand of OY728132.1, from coordinate 315,767,754 downwards.
ATGATCACCATTACATATTTTTCAGGTTTTATATGTTTTAATTACTGTGTAATTTAGTGACCTGTAAATTTTAGTTTTATGGGTCCGTAATTTTTTTATATTCAAATAAGTATAATAAAGTGATAATTTGTTAAATTATATGATTTAAATTTTGAGCAAGACCATTTATTAAAAATTGGATGTTTAACCTAAGGTGATCATTTGTAAATTTTATAAAATGGATGGTTTTCAAAAATATCTAATATTTAAGGAAATTTATTATTTTTTATTTAATAAAGTACTTCTCGTAAATGAGTTATTATTATTAAATGGATAATGTGGAGTTGAGATATTTTTATGGCAGGGAACTATAAATTTTAGAGTGATCAGTGACAAATATTTATATGGGAGGCGTGTTAGGGAATATAAATGGCTAATTAAGTGGGATAATTTAATGTTATTTTATATAATTAATTTTTTTAGTTATTCTTGTCATAAATAAAGTGGTTAGAAAAAAGGTCTACATAAAATGTTTTTGAAAAAATTTAGAAGAGATGGATATATGATGTTATCTAAATTCTATTAAGTTATACAATTCTAATAATTTTAATGGCATGGTGTAGCATAATCTAAATTGATGAATGAAAATGGTAATATTTATAAATGGATTTTTTTAACATTTGATTACCGAAAGGTAATGTTTATCATTAAATCATGGTTAGTGGACCATGAATTCATATATTTTGTACACCTTATGAATCTTCCATATCTCTTATTTTTAATAATGAGTTGATTAATCAAAATAATCAAAAATAATGAATTGGTAATGAATTGGGAATGGGGATATTATTATATGGAATGTAGAAAAATAATAAATTTTGAATTACTTATTATATAATATTAAATTAATTGGATAAATGTGCTTATTGAAAAATTTTGATACGGTCAAATGATAAAT